>CM060902.1:260527294-263207294 GCA_030737815.1 Allium fistulosum
AAGCATCGGTTTTGTTTAAAATCCCAAATCTCTTGATATAGTTTTGGTTAGGGTTTAAGAGATAAACAAAAACTGTTTGTTTAATCCTTGATTTAGATTAAAAACTTGATTCAAGTTAAAATGCATTTAAAATTTATTTGGGAATCAAAATGAAGAGGAAAGTTTGAATTTGTGAAAATTTCAAATATGAAAATTTAACAATCCAGTAACATAAACTGAAACCCTGAACTAATTCATGATTTTTAAAAGCTAAATAATAATTTTTAGTTTAAAGATGAGGGAGCATTTCTGGCTTGACCAGAAATGATGTTTTTGGGGAATTCTGGTGATCCCTGTGGTCGACGAGGCCATGGTTGTTTCAGGAGGTATAGGAGTAAGCAGTGGGGCCAGGAAAAATGGTAGAAGGATGGTCTGTGACCGGAGGTGACGGTGGTGGCTCGTTTTGGTTGCTAAACCTAGTTTCGACTAGGTCAGGTTGTTTCGTTTGGCACGGCACCTATGGTGCATCGAGTTCGTCTGAACTCTGGGATATTGAAGTCTGGATGATGGCGAATGTTTTGGCTGGAGGTGCTGAGTTCTGGTGATCGGAGGAGTTGGTCGTGGTGATTTCCAGGTTTTGTTTTTTGGTACCTGTATCGAGCTTGAATGCTCGATTTTGTTTTGATGATTTCATCATCGATCTGATGATCGGAATAGGACTGAGGGAAGATCGCCGATGTGGGAGGGTGGTCAACGTTGGTCGGAGAAGGCTAGAGCCACAGTGCATGTACACCGTGCACTTTCTGATTTCTATTGAAATCTGGAAGCAGTGTAGAGGGAGACTCGAGTTTTTCTCGAGTATTCATCATGTTTTACTCGGAGTGGTTTAAGTTTGGACTCGAAGCAAATTTTGGTTTGCTCGGGTAGTTTGCTTTTGTTACAGGTTTTTAATAAAAACCTGTCTGTTTGATTTTTAAAACAGAATTTGATATTTAAACCCAGATTTTAAATAAAATTTAAAATCATAAATTGAAAGATGGATACAAATTAGTTTTTGTATCCTAGTTTGAAATTTAAGGAAGTTATATAAAATTTAAATATTTAAACAACTTGATGGGTATAAAGTATAATTAAAATATTTTGAATTCAAAAGAAATTTGGTTAAAAGCTCATATAAATTTCTTTATATATGATAAATGTTCTTGAACATTTGTTCTAAAAAGGGTTTAACTTGATTTAAATTTGTTAAAGTTAATTTGTTTTCATTTTTAATCTTAAATTAAAAATGAAATTTATAGAAAAATTGAAAGTAAATTGTTTTTAAATACCTTGTTAATGATAATTTGATCATTAATAAGAAAAATATTTTTATCTTTAAATAAATGAAGATTTAATGATTTGTAATTATTAAATTAATAAAAATGGATAATTAATGATTTGAATTTTTTAATTTAATAATTGAAATCAATTGATTAAGGTTTGAGATAATTGATTGAGGATAAATAAATTGGTAATTAAAGATCATTTATTAAGTAAGATTTGAAATTTTAGTTAATGATTAGTAATTAATTAATCAATTAATTGGGGATTAATTAAGTTACAGTTAACACTTAATTAAATAATTCTGATTAATTAATGAGTTATTAATAGTTAATCAAATTTAAAAATTAATAATGATTAATGTAAGTGATTACTTTAGAAAGGTAATTAAAGGATTTTATCAAGATCATTAACTAAGATTATTTAATAATTAATTAATGTGATGAATTTAGATTAATTAATTTAATAGTAATCATTTATGAAATTGTGTAAGTGTAATTACTCTATGGAATTAATGGCTTATTGTGATTAATTAAAAATAAGTGATTAAGAATAACTATTAATTAAGGAGTAATTAATTAGTTATTGTAATTAATTATTAATGTACCATGACTAGCCAATTCATTAATAGAAGTTTATCTGATTTAAATCAATCAGATAATTAAATTTATCCTACTCATGGATGTTTGGATTATATTAGTTATCGAATTGTTTGATATCCCAATCTGTAATGCTTTGTGATATATTCTGATTTGTGTGTGACCTGTAGTTATTTATCTGGGATGACTGTAATTTATTATCTGTGATATATATCTATCTGTGATCTGTGTATGAAAGATAAGCGTTATAGTTTATACCACTTATCAAATATATTATTGTATTTGATCTGTGATGATTGAATGTTGTTACACTATTGTGTAAAACCCATGGACCACACCATACACACACAAATATGGATTTCACGTGGAAATCGGTTAAGTCACAGATGATCTAAATTTAATGTTTTTGAAATTGAAATTTTAATTTCAATTGATTTTGGAAATGGTTTTGGGTTAAATGATAAAAGCTTTCATATAAGAAATGAGTTTCCAATTTGAATTAAAGGAATTTCAAGTTTGAATTGAAAAATGGTTTTCCAAGTTATGAGTGAATTCTTTTTGAAAGCTATGAATTGAATCTGTTTATTTTTAACAGATTTAAAATGGTGATTTATTTAAACCATTCGAAAAGAAATTGTTTTGAAAGCTATGAGTTAAATCTTGATTTAAAGATTTAATGAGTTAATCCAATTGAAATGGAAATCGATTTGGGAAATCTATGAATAGATCTTTGTGAAACTGGGTGAACTTTGTGAAGTGGATCTTTTTGTTTAAAAAGATTAAAATGGTAATGTGTTTATACCATTTGAAAGAGAAGTTTTAGATAATAAGTCGTGACTTAACTGAAATCCCAATATCCATATGTTTTTAAATATTACACTCACTATTCGGTTTAGCCGGGAGAGGACTTTGTGTCATATATCCCATTCCGAATAAGTGATACGTCGTATATGGATAGCAATTGAAGACCGGTGTTGAAGACCGGGTATTTGTGCAAACGATAGGATAACCTATCGATTGTCTCTGCACTGGGTAGCGCCCGGTATAGAGATTCCCTAAGTGATGGGAAGTCCGATCGGGATTGTGAATACCCGGATTGCAAGGGCTTCTTTCGAAGTGCCTTCGGTTCTGTTCGAACCTGGAACAGACTTGTATGGTTGTATGTCTGACATTACACTTTGAGATATAAAGCTGATTTCTTTCAAATACATTTCTGTTTGGTGGCGGAGATTTATTCTCTTAGCTTAACACCCTTCTCTGAGACGTACGAGCTCAGAGGTTATGTAGTTGAAGGTTATCAGTGATATACTCCCAATTTGGTAGTGTGGCATGCTGAGTGCTGCTGTGTGTTGATCATTTGTTGATCAAATAATGGCTTTGTGAAAAAGCGTAGCTTTGTGGACAAGACCTCATCGAACCTCACAGACCTGGTCGAAACAGGAAAGATGCGGCAAGGTTACGAGGGTCGCTCCCTTTAGGGTATGTCATTTCCTTCTAGAAAAAGGTGATATTATGGTATGGAGCCCTGATATTTACCTATGTGGTTGCTCCAATCTCATTTTCTATGTGGTTGTTGCTTTGTGATCGAGGGCCCTCGGATAAAGGTCCCAAAGGACCGGGGGTGGCATACTTGAGTAGTAGTTACCTAGTGTAAGAGGTAACCCGGCCTTGTGTTGGCAGAGATCCGGGTAGGTTCTCGGGACGTCCCTCAAGAGGCGTACCCATTGGTAGTAGAAAGTTCCTTAGCCTGACCATTTGTTGGAAAATCCAAAGAAACAATACGAGCCTTGTACGGTTTTAGTTGTATAACCTGCTATGGAATGTGGCGGTAACCTGCTATTGAACATAGTAGCTATAGTAGGCATAGTTCGAAATGTCTATGCTAGCTAAGATTAATATTATACTTTCGAAATGTTTTCCACTATGCACTAATAATAATAATCCAATGATTTTGCGTAGTAAGCATGTTTGACTATCATAAGAAGAAATCTCCTCCAATTCTGCGTTTGCATTGTGTGTGTGGTGGAAGGTCTTATGGTAGTTTCATTTTCCAAAAAGCATTGTGGATTTCAATGTTAAAAAAAATTCTTTTGTTGTTTGTTTAAAGATAAATTGTTTTCGTTGCTCACACCAGTCCCATGACTGACTCGAAGTTTATTGTTCCCTTCCTTAACTCTGGGTGCCCATAATTTTCCACACGAGCAGTCTAGAGTTGGGTTTTTCAGATAGTCAGGTTTAGTAGATTATTTGGAGCTAGTTTAGTTTTGGAGTTCACGCATGACTCACGTTGATTATCTTGGTGCAATGTGATGGTGGTTGGAGCTGATGTTGGAGTTATTGGTCTCATTCTCTTTGTCAGATGATTTGGAGTTATCACTTCTGTTATTTCTGCTGTATCATTATTTATCTCTGATATTCTTGTATCATATTGATATCATTGTTGTATATCATTTTGGATATTGTATTTATTGGAGTTATATATGATATCATTCATTTCTTTCTTCCGCTGTGTTGTTATACTTAATGGTGTTATAAGCTCCGGGGAGCCAGATTCGGCGTTTGAATCTACGACATTTGAGTACAAGTGAAGTACGAGTGCCGATTTTCGAAGGCCGAGTTTCAAGACTATCACATTTGGTATCAGAGCTAAGGTTGAACTTTAGCTATGGAGTATAACACATTAAGTAACTCATTAGAGATAGGGTGAAGTATACCCTAGAATGAGTATCCCTAAGATATCCGTTCGTGTGCCTCAGTAAATTCTCTTACTGTCTACTGATAGTAAGTATGAGTGCAAGAAGAGGATGAGATAGGGGATAGGAGAATACGACTATAAATGGTCAATACCCTGTAACAACAAGGAAACAGTCTTTTCTCTATCAATCTCTTTTGTTCAGCATCTCTTTTCAATTCTTTGATAGTTCCTGGTAGATCCAGGAAGGAGATTTGATATATTTGTATGGGACATAAACTCCAAATAAGTCAGAATTGTTTGTTTGGATGAATTGGTTGCTGTGGTTGATAGGTATACTTTAGTTTCTAAACTAAATGTTTTGAAATTGTATCCATATATCTATCTATTCTTTGGGTCCCAATATATTCTACGAATGGTTAGTTATCCCTTTGAACTAACTAATGCCACTGCATACTTCGTAGATCTGGATAACCCGAGTATCTTGTAAAAAATTAAAAAAGATTCGTTTCTGTATCTATTATTGATATTCTGATTTGGTAAGCCAAATGCAGAATAGATGCTCAGTTTGATTTGATGAAACATTCTTCATCTATCTTTGTGTCTCCCTGGCAAATTTCGAGGACGAAATTTCTTAAGGGGGAAGGTTGTAACGACCCCGGATTTTATATATATTTAAATTGATAATTAAATTAATTTTTGAATAAAAATTGTGGAATTAACTGATAAATTGATTTGAGTTTCCCCGAAACCAAATAAATTATATATTAAATCATTTAAATATTGTATATATATGTGAATATATATGTATACGGGCATATATGAGTAAAATTGAATAATATGTATATATTTGATTTGAATTTAAATCTTAAATAAATGGGTTAGAAATAAATGGTTTAATAATAAATGATAATAATAAATGTTAGAATTGATGGTTAATAATGGTTTGAATTTATAAAATAAATATAAGACAATTAATATAGAAGTAAAATTAACAATAATAATTTAAATTAGAAATAAAAAATGAAGTAACACTTAAATGAAATCTAACAACAAAGCTTTATTTATAAAGTAGCATTATAAAGACAAGTTAAAAAAAAGAAAAAAAAGAAAATTTAAATAAAATAGAAGCCACTAGATTCTTGCTTATGCAATGTACAAGATAAAGATAAAGCAAATAAAATAAGGTAATATGGTACAAGGTAATAAATGCAGCCTCCAATTGAAGAAAATATCCCTGGTTTTGTTTTGTACAACAAATTATATCACCCTGTACACTTCATTTCAGCCTCAACAATATCACTTCTCGTTCCAGTCTTCGTTCACCATTATAAACTGAAGTAAATAATATCATCTTAAAACTTCAACAAAATTCAACTTAAAACAAACAATACAAATTCAACTCAAATCAAAGATCAAGTGAAGAACTTCCATTTGCAAAATTTCAAAAGCCTGTTTCATCAAAGGAAGAACTCTGTTCTTCTTCTCTGGAAATCAAAGTGAGTAACACTTTTTAAAACTTAAATATAAATCTGTTGCTTGATCAATGTCTGAAATTTGTATGTTTATATGTATATATATCTATGCGTTTCTGTGTATATATATGGATGATTGGATGTTTGTGTATGATTGTTTTCATCTGAGATTTCTCTGTTTTCCTTTCCAAGCATCGGTTTTGTTTAAAATCCCAAATCTCTTGATATAGTTTTGGTTAGGGTTTAAGAGATAAACAAAAACTGTTTGTTTAATCCTTGATTTAGATTAAAAACTTGATTCAAGTTAAAATGCATTTAAAATTTATTTCGGAATCAAAATGAAGAGGAAAGTTTGAATTTGTGAAAATTTCAAATATGAAAATTTAACAATCCAGTAACATAAATTGAAACCCTGAACTAATTCATGATTTTTAAAAGCTAAATAATAATTTTTAGTTTAAAGATGAGGGAGCATTTATGGCTTGATCAGAAATGATGTTTTTGGGGAATTCTAGTGATCCCTATGGTCGGAGAGGCCATGGTTGTTTCAGGAGGTATAGGAGTAAGCAGTGGGGCCAGGAAAAATGGTAGAAGGATGGTTTGTGACCGGAGGTGACGGGGGTGGCTCGTTTTGGTTGCTAAACCTAGTTTCGACTAGGTCAGGTTGTTTCGTTTGGCATGGCACCTATGGTGCATCGAGTTCGTCTGAACTCTGGGATATTGAAGTCTGGATGATGGCGAATGTTTTGGCCAGAGGTGCTGAGTTCTGGTGATCGGAGGAGTTGGTCGTGGTGATTTCCAGGTTTTGTTTTCTGGTACCTGTATCGAGCTTGAATGCTCGATTTTGTTTTGATGATTTCATCATCGATCTGATGATCGGAATAGGACTGAGGGAAGATCGCCGATGTGGGAGGGTGTTCAACGTTGGTCGGAGAAGGCTAGAGCCACAGTGCATGTGCACCGTGCACTTTATGATTTCGTGTGAAATCTGGAAGCAGTGTAGAGGGAGACTCGAGTTTTTCTCGAGTATTCATCATGTTTTACTCGGAGTGGTTTAAGTTTGGACTCGAAGCAAATTTTGGTTTGCTCGGGTAGTTTGCTTTTGTTATAGGTTTTTAATAAAAACCTGTCTGTTTGATTTTTAAAACAGAATTTGATATTTAAACCCAGATTTTAAATAAAATTTAAAATCAAAAATTGAAAGATGGATACAAATTAGTCTTTGTATCCTAGTTTGAAATTTAAGGAAGTTATATAAAATTTAAATATTTAAACAACTTGAAGGGTATAAAGTATATTTAAAATATTTTGAATTCAAAAGAAATTTGGTTAAAAGCTCATATAAATTTCTTTATATATGATAAACGTTCTTGAACATTTGTTTTAAAAAGGGTTTAACTTGATTTAAATTTGTTAAAGTTAATTTGTTTTCATTTTTAATCTTAAATTAAAAATGAAATTTAGAGAAAATTTGAAAGTAAATTGTTTTTAAATACCTTGTTAATGATAATTTGATCATTAATAAGAAAAATATTTTTATCTTTAAATAAATGAAGATTTAATGATTTGTAATTATTAAATTAATTAAATTGGATAATTAATGATTTGGATTTATTAATTTAATAATTGAAATCAATTGATTTAGGTTTGAGATAATTGATTGAGGATAAATAAATTGGTAATTAAAGATCATTTATTAAGTAAGATTTGAAATTTTAGTTAATGATTAGTAATTAATCAATCAATTAATTGGGGATTAATTAAGTTACAGTTAACATTTAATTAAATAATTCGGATTAATTAATGAGTTATTAATGATTAATCAAATTTAAAAATTAATAATGATTAATGTAAGTGATTACTTTAGAAAGGTAATTAAAGGATTTTATCAAGATCATTAACTAAGATTATTTAATAATTAATTAATGTGATGAATTTAGATTAATTAATTTAATAGTAATCATTTATGAAATTGTGTAAGTGTAATTACTCTATGGAATTAATGGCTTATTGTGATTAATTAAAAATAAGTAATTAAGAATAACTATTAATTAAGGAGTAATTAATTAGTTATTGTAATTAATTATTAATGTACCATGACTAGCCAATTCATTCATAGAAGTTAATCTGATTTAAATCAATCAGATAATTAAATTTATCCTACTCATGGATGTTTGGATTATATTAGTTATCGAATTGTTTGATATCCCAATCTGTAATGCTTTGTGATATATTCTGATTTGTGTGTGACCTGTAGTTATTTATCTGGGATGACTGTAATTTATTATCTGTGATATATATCTATCTGTGATCTATGTATGAAAGATAAGCGTTATAGTTTATACCACTTATCAAATATATTATTGTATTTGATCTGTGATGATTGAATGTTGTTGCACTATTGTGTAAAAACCCTGGACTACACCATATACACACAAATATGGATTTCACGTGGAAATCGGTTAAGTAACAGATGATCTAAATTTAATGTTTTTGAAATTGAAATTTTAATTTCAATTGATTTTGGAAATAGTTTTGGGTTAAATGATAAAAGCTTTCATATAAGAAATGAGTTTCCAATTTGAATTAATGGAATTTCAAGTTTGAATTGAAAAATGGTTTTCCAAGTTATGAGTGAATTCTTTTTGAAAGCTATGAATTGAATCTGTTTATTTTTAACAGATTTAAAATGGTGATTTATTTAAACCATTCGAAATGAAATTGTTTTGAAAGCTATGAGTTAAATCTTGATTTAAAGATTTAATGAGTTAATCCAATTGAAATGGAAATCGATTTGGGAAATCTATGAATAGATCTTTGTGAAACTGGGTGAACTTTGTGAAGTGGATCTTTTTGTTTAAAAAGATTAAAATGGTAATGTGTTTATACCATTTGAAAGAGAAGTTTTAGATAATAAGTCGTGACTTAACTGAAATCCCAATATCCATATGTTTTTAAATATTACACTCACTATTCGGTTTAGCCGGGAGAGGACTTTGTGTCATATAACCCATTCCGAATAAGTGATACGTCGTATATGGATAGCAATTGAAGACCGGTGTTGAAGACCGGGTATTTGTGCAAACGATAGGATAACCTATCGATTGTCTCTGCACTGGGTAGCGCCCGGTATAGAGATTCCCTAAGTGATGGGAAGTCCGATCGGGATTGTGAATACCCGGATTGCAAGGGCTTCTTTCGAAGTGCCTTCGGTTCTGTTCGAACCCGGAACAGACTTGTATGGTTGTATGTCTGATATTACACTTTGAGATATAAAGCTGATTTCTTTCAAATACATTTCTGTTTGGTGGCGGAGATTTATTCTCTTAGCTTAACACCCTTCTCTGAGACGTACGAGCTCAGAGGTTATGTAGTTGAAGGTTATCAGTGATATACTCCCAATTTTGTAGTGTGGCATGCTGAGTGCTGTTGTGTGCTGATCATTTGTTGATCAAAGCATGGCTTTGTGAAAAAGCGTAGCTTTGTGGACGAGACCTCATCGATCCTCACAGACCGGAAATGGTCGAAACAGGAAAGATGCGGCAAGGTTATGAGGGTCGCTCCCTTTAGGGTATGTCATTTCCTTCTGGAAAAAGGTGATATTTTGGTATGGAGCCCTGATATTTACCTATGTGGTTGCTCCAATCTCATTTTCTGTGTGGTTGTTGCTTTATGATCGAGGGCCCTCGGATAAAGGTCCCAAAGGGCCGGGGGGTGGCATACTCGAGTAGTAGTTACCTAGTGTAAGAGGTAACCCGGCCTTGTGTTGGCAGAGATCCAGGTAGGTTCTCGGGATATCCCTCCAGAGGCGTACCCATTGGCAGTAGGAAGTTCCTTAGCCTGACCATTTGTTGGAAAATCCAAAGAAACAATACGAGCCTTGTACGGTTTTAGTTGTATAACTTGCTATGGAATGTGGCGGTAACCTGCTATTGAACATAGTAGCTATAGTAGGCATAGTTCGAAATGTCTATGCTGGTTAAGATTAATATTATACTTTCGAAATGTTTTCCACTATGCACTTATAATAATAATCCAATGATTTTGCATAGTAAGCATGTTTGACTATCATAAGAAGAAATCTCCTCCAATTCTGCGTTTGCATTGTGTGTGTGGTGGGAGGTCTTATGGTAGTTTCATTTTCCAAAAAGCATTGCGGATTTCAATGTTAAAAAAAATTCTTTTGTTGTTTGTTTAAAGATAAATTGTTTTCGTTGCTCACACCAGTCCCATGACTGACTCGGAGTTTATTGTTCCCTTCCTAAACTCTGGGTGCCCATAATTTTCCACACGGGCAGTCTAGAGTTTGGTTTTTCAGATAGTCAGGTTTAGTAGATTATCTGGAGCTAGTTTAGTTTTGGAGTTCACGCATGACTGACGTTGATTATCTTGGTTCAATGTGATGGTGGTTCGAGCTGATGTTAGAGTTATTGGTCTCATTCTCTTTGTCAGATGATTTGGAGTTATCACTTCTGTTATTTCCACTATATCATTATTTATCTCTGATATTCTTGTATCATATTGATATCATTGTTGTATATCATTTTGGATATTGTATTTATTGGAGTTGTATATGATATCATTCATTTATTTCTTCCGCTGTGTTGTTATACTTAATGGTGTTATAAGCTCCGGGGAGCCGGATTCGGCGTTTGAATCTACGGCATTTGAGTACAAGTGAATTACGGGTGCCGATTTTCGAAGGCCGAGTTTCAGGACTATCACATTCTGTTTGTGGAGTAATATTCCAAAGTTTGAAAGAATCATCCTATTCTCAAGTGGCGTAATTAATGAATTGCAACTTGTTCTTTGAAACAGATTTTGGACCATCTGGCTTCAACGTAATGAAAAAGGTAAATAGAATCCGACAATCTTTCTTTTTGTTGTTTTTTTATTGTTGCCCTGCACACATTTCATCGTTTACATGTATCATTTTCTGGAAGAAAAAAAACTAATTTTGACTTCGATTAAAAATGATAAAACTAGGCATACATGTTCACTTTGAAATAGGGATATAAACATGTTAAGCAGTACTTATTCGTAAATGAATTTTTTTGTCTACCAACATACTAATTAAAACAGCCATCTTAATCGTACAATATTATTTTAGAAAACATAATTATCCTGATCTAGCATTCACAACAAGAAGTTAAATCTACCTAAAAATATACAGTAGTCTAAACAGAAAGAAACATAACACAAGAAAATCACAGTGTGAAATGCTGTTTAGAGCAGTCCTTACAGATGGAAAAGGTTAAAAAGAAAAGAGTACATGTCCCAGTTCCTGGTGTTTAGAGCAGTCCTTACTAATACAGTGACTTCTTTTCCATGAAATACCATTAATCTAATTCGAGTTCTAATGTTTCATCCTGTAAATAGGTGAGTTGTTTTGTATTGCATGTGAGCTCTTGGTTGCCTGTGAGCTCTTGACGACAAGAACTTTGTACCCTTATACTTGGTACTTGTACCTGAACCATGTGTATTGTTCGATTTCGGTTGCTAACCCTATTTTCTATCACAAATCTGGTTGCAGGTGATCTTCCTTATGACATGTGCACTGCTGAGTTGAGTTGCTGCACTGCTGCCTCGCATTTGTATTATGTAATGTTATTAATTATTAAGTATGAAAAACTGTAACGTACTTAGTGGTAGTGCTATGAGCTATGTAGTATCCGTATTATACTGCAATGTACAATGTAATGATATTGTTAAGTTATTACGCATTGCAATGCGGATTATTGAATCCTTTGAATATGCACTGTCTATAATAGTATTTGCTTTGATGTCTTGGAATGATTATATATGCGGTATTGGATATGAACTACTGCTGTATGTCCATGGTATATGTGCAGTATCTGAGCAGGTAATTTATCCATTAGGTACTGCTAAAAGCCGTATCTAAATGACTAGTTAGACACGGCCATATGCCATATCTAGTTGACAAATAGCAGCAGTTCATTATTCAATTAGATACGGCTAAAAGCCGTATCTAATAGAAGACTTAGGCACGACTTTTAGCCATATCTAATTTGTAAATTAGATACGGCTTCTAGCCTTATCTAATCTATCATTTAGATACGGCTAATGGCCGTATCTAAATGCACGCAAGGATTTCGATATTGGTCGAAAATGGAAAAAGTCAACCAATGAAGAAGTTGACAATGTTTCTGGATGGTATAGGAGGTCTATCTTTTTTGATTTACCATATTGGAAAGCAAATTTGATCCGACATAATATTGATGTTATGCATACGGAGAAGAATGTCATGGAGCATTTCATTAGCACCATTATGGACCATAAAGGTAAGTCAAAAGATTGCATCAATGCATGCAAGGATTTGAAAATCATTGGTATAAAACAAAATTTGTGGGTGATGGAAGATCTTGAAACAAATAAAATAATCATACCAAAGGCAACTTTCACTTTGAGTAAAGAAGAAAAGATACGGTTTTGCACCGTTATGAAAAATTTGAAAGTGCCTAACAAATTCTCTTCTAACTTCCACAACAATGTGAGCATCAATCCTCCTGAACTAAGAAATATGAAGTCAAATGATTACCATGTCATAATGCAACATTTGCTTCCGGTATTGCTTCAACATTCTTATCCACAACATAAGGATCTACAAAATGTTATTCATCGTATTAGTTTATTCTTTAACATTTTGTGTTCAAAGGTGATCAATAGGGAACATCTTTTAAAAGCAAAGGCTAGCTTAGTAGAAGCAATGTGTGTTTTTGAAAAACATTTTCCACCTGCATTTTTTGATATCAGTGTCCACCTTATGGTTCATTTAGCCGATGAAGCGTTGATTTGTGGCCCTGTCAGATATAGATGGATGTATCCCTTTGAATGGTAAATTTCTAATTTCAGTTATGTACATCATTATTTGATATAAATAGCTACCGTCTACAGTATATAATTGATCACATTCATAGGTTGATGAAAACATATAAAGGATATGTGCGCAACAAAATTTGACCTTCATAGTAGGAGAAAGGTAATAAAGACTTTACAAGGTTGCGTATTTATTTGTATTCAGTAAATAAAAGCAGGGAATTATGGCATGGTTGCTCCTAGAAATCGTACTTGCAACGACAATTGATAATAGCCACTACACTTATAGACATGGTCCATAGCCCCTTTCTTTCTATTTTAATCCATTCAGATCTCAACACTACCATATCTTTCTTCATTAGCAATCTTATTTATCACACATTAGCATTCTTATTTATCACACATTCTGGGTAACTCCAATAGGGTATGATCAGGTGTATGCTTTTGTAACTTTATTACTCTTCTAAGAACAGTGGTGGCTTTCTCTAAAAAAATGTTAGATGAATGAGGAGATAAATCAATTGACTCAGACGCGACAGTGTTCGCTACACTATATTACTTTAATGGATTGAGGTTAATAGTGAGATACTAGGTATTAGTTTATTACTTTGAATAATCTGTGCGAATTTACTTGGAGTGACCCGTTTATGATGGGTAATTTCTTATAAGAAACCCTAAGTTCAGAATGTTCAAGTTCAATGTAGATGCTTAAAAGGTGTTACGATTTTGATTTTTTTTCCTACGTAGATAGTAAAGACAACATGGATGGTTAATAGCAAGAGTAGACATGATCCAACAGCTTATATAGGGTTGCTTGGAACAGCTTTGTAGTGCTTCAAGTCATAGAAGTAACTGGTAACTTCGATGACCTCAGTTTATGCAGTGACATCTTGTACACATGTACCATTCTGATTTGATTTCATGGATAAAATCTATTTTTGGTCCATTCATCTCGAAGAGCTGATGTAATGTAGCAATTGGTTCTTAAGATTTATTTAACCTTTTTTTATACTAAGAGAATATCATTGTAAATTTGATAACTTTTGTATTATAATTGTAATATTTTAGAGACTCTTATCATTGATGTTATGCATTTGAACGTGCTTGGAATGAGTGAGCTTCGTATAATAACCTAGTTTGGATCGAGGTTTGTACAGTGATCTCGTTTTGACCGAGCGTGCTTTGTGAACATACCACGTCATATTTGAACATGTTTTAAGAAAAGTAAATATATTCTCGTAATGAATTTGAGGGTTGGAAAAAGTGGGATATAACTATTATTTTTAACTGAACAGGACATGGAAGGAGGAAAACAAAGGCAGAATAGAACCAGCCAACAAATCAAATCAAATCGATTCGTAAATACAATAAAACTAGTATGTAATTCATCCTTTGCACACGGTATGTTGTAGAAAAGTAGTGTTATAAATATTTTTGAAGAATAGTATTTATTATGTAATATATATTCAATTTGTTATGATAAATCAGTTATAAATCGAACTTACTGTATTTCTATGTGGATAATTTTTTATAAGATTTATGTATTTTTTATTTGAATATAAATTAAATTATTTTTGTTGCATTTTTATGCAAATAAATGAAAATAAGTATTCTTATTTAATTTTGAAACTAACACTTTTATAGAATTTTATAAATAAAAATTTATGTACATAGATTTTGAAATTGACTTAAGATTTTGATACATTTAACTAAAGGATAAATGATGTATAGATTGAATTTCAAATATCACTCGAGAATTGACGAAAATCCTTAAATGGAAGTGTAATGATATTGAATCAATATATTTTTATGCATTTAAAGTTCTTCCACCACATATTTATCAAAAATAAATATATGATACTAACATAGTGATGAATAAAATATTTATCTAACTATTAAAGGAAATATTAATTGAAAATAAGACCTGAAATGTTACAAATCACATTGTCGTTTTAATTATGCAAAAAATGACTTTTAATCCATTGTTTCATAGCTTAGTAATTTTAATTTCTAATAAAAAGCTTTAATTTTTTTTAACATTTACCTTTAAAAGATGATAAAATAAAGTAGAAAAATATTTCCAATCAAAGTATGGTATGATTTTGTCACAAAAATAAATTTTATTGATGGCAAAAAATGCACTTAACATATAAATTTTGCAAAGTACAAAATGTTATGCTTGCAATGATATACCAATTTTAGAAAGAAAGAATTGTGTATATATTTGTTTGTAATGAAATACCAACTTCAAAAAGAAAGAATTGTGTTAATATTTATCTATTTTAAAATACTAAATTTAGGAACAACGAAATTTTATGAACTTGAATATAGAATAATATATGAGAATCAATGATAATTTTTTATATAATTGAAAATTTATATCATACGGACTTGAATGAAAAAATAGTTTTACCATTTTATCAATAGGAATGTGATATACACATTGAATTGCCATTTTGTATGATTTATTATATCAATTAATTAATAATTATTTTTAATTGGATTTATTTAAAAAAGATTTAAATTTAGGATCGCTTAATAAATTTAAATATACGAACTTGAATGTGCAACAATATAAAAAAAATTTAGAAGAAATCCGTAAATAATTGTAAAATTTATTAAGTGTTTGCATTAAATGTAAAATGATATGGGAGAAAATTAGTAAAACGTTGTAATTTTATACAATTGTGAAATTTTAAAATCATATGAACTTGAATGAAAAATTAGTTTTACCATCTTTGTCAATATTATAAATATAATACACACATTGAAGTGCCATTTTTAAAAGAATTTATTAGATCAACTATCAGATATTTGTTAGTTGTATTCATTTAAAAAGTTTAAATTAAAGATCACCTAATTATTTTTAACATAAGGACTTAAATGTAAAATAATAAAAGAAAAACTGGAAGAATTTGTAAATAATTGTACAAAATTATTAAATGTTGGTATTTAAATGTAAAATGATAGAAAGAGGACCAATAGAAACGTTGTAATAATTATAACAATCACATCTTCAACTTATAGTCAATAGTTGATTTACTAACTCACGTATCTCTGATAATTTCGATATTGACTGAGATTTCAGTCAAGTGGAAATATAATTTCTTATTATCATTGACGGTGATGAACAATTTATTTTAAAATAAATAAGTGTTGTCAACAGTTTTGTTATGTTATTTTCATGCCAAAAAATCCATAAATGTAGGTTTTCCACGTCATTTGCTAGTATTTTTCTACGTTTGGCCTTTAAAATTCCACACTTCAAGCACAAAATAACAGAATTATGATTCTCTGTCCACGGTGTACATGTCCCATATGCCCAATATAATCCAAATCATCATTTGTAAACATAATTATTTGATGGGGTACACCAACACCAAGTTGGTGTGAAAATGACCTCCAAGTTATCCTGCAGCACAGAGATTAAATAAAATAATGTTTGTGTAGGCATATCAAACGCTATATATACCAACACTCTCCTTGGTGATTATGCAGAGATTACAATGGCCTTTAAAACAAACGGAAACACATGTTTGGCTTTGTTTCTAATCTTCATAGCTTTGGCTTCCCAGAGCAAAGCATCAAGAGAAGTAAACAACTTAAGCTCAATATCTGAGAAGTTTGAGGCATGGATCTCTGAACATGGACGGGTTTACACTAACAAGGCAGAGATGGACCACCGTTTTAGCATATTCAGAAGGAACATGGAGTTCATAGAATCATTTAACGCAGGTCATAATCACAAATTCAAACTTGGTGCAAACCAGTTTGCAGATCTTACCAATGATGAATATGTTGGGCTCTGTAGCGGATTTCATCCTCATTTGATGACTTCAGTGGAAACAAAAGGATTCATGTATGAAAATGTAAGTGACGTGCCTTCAAGCATTGATTGGAGAACAAAGGGCGCAGTCACTACTGTCAAACATCAAGGACATTGTGGTAAGAATTACAAATATGCTACATGATTTTATAATACGATATGTCAATATTGTTGTTAACTTATCGTTACATGCATGCATCAAAATAGGATCTTGCTGGGCATTTTCTGCAGTGGCAGCAGTAGAAAGCATCATTAAGATTAGAACTGGAGAACTAGTCTCTCTTTCAGAACAAGAGCTCATAGATTGCGACACTGGCGGTGGAAACAAAGGTTGCAGTGGGGGCGATATGTCTAAAGCTTTCGAATTCATTGTTAAGAATGAGGGTTTGACACCTGAAACTAAGTACATGTACAAAGGGAAGAATTCGAAAACTTGCAAATCTAGAAACTCGTTTTTTCATCCAAGCACAATAAGTGGATTTGAACATGTGCCTTCTAATGATGAAGCGGGCTTACTAGAAGTCGTGGCTCATCAACCTGTTTCGGTTGCCATTGATTCTAGAAGCCATGCTTTTCAGTTATACTCCAGTGGAGTGTTCACAGGTACTTTTTGAAAATTTTGTCAAAATTGTCATTTGATATGTCTAAAAATATGTCTGTTCTTTTACGTTTAGGCCCTTGTGGTGCTGATATAAACCATGGTGTAACAATCGTGGGTTACGGGACTGAAGAAGATGGGACTAAGTTCTGGCTAGTCAAGAACTCATGGGGCTCATCATGGGGTGAAAATGGTTACATAAAGATACAGAGAGATGTCGGTGACAAAGAAGGGCTATGTGGTATTGCTATGCAAGCTTCCTACCCTACCGCTTGATTAATAAGAGCGATGTTTCTCTAGCAATGCATGCAGGGTTATGAGAGAAGGAGGCATGTCATAAGGGTTTACTTATGTTGTATCAAATGCGGGTTTATGTTCTGGGCCAACCCGCGGCCCATTTATCAATATTTCCTTTATCATACAAATAGAAGCCAAACTGTACAATGAATTGAATTGAATCATTATCAGCAACAAAGAACATTTTACATTTCTCAATTTCAATATCAAATTCATCTCAAAATCTTTTATGGTATCGGAGCCACTATTCGCTTAACAGCGCTGTGCCTCACCATATCCTCATCAGAATATATTTCATCATCTGAGAATAAACTGCATGATATGTTCACATCAGATCTAAAATCATCATTTGAGATTCAAGAAAATCACAGTTCTCAAAAGACTGTGTTTAAAACTCAAGAAATTCTCACTTTTCTTATCGTTTGATCACAGTGCCGTGCCAAGTCAAAAGGTGTCAGTGTTCATCATTCACCATCCAACTAGTTGCATCAGTAACCATCAAAGAAGTTCATCAGCCATTGAATTTACCTATTCTGTATCAGCCTGAAAGGTGAATCAGAGAAGTTTACTCATCATTTTCACCTGCATCTCTTTTCTATCCCTCTGTTCTTGATTCTTACCTTAATCTGATTTCATCATGATCGAAGAGGACATTGCAGCATCCTCAACTTTAGTACCAAGAACCACTCAAACCCAATCCAACATTACCCAAGAACTCATGAATTCCATCATTAAATCACAAAGTCAAGTTTTCACCATTCAATTGGAAGAATCAAACTACTTGCTGTGGAAATTTCATATGGAGACTGCAATCAGAGGATATGGGCTTGAGGATTATGTTCTTGGCACTTTAAGTGTCCCACCTAAATTCACTGCAAATCAAGAAGGCAAGCTTGTGAGTAACAAAGATTACATAGCACATCAAAGACAATATAGTTTGATTAGTTCATGGCTGTTATAATCTATTAGTCCCAGTCTATTACCACAACTTTTTGGATGCAAAACAACACATGAGATATGGCATACTATTGAACAAGTTTTCATTTCTCAATCTGCTGCTAGAATCATGTAGTATAAGAGACAGTTGCACAATTCTAAGAAAGACAATCTGAGTATGAGAGGATATCTGTCAAAGGCAAAAACAATATGTGATCAACTTGCCTCTGCTGGACATAAAGTATCTGATACTGAGAAAGTTTTATCTATACTAAATGGTCTTGATGATGAGTATGAGTTAGTAGTGGCAGTAATATCTTCTAATGAAGTATTACCATCACTACAATATGTACATTCCATACTTCTTTCTCATAAAGGCAGATTAGAACAAAAGAAGTCAACTAACTCAGAATATTTCATTAACTATATTGCCAACACAGAAACAGAAATCAAGAAAGAAGCTATAGAAACAGAAATCAATCCAACTGTAATCAAATGGGTGGTCAATCTAACAGGTCCAGAGGCAGAGGAGGTAGGAAGAATTACAACAACATACCAAGATGCCAGATATGTGAAAAATATGGACACACAACAAATAGATGCTACTTTAGATTTGATGCTAATTTCATTCCATCTCAACAAAGCAATAACAGTTCAAGGACTCAAAATCCCAGTGCAAACTTGGTTAACACACAGCAAGAAATCCAAACTGAAAATACAAATGATGACAAAGCCAAGATTGAAGATATACATGATGACAGTTGGTATCCTGACTCTGGAGCTACCAATCATGTGACTAGCAACTTGAGCAACTTGAATCTTGGCAACAGGGAATACAAAGGTACACAATTATTGTACTTAGGTAATAGTAAACCTATTCACATCTCTCACACTGGAATGCAATGAGTCCCACTCATTAAACAGAATTTAATGAGTGTATCTCAGTTTGCCAAAGATAATGGTGTTTACTTTGAATTCTACCCAAATTATTGCTTTGTAAAAGGTATACTAACAAGGGAAACTCTCTTGCAGGGTAAAGAGTATAAGGGATTATACAAATTTGATGTTGCAAATTCAAGATATGACGAATATAAAGAAAACTGGTGCTATGTTTCTGAAATAAAAAAAGATGATAATTGTAAGAGGTTTAATACCTAGCACTGTAAACTGGGTCACCCCAGTATAAAAATTCTGAAGCATGTTGTAAACAATTGTAGTGATATTTCTATTGATAAAATTCCAAAATCTTATACTTGTATATTTTGTCAAATGGGTAAAAGTCACAAGCTTGCATTTCCAGATTCCGAGACTGTATATCATGAACCATTAGAATTAATTGCTACTGACCTATGGGAGCCAGCTCCAATAAGTAGTGATTATGGTTACAAATATTATATCTCATTCATTGATGCATACTCTAGACATGTATGGATATATTTTTTAAAGGAAAAGTTTGAAACTATCAATGCAGTGATGCAGTTTGTAGCCAATGCAGAAAGACAGACAGGGTGTTAGGTAAAAGTTATCCAAACAGATGGTGGATAAGAAATTCTACTACTAAAAAATTATTTTCAAAAGAAGGGGATTACACAGAGAACCACTTGTCCCTATACCTCTGAGAAAAATGGTCTTATAGAAAGAAAACATAGGCACATTGTAGAAACAGGTTTGACTTTATTAGCTCAGGCATCACTACCACTAAACTTTTTGGCTTGATGCCTTTTCTATAGCAGTCTATTTGATTAATAGACTATCCACAAAGGTTTTGGATTACAAAAGTCCATTAGAGACACTAACTAAAGTCAAGCCAGATTATCAAAATCTAAAGGTATTTGGATGCCTATGTTTTGTTACGTGGAATTTTGATTGATTTGCAGTAACTCCAAAACTGCAGCGGAATACTAAGGTGCAGAAGCAACCAAAAGAAGGATCTAGCTTATCGATTAATTATCAACCACCGATTCAATGAATTATAATCACCAAACAAAGAAAAACAGAAGAGCAGAGAACACAAAGATTTAACGTGGTTTGGCTAGATTGCCTACGTCCACGGACCCAACAACTATTCTTTATTTCACTGAAGAAAGAGAGTACAAAAGAGAGATTAAAAATTATAGGTAGTAGTGGAGAGACTAACCTATAATTACAAGTCGAATAATCCATTTATCCAAAGACTTGTTTACGCTCGAAACCCCTAATTGACTGACTGCAGAAATTAGGGTTTACTGAAGAAGAGGATAATGGTGGATGCTCTCTCACATTCACATGAAGATGAAATTCCTTCATTTAAATAGCCTTGAAAATGAAGGATGCTTGGAGATGAAGAAAATTAATTTTCAGATTATGTGATAACCTTTCCAAGTTACTTGATTTGATTCTAATGCACATAAATGACACAAAATCTATATTTCCATAAATTTCCGTTGCTTAAATCAATCTCCATGTATAAACTTGTCTATCTATATATAACAGATCTGACTAATTAATTGATTAGCAATTAATTAGTTTTCTTTCTCTAAAAGATATCACACATATCCTTCCTTTTTATCTTTCCATATATAGCCTAATTAGTTGATTGAATGAATCAATTAATTATTTTCTTGTCTTCTTTGAAAAATATTTGAATCACATAAATTCAACATGTTTTCCTTACTTAAGGCCATATAACACACAAGTTAGAGTTTAGATCTCAACCATGTACATTTCTAGGATATGCATCAAATCAAAAGGGGTTCAAGTGTCTTGACAGCAAAGGAAAGGTATACATATCAAGATATGTAATCTTTAATGAACAAGAATTTCCTTTCAGCAATGCAGCAATTAAGACATCTAAAAAGATATACAACTCTAGATACTCATTACCTCCAATGACTCTCTTCTCTGAAGAGATTGCTTCAGCTCATACTGCTGGCAATCAGGAAAGAGATGCTTTCAGCACTCATCCTCACATGTCTACAAGTGAACCAGATCAAGAGCAAAGAAATATGTCTGAAAGATCAAGTGATACATGCCAATCAAGCACCAATCAGCATTCTAACACATGTCAAATATTGAATGATACTTCATCACTCAATACCCAACAAGATGTCACTGCAGACAATATTGATCAACCTACTCCGCCTGTAAACGCTGGGCATCACATGATAACAAGGGCCAAAAGTGGCATATTCAAACCAAAAATTTACAATGTTGTATCAGACTTTACTGAACCCAGTACATATCAACAGGCAGTACAAGACATCAATTGGAGAAAAGCTATGAAGGAAGAGTATGATGCGTTGATAAAGAACAGAACATGGGATCTTGTATCCTTACCAATGCATAAAAATGTGGTTGGATGCAAGTGGACATATAGACTTAAAAGGAATTCGTATGGTTCAGTTCTTAAGCACAAAGCAAGACTAATGCCAAAATGGTATTTACAACAGAATGGATTTGATTTTAATGAAACATTCTCTCCTATTGTAAAACTCTCAACCATTAGAATTATTTTAACTATTTCTTTGCATAAGAACTAGACTATTAGGCAACTAGATGTTAATAATGCTTTTCTAAATGGTATCTTGCAGGAGGAAGTATATATGGAACAACCACAAGGTTTCATAAAGAAAGGCAATGAAAATTTTGTATGTAGGTTAAACAAAGCAATTTATGGTCTCAAGCAAGCACCAAGAGTGTGGTTCGAAAAGCTAAAATCAACACTTGCCAAGCTTGGATACAATTCAACAAAATCAGAGAACTCTGTATTCCTTAAACTTTCTAATAATATTATCACATATATACTGATTTATGTTGATGACTTTATCATCACAAGTAACAATAGTTCAGAGATTGAAAAGATCATACAATATCTGAACAAAGAGTTTACAATCAAAGATCTAGGAGACCTGAACTACTTTCTTGGAATTGAAGTTAAAAGACCGCCAAATAATGAAATGTAGTTGAATCAAAGAAAATATATCACTGAGATTCTGGTAAAAGCTAATATGGTCAAAGCCAATCCACTTCCTACACCAATGACAAGTAACTTGCATCTATCATAATACAAGGGTGAACCCATATCTATGACAAGCAATACAGGAGCATAGTTAGTGCATTGCAGTATGCTACTATAACAAGACCAGATATCTCTTTCAGTGTAAATAAAGTTAATTGGTTTATGCAAAGGCCATTAGATGAGCACTGGAAAGCAATCAAGCGTATTCTAAGATATCTCAAGGGTACTCTAAATCAAGGTTTACTCATGCAATCAAGCAAATCATTGGATTTCAATGCCTATGCTGATGCTGATTGAGCTACTGATCATGATGATAGAAAATCTACCACTGGTTATTGTATTTTTCTAGGAAGAAATCCAGAATCATGGTGTGCAAAAAAAACAATCAACTGTCTCAAGATCAAGTATTGAAGCCGAGTACAGGAGCATAGCCAATATAACAGCAGAGGTTATATGGATCCAATCATTACTAAGTGAGCTACAAATTAACCCTAGCAGCAAGGAAACTATATGGTGCGACAATATCAGTGCAATATCACTTACTGCTAACCCAATATTACATTCACGAACCAAGCATATGGAACCTGACCTCTACTTTGTCAGAGAACAAGTCATGAAAAATAAAATCAGAGTCGACTACATACCTTCTACTTATCAAAAGGCTGATGTACTTACTAAGCCTCTCTTGAGATAGAACTTCAGTAAATTCAAGCATGAACTGAATGTGGATGTAGCCGACATCAGTCAGAGATCGCAGGCTCCAGTTTACATACCAGAAGCCACTCAAGAGCATGAGGAGGACAAAAAACATAGAAAGATGCCAACTTGAAGCTTTTCGAAACACTTTTTGCAACTACTCTTCGTCTACCAATCAAACTACCATCTTTATTGTGTTTATCAATATTTCCTTTATCATATAAATAGAAGCCAAACTATAAAATGAATTGTATTGAATCATTATCAGCAACAAAGAACATTTTACATTTCTCAATTTCAATATCAAATTCATCTCAAAATCTTATAATGGTTTGCTTTCCTATTCTACACCTTCTATCAGTTAAGTTGGTATTGTGAAATGCGTGTGTGTGGGTATGGATGTGTATCCGTAATTGTGTAAATTTGAGAATGCTTAATATGTGTTTGATTAATGCTGAATAAATCCTATATGTTGATACTTATTCAAGCTATTATTCAGCCAGCTAATACTAGTAGTATGATTCATTTTTTTCTGCAAAACGAAATGAAGTTGGTTTTGTTGTTGCTTATTACCTAGAGGATGAAGCCATGAATACCAAAAATATAAAGGATACTTGCCCTCTTTGGCTAAATAATTATGCCCGAATTCAAGTGAAAGAATTTTGTGACCCTTTTATGCTCCTCCACCCTCCTGTTATTAAACCAGATCAGACCAAAGTTGGACTACAGTTAATCAGAGATCATCCTATGTGCCTACACAAAACCACTGGCCCAGAGCTAACATGTTTGGTTTGGTTCGTACATAGTTTAAGCTATGAGATTATAGGTCATAGTTTCGATCTTTGAAATTGGCATTTATTGACATTAATGAACCATGTAAAAAACCATTAGAATTCAAACTGTTCGTTTTAGGTTTTGTACTCGTTTTAACGATTAAAAAATAAGGGCCAAGCAGGCGATGTTCAAGGTGGTTATTTCCTGGAATTATGCTCCTACTGTTGGCATTCATTTGGCTAGATGGTAATTGTGTGCTTTTATTTCGGTTTTCTTCTGAAATTTAAAGATATACTAGTACGAACCCATCCTACAAACACAAGTGAACTTAATATAATTTGGCTCATTCTATTTACTCCCCTACAACATCCTTACACATCCCAGTAAAAAAGTTAAATTATTTTATGGCAACATTGCCCTTGGTTATTATTACAAATGAAATAGTTGTACTAAACATCAAAATTCTTTCCTTCTATTCATGTTTAACTATCTAATTTACTCCAACAATTGTTCAAATTTTGTTCTAATTTTCTATCTTTTGGTCCAATATATTTAGATCATGCATTCTTCCTTATCATTGACAATTGAAGTAAAAATTTATCGAATCAAGCAACATGCAGAAGCATGAATATCTAAAACTTTTGAAACAATTTATCATATCCAAATTGAAGCACCAATAATATGTTGGAAGTTTTCTTCAATAACAAATATATTTGATTTTAGAAGAAGATAGATAAGAGGTTAGAGAAAAAAATATTCATATAAGGAGAAAAACTTTATTACTAAAATTTATTACAAAAGTTCGTATTTGTTCTTCTTACTACTTTTCTTTTGTCTTACATCATAAATGAGTGAATCCACCTCTATTTATAGGAGTTCACATCTGAAATAAACGGTGAAGATTCACCTAATCTAATGGTTCTCCATAAATATCTTCTAAATATTCTCTCATATAATTTCAAATATATTAGTCCATAAATATCTCCTAAATATTCTCTTATACGATTTCAAATACATTCCAGAAATATATAGCATGTATTCTAGATATCTCCAATATGGAAAACTCTAGATTAACAAAATCAAGTTTATTTACAACACTTCCCTGTAAACTTGATTTTGTAGTACCGAGTAATGCTTGAAATCTTTGTATTTCACGTGCTTCGGTAGGAATAGAGATATTATCCAAACTTTCTTCATTGCATTGACTTTCTTACCAAACGTTAAGATCTTTAATGCATGATCATGAATTCTTGTTTTACTTCTTTTAGTTCATCCTTCTTCATCGCAATAGAGTTTTACATAAAGTAAGCGTTCTAACATCCGTCTTGTTTCAGTATCATAAATTTTGAATGAGTCGTATATTTTATCTCTACATTCTTTCATAACTTCGCTTTTGTAGTTTTTTACCAATCCAATTTCAATGTATGTTTTTAAAATTTCACTTTTGCATGTCATTTCAGAAAACATTGCTCAAAAATTAGGTTTGTTCAAAATTATATCAGATTTGCTCACCTCTTTATTTTCATGATGATGAAATTCATCGCATGCCATTTTGGCTTCCTCTTTGATCATTTCTATTTCTTTTTCTTTAACATTCTCTGTTTCTATTTTTTCAGTTTTTTGCGCATACATCAAATTTCCTCCAAGCTCTTAAATTTCATCTCCTTGATTCACGCCTTCTTCATTGTCATATCCATTATTTTCGTACTTTTCATCATCGGCGTCATCTTCGCTTACTTTATTTTCTTCATCTTCCACACGTTTTTCTCATTCTTTCAAATTTTCCTCTTCTAACTCCTCAAATTTCATGAATTTTTCAACATCTTTCTCCTTCTCGCTATTCTTCTTTTCCTCTTTCTCATCAATCAGATTGTCTTCTTCTATTATTTTTGCATTATTATTTTCATATACTTTTTTCAATAAATTCCACGACTTTTTTGCAGAACTTTCTCCAAGCATATGATCATACGTTACTTTATTGATGTTCTCACTCATCACAACACAAGCACGATGATCATTCCATCGTAATTTCACAAAAGCTTTCTTGTTTATTTGCGACGTGTTCTCCAAATCATTCGGTCATTCATAACTATTTTGTACGATCTTCCATAATCCTTTGAAGATTAACTCCTCTTTCTTTTCCTTGTAAGCCAGCGGCAAAGAACCATCTTCTCGACTTCTTTCTTCAATGTAATTGGCATTCTCTTCAACTTTATTGTTACTTGGAGCTCTACATTCAAAAGCATAATGTCAAAAAAATTCACAATTGTAGCATTTAACGTGTGACTTGTCATGCCTTGACTTTGAATTTCCTCTCCCACAACCCCTTGTTGATATTTCTCCTCTTTGGTTATTGTTGTCATTGTTGTTGTCATTATTCAGTCTCCAACCTCATCTGTGTCTATATCTATGACCTCTTCCTCGTTCTTGACCATAACCTCATCTTTGTTGGATTCGAGCTTTCTTCCTTTTTTGAATCAATTCGTGTCTTGAATACTTGTTGCACAATCTCTTCCTCCTTCCTTCTTCCTTTTCTTTTCTTAATAAGCTTGCAATGAACCGAAAAGTTCCTCTATTGTCATGGCCTCTAAGTTTATTGTCTCTTCGATAATGGCAACAATATGTTCGAACTTTGGATCTAATGATCTAAAAATCTTCTCCATAATTCTTACATCATTTAACTTCTCACCTTTTCTTTTTAGGTTATTAGTAACTGTTAAAACTCTTGAGAGGTAATCAGAGACAAGTTCACCTTCCATATGCAAAGTTTCAAACTCTCTTCATAAAGTTTGAAGACGTACCTTTTTGACTTGATCGGCTCCTTTACAAGATGTTCAAAGCTTTTCCCATGCTTCTTTGGCTGACTTTGATCTCGAAACCTTCTCAAAATTATCGTCATCCAATGCTTGATAGATTAGACAGAGAGCTTTCTTGTCTCTCATCCTTGAGTCTCTCAAATTATTCCTTTGAGTTTGAGATAGACTATCTTCATTCTATTGTTTGGTGTAGCCTTTCTCAACTATCTTCCATATGTCGTGTGCTCCAAGGAGAGCCATCATTCTTAAACTCCAATTGTCATAATTGGTCTTAGTGAGTATTGGGACTTGTAAGAGAACACCGCTATTCGTCATCTTTTTAGGAGGATCTTCATGCTCCGATACCACTTTGTTGGCCTTTTCTTGAATAAGAGGTTGGAGAAGAAAAAATGATTTTTTTCATATAAGGAGAAAAACTTTATTGCTAAACTTTATTGCAAAAGTTCATATTTTTTTCTTCTTACTACATTTCTTTTCTCTTACATCCTAAATGAGTGAATTCACCTCTATTTATAGGAGTTCACATCTAAAATAAACAGTAAAGGTTCACTTAATCTAACGGTTCCTTATAAATATCTCTTAAATATTCTCTCATATAATTTCAAATATATTAGTCCATAAATATTTCCTAAATATTCTCCCGTATAATTTCAAATATATTTCATAAATATATAGCATATATTACGGATATCTCCAATATTGAGAAATCTAGATTAACAAAATCAAGTTTATTTCCAACATAATATATGATATTCAGTTTGTCTTCTTATCTCAACAACCTTAAATAAATGAATAACTTAAAAAAATTAAACGATTTAGGTTTTCATATATCTTCATTATTTATCAATTGTTAGCAGTAAAAAAATAAAATGTTTAAGGTTTAAATAAATAATCTAATCGACTAAACAAGGAAGAAGAGGTGAAGAAAGATAAACTAAAATTATGGACTGTAGAAGGTTAAAATGGGATGCTAAAAGAAAATACTGGGGTAGCTAAGTTTTTTAGATAAACAGGGCGTTTAAGGTAAATACTGGTGGGTTAATAGAATCTGTCATTTTGCCAGTTGGATAATAATGTCGATTAAAATAATCTTAAAAATAACAAACGCTTCCCTCAAGAACTTTGAAATAATAGTTTCCATTTGGATTACTTCTTTCTTGAAACATAAATTAGTAGTTTCAAATAATAACTCTATAACACATATAACAAATATTTCGGCATAATTATTAAATGTTTATATTAAGTACTAGTAACTCAAATTAAAATATTTGATAAAACATTAAAGAAAGTAAGTGCATGTTGATTTTTAATTATCTTAAATTACAATATTTGATAAAACGTTAAAGAAAGTAAGTGCATGTTTATTTTTTATTATCTTCATATTAGATTATAGGGATGGGTGAAGCAATACAAAATAAAACCAACATTCAAAACAAATATAAGGTTAAGTTTATTGTAAGTGGTTTTTAATATGGATTTAAACATGAAATTGTTTAGATATACAAAAAAATACCTCCATCCAACTATAATATAGTGATAATTTATAGGTTAAACCACACTTCTAGTGTTGTTTAACTTCATACGCCCTCATAAAATATTATGTACTTAAACGCTTATATGCATGATTACCAATGCAAGTTGGTGGAATCCTATAAAATGTTCAAGATTAATATTAATAATAAAGTACCGATACTAATTATAAAGGAAAATAAATCAATGCTAATGTCATCAAACATATCAAAATAATGTTAGCACAATATTTTTATGATAACCATTTTTTTGTAAAGATCGATTCTACAAAACAATGAACTTGTGGAATAAGCATGCGAAAACTAAATATAGTAAAGGAAAAATTCATTCATTGTTTGTAAATATAATTAACTATCATTCTTCTAGGGTAGTGACAAAAAGAATTCAATTCGAAAATTTTCGTTCACCAACCACTTATTTAAAGATGGTTAAATGGATATTTTAAGTTATGCAACTCATATACATATACATGTGTGTGTACACACACACAAATATATATAGTTATATATTTATCGAGTTAAATGAATACAACATGATAGTTATTATATCTAAAATATACTACATATTTATCTTAAGAATGTCAAAGTTTTACCTTTTTCTAATCCAAAATAATATATCAAACATAAAAGAAACACCAATCGACTCTCTACTTTTATAAAAATATAAAATTCAATCTCATTTACATAAATAAAGAATAATAATATAATATAATATTTTTCTCCAAAAAAAGCAAATATCGTATTTTTCCATGAAAACGAAACAAACAACATATGTTAGCTCTCTTTGAAAACAAATCAGAAGATTGCCTTTTGTTAGTTACATACATCAGTTGTCTTTCAGAAGGCTTAATTACATACTTTTCAAAAACATAGAATTTTGCGTTGTAAACATGTAAAGTTTATGTATTTTCTACTATAATATGGATTTGATTACTTTTTATTTGTTTACGATTTCATAAAATAGAAAGGCATTAGAATGTAGATGTTCATTATTCTAGTTATTTTAAGAAAAACATTAGTATGTTGGACAAAAATAGAAAGATAGAAGTATGTTCCGTAAAATATTATTTGGTACGCTACGTAATAAATTATATCTTACTACAGTGTTTCGATTATTAAATTAAATTTGTAAAAATAAACATGTATTAATAGATCACTTCTTAGTTTAAGGAGCAATTTATTTGTATTGTTTCTTACAATATGTTTGCTTCCAAAAATAAATATCGTTTCATGCTCAAAATCTATATAGAGATATGTTTAAATTTATGCGAAATGAAATGTACCAAATGTTAATGTTAACCGAAACTAAATAAACAAAAAATTAGATGCCTAGAAGAAAAAATGTTAATGTCACAAAATTTTTCTTTTTTACTATCATTAAAGCACATATGAATTAGATATTAAAACTGGTTGACTTCTTTAATAAAATTGATTTTATAAATAGATCGGTTGACCTCCAATGAACATTATATTTACTTAATTTAATTAACATTTTCTTTTAAGTTATAACTCTCTAAATAATGATTTGGAATTAAGATACTAAGCATCTAACATTGAGAAAGAATTGAGAGTATTGAACAAAATGAGTTTGAACGCATTTCTTTTGACTTCACACTAAAATCTTATCCGTTTTAAATATTTTTAAGCAAAGACACTTATTTATAAAAGAAAAAAGAATCATTCTAAATGGATGGTACTTGCAAGTAGTAGCAAAAAGTAAGCAATGTATAATATTTACATTAAACTATAGTAGCGATCAAACTAAAAAAGTAAAAAAAAAACACATCAAAACTTGTACTAAATTGGAAACATTGTATGATAAACTGAAATATGTAGGAATTAAATTGGCAAATGGTATTGAAAGAAAAATATATATACTATTTGAAATATTCTTAATTTAAAATGATGTAGAGAAAAATATAAACTAAAATTGTAATAATGTTGACATAACATAAATATACAGAAGGCAACAAATTAGGTTTTTGTTGATACAAAACTGATCATCTCAAATCACAGACATCAATGGCGGTGTTATGTTGGATCTCTTAACAATTGGTATGCGTTCAAGATCTAGAAAAATACAAAAAAAATTGATGATATTTTTGTATTTGTTTGTTTTTCTATTAAACCAAGGTTAACTTAGACATTTCTAAGAAAATAGTACCACACTTGGAATGCACAAATCTTTTATAGCTATAATGATGCCCAGTAAAGAATAAAAAAGTATTGATTTAATTACCTTTTGTCACAATATCAAATTAAGAAATATAGATATTTGTAATTCAAGTTACCAGTATTTTATTATTTCATTTAACATATTAATAACGCATTATTAGTTCCAAATTTTACTATTTATTGTAAAAAATAAATGATAAAAAGATATAGTTATGATTGTTTCATAGATCTTATAAATAAATTTCATTTACAGACCATAACTCTCTTGAGACATCCCTATTGCTAGAATGTAATTGTACTATTTATTATGAATTTATTACATAATTTTTTGCAAATTAAGTTTTGTATTATAGCTTAATTATCGACTCTTACTGAAAATGTTGTATACATTTAAATGTATGTAATCTTTTTTCTCAAACTTGTGATTCGTTATATAAAATTGCATTTATTATTATTATCTTTCAATTTTAATTTGATTATTGCTATTAATCATTTGTTGATCAACATCTCTCAGTTGGCAACAAATTAGTAATAACACCTATTCTTGGTTTCTATTTATGTCTCAACTTATTTGTTTGAGTAAAAAAATGAAGAAGATTGAAAGGGTTCTACAATTCAGAAGGTACCTCACTTTTATTATTTTCATTAGGACTTTCATTAGATAGTATTATTGTTAATGAAGAATAGTGATCATTAAAGCTATGGATGGTTGTTATCCTGCCTTTTGACGAGGCAGAGTCCGGACGAATTGGACATATAGAACTTGGAGTTATCAAGACAGATAGCCTAGAGAGATAGCCCAGAAGTCCATAAACAAAGCACAGACAGAACCTCGGAGTTAAACCCAAGAACCACTAAAGACAATAAGGTAATGAGATCCCCCAAGTTGGGGATCGGTACCGACTCCAACTAGAGATCGGTACCAACTCCCAAATACAACTTGGGTGGACCCCATCTTTTGCCTAGATGCAAAAAGCATATTTTCGAAGTTGGTTTGTTGATTCAATGCATTTCACCATCGAACTCCATAGACACTTGAAGTAACAACTTTGTTCTCCTTTAACTTCATCATTTGGGCTCAGAATCAAGTTAAACAAGTATATATGACTATGGAATCAAGAAGCTAACTACAAGATGATTCAAGGTGAGGTATTGAAGAGGCCAAATATGGATATCTTAGGGATTGGTACCGCTCCCACTTAGGGATTGGTACCGACTCCCAGCTTCTGTTGAGGTGGCACTTATTATTTAGGGAGATTTGCTCAAATTCATGCACAATGGTCTGGAGATATTTTAGATGAGATTTTAGGTCCCTACCTCTATAAATAGTGGGTAAGGCTCATTTTTGAGGATTTTTTTGGCTCTAATTCTATTTTTATTTACATTATTGTAACTTTGAAATTCTGAGTGCTGGAGTTGTACCGACCCCTAAGAACTTCGACTTCCAAATCAGAAATAATCAATAAAACTTTAAAGTGGACATAGGCCTTGCTTTGCCAAACCACTATAAACGATTGTGTATTGTTCATTTCCTTATTTTCATTTACTTTTTTTCATTTAGTCTCTACTATGTAATATTCTAGGTGTTTGTGCCATTTTTGGTTCAAACATTTTGGTACTTTCATTGAGAGGGACATATTCTTAGGCCATTTGGATCCATCATCTAATATTGGATTTCCTATATTTAAGAGATAGATCCAATTTATCTATCTTTTAATTCTATAACTCAAATTTATAAAGGTCTATAAAAGCTTTCTGCCATGGCCCCATCATGAAGAGATTGTTCTATGAATTCCAAAGCTACTACTGAAATCGAGTATCAGAATCCTCAGCAAGGAGATAGAGTTGTCCAACCAACTCACCTGAGATCCATACTCCAACTGACATTGTGACCAGAGTGGAGATGGATAGGATGATGAAGCAGATGGAAGATAGGTTTCAAGCTAACCTACAGGAGATGAAAAACACGATGCAACCGAGTTTGAGGCTACTGAATGAGTTAACTCGAAATTGCCGTAGATGCAGTAGAAGGGATTCCAACTCAGAATCAGAGAGTTCTTCTTCATCTGAGCGAAGACGGAAGGAAGGAATGCAAAAGAAAACTCAATATGCTGCTGGGACATCTACATAAGGAAGAGGATGAGCTCTAGGCTCGAATTTAGGGATCATTACCGACCCAACTTGGCACTTAATACTGATCCCCAAAATGGTGAGCCCAGAGCCCATCCTCTCAAAGGCGGCGTGGATGTTGTCCCTGGATGTACCGTTGAAGGTCTGATTCTGGAAAATCATAATATTGATGATGATGCAGCTCACGGGAATCAAACAGGAGGGAATGCTAGATGAATGAGCCCCTTGGAGTTTGAGGAGCCTAGGTATCGATCATCCTTCCGAGAGCGTTCGTCGGGCCGAACACTTAGGGCAAGACCTAATCACTGCCGCTCAGTCGAACCCGTTGATTTGGATTATTTGGAGGATATGGTTAGGAGGCTGGTTAGTGAAAATAGATCCAAAGCTAATGATGATTGGAGAACTTATGCTAGTTGGAACCCATTCATAGAGGTCATCCTTCACGCGAGATACCCCTAGAGATTCAACATGCCAAAGATGCCGCTGTATGGAGGAACGACGGATCCTAGGCAACACTTATTAAGATATGAATGGCACATGGATTCAGTCAGGGATTCAGATGTTGTGAAGTGTCTCTATTTCCTAATTTTCTTAGAGGGGGTGGCTACAATGTGGTTTACACAGCTCCGTCGAGGTCAATATCATCTTTTGCTAAATTGACACAGAAATTCATGGAGCAATTCCATTTGCACACCTCACGACCAAAACACGTGATGTCATTGTCTAATGTATATCAAGCTGAAGGTGAGTCACTGTGGGAATATTTAAATCGGTTTCACATGACTGTAATAGAAATAATGTATCCAAAGGAAAATATGATGTTGTTGGCACTTTGTAGAGGAGTTCATCCCAACTCGGATGTTGGGGATTGGATAGAAAGGAAGCAACCATCGACAATGGAAGCTTTCTATAGGAAAGCTAATGAGTATTTACGTCGAGAGGACACGCGTAAACGTCAATGGAGAACTGACGCTGGAAGTTCAAATGAGCCGATTCAGAGTAATATTGCTATAAAGCAATCTAGAGAAAGCTTTAGAAATGTTAATGTGAAAGTTGGTAATCAGAACAAAGAAGAAAAAAAATGATGGGAAAAGAAGTGAAAGCCAAATAACAGGACTCTTTTAAGAGGTCCCAAGTATGAGAATTACGTTGAATCGAACAACTCGATAGAGAACATTTATCTAGCTACTCAGAATACCAATATAGGAAGCTGGTTCTTAGGGAGTCAACAAAAAAGGAGAGGAAGTCAGCCAAGTTCTATAGATTTCATGAGACCCAGGGTTATAATACTAATGAGTGCAGGCACTTGCATGACATGATTAAAGAATTAAGAAGGAAAAAGAAATTGCAGTAATATGTGAAAGCCCTATAGAATGGCAGGCAAGGAAATTCTAGCGCCCTTGGGTCACCTTTCTAGCAGGGGCAAGCTGAGTCAGGTGATGATGCATTCAGGCAACCAGAAAAACAATTAATGATAAATACAATCATTACTGGGCCTCATCCTGCCGATAAGAGCTTTGCGGAGATAGATAGATATATTGAAGCCTTGAAGCATGCCGAAAACAAAAGTTGCTATGCTGTTGAGGACGAAGCTCCAACAAAATAATCTTGGACTATGACAGACAATATTGTTTTCCAGAATAGGGATGCTAATGGAGTGGAGGCTCTTACGATTGACCCATTCTTGATCTCAGTCGCGATTGGTCCTGCTGTTGTACGAAAGGTGCTTGTTGACGGTGGGAGTTCAGTCAATATTTTGTTCGAAAAACTTATAAGAAAATGATGTTGGAGGAAAGAGGGCGACCGTAGGTGATTATAGGTCGTGCCTTTTTAGTGTTGGATATCTATTATGCTTATAACACATTCTTAGACAGATCGGCCCTAGTTGAATTCAGAGCATTCATCGCTCCGTAGTGTTTAACTATAAAATTCCCTACATATAATGAAGTGGGGATCATGCACAGAGATCAAGTGGTTGGCTATGAGATCTATGTCATTTAATTGAAAGAAGCGATGCGTAAGGAGAAAGGGGAGAGTGTAGTGGGGGTCCTCTGCATAAAGGCTTTGGACGCATAGCTACTACCGCTTGAGCCATGGCTCGGGCAAACTAGTCAGCTCTATGAGGACATGGATCGACGAAAAGAGCCAGAGTGCTGACGTGCAACTCCTGCCGAGTTGACAGTCGCTGTTCCAGTCAGTAGGGATGACCCAAGTAAAGTCCTGAAGGTCAGATCTTAGCTCGGTACTGGTATGATGGGGGAGTTGGTTGGTTTTCTCCAGGAAAACCTGGATGTGTTTGCTTGGACGCACTCGGATAGGTGTGGGATCTCGCCCGGGATGGCGAGCCATGCATAAATCCTAAATGCATTCCTGTGAAACAGAAATGCCACAGCCTAGGTCCGAAGAGATCCGCTGCGCTCAAAGAAGAAGTGGATAAGCTATAGGATAAAGGATTCATCCATGATGCCTTATAACTAGATTGGGTATCAAACCCCATTTTGGTGAAGAAAGCAAATGGGAAGTGGAGAACATGCATCGATTATTCGAATATGAATAAAGCATGCTCGAAGGACAGCTTCCTGCTTCCAAGAATAGATCAGTTGGTGGATTCAACTGCTGGAAACGAGTTACTTTCATTCATGAAAGCGTACTCCAAATACAATAAAATCCCGATACACGTTCCAGATTAGGAACACACCAGTTTCATCGTTGACCTCAGACTCTATTGCTATTTGGTCATGCCCTTCGAACTAAAGAACAGAAGCGACTTACCAGAGACTCGTGAATTGGATGTTTAAATACCAAATTATACGATCGATGGAGGTTTATGCTGACGACATGCTTGTAAAGTCATGATGTTCGAGAAACCACATTAATGACCTAGCATAAATGTTTGGTTTCCTCCGACAGTACAGGATAAAGCTCAATTCTTGAAATGCTCTTTCAGTGTTGCATCAGGGAAATTCTTGGCTTTCATTATCAGCTCTCATGGATTTGAAGCCAATCTAGAAAAAATCAAGGCTTTGGGAGAGATCTAAACCCCAAAGATGATCAAGGAGGTCGAAAGCTTAGATGTGAAGGTCGCAGTCCTTAGTCGATTCATCTCCAGAGCAATTGACAAATACATCCCTTTCTTTGAGGTGATCAAGAAGGGAAAGAGAAATTTCAAGTGGAATCAAGACTGCAAAGATGCATTTTAGGCTCTAGTAGATCACTGGAGAGATCTCCTATTCTATCAAAACTGGTGGATAATGAGGATTTGTTCTTATATTTGGCAGTGTCGGTGCATGCTCTAAGTGCCGCACTTGTACATGAGGAATCTCACACCCGATGACCAGTCTACTACATTAGCAAGCGGTTGACAGGAGCAAAAAGAAACTACCAGAGATTGGAAAAGCTCGCATACTATCTGTTGATCAGTTCGAGAAAGCTCCGCCCCTATTTCTATGCTCATTCGATTAGTGTCCTTACCGACCAGCATTTACGACAAGTCTTGCAATGACCTGAGACTTCCGAAAGGCTGTTAAAATAGAACATTGAATTGAGCCAGTATGATATCACCTATCAGCCTTGGAGAACAATCCAGGGTCAGACCTTGGCGGATTCATAGCTGAATTCACTACACGAGATGATCCTCCAGAGAGCAGTGGAGAAACATAAGTTCGATAGAAGATGTACACGGATGGTGCATCTAACGATCGATGTTCCAGTGTTGGAGTCGTGTTTATCACTCCTAAAGAACACCTGATTAGCTACACCTTGAAACTTGATTTTTCGGCAACGAAAAACGAAGTTGAATATGAGACCTTGATTGCAGGACTCAAGATTGCCAGGAGCTAGGAATAAAGAATCTACACATTTTCTGTGACTCCCAACCAGTGGTATGCCAAGTCTGGAAAGAGTATCAGGCAAAAGGAGCAAGGCTAGATCATTATCTAAGCCAGGTTCTTGAGCTGCTTGACAACTTCAAATATTACACGATTACTCATATTTCCAGAGAGGAAAATGAAAAAGCCAACTCGCTTGCAAAGTTGACTAGTTCCAAAGATGCACAGGTCATGGGCCTGGTTCCAGTGGAAGTACTTTCAGCTCTATGCATCGACCAGATGGATGTCGATTGGATATTGGAAACTGAGCCTGAAGGAGAGTCATGGATGACTCCGATTTGGGATTACTTGCAAAGAGGAATCCATCCAGAGAGAAGGAATGAACAATGCAAAATCCTTCAACAAGCTTCGAGATATATCATGCAAGAAGGAATACTATATAGGAAGGGTTTCTATGTCTGTATGCTATGGTGTGTCACTCACGACGAGGCCACACGAGTTCTAAGAGAAGTTCATAAAGGGGCCTTTGACGACCACTTTGGGGAGCAAACCCTGGCAAAGAAGATCCATCGTTACAGGTATTTTTGACCTACCATCAATCAAGATGCAGCTGACTATACTCAAAGATGTGACAAGTGCTAGAGATTTGCTAAATTCCGAGGGCCTCATCGATAGAAGTTACCCAAATGGTCAATCCTAGGCCATTTGCAGTTTGGGGTGTCAATATCATCGGTGTATTGCCGATATCTAAAGGTTGCGCGAAGTACGCCATCATAGCGGTTGATTACTTTACTAAATGGGCTAAGGCGGAGCCTATTATTACCATGAAGAAAGTAATCAACTTTGTTATTTGGATATCATTTGTCGTTTTAGCATTCCGGAAGCAATCGTTACTGATAACGGGACCTAATTCGATAATATAGAGTTTAAGGATTCTACTGCCGACACCGCATAGAGAAGGGATTTGCAGCGGTAGCACATCCTCAGTCGAATGGATGGGTTGAAGTTGTGAACAAGATTATCAAGTCTGTTCTTAGGAAACGATTAGAGATGCCAAAGGCATGTGGGTCGACGAACTCCCGTTAACACTCTAGGCTTATCGAACCACCCACAAGTCAGCGACTGGCCATTCTCCGTTCTCCTTGGCCTACGGATCGGAGGTTATGATCCCGATTGAACTGGAAGTACACTCTCATTGGGTAGCCCATTACGATCCTCGAACGAACGAGCAATTCCTTTTGGAGTCTCTTGATATGATCGATGAGAAGTGGACCAAAGCTGAGTTGAGAGCAGCTATACACATACACCAAGTCGCACGATATTATAACACCAAAGTTAGGGTCAAACCTTTGATATCGATGATTTGGTCCTCAAACAAATCTTCCCTGGCCCTAAGAACTGGGGCCCGATTTGGAAAGGTTTGTATGCAATAGAGGAAAGCTTGGAGATGGCACTTTCAAGTTGGTAACTACGGACGGGATCTCACTCTCGAGGGTATGGAATTGTGAGCATCTACGATTCTATTTCACTTAGAGAATTTGTAAATAAATGGCTAGAGCCATGTAATAAAACAAAAAGAATTCACTTTCCATTTTTAATCAAATAAAACAGCCTTTCAAGCCAGAAATTATGTCTCTCCATTTCTTAAGAGTTGTGACTTAATCAACACGAATGAATCTGCATATGATTAATGCAGGTGCGTAGGTACCTAGAGATAGGTACCGGTCAAACTCCTATGGCCCATGATTGGGATCGTGAAGTCCCATTTTGATGTCCAGAGACTGACATCAACTAGCTCTTGCTTGGATTGGGGGCAGGATTATAAACATACACCAGACATGACATAACTGTCCGCGTCCTAACTCTCATTCTGTCACATCCGGATAGTTTTCAACTTTCGAAAATTCAACATCGATACTCACTTTATCGACTGCCGAGCAATCGAGTGCCGGAAACTCCAATAGTGAGGGTTTTAGAAAGAAGAAAAAGTAAGAAGAAGAAGAAAAGAGAAGAACAACAACACAACATCAGATACAGAAGCAGAAAACAATATCAGAATCTCACATATCGCAGCGGAAAATATACAATAGATAATTACTAGTCTTTTAAAACAAAGAACTATCAGTTTATACATACATCAATCATCAGAGTCACATACAACAATGGACAGTTATATAAACTTGTCCTCATACAGAATACACAGCGGAATAAATACTATCAGATACAAATACTACGTCTCGTCATCCAGCTTATCTCCAAAGCTCCAGAATATCCAGAATATCCTGATAACATAACTCTAGGCTGCCCGTGTGGAAATTGGTGGGCACCCAGGGTTTAGAAGGGAACAATAAACTCCGAGTCAGTCATGGTGACTGGTGTGAGATCGTAAAACAGTTATCTTTAAATTTAACAACAGAAATATTTTTAAAGTCAGTTCGCAATGCTTTTGGAAAATGAAACTACCATAAGACCTCCCACCACACACACAATGCAAACGCAGACTTGGAGGAGATTTCTTCTTATGATAGTCAAAGATGCTTACTACGCAAAATCAAATCATTTTTGATATTATTATTAGTGCATAGTGGAAAACATTTCGAAAGTAGAATATAAATCTTAGCCAGCATAGGTACCATTATATTATGCCTGCTATAGCTGCCTCCTGAGGAGACAGGTTATACAATTGAAATCGTAAAGGCTCGTATTGTTTCTTTGGATTTCCAACAAATGGTCAGGCTAAGGAACTTCCTTTTCCACGATGGGTACGTCCCTGGAATAGACGACCCGAGAAATAACCTAACATTACGGTTAGATCTCTGCCAACACAAGGCCGGGTTACCTCTGCAAAAGTAGGTAACTACTGACACGCGTATGCCATCCCCCGATCGTCACCGATCTTCCCGAGGATCCCCGATTCGCAACAAACCACATAGATAATAATAATGCAGTAACCACAGAGGTTAAGTATCTGGGCTCCATACCATGATACCACCTTTATCCAGAAGGAATGACATACACTAAGGGGCGCTACTCCCTAGAACCTTGCTGCATTCGTCCTGTTTCGACCATTTCCGGGGTGTGAGGCTCGATGAAGTCTCGTCCACAAAGCTACGCTTTCTCAAAAAGCCCTGCTTTGGGTCAAAAAAAAATGATCAACCTATGATCACAAAGATATAAGATCAAACAAATGATCATATCACAAATGATCAAACACTGATCATTTCACAGCAACACTCAGTATGCCACGTTACCAAATTGGGATATATCGCTGATAAATTTCAACAACATAACCTCTGAGCTCGTACGTCTCAGAGAAGGGTGTTAAGCTAAGAGAATAAATTCTCCGCCACCAACAGAAATGTATTTGAAAGAAATCAGCTTTATATCTCAAATTGTAACGTCAGACACACAATCCATACAAGTCTGTTCCGGGATCGAACAGAACCGAAGGCACTTCTCACGAAGCCCTTGCATATCCGGATAATTTTCAATCACGTCGGGACTTCCCGTCACCAAGGGTGATAAAACCTCTAAATCGAAGATCAGTCGATGTAGAGTAACTCGACGGTAATCCTTCCGTTTTCAAAAATATCCGGTCTTCAACACCGGTCTTCAAATGCGATTCATAACGACGTATCACATATTCGGAATGGGTTATACGACCCCATGGTCCTTTCCCGGCTAACCCGAATAGTGAGCGATTATTCAAAAATAAGTGTGGCATTCAAATTCATCCAATTCACAACAAATACCTATCTAAAGGTAATTATTGATAGTCGGTTATTTAACTATCAATAAAGATGCGCAACATCATCAGATTCCAAATAATTTTCCAAATTATTTCATCTTCAAAAATATCTTTACTAGATATAAAATTTCCACACTTAACCATTTGAAAACAATTTCAAATCAAATTTCCACACTTCAAAAATAAATCAATATTTATTTTTAAACAACTTCGCTTTCTTTTATAAATTCCGTATTGAATTTATACTTTCGAATATCTACTGATATTCGATTTTAAAATCGTTTTCAATATTCAATTTCAATTTATCTTTAAGAAGATAAATTCTCAAAACATTTCATTTCATTTTGGAAAACATTTCCATACTTATTTAAAAATAAGTCAGCAATTCACAATCCATTTATTTTCAACACTTGGAAAATATTCGATATACTTAAATCAAATTAAGTATATATATATTTCATTCTTTTAAGGAAATCATTTACTTTGACGACATTTGTTTGAGTCAAAACGAATGTTACGTAAAACATCGTTACGACGACTCAAAACCACTAGTATAGGGATTTGAAAATTAAGATAGATATTTATAAATCCCAATACTACATAAAAACATTTCCTTTCGGAAACCATTTACTATAACAACAGTGTTATAGTCCACCATTTCCTTAAATTTCTCGAAAACGTCTATTTCAACAAGTATGTTGAAATCTATGCTTTCGATTCATAATACATTTTAAAACATCGTTAAAAACAATCAACTTCATTTATAATGTCGCTTTCCCAACAATATCCATTTTACTTAACAATATATTCACCGTCCAAAATCGTGAATATACTTCACTAATCACATTTCACTATTTAATTCATCAAATTCAATTTATTTCGAATTTATAAAACAACGCTTATAAATTCCATTTCTGTTTTATAACAACTTCGGTTTATAAATCTCCTTTTATTAATTTCTATAATACACTTATTTAAAATAAGTGATTTCAGATTTATAAAACAACGTTTATAAATTCAACCTTATATTTCACAATAACTTTGATTTATAAATCCCCTTTATTAACAAGTTCGATCAATACTCCCATTAAAGCAAAAATCCAGTTTTTTTTTTTTTTTGAGCACATGGGAAACCTTAAGATCATGGTATTCATTGATACCCACTTAAGTAAACCACGCCGTGTGTCTACCCCGCTTTTATTTAGTCGTCGCACACGGATGCGTAACGTTGAAACTCCCACTGATGGTTTGGCGCTGGGATTCGAACCTGCCCGGACGCAGTCCTTTGGTTCCCATCTCCCAGCTCCCAAACCAACCGAGCTACGAACGGCGGGTAGCAAAAATCCAGTTTTATAAGTTAATTTCTTATAAATCCTCCATTCTACAATTTCATTCATTTTAACTTCACCATTTATAAATCTATAAATTTCATTCTTTTTAACTTTACAATTTATACATCTATAAATTTCATATCGATTTTCCAAATTCGTTTCAATTTGCCAGTTAAATTTCTAATTGGACTTCCCACTTATTTCTTTTTAAATAAATTCCTTTTAAAGAAAATAAATTCCTTTATTTTTTTTTCCCAAACTATTTAGAAATCCAATTTTTAATTAAATTCTTCAATTTAAAAATCACTATTATACGAAATTCATTTATTTAACATTTTCACTTGATTCTGGAATTTATTCAATACGATTATAAAAATTTACTTTTTATACTTTAAAAATTCCTTTCTTCAAAATTTCTTAAATTTCAAAAATTGATTCACTTAGAAATTTTTCTACTTGAATTTCAAAAATTCAATTTCGTTTATCTTTGGAATCCAATGATGTCAAACATCCATTCAGCTAAATTTTAGCTTTCAAACAATTTCCAGATATCCATATGATTAATAGCATCACTATAATCATTCACAGATTCATATCACAATAGAAATGAATTAAATAAATGTGAGGGGTCCAGTTGGATCCCTCCAACCTGTTTCCCTGCATCCAAAGATGTTAGCACAATACCAATTCCGCTCCAGTACGGAATTATCGCGGTATATAGGTTTTTTATAAATCCGCTTACTAACGGCGCAATAGGGTCTCATCCGCTATACGAGGCGGGAAATCATCAATCCAATATATACATATGCCAATATGTATATATTGCTATATATAATAGATATATCCTAAAATATCTAATATCAACAATCCAATAACAATCATCAATCAATAATAACTGTAAATTCAAATTTCCTTCGAGTGAGAAAATCTCACCTTAGCTTTTATTTTGCAATCCATTTCCAAACTTGACTCGATTTTCTTGATTTATACCTTGTATAAATAATTATACCATTCGTTAATATTCGAATAAATTGAATAGTTAAATTTCCATTCTAACAAATTTAATCCAACATTTTCTTTATAAAATATCTTTATCGATTTATTAAATAAGTTCATTAACAGATTAATCCCATAATAAATTGTTTAAATACATCTAGTAATTCAACAAATGAACATATCGTATTATTTAACAGATTATTCTTTACTGCTTCCAATTTATTTTCTGCATACATTTATACATCTAAAATTTTAAACTGCTTAATTAAAACATTACTTACTTTTTTTTTCTTTACTGTATGAAAATTCACTGAAATACATTCAGATTATATGTGTTATTAATTTTTCTTCTTAGAAACAAACTGAAGACAGAAACGAATCGCATACCTCACTGTATGCTCGGGAATCGCCACCACGACAACTATGACTCCCAACGACCCAGCACGCTGTCATCGACCACCCCAGAGCCACGAACCATCTCCATCGTTGCCAAATGCCTCCGCTAATCACCACAAACTCCATCACTAACTCGTCAACATCGCCCTAGCTGATACGCCACCCCACTGACTCCGATGCTCAGCCCTTATCGACTCCGCGCCCTGGCCTTCCTCTCGCGAAGCCCTAATCTCGACGATGCCATCGCCTTGTCGCCTGCCATCGATCGCAACCCAACCCCGCGCGAGCACGCGCCTACCCTACGTCGTCGCGACCAACCACCCCCCATCAGATCGAACTACTCGCCACCAACAGATATCGCGAGTCGCCCCTTCGCTCGCGTGCGCGCTCGTCGCCCACCTTTCAAACGATTCGAACGAAAGAAATAAAAAAAAAACAAGGGGAGGCTGCCATTTTTATTTTGTTCTTTTATTTGAACTGAGGAATGAGATAGGGATGGGTTGCGTGATTTTCGTATCGTGATTGCAGGCGTGTTTTAAGGCTGAAACTAAGGGAAGAAAAGTTTTTAAACGTAAATGTTTAAATAAAATTTTAAATTTAAATCTCGATAAAAACTTCAATGCATTTTCGTGTCGTATTCTCACATACGAACTCCGAAAAATACGAAATTTGGAATCCGATAATAATTCGATATTTCGGACCCAATGGAACTGGTTTCGTAGAATTCCGAGACTGTTTGAAAAATGACTATTTTTAAATATCGGTTGAACGATATAAATTCAAAACTGAACAAATCACTGAACAATTCTGAAGCTTCTATTATCTTCAGTGTTATCAATATAAATTTTAGAAGCTTTTGAAATATTTTTCTTCAGCTTTAAATTGAAGATTCAAATTTTTATTCAACATTTAATAGATTAAATTTTATAATTTAATCACCAATTTTAAACTTACATCGGGAATTCAAATTAAATCATCGTTCAAATATTTAAAATTAATTAAATATTCTCAATTTAATTTGTTCAAAATTCTGGGTCGTTACAGACTTCCCCCCTTAAAAGAATTTCGTCCTCGAAATTACAAGTTAGGAAAAGTGGTCTTTAACTCGTCTACTATCTTTCACAATCCAATAGTTTTATCAATTTTTTTTAAAACAAATCTTTCTACTAAAGATTCGTTATCATTCCAACTATCTTTCTAACTTCAATTATATGTTTCAAACAACATTGCTTGACTTCAATTCAAATTCGAGTTTAAATTCAAATTTTAAACTTTCAAAATTTCTCAAAAATTTTCTAACACCCGGAAATTTCGAAAAATTTCGCCAGCGTCTCCTTTGCGCGGCTAATACGGCACGACTACAAAACGTCCCTACGGACTCTCAGATTTCAAAAAGAAAAAGAAAAAGCCAAGCGGCTAGAGAGAAATCAGCAAAAACTCATATTGGAATTCAAATACGTACCTTTTGTCGAGCAATTCAAATTATTTGTGAAATAAATTTTCCAATCCCTTTATACACCTGTATATCCTACTAGCCATTATATCTAGTTACAGCATTCAATCATTTTGCAAATTCGATTACAAATTTTCAATATATACTTCTTATATCCTCTTTAAATTCGCTATTGAAATTACATATTCAATTTCGTTCAATTTTTCATTTCACATTCATTTGAACTTATAATTCACATTTTCAATTTACCACTTCGGTTAAATTTACTTATCTTTAAACTGGATTTCCAATTTGAATTCAATTTACTTTCCTTTTATAATCATTGAATTTAATTCGTTCATCTACTGTCATTTCACTTTCATTGCTATTACAGTTGCAATTTATTCATTCATTCTGAAACTCCTTCACTGATTCTTTCATTTCCAATTGGAATCTCATTTCCAAATCAAATTTCAAATATTTTATAATTTTTCGACTTATTTACATTTTGATTTATAAAATCATTTATACATTCACATTTACAAATTTCATTCTACTAATGAATTTTAAATTTCAATTATCTTTTTTGAATTCTATTTTCATTTGTAAATCATATTTACCATTCATATTCATAATTTTTTATTCATATATGAATTTATTTCCTTATACTTTCAATTCACTTTTATAGATTTCATTTGTTAATGAGCTTTAATTCCAATCACATTTACATATTTTACATTTCAAATTCATTTTTGAAAACAAGTCAAATTATTCTTGAATTTCCAAAACATAAACCCAAATTTTCAAACAACTTCCACTTAAAACAATTTGGCAGCAATTCCTCTTTTGGAAACCCGAAAATGAACACCAACGATGCCGCGGTCAATATCATCGAAGTTATTTTCCAGCGACCGAAAAGAGTTTAGAGCTTTCATCCCTTTAGAACATTTTTTTTTTCAAATCTTTGAAATCCATTTTCAAATCAAAAAGGAATTAAACTTTCCAAATCTCCATAATTTTCAAATCCTTTTCAAAACATTTCCAAATACTTCTCTGGAATCCCGTTTTAAATTACAATTCACATTTATAATTTACATTCTTTAAATTTCATTTGTATGTGAATTTATTTCTTAACTTTGGAGTTATGATTTCAATTTCTTACTTAATTCCAATGGGAATAATCTAATATTATTACTTCTAGCAACCATGCAACCATATACTGTAATAATTTACAGAAAATCATTTCTTTTCTATACAAAAATAGATTTGGGTAAAATTATTTCATTCACCCTATTTTAAAACAATACTGTGCCGAATTGTTCTATTCGAGTGTTTAGAGATCCCTATCAATGATCGTTAATTACTCGTATTGACCAGAATCCATATACCACTCAATAAATCAATCATCACAATATAAAACAATTTTTTATATTCAATAACAAATACGCGCTCATATCTATTATTACACTCAAACTCATTCTAGAGTACTATTGACTCTATCTCTAATGAGTAACACCCAACAGAGCAGGGTTGTCGCTTAACCATATGCTCTGATACCACTTTGTCACATCTGGATAGTTTTCAACTTTCGAAAATTCAACATCGATACTCACTTTATCGACTGCCGAGCAATCGAGTGCCGGAAACTCCAATAGTGAGGGTTTTAGAAAGAAGAAAAAGTAAGAAGAAGAAGAAAAGAGAAGAACAACAACACAACATCAGATACAGAAGCAGAAAACAATATCAGAATCTCACATATCGCAGCGGAAAATATACAATAGATAATTACTAGTCTTTTAAAACAAAGAACTATCAGTTTATACATACATCAATCATCAGAGTCACATACAACAATGGACAGTTATATAAACTTGTCCTCATACATAATACACAGCGGAATAAATACTATCAGATACAAATACTACGTCTCGTCATCCAGCTTATCTCCAAAGCTCCAGAATATCCAGAATATCCTGATAACATAACTCTAGGCTGCCCGTGTGGAAATTGGTGGGCACCCAGGGTTTAGAAGGGAACAATAAACTCCGAGTCAGTCATGGTGACTGGTGTGAGATCGTAAAACAGTTATCTTTAAATTTAACAACAGAAATATTTTTAAAGTCAATTCGCAATGCTTTTGGAAAATGAAACTACCATAAGACCTCCCACCACACACACAATGCAAACGCAGACTTGGAGGAGATTTCTTCTTATGATAGTCAAAGATGCTTACTACGCAAAATCAAATCATTTTTGATATTATTATTAGTGCATAGTGGAAAACATTTCGAAAGTAGAATATAAATCTTAGCCAGCATAGGTACCATTATATTATGCCTGCTATAGCTGCCTCCTGAGGAGACAGGTTATACAATTGAAATCGTAAAGGCTCGTATTGTTTCTTTGGATTTCCAACAAATGGTCAAGCTAAGGAACTTCCTTTTCCACGATGGGTACGTCCCTGGAATAGACGACCCGAGAAATAACCTAACATTACGGTTAGATCTCTGCCAACACAAGGCCGGGTTACCTCTGCAAAAGTAGGTAACTACTGACACGCGTATGCCATCCCCCGATCGTCACCGATCTTCCCGAGGATCCCCGATTCGCAACAAACCACATAGATAATAATAATGCAGTAACCACAGAGGTTAAGTATCTGGGCTCCATACCATGATACCACCTTTATCCAGAAGGAATGACATAGACTAAGGGGCGCTACTCCCTAGAACCTTGCTGCATTCGTCCTGTTTCGACCATTTCCGGGGTGTGAGGCTCGATGAAGTCTCGTCCACAAAGCTACGCTTTCTCAAAAAGCCCTGCTTCGGGTCAAAACAAAATGATCAACCTATGATCACAAAGATATAAGATCAAACAAATGATCATATCACAAATGATCAAACACTGATCATTTCACAGCAACACTCAGTATGCCACGTTACCAAATTGGGATATATCGCTGATAAATTTCAACTACATAACCTCTGAGCTCGTACGTCTCAGAGAAGGGTGTTAAGCTAAGAGAATAAATTCTCCACCACCAACAGAAATGTATTTGAAAGAAATCAGCTTTATATCTCAAATTGTAACGTCAGACACACAATCCATACAAGTCTGTTCCGGGATCGAACAGAACCGAAGGCACTTCTCACGAAGCCCTTGCATATCCGGATAATTTTCAATCACGTCGGGACTTCCCGTCACTAAGGGTGATAAAACCTCTAAATCGAAGATCAGTCGATGTAGAGTAACTCGACGGTAATCCTTCCGTTTTCAAAAATATCCGGTCTTCAACACCGGTCTTCAAATGCGATTCATAACGACGTATCACATATTCGGAATGGGTTATACGACCCCATGGTCCTTTCCCGGCTAACCCGAATAGTGAGCGATTATTCAAAAATAAGTGTGGCATTCAAATTCATCCAATTCACAACAAATACCTATCTAAAGGTAATTATTGATAGTCGGTTATTTAACTATCAATAAAGATGCGCAACATCATCAGATTCCAAATAATTTTCCAAATTATTTCATCTTCAAAAATATCTTTACTAGATATAAAATTTCCACACTTAACCATTTGAAAACAATTTCAAATCAAATTTCCACACTTCAAAAATAAATCAATATTTATTTTTAAACAACTTCGCTTTCTTTTATAAATTCCGTATTGAATTTATACTTTCGAATATCTACTGATATTCGATTTTAAAATCGTTTTCAATATTCAATTTCAATTTATCTTTAAGAAGATAAATTCTCAAAACATTTCATTTCATTTTGGAAAACATTTCCATACTTATTTAAAAATAAGTCAGCAATTCACAATCCATTTATTTTCAACACTTGGAAAATATTCGATATACTTAGATCAAATTAAGTATATATATATTTCATTCTTTTAAGGAAATCATTTACTTTGACGACATTTGTTTGAGTCAAAACGAATGTTACGTAAAACATCGTTACGACGACTCAAAACCACTAGTATAGGGATTTGAAAATTAAGATAGATATTTATAAATCCCAATACTACATAAAAACATTTCCTTTCGGAAACCATTTACTATAACAACAGTGTTATAGTCCACCATTTCCTTAAATTTCTCGAAAACGTCTATTTCAACAAGTATGTTGAAATCTATGCTTTCGATTCATAATACATTTTAAAACATCGTTAAAAACAATCAACTTCATTTATAATGTCGCTTTCCCAACAATATCCATTTTACTTAACAATATATTCACCGTCCAAAATCGTGAATATACTTCACTAATCACATTTCACTATTTAATTCATCAAATTCAATTTATTTCGAATTTATAAAACAACGCTTATAAATTCCATTTCTGTTTTATAACAACTTCGGTTTATAAATCTCCTTTTATTAATTTCTATAATACACTTATTTAAAATAAGTGATTTCAGATTTATAAAACAACGTTTATAAATTCAACCTTATATTTCACAATAACTTTGATTTATAAATCCCCTTTATTAACAAGTTCGATCAATACTCCCATTAAAGCAAAAATCCAGTTTTATAAGTTAATTTCTTATAAATCCTCCATTCTACAATTTCATTCATTTTAACTTCACCATTTATAAATCTATAAATTTCATTCTTTTTAACTTTACAATTTATACATCTATAAATTTCATATCGATTTTCCAAATTCGTTTCAATTTGCCAGTTAAATTTCTAATTGGACTTCCCACTTATTTCTTTTTAAATAAATTCCTTTTAAAGAAAATAAATTCCTTTATTTTTTTTTTCCCAAACTATTTAGAAATCCAATTTTTAATTAAATTCTTCAATCTAAAAATCACTATTATACGAAATTCATTTATTTAACATTTTCACTTGATTTTGGAATTTATTCAATACGATTATAAAAATTTACTTTTTATACTTTAAAAATTCCTTTCTTCAAAATTTCTTAAATTTCAAAAATTGATTCACTTAGAAATTTTTCTACTTGAATTTCAAAAATTCAATTTCGTTTATCTTTGGAATCTAATGATGTCAAACATCCATTCAGCTAAATTTTAGCTTTCAAACAATTTCCAGATATCCATATGATTAATAGCATCACTATAATCATTCACAGATTCATATCACAATAGAAATGAATTAAATAAATGTGAGGGGTCCAGTTGGATCCCTCCAACCTGTTTCCCTGCATCCAAAGATGTTAGCACAATACCAATTCCGCTCCAGTACGGAATTATCGCGGTATATAGGTTTTTTATAAATCCGCTTACTAACGGCGCAATAGGGTCTCATCCGCTATACGAGGCGGGAAATCATCAATCCAATATATACATATGCCAATATGTATATATTGCTATATATAATAGATATATCCTAAAATATCTAATATCAACAATCCAATAACAATCATCAATCAATAATAACTGTAAATTCAAATTTCCTTCGAGTGAGAAAATCTCACCTTAGCTTTTATTTTGCAATCCATTTCCAAACTTGACTCGATTTTCTTGATTTATACCTTGTATAAATAATTATACCATTCGTTAATATTCGAATAAATTGAATAGTTAAATTTCCATTCTAACAAATTTAATCCAACATTTTCTTTATAAAATATCTTTATCGATTTATTAAATAAGTTCATTAACAGATTAATCCCATAATAAATTGTTTAAATACATCTAGTAATTCAACAAATGAACATATCGTATTATTTAACAGATTATTCTTTACTGCTTCCAATTTATTTTCTGCATACATTTATACATCTAAAATTTTAAACTGCTTAATTAAAACATTACTTACTTTTTTTTTTCTTTACTGTATGAAAATTCACTGAAATACATTCAGATTATATGTGTTATTAATTTTTCTTCTTAGAAACAAACTGAAGACAGAAACGAATCGCATACCTCACTGTATGCTCGGGAATCGCCACCACGACAACTATGACTCCCAACGACCCAGCACGCTGTCATCGACCACCCCAGAGCCACGAACCATCTCCATCGTTGCCAAATGCCTCCGCTAATCACCACAAACTCCATCACTAACTCGTCAACATCGCCCTAGCTGATACGCCTCCCCACTGACTCCGATGCTCAGCCCTTATCGACTCCGCGCCCTGGCCTTCCTCTCGCGAAGCCCTAATCTCGACGATGCCATCGCCTTGTCGCCTGCCATCGATCGCAACCCAACCCCGCGCGAGCACGCGCCTACCCTACGTCGTCGCGACCAACCACCCCCCATCAGATCGAACTACTCGCCACCAACAGATATCGTGAGTCGCCCCTTCGCTCGCGTGCGCGCTCGTCGCCCACCTTTCAAACGATTCGAACGAAAGAAATAAAAAAAAACAAGGGGAGGCTGCCATTTTTATTTTGTTCTTTGATTTGAACTGAGGAATGAGATAGGGATGGGTTGCGTGATTTTCGTATCGTGATTGCAGGCATGTTTTAAGGCTGAAACTAAGGGAAGAAAAGTTTTTAAACGTAAATGTTTAAACAAAATTTTAAATTTAAATCTCGATAAAAACTTCAATGCATTTTCGTGTCGTATTCTCACATACGAACTCCGAAAAATACGAAATTTGGAATCCGATAATAATTCGATATTTCGGACCCAATGGAACTGGTTTCGTAGAATTCCGAGACTGTTTGAAAAATGACTATTTTTAAATATCGGTTGAACGATATAAATTCAAAACTGAACAAATCACTGAACAATTCTGAAGCTTCTATTATCTTCAGTGTTATCAATATAAATTTTAGAAGCTTTTGAAATATTTTTCTTCAGCTTTAAATTGAAGATTCAAATTTTTATTCAACATTTAATAGATTAAATTTTATAATTTAATCACCAATTTTAAACTTACATCGGGAATTCAAATTAAATCATCGTTCAAATATTTAAAATTAATTAAATATTCTCAATTTAATTTGTTCAAAATTCTGGGTCGTTACACATTCTCAGAGTAGGAGATGAAGTATAAACATAAGCCAGACATGATATGACTATCCGCATCCCAACTCTAACCTTCAGATTGAGGGAAAGAGTATAAACGCAAATCAGATGCGATACAAGCCTCCGTACCACTACTCTCATTTCCAGAGTAGGAGTCGGAGTATAAACTTAAGTCGAATGTAACACGTTCATCCGCAAACTAGCTCTTGCCTTCTCATTAGAAGCAAGAGCACAAACTTAGAACCGAACATGACACAATCATCTATATACCAACTCTTACCCTCGGATGGAGTGTAGGAGTACAAATCAAATAGTGCATGATACGATCGATCGCTCACTCAACTCTCGACCCCGGACTGGAGGCAGAAGTATAAATGGAAACGGGCATGACAAGTCCGTCCGATCCTTACCATCTTGCTCGGAGTAGGCAGAATGGAGGGTCCACGCTCGGAGTAAGGTGGGATCCAATTTGTAAGCCCTCAATCAATGCCCAAAGTTAGGCATTATCGAATACTAACATCTTGGATGAGGATGTGCGGACCACGATTTTAAGAAGTTAACTTAAACCTCCGCCCGTAGTTTTGTGCGGTTGGGACTTATTATCCTGGAAAAGGATATTCAAGCCACTATTTTAAGTGATTTACCCTAAGGATTGCTTTATATTCACTGGAGCGGTGCGAGGTCGGCAAATTATAAAATGGACTAAGGACTTGTTTCAAAAATGTCCACTAAAAGAAATGAATCGCAAGTACATTGAAAGGAAAGTGTATTTCTTAAGTACTTAAACAAATTTGAGCAAAGATTTTTACAAAATAAAACATCTTTATTATTGACGTCAAACTAGGAAAGCTAAGTATAAGTGGTTCACACCAAAAGTGAAAAAGTAGCAATGAGGGCCAAGCCCGAACAAGGCCAGCCAACAAACAAAAGGAGTCTATATATGGAAAAACAAACTAACAACTATTTCTTCTTTGACTTCCTTTTCTTCTTAGAACCAAGGGAGACTTCACTCGAGATTTCTCCTTGCCTCTTTACACCTCTTCCTCTACCGCCTTGGCCTTTGGAAGGAGTGCTTTGTGTAGATCCACCAGGCATACTCTAGTCGCTCCTGGGTGGAGAAATGGAGGTTGGAACGCTTTATGAGAATCTTGTTGACATACTTCGAGCACCCCAGAGTGGAGGAATGTAAACTACAGTGAAAATGGTTTGCCTGGGCAAAGCAATCGACAACAGAGGAGGGGAACCTTATATTTGCTCCTGCTTGATATAACTGGAAAGGAGTATATCTGCCCTAAGTTTTTGCTCAAGCTCTGGCATGGATGGACCTGATAAGGACTGCGAGACCCCAGTAATAATAACTTCCTCATCAACTTGAGTCCCCTGATTCTCATCATTTCCTTCCTCCAACAAAGCGTCTATCATGAGCTGGTTAAGGCTCGAGGTCTCCTCAACTGGAATGCTAGGAATTATTGTTGAAATCATGACGGTTACAGACTCCATTGTCGATATTTGTGGCCCTAGTTGAGAATCCCTGGGAGGAAGTGGAGCAATTGCAGGCTGGCCTGTAGCTAAACCAATACAAAGAGGGAGGTTAGTGATGTTGATCGGCGACACGTCAACTCTCTAAAAAATAGGAGATGTTGTGATATCCCGGAAATTTGAGCAATATCAATTTAGTAATCTGTTAAATAATTAAATTGATATTGATGATCTTTGATAATAAAATTTGAATTTAATTTAATAATCTAATTAAATAAGTATCAAATATGTTATTTCCAAATAATAAGTATAATGTATTATTTTTATAAATATGAATGGATTTTAAAGACTATGGAATTGTTATTTTAAATTGATAAGTAGTTGTATATGAATATATATATAACTTAATTTTTAAATTGAATCTTAGGATTTAATTTGATTTGAATTTAATTTAAGTTTTGAAATTCAAAAGAATAGATATTTAAATTGTTTTGGATTTTAGAATATTTGTATAAACTTTTATTTATAAATATAGTTAGTTTTGTTTCTTTTAAAAAGTAATTTATATATAGGATAAATATTTAATAATTAAGAAAAAGGTTTTTATTTACTTTTAAATAAATAAAAATATATAGTAATTACTTAAATGACAAGTGTCATTATCTAAAGCTTCATTTTAAACATGTGTAAATAAATGGTAAACTCTAATGACAAGTGTCTTATCTAATTTTTATTTTCTTTTATTTTTATAAATCATAAATTTACTTACATATGAACATTTGCATATCTTCATTTCATTCTTTCTATTCTTATTTTTCAAAACAAGATAAACTCAGTTTTCTCTAATCGAAATCTGAAACAAATCAAATGTCTCAAATAGTAATCAAAATCAACTTCTAAATCAAAGATCAAAACCTATCTGCATATCTCAAAATCAAAACAAAGCCTGCCTCCATTTTCTTTCAATCTGGAATCATGTTCAAAACAAAAGGGGATGCACTGCATCATCTTCAAAAGCTGTTTGCCTTCATTTCTTAAATCTGGTAGTTGCATGCATACAGCTCTAAATCCAATAAGTAAAGAACAGCAATTCAAGTTTTTAAATCAAGTGAGGCATTCCAGTTTAAGTCAAAGCCTGTTCAACTTTTCAAAAGCTAAAATCTGCCTCTGTTCATTTGCATGTCTGGTGAGTAACTTTTAAACCTAAAATAAAATATGGTTGCATGTTAAATCACTGTGACATATATATGTATTGATGTATGAATATACAAGTGCATTTTTATTTTCTGTTTGTTATGGATGAATTATATGAATGTATGAACATGAACTCTGTTTTTGTTTGTTGCCCAGACTCAGGAATTCTATTTGAAAATCCTTACCACTTGATTTAGTTTTTATTAGGACTTAATTTATAAATAAGAATGGTTTGATTTATCATATACTAAGGTTTAAAAATCTTAGTTAAGTCAAATTTAAGATCTGAATGTCTCTGTAACCAAAACAACAGTATATGTTATATAAAAGTAGAAATGTAAATCTTGTAATTTATAAATTTAGGTACATGAATTGAAAACATAAACTATAATATGATTTTTAGCATTGAAATCATAATTTTTAGCTTAGTATTAAAGGAGCAGTTCTGTGATGAACTAAATATGAAGTTTTGGGTAATTCGTTTGATCTAGATGGTTTGATATGTTGAAATCTTCAGTAAGGATAGAGGGATGATCAAAGATGTAGGGAAAATTATTAGAATTTGAATTAAAGGATCAAGGAGGATATGATTTAGGATTTAAATTTTTTTAAACCTAGTTTTATTGGGTTAGGGAAAGATGATCGAAACGGGATCTGTGGTCGATTGAGTTGAACGGGGATTTGGTAGATGGAAGTTTGGTCGTGGATGAAAGCATGGCCGGAGTTGCTAGATATCAGGTGGTCGGAGGTTGGCGAACGACGCGTTGCCAGGTTTGGTGTGTTCGAGCTGTTGATGTTCCAGGTTTCGATTTTTAGGCTCGAATTCTCGTTTTCGATTTCGAGGGTTGATCGAAGGTTGGATGATCGTAATCTGGTGTAGGGATGATCGTCGATGTGTGGGGATACTCGGTGATGGTCGGAGGCGTTGCTGGTGACCGTGCACGTGCACGCGATCGTGTATGTTTCTCTGGTGAAATCTGGGTTTGCAGAGGAGGGAAAGCTCGGGTGAGACTCGAAGGGTTTAAGGGTACGACTCGAAGTAATTAGCGGTCTCGAGTATGTTAGGTTGATAGGTTTAAAACCTGTATGTTTAAAAAGTTTAAACTAAAATTTAATTTGTAAAGAAATATTTAAACATGTTTTAAATTTAAATTTAAATCTGATTCAAGTTTAATTTGAATCTCAGTTCAAAATAAAATAAGTTTTTAAAATTTAAAATATTTTGAACAACCTCAAAATGTTTAGATAGCTAAATTTAAAAATAAAGTTTTAAATTGGAAGTAAGTTTAAATCTAAACTTAAAACTGGAATCAAATGTAAATCTGTATTTCAGAATTGAAATAAAAAGGAAGTTTTAAATGAAATTGTTTTTAATAACTTAAATTTTTTAAATTGTATATTAAATGGTTGAAATTAAAAAGTAAATTTAAAATCCTTAAGTCCTTTTATAAAATGAGCATTTCTTCAACATATGATTTGAGGGTTGTAAATGGATTTTAAAGTTTGTTAAGGTTAAACTTTTATTCATTTTAAATCTCATATTTAAAATGAATTTAAAGGAAATATGAAAGTTAAATATTTCAAATATGTTTTAAATGATAAATATCATTATAAGGAAATGTTTTCTTAAGACTTAATTATTTGTGAGGAAATTAATGGATAATTAATTTGTTTAATTAATTAATCATTTGGATTAATTAAATAAATAATAAATTAAAGATTTAAACTAATTTATTTATGATTAAGATAAATTAATTAGGAATAAATAATTTATAATTAAGAATTTTAAAATAGAATATTAATTAATGTTTAGAAATTAATTAATAAAGTAATTAAAGATTAATTAAGTTATGGATAACACTTAATTAATTTAATAATTAGAGATAAATTAATTTGTTATTAAGATTTATCAATTTGGAATTAATAATAATTAATCCAATTTAATTACTTAAGAAAAGTAATTAAAGAGTTGTTAATAGTTAATGGAGATCATTAACTATGGATTATTAAATAATTAATTAATAGGATTAATTTTGATAATTAATTAGTTAATTAATTTAAGATAATAAATTATAGAATTTGTATTTAAATGAATTACTTAATGGAAGTAATTAAGAATTAATTACTTATTGTAATTAATTAAGTTAATTTGATTTAGTTAGATTAATTAATTAAGAAATGATTTGATAATAATTACTTAATGTAATTATTAAGGTATGATTATTTAGGAAGTAAATAATAAGATAATTACTGGAAGTAATTAATTGATGGTTATGTATTAAGGAAAGTAATTTGAGTTTAATTACTTTGAATAATTAATCAAGGGATTAATTAAGAAATTAATTAAGGAGAATTAATTTAGTAAATGAAAGTAATTAAGGGTAGTTAATTACTGATTGAAGATTAATCAAGTTGATTAATAAATGTTGTTTAATTTAAAGTTAATTACTTAATGTAATTAATTTAATTAAAGTAATTAATAATTAAGTTGTAATTAAGGATCATTAATTAATATAATTAATGATGTAATTAAGATTGATTAATTAAGTATAATTAATAAATGAAGTGATTAATTAATATAATTAATTAAGAATTAATGTAATTAATTATAGTTGATTAATTTAATTAATTATAGCTAATTAATTAATGAAGTAATTAAAGGTTAATTACTATAAATGGTTAAGAATAATTAATTTGAGTAATTAATTAAAGGATAAATTACCTGAATGCAATTAAAGGGTAATTAGAAGATAATTAATTGATTGTAATTAATTAATGGTTAAGTAAGCAGGATTTATAGAATGAAGTAATTAATTTAATTCACTTTAAATTAATTAGAGATAATATAAATCATTACTTATGGATGGATGATAATACTGAATGCTTTGCATTGATTGATATCTCTGATGAGATATATGCTGTGTGATATGGATGTTTAATTGTGATGATAATATGGATTATCTGATAATGTTGATTATCTATTGTGAATTATCTTTCTATGTGTATAAAGATAATGAATTGAATTGTTTTAACCTTTAAAACAACTTGGCCTTAAAGATACGTTTTGGATTTCGATGAGACCGGGATCGGGTTTCCGTATACCGGAATTCCAGGTCTGGAGACCCGAATACCACATCGATCCAAATTTACGATAGGTCGTGAATCTCAAGTGAAGATGAAGATTCAGAGTGCAAGGGTTATTGTCGTTAACTCTGAGGGTGATTCCAAAACGAGTGTAACGAGATAATGCCTTCGGTTTCGTTCGAACCCGGAACGAACTTGTATGGATTGAATGCTTTCAGCACATCGTCAGGCGGACGATGAGCATTCTAAGTGATATGTTCTGATTAAAGGTAATCGTAACCTCAAGCCTCATCAACCGGGAATGGCTAAAACAGGGGAGGTGCAGCAAGGCTTCGTGGGTAGCACCCACTGAGAGCAAGATAGATCCCTGTCTAGAGGTCCCTTTTCTTTTTATTCGGCTTAGTGTGTGGTTGGTCGCGCCAACTACGGGGTTATCTTGTTCGGAATTATCCAGTAAGGGATGGTTCCGGCTTTGTGTTGCAGGGGAGCGGGCGTACTCCTCGGTACGGTGATCTAGGCCACGTACTGTGACGGGCGGTACCCCAGTAGCCCTGCCATTGTATGGAAACCCATTCTTCCTACGTGCCCTTACGGTTTTGATTGTATAACCCACTTTGTGGCTAGTATGCTGGAATTTAATAATGTAACAATTTCAGCTATTTCATATTTATTTGAAAACCCTAGACCCTATTATAATATAACTGGATTTCCTATCAAATGTTTTGGTTAGCGTAAGGTAAAAACTTACCCATGTTTATTTGTGGGGAGTCTTACGTGATACCTTTTCTTTCTAAAGGTTTTGAAGTTAAGCAAGTTTAACCTGTTACTCACACCAGACCCATGTCTGACCCAAGTGTTTATTTCTGTTTTATAAACTCTTGGGTACTCAAATTTTTACGAGTAGCCAAGGGATTCAGGTTTAGCTTTGACGAGTTTTCTGGAGGAGCAATGGAGCAGGAGGCTTCAGCGTTCGTAGATATAGTATTCCGCTGTGTTAATCTCTATGATAGTGTGTGTATTGTATTGAGTTGTAATAACTAGACATATGTTTATAACTGTCTAGTATGTGATGTGTATCTGTGTAACTCTGATAAGTGTTTTATACTATGTAATAGTTTATGTTATTAATATAATTTATTCGTTTCGCTGTGTGAGATTTTGTTGTTATTTCTTTTCTCTTCTCTTCTTTTCTCTTTCAATCCCTTTCTTTCTTCAAAACGATGTGACTTTCTAGGCTATGGAAGTCGGGTCGTCACATTTGGTATCAGAGCATAGGTTGAGCGAATGCCTAAGCGTTTGGTTAAGTGAATATCAGAGCACTAGGTTGAGTGAATACCTAGGTTCGGAAGGATTGTTCATTAGAGATAGGATCTGTAGCAACCTGTTTGAGTTTGAGTATATATATACGAGAGCGCGTATTTGTTAGTTATATAAAATGGTTTTATATTGTGTTAATTGATCGGTTGAGTGGTATATGGATTCTGGTCAATACGAGTAGCTAACGTTATTGATAGGGATCTCTAAACACTTGGACCAGGCCAACGGACACAATATTGTTTTAAAAAGGGGAAGGTGAAATAATTTTACCCAGATATATTTTCTATATATAAAAAGTATCATTTTAAATGTATATGGTATTTGTAATGATTGGTTGAGATGATAATAATTTATCATCTAGGATTAGGAGTCTGAGTGTTGAGGTTGGAAGTGTATTTGTCGAGACTGTAAACCTAATACCGTCTCGAGTGAACTTTGCAGTTGTGTAAGGATTTCACAATCTCTGAAGGAAACCTGTTAAGGTTCGGAGTTCATCTTAGGAGTTGGATGAGTAGAGTTGGATCTGTCGGAGAACAGAAGCGAGTGATGGTATCTCAGGTAATAGTAGCTGTGTGATGAGATGCAGTGACTATGGATGTTCCCGAAGATGTTTTCTTTGGAACAAGTTAATGAAGTGTGTCTGCTTCGGTGTTGTGGTTGAGTTCAGCATGGTGTTTCTATTTGGTTTGGGTTCGAGTTTCTCGAAGAGCTTTGGAAAAGGAAGTCTTTGGCATTTGTGGCAGCAGTGCAGCTCGGAGTATTCTGTGCATTGGCAGGAAGTTTTCTGGCTGAGCAGTTTTTCTGAAGGTAGAGTTCAGAAGCAGTAGAGTGGATCCATTTCTTCGATAGATTGGATAGTTAAGTATGAGCTGTTCTGATTGGTTAAAGGGAGAACAGTTTCTTTGGAATTAGGCTGGGTTGATTGCAAAAGTGACTTGCGATAGATTGAGTATTCTCTTGAGTTATCTGAGATTTTCTGGGATGTGTTGTCCAGTTTGTGCTTGTGTTCTTCATCAGCATTTTCATTCTACTCCAGATCAGAATGGTGCAGCGGAAGTAGTTTGGCGAGTGCATCTGTTTGTCTTTTCCAGATAGGAGAAGTTAGTTCGGTCTTCTGATGTTGTGAGTAGATTTGTGTTTTGGATTATGGGTAGATTTTGAGAGGATCATTTTGTCGGGTTATTTTTGGTCTAGTTTGTTTCTAGAAGCATCGGCAAAGGTTGAGCTGATCAGAAAGGATTTGTAGGAAGCCGAGATCGTCTGAAGATTTTGTGGATAAGAGACGAAGGAATTTGAAATTCGAAGTTGGAGACTTCGTTGTTGTGAAGTTTTTCTCTGATTAAAGGGAGCTATAAGATTAGGTAAGTCTGGGAAGTTAGCTCCGAATTATTTTTGATCTTTTCTGTATTTTTGATTTGGATAAAAGCTTTGATCTACTGGATTGAATTGTCAGTTTGGATAACTGGAATTCATTGTGTTTTACGTATCTCTGAGGGAGTACGTATTTGATCTATCTCTGGTTTTGAAACCAGCAGTTCTGGAGGTATTGGTTGTTGAGTCAGACTCGTCTGTAGTCTGATATCTTGTTTAGTTCTATAGATCTAGATGAGTAGGAGATCTATAGCTTAGTAGTTTAGATTGTTTGTAGAGCGAGTATCCTGGTATATATATATACTTGGGGAAACTCGAGGTATTTTATCTAGAATTTTGTCTGGATAGTTAGAATTGTTTGATTGGATGAATTGGTTGCTATGGTTGTTAGCTTATGGATGAAAGTATATGCTTGTGTTTTAAAATTAAAATCTTTAATAAGATTATTAAATTAACTTTGTTTAAATTTCGGGGACGAAATTATTTTAAGGGGGAAGGAATGTGATATCCCGGAAATTTGAGCAATATCAATTTAGTAATCTGTTAAATAATTAAATTGATATTGATGATCTTTGATAATAAAATTTGAATTTAATTTAATAATCTAATTAAATAAGTATCAAATATGTTATTTCCAAATAATAAGTATAATGTATTATTTTTATAAATATGAATGGATTTTAAAGACTATGGAATTGTTATTTTAAATTGATAAGTAGTTGTATATGAATATATATATAACTTAATTTTTAAATTGAATCTTAGGATTTAATTTGATTTGAATTTAATTTAAGTTTTGAAATTCAAAAGAATAGATATTTAAATTGTTTTGGATTTTAGAATATTTGTATAAACTTTTATTTATAAATATAGTTAGTTTTGTTTCTTTTAAAAAGTAATTTATATATAGGATAAATATTTAATAATTAAGAAAAAGGTTTTTATTTACTTTTAAATAAATAAAAATATATAGTAATTACTTAAATGACAAGTGTCATTATCTAAAGCTTCATTTTAAACATGTGTAAATAAATGGTAAACTCTAATGACAAGTGTCTTATCTAATTTTTATTTTCTTTTATTTTTATAAATCATAAATTTACTTACATATGAACATTTGCATATCTTCATTTCATTCTTTCTATTCTTATTTTTCAAAACAAGATAAACTCAGTTTTCTCTAATCGAAATCTGAAACAAATCAAATGTCTCAAATAGTAATCAAAATCAACTTCTAAATCAAAGATCAAAACCTATCTGCATATCTCAAAATCAAAACAAAGCCTGCCTCCATTTTCTTTCAATCTGGAATCATGTTCAAAACAAAAGGGGATGCACTGCATCATCTTCAAAAGCTGTTTGCCTTCATTTCTTAAATCTGGTAGTTGCATGCATACAGCTCTAAATCCAATAAGTAAAGAACAGCAATTCAAGTTTTTAAATCAAGTGAGGCATTCCAGTTTAAGTCAAAGCCTGTTCAACTTTTCAAAAGCTAAAATCTGCCTCTGTTCATTTGCATGTCTGGTGAGTAACTTTTAAACCTAAAATAAAATATGGTTGCATGTTAAATCACTGTGACATATATATGTATTGATGTATGAATATACAAGTGCATTTTTATTTTCTGTTTGTTATGGATGAATTATATGAATGTATGAACATGAACTCTGTTTTTGTTTGTTGCCCAGACTCAGGAATTCTATTTGAAAATCCTTACCACTTGATTTAGTTTTTATTAGGACTTAATTTATAAATAAGAATGGTTTGATTTATCATATACTAAGGTTTAAAAATCTTAGTTAAGTCAAATTTAAGATCTGAATGTCTCTGTAACCAAAACAACAGTATATGTTATATAAAAGTAGAAATGTAAATCTTGTAATTTATAAATTTAGGTACATGAATTGAAAACATAAACTATAATATGATTTTTAGCATTGAAATCATAATTTTTAGCTTAGTATTAAAGGAGCAGTTCTGTGATGAACTAAATATGAAGTTTTGGGTAATTCGTTTGATCTAGATGGTTTGATATGTTGAAATCTTCAGTAAGGATAGAGGGATGATCAAAGATGTAGGGAAAATTATTAGAATTTGAATTAAAGGATCAAGGAGGATATGATTTAGGATTTAAATTTTTTTAAACCTAGTTTTATTGGGTTAGGGAAAGATGATCGAAACGGGATCTGTGGTCGATTGAGTTGAACGGGGATTTGGTAGATGGAAGTTTGGTCGTGGATGAAAGCATGGCCGGAGTTGCTAGATATCAGGTGGTCGGAGGTTGGCGAACGACGCGTTGCCAGGTTTGGTGTGTTCGAGCTGTTGATGTTCCAGGTTTCGATTTTTAGGCTCGAATTCTCGTTTTCGATTTCGAGGGTTGATCGAAGGTTGGATGATCGTAATCTGGTGTAGGGATGATCGTCGATGTGTGGGGATACTCGGTGATGGTCGGAGGCGTTGCTGGTGACCGTGCACGTGCACGCGATCGTGTATGTTTCTCTGGTGAAATCTGGGTTTGCAGAGGAGGGAAAGCTCGGGTGAGACTCGAAGGGTTTAAGGGTACGACTCGAAGTAATTAGCGGTCTCGAGTATGTTAGGTTGACAGGTTTAAAACCTGTATGTTTAAAAAGTTTAAACTAAAATTTAATTTGTAAAGAAATATTTAAACATGTTTTAAATTTAAATTTAAATCTGATTCAAGTTTAATTTGAATCTCAGTTCAAAATAAAATAAGTTTTTAAAATTTAAAATATTTTGAACAACCTCAAAATGTTTAGATAGCTAAATTTAAAAATAAAGTTTTAAATTGGAAGTAAGTTTAAATCTAAACTTAAAACTGGAATCAAATGTAAATCTGTATTTCAGAATTGAAATAAAAAGGAAGTTTTAAATGAAATTGTTTTTAATAACTTAAATTTTTTAAATTGTATATTAAATGGTTGAAATTAAAAAGTAAATTTAAAATCCTTAAGTCCTTTTATAAAATGAGCATTTCTTCAACATATGATTTGAGGGTTGTAAATGGATTTTAAAGTTTGTTAAGGTTAAACTTTTATTCATTTTAAATCTCATATTTAAAATGAATTTAAAGGAAATATGAAAGTTAAATATTTCAAATATGTTTTAAATGATAAATATCATTATAAGGAAATGTTTTCTTAAGACTTAATTATTTGTGAGGAAATTAATGGATAATTAATTTGTTTAATTAATTAATCATTTGGATTAATTAAATAAATAATAAATTAAAGATTTAAACTAATTTATTTATGATTAAGATAAATTAATTAGGAATAAATAATTTATAATTAAGAATTTTAAAATAGAATATTAATTAATGTTTAGAAATTAATTAATAAAGTAATTAAAGATTAATTAAGTTATGGATAACACTTAATTAATTTAATAATTAGAGATAAATTAATTTGTTATTAAGATTTATCAATTTGGAATTAATAATAATTAATCCAATTTAATTACTTAAGAAAAGTAATTAAAGAGTTGTTAATAGTTAATGGAGATCATTAACTATGGATTATTAAATAATTAATTAATAGGATTAATTTTGATAATTAATTAGTTAATTAATTTAAGATAATAAATTATAGAATTTGTTTTTAAATGAATTACTTAATGGAAGTAATTAAGAATTAATTACTTATTGTAATTAATTAAGTTAATTTGATTTAGTTAGATTAATTAATTAAGAAATGATTTGATAATAATTACTTAATGTAATTATTAAGGTATGATTATTTAGGAAGTAAATAATAAGATAATTACTGGAAGTAATTAATTGATGGTTATGTATTAAGGAAAGTAATTTGAGTTTAATTACTTTGAATAATTAATCAAGGGATTAATTAAGAAATTAATTAAGGAGAATTAATTTAGTAAATGAAAGTAATTAAGGGTAGTTAATTACTGATTGAAGATTAATCAAGTTGATTAATAAATGTTGTTTAATTTAAAGTTAATTACTTAATGTAATTAATTTAATTAAAGTAATTAATAATTAAGTTGTAATTAAGGATCATTAATTAATATAATTAATGATGTAATTAAGATTGATTAATTAAGTATAATTAATAAATGAAGTGATTAATTAATATAATTAATTAAGAATTAATGTAATTAATTATAGTTGATTAATTTAATTAATTATAGTTAATTAATTAATGAAGTAATTAAAGGTTAATTACTATAAATGGTTAAGAATAATTAATTTGAGTAATTAATTAAAGGATAAATTACCTGAATGCAATTAAAGGGTAATTAGAAGATAATTAATTGATTGTAATTAATTAATGGTTAAGTAAGCAGGATTTATAGAATGAAGTAATTAATTTAATTCACTTTAAATTAATTAGAGATAATATAAATCATTACTTATGGATGGATGATAATACTGAATGCTTTGCATTGATTGATATCTCTGATGAGATATATGCTGTGTGATATGGATGTTTAATTGTGATGATAATATGGATTATCTGATAATGTTGATTATCTATTGTGAATTATCTTTCTATGTGTATAAAGATAATGAATTGAATTGTTTTAACCTTTAAAACAACTTGGCCTTAAAGATACGTTTTGGATTTCGATGAGACCGGGATCGGGTTTCCGTATACCGGAATTCCAGGTCTGGAGACCCGAATACCACATCGATCCAAATTTACGATAGGTCGTGAATCTCAAGTGAAGATGAAGATTCAGAGTGCAAGGGTTATTGTCGTTAACTCTGAGGGTGATTCCAAAACGAGTGTAACGAGATAATGCCTTCGGTTTCGTTCGAACCCGGAACGAACTTGTATGGATTGAATGCTTTCAGCACATCGTCAGGCGGACGATGAGCATTCTAAGTGATATGTTCTGATTAAAGGTAATCGTAACCTCAAGCCTCATCAACCGGGAATGGCTAAAACAGGGGAGGTGCAGCAAGGCTTCGTGGGTAGCACCCACTGAGAGCAAGATAGATCCCTGTCTAGAGGTCCCTTTTCTTTTTATTCGGCTTAGTGTGTGGTTGGTCGCGCCAACTACGGGGTTATCTTGTTCGGAATTATCCAGTAAGGGATGGTTCCGGCTTTGTGTTGCAGGGGAGCGGGCGTACTCCTCGGTACGGTGATCTAGGCCACGTACTGTGACGGGCGGTACCCCAGTAGCCCTGCCATTGTATGGAAACCCATTCTTCCTACGTGCCCTTACGGTTTTGATTGTATAACCCACTTTGTGGCTAGTATGCTGGAATTTAATAATGTAACAATTTCAGCTATTTCATATTTATTTGAAAACCCTAGACCCTATTATAATATAACTGGATTTCCTATCAAATGTTTTGGTTAGCGTAAGGTAAAAACTTACCCATGTTTATTTGTGGGGAGTCTTACGTGATACCTTTTCTTTCTAAAGGTTTTGAAGTTAAGCAAGTTTAACCTGTTACTCACACCAGACCCATGTCTGACCCAAGTGTTTATTTCTGTTTTATAAACTCTTGGGTACTCAAATTTTTACGAGTAGCCAAGGGATTCAGGTTTAGCTTTGACGAGTTTTCTGGAGGAGCAATGGAGCAGGAGGCTTCAGCGTTCGTAGATATAGTATTCCGCTGTGTTAATCTCTATGATAGTGTGTGTATTGTATTGAGTTGTAATAACTAGACAGATGTTTATAACTGTCTAGTATGTGATGTGTATCTGTGTAACTCTGATAAGTGTTTTATACTATGTAATAGTTTATGTTATTAATATAATTTATTCGTTCCGCTGTGTGAGATTTTGTTGTTATTTCTTTTCTCTTCTCTTCTTTTCTCTTTCTATCCCTTTCTTTCTTCAAAACGATGCGACTTTCTAGGCTATGGAAGTCGGGTCGTCACAGATGTTAACTAGATACCTTTTTTAGTTTGAACTTCCACATGAGTTGGAGTGCTGCCAGGAGTTCCCTCAGGAATAAAGGAGAGAACGGTGATTTCAAAGAGTTTTGGCTTCTCTGGGTCATAACCAGCGTCGGTAGAGGAATCATCGATGGAACTAGGAGCAGCTTGAGTACTGGGAGTTTGGCCAACTGTAGCATCATGATGTGTAGAGCCAGAACCTTCGCCTAATTCTCTTTAAGCGGTTGCATCAAGTTATGGATGAATAAGATGCTGGTTATAATGGTGGATTTTAGACTCGTCTTCCTTCAAAATCTCCTTTTCCAACTACTCCACATCAATATTATCACTACTAAGAAATTCTTTCCCTTTCTCGATAACCCGTTCCTAGGCAAGGGCAAGCATCAAAAGGTAATCTTCCTTAAACCACTTCAGATTTCGAAATTTGAGCACATTGGCATTGTATTGAGTGATCAGTGGCTCAAACTTCTTCATCATCTACTCTTCTACCAGCTCCTCGGCCTTTTTTACTACAGCATCAACTTCTCTCTCGACGAGAGCATCAATATCCCTTACCTTTTCAAGTGCATTGCCCCTCTTTATCCTGACGGCGACCAGCTCATCGCATGAGTCCTGAGAAATTTTCTGTGCTTCATCTTTTACCTTGGTCTCACGATCGAGTTTGGTTTTTAATTCAACTGCGTTCCTCTTGGCAGCATCCCTTTCCATTACAACCTCGTGGTTCCAATGATGCACTTGTTCGATCTCATTCAAATGCTTGGACCTCTCTGCTTCGAGTGTTTTAATGGCCTCCTCGGCCTTCTTCTCTGCTTCGGCTTGAGATTTTCTTAAATTCTCGAGCTCAGTGTCGAGAGCGGCTATGATTCTGTTGTTCTCGACCTTAATGAGTTTCTGGTTCTCTATCTCTTGTAACCTATCTCTTGAGACTTTTGAAATCTTTTCAGCCAACTTTGCCCATTTTTTATATTGATTATGGACGTTGATCGTGCAGTCGATATTCCTTTGTTGGACTTCAGCAAGAATTCTCTTTAAGTTTGGCAAGAACATAAATCCATCAAAGAAAATGTTGGGGAATTCATTCTTAAGCTTGGCCATCCGCCCTATAGTGTCTTCCTATTACTTCTCTATAATGGTCAGAGCAACAACGTTCCCTTTACCTGGCCTATTATAAAAAGTATTAGTTCCACTTTTATGTTGTTTGCACTCAGAAGACAGACTGGAGTGAGATAATGCTTTGGATTGTAAAGGGACAGAGGCAAGTGGTGAAGCTCGAGAACAGTCAGCCGGTGGAATATCATCGCGGCGGTCTGAGTACCTATCCAGACCTCTAAAAGGAGGTGATTTGGACATAGTCGGTGCTTAGAAGTAGAGTCATGAGAAGAATGGTCCCTGTCGTAACTACTCCTATCATGGTCGTCTTTGTCGCGACTAGAGCGGTAGCTTGAATCATAGTCTCGACCACTCCCTTGATGATATGAGCTCGACCAGAGGCATTGAACATGATACGCTTTCTCTTCCAAGGATCGGAATGAATGATTTCTCTTATCCATCGAACCTGTAAAGAAAATAGGGATGAGTGAGATCAAACGGGCTAGGACACGAACCAAGTGTCGTATAGTGCATGTGTGTGTGTGTGTGTGTCCTAGTGTCCCCCCGATGGACCTTGCACTGGAGCTTTACTCATGGAAGTAAACTCTCCTACAATTGTTGGAATGATGTCATTCTCAAAGCGGATTGGAGAACTGATGTCACCGATGCTGATGTTACTAATGTTAAAAGAGCTGAAATTCGTAGGTATAGGCCCTAGACCGAGGAACATACCCGTTGAAGGAATAGATGGAGTCTTCTCTGCACTTATGACTGGAGGAGACTGACTAGAAGTATGCGTCTTCTAAATTCTCACAATCAATTTCTTTTTGGGAGCATCAGTGGGTAGTCTCTGGGTTGTTCGGTCTGGGATCCTTGGCCCACTTCAATGTTACTTGGCTGACCTCACCACCTTCTCCAATAATTTCACCTTCCATGACACCTTTGTGCTCTAGTTGCATATTTCCCGAGGTTTCGGCCCCTAAACTTGGGGCTAGGGGCAGCTCAAGATCGACTTCGCCTCCTACGGGTGGATTGCTATCATCATTGTCATCATCATCCTCAATGTCAGCAAATGGAACTATGCCGGTACTACGGCCTTCCTCTAATAAGCCATGAGCAAGAAGATTCTTGTCCGTCAATAGAGTTCTTATATACCTATCCTCAGTTAGAAATGCCATGAGAGTATTGACGGTATTCGAAAGTGATCCTCCGTTGGGTCTCACCGGAACTTATGTACAACAGTGAAAGATAAATTAAGCATGCAGATTATAAGGCAAATTCCTGGATGGAATTTGAAACAAAACTTACATTTGGATATCTATTTACGAGCGGACCTGGGTAGACAGCGTACATAGAACCACTCGGCCTTGAAATAACTCAGCTTGTTCCAAGCCCTCGAAATGATTCTGCAACCCTTCATTGGCTCCATGTAAATAAGAGGCAGGTTTTGTTTGTAGCATTTAAAGCTATAAATGTATCGGATTTCTTCATCGCTAGGCACTCGATTCAAATGCTTAGAGAAAATTAGATAAATGCTAAGAAGAAAAGCGTAGCTATTCGGATGCAATTGTATGGAAGCCAGTCTCATAAAGTTGAAGACTCGACGAATGAATTGATCAAATAGCGGGATGCAACCCATCAGGCACATATATCTGTTGCAAGCTATATATCCGTCTGGAGGATCGCGAGCTCTCTAATCGCGAGACGGTGCCAAAACTTAATCAAATGGAATTCCATGCTTAATATATGTCCTCCGAAGAGATCCTTCATCGATTTTGAAGAGAACGGAATCGACTGAGTTATTCAATATTATGGCATCCTTAAGAGTATCGAGTGTTGGATCTATTTGAGGTCCATCTACCAATTCAACTGAATATTCAAGAATATGTTGCTCTACTTCAGGTTCTCTAGATTTTTTTGATCAAAATGTGGAATTTTTGTTTGCTGCTCTTGTTGGAAAGGAGTTTGCTGCACCTAAGTAGTTGTAGTTGAGCTTGATTCTACATCGGATTCGATATATTTTGAAGGTGAAGTACTTGTAGTTTGAGCAGCCAGATGATTAGAATGTTTTTTGTCCATTTCTATAATAAGCTCAATAATAATCGACATTAGAGGATTAACTATAAATCGTGCGCCCCGTTCTAAAGTGCAATATGGTGCAGTGTGGTGCAATTCATTTCGATTATTATTTAACTGTTTATTTTAGCAGTTCATTTTAAATTCTAGATGTTGGTCGATCTGACTGTCATCGCGACCGTTCTGACTGGCTTAATGTTATCAGCCGTGCTTCAGAAATGTTCGAGATGAAAGAGGAAATTCAACGTGAAAATCCAAGGAAAAGTTCGGTTGCAAAGCTTGGAGTATGCAAAAATTTTACCTAAGTATGGGGATCGGTACCGATCCTCAAGACACCCATAATTAAACAAATCCCACCTTCCTCCTTCATCTTTACCGACCTCAAGAACCACGGTCGCAAATTCATTCAATGTTCGCACCTAACTCCATGTCATTCACATGTGACCAATTGCCATCATCCTACCTAGTTTTGTTAGGGATTGGTTCGAATGAAAGGAGGATCTCGAGTTGGGGTTCGGGTTGGTGAAGGTGGATCTGTTTGAGGCAATGAGCGGAGACGTGGACGATGTCAGGCAATGACAAAGATGGGTGGTGGCGGTCCTTGGTTCAGGCGAGGATGAAGGCTCATATTAGATTTAATGGTTTTAATAGCTGAGATCGAAGGTTTTAACTCAAGGGTAGAAGTAAAGTTAGGAGATGAAGTGAAGGGAAACGAGTTTTATAATGCCACAACCCCAAACCCTCAATGCCAGAAGAAACTTGGAGAAATTTCTCCAAGTGAGTAGCCGGTAGCGACTCCTAAATTGGGGATCAGTACCGAGTTCAAAATATTTCAAAAAAATAGCAAACAAACATGTACATGAATATGTATAAACCATACGTATGTATATGAGTGCCTATTCACGTGTGATGAGCCGTGTGTATATACCCAATACTTGATGACTAAAGTTGAAGGAAAGTTAGACTTATACCTAGGGAACTTGTGCATGGAATTAGTCTAAAATCATTAGACTTGGAATGGCAGACCCCGGGATCACATTCTAGATTTATAGTCCTGGATGTCAGTAGAACGTCACAACGGATCATTATGGATATGAGAATTCATGGAATCGATTCATGAGAAGATAGCAACCATTCAAAGCACAGAGTGGAATCCTTCACGGAAATCTGAACTTGCCTTGATTCAAAGCACATCACGTTGGAAACGAGATGTGCTTTGGGCGGCACGTGTTATCCTGCCTTTTGACCAGGCAGAATCCGGATGAACTGGACAGATAGAACTTGGAGTTATCAAGGCGAAAGCCCAGAGAGATAGCCCAGTAGTCCAAAAACAAAGCACAAATGGAGCCACAAATTCAAAGCCAAGAATCATTAAAGACAACAAGGTAATGAGATCCCTTAAGTTGGGGATCTGTACCGACTCTCGCTGGGGATCAGTACTGACTCCCAACTACAACTTGGGTGGACCCCATCTTTTGCCTACATACTTATCTCGGTGCCAAAAGCCATCTCCAAAGTTGGTTTGTTGATTCAATGCATTTCTCCATCATACTCCACAGACACGTGAAGTTACAACGTTTTTCTCCTTCAACTCCATTATTTGGGCTCAGATGTAAGTTAAAACAAGTACAAACGACTATGGAATCAAGAAGCTAAGTACAAGATGATTTGAGGTGAGGAATTGAAGACGCTAAATATGGACATCTTGGGAATCGGTACCAACTCCCACTAAGGGATCAGTATCGATTTATAGATTCTGTTGAGGCGGCACCTATTATTTTGGGAGAATTGCTCAAAGTCATGCACAACGGTCGGAGATATTTTTAGATGAAATTTTAGGCCCTCTACCTCTATAAATGGGGGTAGGGCTAATCTTTAAGGATCTTTTAGCTCCAGTTCCATTTTTACTTACATTCTTGTAACTTTGAAATTTTAAGTGTTGGAGTTGTACCGATCCCCAAGAACTGCTTCCAAATTAGAAAAAAGCAATAAAACTTCAAAGTGGATGTAGGCTTTGCTTTGTCGAACCACTACAAATGATTGTGTCTTGTTTATTTCCTTGTTTTCATTTAATTTTCTTCATTTAATCTCTAATACGTAATCTTTTGGGTGTTTGTGCCATTTTTGGTTCAAACAATGGTCTTCAATTTATAATGTTGGGAGAACCAACAAACTAATGCTTTAAAGCTGCTTGATCAGAGGTATGGGATAAATTGAATGCAACTACAAATTTTGTTATATTGCATATTTATATACTAACAAAAAATGGAGTAGAAAATTTATATTAATTCAAACTAAAAGGGAAATAAAAGAAAAATCAAAATTGAATCCACACTTTAAAGATAATACAAGACCCATCAAGTATCCCTTTACTTATTAAGTCATAATTAGCAACTCTTAAATAAATTTAAAATTAGGAGATTACCCTATAAAAAGTAAATACCTTTTAAATATCTAATTGATAATCCACTTTAGTTTAAATTTCTTTTAGACGTCCTTTGGAATTAAAAAAATGATTAGAATCAGTTGAAATTACTAATAAATTCAGATAATTCTTTTACATTCCAATAAAATAACAACACCACATAAAAATTTATCTAAAAGAGTACCAATTTAGTTCACAATCAATTTTATGCAGCAAACTTTAAGATTTCCTCATATGCTAGTTTTGTATCTAATAAAAAGTATTTTTTGTACTATTATTGACACTCTAGTTTTGGATATAAGGGAGCCAAATTTTATAAGCACTCCATACAAAATTAAATTTTCTATGAGGGGTACACATCCTATTAATAAAACATATATTTTTACCTCTTTTCCCTTTAGTTAAAACATCAAAATCTTAAACACGTTCATTTGCTCTCTCCTTCTCCTTCATTGTTGAAAAATAAAATAATGTTGAGAACAAAAAAATTCATTTCGATCTTCACAATTAGATCCAAACTTTGATGAGAATATGATGGAAAGATAACTTTTTAACACAATTTATTGTGCGTTTTTTTACTGTGGTAAAAATTAGGGTTTAAAGTTATTGTGTTGGACGCTTTGTTGAGTAAGAAACAACATTGCAACTTTCTCATTTGCAATTCCTCTATGGAGGTGAATTTGAATTCTCCATTATTTGATTAATGATTTTGGATTAAACGTTAAAGGCGATTAAGGAAAAATTAAGATAAATAAAAGAAAGGACAATTAGGTCAATTTGATTGTAATTTTATGAGGCAGCTAGCTTCATTAGTACCCCTCATAGTAAAAAAACTTTTTGAAAGAAAATAGTCCTCTCATATCCAAAACTAGAGTATCAATAACAATGTCCTTCTTTCAAAAAGCAAAGATGGAAAAGAATAAAAAATGAAAGAATTTTCATAACTAAAAACAAAAAACATACCAAACAAAATACTTTATCTTATAAAAATAAAAACTTATGTGATCCAAAATACAAGGCAATTGTGTAAATTTAAAAAAACAAAAGCAATTGCTACAATTGAAATCCAGCATACCCGTTCATAGAGCATTACTGTAGTATACAGACCCTAAACATAAATTGAATTTTAAGGTGATGTTCTAAATTTGAATCAAATTACATAAATTAAATTAAAGTTGGATGATACTAAATTTATAAGGTTGGAAGAACCAACAAACTCATGCTTTCAAACAGCTTGACCTATGTATAAGATAGATTAATCGCAACTACAAATATTTTTAGATTGAAAATCTAGATACTAGTAAAAAATGGAGATGACTTTTATATTGATTCAAAATATAAAATCAATAATAAAAGAAAAATCAAACCTGGATCCACATTATGAAGTGAATAGGGCACCAATTAAGGATCCGTTAACTTATTAAGTCATAAGTTGCAACTCCTATATAAAGTTAAAATCATGTAATTGCATAATAAAAATAAATACCTTTTAGATATCCTATTGATAAACAACTTTAATTAAAAATGCATTAAGACATCCTTTGAAACCAAAAATGATTAGAATCGGCTGAAATTACTGGTAAATTCATATAAACAAAATTTATGTTCATCTCAAATCACGGCATCACTTAAAAATAATGTTCAAAAGAATAACAACTTGGTTCATTATCACTTTTATTTAATAAATTTTAAGATTTTATCATGTGCTAGTTTTGTGCCTAATTAAAAGTATCTTTTCACCAAAAAAGAAGAATAAGAAGCTTCATAATAATAACAGAAAATGTAGCAAATAAAATATCATATATAATATAAACCAAAATCTACATGATATAAGATAAAAGAAGCTGAGAAGTTTAAAAGAAAGGAAAAATGACCTTTTGATACCAAATAAATGCATGGATTGGGCTTCTAAGTTGGAGTTTTGAATTTAAAGTTAAGGTTGAAAATTGGTTTACTTAATTTATTTCACTTTTATTAGCAGTAACTGCGTAATGTTTTTAAGTTGAAGTAAGTGAGTAAGCTGGGAATTTTTTTTAAATCAAGCAATCTTTAATATAAAGTTGAAATGTGCATGATTAAAAAGGAAGGGGTTATAAGGAGTGGGTCTGAATTGATTATAGAGACTAAGCAGAAAATGAAGCGACATGGATGTTGTATATAATGGCAAATATAGTGGGCATTGGTGAATGGGGATTTTAATTAAATTAACTCTATAGGGATGGTTGTGATTAGAATAAATTTCAAAGAAGTGTAAAAATGTCATTTAATAGCAGTATATTAATTCATATTAATTGAGAAGAAAGAATAATAATATTCTCATATTTTATTTCTCATTTATCAAAGTATACATGATATATTGGGATATAAGTATAACTATAGGGAAAGGTGCTAAATTATTCATGAATCAAGGAGAATGAAGGATATGAACTAAGAGTGACTTAGAAGAGAGAAGATAAATAGTCATATATTGAATTTTATAAAATAGAATAAAAGAAGGAGTTACATTTGTATTTTATTTTATTTATTAAATTATTAGGTAATTGTCATCCATTTATGTTAGCTTTTATAGTTGATTTTGGTATGTTGCTTGTACATATTTTAATGCATTCTCTGTTTAGATTTTATTTATATACTTGTTTTGTACCTTGATTGATATATCACTACTTGTGAGACCATGTTCACTTAGTACTTTGGTTTCATTTTAATGTTCTTCCCTTGTAAACCAAAATAATATAACAACCTCATTTTTTCTAAAATACTTTTTATGATATTTGCCCTATTGTAACAACCCGAATTTTGGCCATTGGATTTCAAGAATTTGACTAATTATAAATATTAAAAAAATTGGTTTTTAAAAGTTTAATAACTTGAATTCAAATATAAAGATTATTTGAGTATTTGACTTGTGAATTTAATATTTAAATAGTGATTTAAATATCATGATTTAAAATTTAATATTAATTAAATGGTTAATGGTCTTATTTAACTTCTTTTAAATTATAAACAATAACGGTGAATTCACTTTGTAAATTTATTTAGAAATAATAAATGGTTCGAATAAATAAACAGAAAGTTTATTTTATTTTTACGAATCGATTTTTATTGGCGTATTTTTAATTTAACTAATTTTATTTTTCTATAATTTTTAATTTGGAAATTATTTAAAATGTTGTTTGACGATTTTTCGACAAAAGGCAGTGTTTTTGTGATTTTTTAGAATTTAATAACCAGTATGTGTTTTTATAGATTTAGGGTCGCGCCGTTGTTTTGAGGGCGACCGTATTTTTGTTTTGTAGTTCACAGTTCACACGCAAACATAAATCTGTGTGGCAAGATGCCGAAGAATGCAAAATAAATATAAGTCAACACCTACACTCTTAGGCAAAAAGCTTTCTCTCACATTCCTGTTCACCTCTGTACTTTTACATTCAGTTCATATGAACCAAAAGAAAAGCAATACTCTTATAAAAAAATTCAAAAACAAATCAAAAGATTATCAAAAAAATCCAAAGCTTATATCTTTGAGCTAGTTTCACTTAGATCAACATGTGGATGGGTTATTAGAGGGTGTGACTTTCTTTTTGGTTGTTCGATGGTGAAATTCGTGTAACGACCCAAAAATTTTAACGATTTTAAATAACGTAATTAACAAAAATTTTCATGAAAATAAACAATTAAAATTTTGCAATGAAAATTTAATATTTGGTATGCGTCTATTGAAGCATAACAAGTGACAGATTTTCATCATAAAATATCTAATTTCATTTGGTTGTGAAATTTCAATTTAAAATCAGTTAAATTGATGGAAATAAAATATTTTGAAATCTAGATATTTTTACATAAGAAAAATGTAAAAAAATTTCTGAGTAAGACGTCATATTTCGTTTCGCCAAATTTGGACTGCTCTAGCCCCGTTTATCTTATTTTCGGTGATTTAGCAGTAGTTTGGCAGCAAATATCGAGTTTTGTTAGGAGGGTCGTGTCGCTCATATCTGTGTACCATTCGGTTCGTCTCGTCTTGCTGATCTTTGTAGTATATTCATTTGTGCATTTCGGCGTCCGGCACACAGCGAAATCTGTGAAACGATTAGCCGTATCGGTTCCGCATTTGAGCCTTTTGGATCCTGTGTCCATTCGTTTATCCAATGGGAGAAACCAATAGGCATTAGCTTTTAATATTTTTCCTTGAATTCAAACGTACCTGGCTCTACAATTTCCACTGTTCAATATATTATGTTCGTTCTCTTTCTCCTTTCTTAGTTTGTACTGATTCATGCTAAACTTAAAAAAAAATATGCCGCATTTAGATAACCTGCTCAAGCTCGTCCCATTCCTCCTTCTATTTGCCTCTTCTTTTACCTTCGGTCGCTCCACAACCAAACCCAGTCACCCGATCCTTGTCCTCACCACCCTCCGCAACCCAGTTAACTCGCCGCCTTGTCATCTGCCCAGCAACCCATCATCCTTCCACTGCCACTCCGCCTTTCCATCCCTTCTCCATCCCTGAATGCCGAAGCCACCTGAACCTTCTCAGCAGAGACCTCTCCAGCCACCCACTCGACAGCCAACCACCATCTCTAACCATCAAACCCCACGCCGAGATCACAGCCTCGAGCCTTCCTCTCCAGATCCGCTTCCGAGCACTAACCCACCACATCAGCCATCCGAGCCTCACAAACCCGACCATCGCCTTCCCTTCACGCACCCTCAACCCGCCACCGCTGCCAAACCCTTTCCACGCTACTGCAGCCAATCTCCTTCACCTTTCCCTCTCCACTTTACAGCCCGTCCTCCTATCCATGGTAGAGCTTCTCTACCTTTGACGTGCTCCGCTATTATCAACTCCTCCACTTTCTTCCAGATCCGCCGCACCTACCAAGAGTCAGCCGCTCAACCCATTGCTGAGCATAGCTTCACCTTCCTCTAGCCGAGCAGCAGCCTCCTCTTTGTTATATATATATATATATAAAGAAGGTATATATATATGTATATTGTTTCCATATATATCAAGCTAGCTTTGATTGTTTTCATATATTTCAAGTTTTAGCTTTGCTTTGTTCGTCGAATCTAGTTCGCCTTGCCTTACTTTGTTTATCGTTGTCCGTATTATAGCAGTTAGTTGCTTTGATTTGTCGCTTATCCATGTACGCGTCCGTGTCCCTTTCTTCGCCATTGTTGTTTCCATAGCCATGAAAGGAGCGATCACTCACAATTAACATTCTTATATTTAGTAAATTTAATTCACATGAAATGACGATTGAAATATGTTGTTAAATTTTGAATTGGTTAGAAATTTAATTGTTAAGTATGATATGTTATTATCTGCAATTGTTTACCTATGTTAATTGACTTGTTGACACCAATAACTTGTTAGTATAAATATTCTATTTAAATTGTTAAATATGATCATATTTGACATTGATATGCCATATCATTTTATGCTATTATTTTATTGTTCTCACACTGCAAGTTCCCTGTTAACTTATTAAATCCCTATGGGTTGAAATGATACATACCCGAACGATATTATAGATTTGGGAAAATCGTTATGAGTTAAAATGATAAACCCAAGCGATTTTATTGATTTTTGAAATTTTGGGATTGCGGGTTGAAATGATATATACCCATGAATATTAAATTATCGCGGATTGAAATGATAAATATACGTATCACTTGATCATAAGTTAGAAAACTATATACGGACACCGTTAGTCAATTTTATATGATTTTCGAATTTTTGAAAAAGGAAAATATATATGTTTTTAATAAATATTGATTTTTAAAATATAACATAAGGATTTTTTTATATGTGTGTAAATTTAGATTTTTAAAATTAAACGTTTTGGAAATTTTAAAATTATAAGTTAAGTTTTAAAATATAAATTATAAAATTTTACTTATAACTTCATTATTTTTAAAATATATAAAATAAGATTTAAAATAGATTTAATAATAATAAGATTTAATTTAATAATAATTAATAAAATAAAATTTAATAAGAAATTAATTTAACTAATATATATAATATGTTTTAAATATTTATTTACAATTTATATTAATATTTTTAAAATAGATTTTGTAATAACTTTTATATATATTATGTTTAAATATTTATTTACAATTTATATTAATATTTTTAAAATAGATTTTTGTATTAACTTTTATATATATTATGTTTAAATATTTATTTACAGTTTATATTAATATTTTTAAAATAGATTTTTGTAATAATTTTAATAAATAAAGGTTGGAATGATAAATTGGAATTGATTTGTAATTTAATTTGTTTGAGAAGTGAATATAAATAAGATTTGATTAGAAACTTATTGATTTTGAGATTTTAAAGATATGATTTTTATAACTTGATAACTAGTTTTTGATTAAAGGTGATTAAGTGAATATTTTCAAATTTAAATAAAATTAAAGTTGAATTTTGAAATATAAATGAAATTTACCAAATTGAGTTATTGTAAATGTTTGAATATTTAAACTTCGAAACGTATTGAATTGGAAGTGGTGTAAATTTGTAGTTCAAACCTCGATTTGAAATCGATATAAATTAAAAATGGTTTTAATGAGAATTTGAATTGAATCTTTAACTTTTTAATTGAAATTGTTGAACTAAGATTGATTTAAATTGTATTTTGGAACTAAAGTTGATTTGAATTGATTTGTGAAATTGGAAGAAACAATTCTAATTTGAAACTATTTTCGATATAAACTCTTTTAAATATATAAACTATTTTAATATACATTATTTTAAATTTATAAATAATTTTAAATATATATATATATATATATTTTAATATATAAACTATTTTAATCTATAACTTATTTTTGAATATAAACTATTTTTATTGTATAACTATTCCAATATATAAATTACTTTCAATATTCAAATTATTTAAGTTGGAACTGTTATAATCTAGATTTAATGGATTTAAATAAGAATACTTTAATATGATGGTTTAACCTATTTTGTGGTTATGATTTTGGAAATAAATATGATTTAAAGTGAATAATGATTTCAAAAGTGTGTATGTTCAAATGTGATATGATTTCGAAAGTGAATATGATTTCGAACGTAATACGATTTTGAAATGAATATGATATTTTGATATGAAGTATGAACTGTTTGAAATGAAAATGACCACGGTGTGAAATAAGCATTTGGTTGTTAAAGAGACCAAGATCAGATATTGTCATACTCTCTGCCAATACCGAAAACCACTTTAACAACCATGTACATGGTGGAGAATCTAGAATGAAGTAGGATGGTCTAGCGAACGATTTTGTATGAGGTATTAACGCAGCCCCGACTCACTCGGGTCAACTTGATATGACTAAAATAGGAGCTATACTGGGCCAAGTGAGGTCGCTCCTCCGATCAGGCACATTTCTTCGATACCATATTTATTACTTTATGATTGATTTGGTGGCCACCCTCGATTTGATTATGGGAGTTACCTCCTAGGTGGGCGGTAGTAGCTGCTATCTGTTACCACCAGTCCGATAGTGCAAACGGTAGAATCCTACCCTAGCATTGCCTCACGTGCCTTGTCATATGCCTTATCGTGCCCACTACGAGTTTGGTTTGTATCGTACACTATGGAGTGCCCTAAGATAGCCCTCCAGTTTATGGAGGAATTACGGTACTGTATAGACTACGACATTTATATAAAATGTGTTAAGGGGTTTATGGGTAATGCCTTAATGCTATTTTAATATGTTTTACTTTATTGTAGACATTATCTATGTAGCGTATTGTATTATGTATGTAGATAGTTTAACGGATCCTTAAAGGATAGAATCCCAACATCCTTTAAGTTATTTGCATTTCACTTGAGTTGATTTACTTGCATAAGAATGTTAATCCTGACTCAAGTGTTTTGTGTTTTGCTTTATGCTCGGGTCAGACTGAGTGTGACAGCATTTGAGACTCACCTTTGGAGCTTGGAGCTTTGCTTGGAGATTCTATCTTTATCTATTCAGCTTCAGTTATTTCGGTTAGTTCCAGTTGTTTATGTTCATTAGTTGCTTTTTGTATTAGTGACTTCTATGTACTTAGGATTTTCTGTTGTATTGGTTTCAGACTCTCATGTTCTGTAGTAGCTTCATGAACTACTATCTACCTATTTCCGCTGCTTATTGTTGTATTACTCTGTGTCTATGATTCTGTGGTTGATTTATTTACTGTATATGCTAAGTTTTGCCAAATATAAATTAACAATATGTTGTTTTGAGCAATTCAAGTCTGACATGTGTGGATTATGGTCGATTTGAATGGTTCGAAATAATGGGTCGTTACAGTTGGTATTAGAGCCAAGTGTAGGCAAAACGTAGCATATGGAGTAAAACTCATTAGAGATAGGGTAGTACTACCCTAGAATGAGTAAAATTAATTACAGAATCATCTTCATTCGAGCTTGAAATTCTTTGTTAGGATCCTCTTTGATTTGGATTTCTTTTGAATTTTTGGAACTTTACCTTTGTTTTAAAATCCATTCTTGTTTATTCCTGTTCGTGTTCTTTTTGATACTGGAGCAACCCATAGCTTTATTTCTATTGATCTTTGTAATAAATTTGAACACATCTTGCAACCTCAATTAACAACTTCATCATAATGTGTGACTAATCCCATCGGCGGTCCCGCCAACCTTATTATGATTTGTAAAGGGGGTGAAACTCCTTTACAACAAGCGTCGATTCATCAGAGATTTCTATGTTCTCGGTTTTGATGCATTTGATATCTTTCTTGGGGGTGATTGGTTAAAGCGTTCTGATGCTGTTATTTCTTGTAAAGCTTGAACCATTTCTCTAGTAGACGACTAGGGAAATTCTCTTGTGATCTTATGTCGAATGCCTCGGGATTATGCAGGTGGTTTTAGCTTTTCGCTTTATTCTTAGCCTAGTGATCTTGATTCCACCCCTGTTGTCCAACTCCTTCCGGATGTCTTTGGTGAAGTCACTTCTCTACCTCCTAAGTGGGAAATTAAATTCTGCATCAATCTTATTCCTGGAGCTCGATTTTGCTATCGGTCTTCACCAGCTTCATGTAGCTAAGGAGAGCATTCCCAAGATAGCTTTCCGAACGGAGAATGGTTTCTATGAATGGTTAGTCATGCCCTTTGGATTAACCAATGCTCCTGCCTTCTTCGTCGATCTCATGAATCGCGTTTTCCGCGATGTTCTCAACAAGTTTTCCTGGTTTTCGTTGATGAAATTCTCGTCTTTTCCAAGTCAAAGAAAGATCATGAATCTCATTTGGGCTATGTGCTAGAAACTCTTAGGAGTCATCGGTTGAAAGCCAAATTTTCTAAATGCCATTTCTAGAGAGATGAAGTCTGATTCCTTAGGCACGTTATTTCTGAAAATGGAGTCTTGGTTGACCCGGTTAAGGTCGCCACGATTAACATATGTCTATCCATCTTTCCCTCTTTTGTAATTTAATTATCTTATCTTCCTTTCGAGGCTATCTTCTTAGTTAGAATTCTCTTTGATTAGGGTCCCTCTAAATTTGAATCTCTATCCTTGTTCTAAAATCCATTCTTGAATCATCCTATAAGGGAGCGTATTTGTAATTGATATAGAAATGTTTTATATTGTGTTGTTTGAGTTGTTAAGTTTGAATTTTGGGTTTCGATCGATCCGTCTAGCTAACGCTATCGATAGGAATTCCAAAACACTTAAACAGAGCAAACTGACACAATATTGTTTTTGAAATTGGTAAATGAAATAATTTTATGTATGATTATATTTTATATATAAGAATATAATTTTCTGAAATTAGATAGTTAAATGAATTGGTTGTTAGAAATGATAGTACTATATTATCATTTATTGTTCTGTCAACATTCCTAAACCATTAACTATTGTTGTATGTTATAAGGAGATGAAATTTTTTGTAAACATGGTTTATAAATCTGATTTGCAAATGAAATGAATTTAAATTAAGGATTTGAGAATTTAATTTGCGGTGCTTTTCAAAATTTGGTTTTCAAAGTTTAAAAAAAAATTATTTGAAAGTATTTTCGAATGGAAATTGTTTCTAAAGAATTTAAAAGAAGTAAGTTAGTATGCTCCTCTTATGTCGTTGGAAAATAATTTCGATGATGACTACAACATCATCGACATTCATTTTCGAGTCTCAAAGTAGGGAGACTACTTAGTAGATTTGCTACACTTTTGCTTTGGAAAATGGATTTGATTTGAATTTCTTGAGTATGATTTAATTAATAATATATATATATATATATATATCTGTGTGTGTGTGTGTACTTATTTCAAAATGTTTTGAAGTGAAACCGGAAATTTAACTCTTAAGTTTTATGTTAAGTAATGGTTATCAATTATTGAAATGAAGCAATTTTTTTGAATAATTGGATTGTTTAAAATGAGAAATGGAATTGAAACAAATTGAAACAGTTGAACTAGGATAAAATTTATTTGTATAATACTCAATTGCATTCTAAAACATATATCACTTACCTGAAATATTCAAAAAGTTAAAATGTATTGTGGATATGTAATTAAAGGTTATACAAGAGAAAACATAGGTAATAAAAATGTTCAAACTAAATTTTGCTTAATAGAAATGTTGTAAATAAAAGTAAATTTGTATAGTGCTCAATTACATTCGGAAACATTCATAAAACTTACCTGGAAAAAGTTTGAATGTAATGAGAGCATGTAATTGAATAGTATACAAAATAAATGTAATTAATAAGATGTCCAAAAATAAAATTTATATGGTTTTGAATTAATGGTTGTATCTGGTACTATGTATTTCGAACCTATAATTCCTTTCTGTTGCTTCTATTCTCCTATCTCGTTCCTTTTCGGGGACAGATAGTTTTGAGTGTGGGAGAGTGTAACGATTCAAAAATTTTAACGATTTTAAATAACATAATTAACTAAATTTTCATGAAAAAATTAATTAAATTTTTGCAATGAAAATTTGATATTTGGTATGCGCCTATTGAAGCATAGCAAGTTGCAGATTTTCATCAGAAAATATGTAAGTTTGTTTGGTTGTGAAATTTCAATTTAAAATTAGTTAAATTAATGAAAATAACATATTTTGAAATCTAAATATTTTTACATAAGAAAAATATAAAACTTTTTCTGAGTAAGACGTCATATTTCGTTTTGCCAAATTTGGACTGCTCTAGCACCGTTTATCTTATTTTGAGTGATTTAGCACTAGTTCGGCAGCGAATATCGAGTTTTGTTAGGAGGGTCTGTCGCTTATATTTGTGTACCATTCGGTTCGTCTCGTCGTGCTGATCTCTGCAGTATTTTTATTTGTGCATTTCGGCATCCGACACACGACGAAATCTGCGAAACGATAAGCCGTATCGGTTTCGCATTTGAGCCTTTTGGGTCCTGTGTCCATTCATTTATCCAACGGGAGAAACCAATAGGCATTAGCTTTTAATAATTTGAATTCAAACGTACCTGGCTTTACAATTACCAGTGTTCAATATATTATGTTCGTTCTCTTTCTCCTTTCTTAGTTTGTTCTGATTCATGCTAAACTTTAAAAAAAAATATGCTGCATTGAGATAACCTGCTTGAGCTCCTCCCTTTCCTCCTTCTATTTGCCTCTTCTTTTACCTTCGGTCGCTCCACAACCAAACCCAATCACCCGATCCTTGTTCTCACTACCATCTGCAACCCAGCCAACTCGCCGCCTTATCATCCGCCCAGCAACCCATCGTCCTTCCACTGCCACTCCGCCTTTCCATCCCTTCTCCGTGCCTGAACGCCGATGCCACCTGAACCTTCTCAGCCGAGACCTCTCCAACCACCCACTCGACAGCCAACCACCATCTCCAACTATCAAACCCCACGCCGAGCACACAGCCTCGAGCCTCCCTCCCTAGATCCGCTTCTGGGCACTAACCCACCACAGCAGCCATCCGAGCGTCACAAACCCGACCATCCCCTTCCCTTCACACACCCTCAACCCGCCATCGCTGCTAAACCCTCTCAACGCGACTGCAGCCAATCACCAAACTCCTCCACCTTTCCCTCTCCACTTTACAGCCCGTGCTCCTATCCGTGGTAGAGCTTCGCTACCTTTGACGTGCTCCGCTATTTCCAGCTCCTCCATAAGCTTCCAGATTCGCCGCATCCACCAAGTGTCAGCCGCTCAGCCCATTGCCGAGCACGGCTTCACCATCCTCTAGCCGAGCAGCAGCCTCCTCTTTGATATATATATATATAAGAAGGTGTGTATATATATATATATTTTGTTTCCATCTATATCAAGCTAGCTTTGATTGTTTTCATCTATTCTAAGTTTTAGCTTTGCATTGTTCATCGAATCCAGTTCGCCTTGCCTGGCTTTGTTCGTCGCTGTCCGTATTACAGCAGTTAGTTACTTTGATTTGTCGCTTATCTGTGTATGAGTCCATGTCACTTTCTTCACCATTGTTGTTTCCATAGCCACGAAAGGTGAGCGATCACTCACGATTGACATTCTTATATTTAGTAAATTTAATTCACATGAAATGACGATTGAAATATGTTGTTAAATTTTGAATTGGTTATAAATTTAATTGCTAAGTATGATATGTTATTATCTACAATTGTTTACCCATGTTAATTGACTTCTTGACACCAATAACTTGTTAGTACATATATTCAATTTAAATTGTTAAATATGATCATATTTGACATTGATATGCTATATCATTTTATGTTATTATTTTATTGTTCTCACACTACAAGTTCCCTGTTAGCTTAGTAAATTCCTATGGGTTGAAATGATACATACCCGAACGATATTATAGATTAAGGAAAATTGTTATGGGTTGAAAAGATAAACCCAAGCGATTTTATTGATTTTTGAAATTTTGGAACTGTGGGTTGAAATGATATATACCCGTAAATATTAAATTATCACGAATTAAAATGATAAATATCTGTATCACTTGACCATGGGTTAGAAAACTATATACGGACACCGTTAGTCTAATTTTAAATGATTTCCGAATTTTTAAAAAAGGGAAATATATTTGTTTTTAATAAATATTGCTTTTTAAAATATAATATAAGGATTTTTTATATGTGTGTAAATTTAGACTTTTAAAATTATATGTTTTGGAAATTTTAAAATTATAATTTAAGCTTTAAAATATAAATTATAAAATTTTACTTATAACTTCATTATTTTTAAAATATATAAAATAAGATTAAAAATAGATTTAATAATAATAAGATTTGATTTAATAATAAATAATATAATAAAATGTAATAAGAATTTAATTTAACTAATATATATAATACGTTTTAAATATTTATTTACAACTTATATTAATATTTTTAAAATAGATTTTGTAATAACTTTTATATATATTATGTTTAAATATTTATTTACAATTTATATTAATATTTTTAACATAGATTTTTGTAATAACTTATATATATATTATGTTTAAACATTTATTTACAATTTATATTCATATTTTTAAAATAGATTTTTGTAATAAGTTTAATAAATAAAGGTTGGAAAGATAAATTAGAATTGATTTGTAATTTAATTTGTTTGAGAAGTGAATATAAATAAGAATTGATTGCAAACTTATTGATTTGAGATTTGAAAGATATGATTTTTATAACTTGATAACTGGATTTTGATTAAAGGCGGTTAAGTGAATATTTTCAAATTTAAATAAAATTAAGTTGAATTTTGAAATATAAATGAAATTTACCAAATTGAGTTATTGTAAATGTTTGAATATTTAAACTTCGAAACCTATTGAATTGGAAGTGGTGTAAATTTGTAGTTCAAACCTGGATTTGAAATCGATATAAATTAAAAATGGTTTTAACGAGAATTTGAATTGAACCTTTAACTATTTAATTGAAATTGTTGAATTGAGATTGATTTAAATTGAATTTTGGAACCAAAGTTGATTTGAATTGATTTGTGAAATTGGAAGAAACAATTCTAATTTGAAACTATTTTCGATATAAACTCTTTTAAATATATAAACTATTTTAATATATATTATTTTAAATTTATAAATAATTATATATATATATTGATATATAAACTATTTTAATATATAAACTATTTTAATCTATAACCTATTTTTAAATATAAACTATTTTTAATGTATAACTATTACAATATATAAATTACTTTCAATATTCAAACTGTTTAAGTTGGAACTGTTATGATTTAGATTTAATGGATTTAAATGCGAATACTTTGATATGACGGTTTAACCTATTTTGTGGTTATGATTTTGGAAATAAATATGATTTAAAGTGAATAATGATTTCAAAAGTGAATATGATTTCAAAGGTGATATGATTTCGAAATTGAATATGATTTCGAAAGTAATTTGATTTTGAAATGAATATGATATTTTGATATGAAGTATGAACTATTTGAAATGAAAATTGACCATGGTGTGAAATAAGCGTTTGGTTGTTAAAGAGACCGGGATCGGATATTGTCATACTCTCTGCCAATACCGAAAACCACTTTAACGATGGTGTACGTGGTGGAGAATCCAGAACGAAGTAGGATGATCTGGCGAATGAGTCTGTATGAGGTATTAACGTAGCCCTGACCCCTAGAGCCAACTGATATGACTAAAACAGGAGCTATATCGGGCCAAGTGACGTCGCTCCTCCGATCGGGCATATTTCTTCGATACTATATTTATTACTTTGTGATTGATTTGGTGGCCACCCCAGATTTGGTTATGGGAGTGTGTTCCGAGGTGGGCGGTAGTAGCTGCTATCCGTTACCACCAGTCCCGTGGTGCAAACGGTAGAATCCTACCCTAGCATTGCCTTGCGTGCCTTGTCATATGCTTTATCGCGCCCATTACGAGTTTGGTTTGTGTGGTACACTATGGAGTGCCCTCTAATAGCCCTCCAGTTTACGAAGGAATTACAGTACTGTATAGACTACGACATTTATATAAAATGTGTTAAGGTGGATATGGGTAATGCCTTAACGCTATTTTAATATTTTACTTTACTATAGACATTATTTATGTAGCATATTGTATTATGTATATAGATAGTTTAACGGATCCTTAAAGGTAGGAATCCCAACATCTTGTAAGTTATTTGCATTTCACTTGGACATTTCACTTGAGTTGATTTACTTGCATAAGAATGTTAATCCTAACTCGAGTGTTTTGTGTTTGTCTTTATGCTCGGGTTAGACTGAGTGTCACAGCATTTGAGACTCGCCTTTGGAGCTTAGAGCTTTGCTTGGAGATTCTATCTTTATCTATTCAGCTTCAGTTATTTCAGTTATTTTCAGTTGTTTATGTTCAGACTTGTTAGTTTCTTTTTGTATTAGTGACTTCTATGTACTTGGGATTTTCTGTTGTATTAGTTTCAAACTCTGATGTTCTGTAGTAGCTTCATGAACTACTATCTATTTATTTCCACTTCTTATTGTTGTATTACTCTATGTCTGTGATTCTGTGATTGATTTATTTACCGTATATGCTAAGTTTTGCCAAATATAAATTAACAATCTGTTGTTTTGAGCAATTCAAGTCTGACATGTGTGGATTATTTTCGATTTGAATGGTTCGAAATGGTAGGTCCTTACAAGTCGTGAGACTTTATGAACTAGGGTTTTGATTTTGATATAATTGAAATGGATTTGGACAAATCGAAGCTTAGTTTAGGGTTTATGTTTGTGAGGAGAGTTTGTAGCCAGAAAATAGTGGAGCATGATTGAAGGCGAGGGGTCGCAACCCTGTAGGGTTTCGCGCATGAGGCCGGAGGTCGTGTTTTGACCTGGGGGTTCAGGCCAGGGATGGTGTTGTCTAACAAGTCGAGGAGGAGAAGAGTTTCAATGGCGGATTTAAATTGAAAAACAAAGATCTAAGCTCCATGTCATGGTCAGCGTGCACATTTCAGCATGTATCTCTTGTACAGGGAGGAGTTAGGATTGGGGGTGGAAGAAAGGATTAGTGGTGAGGGTTAGTTAATTAGATAAGTAATTATTATTAAATTTATAGTATAAAGAAATCGATTGCTTATATATTGTATATCTTGCTCATATGAGGTCCAATTGAGACGAAACATTTTGCATTGCACTCGTAATAACGATAGATTTGCGATGGAATTGGTTTGGCTGAATTTGGAGCAAGTGAAAATTTGGACTAAAATCCAATGTCGTTCGATTTAAGTTCAAACGGAACGCTTCAGCGCCAACAGGAATTTCGATGAGTATAACTCACCTCTTTGGATAAATTAGTATGCTTTAGATTAAATTTTAGTGTTTTTGTTTGGTTGAAATTATTGGCTGATTGGTTAAAATATTCGTTTTGTAAAGCATTAGAATTTAAAATTTGAAATACAGGAAATTTGTAGAGAAATCAAGAATTCTCGAAATTGTTATTATTAATTTCCAGTTATATTCCAGTTATTTTATTTTAGTTATAACCTTGTTGTATGGATTGTTAATTGATGAATCTTGATTGTTTAGCACTGTTAGTTATGACATTGTTATATGTTCTAAACTTTAATCCTGGTACTAATAAAAATCAACAACAACATTGGTTAAGTGCTTTAGTGGTTATTAGCCTCAATTTAGTATTTTAAAATACTACTAATTGTCGTTGGGCTTGAAATTGGTTTTTAATTCGGAGAATGATTTTGAATCTAACCTTTGGGTTTTCTGAAATATTTTTATTTAAACAGATTTTGAACTTCTCTGTTTACCCCAACCTTTTTATTTGTCTTTTCTAAACCATTTAGAAATGTTTCAAAGTTGTTTAATTTTTGTTTAATAATGTTTAAAAGCTGTTTATTTATTTATATTTAATTGTTTAGAAGATATTATCAATATTTTAATATTGTAAAAAGTTATTTATTTAAATCATTAATATTGTTTGAAGATAATTAATAAGTATTTATTAATATTGTTTTGGAATATAATATTATTTACTAATAACGTTTTGGAACTAATAATTATTATGTATTAATAATGTTTTGGAAGTTAATTATTATTTATTATAATAATATTTAAAGATTAATTATTATTGTTTTATTAATAATTTTTGAAATTATTAACTATTATATTTATAATGTTTTGAAGTTAATAATTATTATTTATTAGTAATGTTTTACTGTTAAAAATTATTAATTATGTAATAATGTTCTGAAGTAAATATTACTGTATATTTATAATGTTTTGAAGTTATTAATTATTATATCAATAATGTTTTGGAGTTAATAAATTTATTTCATTAATGATGTTGGAAAGTTAATTGATTATTTACTTAGGATATTTAAAGTAAATTAATTTATCTTATTAATTGTATTTATAGCTAATAAATTGATTTATAAATGGAATCCCATTTAATAAAAGAGATTTATTAAAGAATTTACAAATAAAAATGGGGTTTAGATTTACAAGAATTTTTATAAAGGGATTTTAGAAGAGATTTTTATAAAGGAGTTCTATAAAAGAATGAAGTTTTCTAAATTGGTTTATAGATTTATTGAAGGAGTTTTATAAAATGATTTTAGAGATTTATAAAAGAGTTTTATAAATTGTTTTAGAGGTTTATAAAAGCATTTTATAAATGATTTTAGAGATTTATAAAAGGGGTTTTATAAATGATTTTAGAGTTGTATAAAGGAATGAAATTTATAAAAGAAACTGAGATTGGATTTCGCCAAATTGACCTTATTAATTTTGATGGTGTGGACATTCGTTTCATGCTTAACATTGAAGGAATAGAATCTAGGTTTATCCTTGTCTCTGTTTCTTTTAAAACAATATTTGGTTTAATCCTTTGATATGATATTGAAATAAGAAATCTTTCATAACGTTTTATGAATATACTTATACCGTTGAGATAAGTATATGAATACATTTTCTAAGTAGGGAAATTGTATTGTTTTTGTGAATATACTTATAACGTTAAGATAAGTATATGGATACTTTTTCCAGGTATTGGAAGGAGCATAAAGGGTTTGTGAGTATTTCTTTGTAAAAGTATTTTAATACGAGAATTTACAAAGTAGATTCAATTAATGAAAAGATTTATTAAAGAAGCTTAGTGGTTGCTTTGTGCTAAATTATGCTTGGTTAAATCTCTGGGTTAATTGTTTGTTTTTTTGAAAGTTAAATAACTGACCATCAAATGTTGGCCCGTTTTTAAACAAAACTATCATTGTCGGTTCGGAGAGACCGGGATCAGATATATTATTCAAAAACCACTTCGAACTGGCATAAGCGTTTCAAATTGGAATATCTTAAAGATGGGACGGAGTTCTTTGAATGAGGGCTACTTGCTACTAATCCCGTGGTTGATTCCAAAATGGATGTAATAGAAGTAGAGCCTTCGGTTTGTTCATATCGTGAACAACTTTTATAGATGAATGTTGGCATTGCATTGTTTTTTGGAGGGTAGTGTTAGCATTCCAAGTGGGATTGCTATATAAAAGGTAAAACGTAGCCTCGAGCCTCATCAACTAGTAATGACTAAAATCGGGGATATGCTTCAGGGCTAAGTAGGCCGCACCCGTTAGGGTATTGTCATCAACCTTTCTAGATATATACATTTATCAATTTGGTTGCGCATGAGAGCTCTCGAAAAAGATTGCAAAGCAACCAGGGTGATGAAATATTAGGAACTATCCATTAAGAGGTCGGGCCAGTCCTGATTCACAGGTGGTCCATGTGAGGCCCTCGGTACATTTTCTAGAGATGTACTATGGCAGGCAGTACCCTAGTAGCCTTGTCATTGTATGGAAATCCATTCTCCAATAAGTGCCTTCGGACTTAGTTGTATAGCTATTATGCTGCAATTTAATTAATGTATTATTTTCGACTATGATTGAATATTTATTTTAAGCCCTATAAATTATTATAATATCAGAATATTTCCAATGAAATGTTTTGGTTATCGTAAGGTAAAACCCATCCGTGGTTATGTGCAGCGTGGTCTTACGAGATATCTTTATTTTCAAAAGGTTTTTATAACGTTAAAATTCAATTGAGGTGTGTTTTTCACGTTGGTTTACCAGACTGATCCAGGCATTATTTTTCTTATAATGCTCGGGTTAGAGTGAGCATTATTTCAGATCTAGTTTGGATGCCTTGGAGCTTCAAGAGATGAGTTGGATGCCTCCAAGACGTACTCATGTATATTTTATTTTAGCTGCATTAGTTGTTTTATTTATCATAATTTGTGAGGACATGTTGTTATAACTGTCTAGGCTAATGATAGTTTAGTGTACTTTGATTTTGATGTATGTATATTACAGTTTCATTGATAAAGATTTTTTGTATATTATATATTACTCATCATGATGTGAGATTCTGTTCTATCTTTTCTTTCTTTTCCCCAAACAATCTGTCTTTCCGGTACTTGGATGCTTGGCACGTGAATACCGTGGATGTATTAGTATCGACTTTTGAGGGTCGAAAAGATGGGTTATTGCACCTGTGTTATTATAGCTAGTGTTTTATTAATGAAAAAAAGTCACATGCAACATTGCAGTGTCATTACTGGTCATCTAAACAAGGACCTTCAACACAAGCTGTCACCAAACAACAAAGTGAAAGTTCTAGCCAGATGGACCAAAGTAATCATGACCAACTCTCTATGCTCGCTTGAACGACAATATTGTATTCCTAGGAACCGAGTGTTGAAATTATTCGCCATAATGTATCAAATTAAAGTGTCGATTCCGAGTCAAACTCGGATGTTATTTTCGAGAAGATATTTTCTAGTGGATAACTTCTAAGTTTCTTCCTCTACAAGCCATCTTTCTTCTATACAATTGCAGAGGCTTTAACGATTGTAATCAAACAAATAAAGTAATAAAATACAATTTTTTATCAACTAATCTTCTATTCGAATTTGTAATCTCTCTTGTATCCCCTTAAATTCATTAATAAAGGAAAGATTTGGGGTCTAATTTTGTATTCTTGTTATTGAATCTATAATTGGTTATATCAATGGATCTTTTGGACCTCTAATCGGTGACTTTAGATCAATTCAATAAAATTACACTAACGGTTGGTATTAGAGCAAGGAATTATTAGAGGTTAGTTGGCTATGAAGGAATCCAAGGATGATTTGAATAATTATGTAGTGAATCGATTCAATGGAAAAAGTGATTTTAGAACCTGGAGGCTGAAGATGAAGGCGTTGCTTAAGGAGAATACTTTGAAAATAGTTTAAGAACCAAATAAATTAGTAGTCCCATCAATGAAGGAATCGGAGGAGAAAACGCCCTTACCACCATTCAATTGTCTTTCAGAGGAGCTTCATAGGGTGTTTTCCCACATAATAGAGGCGAAGAAGCCATGGGATACTTTGACAATAATGTATCAAGATAAGTCCTTGGCAACCCATATTGTTATTCAACGGTAGTTTTATACCTTTAGAATGAAGCCTCACTTTCGAAGTATAGAGATAACCTGACCACTTTGGTGATGAAGTTGAAGAAAGTGGATGTGGAGATTATAGATGAAGCGTACGCGGTCATATCTTACGCTCACTACCTTTGATGTATGGTATGTTTATGAATTCCATGATCTATATGAGGACCACCATTACAATGGCTGATGTTAAAGAAGGCTTTCATAGTGAAGTGTTGATAGGGAAGTTGGCTGGTAATAAAAGTGGAGATGGTTCGAAGGCTTTACTTTTAAGGGGGAGAAAGCGGAACAAATCCAAGCAAGGTAGTGATAGATCGAAGTCCAGATCCAAATTTAGTTGGCTTAAGAAGGGGATTTTTACTAATGTAGAAAATGTGGGCATCATAAGTATGAATTTCTGAAATTAGAGAAGAAAAGAGAAAAGAAAGTAGAAGAGAAGACATCAACATCTACAGCAAAGGTACAGACATCGGATGGGAGTGGTGATGATGATATATTTGTTTTTTCAGCTAGTGCATCTTTCATGAGAAGTGCACTATGGATTATTGACTCTATAGCATTTTATCACGTGACACTGCATAGTAGTTGTTTCGTCATCATTTTAGGATAGGGGTTTAGTTCATATGGGAAACGATGTGTTTTGTAGTATAGTTGGTGTTGGAAGGGTGAGGACTAGGATGTTTAACAGAGTGGTTAAGACAATTATTGATGTAAAATACCTACCATAGTTACGTAGGTGTTTGGTGTCGATTGGAACTTTTAGTAAGCTTGGTTTGAGGATTGTTGTAGAAGATGGGAGTTTAACCATAGCGAAGGGTTGAGAGGTTTTATTGAAAGGTTTAAGAGTAGGTAACATGTTTCTGTTGAATGGAAGCACTATTATATGAGAGTCACCTACCACGTTTGGTTCTTCTGATCCAGACTTGACTTAGTTGTGGCATCTCAGGATGTGACATGTTGGAGCGTGGAGTTTGGAGTTGTTATATAGGTGTGGCTTGATTGATTGTGTTGATAAGTCAAAGCTCGGGCTCTACGAGGGTTTTGTATTTGATAAGAAAAAGAAGGCTATGTTTGGTGTTGGTTTGCGCAAGGCAATATATGTGTTAGATTATGTGCATATTGATGTGTGGGGGCCCTCACCAACAAGTGGACCAAAGTATTTTATATCTTTTATCGATGATTTCTCGTGGAAAGTCTGTGTATATTTGATGAATTTCGAAGATCGGCATGTTCTTTAAGTTGAAAGCAGCATTTAGGAAGCAGTCAGGAAAGAAGCTGAAGTTTTAAGATCAAACAATGGTAGTGTATTTGCCATGATAATTCATCCTCTATTGTGAGTCTGAAGGTATTAGTAGATATTAAACTGCATCGGATGATCCACGGTTGATGGTGTGGCAGAGAGCATCAATCAGACATTTACTTTTCCTCATCAACCATACACTTTATTCAATCATAGATACGAAAATCTCTCAGAAAGTATAGAAAGGTAGGTATATGAGTTATTAATTTCTTAGAGTGTTTGGATGTCCAACTTATGTTCATGAGAGGAAGGGAAATTGTACCTTCTAAATTTAGTTTTCTCTTAAATATCCACTTACATCCTATTATTTTAGAACCTGAAGGTAAGTCCACTAGTATGCATGTCTGATTTCCCATAATAGAACCATTTTCGTCATTTATCTTCTTTCCAAAAGGAATCATGAGATTTTATTGCTTTAGTGTATGTTAAAGGATTGCATTTAATGCTTATAGAAAGCATGATGTAATGCTTAGTAGCATTTCTTGATCCTTCACCAAATAATGATAAATTTTGGTTCATAAGGTATTTCTATTAGCATTTTTTTCTTCTCCTAAGAGATTAACTAGTTTCATCATTATTTATTTTAGTGCTCTCCACTAGTTCATGAGTTGGTAGATTGATTTTTTGCAATTTTAGGAATGGGTGCATTCACCTCTATCGTTTCATCAAAATATGGATTAGATGGAGTATATGTGAATCAATTTTCATAGAACACCGCATTTTTTATTCTATTACAGTATTTACCTCAACCAAGTTATTAGGTTCTATGATTAGAAACCTGTAACCCTTGCTATGTTGAGCATATGCTATGAAGATACGCTCATTACATTTTTGTCCTACTTTCCTGATTTTAGGTTCAGTCAATAATAAAATTTCCCTACAACCACAAGGTTTATAGTAGTCCAAGTTTGGATTTCTTTATATCAAAATTCACACAAAGTGACTTTGATTTTCTTATGAGGCACTCTGTTTGATATATAACATGTTGTTAATAATTTTTTACCCTAATAACTAGTACTGGGTTCAAAATTACACGATACTACATTAACTATTTCATTGAGTGTCCAATTTATTCTTTTGACTACTCCGTTATGTTATGACTTGTATGCAATGGAGCTCTCATGGATTATACCTACAGAATCATAAAAGGTAAGAAAGGGATATTCACCGTCTCAACCAAATCCATGTGTTTTAATTTTAGAATCTCATTCAGTTTCTACTTCATTTTTTTTATAAATCAAAAATGAATTCAGTACTTCATGTTTAGCATGCATAAGATAAAAATAATAGTATTTATAGTAATCATCTATAAATGACATATTTCACTATGAATTAGTTGTAATAATCTAGTGCTGCTAACATATTTTAATGGAAATGGTTTTTTTTATCAAAGTGCGTACTTTATACTGTTCGTTAAAGTTACTATCATGTAGATGGATCATGTTTATCAAAAGCATATCATGCATGCATCTAGTATTAACATGTCTTAATATACTATTCTATAGCGAATCAACGATATAAGAAAAAGCATCAGTTTTATTAATATTCAATTTAAACATACCATCACATATGTACCATTTTCTTACAAACACATCACCTTTGATCGGCACATACTTACATACTTATATGACTCAATGATTTGTTTGAAACTAGATTTATTTAACAAAATGTTAGACATATTCACTTTCTTAGCCTTCTTATTGTGGAAATTTTTGTTATTTTGACATTTTCTATTTTGATTAAAAGAGTTTACTAAGACTTCATTAGCCTCTTTTTCCTCCATCATGTGGACCATGGAGTACGCTGTTGCTTCAGAGTTTTCCTTTTTGTCTTAGTTGTTCTTCAATTTGCAAATACAGTGCAAGATTGTCCAGACCCATTTCCTCATTGTCTTCAAGGATTTTCCTTTGATCTTTTCAAGAAGGGGGAAGTTTGTCTATTATGGAAGAAACTTTGATTTCTCAGTTTATATTCATATTATGCTAGTTGAACTGGTTTATGATCTGCATAATATCGTTGAATTTCTCTACTACTGACCTAGCTTTAATCATTTTATAATTAAAATGTAACGATCCCAGATTTTAATTAAATTTAAATTGATAATTAAATTTATTTTTGAATAAAAATTGTGAAATTAATCGATAAATTGATTCGAGTTTCCCCGCATCCAAATAAAAATGTATTAAATCATTTTAAATTTAGAAATTGTATATATATGTGAATCTATATAGTTGTGCATATATGAGTAGATTTGAATTTATATATATATATATATACATTGGATTTGAATTTAAATTTTAAGTTAAAATAGGAGTAAATATATGGCGTAAAATAAAATACAAATATAAGCATGGAATGAAACAAACTAAATATAAGATATATAACTAAGCCCGATAAACAAGACAAAGGAGTTAATGCCAATATCTTAGCATGCATAGTACAAATCATATCAGCCGAGATTTATCTCAGCATAGTCAAAGCAAGAAAAAAAATATCTATGCATAACATGGGGAAAGGATGTAAACATGAAGGGGAACATGCATTTAATGTAACCAGTACTAAGCACAACCAAGTCAATTCGAATGGTAAAAAAAATCTTGTAGCTGATATTGTACAAAATAACAACACCCTGTAAACTTCATTTCCTATATATCAAATTCTTCCTCTCAGTTCATTCATCAAGCCAAGTAAAATCTGAAATGAACTACAACTAAAATTTAAACATCAACAAACAAACAATAATTCAACTCAAACTAGAGAAGAGGATCAAATTGAAGGCTTCAGCTTACAATCTACAGTCTGTTTAAACATAAAGAAAGCAACTCTGTTCATCCTCTCAAAACAACAGTGAGTAAACAAGTGATTTAAAACTTACGTTATTTTAATTTAGTGGAAATTAGCCACAAGGGCCTCTTTAGCAAGTGCAATTAGTTTCTAGGACACACAATTGAAATAATTACTTTTAAGGACAAAATGCAAAATAATTAGTTTCTAAGGCCCAAAAACCTATGAAATTATGTCCTTGAAAGTAATTGGACTTTTGGCTTTGTCCTTAAAAGTAATTATTTCGCTGACTTTGGCCTTGAAATTAATTTCAGTGGATGTGTGTCCTAGAAACTAATTGGACTGCAAAGTTTGTCCTTCTAGTGAAATGCCCCTTTAATTTATATGTATATCTGGATGTTGCTCTGTATATCTATCCATGTATTCAATGTTCTGTAAATTATCATCCTCATTGCCTTGCTCACAGGGTAGCATCAACTAAGAAATTCGATTTCTTACTTTCCAATCAATATTAGCCTTTGGATTCTAAACAAAATAGGTGTGTTTAGGCATGAATTATAACTTAAAAATAGATTCAAGAAGAAATAATATACAGTTTGCAAGAAATTGGGTTTTTACAGTCAAAATTTGATTTTTGAATAAATTCGAACTTAACAATTTACAAATTCAAACCTATATCTTGAATCCTTATTGGAAGATAGGACTTTTAATGCAAGTTTTGTGATTTTTAATATTATGGGTGAAGAGCAGTTTGAGGATGATCGAAATTGGCACTTTGACCAATTTCCGGCGACGTGTTGATCTAGAGGTGTCGGGGTTAATAGTGGAGGTGGTCGGGCCTACGATGGTGGTAGGAAAAATGGCCGGAGGTGACAATGACCAGGGTGGCGTCGACGGCGAGGGGTTTTCTTTTGTAAGCCTAAATTTTTAAGTGGTTGAACATTTGATCGTCGCGACCTCCTCAGTGCATCGAGCTGCACGTCATCGGAGGGGAGAGAGGCTTGGAGGGTGGCGGAGTTGTGACCAGAGTTGCTAGGTGTATGATGGCCGGAGGGGGATTTGCGAAGCGATTTCGTGGATCGGTGATGGGTTCGAGTTCTCGAGCTATGCTCGATTTTGAACAACGAGGTGATCGAGTTGTTCGTTGATGCGTGATCAATGTCGAGGTCGATTGCAACTTACTGGAGGCCTCACCGATCGCCAGAGTGTTCTCGCAGCCTTGTGTACGTGCACAACGACACAGTTGAGTTGGTGATGGGTTCGTGTGGGGGGGCTCAGGGATTAACTCGAGAAAAAGGAAATTTCTCTCGGCATGTACTCGAGTGGTGGAGTGTTATAATTATCAGTTTGTATTTAATCTTGTTTTAAATAAGATAAAGAAGGGAAGGAGGAATGACTCGGGGAAAAGGTGTGAAATCGCGGACTGTTACTCGAGTAACCTGATGCGTTTTCTCGGGTTTGGTATAAAAAGAGATTAAGCCTAAGTAAGCTTTATGTTAATGATGGTAAACAAATTCATATTAATGAAATTAGTAATGTTGTACAAATTTATCTAACATTTGATCTTTAAGTTAATAACCAAGTTATTTAAAGTTATTAAAGAAGATTTAAAATGTAAGATAAATAATTTTTAGTTAATTAATTATATTGTAAGTAAATTAGAAATGTTAATTAATGTGTAGTTGTAATTAACTAAATAATTTAAGAATAAATAGTTGAGTTGGTAAGTAAGAAATTAAGAGATTAGTTAAGTGATTAATAAATAGATAATGAAATTTATTAATTAATAATTAAGGTTAACTAAGGTTAATTGACTTATTTAATAAATAATTAAGGAATTATCATTAGGGATTAATTAAGTTATAGTTAACACTTAATTAATGAGTTATTAAAGATTAATTAAATCGTAATTAATAATGATTAATCTTAGTTAATTACTTTAGAAAAGTAATTAATTTTAATAGTTAATGAAGGTCATTAACTAAGATTATTTAAATAATAAATTAATGTGATTAATTATAACAATCAATTGGATTAAATTAATTAATAATAATCATTTATGAAATTGTGTAAGTGTAATTACTTTATGGAAGTAATTAAGATATTAATTGTTCATTGAAATTAATTAAGAATAATTAATTAAGGATTAATTATTAATTAAGGGTTAATTAATGATTAATTAAAGGATAATTTATTAAATGTTTCGTAATTAATTGATTATTAATTTAACATGGCTAGCAAAGTTATTCATAGAAATTTATCTGATTTAAATTAATCAGATAATTAAATTGATCCTACTTATGAATGTTTGGATTATATTGGATGATTGAATTGTTTGATATCCCTGATATGTGATGCTTTGTGATATATCCAGATTTCTGTTGTGATCTGTGATGTAATTTATTATCTGTGATATATATACATCTGTGATCTGTGAATGAAAGATAAGCGTTATAGTTTATACCGCTTATCAAATATATTATTGTATTTGAATCTGTGATTATTGAATGTTGTTGCACTATTGTGTTAAACCCCTGGACTACACCATACATACACAAATATGGATTTCACGAGGAAATCGGTTAAGTCACAGATGATTTAAATTTAATAATTTTTTGAAATTGAAATTTTAATTTCAATTGATTTTGGAAATGGATTTGGGTTAAATATTAAAGCTTTTGTAAAGGAGTTTTGAGAATAAAGTTATTTTGAATAACTTGGTAAAATTTCCAATTTAAATAATTTGAGTTTGAATTGAAAATTTGGAATTTAATCCCATGATTGGAAATTTGGTTAAAGATGTTATAAATGTGTTTATATGAATTTAAACCATTTTAAAAGTATGGTTTTGAGAATTTGAATTTAACCCAAGGACTTTAACTCGTATAAATGAATCAGATTTTCCGAAAATGAAAACTATTTGTTTTCAAATAATAGAAGCTTTCATGTAAGGAATGAATTTCCAATTTGTGTTAAAAGAATTTCAAGATCGAAATGGAATTGTTTTGAAAGCTATCAATTAAATCTTTGTTTTAAAGATTGGACGAGTTAAATCCAAATTGAAATGGAAATCGATTGGAAAATCTATGAATGGATCTTTGTGAAACTGGGTGAACTTTGTGAATTGAATCTTTTGTGTAAAAGATTAAAATGGTAATGTTTTTAAACCATTCGAAAGAAAAGTTTTGGATAATAAGTTGTGACTTAACTGAAATCCCAATATCCATATGTTTTTAAATATTGCGCTCATTATTCGGTTTAGCCGGGAGAGGACCTTTGTGTCATATAACCCATTCCGAATAATGATACGTCGTATATGGATTGCATTTGAAGACCGGTGGTGAAGAGAGGATATTTTCGAAAACGAAAGGACAACTCGTCGAATGTCTCTGCATCGACTGGTCCCCGGTATAGAGATTTGATCACCCTTTGTGATGGGAAATCCGGACGTGATTAGAAATTATCCGGATTTGCAATGGCTTCTTTCGTAGTGCCTTCGGTTCTGTTCGAACCCGGAACAATCTTGTATGGTTGTATGTCTGACACTACACTTTGAGATATAAAGCTGATTTCTTTCAAATACATTTCTGTTTGGTGGCGGAGATTTATTCTCTTATCTTAACACCCTTCTCTGAGACGTACGAGCTCAGAGGTTATGTAGTTGAAGGTTATCAGTGATATACTCCCAATTTGGTAGTGTGGCATGCTGAGTGCTGCTGTGTGTTGCTGATCATTTGTTGATCAAAGCATGACTTTCGTGTAAAGCGTAGCTTTGTGGACGAGACCTCATCGAGCCTCACAGACCGGTAATGGTCGAAACAGGAAAGATGCGGCAAGGTTTCAGGGGTAGCTCCCCTAGGGTATGTCCATTCCTTCTGGAAAAAGGTGGTATCATGGTATGGAGCCCAGATATTTACCTGTGTGGTTGCTCCAATCTCATTTACTGTGTGATTGTTGCTGTGTGATCGAGGCGCCTCGGATAAAGGTCCCAAAGGACCGGGGGTGGAATATCTCAGGTTTACTACCTGGGAAGGGGGTAACCGGCCTTGTGTTGGCAGAGAGCCAGGTGGTTCTCAGGGCGTCCCTCCAGAGGCGTTCCCATGTGGCAGTAGGAAGTTCCTTAGCCTGACCATTTGTTGGAAAATCCAAAGAAACAATACGAGCCTTGTACGATTTTGGTTGTATTACCTGCCATGGAATGTGGTGGTAACCTGCTATTGAACATAGTAGCTATAGTAGGCATAAGTGCGAAATGCCTATGCTGGCTAAGATTAATATTATACTTTCGAAATGTTTTCTGCACTATGCACTAGTAATAATATCAAAAGAGTTTTCCATGCGTAGTAAGCATTTTTGACTATCATAAGTAGAAATCTCCTCCAAGTCTGCGATTGCATTGTGTGTGTGGCGGGAGGCCTTATGGTAGTTTCATTTTCCAAAAAGCATTGCGGATTTCAATGTTTAAAATTCTTTTGTTGTTTTTTTTAAAGATAAACTATTTTTGTTTACTCATGCCAGTCCCATGACTGACCCGGAGTTTATTGTTCCTTTCCTAAACTCTGGGTGCCCACAATTTTCCACACGGGCAGTCTAGAGTTGGGTTTTTCAGATAGTCAGGTTAGTAGACTGGTTGGAGCTTGTTCAGTTTTTGGAGATCAGGACTGACGTTGCTTATCTTGGTGCAACGTGATGGTGGTTCGAGCTGATGTTGGAGTTGTTGGATTCATTCTCTTTTACGGATCATTTGCAGTTATCATATCTTTTTTCTGTTGTAGCATCTTTCTTTATCTTTGATATAGTTGTATCATATTGATATCATTGTTGTATATCATATTCTGGATATTGTATCATTGGAGTTGTATATGATATCATTTATTTCTTTATTCCACCGTGTTGTTATACTTACTGTGTTATAAGCTCCGGGGAGCCAGATTCGACGTTTGAATCTACGGCATTTGAGTACAAGTGAAGTACGGGTGCCGATTTTCGAAGGCCGAGTTTTAGGATCTTCACATAAAAACATAGTGGCAAGAAACTTCTTACTGGTTACATTCTCTATTAGATACTTGGCATCCAATGCGTTCCAAACATATTTTGTGTTTAGCATATTGCAATACATATCAAACATCGCATCTAACATAGCATTGTAGAGAAACCTTTTGCATATATAGTCAGCTTGCTCCTATATCATTTAGGCTTTGGTATATGCCATAGTTTTGTCGTTATTCTCTTCTGGTTTTGACGTCCATGGAATGTGTACAACTTTTAGTCTTGCCAATAAGAAATGCATTTTTTCTACCAACGAATGAAACTGACTCCATTAACCTGTCGAGTTTAGTGAAATCTAAAGTGTAATCTTTCAAACTATGCAGTTCCATTATGATAGAATTTCTTCGTAAGATTGTTAAGTGTTATGCTCATGTATGTGGCAACTGTAGACAATGTCTGCACTTTTGATTTTTTTTCAATGTTCACTCCAAGGCACACATAATGGCGCTCTCCTTAGAACTAAATTTTCCATCACCACCATTTGATAAAATGAATGGGTGCGTAGAGCTTAGGCGAACCATGGATCCTTATAGGAGACTAGTATTGCTTGACCTCCTCTTTTGATAGGCTTGTTGGCAGTCTACTTGTTAATAGTGAATTAATTCCTCTTCAACAAGACATCCTTCTTGATGGTATCTCTGAAACGCCAACCTTTGGGTTGTTCTATACTTAGAATAACAAGTCTAGAACTGGTGCTAGAACCTATAGTAGAATAGATAAAGCATTTTTAAACTCTAATGCTTTTGTCAAATGACATAACCTTTGTGTTGATAATCTAGTTCCATGGATATCTGATCACTCTCCTCTTGTTATAACCTTTGGTCCACCCATCATCAATCTTCTTTCTTCTTCAAATTCTTTAATGTTTGGGCTAAGATCCTAAATTTCTCACCATTGTTTCCAATGGTTGGCTTACTTCTGTTTGGGTAACACCGTGTATGTTCTTCAACAAAGACTCAAACTGAATAAATCAGCCTTGAAAGTGTGGAGTAAGGATGACTATGGAAAGAGAAAGCATTCAAATATCTTTAAAAAAATATACTTAATAATATTCAAAAGGATTATTTAATAATTCTTCAGATGGTTCTCTTTCTTTGTAGGAACATCAGGCTACAGAAGCCCTATTATCAAGAAGAAACCCTAATGCTCAAATGGAGGAATAAAGAAAAGCAAGGTACACTTGGTGATAAAAAATACTGCATACTATCATCAGTCTCTCAAGAGTATGCACCATCGATCTACTATACACACATTCAAAGATGATGATGGCTTGATTTGTTCTAGACTTCTGCAATTGGTAAAGACTTTGTAGATCACTACAAGGACATCTTTGGTTGTTTCCCTAATATAACCATTGATAATAATATTATTCATGTCATTCCATTCAAAAAGCTTTCTAAAGAGCAATCCAATCTCATCAACTCTTAATTCACTCATGCTACAATGATGGCTGTTGTTTTCGATTGACAAAAATTCTTCAGGTGGTCCTGATGGTTTTAACTTCAAGTTTTTCATTGCTGCCTAGCACATTGTTTAGAAAGAATTCCTCATGGCCATAGACAATTATTTTAAATCGAACAAAATGCTCTCGGCCCTTAATGTTATCACTATTTGCTTATTCCCAAAGTTATTTATCCCGCATGTAATACCTTGAAAATTTAACTGAAAAGTTAATAAAGGAATTGAATTTAAATATAACAAGGGAAAATTGGAATTTTCATAGATTTGGCTCCGAACCTTGATTTGTTGCGTTCGTATCGATTTTCAGGATAATTTTCATATATAATGCTTTGAAATTGGAGATAATATGAGAAAGTTATTAACGTTTTAAATTTTAGAATCAAAAAATCAAATAAGTAAATTAGTAAATAAATATTTATATATAAGGAAACCCACTGGTCGTCACCTAGAGGTCGACCACTCCAATTTAAGTGGTCGACCAGTCATGTGTATCGGGCAAGGGTTTGGGTAGGCCAACGGCCCAGATTTAATTAACAGTCCACATTAGTTTTTGCTGCTATAAATAGAACGCTAACCTAAACCATAATTCACTAATCAGAAGCAGTACATCTATATTCTGCCCAAATCTTTATCTCCTCTAAAAGTAATTTCTCAAATTAAAATTTTAAAAGCAAATTGAAGTAGAAATCAAGCGAATGGAAGGAATTAACATCGAGAAGGAAGGACAATTCTACGAAAATCAAACAGGGATAGCTTTTTAGAGATAAGTCGGTTCATAGTTAATATGGGGATTCACATATAATTGACCTTTGTTATACCCAAATTGACCCAGAGTTGTTTAATTTGATGAATTAGGAATTTGTAATAATTTGATATTGAACTCTAATCCCTTTCTTTCTAGTCCAATTTTAGTGAAAATAGACCTATTGAATAAGTACAGATTTAAATTGATTACATACACTTTTTGTTATGGTAAATAAGAATTGATATAACCTTGTTGACCCTAAACCAAAGTTAAGTTGATTAATTGAATTTGTATATTAGATCAATCATGAAATTATGGGTTATAAATTATAAGATTTATAAAATTAGGGTTTCACTGTGATGAACAATTCTAATTAAAGGTTTACTGTAATCAACAATTGGGAACAGTGACAATTATTGTGATTAAAACTATACTGTAATTAATGTGAAATAATTAAACAAAAATCACCATGACTAGCCGACTGGCTAACTAGAGCCGGTCGACAGCAAGCAGTCGACTGCTCTAGTGACCAGCGGTCGACCAGTTAACGTTTTATGGATGAGATTAAACCTCGGCCTAAGGCTTAAGTTGTTAAATTAATTAATTATATATATATATATATATATATATATATATATTATATGTATGGATGTTAGTATTGTAGGGAAGTTAATTTCATATGTGGGTGACCCTAGGAAGTTATGGTATGGAACAGAAGTGTGTGCTGGCAACACTACCCGGACATTATTTATTAGGCATGATCGACTTTCGACTGGGGTGGTTCTATCACAAATTGCACTTAGAGGAGGCTCTACGGTGTACGCACACACTGACGATGATGCTTTGAGAAGTGTGTCACCCGGCACTAACGGGTGTTCTTTGGTATGCACGACTGTATGGACATGATATTGTGTTGTTGATGCATCCTAGCACGGTGCGATAAGAGGTGTTCCGTTACCATTGAGAGGTAGACATGGATGTAGTAGACGTCTTCGGCATGAGTGGGCACTGCAAGTCCCCCCTCAATGTGTAATTAAGATATGTGTAGTTATAATTTGGGAATGTGGTCCCAAGGACTATATTGTAGGGAACCATATGTTGAAGTAGTTCTAGTGGCTATTAGCTAATTCGTAGTAGTATTGGGGCTCGATTAGTTGTTCGACCCTAAGGACAAGCCTTCACAAGTGTTAGTGTAGGTGCGTTTAGAACCACACCCTTAGCTTAGCAAGACTTTCCTTAGTAAGAGGTTTACAAACACAAGTATAACACCCTAGGTCACTTAGAGTATTAGTGAATTTAATTGTACGTTATCACCATATGTTAATGATATAACTCATTTACTAGAATTTTGTCCGACCAACTCCTTTCCTGTCTTTTTCCCCTACCATAGGATGACATGGCTGCAAGTGATAGGCTCATGGATTAGTACGTAGAGATGCGAGCTTGGCATTGGAGTTGCTTTTTATTTTTCATTACTCTCCATGTAACTATTATTATACTTAGCACTTAAGACTATATGTTGTATTTCTATATACTCTGGATTTTGGCTACGTACTATTTTGAAACTATGTTTTCTAAGATATTTTCTAAGATGGTTATTTTCTTTATTTCTATTTTTCTGTTTTCCTTTGTGAGATCTGAAATTGTAGAATGTCTTTGATTTTATCCTTTTATCTTTAGTCTATGTAATGTTTAAAAACCCAATAGCTCGTACTTCGTGGCACCGATGCAAGTCTGAAAGTCATTCTAGGCTTTGGATTGATATGTCGAGTGGTGTGGGTTGTCACACCTCAAGCGTTTCTGACTATCGACCAATCTATTGTTGCACCACTATTTACAAATGTACTTCTAAACTGCTTGGTAGTAGGTTGTAAGAACTCTTGTCAAGACTTGTCTCTAGTAACCAATTAGCTTATGTCTTTGGCAGAAGCATAGTAGACAAAATACACCTTTCTCGTGAGCTTATTCCAGATATGGTAGGAAGAACATCAACCCTAGATGTTGTATGAAAAATATTTTGACCCATGACATAGCCTACATTCTTGAGTTGATGAACTTTCCTCTTAGGTTTGTCTCTCATCCACATTGTATCTCCACTGCTTCATTTTCTATCAATGTGAATGGTCATATTCATGGTTACTTCAAGGGCAAATAGGGGCTAAAACGCAAATAAGGGCTAAGGCAAGGTGATTAGATTAGCTCTTATTTTTTTAGTTTGTTATTGAATCTCTTACTGTTATCCTTTTATCTAATAATTCTAGTAAACTTCTTGAGCTGCATCCTAAGTGTAGGAATCCTACAATTACCAATTTATGTTTTGTTGATGATCTTCTAGTCTTCACCAAACTATCACTTGATTCCCTCTACAACTTATCCACTGTTCTTGATAGCTTTTATCATGACAGTGGTCTCAGAGTAAATTACAGCTATTATTCCCAAAATATGCTAGTTATCGTAGGTTGAAAGCAAGACATCTCAAGTTGATAATGTGGATTATGATGTAACGGATCTTAAGGCTATTTTAAAACTAGAAGGGGCTATTTTAACTTAGTATCATGATTTAAATCAAATCATAGATTATTAACATATATTTATACTAATCAAGCAGTCATAGATAAAATCACAGATAAATATAAAAGTAATAACAAAAGGAAAAGCAAGAGACATGGCAACAAGAATTTTATACTGGTTTGAATTAACCAATCGTACATCTAGTCCCATATAATACTGTATAGATTTCTTTTCAATCGCCTACTTTAACCAGGTAGCATGCAAACTAGAACACGATCTTGATTTCAAGACTATGAGATACACCCTCCTATCTCACGAGTCCAGGGAAAACTATCTTGATTTACTGGACTACAAGATCACCCTCTAGATTTAGATGGGATACTAAGCACATCCACTGGATTTAAACAGGAAATAAACACCCAAATAAATAAGAGTAGGGTTGTTGATTTCCAAATACAAATAGTTGTACTTGAGATACAAGATATCCTATAGCCCTATTGGCAGCGGTTTAATATTTGAATTTGTAGAGAGGATGCTTCCAAAACATTAGATAATTTATAGGGAATCAATCTAGTAGAGTATGGAATGATTCTATGTATTTTTAAAGAATGTAGTAAGTAGTTTTCAAGAAATACTTCAAGAGAGTAAGGAGTAATAAGAAAGTAAGAAAAATAGGTTAGAAAATTCACTTACACTCCCCCTTTATATAGTGAATAAATAGATGTATTCATTTGTGAAGAAGTGTATCCAAAAGATACTTCTTTTCAAAATTTAAAAAACAAACCAACGATCACAATGTCGACATATCTAAGAGGGGTATATCAACATGCCCTTATAAATTTTAAAGAAATGATTTTCTTTTTAAACTTCTATATTTTTTGTAAAATAATTTAAACGTAGTTTTAAAATAATTGAACATATAAAAACTTTTATAAAAATATACTTTTAATTTAATTAATTTATTTTGATAAAATATCAAAGATCAGAAATTTGAGATAAAGATCAGAATCTGCTATCAGGGATTTTAACAATTTATTCTAATGAATCATACTAAAGTATTGAGCTCTTCGAATCTTTGTCTTTAAACTCATGAGTCTTGATCATCTCTGAATTATGAACTTTAGTCTCTATACTAATTAGTATTCAAGTTTAATCATTCTGTATCTGTTTAATATTCTGGAATATATACTGTACATCTTAACATAACATTAGCATCTATATTTGTATGGTTTTTGTCTTCAAAACCAATATCTGAGGTATTAACAATCTCCTCTTTTTGATGAGACAACCATGTAAATATTTCAATATATAAAATATAATATAACACCCTTGAGTTACATAACTCCCCATCAGTATATGCTTGTGTTATATTTTATATTTTTCTCCCATTTTATCATCAAAAAAAATGGATGAAAAACAAACTCACACTAAATGTGATATATTAGTAAATAATGGAGTCGAAATCAATATTTAAATTCTAAGCAGTTTTTAGAAATTTAAACTATAAACATAATTGTGGTTAAATTATATATACGAGACATATATTTTTTGAAATACTAGTCATATCAATATGGTATAGGACATATATTCAAAACATATATTGAGTAATGATTAAATTATAAACCATATACAGGATATTTAAGACATTAAATAAAGAAATAATACAAGACAAAATTTATTAATTATTCCAAAAAGTCAAACTTTTATATAATCCAAACATATAAGCACACAATCCTAATCAAACCAAGTCATACATTATATATAAACAATCCAAACCTAACTATATTAAGTATTTACAAACCAATTAAATTCAAATATATAAGTTTTAAAATATACATTTAAAAATTCTAAACAAATTGGAATACTATATTTTTCTTGGAACTTTAGCATATCCTTCAGATCCAAAGATTAGATTTGTTTTGATGACATCCAAATCTTCTTGTTCCTTGTTTGCTTTGGAGTTTGATCATTTTGGGTTGTTATTATGATCATTTTTGATAAGGGAGGAAATTAACCATCGTAGATCATCAAAATGTTTCTCTTATTCCTTAATCATTTGCATTTGACTTAATTCCAAATGCCTTTGATTTCTGAGAATGAAACAGAGAGCATTTTTGAAGGACTGAAGTGTTTCTGCTATGTTTTCATGAAGTTTATGATGTGAAGAACTCACTTTTATGAAAGGAAATGTTTAGAATGAAAAGAGATAAAAAGATGAATCAATGATGAGTTTTTTTTGGAAGAAAAGCGGTTACATAGAGATGAAAATACGAATTAAATAACTGATTTAAAGTTGATTACCAATTTTTGAAAATTACAATTTTTCAAAAGTTGCTAGTATGTCGACATATCTATATGGGATATGTCGACATATAAGCTTTAATTTGCGCAACTTAATGTTTTGTTCAAATTTTTGTTTATACTTCATACTATCTTATTTTAACGACTTGGAGAGACTAAGATAACATTATTGAATAACAAGAAGTAAATTTAATTAATTAAAATAGAAGTACATGGATGTAATAGAAAGATATATGAAATAAAACTAGAAAAACATACAACTAAGAGATACAAAGGTAGATAAAAGATCTAAAAAGATGATGATGCAGAAGAAGAGTTTCCTTCAAGCTTCCTAATGATCTTTCCAAAGTATTTGTCCACTTTGTTTGAGAGAGACGTGAACTTTTTACTTAAGGAACGTTTAAGCTTATTTTAGTTGTTGAGAGCTTTTCTTGGTTCTTGAGAATCTCTTTGTTGTAATTAAATGAAATTTTGCTTGAAATTAAATAATTAAATTTAGCAATGAAAATTTGGTATTAGGTATGCGTCTATTCAAACATAGCAAATGGCAGATTTTCGTTGATAAATATAGAAGTTAGTTTGGTTGTGTAATATCAATTTCAATTTAAATCAGTTAAAATTGATGTAATTAAAATATTTTTGAAATCCGAATATTTTTACATAATAAAAGTGTAGATTATTTTCTGAGTGAGACGTCATATTTCGTTTCGTCAAATTTGGAATTCTCTAGCCCCGTTATCTCATTTTTCAGTGAATTTGCAGCAATTTGGCAGCGAAATATCGACTTTTGATAAGATGATCGTATCGCTGATATCTATGTACCATTCTATTCATCTCGTCATGCTAATCTCCGCAATATATTCATTTGTGTGTTTCAGTGTCATGTACGTGGTGAAATCTGCGAAACGATTAACCGCACCGGTACCCATTTTAGAGCCTTTTAACTTTCCTTTGTCCCTTCGTTTATCCATCAGTTAATGCCAATAGCCACTGGCTATTAATCCAACTTCTGACTATTGTTATTCCACCACTTCAATTTATATTTGTTGTTCGTTTCATTTTCTTTCTCCCCTTTCAGTTCTATGCTTATTAAAAAGAAAATATAATATTAAGTTATTTTTATATTCTCGTAGTATAATGGTCCCCGAAGCTTCAAACATTTTTATTCATAGCCGAACTGTGCTCACCTATTTTCGCACCGTTCATCTCCCTTCACCCGCGACTGCTCCAAGCCAACGCCCGCTTGGCCACCTCAACCCACGTTAGCATCAGCCAAGTTCCACCCATGCTCCACCGAGATCACCAACGAACCCATATCTGCCTTACCCCTAGCCGAACATCTTCCTCCCCTCACGTGACCACCTACCATCAGCTCCGCCTTCCCTGACTAAGCTCGCCTCGAACAGCCGAAGACACCTACCCGGCCACCGCCATCAGCCACCTTAAAATCAAGACAGCCCGACTCCTTATCATTCCTCCACCACCGAGCCTTCTCCACGTCAAACCCCTCCAAGCACTTATCTCCGACCTTGCTCCTTCATCCGCCGACCGCCATCCGGACTCGCAACCACCAATCCTCTCTCCCTTGCCTCGCCATCGACCTGACCTCGTCCAGACCGTTCGGCCACAACCCTGCCTTCTCCAGTTCACTCTCGACCGCAATAGCAAAGCACCACTCCAACCTCCTTCTTTTTAAAGTATTATATGTATATTATATATATTATATTATATTATGTTATAGGTTTTAGCATGTTGTTTCTATTCTTATATTTGAAGTAAGAAAAGGGTATATAATATGTTATATGCTCATATATCTTTGCTAGTGTGTGTGTGTGTATATATATATATATATATATATGTTGCGGTTACTTTAGTGTGTGTGTTTATATATATATATATGTATGTATGTATGTATGTATGTATGTATGTATGTTTCCAACAATTATTTTGCATAGCGGTTGTCTTGTTTATGTATACGATTATAATAATACAGATTTTAAAGAATAAATGCATATATGTTTATAATGAAGTGTATATATATATTTATTTTAAATCTGGGTTTCAAATTGAATATTGATTTTAAAATATAATATATATAATTCATATAAAATTATATGTATGTTGTTTCATCGATATCGAGTACCAGCCTTGCTTTGCATTAGAGTTTGTCGTTTGGATTGGTCGATTGTCGAGTCAATGATTCAATTTGTAGCATGTTTGTTTTATCATCTACATAGCCTCGAAAGTTGAGCAATCACTCACAATTAACATTCTTATATTTAGTAAATTTAATTCATATGAAATGACGATTGAAATATGCCGTTAAATTTGAATTGTTAAGTTATTTAATTGTTAAATATGATATGCCATTATCTGAAATTGTTTACCTATGACATATGACACTATAACTATGGTATATATATATATATATATTTAAATTTGTTACTGATGATGTATGCTTGTTGTTTTTATATTTTTATCATATTTTTTCTCACTCTGCAAGTTCCCTATTAGTTTATAATCCCCTATGGGTTGAAATGATACATACCCGAACGATATTATAGATTAAGGAAAAATCGTTATGGGTTGAAATGATAAACCCAAGCGATTTTCGTTGATTTTGAATTTTGGGATTGCGGGTTGAAATGATATATATATACACGTAATTATCTAATTGCGGATTGAAATGATAAATATCTGTATCACCTGACCATAGGATAGAAAATTATATACGAACACTATAACGACCCCGGATTTCATATATATTTTAAATTGATAATTAATGTAATTTTTGAATTAAAATTGTAAATTAATTGTTAATTTAAGCGAGTTTCCCCAATTCAGATAGAATATATATATTAAAACAATATGATTTAACACATATTGTATATATGTGATTTGGATTTAAATTTAAAGTAAGTAGTTTAATAATAATTTGAATATGTATGTATATATGTATGTATATTGAGTTTGAATAAATTTTAACTAAATGGTTTAAAAATGAAAATATAAATTATATAAGATAAACTATAAAAATATCAAGTAAATACATTTGCTAAACTTTAACAACTAATTAAAATTAGAAATCATCTATATTACAAGATAATAAGAAACAAATAAAATATAAGTTATAAAAATATAAAATAATTCATTAAATAAAATTTAACAACAAATTAAATTAGAAATTTAATTATATTATGAAGTAATATAAATTCAAATACAAATACAAATAAATAAATTATATAGTTTTATACAATGTAAAGTAAAATAAAAGTCTTAATATCATATTAATAAATCTATACAAAATAATACGAGTAAAATAGATACAAAAATAATAAAATAAAAATTAAATAAAATAGAAGCACACAAATAAGTAAAATGAACAATGTAAAATATAAATAAACAAATTTGCTAAATTTAAACAACACATTATAATAGAAATTCATTGTATTATAATAAGACTAAGACAAAATATAAGATAAATTATATAGTTGTATAAACATGAAACTAAACACATGAGAAAATTCTAGAACTATATAACATTTGAAATACATATAGAATTGTATGTGAACTAGGAAAGTAAGAAATAAACAAAACAAAGAAGTACAAAGCAAATAGATTTGCTGTAAACAAAATGAGAAACAACAATTATTGTAAGCCACCATCACAAGAATCACGTCAGCCCTAAGAGGAGGAAAAAGTCTCTGATATGTACAAGGCATTAATATCACTTTGTACAAATTAATATCACTTTGTACAAATGTATCTCATCACCCTGTACAAAGACTTATCACCTGTAAACTCATCCTTTTATCAACCTTTTCATTTTGCTTCTTCCATTCCAAGTTGGAAACCAAAAATCTGAAGTATACAATGTCATTCAAAACTTAAAAAAATCCAACTCAATTCAAAACAAATCAGAGGTTAAAGATTTCAAAGGCCAGTTTCAAAAGGAAACTCTATTCATTTCTGGAAGTCATGTGAGCAAATTCTTCAACCCTTACATATATATGATCTGGTTTGCATGTGATTTATATTGGATATATGTTATGGAATGATGTGGTAGAGAATAAAATCATATTTTTATGTCCATATATATATGTATATCTGTAGCTTAAATATGTAGATACAGGTATGTGAACCTGTCTCTCTGTTACAGGCTAAAACAAAGTCAAAAATTCATATCACCCAAACAAATCAATATTAGGCTTTGATTTCAAAATTAAAAGTGATTGTAAAGGTGTAATACCAATTTTAAAAATGATCACAAGTATAATTATTGAATAAATATTTTTAAAATTGGAAATTACAGTAATGAGCATCTCAAATCAGAAAAATCAAGTTTTATAATTTCAAGTTTTGTTTATATTTTCAGATTCGAGTTTAGAAACTATGATTTTTGAGACAAATATCATGATTTTTAACTGTGTAAATCACGGGATATTGGAAGTTGATCAGAATCGAAGTTTTGTTCGATTTCTAATGATCGCATAGTCGAGTGGCTTCGGGATTCCAGCTGAAGCTCGTTGTAAGATCAGTGGTCGGGGGAAAAATGCTTGGCGATTTTTTGGTTCGTCGTGGATGCGTGGCGAAGCCCTTTTAGGGTTTAATGACTCGTTTTGGTCGATGTTGGAAACAAGGGTCATGCTACGACAAGGGAGCATTGGAGTTGACCGCTTCGGTGGGGATCGACGCACGGGTTCGTGAGGCAGCTTTGGCCAGAGCGGCGTGGTTACAGGTAGACTAGATCACCGTAGTGGGGTGGATTAGTCGACTGAAGTTTAGTACTAGGGGAGAGTCATTTGTTCGAATTCGATTCCAGGCGAATTAAAAGGAAGCTAGGTGGTTGCGAAGCTTGTATGGGTTATCGACGATGTGGAAATGATCGTGGTGATGGTCGGAGGTGGCCAGTGCGACTGTGCACGTGCACGAGTATTTTCGTGTATCTGGGTGGTTTTAAAATCAGAGAAGAAGAGAAGTAGCTCGGGTTTTGTTCGTGAAAAAAACGTGTTCGACTCGAAGCGCGATGGGTTGTGTGATTACTCAAGAGTGTCTCAGGATTTTTGATGGTTTTACTCGGGTCTGGGAAGTTGGGTTGAAACAGTTTTGAAAATTTTAAAATTTGAACAAGTTTTGGAATTTCAGTTTTAAATCAAGATTTTTAAAGGTTTAAATAATAATTAAAGTAATTAAGACTAATGGTTTGTCTTTAATTAATAAAGGTTAAATTAATTTTTGTAATTAATTGAAGTTTTTTTTCTAAAAAATAATAATTAAAGGTTAATTATTGAATAATTAAGACTTAATTAATTTATAATTAAGGGTTAATTAATTTAGTAATTGATGATAAATTAAATTGTAATTAGAGATTTAATTAATAAATAATTAAGGATTAATTAATTTAAAGTTAAGAATAATTAATCATTAATTGAAGAAAAATATATATGTACATATATATATATATAATTATGTGATAGACTGATTATTATTGAAATGCTTTGAGCAGTTTGATATCCCTGTTTGTATTTGTGATGCTTTGTGATATAAATTACTTTGTGCTGAGCTGTGATTTCTGTTTTTGTGATATATACTGCTATGTGAATATGAAAACCCTTTGGCCGTAAAACGGCGCTTGAATTTCGATGCGACAGGGAGTCGGATTCCAGTTTGTTATCCGAAACCCACATCGAATCGTAATGATGAATCCTTGTGATTGATAAATTGACTTTATCTGTGAATCTGTGAATGAGGATAAGCGTTATAGTTTATACCGCTTATCAAATATATTACTGTATTTGAATCTGTGATGATTTGTAATGTTGCAATATTGTGTGTAAAACCCCTGGACCACACTTTTACACACACAAATGTGGATTTCACGGGAAATCGGTTAAGTCATAGATATTTTGAAATGGCTTCAAAAAAATGAATTTTTGATCTAAATGATTTTGGAAATAAATTTGGGTTAAATGTTAAAAGCTTTTGAAAAAGAAAATTTTAAGATAAAAGTTATTTTGAATAACTTAGTAAGTTTTCAATTTAAATAATTTAATTTGAATTTGAATTCAAACTTTGGAATTGAATTCTATGTTTGGAAATTATGGTTTAAAAAGGTTATACAAGTTATAAATGTGTTTATATGAATTTTAAACATTTTAAAAAGTATTGTTTTGGGAATTTGAATTCAACCCAAGTTTAAATTTAAAAGGCTATAACTTGTGTAAATTTGATCGGATTTTTCCGAAACGAAAAGTATTTGTTTTCAAACAGTAATAGCTTTCATATAAGGAAAGGATTTTCAATTTGTGTTAAAAGAATTTCAAATCTGAAATGAAAATAGTTTGGAAAACTATGAATGATATATCTTTTGTATAAAAGAATTGAATTGAAAATAGAATTGTTTTGAAAGCTACCAATTAAATCTTTGTTTAAAGATTGGACGAGTTAATCCAAATTGAAGTGGAAATCATTTTGAAAATCTATGAATAGATCTTTGTGAAACTGGGTGAACTTTGTGAAATGAATCTTTTTGTTTAAAAAGATTAAAATGGTAATTTGTTTAAACCATTCGAAAGAAAAGTTTGGGTAATAAGTTGTCACTTAACTGGAATCCAATATCCATATGTTTTTAAATATGCGCTCGTTATTCGGTTTAGCCGGGAGAGGACCTTTGAGTCATATAACCCATTCCGAATAGTGTTACGACGTAAATGGATCGCATTTGCTATATTACAACATGATAGGGGGTTCTCGCTTCGCGGTTTGGTGGCGAACGGGAGACTCTTACCCCTACATGTCCCTGAGTGGGAGGGGTTGGTTGTGACAGTCGAGAGGCTGGCCGTAAAAGCAACTGCGAGGTACCAGTGTATGCCACGGTGGGTCTGGGATGGTTGCAAAGCCTACCGGTCGCCACTGCCTCGTGTGGGCTTTTACAAGTGGTATCAGAGGTAAGGTTGAACTTTAGCTCAGGAGTATAACACATTAAGTAGCTCATTAGAGATAGGGTGAAGTATACCCTAGAATGAGTAATCCCTAAGATATCTGTCTGTACGCCTCATTAAATTCTCTTACTATTCACTGATAGTGAGTATGAGTGCAAGAAGAGGATGAGATAGGGGACAAGGGAATACGACTATAAATGGTCAATACTCTGTAACAACAAGGAAATAGCCTTTCCTCTATCAATCTCTTTTGTTCAGCATCTCTTCTCAAATCTTCGATGGTTCCTGGTAGATCCAGGAAGGAAATTCGATATATTTGTATGGGACATAAACTCCAGATGGACCAAAATTATTTTTTTGGATGAATTGTTTGCTTTGATTGCTATGGTTGATAGGTATACCTTGGTTTCTAAACTAAAAGTTTTGAAATTGTATCCATATATCTATCTATTCTTTGGATCTGAATATGTTCTACGAATGGTTAGTTATCCCTTTGACCTAACCGATACCATTGCATATTTCGTAGATCTGGATAACCCGAGTATCGTGTGAAAGAATTCAATAGATTCGTTCTTGTATCTATTATTGATATTCTGATTTGGTAAGCCAAATGTAGAATAGATGTTCAGTTAATTTGATAAAGTATTCTTCATCTATCTTTGTGTATCCCTGGCAAATTTCGGGGACGAAATTCTTTTAAGGGGGAAGGTTGTAGCGACCCCGGATTTCATATATATTTTAAATTGATAATTAATGTAATTTTTGAATTAAAATTGTAAATTAATTGTTAATTTAAGTGAGTTTCCCCAATTCAGATAGAATATATATTAAAACAATATGATTTAACACATATTATATATATGTGATTTGGATTTAAATTTAAAGTAAGTAGTTTAATAATAATTTGAATATATATGTATATATGTATGTATATTGAGTTTGAATAAATTTTAACTAAACGGTTTAAAAATGAAAATATAAATTATATAAGATAAACTATAAAAATATCAAGTAAATACATTTGCTAAACTTTAACAACTAATTAAAATTAGAAATCATCTATATTACAAGATAATAAGAAACAAATAAAATATAAGTTATAAAAATATAAAGTAATTCATTAAATAAAATTTAACAACAAATTAAATTAGAAATTTAATTATATTATGAAGTAATATACTTTCAAATACAAATAAATAAATTATATAGTTTTATACAATGTAAAGTAAAATAAAAATCTTAATATCATATTAATAAATCTATACAAAATAATACGAGTAAAATAGATACAAAAATAATAAAATAAAAATTAAATAAAATAGAAGCAAACAAATAAGTAAAATGAACTATGTAAAATATAAATAAACAAATTTGCTAAATTTAAACAACACATTATAATAAAAATTCATTTTATTATAATAAGGCTAAGACAAAATATAAGATAAATTATATAGTTGTATAAACATGAAACTAAACACATGAGAAAATTCTAGAACTATATAACATATGAAATACATATAGAATTGTATGTAACTAGGCAAGCAAGAAATAAACAAAACAAAGAAGTACACAGCTGTGACATCCCGGAATTTCTGGCAATATCAATTTAATAATCTGTTTTAAAAATTAAATTGATATGATAATATTTGTTAATAAGATTCGAATTGATTTAATAATCTTCTTTAATAAATATTTAAATGGATGATTTATCTTTTAAAAGCTAATAAATTGTTTCTATTTATAATGTATATATATTTGTATACATTGTAGATAGATAAGCTTTGTTTTAAAGTTAATAAATAAAGGCATATTTTCTAATTCTAGTATTTCTGGTAATTTGGAAATTTGATTTAATGTTAATATTAAATAAATAACCATATGGCTTTAAAATACTTAAAGAAGAATATTTATTGTTTAAATGATTTTAACTTAAATTTAAATTTAACAAAGGTTTGTTTGTTCTTTTTAAATTATAGCTTGATGAAAATAAGTAATGAAGTGATAGTTTCTTTTATAAATTATTTTAATTTAATAATGAGTTATTTCCAAACAATATTAATAATTTTGGAAAGTTTAAGTTTTGAAATAAATAGAAAATGCTTATGGGACAAGTGTTATCATATTGGGCTTTATAACATGTGTTAAGTAACAAACCAATACAAGTGACTAAAACAACCTTATTATATACATGAAATGTGGAAAACAAAACTGGTAAAGAAATAAAATAAGCTAAGTAGGACACAAAGTACTTGTTCATTAAATGCTTTCATCTCAGCAAACAACGAAAGTCAAGTGACATATGTTTATAGCATGTAAGAAGTTTAGAAAGCAAGAACAAAGGAAAATAAAAATATGCAAGTTGCCTGTAAAAGGAATGCAAGCTAAGAAAAACAAAGTAAAAGAAGAAATATCTATGCATAGAGTAAGGTAAGTAGGAAACACAAGTACTCAAGCATTTAATGCTCCCATTCCTTAACAGTAAACAAGGTCATTCGAAAGTTTAAAAATCTCTGATCAAAAATATATACTTGTACCTGCAAATGGCTTAACCCAGTAAACACCTACCCTCTGTACAACCCCTCTATATCTATCCTTATTTTCATTTCGTTCAACATAACAAAACTAAAGTAATAACAAATACTTCCATCTCTACAACCTTAAATAATGTCTGCCTTACAACAACAAGCAAGAAGATGGTGGGAGGAAAATCAAAGGAACCATATTCCAGTTTTTAAGTTCAAAGCTGTTTCAAAACAAGAGTGCTCTGTCATTTTCAAAACATGTGAGTAACTTAAATTTAAAATCTGCTTAAGTATATTCACTTAAGTTTTTAGAACTGGTTGCAAGGTTAAATATGGAATAAGTGTGTTTTATATGAATGAATTCTTCTGTGCATATGATGTTGTTTGGGTACATATTGAAGTCTCTGTAACAAAGCCATTTTTGTTACCAGGCTTGAGTTGATTCAAAATTTTTATCTCTTGATCTAATGGCTTTCAGGACTTAGAATACAAACAGAAATTGTTTGTTTCATCCCAGTCTAGAGTTTAAGTTTTATTTAAGTTGAAATAAATTTGAATATTGTTCTGAAATTTAAAATAACAGAGCAAAGCTTGAATAAGAGAAAACCCAAACATTTTGATCTATAATTTCAGGAACATACATTGAATCCTTGTAACAAAATATAAATTTTGAAACTAAAATCAAGATTTTTAGTGAAAGGGTTGGGGTGCAGTTCTAGGTTCATCTGAGAATGGGAATTTGGGTATCTCCGGTGAATTACGAGACTGGAGATGGTCGGAATGGGCGAGGAGGTGGAGGAGCTTACCGAGAAGGTGGGAAAAATAGTCGGAGGTGGCCACGGCCACAGTGGCGTCAGCGGCAAGTGATTGAAGTTTCTAAACCTAGTTTTGTTATGGGTTCGCATTTTGCTTGGTTCATCTACAGTGATCGACCGAGTGTATCGTGCTTTTGGGAATGGGTAGAAGGGTGATAGTCGAAGCTGTGGCCGGAGTTTCAAGCTCTCTGGTGGTAGAGGCGGCGAGAACGAGCGGTTGCCAGGTTCGAGTGTGGTGATGCCTGTCGTGTTTCCAGGTTTGAATCAAAAGCTCAATTTTGATTCGAGCGAGTGGGTGACTTCGGGGGGGTCATGATGTCATCTGGAGACGGTCGCAGATAGGTAGCAGTTCTGGTGGATGGCCGGAGATGGCCAGAGCCACGGTGCACGTGCACCGTGTCGTTGAAGTTCTGAGGAGTTTTGTTGGTGTGCAGAGTATTCTAACTCGGGAAATACTCGAGTCTTTCGAGTGACTTACTCGAAGCAGGAAAGGTGAGGACTCGAAGCAAATTTGTTTGCCTTGGGTTATTTTTGTATGCTACAGGTTTTATAAAACCTGTCTGTAAGTTGAAATTTTAAGCAAGAATTTGTTTTTAAACAAATTCAAATGAAAACTTAGATGGGTAAACCAGGTTTAGAACAAAGTTCAAAAATCCAGTTTGAAGTTTGAATTCAATTTTATTTTGAATTCAAACCTGAAATGTAATAAAAGTTTAAATATTTAAATGGGTTTTTCAGGTTTAAAAGCCTGACAGTTTTCAGATTTTAAAATTTTGGTTAAAATCTGAAACAAAATTTAAACAGTGGTTTAAATTCAAGTTAAAGTATAAATTCAAATGAACTTTTGAATGTAAGGATTTAAAATGAATTTGGATGTTAAAGTAAAGTTTTAAATCAAAGTTTAAAGGCAAGTTTAAATCAAATGTTAAATATGGATTCAAGTTTTCTTGAATTCAAATCTGAAATTTTAAAATCAGTTTTTATTTTGAATCTGAATGTTTAAACAAGTTTAAACCAAATAGTTTATTAGAGTAGTTTGTTTCCAAATGAATATTTCAATTGGATTTTGATAAAGTTCTTTTATAAAAAGGATTTTGAATATATAATCATTTGGAATCTTGAATTCAAAATGAAATTTGAATCTAAATTTAGAAGAGGAATGTTTTAAATACACTTAAATATTTGTTAAGTCATTAATAAAGGAATAATTTACCTTAGAGATAATTAAAATATTGAAGTGGATTAATTAATACGATAACTAAGGAATGACTTATGTAATTATATTATAAATTAATAAGGTAGATTAATGTATGATTAGAGATTAATTAAGAAGTGAATTAAGAAATGTTATTAGTTAATGAAGGAAATTAACTAAGGATTAAATAATAAATTAATGTGATTAATTTTGATAATTAATTAGATTAATTAATTTAGATAATCTAGTGTAAATTGTTAAGTGTAATTACTTGATAAAAGTAATTAAGAGATTAATTTCTTATTGTAATTAATTTTGATGATATGATTAATTTAAGTTAATTAATTTAGTTTAATTAATTTAAAGATAGTCATTTGGTAAATTGGAAGTGGAATTACTTAGTGTAATTAATGGAGCATAATTACTTAGGAAAGTAATTAAATGGTAATTACTTAAGGTAATTAATATAAGATGATTTGTAAGTAAGTAATTTGGGTAATTACTTATGTAATTAATCAAAGGATTAATTAATGGAGATAATTAATTATGGGATAATTAATTTATTTATTAAGTAATTAAGGATAGTTAATTACTGGTTTATTATTAATCAAGGGGATTAATAATTGTGTTTAATTAAAGATTTAATTACTTAATGTAATTAACTTAAACGAAGTAATTTAATCTAAATATAAATTAGAGATCATTAATTAATATAATAAATGATGAATTTATAATGGACTAATTGAAGAATAAATAATGAAGTGATTAATTAAGGACAAATGTAATTAATTATAGTAAATTAATAAATGAAGTAATTGAATGTTAATTACTATGAATGATTTAAAATAATTAATTTGTGGAATTAATTAAAAGACTAATTACTTATTGTAATTAGAGAATGATAAATCAAAGGTGTTTAATCAAGATGAATATTTAGAGAATAATTAATTAAATTGATTTCTATTTAATTAATGGTTGTATAAGCAGGATTTATAGATGAAGTAATTAATTTAATTTACTTTAAATTAATTAGAGATAGAAGTAATTAATTTAATTCATTTTAAATTAATTACAGTTGTGAATGATAAATCATTTCTTATGGATGAATGATATTGTTATCCCATTGATTGATTGTGATCATCTATTGTGATATGGATGCTTGTTTTAAGTATGATAATATTGATTATCTGTTTGAGTTGATAATATGGATTATTTGTTTATGATGATAATGTGATTATCCATTGTTATATTGTGATTTATCTATCTGTGAGTATATAGATAATATTGAATTGAATTGTTTTAACTTTAAAACAACTTGGCCTTAAAAGATACGGTTTGGATTTCGATGAGACCGGGATCGGGTTTCCGTATACCGGGATTCCAGGTCTGGAGACCCGAAAACCACATCGATCCAAATTAACGTTAGGTCGTGGAATTCAAATGGAGCAAGTGAAGACTCGAGGTATAAGAACTATTCGTCAGTATAACTCTGTGGGTGATTCCGTAATGAGTTTGACGGAGATAGTACTTATAGATTCGAGATGAAGATTCAGAGTGCAAGGGTTATTGTCGTTAACTCTGAGGGTGATTCCAAAATGAGTGTAACGAGATAATGCCTTCGGTTTCGTTCGAACCCGGAACGAACTTGTATGGATTGAATGCTTTCAGCACATCGTCAGGTGGACGATGAGCATTCTAAGAGATGAGTTCTATAAAGGTAATCGTGACCTCAAGCCTCATCAACCGGGAATGGCTAAAACAGGGGAGGTGCAGCAAGGCTTCGTGGGTAGCACCCACTTGAGAGCAAGATATACCTCTGTCTAGATGTCCCTTTTATTCGGCTGTGTGGGCAGTTGGTTGCAAACAACTGCGGGGTTATTTTGTTCGGGACTGTCCAGTAAGGGACGGTTCCGGCCTTGTGTTGCAGGGGAGCGGGCGTACTCCTCGGTACAGTGATCTAGGCCACGTACTGTGACGGGCGGTACCCCAGTAGCCCTGCCATTGTATGGAATCCAAAATCCAATAAGTGCCATCGGATTTGATTGTATACCTATGTATGCTGGAATTTAATGAATGTAACAATTTCGGCTATTTTCTATTTACTTGAAAACCCTAGACCTATTATAATATCACTGGATTTCCTATCAAAGTTTTGGTTAGCGTAAGGGAAAAACTTTTCCATGTTTATGTGTGGGAAGTCTTACGTGATACCTTTTGTTTTCAAAAGTTTTTCAAAGTTAAGCAACTTTAACCTGTTACTCATACCAGACCCATGTCTGACCCGGAGTTTATTTCTGTTTTTCCTAAACTCTCGGGTACCCAAATTTTTACGGGTAGCCAAGGGATTCAGGTTTGCTTTGACGAATTGTGGAGGAGAAATGGAGCAGGAGGCTTCAGCGTTATAGATATATTGGTTCCACTGTGTCAGTATCTATGTGTTTATTCTGTATTTCCGCTGTGTTGTATCTCTGTGATGTGTGAGTTGTATTAACTAGGCAGGTGTTTATAACTGTCTAGTCTGTGATGTATTATCTGTGTAACTCTGATGTATATGATATTATGTAATCTATTATGTGATATATTATATTTTATTCGTTCCGCTGTTGAGATTCTGTGGTTGTTTCTTCTTCTTCTCTATCTTTTCTATTTTCTCATCCCTTTCTTTCTTTTCGATGATGCGATTTTCCGGTAGTGGAATTTCGGGTCGTCACAGGTGGTATCGGAGCATAGGTTGAGTGAATACCTAGGCTCTTGAGTGATTTCTTTCTTGAGAGAGCGTATTTGTAATTTTGAATATATATATGTATATCTATTTATTTCTACCTATTGTTGGGCTACCTATTCGGGTTTTCCAACATAAGTTATAAAGGTAGATAGGGTAGTGGTGTGTGTAACACGACTACCAATGGTTGGAGTTTGAATGTTTGAGGTTGGAAGTGTATCTGTCGAGACTGTAGACCTAATACCGTCTTGAGTGAGCTTTGAATGGTGTAGTTGGATGAGCTAGAGTTTGGATCTGTCGGTTGAACAGAAGCAAGTTATGGTATCTTGATACCTCAGGATGTAGTAGCTGTGTGATGAGACATAGTGACTATGGATGCTTCCAAAGATGTTTCTTTGGAACAAGTTTTAAGGAAGTGCGACTGCTTCAGGTGTTGTGGCTGTGTTCAGCAGGATGTTTCTGTTTGGTTTGAGGTCCGAGTTTCTCGAAAAGCTTTGGATTAGGAAATTCCTTGGCATTGGTGTCAGCAGCGCAGCTCGGAGTGTTCTGTGTGTTGGCGAGGAAGCTTTCTGGTTTAGCAGTTTTCTTGAGGTAATTTCAGGAGCAGCAGAGTAGATCCATTTCTTCGATGGATTGGCCGCATAAGTGTAAGCTGTTCTGTTTGGTTTAGAGAGGGCAGTATCTTTGGAATTAAACTGGGTGGATCGCAAAAGTGACTTGCGATAGTTGAGTGTTCTCTTGTGTTTCAAAGAATTTTTCTGGATGTCTGCAGGAAGTCAGAGTTTTGGTAGCATCTGGAGATTGAGTTTGGTATCGACTGGATTCTAGAAGTGGTACCGATGGTTCAGCTTAGTAGTAGGATGGTTTTTGAGATTGGTGAACTAGCTCTGGTTTTGGAGGAACCTCTGAGTTTTCTTTTTGGATCTGTTGAACCATATTTTTGGAATGTGTTGTCCAGTCTGTGCTTGAGTTTGTCATCAGCATTCTCTTTTGTTTCAGATCAGAGTAGCGCAGTGGAAGCATGGTGGCAGTAGTTTAGTGTGGAAGCAATTGGATATTGCAGTGTTTTGGATTTGAGAGTTTCTACAGGAAATTTTTCAGGATTTGAGGTCAGATTGGGGTGCATCTGTTTTATCTCTTCCAGATGTGAGAAGTGAGATCTGTCTTCTGATTTTGGAGTAGAGTTGTGTTTTGAGTTTGGTTGATCTTGGAAAGATCATTTTGTTTGATTGTTTTGGTTCAGTTTGTTTCGAGAGGTATCGGCAAGGGTTGAGCTGATCAGTAAGGATGTAGGAAACCCAGGATCGTCCGAAGAGTTTTGTGGATTAGAGACGGAGGAAATTTGGAATTCGAAGTTGGAGACTCCGTTGTTGTTGAAGTTTTCGCTGATTCAGGGAGTTATAAGATTGGGTAAGATGTGGAAAGCCAGCTCCGAGATATTTTGGATCTTTTCTGTTGTTCTTCTGAGGATAAGTGTTGGGTCTTCAGATTTGAATTGTCAGTCTGGATATCTGGGATTTGGTGTTTCACATATCTTTGAGGGAGTACGTGTATGAGTTATCTCTGGTTTTAGAACCAGCAGTTAAGGAGTTTTGGTTATTGAGTCAGACTCGTCTATAGTCTGATATCCTGTCTTGTTGTAGATCTAGATGAGTGGTAGCTCTATATCTTGGTAACTAGATTGTTCGGATTCTATAGGGCGAGTAACCCGGTATTTATACTCGGGGAAACTCGAGAAAATTTTATCCAGTATTTTGTCTGGATAGTTAGATTTGTTTGTTTGGATGATTGGTTGCTATGGTTGTTAGCATATGATTAATATATGTTTGTGTTTTAAAAATTAAATCTTTAATTAGATTATTAAATTACTTTTGTTTTAAATTTCGGGGACGAAATTCTTTTAAGGGGGGAGGAATGTGACATCCTGGAATTTCTGGCAATATCAATTTAATAATCTGTTTTAAAAATTAAATTGATATGATAATATTTGTTAATAAGATTCGAATTGATTTAATAATCTTCTTTAATAAATATTTAAATGGATGATTTATCTTTTAAAAGCTAATAAATTGTTTCTATTTATAATGTATATATATTTGTATACATTGTAGATAGATAAGCTTTGTTTTAAAGTTAATAAATAAAGGCATATTTTCTAATTCTAGTATTTCTGGTAATTTGGAAATTTGATTTAATGTTAATATTAAATAAATAACCATATGGCTTTAAAATACTTAAAGAAGAATATTTATTGTTTAAATGATTTTAACTTAAATTTAAATTTAACAAAGGTTTGTTTGTTCTTTTTAAATTATAGCTTGATGAAAATAAGTAATGAAGTGATAGTTTCTTTTATAAATTATTTTAATTTAATAATGAGTTATTTCCAAACAATATTAATAATTTTGGAAAGTTTAAGTTTTGAAATAAATAGAAAATGCTTATGGGACAAGTGTTATCATATTGGGCTTTATAACATGTGTTAAGTAACAAACCAATACAAGTGACTAAAACAACCTTATTATATACATGAAATGTGGAAAACAAAACTGGTAAAGAAATAAAATAAGCTAAGTAGGACACAAAGTACTTGTTCATTAAATGCTTTCATCTCAGCAAACAACGAAAGTCAAGTGACATATGTTTATAGCATGTAAGAAGTTTAGAAAGCAAGAACAAAGGAAAATAAAAATATGCAAGTTGCCTGTAAAAGGAATGCAAGCTAAGAAAAACAAAGTAAAAGAAGAAATATCTATGCATAGAGTAAGGTAAGTAGGAAACACAAGTACTCAAGCATTTAATGCTCCCATTCCTTAACAGTAAACAAGGTCATTCGAAAGTTTAAAAATCTCTGATCAAAAATATATACTTGTACCTGCTAATGGCTTAACCCAGTAAACACCTACCCTCTGTACAACCCCTCTATATCTATCCTTATTTTCATTTCGTTCAACATAACAAAACTAAAGTAATAACAAATACTTCCATCTCTACAACCTTAAATAATGTCTGCCTTACAACAACAAGCAAGAAGATGGTGGGAGGAAAATCAAAGGAACCATATTCCAGTTTTTAAGTTCAAAGCTGTTTCAAAACAAGAGTGCTCTGTCATTTTCAAAACATGTGAGTAACTTAAATTTAAAATCTGCTTAAGTATATTCACTTAAGTTTTTAGAACTGGTTGCAAGGTTAAATATGGAATAAGTGTGTTTTATATGAATGAATTCTTCTGTGCATATGATGTTGTTTGGGTACATATTGAAGTCTCTGTAACAAAGCCATTTTTGTTACCAGGCTTGAGTTGATTCAAAATTTTTATCTCTTGATCTAATGGCTTTCAGGACTTAGAATACAAACAGAAATTGTTTGTTTCATCCCAGTCTAGAGTTTAAGTTTTATTTAAGTTGAAATAAATTTGAATATTGTTCTGAAATTTAAAATAACAGAGCAAAGCTTGAATAAGAGAAAACCCAAACATTTTGATCTATAATTTCAGGAACATACATTGAATCCTTGTAACAAAATATAAATTTTGAAACTAAAATCAAGATTTTTAGTGAAAGGGTTGGGGTGCAGTTCTAGGTTCATCTGAGAATGGGAATTTGGGTATCTCCGGTGAATTACGAGACTGGAGATGGTCGGAATGGGCGAGGAGGTGGAGGAGCTTACCGAGAAGGTGGGAAAAATAGTCGGAGGTGGCCACGGCCACAGTGGCGTCAGCGGCAAGTGATTGAAGTTTCTAAACCTAGTTTTGTTATGGGTTCGCATTTTGCTTGGTTCATCTACAGTGATCGACCGAGTGTATCGTGCTTTTGGGAATGGGTAGAAGGGTGATAGTCGAAGCTGTGGCCGGAGTTTCAAGCTCTCTGGTGGTAGAGGCGGCGAGAACGAGCGGTTGCCAGGTTCGAGTGTGGTGATGCCTGTCGTGTTTCCAGGTTTGAATCAAAAGCTCAATTTTGATTCGAGCGAGTGGGTGACTTCGGGGGGGTCATGATGTCATCTGGAGACGGTCGCAGATAGGTAGCAGTTCTGGTGGATGGCCGGAGATGGCCAGAGCCACGGTGCACGTGCACCGTGTCGTTGAAGTTCTGAGGAGTTTTGTTGGTGTGCAGAGTATTCTAACTCGGGAAATACTCGAGTCTTTCGAGTGACTTACTCGAAGCAGGAAAGGTGAGGACTCGAAGCAAATTTGTTTGCCTTGGGTTATTTTTGTATGCTACAGGTTTTATAAAACCTGTCTGTAAGTTGAAATTTTAAGCAAGAATTTGTTTTTAAACAAATTCAAATGAAAACTTAGATGGGTAAACCAGGTTTAGAACAAAGTTCAAAAATCCAGTTTGAAGTTTGAATTCAATTTTATTTTGAATTCAAACCTGAAATGTAATAAAAGTTTAAATATTTAAATGGGTTTTTCAGGTTTAAAAGCCTGACAGTTTTCAGATTTTAAAATTTTGGTTAAAATCTGAAACAAAATTTAAACAGTGGTTTAAATTCAAGTTAAAGTATAAATTCAAATGAACTTTTGAATGTAAGGATTTAAAATGAATTTGGATGTTAAAGTAAAGTTTTAAATCAAAGTTTAAAGGCAAGTTTAAATCAAATGTTAAATATGGATTCAAGTTTTCTTGAATTCAAATCTGAAATTTTAAAATCAGTTTTTATTTTGAATCTGAATGTTTAAACAAGTTTAAACCAAATAGTTTATTAGAGTAGTTTGTTTCCAAATGAATATTTCAATTGGATTTTGATAAAGTTCTTTTATAAAAAGGATTTTGAATATATAATCATTTGGAATCTTGAATTCAAAATGAAATTTGAATCTAAATTTAGAAGAGGAATGTTTTAAATACACTTAAATATTTGTTAAGTCATTAATAAAGGAATAATTTACCTTAGAGATAATTAAAATATTGAAGTGGATTAATTAATACGATAACTAAGGAATGACTTATGTAATTATATTATAAATTAATAAGGTAGATTAATGTATGATTAGAGATTAATTAAGAAGTGAATTAAGAAATGTTATTAGTTAATGAAGGAAATTAACTAAGGATTAAATAATAAATTAATGTGATTAATTTTGATAATTAATTAGATTAATTAATTTAGATAATCTAGTGTAAATTGTTAAGTGTAATTACTTGATAAAAGTAATTAAGAGATTAATTTCTTATTGTAATTAATTTTGATGATATGATTAATTTAAGTTAATTAATTTAGTTTAATTAATTTAAAGATAGTCATTTGGTAAATTGGAAGTGGAATTACTTAGTGTAATTAATGGAGCATAATTACTTAGGAAAGTAATTAAATGGTAATTACTTAAGGTAATTAATATAAGATGATTTGTAAGTAAGTAATTTGGGTAATTACTTATGTAATTAATCAAAGGATTAATTAATGGAGATAATTAATTATGGGATAATTAATTTATTTATTAAGTAATTAAGGATAGTTAATTACTGGTTTATTATTAATCAAGGGGATTAATAATTGTGTTTAATTAAAGATTTAATTACTTAATGTAATTAACTTAAACGAAGTAATTTAATCTAAATATAAATTAGAGATCATTAATTAATATAATAAATGATGAATTTATAATGGACTAATTGAAGAATAAATAATGAAGTGATTAATTAAGGACAAATGTAATTAATTATAGTAAATTAATAAATGAAGTAATTGAATGTTAATTACTATGAATGATTTAAAATAATTAATTTGTGGAATTAATTAAAAGACTAATTACTTATTGTAATTAGAGAATGATAAATCAAAGGTGTTTAATCAAGATGAATATTTAGAGAATAATTAATTAAATTGATTTCTATTTAATTAATGGTTGTATAAGCAGGATTTATAGATGAAGTAATTAATTTAATTTACTTTAAATTAATTAGAGATAGAAGTAATTAATTTAATTCATTTTAAATTAATTACAGTTGTGAATGATAAATCATTTCTTATGGATGAATGATATTGTTATCCCATTGATTGATTGTGATCATCTATTGTGATATGGATGCTTGTTTTAAGTATGATAATATTGATTATCTGTTTGAGTTAATAATATGGATTATTTGTTTATGATGATAATGTGATTATCCATTGTTATATTTTGATTTATCTATCTGTGAGTATATAGATAATATTGAATTGAATTGTTTTAACTTTAAAACAACTTGGCCTTAAAAGATACGGTTTGGATTTCGATGAGACCGGGATCGGGTTTCCGTATACCGGGATTCCAGGTCTGGAGACCCGAAAACCACATCGATCCAAATTAACGTTAGGTCGTGGAATTCAAATGGAGCAAGTGAAGACTCGAGGTATAAGAACTATTCGTCAGTATAACTCTGTGGGTGATTCCGTAATGAGTTTGACGGAGATAGTACTTATAGATTCGAGATGAAGATTCAGAGTGCAAGGGTTATTGTCGTTAACTCTGAGGGTGATTCCAAAATGAGTGTAACGAGATAATGCCTTCGGTTTCGTTCGAACCCGGAACGAACTTGTATGGATTGAATGCTTTCAGCACATCGTCAGGTGGACGATGAGCATTCTAAGAGATGAGTTCTATAAAGGTAATCGTGACCTCAAGCCTCATCAACCGGGAATGGCTAAAACAGGGGAGGTGCAGCAAGGCTTCGTGGGTAGCACCCACTTGAGAGCAAGATATACCTCTGTCTAGATGTCCCTTTTATTCGGCTGTGTGGGCAGTTGGTTGCAAACAACTGCGGGGTTATTTTGTTCGGGACTGTCCAGTAAGGGACGGTTCCGGCCTTGTGTTGCAGGGGAGCGGGCGTACTCCTCGGTACAGTGATCTAGGCCACGTACTGTGACGGGCGGTACCCCAGTAGCCCTGCCATTGTATGGAATCCAAAATCCAATAAGTGCCATCGGATTTGATTGTATACCTATGTATGCTGGAATTTAATGAATGTAACAATTTCGGATATTTTCTATTTACTTGAAAACCCTAGACCTATTATAATATCACTGGATTTCCTATCAAAGTTTTGGTTAGCGTAAGGGAAAAACTTTTCCATGTTTATGTGTGGGAAGTCTTACGTGATACCTTTTGTTTTCAAAAGTTTTTCAAAGTTAAGCAACTTTAACCTGTTACTCATACCAGACCCATGTCTGACCCGGAGTTTATTTCTGTTTTTCCTAAACTCTCGGGTACCCAAATTTTTACGGGTAGCCAAGGGATTCAGGTTTGCTTTGACGAATTGTGGAGGAGAAATGGAGCAGGAGGCTTCAGCGTTATAGATATATTGGTTCCACTGTGTCAGTATCTATGTGTTTATTCTGTATTTCCGCTGTGTTGTATCTCTGTGATGTGTGAGTTGTATTAACTAGGCAGGTGTTTATAACTGTCTAGTCTGTGATGTATTATCTGTGTAACTCTGATGTATATGATATTATGTAATCTATTATGTGATATATTATATTTTATTCGTTCCGCTGTTGAGATTCTGTGGTTGTTTCTTCTTCTTCTCTATCTTTTCTATTTTCTCATCCCTTTCTTTCTTTTCGATGATGCGATTTTCCGGTAGTGGAATTTCGGGTCGTCACACAGCAAATAGATTTGCTGTAAACAAAATGAGAAACAACAATTATTGTAAGCCACCATCACAAGAATCACGTCAGCCCCAAGAGGAGGAAAAAGTCTCTGATATGTACAAGGCATTAATATCACTTTGTACAAATTAATATCACTTTGTACAAATGTATCTCATCACCCCGTACAAAGACTTATCACCTGTAAACTCATCCTTTTATCAGCCTTTTCATATTGCTTCTTCCATTCCAAGTTGGAAACCAAAAATCTGAAGTGAACAATGTCATTCAAAACTTAAACAAAATCCAACTCAATCAAAACAAATCAGAGGTTAAAGATTTCAAAGGCCAGTTTCAAAAAGGAAACTCTGTTCATTTCTGGAAGTCATGTGAGCAAATTCTTCAACCCTTACATATATATGATCTGGTTTGCATGTGATTTATATTGGATATATGTTATGGAATGATGTGGTAGAGAATAAAATCATATTTGTATGTCCATATATATATGTATATTTGTAGCTTAAATATGTAGATACAGGTATATGAACCTATTTCTCTGTTACAGGCTAAAACAAACTCAAAAATTCATATCACCCAAACAAATCAATATTAGGCTTTGATTTCAAAATTAAAAGTGATTGTTATGACGACCGCCCATGACCCCTGCACTGAATCTAGAGATAGTGCGCTGTAAAGTGTGCCAGGCGACCATGGACGATTGTCAGGGTAGATTAAAACAACAGAATCTATCGTATTACTCACAGCGCATGGACAAAATACAATAGAACATATGTATAGTGAAGCTTTTCAGAACAAAATGACATCATATAAAACTCCATAATAGTTGAATACAAGCATCCAAATAGTCAATACATCAAGCCTCACTACATATCTCTCAGAGAATACAAAACAGCGGAATATCCAGTACATATAATAAGAAGATAATATGCAAATCTCCGGCTCGTCTTCGATATCAGCATCGTGAGAAGAGAACAGCACCTGCCACCTGCTACCTAGTCTGCCCGTCCCAAAGTGGACGAACAGCCCAAGGCAATAAGAATTAAAACATAAAGCCTTGAGTCAGACAACAGTCTTAGTGAGCAGCAAATTAACTAACAACATACCAAAAGAGCATAAAGGAAAAGGAATAGGAATACAACCCTCCCACTCCAACCTCATTCTACAGTGATAGCCCCCAGACACACACTAAGCAGAAGCAAACATAACAGAGCATACAATTTAAAGTAAAGCTACTATCACTCGAGTCAAGGTCGATGTTTTCCAAGTACCAAGGCCTAAATCAGATAAGCACCCAGAAAATACCGCTCTTGAGTCCGAATGACGATACACCCAAACATCCATGACTCTGGCTATCACTGTTATCATTGCTTCGATATCACCGTTAATTGAATGACCGGCACATTCTTTCAGCCGTCCATCAAGGGCTAATGGAAACCCCGGTTCTAGACATAACTCCCGCACGTCGTCGCAACCCGTGCCTAGGACTATCGAATCTGCCCAGAGTACTCGACCATCAACAGTTAGTCGTTGGGACTATCGAATCTGCCCAAACGTACTCTTGCTTAGAGCATGCTAGAACCTTCAACAACGATGCTATCCAAACCTCCTAGTCATCCTCCTCGACGACTATTCACATATCCATTCATTATCCTCAACTCGAATCATATCACCGAGTTATCAACGTGCTTGGAATGATCCCGTCTGGATTAGACCAAGTCTTCATCACATGATTGCCTCGCTTCATCACATCCTCGCAAAGCCTCATCTCAACATCACATCATCAAATCTATGCATAAGAGCTTCATCATTCCGCTACATATGCCACGAGCAGCTTTCCCAATCCAAGAGCCTTTCCCTTAGCTTTTGAATCATCTTCGATCTAAATCTAATCATCAATCATCTAGTTCATAACAATCAATCAAATCAAACATCAATCCAAGCAATCAAGCATTCAAATATGGTCTAAGTAGACAATTATAACAATAATGGCATTTTCGTAATTAAAGAGTTGAAAGTCCAATAAGCATGAAAACATGGATTATATCTCTACAAACTTGATGAATGAACTTGCATAGGTTAACATATGATAAAATGGATGTAACATCATCATGAACAATGGATCTATATGGATCTACACTTAGGATGAAGAAAATGCATGGAAATCACTATTTTAACACCAAATCGAGCCAACAATCCGATATACTCCTTTGGATCCGTGTGAGAGATAATCACCACTCACCAAATCACCTAAACAACCTCAAATCAATATGCTTCAGATCTGGGCAGCGAAGGATCAAGCTTGATCTATCACAAATCCGCTTCAAACGAAGAAATCTCTCTTGAAAAGATGAAGATCTTCAATCTAAGCTCTTGAATCTTCAATCTTGATCTTCGATTTGGATGGATGGAAGCACTAGATTAGAGTGGAGAAAAGAAGTGAAGAAGTGTAGAAGTCGAGCTCTCAAAATGGCAGCACTTCGTCGCTTCAAAATCCGGATCCCCAAAAAGTGAGAACAACCCCCTCTATTTATAGCAGAAAATACACTAAGTCGAAATTTGGCCATCTCCTTAAGTCGTTTCCGACTTACGACCTAGGACCTTGCCGACCTAAAACCCACCGACCTAAGCCTAACGACCTACAACAATGCGCATCTGCGACTTAACATGCCAGCGACCTAACACTTAGACAGAACCTTGCGACCTAACAACTACAGAAGTCCACGACCTAACTTAGGTCGTTTACGACCTAACTGCCTACGACTTAGTTGGGTTGCGACCTAACAACTTAGGCTTCCATGCGACCTAACACTTAGATTACTCTAGCGACCTAACAACTTACACTACAAAACAACTCACGCGACCTAACACTTATGCGACCTATCTCCTTAGGTCGCTAACACGCTAACTCCTTAGGTCGCTAACACGCCAACTCCTTAGGTCGCTAACACGCTAACCTTCTTAAGTCGCTCAACCCTATAGGTCGCTAACTCCACTAGGTCGCTAACTTGAACTGCCGACCTAACACTTAACTCACCCATACACTTAGGTCGCTCACAACAGTTTTCCTTAGGTCGTTGCCGACCTAACTATACTAACTACCAGACGACCTAGTACATAATGACCTAACGCTTATCTCGGTCAAAAACTTAAGTCGTCTACGACTTAACATACTAACCACTAGGTCGCACGTCTTCTAGCTCGCGCTTCCTTTAGGTCGCTCGAAACCTTAACTCGCCAGAAATTCTTAAGTCTTCCCTCTTAAGTCGTCTACGACTTAAACCCTTAGTCATTAACTCGCCCAGACTTAAATTCCTATACGACTTAAGCTTCCAAACGCTCTCTTAAGTCGTTCAATCTATAAGTCAGTTACGACTTATCTCTTAGGTCGTTCGCGACCTAGGACTTAGAAAAATTCTGAACGACTTATCAACAATGCAACCAAGGGTCAACTATCTTACGATGTTTCGATCCGTGAAAATACGGGTCGTTACATTCTCTCCCCCTTAGGAATTTCGCCCCCGAAATTCCAAACAAACAAAGCAATCAAAGACTATTATGCACGCCTATCATCCATAGCAATCAACAAACCATGCATCCAATTCTAGCTTAGCGTACAGAATTCTAGGACTTAGAACAAGTTACAATATCGTGAGGTGACACGACACCTTAGGGCCATACCTTGAAGAGTTCAGGATGAGCTGCCTTCATCCTCTCTTCCACCTCCCACGTACAGTCGTTATCATCATCACTCCATTGTATCTTGAGCAACTTAACTACCTTCCTCCTAAGCTGTTTCGTGTCGGTTTCAACAACACGAAGCGGCTTACGAGGTCTTCTATCAACTGGATCAACTTCGAAATCTTCACAGCTATCAGCAGAAACTACTGTATTCGAGTCGTGCACATACTTCCGTAGATATGATATGTGAAAAACATTGTGCACACCCGACATCTTCTCCGGTAACTCCAATCTGTAGGCGAGCTTTCCAATTCGCTCGATGATCGGGAATGGTCCAACAAATCTCGGAGTCAGTTTTCCTTTCTTCCCGAATCGAATAACATTCTTCAGTGGAGAAATCTTTACAAAAACCATATCTCCTACGTCGAATTCCAAATCCTTTCGACGCTTATCAGCATAACTCTTCTGACGGTCTTGGGCTGCCTTCATTCGTTGCCGAATGATCTCTATACAATCCGAAGTCTGCCGAATCATCTCTGGCCCAAGTATCAGCTTTTCTCCAGTTTCCAACCAACATGTCGGAGAGTTACACGGTCTTCCATACAATGCCTCATACGGTGCCATACCAATACTAGACTGGTAACTGTTGTTGTAAGCAAACTCCACCAAATGAAGGTGATCTTCCCATGATCCTCCGAAGTCCAAAACACAAGCTCTGAGGAAATCTTCTAAAACCCGGTTGACTCTCTCGGTCTGACCATCTGTTTGAGGGTGATAAGCTGTACTCAAACATAACTCGGTTCCCAAGACTTCCTGGAAGCTCTTCCAAAATCCACTAGTGAACAATGGATCTCTATCGCTCACTATACTCTTCGGAATACCATGGAATCGAACTATCCACTTAACATACAACTCAGCCAACTTTGATGCAGTCCTAGTCGATCGAACTGGAATGAATCGTGCGCTCTTAGTCAGACGATCCACAATGACCCAAATCCCTTCATTTCCCGTTCTGGTTCTAGGCAATCCATCGATAAAATCCATCGACACTTGTTCCCACTTCCATGTAGGAACTTCTAATGGCTGAAGCAATCCGCTTGGCTTCTTCTGTTCGGCTTTTACCAACTGGCAGTTCATACATTTGGAAATAAAATTTCCAACATCCTTCTTCATACCTTCCCAGTAGTAGGTTCTCTTCATATCCCGATACATCTTATTTCCACCTGGATGAATTGTCAACTTCGAGTGATGACTTTCCTTCAGAACTTCACTCCTCAATTCATCTATATCGGGAAAAACTAGTCGTCCTTGCTTCCGAAGCCAACCCTCTCGATCGACCTCGAATCCTTTATCCTTTTCTGGATCCAATCCAGATCCCAATTCACGGATAATCCTGACAAGCTTATCGTCTCGTTTTTGGCTCTCGCCAATCCTTTCCACAAGAGAAGGTCTTATCGATAAGTTTGCCAACATCTCAGGTTCCAATTCACATCTAGGCCTGAAGTCAAATCCAGCTAAATACTCGAGACTCTTCCATTCTGAAAACATGGCTCCCAATCCTGCATGTCTTCGACTTAACGCATCTGCCACTGTGTTACCTTTTCCCGGAGTATAAGCTATACCAAAATCATATGATGCTAAAAACTCTAGCCAACGTTGCTGCCGAAGATTCAAATCCTTTTGGGAGAAAAGATACTTCAACGACTTATGATCCGTAAACAACTCGAATCGAACTCCCAACAGATAATGCCTCCACATTTTCAGAGCAAATACAATCGCCGCTAACTCCAAATCATGAGTCGGGTAATTCCTTTCATGCGGCTTCAGTTGTCGACTGGCATACGCAACAACTTTATCCCTCTGCATCAGCACTGCTCCAAGTCCAGTACCACATGCGTCGGTGTAAACCACCATCTCATCATTCCCACTTGGAATAGTCAAAACAGGAGCACTCGTCAATCTCTCTTTCAGGATTCCGAAAGCTTGCTCACACTTAGCATCCCAACTGAACACTTGGTTCTTCTTCGTCAATCTTGTTAACGGTGCAGCTATCTTGGAGAAGTCTTTGATGAACCGTCGATAATATCCTGCTAATCCAAGAAAACTTCTCATATCAGATGTATTCTTAGGTCTAACCCAATCCTGGATTGCTGCCACCTTAGCGGGATCAACCGCTATTCCATTTCCAGAAATCACATGGCCTAAGAACCTCACTTCACTCTTCCAGAAGTGACACTTCGAAAACTTAGCCTTCAGCTGATGTTTCCGCAAGATTTCCAAAACAATACGCAAGTGCGTCTTGTGCTCTTCTTTCGTTCTGGAATAAATCAGAATATCATCCACGAACACAAGTACGAACTTGTTCAACTGATCTCTGAACACTCTATTCATAAGATCCACAAAATATGCTGGCGCGTTAGTCAATCCAAACGGCATTACCAGCCACTCAAAGAAACCCGATGGTGTCCGAAAAGCAGTCTTCGGCACACTATCTTTAGCCACTCTCAACTGGTGAAATCCCGTTGCCAAATCCATCTGAGAAAACACCTTAGCTTCGTGAAGCTGATCAAACAAGTCATCTATTCTCGGCAATGGATACTTGTTCTTCTTAGTCACCTTATTCAGCTCACGATAATCCACACACAATCTCAACGACCCATCTGCCTTGGTTGCAAACACAACTGGTGCACCCCACTCGGACACACTACGCCGAATGAATCCTTTCTGCAAAAGATCATCAACTTGCACCCTCAACTCCTGCTGTTCCCTAGGCGTCATCTGCCTAAGAGGCATCACAACAGGTCTGGCTCCCTCAACTAGATCTATACGAAACTCGATCTCTCTATGCGGCGGCAACCCTTTGACTTCGTCAAAGACATCCTCGAATCTATTAGCGATCGACACTGATGACAGTCCATCCCGTGGAACAACTAGCGAATACATGAAGCTCATGAAGACGCCTTCTTCATGCTTACATCGTATCACAACCTTTCGCCCCTCCACATTCTCGACTGTCACTTCCAACCTTTCGCAATCAACCTTTGCCGCATACTTCCTAAGCCAGTCCATACCCAAAATAATTCCGAACCCCGCAAAGTTCAGAACAAAGCAATCACAAACAAAAGAGCAACCATGACTCGATACAACTAGACCACGGCATAACATACACAAACAAGACGAACCCCCAACTGGATTAGTCACAACCAATGGCCTATCAACAATATCCGGTTCCAAACCTAACCGGTCTACGAGTTCATTACAAACAAACGAATGCGACGCTCCAGTATCAAACAGAACTCTAACTGGAACACCACATAGGAAAAGAGTACCTTGAACCACCACACTCTTTCCCTTCTCTTCAGCAGTAGAAGCTTTCGAAGACGACGGAACAGCTCCTAAAGCATAAGCTTGCACAATCTGCTTGTCCCTCCTCGGTTCTGGACAATTCTTCCTGATGTGCCCTGGCTTGTCACAGTTGTGACACTTCATCGGTGCCTTCGGATTCTTACAATCCTTAGAGAAATGGCCCTTCTGCTGACAATTGTAGCAAGTCACCTCGCCTTTCGGCTTCTTCTGGCCATCCTTACCCTTCTGCTGCTGCTTCCTCTTCTTGTTTCCACCCTGCTGGGGTTTAGACTCTTCCCTGGTCACAGCAACAACAGATCCATCCTTAGGAAACAGACTCTCATGCCTGAGAGCTTTCTCCACAAGCTTCTCAAATGAATCATCCAAATGATCCACCAACTGCCTCCCAAGATAACTATCCAAGCCAGTCACAAACTTCTCATTCTTCTGATAAGAAGATTCAATATATGACCGAGCATACTTGGACAAAGCTTCAAACTCAGAAACATACTCAAGAACAGATCTTCCACCTTGCTTGAGCTCCACAAACTTCTTGAACAAAACAGATTTCTGAGCTGTAGAAATGAACTTAGCTTCAAATCTAACTTGGAATTGCTCCCAAGTAATCTCTTCTTCCGGAGTATCGATGGTAATAGAGTTCCACCAATCAGAAGCTCTCCCTTGAAGCTGTCTCGATGCCAACTTCCTCTTAGTTGCATCGTCAATTCCCAAATCACCAAAGATCCTTCTACAAGCATCTATCCACCTCTGGACCTCAATAGTTGATTCTGTTCCCAAGAAAACCTTCCCTCCAAGAGCAGTATAGTCCTTGCACAACTTAGCAAAATCCACTGGTTTCGGAGTTTGGACTTGAACTCCAACATCAACTGCTGCCCCCGGAACTGGTATCCTTCTCATGATCGAAGTCATCATAGCTTCGAACATGGCTGCATAATCCGCAGTCTCTTCAGTAGCACGACCTTCCCTAGCAACTGGTCTCCCTCTTCGACTCATTCTCAATATCTATAAAAAGGAATGATCAGAACATCTAGAGAAACAACTGCATAAAGGACTAACTTACTGCTAAACTACTATATTATATATAGTAATCATCCATCAAAATACAATTACGTCTCTCATACGTAGTTACGTCAGCGAGCGTTGGGTAAAATCGATTAACCAATGCTCTGATACCAAATGTGACGACCGCCCATGACCCCTGCACTGAATCTAGAGATAGTGCGCTGTAAAGTGTGCCAGGCGACCATGGACGATTGTCAGGGTAGATTAAAACAACAGAATCTATCGTATTACTCACAGCGCATGGACAAAATACAATAGAACATATGTATAGTGAAGCTTTTCAGAACAAAATGACATCATATAAAACTCCATAATAGTTGAATACAAGCATCCAAATAGTCAATACATCAAGCCTCACTACATATCTCTCAGATAATACAAAACAGCGGAATATCCAGTACATATAATAAGAAGATAATATGCAACTCTCCGGCTCGTCTTCGATATCAGCATCGTGAGAAGAGAACAGCACCTGCCACCTGCTACCTAGTCTGCCCGTCCCAAAGTGGACGAACAGCCCAAGGAAATAAGAATTAAAACATAAAGCCTTGAGTCAGACAACAGTCTTAGTGAGCAGCAAATTAACTAACAACATACCAAAAGAGCATAAAGGAAAAGGAATAGGAATACAACCCTCCCACTCCAACCTCATTCTACAGTGATAGCCCCCAGACACACACTAAGTAGAAGCAAACATAACAGAGCATACAATTTAAAGTAAAGCTACTATCACTCGAGTCAAGGTCGATGTTTTCCAAGTACCAAGGCCTAAATCAGATAAGCACCCAGAAAATACCGCTCTTGAGTCCGAATGACGATACACCCAAACATCCATGACTCTGGCTATCACTGTTATCATTGCTTCGATATCACCGTTAATTGAATGACCGGCACATTCTTTCAGCCGTCCGTCAAGGGCTAATGGAAACCCCGGTTCTAGACATAACTCCCGCACGTCGTCGCAACCCGTGCCTAGGACTATCGAATCTGCCCAGAGTACTCGACCATCAACAGTTAGTCGTTGGGACTATCGAATCTGCCCAAACGTACTCTTGCTTAGAGCATGCTAGAACCTTCAACAACGATGCTATCCAAACCTCCTAGTCATCCTCCTCGACGACTATTCACATATCCATTCATTATCCTCAACTCGAATCATATCACCGAGTTATCAACGTGCTTGGAATGATCCCGTCTGGATTAGACCAAGTCTTCATCACATGATTGCCTCGCTTCATCACATCCTCGCAAAGCCTCATCTCAACATCACATCATCAAATCTATGCATAAGAGCTTCATCATTCCGCTACATATGCCACGAGCAGCTTTCCCAATCCAAGAGCCTTTCCCTTAGTTTTTGAATTATCTTCGATCTAAATCTAATCATCAATCATCTAGTTCATAACAATCAATCAAATCAAACATCAATCCAAGCAATCAAGCATTCAAATATGGTCTAAGTAGACAATTATAACAATAATGGCATTTTCGTAATTAAAGAGTTGAAAGTCCAATAAGCATGAAAACATGGATTATATCTCTACAAACTTGATGAATGAACTTGCATAGGTTAACATATGATAAAATGGATGTAACATCATCATGAACAATGGATCTATATGGATCTACACTTAGGATGAAGAAAATGCATGGAAATCACTATTTTAACACCAAATCGAGCCAACAATCCGATATACTCCTTTGGATCCGTGTGAGAGATAATCACCACTCACCAAATCACCTAAACAACCTCAAATCAATATGCTTCAGATCTGGGCAGCGAAGGATCAAGCTTGATCTATCACAAATCCGCTTCAAACGAAGAAATCTCTCTTGAAAAGATGAAGATCTTCAATCTAAGCTCTTGAATCTTCAATCTTGATCTTCGATTTGGATGGATGGAAGCACTAGATTAGAGTGGAGAAAAGAAGTGAAGAAGTGTAGAAGTCGAGCTCTCAAAATGGCAGCACTTCGTCGCTTCAAAATCCGGATCCCCAAAAAGTGAGAACAACCCCCTCTATTTATAGCAGAAAATACACTAAGTCGAAATTTGGCCATCTCCTTAAGTCGTTTCCGACTTACGACCTAGGACCTTGCCGACCTAAAACCCACCGACCTAAGCCTAACGACCTACAACAATGCGCATCTGCGACTTAACATGCCAGCGACCTAACACTTAGACAGAACCTTGCGACCTAACAACTACAGAAGTCCACGACCTAACTTAGGTCGTTTACGACCTAACTGCCTACGACTTAGTTGGGTTGCGACCTAACAACTTAGGCTTCCATGCGACCTAACACTTAGATTACTCTAGCGACCTAACAACTTACACTACAAAACAACTCACGCGACCTAACACTTATGCGACCTATCTCCTTAGGTCGCTAACACGCTAACTCCTTAGGTCGCTAACACGCCAACTCCTTAGGTCGCTAACACGCTAACCTTCTTAAGTCGCTCAACCCTATAGGTCGCTAACTCCACTAGGTCGCTAACTTGAACTGCCGACCTAACACTTAACTCACCCATACACTTAGGTCGCTCACAACAGTTTTCCTTAGGTCGTTGCTGAGCTAACTATACTAACTACCAGACGACCTAGTACATAATGACCTAACGCTTATCTCGGTCAAAAACTTAAGTCGTCTACGACTTAACATACTAACCACTAGGTCGCACGTCTTCTAGCTCGCGCTTCCTTTAGGTCGCTCGAAACCTTAACTCGCCAGAAATTCTTAAGTCTTCCCTCTTAAGTCGTCTACGACTTAAACCCTTAGTCATTAACTCGCCCAGACTTAAATTCCTATACGACTTAAGCTTCCAAACGCTCTCTTAAGTCGTTCAATCTATAAGTCGGTTACGACTTATCTCTTAGGTCGTTCGCGACCTAGGACTTAGAAAAATTCTGAACGACTTATCAACAATGCAACCAAGGGTCAACTATCTTACGATGTTTCGATCCGTGAAAATACGGGTCGTTACAATTGTAAAGGTGTAATACCAATTTTAAAAATGATCACAAGTATAATTATTGAATAAATATTTTTAAAATTGGAAATTACAGTAATGAGCATCTCAAATCAGAAAAATCAAGTTTTATAATTTCAAGTTTTGTTTATATTTTCAGATTCAAGTCTAGAAACTATGATTTTTGAGACAAATATCATGATTTTTAACTGTGTAAATCACGGGATATTGGAAGTTGATCAGAATCGAAGATTTATTCGATTTCTGATGATCGCATAGTCGAGTGGTTTCCGGATTCCAGCTGAAGCTCGCTGTAAGATCAGTGGTCGGGGGAAAAATGCTTGGCGATTTTCTGGTTCGCCGTGGATGCGTGGCGAAGCCCTTTTAGGGTTTAATGACTCGTTTTGGTCGATGTTGGAACCAAGGGTCATGCTACGGCAAGGGAGCATCGGAGTTGACCGCTCCGGTGGGAATCGACGCAGGGGTTCGTGAGGCAGCTTTGGCCAGAGCGGCGTGGTTCCAAGTAGACTAGATCACCGTAGTGGGGTGGATTAGTCGACTGAGGTTTAGTACTAGGGGAGAGTCGGTGGTTCGAATTCGATTCCAGGCGAATTAAAAGGAAGCTGGGTAGTTGCGAAGCTTGTATGGGTTATCGACGATGTGGAGATGATCGTGGTGATGGTCAGAGATGGCCAGTGTGATTGTGCACATGCACGAGTATTTTCGTGTATCTGGGTGGTTTTATAATCGGAGAAGAAGAGAAGTAGCTCGGGTTTTGTTCGTAAAAAAAACGTGTTCGACTCGAAGCGCGATGGGTAGTTTGATTACTCGAGAGTGTCTAGGGATTTTTGATGGTTTTACTTGGGTCTGGGAAGTTAAGTTGAAACAGTTTTGAAATTTTTAAAATTTGAACAAGTTTTGGAATTTTAGTTTTAAATCAAGATTTTTAAAGGTTTAAATAATAATTAAAGTAATTAAGACTAATGGTTTGTCTTTAATTAGTAAAGGTTAAATTAATTTTTGTTATTAATTGAAGTTTTTTTTCTAAAAAATAATAATTAAAGGTTAATTATTGAATAATTAAGATTTAATTAATTTACAATTAAGGGTTAATTAATTTAGTAATTGATGATAAATTAAATTGTAATTAGATATTTAATTAATAAATAATTAAGGATTAATTAATTTAAAGTTAAGAATAATTAATTATTAATTGAAGAAAAATATATACATATATATATATATATAATTATGTGATAGATTGATTATTATTGAAATGCTTTGAGCAGTTTAATATCCTTGTTTGTATTTGTGATGCTTTGTGATATAAATTACTTTGTGCTGAGTTGTGATTTCTGTTTTTGTGATATATACTGTTATGTGAATATGAAAACCCTTTGACCATAAAACGGCACTTGAATTTCGATGCGACAGGGAGTCGGATTCCAGTTTGTTATCCAAAACCCACATCGAATTGTAATGATGAATCCTTGTGATTGATAAATTGACTTTATCTGTAAATCTGTGAATGAGGATAAGCATTATAGTTTATACCGCTTATCAAATATATTACTGTATTTGAATCTGTGATGATTTGTAATGTTGCACTATTGTGTGTAAAACCCCTGGACCACACTTTTACACACACAAATGTGGATTTCACGGGAAATCGGTTAAGTCACAGATATTTTGAATTGGCTTCAAAAAATTGAATTTTTGATCTAAATGATTTTGGAAATGAATTTGGGTTAAATGTTTAAAGCTTTTGAAAAAGAAAATTTTAAGATAAAAGTTATTTTGAATAACTTGGTAAGTTTTCAATTTAAATAATTTAATTTGAATTTGAATTCAAACTTTGGAATTGAATTCTATGTTTGGAAATTATGGTTTAAAAAGGTTATACAAGTTATAAATGTGTTTATATGAATTTTAAACATTTTAAAAAGTATTGTTTTGGGAATTTGAATTCAACCCAAGTTTAAATTTAAAAGGCTATAACTTGTGTAAATTTGATCGGATTTTTCCAAAACGAAAAGTATTTGTTTTCAAACAGTAATAGCTTTCATATAAGGAAAGGATTTTCAATTTGTGTTAAAAGAATTTCAAATCTGAAATGAAAATAGTTTGAAAAACTATGAATGATATATCTTTTGTATAAAAGAATTGAATTGAAAATAGAATTGTTTTGAAAGCTACCAATTAAATCTTTGTTTAAAGATTGGACGAGTTAATCCAAATTGAAGTGGAAATCTTTTTGAAAATCTATGAATAGATCTTTGTGAAACTGGGTGAACTTTGTCAAATGAATCTTTTTGTTTAAAAAGATTAAAATGGTAATTTTTTTAAACCATTCGAAAGAAAAGTTTGGGTAATAAGTTGTGACTTAACTGGAATCCAATATCCATATGTTTTTAAATATGCGCTCGTTATTCGGTTTAGCCGGGAGAGGACCTTTGAGTCATATAACCCATTTCGAATAGTGATACGATGTAAATGGATCGCATTTGAAGACCGGCGGTGAAGACCAGATATTTTCGAAAATGAAAGGACAACTCGTCGAATGTCTCTGCATCGACTGGCCTCGATATAGAGATTTTAGCACCCTTTGTGATGGGAAGTCCGGACGTGATTAGATATTATCCGGATTGCAAGGGCTTCTTTGGAAGTGCCTTCGGTTCTGTTCGAACCCGGAACAGACTTGTATGGTTGTATGTCTGACATTACACTTTGAGATATAAAGCTGATTTCTTTCAAATACATTTCTGTTGGTGGCGGAGAATTTATTCTCTTAGCTTAACACCCTTCTCTGAGACGTACGAGCTCAGAGGTTATGTAGTTGAAGGTTATCAGTGATATACTCCCAATTTGGTAGTGTGGCATGCTGAGTGTTGCTGTGTGTTGATGATCATTCGTTGATCATTTGTGATCAAAGCACGGCTTTGTGAAAAAGCGTAGCTTTGTGGACGAGACTTCGTCGAGCCTCACAACCCGGTAATGGTCGAAACAGGAATGTTGCGGCAAGGTTTTTTTAGCGGTAGCACCCCTAGGGTGTGTCATTTCCTTCTGGATAAAAGGTGATATCATGGTATGGAGCCCAGATATTTTACCTATGTTGATGATACAAATTTATTATACTTTGTGGTTGTTGCTTTGTGATCGAGGTACCTCGGATAAAGGTCGGTAACGACCAGGGGATGGCATAGCTCGTGTGTTAGCTACCTAGTTACAGCTGTACAGCGTGAGGTAGCGTCGGCCTTGTGTTAGCAGAGATCCGGTTAGGTTCTCGGGGCGTCTTTCCAGAGGCGTTTCCATTTCGGTGTAAGGAAGTTCCTTTGCCTAACCATTTGTTGGAAATCAAAAGAAACAATACGAACCTTGTACGGTTTTAGTTGTATTACCTGCTATGGAATGTGGCGGTAACCTGCTATTGAACATCGTAGCTATAGTAGGCATACAATATTGGTTGTATGCTGGCTAAGATTAATATTGTATTTTCGAAATGTTTTCACACTATGCACTAGTAATAATATCAAAAAAAAATTTCCTTTGCGTAGTAAGCATGTTTTACTATCATAAGGAGAAATCTCCTCCAATTCTGCGATTGCATTGTGTGTGTGGCGGGAGGCCTTATGGTAGTTTCATTTTCGAAAAGCATTGCGGATTTCAATGTTAAAAATTCTTTTGTGTTTGTTTAAAGATAAACTGTTTTTGTTGCTCACACCAGTCCTATGACTGACTTGGAGTTTATTGTTCCCTTCCTAAACTCTAGTGCCAACAATTTTCCACACGGGTAGTCTAGAGTTGGGTTTTTCAGATATTCAGGTTTAGTAGATTATCTGGAGCTAGTTCACTTCGTCGGAATGGATGACTGCACTTTCTTATCTTGGTGCACCGTGTTGGTGTTTCAAGCTTGATATTGGAGTTGTTGGAGTCATTCTCTTTTGGAGATCATTTGGAGTGATCTCTTCCATTGTTATTATTTCCGCTGTAGCATTATATCATATCTCTGATATTGTTGTATCATATTGATATCATTGTTGTATATCATTCTGGATATTGTATTCATTGGAGTTGTAATGATATCATCTATTTCTTTATTCTGCTGTGTTGTTTTACTTACTGTGTTATAAGCTCCGGCAAGCCAGACTCGACGTTTGAATCTGCGGCATTTTGAGTACAAGTGAAGTACGGGTGCCGATTTTCGAAGGCTGAGTTTCAGGATTGTTACAGACACTATTGGTCCATATTTTGGAAATGATTTCCAAAGTTTGAAAGGAAATATAAGGGTTTTAATTAATATTGATTTTTAAAATATAAATTATAAATGCTATTTTTATATATGTATAAATTTAGATTTTTAAATAATATGTTTTGGAAATTTTAATTTATAAGCTAGTTTTGGAAAATATAAATTTTAAGAATTTACTTATAATTTTATTATCTAAAAAAATATAAAATTAGATTTAATATAAAATAAATTTAATAATAAGATTTAATTTAATAAAATTTAATTTAATTAGTATACAATATGTTTAAGCATTTATTTAAATTTATATTAATATTTTAAAAAAAATTATATAATTTAAACAATAGAGGTCGGGGAGATAAATTAATGTTGACTTGGAATTTAAATTGGGTAATAATTAAATTTAAATAAGAATTGATTTAAACTTATTGATTCTGAGATTTTGAAAGGTATGATTTTATAACTTGATTTGATATAGGTGATTAAATGAATATTTTCAACTTTAAATAAAATTGAATATTTAATATTAATTAAATTGTAATATGAGATTTTATTTAAATGTCATTAAAGACGATTTAGTGAGTATTCTAAAATTTTAAATAGGATTAAAGTTGAATTTTGAAATATAAATGAAATTTATCAAATTGAGTTATTGTAAATTTTGAATATTGAAATGTATTAAATTGGAATGGTTCAAACTTGAAATCGATATAAATTGAAGTGGTTTATTAAGAATTTGAATGGAATCTTTAACCTTTTATATTTAAAGTATTGAACAAGGATTGATTTAAATTGAATTTTTGGAATTTAAGTTGATTTGAATCAATTTGTGGAATTGGATGATACAAGGCTAATTGGGAAACTATTTCAGTATAATCTCTTTTAAATAAATAAACTATTTTTAATTTACAACTATTCTAATATATAAATTATTTTAATATATATATATTATTCTAATTTATAACTATTTTAATATATAAATTATTTTGATATATAAACTATTTTAATTTATAAATATTTTAGTATGTATACTATTTTCAATATATAAACTGTTTAAGTTGGAACTGTTATGATTACGAAAGTGTTATGATTTCGAAAGAGTTATAATTTTGAAACTGCTACGATTCTGGAAATGCATATTATTTAAAGTGAATAATGATATCGAATTGATATGGTTTTGAAATGAATATGATATTTTGATTTGGAGTATGAACTATTTGAAATGAAATGACCACGGTGTGAAATAAGCGCTTGGTTGTTAAAGAGACTGGGATCGGATATTGTCATACTCTCTGCCAATATTGAAAACCACTTTAACAACTATGTACGTGGTGGAGATTCCAGAAATGAAGTAGGATGGTTTGGTGACGATTCTGTATGAGGTATATACGTAGCCTTGATTCCCGTGAGTCAGCTTAGATGTGACTAAAACAGGATCCATGCCGGGCCAAGTGAGATCATTCCTCCTATTGGACACATTTCTTCGATACCATTCTATTACTTTGTGATTTGATTGGATGCACCTTTGATTTGAGAGTGTGTCTCGAGGTGGGCGGTAGTAGCTGATATGCTTTACCACCAGACCGAATACGCAAATGGTATATCTACCCTGGCATTACCTCGTGTGTCGTGTTCACATGCCCTATCACGCCTTCTATGAGTTTGGTTTGTACCATACCTATGGAGTGCCCTCTGATAGCCCTCTAGTTTATGGAGGAATTATGGTACTGTATAGACTACGGAAATATAAAAATTTGTATTAAGGGGGATATGGGTAACGTCTTAACGCTATTTTAATAGTTTACTTTACTTTAGAAATTATTATATGTAGCGTATTGTACTATGTATGTAGATAGTTTAACGGATCCTTAAAGGATGGGAATCCCAAACATCCTTTAAGTTATTTTGTATTTTAGTTGACATTTCACTTGAGTAGAATTTAATGATATAATAATGTTAATCCTGACTCGAGTGTTTTTTGTTTTGCTTTATGCTCGGGTCAGACTGAGTGTCACAACATTTGAGACTCACCTTTGGAGTTTGGAGCTTTGCTTGAAGATCTGTCTTTGTTTATCCAGCTTTCCAGTTATTTCAGTTTATTCCAGTCATTTATATTCAGATTTGTCAGTTGCTTATGTATTAGAGATTAATTTGTATTTGAGATTCTGTTGTATTTTGTTTCCAACTCTGATGTTTATATACAGCTTCATGAACTACCATTTATCTATTCCACAGCTTATTGTTACATTACTGTAACGACCTGGTATTTCGTGTCATTCGCATCCGCACATGTCAGACTTGAATTGCTCAAAATATCAGATTGTTAATTTATATTTGGCAAAACTCAGCATATACAGTAAATAAATCAATCACACGGTCACAGACACAGAGTAATATAACAATAAACAGCGGAATAGATAAATAGTAGTTCATGAAGCTACTATATAAACAACAGAGTTTGAAATAAAATACAACAGATATCTCAAATACAAAGGAGTCTCGAATACAAACTAATGACAAGTCTGAACAAATCAACTGGATAGCTGAAAGCCGAATAGATATAGATGGATCTCCAAGCGAAGCTCCAAACTTCAAAGGTGAGTCTCAAATGTTGTGACACTCAGTCTGACCTGAGCGTAAAGCAAAACACAAAACACTCGAGTCAGGATTAACATTCTTATATCAATAAATCCAACTCAAGTGAAATATCAACTAAAATACAAGTAACTTAAAGGATGCTTGGGATTTCCATCCTCTAAGGATCCGTGGAACTATCTACTATGTAGTAATATACGCTATTATAATATGTCTATAGTAAAGTAAAAGTATTAAAATAGCGTTAAGGCGTTACCCATATCCCCTTTAACACATTTTATATATTCCCATAGTCTATATAGTACCGTAACTCCCCCCGTAAATTGGAGGGCTATCAGAGGGCACTCCATAGGTATGGTACAAAACAAACTCATAGAAGGCGCGATAGGGCATGCGACAAGGCACTCGAGGCAATGCCAGGGTAGATATAACGTTTGCGGATCTGGACTGGTGGTAACGCATAGCAGCTACTACCGCCCACTTCGTGACACACTCCCAAATCAAAGGGTGCACCCAATCAAATCACAAAAGCAATAGAATGGTATCGAAGAAATGTGTCCGATCGGAGGAATGACCTCACTTGGCCCGGCATAGCTCCTATTTTAGTCGCATCAAGCTGACTCACGGGAGTCAGGGTCATGTAAATACCATATTGAATCGTCACCAAACCATCCTACTTCATTCTGGAATCTCCACCACGTATACAGTTGTTAAAGTGGTTTTCGGTACTGGAAGAGAGTATGACAATATCCGATCTCGGTCTCTTTAACAACCAAACGTTATTATAACATCATGGTCATTTCATTTCAAACAGTTCATGATTCATATCAAAATATCATATCATTTCAAACTATATCAATTTGGTATCATTATACACTTTAAATCATATTCATTTCCAAAATCGTAACACTTTTGAAATCATAACATTTGGAAATCATAACACTTTGGAAATCATAGCACTTTGAAATCTTATTACTCCCACTTAACAGTTTACATAATAAAATAGTATATATAATAAAATAGTTTATAAAATAAAATAGTTTATAAAATAAATAATTAGTATATTAAAATAGTTTTATATTAATAATAGTTTATATTGAAAATAATTCATAAAGTAAAATATTTTTATATATTAAAATACTTTATATAAAATAAAAATAGTTTCCTCAAATTTCACAAATCGATTCAGATCAACTCGAATTCCAAAATTCAACTAAATTTAATCTCAATTCGCAAATTTCAATTTAGTTCAAAACCATTTATTTATATCGATTTCAAATACATACATAAACTACAATTTAAACCATTTCAATTTCAATCAATTTCAAAGCTTAAATTAATTTATATGTCAAACTCAACTTTACCCTTTAATTAATATTGAAAATTCACTTAGTCAATCCAATATCATTTAGATAAAACCTTAAATTACAATTTATATAAACTAAATATTCCCTTCAATTTATTTACTTTAAATCAAAATCAAGTTATAAATCATATCTTTAAAATCTCAAATTTAATAAGTTTCAAATCTGTTTTATTTTAGTAAAATTCAAATAAATGTCAAACTAATTTCTATTTCTCTTTCCAACTTAATTTATTATAATTATTAAAAAATCTATATTAAAAATATAATATCAATATTTATTAAAACCACATATATTTCTTTTCAAAACCTTGGAAATCATTTTCAAAAAAAAATATATATATATATACCAACGGTGTTTGTACAAAATTTTCTATCTTATGGTCAAGTGATACGGATATTTATCATTTCAATCCGCAATATAAATATCGGGTATATATCTTTTCAACCCGTAATCCCAAATTCAATTCAATGAAAATCACTTGGGTTTATCATTTCAACCCATAACGATTTTCTCCTATTCTACAATATCGTTCGGGTATGTGTCATTTCAACCCATAGGGAATTCTATACTAACAGGGAACTTGCAGAGTGAGAACGGTTATGAAATTAATATAAAATATCAACAACAGAGATATATCATCAATAACAAATTAAATAAAATATAAACAATAGGATATGGTGTCATATCCCCAGGTGAACAATTTTAGATAATAGCATATCATATATAACAATTATAAAATTAACAGTTCAGTTTAGCAGCATATTCCAATTGTCGTTTCAATTGAAATCAAATTTAATAAATATAAGAACGTTAATCGTGAGTAATTGCTCACCTTTCAAGGCTAGAGGAATTTGATAATGAAATGAGCTATGAATCCAAGCACGAATTTCAAAGCAAAGCACGATGGACATGGAATCAACAATTAAAGCAAAGTTGAGCTGGTAATTATGAATCGATGGAAAAAAAATAAAGTCAACTTGATATAAATTGAAACAAAATATATATTATATGACATTTTCTTCTAAAAATCAATATTAAATTTATATAAAATAATATATTTTCTCAAATCATTACATCATAAATGCATATTAGACTTTGAAACAGGACTCTCCTATTATCTTTGTAAATCAAAACACATAAATAAAACACTTAAAAATCAATATTAAATGAACCTATATATTACCCTTTCCAAAAATCATATATACTTTCGTGTATATATGCTACTTTTCCTCTTCTTCACAGCAAAAGCAAGATATAAACAAGGGAACATATAAATATATAAAACGAGAAACCCATAATAAAACATTATATATATATATATATATGTATGTATATGTATATGTATATGTATATGTATATGTATATGTATATGTATATGTATATAACATATAGTATATATACTACACATAAGATATATTATACGTATACTAATATATATACCTCAAAAGTGGAAGACCTGTATACTTTAAAATTAAAATATATATATTTTAAGTCTATACAGACACATCTATCTTATATATCAAAATCATAGTACCTACCTATTGTACAAAAAAACATATATATCATAATATATTATATGCTTATAACAAACTGAGCACATCAAAATACACATAGACTGCACATATACATACTCCCAACATATAATATAACAGATTATAATATATATATAACTTATAAAATTTGTAAATAAAATCAAACAGATAAAAATATATAAACTTACATATATAATATATGGTTATACCATATACATACCAACTTTATAAACTTAGAAAAATTGCCATATAACAGATCTTATATAAGCTAACCTATAAAAAAATTTATACAAACCTCATATAACTTTTCATATAACAGGTCATGTAGTTTATATATAACCAATATATAACACGTACTATAACGAAAGTATGCAAATTTAATATATATATATATGTGTGTGTGTGTGTGTGTGAATCATACAGTAAACAACTTATATCTAAAATAGGTTTATAACAAATATATCTAATTATCAATCAGGCTGCACGCCAAGCATGGAAGGAAGTGGACAGGTGGTTTCAGGCAATAGGTATACGAACGTTTCATGTATATAATTTTTCTTCGCAAGAATGGCCACGTGGATGGGCTACAGAAAAGAAGAAAGGAAGAGGTCGCCCGTGTTCTCAAAGGGTTGGCGACGTGGTCGAAGTTCGGAGAGTGGAGGGCATAGATTTAGTGGCAGTAGTGGGCATTCATGGGAGGATGTTCGGCAAGGCTCTCTCGGCTGTTTGCTGGTTGAAGGGTACTGGGAGATGGGTTCGGCCAAAGTTATGAGGCGGTGGAAGGCGGACGGTAGGGGAGGTGAGTTTGTGGAAGAGGAATGAGAGAGAGAGGGAAGAGGGGGAGGACGAGAAAGTGGTGGGAGAGGCTGATGGTTCAGGAAGAAGATGAATGTAAGGTTTGCAATTTTAAAGAAAAAAACAGATAAACAAGTTATAAAGGCAAATTAAAATGAACCATTGTATTATTTCCAAAACAAATGAACAGTGGACGAATACATATAGGGTAAAAGAAATGGCAACGGTCACCCATCTTTTCAGCTGAATATTTAAAGCAATATATTGCTTGTTTGGGTTGCACGTTTCAAATTTTGAAACACAAAAGAAAACAAAAGGTCACGGATCTGGTACCGATACGGTTACCGGTTTCGCGGATTTCGTTGTGTACCGGACTTCAAAACACAGAATTGAATATACCACAGAGATCAGCACAACGAGACGATCAAAACGGTATACAGATATCAGTGGTAGAATCATCCGATCAAAAGTCGATATTCGGTACCGAAAATGCTGCTAAAACGCCGAAAATAAGATAAACGGAACAATAGCAGTCCAAATTTGGAGAAACAAAATACGACATCTCACTTAGAAGATGATTTCCAAATTTATTATATAAAAATATTCAGGTTTGGAAAACATTTTATTATCATCAAATATTAACTGATTTAAATTTAAATAAAAATTACACAACAAAATAAACTTCAGTACTATCTGATGATAATTTACAATATGCTATGTTTATAAAGACGTCTTCCAAATATTAAATTTTTGTTTCCAAATTCAATTATTTAAAATTTCACAAAATTTTAGTTAATTACGTTATTAAAACCATTAAAATTTACGTGTCGTTACACTCTCCACCACTCAAAACTTTTCGTCCCCAAAAAGGAAGGAGGTAGGAGAATAGAAACAGCCAGAAAGAAAATGGATTGAAATACCAATAAAACAATAAATTTTAAAACCATATAGATTTCAATTATTTTAAAAAAATTGGTTTATATTCAATTAATTGATTCCAATTCATTTTATTTAATCAATCTAATATATTGTGTACACATTTGATTGGTTTCATTTCCATCTATTTTTATTCAATGGATTTGTTTCCCATTTATTAACATTTATTACAAAATTTTCGCAACAAAAATTGTTTTATTTTACTCCTCTATTAAATCTATTTGATCAACCATATTTAATTCCACCTCAACATTAAACTTCAACTATTCAAAACCATACAGATTTCAATTTTAGATAAATTAATATTCAACAATTTGGTTTGATCCATTTTATTCAACAAATAAATAGTCATTCAATTGATTTTCTTTCATTTTATCAACATTTCTTTCAAACAAAATAATTTTTAAATTAACTCATTTATTTTATCTATTTATCTTTAGCTAAGTTGATTCCACAAAATTCAAGTTCACTATTCTCAAGTTCATAATTATCTGCTTAAATAGTCTTCACTTTTATTAATTTAATTTATTTCACTTAACATATTTTGCAACATATATTAGGTGTATACATTTTATAACCATATATTATTCAACAGATAAATTCTCTTTTTATTGTCCAATTCCTTATTCAATTTATTATCTATAAGTTCTCTTAACAAAATATCATTTTTGATATCCTATTACTTATATCATAGTGTATATTATCCAATTACATTCCAATTACATTTTAAACTTTCTAGGTAAGTTATATTAATGTTTCTGAGTGCAATTAAACACTATACAAAATTTCTTTTATTTACAACATTTATATTAAGCCAGATTTTAGTTTGAACAATTTATTACTTAAGTTTTTCTTATACAACCCTTTATTATACCCCTAACATGTTAACTCTTTGAATATTTTAGGCAAGTTATATATGTTAGGATGCAATTTAGTGTTATACAAACAAGTTTTATTCGTAATCCAACTATTTCAAGTTGGTTTAATTTCATTTATCATTTCAAATATTCCAATTATTCAAAAATTTAATTTTATTTGAATAATTGAAACCATTCTTAATATAAATCTTAAGATTCAAATTTTTGGTTTCACTTCAAAATATTTTGAAATAATTATATACATACATATTTTATAAATCAATTTATACACAAAAAATTCAAACAAAATTCATTGTCCAAAACAAAGTGTAGAAAAGCTGCTACGTGGTCTCTCCACTTCGAGACTCGAAAATGAATGTCGATGATGCTGCAGTCATCACCGAAATTATTTTCCAACGACAAACGAGGAGAGTACTGATTTAATTCTTTTAAAATTATTCTTTTGAAACAATTTCCATTCGAAAATACTTTTAAATAATGTATCCTAACATTTTAAAAGCCAAATTTTCAAAAATACTGGAAATTGAATTCTCAAATTCTTAATTTAAATTCCAAATCAATTTATAAACCATGTTTTAAAATTCCTTTTAGTCAATGGTTTACAAAACCATTAATGAAAATCAAATATTATCATTTTAACAACCAATTCAATTAACTATTAAATTTTAGAAACTTTATACTTATATATATAGTATAATCATACCAAATTTATTGTTTCAATTACCAAATTTGAAAACAATATTGTGTCGGTTTTCTCTGTTCAAGTGTTTTAGAATTCCTATCGATAGCGTTGATCAGACGAATCGATTGAAAACCCAAATCAACATTAACAACTCAAACTACACAATATATAAAACATTTTTATATAAATTACAAATACACTCCCTCACACGATGATTCAAAGATGGATTCTAGAACAAGGATAGAGGTTCAAATTCAAAGGGACCCTAATCAAAAGAATTCTAATCTAGAAGATAAGCTCGAAACGAAGATAAGACGATTAAATAACAAAAAGAAAAGATGGATAGACTTATATAAATCGCGGGTGACTTTAACCGGGTCAACCGTGACTTCAAGAATAAGATCGATGTAGAATTCTTAGGCAGATCAACATCCAATCAAAAGAGATAGAATTCTAGAATAGCAAGAGATATCAGCATTTAAACCGAGGATACAGAAATCTTCGGTGAATCAATAACCATTGTAAAGGAGTTTCACCCCTTTACAAATCATTCAGTGGAGCTATGGGATGCTCCGAAATAAAGGAAACACGATTAGGGAGAAACAAGGATGGATTTCAGAACAAAGGGGAGGCTTCCAGAGTTCGAAAGAAATCCGAATCAAGGAGGAAGAAATTCAAGCTCGAACGAAGGTGATTTTGCAATTAAATTTACTCTATATGCTAAGTTTACCTAAACCAGAGCTCTGATACCACTTGTAACGACCCGGAATTTTGTGCCATTCGCATTCGCACATGTCAGACTTGAATTGCTCAAAATATCAGATTGTTAATTTATATTTGGAAAAACTCAGCATATACAGTAAATAAATCAATCACACAGTCACAGACATAGAGTAATATAACAATAAATAGTGGAATAGATAAATAGTAGTTCATGAAGCTACTATATAAACAACAGAGTTTGAAATAAAATACAACAGAATATCTCAAATACAATGGAGTCTCGAATACAAACTGATGACAAGTCTGAACAAATCAACTGGATAGCTGAAAGCCGAATAGATAGAGATGGATCTCCAAGCGAAGCTCCAAACTCCAAAGGTGAGTCTCAAATGCTGTGACACTAAGTCTGACCCGAGCGTAAAGCAAAACACAAAACTCTCGAGTCTGGATTAACATTCTTATATCAATAAATCCTACTCAAGTGAAATATCAACCGAAATACCAGTAACTTAAAGGATGCTTGGGATTTCCATCCTCTAAGGATCCGTGGAACTATCTATTATGTATTAATATACGCTATTATAATATGTCCCCCTTAACACATTTTATATATTCCCACAGTCTATACAGTATGGTAACTCCCCCCGTAAACTAGAGGGCTAGCAGAGGGCACTCTATAGGTATGATACAAAACAAACTCGTAGAACGCGCGATAGGGCATGCGACAAGGCAGTCGAGGCAATGCCAGGGTAGATATACCGTTTGCGGATCCGGACTGGTGGTAACGCATAGCAGCTACTACCGCCCACCTCGTGACACACTCCCAAATCAAAGGGTGCACCCAATCAAATCACAAAAGCAATAGAATGGTATCGAAGAAATGTGTCCGATCGGAGGAATGACCTCACTTGGCCCGGCATGGCTCCTGTTTTAGCCGCATCAAGCTGACTCACGGGAGTCAGGGTCATGTAAATACCATATAGAATCGTCACCAAACCATCCTACTTCATTCTGGAATCTCCACCACATACATAGTTGTTAAAGTGGTTTTCGGTATTGGCAGAGAGTAGACAATATCTGATCCCGGTCTCTTTAACAACCAAACATTATTATAACACCATGATCATTTCATTTCAAACAGTAAATGATTCATATCAAAATATCATCTCATTTCAAACCATATCAATTTGGTATCATTATACACTTTAAATCATATTCATTTCCAAAATCGTAACACTTTTGAAATCATAACATTTGGAAATCATAACACTTTGGAAATCATAGCACTTTGAAATCATATTACTCCCACTTAACAGTTTAGATAATAAAATAGTATATATAATAAAATAGTTTAAATAAAAAAATAATTTTATAAAATAAAATAGTTTATAAAATAAATAATTAGTATATTAAAATAGTTTTTTATTAAAAATAGTTTATATTGAAAATAATTCATAAAGTAAAATATTTTTATATATTAAAATACTTTATATAAAATAAAAATAGTTTCCTCAAATTTCACAAATCGATTCAAATCAACTCGAATTCCAAAATTCAGTTAAATTTAATCTTAATTCGCAAATTTCAATTTAGTTCAAAACCATTTATTTATATCGATTTCAAATACATATATAAACTACAATTTAAACCATTTCAATTTCAATCAATTTCAAAGCTTAAATTAATTTATATTTCAAACTCAACTTTACCCTTTATTTAATATTGAAAATTCACTTAGTCAATCCAATATCATTTAGATAAAACCTTAAATTACAATTTATATAAACTAAATATTCCCTTCAATTTATTTACTTTAAATCAAAATCAAGTTATAAATCATATCTTTAAAATCTCAAATTTAATAAGTTTCAAATCTGTTTTATTTTAGTAAAATTCAAATAAATTTCAAACTAATTTCTATTTCTCTTTCCAACTTAATTTATTATAATTATTAAAAAAACTATATTAAAAATATAATATCGTAATATCAATATTTATTAAAATCACATATATTTCTTTTCAAAACCTTGGAAATCATTTTCAAAAAATATATATATATATGACGTAGTAGCGGATAACAAAAATGTATGTAACGGTGAAACTAGCAATCGGTGGATTGAAAATACCAAACGCCCAAATCCGTTGCTCTCAAAGATGCCGGATTCTAGCTATCTTCGTCACGTTGATCGCGCACGATGCCGTGAAAGAAGATCTACGATTCTTCGTACGTTGATCTAGCGCACTAGATTCCGTGAATCGGCTTCAGCAGTCGTTGATTCGAGCGCACTCGAATGCCGAAAGTGGAGATAGGAGATTACACTCAACTCCCAATTTGAGAAGAGGCACAAAGCACTCAAACAAAGTTTGTATTCAAAATCAATCTACTTTACAAATGACACCACCATCCCTATTTATAGGGTTACAACTCACACGACTCAACACTTGACAACACATAGGTCGTGAACGACCTAACACCTGCGACCTAAAAACAAACAAATACAATACAACACATTACAAGGACATCACGACCTAACATACATGACCGACCTAACATAGGTCGTTAACGACCTAACAAATACAAGACGACTTAAAAACAATGACTCAACAACACAGAACGACATAAGGAATACAATTTACAACATGCGACCTAAGGATACAACACACACGACCTAAGATCACAACACCATACGGCATAAGCTTCAGCGACATGATGAGAATCAGCTTCCGGAATGACTTATGCGACCTATAGGACGAGCGACTTAAGGAGTTGAGCGACCTTGGCTTGAGCGACCTAAGATTGATGCGGCCTATGGTCGAGCGACCCAAGGTAGGAGCGACATAAGAAACACGGCAGCGACATAAGGAAGATAGCAGCATAAGAAAGAGTGACATAACTTCTTGCGGCCTAAGGAATATCATCTTCAGCGACCTAACATGGAGTGATATATGTGAGCGACCTAGCATAGGTCGTAGCTCGCTCGTACGTCCTGAGCGACTTAATGTTTCTCGCGACCTAAGATTCTGCGCTTTAAGAACTGGCTTCTGGAACGTCTCGTTAGGTTGTAGCCCTTTAGGTCGTAGCTTGCACATAGAGTTAGGTCGCAACTCCTTATCTCGTGACTCGTTAGGTCGTGAGCGACCTAAGGAAATGACCTTTAACTCGTTAATTCGCAACTCTTTATCTCATGACTTGTTAGGTCGTTGGCGACCTAAAAAACAAGAAAGTCGCGCTGCATCATCCTCCCCCTGTTGAAAGAAATTCGTCCTCGAATTGACAGTTTCTTCGTCTTCGACACCCTTATCCTCGTGAAACGGCACCAAGTGTTTGATATTGACAATGTTAGTAATAGGACAATGTTCCTGCAAACTCAAGTTATAAACATTCTCATTAATTCCCACCATGACTTCTAAATGACCATTCCTTCTAGCTTCCAACTTGTTGTAAGTTCCAAAAAGAAATCGATCATTGGTAAACACTGCATACATAAAATCTCCTTCCTTGCATTCAACGCTTCGTCGCTTAATCTCTGCTGATTGCTTATATTTTTCAGTTGCCTTAAGAAATCGTTCTTGTACAACTTTGTAGCATCCTTGCAACTCATTCACAAAAACATTAGCCCGTTTGATCACCCCTCTCTACGGTGGCTCTGTTGATAAATCTAACAGTCCTTTAGGGATTGTTAAATAAACAGCCTAGAATGGACTGAACCCAGTGCTGCGATTAACTGCATGGTTGTGTGCAAATGCAAATGCCCAAATGCTACGATTAACTGTATGGTCGGGTGCAAACTCTGCTAGATATAACTTCGAATTCCAACTTTTCAAATTATCATCCACGAGGCATCGCAATAGATTACCTAGGGATCTGTTCACAACTTCAGCTTGTCTATTCGTCTGTGTATGATTAGCGCTACTAGATTTCAACTTAGTCCCAGCCATTTTCCACGGATTCATCCAGATATGGTTCAGAAAACGAGTATCTCTATTCGAAACAATAGATTTAGGTAATCCATGAAATTTATAGATCTTTCCGGAGTATAACTGAACGACATTGTCGGCCTCTGCAGTCTTCTTATAGGCAATGAAATGTACCAATTTTGAAAACCGGTCAACCATCACATAAATAGAATCATTGCCATGTTGTGTTTGCGGTAATCCCAAAACAAAGTCCACACTAACATCCTCCCGTAATTTAGCATGTATATGCAACGGAAAACATAAACCTGCATTTGTCGTGGTCTTCTTTGAAACTTGTCGATTATGGCTCTTCTGAACGGACCTTTCAACTTCCTTCCTTAGTGACGATTCAAAATAAGACTGTGAGATTAACTGTATGGTACGATCACAGCTCAAGTGTCTTCCTACATGTAAGTCTTTGATAAATTTCATCTGCCAACTGCAATCTGTAGTAGACAACTGACTTCCTTCGACTAGAAACCCATCAACTAGTTTTCTCAACTCTTCTTGCTCTGTTGGACACATACGATTTCGTGGTCTATGCGGTACAATAGCACTTGACACTATATCAGTATGATGTCGTGTGTCCTTCAGTGGCGGTAATTCCTTGGGCAACTCTGTAGGAATTACATCTTCACATTCATTAACCACCGGCACATCCTCCTCAGAAATTTCGAGACCTTTACTGATTTCATTCCCATTCAACATAAACACTTCCGCTCTATCCTCCACTTCTTTAACAAACTCTTCTGTAGATAATAGACTAATCGAATCCACTTCCTTCACTGATAACTTACCCCCTTCATCTCTTGACATACTTTCTTCATCCTCATCAACCCTCGCTGGTTGTGAATTTTCAACTTCATGTTCATCAAATTTCGTTGGTTGAAAATCATCAACTTCCCTTTTATCAAACTTTGCTGGTTGTGAATTTTCAACCTCATGTTCGTCAAACTTCGTTGGTTGAAAAACATCAACTTCATCAATATCTAACTTCGCGGATTGTGAGTAATCAACTTTATGGTCATCAATCTTCGCGGGTTGAGAAGAGTCTACTTTATCTTCCACTTCAACACTATCTTTCCCATCTTCAACAAATTCTTTCGAGGATATTAAATTAGTTGTTTCCACCTTCTTCTCTGGTTTGCAGTCACTTTGTTCACGCTTCTTAAGAACTAAGGTAATCTTGGTTCCTTCGAACATGAAACTGTAGCTGTTGGCGTGACTATTATGTTGGACGGCTCTATCATACTGCCATGGTCTTCCCAATAGTAAGTGACACACCTCCATATCAACCACATCACACCATATATCATCATTGTACTTCTTCCCAATAGAAAATGTAACCAATGTTCGTCTTCTCACTGTCACTTCTTTACCTTCCTTAATCCATGCCAGTTTATACGGTCTAGGGTGTTTTTCAGTCTTCAACCCTAACTTCATAACGGCTTCTTCAGAGATAAGGTTATCGCAACTTCCCGCATCAATAATGAATTTACAAACCTTTCCCAAGATAGTACAGGTAGACTGAAAAATATTGTTCCTTAGCCAAATAGAATCATTCTCATGCTTTGGCAAATGACACCCTTCGTCTCTATGACCACGTATGTCTCTATGATCATGCAAATCTCTCCTACTCGGTCTTTTGACATCACGACATGGTTCATTGTCAAACTCACGTGGAGTTCTTCTCTCTTCATCTTTGTACCCACGGTGATCTTGTTTCATTGAAATTGATGATCCCCTTTTATCTTGATAAGTTTGTGGCGACACCCTCCTTGCTTCCATAACCGATGGCGAAACTCTGTTTCCTCCATGGTTCAAGACTGGTGACCTTCCTCTTTGTCTTTGATTCAAATCCATCATCAACTTCTCCAACTTTCCAAAACCTTTATTGAACTTCTCTTCGAGGTTATCACTAATTCGTTGCTCTATTGCCTCAGCATCTTCTCTTCGATACACATCTACAACATTCTGATGACGATTAGCTCTTCTCGGATGCATGATTGATCTTCACCAAATCTTCAACACTCGGCCTAGATCAAACTCTATACTCGGCTCAACTTCAACTAGCTCGGCTTGCTCCACACACGGCTCAAACTTCAAATACTTCACTTGCTCTAACAGGCTCGACTTGAATTCTTCAATAAGAATTGGATCCAAAGACTCGGCTTAGCTATGATTGGCTAAGTCTAGCTCTGATACCAAATGACGCAGCAGCGGATAACAAAAATGTATGAAACGGTGAAAGTAGAAATCGGTGGATTGAAAATACCAAACGCCAAAATCCGTTGATCTCAAAGATGCCGGATTCTAGCTATCTTCATCACGTTGATCGCGCACGATGCCATGAAAGAAGATCTACGATTCTTCGTACGTTGATCTAGCGCACTAGATTCCGTGAATCGGCTTCAGCAGTTGTTGATTCGAGCGCACTCGAATGCCGAAAGTGGAGATAGGAGATTACACTCAACTACCAATTTGAGAAGAGGCACAAAGCACTCAAACAAAGTTTTTATTCAAAATCAATCTACTTTACAAATGACACCACCATCCCTATTTATAGGGTTACAACTCAAACGACTCAACACTTGACAACACATAGGTCGTGAACGACCTAACACCTGCGACCTAAAAACAAACAAATACAACACATTACATCACAACACATTACAAGGCCATCACGACCTAACATACATGACTGACCTAACATAGGTCATTAACGACCTAACAAATACAAGACGACTTAAAGACAATGACTCAACAACACAGAACGACATAAGGAATACAATTTACAACATGCGACCTAAGGATACAACACACACGACCTAAGATCACAACACCACGCGGCATAAGCTTCAGCGACATGATGAGAATCAGCTTCCGGAATGACTTATGCGACCTATAGGACGAGCGACTTAAGGAGTTGAGCGACCTTGGCTTGAGCGACCTAAGATTGATGCGACCTATGGTCGAGCAACCCAAGGTAGGAGCGACATAAGAAACACGGCAGCGACATAAGGAAGATAGCAGCATAAGAAAGAGCGACATAACTTCTTGCGACCTAAGGAATATCATCTTCAGCGACCTAACATGGAGTGATATATGTGAGCGACCTAGCATATGTCGTAGCTCGCTCGTACGTCCTAAGCGACTTAATGATTCTCGCGACATAAGATTCTGCGCTTTAAGAACTGGCTTCTGGAACGTCTCGTTGGGTCGTAGCCCTTTAGGTCATAGCTTGCAGATAGAGTTAGGTCGCAACTCCTTATCTCGTGACTCGTTAGGTCGTGAGCGACCTAAGGAAATGACCTTTAACTCATTAATTCACAACTCTTTATCTCGTGACTCGTTAGGTCGTTGGCGACCTAAAAAACAAGAAAGTCGCGCTGCATCAATATATATAGACCAACGGTGTCTGTATAAAATTTTCTATCCTATGGTCAAGTGATACGGATATTTATCATTTCAATCTGCAATTTAAATATCTACATGTATATATCTTTTCAACCCGCAATATCAAATTCAATTCAATGAAAATCGTTATGGGTTGAATGAAAATCGCTTAGGTTTATCATTTCAACCCATAACGATTTTCTCCTATTCTACAATATCGTTTGGGTATGTATCATTTCAACCCATAGGGAATTCTATACTAATAGGGAACTTGTAACGACCCGATATTTTCAACCATTCGCATCCATTATAAGTGTATAGGTAGACACTCATGCCGGAGTTGAATTGCTCAAAATACCGCGTTGTAATTAAAATTTTGCAAATCTCAGAATATACAGTAAATAAATATAATCACAAATCACAGACACAGAGTAAAATAATGCAGCGGAAGTAAAAGAAATAGTAGTTCATGAAGCTACTATTTAAATATGTTAGAGTTACATAAGATACAACAGAAGAAATAGAGTACAACAAAAGTCTCAATAAAATAACCAAGTACAAGCTGAGTAGAACAACGGAATTGAAATAGATAGGACATGACAAGCAGATAATCTCCAGCGATTCAAATCTCCAAGAGAGTGGAAATCCAAATCTGTGAATAACTCAGGCTGACCCAAGCGTAAAGCAAAACACAAAACACTCGAGTCAGGACAATATATACTTATATAATGTAAACCAACTCAAGTGAACTGTAATAAAGGTACAAGTAACTTAGAAGATGCTTGGGACCGCCCATCCTCTAAGGATCCGTTAAACTATCTACTATGTAGTAATATTCGATATTATAATAGTGTCTAAATAAGTAAAGTATAATCATATAGAAAATAGCGTTAAGGGGACGGAGAACCTTAACGCGGTCGGATCTTAAAATCATAATTGTAGTAAAGCTCGATATGGTAGGTGACACAGCACAACTAGGCAATGCCAGGGTAGATATACCAATTACGCACACGGACTGATGGATACGCATAGCATCCACTACCGTTCCACCTCGAACAACACTCCCAAATCGGAGGATGGCCATCTAATCAATCACAAGTAAGAGTATAATATCGAAGAAATGTGTCCGAGAAGAGGTGCTACCTCACTGGTCCGAGATCGCTCCTGTTTTAGCCACCTTATGCCAACTCACGGGAGTTGGGTCCACGTAACATACCTTAAGAACGTCGCCACCATCCTACTTCATTCTGGAATCTCCACCGCGTACACGGTTGTCAAAGTGGTTTTCGGTATCGACAGAGAGTATGTCCATATCCGATCCCGGTCTCTTTGCCAACCAATCGTTATTATAACCCGTGGTTATAACTTTTAAAAACCATACTTTACTTCAAAATAAAATATCATTTCAAACCATATCTTTATCAAAATAAAGATTAAATCAATTCCAAACCATTTCCATATATTTAAATTTTCATATCATTTCAAAACTTCATTTCAAATCATTTTAATATAATAAAATATCATATCCTTACAAAACTTCATTTCAAATCATTTTAATAAAATAAAATATCCTATCAGTTCAAATCCAAATATTCAACTTTAAATACCTTTTAAATTCAAAGATATCGTTCATTTACTATCATTTCAAATCACCTTTAAATAGTTTATATTCCAATCAAAATAATTCATTTAAACCTTTTAAAAGTGTAATTATTATATTTTCAAATCAAGTATTTAATTTCCAAAGTTTCAAACCATTCTGAGTTCGTTTACTAAGTCAGAAACCCTAATTATTAAAATTTCAGCATTTCACAGCATTTAAAAACAACTGCTATAAGTTATATTTGAAAACATTTTTAATTCAGCAAAGACAGCACTTAAAACTGCTGTTAAAACTCAGTTTTAGTTGAATTATAGTTCAAAACAGAAAAGACGGCATTGCAGAAGTGCTGCGGTAGTTCAGATTTCAAAACAAGGGTTAAATTTGATTTCAACATTGACTGCAGACCATTATAGCATTTCCAGAGAATGCTATAATAGGCCTGAGTTCAATATTAGCCTATAAGTTCCACTACAGCAACTACAGCATTTGCTGTAATAGCTCTTTTTACATAATTTTAGTTCAAAAAAGAATCTATAGCATTTCTGAATGCTATTAAAAGTAGATTTCAAGTGTTAGTGTATTTCCAGCAATTAAATAACTTCAATTTAAAACACATAAACATTTTAAAAATCATATTTTAACATTTAAAATGTTCATTTACATATCATTTAACATGTATCTTTTTCACAATAAATTTCTTATAATTAAATCCAATTTTCAACAATTTACTTAATAAATTTAAGTATAAAAGTTTCCAATTCTTCACATTTCAACAAATAACTTAACACTTCAAATTTAAATTACCATTTCACAAATTTAACTAAATTTCCAATTTTATTTAATTAACTTAAACCTTTAATTAAAACTAAATCTCACATTTCCAAGTCAAGTTATATTTTAAAAGATCACTTTTAAACATTCATTTATTTAACCACTTAAAACTCATAGAAAAATCAATAATACTTTAATAAATCACTTAAATTAAAATTTAATCAAATTATCATATTTTACCATTTCCAAATAAAATTTAATATCCATTTTATTTATATAACTTAAATATCATTTTTAACCAAAATTCCAAATTTCCAACTTAAGTTATATTTCAAAAAATCCAGTTAAACCATTCATTAATTACATTTTTAACACATAGAAAAAATCATAATTTCTTTATTTTAAAACATTTCAAAATCTATTTAAATCAAATTTCATAAATTTTTAAGTTTTAAAATACTTAAAAATATCCAAAACACTTTATAAAATAACCACGGGCCTGTATATAATTTTCTAACTTAGGTCAAGTGATACGGATATGTATCATTTCAATCCGCAATTAAAATAGAAAAAATCCGGGTTCTATCATTTCAAACCCGCAATCCCAAGTTAAAATAATTTAAATAAAAATCGTTCAGGCCTATCATTTCAGCCCATAACGATTTTTCCCTATTCTAAAGTCCGTTCGGGTATGTATCATTTTAACCCATAGTGATTCTAATCTACAGGGAACTTGCAATGATGATAACAGATATAAATAACAGAATAACATTAAATAACAGTAACATATGATATAACAGGTGTAATAACAGGTGTGAACATCATATGATAATAATATAAGCATATATAACATGATAATATATTTCTACAGATTCGCAGGGTGTCAATTTACTAGTTATATAGGTACATATTGTCTGGTGAGAATAACTCACTTGTTTAAGCTGGAAATGACGACCAAACACACAACACAGAATCTTTGAAGGCACGACAACATGAATATGATTTGAGAGTGGAGAGCCAAATATAATTTCCTTGTATACATATAAACAAAACAAGACAATGTATACATAAATATGTAACACAAAACAATATCGAAATGACTTGAAATAAAAAGCAACAAAGGGCAAAGTGATTCGACCTTTCTTTAACCATTCAAGAGCTTGACCAAGGGAATCTTTTGCTCAGCCATAGCTGGACATAATCTCAGGTTATGGCATCAAAATAGCATGGCAACAAAGAGATGATGATGGTAGGAGTTACATATGAATAAGACAAAGGGTCAAGGCAAAATAAGTGGAGTTTTGGTGCATTTTTGGCTCATCCAAAGGCAAGTGGGGCTTGGCCCTTGCATGGTTCAGGTCTGGACAGTAGTTTAGGTGGTGAGTAGAGGTGGTAGCAAGGTGGTGGTGGTGGCTCAAGGTGGTGGTCTTGGTGGTGGATGAAGGGTAGATAAAGGTAGGCTTGGCTATGTAGTTGTTTATGGGGTTTTTGACATTGTTTTGTGGTGCTAGCTTCAAGGAGAGGTCACGGCCATGGGTGGACCTGAAATGATGGCTGGAGATGATGCCAAGGAAGAGTGGTAGGGTATGGTGGTCGAGGCTATGGTGGAGATGGTGGAGGGTTTAGCCGAGCAAAGCTATGGAAGAATCAAGCAAAACAATAGAAAATTTAATAGGAAATGAAGAAGAGAAAGGTAGAGAAGATGAAGCCATTACCCAAACAACTTCAGAAATGTTTTTGGTCGTGAATTGTGAATGGAAGGAAAGTATTTCACGTGAAACAATAAGGAATACACGGTTACAAAAGAATAAATGAGCCGTTATGGAAAAATGAAGGGTTTGGTTAATGAAAAGTCACACAATTTACAACTTAAGTCCTTTCAAATTTCCACTTATTTTATTTTAATTTTATATAACTGAAATATAAATATAAACTCAGATAAAATACGAAAATTTAGTAAATAAACAAAAAAAAATAACTAAATATTAAATATATATAATTTAATTAAATAAAACAGCAAAATTTGCAACTAGTCTTGAAAATATGGAAAATAAATGCAATGAACTATGGAAACTTTTTTATGTACTTAAAAATATTTATAAATAAAGATAAGAACACAAAATAAAATAAATTCACAAAAATAAATAAATAAATTTTAATTTAAATATAGTTTAGATGAAGAAAATAGCAGAAAATAGGAAAACAACGTTTAAAAATGAAAAATAAATACAGTAAATTTTGGAAAAATTCTATTATCATTTTAAAAATATAAAAAGACAAAATATACATAAAAACATATTAACACATATTAAAACAAAATATAAGAAAGAAAGAGTAATTTATACAAATTAAAATAGACAAAATTGTTAAATAAACAGTTTATACTCAAAATTGAAATGTACATAACTTTTACATTTTAACTCCGTTTTCAACGAAACGAAAAGTAGTGTTCAAGTTATTAAATCTATTTTCATAATAAAAGATAAAATTTATAATTTCAAACTATTAAAAATTTAAACTTAAAAGTCAAAGTTTGACTATTGACCAAAATTCACATTTTCAGGAAATATTAAATTTAGTCATATTTGGAATTCTAATCCACATCAAAGTCAAAGTTTATATTTAAAATAACAAAATTTATTCTTTTTCATAAATAAAGCTTTTGAATCTAGAAAAATCAATTTAAAAATATTTGAAAAATACAGGGTTGTTACAGAACTTGTAGAGTGAGAACGGTAATGAAATTAATATAACATATCAACAACAGAGATATATCATCAATAACAAATTAAATAAAATATAAACAATAGGATATGGTGTCATATCCCACAGGTGAACAATTTCAGATAATAGCATATCATTTATAGCAATTATAAAATTAACAGTTCAGTTTAGCAGCATATTCCAATTGTTGTTTCAATTGTAATCAAATTTAATAAATATAAGAACGTTAATCGTGAGTGATTGCTCACCTTTCAAGGCTAGAGGAATTTGATAATGAAATGAGCTATGAACCTAAGCACGAATTTCAAAGCAAAACACGATGGACTCTAATCAACGATTAAAGCAAAGCTGAACTAGTAATTATGAATTGATGAAAAAAATAATAAAGTCAACTTGATATAAATTAAAAAAATATATATATTATATGACATTTTCTTCTAAAAATCAATATTAAATTTATATAAAATAATATATTTTCTCAAATCATTACATCATAAATGCATATTATACTTTGAAACAGGACTCTCCTATTATCTCTATAAATCAAAACACATAAATAAAACACTTAAAAATCAATATTCAATGAACCTATATATTACCTTTTCCAAAACTCATATATACTTTCGTGTATATATGCTACTTTTCCTCTTCTTCACAGCAAAAGCAAGATATAAACAAGGGAATATATAAATATATAAAATGAGAAACCCAAAATAAAACACTATATATATATGTATATATAACGTATAGTATATACTACACATAAGATATATTATACGTATACTAATATATACACCTCAAAAGTGGAAGACCGGTATACTTTAAAATTAAAATATATATATATATATATATATATATATATATTAAGTCTATACAGACTCATCTATCTTATATATCAAAATCACAATACCTAACTATTGTACAAAAAAAACATATATATCATAATATATTATATGCTTATAACAAACTTAGCACATCAAAATACACATAGACTGCACATATACATACTCCCAACATATAATATAACAGATTATAATATATATATATAATTTATAAAATTTGTATATAAAATCAAACAGATAAAAATACATAAACTTACATATATAATATACGGTTATACCATATACATACCAACTTTATAAACTTAGAAACTTTCCATATAACAGATCTTATATAAGCTAACCTATAAAAAAAATTATACAAACCTCATATAACTTTTCATATAACAGGTCATATAGTTTATATATAACCAATATATAGCACATACTATAACCAAAGTACGCAAATTTAAATAAATATATATATATATATATAAAATCATACAGTAAACAACTTATATGTAAAATAGGTTTATAACAAATATATCGAATTATCAATCAGGCTGCACGCCAAGCATGGAAGGAAGTGGACAGGTGGTTTCAGGCAATAGGTATACGAACGTTTCATGCACTACTGAAATTTTTAATATTAATGGCAAATAGGTTTGCCTCTATTAGTTAAAGTAGAGGCAAAAAAAATAGCTATTCTGCCACTAAAAGAATGAGAGGCAATTTAGCATTTGCCCCTATAAGCAAATCCCCTAATAACAATTACAGGCAAATTCAACCACAATTCGGCCCCTACTACTTTACCTGCCATGTAGGATAAGTAAATAAAAAAAAGATTAGAGGCACTAATAAGCGCCCTTATTATCAATTATATTATTAAAAAAATTAATTATACACTCAAACGAACATATGTAATCATATATTAGATAAATTACAGACATTTAATTATACAACAAACATAAATTATCAGTGCATATACAATTATGATGTAATATACAATCATATCAACAGATTAAAATACATTATGGTACATAAAATTATATCAACAAATTAACTGCAATACTAGATGCATATAAATACAACATACCATGTATTTTTCTATAGCACACTATAAAGCAATGCTCATCGCTGCTATCCTTGTTATCTCCTTCGGAGCTTTTGGTAGCTTCTTAGGATACATTTTCCCTGTAGGTAATGTTTGATGAAACTCCAGTCCCAAATATTTACTCCTCCATCAGTTGCATTAACTGTAGATTTCAGGAAAATAAAACATGAAAAACTGTAAAGTATATCACAAACTCTTTAATAATTGATGTGTGCACCAGTTAACCAAATAATTCATTCAAACTGAATTCTTATTAACTGTTTTTTTAAAGACTCATTGAATAAATATTCACTTGTAAACTCCGAGGAAGATTAAACATATTTTTATAACATAATAATATAAAATCTTAAAGCTGAGTGCATATTATTTATCTTGAACTGAGTTCATATTATTTCTTGTTTTAAGCTATATGTTAATATTTCTTGTTTAGTTGAGGGGTATATAATCCAAGTTGAAATAAATAGTTCATTCCTTACTTTTTTTTAACAAAAAAGAAGTATTTTCTTTGGCTATATCATAGGTAGGCATAGTCAATAAAAAAACATAGAGAAATACGCTCTTTTCATGTACCAAAATAAATAAATGATTGAAGATTTATACAACTTTCCAACTTTAAATAAAAAATACTAAAGGACCTCTTAATTAAGCACTTACAATTCCAAAGTAAAATATTACAAATCGGATAAATCGTTTAGTTAAACAAAGATAGGACATAAACTAACTTTTAGTAGCAAACTGTACACCTCATGTATATTTCACAAGTTATAATTTATAAACAAGATGAAAATATAGACTTGACCATATTGTCCAGCAAATATTTGTTGTTAGGTGAGATAAACTGGTTTATAGTTAGAAAATATAAGGAATTCATATACAAAATGGCAATATTAAGAGTTAAATTATCTTACAATAGGAACAGAATCAGTATAGGATTGAAAATAATAAAACATGTAATTACCTGACATACACCGTCAATGATGAATTGGTGCTTATAAGTTCATTTCAACATTTTAGTCATTGATCCTGAAAAAATGAAAATGTATAAATAATCTACATCAGGAAAAATAGTAGAATAAAATGTAAAAATTTCTTACTAAAAAAAGTATCCACATCATTTCAAAATTCATGCAAGTATTGTACATTGTTAAAAATTGTAGTAGGGTGCCCAAGATTAACAGAATTATGTCAAGATCCCCTACAAAGAGTTCCCTAATAGGTTTTTACAAGGAGACAATTTTGAGGAGGAAAAAAATATAACAGAACCAATGTATAATCAAAAGAAAGAGCTAAAGTCTCTTTTTACCTGAACTAGTGCATCAAGTCATGATTCAAAAACTACCAGCAAAATACACAAGGGACAAGAGATTTTTTCCAAAATTAAGCAATCCGCTACCTAAATGAGCAGCACATACAAAAAAATTCAATCAGACCATCGTAGTAAGTTGTATTGCATAGAAAGTAGACAAATCAAGGATGTGAGTCACAAAAATATAAGCAACTTAATAGCATAAACCATCATATAAATTTATAGTGTGATAACATACAAGTGTGATATAAAATTTGCTAATTCAACAATTTCATTGAAAAATGTATGTCTAACCTCGATTTGTTTAAGAGCATGTCCAATAGGATCTTCCATCTTTGCAAGTACACATACAGAGTTGGCAAGGCTCAATATCTGCATGATCAATCAGTTACAATCAATTAACCTTTACGTATAGAAGAACGGATACTGAAAATGACAGTAATAATTTATAGTTTTATCAATATATAACATGTAATTAAATGCATTAACATTTAGGTCTCAGAAACATGCAACTACAACTCATATGAATATAGTTCTATACCTTCCAAGCTTCAAAGTGAGGCGAGATATCAGCACTTTTTGATAGCCTACAAACTGGGCAGCAGCAACTTCAGCCTCATTTTCACTTCTAATCGACTCCTCATTTTCTTCCAAAGCATCAGCTATGTTATGTCCAGTAATATTTTCCTTCTATCTCCTGAAGATTAGCCTTAAAAGACAAACCACTTAAAAGCTGTTAGTACTTATATGCTTCCAAGTATCAGATCTGGACAAGATTATAGCTTTTCTGTCCCAAATTGAGATATTAGGGTCTTGACTATAACACAAAATGAAACTAAGAGAATAAAACTTAGAGTACGAATCATAATTCTATAAATGATTTGGTAGATTAAGTGTTTAGAGAAAGTACCAATTGATCGATAAAATGGATTTAATGTGTACCTAAAGGCACCTGGAGCATTCGCTTGTTGACACAACCATGTTTTGAGCACCAGCTTCTTTAGGTAGAACCCATAAATATGCATCTTGGTGAAGAAGGGTACCAATTTTCTCTCCATACAACACTGCAATGAACTTCTGATAGTTTAAGCAATATGTAAGCTTATGCACTTGCATGAATCCACCCAAGCATGGCTAGAGAACGATTGGTTTGCATGTTAAATATTTCTTTTTTGCATATCCTCGAAAACAACTTCGTGATATTAAAATGTTTGTGGAAAAACTTTCTATTTGTGAGATCAGCTATTTCTTTTGATAAAATTGATAATCTACTAAAGAATCAAAAAGGGTCAGTATAAATGAACACAAAAATACACTTCTATTTGATCAAAACCAGTCCAAAAAACATTAATACAGGGGTAATTCGTAACACAATAATTCAAACGCCAATATGCATTGATGTAGTAATGAAAATTGACATGTACGGCCTAGTTTCAGTCTTGAATAATAGTAACCATTATCATCCAGTTAAAATGTCAATAATTAATACCAAAAAAATTACCCAAAGATGTATTTGAATAATGCAAAGGCGTATACCAATTAAAAACTTGCACAACTTGCAAATTTGGACCAGGAAATTAGCTAGCTAGCAATTATGCACAGACTCAAAGTGATGAAATAATTTGAGTACTTGTTGCTTAGTTCATCCACAATTTTATTTAACAAATTACCTAGAAATGAAATTTTATTTATAAATCAATAATGAAAATCATCAAAATAAAGGATTGAACACTAACTAATCCGATTTGTATGTGAATCAAAAACAAGTCTGAAGTATCATAATAGTATGTCTTTGTCTTGCCATCTAATTCTGAGGTGTATAGGGTATACACGTAAAATCCCTAAAAATTAAAAATCATCATGTTGAAAATTTCAAATCATATGCCAACAAACGATTTGAAATTAGTAATAGGACAACCTGACGAAAAGTTTAATATATGAATAAAATTCGATTCATCAAAAGTCATATGAAACGTTAAACCCTAAATAAAAAGTTTGAAATTTTACATTGAATTCCTAAATTCAAAACTAATAGAAACCCTAGAGTAGAAAAGAGAAGATAAAGCATTAATTTAACGAAATAAATAAAAATTGAGAAGATCGACGGACCTGTAGAAAATTAGAAACGAATGCTGCCTCGCAAGGATAGTGAGATTCCTCTTTTAATAAATTCTAGAAATATTGATTACAGTGGACGTGATGCAAGCTAAGCAAAATATGGCGGCACTTTACCTTTTCGCACCAGAATTTTGGCAAAATACTAGGGGCAGTTGTTTATGCCACGGGTAATAACAACAGGGGCTATTTATTATTTTGCCTTTAATTGTAATTATCAGGGGCAGAAATTTATCTTCGCCTTTAATTTGAGGTCCCTAATAATCACAAAATTGGTAGTGATGTATATAATTTTTCTTTGCAAGAATGGCCACGTGGATAGGCTACGGAAAAGAAGAAAGGAAGAGGTTGGCCGTGTTCTCAAGGGGTTGGCGATGTGGTCGAAGATCGGAGAGTGGAGGGCATAGGTTTAGTGGCGGTAGTGGGCATTCATGGGAGGATGGTCGGCAAGGCTCTCTCGGTTGTTTGCTGGTTGAAGGGTACTGGGAGATGGGTTCGGTCAAAGTTTTGAGGCGGTGAAAGGCGGAAAGTAGGGGAGGTGAGTTTGTGGAAGAGGAATGAGAGAGAGAGGGAAGAGGGGGAGGACGAGAAAGTGGTGGGAGAGGCTGATGGTTCAGGAAGAAGATGAATGTAAGGTCTTTGCAATTTAAAAGAAAAAAAAAGATAAACAAGGTATAAAGGCAAATTAGAATGAACCGTTGTATTATTTCCAAAACAAATGAACAGTGGTGAATACATATAGGGTAAAAGAAATGGCAATGGTCACCAATCTTTTCAGCTGAATATCTAAAGCAATTTTTTGCTTGTTTCGGTTGCACGTTTCAAATTTTGAAACGCAAAAGAAAACAAAAGGTCACGGATCCGGTACCGATACGGTTACCGGTTTCGCGGATTCCGCTGTGTACCGGACTTCAAAACACAGAATTGAATATATCGCAGAGATCAGCACGACGAGATGATCAAAACGGTATACGGATATAAGTGATAGAATCATCCGACAAAAGTCGATATTCGGTACCGAAAATGCTGCTAAAACGCCGAAAATAAGATAAATGGAGCAATAGCATTCCAAATTTGGAGAAACAAAATACGATGTCTCACTCAGAAGATGATTTCCAAATTTATTATATAAAAATATTCACGTTTGGAAAACATTTTATTATCATCAAATATTAACTGATTTAAATTTAAATAAAAAGTACACAACAAAATAAACTTCAGTATTATCTGATGAAAATTTACAATTTGCTATGTTTATAAAGACGTCTTCCAAATATTAAATTTTTATTTCCAAATTCAATTATTTAAAATTTCACAAAATTTCCGTTAATTACGTTATTAAAGCCATTAAAATTTACGTGTCCTTACAATTACTCTATGTCTGTGATACTGTGATTGATATATTTACTGTATATGTTGAGTTTTGCCAAATATAAATTAACAATCTGTTGTTTTGAGCAATTCAAGTCTGACATGAGTGGATGATTGTTGATTTGAATGGTTTAAAATACTAGGTCATTGCAAAGATGATTTGTCAAAGCTTTCTAGGGAAGTGTCCATTTCCTTCTCATCCACTTCTTATTTTTCCTCCTCTTCAATTTCTATACCATCGCTTTCTTCTTCTTCTTGAAGAATCTCTAGCTCTTCTTCCCTTTCCAATCTCTCTTCCTTTTTAGGAAAAAATTCATAGGGTTCAAATTCAAGAGGAATGTGCATAGGGGAGAGGTTGGGTTTGTCGAAAACTTTGTGAGGCAAAATGTTTTTACCTCTTAGATCGATACCGAAATAATTGAAAATTCTAGTAAGATACACACAATGGTAAAGTGTGTTCTCATGCCTAGAGGTTTTCTTTTGAACAAACTCATCAAAAATCACTTGAGCCCAATTTTATAATATTTTCCAAAAATAGCAAAATGAGCTTTGAAAACCTTTTGAGTCGGGTTATTGTAATTCTCCATCCTCGGTGTAATACTTTGTTATAAAATAAGACTCATTAATCTTGCTTTAGGCCTAAGATTCTTGCCTTTAAAACCATAATCTTCATCATTAGGAAATAAATCTTGCATAATTTCTCTATTACCATAATCAATTTCAAAGTGGAGAGGTCATTTCCACTACTTTTACAGCCAAAAATTTCACCCATAATTTCACAATTTAAACAATGGTAGTGTCTTTTACACTACTCCAAATTTGACATTCTTCTCCTTGAAAAAAAAAATTCATTCAAATTAGCATAAAACATTTAAGCCAAATCGGGATAGCAATCAAAATCATTTTGAGATAAATCGGTTAAACCAAAAATACCATTTTCAAAAGAAAGATCTTGTAAACCATAAGAGGACATTAAAATTTGCAAACCTTTCTGAAATTACTTTTCCGTAAGTAGCATATTCAATATAAGTTTCCATGAACTCTTGATCATTATAAAGTTAACTTTTGATCTTTTTGGTAAGCCTAATAGTTTTGGATGAATAAGGTAGGTTTGAGGAGGACATTTTTGAGTAGTTTTGAAGGTAGGAGTGAAGAATGATTAATAAAGTGTGAGTGAATAAAGAGATAGAAACGAGTTAATTAGTAGAGAGTTAACTAACTTTTTTAGTTGGAAAGATGCCTTTTTAGTTTTTGAAATTAATGCAAAAGAGTGGGAAATTCAAAAGTTTGAATTTGAAAAGATTCTCCAATTTTCTACCAGATATGTCGACATACTCATGCGACATGTAAACATATGGGCCAAAAATTTCAAAATTGAACTAAAGCAATAAATTCCTATATATATATAAGCTTATCATTATTATTATTATTAATCTATATTTATTTCTAAATTTAATAGTTCCAAATAAATGAAATAAACATTAAATATAAAAGGTGCGATTTTGCTAGTTCCTTTATCTCTTTTGATTAATCTTTCATCACTATGAAACACATGTTGATATTTTCCGTATCTGGTTCGTTGTCACTTGATGTAGTATCAGAATCATCTAAAATTACAGTGTAAGCCATCTTTCTCTTTTTGAATGAATCAATGACAAACATGATCTTTGATTTCTCCTAATATGGATAGTCTCTTTGCAGATGACCAGGTTCATCACAGTTGTAACATTTAATCACAATCCCATTTCTAGAATTTTTGTTTTTAGGTCTACATAAGTTATTCATCTTTCTATACATCAGGAATTTTCTAAAAATTCGAGCCATAAGAACAATGTCCTTATCATTATCTTCCTCATCTGAATCTTGATCGTCAGTTGTAGCATTGAATACAATTGATTTCTTTTCGGTTTCCTTGTTTTCCTTCCTACACTGCAACTGTGCTTCACAGGACATTAAATTACAAATTAACTCTTCAATTTTTAATATATTAATATCGTTGGCTTCCTCTATGCTAATGCCTTTTGATCCCATTCCGAAGATAGTGAATTAAAATGTAACAGCTGGGATTTTCAACCCTCGGTAATCGGCACTAATACATCCTCGTGCCGCAAATCCAAGTGCTGGAAAGCCCGATTGTTGGGGGAAAAAGAAAATAAAGATAGAACAGAATCTCACACGAATGGAATAACATATATTATTTCAATATATAATCTTTACATCGGAAAATTTTGAATACAATATCAGAGTCTAACCTGGATTCAACCTGGACAGTTTTAAACAACTGTCCTTACAAATGCTGACAACCAAACCAAAAAATGCAGTATATGTAGTGGATAATAGAATACTTCCATACGTAAATTAAAATCTCCAGCTCTCCTATGGAAACTCCAAGCGTCTTCAACTAAATCTGAAACTATCGGATCTGACCAGAGTATTAAAAAAAGACGGATCAGGCTTGATAAACCAACGTGAGATACTCGATTTAAAAATTGATTCTAGTTTAAAAACCTTTGAAAAGAAGAGTATCTCATAAGACCACATCCACACATAAATACGGACGGGTTTTTTTAATCTTATGATAACCAAAGTTTTTATATCAAAACATTTGATATTATTCTTAATGGCATTGGTTTGAAAACACTTTTAAAATAAATATATACACAATGAAAGTATCAATACTCGGACTAAGTCTATGGTAATATATCTGAACTAGATCAACGGAATATACCTGGACGGAATATATGATACCAAAGGGGTAGTTATAATGTTTGCAAAGCATTACAGCTATTTTGGGAGTACAATTAAAACCGTAAAGCTCATATAGGAATTGGATTTCCAACATGATAGGGAACTAGTGGCCTTTTCCTTCGATCCATGCATAGCAAACATAGATCCCACGGTGCCTTTATCGCTTTTCTCAAGCAAGCTACTTGGAACTGCACTTGCTACACTACCAATATCCGGTAGCCTTATTGCTTCTCACAAGCAAGCTATTATATTAAAATAAATGCCTTGAGGATCTAGATTCCTCTAAACTCCTCCATACTCATACAACCGATAGCTTGAAATATATGTCCTGCAGACCACACAATTACCCGTATCATCTCCGGGATGTGAAGCTCGTGAGGCTACGCTCAATTTTAACAATGCCATGCTTTACTATTCACAAAGCCACGCTTTATTCTTCCACAAAGCACATTCCACTTAGAATGCCACATTACCATTCCTTCGATCACTATTGACTTCCACGAACATACAACCTCTGAGCTTGTACATCTCAGAAAAGGGCGTTAAGCTAAGAGAAGTTGCCTTCTCCGCCACCAAGTAATTGTACATTTGTAAAAGTCAATGTTGTGATCTTAGAAATACAATGTCAGACATTCATCCATAAAAGTTCGTTTTGGGACTGACGAAACCGAAGGCACTCCTCCTACCACATCCTTTTTTGGAAATCACCCTTAGGATCAATAGCGTGTAGCCCTTGCATTATGAAGATTTCAAAACAGGACGGGACCACTGCTACAATAAATGTCTCTATATTGGGAGCTACCCAGAGATGTCAACAAGCAGTCCTTCCGCTATGAAGATCTTCAGTCTTCAATACAACGAAGATTCTCATAATGTAGAAATGACTGCCATATAAATATAATGTGGGGTAAACCCCTTGGACTCGTGACAGCAATATTTACATTCTGAAGATCTCCGGTCTTCAAAAATCATCATCTTCAACATGTCTTCACTTTCGAACGTATACATTGTTTCGAAGCGGTTTTTGGGTAAGAATTACCCAAATCCGACCCTGGTTCCTTCGCACCAATCATCGATTAAAAGGATGTTAAGTTCATATGTGATTATCAATCATCATTCAATTTAATTCACCTTTTTATTCATTCATAATTATCTCTTAGAGATATATTCATTAAATTATTCCTTTATCTTCTTAACATTTTATGGAATCATTAAGCCTCATTGATCAAATCATTTGGTAAATTTAAACCTTTTTAATCATAGAATAATTCCAAATCAACTGACCTTTTACTGAGGAAAATATTTCCAAATCATTTATTTAAATCTCATATTGGAAAACATTAGTTTAGAGAATTCGAGCTTTCCTTTCGATCTGTTCCACCATTCGCCTAAAAAGAGAAAACAGAGGCCAGGAAAGTTCAGAGCACTGGTTACTCCATCTCTAACCTTAGTTTCACACCTCGTTTTACCTTTCTATATCTCACAAGCGGGACAAATGTACTAGTCGTTTCCGCATACTCATTTCATTTTTTGAAATGATTTATAAAACTTCCAAATCATTATTTAAAAAACTTATTCATTTATTTAAAAACACTTATAAAAGATTTGGGAAAGAATACATAAGTTTAAAGCCATATTTTAAAAGTTATTAAAAACTGCTGCAAAAAGTGTTGCGAATAGTGCTTTAAAGGTTTATTTGATAGAAACGACTTTTCTGTCGTTTAGAAATTCATTTTTATAACTCAAATATCTTTTAAAACATTTTACAAGATTTATAAAATTTATTTCATATTTTTAAACATTTAAAAATATTCATTTTAAAGCAATTTCAAATTCGGGTTTTAAACTGCAAAACCATAATTTTTTCTAAAAACTTGTTTTACTCATATTTACAAGTTGAAATCTTGATTTTCTTTCTTCATTTAAAAATTATGGACATAATAGTCCAGAAAATTCATATCTCAAAGAATTCCGAGCTATATTCCATTTCGTATACTCATTTTAAATCTTCGACGCGAAATCGCGAACTACCGTTACGCGACACACCTAGTTTTGACTTGTTTTTCAATTTCTTTTCGAACTTCATGGAAACACTTTTATATACTTATAAAACATTTCTAAACCATTTTACACTCATTTTAAACTATATAATCATATTTCAAACTCATTTTCCATTTCATTCCATATTATAATAGTATATTATTACAATATCTTTTTAAACCTTTTTAGATAATTTAAAATTATTAAGAGGCTAAACAACTCCATACACATCTTTATATGGATTTAATTCTCATTAATTTTGTAACATCCCCCCTTCTGACCGCCCCTAGTTGGTAATTAAACCAACTCGAAACGTTCAAAAAGACGGATTGTTATTTAGTTTATGTAATTTAAACAGAATCAGCCACAGAAACACAGAATAATAATATTTCATTACTATAAATTTCTTTTTGAATACATACATCAGAGTTTATACAATGTATTTAACTGATACAGCGGAATATCTTAAAATACAATTTTCTTGAAAACTTAAGTGATTCTTTACTCTCTCTCTCTAACTTCGCTGCTCGAAAATCTTCAAGCTGTAAAAATACTCGGTCTGACCCGAGTATTACATTCAAAAGAAAATAATACACAGGTCGGTCTAATTCAAACCAGTTATTAGTGCATAGAGGCAGTAATAATCAAATAGACGACAGTCAAATATAATTCCCGTCTATCCAATCCTTTTAACAAAGGAATCGGATAACGAAAATTTTAACACTAAACAGTGTTAAACAATAAATCAGCAGATTTAAAACATCAACAGAGATAGATGAAAAGATTTCTAAATGAAGATGATTTAGAAAAGAATGGGATTGCCGAAAACGGCGATTAACTACAAAGATCATCAAATCAATCCAAATCAAAATACGATTCAAAATATTTTGGATTTTCAACATAAAACAATTTTAGAAACAGCAAAACATCAAGTTTTGATTGGCTGCCGTACACGCTAAGGTGTACGGCCTCGCCAATACGACACGAAATATGAAACGAATCAATGAGTCAGAACAAAAGCAACATCAATTAAAAATCTGTACTGTGTGGCTGCAGTACACACGTACATACATGTGCACTGCCTTGCCAACTCAATGCACACGATCAAATCAAAATTTGATTCAACACAAATGCAAATGGCCTCGATCAAAATTCAAAGTGTAACTGCAACAAGGCAAATGCATGTACAAGTAAACTGATGCAGCAGTCTCATCAATACTTCAATGCTCAAGACCAGAGTACAAGCATATAAAATGCAGACAACATCAAGTTCAACACAGCAACCTCACATGCTACATGAATGAATGCCACTGACTCATGAACATAGTGACAACATCAAGTGTACAAATGAAAATATAGAATGCAGACAATAACCAAGTACTCAAGAGTACCAGATTTGTTGAACCAACTCAAACCAGTGCATGATCAATGCATTATGTGAATATGGAGAATCGAGCACAAATGCAGCAGTGCACATATGCAGACTAAACTATCAAGCTACAGAAACAAAACCAAATAAATGGTCAGAGCATACATCTACATACAGTGATGCAACTATAATGCAACAATACCGAAGTGATACAAGAACCAGATGAACAAGACAGAGCAGGTGATCGAACACATATAAAAACCAGGCATCTATACTTGAAGCCAAAAACAATGCAAGTAAATGAAACCAATGGCCAATGCCAACTTGAATATTTCTAAACCAAACCAACCTGAAGCATAGTGATACATGCATCAAGTTGTAACTGCTACTAGAATGAACATCACATGAAACAGATGTGGCAGCATGGAGTTACAGAATAAAACAGAGGTGACAATATGGAGTTACTGACCAACAAAACACCATAACTAATGTACAAAAAAGAACCAACAACAAATCAGGTACAAGTTAAGACAGTGGATTTAAATCCAATGCAACCAAGTTCGAATGCACTGTGACAATTATACCAGCTCAACCTACTATGAAGAAAAGGTAGCACATGCATAAGGACAGTGAAACAGGAATGTGCACCACAACAATGCAGACAGTATTCAAGTTCGAAGAACCAGACTCAACAAAATACATGAAGATCAATTGAAACTGCAATCTACAGACTCATGTACAAAATGATGAAAAATAATACACAGTGCAAAAGCTAACAAATGAAATGCTCAAGTGAAGGATGAAATACAACATGAAGACTGCATATACATCAGGGTGGACAAATGGTCAAGTGAACAATGTGTATGCAACCAGACAGTGTCAAGATGAAGGTTACAGAAAGCATGCAATACCAGACCAGTGACATGATGAAGCAGAAACAAAATTCACATTAATGCCGATGCCAACAGACACACGCTCAAAATTATTTGCAGTTCAAATCAAACGGTACCAAAGTTATAGATATCAAAAGCTATTCAAAGTCGTGCTCATGAAAGTAGTTTTTTTTTTTAAAAAAAACTTCGTTTTAAAACTTAATTTAAACTTTGTTCACAATTGAAATTAAATAAATAAAAAATCTAAAACAAAATCAGTTTTAAACCTTGTTCAAAAAACTGGAGACAAACCCGAGATTGTCCAAACATTCCCAAAATGAACTTCTTCCCAAAACAACTTAATACATACAAGCTCAAGAGAAAACAAGACATGTTGAATTTCCAAAGTTGAACAAAGTCAGGTCAGTGCCGAAGTAAAACAAGGCTAAGGCAAAAAAAGAAAATTTTTATCGAAGACAACAGAGAAATGATCGGAGCAGTGGTAATCAAGGAATTGACTAAGTTAAACATCAAAGCCGTGAGATGCAGTCAAGCCAAAGCAGAAGTAAACATCCTCATATGAATAGTTTCAAAACAATTAAGCAGAGATGGTTTCAAAGCATGTCAATAACAAGATCAGGCAACAGTTGTAAATAGACATGTTAAAGTCTCAAAATCATTTCAAATGAACAAAGTTAAGGTCTTGAAATTCAAGAAATTAGCATTTTCAAAAAAATCCAAGTCACCGAAGTTCAACATCAATTCAGCCGAGAAAAAAAAACACGAAATCGCAAGTTCAAAAATAACGAAAACTTCAAACTAGATGTGAGTGAAAATTAAATCACTCACCTTAGCTTGAATCGGTCGCGAGCGAGGAACGGAAGACGAAGCCCTAGCAAATCTCACAGGAACGAACGCGAGGAAGCCCTAATTTTCAGTCGAGGCAAGGCGCATCAACGACGCATACGCCAGAGCTACAGAGAATCGAAATCGCCGAAGCCCTAGTTTTTGAAAGGGGGACGAACGATTTTTATTTTTTTCCTTTTTAGGCCGCCATTTATTTTCTCGTTTGATTTTTAGTTTAGGGTTATACGAATGAGAAAATGAAAGAGAGGGGGGTTGTGTTTTAACAGAGAAGATCGTGGTCTAGGGCATGGGTTACGGTACTAGAGGTATGGTATAAGGTATGGTAATAAAAAAAAAATTTATTTAAATTATGTTATTTGTTTTATAAATAAATTTACTCAATTTTTAAAAATCATCATCTATATTATTTCTATTTGCATATATCATATCTAATTTTTAAATTAAAATACATTCCTCATATTTTAAACTTAACCAATTCGAACAATTTCATAAATTTAAATCAAAATTTAATTAAATTATAACTTAAAAATAGTTTAAAATTCAGGATCGTTACAATCTTCCCTCCTTAAGACTTTTCGTCCACGAAAAGGAAAGAGTGTTAAAATTTCACCGATATTTATACCCTACTCAATTTTTTTCTAAGCTTGAAACTTATTACAAATAAATGAATATATGTAGAATTCATTCCATTCGATTTAATCTCACTAGCTTTGTTCATTATCTCCTTTGTTTACTGATTTCTAAAATCAAAACGCAAAAGTCTTTTACCAAATTTTTCGACTTACAAAACTCAAATTTTTTTTTACTTAAAATTCTTCATGTTAGAGATTTATATAATATATCTCTTCCAAAGCTATGGACTTTCAAAACATTTTAAAGATCTTCTTCCTTAGTTCATTAAGTTGGAATTATGTAATTCTAATTTCAAACTATTAATTTGCTATTTACAGTTTGCAAATACTTGCTAACTCGAAATTTAACAAGTCCATCTTCGTTCGCACAGACATTAGGCATACGCTGGCCAGGCGCAGGTCTAAAAATCTCCAAGTACTAAATATACTTGCTTCAATTCCCAGTGAAAATACTTTAAAAAAATTCTTTTAAAAAAATGGATATGGAAAGCACGTTCCCCCATGGATCACAGTTTACCCGGCGGTTACGCTACTATCCCAGTAGAATCGCTTGTAACCATAGATTTCACATCTCTCTTGAATTTCGCCATGGTTGTTGCCATAGATCGCGGTCCACACGGCGGTTACGCTACTATCCCAGTAGAATCGCTTGTAACCGTAGGCATCTCGCCCCTCGAATTTCGCTTTGGCGCTTAGATTGCAGTTTACCCGGCGGTTGCGCCACTATCCCAATGGAATCGCTTGTAACTGTAGGCATCTCGCCCCTCAAATTACGCTAACATACATCATAATCAACATGATCCCATCACGAGGGATTCTAGTCCAAATGGACATTCCAACTTATGGAAAATTCTACGTAGCTACGAATTTCAAATGGACACTCTTCACGAGTTCCAATACCTTCTCCAATAATAAATGGAAGGTACTTTTCCATATCCTCAGTTTAGAAAACATAATATCATATATATGTAGTACTTCATTTCACATTTTGTACATATCATATCCATGTAAGCTTACATAAGATTTCCATAACAATGACTTTCCAAACTGACGGTTTTCAAATTTACCGTATTCATATATATAAGTTCCGAAAACCTACATATTCTATATCCATAACAAATAGAGGATTTCAAAATTTTCCTCTAAGTCGATTTGGAAATTTAAAGGTTATATCAAACCCAATTCATATTCATAATTCCATTTATTATCGACTTTCACATTCGATTTGGATTTCACGTTACATCGTCAATTCTCAACACAGAATTGATGTCTATCGATATATAACCTCTGAGCTCGTACGTCTCAGAGAAGGGTGTTAAGCTAAGAGAATAAATTCTCCGCCACCAACAGATATATATTTAATAGAGATCAATTGCTATGTCATCAATTCACAATGTTAGACATACAATCCAAATCATCATCTGAAATTCAAAGCTCAACTTATATTGTCTTTGGGTCGAAGTTAAACTCAATTTTAACTCAACGATTCAATCTTTTTGAAAAATTTCAAATTGAACTAATTGTTCAAATTTCTCATTTAACTTTTCAACTTCGACTTCGAAAATGAATTTCAAATCATTTATCCCTTACGGAATATATTCACAACAATTCATTTCATATTGGAAAAACATTTCCATACTTATTTAAAAATAAGTAATTCACAAATCTAATTTATTTTCAACATTTGAAAATATTCGATATACTTTAATCAAAATTAAGTATATATTTCATCTTTAAGGAAATCATTCTCTTTCACACATTTATTTGAGTTAAAACGAATGTTACGTAAAACATCGTTACGACAACTCAAAATCACTAGTATAGGGATTCGAAATTTAGATAGATGTATAAATCCCAATACTATACAAAACATTTCCTTTCGGAAATCATTTACTATAACAACAGTGTTATAGTCCATCATTTCCTTATATTCGAAAACGTCTATTTAAACAATGAATGTTGAAATCTATGGTTTCGATATTCAATGCCTTTAAAAACATCTTTTAAAACAATTAACTTCGTTTTAAAATATCGACTTCCCCAAACATGTCCATTTTATTCAATAATATATTCACTGTCCAAAATCATGAATATACTATTTTTAACAAGCTATACGAATTTACTTATCAAAATAAGTCAGTTTCGGATTTATCAATTTTCTATTTCCAAGATAATCAACTAGTTTCTTTAGTAAATCATTCATCGACTTGATTTTCAATTTAAATCACATTTGATTTATTCACATTGGATTTTACTAACATTCATTCATATTCAATTAGTTTACTGTCACTAATTTATATTCAAGTTAGTCTGTTTTCAATTCAAATCAAATTTGATTCTATTTAAATTTACGTATCTTTCAATTTGAATTAAATTACTTAACTTCCAATTTCCATTAATTCAATTTCATTAACACTTAGTGAATTTCTATACAATCAACTAGCAAAACCAATGCACATTCAACTTAACCAAATTTATTTACTTTGCTTACATTCAATTTGGTTTAACACACTTAATTTCAATTGGTTTATATTCCAATTCAGATTGAATTTTTATACTCACCATATTCGCAACTTCTTAACTTAAGTTTTATTCAACTCTTAACATAACATTTCTAATTCATGTTTATTCACTAATTCACTTTTACAATTAAAGTTGAATTTCCTTTCTATAACTCAAATTCATATTCATTACTTCACTTTATTAATTCATTTTGATATCAAATTCAACCTCATTCAACATTACTTAAGCTATGTTTCATTTTATCTTCACTTACATTTATTTTCACTATACAACTTAAGTTCGTCTCTACGTTATTTGAAATTCTATTTTATTTAACTTAACTTAGATTTCATTTCTAAAATCATTTTATTTAACTTTTGCTAAAGTCAAATTCATATCACTATTCAAAATTCAGATTTTTTTGTTTTACTTAACAAAACTGTTTAACCATTTTAATAATTGGTTTTACTTAAATTTTCTCATTTTATAAGTTATACAACTTATAAATTTAAACTTCCCAGTTCATATTGTATAATCACTTATCTTTTAAGTTTAAATTTCCATTACAATAATTTATCTAATCCAGTTCAATTTATTTAACTTCCTTTAGTTAAATTTCAAATCATATATTTATTAATGCCAACTCAATTCAATTTAACTTTTCTTAAGTTAAAAATCTTTATTTTCAAAAACAATTTTATACTTCTTTAGATTTGAAAAAAACATTTTCTTTAAAGTGTTTCTAGTAACTATTCATATTAAACACCATAAACTAAGCTTTGTGTAAACCAAAGCTCTGATACCACTCTGTAACATCCCCCTTCTGACCGCCCCTAGTCGGTAATTAAACCAACTCGAAACGTTCAAAAAGACGGATTGTTATTTAGTTTATGTAATTTAAACAGAATCAGCCACAGAAACACAGAATAATAATATTTCATTACTATAAATTTCTTTTTGAATACATACATTAGAGTTTATACAATGTATTTAACTGATACAGCGGAATATCTTAAAATACAATTTTCTTGAAAACTTAAGTGATTCTTTACTCTCTCTCTCTAACTTCGCTGCTCGAAAATCTTCAAGCTGTAAAAATACTCGGTCTGACCCGAGTATTACATTCAAAAGAAAATAATACACAGGTCGGTCTAATTCAAACCAGTTATTAGTGCATAGAGGCAGTAATAATCAAATAGACGACAGTCAAATATAATTCCCGTCTATCCAATCCTTTTAACAAAGGAATCGGATAACGAAAATTTTAACACTAAACAGTGTTAAACAATAAATCAGCAGATTTAAAACATCAACAGAGATAGATGAAAAGATTTCTAAATGAAGATGATTTAGAATAGAATGGGATTGCCGAAAACGGCGATTAACTACAAAGATCATCAAATCAATCCAAATCAAAATACGATTCAAAATATTTTGGATTTTCAACATAAAACAATTTTAGAAACAGCAAAACATCAAGTTTTGATTGGCTGCCGTACACGCTAAGGTGTACGGCCTCGCCAATACGACACGAAATATGAAACGAATCAATGAGTCAGAACAAAAGCAACATCAATTAAAAATCTGTACTGTGTGGCTGCAGTACACACGTACATACATGTGCACTGCCTCGCCAACTCAATGCACACGATCAAATCAAAATTTGATTCAACACAAATGCAAATGGCCTCGATCAAAATTCAAAGTGTAACTGCAACAAGGCAAATGCATGTACAAGTAAACTGATGCAGCAGTCTCATCAATACTTCAATGCTCAAGACCAGAGTACAAGCATATAAAATGCAGACAACATCAAGTTCAACACAGCAACCTCACATGCTACATGAATGAATGCCACTGACTCATGAACATAGTGACAACATCAAGTGTACAAATGAAAATATAGAATGCAGACAATAACCAAGTACTCAAGAGTACCAGATTTGTTGAACCAACTCAAACCAGTGCATGATCAATGCATTATGTGAATATGGAGAATCGAGCACAAATGCAGAAGTGCACATATGCAGACTAAACTATCAAGCTACAGAAACAAAACCAAATAAATGGTCAGAGCATACATCTACATACAGTGATGCAACTATAATGCAAAAATACCGAAGTGATACAAGAACCAGATGAACAAGACAGAGCAGGTGATCGAACACATATAAAAACCAGGCATCTATACTTGAAGCCAAAAACAATGCAAGTAAATGAAACCAATGGCCAATGCCAACTTGAATATTTCTAAACCAAACCAACCTGAAGCATAGTGATACATGCATCAAGTTGTAACTGCTACTAGAATGAACATCACATGAAACAGATGTGGCAGCATGGAGTTACAGAACAAAACAGAGGTGACAATATGGAGTTACTGACCAACAAAACACCATAACTAATGTACAAAAAAGAACCAACAACAAATCAGGTACAAGTTAAGACAGTGGATTTAAATCCAATGCAACCAAGTTCGAATGCACTGTGACAATTATACCAGCTCAACCTACTATGAAGAAAAGGTAGCACATGCATAAGGACAGTGAAACAGGAATGTGCACCACAACAATGCAGACAGTATTCAAGTTCGAAGAACCAGACTCAACAAAATACATGAAGATCAATTGAAACTGCAATCTACAGACTCATGTACAAAATGATGAAAAATAATACACAGTGCAAAAGCTAACAAATGAAATGCTCAAGTGAAGGATGAAATACAACATGAAGACTGCATATACATCAGGGTGGACAAATGGTCAAGTGAACAATGTGTATGCAACCAGACAGTGTCAAGATCAACGTTACAGAAAGCATGCAATACCAGACCAGTGACATGATGAAGCAGAAACAAAATTCACATTAATGCCGATGCCAATAGACACACGCTCAAAATTATTTGCAGTTCAAATCAAACGGTACCAAAGTTATAGATATCAAAAGCTATTCAAAGCCGTGCTCATTAAAGTAGTTTTTTTTAAAAAAAACTTCATTTTAAAACTTAATTTAAACTTTGTTCACAATTGAAATTAAATAAATAAAAAATCTAAAACAAAATCAGTTTTAAACCTTGTTCAAAAAACTGGAGACAAACCCGAGATTGTCCAAACATTCCCAAAATGAACTTCTTCCCAAAACAACTTAATACATACAAGCTCAAGAGAAAACAAGACATGTTGAATTTCCAAAGTTGAACAAAGTCAGGTCAGTGCCGAAGTAAAACAAGGCTAAGGCAAAAAAAGAAAATTTTTATCGAAGACAACAGAGAAATGATCGGAGCAGTGGTAATCAAGGAATTGACTAAGTTAAACATCAAAGCCGTGAGATGCAGTCAAGCCAAAGCAGAAGTAAACATCCTCATATGAATAGTTTCAAAACAATTAAGCAGAGATGGTTTCAAAGCATGTCAATAACAAGATCAGGCAACAGTTGTAAATAGACATGTTAAAGTCTCAAAATCATTTCAAATGAACAAAGTTAAGGTCTTGAAATTCAAGAAATTAGCATTTTCAAAAAAATCCAAGTCACTAAGTTCAACATCAATTCAGCCGAGAAAAAAAAAACACGAAATCGCAAGTTCAAAAATAACGAAAACTTCGAACTAGATGTGAGTGAAAATTAAATCACTCACCTTAGCTTGAATCGGTCGCGAGCGAGGAACGGAAGACGAAGCCCTAGCAAATCTCACAGGAACGAACACGAGGAAGCCCTAATTTTCAGTCGAGGCAAGGCGCATCAACGACGCATACGCCAGAGCTACAGAGAATCGAAATCGCCGAAGCCCTAGTTTTTGAAAGGGGGACGAACGATTTTTATTTTTTTCCTTTTTAGGCCGCCATTTATTTTCTCGTTTGATTTTTAGTTTAGGGTTATACGAATGAGAAAATGAAAGTGAGGGGGGTCGTGTTTTAACAGAGAAGATCGTGGTCTAGGGCATGGGTTACGGTACTAGAGGTATGGTATAAGGTATGGTAATAAATTTTTTTTTTATTTAAATTATGTTATTTGTTTTATAAATAAATTTACTCAATTTTTAAAAATCATCATCTATATTATTTCTATTTGCATATATCATATCTAATTTTTAAATTAAAATACATTCCTCATATTTTAAACTTGACCAATTCGAACAATTTCACAAATTTAAATCAAAATTTAATTAAATTATAACTTAAAAATAGTTTAAAATTCAGGATCGTTACAAATTTAACTATGGTTAATTACTATCCATTTCTCTTATCATTTATCAAACCAAGTAATCGTCCATATATTCAAACAAGTAAGCAACCAAGTAATCAAACATTTAATCATCTAATATATTTAAACTTTTAAATCATTATACTTGAAATAACATAGAGATTAATTAGTAAAAATGTGAGCACTCAGCTTTATCTCTAACTAATTCTTTCTACCAACATTCTTTCAGTCCAACACTTCACTTAAACTTTTGTAATCTCCAACTAATCATCATCAACTCTCTTCCTCCTAACATTTTTTTAGAAGTAATCTGGTTGTACTTCTTTCCAATATTTTTACTCCAGAGCTTCCCGAACTCCTTGCTCACGGCCATAGGCCATCACCATCCTCCAGTTCATACCCAAAGCTTCACCTCATTGCTTGCTTACGACCATCACCTCCTCAATCCATCATTACTCATGGTCCAAAGGGATATTTTCCCCATACTCCATCATTTTCTGCTTTTTAGTGGCTAAAGCATGTTTTCTAGATGATATAAGAACTTCGTCAAAGTTTGGTGGAGTTTGGAGGAAAGGAAAGAGAGGAAGCCATTAGAGAAACCATTAGAAAGCTTAGAAAAGGAAAAAGAAGAAGAATGGAAAGCGTGTGGAAATGTGAAGGAATGCATGGCTATTTATAGGAAAAAAGTTTACAAAATATATTTAGGTAAAAAGTCCAAAATACCCTTTCCTTAACCATTAAGTAAACTCCATTTTTTCAACACTTATCATCGCCTTTCACTTCACAACTTTATGTCTTAATCACTTAAGGATTAAGAAAAATAAAGTAATGATTTTGTTGGATTTGGATGTGATTGATTTGATGTTTGCTTTTTACTTTTGTTAATTACCTTACTTACTTTTACTAATTATATTCTAGATTTTTCTAATGATACTTAGAAAAGTAAACATGTTTTGATACTAAATGTGTAATATATATGTTCAAACACATTAACAAAGGTGCAACAATGTTGCGACAACTTATATTGAACAAAACGTTGATTTTCGACATAAGGTTTTATGGTCACATTTTGACGTTTTTGTTAAACATCATATATTTGTAAACAAAACTTTAAAATAAGTTTCTTATCATTTTTAAATAATAAAAAAAAGTTTATTTTAGTAATAAAACCATAATAATATTAAAATCCAAATAAAAAGTACGACGCGATTTGCCGAAATGCGACAAATTTTGCCAATCTATATAGAACAAGTTTAAAATTTATAAAAAGATTATAAATAAAATTACTACCATTATATAACCATTTAAAAATGAATTATTTACCTTTAACAACAATTATTCGAATGTATACTAAATTTTATCGAAAACCGGCTTTTGTCAATTTTACGACAGAACTTCAAAATCTCTATTTAATTCTAAAAAAAAGTTTATCATTCTTATTTATCACACAAAACATGACTATTAAGTTTGAAAATTCTATGTTTGTATATTTAAAATTAATTAAATATTCCATTTAAAAGTTGTAAAATTTTGGGTCATTACATAAAAAAATTTCTAACTTAATCTTCTTCGGAAATTTTTTTACCTAATGATACTAATGATTGAACTATATCTTGAAATCTGGAATACATATCAGAAACAGACTCATTTGGTTTCAATTTAAACAATTGAAACCAATTAGTTAGTATGGAATTTTTTGTCTGTTTTACTTTACTAGTGCCTTCGCGTGTAACTTGCAATGTTCTCCAGCTTTCGTATGAAGACATACAAATAGAAACTCTATTAAATTCATTTTTATCTAATGAAAAAAATAAAATATTCATGGTATTAGAATTATTTAGTGCCTGTGTATTTTGTTTCGGTGTCCATGTTGAGTATTCAGTATGAGGTCCAGTGTACTCATTTGTGTAATGTTCCAAATATCTAAACCATTTGACTATAAATAAATCCTTATCCTACATGACTAACATGTGTAATTACTACCATTAAATAGTGGGGGTCTCGTAATTGATTGCCCTTCTACAAAAGTGTTGAAAAATGAACTACCATTGTTACCAACCATTTATACTTTTCAAAAATCAAATTATGGAATTTTGAAAATCTAATGCTCTGATACCAAATGTAGGTTACGATGCAATGGATCTTAAGGTTATTTTAACACTAGAGCGAAGGTGAATAGTGTTTTATAACCTTTATGAATCTTTTAACTTAGTTTCAAGATTTAAATTAAATCACAGATTATCAACACAAATTTATATTAATCAAGCAGTCACAGATGCAATCACAGATTAATATAAAAGCAATAACAAAAATCAAAGTAAGAGAGATGACACCAAGAATTTTATATTGGTTCGAATTAACCAATCATGCATCTAGTCCGTACAATACTATACAGATTTCTTTTCAGTCGCCTACTTTAAATAGGTAGCAAGCAAACCAGAATATAATCTCGATTTCAAGGATACGAGATACACCATCCTATCTCACGAGTCCAGGGCAAATTCTCTTGATTTATCGAGCAACAATATCACCCACTAGGTTTAGACAGCCTACTAAGCACACCCACTTGATTTAAACGGACAACAAGCACACCCAAACAAATAAGATTAGAGTTGTTGATTTCCAAATACAAATAATTGCACTTGGGATAAAAGATATCTGGTAGCTCTTCTGTTAGTAGGTTGATCTTTGAATTTTTTAAGAGAATACTTGCAAAACAGTAGATAATTTATAGAGAATCAACCTAGTAGAGTATGGATTGATTCTATATAGTTTTGAAGAATGCAGTAAGTAGTTTTCAAAAAATATTTCAAGAGAGCAAGAAGTAAGAAGAAAGTAAGAAAAATTGGTTAGAAAATTCATTTATACTCCCTTTTATATAGTGGATGAACGGATGTATCCTTTCGTGAAGAGGTGCATCCAAAAGATACTTCTTTTCAAAATTTATAAAACAAACCAACGGACACAATGTCGGCATATCTAAGAGGGATATTTCGACATACCTTGGTAAATTTCGAAAAAATGATTTTCTTTTAAACTTTTATATTTTTGTAAAATAATTTGAACATAGTTTTTAAATACTTTTTGGATAAAAAACTTTATAAAATATTTATAAAAGTATATTTTGAATTTTAAATAATTTATTTTGATAAAATATCAAAGATCAAAAACTTGTGATAAAGATCAGAATCTATTATTGGGGATTTTAACAATTTATTCTAATGACTCATACTAAAGTCTTGTGGTCTTCAAATCTTTGTCTTTAAACTCATAAGCCTTAATCATCTCTAAATTTTGAAATTTAGTCGTTATATTGATCAGTTTTCAAGCTTAATCATTATGTACATGTGTAATATTCTGCAATATATACTATACATCTTGACTAAATATTAGTATCTATATTTATATGGTTATTGTCATCAGAATCAACATCTGAGGTATTAATAGATAATAAATAGGATAATGCAAATTGAGATCCAAACAAGCTAGCAAAAGTTGATAATAAATGAGCCATCGCAAGTTGAGATCCAAACAAGCTATGAGCTATCGCAAGTTGAGATCCTAACAAGCTATCGAGGGTTGATGTCTCCATAGCCATCATATGCTGGTCTAATAGGCTATCGACAGTTGATTTTTCCAAACCCATAACATTTTAACCATATAGACTATCAAGGGTTGATGTTTCTAAAGTCATCGCATATTGACTAGATAAGCTATCGAATATTAAAGTCTTCAAAGCCCATCGAATGTTGACTACTTAAGCAATCAAAGGATGGTATCTCCAAATCCATCGCATGATGATTTCTTAAGCTATCGAAGGTTGACATGTTAAAGTTATCGTATGTTGAAGACTTAAGGAAGCTATTGGCTAACGAAAATTAAGGAGTTATCGCATGTTTGCAGCCAGAGCTATTGGCCATTGAGAAACATAACATAAAAAATAATACTAATTGATCGCTTGACATTATGCTATTAGACTAACCATATCACGTCATCATGAAGAAGTTAAAGAAAAATTGTGTCACATGTCATCTCGAGCATGTGCCTGATCAACAAATCACGACCATTGATTCTACTAGATGACAAATGTCATGAATCTAAAGGCTAAAGTTTTCTATAAATAGGCATGTACCCCCTTCTAAGAAGGGGTTGATTCCTAGTTGCTCTTCTTCCTCATTTTACGTTTTCTTTTATGTAAAACAAAAGAGCTTAAGATTGGGATTTCAATGGCCATTAGGTCAAATTAGAATTGGGACTTTGTTATGGAGGATTTGAATAAATTCTTCTTTGCATATTACTTTCATATGAACTTATGAATTGCATGTGTCTCTTATGGGCCTATAGCTTGCACTTTTATCCTTTGACTTGCATAATGAACTCAAGAACCTACCTTACTTTAATCACCAAGCACATAGGGTTGGATAAGATTTTTTACCTAACATTTAGTGGTGCTTTCATTGAGAGTTGAATACAAGGTACCTACTTTTGGACATAAAACAAAAACTGTCCCATCCAAATCTTGAACATGGTGGTTAAATCTCAACAAGTATCATATGAGCCCCGCTTGAACGCCTCGGCCTATCCATAGAGTGCCTTACAATTTAGTAAGGAACAAGAACTGAATCTAGGATGTCTAGCCCTTCAAACTTCAGAAGAAAAGAATTTCCCAATATAGCCCAGGAAAGTGGAGTTCAATCCATTCCATATAGAGGAGAAACTAATTTTTTCTTTAGCAAATGAGCTAAAAAGAAAAAAACCAATCTAAGGACAAAGAAGAAATACCAAGTCAAGGGATGACCCATTTGCTCAGGCAAGAAAAAGTATTCAATTTCAAGCTTATGGGACAATATTTGAAATAGAGTTAAACCATGACTTCGACAAATTTACTCAAAAATGGAAAGATATTGTTAACTCAACTCTTAGAGGGAAAGAAAGAAGTTTTCAAATAATGAAAAGAAAATTAAATGAAAACCAAGGATAGGTTAGGAACCCAAAAAAGAAGTATCGAAGCGAACAAGGGAACCACATAGCAAAAGGACCAAGAAGCAAGATAGTTCCTTCCTCCATGTCTCTCAAGAGAGAATATTTTCTTACCAAAGAAAGACTGGACTATTGGACTTCTAAGAAAACCGCAAGAAGGGAAGAAAAGCATAAAGGGGCCGAATGCTTCCATTATTGTAAAACAAATGGGCACCTTACTGAAAACTGTAGAGTATTGTCAAGAATCATGGAATATTATGTGACAAAATGGGAGTTGTAGGAGTTTGTTGAACATAAGCTTTTTGGAAACTAGAGAAAGGGAAAACAAAATTTCAAACAATGATTGATATACATTCTAAAAGACGAAACTAATAATCAAAGCCATATTTTCAAAAATAAAAGACGTTGAATGGAATGGAAACAACATAAACATTTGATCCCATTGCAAGGTTTGACAGAAGCATCCATCCAAAGAGTGATGGTCAATTAAGCCTTTGGTCCTGCTGTTAGGTTAACCAAAGCACCCATTTAAGGGAGATGGGTGAAAAGCCCTCGGTCATGCCGCAAGGCTTGGTCAAAGAACCCATCTAAAAAGTAATGATCAATTAAGAATTTGATCCCACTACTAGGTCTGGCCAGAGCACCAATCTAAGGGAGATGGACTAAAATCTTTTGATCTTGCCACAAGGCCTGACCGAAGCACCCAACCAAAGAGTGATGGGCAGTTAAGCTTTTGGTCCAGTCGCTAGGCTTAGCTAATGCACCCGTCCATGTGAGATGGATGAAAAGCCTTCGGTCGCACTGCAAGGCATGGCTGAAGCACACATCCAAAGAATGATTGTCAGTTAAGTCTTTAGTCCCACCGCTAGGTTTGACCAGAGCATCCATCTAAAGGAGACGGATGAAAAGTATTTGGTCCTATAGCAAGGTCTGGCCGAAGCGCTTATCCAAAGAGTGATGGTAAATTAAGTCTTTGGTCCCGTTGTTAGGCTTGGCCAAAGCATCCATCCAAGGGAAATGGACAACAAGTGACTAATCTTACCTCAAAGCTTTATCAACACACCTATGCAAGAGAAATATATGACAAAGCTTTCTAATTCTATCATTAGATTTAATCAAAACATTTGTGAGAAGTGGATAAGAGTTATATTGCAAAGAAAAAGCAAACAACTCATCAAGAAGCACTATGGAATAGCTATGCAAAATTTATTGCACAAGATTTATATTACAAAAACAATTTTCTTTACAATAAGGTTGACTTTCACAAAATTCACAGCTCTGAAAGGTGGGGAAGAGGGTGATGTTGATAAGCAAGCTCCTTTCCTTTCCCTTCGACTTCTAAAATGTAATAGTGGGACTCACTAAATGAACCTACATTTTTATAAAAATTACGAGGACCCCCAATTTCCTCGAGAACATTAGGACACCCATACGGAAAGAAATGCAGGTATCTTTGATAGCTGGAAGCAATAACATTCCTTATATAACATTCTCGTTCCGAGCCTAAAAATGAGAAGTCAATTTTTAAGTCAAAAACAACTATGGCTTTAACTATGTAATCGATTAGTGAATCAACTTTGGATGTCGTAGTAGAGTAAAATTGCATCAATTCTAATTAGCCCTTAAGCTTGTTTACCACTTTCAATAAAGTTTTCAACGTGGAAAGAGGATCAACGATATATTTGATAGAGGGATATGCCCTAGGGGCAATTTGTAAATTGTTACATATATCTAACTCGATAACCAATCTTGTTCAAAATAAAAGATATTTTCTTTCTATTATATACTTAATATAATGTGTTATATTAATTAATTAATTTAATTATAAGTATATTTAATAGAAAATCCATAAATGGTATACTTTATGATATTAGTTATAGAGTGTTGTAACCATGAGTAATTTATCATAATAAAAATAAATATACCACTTTAAATATTCCTACTCAAGATGTATCAAGAATGGATATCGATACATCCGTTGAGACTAGAGTACGTAACGCTCTCGAAATGTTGGGCAGTTGATGCAGCGTATACCTCAATTCGCCTCCACCCTAGATCGCTCCTCCTAGTTCACAATGGCGAAGTCGAAACCCTAGGTCGCGGTCGCGAGCTCCTCCTCCTCTTTGAGTCACCTCCAGTAAGTCGCGAACGAGGTTTGAATCCCGAACGACCTAAGTCACCGCCAGTAAGTCGTGAACGAGGTTTGAATCGCAAACGACCTAATCCTCAAGATGTGTTTCTTCCTTAGGTCGCTCCAGCATTATGAAGATCACTAGGTCGCGAACGATTTCCTTAGATCGTTGAATTTTTAGGTCGCGAACTTTGTTAAGTCGCCGATTTCTTATGTCCTATGCTTCCTTAAGTCGCGAGAATTGCTTATGTCACTGCCGAGCCATCTTAAGTCGTTGAAGTTCATAAGTCGCTCCTGGATGCCTGGATGCCGCATTTCTTAAGTCGTTTATTTTGTTAAGTCGTGTATTGTGGTAACTCGAGTGATGATGTAGATCGTATGTCGTAAGTCGACTAATGTATGTCGCATTGTGTTTTTAAGTCGTATGTCGTTAAGCCGTTGGTTTTGTAAGTCATTTGTATTTTATTTTGTTATGTCGTGTAATTGTTAAGTCGTGTGTGTTGTAAAATCCTATAAATAGCGGGTGAGTAGTATCATTTTGGGGTTGTTGATTTTGAAATAAAATTTGGTTTGTGCTTCTTGCCTCCATTAAAATTGGTAGTTGTGTGTTATCTCCTATCTCCACTTTCGGCATTCGAGTGCGCTCGAATCAACGATTGTTGAAGCCAATTCACGGAATCAAGTGCGCTTGATCAATGTTCGAAGAATTGTAGACCTTCTCTCACGGCATCATGCGCAATCAACGTGTAGAAGATTGCTAGAATCCGGTATCTTCGTGATCAACGGATTTGGGCGTTTGGGTATTCTTAAATTCACCGATTTATCATCGTTTCACCGATTATTTCAGCTAATCGTGTGAGATCCTGGACGGATTCGATTTACATCGTCGAATTCGCTTCCTAGGCTGCGTCATTTGGTATCAGAGCTAGATCGCAAGAAGTTTGCATCATTTTGAGAATTGGGTTTCGAGAATTTGTAGTTTGGAGATCGGATTTGCAATTGTTGAGAAGTTTGGTGTTCATCGTGTTCATCGTGAAGTTGCAACAAGTTGGGAGTTTCGATCCATATCATTTTGGATCAAAGTTCGGAAAGTGTTTGAATTTTTGAAGATTTGTTTGAAGTTCAATCATGCCACCGAGACGAGCTCAACGTCATCGCAATGTTGATGCTTTGTATGGAAGAGAAGATGCTGAACAAATGGAGCAATGAATTAGTGATAAATTCAATGAGAAGTTTGATGAGGGAATTGGTCGATTAGAGAGAATGATGCTTGAAATGAATCAAAGTAGAAGAAGGGTTTCACCTGAATCGAGCCATGGGGGAAATAGAGTTTCACCACATTTAGATCGGGAGAGAAGAGAAGATCATGATCATAGAAATGTTGACGATCGTGATAGGAATGTTGATGATCGTGATCGGAGGAATGTAGATCGAAGGGATGTTGGTGGTAGAAATGGTGGTAGTAGAGATGTTGGTGGTCATGATCGACATCGATATGCATCAGATTTTGATGAGGAATTTGATGGTGGTAGTGTTCATGGTCGAAATCGAAGCCAAGGAAGAAATCATTCGGAGTATGATCACAAATGGGAGTCCGGAATGAAAATTGAAATTCCAGAGTTTAAGGGTGGTATGCAGGCTGAAGAATTTTTAGATTGGTTATCTAATGTTGAAGAGATCTTTGAATTCAAGGAGGTTCTGGATGATCGTCGAGTGAAGTTGGTTGCTACTAGGTTGAGAGGAAGAGCTATGGCATGGTGGCAGCAAACCAAATTTACACGAGAACGGATGGGGAAGTCGAAGATTGTTGCTTGGGAGAAAATGAAGAAGATGATGAAGGCTACATTCTTGCCTTACAATTATCAATCACTCATGTATCAGAGGTTGCAGAATCTGAGGCAAGGGACGAAGACTGTTAATGATTATGCTGATGAGTTTTATCAACTGATTGCTCGAAATCACATTATGGAGACGGAGGAACAATTGACTGCTAGGTTTGTTGGGGGGTTGAGGATCCAGATCCAGGATATGGTAAATATGTTTGACCCTAGATCTGTGGCTGAAGCGCACCAGAAGGCGTTGGCTTGGGAGAAGCAGGGAAGACGAGGAGGTGGTGCGTTTCCAAGTTCCAATACTCAGAGCAAGGGTGCTAGTGGAAGTTCCAATGTTTCTAAAGCTGTCAGTAAACCAGTTGTGAATGAAGTTGCGAAGGCAAAGGTCAACAACAGTTTCAAGTGTTATAATTGCCAGGAAGTGGGTCACAAGAGTAATGAATGCCCGAAACTGAAGAGGCGAGCTATGATTGCTGAAGTGGAAGGTGAGGATGTTGATGAAGGTTATTCTAGTCCAGTTGAGGAGGATGAACAGGATATCGCGTCGGGAGATGAAGGATGTAATCTAATGTTGAGGAGATCATGTTTGACACCGAAGCGGGAAGAGGAGGCTAGTTGGTTGAGGAGTAATATCTTTCAGTCGACATGCACTATACTGGGGAAGGTGTGCAAATTTGTGATTGACGCGGGAAGTTGTGACAATATCATTTCTACCGAAGCTGTGAGAAAGTTGAAGTTGAAGACGGAGAAGCATCCAAATCCTTACAAGTTAGCATGGTTAAGGAAAGGAGGAGAGGTGAAGGTGGACAGGCGAGTTCATGTTCCATTTTCTATTGGGAAGAAGTATAAAGATGAAATCTGGTGTGATGTGGTGGAGATGGATGTTTGTCACTTGCTTTTGGGAAGACCATGGCAGTATGACCGAGCAGTGCAGCATGATGGTCGAACCAATAGCTACAGCTTTATGTTTGAGGGTACTAAGATCATTTTAGTTCCGAAGAAGAAACAGCAAGGAGAGAGCAAGTCAGAAGAGATTGAGGAGCTGAAGACTTTGTTGACTTTGAAGGAGTTTGTTGAAGAAGTAGAGGAGAGTCCAGAGGTGTTCTTGTTGATTGGACATGAAGCTACTGAATCGATTGAAGTTCCAGAGGAAGTAAAGCCAGTGTTGGAAGAATTCAGAGATGTGTTTCCTAAAGAGTTGCCAAAGGAGTTACCACCGTTGAGAGATATTCAGCATTAGATTGATCTTGTGCCAGGGGCAGCATTACCTCACAGGCCACATTACAGGATGAGTCCTAAGGAGCATGAGGAACTGAGAAGGCAGGTGGAGGAGTTGTTAGAACAAGGGCGTGTTCAGGAGAGCTTGAGTCCTTGTGCAGTGCCAGCCTTATTGGTACCGAAGAAGGATGGGACTTGGCGGATGTGTACGGACAGTCGGGCTCTAAACAAGATCACTGTGAGATACAGGTTACCTATGCCGAGGTTCGATGATTTGATTGATCAGTTGAGTGGTGCTGTTGTGTTCTCAAAGATTGACTTGAAGAGTGGATACCATCAGATTCGTATTAAACCGGGTGATGAGTGGAAGACTGCTTTTAAAACTAGGGAAGGTCTATACGAATGGCTGGTTATGCCGTTTGGCTTGTCAAATGCTCCTAGTACTTTTATGAGAGTGATGAACCAGATTTTCAGACCATTTATTGGGAAGTTCGTAGTAGTTTACTTTGACGATATTTTGATCTATAGTGGGAGTATGGAAGAGCATATCCAGCATTTGCGAGAAGTGCTGTTGATTCTACGACAGGAGCAATTCTATGCAGCAACGAAGAAGTGTGTGTTCATGACGCACAGTGTTTTGTTTCTGGGATATGTTCTATCGAAGGAGGGTTTTTGAGTGGATGAAAGCAAAGTGGAAGCTGTCAGGAGTTGGCCACAACCCAAGACAATTACTGAAGTGAGGAGTTTTCATGGGTTGGTATCTTTTTATCGAAGATTCATTCCACATTTTAGCAGTGTGATGGCACCTGTAACCGATTGCATGAAAGGAAAGAAGTTCATGTGGACATAGGAAGCAGAGTTAGCTTTTGAGAAGATCAAGACACTTTTGACGACAGCACCCATTCTGGTACTGCCGGATTTTCAGATATTGTTCGAGTTACACACTGATGCTTCGAAGGTTGGGATTGGTGGAGTATTGAGTCAGAATGGAAGACCAGTTGCTTATATCAGTGAGAAGTTGTCTGGAGCCAAGTTGAGATATAGCACTTATGACGTGGAGTTTTACGCAATTGTTCAAGCTGTGAAGCACTGAAGGCATTATCTGTTTTAGAAGGAGTTTGTTCTTTATACGGATCATGAAGCTTTGAAACATTTGCAAGGGCAGGACAAAATTTCAGCTAGACACGCTCCATGGGTCGCGTATCTGCAGCAGTTTACTTTTGTTGTAAAGCACAAATCAGGGGTGACGAATCGTGTAGCTGATGCCTTGAGCAGGAGGAATCATTTGTTGACGACGATGAAGGTTGAAGTGACAGGATTTGAACTATTGCCAGAGTTGTTTAAGGAAGATCCTTACTTTGCGAAGATTGTTGAGAAAGTCAAGGATGGGAGTGCTGATGAGTTTGTCTTGGTAGATGGATTCTTATTCAAGGGGAATCGATTGTGCGTACCAGATTGCAGCTTGAGAATGAAAATTGTAAAAGAGTTGCATGAAGAAGGACATGTTGGTCGGGATCGCACATTGCAGTTGATTTCTCAGTCTTATTATTGGCCCTCGATGAAGTGGGAAGTTGAAAAGTTTGTTCGAAGATGTCACGTTTGTCAAGTTTCGAAAGGGACAGCTACAAATGCGGGTTTGTATATGCCTTTACCTGTTCCTACAAAACTGTGGGTTGATGTAAGCATGGATTTTGTGTTGGGCTTGCCGAGGACTCAACGGGGAAATGACTCTATATATGTTGTGGTGGACCGTTTCTCGAAGATGGTACATTTTGTTGCTTCTAAGAAGACGGCAGATGCAGTCTATGTGGCACAGTTGTTCTTTAGAGAGATCTATCGCTTGCATGGTTTACCAGAATCTATAGTTTCGGACAGGGATACCAGATTTCTGAGTCATTTTTGGCTGAGTTTGTGGAAGATGGTAGGAACGAAGCTGAAATTCAGTAGTGTTTATCATCCACAGACAGATGGACAGACTCAAGTTGTGAACAGATCCCTGAGAAATTTGTTGCGGTGTCTTGTGAAGGATAATCTGAAGAGTTGGGATGTGAAGTTATGTCAAGCGGAGTTTGCTCATAATCATGCTATCAACCGTAGTACGGGTTTTAGTCCATTTCAGATTGTATATTCAAGCTTGTCAAAGGGGCCGTTGGATTTAACGATAGTGCCACAACCGAAGGGGACAGTTAAGTGGGCTGCTGATTTTGTTGATGGGTTGACAAAATGCCATAAAATCGTTCAGGAACGATTAGAGAAGACGAATGAGAAGTATAAACGATCTGCGGATCTAAAGCGAAGAAATGCTAAATTTAATGAAGGAGATTTAGTATATGCTGTACTAACGAAGGATCGTTTTCCAGTGGGAGCATACAATAAACTTAAAGCTCGAAAGATTGGTCCTGTAAAGATTGTGAAACGGATCAATGAAAATGCTTATAGGTTGAAGCTGCCAGAGGATGTGTATACTTCTGACGTGTTTAATATTAAACATCTTATACCTTATTATGGAGATGAACAACCCAATGGGGAAGAACTTTTAAATTCGAGGACGAATTTTTCTCAACCAGGGGAGGATGATGCAGCGCATACCTCAATTCGCCTCCACCCTAGATCGCTCCTCCTAGTTTGCAATGGCGAAGTCGAAACCCTAGGTCGCGGTCGCGAGCTCCTCCTCCTCTTTGAGTCACCTCCAGTAAGTCGCGAACGAGGTTTGAATCGCGAACGACCTAAGTCACCGCCAGTAAGTCGCGAACGAGGTTTGAATCGCGAACGACCTAATCCTCAAGACGTGTTTCTTCCTTAGGTCGCTCCAGCATTATGAAGATCACTAGGTCGCGAACGATTTCCTTAGATCGCTGAATTTTTAGGTCGCAAACTTTGTTAAGTCGCCGATTTCTTATGTCGTATGCTTCCTTAAGTCGCGAGAATTGCTTATGTCGCTGCCGAGCCATCTTAAGTCGCTGAAGTTCATAAGTCGCTCCTGGATGCCTGGATGCCGCATTTCTTAAGTCGTTTATTTTGTTAAGTCGTGTACTGTGGTAACTCGAGTGATGATGTAGATCGTATGTCGTAAGTCGACTAATGTATGTCGCATTGTGTTTTTAAGTCGTATGTCGTTAAGCCGTTGGTTTTGTAAGTCGTTTGTATTTTATTTTGTTATGTCGTGTAATTGTTAAGTCGTGTGTGTTGTAAAATCCTATAAATAGCGGGTGAGTTGTATCATTTTGAGGTTGTTGATTTTGAAATAAAATTTGGTTTGTGCTTCTTGCCTCCATTAAAATTGGTAGTTGAGTGTTATCTCCTATCTCCACTTTTGGCATTCGAGTGCGCTCGAATCAACGATTGTTGAAGCCAATTCACGGAATCAAGTGCGCTCGAATCAACGATTGTTGAAGCCAATTCACGGAATCAAGTGCGCTTGATCAACGTTCGAAGAATTGTAGATCTTCTCTCACGGCATCGTGCGCGATCAATGTGTAGAAGATTGCTAGAATCCGGTATCTTCGTGATCAATGGATTTGGGCGTTTGGGTATTCTTAAATTCACCGATTTATCATCGTTTCACCGATTATTTCCACTAATCGTGTGAGATCCTGGACGGATTCGATTTACATCGTCGAATTCGCTTCCTAGGCTGCGTCAGCAGTGTATTGCTCATGGCTATTGGAGGCAACAAGGGGTTACGTACTGATGGTTACCGAATAACTATGGAATGAATCACCTGATAATTTTTCTGTTGGTTAATATAACTAAGGTCAAACAAAAAATATCGATGTGACAAGTTTCCACAGTTCTCTTTACTTGAGAATACTGTTGATCCATCGAATGATTATAGTTGGGTCGAGTGGAAGCATTGGAAGTGAAACACTATTCAAGAGAGGATTCGTCTCATCAATTATATGAGGTTGGTATGACGGTCAACTGAAGTCAACTCAAAGTTAAAGTCTCTGCCCATAGCATTTCGGTTAATAATAATTGTTATTGTTAAACCAAGGACTTTGTGTTTGGACTATAGAGTTAAATGTGGACAATATTGGAATTTTGACTATTACCCAATTTCATACATCCAAAGTGATATAATTTTAATGAAGAGAATTGGTGTAAATAGTAGTGACAATCGGGTAACTTTTTACAAAGTAAAATTGGATTATATTAAAACCAAGTAAGTGATAAAGTTGGCCAAAATGTCACGCCACCTGCTAAGTGACGTGTGGACATTGATAATCGAATAGTTCAATATTAATCGCTGAACAAATTTACACCTAACGAGTCACACAACCGAAACGATGAATACGCTTTTGACCAAACGATTCAATTAATTTGTAACTCTTATTAATTAATTAAATTAATTAACAATTATGAAATATTAATTACAAAATCTGATTTTGATTCTGATTTGATGAACAAATATTATTACAAATATTTATAGTGGTTATAAATATATTAATCGATATATGATATTGATAAGCATTGAATTAGATTTAATTGCATGATATTTTATTTAGCTCGAAATGGGTTTAAAGCCCATTCAGGATGCTGATAGGATCAACTCACATCGGGGTTATAAGCGGCTATGACATAGACTAGATATGCCTGATTTGGATAGCTGAGATGGAAGAAGATTGAGTAAAAAGGGAGATCCCAAATTCTCTTATTTTCTTCCTCTACTTAAGCATCTCTACCATCATTTGATATTGATCTTTCTGAGCCTCCATCCCTATACATTGCTGGTCGAACTCTCCCTTCCTTCTTCCTAATTTTCTAAGCTCAAATCAAATCAATTCAACTGGTATTCGATAGCTGGTGGTCAACGGTTCATGGACTAGCACTATTTTGGATCGAAAATTGTTTCAAGGAGCATTCTTCATCGTTTCAAGGTGTTCCTAAGGGCTTTGGCTACAAAGTACATTTCAAATATGATTACAAATATTAAACTATAATTATAATGTTCATTATATATATATATAATATTGTGACAATATATACAGATGTTGGAATCATCACCTAACTAACAATAATATATATATATATATATATATATATTATTGTTAGTTAGGTGACGATTCCAACATGTGTACATATTATCACAATATTGATTAGTTGTAGGTATATGTATATATGTTTTTAAAAAAAATTATGATTATATACCTTAGTGTAGCATGGCTTAGAATTAAAAAACAATTTTTTTATTATTTGAATAATTTAATATATACATATATTATATAGTTTAAAATTTAAATACTACATTATACATATGTAAAATATGAAAATATAATTTTATTTATAATGTTAATAAGTACAGTATTTCCAACAGGAAGAATATATTTTTTATTTCATATATTATTTTAAATAATATTTATATAAATTCATATATGTATTAAAAAATTTGTTTTATATTTTATAAAATTATATTAATAGATATTATACTCATAGGTGAAACTAAAAAACATTTTTTTCATTTTTTAAATATTTAAATATGAACCAAAAAAATAGATTTAAATTGTTTAAATTATAAAATTATATAATAAATTTTAAAATGTTCATCTAAAATTTTATTGGAATTTTAAAGTTCAAATTTATTTTTAAAAAATTATTTCTAAAATTTTATTTTTTATTGATTTTTAATAATTTTTTACGGTTTTATTAACACACACAAACAAACATATATATTAAAGTTTAAAATTAAAAAATACCTTAAGTCATTCACAAGATCAGGTGAATAAATATTTAAATATAAATTATTTTTATGATTTTTATTTGTATCAATATATATTTATTATTATACATATATATAGGTATTTAAAATATACATTTATATCTGTGTGTGTGTGTGTGTTATTTATACATGTACTGTTTTCGGCATTACAGGAAAAATTAAAAAAATATTATTTATTTAATATATTTTATAAATAACATAAACATATTTATATAGTTATAAATATATACATGTTGTTAATATTTTATATTTATGTTTATATATTAATATTTATATATTTATAAAACATTATATGTAAATAAAATTTTAATTTATACATACATACATAAATATATATTTTGTAATATTTTATTTATAAAAGCAAATGTTTATATATATATATTATGTATATACATTTAGATAATTCATTTGCATATTGGATAAGCTAACGTGTCTGTTGCGATGTAAATCCCAACATCTATACACGGGCATGTTATACCATGCACGGATTGATATGTTACAAATGTACACACACATATGTGTGTGTTTATGATACACGTATATATATAATATAACATAAATTAAATAATACTATATCATTTTATAAATTTAAATAAAATAAAAGTTTTTATTTAAATAAAATTTAGAAATGTTCTAAATAAACTAGACTTCATAGGCCCAATAAAAAATCCAATATGGTACGCGGGCAAGCCAATTCCGAATATATTTAATTGCTAAAGGAGGTACTTCTTTCCTTATGATGAATAACTTTATGAGAATCGATATAGTCAATCTGAACTATATCGCCTTCACAAAGTTTTATTAGCATTTCTTAGTTGGGAAAATTGATGAGACAACCCACTTTTTTCAGTCTCAAGTGTTTGGATCTTTAAGGTCGTTTCATTATTTTTGCATTACAAAGTCTCGACCTTGGGTCTAAGATCCGAAAACGCTTCGGTGAACTTTTTGTTCGAATACTTCTTTATTTTTTACACTCGAACTTGGAGGAATTGCTCAATCTAGCAAGTTCACCGGATTTGTTTTTCGGTAATAAGGGAGCTGAAGCAATCACAGCGCTTCTACATGTCAAACAACCCCGAGATGAATAAGAAATATGCAAATGCGGCTTTTTAGAGGACTTTGTCAGAGTCAAAGTAGGAAGTCACTTTCGTCTTCAATTAAGATAAGTTTATACGACTGACACTTGTTTCTAAACTTTAACAAGTCCATCTCCAAATCAAGAATACGTCGGTTAAGTTAGGCAATTTTTGGATCATATTCCAACTGTTGAGGATCAAAGCATGAACTAAGTTTTCTAGTTGAATCCAAAATTTCATCATTCTTGGAAGAATTTTTCGTTTTAAGATCATCAACTGTTTCTTGAGAAGCTCTTGAAATAGATTTTAATTTAACATACTTCTCATACCACTTGTTGGCTTCAGCATTGTTAATGGTTGATGAACTAAAAATGGAATGAGTAAAATGATTCTCCATGACCGTCACTACTTTAGACTGAATGCTCTCGAGATGTCGAGTGAGTTTAGGATCATCAAGAGATAAAAAGGCATTCCTTGTCCTAAATTAAGAAGTAATTAATAACTAATCTTTAGTAAAAAGAGAAAAACAATAACAAGAGAATTAACAATTTGAAGAACATCTAAAATCATTACACTTACATAGAATTATTAACAATAGAAAGTAATTGCATACTATAATTTTTCTAATTCTTAGAACGAGAAAGGGCATCTCTAATTCTTTGAAATGACGTAGGAGAGAAGAAAATTGTACTACAAAAAGGAGCTCTACCACTAGGGGGAGCATTAACTGAAGGAAATGCTTGTAACCCCATTCTTTGGGAGGAGTCTAAGTTCGCCAAACAGCAATTTAGCATAGTTAGTTCAAACCTCGTGGAGATATTGGTCTCTTTTAACTCCCAAGAAACTAAAGTCCAAATTAGGAAATCGATTACACATATGTTGGAGGTCACGAAGAAAGTGGTATTATGATAAATGAGACATATTATTCAAAGAAGAATTTTCTTTTAAAAAATGTTTTTAATCTAACCAATTTACTTAGGGAGTTTTTTGAAACAAGGGATAAGGAAGAAATAGAGGCAAATTTAGAAACCTACATATCAACAATGCAAAAAAGTTAAAAGTTAAAGCAAAGATTCTACATAAATATGCCATTATAATATCAACATAGATACAAAATTAAAACTATACAACAATATCGTTAAGGTAAATAAAGGATAGACTGCTTAAAATATTCAATAATAAATCTATCCTTGTTAAACTTAATCTTCTCTAGAGAAAGAGAATCAATGGTTAAAGGAGCAGTGGGGACTTTAGGTAAGATCCAGCACTCTCCAGGATGACGATCAGATCCACACTCTTCCAGGTACCTGTTGTGAAATTGTCTTATTAAGCCTCCACAACCATTGTTTAAGAAAGAAAAGTCGGTCATATGGAATCTGACATAAACTAAGTAAATGCATTCCATCTGTTTGGTCATGTCTCCGATTAACATCCAGAAAAGGGTAGTATGCTCTTCATTCCCTATACAAAAGTTAGACCGATGAAGATGGTATTTTCGAAGGAAAGGGGCATCCCGTTTATTCTTAAAGTCCCCAAGGTACTTAAGGCATTTTAAGAGTCTCATATATCTATCATTTGACTCATTTAGGTCCTTGCATAACCTTTCTCCTTCTCTTTCGAGTCTCAAGATCCAATCACCCTTTTTATCTAATAAAATCCCAACATAGTTTATATTTTTCCTTCTATACCGGTAGTTAGGTAATATTGAGATTACTAGCTACAAAATGAGATAAACTAGACAATAAAATTCAGGGAACATGTTACTTATGGAGGGGTCAGTAAAGCACTTGGCTTGAAAGGTTGAACCTTTTCAATTCTAAAGGAAGATTGAAAATGCTTACTTGGGCCTTGAAGGGTCGAACCACTGAAAGGACTCTTTGATGACTATGAACAACTAGGGCCATGATCGGTATGAGGAGAAGCAAAACCAGTGTAATTACTTGGATCCTGAGGAGCTTCAAACCCGCCCTGGCCTGAGCCACTACCTCCATCCTTCCTTAGTGAATCATCTTGAATTTAATCACTACAATCATCATTCTTGTCGTCGTCGTCATTGTTACCATTCTCATACTTGTCTTCCTCATCAGTTACAAGTTCATCATCATCCGATGGAGGGTCATCAAAGGTTGGGAACTAACATGCTCGATGGGGTCATCATCCTCGAATTCGAAAATTTTATCAGGGACACGATCAAAGAGGATATCAAATTTTCTTTTGTAGCGTGCCCTAGTGAAATTGAAAGAAGGAAAGTCCATATTCAAACACCGTTCATCATTATCTTTGTAAGCATTAGATAAGATGGCTTCAGAGTTCTGATCCTTCCAATAAGGAAGAGCTTCATTTAAAAAGGTAGATACCTTGGTCTTAGCATTGCTCAAGGATGACCTTGACTTCTTAAGAAAAAGTTTCTTCTTTGTTGAATCCCTTTCGAAAGCTGATACTTTAAGTGAAGCCTTATGTTGGGCTTGATTTGTTTCTTCGTGACTTAAGGAAAGCTCCTTCTCTAAGTTTTTAGCTTATCTTTCAAATCATGAGTTTTGTGACAGAGTTACGGGTATGTCCTAAGGGCAATTATGTAATTTGTTACATATAACAACCCGATAACAAATCTTGGTCAAAATAAAAGGTGTTTTCTTTCTTTCATATACTTAATACAACGTGTTATATTAATTAATTAATTTCATTAATAGTATATTTAGTAGAAAATCAATAAACGGTATGTTTTGTAGCAGTTACAAAGTGCTGTAACCATGAGTAAATTTTCAGAAGGAAAATAAATATATCATTTTAAATATTCCTAGTCAAGATGTATCGAGAATAGATATCAATACATCCGTTTACTACAAGAAAACATTCCTTTAGTTGCACTCATTAGCAGCGTTTGTAGTGTAAATGCAACTAATATTATTTTTACAATTTCTTAAGTGTTTTTGTTTTATTCGTGACTGCCAAATTTTTCCGCCCAGTACTAAAAACCTCCTCATGTTTTTTCCATCTCGCACCTTTCCCCATTCCCCGCATGATTCATTGTTACGTTTCTGCCCTCATTCAAAACAATTCTTCTTGCACGTTTCCTCCATCTCGCGCCACTTCTCTCCGTCAATCTACTCCCTTCCACTTCATCGATCCACCCTTCCTTCAATCTGCTCCTATTTACTTCCTTGAGATTCGTTCATAAGCCCTAAATCAACAAATCGAGGTAATAGCAAAAACCCTAATTTGGCTGAGGTAATTTCCGTACTATGTTTGTTGCTACTACAAGAACCCCAATTACTATATTTTTCTATTATCATTCAAGTTCATGATAGAATGAGAACATGTCTTGTGAGCTATGATAGAATGAGGAAATTACTATATTTCAATTTTCGTACTATTTTTCCGTTGGGTACAATGAATATACCATAAATTTTGAGCTGTGATCGATTCTTATTGTTTTTCGTACTATTTAAGAAATCAACATGTTTGCTTTAAAGAAAAGTTTCATCTGTTTTTATAAACTAATAGAGAAATATTTACAGATAATTAGTTGAAAATAGTTTTTCATTATTTACATTTGCACTTGGAAGGTAGAATATTGACTGTAGTTGTTGAGTCTATAAAGTTTAAATATTAATTTAGTGGACATATAAATTGTACTGGTTGAAAAGAAGCAACTTTGTAACTTAAAGCCATAAGGTATTCCGCTTGGTCCATAGTTGATTCAAGTGTTTCTTGGAAACTTTGTGCAAGTGCATGCTACTTGGCTTTTGAAATATTGATTGGACCAAAATAAAGGGGGTCTAACTATGATTGTAACTGAAAATATAAATATCAGCAGGAAACTGAGCACCTAATTCATTCTTTTGAGTGTTGGGTTACAACTTACAAGTCAATGGTTTGCCTATGTCTACATATCATTTCATTTTCAGCTTCCAAATTATTATATCCAGCACAAACCAAAATCATTCCCTTGACTTCTATAATGGGTTGAAATGGCTAAGTCTCTGTCTTCATAATTTATATTCCAAGCTATAATTGGACAACTCATTTGTCTGGCTTATAAATTCCTACAAGCGATACCCAGTTTTATGCTTATCTTAAATTCCCATAGTTTAGCAAAAATTGACCTGCATAATCTCCTTTTGTTTTTCTCTGGCTAAGGTTTTTTCCTTGTTGACCAAATTTCATGACTGGACTCATTATATATTTCTACTATGATAACTTGCCATTTGGCCTTATTCTAAAGGATATCACTAGTTAAGTTGATAGATTAATCTATGTTACTATCTATAATATAAACATGTTTAAAGCACTGAGACAAAATCATGTATTTATAAGGAAATTAAACATGATACTGATACACACGCTAGTATGATGCCCGTGCCGATGGCATGTGTCCGGACTTTATGTTATAAATAGATCATGATTATGTATTACATGGCTGCAAAAATTTGATTAGTTTTAAATTTGTTGTATGTGAACATAAAAACTGTACCTTTTCGGATCTGTCATTGTACACAAATTAAAAATCTTATTCATGTGTCTACATATATATGTTAGTGCATAGCCCATGCATTGCATAAATTTGAGATTGGTTATTATCAGTTTTTTCACATGTTTTTTTGCAACTAAGTACTCTATTTTAATATGAATCTGATTCCAACATAATTGGCGGTTATCTAACTCACATGAGATTTAAATTAAATATGACATGCATGTATCTAAAAGAAAAAAAATAACCCATCTATAAAATCCATAATTTTTAATATATCTTACATAATTATAACAGTTGGTAATATATCTTCCTGTATCAATTGGGGATGAATGGATGTGTTGGTCAACTATAGTTGGCAGTAAAGTTATAGAATTTCTTTATTATCTACAAGCTTACAAAATATCATGCTCATGCATCGAATCATGTCCTCAAAAATCCTATTGGGTGTCTCTGGTATAAGGTCTGATATATTTTTGCCTAAATATTCTACTAGGTTTACTATACCTAAAGTACCACAATGTATTCCCTGTTTAGAAATAAATGGTTAAATGTATACCTGACTAACTATGATTGAAAATTACAATTCATGTTCATTATAAGAAGCATAGATCATGACCAATACCCATGTATTTGGTATTTATTCTAATTTTTATGTCTGATTTTCACTAACTTATAACGAACTGTTAAAATCTCCTTCACCTCATTATAATTCAGAGGCTGATAGTGGCATGCCTGAAGAGCTCTAGATAGGCTATCATCTGTAGGTTATATCCTTGATGAATAAATTGCATGATGAGACAAAGCAGAATAACACCTAAGAGCACCTGAATCGGTAAGTTTTTCTGTGCTCGTATCATCTACTTGTTTGATATGCATCTTTTTATATCCCGATGTATATCTAGAATTTTATTTGGATTTTGATCTAATTGATGAGAAGTTAGGCATTGATTTATCTATAAATGCCATTTGTTTTGATTCATCATGGGTGCTAGTAGGAGATAGTAGTAGATATTTGTTGGTCAAATGCTTTTCTATACAGCGAAAGAAGATATTGCTCAAGATGCATCACTTCCTTCTCTAATTGCAATTTTCATGGTTAGCTCCTTTACTAGCTATAACTATGAAGACTAAAACATTGTTCAACATTGGTATAGATAGTATTATAAGTTTACTTAAATTAAAATTAGCTAATCAGTTGACATGAAAATGGGTACCTTGGGCATAGAATTCTCACCTGAAGAGTCTTTGCTGGATGGGTTATACCCTAATGCTTTTTCAAGCACGCCATTCACCTGTATTTGATCCTTTAGATGTCTTTCTAACTGAAGTATATGCATTGCAGTAGTGGTTAATATCATAATAGGAAGAGCCAGAGAAAAATAATATGCCTCTCTGTTATTAATAGTGTTAACATGGACAAGACAATATCATTCTTTTTCTTTTGCACAATCAGTTTTTACACCATTTTCCATAACAAATAAAATGCTGAAAAGTTGATTTTGTTCACGTTTTCCATTTTTTCCTATTATGTAAATATATATCGAATAAAAGGAAGATATTCTGAGCTATGAGGCAACAAATAGTCATATATGAAGATAAAATATACTGATTATATTTATCACACATCTGCACCCCATAAAATGAAAAGTTGAAATGAACAAAGAGTTTATAAATATCAACATCATGTGAGTAGTAGGCTTCCTCATTTGTTGAGTTGAACAAAAGAGTTGAGAAAAATGATCGTTCTCATATTTTTTAGGACAGTAATAACATTTTATACTTCCAAAAAATAATAGATATGAGATGGCTAGAAAAGCGTCCTGTATTCATTCAGTAACTGTATGATTATAAATTCCGTTCTATTATATAAGCAAATTTTGTCAAATACTACTTTTAATCTGAATTTACAACCATACAAAATATTTATGTAAAAAATTTATGCAAAATCAGTTTAATATAATACAAGTATTCATTAATAAAATCAGCTAATTATTATAAACAAACCAAGAACTGTAAAAATTAACAGGAATGCAAAATTTCTCTACTTGATAAGTATTTATTAATAAAATAATCAAATTTTAAAAGTAGTTTATACTAAATCACACTGCTCTAAAATATGTACAATATGATAGGTCTGAATCATTTAAAATCTGCTAAAATGAATTTCAAATGTATGACAGATGAAAATAAGAGGGTTTAGGACGAAGTTATTACTTAATCATGCATATTCCTTAATGCGGTCTTATTAAAATGAATTTCAAATGCATGACTGATAAAACTAAGAAGATTAAGTATCAAGTTATTGCTTAATCGTGCATAATACTTAACCATCATGGTTCATATTAATCTGCAAAATTTCAATGTGATGAAGAGGAATAGTAGAATCCAAATTAATACTGAATTCAAACTTGGCTTGGTAAGTAAATATGAATAACCATAGCATTTATCTTAAATAAAGCTTCATAAAAATATATCAAGAAATACCAGGTTTAGTTATGCTAAATCTACCGATATTGATGCACAGATTCTTATCTTTATATATGTACAATGGCCGTAAAGCACAACTCAGGCTATGCATGAAGCTTATTCATGTATTTCAAGCTGTTATATGTTAACTTATCGATTGCCTTGGTAAATAGTTTACTATAAGATACAAATTCAATATCAGTTTTATTAATAACTATTTATCAAAATTTTCAAATATTTTTCAATGATCTTACATATGAATCCGTCGTTTACGATGTTAAATTTGATTACATGTAACTGTTTATTCATTAATTGTGCAAACTTTGCCAAATATAACAGCCATCTCAAACTCAAAAAAATTCACCTATTAGAAATAATGTTACATTGTAGTGCATAAGTTTAAAAAATAAACTGGGAATCTATGGGAGACGCAGATGGAACAACTTCTTACAATTAAGGAAAAATTTAGCCGTAACAATTTGGTGTTGATAAAACATAGTTTTAAGCATCTACCTTTCTTTCCTTTCTATAGTTAATAGTAAGGACTATAGTTTAGTGCTTTGATTGGGATACAGTCAGGAATAGGCTGATATGAGCTTTATCATCAGTTGATATTAGAAGCTGATAATTCATCATCAATTACCTATATGGAAGGCCATTGAGTAACCGTCTGTCTAAATTAGAAAAGCTGGTCGTGAAAGCTCTAAATGGGAATTCTATGCAGCCATGATCCATTATTATCGATCAATGGAGAGATATGTATAACTCCATATTCCATCTCAGTTAGAAGCTGAAAACCCCATATCCAAAACTTTAGCAGCGGGTTGTATTATGACATAAGTAGCATAATAAATTTTATTTACACATCTGTCAATTAATACTATGGTTATTTTGCATACGAAAAAGAAGAAATTTTTTGGCACTCGTTCAAACTATGGTTTACCCGGATTTTTGAGCATCCAAATAACTACTAATATATGCTTACGTAGGTAAAACATAAGCTTTGATTGTTTGGTGGTTTATGTAAGGAAAACTATCTATCATTTGAAGTTTTGATATAAACAAACAGGTATTATCGATTGACTAAATTTTCAATGGAAAATATATTTACACAGTCATGTAATACGCATGACAGATAACATTCTCGTGTACAACATAGGAATATCATATTTGAATTAAAAAACATTGTTTGGAGTACATTGACTTGAACATGGTGCAAGACATAAAATCCGGAAAACATAAACACATTAAAATCTAAAACCAAAACGGAACTACTATGCAAAAACAAATGTTGCCATGGAAAAACAACTGAGATGGATTAGTATGATTAAGAAAAGAAGCATGGAATTCTTCATAAAATTAGCAAGAGTACCAAGTTTGCTTTCTTTTTCCCTTTCCAATCCATGTTAGTTGGTGTACACTAATTGTTAGCATTTGATATATACTGTCACTACACCATAGGTAGGATTTTGGCGCTGCCATAGGCGGTACATTTGATACGGCTATAAGCCGTATCAAATTTTAATACGGCTTATAGCCGTATTAACATTTGATACGGCTTGTAGCCGTATTAAAATTCGTGCCTCTTTTCGTGGGAAAATTTTCCCCAAAAACGCACACCCTCCCTCCTTTTTTTAATTTCCAGCGCTTTCATTTTCACTGTTCCTTTCACCGAGACCACCGTTCTATTTCACCCTTCAATGAATTCCACTGTACGCAACCTCCAAAACAAGAATTCGTGAATATATTTAGGGGATTTAAGCTTCGTCTGCGGTTGGTTCAGAGGATTGGAGGAAACGAATGTTGGGCGTGGATGTTCAATTTGGATTTGGGTGGGTTCGCGTGAATTGGTTCGCGGTTCAAGGGTGTCGAGGTAAACATCAAAGTCTTTCAGTTTATACTGTGATTTTGGTAATGCGATTTGTGATGAACTAAACTTGTGGTTATATGAAAAAGTTCATGTTAGCCCAAATGAATGACATTCTCTCTATGTTTTTAGAAAATAAACTTTCTTTGATAACTAGTATAGGTATAGTAGGGTTACAGTTGTTATTAGATTTGATGTTTACAGCAATGTTGAATCAAAGTCATTGATTTTGGTTCATCATTCATTTACATTTACATGCCCTAAAATGTAATAAGGTTTTCTTAATAAGCATCCTCGCTATCATTATCGTCATCTTAATTGCTGAGTTATTGTTGTCTAAGCTACACATTTCATTTTGTTTCATTGGGATCATTTTGTAACAATAGAGAGGATGCAAACTACGATAATGGATATTCAGAAAGTTGTAATGTTAAAATCACAATTTGTTATGTTCAATAATATTAAACTACTAGTGCGAATCCGTGCTTCGCACATGGGTATGGAAAAAACATTTTAGTTGCACTTAGAATATTTAAATATTTACAGATGATGTGAAACATTATTACAATATTTTGATAAGTCAAGAATTGGATTCAACTTCAATCGCCATAATGGTTTGAATGAAATGGTTGACTCAATCAAAAAGGAAGTACTTTAAAACCCATTTTCGTACATGTTTGGTCGGCAAGCAAAAATGTGGGCTGCAGTAAGTGTAAGCTGATAAACACTGAGAATAAAGTGTTAATTTTTGACTTAATCCACCATGAATCTTGAGTTATAATGGTGAATTGCGTAGAATATTGTATATGGTTCTAACATTGTATATGGTTTTGACATTGTTGTATAAGTGGATAAAATTATTGTTAATGGCGCAAGCCAAGTATCAGGAGAGGGGTAATGCATAGACATTACTCCGGTGCTACAAAATAGCGCCGTTGTAATGGCAAATATTTTGGAAACAGTTTGGTGTTTGCCATTTGGAATCGAATTTTTATTGCTTCAAGACTAGGTAAACCTATATTATGTTTTTTCAAGAGTGGTAACACAATATCAGTTCTTGGTTGTATGTTGATAGCCTGAGAATACATTGACTTTTGGATGCATATCAAACTTATTTCATAAAAATTTTGGGTATACGTCAATATAACTTAAGATATTGTACAAAAGTTTCTGAACCAAGATAACTTCATATGTGCATAGACGGATTGAGTCGTCACAGTCCCTAAGGTCTTATTTGTATAGGATTTTTAAGCTAAAAACTCCGATATTTGCTACTTTGATTGTATGAGATTTGGATTTTGGGAATATTAATCTCAACTTGAGCATGCATATGACCAGCTATGATTTTGAATATCCGACTCTAGATTCATAAGTTTACTTATACTTGATTATTGATTTTTACTTTGTGTCGGTCTTCAATTTATATGCTAAATACGCCATCGGTTTTATGAAAACAGAATTTCGTATACAAATAAATTCAATTGTATATATGGCCAAGGATGCGTTTGAAGTTTTCAAATATGTTAGTTCTGATTTCAATTGAAGATCCAGTTGAACTCAGATACAAAAAGTTTCAAATTATTTCTTTATACAAACAAATTCTGAAATATCGAGTTCCCACGATATTATAATTTCGTATGAAAGCATGGAGTTTACTTTGCTTTGTAAATACAAAAGGTTTTAAGTATATACAAGAATCACAAATTTTCATGTTTCTATGGCAATAAATATGTTTGCAATGTTTTTGTGGTATATTGATTTGTATCTGTTAGATTAGTAAGCTCGCCAGTTTTCGTGATTTATCAGCACATCAAGTTTGTAAGCATGAAAACTCAGAATGCATATTGCTTTACATGCACGAGCAGGATTAAGTGTAACGTGTTTTTGAAAGTTTGAAATCTATGCTGCATATATATTTCGATTGTTAGAAAAAATAAGTTTTGTATCATATGATCCCTGCATATGTAAGGCCTTGTGAGTTTGAAGAAATTAAAAGTTTTGAAGAACAAGCATGGTTTTTATACATAGGAATAAATTGTTTCAAAAGAATAGCTTTATGCATATCCTGTCAAAAATTTCTTGCAAAATAGAGGTCTTGTGTAACGACCCGTATTTTTAACACTTTAAAAATACGAATTAAAATGAAAATTTTGGATAAAAATCCGAAGGAAATAAAATTTTGTGTTGTTAAAAGTGAATTACAAGTTAAAATACAAAACTGAATTCTGAAATAACTTATTTGTAAATTAAATATGGATGTTAACTTGTAGTGAATGTAAATAATGAATTAAATTTGATTGTAAACCAAATTGGTTATGATTGTAAACAAAGAATAAATAAAATGGTGGATTTAATAATGGAAGTTTATGTTATTGAAACTAATATAAATAAATGTAACTTAATATTACAGTTGATTGAAAGCAGATAATGACTGAAACGGTAATTCGATAAAGATGTTAACTTGTAATTGAACGTAAGTAAAGATTTAAATTTGAATGTAACAAGTAATTGAATTGAATTGAATTGAATTTGATTGTAAACAACAAAATAAATAAAATGTTACATTTAATATTGAAGTTATAATATGGAAATCAACGTAAATGAATGTAATTTAATATTACTGTGAATTTAAATAAGATGATAGCTGAAGAAAATGAAAGTAAAAGAATTATAAACTATTGATAATAATGTATAGGTAAATGGTTGATTCAATAATGAAAGTGTAAATCGAAATAAAAGAATTCATTGGAATTAAGTAACTTGAATTTGATATACAATATAATTGAACGCTGAATCTAATATAATCTTTTATATTGGGTTTATAATGGAAAACTGCATTGTAGAAGATTGTTAATTACTGTGAAATTAAAAATGGGATTTGTGAACAATTGAAATTTGATTTAAAAGTTAATAAATTAAATTGGGAATTTTATATAAAAATTAAACAGTCGAATAATTTATTTTTCGAATATTGGATTTAATTAGACAATTAAATCGATAATTTAATAAGTTAAATTTCAAAAATAATTGTAAATCGAGTTGAATATGATTGAAAATGATTTGCAAAATTTTATCTTATCATATTGGAGTTATAGTAATGTTATAGAACTTTTAAAATTGAATTTAAAGTTAATTTGTGAAAATTGAATATTTTTAATATTTAATTATTGACTGAAAATAGCCATTTTTCGAACAGTCTCAGAATTGAACGAAACCAGTTCCATTGGATCCGTAATAGTTTTTTATTGTCGGATTTCAATTTTCGTACCAATCGGAGTTATCGTTTGACCGTGGCAGCTCGAAACGCATCGAATTGTTTTAATATTAATTCGGCGAGAGAAAATAGTCATTTTTCAAAAAGTCTCGGATTTCGACGAAACTAGTTTCATCGGATCCGTAATGTGATATTATTGTATGGTTTCGAATTTCGTGTCAATTGGATTTACCGTTTGTCCGGGGCAAGCCAAAACGCATAGAAATCGGTTTAAATCGGTTTAATTTAAAACTGATCGTTTTTCTCCGTAACTCGCACGGATGACCGAATTAGCCTCCGAAACATATTCCATTGCGTTCGAAACGTGGGGTAAACCTTAGAAACGCCAGCCGGCATGCTTCGTTTGGAGTTCGGAAAATTTCGGATGAATAGTGTCGCGTATTTTTCTATAAAAGCCCCTCACTTATTTCATTTTGTAAAAGAACTAGGGTTTCTCTTTGTAGCCGCCACATTTATAGCCAATGGCCAGAATTTCATCTTCTTTCTTCCCTTAATCTCTCTCAATCCGTAAGGAATTAGAGGAAGTTGTCAACTACAAACTTGTAGAGCATTGCGAGAGCTTCAAATCCATACGGAGATGATCGAAAACGGAGCAACGGATCAACGGGAAATCGAGCTCGAAGCAGCTGCGTTTTTCACACATTTCAAGGCCAAAGGAGCAGCCGAGCTTCAAGCTATTCCAGGCGTTGGTGGCTCGTGTGGTGGCGCGCGTGGTGGTCGTCCCTGATCGTCTTCAAGCTGCTCGGTGTGGTCGTGAAAATTGCTTGAAGATGGCGGCTAATGGGTTTTGGTGAACGTGTTTTCACGTTGAAGAAGATGATGGGAAGGTGCGGCCCAGATCTGAAGATGCAGAAACGAACGGCCAGATCTGAAGCTAGGGTTTGAAATTTAAATTAAAAGCTGAAATTGTTTATTTAAATTCGTGTAAACTTTAAAATAGCATAACTTTTTCATACGAGGTCCGATTGGAACGAAACTTTTTGCGTTACGATCGTAATGACGAGAGCTTCGAAATGAAACTAGTTTGGATGGATTTGGAGACGGTGGAAATTTGGGCTAAAGTTGGGCGTCGTCCAGTTTTAGTTCCAAACCGGAACGTCTCGGCGACAACAGAAAATCAAGGTGAGTGTTTTATAACGCTCACAACGTACTAAATATCTTTATGCTAGTTAAATTTGATATTATGAAGTGTTACGATTTTATTTGTCGCTATTTGATAAAATTTAATTGTCATATAGATTGTCATCGAATTTAATGTTAGAAATTAAAAATTGACAGTCAAATTGAAATTAAAATTTAATTGCGATTAAATTACCTGATATTGATAACTATGAAATTGCTGTGAATTGTATTGTCTATTGGATGATTTATTTCAATGGATGCTATTGGTTGATATTTAATTGTTTGGATGTTTATTTGCTTATATATATCATGTGATACATATGACCCTGTGATCGGTTAAGTGATATATATTCATCCCTAACATTTAACTGAAATAAATAATCACTTGGCCATAGGATAGAAAATTATATACGGACACCGGGTTGGCTAAATTAGTTGATTTTAAAAGTTGTTTTGAAATTATTTAAATGAATTGATTTTAAGAATAAAATCCAAATTATGGAAATTGAATTATTTTGAATTGGAGCTTGAAATGTTGGAATTTAAACTTGATAAACGAAATTGTTTAATTAATCGAGGTTTAGTTTTTTTTTTAATTAAAAATTGAAATACGACATAAATTTTCGGAAGTTGATTTGTTTTAAAGATTGGACTTTTATTCGAACTTTGAATATTTCTAAGAAAATTTATATGAAATGATATTTCAGGTTTGAGTTTAGAATTGAAATTTGGATTCAAAAAAAAAATTGGTATTGAAAGTAAATTTGATTTAATGTTTAAACCGATATTTTGAAATTGGATTTGGAATTGAAATTGGAAATTAATTTGAAATTGGAATTTAAATTAATTTGGAATTGAAATTTAAATTCATTTGGAATTGGGATTGGAATTGGAAATTAATTTGGAATTGGAAATTGAAAGTGAACGGGATTTGTTTATTGGGATCAAAATTTATATGGAATCAAAATTTATTCGAGTTGAAATCAGAATTGAATCGATTAAATCGAAATGGAAATTGGAACTGATTTGGGTAGGAAATTGGGAAGTTGATCGGTTTGACTTTGGAATTGTTTTAATGAATATTTTAGTATGAATGATTTAAAATCTATATTCTTTAAATATTGAAATTATTTTGATTTTCAAACTGTTTTACTATATAAATCATTTTTATATTCAAATTATTTTCGATTAAACTATTTAAATATTTTCTATTAAACTATTTTTAACTATTTAAATATTTTCTATTAAACTACTTTAACTATTTTGATTATTTAAACTACTTTTAAACTACTTAAAACTATTTTCTAAAATTTTCAAGCTGGTAAATAAGGTAAATTGTTTATGTTTAAATCTCGAATTTAAATACAAATTGGGTTAAATGAAGTTGCAACCTAAATTGAAATTCGAAATGATTTTGAAAACGAAATGAGATATTGAGGCGAAATGATTTTGAAATGAAATCGTATACTTTGAGTAGATATGATGATTTTGAAATGGCTTTTATTTTTGAAGCGAATATGATATTTTTGATAATCAATTATGAATTGATTTTGAAAATGTAAAAGAGCCATCGGTGTAGTAATACGTAGTTATTAAAGAGACCGAGATCGGATATGGACATACTCTCTGTCGATACCGAAAACCACTATAATAACTAGTATACGCGGAGTGTTGATCTAGAACGAAGTGGATGGTTTGATGAACGCATTGATTGAAGAAAGAGAACGATATTGGATGGCCCCTGACATGACTAAAACAGGAGCCGCGCCGGGCCATTGAGGTTCGCCACCTCTAGCGGACACACTTCTTCGATACCATGTCTATTACATTTGTGATTCGATTTGGGTGCACCCCTTGATTTGGGAGTGTTGTTTTGCGGTGTTGGGGTAGTAGCTGCTATGCCCAACATCAGTCCGGATCACGCAACTACTAGTATCCTAGTTGGTATCGCCTCATGTACCTTGTCATACTGATTATCCTATTCGCGACCACTACGTTTTGGTTTGTACCTTTAGTATATGGATTGCCCTCTGGTGACTTCCGGTTTTGGGGAAACTACGGTCTTGTATATGCTCTTGGGAATAAAAATGTGTTAAGGGTGGAATGGGCCATGGCTTAACGCTAGTTTGATATTTTACTTTATGATAGACATTATTGTATATAGCGTATTGTACTACATAGTAGATAGTTTAACGGATCCTTAAGAGATGGAAAAATCCCGTAACATCACTTGAGTTATCGCACGCACGTTGACACTGGATAGGAGATGTCAAACCCCGAAAACATCTCTGACGCCGTTACACTCATATTTATTTACGATTGATTTAACTTACATAAGGATGTTTTAGTCCTGACTCGAGTGTTTTGTCTTTTCATTACGCTCGGGTCAGTCCTGAGTTTTTCAGATTTTTGAAGATCTATTCTGGAGGACAAAGACGAAGATTTGGTATACTATTACTATTATTATCTTTGCATCATGCTGTCTGCTGCATTATTTTATTTGTTCTGTTGTATATGTATAACTCTGATAAATGTTGTATAAATGATAATCAAAAGTATATTAAACAGCTTCATGAACTGTTTATTTGATTATTATATTTTATCTTTCCGCTGCGAGATTCTGTGATTGTTTCTTGTTTCTTTTCTCTTCTTTCTTTTACCCCATTAACCATCCGCCCTTTTGAATGGTTTGGAATCGGCATGTGTGTTTGATTTGTTGATTTAAACTGTCCAAAAAGGCGGGTCGTTACATCTTGAATTTATTATTGTGAAGCTTCAAATATCGTGATCACAATTGCACATTATTTGCAACAAGCTTTGTTATTTAGGCGTGAGTTTAGACCTCCTCTCCATGTGAAAAAATTCCCCGTAAAATCAGGTTCCATAAGTTTAGCATAGTTAATGCAGTCTATAAAACATTGATCTTACCAAATATGTGATAAATATCTCATCAGTTAGTAGTTGCCTAACAACACCGTGTCTTAGACCAATGTGCCTATATTTGCTATTATAGACATGAATATAGACTCATGATCGATTGCGTTGCTTGACTATCGCAGTACACAGAAATTGGAGGCATTGATTTCGAACATACTGGAATTTATAGTAGTAAATTAGTTAACAATTCTTATAGCTAATACTGTAAATTTTAGTGATAACGCTGACAATATATGCTGCTAATATTTTGCTGGCATCGATTGAGAATAAACGATAATGATAATACTTGAATCAAATTAGCATGCATAGATGAAGAATACGCTGCAAGTATGCATGCCATTATTGCTTTATTTTTTCATTCAAGTAATCAGTCTAATATAAGTAACATATATTACACCATGTTTACACGCATTTAATATAGCGATAATTTCTTTTAGTATACTTTAGATACATGTTTAAGTTTCATATATGTGAAGGGAATCCAAATTTGTAACATGTGTTTAATTAACCCGAAACAAAGCATATATGGTCAATCCATAAAGCATGCGAGTGATAATATTAAATGAAAATATAGTACTCTGGGTTATACCTTTAACTCCCTAGTCTAAATTTAGTTCGTGTTTTTATTCCCTTTCCCTTATAAAAGTTAATCACAACTCTTTAACTTTCACAATCTCCATCATCGTAAACATAATCATATTCGGAGCAAAGATTTTACATTCTTGAACATACAAAGTAAAGCGATAAGAGGAATGACGAAAGAAGGAATAAGCGCCCGCCACGTCTCATTCTGTTTAGATGGAGCACTAAGTTATCAGACGAAAGTTTATTTTCTAAGATACCAAAATAAGAAAATTTCCTACTATTAATAAGATTTAAAATCTCAATCTGTTTAGATGGAGCACTAAGGCCCCGAATGTATTTTATATGTAATGTAAAATATGTACTATAAATTTACGACAGTATTAAAGTATGGATTTTTAATTAAAGTATGTATTTTTAATGTGAGTAGCAATACCTCTACGTCTCCATGTGAATTGAAAATCTTGTATATATATACGCTCATATATATATTATATTTACATCTAATGTTCTAATATATACGATATAGGAGGGCAATATGTCTATCAGTATAGACAAAAAGTGGATAAATGAATCTGATCAAAGATCTACATACTATATAGACGGGGTGAAGAAGTTTATTAGTTTTGTTGATGAAAATGGTGGTAAGAAAGGAGTGTATTTATGCCCTTGCACTCGGTGCAAAAATATGAAGACGATCAAATTAGATGACATTCATTTTCATTTGCTTAGATGGGGTTTTATCCAATCATATACCGTATGGTATTTTCATGGGGAAAAAAGGGTAGAGAAGGAAAAACAACAACCAGTTAGTCATGCCACAAGTACCGACAAGTCTGAACATATTATGATGGAAGATCTAGTCAATGATGCAGATAGATTTCATCATTTTCAACCTGAAAATTCGTTGTCTGATCATGCTAATGTTGGAGAGCCGTCTACGGTTGATGGCAATTGGCAGGCCAATGAAAGTAAGAAGTATAAATCACTTTTTGGTAGCGCAAAAGAGCCACTGTATCCTTCATGTTCAAAAGGGTTGACGAAGCTATATGCCATTGTGAAACTAAATAGCTTGAAGACCCAATACGGCTTTTCAAATAATGGTGTGACTGCACTCCTCGAACTAATAAAGGAGTTACTCCCCGAAGGTAACACGCTGCCGACAAAGTACTCCGACGTGAAGAAGTTAATTAAGCAAGTTGGGATGAATTACAAAACTTATGATGCATGCATCAATGATTGCATATTATACTAGAAAGATGATGCGAATAGAGTTTCGTGTACAAATTGCAACGAACCAAGATATATGACATCATTCAACGAAGAAAGAAAAGGCATCAAAGTACCTCGAAAGACATTAAGACATTTTCCTTTAATTTCTAGATTGAAGAGATTGTATACTGTACCATGGATAGCAGATGCGATGACCTGGCATGGTCGTGCTAAGTCTGATCCAACCGTAATGCATCATCCATGTGACACTTCTCAATGGAAAGCCGCGGATTATTTTGACCAAACGTTTGCTGTCGAGCCACGAAATGTCACACTTGGAATAGCAACAGATGGTTTCTGTCCACATGCTTCTCTATCTAACCCTTACAGTTGTTGGCCAGTAATTGTAGTACCATATAATCTTCCTCCGTCTATGTGCATGAAACGAGAGTTTTCAATGTTAACACTGTTGATTTCTGGGCCAAAACAACCAGGGAAGGATATTGATGTTTATTTACAGCCGTTGATAGACGAGTTAAAGCAGTTATGGGAAGGAGTCGTTACATATGATTCATTAAATAAATCCGAATTCACAATGAGAGCTAGGGTGTTGTGGGCAATCCATGATCACCCTGCTCTTGGGACTTTATCGGGATGTACAACTCACGGTTATTTTGCATGTCCGGTTTGTGGGGAAAACACTTGTTCTTATCATCTTCCTGAAAGTAAGAAGGTGTGTTACATGGGACATCGAATGTTTCTTCCTAAAGAACACAAGTTTCGATACGACAAGACAAATTTCAACAACGAACAAGAACTTCAATGTGTTAAACGGACATTGACTGGTTTTGAAGTTGAAAAGAAAGTAGCGAAAATCAAAATGAAAGTTGGTAAACACAAAGAAGAAATTAGTCGAAAACGGAAAAAGTCAATTTATGAAGAAGTTGACAATTTTTCTACATGGTACAGGAGGTCTATCTTTTTTGATTTACCATATTGGAAAGCAAATATGATTCGCCATAATATTGATGTTATGCATACAGAGAAAAATGTCACAGAGCATTTCATCAGCACCATTATGGACCATAAAGATAAGTCAAAAGATGGCATCAATGCACGCAAGGATTTGAAAATCATGGGTATAAAACAAAAGTTGTGGGTGATGGAAGATCCTGAAACAAATAAAATAATCATACCAAAGGCAACTTTCACTTTGAGCAAAGAAGAAAAGATACGGTTTTGCACCGTTTTGAAAAACCTGAAAGTGCCCAACAAATTCTCTTCAAACTTCCACAACAATGTGAGCATCAATCCTCCCGAACTAAGAAATATGAAGTCACATGATTACCACGTCATAATGCAACATTTGCTTCCGGTATTGCTTCAACATTCTTATCCACAACATAAGGATCTGCGAAATGCTATTCATCGTATTATTCTATTCTTTAACATTTTGTGCTCAAAGGTGATCAATAGGGAACACCTTATAAAAGCAAAGGCTAGTTTGGTAGAAGCAATGTGTGTTTTTGAAAAACATTTTCCGCCTGCATTTTTTGATATCAGTATCCATCTTATGGTTCATTTAGCCGATGAAGCATTAATTTGTGGTCCTGTCAGATATAGATGGATGTATCCCTTTGAACGGTAAATAACTAATTTCAGTTATGTACATTATTATTCGATAGAAATAGCTATTATGTACAATATATAATTGGTCACATTCACAGGTTGATGAAAACATATAAAGGATATGTGCGCAACAAAAGATACATTGAAGGTTGTATTGCAGAAGGATATATCGTACAAGAAGCTAGCCTTTACTGCATGGAATATATGCCAAACGGAGGTGATGGCAATCATAAACATACCCGCGAAGCATTTTTAGACGAGGACGATGAGTTTGCTGGTGAGATACCTTTAGATAATGGTAAAGATATAACGTTAACCCAAGTGCAGTTTGAACAAGTGCGTAGATGGGTCCTTAATAAGTATGATGGATTGGATGAATGGAAGAAGTAAGTTCACACCTTTGTTTTGAATTTCCATTTTTTAATTCAATTTATGTTTTCATTTTGATATGTGTTTTCCGTAGGAGGTATAACTCCTATGTGAAAAGTACTAGATTTTAATCACGAGGCAGAGGTACAACTGTCGAAGTCGTTCAAAGTTTTACTCTATGGTTACGCAACGAGGTATTACAGCATCTTAAGTAGTTCACGTGTTTATAAGTTGGCAATACACCTTCGTGACCATGTTTTGTTTTACTTATTGTATTTTATGTAGTTGTTGAAGTGCATCGATGTTGATCCAACTCTCTGGCGGCTAGTGCATGGGCCGAAGTTCACGGCGCTTAGTTATACTAAGTACCAAGTGAATGGTTTTTTATTTTCCACGAAAATGTATGAAAATCGTATGGTAACACAAGATAGCGGTGTATGCATGAAAGCAATTACAAAATTTAGAGCGAGTGGTAAAGGTAAAAATTATAAGGAAGCAGAAACAACGTATTACGGAGTCATTCAGCAGATACTTGAGTTGGATTACACTGACTTCAAACAAACAGTTTTTTATTGTGATTGGGTAAAGGTCGAGGATAGGATCAATGGTTGCAAAATAGATCCTGTTTCAAACTTGATCATGGTTAATTTAGGGAAATTGAAGAGCAAAGATAGTGTGAATGATGAGCCATTTATTCTTGCATCAGAAGCGAGTCAAGTGTTCTACTCAACAGATTTAAAAAATAACGGTTGGTCTGTGGTTTTGCATACACCAAAACGGTTGACTACAAATGTGGATGACATTGAGTTTCCTATCGTCTATCAATCAGCTTTTGAAGATAATGAAAAATTAGAAGACATTACCAAAACCATTTGTTAACTGATGAATTGTTAAATGCTTCATTTCTCGTTTGAATTCCTATTCCTTGGGGTAGTAGGAGTGTGAGATATCATTGAACCAAACAAAAACTCACATAAAGAGAAGGTTTCTTAAAATGTCTATATTGTTGTTGGTTTCTGTTATATTGAAAAGTTTCATGATAGTATGTTTTTTATAGACTTGTAGATAAAAGGGGATTTATTTGTAAAACTAAACGTGGAATCGAAATTACAAATTTAAACCATTTTCATTAGTTGATTGTAGTCAAATTTGAAATCCAAGTAGTTCTTCTGTTGTTATTGCTTTTTTACTTTTGTTATCATAGAATGCCAATCAATAATAGATAAAAGGGCCTTTAAATTATTTTTATCTACTTAAAAATCCAAGATTCAATTATTTAAGCAAATTCCAATTATTAAATCATTCAATAAATCGTTATATTTGAAATTAAAGTTAAAATTTAACTTTAAAATATTTAAAATCAATTAGATATCCCTGCAATATACATTTCATGTTGACATCTAATTGATTCGCTTCATTTTACGGTCATTCAATATTCGTTATTCAATTTCTCTATTGATTATAAACTATTCAATATACAGAATTCCTTTTTATTAAATTGACTACATAATAGTAGTGGTAAAAATAATCTACATGACTTTAATTGAAAATAAAATGATTTTATATGCCATTCAAATACTATAATTTGAAATAGAAATTAATTATTATTTACCCATGTAAATTAAAGTTATATTTTTATTTCAGCTAATAATAATTAAATCACTTAGATTCCTTAATTCAACTCCTTAGATTGATTCATTTAAATTTGGAAGTAAAAACTAATAAAATTCCCCAAGTTCTCAATTTTTTATCCTGTTATATTTTATTGCAATTATATTCTTATTTATGGCTATACAGTTTCAGTATATACACTGAAACTACTAAGGTTTATTAGTAGACCTGTCAGTACAATATGAAATAAATAAGTACTTTAGATTAGTGCATGACCATAACTACAACCTATATAGTATAACCAATTTTGCCTGCATTTATTTCACACTACAATCTCCTAAACAGTTATATCCTAAGTACCAAAATATAGACCATGAATATTCTATCTTTCTATATAATAATACCTATTCTATATTACAGTCAACTCAGAAATTAGCTGAAACTTTTATTTTTTTAGATATATGAGTATAACGTTGCAAATTAGCAGTGTGATGTTACAGTACTTTATCGTTTTACTTTTGTTTTGCATTTACATGGAAAATAGAAAGGTAAAATGTAAACTCATAGTATAGTTAATTCGACTCAACTCCCCTCTCCATTAAACCAGTGTAATATGAAGTTCCCAAATAACTGATATCACCACTTGTAAAAGATGAATAATATTTACTGGTCTAAACTGATATTGTCAACAACAAACCAACTTTCAAAGCCATTATAGGATATTCTTTGTAATATAAAAATTAATAGCCTAAGCGTGTGTGTGTTTGCATCATTTATTTTTGTAGAAAATGATTTCTAAATTTAATGTGGACAAAAATGATATGATGTACCAGACAATGGCTTGTATCAACATACTGTAGACTTTTTTATATAATTCAATTTACGTTATGCAAAAACAACAAGCAATTTTATATGCAGTATCATCTTTTAGTTATTATAATCAAATACACATAGTAACACATTAATAAATCCTAATAACTACTGGAAAATAGAAGTAAAGACGTATACAAACTAAAAGAACAAATTCCACAAACAAGACTGGGGAAAATGACGTGAAACAGTAATATTGTTGTTGATATTTTAGTTATGTTAATTCATCACTAAACAACAAATATGTGCTTATGTAATTTGATCATCTAATATGGGAGATCGAGGAAACTCACTTCAATGTCTACAGGCAACCTATACATGGGTCTATAACATAACAACCAATAGTCTCTGCAACTAATTTGCATACACAATAATGATGTTTAAAGATGAATTTGCATTATAGATGGATACACTATTGCAAGTGATTGTATCATTTGGCCAGTAATATATTTTATATATATAGTATCTTTCTACCACCGTTTTATAGAAAAAGAAGGCATCAAAGTTGTTGCAGTGATTTAAAAGTTTTTCTCGTTTCCATGAGAAACCATATTTACTGAATGAGAAACACAATACAGACGATTTTGTAGTATACCCCTAGCTTATTATTTCAGTTTTCTATTACTGTGAGTTGTGGGCAATTGTAAACAGTTCATAAAACACCAGCAGAGAGCATCTTCACCATTTTCTTACAAAATGCAAAATTCGCATGGTTCATTTTTCATATTATTTACAGCTTCATGTTTAATCATATGTAAACACATTTTTATTTTTTATTTTAAAGTTGCACCTGCTACCTCTTATTAATAGAATTAAATATCAATACATCATAAAGTTAAACAAGCCCTTAGATGTGAGAACCCTGTCATAAAATTTATAAAACAAGTTTTTCCACCTACTCATGGATATTTCACATTTTTTTTCTTCTGTTGCTTGTATCCTTCTTGTTCAGCTAACGCCTAAGGAGTCATGGCTCTCATTTGATCAAGAAGCCAGATCAATCCATAACAAGGTATTTTTACTTGATTATTTGTTTGCTCTTTTTTTCTTTTTTTTTCTTTTTTTGCATTTCAATATATAGTCACAAACTCTTTGGGTTCAAGCATTCGTAGGTTGGCCAGGAACAAGTGCTAGAATTCAATCTATTAGCAGCAGCAGTGGAGAATCTTGTCTTCAGGTGCGGAATTAGTTTCTAGATATTTTATCCAGTGCAAAGTCATTTCTGAGAAATGTTAAATAATATAATATTTAATTCACTATAACAAGAACTGCATAGCATATTAACCTACATCACAATCCAGCTAGTATTTCACATGATTTCTCTATTATCAGCATTGCTGCACCTATCATTGGTCCCAATTTTATATTTGTTTGCATTATACGCAGCATATACAAATTGAATTATATATGCAAATAGATTGTTTGTAATAGGTTTTTTGTATCTTTCGTTTTACTTTATGATAATACATTATCAAGTGCAAAAATAAATTTTTGCTCAGCATAATTATTTTGTTGAGGAAAAATTAGTGGTGCTTATAACACTGCTGTGCATATTTATTGATCAGTGAATTGATTCAATCTAATATAGTCTTCTACATACTAAGTATCACCCTCGTTTCCTTACACTATTCAAGTGTTTACAATATATCTTCCAATGTGTACCTAGATCTGATAGCAATGATATATTCACTTTTACGAAGTCAGTGTTCATTTCATATACTTACCGCGTAATGTAATGAAAACCAAAATTTCCAGATCCTTAACTTTGACAACAAATGGATTAAGAAACTTTAGGATATGATGAAGAAATCTACCAGTCACAAAATCTACCAATTTCTTGACTCATCATTATCTGTAATTGGTTATTTAACCGTGTGCAGGAAACTATGTCACAAAATCCAGCATCATCACATTCATCATGTTCAGGAGAAAAAATTGTTGATCAAAACTTATTTGGTATTCCAGTCTCAGAAAACGCTGGAAAAATCGCCACTGTGCTGGGTAAACTAGTAAGAGCTCATGTGCCGATATCATACATAAGTTGGAACAAAGTACCCGGTACATATAAGGATGATGTTTGGAACCAATTGGTGGTAAGTGTTTACTTTGATTCATTTCTGACAATATTTAAAAAATATTTATGGTCAGTCACTCTATTTTGCAATGTATATGCACTACCTGTTACAGTCGGTTTCTGAAACCCGTTTTAAGTCTGATAGAGTTGATTAACTTGTTTATGTATTTTTCTTTTTGCAGAAAATGTATGCGCTCAAACCGCTTTCAAAGGAAATTTTTTTAAAAAGAATGTCCGAGGCTTTTAGGAGACACAAAAAAAACTTGAGAGCAAGTTTTTATGACACTTTCGACAACGACGAAGAACGAATGAAAAATTGTCCACTTACAATTGCTCAAGAAGATTGGAACGAGTTCATAAAAAATGAAGCAACGCCTGAAGCGAGCGGAAGAAGGGAGTTAGCCAAAAAAAATAGACCATTGCTCAGTTATGCTCACCATGCAGGCCGTAAAAGTCACGCTAGAATAGAACACGAAATGGTAAGTTATATTCATTTTTTTTCAAAAATGGTAAAAATCACAACTAACATATTTTATATATTGCAGATCGTTGCAAATCCATCTGCAAATATCAACCGTCGTCATGTATGGGGGAAGACACACACGAAAAAAGATGGTAGCATATCAGATGCCAATTCTTCGTACTTCGTAAGTTATTTCTGCTCCTAAAGTTAAACATGAGCAATTTTCTTTCTTTTATGCACTATGTGTCCATATAAGTATTATGCAATCTCAGGAGCAAATTGCGAAATTGAAGGAAAAGATCACCGATAGTGATGAGGAAAAATTGACAGTGGATGAAGATATCGTATCACAAGTGATGGGAAAGGATACAAGGGGTAGGAGCCGCGGTGTTGGGACCGTCATACCAAAGACTAATATTAAGGTTTCTGCTATTGCACATAAACGATTGAAACATGTTTGTGGAGACAATGCTGAGTTGAAAATGAGGATGGGAAGTTTGGAGGGTACGGTGGGAAGTTTGGAGAGTACAGTAGGAAATTTGTCTAGGCAAATAGAGCTTCCGATCAACATGGTGGGAAACATAGAACAAGGAGAATGCAACACATAACTCAATGCTTCTAAATTCGTTGTTTCTCAATCCCAGGATACGACCAATGTGGTGAACAATCAAAAATGTGAAATCCTCAACTCTGATCTAGACATAATAGCAACAGGTATTTATTAGTTGCTTTTTATTCCTACTTGTTTTCGATGCAGTTATTTTGTTGGATAGATCTAGACAATAAATTTTATTGCAATAGGTACTGTATGTCGAGATTCTACATCGTCCAAAATCCATGGGAAATTTGTACCATCCACACATGAAAAATTGGTTTTGGACAATATACTGCTACCAGATGAGAGAACCAACAAAATAAATCATCAATTCGCAGAGACCTTTGTTGATGTTGGAGTGGGTGGGTATGTGTGCCATTCGAAGATTATGATTCGATATCTTTAGCAGGTATGTGAGCTCATCCAAAAATTATTTATCTGGATATGCCATCCAAAAATTATTTATCTTTCTTACAAGTATAGTTGTTGTTTTATTTGTTTTTGCATTTGCATATTTCTATTTTAAAATAAAATCAACATACACAATTTAGAAAAAAAATTCATTGCATTTTTCAATTTTCATTTCATTTTAGCACACATATCAGCCATGGATAATTGTTTCAACTGTTGACTGGCTGAACTAAGATATTTAATCCCATTAGCAATTTTTGTTTGAGTGTTGTTATAGTTTTCTAGTTGTCAGTTTATTTCAAGTTGCATATTTTATTACAAGAAAAACATTCACACAATCTCATTTGAAAAAGAAAAAAAATATTCCATTTCATTTTCAATTTCATTTATAAATTTTCCATTTATATTTTGAATTTTCAATTTGCATTTTCAAACTACCTATTACAAAACTATTCACTGTTCTCTAGCCTTCATCACTGCCTTCAAACCATTCTCTACTCAACTGCATCACCTTCACAACTTTCCACCATCACTTGCATCAACAACACATTACCCCTGCCATACCAAACACAAGTCACCGCATACCAGGCTTCTTCACAAAACATTCCAGCCACCATCACCACTACAAGTGCTCCACCAAACTACTGCAGCCAATCTGCCATATCAGACAACAGAACTATCGCCTCATCACCCTCCTCTCATCAAAACAGCCATCATCCCTACTTCACAAAACAACCTGAGTTCCGCCAGTCAAACTCCACCATCAAGTTTAACAACCAACAACAACTCCCCTACTGCACAGTGCCACTTTAACTACACCTAATAGCCTCTGCAAAGCGATTGCTTCCTCTACTTGAACCACTTTCCCCTTGACACAGTCAAGTCCACTTCATTCAATCCATCTCCTAACCACACTTCTCTGCCACTTCTTTTTCCAATCTTTATAAGAAAAAGTAGTACAATTTCTGATGTTATGCCCAAATACATTATAGTTGTCACATGGTATTAGTTTGTACTCATAAGATACTTGAATGTATAACTCCTCTCGATTATAGTCTATGCCATGTACTGTTTGGGGATATCCAAAGTTAACATTAATTTCAAGTAGAATTCTTGCAAAATTTAGGCAGGTCTCCTTTGCTGTGTTTGTATCCATTCAAATAGGCTTGCTAAGTATAGACGCAATTCTGGTTATTGCATCTTTGTTCCACATCTCTAAACTTAAATCATGTAGTTTAATCCAAATTGAAAAGGAAGAAAAGTAATCCATAATGAACTTCATTCTGTTGGCACAGATTATGTAATTCTGTTGGCTTTATTTCCAGCTGTTTATCCCATTAGCAAAGCGAGTTCATTCAATCCACCATCCTTTTTACAGATAGTTGAAAGAGTCCGAGTCTTGGGGTAAGCTTGGTGATCTGGATGCATATGAGATTGAAGGAGGCAAAACAAAATCTGAAATACTTCAAAATCTTGCAGAGTTCCAGTTTTCTTGTGTATGCAACATGGAAGTTCATATTATATTTATTGTTGCTGAGAAAGTGCTGTTGTATAATACTTCAAAATCTTGTAGAGTTCCAGTTGTCTTGTTGTATATTATAACATATATGAGCAACATCTTTTCCATTTATTTTGTATAATACTGCTATTGTGTAATATTGACCATATTTTGTATAATACCGCTTCTATTGTAATCCAACTATTGCTGTATCTATTACTGCTTCTATTGTATAATACTGCATCTATGCTGTTGTAATTCACGGCTATGAGCTGTGTCAATTAGATACTGCTTTTATTGTATTATACTGCATCTACGGTATTGCAATTTATGGTCATGAGCTTTGTGAATTAGATACGCCTTATTGCTGTATCTATTATATCAATTAGATACGGTCAAAAGCCGTATCTAATTCATGTGCTCAGTATACAAATTAGATACGGCTATGGGTCGTATCTAATTGGAGAAATAGATATGGCCAGAGGCCGTATCTATTTGGAGAATTAGATACAGCCCGAGGCCGTATCTAAATGGAGATGTAGATACGGCCTGTGGACGTATCTATTTCTCCAATTAGAAACGGCCCTTGACCGTATCTAAATATCTAGTTAGATACGGCCATTGTCCGTATCTATTTCTCCAATTAGATACGGCCCATGGCCGTATCTACTTCTATAATTAGCTACGGTCCTTGGCCGTATCTAACTGGAGAATTAGATACGGTCCGTGGCCGTATCTAATTATTAAACACGCTTTATTTTGATACGGATTAAGGCCGTGCCTAATGGTTTCGATACGGCCCTAAGCACTGCCTAATTAGCCTTTGTGGTGTAGTGTGTAGCCTTGAATATATATTGCAGGCTTTAACATTACTGCTGGTGCAATGTGAAAATGTATACATGCATGTATGTTAGTTGATCTTCTAATGGACTGATGCAATGTGAAGGTCCTACTTGCTTGAAGAATGCGTTGAATGCATTCCCAGCATGCACAAGTGAAAGTGTGACTGCAAGGGTGAATGCACTATTTAACTTTGATTCTGTATTTTGGTTTATTTCTTATTTCTTAAACTTTCATTCAACCATGTCTGTCTATTGTGTGTAACTTTGCTATTTGAGTTGTTAAGTTAATGTCGTATGTCTAGAGATCTGCAAGTGTCACTAGCTAGTATCAGGTTTTACTCTCAAGATTAATTGCAAAGAATTTACTCTCAAGGTAAGCATTTTATGATATTTATATTAGAAGTATAAACCAGTTATTGTGGGTGCAAAATATATGTATATCTTTACTTTCAAGGTAAGCATTTTTTGATATTTTATATTAGAAATATAAACCAGTTATTGTTTTCTTGCTCTATTGTCTACAGGTAATTAGCATTTTCGAAGTGAAGAACAGCTGCATCAAAAATTGTCGGTAATTAAGCCATGAATAGGACTTTAACTGTTATATATTATAATATTTTGTTCGTATTAGTTGTGTAGACTTGTTTGTAAACGGTTGTGGTATGTGAATTCGCTTATTTTGTCGAAATACTATTATTGAAATGATTATGGATATCATATTTGATTATGCAATTAACGTGTTTTTTCAATTATTTGAATATGATGATTATCGATGTTGGTTTGAAAATGATAATTATGTGATTGATTGTTTGTTTTAATATGGCTACCATATATAAGTGATTGTCGAAAATGATACAAGCCACTAACAGTAAATAGCGGCGTTTAAAATGTGATGTGCATCAATCAATAAGTTTTAGTAGCGTTTCAAAAGTGCTACGGGGACAAATGCAATTTACAAAAAAATGTAATTTTGGTGCATTTTGAAAACGCTGCAAAAAAAAAATAGGGTTTCAGAAACGCTACAATATGTTTGTTTTTGGTAGCGTTTACTACAACGCAACTAAATCTTTCAGACTTTTAGTTGCACGTCGTGTCGCAGCATTTACCAAAATGCTACTAAAAGTTTTGGTAGCATTTTTTCAATGCTACGAAATGACATTTGTGGTTGAGACTAAAGTACATAACGTCCTCCAAATGTTGGGCGGTATATTACTCATGACTGCTAAGGGCAGTATGGGGTTACGTACTAATAGTTATTGGATAAATATAGAATGACTCACTAGATAGTTTTCTGTTGGTTAATATAACTAAGGTCAAACTGGAAAATATCAATGTGACAAAACTACACAATTCTCTTAACTTGAGAATAATGTTGATCTTCAATGTAGAAGCTCCTATTTGATTATAGTTAAACGTGGCACGACATCCATCAAAGGACTATAGTTGGTTCAAGTGGAAGCATTGAAAGTGAAATACTATTCAAGAGAGGATTCGTCTCCTTAGTTATATGGGTTTAGTATCACGATCGACTGAAGTCAACTCAAAGTCAAAGTCTCTGGCCAAAGCATTTCGGTTAATAATAATTGTTGTTATTGAACCAAAGACTTTGCGTTTGGACTATAGAGTTGAATGTGGACATATTGGAATTCTGACCATTACCAAATTCCATAAGTCAAAAGTGATATAGTTTTGACGAAGAGACTTGGTGTAAATAATAGTCACAATCGGGCAATGCTTAACAAAGTAAAATTGGATTTTACCGAAATCAAGTAAGTGATGAATTTGACCAAAATGTCACACCACCTACTAAGTGATGTATGAACGTTAATATTCGAATAGTTTAACATTAATCGCTGACCAAATTTACACCTGACGAGTCACACAACCGAAACGATGAAATATTAATTTATAGGCAGCTCAAATATGGGAGATAATGGTTTGACTTTGAATGGAAAAGATGGAAGGAGATTGAGTAAAAGATGAGATCCTAAATTCTCTCATTCCTTTCCTCTATTTAAGCATCTCGACCCTCATTCGCTATTGATTTTTTTGGAGCCTCCATCCCTACACATTGCTGGCCAAACTCCCTCTCTCATCTCCCTATTTTCTCAAGCTCAAATCAAGGCATAAGCAAAAGTGAAAATGGAAATTCTAGTATACGAATTGATGGTAACAACCGTGATTTCAATATAAGAGGAAGATTTAATGATTTTGATATAAATAAAAAATACAAAAATTTATGGGTTCGGTGCGAAAATTGTTATGGATTAAATTATAAAAAAAATTAGATCAAAAATGAATATTTGTGAGCAGTGTGGATAACATTTGAAAATGAGCGGTTCAGATAGAATCGAACTTTTGATTGACCCGGGCACTTATAATAATCTATTAGATTGTGTCCTTAGGCACCGCGATGCAATCATATCACACCTAAACTGGACATGTATATTTTTAGGTTTTCATAGTTTTGGTTTGTATATTCATAATGATACCATGAGCGCTTTAGGACATCTCCAAGGTATGTTTTCGGATACCGCTATATAATTACAGCCTATCTTTACTCAATGGATACAAAACACCCATGCTTTAGCACCTAGCGTAACAGCTCCCAGTACAACAATAAGTACTAGCTTAACATGGGGGGATGGTGAGTTAGTAGATCATGTTTATGGATTAATGAAAATGTGCAAAAGCTCTATTTGCCTCTACCATTCTACGAGTCTCTTCCTTTTTGTAGTAAAGTCGTGGTTTATGCTGGAAAGAATGCAGAGCTAACCCTAAATTATACTGCTCTCTAAAAGGTTTGCCTATTCTATTTGTCAAGCTTGGAGAACATAGTACTCAGACTTACTAGATGAAATACCTTGATTGGTGAAGGGCTTAAAAACGCCTTAGGTAGCTGCTATCTATCGGGTCTTTTCTAAGAGGTTTGGTGGTTGAGTCGAAGCGGAGAAGGAGACTAAGTCATCGGTCGTGCCGGGATTGATTTCCTGCTTCCAGCTGAATTAGGGCAAATCAATTCAACTACTATTCGATAGTTGGTGGTTAACGGTTCAAGGAGTAGCACTCTTTTTTATCAGAAATCATTTCAAGGAGCATACTTCATCATTTCAAGATGTGCTTAAGGGCTTTGGCTACAAGGTACATTCCTAATATGATTAAAAATATTAAGCTATATTTATAATGTTCAATTTATACACACACATGCTCACACGCGCACATAGATATATGTGTGTGTACATATATATGTATATTTTATTGTTAGTTAGATGACGATTCCAACATGTAATTATATTATCACAATAAATGATTGGTTGTATGTAAATGTATATATGTTTAAAAAAAATATGATAATACAAACTTATGCAGCAAGGCTTAGGATTATAAAAAACAAATTTTATTATTTAAATAATTTAACATATAATATACATATATTTACATAGTTTAAAATTTAAATACTACATCATACATATATAAAATATGAAAATATAATTTTATATCTAATGTTTTGTGAGTATAATATTTTTGGCAGGAAGAAAATATTTTTTTCTTATTTATATATTATTTTAAACAATATTTAAATCAACTAATCATATAAATAATTATATAAATTCATATATATGTATTAAAAATATGTTTATATTTTATAAAATTATTTTAATACATATTATAATCTTAGTTGAAATTAAAAAAACTTTTTTTTATACTTTTAAATATTTAAATATAAATCAAAAAATAGAAAATATATTTTAAATTTTTTTAAATTATAAAATTATATAATAAATTTTCAAACTATAAAAAAATTATCTAAAATTTTATTGGAAAATTAAAATTCAAATTTATTTCTAAAAAATAAATTTTTTATTAATTTTTAATAATTTAATACGTTTTTATTAATATATATATACATATTAAAATTAAAAATTAAAAAAAAATATCTAGAGCCATGTGCAAGACCAAGTGGATATATATTTAAGTATAAATTATTTTATGATTTTTATTTGTATTAATAGATATTTATTATTATACATATATATAACTATTCAATATATACATATATATATATATATTAAAAAATTATATTCATACATGTACTGTTTTCGATATTATAGAAAAAATATTTAATATATTTTATAAATGATTTAAACATATTTATATAGTTATAAATATATACATATTGTTAATATTTATATTTATATTTATATATTTATACAAAATTATATACAAATAAAATTTTAGTTTATACATATATATGTATTTTGTAATATTTAGGTATAAAAGAAAACGTATATATATAAACATACATTTGGACAATATATTTGCATATTGGAAGAGCTAACGCGTCCATTGTGATGAAAATCCCAACATTTATACACGGGTATGTTATACCTTACACGGATTGATCTGGTACACACATATATATGTATGTATAATACACATAAATATATAATATAACATAAATTAAATTATACAAAATCATTTTATAAATTTAAATAAAATAAAGATTTTATTTAAAAGAAATTTAGAAATATTCTAAATAAGTTAGACTTAAAAGGCCCAATAAAGATCCAATATGGTAAAAAATTTGAAATTCACTCATAACTTCCGTTACGAGCTGACCCAGTTCCAACGACGGTATTAGAGCCCAATGGCCTATGCAGTCCAAATTAGTCATGTTAGGGTTAACTAATTAAGTTCACATCTCACTTAGTATGGTGTCTAGCAAGGCAGTGTCTAGCATTGGATTTGGGTAATCTTGTACTCTGCCCTACTTAGCTACTGGCCTGGACCGAACAAATATATAAGCCCAAAGGTTGTCCTAATAGAAAACGCTTAAATTTAATTGAATCTTGGGCTAATTTTTTTAAAATTAAAATGTAAGATTTTAATTTTTAAATTTAAATTTAAAATAATATATACATAATATAATAAAAATTTTCAAAATGTTTGAAAAATAATATAAACTGGTACCGAAATTTAAATTTATTAATATGGTTAATAAAATAAATAAATTAATTAAATGAGTTAATTAATATAAAAAATATATTTATTATATATTTTGATATATGTTATGGTATTTTAAAATGTTTAAGATATATAAGTGTACACTTGTGTATATAACATGATTTTCAAAATTAATATAATTTAATTAAAATTATTTAATTAAATAAATTAATTAAAGGCTAGTTAATTAAACAAATTAATTAAAGGTTAATTAATTAAACAGATTAATTAAAGGTTAATTAATTAAATAAAAATACACATATACGAGGTATATGTGCCATACTATAAAGGTTATAGTACATAATAATTATGAAATATAATTGTTATATTAAATTGATAAAAAATTAAATAAGATTAATTAAATAAGATTTAATTAATATAATATATACATAAGACTGTAATATAAGTAATATAAAAGTTATATAATAATAAAACTTATATAATATGAATGTATAACTAAAAGGTGGAACATTAAGAAACCCAAATAGACTCAAGAAATAAATATATGTGCAAATGTACGTATACCATGATTTCGGATGTGTCCGACACTTGAATTACGAGTTTATTTCATAAGAAATACATTATTCCATAAGTCGATATCACTCGATATAATATATTAAAGATTATGAATCTTTAATATAAAGTTATCCTCTATCATTTATAAATTAACAGATTGGTTTCATACTCTTTAGTTGTTGAGCTTTCCTCAAGCTATGGAAGTTATGTATAGTACCACTAATATATTGAATTGACAAGTTAAGATAACTGCATGTATTTGTTGAGCTTTCCTCAAGGTACATGCATTATGCTTAGGGCATTGCGAAATGATAGGTTTGAATGAACAATCTCACTTTACTTGTTGAGCTTTCCTCAAGGTAAAGGCGGAATTAGGGCGAGGTACCATGGTTAGGAGTTGAATGTGATACAATCGATAAGGAGTTATCCATCATATGTGGGCCTATGATTTGTTGAGTTTTTCTCAAGGTTGGAATCCCAAAGGCATACGAGTCTTAACACTCGCTAGTAAAGCCGAAAGACTTCTATGTTTCGCTTAGGGTTTGTGAATTATAAAAGACTGGTGGAAGCCTTATTAGAAAAATGAAATGATAATGTTTGACCTTTCTAATATTATAAGAACATATGCTATATAATATTATAATAATCAATATTGATAAATTTATGCAATTAATACTATTGATAAAATGTTTATCAATTAAAATATAAAATAAACTAAATTAAAGATTGACACATAGAAATATAAAATATACTTACTAATAAATGCTTTTTGCATGTTAATGTTTCAATACCCATGCAAGCGCCTAATTTTACAACTATTAAATACATTCGTAATTTGATTGCTTACGTGTTTATTTTGTCAAGATCGTGTATTGCATTCTATGAGTTTTGAACTTTAAAATCGGTATAAGACTATGGATATTTGATCCACATACTATCACATATAAGTGTTGCATAGGGAATGGCCACAATTCGTAATGTACAATATTTCAATGAAATTAGTTCATCCGAACTAAGAAAATAAACCATAGTGCGAGATCGAGTATTTGATTTTGTTGATTAAAATAAAAGATCATATTGTGTTAAATGTAACGTAAGACCAAAACTACAATATAGATCTAAGAACTCGATTGCTGAAATGTTATTTTTGATCGGTTTACACAAAGTGCAACATATTTAATGTCCTTAAAAGTTAAGGATGATCAAGTATGCATTTGTAAAGACTTCGTTATGATGTTGTAGTAATGGTATTCATTTGCATGGTTAGACCATTTAGAAAGAAAAATGAGTGTACAAAAGTAGATGTTGTTTAAGGTACAGTTGGGATGAAGAGAGTGAATGGTCACTTTTACTTCATAAAGAAACATTAGAAACGAGAATTGTAAAATAATAATTGATATTTAATATTGGAATAAGAAATATGATTTGTATTCCGAAATGTTTTTCATATAGAAACTGTTTTCTATAATATTTATTTCATTGTGTTCAAGATATTTGATTAAAGAACTCTCCACTGTAAACTAGTTACAGTATATGAAATAAATAATTTATATTAAATGAAAGATGGATGTCCGAATTTAGTATGCTATTATAGTAATGGCGGAAATAGTTGGAGCATGTCATATAGCACTTGGTGATTGCATCAAGTTATGAAAATTGTTTTCGTAAAACATACCAAACATTATTTATGAAATAATGACTGATTTTTGGTGTCGACTAAAAATTAGACGGTTATATTTCAATGTGAATATTATGAATATTCGTTATGAAATAAAACTATAATGAGGTATTTTTTAACAACAAAAATGGTGAAATTGAAAATACTAAAGTTTCAAAAATTATTTACAATTATTTTGAAATTATAGACTAAGCCATAGTTTTGAGAAGTAAATTTTATTATATGATTATGAATCATATAACACTGGTTAATTATATCTCAAATAATTAAGGGCTATGCACCCATTTAGTGAGAGCGTCATAAGAGCTGATGAACTATTCAGATTGATACGTATAGATCTATGCAATCGTAAGTCTATTAATACCAAAACGGTTCCTCATACTTCGCTATATTCACCAATGAGTTATCATGGATATGAACACATGTACTTGATAAGCATTTATAAGTATATGATATGCTCATAGAATATAAAATGAAATTAAATAATATAACATGCAATATAAATGATTCATTTGATCAAATGGGTGAGTATATTGGAAAGAGTTCCATATGTACCTAATATGAATAAAGATTCAGTCTTAAAGCTTACTCCTCCTTATAATACATAATGATATATTGATAAGGAGTAATCGAATTTATTGGACAAAGCACGAGTAAAGATGAGTGAAGTTGAGTTAAACTCTTTCTATAAGGTGTGTACTTAAGAGTAGTACACAATATTAAAATTAGTATCGTCCAAAGAATAGTTTATAAAACTATATGAGATAAGAGTTTATATGAAACCCCTACCTATCCTAAGCCAAGGAGTAGTAGGTTGTGCGAGTCAAAAGACTACACATAATAATTATATTTAAGGGATCTTGTATGAATCGTCCCAAAAGAATTTTGGAAACGATAGTCATTAGATGACTAATTTATGTTGTGAATATAAATATATTATGAACTAATGCAAAACTAGTTTTATGTAAGGCAATTCATAAAATGCTTATGAATACTTGTTTCATTGCACTGAGAAATAACAGTTGTTTCAAGAAATACCAACTTCATATCAAATGAATTTCTTTAAGAAATTATTGGTATAAAATGAATTTGGATATGATCCAATGATAAAACTGATTACAAGAGATGAAATAAAATTGACTGAACCTAAATGAACATAATTACATTAGAACGTTTAATGAGTATTCTTGTACATTAAAGACAAAATGTGAGTTTCTTGTCACTATCACGAATAAATAATCCTCGGTTGTTTAAATAAAATATTAATAGTATTGACTCTATGATATGGTACGACGCACTAATCTGAAGTAGATTCCAAGTACAATATCAAAATATGATTTTGATAGTTGTATCCAAAGGGATATGATCCATTTGCTGCAAATGTGTCTTTATGAGAAAGATAAATGCAGTTGGAATATAATGAGCCACATTGATAATAATATAACCGTGAATTTCAATTATTGAAATTAACATAGAAGATTCACCATTCGATGTGCTCAAGTTGGTTTGAATTTTACTCACAAAATTATCGCCTAGTATGACTTTATGTTTTGGTATATATGTGTTGAAACGGAAAGTTCTGAACATAGATTTAGAGTAGTCTGTTTGCACATAACAAACAAAGTTTCTCGAAGTCAGTGGGAGCAATATTAGGTTTGTGGGTTTTTGGATATGATCCAAAAACAAATATTTTGATATCAAATAGTTTGATTGTCAATCAAAATGCAGAGGAAGCATGTGCTCATAAGAAAGAAAGTTAAAAGGTACATAACTATTTTTAAATCATAATTAAATAACACATTGCTGATTGTTAATGATGTACTTGTGTTAAAATCAACCATAGTTTTTTTATTACTCAACGTTGGATTTGTAAATGATGCCTTTTATAGTAAGTATAAAAGATATTAGAAAGGTCATAAACGATATGCAAGAACACCTTATTAAAATGTTTAATACGAAACATGCAAGATTGATTCCTTATGTATTGGTATGAGGAATTATCATACATGTTATGTTGTCTACGATATCGTGAATTGTTTATGTATTTGATATAAAAAGCAAATATCAAATCCAAAGTGATATCGCTAAATAGTTGTTTGAGGTGTTCTTGTGTATTTATGAAATACTAGAGAGTTGCTTACAAAAACAACAAAATTCTTATGAAGGAGCGTTCAAATTCAAACTTTCATAAGTGATATTGAGTATAATATGTCAATAACAAATTCAAGTTAAGAATCTTTAAGTTAGAAATGTTCTAAATGAAAGACAGTGGCTAATTCAATGAAAAAGGCTAAGTATATCACCTTGAATAGCGCGGTAATAAAAGCAATGTATATAAATATAAATGCAAATATTTTATAAAAGAGCCAAGGGTGATTCCAAATGTTAAAAATCTCATAACATTGTTATATAATAACAATGTCGCAATACAATTCATAATAGAACTTAGAGCTCACTAGAAGTCGAGAGACATACTCCGAATAATTCCACATGATAAAACAGTTTATCAACGTCGGAGAGAGTTTATTGACAGAATAGATAATTAAAGCATAATAGCATACTTATTCACCAAGGGACTAACCCGAATGGTTTTTTGATGAAACCGATTGGAGAAGTTGGAATAAGATTCCATAATTGAGCACAAGTGCAAGTGGGAGATTGATAGAGTTAGGGTATGCCATAAGAGAAATTATGTAATTTATTACATATATCAACTAGATAATCAATCTTGTTCAAAATAAAAGGTGTTTTCTTTCTATTATATACTTGATGTATGTGTTATATTAATTATTTAATTTAACTAAAAGTACATTTAATAAGAATTCACAAATGGTATGTTTTGTTATAGTAATTACAAAGTGTTGTAACTGTGACTAATTATTCACAATGTACATAAATGTACCATTTTAAATATTCCTGGTCAATATGTATCGAGACTGGATATCAATGCATCCGTTGAGACTAGAGTACCTAACGCTCTCTAAATGTTAGGTAGTTTATTACTCATTGCTATTGGGAGCACTAAAGGATTACGTACTGATAGTTATTGCAAAACTATGAAATGACTCACTCAATAGTTTTCTGTTGGTTAATATAACTAAGGTTAAATAGAAAATATCGATGTAACAAAATTACATAGTTCTTTTGACTTGAAAATACTGTTGATCTTCAATGTAGAAGCTCCTCTTTGATTATAGTTAAACCGTGGCATAACGTCCATCGAACGACTGTATTTGGGTTGAGGGGAAACATTAGAAGTAAAATACTATTCAAGAGAGGATTCATCTCCGCAGTTATATGGGATTAGTATCACGGTTAACTGAAGTCAACTCAAAGTCAAGTCTCTGGCCAGAGCATTTCAATTAATTATAATTGTTATTATTGAACCAAGGATTTTGTGTTTGGACTATAGAGTTGAATGTGGATGATATTGGAATTTTGACCATTACCAAATTCCGTAAGTCCAAAGTGATATAGTTTTGACGAAGAGAATTGGTTTAAATAAAAGTCACAACCAGGTAATGCTTAACAAAGTAAAATTGAATTTTATCGAAACCAAGTAAGTGATCAGTTTGGCCAAAATGTCGCACCACCTGCTAAGTGAAGTGTAAATGTTAATATTCAAATAGTTTGATATTAATCACTAACCAAATTACAGCTAACGAGTAACACAACCGAAATGATGAATTCTCCTTTGACCAAATGATTTATTAATTTATAAATTGTTATAAATTAATTAATGTTTATGAAATATTATTTATAAATTTGATTCTGATTTGATAAACAAATATTATATGTATTTATAAAAGTAATAAATATATTAATCGATATACGATATTGATAAGCGTTTTAAATTAGGTTTAAAATGCAAAATATTTGTTCGGACTATAGATGGGTTCATGGCCCATTAGAGGGGTTGGTTTGTGTGGCCATAATAGGGGCTATATGCGGCTCAAATATAGGAGAGAATGACTTGATTTTGGATGGCTCAGATGGAAGGAGGTTGAGTAAAAGATGAGATCCTAAATTCTCTCCTTTCTTTTATTTAAACATCTCTACCCACATTTGCTATTGATTTTTTTGAAGCCTCCATCCTTGCACATTACTGGCCGAACTCGCCCTCTCATCTCCCCATTTTCTAAAGTTCAAATCAAATAAATTGCTATTTGATAGCTGATGGTTAACGGTTCAAGGACTAGCACTCTTTTGGATCAAAAATCATTTCAAGGAGCATACTTCATCATTTCAAGGTGTGTTTAAGGGCTTTGGCTACAAGGTACATTCAGAATATGATTAAAAATATTAAGCTATATTTATTATGTCATTATATATATATATATATAATATTGTTAGTTAGGTGATGATTACAACATTTAAATATATTGCTATGATAATTGATTGGTTGTATGTAAATGTATATATGTTTAAAAAAATTTATGAAAATACAACCTTGTGCAACATGGCAGAATTTAAAAAACATTTTTTTATAATTTAAATAATTTAATACACACACACACATTATATATATACACAAGAGTTTGTTTCTCACAGTTACGATATATAGTGAGAGAGAGACAAAGATGATTGCTGAAGGAGAAATAGATGCTTTCCAATCTGAAAGTAATCCTTAATGTTACTAAATCAATCATGTGATCTAATGTATAAGGAAAATAGGGTACATACCCGAATAAATTGCTGAAAAAGAGAGACAAGAGTTTTCTTGAAAGAGGAAGGGAAGCCTCGATCGAGTTCAAAGAAGCAACGGAAGAGGATTGGAGGATAGGCGTTAACAACTCCTTAAAACTTAATGGAAGAGGAGTCTTTATACCAGAACCTAGAAGAGGAGCCTCCTGTATGAGAGGTGAATCGAGTCCTAAATCACGGTTAAGGAAAGGTAAAGAATTATTTAATGGGGAACTTGTAATATCAACAGTAGGGTTTCGAGCAGGTAATGAAGAAGAAACAGTAACAATGTCAGAAATGGGCCCCAAGGGCAGTGTTGGAGCAGAATTGGGCTCCTTGGATTTCTTAAGAGATGACTCAAAGGAAGTGTGCACATTGTCAAACCCCTTTCGTTTCCTAATCTTTTCCAATGAGAAGATACCTCCCGCTGCAGAAGTTGGGGATTACAAGACAACTTTAGAGGCCCGAGGAAGAGTGGCTTTCCAATGGCTTTTGGAGAGATGGATAAATTCGAAGGGTCTTTATCTGATGATAAGGAAGCTATGTTGATCAACTGTACATCTTAAAAAATGTGTAAGTGAATAAAAGAAAAGATTAATCATTATAGGAAGGAAGAAATTGGGACCCGAGGAGTATCCGGGGCTATCAGTAGCTGAACACTGAATAAGCAAGTTTGTAGAAAAAACTTCTATTTGGTGGCAACGAGAGTTGATGAACCATATCTATTCATTTTTATCATGGGAGGCTCAACCAAAATCCGATGATGTGGATGAATCAAAGAAAAAAATTTCAGCTTCTCTTGAGTGAGAAGTCACAATCGAGTCCTTGAGAACTTGGTGACATCTCCAAGGTGATCGATTTTAGCCAGAACTTTGGGATCAATGTCTTCTTAGGCAGAGTTAAAAGCAATAACAAGAAATAAAATGATAAGATTTAATGTAAAATTATGATAAAATAAAAAGGCCAGGTAACATACCAAGGACAAAGAATTTCTTAGAAATCTATCGAGATAAGCAACTTATGTAGAAGAACTGATGGCTCTAATTCCTTGTTTTGTTGATTGAATCAGAGATCAATCCACTACCAGCAGAGTAGAAATAATACACAGTTCCTTTGGGCTAATACTTAATTTTTTGGAAAATGGCAAGGGAACATAGAATGGAAGGAGTCAAATCTTCTAACTTGAGCCCTTTAAACAACATGAACAAGGAATGAATTTAACTGTAGGAATGTGGATTAAGTTGAATAGGTGCAATCTTTAGGAAAGACAAGACTCTTGTGATGAGAGTGTTGCAAGGCAGCTAGCAAGAATGCCAAATATGAATGGGGTAAAAGAAAAGAATCCCTCGGGAAGGGTGTTGATCATGTCAAGGGGAAGGGTGTCGATCCTGTCGGGGGGACCCGGAACTTGGGTCTTAGCTCCACAGATCCAAAATTGATGCAATAAAGAGTTGATGTCCTCTTTCCTTAAGAAGTAAGATTGAAAGTAGGTGTAGATATTCTCTTTAGAGGGTTTCTTTTATTTAGGTGTGCTAGGTAATCCTTTGGGACCTTCCTTCTTGTTTTCAGCCATAGTACCATGTCTTTTTAACCAAATATATAAATTAATAAAATCTTGATTAAGAAAGGCAAAATTCAAACATAACCTAATGAATTTCCAACATGATTAGACTAGTAAATTTCCAACATGATTAGATAATAGAGAAATGAATAAAACTATTCCAAACTAAATGAACAAGTTAAGTTGTCAAGTGTTAAGGAAGATAGTAAAATAGGAAGGTTGTCACATGTTTATTAAAATAAATAAAAGGGTTATCGTGGGTAGATATAGGTAAACAAAATGAGTTATCGTAAATCGAGATGTTGCATGTTGAATAAATGAAAGAAGTTGGATTGTCGCTAGTTGAATAAGGTAAATGAAATTAATGAGTTATCGCTAGTTGAATACGATAAATGGAATTAATGAGTTATTTATAGTTGAACTATCGCTAGTCGGATAAAGTAAATGAAATGAGCTATCACTAAGTGAACTATCGCTAGTTGAATAACGTAAATGATGTTAATGAGTTATCGCTAGTCGAATATGAAATGATCTCTCATTAGTTGAGCTGTCACTAGTTGAATAAGGTAAATGATGTTAATAAGCTATCGCTGGTTGAATAAGGTAAATGATGTGAATAAGCTATCGCTGGTTGAATAAGGTAAATAAAAATGAGCTATCGCTATTTGAATAAGGTAAACGAAGTTAATGAGTTATCGTTAGCTAAGCTATCGCTAGTTGAATAAGGTGAATGAAATGAACTACCACTATTTAAGCTATCGCCAGTTGAATGAAGTGAGCTATCATTACTTGAGATATCGCTAGTTGCGCTCTCGATAACTGAATAAAGTAAAAAAAATAAGTTATCGCATATTGAGCAATCACGGGTCGAGAAAGTAAGCCAGGAAAACTAAGTTATCGCATATTGAGATAACAAATATGTTACCATTAACAAAAAAAATTAAATTGGTATTGGGTTAAAGAAACTCAAATCCCATTAACAAAAGTAACAACTTAAACGAAACTAACATCAGATCAAAACAAAAATTAAAGAGGAATTTGAAGAAACCCATAAGAAATTATGAAATTGGAAGGTTTACCAAACCTAAAATTAGTGAGGATTAAACTAAATCGACTACTGATAATGAATCGATAGCATAATCGACGTGTTAACAATAAGTAAATCATTATCAGGAGAGAATCTTTAAGAAATTGGTGCTTATCAAGAAAATTAATGGTGATTTGAGACTAGTAATTTGTAGAAAACTAGTAAAAGGGAAGAAGAGGAGAAAGAAGACTATTATAAGAAAAGGAAGAAAGTAAATTAACTATTAGATTGAAAAAAAGGAAAATGCATGGCCATGGTGAAAAGTTTTGAAAATATGAAGAGTTTATGTCGAAAAGAGGCAAAAAGGAATGTTATTTTATACTAAAGTATAATGTTCTTATAAAAGAGGGGGCAAATGTTATATCCAAAAAATGCTAGTTATTACAGGTTGAAAGCAAGTCATCGCAAGTTGATAATAAATGGGCTATCGCAAGTTGAGAGCCACACAAGCCATCGAAAATTGATAATAAATGGGCTATCGCAAGTTGAGATCCAAACAAGCTATGGGCTATCGCAAGTTGAGATCCTAACAAGCTATGGGCTATCGCAAGTTGAGATCCTAACAAGCTATGGGCTATCACAAGTTGAGATCCTAACAAGCTATTGAGGGTTGATGTCTCCATAGCCATCGCATGTTGGTTAGATAGACTATCAAGAGTTGGTGTTTTCAAAACCATCACAAGTTGACTAGATAGATTATCGAGGGTTGATGTTTCTAAAGCTATTGCATGTTAACCAGATAGGCTATCGATGGTTGATGTTTCTGAAGTCATCACATGTTGACCAAATAGGCTATCAAAGGTTGACGTTTTCAAAGCCATCGCTTGTCAACCCAATGAGCTATCGAAGCTTGATGATCCCAATGATATCGCATATTGATCGAATAGGCTATCGAGGGTTGATGTCTCCACAGCCATCACATGTTGATCAAATGAGCTATCGAAGATCGAAGTCTTCAAAGCCATCAAATGTTGACTACTTAAGCAATATCTCAAAAGCTATAGCATGATGATTACTTAAGCTATCGAAGGTTGACACGTTGAAGCTATTGCATGTTGAAGACTTAAGGAAGTTATCGCTTAATGAAAATTAAAGAGCTGTCACATGTTTGCAGCTAGAGCTATCGCATGTTAAGAAACACAAAACAAAAAACAATACTAACTAACCACGTGGCATTCTGCCATTGGACTAACCATGCCATGCAATCATGAAGAAGTTGAAGAAGAATTGTGTCACATGTCATCTCGAGCATATGCCACTTCAGCAAATCACGACCATTGATTCTACTATAATGACACGTATCATGAAACTATAAGCTAAAATTTCATATAAATATGCATGTGCCCTTACTAGAAAGAGGTCAATTCCTATTTGTTCTTCTTCCTCACTATACATTTTCTTGTATGTACAAGAAAAAAGCTTGAGATTGATTCAATGGTCATTACGTCAAAATTAGAATTGGGACTTTGTTATGGGGTCTTGCATGAATTCTTCTTTGCATAATTACTTTCATATGAACCAATTATGACTTGCACTTGTTTCCATATGGCCCTATGACTTGTGCTTGTACCCTTTGACTTGCATATTGAATTCAAGAACCTACCCCTTCCTTTAATCTCCAAGCAAATAGGGTTGGACTAGATTTTTACCTAACAACAACAGATCTGCTAGAATGATAGCGGGCATTAGTGATGAGTCTAAGGACAAGATCTAAAATTACTTTAAAGCCAAAGGGGTTGTGTTATCTTGGAATTCTTCTTACTTCAACTAGAACTAGAATAACGAAATCTCATTGCATGGTTCCACTACACCAAAACAGGTGATTCCCAACGAGTATAACTGTCGCAAATAGTTTCAGCAACGCTTATTAGTGTCGCTGTAGGGGCGTCGCAATTTATTGCCAACGCTTATAAGCGTTGGCGAGTTTAGTTTCCCAACGCTTATAAGCATTGGAAGGTTGTATTCGCCAACGCTTATAAACGTTGGTGTATATTATTTAGCAACGCTTATAAACGTTGGCAAATTAACCATCCAACATTGTTTAATTTTCTATGCCGACGCTTATAAGCGTTGGTATATTTTAATTGCCAACGCTTATAACGCTTTAAGAGCATTATTATACTACATTCAATAGAAACCCAAAATTTACAATATTCATGATCAAATAACAACATAAATTTCATAGTCAACTACTTCATAACAATGTCAACTACTTCATAACAATGTCAACTACTTCATAACAAGTACAATACATAATTAAGTAGGTTAATTCAATACATAATCAACTACTTCATAACAATGTCAAATTGGAATACAAAAGACAACGTAAATTTCATAGTGAAATTCTACAAATTTCATAAAAGTTGAAGTAATTGAATTGATGGCATTATTAACTTGATTAGCTACTTGCCTTTCTATCTCCAATTTCCAAATAGACAAATCCACGGCTTGCTTCTTTTCAGTTACAGTTTTTACAGCTCGAGCCATCTTCACTTGTTTTATAGAAGAAGTAGAAGTAATTGCTCGACAATAATTTTTCTTCATGTCGGAACCAAAAACTTCCACAATTGGGTCATCTTCAAGATCTTCGACTCCACCCTTAGAACTATCATCCAACTTCCTCTTTTTTTCCGCTTCCTCTAGAAGTGCCTGCATTTAATATCACGTTAAATTGAATTTGCAGCTCCTTTATAAAAATTAAATTGAACATTAAATTAAGTTGATAATTAATAATGTAACTGGGCTCAAACTGCGCCCCGGCTCAGTTTTGAAACTGCGCCCCGGCTCAGTTTCGAAACTGAGCCCGGCTCAGTTTCGGCTCAGTTTCGAAACTGAGCCAATGAACTATGTAGTTTATTATCTGAGTGTATAACAGGACACTCAAGATGTAGTTAATTTGTTATCCATATAACCCATAGTACTTCAGTAAACTATGGCTCATGCTACTCCAACTACTTTATGGTCTATTTTAAAATACAAACAGGTCTGCATTCTTTTTGTAATGCAAAAACATAAAAAATGAATTGCAAGATAAACATATCCAATGCAAAAAACTACTACTTTGGCTGACTGCATTTTCATACCTATCAACTAAAAAATGGAATGCCACAAACAGCAAAACAGCCAATTAGAAAAGGCAGGTGGAATATATCGTCAACCAGATAGGGTTAAAAAAAATACCCAAACTGGAAACCATATGCACAGCCAATGAACTCGTCGTTGGGGATGGTATGATGCGCAAATTATTGGTCAGTGATACCGACCTGTTCTTCCAAATAACTGCAACCACAGTTAATTCTAGCATTGATAAAATATACGATGATTCATCAATGTTTGCAGCTGATTTATAAATCTGGGTTTTGAGGAGCATCAGTAATTACTCAACAAGTAGTTTGGGTTATGGATGCGTGAATGGAAGGGTTGTGGAGAACTTAACTAAATCTGACCATGGATGAAAAATTTAGGGTAGCCGAGTTGGGAATGATTTACAGGTGTCGAGGGTTGATGAAAAGTGATTTTGATAAAGCGGTGGGCGGTTAAAAAATTAATTAATATGCGCCCAGTGAATAGGGATCGGTATTTTAAACTACTGGATACAAAGAGTATACACAAGCAAGATTTACATCCTGTTTTCTTGTTTAACTAGGTTGACACCGATTCGTACACGGGCGGATGGTCCTAGTTACATATTGGAAAATGTGGAATCATAGATTGAATAGTTAGATTTAAAAGACATTGTTGTTGAACCATGTGGTAAACCAATTTTCTTTGAATAACAATATGCCCAGGTTAAAAAGTTGTATCTGTTTGCATACTAAACGGCACACACAACATTTGAAATTAAGAAAACAATGATATTATCTTATAAATTACCTTAACCTTTCACTAGCAAGAATCGCATTTAATTCCTAAATTACCTTAACCTTTCCTAAGCAATGAAGATCGAATTGAGTTAAGCTCGAGATATCATGAAACATGTTATTATTTTTCTCATATACTTATTATAGGAAGTAGTAGTATTTATGTTTCACAAGATTATAGTGTTGGAATACAATAAAAATATATTATCAAAAACATATAAATTATTTTAAATAAAGAGATGTTAACAACTTACTGTTTGGATGGAACATTCGAGAAATACAGCACATTGTTGGCGATTTGTTTGGATAACCTTTAATAAACTGTGCTGACATAGTTATAGCCATACAAAAGAAAAATTAGATAATTTCTAACATCATAAAAATGTACTATTATAAGAAACTAAAATATTTTAATATTTTGCAGTAATGAGTAACGACAATGGTAGAAAACAATCAGACTACGGAATACAAGTGAATAAACTTGTTATGCAGCATTAGCAATTCTGAAACCTCATTAATTTACTACTAAAACAATAAAACTATTAACTTCAACCAATCATATCCACAGAGTTGCAAACAAATCCCCTAACAAATTCTTTTGGGGGTATAATCACACAACATCTTGCAAAAGATGCTGTCAAGAGTTCATGAACTAGATTGCATTTTTGGTCAGCGACCAGGGGTATAATTAAACATTAGCCTTTAATAGCATGAAGCCTGTGACAAGTGTTTAATTCAAAGAAGAAAAGCTCTTTAGATACTTTTAATAATAGTCCTTTTGCACTTTTGCTTGATTTTCAGATTCTCGGTATTTTTAATGATATATCATAGAAAGGATGTTGGATTTTTGGATAGTTCTCTCCGAAGTTGTTTGATTACTGTCAGGACCTATCAGATATTTCATTTATATTACCTGACGAAACCCAAATATTGATATATTTCTTAACTGGATTAATTCCTAGCTCCTACAAATCCTAATTTTGTTTCTTATTACTTCAGACCTACTTATTTGATTCAAAATTTGTTGGAAGGTGTACAATTTTGTGTAGGCATTGCATCAATTTCAAAATTTTACAGGTGGTTAACTTATTTATTTTTATTATCATCAAAATCACAATATTTCCCCAAGAATCACTAGAAGTAGATCCAAGGATCGAGACAAAGGTCAAATCTTTTCAAAGGAGTCCATGATTATTGTTAACTGCCCTCCTTTTGATGGGAACATAAGAAGTCAGAAAATTGCTCTTACACTCACAATGCAAGAAATGCTCTCACCCATAAACCCAGAAATGTGAAAAACAAGTTATAAAGTAGTGCATGACAAGGGAAGAAAAACTACTACCCATTCAGTAACAGCCTTATTTTTGTGGAAAGACATAGACATATGAATATTGTAATCCTATAGACATAGGAAGTTGTTGTATTTGTCTTCAAAAGTTAAATTTACCAAATTGCATATAAAGCCAGTCCCTCACCACTAACTCTTGCACCATTCCATTATCAGAAATGTTCCTAATTTTCATTTGTTTAGTTCAAATTTAAACTAAACACACAATGGAATAAGTTGAAATTTGTTTTAAACTGACACGTACATATTTTTCCCCGGCACATGGTAGTATTTCTCCTGATTTTCTTTTATGTCCAGCCTTCCAAACCGTTGTTCGTGAAATATCTGCTTCTGGATTTGCTACTACCTACAAGAAAGATCAAAGTTGACAACACATAATTAATATAACATTTTATAAACTATTTACAAAAGATAATTTTAATACCATTTCATCATGCACTCTACGGTAAGGTTTCCTTCCTAGAGTATGAGTGATCGAGTTTTTTGCTCTATTTTTTGCATTTGCCTTACACTGCTCCATCTTTACATTCGTATACTCAATATCAAGGAATTTTTCCCACCACACTTTATCTATATCCTTTGGGCATCTATCAATAGCAACACGTTTAGGAATCATAGTTTTATCAACTTTAAGAAGTTTGTTTCGTAATGTTGACTTCAATGATCTATAAAACGGTGGAAAATGTTTCTATAATAATGGTCGAGCTATGAATAAAGAATTATCCAAAACTTTAAGAAGTTTGTCTGTTACTTCGTGTCGCAACAAATATGTGAAACAGCTCAAAGGCGAAGATTCAAAAGAGAGAAAAATAAGAAGATCTTTGTATAACATAATTATCTTTCGTAGATGCTGTAATCTTATATTTCTTTTTTTCGTTATGATATCTTTATGTGGTTTTGGAGTTTGTATAGAAGTGTTTTTGAGATGTTTATCTATTCTCATGCTTAACATACAAGAATTAAAGCTAAGTTTAGTCCTTTTTAAAATTCATCAGAGACTTTTGTTAGAAGTTCAATGCACCATAACTAATGAATTTCTCAAGAGAGAAGATTCTCCATGGACTCTGAATATTTTGTTAAAGTAGTTTAAGTTATTATAAATAAAAAAGGAATATGTCAAGCAAACATTACTAGAAGGTTGTTGTCATATTAGATTTATGTTTCCATGAATCAATTTATGGTTTAATTTTATATTTTCTTTTTCATAGAAAAATAAAATCAAAATTTACATTCAAAGCCCGAGAGTAGATGCATTTTTTACCCGTAGGTATTTGAAAACAACATGTACAACTTAGAGTTCTCAAGGAAAAAAAATATTGGAACACAATGACAGATATTATAGCAAAATATATGCAGAAATATAAGTTGAACCATAATTTCATGCATATTATAGCAAAATATATGCAGAAATATATAGGATCTATCCCAATGCACCATAGAAAAATGGCATATGCAAAAATGTATTTTGCTTTCTTTCAACTAATTCAAAACTGAAAAAGGAAACATTCAAAAATTGAGATGTAACCATCTATAGTTTACAGTATTCTGGAGTTTGCTTAACGGATCTATATAATGTAACTAATAATTAATAAATCCCATTAAACCTTTTACTTTAGATCACACACAATATGAAGTACGAAAATTTTATTGACAGACAACTTGGATTTGTTCAAGTCCTAGATTCAACTTTTCAGTTAAAAAACTAAGAAGTCTATGCTTTGCTTTAATAATGTATTAGTAATTTAGATAAAAATAAGTACTGATCTCAAACATCTAATTTAGACGCCCAAAGGAAAATCTTAGCATATCAGCTCTGGTTTAAGAATATTTATTAGAATGTCAACTAAAGAATTTTGCGAAACTTGAGAGAATACTGATAATTCAAAGCTTATGCATCATTGAGAACAAAGACCATGTCCCTACGATTTCTCATCAGTTGATCAATAATTATAACATTCACCTACAGGAACTATATCTACTAACATGAAAGCCTTACCAATTTGTTAATTATCTAATTGTAGAAAAAGAGATGTCGTATATTAGTCGAAAAAATCAAATTGCCCTAGTCGAAAAAAGTATTAACCTGAAGCCTTGCCGTAGTCGATTGCGAACTGGAGTCTGCCGTCGCCAAAAGTGGAGCCTGCCGTCGCCAAAGGTGGAGCCTGTGAATTGGAGAATGAACGTCAGAGCCTGCCGTCGCCAAAAGTGGAGCGTGCGAATTGGAGAATGAACGTCAGAGAGGGAAACGATTTGGGGAAAATGCGGCCAGGGATAAGCATGGCTAGGGTTAAGCGTGATATGTTATTCAATTACAATTTTGCCCTAGTATATTTCAATTAACTCCAATTAAACCAAGGCTTACAACGAAAATAAGTATCTCCGTATTTAAAAGTGTAAATTTTTATTTTCAGTAACACTTATATTGGATAGCTACACTTATTAGCGAGACTAAAATACAACTCATATAAGTGTCGTCAAATGGAAGAAAAAAAAGTGTTGCCAAATGACTGTTTTGGTGTAGTGTTCTCTGTGATCCTCTAAGTTATGCTCTTTGCACAATAGATTTCTTTCTACGGTGGGGAGGCTAACTATTATAAACTCCATTATATTCTTCATGCAAGTGTACTACTCTAGGGTTTTAATTCTGCCTAAAATATTTTTTAGAATGATAAAGAAGGCTTGCTCTCATTTCTATGGAATGGTAGCCCGTTTTCTAGGAAGCCACGGCCTATTACTTACCATAAATTAAAGGCCTCTACTAAAGAAGGTAGCCTTGCTATTAAGTGTTTGATATCTTGGAACATGGCGGCTACATCAGCTTAACTCCTTGTTCTCTGTTAGATGCAGTCTATGGAGTTTGTGGACACATAAGCATTTAATTAGGAAGAAAATTTTCTGGACCATGCAAAAGGCCACCTTGCTCGAGCATTTAATAATATGCTCCATAACTTCCTCTAGTTTGAACTTTTGGCATGCTCCTTGGTCTAGAACTGGAAATATACTTTGTAAGGCTCTCAACTACCACAAATTGTCCAGTCAGGGATTCCTATCAATGCTAAGCTTTGTGGTTATATATGAAATGCTGTAGTTGTGCTACCACACAATAGCAATCCTGTCATCGATGTGTTATGGTCGAGTATTCAGTCTATCGCCTTATAAATCAATAATGATAATGCTGTTCTATGGGGAAAGAATCATTTGAAGAATGGTATCAAACATGTCTATGATGACATGACCATGACTAGCAGTATTTGTCTCTGGTATACTAGGGTCTGGGACAAGTTTCAGAAGCATAACGACAACTTCCTGTTTTGGAGGGTTATTAAAAATGCTATACTCATTAAGAACCACCTGTATCATATAGGCCTCATTAACTCTTTACTCTTCCCTGCTCGATGTGATGATGTTGATGAGACGAACACGCAATTATTCTTCAATTGTTCCTTAGTAACTTATGGGGTGGTCTTATGGTGGCTGCTAAGCTTTCCAATAGCAGTCAAGCTAGTTCGGTTGAGTGGCAGCGCTTGTATGTGGCAGGGCAATCATGTTTTTCAGTCCATGATTAGGAAGCTTATTAATGTTGGAAATTTTCAATATAATTTTGGGTTTGGGTTTGTTTTTGGAGGGTTTTCAAATTTGAGTGTTCTTGGTCGGATCAAAATCGTACAAGTTTTGAATCCGATTACGCTGTTTCAAGACTTCATTGAATCCTGAAGTCGATAGTTCGATAACTCGTTTATACCTGTTGGGTTGAACTATTGTCTAAAGGAATCTACACAGTAGATTCTTAAAGTCAGAAGTACAACAGTTATCATCTTCACCATTTTCTCAAATCATCGACAGAATTATCCAACAATTAAGAAGATATGGAGTGAGAGAAATAGAAGAATCTTCGAGGGGGAAGTTAAATCTCGTCTAGAGCTGATACATCTTATCATGTCTGCGTCTAAACATGCTATTGAACGCTATGCCCATGCCTTCGCGTTTGAGCCAAGGGATCAAGATATCAGAAATACATGGGGTATACTATGATAAGTTGCCCAGTTATCTTTAATTATTTATTTTCACTTTGGATTGCCTTCCTTTGTTCTTTAGGATTTTGGTTTTGTGTTTTCTTCTCTTTTTTTCTGTTGCTTCTTGTTCTTCTTCTTCTTCTTTTTTTTTTTAATTCTCTCCACATATTTTGTTCTCTCCTTGTTTCCCAATTCTTCATGTTTTAATAATACGAGGTATAGGTCCTTATTAAAAACCACATTTCGTTCGGCTAAAAATAACCGTCACACCCCATTTTTTTTCTTTTTACCCCTATTTCATTTTGAAAATGCCCTCATTTTTCTTAAACCGCATTCAGATATGACGTAGTTTGTTCACGGTCTACGCTCGGTCCAAACTATGTTATTATTATACAAACCTCGTTCGATCCGAAATGGGTTATTCCACCAACCTCGTTTGGACCGAACAAGGTTTTTACATAAACGTCGCTCTGTTGGAACTTACGTGCGTGATTGTTTCTTTTAAACATGTTGTATTGTGTTTTGAAGATAGGCGCAACTTTAAAAGGTTTGAAAAGTGATAAAGTAGCGGGACGTAAAATGAGGATAGCGGGATGTGAATAGAATCAGCCAATAAAGTATTGCTTCTGGAGTGCCTTAGTCCTCTTGGCTCCAAATAAAGATACTTTCTTTGATATTGCTGATTAAATTGATTGCAACATTTGATCTCCTCGTATTCCAAACTTGCAATTATCTCTCAAGCATTTTCTTTCCTTGGCATTCTAAAACATACGTCAACATCTTTTGATGCCTTTCTTCCATCTTCTTTTCTCTTCTTTACTTAACTCCGCATTAGAGAACTCTGGATTCTAAGATATATTTCTCTAGCATTTTTAACTTGGTATATCTTCACAATGTATGTCTACATCAGTTTCATGCCTTTATTTTCACATATAGTTTTCTTCTCAGCAGTTCTTTACTTAACCATGTGGTGTTAGAAAACTGTGGATCCTATAAAGGTATACCATTTAAATACAGAAACATGTTTCTCCTTTGATAATCATATAGTGCACAAAGGTGTTACTATTCCCCTTCCTTTTTTCATGAAGTTCAATACATGCATCTTATAATATTTCATACTTAGAATATGACATTCTTTTCTTTCCATGTACAGATATCTCAAGATATATAAAAGATGATTTTACTCCATGGACTTCTGCATGTGACTATTTTTGAGGGGAACTCTTTGTTTATTCCCAACAGAACTACAGGAGATGTTCCAAGAAATCGGAAGGTAAAAATATTAGTTTATTAGGAACTGCGAGAATGCATACTGTATTTTACATGGTTAACATGTACCAGAAAGTAGAAACTAGTTTGCTATAGTGTAAATACACAACTACCGAGGTGAATTGTAGAAAAATAATCAGAGATTACCAGTTTGCATCCTTTGGATTAGCATTCAATTACCTTGTTCTAAGTGTGTACGTATATTATAGATAAATATATATATTTTACCCGCAACCCATTTATTTTTCAGATAATTTTTTTACCTTAAATGGTTATCCTTGGTATATTTTGAAATTGCTGATACCCGCTAAGCATCTTTCAGACTATAGCAATGATTAGTTACAAATTATAAGTATTGATATTGTTGCCCTTTAGTTAGAATCAATTTACTTATTTGAGAAACTCAACCTTCTAGAAGTAGGCAAACAATGCAAACTTGGGATGATCTCAATATCTCCTGAAACTCATTTGGCAATGACGACTGATAATAGTGAGACTACTCTTAGTCTGAGTTGATTTTATATATTAAAAACTCATTTGGTATAAATCAAACTAGAATAACTAGTTATTACAAAGCCATTTATGATCATTAGGCAGACGAATATCTAATATTGTTTGTACAACTCTAACAATATTAAGTTTCAATTACGCACCTTTCTCGTCAATCTGTATATGTGAGTATTTGTTTCACCGTGTTTTGAGCTGATTGGTGTAATTCATTGGTATACATTTCTCTATATATGTCTGGATAACTGAAGTGTCCATCTTTATCCATGAAGAGGTTTAGGAAAAGATTCTCATGGATCAAAAGAGTTTCTTTTTGTCAGCCAAAGGTTTGTTGCCTATAATTCTTCTCATGTAATGTATTACACACTCTTTTCTCTACTGCCCAAAATCAATTTTACATGACAGTTAATCGAAGAATTTCAAAATACAATAGGCCTTTCAAAAGAATCAGAGAAAGTGTACGCAACCATCGATATAGAAAAAGCAAGGGTTGGTCGAACAAGATTGCTAGGTATCGAACCCAACAACCCTAGATGGTACGAATCATTCCGCATATATTGTGCACACATGGCGTCAAACATCATCTTCACTGTCAAACTCAACAACCCAATAGGTGCAACCCTCATAGGAAGAGCATACATTCAAGTAGAAGAGATTTACAATGGCAACGAAGTCAATAAATGGCTCAAAATACTTGACGAAAATTTCAATCCTATCGAGTCCGGTGCCACGATTCATGTCAAGGTAAAATACTCAGATGTAACTCAAGACTTCAATAATTGGTCTAGAGGCATACCTAGCCCGAACTACCCAGGCGTGCCCAACACTTTCTTTGCTCAGAAACAATCTTGCAAAGTAACACTATACCAAGATGCTCATATTCTCAGAGACTTTAATCCAACCATCCCTCTTGAAAATGGGCTGAGGTACACACCCCAAAAATGCTGGCTCGACATATTTGAAGCAATCAGTAATGCAAAGCAATTCATTTACATTGCTGGGTGGTCTGTGTATGCGAATATCACATTGGTAAGAGACCCTACACTTGCAATTAGAAATGCAGAACAAACGCTAGGAGAGTTGCTAAAAATGAAAGCTGATCAAGGTGTACGTGTACTTATCTTAGTTTGGGATGATAGAACATCGCTTTCCTTAGGACTTTTGAAAAGAGACGGTCTAATGGCTACTCATGATCAAGATACAGCAGCTTACTTTCGTGGTTCGAAGGTGAACTGTGTGTTGTGTCCTAGAAACCCAGATGCTGGAGAGAGCATAGTTCAGGGTCTTGAGGTATCTACCATGTTCACTCATCATCAAAAGATAGTTGTAGTTGATAAAGGAGAAGTTGCATCAAATTATAGAGGTGGTCGAAGAGTTAGGTTAGATATAGCAAGTTTCATTGGAGGGATTGATCTTTGTGATGGAAGATATGATACGCAAGAGCATTCTTTGTTTAGGACACTGGGGAAGGAGCATTTTATGGATTTTCATCAGCCTAATTTTCCTGGAGCTTCTGTACAGAAAGGGGGGCCAAGGGAGCCATGGCACGATATTCACTGTAAGCTTGAAGGTGGGGTTGCTTGGGATGTGTTGTATAATTTTGAACAGAGGTGGAAGAAGCAAGGATCAGGTGATGATCTACTTGTGCAACTCAGTGCTCCGATGAATGCTTCGGTGTCAACAGTTCCATATGAAGAGTCATGGAATGTGCAGTTGTTTAGGTCAATCGATGCTGGTGCTGCTTTTGGGTTTCCGGAATCGCCAGAGGATGCAGCACGATTAGGTACTTTTCATATATTGAGAATCACTTTATTTCTGCATGATCACTGATTACATAAGTTCAAGGAATAAGACTGAGGTAGTTTTTTAAGATTGAACCTAGCTTTTAAGTATGAGTTAGGTTCGGTGTCACCAAAAATCTAGCACCTTTTTTGCGTTTTGGTATAGTTCACTGGATTCATGAAATTGATGATTATTAGTAATATTGACTAAATCATAGATTTTTATGTGAACATCATCAATCACCATTACTTAAATTAATTCAATGAACCTGAGATGCAAAAGAGATATTATAAGGTGCTACCTACCAAACTCTCTCAGCATGGCCTTTGCTCCTTGCCTAAGTTAATAATAATAATACTAATAATAATAATAATTATTATTATTATTATTATTATTATTATTATTATGAGAGTAAAAATGGTACTTTATTTAAGCAGAGTACTCATTTGATATTTCGAATGATCAAACCCAAGACCTCTAGAATTTCAGCCTGGAGTGCATCACCACTTACCACTTGAGCTAGTGGTCAATGACATCTTGCTTGAATTGTTAACTCTTATTAGTTCCTAATCAAATAAATATAAATCTGAAAAGGCAATGTTTATCTAAAGCTTTTCAAAGTATTTTTCCTTGGAGAAAGCTTTTAGTTCAAAAAATATATTTGTTTTAGTTAGCAAATTTGGATAAGCATTTTAAAAAACTGAATTACCTGAATGAGAATTAAATGTTACATTTTAATTTGTTTGTTCCTTTGTAAATGTTAAATTTAAGTTTATCAAACCACATGAATGTATATGATTAAATTCATTAAACAATCAAATAACTAGCTAGCCTTAGTGTCGGGGTTAGTTAATACCAATGAATTTTTTTATTGGTCATTTTTTAAGTCTTGAGCACAACCTCGTCGAGTAATTATTTTTTAGAAACATTTGTTTTCATGGTGGCATCTCACATATTTCACTAAGAAGAAGAAATGTTATATTGGTTTTGCTATTTTTGTGTATTATAATGAAATAGTAGCGTGCAATCCCAGTTAAAGGTAAGGCAAAGATTTGGTTAAGTTTTATCATTTAAATTTTTAATTCTATATTACGATGTTACATCAAAAACTAGTTTGAGCTAACCATCATTGGTTAAACAGGTCTAATCAGCGGAAAAGATAACATCATAGACCGTAGCATTCAAGATGCCTACATAAATGCAATTCGCAGGGCGAAAAACTTCATCTATATCGAGAATCAATACTTCCTTGGAAGTTGCTATGACTGGAAGCAAAATGAAGGCATTAAGTTAGAAGATATCGGTGCACTACATCTCATACCTAAAGAGCTATCACTGAAAATAGTTAGTAAAATTGAAGCAGGAGAGCGGTTTACTGTCTATATAGTAATACCAATGTGGCCTGAGGGTGTGCCTGAAAGTGAATCAGTTCAAGCAATTTTAGATTGGCAGCGTAGAACAATGGAGATGATGTATAGGGACATCGCTATTGCACTTGAAGCTAAAGGGTTCAGGGCACCAAATCTCAAGGACTATCTTACTTTCTTTTGTTTAGGAAATAGAGAGACGAAGAAGGATGGTGAATATGTTCCTCCAGGGCGACCAGAGCCTGATACTGACTATAGTAGAGCTCAGCAGTCAAGGCGGTTCATGATTTATGTTCATGCTAAGATGATGATCGGTACGCCAAAATTTTAACTTTTACATTACATTTTCATTGATTTGTTGGAAATATTTTATGACTCTAAATTATCATATATACTCTGTATTAAGGGCCGGTGTGCGAACAACTTTTATTTAAACTCCTTGAACGAACTATTAAGTAGTTTTGCACCCATTGTTAGTAGAAGTGTGTGGAATCATCAAATTCACAGACACGTAAAGTTTTATAAGTAACTTAACAGTCATCTTCTCTGCTTATAAATTGATGACAAACACCCTCCAATTATAATGAACATTTGTGCTTTGTCATGCAAGAATACAAGTCTAAATATTTGAATTTTGAATTGAAGGTACATGGTACTTGTGGTAACTCTATGATGGATGTATTACATTGGATGTCATAATATGACATAAAGTAATGCACATTAATATGACATAAAGAAAATAATAAAGTAATGCTTAGTTATAAAGTTTATATCCTTCCATCAAGGATGTCCTAATGTAAGAAGAAGATAAAATATGGTAGTAATTATGTTCTTCATTTCAACTAACTAAATTGAGTCCATGGTGAGATCAAAGCTATAATAATGGACATGAAATATTTGTACACTCATGGTTAGAATGTATATGTGTTATTATATTACTGTTAATCTTGCTAATATACTTGATAGTTCTATTGTTTCCCGCACGCTTCTGTTTCCGTACAGGAACAAATGTCTAATCTGATTTCATTCATGTTATGAATTTCAGTTAGTTGCCTATGACATTTATCTGTCTGCATACTGATTTTGTCTATGTCGCCTAACCGCTTTTGAAGAGACAAAAGCCCATATTTTGGAAAGTCTGTAATGCTCTTAAGAAGCAGGTAGATTCGTGGTTGACATTAACAGAAAAGAAAAAAAAATTGAATTTCGTCGCTATATATGAATTCAGCGTACCATTTGAGGTTAAACTTTTGTCATTTCATATTCAATTACGATTGTGACTGACAAATCTTAATTCTGATATATATACACAGTTGATGATGAATACATAATAATCGGTTCAGCGAACATAAACCAACGCTCTATGGATGGAGGTCGGGACACAGAAATTGCAATGGGTGCATACCAACCATACCACCTAGCAAACACAAGACCAGCACGAGGTCAGATACATGGATTTAGAATGTCTCTTTGGTATGAACACCTCAAAGTCCTTGAGAATGCCTTTCTAAAACCAGAAAGCTTGTCATGTGTTCAAAAAGTGAACAGAATTGCAGATAACAATTGGAATACCTATTCCAGAAATGATGTTATATATGATCTAATTTGGGGTCATCTGCTTAGCTACCCAATCAGCGTTAGCAGCAACGGAGAGGTTTCTGCATTGCCAGGATATGAGTGCTTTCCTGACACGAATGCTCATGTACTCGGTGCTAAGTCTGATGTGCTTCCTCCCATACTAACCACTTGATTTGTATAATCTTAGCATCTATTGCTGTGATTTGTACTGTGAATATGGATAGTTACTTGTGAACTAACATTGAAACATTGTATATTTGTTGTGTGTGTATTTTAATAAAATGATCTAACTGTGTGTGAAGGTTCTGAGTTAAGGACAAATTTAGGTTAAATTGAGAAAAGATCGATTGAAGGTTTTTTTTTACCTCTCATGATGCCATTGCAGTCGATTCTCAACTCCTGAACTATTTACCGACCGTCAGACGTAACCTTGGATGCTGCTGATGCTAATGTGACATTTAATGCCGTGATGGTTATTGGTTGTCTCGCTTCCTTAAACACTAAAATTAACACGACATCAGCATGCTTTTTACACCAAAATTTCATTATTTGGAGGAGACTGATCGAAGATGGGGCTTGGAGATGACCTCAGTTGACTAGAATCAGAGGAGTTGGTCATCGCCCAGTGATCCAAGGCGATATCTGTGGTCGGATTACAATTCTCGTGCACAGCAGCTTCGTTGATTAGTCCGTGCGTAGTCTACCAATCTGCCTGCATCAACTTTTGTGCGGAAGGTGCGGACCAGGGAGAATCCGTGCGTTGATTAATTAGTCCGTGCGTAGTCGACAAGTCTTGGTGCTGTAGGTGCGGACTTACGAGGTTGAGGTTGAGGTCCAGGTTAAGGTGTTTGTAGATTGTAGAAATGTCCATTTTGATTTCCAATATGTCCGTGTTTGTAGATTGTACACGTACACTAAAGTATCATATCATCCAAAGTTGATACACTAATCAATAATTTTGATGGTTAAGCTTATTAAATTGATTATATGAAAAACAAGAATGAAGCGATAGTTTTTGTTTCCAATTTAAACAACCATGTAATTCAAAGAGATTGGAGTGGAGGTTTTTTCCCGATTTTGAGATTTAATCATTGGTTTCCACGAACGTAAGATTATTTCATTTTAAGAAACATAACGTTTCAAGGACGAAGATTAACCGCGGTTGAACCGTATTTGAGTTTGGTCTTTAAAACACCGATCTCAACTCATCCTCAACCCCGCTAGCAAGCCGTATAAAAAGAATTAACGTAGAAGTTAGTTATACAAAATTATTGTTTTTTTTAACTTTTTTGTTACCGCAAATGCTTAGCCATGAATGAATTGGAATATGTATCCAACAATTTAAGGTCACCTAGCATTGGAATAAATTGTAAATTTGCGTATGTAGGCTAGGCTGGAAAGAAATTTCTCTTTACTTTGTGTGTTCTTTTCCTTTTTCTTCTTCATTTCTTAGCTTCTTATTATCCTTAATTTCCTATATCCTTATGATCCTTAATATTTGTCTTGATGTTAATATAGTACAAAGTAGTATTGACCTATCATTTGGTGCTTTCACCATTATTGAACTCAAACAATGGTAGACACACAACAGCAAGAAATAGACGACTAATGATGCTATTCAACAAATTTGGGATGCCTCCAATGCAACCCTACAAAAACCCTTCAAAACAACATCGACAATATCACCTAAATCTTGCAAGTTCTATCTCTCAAATCAACTCCATACCCACTCACTCAACAAACACCACCACCCTCCTTCATTCAACCACCTCCACCCTCTCCTAACAACCCATCTTCATTCGCTTATTTTCACCTGAACAGCTAAATGCGAGCTTACATTCTTTGATGGTTCCGATCCACATGATTTGATCTTCTAAAAAGAACCTTTCTTCGCATTTCATTCTACTTTCGATGTGCAACGAATCGACCTTGCAAGCTTCTGAATGCAAGGACAGGAGCTTACTTTGTTTCAATAAATGCACATAATCATCAACTATCGTCATGTCAGTCCCTCGTAAAATCCATTGAGAACGCTTTGGACCACCATCATTCATCAACCCGCAAACCACTCTTTTCAAGCTACAACAACCAACCACAGTCAAAAGATATCAATTCCATTTTTAAACCACTAGCATCTGCATTGGTAACCTTTCTCTCGATGACATTCTTAATTACTTTATCTTTGGCCTCAGTATGTACATCAAAAATGAATTACTTCTCCCACAACCACACGATTTGCGATGCAATCGAAATGGAAAATCTTATTGAAACAAAACAAAATGAAACACCGACCTTTTATCTCCAAAACCAACTGCACATCTACTCAAACTCCATTGTCATCATTGCGACCAATTCCTCTCCGTTGTCAAACCAACACACATACTACTCAATTTGGAGACTTAGTCCAAATGAAATATAGCAACACAAAGCTAAGGGAGTATTATTTTTCATTACGAAAAAGTACCAACCTAAACATTAATGCTAATCCAAAAGCAGACTCCTATTACCACCTGAGAACACGCTAGATCCATATCCACAAAACGTAGAAGCTGCTAAAGTTTCAGATCTGGTTGGCGAATCTGAACTAAATCAAGAAATTTCCTTTCTTGCATTGGTAACCTTTCTCCCGATGGCGTTCTTAATTGCTTTATCTTTGGCCTCAATATGTAGATCAAAAATGAATTACTTCTCTCACAACCACACAATTTGCGATGCAATCGAAATGGAAAATCTTATTGAAACAAAACAAAATGAAATGTCGACCTTTTACCTCCAAAATCAACTACACATCTACTCAAACTCCATTGTCGTGATTGTGACCAATTCCTCTTCATTGTCAAACCAACACACATATTACCCAATTGTAGACTTAGTCGAAATGAAATATAACAATATAAAGCTAAGAGAGTATTATTTTTCATTACAAAAAAGTACCAACCTAAACATTTATGCTAATCCAAAAGCAGACTCTTATTACCACCTGAGAACACGCCAGATCCATATCCACAAGACGTAGAAGCTGCTAAAGTTTCAGATCTGGTTAGCGAATCTGAACTAAATCAAGAAATTTCCTTTTTTGCATTGATGGGTTCAAGCCTTCTAAAATCAATGCGTTTACAAGCAATGGTTCACAAAAATACATATCTCATTGCTCGTTGATACAAGTAATACACACAATTACCTTACCCTAAGAGTAGCCCCTTGTTTGGGACTCATTCCGGATTGTGAATCTTCATTCATAGTCATCGTGCATAACGTCGAAATAGTTATTTAACCAAGGAACGTGTCGTGTGGTCTAATTATTGATTCAAAATCATGAATTTTTCATTAACATTTTCATTCTTGACATTATTATGAAGATGGAGTTTTGTTTTCTAATGATTACTATCTTTGGGCATAATAAAATGGACTACAAAATTTAACATTGTCATCACTCTTTAATCAGCAACCCATTATTTGTTGGGCTTACACCCCTGTCCATACCCGACAAAAAATACTATACAATAGTTCACATGAGGGAACTTCGTCTTACAAATTTTGTCCACCCACCTAATAGTATCATCTCACAACTCCAAATTTTACATTCCAAATATACCCTAACATTGATGTCATCCAATGTTACAGCTTTTTGACCCATATTCCAACCTTGAGGACAAGGTCAATCTTTTAAGAGAGAGTAATGATACGGCTCAACCACGTAGTATTACAACCTATCCTCAAGCCACTACCAAGGCTGGATGCTTTAACACTAAAATTAATGCATCGGTATTTAGCAAATAGTGGAAGCACAAGAGATAAGAAGTTATAACAAATATCCTTATTATCGTTTCTTTTTGTTTCTTTATCTAAATGAATTAAAATATGTTTCCAATAGTTTAAGGCTAATTAGGATTGGAATCCATTTTAAATTTTCTATATATGCAACATCCTATGAAGAATAATATAGACAGGAAAGAAATTTCTGTTTAATTTATGCATTTTTGTTCCTTATTCTCCTTCATTTCTTTTATTTTTCTCATCCTTAATCTTCTTGTTGTTGCTAATATAGTAAAAGTAGTGCTGTCCTTATCAGTTTTTTCCTTAAAATTGTGATTTTTATGGATGGATGTTTCGCACTTTAACCCTAGTTTGGTATGTTTCTAAGTACTTAATTAGAAATTGGATTTTCAGCTACCCATTGATAGGCTTACTTTTACCCCGCTGGTTAAATGCATATACCCTAACAACTATTTCCACAAATCTAACAAACCATTTAACCCGCCTAAATCTCTAAATTAACTTAACTTATCATACTCAAGGGTTTTGTTAATCGGTTTTCTTGCAAAAGTGTAAATAGACCTATCAGATCAAAGGCTCAACAACAAAGAACTACATAGTACATTTCAACCAATATCCCCTCTAGCCTTATGGCATGTCTTCCTTTTACATCTTAACCCACAAAGGTCTGATCTTCCTACCAATATTGTTCGGAACCTTGTTCGTTATTTTCCCAAAATCAATGAAGAGTTTTAAGCCATGTGGGTGGTATCTCCTGATCATCCTCTATACACATTCTCGCCCTACTACATGGTGACTAAGCCAAAACATGACATAAAGACCACTTGAAAGCTCATGTTTCATGATTTTCCATCTCCATGTTGTCGAGATTCCTTGCTAACCAGCCTCTTTATCTGCTTCTTTTTGTCATAACTAGTTAGACATATGACAAAAGCTTCTTTTTGCCTCGACAAAAAGAGGCAATGACCTCTTACTATCCCTTCATCAAAGGTAACATATCAGCACTATTCATACGATAAAAGCGTCACTGTACATCAACTGCTCTCTATACTTCACTGACCACCTGGCAAAGGTGCGACTGTACAAGAAGCACTATGTGACAACCAACCTACACCTCCATTATTCAATATATATGTATGTATGTATGTATGTATGTATGTATGTATGTATGTATGTATGTATGTATGTATGTATGTATGTATGTATGTATGTATGTATGTATGTATGTATGACGTGTTATAATGGTACCCTACTGATGTAGGATGATTGATAAGTGGTAAAGTAGTAAAATATCCAATAGATAACCTTTCGTATATCTCACAGTGCAATGAATAATCATAATAATAATCACAGAAATAAAATAGGTGAGACAGTAATTAAAAAACTGAACCATATAATGCGAGTGTATAGGTTCATAGTAGCTATATACAATGTAGATCATAATTTTTATACATCAAACAATAACACTCGCTATAAACTGTCTCTAAGATAAAAGTCAAACACCGTCTAGGCTCTACAGTATTTCACAACGGGATAATAACCACAAAAAGCTCAAGTAATAGTATATGAAAGCATAGCCTCCTGCCAGTCCACCTACACAACCCATGTGCCGTCCCATACATGCTATCTAGTCTACTCATTATAAAGTAGCTGAGATAATAAGAAGGAAAACATAAAATAGGGTACCATAAAACCAAGATTTGATTGAGTCTCTGGCTAATGACTAGGCCATATGAGTTATCTTATATCCAAAGCACTCGAGTGATGTAAAGGTTATTTGATGGATGATGTGTTTGCTATATTTGTTATTTTTTTCATCACACTTAAGTTGCCACATGACTTAGGCAATAGAACTTGGATACCCAAACACCCGACATTGTACTTAAATTGCAGTACACCCGTATGATGATGATAGTAGATCAGCATATACTAATGTTATGTGATAACTCTATGGATACAACGATAGGTCAAATATGACTCTCCATACCCTATATCCTATACTATATTAACAATTATAGTATTTTGAGATTGTTTATCACTCACACAAGGTTGTAAGGATAGAAAATAGACTCACAATCATAAGGTCTTGGGAAATCCATGGTTATAAGATCTGGATACATTCATAATCCAAGTGGACATCCCCACATACCCCCTCTACACGAGAACATAAGAAACCTCTAAGTATCTAGGATCCCTTTGCATACGTTATAATTCTATAATGGAACACAGTGAATGTTCCATTCCACCATCTCCATAGTAAAACACTATCATAATTCCACTCGGGAGTCCCTCTTATTGAACTCGCCATTAAGATCATCATTTGACTCCCGCCATTGAGTCATCTTCATCGAAACATCTCTAGACACCCCTTGTAAGTCATAGAGTTACCTTGTAAAAGTTATGAAATCATCATATTAAAGCGTCACGTCATTGCTTCATAATTGAAGACATCCTTCATCGCATCATAACATCAAAGTCGAATATCAAACAAACGAACATATGCTCATGGCTAATCACAAAGTCCATACCTCGACCTCCCTTGTTCCCTAAGCCCCACCTCCAACTTCAATCATGTCGGTGCTGAAATGATTACTTGGTCAAAAACTTCAATAATTTCTTCATAGTCCAAACCCCGAAGCCTTCCCTCCACTATCATGAAGTAGTGAATCAAAATAATTGGGTTGGATCGAGTTGTTGTCGACATCCTTCCTTAGCCAAATTTCTAAGTTTGTGTATCTAGAAACTCTCATCCTATCACTATGCCTCGAAGCCTGAAGTCTTTGAGTCTTTTCCTCGAAGTGGAGTGCTTCTAAATCATCTCAGTGAAAAAAGCTCTCGGTAGTGAAAATACATAGCCATTTTCCCACCTCCATTCAAAACCTCTCATCATTTGATGCCAAGCCAGAAGTGTCTTCCCCGTATACCCGAAGTCACGCCACCAAATCCTCTATGCCACCTACCCCCCAAATTGTTCTGCACAACCACTACCGACATGATTTTAACCATGAAAAAAAACATCAAATCTTGTCGAAAACTCGTGCGACTTGTTTTGTAGCTCCCCTCAGTCTCTAAAGACAATATACTTTGGCCATATCACATTTTGAACATTTTTGCCATTGATTTGTACAAAATGACGATCATTGTCCAAAAACAATCACATACAAACATCACATAGTATCCAAGCATCATATACGAGCAATCCAAATGCAATTCAAACATATATATATATATATATATATATATTGTTTTAGATCTAACTATACACAAATAAATACTTGATCTGCAAAATGATAAAGAACAAATCAAAATACACATTAATCCTTCTAAAACCATTTTAAAGATGTTATTAAAGTTAGATCTAAGTTTAAAAATGTTTTAACATTTAAAATCATCATAAAAATATGATTTTCTTTATATTAACTAACATAGGATAGTGAAAGATGCAAAATCACTCGCCTTACTACCAAAGTGTGTGAAAATCAATGCAAACCAGACATGAACAGTAACTTTCACACATCCCAAGATGCCTTAACAATAAATTCTCTAATCCCTTCACTGATTACCCCCTTAATGACGTGATTTGGTTAATTAAAATAAGGGAAAATAATGTTTTTTTGGCTAAAACTAATTATTTGTTTTAGTTTTGGGAAGTGGGAAAAATGGTTAGGACTACCATCTCCCCCAATTAGGTACAAATTCTAAAATGGGTTATGGGCCAAATTTGAGCCTAATTAACTATCCATTAATTTAGCCAGAAACTGTGCAAACTTAAAATGAACATATGTGCTAAATGATAAGTCCAAAAAGGCTATTTGACCGCTCTTTGGAAAGAGTAACCATCATATTTTTTTCATTGAAAGTAGTCTCGACCCCTAATTTGACCTGTATCAAAAGTTATAGGCCTTACAAGTTTTCATGGTCAAAATCGTCCAATAAAATCACTAAGGCTAAAAAAATGTCATTACTTAACACTTAACCTAAAGTTAAACTGTCATAAGATCCAATGTGAATTTAAAAATAATATCCTATGATCCTTGGATACGTAAAACACAAATCATTACATCTCTACCACTTAAGAAATTTTGCCCTCGAAATCCCCAAATCAAACTAGATAAATTCGACAATAGTTACTCCATATACCTTACATCCATAAGCAAATATTTCAACCATCAAAGATGCAGTCGTGCAATCATAAGCAGTCAAATAATACTTATGCCTATTGTAGCATGCAGAGTACTAAACTACTCTATACAAAACATCAAAATTATATCAAATGCAAAAGATAAAGATAAAAATGGAAACCTTACAAAGTAAAGAGCTTGGGATAGGTGGTCCTTATACTCTCGTCGGTCTCGCATGTGCAATCGCCTTCACTCTCGTTCCATTGAACGTTCACTAACTTCACTGGCTTCCTTCTAAGCTATTTTGTATCACGTCCGATGATATGAATATGGTTATGAGGTCTCGAAGCTTCTAGTTCAACCTCGATATCATCAAGCTGATTCGGTTCCACTATCTTGCCTAAGCCATTCACAAATGTCTATAAGTGAGAAACGTGGAATATATTATGCATGTCCGCCATCTTCTAGGGTAAGTTGACTCTATAAGCAAGCTTCCCAATCCTCTCAAGTATTAGAAAAGGACCTAAGAATCTCGATGCCAACTTCTCCTTAGTGTTGAATCGACTTACATTCTTCAGCGGAGAGATCTTAACAAAAACTATACCACCGACTGAGACTCAAATCTCTATTTCTCTTGTCAACATAACTCTTCTGTCAAACTTGAGCACCCTTTGCTTGTTGTCGAATGATCTCGATCATCTTCGATGCATCTCTAATCATATCTGGTCCTAATATCAGTTTTTTGGTCGCTTTCCACCAACATGAAGGGGCGTTTCATGGTCGGCCATAGAACGCTTTAAATGGTGCAATACCAATGCTAGACTAATAACTATTATTGTATGTGAATTCTACAAAATGCAAGTGACTGCCCCAAGAGCCTCCAAATTTGAGTATGCAATCCCGTAAGAGATCCTCTAAGATATGATACACCCTCTCAGTCTGCCATCAGTTTGTGGATGATAAACTGTTCCCATATGCAGCTCTGTTTGCAGCACCTCATGTAAGTTCTTTCAAAACTTGCTAGTGAACAATGGGTCTCGATGACTCATAATGCTATTTGGCATACCATGGAATTGCACTATCTACTTCACATACAACTCGTCCAATTCGGATGCATCCTACTAGACTTTACGGGTATAAATCGAGCATTCTTTGTCAATCTATCAACTATGATCCAAATGCTACCATACCCTTCTATAGTCATTGGGAATCCATTTACAACTGCTCCCACTTCTATTTAGGAATATCAAGTAGTTGCATCAAACCACTTGGTTTCTTCTGTTTAGCCGTCGCTGGTTGAAATTTCTTACACTTCAAGATGAATCCCCCAACATCCTTCTTCATCCCCTCCTAATAAAATGTCCGCCTCGTATAATGGTACATTTTATTATGGTCGGGATGTATCATCAATCTTGAATGGTGGCACTCCCATAGCACCTCATTCCTTAACCCATCGGCCCACAAACAATCTCCCATCCATATAGAGCTAACCATCCCAGTCGAGTCGTTACTACTTCATCTCTTCAGACTCTACTCCTTCCCCCATCATCACCATAATCTCTGCTAGTCTAGAATCATACCTTTGACTAGTCCTGATGGTAAAATTAGCTAACATATTTGGCCCAACCTCACATGGAGGTTTGAAGTCATAGCTAGCAATAAACTCAAGCTGCGTCTACTCTAGAAACATCGCTCCAAAACTAGCTTGTCTTTTAGTTAAAGACTCAATGACTGCATTTCCCATATCAAGTGTGTAGGAAATGTTAGAGTGGTAGGAGTCCTGGAACTCTAACCATCATTGTAGATAAAGGTTAAGATCCTTTTGGAAGAAGTGGTATTTCAATGATTTATTGTCAATGAATAGCTCAAACCGCTTTCCAAGTAAGCAGTGGCTCCAAATCTTCAAAGTGAACAATATTGTCGCCAACTCTAAATCATGTGATGGAAACTTCCCCTCATGCGGTTTCAGTTGCCAAATAGCATATGCAACAATCTTAACCCTACGCATCACATCACACCTTGTCTAATACCACGGTCATTTGTGTATACTATCAACTCCTCGTTCTCAATTGGAATGGCTAATATCAATGCACTCGTTAATCTCTCCTTCAGATTTACAAATACGTACTCACACCTCACGTCCAAGAAAAAGTCTGATTCATCTTTGTTATATTGGTTAATAGTGCTGCTACCATAAAGAAGTCCTTGATTAAATGTCTATAGTATTCTGCCAGTCCAAGGAAACTCTTCATGTCTGTAGCATTCTTAGGTTGATTCCAATATTAAACCACTAGAATTTTCATAGGGTCTACAACAATGCCTTACTTAGAAAAAACATGATCCAAAATCTCACTTCCCTCCTGCAGAAGTGACCTTTGAAAATTTCACCTTTAATCGGTGATTCCTCAACACCTCCATCACAATCCTTAAATGCATTTTGTATTCCTCCTTCATCCATGAAAGGATTAGGATATCATCAATGAATATAAACATGGACTTATTCAAGTAATCCTCGAAAATACGGTTCATGAGATCAATTAAGTATGTCGACACATTGGTCAGCCGGAATAGCATATAATTGGTTCCCAAAACTTCCTGCAGACACTTCCAAAACAACGCTAGTGAACAAAGAATCTCTATCACTAACTATGCTACTAGGAATCCCTTGTAGTATAAACACACTCTTCGTGAACAACCTTGCTAAAACAGGTGCCATCCTGGTTGACTTAATTGGAATGAAATGGGCACTCTTGGTCAATCTGTCCACAATGACCCGTATACTTTCATTTCCTCTGTTCGACCTTGGCAACCCGTCAATAAAGTCCATGGATATAGAATCCCACTTCCATACTAGAACATCTAACGGCTGAAGCAAACCACTTGGCTTCTGGTGTTCGACCTTTTTCCTGCTGGCAATTCAAGCACTGCTTTACACACAAACAAATATCCCGCTTCATACCTTCCTAGAAGAAACTCCTCTTCATATCCTGATACATCTTAGTACCTCCTGGATGAATGGTGAACTATGAACGATGGCATTCCTCCAAGACTTCTTCCCTTATGTTTCCTACATTCGGAACACATAATCTTCCTTTCTTTCTAAACAATCCATTCTAGTCAAGATTGAAATCTTTTAAGTCATCGCTCTTAGTTCCTTCTCTTAGCTTCCTGATCCGTTCAGCTAACACCGAATCCTCCCTTTGTTTAAAAGCAATCTTTTCGATCAACACCGGTGGAACTTCCAAACAAGATAACACAACTGTATCTCCACTAGACCCAGACTCGGATCTCCACTGCACTCTACAATCTTCTAATGCTTCTAAATCCTTCCACTCAGCAATCATCACCAATATTGCATTCTGATGTTTCCTGCTAAGTGCATCTGCAACCCTATTGCCTTTCTCTATGTGTACTCGATCCCAAAATCATAAGCAGCAATAAACTATAACCACCTCTGCCGTTTCATGTTCAACTCCTTCTGAGAGAACAAATATTTCAGTGACTTATAATCTGTATATAACTCAAACCTTTCTCCCAAAAAGTAACGGCTTCACACCTTCAAAGCAAAAATCACTGCAGCCAATTATAAATCATGTGTCAGATACCTGACATCAAGGGGTTTAAGCTGTCAAGAAGTGCAGGCAATCACTTTGCCTCTCTGCATCAGCATAGCTCCTAGTCCCATTCCACATGCATCGGTATAAACCACCAAATCCCGATTCCCTTCTGGAACAACCAACACAGGTGCATGGGTCAATAAGTGTTTCAAACTCTGGAATGCTTCCTCACACTTCTCGGTCCACACATACTTCACATCCTTTCTCATTAGCTTGGTCATCAATGCCGCTATCCATGGAAAAATCCTTAATGAACCTCTGATAATAACCGGCCAATGAAGGAAACTCTTTATCTCGGTTACTGTCTCGGGTCTCTTCCAACTATTTACTGCCTCAATCTTAGTCGGATCTACTGACAACCCTTCCCCTGAGACTACATGACCAAGATACTTCACTTCTTTCTTCCGGAAGTGACACTTCGAAAACTTCGCTTTCAACTGATGCTGCCTTAGTGTCTCAAGCATCACTCTAAGATGAACTTCATGCTCTCTTTCAGCCTTAGAGTATATCAAGATATCACCTATGAAAACTAATACGAACCTATCCAAGTGCTCTCGGAAAACCCGGTTCATTAAATCCACAAAGAAAGTTGGCACATTAGTCAGTCCAAATGACATAACTAACCATTCGTACGACCCATACCTGGTCTAAACGTCGTTAAAGGTATACTATCCTCTGCTACTCTAAGCTGATGGAAACCTATTGCTAAATCCAACTACGAGAATACCTTGGCTCCACTCAACTGGTCGAACAAATTGTCAATCCTGGGCAATGGATATCGACTCTTTATTGTCCTCTCATTCAACTTACGATAATCGATACAAAGCCTCAACGATCCATCTGGATTCTTAGCAAACACTGTGGCTGCTTCCCAGGGCAAACTACTTGGCCTGATAAGACTCTTGCCTTCTAAATCCACTAATTGCACCTTCAACTCCCTCATCTCTGAAGGGGTCGTCTTAATTGGTGGCCTACTCACTGGTTCTGCTCCCGGAACCAAATCTATCTGAAACTCAATGGCTCGTTTCGGTGGCAATCAAACTACAGACTCAAAAACATCTGCGAATTCTCTAACAACGAAAACTCGACTCAACTCATCCTCTGAATCCATAGCACCCAACAAAGCATACATCTCACTGATAGAACCTTCTATGGTATAAACAATCTGGTCACTACAATCTAGGTGTCTAAGAGATATTTTCTTATCTTGGCAAAATATCCTAGCATCATACTCACTTAACCAATCCTGCCCAAGAATAATTCTAAATACCACAAAATCTAACACATGCAAACTGCAAGCAAAAAGATGACCTAACAGGTCAAACTCTAACTAATCACATCTCAACCCTAGAGTTGCATACCCTCCTATTGGATTCGCAACCCGTAAGGAAGTAACTAAATATGTGGGTTCAAGGTTAAGCTTATCTGTCAAACACCTAGATATAAAATAATATGATGCACCAGTATCAAATAAAATGCTAACATACATACCATGAATCAGAAGCGTACCTCCCAAAATTGCCTTTCCTTTCTCCTAAGATGTCGGCATAGAAGCAGCAGGCTCCAATGCATAAACCTTTCCCTTTCCATCCTTAGCGGGCTCCTTGCACTAGTTCTTATAGTGGCCAACCTAATTGCAGTTGAAGCACCTGATGTTCTTCTTCCCGACCACTTCCTTAGCCTTCCCAGAACGACACTCAATGGCAAAATGCCCCTTCTTGTCGCACTTAAAGCAAACAATCTCATATTTCCCCCTTTTGGCTGCTGCACTCTTCTGAGCACCCTTCTTATGGGAAAAACTTCCACTTCTGGCCCTGCCCAACCTAGATTTCCGTACTCTTCTCTAGAGAATCAAGAATGTCCTCATGCCCCATGGTCATCTCCACAACCACATCACAGGGATCTTTAATATGCAGTAAAGTAGCCCTAGCCAACTCAAGCTTCAATCCCCGGATGGACTTCTTGTTCCTCTTCATCACGGTATCAATAGCGGCATAACCATACCGAGCCAACTCCTCAAACCTTCTGGCATACTCCACCACTGACATCTCTCCCTACTTTAGCTCAGCAAACTTTCCGATCAGAACTGACTGTGCCATAACAGACATGGACCTCTCCTGGAACCTCTTCTTGAACTCTGCCCATGTCATCTCTTCCTCATCTACTGCCACTATTACACTGTTCCACCAGAAAAAAGCAGCTCCCTAAAGCTATCTGGATGCCAGCCTCCTCTTCTGCTCATTATTGAGCCTCAAGTCGGCAAAAATCCTTTTGTAGTGCAACAACCAGTTCTCCACCTCAATAACATCCTCGGTTTCAATAAATGGCTTCCCTCCGAGCTTAGTGTAATCTCAACTCAGCTTAGCATAATCCTGAACAACTAGAACCTCTGGAACTCCTCCTCCTACAACCCCAGCAGCAAACACCCACATGCACCATATTCATGAAGAACTGATACATAGCTTCCATTCCGACCTGTGGGACCCCAGCACCTACATTCCTTGCTTATGCCTGACCTTTGTTTCTCCTGGCATTGGGTCCGGCATTCCCTTTGGTGCTTCACCATCCTGGGTTAACTCTTCATCTTCTACCATCCATATTTGTATTCAAACATCATAAGATATAGAAAGATAACCTAAGCAAAGATAGGAGACTAGGGATATGTTTGCGCCAAAAATGGTCACAAACCCCGGATGTAATCAAAGCATCAGTGTTTACACATAAATCCTTAGTATCCAGTCACAGATCTCAGATCCAGATGATGTAGAGAGTAAAAATGAAGAAATAAAAAAATTAAAATGAAAGAAAGTAAGAAAAGTCACAAGATTTATAGTGGTTCGGCTATCTCCGGCCTACGTCCACTTTTAAATTATCCTTTTATTTCCTTTATACTATGGTTACAGTTACAATCCTTTGAATATCGATAGTCAAAATGGTAGAGTTTTTCCAAAAGAGAAGAAGATAAAGAGGAGCCGAGAAAAAGACCCATTTTCAGTTGCAATGGAGGTGCTATTTATAGGTATGGAGCTAGAAATATCTGCCTTGAATCTTGGAATACTCTTTCTCAAGCCCATATGGGCCCACATGATCGATCAGGAGTCATTTGGGATTGATCCTTGATCAATCCATAACGAGTTCGCATCGAACATAAACTGCTCTGATCGAGCTGAGATCAATCATGGTGAAAGATGATAGTGCAAAGTTCCTGCCCTCCAAATTTCATGAAGTTCCAACGCGTAGATTGTGAGATATGATCGATCCAAGTTTGAGTTTGCAAGTGTAGGTCGATGATCTGGTATCCATCATCTCGTATCTGGTATCCATCGTCTCATATCCATCATCCGGTATCCATCATTTGGTATCCATCATATAGTATCCATAGTGATGGATACGAAAGCATCGATACAGGCCAGTTTTCATGAATATTGATCCATCCATAACTTGAGCATATGAACTCTGATTGACCTAAAATTCGAAGTGTAGCCTCACCGAGCCTTGTTTATCATTCCTGATCGATCCCACCTTGATTGGAGCTTGGTCCAATTTTGATGGTATTGATCATAGCCCTGTTTCTAATCGATCATATGAATATTGATCGATCGATAACTCGAGCATATGAACTTTGATTGACCTGAAATTTGAAATGTAGCTTCATCGAGGCTTGTTTATCATTCCTGATCGATCCCACCTTGATTTGAGCTTGGTCTAATTATGACAGTATCGATCATAGCCTTGTTTCCCAATCGATCATATGAATATTGATCCATCCATAACTCGAGCATATAAACTCTGATTGACCTGAAATTCGAAGTGTAGCCTCACCGAGGCTTGTTTATCATTCTCGATCGATCCCACCTTGATTGGAGCTTGGTCCAAATTTGACGGTATCGACCATAGCCTTGTTTCCAATCGATCATATGAATATTGATCCATCCATAACTCGGGCATATGAACTCTGATTGGCTTGAAATTCGAAGTGTAGCCTCACTGAGGCTTGTTTATCATTCCCGATCGATCCCACCTTGATTAGAGCTTGGTCAAATTTGACGGTATCGATCATAGCCTTGTTTCCAATCGATCTCCAATCCTGATATCCATCCTTTTTAGCCAATTTGTTGATATCCCAGCCTTGACCAAAAGGCGGGTTGACATTTGCCCCCAAAAACATGCCTTATGGTAGGAAGGTGTGTTTTGAATAGCTTTAAATCCGACATACAAAGTCCATATTCCATACATAGCCATATCATCCAATCCATAATTCAATCCCTTGCCAAGCAATTCCATCCAAGTTCGATAGCCAAATCCGCGACTGTTCCGAGTCGATATCCAAATCCGGGACCACTTCGGGTCCTTAGCCAAATCCTTAGCTGTTCAAAGCCACTGTCCGAATCCATAACCATAACCAAATCCATGACCTCTCTAGGTCACTAATGGCCTCTTTGGACCCTTTCTAAGCTCGATCCAAACTTAGCGATTGAATAGGAAGATCTTGTCGCGCTTCGACGAAGCAACCTATCCCTTTCACTACGGCCTCGGTAGGGGCATATAGCGATGTCCTGGTACTCCTAGATCGATCATAGCCTCTCTGGGCTCTTGCTGGATCCCATCCTATCACTCTTTGTTGCAGGGGAAACAACATCGAGCAAGCTGATCCTGTCGATCTCTGGCGAAGCGGCGTCACACCCTGCACTCATGTTCAGTATCCCTGAACATTAAGCGATGCCATGGCCTAAGTCCTAAACTGATTTCAGCCACTCTAGGCTGCTGAACCCCGATCCAATCAATCTCCGGTGAATGGGGAACATTGTCAAGTGAGCTGACCCTGTTGCTCTCCGGCAAAGCAACTCACTTCCTGCACTCTGATCCCTGCCTTTCCGGTCAGGGGCATAAAGCGATCAATTTCCAACTGATTTCCAGTATCCATCCCTTAACTCTCTGGTTAGGGATTTGTTTCACAAAATCCAAATCCATGTATTAAATCCAAATTCCAAATGTTCGATGAAAAAACTAAAAAAACTAAGTGCTGCCTCTCCGGGTAGAGCGGTCTACTACCATCTCAGAGCATGCCTGAGAATCGCTCTGGTTCCCTTACATGTGTAAGTGGCATAGCCGCTTTATTTTAGAAACAAAACTAGAAAGATTATTTTATGACCGAAGTTCAAATCTTGAACTCAGCACTTGCAATCACGATCAGCTGATGACGAGTCGTGACCCCGATCCAGGGTCATTCATGTTTGGTGCAGGCGGTAGCTGCTCGTGTTCTACCACTGTTGTCCAGTTCCTTACATATCGTGGCAACCTACCACTCCTGATGTGTTCTTCCACCATGTCCTCCAAGTGGCGGCATTCATCTGTGGTATGCCCTTCTCGCTCATGGAATAGGTAGCACCTTCCGCTCCTGCGCTCCCGTTCTGTGGGATTCCTTCTGAGTGGTTTTCGATAGGGGAGTTGCTTCCCTGTTTCCAAGTAAATTCGTTCCATATTCTCCGCCAAGTCTGTGTATGTGGTGAATTTGGGTTCCCGGTCTCTCCTCCTTTTGTTAGATCCATCATATCCATCGTCCTGCTTTCGCTTTCCTTTATCCATCCCATGTCCTTCTCCAGACGTTCCTTCGCCTTGCGCGACGTTCGCCCCTTGCCTTTCGGCGCGTGCATCCCTAATCGTATGAACCTTTTCGCCTCATGATAGAACTCCCCGATATCCTATGGTGGATCATGTGCCAATGAGTCCTTGAACTCAGTTCCTTCTGCAATTCCTACTACCGCCGCCATCAAAATCATTGATGGATCCGGGAGATCCACCGAAGCCATGGCTACATTGAACAGCGTTAGAAAATTCCTTATGGACTCTCATGTCCTCTGCTTCATCGATGCCAATGTCATTACGTTCTTGGGGCGTGTAACATAGACCCCGAATTGTCTCATGAAGCATTCCACTAGTTTGCCCCATGTCCTGATTGATCCATTCTCTAGTTGCCTGAACTAGAGCACGGCCAAATTCGTCAAGTATAAAGGAAAGCATCTTTCCATAACCTCCTCGGATGTCCCCAGCACTTCCATATGCCTGATGTATCTGGTTACGTGCATAGTTGGGTCTGACTTCTCATCATAGACCTCTAGCGTTGGTAGTTAGAATTCTGGAGGTTTCCTTTCGTTTCTGATATTCGGAGTGAACGGTCTCTAACTAACTTCCTCCAAGCCACCACTCGGTAGCCCTCCTCTCATAATCTTCTTATTAATCCAGCCATCCGCTCGTCTCTATCCGAGGGTGGCCTCCTATATGTGTTTCCATCCTGCCCTCCATGTCCTGGAGGGTATTCTGGGTAGTACTCCTCATGTTGCTCATTCACATTTGTGTTATCCCTAGTCTGCTGAGCTTCATTCACGGGCCTTCCAATATCCGATCCCGAGGTTCCGCCCCCAGGCCTTTACTGATTCCCTTCACGTTCTCCATTCTGGTTCTAGATCTGACCTCAAGAGATTTTTAAAGCTCCGACTCCTTATTCTACATTATCGGCAGCTGCGGTTGCTCCATTTCCTGGATTTTTGGGTTCTAGCTGTGCCCATTTGCCTAAAGAGATTCTACATCATCTCCTGTTGGCTCTTCAATAATCTCTCCTGCATGGAATCCATCATTGTCCGCATCTCAACCCTTATGATGTAGATGTATGCCTGATCTGCTCTAGCTCAAAGGAAGCCTCCTGACTTCCCTCTTGATGGGTCCTTTCTGGTAATGACCTTCTAACCGATTGCCTAACCATGGTTCCTCCTAGATTTGATCCTTTAGCTTTCCAAATCTGAACTCCAAATCCGATATAACAGGTGTTAGTTTTCTCAGTGAAAGTACCAAAGTGTTTGCGCCAAAAATGGTCACAAACCCTGGATGTAATGAAAGGACCAGTGTTTACACACAAATCCTTAGTATCCAGTCACAGATCTCAGATCCAGATGATGTAGAGAGTAAAAATGAAGAAATAAAAAAATTAAAATGAAAGAAAGTAAGAGAAGACACAAGATTTATAGTGGTTCGGCTATCTCCGGCCTACGTCCACTTTGAAATTATCCTTTTATTTCCTTTATACTATGGTTACACTTACAATCCTTTGAATATCAATAGCCAAAAATGGTAGAGTTTTTCCAAAAGAGAAGAAGATAAAGAGGAGCCGAGAAAAAAGAACCCTTTTTAGTTACAATGGTGGTGCTATTTATAGGTGTGGAGCTGGAAATATCTGCCTTGAATCTTGGAATACTCTTTCTCAAGCCCAGATGGGCCCACATGATGGATCTGGAGTCATTTGGGATCGATCCATAGCGAGTTCGCATCGATCATAAATTGCTTCAATCGAGCTGAAATCGATCATGGTGAAAGATGATAGTGCAAAGTCCTTGTTGTCCAAATTTCATGAAGTTCCAATGCATAGATTGTGAGATATGATCGATCCAAGTTTGAGTTTGCAAGTGTAGGCTGATGATCTGGTATCCATCATCTGGTATCCATCATCTCGTATCCATCATTTGGTATCCATCATCTCATATCCATCATCATGTACCCATCATCTCGTATCCATCATCTCGTATCCATCATCTTGTACCCATCATCTCGTATCCATCATCTCGTATCCATCATCTCGTACCCATGATCTGGTATCCATCATCTTGTACCCATCATCTCTTATCCATCATTTGTATCCATCATCTCGTATCCATCATCCTCGTACATCTGGTATCCATTATCTCGTATCCATCATCCCGTATCCATCATCCCGTATCCATCATCTTGTATCCATCCTTTGGTATCCATCATCTTGTATCCATCATCCGGTATCCATCATCCGGTATCCATAGTGATGGATACTAAAGCATCGATACAGGCCAGTTTTTCACAAATATTGATCCATCCATAACTTGAGCATATGAACTCCGACTGACCTAAAATTCGAAATGTAGTCTCAATAGGCCTAGTTTATCATTCTCGATCGATCCCACCTTGATTGGAGCTTGGTTAAATTTTGACGGTATCGATCATAGACTTGTTTTCAATCGATCATACGAATATTGATCCATCCATAACTCCAGCATATGAACTCCGATTGACCTGAAATTCGAAGTGTAGCCTCACCGAGGCTTGTTTATCATTCCCAATCGATCCCACCTTGATTGGAGTTTGATCCAATTTTGACGATATCGATCATAGCCTTGTTTTCAATCGATCTCCAATCCTGATATCCATCCTTTTTAACCAATTTGTTGATATCCTAGCCCTAACCAAAAGGCGGGGTAACATTTTCCCCCCAAAACAAGCCTTGTGGTAGGAAGGCTTATTTTGAATAGCTTTAAATCCGACATCCAAAGTCCATATTCCATCCATAGCCATATCATCCAATCCATAATTCAATCCCTTGCCAAGCAATTCCATCCAAGTCTGATAGCCAAATCCACGACTGTTCCGGGTCGATATCCAAATCTAGGACCACTCTGGGTCCATAGCCAAATCCTTAGATGTTCAAAGCCACTATCTGAATCCATAACCATAACCAAATCCATATCCAACTCCATGATCTCTCTGGGTCATTAACGACCTCTTTGGACCCTTGCTAAGCTCGATTCAAACTTAACGATTGAATAGGCAGATCCTGTCGCGCTCCGGCGAAGCAACCTATCCCTTGCACTCCAACCCCGGTGGGGGCATATAACGATGCCCTGGTCCTCCTAGATCGATCATAGCCTCTATGGGTTCTTGCTGGATCCCATCCTATTACTCTTCGGTGAAGGGGAAACAACATCGAGCAAGCCGATCATGTCGCTCTCCGGCGAAGCGGCGTCACTCCCTACACTCCGGTTCAGTATCCTTGAACATTAAGTGATGCCATGGCCTAAGTGCTAGACTGATTGCAGCCACTCTAGGCTCTTGCCAAACCCCAATCCAATCACTCTCCGGTAAATGGGGAATAATGTCAAATGTACTGATCCTGTCGCTCACCAGCGAAGCGACTCAGTTCCTGCACTACGATCCCTGCGTTTCCGGTCAGGGGCATAAAGCGATCAATTTCCAACTTATTTCCAATATCCATCCCTTAACTCTCTGGTTAGGGATTTGTTTCACAAAATCCAGATCCATTTATTAAATCCAAATTCCAAATGTACAATGAAAAAACTGAAAAAACTAAGTGCTGCCTCTCCAGGCAGAGCGGTCTACTACCATCTTAGAGCATGCCTGGGATTCGCTCCAGTTCCCTTACATGTGTAAGTGGCATAGTCACTTTATTTTAGAAACAAAACTAGAAAGATTATTTGATGACTAAAGTTCAAATCTTGGACTCAAGCTTTGCCATCACGATCAGCTGATGACGAGTCGTGACCCCGATCCAGGGTCATTCCTGTTTGGTGCAGGCGGTAGCTGCTCGTGTTCTACCACTATTGTCCGGTTCCTCACATACCGTGGCAATTGCCACTCCTAACGTGTTCTTCCACCATGCCGTCCTTCAAGTAGAGGCATTCCTCTGTGGTATTCCCTTCTAGCTCATGGAATAGGTAGTACCTCCCACTACTGCGCTCCCGCTCTATGGGATTCCTTCCGGGTAGTTTTCGATAGGGGAGTTGCCCCCATGTTTCCAAGTAAATTCATTCCAGATTCTCCGCCAAGTCTGTGTATGTGGTGAATTTGGTTTACCAGTCTCTCCTCTATTTGTTAGAACCATCATATCCATCGTCCTGCTTTCTCTTTCCTTAATCCATCCCACGTCCTTCTCCAGATGTTCCTTCACCTTGCACGGCATTCACCCCTTGCCTTTCGGTGCGTGCATCCTCTAAACGTATGAACCTTTCTGCCTCGTGATAGAACTCCCCGAGATCCTGTGGTGGATCCCATGCCAATGAGTCCTTGAACTCAGTTCCTTCTGCAATTCTTGCTACCGCCACCATCAAAATCATTGATTGATCCGGGCGATCCACCGAAGCCATGGCTGCATTGAACTGCATTAGAAAATTCCTTACGAGCTCTCCTGTCCTCTGCTTCTTCGATGCCAATGTCATTACATTCTTGGGTCATGTAACATGGACCCTTAATTGTCTCATGAAGCATTCCACTAGTTCGCCCCATCTCCTTATCGATCCATTCTCTAGCTGCCTGAACTAGAGCACAGCCAAATCCGTCAAGTATAAAGGGAAGCATCTTGTCATAACCTCCTCAGATGCCCCCATCACTTCCATATGCCTAATGTATCTAGTTACGTGCATAGTTGTGTCTGACTTCCCATCATAGACCTCCAGCGTTGGTAGTTTATATTTTGGAGGTTTCCTTGCGTTTTTGATATTTGGAGTGAATGGACTCCAACTAACTTCCTCCAAACCTCCACTCGGTAACCCTCCTCTCATAATCCTTCTTATTAATCCAGCCATCTGCTCGTCTCCATCCAAGGGTGGCCTATATGTGTTTCCATCCTGCCCTCCATGTCCTAGAGGGTGTTCTAGGTAGTACTCTTCATGTTGCTCATTCACGTTTGCGTTGGCCCCAACCTATTGGGCTTCATTCATGGGCCTTCCAATTTTCGATCCCAGGGGTCTGCCCCCAAGCCTTTGTTGATTCCTTACATGTTCTCCATTCTGGTTCTGGATCTGACCTCTAGAGATTTCTACAGCTCCAACTCCTTGTTCTACATTGCCGGTAGTTGTGGTTGCTCCATTTCCTAGGTTCTGGGTTCCAACCATGCCCATTTGCCTGAAGAGATTCTGCATTATCTCCTGTTAGCTCATTATTGTCCGCATCTCATCCCTTGTGATGTAGATAGATGCCTGATCTGCTCCAGCTCTAGAGGAAGCCTCCTGACTTCCCTCTTGATGGCTCCTTTATAGTAATGTCCTTCTAACTGATTGTCGAACCATGGTTCCTCCTAGATCTGATCCTTTAGCTTTCCAAATCTAAATTCCAAATTCGATATAGCGGGTGCTAGTTTTCTCAGTGAAAGCAGCAAAGTGTTTGTGCCAAAAATGGTCACAAACCCCGGATGTAATCAAAGCATCAGTGTTTACACACAAATCCTTAGTATCCAGTCATAGATCTCAGATCTAGATGATGTAGAGAGTAAAAATGAAGAAATAACAAAATTAAAATGAAAGAAAGTAAGAGAAGACCAAAGACTTATAGTGGTTCGGCTATCTCCGGCCTACGTCCACTTTGAAATTATCCTTTTATTTCCTCTATATTGTGGTTACAGTTACAATCCTTTGAATATCAATAGCCAAAAATGGCAGAGTTTTTCCAAAAGAGAAGAAGATAAAGCGGAGCCGAGAAAAAAGACCCATTTTTAGTTGCAATGGAGGTGCTATTTATAGGTGTAGAGCTGGAAATATCTGCCTTGAATCTTGGAATACTCTTTCTCAAGCCCAGATGGGCCCACTTGATCGACCTGGAGTCATTTGGGATCGACCCATAGCGAGTTCGCATCGATCATAAACTGCTCTGATCGAGCTGAGACCGATTATAATGAAAGATGAAAGTGCAAAGTCCTTGCTCTCCAAATTTCATGAAGTTCCAACACGTAGATTGTGAGATATGATCGATCCAAGTTTGAGTTTGCAAGTGTAGGCTAATGATCTAGTATCCATCATCTAGTGTCCATCATCTGGTGTCCATCATCTGGTATCCATAATCTTGTATCCATCATCTCGTATCCATCATCAGGTATCCATCATCTCGTATCCATCATCTGGTTTCCATCGTCTCATATCCGTCATCTGGTATCCATCGTCTCGTATCCATCGTCTCATATCTGTCATCTGGTATCCATCGTCTAGTATCCATCATCCCATATCCATCATCTTGTATCCGCTATCTCGTACCCATCATCTCGTACCCATCATCTTGTACCCATCATCTCGTACCCATCATCTCGTACCCATCATCTCGTATCCATCATCTCGTATCCATCATCCCATATCCATCATTTGGTATCCATCATCTGGTATTCATCATCCGGTATCCATAGTGATGGACACTAAAGCATCGATACAGGCCAGTTTTCACAAATATTAATCCATTCATAACTCGAGCATAAGAAATCCGATTGACCTAAAATTCGAAGTGTAGCCTCACCGGGCCTCGTTTATCATTCTCGATCTGCTTGGTCCAGTTTTGATGGTATCAATCATAGCCTTGTTTCCAATCGATCATATGAATATTGATCCATTCATAACTCGAGCATATGAACTCCGATTGACCTAAAATTCGAAGTGTAGCCTCACCGAGGCTTGTTTATCATTCCCGATCGATCCCACCTTGATTGGAGCTTGGTCCAATTTTGACGGTATCAATCATAGCCTTGTTTCCAATCGATCATATAAACATCGATCCATCCATAACTCGAGCATATGAACTCTGATTGACTTGAAATTCAAAGTGTAGCCTCATCGAGGCTTGTTTATCATTCCCGATCGATCCCACCTTGATAGGAGCTTGGTCCAATTTTGACAGTATCGATCATAGCCTTGTTTCTAATCGACCATATGAAATTGATCCATCCATAACTCGAGCATATGAACTCTGATTGACCTAAAATTCGAAGTGTAGCCTCATCGAGGCTTGTTTATCATTCCCAATCTATTTACTATTAATTAATAACATAGACCATCAAATTTTGATTATAGCTTAACTTTCTTTATATCACTTAGGCAAATGAACAAATAACTTATGTTTACAGTGGAATAAGCATAGCCTATTTGAGATATCAATATAGGCTATCAAAATTCAATAGAATAGAAATATAAACCTCCATCATTCATATTTTCCATAAAGCAAATAAGAGAGATCACAAATGAAATCATCATGTTAATTTAATATGTTTCATGAGCGTTTCATTACCCCTAAATTGAAGGGGTTAAGCTACTCATATTTGAAAATATGTTAATATAAAATGATTTCAACATAAAAAGAGAAGGAAAATGAGAGCTATTAAAATAAAACAGAGCTAACTAATAACATAAAATAAATCTAAACTAATTGCATGAATTAAAAGAGAGCATAAGAGCATAAAAGAGAGCATCAATAAAAATTGCACGAAAGTAAAAATAAGGCTAATAAACCATGAAAAAACTTTTATTTATCTTTGATTTTGTGGTTACAACTTGCATGAAAGGTAAGAAGATAATTACATGAGACATAAGGGATATTTATACATGCTTAAAAGCCTAATTCATATTTTAGGAGACTATCTAAAATGCCCTTTAGAAAGTGTAACCTCCAAGTAATCATTAGGGAATTAATTAATCCCCACTTACATGCTTTTAACCCTCATTTAAAATGTGCATGTACTTAATTATGGACCATATGATAGTGGGTTAGTGAGCTCCTCCATGTTGCATGAATTCATATATTTCCAATCTTCATTTGCCTTCAACATATGTGCATGCATTCTTCCATGACCATCTTCATATTTGCACTTTATTTCACTACACCAAAACAGGTGATTCCCAACGAGTATAACTGTCGCAAACAGTTTCAGCAACGCTTATTAGCGTCGCTGTAGGGGCGTCGCAATTTATTGCCAACGCTTAAAAGCGTTGGAAGGTTGTATTCGCCAACGCTTATAAACATTGGTGTATATTATTTAGCAACGCTTATAAGCGTTAGAAGGTTGTATTCGCCAACGCTTATAAACGTTGGTGTATATTATTTAGCAACGCTTATAAACGTTGGCAAATTAACCATCCAACATTGTTTAATTTTCTATGCTGATGCTTATAAGCGTTGGTATATTTTAATTGCCAACGCTTATAACGCTTTAACAGCATTATTATACTACATTCAATAGGAACCCAAAATTTACAATATGCATGATCAAATAACAACATAAATTTCATAGTCAACTACTTCATAACAAGTACAATACATAATTAAGTTGGTTAATTCAATACATAATCAACTACTTCATAACAATGTCAAATTGGAATACAAAAGACAATGTAAATTTCATAGTGAAATTCTACAAATACCGAATACGAAACTCCGGCCATATAACGAAACCTCCATCTGAAAAATCACATAACTTGTACATTCCATTTTGAGGACCATCATAAATTGGTGCATCCGGTTCAAGAACATCATCCACCCAAATTACTTTCTCTACATTCGGTATCACCTTCCTAAAATGACAAATAGTTTGTGTTCCAACATAACCTTTAGCTACTTCCTTCTCTAAATCTTGTGATAATAGCATTACATATTTCTTTTCCATTGTAGATGAACGAATATCATTATTTGACATGGTTGGAGTAACAACTACATTATTGTTTGTATGAGAATCTCCTAAATTAGAAGCACCTTCCGTTTGTGTAGTCGTAGGACTTGCAATATATTTTTCTTGCAAACTAGGCATAAATTTCATAAAAGTTGAAGTAATTGAATTGATGGCATTATTAACTTGATTAGCTACTTGCCTTTCTATCTCCAATTTCCAAATAGACAAATCCACGGCTTGCTTCTTTTCAGTTACAGCTTTTACAGCTCGAGCCATCTTCACTTGTTTTATAGAAGAAGTAGAAGTAATTGCTCGACAATAATTTTTCTTCATGTCGGAATCAAAAACTTCCGCAATTGGGTCATCTTCAAGATCTTCGACTCCACCCTTAGAACTATCATCCAACTTCCTCTTTTTTCCGCTTCCTCTAGAAGTGCCTGCATTTAATATCACGTTAAATTGAATTTGCACAAGTGAATATGAATTTGCATGCATGTGTGTGTATTCATGTGTGCATTCGTGTGTACCGTGTGGTTAATTGGCAGGCACATGCAAGAAATAAAGGAAAGAAATGAAGTTGCTGCATTTAAAGGGGAGATCTGAACACATTTTACATTTCGTTTTCTCTGCTAGATGAAAATATACACAGCAACTTCTCTCCTTTCCCTTATCATTCACAAAATAAATATTAATGAGTATAAATTCAAGTGATGTGTGTGTATTTTGGTTTTGGTTGCATGGTAGCTTGATTGTTGAGTGTTGCAACTCGTATGAAGGAAGCAGAGAATGAAAGGTGATGGAGAGAGAAGTGTACATGCGTGCGGCCTGGAAGAGTGGTCAATAAAAGGGGACTTGGGTGCGTAAGCATTTTCAAGGCATAGAACAAAGCATATTTCACCGCTAAACACTGCTTTATCACATATACTTATTGCCTATGCACTTCACATATATATCTCTGCCATCCTTCCTTTGGCCACTTGCAACTTCTAATCACTTCATCATATCACTGCACTGCAATTCGTTGGCAATTCACATAACAGTCACAACATCACCTTGTACAAAAAAATGTCAACAGACCACGTCATTCAACTGAGAGCTCCTTCCAGTGGTAAGCATACTCCAAATTTCAACAGACTGTATTGGGGCCTCCTTCAACCTCGATAAGGATATGGCAATAGCGGCTACTAATTTATTTATTCCTTCAAGAAAATTCAAACCATAACTTTTGGAGCAATGGTAAAGCTTGTAAAAATGGCAATGAAATTACAAAGGGTGACTTCTTTTGGCCGAAAAGTGACTGATTTTTCAGATGAATGCAGCACATCACCTGTTGCAGATAAAGGAAACTTTGTTTAATGTACACTTGATGGCAAGCGGTTCATGATCCCATTGGCATATTTAGCAAGCACTGTCTTTATCCCAACAACTTTTTTCAGGTTTATGTAGCAGCCTTAAGTAAAGCGAACCTTCCACTTCCTGGAAACTCAAAGGAACTGTATGAACTCCAGTATAATGATGTGTCTGCTGAAGAAGTAGAATTTTTACCACATACGAATAATTTCAGGTATTTCACTTTGATTTTTTGGTTATCTAAAGTGTGAAAAAACATTGGGAAAAAAGGAGAAAGATAATTTCCTACAATGTTGATAGGATCATTTGTCTATTGTAGATTTCTGGACAAAGCAGCAATCAAGAAACCAGGAGAAAGTTCAATATGTAGAGTCAGTCAAGTTGAGAGCGCCAAAATAATACTGGCAATGATCCCAATATTCCTAAGCATGATTATAATGAGCATATGCTTAACTGAATTTCTAAACTACTCCATCAACCAAGGAATCACCATGAACACATATCTAAACACACTGAAAGTACCAGCCACACCATTTTTAGCGTACTTGTTTATAGTATTCCTTGTGCCTCTACATCATTGTGTTTTTGTTCCTTTCACCCGTAAATATACTGGCAATTCTACTGGTATCACACACTTTCAACGTGTTGCAGTTGGTATAATTTTCTCCATCATCGCAATGATTTCAGGTACTAATATTTTAGTAAATTTGGCCAAGTATCATGATAATACTTCTGGTTTTCACACAATGTTTTTTGTGAAATTTCAGGAGCTATACTAGAAGTAAAGCGCAAAAAAGTGTCTGAAAACAAGAACATGGTAGATGCAATACCATTGATAGAACTTCTTCCAATAAGCTTCTTCTGGCTTTCGTTTCAGTATTTCTTCTATGCGATATCGCAAGTATTCATTTTTGTTGGACTGGTTGAGTTTTTCTACAGAGAGGCTCCGAGAAGTTTGAAAGCTGGTATCACACACTTTCAACTCTACCAGCTACCTCTGCTGTAAACACACCACCAAGCATACAAACCCACTGACTGTTCGACTGCGCATCATTGATATCAACTCACCACAACATTGCACATATCATCCACCAATGCAACCATTTCCACTGCCTTTCCCCACCAGACAACCACCGGCCATACAATCAACCCACAAAACACAATGCACATATACATAATAGCCCTCTGTTTTCACTTCAACCACCCATATTGTTGCAACTCTGATCTCAACACACCCCTCTACCATTGTTTCCTTACCACCATCTTCTGACTTCTGCCTTCAACTTCCCCCTTCACCATCTATTTGCCTGCAACTCTTCACAACATTCCTTGCACTGATCACCATTCATAGATCATCCATCTCCTGCATCACCTCAACATCTCAAAAACTTCACCAACGCCCATTCACTCCCAAACCACATTTTCACAACCACCACACTCACTGGCTTTTCCCATTACAACAACCAACCAGCCTTTTCACCACTTGGGTGTGTACGTCTCAAGGAAATAGGGAAATGAGGGAATACAACCCAAGGCAACAAAATAAAAGAGGACAGGGACATACGAATTCATAGCAATAGGCATGGGAGTATGATCATATTTCAAGCATCAATACAAAGCATTGAGACAAATAGAGGACGTTTCCTGAAGTTTCCATGAAAACAAGGCATGTGGACGTGTGCACCAGATGCATTCAAAGAAAATAAGACATAAAAGGGGACGTGCAAAACAAATTCGAAGTCAAATGGGAAAAGCATGAAACTAATTCAAAGCACAGGGCAGGGACGTACGAAAGCCAGGCTACAAGCATGGTGCATGACCACTTTCAAGACAGAATTAACAATGGTCAATATAGTTCATATCCAAATGCAGACTTTGTAGAATGTGTAGGAATTGCTAATCTTTTTGAACCACCATGCTTTGGAAATTACTACTACACTAGGAGGAGAAAATATGTCCATTCATAGCAAAATTGTCAGACTACTCATTAACAGAAAATGCTACGACAAATTTCCACATTTTTCTGTTCAATTTGTCAACCAAAATCCCAAGCAATTAAGATAAGTTTGAAGATACATAAGCAGAAATGTTCCTAATTTTCATTTGTTTAGTTCAAATTTAAACTAAACACACAATGGAATAAGTTGAAATTTGTTTTAAACTGACACTTACATATTTTTCCGTGGCACATGGTAGTATTTCTCTTGATTTTCTTTTATGTCCAGCCTTCCAAACCGTTGTTCGTGAAATATCTGCTTCTGGATTTGCTACTACCGACAAGAAAGATCAAAGTTGACAACACATAATTAATATAACATTTTATAAACTATTTACAAAAGATAATTTTAATACCATTTCATCATGCACTCTATGGTAAGGTTTCCTTCCTACAGTATGAGTGATCGAGTTTTTTGCTCTATTTTTTGCATTTGCCTTACACTGCTCCATCTTTACATTCGTATACTCAATATCAAGGAATTTTTCCCACCACACTTTATCTATATCCTTTGGGCATCTATCAATAGCAACACGTTTAGGAATCATAGTTTTATCAACTTTAAGAAGTTTGTTTCGTAATGTTGACTTCAATGATCTATAAAACGGTGGAAAATGTTTCTCTAATAATGGTCGAGCTATAGGATCTACATCCATGTCAAATTCTTCCTATCACAAAAAAAGGAAAAAAATAAAGAAATCATGAAATGGTTAAATATATCATAATTTAAACTTGATGGTGAAATTGATGATAATAAAAATATAAATAAGACTAGTACCAAAAGTCCTTCCCATAGTTTATCCTTATAGAAGCCATCTACCGCCCTCCATTCTTTGTAGCCAATAGGTATATGACAACGAATCAAAGCACCACAACGTGAACTCCATTTATCTGCATCATCCCCCTTTGCACCCTCAACGCTAACTGTTATAAAGTACTTTTTACCTTTGGAAGGGGGTTCAACAGTCTCAGTTGTACTTAAATTTGCATATGCACTATAATCGTTTGTCATTTTGATGAAAAAATCTATATAAAAAAGACAAACAAAATACATGGATAAAAGTTAATACATTTCACAACACAACACGATTAATAAAAGAAAACCATACATTTCACAACACAACACGATTGTACGATACATCAATAAGAGTTAATACATGGATCAAAATAAGCAAAATACATGCAATATAGTTCCAATCAACAAGTTGATTTCTATTGAATACATTTCAATAATGGTTCTAAGTTTGGTTGTTCTTTCAAAATAGATTGATACGTGGTTGGTATTTCATAATCATCTATGTTATCCATCATGCGTTTAGGAGAGCGTCGAACAATGGACCAATCGGAATTTTGTGTGTTCTTTATGTAAAATACTTGACTTGCTTCGGACGCGAGAATAGCAGGTTCATCATATTCTCCATCGGTATTCTTGAGCTTCATTAAGTTTACCATCAACAAATTTGTATCAGGGCAAACCTTACAACCATTTGTCTTATCTCCAACATTCACCCAGTCGCAATAGAATACCACGTTGAAAATCATAGTAATCAACTTCCATGATCTCTCTAATAATACCATACCAAGTAGTATTATCATCCGTAGGATTTAGATCTTTTGAACTTGCAACAAATGTAGTGATCGCATCCATGCAGACACCACTATCTTGTGTTGAAATGGTGTCGTCATAATGCCGAGGAGAGAATGTATAGCCATTTACTCTATACTTAAGATAAGTTCTGACATCCCACTTTGGACCACTGACATACAACCATAATATTGTGTTCATGCATTTTTTTTCCACAAGCTGTTAAAATTAACAAAATTAATAGAATAAGATTAGATAAAAAGAAACACATTACTTTCAGATAAATATAGCATACCTTCTTGTGTAGCCAATCAACAAATTCAGATTGAACTATTACTTCTGCTTTTGTGATTGGTTTCCTTTTACCACGAAGACCGTCTTCTAAAGATAAGCGGTATGCGCTACAGATTGAATATCATGGTAAATAAAAATATATATATTATTTATATATTGTGCTAGAAGTATTTGAAAAAAAGGTGAAAATAGATAACCTATAGTATTCATCTCGTTCTGGTATATCAATTCTAAATAGTAACCATCGTCGAATCTGTGATCGTTGCACTCTAGATAATTTTAACGGTTTACCTTCAACGATGGAACGCTCATATATATCATCACCATTCTCATCTAAAAAGGATGCCTGTTTAGAGCTATGATTTCCATCACGTGGGTTTGGCATATATTCCATTGCGTATTGAACTGATTCTGAAACAAGGTATGCTTCAGAAATTGATCCTTCAATATACCTTTTATTACTAGGTATGTTTTTACAATCCTTCATAGCCCTAGGACAAAAAAATTAATATGCATATTTACAGTTAGTTACTTCAAAGTAGTTAGGTAAAATAATTCGAATGCAAAAACAATATTTACCTTTCAAATGGATACATCCATATATAATTTGATGGTCCACAGAGTAGAGCTTGATTTGCTAAATGTACCATCAAATGGATACTTATATCAAAAAAGTGCATTGGAAGATAGTGTGCCAACACACATAATGCTTCAACAATCATATCTTTGGCCGCATGTACATGTTCTCGAACTAGAACTTTCGAACATATTATGTTGAAGTACAAGCTTATTTGTAGAAGTGCTCGTCTTAACTCGCGACACTTTGGATATGCATGTTGAACCATGATAGGGAGCAAATATTGAATAATAATATGATAATCATATGTCTTCTTAATTTGCAAACTAGGTGGTTGAAGACCTATAAGACCATGTAACTTTGTTGCAAGACATGATGGAAGTTTTGCATCTTTAAGGACTTGACAACATTGTAGCTTGTGAATCTTATCCCATGCATATTTAGAAGATTGTTTTCCTTTATCAAACATAAAGTTGATGAGATGTTCAGCAACATTTCTCTCAGTATGCATAACATCAATAGTATGACGAACTTTATGACTGCTCCAATAATCCAAGTCAAACAAAATTGACTTCTTGTACCATGCCGTTCTTTCTTCATCATCAACAAGACAATCTACATTATCATAAGCTTCAGCAATCATTCTCTTTCTGCTTTGTGGTAGTTTTCCACGAATATATTTGATACGATCAAGCTTTTCTAAAAGAGACGAGCCCCTTAGCCGAGTCGGAGGCTCTTTATATTCAATATCCTTATACCATCCGTGTTTTAATGCTCTATATGGATGATCATCCTTCAAAAACCTTCTATATTTTGGATAGACGATCTTGTTGCCGATGTGCTCTGATTCTGTCTCGATAGCACAGACAGGACACGCTTTATAACCATGAGTCTCACAACCAGATAAGTTACCAAATGCTGGTAAATCATGAATTCCCCATAATAATATTGCTTTCATATTGAAAATTTCTTGTTTATTCACATCAAAAACAGACACTCCTTCGTCCCAAAGATGTTTTAAATCATATATAAGAGGTTCCAAGTATACATCAAAGTCCTGACTTGGTGCTCTTGGTCCAGGAATTAAAAGAGTCAACATTTGAAATTGTGATTTCATACACAACGAAGGGGGTAGGTTATAAGGTATCATATAAATAGGCCAACAACTATAACTATTGGAGAGAACGCCATTTGGGTTAAACCCATCGGTAGCAATACCAAGCCACACATTGCGTCCTTCATTAGCAAATTCTGGCCATCGACTTTTGATTGATCTCCATTCAGCTGAATCCATAGGATGTCGCATGGAATTCCAAGAGGGTGTGGCTTTCTTATGCCATTGCATTTTACGAGCTATCCATGGTATAGTGTATAACCTACTTAATCTCGGAATTATAGGAAAGTATCTTAAAACTTTTCTTGGTTCTTTCGTTAATTTGACCTCCCCTAACACTGTTTTTTTAGTTTTATACCTTGGTGTATAGCACTGAGGACATTCTTTCGCATCAACATTTTCTTTCCAAAATAATATGCAATCATTTTCACAAGCATGTATGCACTTCACCTCCATTCCCAGATCCTTTAATATTTTCTTCATTGTGGGATACTTGTCAGGTAAATTATTTTCCTTTGGAAGCCAACGTTTTAATCGCTTCAACAACTCAGTCATACTGTTTCCCGACCAATTAAATTCTTTTTTAAGGTTATGAAGCTCAACAATTACACCTAATGTTGTAAGCCCATCTTCACAAGAAGAATAAAGTTTTTTGTTTGCTTTGTTTGTATATTTTTTGTGCTTTTCTCCGTGGTACGAATGAGAATTGTCTATATTTATCTCTTGTACATCCTCTTCACGACTACTTTGGGGCATATTATGCACTCCAAAAGCATCGTCTATGAGATTTCTAAGAGCTCCTTCTACACAATGGTCGGTTTGAATTTGATCTTAGATATGAGAATCTAGAATAATATTTTGCGTATGATTCACCCCCGTGTTATTCTTGTTCATCTCTCCATGGAAAAACCATCTATTATATGTTTTAATCATACCATGAATGATTAAATGTTTCTCAACGCTTTCCAATGAGAGCTTTTTAGAGTTCTTGCACTTTATACAAGGGCAAGTGCATATTTCGACATCGGGGGATGAGTGATTCTTCACAAAACTAATGAAGTCTCGAACGCCTTGCTTATATTCTTCAGTATTTCTGTATGGACTTTTAATCCACTCTCTTGAACTTGAGTTAGACATAAATTTCAAGTTTTACCTTTTGAACCTATTAAACAAAAATATAGTGTTCATTTCATTTTAAAGTTCCATTACAATAACTTTGAAGGTCGGTCATCCTACTTCCCATTACAAACACAATAACGTAATCACATTTTATAAACCATTTCGGGTTAAACGATTCAACAAAATTTCGGCAGCACTTCCCTTTATTCCCTGTATCGTACACAAAAACGTGTACACAGGGAACAAAAAGGAAGTGCCATCGAAATTTTGTGAACCATTCAACCTGAAATGATTTATAAAATGTGATTACTTTATTGTGTTTGTAACTTGTCCAATACTGGGACAAATCCAACAAATATTATATCAGATGAATATAGATGTCCGTTCTATGAAAAAACGAATATCCATATAACGATCATATACAACACTTGTCAGACGGGGCCAAAAAAATCTCTAAGGATTTACATGAATTTTTTGACGTGTGTGTAACCCTTTACTCTAAAAATAAAAGCGGGACACCGCAATTTTCAATTCAAGTAACAAAAAAAAAATAGAATCGTATAAGCATTACTGCTTGAAAAAAAAGACAAACTACGATCAATTTACTGTTTATAAAGGACAAACTACGATCATGATGTTTTTATGGCCTATTAAAGAAAAATATAAAACGATTACACTAGTCTATAATTCCCACCACCCATTTCTAACTTCCTTTATGAATTCTAATTCATTTCTCGGAGTTGTCTTATTTCAATGATTAAGAAATTTTCCTTAAATTTCCCAGAATTCCACTATAAGATTTCTCTTTAAAAAAAATCATTACCATTTAACATACTTCGTTTATGAATCTCGAGAAAAATAAATGGATGTTTTTTTGGGATATCCTTAGTAAGCTGAGGACTTTTAACTTAAATTGGGATATCCTTAGTAAATAAAACGGATCATTTTCATGCTATAAAAAAATATAATAAGACAAGCAAAATTTATAAACTTCAGACAAATCAATATATTATATAAGAATTGTTTATTTGTCACATTTTACGAAACTGCAATGAATTTCAAAAACAGAGTAACAATTAAAGTCATGTTGCAATGATTTTTTTTAACTTAAAATCATAATGCCTAGATGATTTTAAAAAAATTGTAAACTTCTGAAAATGAGAAATTAATGTCAGAAAGCAAAAAAATGCAATGCATCACTGACTTTTACAAAAGAAAATATGTATGTACTGCAACCAACATTACCCTACTATAAATAGACAAAATGATTTAAATTAGTGTTGTACATATCGAATTATGCAAAAGGGTAACTAAAATGCATGTAAGGTTCAAAATTGAAAAAGGACAGAAAGGAAATATAATAATCCAATTCTGAAAAATAAATCATATATTTTAGCATATATTTTGAAAAATAAATATCATGCAATTCTGAAGCATATATATGAAGCTTAGATCTGTAAAATATACAAACAAGTGGTACTTCTCATACGCAGATGGAAAAAGGCCAAGCCACCATATTTCAGGAACACACGAATATTTTGAATCAAAATTCAAATATCATAGTCTGAAATAAAATTTGCAAAAATAATTAGAAGAAAAGGAAAACATATACTTGCATAGGTAACCAACAGTAAAATAATTTCTTTAGAGTAGATAAATTGAACCCGAGCATATACAAACAGATTGGACTCATCTTGATTTAACTAAGTCATGGTTCCAATCAAATCAGTGTTCATTTCTATCTCGGATGTTAATTTGAAGATTCTTATTTTATTTTGGCAAGCATTTTCAAGCTTAGAGAAGCAATCAAGTACAAATCACTATCGAATAACATCAGATTATGAGACTTACCATAGAGCAAAATTTGTAGGTAGTCAAGATATCAAAACCATATGGATCTGAGTCTACCGAAGAATACACAAGCAATTGCAGCTATTCAGCAATATGGTGCATAAATCTGGTAGAACATATACGTTATTTAAAACCACAAGCAATGACTTGCAAAATTAAACTTGTTTAAAAAGAACATGTGAAATAATCTTAAATAATGAGCTTAAATTCGAGTATGAACATCTAGATAGACTTCTCCCTGAAATAAAGACAGAACCAATTACCAATAGTATCATAGACTTAAAATGTGTATGAGGATAAAGCAAGTGTTCTTACAGTAATGACAATGCACTGGTTATTCTCATAGAAACGATCATTTGCTAATTGTTGGAACACTGAAAGGTAAAAATAATCAATTACAAGAGCTATAAAAGAGTAGCATTTATTTAAACTATCTCTTCTTTACAACAAATGTGTATTTGGCCACACCAACTGTACCCGCGTGAAAGAAAGAAAGAAATACACTAGCGATGGTCAACAACTGTACCCGCATGAAAGAAAAAAGAAATACACTAGCGAAAAATCAAACTGAACTGCATCCATGCCATCGACATATTTGTAGTACTAAGAGTGAAGGCGCTGCAAAACTGCAATTTAAGATCGAAAAATGAAAAATACCTGATGGAGGCGGTGCTGGAATGAGGTGGAGGCAGAGGAAACGCCTGAAGTCGAAGTCGAAGTCTGCTTGAAGTCGAAGTTGAGAGCGAGTGCTTGCCTGAAGTTGAAGTCGAAAATATGGAGGGGAGATCGAAATTTCGGAGGAGAGATCAAAAATTCGAAGGGAAGAGCGAAAAATCGGAAATGACTGAATTTGGGAAGCGTGGTTAGGGCATGCGTAAGTTAATTACTCATTTACTGTTTTGCCCTAGCACATGCTAATTAATTTCAATTCAACCTGGGCTTCCAACGCCAACAAGCGTTGGGGTATTTAAAATTGTAAATGTTTACTTTTAGTCACACATTTGCTGAATTGTGACACTTTCTAGTGAGACTATAATGCAACCCATATAAGCGTTAGCAAATGAAAAAAGAAAGTGTTGCCAAATGACTGTTTCGGTGTAGTGTTTCCTACAAATAAAAATAAAAATGTGCAAAAAAAAATTCTCAAATTAAATCATACACAAAATTATCATTTACCCCCCCTCCAAAAATGAAAATGAATAAATGATGATTGAAAACAATTTAAATTTTGGTTTAAACATGTAAAATACCCTAATATGCTCATTTATTTAAATAAAAGTAGATTAAATATGAATGTAAAAAAACACTTTTATGTGCACATCAAAATAACATTGGAATATTTAGTAAAACTACCTAAATTTTTATAATAAGATGGAAGGATAAGGCATCATACCTACGATTGAGGTTATGAGTTATGTAAATTAGTATTACATACCTGATATGTTTCCTATTTCTCATAAAATCCTTGTCTTATAACACTAAGTGTTGAGAACATATTTATGTACTATTGGGGTAAGTACTGTGAGTGTCAAAATCTATCACTTTATATTAAAGCAGGAACTTCCAATTTCTGACCTGGATCCTCCACAATCCTCATTTCAAAATAACAAATATTGGTTCACTTCCGCGTTTTTTTTTCCCCACTCTCACGTCCTAACCTCACCCTACCTCACCATCTCCAACCGCTCCCTCACGCTTTCCGCCCACTTCCTTCCCTCTTCGCTTCCTGCCCTACCCTCCTCGACGAAATTATGGCTTTTGACTTCCAATCTCCGCCCGTTCTCAACCACGGAATCGTCGCCTCTTCTCACAAGTCACCCGATCGAAATCAGATAGGGTATTTTTTCATCTTCTCCATGTCCATGTCCAACACGAAGGTGCTTCATCTTCTCCAAATTAATGATTAATCAAATTAAAGTATTATTATGGGTACTTGAAAACTAATATATTGGATCTTCGTGATGAAGTATATTATTAGTTCACTGTTGTAATTTTAGACATATTCCTCATAATATGCAACAATATTAGGTTCATCAATTGTTGATGACACCAAAGCTACCCACCCTTATACATGCATCATACATGTTGACTCTACTATTAAATTTTTTTAACCAGAACAAAAATATGTGAATCAGTATAACTATAAAAGCTTCTAAGTCCTGTACAATCTCCTTTTGCTGTTGAGTCACTCATTTCTTAGTTTGTTTATTTTGGCGATGTTTGGGTATATTGTAAACATTTTCCTTTACTTCTCATAATAGTATTTCTGGGAAATAAGGTGAATAACATCTAACATAATGCCTGTTGTAAGTTTTTTCCTTTAACTATGTTATTGTTTTGGGATTTGCGACTCTATCTAAGATGAACTGTTCAACTTTTAACACATATTACTTGGCTCAAAAAATGACCCTAAATTACTTAACGTCACATGAAGTCTCATATCCACTTCCATTTTAACCGTTAATGTCCATATTCTATAACCTCTGATCGAGTTTCTTATTTCAATGCTGATTGTTACCTTACTGTATATATGGTTTCTCAGTTCATTTTCCTACAGACGATTGTCATCTTACACTGTAAAACAGTTACCAAATCTTCAATGTTTCCATATCATATATAACTATGACAGACAAAAGCAGATTTGAAAGTCTGGCATGAGAATATTCATACCTTTACTAATCAAATTAATTCATGATTTATCTATTCTATAACTCGCTCATTTTATTATATTTCATACCGTCCTTTGTTTTCAGATTATGTTTTATGGTGTCCATTGTTGCATTGTTAATTGCAGATTTGGCAGTCTTGCATACATATAACCGACTGTACAAAAACTGATGCTGAATAGATTGTATAAAAACTGGTGCATAAGTGTATGGCATAAATTTAAGTCATATACATTATATTTACATACCTTTTCTTTGTTAATACTTATTTCCGCAATGTACAAATTAGATTTAACTCTACTATGCTATATACAAATCATAAATGCTTAGTTACTGATATGTAATTTTTTTTTAGCAAAAAAAACTATCTACACCTGAAGTGCTTAACACGAAGCTGCTTCATCTTCTCCATGTCCGATAACAAACCACTTTATTCCAACGCAGGTAACATTTGTACCCCATTTTCAGTTTCAGTAAATCTTTTCATCTATCTACAACTGCAAATTTATACACATTCTTATATGTTCGAATAATGCGTAAAACTGTCGATTTTGAGAAGATGTTCATTTCTGTAGACTTAGCATATTCTTTTTAATTTCCCGTAATGCTTACTGTTTTCCAAATGATTTAGGCTAGAAGAAAAAAAAGCCATTCATTTTGACTTATGCTGAACACTTCTGATCCCACGATTTTGATGACTTATATTTACGTATCGTCTATTAAAGTGTGTACAACATGTTTGTATAAATGACTGATTCATATTGGCTTACTACTGTTTCATCTGCTGATTGCATAAATGGATATAGCATGAAAGCTTCTTCTTTTCGTGTTTGCGTCATGCTGACTTTTGATAAACATTTTGTTGCACATACTTGAAATTTCTTAATGATTTTTTGGATTCATACTGACAGTAACGATTTTGCTACCTTTCAACAAGGATCATTAGCATTAATTACATTACCCCCTGACTGCACCGGTTACATCCTTTTTTAAAAGCCGGTGTTTACTTTTGCAGGCAGCCCACGTTTTTGCTCTGTAAGTCGTGGTCTGTATGTTTTCAGACTGAATGGTCAAAATCACCATCGAATTGGCTTGCTTCTTCCGTCGACGGGTAAACCAAAATCCCTTTTTTTCTAACAGCCGGTATACATTGAATAATTCAACTGACACAGTGCGTTGATTTGTCATTTCAGGAGACAAGCTGCGTTTGTAGGAGCTGTTTTAAGAGCGATTGCAAACTGAAACCACGCTTCAACGGCACTGTAAATTGTCATGCACAGAGGATTCTTTTGCCCATTCACGAGTTTCTCTGGTGACAGGTTAAACTATAGTGTGTTGGTACATGTTGTATGATTTATATTAGCAAACAACCAGATTTTGAAATCTGGTTTTCTCTGTAGTCTTTTCAGTGGAAAAAACTATTTGATCTCGGTCGTTTGACTTCAACTTAGGTATGCAATTTAATTTCATTCATCTATCAAACAATTTTTTTCCCAACTACACTGCCTTCTACCTAACTGTTACCCGATTATTTTTAGTACCATCTGTTTGGCTTTTGATTTTCGTATTTTTTGCTTATGAGATAAAAAGAATTCACGTTGAATTTTATATATCACTGCTGCCAAAAAAATCATAATATAGTTGCATGTCATTCATTTTATTTGATGTACAATGTTCCCTATACCTTTACCATGTTTGCAACATTGTATATCGTCATACCGAAATGTGGAATACGTATGTTTTTTTATTTGCGGATAATGATCTTCAGCCCAGCTGGCCATAGTTTATGAAAGTAATACTACTATTCTTAACAATGTTGCAATTTCTGTTTTTTCCATCTTCTCAACCATATTGATTACATGTGTTTTTCCAAGCTTGCTCTGCCTTATGTCTGCGTTTTCCCAATTTTTGTTTCCTTTACTGCCAACGTCACCGTTTAGATAAGTGGGTATTTGCCTGTTAATGTCGGGAAGTACATATTGCAAATTGGAATGCAACAATGACTCTTTTTGCAGCATATGCTTTTTACGAAATATTTCTACATATAACAAGGAAATCTACGTACTTTTGGTCGAATATGGAGAAGATTTATTTTACTGTGAATTATGTCCATCAACATTCACAGTCCATCCTTAGTGCTTTTTATTATTTTATCATTTGCCAACTATTGCATATATTTAACTACATTTGTTTGTTATTGATAAATTGAAAACATAACTCTTACAACTTTTGTTCTCTCAAGATAAAGCACCTACTGCTCTTATTTTTAATAGTTTTGAAAATATAAAAAAAGTACATTGACGTATGCTCCTTTTTACTTTCAAACAGTCTTAGTCTTAATAAAACTGATGTAGGATAAAAAAAATGGTAGGAAGTGTTACTAAATTTTATTGAATTTTGACTTTTTAACTCAAGATTGACAAAAGATCAGAATGCATATGTAAACATGTATTTGACAAAGCCTTTGTATATAGCTACCTCATCATTACAACTATTTGTCTATTTTGAACAGGTAATGGGATAAATTATAACCCAGATGATCCACTATTTTCTTTTTTGGCCTCCGCTTTAGTTTGCTACAGGTCCTACATACAATCAGGTAGTTCGGTGTTTTATTTCTATATTTATATAAAATATTTTCTCAGTATTTTTGTTTGCTGTGATATTGCATGTTAATGTGATGTTTGTAAAATTACAGTTGACTTTATGGCTGATCTAGCATTAGAGGAAACTATAAAAAAGAATTTTAGATTGAATTGCGAGTATATGGAAATAATATGCCTGATAATGCCACGTAGTCTTAAATTTTCTAATCATATTCTTTTAAAACCCTGTTACGAGTAATGTTTATATGAAAATGATTATCAGAAGATGTACATTTGTTTTTCTTTACTGTTGTATCCTCCTAGCCAAGTAGTTTCAAACTGTAAATGATCTGCTTCCTATTTTCTTGAGACGAGGATATGGAAGACTCGATATTATGTTACACTTAAAGAGTCAGAGAAGTGTAAAGGTGAATATGAGGTTCATCTTTGGCAGTCAGTAGATATTCTAAGTTCACTAATTCTGTTCAGATCCGCACGCATAAACTGATTTATAGGAGATACGCAGGACCGTTTTTCTTCCTATGTGTTAATATTACTGATAATGAGCTAGCATACCCGAGTGTATCCATTTATTTGTGGAGATATTTGATCATTTGTTCAAGTATGTGTCCAGACCTGATTTGGTCTTTAATTTTCATAAGGTATATATCTGATGTTGGACGAGTTCATCGTTCCTGGTGAGTTACAAGAAACTAGCACACTACCTTCCACCTGAGTGTTACCCGATGATTTTTAGTACCATTTATTTGGCTTTTGATTTTCGTATTTTTTCTTATGTGATAAATAAACTTTCTTTCACGTTGACTTTTATATATATCAAAGTTGTTGGAAAATCATATTACAGTTGCACTTCATTTGTTTTGTTCGATGTGTAGTACTGCCCCTACCTCCATCATGTTCGCAACAATATAAACCGTAATAACTAAATATGGGAAAAAACGTATATGCAGAATCGTAGCAGCAGCTTTGTAAATAAACTTCTCTGCCGATATGGTCTGCAATGTGAATAAATGCATACTGTGCAATGTATAGAAAGTATCAGTAAGCAGTTCTCCGCATGTAAATAGGATTACTGAACAAATTTCATGTACACAACGCAATAAACCTACACGACTTTAAATTTAACCTGTATACCTACTCCTACATTTAACAACTAATTTGTATGAGTAAATTGCAAGATGTGTGTTTATAATAGGAAAAAATAAAAGTACTTTTTATTTTTCACATAATAAAACATTTAGTATATCTATTTCCACACTGAAACTAAATGAATATACTATGTTTACGGTACATGTTCATGTCAATTCATCATGATTTGGGAAATATTATACTGACCGAATTTTTGTGCATCATGTTCTATTTTGTTCACTGTGTTATGTGTGTTAGTTACCCTTCCTCAGCCATGTGCATATAACCAAATATAACCATCATTATTTTTTTTCTTTTTAAATTTTTTTTCTCAGGTCAGTTGTCCCCGAGTCAGTGCACTCTCAGTATCCAATCTCCTTGGTCCGGGTGGTTGATTTTGATGCGGGACAGTAGATTATCACACACGCGTACATGCCAGCAGTCGGTACGCATATTTCGTCCACCATGTTTATAAACAGCACAATAGCATTTACAATTATGTTTATGTTTCCAGGAGTTGTTCTTGCTAATATATGACATTTATTTAATTCTGTTCAAACAATCTTGAGTTCATTTCTTATTTGTTTTATGTGTTCACTAACCTGCTCTTCCTTGCTTCCAGTTTTTTGATTCTTTTGCTGACCACAAACAGAGAACTGTATATGATAGTTTGTGAAAATGAAATGCTCTGGTGTGTGGCCTAATTATTAAATTCATTTTTTCAAGCCTGTGCAAATTTAGTACGGTGGTATCTTCCACTGGTCTTGGTTATTATCCCGCTTTGTTTATTTAATTCTGTTCAAGACACAATCTTGAGTTCATTCCTTATTTGTTTTATTACTACCAACTGCATTTTCTAACATCCTTTGTTGCAGATGTATGAACTGAACAGAACTTTTTTTTCATACATAACATCATCAACAATAATAATAAAAATACTATTTAAACTTCTAATACACTCTATTCCATAAATTGCCCGTGTGCGTAGCACGGGCTACTCACTGCCGCTTTAACTGCATGCAATGTCTGTGCTGACATTTGTATCTGTTGTACACTGTGCATCAACATGCATATGAACGATATGGTCACTCTTTTGCCCGAATATTCTCTAGCACGTGTTCTGATCCAACTTTACACAGTATAACAATGCCCGTGTGCGAAGCACGGGCTACTCACTAGTTGATTTTGATAACAGAAAAATAACAAAAGGTTCTGAAATAAACTAAGAATTTTCCATACTTATATCAGAATTGCATAGTGGTTGGTGGTGGATTCTACTAAGACAAGAGGTAAATTTTGTCATTATTTGTACAATAAATTGTGAGGACACAATTTCACTAAGGGGTGAGATTTGTAGCAACCAGTCTTTTTCCATGTTTCAGCCGATTTTATTGATATTTTTCTTCATTGAAATTTTGTGATTTTTACTTTGATATCTATGATGCATATGACATAAAATATAAAAGTAGATTAAATAAAGTAAACTGTGTATAAATATTATTGGTACAACGAGTTGAGCAAATGCGTATTTGTTTTAACAAATAGAGATACAAAAACAGATGTTGCGTACACTGAACAGATCTGTAAACAGATTCATATATATAAAATAAATATAAAAGCACATGGCATTCTCTCTTAATAACCTTAGTAACATGCTTTCATCTAAGTATAGTAAGAAGACAAATGGCTAATGAAGATACACTTGGCTCAGTAAATAGTGTTTGAATTTTATGTAAAAATAATTTTGCTAAGGACCAAAATACAAAATTTCAACCACTATAAAAATGTGTTTTCTTTCAATCATTTGTAGCATCTTAGGAAATGAGTACATACATTTTTTATACATACATCATCTCTCCATAAAAAATAAACTTATGGCTAGTTCTACTGATGCATTGATAATCACTTAACATATACCATAAAATATAATAAATAGTATATACCAAAAATTACTTTATGTACATTGTTTCTTTTACAAAACTACCCTTGTTAACATATTCATTAATCTTACCTCTTTAAAACATAAAACTCATTACATAAACAGAAATTTATATCATAAAATTAAGTTGCAGTTCAATAAAATGAACTTAACTTAGACACTAATATTGTAACATCTTTAAAAAAATTATGTTCTTAATTTCAACAATATCAACTTTACTTTTTGAAATAATAATAATTAAATACTTTAAAATTAGAGCAGCTAGTTGTAAAAATTGTGTTAAATGATATTTTAAGTTTCATGATAAAATATCATTAACTTTATCAAAATGCGTAGATTTGATCAAATATAATTATTTTTTATGTTTTTTTAATGAGTTACAAGAAAAAGACCGAACATACAATTAAGAAGAATGGCAGTTTAGTAATAGAATTTCTTTGCAAAATGACGGTGTATGTTAAGTTAGTTTGGTTTACGAATAGAATTTGCCTACACTTATTTCCTCCTATATACAGTCACTTTCTTCATGAACAAATTACATGAAATCCACACACCCAAAGAACATCCATCAACCCCTCCATTATATAATAATAATTTCTTTTGAGATGAAAAGAAACTTGTAATGAACCACTTGAGCTTTCTCCAACTCCCATGATTCTCGACTATGAAGCAAAATATGACGGTGGTGAAAACAATCACCTTCAGCCACCATAGATGAAGGTTTTTGGGTGAGGACGGAGTGCTAAATGACGTTACCAGGAAATGTGGTTTCCCTTGCAAAGTGTCATTGAGGTGCTTGTTTGGGTGCATATTATCAGAGATGGTCGTCGGAAGGAGGAGGAGAGGTTCGACCATGGGTTTTGGAGTTATAACAGTGATGACCAAAATATTAACTGAGGATACAAGGCTATGTAACTCTTGGAGTGGAGTTTTTTTAAAAAGATTGCATGGCATCTGATGGCCGAAGTTGGCTATAGGAGGTGAAATACCAGTCATGACTATGGGTTCAGGTGTCCATGGTGATGAGCATCATACTGAAAGGCGGCGGTACCTGGATGTTCGTTTGGAGGAGAGGGGTAGAAAGAAGTTGGTCTTGGAATTACTCATAGCCGGAGGAGGATGTGCATGGCATTCAAAGAAGCCAGCATCTAGAGTAGACCGTTTTCAACGTTAATCTAAGGTCAGGAAGTGATAAAGTAGTGTTCGTCACAGTAAGCTGAGTATTCTGGTTCTAGGAAAATCAACTCTAATGGCTTCTAGTGGATACGGTGGCAAGCTAAAGTTGTGGCATAGTAATTTTTAGGTCACATTTGTGGCTTCGAGATCGAAGTTGCGGGTTTTGTTTGATCATATCATCAACATATGCTTATCGGTAGCATCGATATAGGTGTAAATGGCGGGAGCAAGTGAGGCAGTGCGACCGAAATCAATATCGAAGAGTTTGAGCGATAAAATGAAGGAGATAGTGTGCAATGAGTCCCTAGATTATTAAATTTTACAAATAGCAGGTGTTTTATATATCTAAATTGACTTTGCAAAAATATTGTTTCACCACTCGAATTTAAATATGTGACGACTTCTACATATTTGATCCGTTTGAGACACGGTTTACGTTATTAGGATCGTTATGGAGTATAGACCATTTTGGCTTAACTTATTCATGCATTCGAAGAGTATTGAATTATGGGATAAAAATGATAATTAGTATATGTATGATTCCTTAATTAATAGGTTAATTACCTTATTATGATAGAATAAGTGACCCGGTGATGTTATAAAATAGGTAGATATTCCCTAAATACTATCGATTATAATTTAGGAACATATGCATAAACTATAATTTAGTGAATCATGTTTATATAGATACATTAGTAGAAGGGGCATTTCATCAGAAGTACAAACTTTGCAGTCCAATTAGTTTCTAGGACACACATTCAAAGAAATTAGTTTCAATGCCAAAGTCAGCAGAATAATTACTTTTAAGGACAAAGTCAGCAGTCCAATTACTTTCAAGGATATAATTTCATAGGTTTTTAGATCCTAAAAACTAATTATTTTACGTTTTGTCCTTGAAAGTAATTATTTCAGTTGTGTGGCCTAAAAACTAATTACACTTGCTAAAGAGGTCCTTGTGGCTAATTTCCACTTAGGCTTAGTAGAATTACTTTGATATTTGTTATAGAAGTCTGCCCATCCTATGGCTATCGGTAGTCAAAGTTAATTGTGATAAAAGTCTCTCCACTAGTGTGGTGACTAGCATTTACAGATATTAATATACTACCTTTAGTTGGATATTTAATTTATGGTCAGAAATATTTGTTGACCATTTGTGTACTTGATATGAAATATTGTTCTTAATAGTTAAAACCCATAAGCTACTCTTAATATAAATATATGACCATACATTTGTACACCATGCCAGTATATATTATATACATTTGACAGTTTTATAATGTACGAATTTGCCAGTTTTATAGTGTACAAATGGTAGTTAACGGTTAAGTACACATTGACAGCTTTATTTCATGCGTTAAAGAAAATTTAGTATCATACACACGTTTGATATTTTTACTGTACGCAAATGATGGATAACGAGGGTCAGGACAAAACCAAATGTCCTCCAGCAATTTAAGGATTCCAATTTCACAGTGAAGGAAAACTCGCTGCTTTTTCAACAAGGAGCTCTCGCAAGCCCCTTTCCTTTGGTTAGAGCGCTTTGCTTCACTTGATCGTTATGTGGTGAATGCCCAGAATACGATGCACTCTTTCCTTCTTACAGAAGCACTTTGTGCCTTTAAAAGCAACTGCCAAATGACTTTCCTGTTGATTTTGCAGGACAAACGGATATTGAATTAAGAGGGAAGTCAGGCGATGGAAGGAACTGATTGCATTAATTTCAAGGACATAGTCATCCCCATCAATTCCTTTAAGTTTCATTCTTGTGGTTTTAATGATGTACACATTGCCAATTTTATTGGGTACAATCAATAGATTTAATGATGTACACATTTGCCAGTTTTATTGTGTACATTAGAGAGATTTAGAATACTAATGTATCATCTTAAGAAAATAATTGGGTAGATAATTGGACATATGAATAATTGATTTGCGGTTGATATTTAGGATACTGTGCAAAGTGGCAGAGAGGCTTGTAACATCAGATAGTTTGGGATGTCCGTGTGTTAGTACTCTATCTACACTATGTTTTGTATTCTAATGATTAGTACATTGTGAATTTAAATCTAGGATAAGATTATGAGTAATGAAATCCAATAAGCTACTCAAATTGTCTTGCTTGTAATATTAATATGAATTTAATATGATGATTAAATATTTAAGTGATATGAGCAGCAAATGTAGATATGATTGTTTACTTTGTAGTCCACTATTGATAAGAAGTGATAAGTTGATAAAATATAATTACCATAATAATTAAGTAGTGCACACTTGATAAAGTTGAATACAGACCATGATAGAGTTTCGTATATGCGTCTGGCTTATATTGGAGGTATATTATATTACTATTACTAACAACAATTACCGACATATTGCATGAAAATACATCGTCTTGCTACTAAGGCACCAAGATAAGTTGGTTGATTACATTAGTATGATACTATTTTCTTTATATGTTGATGCTCTACTTATTACCATAAATTGATTTTTATAAGTACTCGTATGTTTATCAATACCCATTTTGATATTGCACGGGTTTAAGCAGTGAGTAAGATGAGACAGACTCTATGCAATTAGAGCTGCATCTAGTAGATGTTGTGATATCCATTCAATGTGTTGGTGTATATGACGGCAAATTTTGGTGTAATACCAGAAAGACTAATATCCATCTTTGCTGACAGACCACAAGGTAGTGCGTTGGGTCAATGACAATTTATCCATATTGTCACTGGACAAACAGTCTGATACTCAGTTCTATTCTAGGAATTTCAGTCCATATATTTGTTAAATTGACGAAGTTTGTGAATTGTGACTTGGGTGTGAATGGGGTAGCATAGAAACTATGGGGATGCCCGTTATTATGTAACGGGGTACTTTCTCCCATTTTTGCACTTTGCCTCTGGTATAGATTTCCGATGAATATGATTTTGTACAAATTTTACAAAAAATGGGATTTTGGGAAATTTAAGGAATATGTTTGGGAATATTTTGAGATAGGATTTTGAATAATAACAGAGCAAATGAAATATGAAAACCCAAACGAATAGGTGTGAACATTAGAGATAGTAAATGAGTATATTAACTTGAGTGGGGTAGGTAGTGTGTTGTGTGATATTTACCTATATACCCGAATGATTTGATTGTGCCTTGATTATCTGCATCATTATAATGCCAAATAGGACTAGAGTGGAATGTTAAGATACAGTTATTCATGTTTTGTCCATGCTACTAGGTGTGACTTCTATATTGTACCAGCATACTTTATGTTAACCCGCTTTTAGCAAAATAGATTTCAATTGGAGTAAGAAGATTCAAATGAAGACAAAAAGACTTGAAATATGGAAGGCGCACTCAAATGAACTTCAAAAATAGCTCAGAAAAACCCCAGTCAAAAATATGCTAGGTCCATAACTCGATATCGAGTTATCACCGTAGGTCGGTACCGAGTTATCATGTTTCACAGTCATCCACTTCAACTTTGCACAAGTGATCATCTACCTCTTCTATATGCGCCCCAGTGATTTCGTAGAGTTCTGGATGACCTATCCCAAGAATTGAAGAGTTAACGACTGAAACTGTAGAGCAAACCAAGTGATGAAGGGATGATTAACAAAACTAGTCGTTGATCTACGAAAACACATGGAACACATCAAAACAAAACAAGAAGCGCGACGCAAAAGAATTAGGCGAGTTTCCCACTAAGGGGATAACTCGATACTGAGTTATAAGGATAACTCGGTACCAAGTTATAACTATGGCTTGTAAGACCCTACGAATTTTTACACTACTTCGGGCTGACATTTGGACTATACTACAAGTGGGCCTCTGATCCATCATGCATGTTTTGTCTATAAATACAAACCATAGAGCACCAAAATGGGATCTGGATTTTCTGACCATGGAGACTCTACTGTTTCTTCACTTCTAACCTCTCATTTATTAAAGTCTCCTAGGAAACAAATATTTACTACTCTAGGCTTAGATCAAAAAATTCTTAGTACTAGTGACTCACAAACAACATAGAAACTCTATAGTAAATCTAAGATCCACTTGATTGTGGTCAGATTTGAGATAACTAGTTGTAATCTAGAGAGAGAACAACTAATAAAATGATTGAAGTGGACGTAGGTTGAAGATTATACCGAACCGCTATAAAAATTCTTGTGACTCTTTATGCTTTTTACTTTACTCTTAATTGAATTGGTGCTTTCATTTGATTTTTGGGTGTCGATCCACTTTTTGGGTTAATATTTTGGTGTTTTCACTGAGAAACATGAGCTAGATCTGAAGACTTGAAGCTTGAATCTATGATTTAGGAAAGATGAAGAAACCAAATACTAGATCCAAAACTAAAGCAAATCAACCAGAGCATGGAGGTAGTAAGGAGGTGTCCTCATATTCTCATCAATCTATCTACATGACTAGAGAAGAGATAGAGAGAATGATGAAGGAGATGAAAGATGGAGTGATAACTAGACAATAAGAAATGCTGGAAAGATTCTTCCAAAGGATGGGACAACAAGGAATAGCTAAATCTACAGGAATTCAGAACCAATGACAAGAAACTAATGCAAGAGCATCCGAAGTTAGAGTAGAGCATGTTGGAACAATGCCACCACAAACAGAATAATTTAGTACCAAAACCTAAATCAACTTAGCACCGAGAGAACTGCATTAAGGGGCAATGTTGGTGTGACTGCAGGGATGTCGGGAATGGATAATGCTGGAGCTAGAAACTCAAATCAAAATGCGAATGCATAACAATTGGAAGAGTATATGCCATAACCTCCCCATGGAAATAGAGCATGGAATGAAACTATAGGAACAGTTCAGAATGCTAACAACATGCAGCCCGAGGAGTATGTGCCAATATATGTTCCGAAATTTTCCTATAGAAACAGGGGTAGAATATCGCTTTTGAACGAAGACCATCATTGGATAGTGAAAGCCAAATTGCTGAATTGATAAGGAGAATAGTTAGAGGTGGATCCCCAAATTAAAGTCTGGAGGATGTGACTAGGAATTCATTAAAATATCCAAAATGCGAGAAATCCTCTTAATTTCAAGCTTCTGATGGTGGAAATGTACGATGGAAAGTCGGATCTGACGATTCATGTAATGAGATACATGCGACATATGGAGGTGTTGGGTGCATCAGAGGAAGTAATGGGTTAGTGTTTCCCATTGTACTTGACAAACATGGTGACGATGTGATTTAGGTAGCTGGAGAATGGCTGCATTAGCAAGTGGACCGATTTGGTGAGTAAGTTCTTGAGATAGTTCAAAGTTCACATCTCGCAACAGAAGAATGTGATGACGCTATCAAGCATGAAACAAAGTCCCGAAGAGACCTTGAGAAGATATTCAAAAAGATTCAATGTAGCAGCATCTACAGTCGATAAGCTGGACCCATCAATAATCTTAATAGCGGTAGTGTCTGAAACCACAAGCAAGAACGACTTTAAAATTGCAGTAGAAAAGGGTCCCCTGATGGATCTTGCGGTATTCTACCATGAAGCTGAAAGATATTTGCATCAAAAAGACGTCGAAGTTGAGGATGAGAATACTAAAATTAACGTTATGGATGACAGAGGACCATCTAGAGCAGGAAACAAAAAAGATAAAGAAAAAAGGAGAACTGATGACAACTTTAGGGAATCGAAACAACAAAGGAGGGAGCCTAAATTCTCTTCCAACATTGACGTGACTAAAACCCCAGAGAGGATATATTTGGATACTAGAGGGAGATCTTCTATCGAAAGACAACTAGGAGAGAGCCTACCGATCGAGAGAAAAGATCTAGAAAGTTCTGCATCTTCCATGAGCTAAATGGACATGAAACAAATGAATACCGACACCTTCGTGATTTGATAGATGAACTATTCGGAGCAACTAGCTGCAATAGTACATGAGGAACCAAATTGCAATGGTGCACCCAAAGCAACCACCATCTATGGGGAGAGCATCATGGAACAACCGAGGATTTGGCCCAAGGCTCGAAATCCCATGATCAAGATGAATGGGAGTCGAATCTGATTGCCACGCTATGATTTTTTGTTTCTTTTCTTGCATTTACTTTTCGTATAAAGAAATAAAGATAATAATGACCTTAGGTCGCTTACACATGTATGGGATCTCGAATGGTCCTTAAGCATTCTCTAAGTCGGAAGCCCAAGCTAACTACTTATGATGATAATAACCTCGGACCGCTTACATGGGTACGAGAACTAGATTGGTCTCTAGGCATGCACTGAGTCGGATGTTTAGGATGAATACTTATAATTTCTATTGTCTGCTTTGATTTGATTTGAATATTTGAATTTTGAGAAATCCACATGAATGTGATAATTGATATTGCCCACTTTAAGTCCCGTCTGGAGAGACGAGAATAGAGTGCAGGGTGCAAGTCCCCTCGCTAGAGAACGAGCAGATGACTTGTATGATATTGATTGCTTTAATTCCTATCTGGAGAGATGAGACTGGAGTGCAGGGTGCAAGTCCTCTCGCCATAGAGCGAGCGGATGGACTTGTATGATATTGGTCACTTTAAGTTCCATCCGGAGAGACGGGACTGGAGTGCAGGATGCAAGTCCCCTCGACAGAGAGCGAATGAATGGACTTGTATGATATTGATTGCTTTAAGTCCTGTCCCGAGAGACGGGATTGAAGTTCAGGGTGCATGCTCCCTTGTCGGAGAGCGAATGGATAGGCTTGTATGAAAAGTAAGCCTTGAGCGAATATGCTTGCTTGGTCGTTGAGTTCCTTTGCCAAAGAGCAAGCGGACTCAGCAAGAATCTAAAGAGATCAAAACCCTAAATAAAACATCAAACGATCTAGAGAGATCGAATCCTAGATCGGATCACGAACGATTCAAAGAAATCGCACATTAAATTGAATATAGAGAGATCAAACCATAGGATAGAAACATATTTGATTTTGATAAAAAGATTTAAACGCCTTGTAGTTTGAATAAAATAGATAAATGTCAAATGAATATGGGATGATTTTGATATGTGATGTAATAACTCCGAATGGAATCGGAATGATTATGATTATAAATAAACACTTAAGTAGACACTAGAGTCTTTAGCTATAACAAGTTCAGAATAATCTATGATTTGTAAGAGAATCCAAAGGAACTAGATGATTCGCTAAGATTAAGATCAATGGATAGCCGGAGAGCTCAACTCTTGGAGACTGATTATTAGAACTTGTTCTTGGGAAAAGCACACTTCCCATTCGAAAGGCATACTTTGGGGGCGAGTATTAACTCTCTTTCCAGCAAAGCAAATTTCAATTGGACTTGGAAGATTCAAATAAGGACAGAACGACTTGAAATCTGGAAGGTGCACTCAAATGAACTAAGGAAATAGCTCAGGAAAATTCCAACTAAAATATGCTAAGTCCATAACTCGGTACCAAGTTATCACCATAGGTCTATACCGAGTTATCCTACTCTACAATCGGTCACTCCAACTTTGCACAAGTGACCATTTGCCTCTTCTATATGCACTCAAGTCATATCGTAGAGTTCTGGATGACCTATCCTAAGAATTGAATATCTAAAAATTGAAATTGAAGGGCAAACTAAGTGATGAAGGGACGATTACCAAAACTAGTCATTCATCTATGAAAACACATGGGACACATCAAAACAAAGCAAGAAGCGCGATGTAAAAGAATTGGGCGAGTTACTCACTAAGAGGATAACTCGATATTTAGTTATAGGGATAACTCGGTACCGATCTATCCTTATGGCTCATGGGACCCTATGAATTTCCACACAACTTCGGGCTGACATCTGGACTTTACTGTAAGTGGGCCTCTGATCCATCGTGCCTTTTTTTTTCTATAAATATGAGCTATAGAGAAACCAAATGGGATCTGTATTCTCTGACCAAGGATACTCTGTTATTTCTTCACTTCTAACATCTCGTCTATTAAAGTCACCTAGGAAACAACTGTTTGTCGTTTTGGGACTTAGATTAGCAAATTCTTAGTATTAATGACTCACAAACAACCTAGAAACTCTTTAGTAAATCTTAGATTCACTTGATAGTGGTCAAATCTGAGGTAATTAATTGTAATCCAAAGAGAGATTAACTAATAAAAAGATTGAAGTGGATGTAGGCCGGAGATTACGTCGAACCGCTACAAAATTCTTGTGTCTCCTTATACTTTTTTTTTCCTTTACTTTTGATAAAACTGGTGCTTTCATTTGATTTATAGGGTTCGATCCATTTTTTGGGTTAAAACTTCATATTCGTAGATGTCATACGATTATGCAAAGCACAATTGTTTCACTCAATGCGTACTGAGAGTCTAGTTAGACTCTTTACTCCATGCATATCACATGAGGAAAGCATGTAGATGGGAGCTTGATAACTGACATTGTTATTATCTGCATTACGTTGAAAGTGTTTGATACATTATTATTAGGTATAAGTACAAATGCATGCTTATATGTGCCTTTAACCATGAAGGGAATTTACAAATGATATTTATTGTCTATGCTAACAATTTTATTCCAATAATGCTTTTTATGTGTACATATTAGATATTAAAGCTTTGACAATGCCATTTATGATTAATGATTTTTAACATGAATAAATTCAAAGTGCAAATTGGTTTCTCTAAAAAAATCTAAAGAACCAACTTCACTTTTAAATTCCAAGGAATTATGTACCAGACTCGCAAAACATACTCCAGATAATTCATAGTGTTATACGTCCATCACTATTACTATGGATCGATCCGTTGATCTCTTTTCACTAAACTTTACATCATACCAACTACGCCATTATATGAGGTGCACGCATACACACATATATAATTTATTATTGTATATCTTTAATGTATGTGTTGATTGTGTTTTTCGTTAACCTTGGAATTGCACTACGAAAAGCATAGGTAACTTACTAATTGTTCGGTTTAAGGCTAAAATATGCATTCAATGGGTAAATGACATAAGATATAGAGTGGTTCGCAGAGATTCCTATGTCCATTGTTAATTCTCTTATTATACAGCTTTCATACAATTAAAGGGAATCACAAGAGATACAAGAAGATAAAAGGGGTGGCTCAACACAATGCTACTGCTAATCTTGAGGGCTTGTTGGGCTTAGCACTTCCAACGGTGAGCTACTGCGAGGATATGCTGCCTGGTGCTAAGATGAGGATGCAAGATCGTGAGTGTCTAATGGATCCTTTGAAAAAATCGACACTGGTGGGTGGCGACCAACCTCTGAATAGTCGACCCTTGGTAGATGGTGACAACCTCTAAATAGTCGACGATTGATGGGTAGCCACCAATCTTTGAATAATCGACCCTTAGTGGATGGCGACCAACCTTTGAATAGTCACCTGACGAACCTTTGAATAGTCACCGACCAACCTTTGAATAATCGACCCTTAGTGGATGGATACCAACCGTTAAAAAGTTGATCCTTGGCTGCGAGGATAAGCTGCCTAGTGCTAAACTGAGGATGCAAGATCGTGAGTGTCTAATGGATCCTTTGAATAAATCGACATTAGTGGGTGGCGACCAACCTCTGAATAGTCGACCCTTGGCAGATGGTGACAACCTCTAAATAGTCGACCATTGATGGGTAGCCACCAATCTTTGAATAATCGACCCTTAGTGGATGGCAACCAACCTTTGAATAATCACCTGACGAACCTTTGAATAGTCACCGACCAACCTTTGAATAATCGACCCTTAGTGGATGGATACCAACCGTTAAAAAGTTGATCCTTGGTAGGTGGCTACCAATACCTTTGAAGTTTCCATGCATAAGGTATTTATAGTGGTTGAAATTGATGATGGAACGACTAAGATGATGTCATAAAAATGGTTGAAAAGGCATTGCGCTGTAGATCTGATCAAACGGGTTTGCTAAGGGACATCTAGCTAAGTGAAGGAAATCAACAACCAACATCAATAGGAAAACCTCCTAAGGTACTAGCCCTTCTGCTTAGGTAATGTTCATGCACAGTGGTCTCATGTTGCACACCATGTTATGTGTCAGAAGATGACATACTTGGTTTTACTTCTTTGTCGTCCTTGCCTGAATATTGATGTGGTAAGGCGGACAAGGCGGACAAGGCAGGCTAGCCTTTTCCCCATGATGTGGAAAGAAGTGGGAAACTACCAGGGGTAGTATTGAAGGAGCGGGTTGAGCCAGGCAAGTCTGGCTGCACTACTCAGAATAATATAGAGGACCAACCATAGGATTGTGTGTGGGCATTGCATCAGAGCTGGGTTGGCGATGGGCCGAGGGTGGTACTTGAGTAGGTGGGCTGTTTGGAAGCCAACTGGTCATGAGACGATGGCTGGATAATAAGGACCAGATCGAGTACTGGGGATGCCTTTCTTTACTTGATGAGTTAGCGGTTGGTTGTTGCTTCTGTATGCACTGGCCGGGAGGCCGACCTAAAATGCCATGGATAAAATAGGATGATAGGGGTCTAACCAAGATGGCAGTAAAGGGTGACCTGCCGGCTTATTTTGGATTCTTGGGCAGCTTGTGGTAGGCTGGTTTAGGCCCAAACCAGACCGGATTGATGTAGATAAAGCTAAGAAACCCTAATTAGCCTATCTTCTTATTTACAAAAAATTCGAGCAATGGCTGGAATTAAACAAAGAGCTTCAGAGATATATATATAGCATTTACTTTAACAAAAAGTCAGATTTATTATATGCATTTAACTAAATGTATAATTAACTAGAAAGCATTTAAAATACGATCTATTATAATATATCACTAAAATTCATCATAACTTCTTGAGCGTACAATTAAAATAAAAGCAATATACTATTTAATATACTTAAACAACTTTATTATATTGGGTGTTGTTTCAGATTTTGTATTATAATTCATTTAGATATTTGTGTAAAGTAGTTGTACAATAGCTATTCCAACCAAGTTATGCATCTTTCATGGATTGTTAATGATTTTATGATGGTTCAGAAATTGCTCATAAAATTGTTGCATTGAGAAATAATATATGCTAATTATAATAAAGATTCATCTAGTTTAACATAAATTTATTGTACATCCTGGATAAACATATACTAAAAAAATTTGACGTTAGAGATTAATAGAAAGTGTATTAGTGATCTTATTTACATATAGAAAAGAATTACTTATCATTTATGTTAATTGTACATTTTTAGTAGGAGATAAAACAAATGGATGTGCTAGGTGAAGGAGAAAATGATTTGGTAGAAATATCCAATTCAAATTATAAGAAATGACTTAACTTATTTTTTCAATAAGAACAAATTGATAGTAATATATCTTATATATCAATGGAGTCATAAACTATTTTATATTAATAAATTAGTATATTTTAAGCGAACAACAGTCATACAGGTTGTCCATTCCAACCCAAGCTAAATGATATGTCTAGTTTTTTGCTGTTATTATTAATACGCCATTGAAGTGTTGGATGGAATGTGTGTGATAAAAATAGAAAGGAAGAAGAAGTAGCTGGAAAACATCGATAGTCTATTCGTGGGTTTAGGATATGGTAAACCTTGTTATGTCATCATAGTTGTACTTTTCACCTCTTAATATAACCTTTATTTACATTCTTTTAGATTCCTATGTTTGTTAAATGATCTAATACAGTACATACAGTTCAAAAGATACTAATGAAAAATTACAACCTATATTAACAAATACGATTCATTCGAGTCATCAATTCTAACCTATGCTAAAAGAGGGAACATTATTTTCCTAACCATGCGGTTGCCATTGAGTCATCCTACTTCTTTGATCAGCAGCATGATACAAATATTTCCTACTTGGACTATCCATAGCACCACTCTACACGACCAGCACCAAGATAGTGGCATTGAAAATCGAAAGAAGGTGGTAAATCATCAATGGGCCCGAGCATAGGACACTTGCTCCAGTTTGTCTTCCTTGTAGTTAATTCCAAAGCCATCCCTTCCCCTTGCCCTTACATACTATTTACATATCGTAGACACTACATTTTATGGGAATCAAGGAAATAAATTTGATGGGTATTTTTAAAAACCAAAAAGACATGGTGGAAATGTGTGGATTGAATTTCTTTTATTAATAGTAAAGATATTAACTAACTCTATGATGTAGGTGAAGAGCAGGAAATCATACGATAATGAGCTTTCTAGCTTATATTATAGCAGTTTACTTATATAGATTATATGCTATATTTTATTTTGCTCTTTTACTATGGTCATATATTATATATGCTAACTCTTTGGCCCAATAGAAGAAAAGGTCTCATGTATGATTTCTAAACCATACATTGGGTTTGTTAGTAGGTTGGAAAAGAACTATGTGGGGACTTATCCCATAATGGGTACTTAGGCAATCACATTTGGTATCATGATACGGTCCATCCAGTATCTATTGTAACATCCAGATTTTTTATAAAAATAATTAATTAATTAAAAAGGAAACTTTACTAATTTTACATAAAACTAGAAAATGGAATTTTTACAAATGAAGGAATTTGGAAAATCCGACTTTTAAGTTGCGTCAAGTAGATTTTTTATCCCAAATGAATATATAAAACGTCAAAAATGAACACATAATGAAGGATATACCGATCAGTTGCTTTAGTATACGTTTCAAGGCGAAACGGGTCAAGGCCTAAGAGTGCTGAGGGGTAATTTCAGATTTTTTTAGGTATAAATTGGGAGGAGATGTAACCCTAATTCATTCCATGTTCACTTCTTTTGATCTATAGCTTGCTCAACCTAAACTCCAAAACTCCATTTTCTTCTCTAATTCCAAAATAAAATTCTTCAATTTAAATAGAAAACCAAATAGAAAGAAAGAGAGAATTCAATCTAAGCATTTCAAGCTAAATAGAGAAGTAGAGATGCCATATCCAATCAAATCAAAGAAGTGAATTCAGGAATTGTTTCAAAGGCAACGAATAGAAGTGAGTAGGTTTATCAACGAAATGAATATGTTGTTAGAGTTAAATTTCATTTATATATCTATTTGGGTTTAAATGTGATTTAGGAATTGAAAGGATGTTTATAAATTGATGATTTATACAAACTGGGTAATTTGGAATACCCATAACACTATTTTGATAATAGAAATTCCTATGTATTGGAGGGAGGGTAGATTGACTGATAATTCACCCTTAAAAATTATATGGATCTAATTCTATGTAATAGATGTGAATTAATTTAGATGAATAGAAGTGTATTCATGTATAAATGGATCACTGAATAGCTTATATGGTCAACTAGATAAATTCCATGAAAGTTTGAATATAATAAAAGTTGCGACTAGATTAGACAATTTTTTAAAGTGAGATTATATGAATTCAAAGTTATATTTAAAGTCTAGATAAAAGGTTTATTAATAAACGACTAAAATCGGATAAAAATAACAAATTAAAAATGTTGAAAACCCCATTCTCAAGCAAATGGTCGACTGACCATGTTTAAATGGACGATTGGTTGGCCTTGATAAAACATTAAGAAAACAATCCCCAACCGGAGGAAAATTAGTTTAATTTCTAGGTTAGGCGGTTGACTGATTACAACACTAGTCGATTGAACGCTTAAGGAATCGGCTGTTTGCATTTATTCAGTCGACCGATGCTCTATTATATATAAAAAAAGAATGTTGCAGGCGAACAGTCAACAACTAGAATTCACAAGTCGATTGAATGCCCTAGAGTCGACTGGTTATGCTATTTATTCGACTGATGTACTATTTAAAATAAAAAATACAAAGACAACCAATTGATTGATCATGTTCATTCAGTCAACTGATCACCTACATATAGCCTATTTGAACCTAAACTCGATGTAAGTCAGTAGGGATGTTTCGGGACATTGTTTCCTGCTTAGTTGACGTTTCGTAGTTCACGTAGCTTCAGGATGCTTTATAATGTTATACTCAATGCGGTGTGCTATTGTATCACAATTAGTTTCTCTCATTATTACTATAGTATCATGGTAACGTATTTTAGCTTGCGGACTGCATGAGGGAAATAGAGATATCTGTGTTAGCACGGTTGGCATCGTTCGGGCAAATGCACCTATGATAGAAGTTGAATTGTTTATCAACTTTTATGCTATTAGTTTATAATGTGAAGCATATGACACGTTTACCATAAGATATTTTATGCCCGATGCTTTTATAGGCAATTTACCATTTGGATTGTATACTTGATGTATGCCTTAGTCATCGTGATTTTATAGTTATTGATTACATTAATGGTTTACCATTGAGATTGTTTACTCAATGCATATCTAGGCGGTTTACCATCGAGACTGTATACTCAAGGTATTATATTGTAGAGTCGGTTTACCATCAAGACTATATACTTGATGCATTGCCAGATTTACCTACTTTCTAGATGTCCAACCTTCAAGTGGGAATCTTCATGGATAATTATCAGATTTTATACGTACTGTAGGTTGTTACCCTATATTGTGTCAATTGGCTAATTCATTGATTGTAGTATACACATACAAATAAACAATCTTAGGATGCCTAGATTTTAAATAATAATTTAATTATCTATCAGCACCATACCACTAGTGATATTTCCAACTCACCATACTTTGTCTAATCCCCTCTATTTTTTCCAACTTTATACCTACTTTCATGTTGACATGATAGTAGGGTAGTGTGACAAAAGGAGTAAGATATGAAAAAGAAGTGATCATGCACTTTGGAGTTAATTTATTTAGAGTTATTTCCTATGTATCTTATCATACTTAATAGTCAGATATTTATAAATTTCTAGTTGGATATTATCATAGACTTTGTTTAGTTGTTTCCTATATTAGTCTTTGTTGTATAAACATAGATAATTTAGTTTATTTCAGTATTTATATTTTATTTCTTATGTTGTGAAATCTGAAAGTGTAGAATGTTTAAAGTTTATATTTATCTCTGTACTATATAAATCATCAAACCCTTATGATCCATACTTCTTACTAGGACACTAGTTTGAATGTCGCTTTTAGGCATTGAATCGGTATGTCCGGAGGGGCGGATTGGCACATTTGGTATCAAAACCTAGGTTTAGAATTCCCTAGGGATTAGGCACGAATTGAGTGAACATACTTTTACATTTTAAAATTTATTATGTGTGTATATATGTATGTATGATTATGTATGTATGTATGTATACAAGTATAAAACGGACATACCAATAAGATTCCAGTAATGCTTACTATTATTTGAGAAAAGCTACTGATAATTCCTATTTACAAATAAGTGATAAGGAGAAATCAAAGTGGAAATAATTCTGGTGAGGCAGAAGACGAGGTCCTGGATATGAACACTCCAGTATGGTTTTTCCAATACCCTCAAGCAAGAGGCCATACTATAACCAACCCCAACGGAGGACCCGTAGCATAAGCACATGGTGCAATTCCTACTTCTCCACTTGCTTTGGTTTTTCCTAGATTTTGTAGGATATTCAGAGTTTGGAGGAAAGAATTATTTGGAGAAAGAATCACTTGTTAATACTCAGGCATGGATAAGGAATTATGATAGGATTTTTGCTATGATGGGTATGGAGGATGCGATGTAGAGGCAATTGGCTTCATGGAATCTACTAGGGAAGGCCTTGAACTGGTGGGATATTGTCATTGTAGAGGCAGAAGAGGCTAATATTACTTGGAATAATTTTAGGAGGAGCTTAGAAGTTAAGTTTAAATCATATGATGAATGTGGAGTGGAGCTGGAGAAGTTCATCTATTTGGAACGGGAAGACCGTAGAGTCAAGGAGTACATCAATGTGTTCAACCAGCTAGCGAAGTATGGCCTAGACCTCATTAATGCACTGGCTAAGAAGGCGACAAATTTGCTAAGGGAATGAACTCATCTTTAAGAGGTATTGTGTTGAGCCCTGTACCTACTTGAGATACTATTATCCACATAATTTCCAAAGGATAAGAGCAAAGGCATTTGTGTCAAAATTGAAGAGTAATAAGGTAATTGATAATGCCAAAGAACAACATGATGTGAATCCTCGATATGACAACAAGCGCCATGCAAACTAACAAGGTAAAAGTAACGTTGAAAGGCCGCAATGTCAAATGCCACAATAGGGAACAATGCCACCCTTCGTCGATAAAGCATAATAGGCAATGTCGCAGGTCATCAATGAAGCTGGAAATATCGGATGCCATCAATGTCGCATACCACTTATAAGGTTGGTGAATGATATAGTGCCAAAGAAATTGGAAACAACGTCGCATGTTAGTAGGAGAATGATGAAATTGGAAAGCACTATGCCAAAAACCATCAATGTTATAATAGCATGATATAGCATTGATGCTACATCACATTAATGTTGTATTCCATCAATGTAGCACTTCTTCCATATAGCCAGAAGAATTAATGCCGATTTGGATTAATACCGCATCTCCCCAATGTCACTTTATTTTAATGTCACCCATCAAAGTAAAGCCGTCTTCTATTAATACCACTTGAAACCAATGTCGTCTCCTATTAATGTTGCTTACCCTCAATGCCGCCTTTTATCAAAGCCGCCTACTGTCAATGTCGCATGTTAACAATGCCGCTTGTTATCAATTCTGCTTGTTATCAATGTCGTCTGCTATCAAAGCCGCTTGTTATCAATACCAATCATTGCCAATATCGCTACTTATCAACATCGTCGCTTATTGAGGTTGTGCCATAGTAATGCCATACTTCATCGGCCTTCAAATAAGGCTGCATATGCTCAATACAATGTTGATATTGAACGTCATCACTGAAGAATATCGAGGCATGATGAATGCTAAGCATCGAAGTTCACAAAAACTCCTGTCATTTTATTTAATCCGAAAATTTTAGGAATAGATATATACGGAATAGAGAAAATCCACCAGCCTAAGTAAAGAACTGTTATAAATAATGAAGAAACTAATAAATTTAGGTAAGAAGTAGGGTAAAATAGAGAATATTTAATACTTGAATATTCTGTTTGATAACCTTCTACTAAATCCATTTTTATGGTATGGTAAATGATCACACTCAATCAAATGAATAGATGTGAAAGCTATAATTGTAAACCACGATCGAATCTATGGAAGCATTGGTTTATACATTCCTTTTTGTCTCGACTTAGGGATAATTTTTTCCGCTATCTTTTTTCGAGAACAACCTAAGGTTCCGACTAAAACATAATGAAATAATTTTTCATTATAAAAACTGAAGTAATGGCTCTCATATCAAGAGGCTCGTTACTTCAAAAAGTCTAGTCTCTGTGTTCCTCGAATGGATCTCTTAGTTGTTGTGAGGGTTGCCCAAAAGCGGGAGTGGATGCTCAAGTATGACGCCATGCACCATCGACATTGATAATGCCGGGGGTTAAGCATGCTGCATGGAAATATGGCAGCCATGTCGCATCCATCAACTCTTATAAATATGGACTAAGGGGCATAAAGAAAGGGGCAATCATTTGTCTTCTCTACTCTCAAATTAAACTCTTATAACCCTAAATTGATTTAGATTAATCTCTAATTTGATTGTAGCCATATTCGATTTATATGAGTAAGAACTTGGACAAGCCTATTACCTTGATTGGGTACTATGGACATTATTAGACATGAATATGCATATAATGAAGCTCTTTGGACCCGAAGCAATTGTGATACAATTAAAATCACATTAACTTTGATATAAACAAGCGTTCATATGCATAGTCTTCATCTGGCCTATTACATATGGACATTGGACTATGAACTTAAGGACCACCTGCCTAGTTCACTAACATGCTTAATGGACCACTATGCACATTTATGGCCTATTCTTCCTATCCTTTGATCATTTATCATGGGCTTTCAAATACCAAATTCCAAAAGAACATATAAGCTTTCGAATATCTTATTCCAAAAGACTATTTGGGCTTTTGAATTCTTTGTTCCAAAAGCCCATGGACATCATGGAATCATTTCTTGATAATATCATCTTATACTTAGCCTTGAATATTAAGTTTTTTCTTGATTCTTTAGCACCATTTGGTCAACACCAACTAAGTCATGCTTAGTCGTATCATCAAAAGTGTTGGAAATCAAGTTCTGTGTTATCTTACTTGGTGTCATGGTGTTATACCAATTTTTGGTGTAACTTTTTTGGCGCTAAAGGAGGGCCTGAACCTCCGTCTCCCTATAACTCTCTCCCTAAACTAATTACATGAAATTTCTTTTGTTCTAGAAAAATGGGGAGATCAAGGCGAATATAATCAGCAACATTAGAAGAAAATGTTATTCCTAGCTTCAATTTAGGAAGCATAGAACCTAGGCAGCCATTAGAACCAACAAAGCCTACCAGTAGCAAATTTTAGATTAAAGATATAACACATCAAGTAGCAATGATGCAAGATTTGCTAAAGAAGATCCTTGCACAACAAGCTTCCAAAACTTCCAAGTTCACTGAAGTGGTCGAAGTTGAATCTCCGAGAAGAAATTTGGATGCTTCTTCACTTAAAAGCAAAAGCAAACTCATTTTAGCTCCACAAAAGAGGAAATGTCACCGAAAAGCTAAAGCAACCGAGCTTTATCCAAGATCGTTGGTAGATAACAAAGTCAAGGTAAATTATCAAGGGAGATTAGAGGAGAGGTCCAAGGAGCAATCTAGAAGTTCAACCTCTGAAGGATACAAACCTGTTAGAAGAAATTACCACGGTGACGAAGCTTATCTAAGAGATATCGCTGAGAAAATGGCAAAGGACATGCTTAATCTTAAAGGAAAAATAACTCTTGATGAGAGGTCAACAATAGCCACTATGAAGCTCCCTTCATAGATGAGATCAGTCCACCAGGATCCCACCCCACATCAGAATTCCATCCTTAAGATATAATGGGCTACTGATCCCAAGATCACTTAGTAGTATATTTGAAAGTCAGATGGACCTTTACAATGCATCCGGAGTAGTGCATTGCAGACTTTTTCCTACTACCTTCCAGGGCGCGGCGACCAAGAGGTATAGACATTGTCTTGGAAAAACTATCTACTCCTAGAAACAATTTTGTTATGAGTTCTTAGCACAATTTTGTATTTATAAAGAGCACACAATTGACTATAGCATACTAAACTCTAATATTAAATAGAAGCTGGGAGGTTACTGTATGGTTATCTTAAGAGGTTCAATGCAGAAGCATTAAAGGCAAAGGATAGGGATATGTTGATGGCAATGCGCTCAGGGCAGATTGAGCAAACTTCGTTCTGGCAAAAACTTTATATTCATAGCTGTAGAGATTTCCAAGTTGATAAATTCATCTGTATGGATGAAATGTATCAAGCAAAGAAGAAAGCTCGAATGAAATAGGAAATGGGAAAAGTCAGCTATAATCGCAATAATAAGAAGTCGAGATGGGAAGATTCCCAAAGTTATAACTATGTTGCTTTGAACAATCCAATATTCTACATTTACTCTACAACGAAAGAAAAAATTAACTTTCCGGCTTCCTAGTTTACCATAAAATAAATGGACATAAAATAAATGAATGTCGTGTGTTAGGAGGAATAATCCAAAGTTTGAGTCGTGTTGGACATTTGAAGGAATTCATCAAGGATGACATAAAACTCCTTATTCTAATGATGGCTACCAAAAGCTCTCAAAAAACGCTGTGAATTTAGTAGAAGGTGAAAGTCGGCCAGATTTCATTCCACCCCTCAATAGAATCGATGTAAACCATAGAGGACCACATTTGGTTGGAAGCAGCAAAGGAGCTAGAAATCGCTATATTAGAGAAGCAAGGGATGAGGTTTCTCTATTCAAGAAGAGCCAGCACTTAAGAATCCAGGCACCAAATTCAGATGCACAACTTGACCATCACCCTATAGGAACTAAGAGGAGTTCGTCATCCCTACAACGATCTGTTTATGATCACTGCTCAAATTGGCTCTTCGTAGTTACCAAAATTCTTGTCGATACTGGAAGTGCTATAAATGTAATCTTTAAGAATGCCTTTGATCAATTAGGAACTCCAAAGAAGAAGCTAGAGCCGAGCTTTGAGCCCATTTGGGTTCAATAACAAAGGATCCAAACCCTCATAGGACAGATAAGCTTCTGATGCAGATGGGAATTCCGCCACACTCTAGGACCATCAAAACTCTCTATACCATCATGGATCAACCTTCCTACTATAATGCCTTTTTAGGAGACAAACTCTAAATGAAGTTGAAGCTTTTGTCTCACCAAAATACTTGATGGTGAAGTTCTTAACCAAAAGTGGTTGGGAACCATAAGGGGAGAACAATTTAGCTCTCGTGAAATGTATTTTGCCACACTTGAGCAATATAAACGAGACAATCTTTCTTGCTATGACTCGGAGAAAAATGAATTAATTAAAGATGATATTGAAAAGCCTTTGGATGAGGGTTCTTCAAGCCTATCATCCAAAGAAAAAACAAAGTATATTGAGATAACTAAGCATGCTTTAAGAAAATTCGATTTCTCTAAAAAGAAAAGGAAGAGAAAAGAAACAAATCTAGTGGAAAACAAAGTAGACGACGAGGAGATCATCATTGAATTAGATTGTATAGGTGAACAGGAAAAATTGAAGCCCATAGAGCACCTTGAGGAGATACATTTGGATCATGTTGATCCAATAAAAACTATAAAAATTGGATAAGAGTCGGATAAAAAACTTAGAGGAGAACTGATTCAATTTCTGCAATCCAGTAAAAATGTGTCTGCCTAGACCCATTCAGACATGGTTGGAACAGATCCAACCATTATATGTCATGCTTTGAATATAGACCCGGGTATCACACCTAATCGACAGAAAAAAAGACAGTTTGATAAAGCTCGATCTAATGCCTTGAAAGAAGAGGTCAAGAGGTTGCTCGAAAATGGATTCATTAGAGAAGTACTCTACCTAAAATGGCTAGCCAATCTAGTATTGTTCAAAAAATCAAATAGGAAGTGGAGGACGTGCGTCGATTATACTGATTTGAATAAGGCTAACCCGAAAGACTACTACCCCTTCCAAGAATAGACCAATTAGTTGATGCGACAAGTGGACACCAACTTTTATCTTTCATGAATGCTTATTCCGGATATAACCAGGTTCCATGTTTAAACCAGATGAGGAAAACACTAGTTTCATAACAGATTTGGGAACATATTATTACAAAGTAGTGCCTTTCGTGTTGAAGAATGTCAGAACAACATACCAAAGATTGGTTAACAAAATGTTCAGAGAACAGATTGGCCAAAACATGGAGGTGTACGTAGATGATATGCTAGTTAAATCTCAAGAGGAAATCAGCCATCTGAAGGATCTTGAGGAGATGTTCAGGGTATTATGGAAATATCGGACGAAGCTCTACCCATGGAAATGTTCTTTTGTAATTCAGTCTAGGAAGTTTTTGGGATATATAGTCAGTGCTAGGAAATCAATGCTAACCGCGACCAAATTCAGGCTATAAAGGATATGGAAAAATTCAAAACAAATAAAGATGTAATGAGTTTAAACCGAGGGGGGTAGCAGCATTGAATAGATTTATCTCCAAGTCCATCGACAAATGCATTTCATTCTTTGATCTAATTAAGAAGAAGAAAAACTTTAAATGAGGGAAGATTTTTGGAAAGCCATCAAGGAATTGAAAGACCATCTTGAGAGGTCACCAATCTTGTCCAGTCCCATGGACGGGGAGAACCTTTATCTTTATATGGCGATTTATAAAGTGCCGTTAGTTCTATTCTAGTAAGAGAAGACAAGGGAACTTCCAGTGTATTATACAAGTAGAAGGCTCAAAAATGCAAAAACCAGATATCATGTTATAGAGAAATTAGCATACTGCTAGATGTTCAATGCACGGAAACTAAGAGCTTTTTTTCAAGCACATCCGATCAAGTTCTTAACTAACTTCCCACTCACAAGTTTTTAGCAAACCCAAAACTTTAGGAAGATTAGTAAAATGGGAAGTAGAAATTAGCCAACATGATATTGAATTTCTACCTAGAGTAGCAATCAAAGGACAAGCCCTAACTGATTTTGTTAATGAATATACATGGTTCATTAAAGAATAATCAAAAAAGGAGAAGGATCTAAAGCCTAAATGGAAATTGTTCATGGATGGAGCTTCAAACGAACAAGGTGTTGGAGCAGGATATGTGGTTATTACCCTCGATGGACATTGTTTACATTATGCAATGTAATTAGGATTTCTAGCCACTAATAATGTAGAAGAATACGAATCAACGGCAGTAGGACTTGCCTTGCCCTATAGTTAAAAATCTCTAGAACTGAAATTTGTAGTGATCCCCAACTAATGGTAAATCAGACAAAAGATGCCAAGTTGGTCCTTTATGTCAAAAAGGTGTTAAAAATCTTAACCCAATTTAAAGATTTCTTCATACACCAAGTACCAAGAGGAAGGAATTCTCAAGGTGATTCTTTGACTAAATTAACTAGCTCATGAAGAGCACTAGAAATATGAATTGTATCGGTAGGCTACCAACCAAACCCCAGTATAGAAGAGATGACACTCGAATTAAGAAATGAATCCATGGTATTGACTAGATCTCAAGCCTTAACGCATGCGGAAGAGGATTCAGAAAATGAAAGCGAAACCCTCCAAGAGAAATTTTCTCATCCAGAGATGGATGAACAATATAAAAATAATTGAATGACGCCCATTGTTGAATGCCTGATAAATAGGAAATTTCCAATAGAGAAAAAAGAAGCAAGAAGAATAAAACATCAAGCTCTAATTTTCGTTATAATGAATGAAAAACTCTATAAGAAAGGATATTCACTCCCTTAATTAAGATGTGTTGATACGGAAATGGAAGCGAAATTGCTAAGAGAAGCCCATAAAGGGTTCTATGGAGACCATTCTAACGACATAAAGTTAATCAAGAAGATTATGAGACAAGGCTTCCATTAGCCTTAGATGACTAGTTATGCCATCGATTATGCGAAAAGATGTGAAAAGTGCCAAAAGTTCTCTAAGATCTCACATTTGGCACCTAGCGAATTTACTTCGATCTCAAGCCCTCAGCTATTCAATGTATAGGAACTGACCTAATCGGACCACTACCTATATCCAAAGGAGAAGTTGAATATGCAGTGGTGGCCATTAACTATTTCATAAAATGGGTGGAAGCAGAACCGCTTTCAAATATCATGTCGGGGAAAATTCTCAAGTCTATAATCAAAAATATCATTACCGGATTTGGATTTCCATACAAGATAATATCTGATAATGAAACTCAATTTGAAAGCGAAGAATTTACACAATTCTATAATAGAAATGGAATCATCAAGAGCTTTTCATCCGTAGCGCACCCCAAAGCTAATGGAGCCGTTGAAGCTGCTAATAAAACCATTAAGACCATTTTCAAGAAATGGTTAGACAAGACTAAAGGAAATTGGGTAGAAGAACTACCTCTTGTACTTTGGGCATATAGAACTTCCACTAAAACTGCAACATGACATACCCCATATTCCTTAATGTATGGATGTGAAGCCATGCTCTCGGTTGAGGTTGAAGTACCTTCTCATTGAAGGATTGCATATGCATTTGATCCAAATCAAGAATTAAAGAAAGAATCCTTGGACTTAATCAATGAGTTATGAGATGAAGCAGCCATATGGATGGCTGAATATCAACAATGAATATCCAAATATTACAACTCTAAAGTAAGAGAGAGATTGTTTCAGAAAGGTGATTTAGTGCTTCGAAGAATTATGGAAAATACTAAGAATCCAGTAGATGGATCACTCGGGCCAAATTGGGAAGGGCCCATAATCATACACGAAGTAATCCCACCTAGGACTTATAGACTATGTCGATCTGATGGTAATGTAATAGCGAGAACATGGAATGTCGAGCATTTACGACCATATTTTTCGATAATAAACGAATAAAGAGGTTAAGGCAAGAGTAACTATTGGATCAATCATGGAAAGGAGGAAGATACTACTTAGATAATGAAAAAAGCCTTTGTCCTCGTCAAGATGGCCTGGTCAAAGCGTCTCCTAGAGGAAGGTCGGAGCAAGCCTTTAGTAACGCCTAAAATGTTCTAATCAAAGAATCTACAAGCCCTTAGTCCCACCTATGTGTCTTGACCAAGGCAACTCCTAGAAGGAGGACAGAGTAAGCCTATAATACTGTCTAAGACGGCCATGTCAAATCACCGACCTGCCTTCAATACCTCCTATAAGACCTGACTGAAGCACATCCTAGAGGGAGGGCATAGTAAGCCTTTAATATTGCTTAAGATGGCTAGGTCAAAGCACCAACCCACCTTCAATACCACCTATAAGACTTGACTAAAGCATCTCCTAGAGGGAGGATGGAATAAGCCTTTGACAACGCTTAAGACGGCCAGGTCAAAGCATCGAACTAGCCTTCAGTATCGCCTATAAGGCTTGATTAAAGCGCCTCCTAGAGAGAGGTCGGGTAAGTCTTTGGTTCTGTTCAAAGATAGCAAACTAAACGCACCGGACGAGAACTTAAACCACCACCTAAGATGGTGATAAGGGGTTTGATCCAAGTTGAGATCATCACCTAAGATAAAGTCAAACAATCTTATAAAGGAAGATCCATCAAATATGAGTCGATTGTGCTCCAAAACAAAAGCAATCTTCTAGAGGAAGATTTGACAAAGCAATCCATTTGTGTCGCAAAACAAAGTCAATCAATCTTCTAGTGGAAGATCAACCAAATATGGTTTTCCCGTAATGTAAAACGGGATTTTTCCAAAAGTAAGCATTACTGCCAGATGGATTTTCTAGTCTTCTATTATTATTACCAGAAAGAGTTTCTGGTCTTCTATTACTATTGCCAGAAGGATTTTCTGATCTTTTTCTATTATTGCTAGATGGATTTACTAGTCTTCTATTGCTAAATGGATTTTTTAGTCTTCTATTATTATTACTAGAAGAATTTTCTGGTCTTCTATTTTATTGTAGAAGGATTTTTTAGTCTTCTTCTATTATTGCGAGATGGATTTCCCAGTCTTCTTCTATTATTGTTAGATGGATTTTTTGTTCTTCTATTCTTAATGCTAGATGGATTTTCTGGTCTTATATTATTGCCAGATGGATTTTCTAGTCTTCTATTCTTATTGCCAGATGAATTTTCGAGTCTTCTATTGCCAGATTGAATTTTCTAGTCTTCTATTCTTATTATTAGATGGACTTTCTGTTCTTCTACCATTATTGTCAGATGGATTTTCAAGTCTTTTCTCATGTTGTCAAACAGATTCTTCTATCTTCTGTTATTATCAGAAAGATTTTCAGATCTTTTATTATTACCGAAAGAATTTTCTGGTCTACTATTATTGTTAGATAATTTTCTGGGCTTTAACTTGGGATACTCGTATTATGGCCAAAATGAGTTATTGGGCTTCCCTCCTACAATTCAGGAAATTAAAATCGCCACATGATTTCCAAAGCTTTTATTCAGGAAGTTATTAATATTCAATATTGAAAATAATCTTGACTTATATGAAAGAGCATGAGAAATTTCCTAAATTAAAGAATTCTTAACTCAACAGAATCTAAAAAGGATTGCTAGAGATTTAAATACTAAGTTTATAATAAAAATTGACGTTTGTTTTGTATTGTGCAAATAAACAAGATTATAAAGAAAACCTACAAGGAACGGGTGATATAAAAGAATTCGTAGTTTTACACTAAAGTGTAAAAAGCCTCTTTTATACAAGGAAAGGGCAAATGTTATCCACGTAATTTCCAAAGCAGAAGAGCAAATACAATTATATCAAAATTGAAAAGCAATAAGGTAATTGATAATAATAAAGAACAGCATGCCATGAATCGTCGATATGACAACATGCGCCATGCAAACTAACAAGGTAAAAGCAACATTGAAATGCAGTAATGTCGAAAGACATGATAAGGAAAAATGTCCCCTTCATCAATAAAGCATAATAGGCAATGTCATAGGTCATCAATGGAGCCGGCAATATCGGATGCCATTAGTATCGCATACCGCTTATAAGGTTAATTAAATGATATAGTGTCAAAGAAACTGGAAACAAAGCTGGATGTTAGTAATAGAATGACAACATTGGAAAGCTTTATGTCAAAAGTCATCAATGTTATAACATCATGATATAGCATTGATGCCACATCACATTAACGTCGTATTCCATCAACAGAGCACTTCTTCCATATAGCTAAAAGAATCAATGACGCTCTAGATTGATATTGCATCTCTCCAATGTTGCTTTATTCTAACGTCGCCCATCAATGTAATGTAGTCTCCTATCAATATCGCTTATCACCAATACCGTCTCTTATTATTGTCGCTTATCATTAATACCGCCTACTATCAAAGCCGTCTATTATTAATGTTGTTTATCATCAATACCGCTTATTATCAATGTCGCTTGTTATCAATGCCGCTTGTTATCAATGTCGCTTGTTATAAAAGCTACTTGTTATCAATACCAATCATTGCTAATATCGCCACTTATCAATGTCACCGCTTATTTATGCCATGCCATAGTAACGTCACACTTCATTAACCTTCAAAAAAGGCCGCATACCCTTAATACAATGTTGATTTTGGACGTCATTAATGAAGACTATCGAGGCAGGATGGATGCTAAGTGCCGAAGTTCACCATTGAGCGAGTGGATGCTGATGTATGATGCTATGCGCCATCAACATGGATAATGCTGGGGGTAAAGCATGCCATATGGACGCATGCAGCCATGTCGCATCCCTCAACTCCTATAAATACGGACCAAAGGGCATAAAGAAGAAGGCAACATCTCTTTTCTCTACTCAAAATTAAACTCTTGTAACCTGAAATTGATTTGGGAAAACTCCAATTTAACTGTAACTACATTCGATTTATATAAATAAAGATTTGAACATGCCTATTACCTTTATTGTGCACTTTGGACATTAATAAACATGAATATGCATATAATGAAGCTCTTTGGACTCAAAACAATTGTGATACAATTAGAATCACATGAACTTCTGTCTAAACAAGCATTTATATGCATAGTCTTCATCTTGTCTATTACATATGGACATTGGACTATGAACATAAGGACCGCCTGCCAAGTTTGTTAACATTCTTAATGGACTACTATGCACATTTAAGGCCTATTCTTCTTGTCCTTTGATCGTGTACATGGGCTTTAGAATACCAAATTCCAAAAGAACATATAGGCTTTCGAATATCTTATTCCAAAATACTACATGGGCTTTTAAATTCCTTCTTCCAAAAGCCCACGGGCATCATGGAATCATTTCTTGATAATATCATCTTGTACTTAGCCTTGAATACTAAGTTTGTTCTTGATTCTTTAGCACCATTTGGTCAACACCAACTAAATCATGCTTAATCGTGTCATCAAAAGTGTTGGAAATCAAGTTCTGACTTATTGTGATTGGCATCATGGGTGTTATACCAATTTTTGGTCTAACAGATACTTTTGGGAGCTTGGTAGAGATGGGATTGCTAAATTCAGTTGCTAAAGGAGAACCTAAGAATGTAGAAGGTAAGCCAGTTCAACAAAATAAATGCAAGGATGAAGTGGGGCTCAAGGCAGAATAATGAAACCAAGATTTAGGTGTAAGAAGTGCAATATCAGGGGACACATGGAAAAGGATTGCAAAGTTAATGTTGTGGAGGTCAAATGCTTCAACTACAACTAGCATGGACATACAAAGAGGGAGTGTCGGACCTTGCCTAAGATTTCTACTTAGGTGGTTCCATCTTATGCACTTGAGAATATCGATGTGACAATAATACACAATTCTCTTAACTTGAGAACACTATCAGCTTCAATGTAAAAACTTTGCTTTGATTATAGTTAAAATCGTGGTCCGGCATCCACCAAAAGATTATAGTTGGTCGAGTATAAGCATTGGAATGAAACAATATTCAAGAGAGAATTCGTCTTCTCAGTTATATGCGATTAGTATCAAAGGTCAACCTAACGCTTAAATTAGTAAAATCGGATTTTACCGAGCTTTGTAAGCAATAAATTTAGCCATTATGGTACACCGCTAACTAAGGTGGGGTGTGAACTTTAATATTCAAATTGTTCGATATTATTTGTTGACTAAATTTACACCTAAAGAGTCAACACAACCGCAATGACTTGAAGTTAATTCTCCAAGACTCAAAGCGAACCATCCTATGACTAATGCAAGTTCCGGAACAACCTTCCACCGATCCATAGCTTCCATACCACCACCGATCCATAAACGACCATAACTCAAGCAAACAAACTCCAAATGACTTGAAACTTGGAACGTAGCGTTATGAGGCCTTCTTTGTTATCCCATATCAATCACACCAAATTTGGGTCAAGTCAAATATATGGATCATTACCGATCCATAGCTTATTCCTATAACTAAATCGTCGTTCGATCGGCATTTTCAACCAAACAAACATCAAGTAATCATTATATATAATATATCCTAACTACCATACATCCATACATTAAAATAATGTAACACGTCGGGAATTTTAATAATAAATTAAAATATTAATAAGGATAAAAAATGTAATTTTACATAAAAGACAAAACATAAAATTTCGATAAATGGAGGAATTTGGAGAATCTGACTTTTCCATTATGCCAAGTAGATTTTTCTAGGCCAATTTCATATATAAGTTCTTAGAAACAGACATATAAAAAGAAGTACGGAGTGTTTATCGTAGTGCGCATTTTGTGTATTGCATCTATTTTGAAATTAAATTTAAGAATTAATACAAGAATATAAAAAACTTATTTGTTTAGAAATAAGTTGAAGATGAATGAATTACTCTGAGAAAATAAAAGTAAAGAGAGAGGGTACAATGATGTATATACATTTAAAAGAAAAGAAGGAAAAGTATTTATGTGCACAAGTGTAAAAATGCTTCAAGAAAAAGCACTAAGGATGAAATTATTGATGTACTTAATATAAAGGATAGGTTGAATATACTAAAAAATATAACTATATATTAAAAAAAGAAAAGAATGCATCTACTTCTATATATTTGAAAAGTGAAGATAACGATATATGAAAGTAACATGTTATTGTAAAAAAAGGTAATGTAACCATATATATTGAAAAAGAAGGTATTTAGTAAAATACATTACATATTTTGAAAAGAAAGGTAAGAGTGTATTAATGGGAGGAAATCAATAAGGAAAAGGTAAGGTATGCCATTTCTTATTTCAAAGAATAAGGATAAGTTTGGTTTTTGAAATTAAAAACATTAATATTAATTAATGTAATTGATTGCTCAATTTATGTTAAAGAATAAGATCTTTGATTAATATGTATATATATAGTATACCAATAAATAGAATTGATTTAAATTAATGAAATCGGTTTTAAATTGGAAACTTTAATAACAATTAGTTGGTAAGGATTATGGTTTCCAATTAAATAAACGCGCGCGCGCACATACATACATACATATATATATATATAGAATATCAATTAAGGTGTTGATTGGAATTATAATAATTAACGGCATCCATTTAAATTAAAATTAGTTGACTTTAATTATAATTAATAGCATTTATTTAACGTAATGTGTCTGTTATGTTAACAAAGGAAAAGGAAAAGGGTTTTGTATATATGTAAGGATATAAAAAAGAATATGGATGACGGAATGATGTTTCTAAAAATAGACTTCGCTTAATTTACATTTATAAATATAATGTGAATAAATATACATATATATACATTCACATGTACTTTTGAATATTCTTTGCCATATTCAATAATAACAAAGGCGCAAAACATTAAAGGTAAATACTTAAGTGAAGGAAATAAATTTAAATAAATGGCTATTAATGAACTATAGGGAAAGATAAAGATGTTACCTTCTTTAAATAAAATAAAGGGAGATGATTTTTTCTTAAATTACTTGAGGATAAACGCATAAATTTTTCTAAACCTACTTTTCAACAATAAATACATAACCAAGCCCTGTTCTTTTCATTTTATAAACCACAGCCTTCATCATCATCTTCTTCCTCCTCTTCAAAATTCTTAAAACATTTCCTATTATCTTCCCCAAATTTTCTTAATAAAAATAAAAAGAATATACATCAAATTAAAGAAGAGAGAGAGAATTAAGACAAATGAGAAAGGGAGAAGGAAAATAAATCAATAAAGGAGCGAGGTGGTGAAATCAAATCAAATAAGAAGAGGAATTCCTTAGAGGTAAGTTGGTGTATTTTCAATAAGATGGCTATATGAATTTAATTTTGATATACCCTATCTAATTTAGATTGTTTGAAATAAATTATTAATCATATTATTTAGATCTGAGATTGGATAATAAATTAAATTGATGCAAACCTGTTAAATAGGAATTAACCTAGATTAAAATCCTTTCTTTAATCCTTCTAATCCTAATATGTTAATATTTATTTTAGTACTAAACCATAGATTTGAATTATTCCTATAAATTTGAAATTGAGTATAAAAAAGAAATTTGGGAAATCGTAGAAATTGGTTCACTATAATTGCTCTGAAACTGACTATAATAAAGACTTGGAGAAGAATGAGATAAATTAATGATTAATGAACCAAATAAATGAAATTTAGAAGTTTAAAACCCTAATTGATGATGATGGTCGATCGCACTATTTGGAGCGGTTGGCAGCTAGCAATCGACTGCCCCAATATATAGCGGTCGATCGGTTGGCATTCTAAAGGTGCAATTTAAACCTCGGCCTGAGGCCCAGATTATGAATAAAACTATTTTAAGTGTAAATGTATATGTAGTATGTATATATATATATGGATGTTAGGGTAAGGAAGCTAGTTCCCTATGAGGCAACACTAGGACATTGCGGAGCTGGCTAAATTCTATTTATCGATATTTGATTGGAAAGGGAAATTCTATCACAAATGGCACTTGCAGGAGGTTCTACAACGAACGCGCAACACTGGCTAATGCTTGATGAAGTGTGTAGGTCCGACATAATGGGACTTCCTTGGTATTCATGGATTCTAACGCGATGTGATGTCGTGTTGTTGTTAGATCCCGAGACGTACACTAAGATGCAATTACGTTACCATTGAGAGGTGGATAAGAATGCAGACCATGAGATACTTCGGTGAGTCCGCATTGCAGGCTCCTCCATAGTGCATAACAGGGTATAAGTAGCCGTAGTTATGGGAAACTTAGTCCTATGGTAGAAATGGTGGGGTAATCATATATAGAATAGATCCAGTAGCTATTAACCAATTAGTATTGTCTAGAGGTTCGAACAGTTGTTCGATCCAAAGTATAAGCCTACACAAATAGTTAGGTAGGTGTGTATTTAACTAAACCCATTAAGTAAAGAAATCTAGTAATTCATGGGCACTTGTAGAACACACTAAGTTACATAGAATATTATTAAAGTCAAATGTATATGATCACCATATATTAATGATGTACTCATTCATCAGACTTTTGTCTGACCCACTCCTTTCCTTTCTTTTATCCCACAATAGGATAACAAAATAGTAGTTAATTTGGCAAAAAGCATGGAGAAAGGAACTAAGTGTTAGAGTTCCACTACTCGTAGTTATTCCTTAAATAACTATTTGTTTTATTAAATGTTTATTAAACTTATATTGTACTTTGGAAACGATATATATGAATTGAGCATTTTGAAGGTTGTTTTTCTAAGATGTCCATTTTCAGTACTTATATTTTATTCCCTCCGCTACGAGATCTAAAAGTGTAAAATACCTTAGATTTATCCTTATATTCTTAGTCTCTACAATGTATAAAAACCCGATAGCTTGTACTTCTCGACACTGACACGAGTCTGAAATTTAACCCAGGCTTTGAATCGGTGTGTCAAGTGGTGCGGGTTGCCACAGTTGGTATTAGAGCTAAGGTTTAAGATTCTTTAGGGATTAGGTGTATATTGAGAGAATGTACTTGAAAAGTTTTTGAATACGCGAGTCTGAGAGAGCTTAGGTATTTCTTCTCATGTGGCTTCAGTTGTCGACTAGCATATACAATAACTTTGCTTCTCTGCATCAATACCGCACGCAATCCGGTACCACAAACATCAGTATATACAATCATCTCTTCATTCCCACCAGAATGGTCAATACTGGTGCACTCTTCAACTTCTCTTTTAGACTCATGAATGCATGTTCACAACTTGCATCCCAAGTAAAAGTTTGATTCTTTTTCGTTAACTGAGTCAAGGTGTGGCTACTTTGAAGAAGTCTTGGATGAATTGTCTATAATATCCAGCCAACCCCAAGAAACTTCTCTCATCCGTAGCATTTTTGGGTCTAGTCCAATCATGAACTGCTGCATCTTTTGTAGGATCCACGACAATTCCTTACTCAGAAACGATGTAACCCAAGAATCTCACTTCCCTCCTCCAGAAGTGCCAATTCAAAAACTTTACTTTTAGTCGGTGCTCTCTCAACACCTCAAGCACGATCCTAAAATGTTCTCTCACGCCCAAGAATCAGAATATCATCAACGAGCACAAGCACAAATTTATTTAGCCGACCTCTGAAAACATGGTTCATGAGATCAAACGAAGTATGTCAGTGCGTTAGTTAGCCCGAACGGCATAACCAATCATTTATAGAAACCCGACGGCATACGAAACGTGGTAATCGGCACATTCTCCTTTACTACTCTTGGTTGGAGAAATACCATCGCAAGATCCAATTGAGAACATACATTAGCACCATGAAACAGATCGAACAAGTCAACAATACATGAGAGTGGATACTTGTTCTTCCTTGTCTCTTTATTTAACTCACGGGAATCAATACACAATCTAAGAGAACCATCCACCTTCATAGCGAATAATACGGGTGCTCCGCACTCAGATATACTCTGCAAATGAGCCCTAGTCTCACTAGGTCATTCACTTGCACCTCGAGCTCCTACTGCTTTCTAAGTTCCATCTTCCTCAAAGGAATCACAATCGATCTAGCATATTTAATTAAGTCAATTCAGAACTCGATCTCTCTGTGTGGTAGAAGTTCGATCATCTCCTCAAATACATTCGGCTACTCCCTAGCAATAGGCATTAATGATAAATCATCGTGTTGAATATCGAGAGAATATAAAAAGCTAACCATCACCTCATCATCTGGTAGGCAGCCTAACACTGATGTCTACCCATTATCTACCATTATCATCACCTATGACTTCTTACAATCCACCATCACTCTGTAATTATGAAGCAATCTAAACCCAGAATAATACCAAACACAATGAAACCCAAAAAAGCAATCAAAAGAACATCCATGACTTGATAGGACCAAACCACGACAAACAATATACATGTCAGTGGAGCCTCCTACAGGATTTGTCACATTCAAAGGTCGGTCAACAATTTCGGGTTTCAATCCCAATCTATCAACCAAATCACTAGATATGAAGGAATGTAAAGCCCTGATATCAAACAAAACTCTATAAGAACATCATAAATGGAAAGTAAACCTCGAATAACTATGCATTTCCCCTTCTCTTTCGCTGATGGAGCATCGACGAATTCGGAACGGCAATGATGGTTATGCTTTCACCACCTGCTTCTGCTTAGGCACCCCGGATAGTCTTTCTTGAAATGCCCAAACTATTGCAGATGAAACACTTCTTCCACTCAGCTATGCAGTCTCTACCAAAGTAATCCTTTTCCAAGTAGTTATAGAAAATCGGCTCGCTTTTGATCTTCTTCTTCTGGTCATCTTTGTTCTAAAACTGCTTCCTCTTGTTATTCCACTTCTTCTTGCCTCCCTCGCCCCATTGTAGCTTTGGCTCTTCTTTGGGAATAACAGCTTTTGGCTTCGGGTAAAGACTCTCATGCCTCAGAGCCTTCTCAACTATCATCTCAAAAGTCACGTCAATATGGCTCACGAGTTTCTCCCCAAAGTAGTCATCTAAGCCGATGATGAACTTCTCATTATTCTTTAATGGAGTGTCGATGAAAGACATCCCATATTTCAATAGGGCATCGAACTCGGCAAAGTACTCGAAGATAGTCATGTCCCCTTGCTTTAGATTCGTAAACTTACGAAATATGATAGACTTTTGAGCGGTTGGTATAAACATCCTCGAATCCGGCTTTGAACTAGTCCCAAAAAAATTGATCCACGGGAGTAGGAGCTCTCATTTCATTTCACCAGTTCATGGCTCGCTCTTGAAGATGTCGGAAAGCCAATCGCCTCTTCATAGCATCATTCAGCTCTAAGTTATCGATGATCCTTTTGCAGGTATCAAGCCAATTATGTACCACTATCGTCGATTTCATTCCTTGGAATGGTTTGCCACCTAGACTATAGCTTAGCAAAATCGGATCTGCTCATTTGCACTGGAGCACCACCATCAATGACAACATTTAAAGCGGCTACTTGAGCACTTTGCAGCATGTTCTGCACCATGGTATTAAACATCTTTTCAAATCAGGATTAGCGGCTCCCGAGCCAGCTCCATCTTCGACTCTAGAGATGGATTTCAAGCAGCATTCCTTGTTTGACGACTAATCCTTCAATCTATAATAAGGACGATCGGTCTCTCTATAAGGAATCCCACTTTAAGAGTACTCATGTGTGCAGTGTGACTTTTATACTATATACTACTATATAGTTTTAAAAACCAAAATATACAACAAGTACGCGCTCTGTTATATACTTTTGATTCAGTCTATGATGGGAACTCCTATCCTATCTCTACTAGATCACGGTATACTTTAGGTTAAACTACGCAACCTAAGCTTTGATACCAAATGTGATGACCGCTTTATACCACTGACACCTAATAATACATGCATAGTGTGCTACAATAGTGCCTGGTCGATGTAGGATGACTGTCAAAGTTGTAAGGTAAATAGAACATCACAGACCCTATCGTATATCTCACGGCTCATCGAATAAAATATAATAGTAAACATTTCAGATATAAAACAGGCGGGATAGTAATAACTGAATGAACCATAGCAATCAGAGTAAATAAACCCATATAGCATACATCATCAGCGATAGAGTTATAAATCGAATAATAACTCATAAACAAACTATCTCTAAATAAAAAGGCGCTAGCGAGCTCCATGGTGCTGTAAAGTGGAATAGCAAACCATAATAAGTAAATGTAGTAATACGAGAGTGTGATCTCTTGCTCATCCTCTTTCCAGCTCTACGTGTTCACCAAACTTGATATTCCTAATCTACTTATTTAAAAGTACCCGAAATAATAGAAAGCAAAGCATAAAATCCCGTATCAGACAACAGTTTGGTGTGAGCAGTAGAAAAATCTCAAATACTATAAAGTCAATATATTAGGACAAATTGTATGAAAAATCACACCTGACATGTCCCTACATCCACAAAGTTAGCACATACACATGATATACGCTACTCTATTATAGTCATCATGGGTGTACCATACATCAAATTACTATGGGGTGTCTAGATATCTACATCGATAATATCTACATCATGTGACATCCATAAGGTGGTAAGCAATCAAGCAAATATAATATCCATCATCCATCCTCACATTCACTCACATAGTGCGTTGGATATATGACACTCGTATGACCCCATCGCATGGTCAAGGACTACTTAACATCCCAGTTTCTCGGTACTGAAATCCATGACACTCGGTAGGCCAGGAACTAGACTGCCATCGCACTCAGTCCAGAGAAAAATATTCGAAACATTGTGATCTGGGGCACATCGCAATCCCAAGTGAGCATCCTCTTATATCCTTGCGTTATGAGTACACTTCGAAACCTATGAATATTAACGATCCTTTTGCATACTTTATCTATAGCATGGCTCATTTTGTAATTGTCCTTACGACTTTCGTCTACAATCGTCACAATAAAGAACTATTCTAGACAACCATCATTAGGCATAGAATGTCATCGTGCGTCTCGTAACCTTCCTCCGACAATTCCTTCAATCGGGCTCGTAGTCACATATGCTTCATCTTGAAGTACAACTATCCTTTATCAAAGTTATCACTTCATATCGCAGAATCATCATCATCGAATCATGCATCATCGTCGTCGAAAATCATCACCAAACCCTATGGTTCAGTACTGACCTTACACTTGGTCATATTTGGCTAAGTGTTTGGTTTGTCACGAATTTGAGCGAACATACCTCCAAAACTCGAAGAAAACACCATCTCACCTCGAAGCAAGCATAGGAAGAACTCGAAGTCCAACTCCTCTATGATGTACCATCATCATCGATCCATAAGACCCGAACCATCACCATCGGTCCAAGTCGCCATCAATTCATGCCTACCTTTGATCCAACACTTCACATAACTAGGCCATGCTCCATCCCTTAGCCACCCCTTCACCGAACCATCACCCTTACCAATTGATGCCCCATGGATTCGTACCTATCCATAGTCACTGATCCATGCCTTAGCCAGTTTTCTTCTTCTTTACTCCATTGGCCTATGCTCCCAAGTAAACACTTGTGACTCGAAGTATTCCCTGATCCATTCCTCCTTTGACTCGAAGCAAGCACTACTGGTCCATCACTTATAAATTTCTCACCTCTACGTGATCCATCCATCATCATTCGTGAATTGAAGAAAATCCCTCCAAGGCTCGAAGCGACCTATCCTATGATTCGATCACTCCTCGAAGCAACCTTCGTCGATCTATGGTTTCCATATCACCACCGATCATCCCTCCAAGACTCGAAGCGACCCATCCTATGACTCGAGCACTACTTGAAGCAACCTTCCACTGATCCATAGTTTCCATATCACCATCGATCCATCTTCAAACGGCTATAATTCTAGCAAACAAACTCCAAATGATTTGAAACTTAGACCATATCGTTATGAGGCCTTCCTTGTTACCTTATATCAATCACACCAAATTTGGGTTAAGTCAGCTATATGGATTATCACTGATCCATCAATACCGATCCATAGCTTATTCCTATAACTAAATCGGCATTCGATCGGCATTTTCAACCAATCAAACATCAACATTTAAGAAATCATCATATATAATATATGCTAACAAGCATACATCCATACACATCAAAATGAATCCTAAATCTAAAGGTGGAACCATAAGAAAGGGAGATTCATAAGAACATAAGTTTTACAATTCTTTTGCAAATCATTTGAAATTAACATATGTGGTTATTTAAAGTTTAAAACACATTTTCGGATCCAAAAGTCATTTTAAAATATCGATTTAAAGTGTATAATGAAGAATTAGTAAGTGAAAGGTCCTTACCACTCACCTAAATCCAAAGCAAATCCAAATATGTACAGATCTTGAGATGAACAGCAACTACAAGTGATATCTAATAGAAAATCTCCAAATCCAAGTGCTAATCTCGTTAATCTCTCCTTATTGACACAAGATTTGGCTAATTGAAGTAAGGTTTAGAGCGGTTTTTTGACTAAGAAGTGATTAATGAGGGGTTTTCTATCTATTATTGACAAGTGTGAAATGATGGAGAGAAGTCCCATCAGTCTCATCCCAATGCTAATCTCAAATGGGCTTGGGCCTAACCATTAACTCACTAATTACCTATTAAGCTGTACAAAATCAAGTGAAGCTTCAAACAACCATATCTCCTTAACGGTAAGTCTGTTTTCCTATTGTGGCTACTCTACGGAAAGAGAAATCAACATCTCGATCTAATGGGAGTGGTTTCAAACCCCAATTCGGTTACTATCAAAAGTTATAGGCCATAAACAATTTTTAAGGTCAAAATCGTTCAATAGAAATTCTAAGAATGGAAAATGTCTCTAGCAGTCGTTTCTCAAAATCATAAAATCATATGACCTCATAAAAAACTAATATTAATATTCTATGATCCTTTGATATGTAGAATACGGCTTGTTACATATCACCTCCATGTGCTCTATCTAACAGAGTGCATGATAAAAGGACTATTGAACAAAATTAATTTCTTTAGCATTAATTCTCTTTAACATCGGTAAATTATAAAATTAATTGTCGGTGTTAAAGAATTGATTCATTCACATTAACTCTTTTAAATGTAAATAAATTAGAGAATTACTTTCATTTTTCAAATTTTAAACCACTATCAAAATGACTATATAAATAGTGTAAATACAATGAAGTAAAGTTGTCATTCTCATTTTAATAAGGAATCGAGGAGAAGAAGAGAAACGTGCACGATTAATACCACATGATGCAACTTAGAGTTGCACCAATTTAAATTATATATCTATGCATAATTGCCAAGCACAATTAGTTTTTTTAAATGGACAAATCTAAAAGTTCTTTCACTAAGATATTGATTTGATCTAACAACTTTGTAGAAAACTGAAACCATAGACTAAAAGATATTTTATTACAGTTTCATTATTTGAAAATATCTATTACAAATTATTATCTCAGGCAATCAGGTTAACGCTGATCAAGTCCATCACCTTTGCCATGATCTTTTATTGGTGTAAGACCTTTCTTTTACCTCTAAAGCTGATAAATATGATACGCAAATCCATGAATCATTTTCTTTTGATTGGATTTATAATTGATAGTGATACCTGTTTATATGTTGTGATTGATAAAATCTGGAATTTTAAATTGTTCTGTGAAATTGTTGTATAAATTATAATTCCAGAATTAAATTATAAATGAATAGATTGGGGATTTAAAAAGAAATCAAAGAAATTGATAAATAAAGAATTTAAGGGATAATAAAATTAGAATCTGTTTTGGAATGGAAAATGTAAATTGGTAAATTGGGATTTTAAATATTGGGGAAAATTTATCAATCGTTAAATGTGAAATATAAATTTTCTGGAAATGAATTCTATGAAATTATAAATTGAGTAAAATAACAGTGGTTTATTTTAATGATGAATAGTGATATCCGGAAAAGTAAAATATGTTAAAATGAAGCTCCTCCGTGCAAAGGAGACTCTGCCAAAAATTTTCGAAAATTTTGGGAGTTAGAAAATTTTCGAGGGTCGAGAAGGGCGGGTCGTCACACTTGCTATATGCACTTGTCCAAGTAGTACAGATTGCTTTCTCCAAGATTGAGATGCTTAAGAGACAGGGAGGGCTTGGCATAAAGAATCTGAATATCCGAAATAAGGTTGCCTTCAGCAAGCATGCAGACAGCTTCCTCAACAAGAGAAGTAATCTATGGGCTAGATGCATGAACAAGTACAACATTGGCAAGAAGAATTTTTGGACTATGTCCATACCTTAAAATTGTACCTGGCTCTAACGTGATATGGTCAATCTTGAACCCCTCTTGCTACCTCATGTTCGAACTATCACTGCCTCTATTGGGTCTGCCATGTTTTGGGACGACCCATGGGCTATGAACGGCCTCATCCTAAGGAACTTAATGACATACCAATAGACGATTCAAACTAGTATCCATTCCAATGCTTATACAAGGTTTGTTTCTAATAATGTTGTGGTGCTTCCATACTCGAGTAATCAAGTCATCCGAAGGATATGGAATGATATTCAGGGAGCGCCTTACCCAGTGAAAGTGAATGAGAAAACATTCTGGTCTTGTTCCTTAAAGGACCACTCCATTGCACTATTGTACAATTGCATTGCCAGAACGGATGAGCAGCCTTCTTTTGCATGGAACAAGAGAATTTGGAATGCCACGTGCAAAGAGAGGGACGACCAGTTCCTCTGGAAGGTGATGAGGAACTCGTCGCATACCGATTCTAACCTGTTGTTACGGGGTATGCTAATTGATGGAACCTGTCTTTTTTGCCTTGATCTTTTGGAAGACAATTTGCACATGTTTTTCAACTGTGCCAGAATCTACCCTTTGTGGTCGCGGCTTATGTTCAAGATAGGTAGAACTGATCATAGTAATATTAGTGCTACTGAATGGAATCTTATTTACAAGGCAATGCGTTGGAGAACAAGTGAAGGGATGACTTTATTGCAAGTGCTTAAGAAGTTCCTACAGGTTATTTGGACTGAGCGAAATGTAAGGCTAGTTCATGGGAAATGTAAGTCTGATTTACAGTTATGGAATGAGATTTAGAATGTTATCAAGACGGGAATTGGAATGAGCAGTTTTTCCTGTGATGCTACTACGTGCTTGATATGGAGTTGGATGGTTATTGATGCACATGTTTCTCTGTGCACCTGTTGTTTTTTCTTTTTTCTTTTTGCATTTCCTTCCTCTATGTTCTCTCTCGAATCAAAGCTTGTTTTGATTCCTACTTTATTGTTTTACAATAAAACTGGTAGGGGCCCAGTCAATCCCGTTTAGCCGTGCTAAAAAAAACATCTATTATAAATTATTTGTTCTAACATCCCTAAATATAGACTTCATCTAATTATCATTTTCATCCATCAATAAATAAAAAAGGACGATTAAAGGGATTAGTTTTGGATAAAGGATACATAAATCTAAGGGGATTTCATCCTAAAATAAAATTGGTATAGGAATGACATGATAAATGGAACCCCCTCAAACAATACTATTTTACTCATGTTTAGAAAAAGTCAATAGCTCCCGTTGAAAAATAAAAACAAAAACAATGAATGATCCACCCAAAACTACATTCAAAGGGGTTTGATCGATTAATCTATTTTGGTTTCCACATAAGAAAATTGAAAGTATGACCTTCCCTTATCCAAAGCGAAGTTCCTTTAACAATCCTACGGAAAACCTATTGGATTAATATATTTGATAACTGGCAGCGTTTAGATCAAGGACAACATACGTACCATCACACATTGGATTGGATCAAATATCACATTCCCAATTCCTACGCGGTTACGTCCAACTACATATGATCCATTGATTTATGCATCATTAATTAGATATATGGAATAGTGGATCTCCATTATTGACCAAATTATTGTAATCAATGAATGATATGCACATGAAAACAGAAAAATTTAGTTATGTTTGGTTTATCGTTTTTAGTTTTGAGTTTTCGTCCACACAAAAATACGAACAACGCATGTATATTATGAAAAATGAGCATTTTAGAAAACGAATTTAACACACAAAATAGAAAACAACTTTTTTTCATTTTTCGTGTTTTAAGAAAAACGGAAACACGAGCAACAATTCATCATTCCGTCATTCCTCCATCCACTTCGTGGTCCCCTCCAATCTTCCGTTCATCCCTTCCGACCTCCATTCATTTTTCTCATATTTTGTAATTAATGTTGAAAACTCAAAACATAAAATACAAAATAAACGAAACGACCCCTTAGGGACCGAAGATTTGAACTCGTTACACGAACCTTCATTTCAGAACCAAATCATTCATGCAGACTATTATTATTACACAGATATCATACTACGATATTCGATATGAACTGGTGTCTAGTAACACAACACAAGATAAGTTACATTCACACACCTATAAGCTTTGATTTACAATGATAATAATTGAACTAGAATTCATTACGTCCTGGAGCCAAAAGTTTTTGAGAACTCTTTCACAAAGGAGTTTGCTTTTCCTTCACCGCCTTCAATATGCCATTTCTTTGATATTTTTTCTACCTGCAATACAAAATATAAATTAGTTTACAGTAACAGAAAATAGTAGCAAAGAAAACCACTAACTGAACTCAACTCTTATACATGGTATATATAATGGCAATGATGCTGATGTTAAATGTTGCACGATAAGAATGATATATTTTAAACCTATAGGATAAACTGTAAGGCAAGCATGACGTTCTGATAAACAAAAGCAAATGATTCTTGTAACCGTCTTTCTTTCTATATTACCAGGTACTTGGGTGCTATATAATAAATGGTTTGTTATGGCAAAGATAACTGGAATCAACAATGTTATTATTAGACAGAGTTTATTATTTTGTACCCAAGTTCGCAGTGGAGCCATTTTCTCATGCAATCTATCTGCTCTTGGTTGAACCATGACTTTTCCCTTTGTTTTTATGTCATCAACCTGGAAGTCAATATTAGCTTTAAAATGGATTACAGTACATGTACCCCATATTATATATGGAGTGAAATCTGTGTACAAGTGACAGTAACAAACAATGCTGATATGCATGTATGATCACACATTTGACAAACTTAACCCTAATATTATAAGGGTTGAGTCCGATCCGTTTATTTTTCTTTCAGTTTTTACCCAACCCGTTTCCAAGTAAGAAAAAACATAAGCAGTCAAACCCAACCTGCCTAACCTCTAACTCTAATTCTTATTTTTCAATTTTCTTTGTCGGCTTCAAATCTATAAAAGGGAAAAAGGCGATTTCTTCTGATCTTCGATTTACAGTGTTTGGAAACCGTCTGAATTTGAGACGGCAACGACGCGCTGATCTTTCGTTGTTTGAGACGACGACGACGCCCTAATTCTTTCGTTGTTTGAGACGACGAAGGCTTACCTTCCTGCGGATCTTCCTGGTATTGATGTCTGCAAGTGCAAGCCCTAGGATCTTCCTGTTATTGATTTTACCTCTCTGAATTAGTTAATCTGATCGCACATATTTAATTCAGTTATGCTTATTGTTCTGCAGATTCTGGACTATTGTTGAAGCTTCCCAGTAGCAGCTCAGACTTCAGACCATCTTTTCTTCTATTCATAGTATGAAATGCCACTTACACTGAATTTTCTTTTTATCTTATTTGTTCATCTTTTTATGGTAAACCATAAATGCTGAGGAATTACAAGTCTGAACCCAAAAACTAAAATTCAAATCTCATTTTTTTTTTTGCTACGGATATGCTTTAATAGCTTCCAACTACTTAATACCTTGTGAATAAAAACTGTAGTAGAACAAAACTGCTGCAATTGGACAGCTAAGTTTCGATTATAGTTGAACGTTTTTCATTTTAGTATGATTTCACTTATTCTAAATTAAAATTAAAAGTACAGAATTTTAGATCTCAAAATTTTACAATACAGCTTGAATAAGATTAAATTCAAAGGCGTAATTTAAATTTATCGGTAGCGGACCCTTATATTCATGCTACATTGATTGGTCCATGCAAATTTCAACTGAAATATATTTATATTTAACAGTATAATCTTACTTCATTGTTTTTGGGTTTGTTTCTTTTAGATTCATTTGTTAGTTTTATTAGAGCTTCTACTGCATTGAATTTTGATTAGTATGTTTGATTCATTTAGAGAAAAAATATCTACTTAATGCAATTTCGATCACATTCTGTTCATTACTTGAAAAAATTCAATCAATGGTTACAGACTTGAAAGTCTAAGTGTGAAATTCCAACATATATATAGAATAATGAATATGTAATACTAGACTTTGGGGCATAACCTTCTAGTTTAATTCTCTATCCTAGAATTTTGTTTTTGATAAAGTTGAAAAAATATAAAATAAAAAGTCAGAAGCTTGTTCTTCTTCAACTAATCAAATAGCATCTCAATAGTGAACAGCCTCTCTTCTCCTGCTCTTTGCAAATACAATCCCACTGTTGACTGCTCTCTTTTTCAATCATGGATGGACTCTTGTTTGAACCAATTTTGATTTCTCTTTCTTTTAGAAATGTTTGTTTTGATTTTTAATCATTATTCTCCCTTGTTCAGTTTTAATTATAAAGACTTGTCTAAAGGGTGTTTTGGATGGCCTTTGATTGGCTAAACTTTGAATTTTTTAAGCCCGTATACCTGTAGATTATCACGCACTAAAAATAACCAAAATGCATTGTTCATTATATTGTAGTTATTTAGATGCCGATCTTTAACAGCTTTTTGCTACACATGTCTCTCACTTGGTTTAATATATGTCATTCCTCTCTACCAACTAGGAAGTGAGAACCCGGCTAATGGTTTTCTGGTAAATTATGTGTGTACCATTAAAGTTGATTTTGGGCATAATACCGAGTAAGAAAAAGCTGGAAATTTTTTCTTCATTTTTTTCTTGAGACTTCAACTATTAAAGATTTGCAATATTTCTATGTGTGTATTGTTGAAGCTAAATTTTTTGATGTGTACTGTTGAAGCTGATGATCGTTTTATTCCTACAATCTATTTTGCCTTTTTCGTGTTACTAGTATAATGAACATGAACTTGAATATAAATTAAATGTTTGGTTTACAAGAACCATAATGGTAGTGATGTTTGTTGATTTTGATATGGAGTTTGTTGATAGCCTGCTTAGTTTTGTAACAATGCCACTTGTATATGACAGCTATTAGACTGCATTGCTATAGTTGCAGTTTTCATTGTTTGCGTTTAACTTAACTGTTTCATTCACAAGTAATGCATCATATAGATATATCATTCAGTATAAAGAAAATGACAAGCTTAATCAAACAGTAAAAATGTTTCCTTTAACTTACTCTGTTATGCAATCAGATATGTAAAAGTTTTTGCAAAACTGTTCTTGATCTTCACTATTTTATGTGTTTTGTGCAGATGGAGTTTTGGATCTGCTTGTTGTTGACAGTACTGGGCATGATTGTTGTTCTGATTATGTAGAATCTGCATGATTGTTGTACTGGGCATGAACTGACACGTTATATATTTTATGTACTTGTTGCAAGATTGTTTTTCTGATCTTTTCTTTACTAATATGGTGAACTTTGTTTTATTAGATGTAATTTGTGAGTAATCAGATGTTGGTGTGCTTGAAGTTTTATCTTATCTACTGTTTGGTTGCCAATTGCCATCTTATATGTTCTTTCAATCTGATTTTTGAATCAATAGTATGGCATACAATGTTAATCAAAGCATTGTACAGTGAATGGAATAAGGAATAAAGGGTCGGGTCGGGTTGACCCTTTTATTAAACGGGTCGGGTCGGGTTGATCCGTTTATTAAATGGGTTAAACAGGTTGGATTTGTTTATGTTTTAAATAGATCGGGTCAAATTCCACCCGACCCATTTATGACCCGACCCGACCCGTTTGACGGGTCTTGACGTAACCAAGAGGTCTATTCATACTTTTTTCCTTTTCTTATATGACATTTTAAAAAAATTGAGTAGAAACAAATGATAATATGTTATTAATTTGTTAGGACAAAGATGCAGTAATATTATGGACTTATCCGCTTCTATATGTTACTGAATTTAATTTGGATTAATGTTAAGATATATATGATAAACAAATATGTAACTTAATTTTAATCATCTTTTTTTAACCATTTGCACGTAAAACAGGCAAACACCCCCTAATAATCGTAAAACAAAATTAAGATGAAAGAGATTAGAGAAAAGTAAGGAAAGAACATGAGATTTTGTAGTGGTTCGGCAAATTTTATATCCTACGTCCTCGTTTACTGATTGAAGATCACGTTTACTACTGAATTACAAGACAAATATCAATTGATTATGGCTTGATTTCGAATTCAACAAAGCTCCACGTAAAAATCAATAAAAAAAGCCCCCCTTCATGTGTTGAAATAGCTATTTATAGACGAATCCGTACACCAGAATCGCTACATCTTCTTTTGGATCGCTCAAACATCCAGATCCGAGAAATTAGCAGGAAGAACGAGTCAATTTGGCAAATTTCTCAAGAGTTGATGGATCGGCATCGACCCATCCATGAATCGGCACCAATCCATGACTTGGTCAAAACTATGATGTCCCTAAAGTTGCTCAAGTTTCGTTCATTAAAGACAAAATTATAACCTCGATGGATCGGCATCGATCGATCGGTATCGATCCATCCCACATCTTCAAAACTTGTCTTTTCCTCAAAATACATGTAGATCCATAGTAGAACCAAAAGGAAGCCCAAATCCACAACTTGATGGATCGTATCGGTACCGATCCATCAAGTTTGCTCCAAACTAGATCTTTCTTTTGGCGTTCCATCTTCGACCTCCTCCAACCTTCATGATCAATTCTTTCATCATTCTGTAATCCAATTTCGTCGAACTGTCAGTTGATTCAAATACCGGATAACATTAACTTTATTATTATGTATACCTAAGGCTTCATGCCTACACAGAATCTCTAGCAAAAACTCAAGCTAGATGTCTGACCAATTGGGAAAATGATCATTGCTCAAAGGGTTATTATCTTTAATATGTTATTATAATAAGATTTGTAATTGTTTGCTACCCACCAAGAAAACAAATCATAACAATACATGTGTAAATTTATTAGAAATGCAAGATATAAAATTATAATGAAACATAAAATGAGTTTCAAAACACAATACAAACATAATACATATTAGGACAGACAAAGATATAGTATGAAAAGGAAGCCACCATATGGACATGAACAAGTGACCTTACCGACCCAGTTCACTAAGAAGTCATCCACCCATTCGTATAATAAAGAAAAATGGCGTTTCATGTTTATGGTTGAGATAAATCAGATAAACCATCGAAAGATAAGTGGTCACTCGGATTTATAAAAGATTTTTAAAAATGGTTAAAATTATCTAAGGATTCATGGTGGAATGAATGGTTAAATGTATCTTTATTAAAAAAAAAAAACTGGAATCAAATACTAAGTTTTGTATCATATGTCCAAATATAAGAATAAAAAACTTAACAATATGAAACATATTTTTGTAGAAACACTTATACAGTTATCTGTTTTCACCGTTATTATTATTCTGCTACAAAAATTGCTGCTTCATCAAAACCTAGCAAGAAACCCTTTCTGAAGAATTTTGATTTATAAAAAAAATAACGATGTACATCATACAACACTATCGAAAAATATCTTTCTTTGTTGGCTTTGGCTTACAAAGTGTGGCAAAGTTATCATAGCGTGCGTGATAGTTTGCTATAGCGGAAAATTTCTCATAGTGAAGGGTGTGCTATTTTATGATAGCGTGTGTCCACTATAGTGCAAAACAGCACACTACTTTGCCAAAGTGCAAAATATAGCCCGAAATAACACACTATTTTGTTTGTTTGTTTATTTTAGGTATGTACATTGAAAAAAGCCCAAAACTTGCCCATTTGGAGTAAAATAATTATGTAGCCGGTCCACTTACTTTTTGATTCCTACAACTATAGCTCACGTTATCTAGCCCGAAGCTTCCGATCTAGGGCAAAACTTCTTTTTTCCACAAATCAATTTCAACAAAAGTTAAGGTGGATAAAATAGGCAAATGGTAACATTAAATTTCAATTAGGCGCCATATATTTGATCAATTGTAAAAAAAATGCAAAATCTGCAAAAGCAAACAAAATAGTGCATGCTATAGCACATAACGCAAAATAGCGCATACACCAAACCTCATGCTATTTTCTATTGACTACCTTGAAAAGTAGATATGAGAATCTACACTCATGGAAGTACATACAAAATTAAAAACAAGTAAAATCAACACAATAAACCTAAAATGTACAATAAATACAGATATAGAAAACATTATAAACCTTAGAGAGTATCTACAAAATATATGATAGGAAATATGTACATAAATACGTGTGATTTGCATAATGCGCTTTGATCTAAAATATGACTATGAAACATGATCATGTGTGTAAGATATGATACTATTAGTCTCTAGTGAATGAGAAGTAATGAGTGGCATCATATCGTGGTTTCAAATCTCCTGTATCTCGTCCGAGATCTTCTGAGATCTCCTTTTCAAGCTTAAACGAGACGAGACATCAAATCTCATCTACATCTCATTCGGCACTCATCTCATATGAAATATTAAAATCTCATCCGAAATATAGATCAATCACAATCTACGCCTCACCCAAAATTATATCCTTTTCTTTTACATAATTATTTCCATATAAATTCGAAATAAACTACTCAATTCGATTACAATTTACCAATCCCTGAACGTGTTTTTTACATTTTATATGAGTCACAACAAAATATTTCATTCCTTTTATATGTTCAACCAAGAGGATACTACTCAATCATTATCAAATAAGTTCAGCTAAAGCTACCACACTTCTCCAAAACCTTAATTTCAATTTATTTTTCTATGCAAATCAAGTATGTTACCATTTTTATTTTTATTTGAAAATTATAATTGTTAACTAAATCACTAAAACATGTATTTAAACATACAAGTTACTCTAAGATATTCTCGATGTATTTTAAGACTCGAGGTGTCAATCCAAGATGTACATCGGAGATGTACTCTCGTCCGAGATCTCCCTCAATATGAGATAGCTCTACAAAAAATACTGAGATGAAACGTGAACGAAACCCGAGATTTAAAACCTGCATCAGATGCATGTCTGTAAATCTTTGATGCGATCAACCTACATCTAATATTTGGATCCCAATGTACACATAACATAGCTAACTGAATCATGAATCTACTTTATCCCATCCTATAGGTACTAGCATCGGTGATGTTAAACCTCATAGTGAATCTGTTAAGCGTACATGCATAGGATATCCTTCGATGCTCTTTTCATCAAGATGCATGTGTTATATGTAAACATTAAGTAATTATCAAAGACAAAATGAAATAATGGACGGTGATGATAATCTATATATAAGTAGGTATTAATGCTCTAAATTTACTTTCTGCACCATAAAATTAAATTAGTTGCATTTTTGTTAAAGATCGTGTTTTATGTTTCAATGGGACTAAAATGTAGAAAAGTATGAAGATATAATTGCAAAAAAAAAATATGGGTATATATACGAAACTAAGAGTCTTAATATAATGTCTAACATTATTAACGCAGATGTTGGACCAATTAGTTCAGCTTCTTTCAAGTAATATTACATGTTTTCAATTGCATAGGAGTTAAATGCAAAATATATGGAATTATGACTGAAAATAATTACAGGTTTACCTGTAAAACGAAAATTAAGTGAGTTTTCTCATAGTGTTTAAATAGTTACCAAACAAAGACGTACATTTAAATACAGATGCATATGGTGTTTAAATTAAGAGAGTTTCTTAGTGCTGTTTAAATTATTACCAAACAAACATGTAAAAGAAAATGATCTTTTTAGGTTAAATGATGAAACATGTTATTATATATATTCAGCAACTGCGATGTACATATAATAGTTTTGAGCGGTTGTGATCAGTTGTAATGTACACATTTAGATTCTTTCAATTCGCCAACTCCGATTTTTTTTTATACTAATTTTTTCTAAAAATTATGTTAACTGCATTAAATTGACCTATTCGGTTCCCGTTTATATAGGAATTAAAATGCACAAACATATGGAAAAGTTAATTGCAAAAAATGTATGGCTCAAATTGTAAAATGAATTTAAGAAAGAGTTTAATCCTAATGTCTAATTTTCCTGACAAACTAAAAAAAAGGTGGTATTATGCATTCAATGACGTTGACATATGTCAATAGTTATGTGATTGTGAACAAGTAATGGAGTCAATGGTTAAATTTCGCTTCAACCCAAAAACTTAGAATTTTCATATTTTATTTTCATTTTTGGGTTAATTTACAACAATTTTACCATAGATTATGTTTTACTATTCATAGGGATTAAATGCAAAAAAATAAAAACAAATACTTCAACTGAATATAGATGAAAAAAATGGAATAACATGTCTAATGATTATAAATACAACTCAATGACAACTAGTAAATATGTGGAATTAATTTACAAACAAGTATTCACTCATACAAACACAAGTGCTTACTCATTACGGTTGTATATATAATTTGTCTACATGCACTGCTTTTAAGATACTACCAATTTTTGTAGACACTTCAACAAAAAGGATGAGATCCTTTATTCTGGTAGAGAACCAGAGTAGAGATACTCTTAGTGTGTATGAACTTCAAGTTTATTGCATTTTCAAGATACATGCACACTTTAATGCACCAAGTGTGGAGTCCATACACACTAAGATACAAATAAATATGTAAATATTTTTGCAAAATGCGTGCTCTACATCACTCGAGGTCAATATTATCAATGTTGGTACTCACATGAGCTTAATAGCATGAACAAAAATGATATGATTATACAACATTAAGCAGGTTATATTTTAACATTTGTTGTGCATGAGGGCACAAATTCTTTACTATATATACATACACAAATATACATACATGCATGCATGTATGTGTATGTATACATATGTGTGTGCAAGTATGTACATGTATGTTACCTCTCAATAAAGGTGCCTAAATCATACTGGAACAGAAGATTTTTATAACTACCTATTCTATCCTTATTATATTACTGTTTAAAAGAAAAAACCATAAATTTTATTATCTTCATTTAGCCCTTTTTCATTCTTTTTTTCACTTACGAAATAACTTTATAAGTGTAATATGTTTTTATCTAAATGTCGGATTGAACTTCCGATTTTATTAATAAATATTTGTTTGATGCTTTTTCAGTGAGATATATCCATCTTATTTGAAACAGGATAACGAGTAGACTGTCGGATTTAGTTTTAGAAATAGAATATAACATCAGCTCTGAATTAAAGGATAGTAATATTTAATGTTTGAATTTTCAAATATAGCAGATCAAAATATTTTGAAACATGATGTTTCCTTGATGATTCATAGATTTTTCCCTTTCTAAAGTTGATCTGAACTTACAGCATAATTAAATTAGTCTCATGCTGCACAGGTCCACACCCAAGTATGCATGCCATAAATCAATTATTTCAGTTCAATTAATAATTTGGTATAAAGAAATTTTTGTATACAAATTTTTACAGAAGATTCACTAATACAAAATTCAATATTTACAAAATACATTAAATAACCATTATTCTGTAAATAATTGTTCTGATTTTAAGTTTATTTATATCACAGAATTTTCATCCAGATATACAACAATCATAATACAATAAACCTTCATCTCCGTCTCGCACAACAATTAACCACAGGTCGTTGGCATGGGCTTCAAATTAAATATTATTCCCCATTTCGTAATGAAAACTATTATCTTCCACCATTTTTTTGGTTCCATTCGCATGGGGTAAAACGCTATATATTATAGAATAGGAAAATAAGACACTATTTTCAGTTCTCGCTTCTTAAAAATTCTCGTTCGTTTCCCTTAATTACCTCATCCATTTTTTTTATAAAATTCACCGCATTCTAAAAAAAATTCATTCACTTCATTCATCATCATCATCTATATTTTCACTTATGTCAAAATTACCATCCGCTTAAATATATATTATAATCTTTTTGTAACAAATACCTACAAACTTTTTTTTCCCCAACCTTTGCATCTATAAATTTTCTATCAATTTGCAGCCGAAAGTTCAATTTCTTAATGTTGCTTTTTACAGTATTATCATGCAACACAAGGGTTCAAAGGTAATGTCGTAATGAGAGAATTGTAACTTTTATATATTAATTAAAGTCATAATATATTATCATAAAATCACATTGCCTTTAGAATACGATGTTAGGTGCGTGAGAACTGTCCGCGCTAAGCTACGGGTGCGTCCGCAGTCATTTTCTGGTCCAGTCAAATTCACGTCGCATCAGATGCATCAAAGGTACAGCCCACCGTAATGGTCCGTTGGGAAGAACTGTTGGAAATGATCCATTGGCATCAAACGTCGATGGATAATTAGCACAGCCCACTCTTGCACTATTTAAAACGCCGATGGATAATCCATTTCCGCACCATCTCTACTCCATTATCATCTTCATCTCCACTCCATCCCCGCCTCACTCAACTACAAACAATCAATGGTCAAAGTATACGAATTAGAAGCCAACAGTTCAGTTTCTGAGATAGAAGATTTGGCCGATATACAACCTATTAGGACAATTAGAGCACCCCATAAAGCTCCAATGGATCGAATTCACACTTCATCATATAAAGAAATTCATTGGATTAACGATATATTGTGCGGTCATGCGGAATGTTGTCAATAAAACTTCTGAATGAAAAGATTATGTTTCATGACATTGTGCGATCAATTGAAAAGCTATGGTTAAAGTCAACATCCCATATGTGCGTCGGGAAATGATAGTCGTCTTTCTGTATACAATTGTTTTGGCTCTTCCTGTACGACAGCTTGCTGAAAGATTTCAACGATCGAATAACATGATTTGTGTTTATTTTCATAAAATTTTGAAAAATATTGAGTTAATATCTAAGGATGTTATTAGACCGATCGATCATGTATTGAGGTTATTGATGATACACATGTAGTTGCACATGTATTTACTACAGATATGTCGTGATATATTGGACGTAAAGGTTTTGATACATAAGTTATTATGCTACGTACTCGTTTGATTTTAACATTTACGTTTGTAAGAGCAGGGTGTAATGAAACTGCACACGATGCTAAAGTTTTTCTTTTAGTTTTAACAATGGATATTTGATTTTCCTCATTCGCCATCAGGGCAATATTATTTAGTTGACTTAAGATATCAACTAATGGATGAGTACTTCCTTACCGCAATGCTAGATACCATATTCTCGATTTTAACGAAACACAAAACCAACAAAGACTGAAAATGAAATTTCAACTACCATCATTTGAGTTTATGTATGACAATCGAAAGAATTTTTATGATTTGAAGGAAAAAAATTACGATCTTACTTAACATGTCGACATACAAATATAAAATTTCAATAAAGGTTGTTATTGCTACAATGGCTATACACAATTTCATACGGAGATACAACGAAGAAGTTGTGCAGTTAAAACGCTCAGCAGATTCAATGCGGCGGAGATGCAAAAAGTCATAGCGGGGATACTGCGAGGATATAACAGGATATAGCGGATGACTCTAAAATACCATATAAAACTCGTATTTGATGTTTTTACAAATATATAAATGGTAATTAAATGAAAAGTAAACATTCAATTGAATTGTAATTAATACATAAATAATTTTAAATAAAAACATGTACGAATATACTGTAAATAAACGTAAAATTGTTGTATAACATAATTGAATTTAGTAGAATATTAGAGTATTTTCATTTCTGAAAATATATTAAAAATCCAACTAAATAAATTAATTTCATAATTTTTATAATGTATAAATGTCATTTTTAAATTCATTTTTTTTAAAGATGATATAGCGGAAATAGTGGGGCATAAAGCGGAAATGCTATATTTAGGGCTATATGGAAAAATCGTAGCGGTAGAAATCCGCTATGAGATATAACAGGGTTATAGTAGAGTAATAGCGGAGCATTAACTGCACAGCGAAGGAGATCTAGAATTTATGGCATCTGACGATGAACCAAAGCTAGTCTTGGAAGAATTTTTACAAGAATACTATAGTATTCGAACATCCGAGAATAACATCATGAATCAGCTGAAAGAAATATTACAAATTCCATAGCAATCGTTCGAGATAATATATAAAATGAACTAGTTGTTGCTAGACTACGTTATGAATTGGTTGTATTTGTGTAATTGTACTAGCATCATTATTGTTTCTGCAATTCAAAAATGTTGTATTTGTGAAATTGTACATGTATCATTACTGTATTAGTAATTCGAAATTGTTGTATTAGTATAATTCTTTTTTTCTTTAAAATTATTATCAAATTTAATATCAACTTACATTGTCAAAATATATTTACTTAAAATTATACAAATATATTAACAATATAATTAAAAATAACAAAAAATTAAAAATCATCTTTCAAATGCCTCTTTCGCAATAAAAGAACGCATTCTTCTTTTGTAAACAATATTCTTTCGTATCCCTTTCATTTTGTACAAGAATTCACCCTAAGACAATTCTTGTTTTGATGTCCCCATGTTTCCATACATTTTACTCATCCATTTTAATTTGGTTATGTTAATTATGTTATTGTACTAATAATGAATTGGTGAAAGTGGAGCATATAATATTCGGGAGCATGGGGATATGTCCTCTCTAGTCTATGTACCAGAGTGCAATTGATGATATGACCCACCAAAAATTTGTGCCCATGTTCCAATTCGATCAGCCATACCCATTCACCATTAAATCAAATGAAACCATTAAATATACTATAAGTAAAATGAATGGATAAGTGTACCAGAGACATAAGCATAGAATGATACAAGGACAAAGGATCTAGACCATATAAGTATGTCTTGTCCAAATGTACGGTGTTACATCAAAATTTTAAAAATAGGATAGGTGTATAATGTAAAAGTTCAATATTCATCATTTACATAACTAGTACCACTAATGATAAGCGAACGTTATAGATAAAAACACAACATTTCAACTAGTTTCATTAAAGTAGCTCATAATTCAATATATACAATAAAGATAAACCATGTTCTAAAAACAAAAGCAACCGTCCTTGCAAAGAATTTATGCAACATAATTGATTGTCCTTATCAATATCAAAATATAGGAAATTGTTTGGTTTGGCATTTAACAATATACGCTCCACATGTGAATTAGTCTTTCATATAATCAGGATACATGTTTATGTCCCCGAAACGAAAACATATTCTAAAACAAAATCAAGCTCAAAAATACCAAAGAATATTTGATTATGCACTGCATGCAATATGATACGTATAGGGATACATTGGTCCTTGCAAAGCATTTGTGCAACAAAGTTGATTGCCCTTATCAATATCAAAATATATGAAATTAATTGGTTGGCACTTGACAATATACTACACATGTCAAATTGTCGTATATGTAAACAAGATGTGTTTGTGTTCCCAAGGGGTGACTGATTGTTTGAGAGTAAAGTTGTAGATAATAAGGTACAAAGTTTAAAGCACAATGATAGTATATAAAACAACCTTTGCTAGTTACCCGGATGTGTACTACAAAAAATAAAAATAAAAGATGTGCTTATAAGTTGATTTCCTATACACTTAGAGCCTAAGAAAGCCACTTTCAAGTCCCTGCCTTTAAAGATACTAATGTTCAATTTTTTATTTCCTATTTTTCAACATGACATCATAACAAGGAATGCGAAAAACAGCACAATAGAAGACATAAAACACATCACACTATATATCTCCCTTGAGGTCATGGAAATCAGAATAAGCGTATTCATGTTCTCAAATTAATTCTGAAGATGTAGTACATTTTACTAGATGTAACTTACACTTTCCAGTTGCAGTTTACGAGCAGTGTAAACAAATACGGATGCAGCTCCTCCAAATACTATCATCGTAGCAATAAAAAATGCCTTCCCAACTAAGATAACGAAATATCGTAAGTGTTCATAAGTATATATTATATCAGAGATGAATATAGGCTGCCATTGAGCAAGTAAATAAAGACAAAATTGCGAGAGAAAAATATACATATTTACTTTGGGTATAACCGGATGCCAATGCTTTCAATTTTCTAGAATCAACATGTGAATACTTATCCTGCCTTAAATCATTCGCAGTGGATGCCGTAATAACGGGCTGCTCACTCGGCAGTTGCCACCTGCATAAACAAAGTCTGATTTCAACCACAAATTTAAATAGGTAACTATTGCAAATGTTGGTGCTATGATTAACAGGAAATCCTTAACCTCAACTGCCGATAAATGACAGAACTATGCTACATTATAGTAACCAATACTCAACCCACGATGAAATGGAAAAGGTTTTTCTCTGCTAGATTCATCTATTTCAACTGCCAATCTTATTATCATTTATTTTTTTCTTTTTTATTTACATTGGTAGTTGTTATGGTCCAATATTCAGATAATACTATTTCTATGAATTTCAGATGAAACATATACAAAATAATATTCAAATTGACAGTTAAAATAAATGTTTTAACCGTTGATATTGTTTTAACATTTTGAAAATGTTAACAATTTTGAAATGATCACATTTTTTGTAGAATGTAGACATGATGTTCATACTACAGATTGGACATCTAAAGTTTCACTTGATTTCGAGTATTGTAGCACTAAAACCATATGTGTTTAGAATGGAGCTTGGTGAAAGTAGAGTGTAGCGGATCCTGCCGCATTTCCGATTTAAAATAAGTCTTATCAAATATATCTGGAAAAATTAAGGAACATGCTCGTTTATCACTGAATAGCAAAAATTAGCGTATTAAAAATATACTTTTATGTGAGTTTTCTGCAAAACGTCATTAGTTTCACATACAGAGAATATATCTATGTGCATATAAAATCATGCAACATATACTGTATGCGTGCAAAACTTGCATGTGCACGTAGGTGTTATAGTTCAACGTACAAACAATAGTCTAAAAATTAATAAGTGCATATACTTTATCTTTAATGCCCCACTGCATTCTTATCAACAATCAAACACTGGATCAAGCTCCCATGCTCTGGAAATAGGCGCACACTGAGAAAGGCCTCCTTACATCATTCAGTAGGCTCCCCTCTACATTCAGAGGAGGGGATCCATCCCTGAAGGGGACAAAACCATTATTCAAATAAAACACGTGCATAATATCAACAATTGAAGTTCCACTTATAATGCAGCGGTTACATATCAAACACTTGACATAAGTGTACTATGGAATGTATGATCAAATCACAAACTTTGGAAACAAAATTTTCACGTTAAAGCATCATTCGTCAAATAAAACGACCCACGATCCACAGATTACCTTTTGGGACCAAAAGTAGCCTGAGGCATAGATACGTAAGCGCTTAAAGGATTCAAAGCATCACGCGAAATCTTCTTCGCAGAGTTGCCACCTTTATCAAGATTCCATTTTGTTGCTGTGGAAATGGAAGCATCGGCTTCTGGAGCGACCGCTTTAATCGGAATCGAGTGCCTTAGAATTTCAGGAAGAACGTCAGGGTTTTGCTCTAGATTCAAATCAGGGGTTTTGGATGAATTGGAAGAAGATTGAGGTGGGAGATTTTTAGCGAGACGACCAGCTGCGCGTTTTGATTCTTCAAGAAAGTACGCTCCCTCTGTTGCCGCCAATCTACCTGGAAGAAAACTCATCTTCTTGGATATATTTTAGTTTTTTTTCCTTCAAAAATACAAAAATTATTCTCTTTGCGTTTGCTGTTTTGGGGAAATATTTGGATGGGGAAAAGGAGGAATTCATCGTGACACGGTCACACGGTGCACAAGTTGAATATTGCGAGTTACTTGCAGGACAAACTATTTCTCTTTGCAGGACCATTGATAATTAATGGATTTCGGGTAGTTGGAAGAAGTCCCATTGTTGTACACACATAATCCAAATCAAAATCCATTCATTATCCTATTTAATATCAAAAAATCGGATGAAATATGAATGTATCGTATTTGAAAAATATCCGTCCAATTCAAAATTTTTTTTGTAGTTTTATTTTCTTTTGAAACGGATACTATAATTAAGAAAAAAAATCATCACCTATTTCAACATTTCTAAAGTTGTTTTTCATTCTACCGTTTGATCTCATATAAAATAATCTAAGAATTATAACACCCTTAACATTTTAGTACCGTACTTACTAGGTCTAAATTATTCATCCCTTCCATTTTCACAATTTCACCTTCACCTTTCTATTTCCTCAATCACACTCAAACACTAACTTGATGACATCGAACTCTGCAGCCTCTTCCTCCTCTAGCGTCGTGACCCATGCACGCTCTCCCTCCTCTCATGATGCAGTAGCATAAATCCCTCCTCTCGATGACAGACCGCGCAACCTCTCGCAGCGGCTTGCAGCCTCTTTCACTCTTATAGAATCTTCTCTCATAGAATCTTCAGATCTCGCACTCCCAGTGCTTATCGAGTAACGATTTAACTACGGTTGAAACTTTAATTAAATTTATTGTTGTTTGTTGACTAGTGTTTAAATTATTGTTGTTTAAATTAATGATTTAAGTAAATTAATTGTTGTCAAAATTAATGGTTAAGTAGATTAATTGCTATTTGAATTGCTGATTTTTTTAAATCGCGGGTAATGATTAAGTTAATTAATTGATGTTAGTGGACTTGTATCAGTTTCATTAATTGGTAATTAAACATCATTTTAGAGCAAATCACTTTATTAGATATGATGTCAACATAAGTTGTTGTTTAATTGTTATTTGATGTTAAATATCATTTTATGAGATGTTAAATTATTTTAAAGGGACTATGGAGGTTGGAGAAACTTATGTGATTTGGAAGAAAAAACATAAAGGTTGCATGTTTGTTCTTTATTTTTGTTATGTTTATTCAAATTGTAATATTGCTCGAACTAATTAATTATGCACATGGTCATAACTCATTACAATATTTTGTGGATTTTTTTTACTTGAAAGTTAAAGTATCGTAGTTTATTAGTTTTCATATTTGGTTGCTATATGAGCACCTCATAAACTGTGATGTTTTTATTTTAAAATTTCAACATAAAACAATTCAGCCTTTGCATGCGGATTTTTCTGACATTTTCGGATATTCGAAAATATCTACATCCTCTTTTCGGATGCTGATATTTTCAGATATCCGATAAAAATAAGGGGATGTGGATACGGATGTGAATTTTGAGATATCCACAGATGAGGATTTTAATTTTCGAGTGCATATATGGATATAACGATTTCTGCATCCATTTGCATCCGTTGACAGTCCAACTTCAAATTTATTATCCAATCCCACCTGTTAGGTATTATGATAAAGGTCCAAGAAATATTAATGCTTTAACCATCTTTTTTATTTCATAATGTTTGTTTGAAGATAATGCATAAACCAAGTCTACAAATAGATCGGACTGAAACTGCTATGATAGCGGTTACCATTACCATTTAGAAAAACTGTTATTGTACCATCTTTGTTAGTAAGCCCAAAACACTTGCATTACCATTACTATGTTGGTTGCATCTGAAAGTTGGTATACAGATAAATTGGTAAATTTTGTTGTAGTAATGATAAATTTTATTTTTATTTTAAAAAGACGCGATGTTTGTATATTTCCTTTTTAGAATAATGATGTTTCATCAAGTATTTCATCGTGCCAGTTAGCTAAAAAAAATGCCGAAAAGTTTTAAAAAAAGTAATTAGCTTCATTTGAACTTAATTTCAAGAATCAGTTTGTTCATTCATTCGGTTCATTTTATAAAAAAGATATACTAATAAAATATGGATAAAATGTAGATGTGTCTATAAATTACTATTGTCGCCAATTTTGGGAAAATATTATGAATTTTTGCATTTAAAAATGGTATATTTACCATACCGATCATATCCATATACCAACTTAGTTTGAACATGAAAACTAATTGATTAGTAATGGCATGGTGTTGGAAAATTACAATTACCATAACAACACTAGATTGGATACTGATGATGAATAACCCTCCACACTCCTAACATAATTACTAGTCAGATGGAGAATCTCTATATTTGCAACAAATGAGTCAGTGCATTCAAACTATTAATGGAATTTTTCAATCACTCAACACCAAATTAGAAGCAATCGTGTCACTGTATGCTTGCATGAGTATGAATTAGCAAGTTAATGTTTTCTAAAATGTTGTAATTAGAAGCAATTATGCTCTATGCTTACGAAATTATGAAAGTTGCAATTGACTATTTGTTGAAATGCCTAAGTCGATTAACATAGATTTAAGAACAAACACAGAGAACAATATAAAAATGCAAAAAAGCAAAGAACGCAAAAAATTTATGTGGTTCAGATGTTAAGGAATCATACGTCCATGGATCAAATTGCTCAATTTTTATATATTTTCCAGTACACGCACAAAAATCAATGGAGATATTATACATCTTTTCGAGCAATAAAATATCCAAGCATAAAATTTCCCATCCATTTTCTCTGCTACAGTCATTTCCTTTTATAAATAAAAGGACGTCATACGGATTGTTCATTATGGGGATCGATGCGCTACCCCAATACTGTGCGGAATAGATCTTAAGACTAATGTAACACTAAAGAGGGTGAATAGTATTAAATTTGTTACCAAATTATATTATGATTATGAAATTTAACAAAATAGAATCAGATTCGCAAGTGGTAACCAGCAGATGTAGAAAGTAAAAGTAAGACACAAAGAATTTTTACACTAGCTCGAATTTCCAATCTTACATCTAGTCTTGTACCCCATATAGAACTTCCACTGTAACAAACTTAGTATAACAGCCCTACTTTCTACGCAATAATAATAAATAATGTTAATTTTTAAAACATAATTTATTGGGATTTCACGATAAAAGAATTTTTAATATAATAAATTGAAATTTTTTTCTTTCAGAAAATATATTAAATTTGAACAAAATATTTAAAATGAATTAAGTAAATGATTTTCATATGGATTAAATAATTTGGAAGGAGATTTTGTTTGATATTAATCAAAACATTGAAGGTGTAATGATTATTAATTTAAATATGGTTAATTTATTGAAATATATTTTGTAATATATCGGTTTAAATTGAATCGAAAATATATTCTAAAAAAATTGATAGAATTATTTTTTGTAAATAAAGAGATTGTTAATTGCAATTAGAAGAGTTAAAATGGAAATTTATTTCTATAGGACTTAAATGGAAGAAAAAAAACTATTAACAAAATCGAAGTAACTCATCTTTTCTCCTAGGCCCTAGAAGGATCTATTTTAATCACCTTGCTTTCATCGCTAACCAAGCCCGCTTCTTTTCATACTTCAGCCTGTATCTTCTCTAGCCAACCTTAGAACTACGAATTCAAATCGCAACTTCGGAAAAACAAAACAAAGCTCGAATGCAAAAGGCGCCTGAGCTTGCCCTCAACATTGGAGGCGGTTGATTAGGGCTGCTGATATCGATTGGATAAGTCATTGTTACCACCTAGAGGCGATGGTCTTGAGGTGTTAGTGTTGGCTTGGGCGGCTATTGATGGTAGCGCGATGTTGGGCAGTTTGGGTGGCATGAGAGATTTGTCGACAAAGACGTTTTCCTTCAAGCAATGGAAGCATTCAATTTGGGCAGAGGTTAGAGGCACGGATGGTAGCTAACGATGATCGAGGCAGCTTCGACGTGCTGTTGGCAACGATGCACTCACTGACTTGGTGAGCAAGCCTTGTTTCGTGAGTATGCACTCAGAACTATATCTATAATTCATTGTCTGCTTATTATATTTATCTTGCTTATTGATTAATTGCTTAGTTGAAATGTTTAGCTAGAATATTGATTGATTGTTGTGATAATGGGTATGGATTTGGAGTTGATATTGAGATTTTGTTTTTGCTGGATCATTGAAATGCAAATGAGATGTTGTACGTTTGCATTTTGATTTGTGTAGGTTATCTAAATGTTGTATATGCACTGTTGGATGGCCGAAATTCGATGTAACTCGATTTGGGTTACACAATAAAATTTACATTAATAATTAATGATTTTTGGAATTTTGCTCCATGATGTATAAATATAGATGTTTATTTATTTTGATATTTTAAAATATTTTAAAAAGCTTTTGAAAAATTATTTAATGGTTTAGAAACTTTATTAAAAGTATTTTATAAATATTTTACTAAATTTTATTCTATTTAGGTATTTTTATGTTTACAAATATATTTTCAAATATAAATATAGTTTTCTTTTTGTTATAAAACCTTTTAAAATCAATATAATAATATATTATAAGTTTGGAATTGTTTTAAAGGCAAAATATAATATATTGCTATTTTATAAAATGTATGAAAATAATAGTATTATTTTTAAATTATATTTTATTATAAAATTTATTTAAATATTTTTAAAAGAGTATTCAAACCTCGAGTAAATATAGAATTCTTTTTATAAAGTATTTATAAGATTTTGGATTTGTTTTGAATAAATAAGAACCTTTTTGATAATATTAGAACCCCAAATATGGTACAATTTAAAGGAAAATGTTTTATTTCTTATAAATTTGAGTATAAAGTGTATATTTTGAATTGTATTCAATGGTTTGAAATAAATATAATTTATTTTGGAGTTTATGTATATTTATTAAAAAAAAAAGTAACTAAACATAGAAAATTATGGAAAGATTTCTATAGTGGATATTTGGTTATAAAGCGACTTGAATGTTTTGAAGTAAAAAAGTAAAGGTCTAAAAGTAAATTTTGATTTTTGTCTTAATTTTGGGATTTTATAAATAAAGTGAATGTATCATTCAATATATAATATATTTTAAGGGTTTGTTTTGTTTTCAGAATATAAAACTGATTTAAAACGTTTTATTATACTTTTATAAATATAATCACTTTCCTAATTCATATTTGAATGTATTAAAATTATTTTATGGTTTGAGTTACAAATAATTTGAATTTAAAATGATGGATTTGAAAGTAAATTATAGTGTTAAACCTTTATCTTTGGTATTATATAAATGAGGAGAAATTATTTAATACATAAATGTTTTACTAGTTTTATTCGTTCTGGAATATAAAATTGATTGAAGAAAAGTTTTACTTAGAATTAGTAAATTATTGAAAATAAAAATTAATATTTGGTTTTAATTAATTATTTAAAAGTTTATCAAACTATGAAAGATATGAAATATTTTCTAATTAATATTTTAGATATTTTAAAGTGAATTTCAATAATAATATGATTTATTATTAAACATTGATTTGTTTGTTATATATATATATATTTGTGTGTCTGTGTGTATTTAATTAATTTATTTTATTATACTGTTCTGATTCCCTTTTCTTTTATATTGAATTGGATATTATGAATGATTCACCATTGATATTGATTTGATTAGTGTTTTGATATGATACGATGATGACATCCCTTTGTCTAGATTCATGATATAGCTATTTTGTGATATTTTTGTTTATGATGATTTTAATTCCGTGCCGCGAATAATATAAATAAATGGAGTTATAATACCATTTGGTATGAGACTTTCAGTAATATTTCTTTGGTTATTCTTTTGACTCATTATATAGAATATTATGGAGATTAAGTGTAGTTTATAAGCGGTGAATAAACATTTGAGTATCATGCAGTGGTATGAGATTTTGTTGTGATATTTATTTAGTTATTCATTGTAAATGGATGGCACCCACGTAACGGGATAATATTATGAAAATTGTACTTAAGTGAGGTGATGCTCGTAGTGCGAGCAAGGTAGGTGCCCTTATATCTATGGATATTGTGTGCCACTATCATGATGTACTCCTTTTATTGGCATTGGAAAGAACCAAATGGCTAGAATCCACCTTAGCGACTTGATCTTGAAGTCATTCCCCAGATCTACTACACCTTTTTATTAGATATCTTGTTTGATGTGCATCATAGGATTTTGGTCTAAAGACCTCCGGTAGTAATATATTTTTTATTTCTTCGAAGAATATGATAAGAACATAGAGTAAATGATAAAGAATTTGTTTATGGTCTCTCCGACACTTTGTAGGTTGCAAATCCATAAAGAAATAAAGAGAAAGAGAGTGGATTTAGAGTAGATTCACAAAGTACAAGTATATGTAAACAAAAAGACCTATCTGTTGATGGAGTTAGGGGTATGCCATATGAGAAATTCTATAATTTGTTACATATATCTAACTCAGTAACCAATCTTGTTCATAATGAAGGTGTTTGATTTCTAGTATTTACTTTATTCTATAGTGATATAACTAATTAATTAACTAATTTAAAGTTATTAATTAGAAAATCCTTAAATAATATGCCATGCAATAATTATTACAAAGAGTTGTAATCATAAATTATCACAATGTATAATAACATATTATTTTGAATATTTTTGGTCAAGATGCTTCGAGAAATGATATTGATGCATCCATTGACACTAGTGTGTAATGCTCTCCAAATGTTGGACAGTGTGTTACTCATGGTTAATAGGGGTGCCAAGGGGTTACGTATTAATAGTTGTTGAATAACTATGGAATGAATCGTCCGAAAGTTTCCTATTGATTAATAACTAGGTTGAACATGAAGTCTTAATGATGATATTACATAGTTCTCTCAACTTGAGAATGCTATTGAACTTCAATGTGGGGACTCCCTTTTATTTATAGTTATATCATGGCATGGCATTCATCAAACGACTATAGTTGGGTCTGAGTTGAAGCATTGGAAGTGAAAAACTACTCAATAGAGAATTCGTCCCTTGATTGTATGAGGTTAGTATCACGGTCGACTCTAGTCAACTAAAAGTCAAAATCTCTGGTTAGAGTAGAACGATCAATAATAAATTTTATTATTAAATCAAGGACATTCTTTATGGAGTAACTGAGTTGAATGTGGACAATTGATCAAGGTGCGGTTCTAAGGCAAACTCTAGTAAGGTAATTTTCTTTTTACATTTATATGTAGTTAACTCTATTAAAACCATTTTATATGTGTGATAATTGTCCCATTTAAATATTAATGCATTTACCAATTTTAAACAATTGATCTGGATGAATTTGTTGTTTCAATATCAAAATTTTAAACTAAAAACGATAAAAAAAATTAAGCAAATATATTATTCAACCGTAAACTATTTTATGTATGCACATAATAATTCTTAAATAATTAAATATTTTTTATTGATCTTAAATGAATATTTACCATTTTTAAACCCTAAAATACTTTAATTTAGTTTTTAATATGTGTGTGTGTGTGTGTTATTTATAATATGTTTCAACAATAATTAAAGATTAAAAAAATTATTCTATGCATGTTATCCAGCCTTGTGAATAGACCATTTTCGGTCGAACTAGATCGATCAAACTAAAAGATTATTAATTAGGAATCTAAAACAAGGATCGGTACTGATCCCCAATATTTTCCCAAATCCATCAACAACTCACACCATGTGAAGTCAAGGTGTTTACAAGGCATAATATGCCAAGTGAGATGTTCGTTAGCTAAATACAGCTCAAACACTTGATGGACAAACCAAGTGCAATCAATCAACACTCGAGCCAAGCAATTCACTTAGATCCAAGCTCCTAGCAAAGCAGGTAAAGTAAGTGATTCGAAGATGCGAACATGTTGGACTTCCACAAGATCAAAAAGGAGGCCCAAAAGGCAACTTCATAGATTAGTACCGATCCCTGAGCATAGATCGATACCCATCCTCGTTTACTGCTGACATGGCTATGATCTTCCTAGCACGACTCCTCTTGGATGAGGGAAACTTGGGCATGGATGTGCTGGAGAAGATTTCGGTGACCTACAACTATAAATATAGGAGCAAGGGCATGGTTTTGGGGATCTTTCTCAATTGTTTATGAATTATAAAACCACTCTTGTAATTCCAGGGATCCTAGTTGATCTGTAAGAAAAAAATTTGTAAACAGCTATTAAAATCATCAACAAAGTTAAATGGATGTAGGCAGCATCTAGTGGAACCACTATAAAGCTTGTCTACTTTGTTTTTTCTTTGTTTTAATTTAGTTTCTTTATTTAATTATTCTAATTTTTACTTCTTGGTGTTTGTGCCACTTTTTGGTATAAACATTTTAGTGCTTTCACTGAGAACGTTAATCTCGGTCTATTAGGATCTATTTTCTACTTTTAGATGGCTTAAATCCATGAGGTAGGTCTGTTAGTTTTATTATTGCAACCAGAGACTATTTAGATTCTAGTAGAATCTATCAAAGAATTAATCTAACTTATGGCACTACGAAAAGAGAAATCCACTACATCCAAATCCGCTAGTGATGCCGAGCACATCGAATCCCAACATGTTGAAGAATTTGCACAACTAAGCACGATTGAAATCTAGAATCCATTAGATATGATAACAAGGATTGAAATGGACCGGATAATGAAGGAGCTAAATGACCAACTGCAGCAAAATCAAGAGGTGGTGAATAGGCAGATGAAGGAGAGCCTTGATTTGCTAAACCAAACGACCCACAGTCATAGAAGGAATACAAGGGACTCGACTCCTTCCGATTCAGAGGAATACAGTTCTTTGTCGTTTGGTGAGAAGCATAGGGATAGAAAACAAAAGAAGAAAAGAACGAAAACCGGTACCTCGAAGGAGAAATTGGTTTTTGTTTGGAGTGGGGGCTTGGCGATTAGTGTCGAATCCAATACATGGATCGGTATCGAGCCCTCGGTGCTCTATTTAGTCAACGAGCGAGTTGATGTCTTGGAGGATGATGTTGGTGGTAATGTAGGTCGAGTTTTTGATGGCCAGAACGTTAGAGTTCAGGCGGCTTTTGCTGATCCATTCTATAGTAACAATAAGAATGCATCAACTGAACGAACGGTTCTCCCAGGGTCAGGGGAACCCGGATATCATAAAACTAGCAAGGAAGTTTGTTGAGCAATTCCATTTGTATACAACTCGTCTGAAAGATGTGATGTCACTGTTAAATCTCTTCCAGGGAGTGGGAGAGTTGTTGAAAATTTCTTGGGTAAATTTAATACGACATGATAGAGGTGAGTAATGCGAAGGAGGAATTATGCCGATGGCATTGATCCGAGGGATACGTCTTGATACTGATTTTGGGAGATGGCTGAAGATGGAACCCCCACTGACAATGGATGTTTTTTACAGGAAGGTGAATCAGTTCTTGCGCTTGGAAGAGGCAAGTACTACCCTTGGGAAAGCCAATGTGGGACAGACGGCTGAGATGGTTCAGAGTAATGTTGTAGTGAAACAAACAGGAGGAAGCTCCGGCAATGTAAATGTGAATGTCGATAATAAGGGCAGTAGTCAGAAGAGAGACGACCGAGGAGGTGGAGATCAAAAATCAAACCCAAGGAAATGTCTTACATTTCCAAAATGCGAAGAGTACACTCCGTTAAATAACTCATTTTAAAATATATATCTTGCATCGTAGGTTGCGAAACACTATAAAAATCGCCTTCAAGGGAATCGAGGAGAAAGAGAAGAGATCTGGTAAGTATTGCCGTTTTCATGAGACCCACGGTCATAACACAAACGAGTGTCGAGATTTGTGCAATGTGATAGAAGTCCTGATTAGAAAGAAGAATTCACAGCAGTTTGTTAAAGCCCTGTAGGATGGTGGACATAGAAATGCTCATCCTCAAGGACAACAGTACCAATGAGGCCAGGCTAGGCCTAGTAACGATGAATCTAGTCAGCTTGGGAAAAGATTGGTTATAAATATGATTTTAGTTGGACCTCACGCGGTTGCGAGGAGCTGAAATGAGATGGAGAGATATAGGAATTCATTGAAGCATGTTGTGAACGAGAGTTGCTTTATCGGCGAAGATGGTGCTCCGACAAAACGACTCAAGATGATGACTGATGATATTGTTTCCAGGAATAGAGATGTAAATAGGGTAAAAGTACCTACACTTGATCTCTTGGTGATATCGGCCACGATTGGGTTAGCGATTGTGAAGAAGGTATTGATCGACCGTGGTAGCTCAGTAAACAACCCGTTTAAAAAAGCTTATGACCAAATGAAGATGGATTGTCAAGATCTTAAGTCATGTAAATCCCAGATTCAGGGATTTGATGGAGTAACGAAAGGACCTGTGGGATATGTGGACATGCCGGTGGTTTTAGGTGAAAGTGACCGTAAACGAGTGTAGGTTGTGACCTTCTTAGTGTTGGACATTTTCTTAGCTTATAATGCTTTTCAAGGCAGGTCATCCCTCGCTAGTTTTCAGGTGGTCCTTGCCCCAAAGTATCTGATGATGAAATTTCCTATGGATAACGGAGTTAGAGTTTTCCAAGGAGACCAAAGTGTCGGGCATGAGTGTTACATCTCAGAACTGAAGGAGGCGATGCGATGTGAGAAAGGAAAGGATGTGTAGAAGATCACTCTCTGCATCAAGTCATTTGATGCATATCAACCACCGCCTAAGCTTTAGCTCGGGCAACATAGCCATTTCCATAAGGACATGGATCTAAGGAAAGAGCCAGTGGATGCAAGGGCGGCCCCCACCGAGTTGATGATCAACATCCCGGTCAGTTAGGACGATCCCACATGGGTCTTGAAGATCAGATCTTAAATTAGCATGAGAATGATGAAAGAGCCGACCGGTTTTTTTCGGACGAACTTGGATGTGTTTGCCTAAACGCATTCTGACATGTATGGAATATCATCAGAGATAATGTGCTATGCACTAAATGTGAACCCTAAACGTGTTCCTATAAAGCAGAAATAACGTAGCCTGGGTCTTGAGCGGTCCTCTACACTAAAAGAGGAAGGATAACATCTTCTTCCACGATGCTCTATCCTAGAATGGCTATCCAATCCAGTTCTGGTTAAGAATTCCAACAGAAAGTGGAAGATGTGCATTGACTATTTGGATCTGAATAAGCATTCCTAAAATATAGCTTCCCACTCCCAAAGGTCGATCAATTGGTAGATTCAACCGCTGGACATGAACTTTTATCGTTTATGGATGTTTATTCTGGCTACAACCAAATTCTAATGCATGTCCAAGATCAGGAGCACACCAGCTTCATAACTGACTTGAGACGTATTGTTATCTTGTCATGCCCTTTGGTTTGAAGAATGCAGAAGCAACATACAGAAGAATGGTCAATTCCATTTTCAAGGAGCAAATCAGACATTTGATGGAAGTGTACGTCGATGATATGCTGATGAAGTTGTGATGGTCGACTAATCATGTTGAGGATTTGATGGACATGTTCGGTGTACTACGAAAATACGAAATGAAGCTCAACCTTTTGAAATGCTCGTTTAAGTTTGTGTCATGGAAGTTCTTTGGTTTTGTAGTGAACTCCAAATGAATGGAAGCTAATCCAGAGAAGACCGCAGTGTTGAGGAACATCGAAGCCCTGAAGTCAATGATAGAAGTTGTTAACAAGATTTCTTGCCAACATCCAATATAGTGCTTAGGAAGATGAAAGTGCTTTCTATGAATAGTAGATGTGAATCCCTTCGGAATTGCCTTCAAACTTAGCCTTACTGGTAGTTAGCTTTCGTATCAGACCTTTCGACGTCATCGAAAGGTTTAGGTGCTGGGTTATGAAACCTTCCGACTTTATTGAGTTAGTATGAGATCCTCTTCAAGATTTGCCTTCTTTGTTTAGATTGGATTTCCTTGAATTTGTCCTTAAAAGGTTAGATTTTATCTTGTTGAAAGGTCAGGAGGATAGCCCTCTTTGGGTCTTGGTTGGATATCAAAGTTCTCAGTGGATATAGAAGCTATCGACCTTGTCGAAAGGTTAGGTCACTTATATGATATATCTTTGATTCTTATCGAAAGGTTTAGGAACGGTCACTTTTGGATTAAGCCTTGTAAGTTTAGGTGTCTATACTTAAAGAGTTGTCTTTGTCCTAGTCGAAAGGTTTAACCACTTGAATTATAACTCCGAAAGGTTATTGATACAGTTTTAGCATAGCATTTTTGACCTAGTCGAAAGGTTTATGCCACAAAGTTAACCACTTCGGAAGGTTACCAATGATGTTTTGACCAAATATATTAGCAACCTTATCGAAAGGTTTAAACTACAGGGCTAAGGGATTCGAAAGGTAGCAATATTTACTTGTAGCAGAAGTGTTGTCGACAAGAACCTTTCGGTGATATTGAACCTGAAATTTTGAGTTAATCCAACAAAAGTATAAGTAAGCAATAAAGTAATTAATAAAGCATAAGACTTCCGTGTTTTCCCATGAAAACTCTATTTTATTAAATCCCCAAATCAACACCCAATTAGGGTTACAATGTATTGGTTAAAAAAATACAAGATTAGAACGAGAGAATTCAGATCCCCAAAATAGAACCCCTTGGGTCTTATTTATAGATGCAGACGGCCCTCCTTTTGACTCTATGCTCTCGACTGGGTCGGAAGGTCTCCCTTTTATATGCAGCTTTTAACCTTTCGACTTTGTCGAAAGGTTTGCCTTTCATCTACTATTCTGGACCTTTCGGCTTGGTCGAAAGGTTCGCTACTCTTTATGCCTTCATAAACCTTTCGATCTGTCGAAGGTTTGCCTTCTTTATACTGCTGGGTTTGCCTTCTTTATACTACTGTGAACCTTTCGACCTTGTCGGAAGTTTGCTCTTCTCTTAGTTGTTGTGAACCCTTCGACCTTGTCAAAAGGTTGCGCTTCGAGATTTGTGCTTTCCTTCATCGTTGTTGAAAGGTTGTCTTCCACTCTTTGTTGACTTGTAAGTGCTGCTTTCTTCATAAACCTTTCGTCATTGTTGAAAGGTAACCTGGACGTGCTTCAACCGGTTCGAAAGTCTTGTTATTCTTTCGAAAAGGCCACTAAGTAGTTGCTCACACTTGCTTTGACTTCTTCGTTCCCTTCGAAAGGTAAGAACACCTTGGATACTGGAGATGGAACCTTTCGTCTCCTTCAAATGGTTTGATGCTAATGATTTTTGATGATTGTATCCCTTCGACTCCTTCAAAAGGTTTGGGTTGTGCTCCTTTTCCTTTGTTTGTGTTGAACGACCTTTTGTCTTAGTCAGAAGGTTGATTTTTAGTGTAACATTTGCCTCCTCCCCCCATTCGAAGGGATGCCGTTGACTTTCCAAGTCATCTTTGCCGAAAGCTATAAAACTTCCCGCCTCTTGGCCTTCCCGCGTTGATCTAGGACGTCCATTCAAATCTGATCCAACGGTTGACAATTTGGGTGACTTTTCTTATATAGTACACTTCTTCTCTTTCTTCCTCTTTTACCTGAAATTAAAATCATCGTCTACAAGTAAAAGAACTCCCAAAAATTTTCAAATCTTGATTTGCAGCAACAAGGTAATTTCTTGAATTCATTTCATAAATTTTAATCTAATCTTTACGCTTACTAGTTTTCGATTAAATTCTCAGTTTTCCAAACCCAAAATCGAAATCTAATTTTGATTTGGTTTGCTGAATTTTTTTCTCAAAATCTGTTTCTAACGAAATCCATCTATGGCTTTGGATTTTTAAGCCGGTGATGTTTGATAAAGGAAAATCCCCTTACCGGGTTCAATTTTAAATCCAAAGTCTCTAAATTTAGCTTTTGGTTTTTAATCATGTTTTTTGACTTATTGAAAATTTGTATTCCTCTTCGAAATCGAATTAGATCGATTCCAGATGAAATCAGTTTTGTTAATGGGTTTGTTTTACTTGTTCTTCAAGAAGAATTTGAAAACTGCATTTATTATTGGGTTTGGGTTTGGTTAAATCCAATATGATAACCTGGAAACCACTAGTGTACAACTTAGTAACTCAAAATGACCTTTCTACTCCTTTGAAGGGGACTGAGGTGGCAATAATGGATTCGCCCTCTTTGTACCTTTCGATGGGGTCGGAAGGTATTGAGATGCCAACTTTTCATTATTGTCAAAAGGTTAGATAATTTAATGGTGTAACCTTTTGGCAACGAGCTTTCGAAAAGGTTGAAGAGTTTTGAACCTTTCGACTACTTGCTTTCGACAAGGTTGAAATTCCTCAACCTTAGAGTTCTTCTGTCCATCTTTGTCGAAACGTTTAAAGTACACTTGAGCCAAACCTGAAACCTTTCGACTTCAATGGATATGACATATTTTGATAACTTTGACCAGACCTTTCGACAACATCAACCATATCAATATTTTTTAACTTAGGAATTTTAAGGTTTTATTTTTGACCATGTCAAAAGGTCTTGCCACTTAACTGTATGTTACACTTGAAGTAGATCCAGGTTTCCATAGAGCTTTCGACATTGTCGAAAGGTGATGAATGGGTTGATGTTCCACCTCTTCCTTTCAACATTGTTGATAGCTTGTGATGGTCAAAGTTGATGTCATTGTCCTTTCAACATTGTCGAAAGCTTGAATTGCTAACCTTTCGACGTTGTTGAAAGCTTGATCCATAACCCTTCGACTTTGTCGAAAGCCTTCATTATAAACCTTTCGAATTTGTTGAAAACTTTTACTTTAATCCTTTCGACTTTGTCGAAAGCTTTCATTACAAACCTTTTGACTTTGACGAAAGCTTTTACTATTAATTTTTTGACTCAAACTTTTTGCACCATCTTCTAAACCTTGTGTATGTTTTCATGCTTAAGCTATCTAAGCAAACTTGTTTACTTTTGAATTCTTGATTGCTTTTAAAATTCATAATTGATTAAGAGTTTTTAATTAAAACGTTTTCACTTAGCAGAATCATGAGCTCTCCAAAGGTTGAAGCCACTGCTAAGCAATCTTCCATCAAGTCTCAAAGTGAAGTGAATGCCATACTAAAAGACTTTGGCATCGCCCAGATTGAAGCCATCCCTTCTAAACCCACCGATACCATAGACAACTCTCCAGAAGGGTATTTTGCATACACGACCATCCACATATGGCATGGTGGCTTTCTTCCATTTCCTGAGTTCTTGCTCTCCTACTTGTCTCATATTGGAGTTGCTCTAATACAACTTTCTCCCAACATTTATACCTATCTTTTATCTCTTGAAATGCTGGCGTTGGAATCAGGACTTCCTTCACTCAATCCTGAAGTTTTAAACTCCTTGACCAAGCTAGCAAGGTTAAGCAAATTTAACAAGCAGATCTTTAGAGTTAATGTATATAAGAAGCTGATATTTGATGGAATCAATAAGTTTAAGGATTGGAAAAACCAATTTTTCTTCGTCAAATGCTTTGCGGATGTTCACGGGGCCTTTGCTTCCCTCCGTAGGTCTATTTTAATATTGTCTCTACTTTTCTCTATGTTTCCTATTAACTAATCTCTGATCTTTTCAGGTGAATCTCCCAAGACACTTAGTGATGCAGACCAGAAAACCATCGATTCTTTAACCGCAGCTACAGAACAACTTAGGAGCAGGTTTAGGCTCTTAATTCTTTCGAATCTAAGTAAACACTCTTTGCTGCCGCCTGGCCAAAGGATTCTAGGCACTCCACCCACCATTATGCACACTTCTCGCAACAAGCGTTTCCTTTCCTTAGGTGATGTCGATCATTTTACTTCGATGTCCCCCATCTGTGATGACACTTCAGGTATATTATTAGCTTCTTTGTCTCTGGAATTCTTTGAATTATTTTGACTGATTTTATATCTACTTGAATTTGTTTCAGCTCCCTCAAAGGCCATTGTATCTTCAAGTGAGCTGCTCCTCCTCCACCCTCTTCAGACGTGACATTAGTCTTGGAGGCTTTTGCTAGATCTAAGAGATCATCAAAAAGAAAACTAACAGTGCCTCCCGAAGATGCTCCTCCAGCTAAAGTAGCAAAAATCACTGATGTGGAGGAGGAAGAAGAGCGTATATCTCTAGAGAAAGCTTCAAAGAGCCCTACTTTTGAAGCTCCAAAAGACAAAGTGGAGCCAACTCCACCTACACTTGCTCCCTTTCCACATATTACCATTTTAGACTCTCCAACTGCACTAGCACAGATGCAACTTGCTCTTCTTGAGACTTTTTCTAAGTTGCAAGCTCTTTCGGAGTCGTCATCTTCTGTTCCTCCGCCATCTAATTTCGATGAACTCGTCGAGCTCATCCTTCATTCAGAATCTTTCACTTCTTCTTCTCTGCCATCATTTAGCTTAGACTTGGCAGAAAATCATCGCTCGCTCATGGAGCAACAACCCTTGGTAAGCTTTTATCCAATCAACCCTATTATCTTTGGATCTTTCTAATCGCTAACTTGTGTTACACTTCTTCTTGTTGCAGATTTCCAGGAACTGGATTTCCTTAAATGAGCATGTCTCCAGACTCTCTTCTGGATCCTCTAGGCTATAGGCGGAAAATGCTAAATTGAAAAGTCAAATATTTTCACCGACCGCTGCTCAAAATGATTCCTCCTCTGAGTTGGAGTGAGTCAAGGCTTCCCTCACTAGGGCTGAGGATGATCTAGAAGTAGACAAGCAATCCCATCGTCTTACCTCCAATGAAAAATTTGCAAGGGAGTTGGCTTTTGAAGGATTCGGAGGAGGAGAAAGCTCGTTTGGTTACTAAGAATACTCTGCTGAAAGCCAAATTTAAGAGGACCAGAGCTTCGCTTAAGCTAGCTGTTCGAACCCTCTTCGATTTTCAAAAGCATGTCACTAAGTTTGCTAAATCCACCTTAGGTCCTATGATGCTGAATCATTATGAAGATGCCCTCATGCTCGCCTATGCCGACAACCATGACAAATGTCCTGACTTTGGCTTTCCTTCTCTTGACCCAGTTTTAGCCTAAAGAGTCATGGATAAAATTGATCAAATTAGGCAGGAAACTAAGCCCGAAGGTGAGGAGGAGATTGTTAATGTAAAGGAAGCTCTCTCTTTTGATATCCCCTCCTTCGACATTGAATCCGACTCTGAAGAAGAGGATGATAAGGATAATAACCCCCAAGGAAAAAGGCAATGACAGTGATGGCCTTGATTGGGATAGTGATTATGATGATGACAATGATGATAACCCCTCTGGAGGTCAAGTCCCAGGTGGAGATAAAGGAGAGCCTTCTTGTGCTTCAGGGATGAACAGTAGTGATCAAGTCAAAACTCCTAAGAAAGAGCAATCCCCTTCAAAAGATATGCCACTAACACCCCCTGGTCCATCTGCCCCTCCAAAGGAGGAAACTGCTCCCACTCATACCGAGGATCTACAAGAAAAAGAACAAGCTCCCCAGGCTCCTATTCCAATTTCACAGGTATGGGCATCTCTATTTAAATGTCTTATACTTCAAAAATAATAATTAGTGATAAGTCATTTGTCTTAGATAAAGAAGAAGTCAAATCTTCCCCATAGAACAAAATTTGAGAGCAAACAGGCGAAAATTAACAAGTAATATAGGGAGTTAGACAAATTAATAAAGGAATACAATACTCTATCTTAGAAATATCATAGTCTGGACAGGAGTACCTCCATTTTAGCATCTTTTTAAATATTAGAGGGTGGCTCCTTTATTAAAGAAAGCGCGTCACTGGTACGATGCTCTCTTAAAGGAAAATAGAGAGTTAATAACTCTATTCTGGATGATGATGGAAGAGAGAGACATCTTAGTCAATTTTTTGTATAAAGCATATTGTAGAAACTATATCTTAGATTTTTCATACTTAGGGGAATTCAGTAGGGGTCTTCATAGACGTTTTCACAAAAGATACTTAGATGAATTCAGTTCTGACCTGCATCTTGGAGCTTGCTGGAACTTACTGGAACTTACCGCGGGTCAAATCGATTCTTCAAGATCTTCCTCCTGAAAAGCTTAAGTACTATAAGGACAAATTTATTTTTGAGTTTTTCTCTAAGTCTATTTTGTATGAACTGGATGAGTGATTGTAAATATGTATCAAGCAATCGATTTATGAATACATGCTTTTGTTATGTTCTCTATGCTTAGTTTCTTTTACTGCACTATTTAAGAATATTGGTTCTTTAGGTCGAGTCATCCCAAGAGATCAATTAAGTCAATACGTTAACTTGAGGAGATTTTACTCTAAAAATGCACCAACTTTAAAGACTTTGAATTTAGCAAGATATTGCTTTCTTCGGGACTTACAAAAACTATACTTGGAATACCCTCATCTCCGCTTTGGCTTCCTTGGAGAAGAGAAGGAAACTTTCTTAAAAGAAATCAGAACATTTCACTCAAAGTTGATTTGTGGTCGTGATAACCCACCAGCCGGGAAATGGGATTATGGTAAATGTCCATGGTTATAACTCCTAAAGGAGTTACTATACCATTTGATTCAACAATCATGCTTTCAGCTAACACTTTAGACAAAGTTAGGAATGTGGTCTCTCAACTTTAGATATGATGAAATTTTTTGTTATACCTTTTAACTTTGTGGTTATTTGAGTTGTAATCCATTACTGTAGTAACAAAGATATCTTTTATCCTAATTTTGGTTTCTCTCATTTCTTTTTATTTAAATAGGAGCCACAGTCATCTACAACCTCTCCTGCTCAAAACTTAATATCCCATGTTGATGCACTTCGAAAAAGATTATTATTAGAGAGTGGAGCAATTGTGGTTCAAGATGAAGTATTATTAGAACGTTTTGGTGGCAATGTTGGAGCCGTAAAATGGCACAAAAGATACCTTATCCAAAAAACCATCGCTAGTAATCATAAGGATCACATTGACTATCTTGAAGCTGAAATCAAGAAAAAAGATAAAGTGATCACTATGCTCAAACGACAAGTGAAGTTGAATCCCACAATCGACTTTGATGAAAATATGTCAGAACTCATTCATCAAATAAGTGATTTAGAGTTAAAGTTAAAAGATAGCCAGGCACAATGTGTCTCTCTAGAATTCATTTTGGGAGACAAGAGTCCAAAGATTGATCTTTTGGCCCTACAAGCAACTCCTTCAGCCGCCAAGCCTACTAGGTCAAAACTTCTCGCAGCTCAAAATTTTCCCAATATGCTCAACCCTTCCCCAGGCTTAAACGATAATGTAGTGGGAAACTGGTGTCGGAGCGTAAAATTTGAAATCACCAAGTATTTTGATGAGCAACAGAAGATGAAGTATTCTCAGACTATCAATGATTACGCTGCTAAAAATCAGAAGCTAGAGCATGATATTTACTTTCTCGACAAGCGGGTTGCAGAGTTAGAAAGGGAAAACAAAACCCTTAGGGCCACAAACAGGGCCTTTAATCGCGCTTTAAGAACTAACATTGATGCTATTGATGATGAGATCAGTATAAGAAGAAAAGAAAAGAAGCTTAAGGAAGTTCTCTGCGCAACAATCAATCATGTCGTCAATCCTTCAGTGGTGGAGATTCTCAATAAAGCAGCTCAAGACTTGTAATTTATTTATGTATTTGAACCAAGTAAATCTATCTTGTACATAATTTTGTCATTTGTAAATGACCTCATAACTTATGTAAATTATAGAAATTTTGTAAATATCACTTGATTTTTGATCCTTTTCTGTACTGTAACTTTTGATGTACCTTTGAATTGCTCATTCAGCAACTTTTGTGTTTGTTGAATCTTTTGTCATCCCGCTTTCTCTGAGACATATGTAGCAAACAATATTTTTAATTGTTAGCTTGAAATTGATATTTTCGTCTATGAATATCATTTGCAAAGATTAGCAAATCATCCCTTTCAACTCGCTTTGGAATGCATAATACTTTTTGGTAATAAATTTTGCCTTATCATAAGGCCATAAATATTAAAATATAACTTTTTATTCAATTAAGAACCTAGTTCAGGAGTTTATGTCTGAAACTTTGAGGTAGTAACTCTCTCACCCATTCCTTAACATTAATGGGATTTAAAAGGTTAGAAGCCCGAAGTTCCCATTTGGAGGATCTTAATAACGGTCTTTTTGATAAATCCTTTGGCCCAGATTCGGGCATTTGAAATAGATAGAAATCCAAAGATCTTATACCCAGATTAGGGCTTAAATAAATAGTAGTCTTAATTCTCAGATTTGGGTATAGTAAGTGAGTGATTGATAATAATCCAAAACCTAGATTCAGGTTTTTAGATAACGAAATATTTATGTGAAAGATTCGAAACCCATATTCGGATTTTAATTATAGTGATCGAACTGTTCTCATTCCCCGATTTGGGTTTAGTAAAGATGGCGATTGATAGAATCTCGAAACCTAGATTCAGGTATTAGTTACTGAGATTCAAATATGAGAATTCCAAAGCTCAAATTCGAGCATTAGTAGATGATGTTAAAGAAGTCCCAAAATCCAGATTCGGGTAATAGAAAGTGGAGTTCCATTCTACTCCTTTGTTTTCATCTTCTTTGACTTTCATGAGCCCTCTAAGTTTTGAATATGTATTGAAATAATTTGATTGGTTGCCTCTTGAGATAGGACGTCTCAGTCCATGATTGAATATACTTCTTCTTGAGCTTGAACATCTTAGTTTAGTATGGATCGAGCCTCATTTGGGCTAGGACATTTCAGTCCTTTTTTGATTGGGCCTCCTTTTGGGCTTGGACATCTTAGTCCATTATTGAATGAGCCTCACTTGGGCCTAGACATCTTAGTCCTTTTTTTATTGGGCCTCTTGTTGGGCCTGGACATCTTAGTCCATTGTCCGATGCTCTTGGTTAGCTCATCTTAGAGGCTGGAACCAAGGACTTACCCGACCTCCCTCCCTACCTTGGCCCTTTTGCGGCACGGATAGGGACTTGTTCGGTGCTCTACCTTAGCCATCCTAGGCATGGATACATGCTTACTCTGTCCTCCTTCTAGGAGGTGCCTTAACCTAGCCATAGCGTGGCGTGGATAAGGGCTTGTTTGGTGCTCTACCCTGGCCATCTTAGGCGCGGATGGAGGCTTACTTGGTCCTCCCTCCAGGAAGCGCTCTGCCATGGCCATTTCGACGCGGACAGAGGCTTTTCTACCATCTTAGGTAGTATCCAAATTTGAGAAGCATTTTGTTATCCCACCTTTTGGCAAAGCCGAGATATCCAAAAGTTAACTGAAAATCAATGATTACTAGTCATGAATATCGATTGTGCATCGCAGGTTCACCATGGATATCGATGAATTTTGTCCGAGTCCGAATCAGGCTGCAATTGACAAGATATAACAAGCAAAGCCATGGAAACCTGCATTCCAAATTTCAAGTCAATCCGAGTTCGTATGCTCAAGATATGATCGATGCAAGTTGATGACAAAAGTCACACTTTCGTATCCATCAAGAGGACATGCGCTTCATATCGATCAGCAACGTCCTGTTTCGTATCCATCCAGCTAGACACGGTCTGTATCCATGGATGAGCTTCCATTCGAATCCATCATCTTCGTATCGGTCAGGCATGCAAGTCCTTCGTACTCATCTGTCTCGATTCCATCAGATGACTTCGCATCCTCAGGCGCTGACCGCTTCGTATCCATCAGGAGTCCTTGTTCGAATCCATGAATAATTGCTTGTTCGTATCCACTGAGTCAAGCAGGCCAGAGATGACACGTGAGTTATGGATGCGAACGCGGCGAAATACTCGGAGTGGCTCGATCAAATCGGAGTGAGAAGCGGATCGACACGAAGAGCGCGCGCCACGTCAACCTGCTCACGCGCGTTGCCATCGACTCGAAGGGATCAGTTCGAATGAATGGATTCGAACCAAACAACCATCGAGCAGACCAATTTCGTATCGACCATATCTCCTAGGCCATTGATCCAAATGCAACGAAATTTTGACAGTAACCTGCATGCAAGGTAAAGAACAATCCTGCCAAGTTTCAGCTCGATTGGATCATTTCTTGATGGATACGAAATTGCTTCGTATCGATCGCAGATCGAGTCGAAACTTGGTGGAGTCGGTCGCGTGGGCCCCCTCACGTGCCAGAAGAAGTCTCCTGAAGTTTGGGCGAGATCTGGGCCTCCTACACCTATAAATAGCCCCCTGAAGCCTATAGAAAAGGGATCTTTTTGGCGGTTCAACGTCCAGACTCTGCCGGATTCAATTCTACTTCTTTCCATTGCTGTAATACTCGAATTCTTCATTGTAATTGCTGTAATCATCTGTAACCAGCGAGGATAATCAATAAAAGATAAAAAACCTTGAAGTGGACGTAGGCCGGAGATAGCCGAACCACTATAAATTGTGTGTCACTGTTCATTATTTCTGGATTGTCGTTTGTTGCTAGCTTAGATCTGAGATTTGTGTTTGAATAGTGCTGATTTGTATTCATACACTGGTGCTTTCACAACACTTTGGGTTTGTGACCATTTTTGGCGCAAACACTTTGGTGCTTTCACTGAGAAGAACTAGCATCCGCTACGCAAGATTTGAAGTTCGGATTTGAAAGCTTGAATATTTGAAAGACAATGACTCGACAAACAAGTAGAAGGCAAAGGGCTGAGAGAAGCCAACAAGGAAGAAGTCAAGAGGCATCCTCTGGCGCTGGAGAAGAACCAGCTTCGATCTACATCACTAGAAACGAAATGGAGACCATGACCAATCTGATGCACGAAAAGATAATGAAGAGCCAACAAGAGATGCTGCAGAATTTCTTCGAACAGATGAGAGCTGCAGGGGTGCAGAGCCTAGGACCAGCTACAGCGGCTATGAGCGCGGAACAAGGAGCTAGGATTACGGAACCCAATGATGGTCAGGATGCAGATCCAGAAGACAATCAACAAGGACTTGGGGGCAGACCCTCAGGATCTGACGCTGGAAGGCCGACAGATGGAGCTCAACAAGCTGGAGCCAACACCAACGCTAATGGGCCACACGAAGAGTACGTACCAGAATACCCTTCAAGACCAAGAGGGCAACCCCAGGATGGAGATGAAAAGATGGCTGGATTAGTGCGATGACTCATGAGAGGAGGATTGTCTAGCGGAGGGTTGGAAGAAGTCAGTCGGAGTCCGTTCACTCCGAATATCAGGAATGCAAGGAACCCTCCAAAGTTCAAACTACCAGCGCTGGATCCGTATGATGGGAAGTCGGATCCGACCATGCATATTACCCGATACATTAGACACATGGAAGTACTGGGAGCATCTGAGGAAGTGATGGCACGATGTTTCCCTTTATTTTTGTCAGACTTGGCTGCACTTTGGTTCAGGCAATTAAAGACTGGATCGATTAGGACATGGGGCGAGCTTGTAGATTGCTTCATGGAACAATTTAGGGTCCATGTGATAAGACCCAAGAGTGTGATGACTTTAGCTTCGATAAAGCAAAGGACCGGAGAGTCCATAAAAGGTTTCCTGCTGCGATTCAATGCAACGGTGGCTTCAGTAGATCGCCCGGATCCATCGATGATCTTGATGGCGGCGGTGGCAGGGGTTGGAGAAGGCACCGAATTTAAAGATTCATTGACAAGAGATCCACCACAAGATCTTGGAGAGTTTTACCATGAAGCTGAGAAATTCATTCGATTAGAAGAATCACGAGCCGAGAGACAGGAAGTAAATGCTGCACAAGGCGAAGGAACCACCAGGGAACAGTCCAGGGCAGACAAAGGAAAGAGAAAGCAGGATGACACACATGACGGTCCTGATAAACGGAAGAAATTCCAAGAGCCCAGATTCAGGCAATACACAGATTTGGCGGCAAGCCTGGAACGAATTTACACTGAAACTCAGGGGCAACTCCCTTATCGAAAACCACCCAGGAGAGATCCCACAGAGCGGGAGCGTAGAACCGGAAAATATTGCCTATTCCATGAGGTGGATGGGCACACAACCGACGAATGCCGCCACCTAAAGGATGAGGTGGAAGAACATGCTAGGGGTGGTAGATTGCCACAATATGTCAGAGAACGGGCAGTGGCGGTAAGACCCGAACAACTACCGCCTCCACCTATCAGAAACGATCCTGGATCGGGATCACGACTCGTCATCAACTGATTAAGATGACAAGGGCCAAGTTCAGGATTTGGACTTCGGTCAAATAATTTCATTAGATTTGTTTTCAGAATAAACGGCTACTCCACTTACTCATGTATGGGAACCAGAGAGATCCCTAGGCATGCTCTGAGATGGAGATAGACCGGTCTGCCCAGAGAGGCAATGTTTAGTTTTTTCCAGATGTTTGAGATTGAACATCTAGGACCTGAATTTAATAAATAAACTTGAATTTCTTGAAACGAACCTTTGACCGGAGAGTTAAAGGATGAGTATTAAATATCAACATAAAGATGATCGCTTTATGACCCTACCCGGAGAGGCAGGGTCCGGAGTGTAAGAAGTGAGTTGCTTCGCCGGAGAGCGACAGGATCGATTCACTTAAGCATCGTTTCCTATTCACCGGAGAGCGATTGGATCGGGATTCGATGAGAGCCCAGAGAGGCTGTGATCGGCCGACGATTCAGGCCATGACATCGCTTAATGTTCAGATACACTGAACCGGAGTGCAGGAAGTGAGTCGCTTCGCCGAAGAGCGACAGGATCGACCCACTTAACATTGTTTCCTCTTCACCGGAGAGTGACAGGATGAGATCCAGCATGAGCCCAGAGAGGCTACGATCGGTCCAGAACGACCAAGACATCGCTTTACGCCCTAACTGGGGCCAGAGTGCAAGGAATAAAAAGCAACGCCGGAGTGCAATAGGATCTTTCTATTCGATCGCTAAGTCTGGAATGGGCTTGACAAGGGTCCGGAGTGACCATCAATATAACGGAAAGACCGTAGAATTTCATTCTTAACTTCCACTGGAAGAAATTGATAACGATTCGGCTTCGAACAGCCATGGACTTGATTGAAAATGCTGTAAACTCTAAATAAAACATGAACTCGCTGCATTCAATTTGAGATTGATCAAAACACACCTTTTACCAAAACGCATGTTTTGGGGGGCAAAATGTTATCCCACCTTTTGGCAAAGCCGAGATATCCAAAAGTTAACTAAAAATCAATGATTACTAGTCATGAATATCGATTGTGCATCGCAGGTTCACCATGGATATCGATGAATTTTTTCCGAGTCTGGATCAGGCTGCAATTGACAAGATATGACAAGTAAAGCCATGGAAACCTGCATTCCAAATTTCAAGTCAATCCGAGTTCGTATGCTCAATATATGATCGATGCAAGTTGATGACAAAAGTCACACTTTCGTATCCATCAAGAGGACATGCGCTTTATATCGATCAGCAACGTCCTTTTTCGTATCCATCCGGCTAGACATGGTCTGTATCCATGGATGAGCTTCCATTCGAATCCATCATCTTCGTATCGGTCAGGCATGCAAGTCCTTCATACCCATCTGTCTCGATTCCATCAGATGACTTCGCATGCATCAGGCGCTGACCGCTTCGTATCCATCGGAGTCCTTGTTCGAATCCATGAATAATTGCTTGTTTGTATCCACTGAGTCAAGCAGGCCAGAGATGACGCGTGAGTTATGGATGCGAACGCGGCGAAATACTCGGAGTGGCTCGATCAAATCGGAGTGAGAAGCGGATCGACACGAAGAGCGCGCGCCACATCAACCTGCTCACGCGCGTTTCCATCGACTCGAAGGGATCGGTTCGAATGAATGGATTCGAACCAAACAACCATCGAGCAGACCAATTTCGTATTGACCATATCTCCTAGGCCATTGATCCAAATGCAATGAAATTTTGACAGTAACCTGCATGCAAGGTAAAGAACAATCCTGCCAAGTTTCAGCTCGATTGGATCATTTCTTGATGGATACGAAATTGCTTCGTATCGATCGCAGATCGAGTCGAAACTTGGTGGAGTCGGTCGCGTGGGCCCCCTCACGTGCCAGAAGAAGTCTCCTGAAGTTTGGGCGAGATCTGGGCCTCCTACACCTATAAATAGCCCCCTGAAGCCTATAGAAAAGGGATCTTTTTGGCGGTTCAACGTCCAGACTCTGCCGGATTCAATTCTACTTCTTTCCATTGCTGTAATACTCGAATTCTTCATTGTAATTGCTGTAATCATCTGTAACCAGCAAGGATAATCAATAAAAGATAAAAAACCTTGAAGTGGACGTAGGCCGGAGATAGCCGAACCACTATAAATTGTGTGTCACTGTTCATTATTTCTGGATTGTCGTTTGTTGCTAGCTTAAATCTGAGATTTGTGTTTGAATAGTGCTGATTTGTATTCATACACTGGTGCTTTCACAAAACTTGGGGTTTGTGACCATTTTTGGCGCAAACACATTTCACTTCCAACCATGTAAACTTTCTCTTTATTGAAAGTTGATCTTTATTAATCTTTTCTCAGGTTCTCTTTACAAATTCAGTGATCTTTCCTTGTCTAAAGAAATTGATGATCATCCCCTCCAGGGCTTTACATTGGTTGGTTTCATGACCATTCATCATATGATAGTGATAGAAGGATCCTCCCAAGTTCCTTTGATGTTTTGGCTTTTTCTTTTGTGATGGCCAATAGTTAAGTTCATCATTTGTAAGCAAGTAGATGTTTTCCATTGATGTGGTTAAGTTGCATTCTTTTGGAAGTCTGGACTTGAAACTTGACTCTTAAGGATGATTCTTTAGCATTTTACTTTTCGGCCTTATCATTTCATGCTCTTTAATTATCTTTCTTTTTGCTACCCTTTGAATCTCTTGGGTTGGAAGTGCTCTTGTTGCAGTTGGTTGCCACTTGTGTGCAAAGACATTGTAATCATTCATTATCTCTTTCTCAAAGATTGTGCCTTTGGAATAATGTTGGGTTGTTCTTCTCATTTGATTAAAGATATTATCACTTCCCCTTATTCTTTTTTCAAGTGCAAATATTAGGGTAGGTCCTACATGAAAAGGATTTAGACTCCATTTCTCAGAGTTATAAGATTCTGCTTTATTTTTGTTTATATTACGGCTTCGAACCTTAGTCTTTGTTCTTCATATTGATTGGAGCTTTTGATGTCTACTTAGGAGAATCTTGTCAAGTGTGGTTTAGAAGACCCTTGTTCAAATCTTTTAAATCTTCTAGCCATGATCAAGCCAAAGTGAATAAACTTAGAGTAGGATTAATCCAAGGGGGTTAGAGAATAGTAGTGTTACGGGGTTAACTAAGCCGGAGGTTCGAGCTCTCCTTTTAGCGCCAAAAATGTTAACAGGATTTCTTGTCAACACCCCAAAATAGTGCTTAGGAAGATGAAAGTCCTTTCTATGAATAGTGGATGCGAATCCCTTTAGAATTGCCTTCAAACTTAGCCTTACTGGTAGATAGCTTTCGAATCAGACTTTTCGAAGTCGTCGAAAGGTTTAGGTGCTGGGTTTTGAAACCTTCTGACTTTATTGAGTTAGTATGAGATCCTCTTCAAGAGTTTAATTCTTTGTTTTGATTGGATTTCCTTGAATTTTTCCTTAAAAGGTTAGATTTTATCTTGTTGAAAGATCAGGAGGATAGCCCTCTTTGGGTCTTGGTTGGATATCAAACTTCTCAGTGGATATGTAGAAGCTATCGACCTTGTCGAAATATTAGATCACTTATATGATGTATCTTTGATCCTTGTCGAAAGGTTTAGGAATGGTCTCTTTTGGATTAAGCCTTGTAAGTCTAGGTATCTATACTTAAAGAGTTGTCTTTGTCCTAGTCGAAAGGTTTGACCACTTGAATTATAACTCCGAAGGGTTATTGGTACTGTTATAGCATAGCACTTTTGACCTAGTCGAAAGGTTTAGGCCACAAAGTTAACCACTTCAGAAGGTTACCAATGATATTTGACCAAATATATTATCAACCTTATCGAAAAGTTTAAACTGCATGCCTAAAGGCTTTGTAAGGTGGTAGTATTTACTTGTAGCAGAAGTGTTGTCGACCTTGTCGACAAGAACCTTTCGGTGATATTGAACCTGAAATTAAGAGCTTATCCAACAAAAGTATAAGCAAGCAGTAAAGTAATTAATAGAGCATAAGATTTCCCTCTTTTTCCATGAAAATCTCTATTTTATTATATCCCCAAATCAGCACCCAATTAAGGTTTCAATGTATTGGTTAAAAAAATACAAGATTAGAATGAGAGAATTCAGATCCCCAAATCAGGACCCCCTGGGTCTTATTTATAGATGTGGGCGGCCCTCCTTTCGACTCCATACTCTCGACTTGGTCGGAAGGTCTCCCTTTTATATGCAGCTTTGAACTTTTCGACTTTGTCGAAAGGTTTGCCTTTCATCTGCTATTCTGGATCTCTTTATGCCTTCATAAACCTTTTGACTCTGTCAAAGGGTTTGCCTTCTTTATACTGCTGTGAACCTTTCGACCTTGTCGGAAGGTTGCTTTTCTCTTGGTTGTTGTGAACCCTTCGACCTTGTCAAAAGGTTGCGCTTCGAGAGCTGTGCTTTCCTTCATCGTTATCGAAAGGTTGTCTTCCACTCTTTGTTGACTTCTAAGTGATGCTTTCTTCATAAACCTTTCATCATTGTCGAAAGGTAACCTGGACGTGCTTCAACCGGTTCGAAAGGCTTGTTATTCTTTTGAAAAGGTCACTAAGTAGTTGCTCACACTTGCTTTGACTTCTTCATTCCCTTCGAAAGGTAATAACGTCTTGTATATTAGAGATGGAACCTTTCGACTCCTTCGAAAGGTTTGATGCTAATGAATTCTAATGACTACATCCTTTCGACTTCTTCGAAAGGATTGGGTTGTGCTCCTTTTCCTTTTCTTTTGTTGAAAGACCTTTTGTCTTAGTCGAAAGGTTGATTTTTAGTGTAACAGAAGTTTAGATTCTGAATGGATAGGTTGCCGATCTGAGCCGGTTTATTTCAAGAGCCATAGACAAGTGCATACCTTTCTATGACATTCTCAAGAAAGGGAAAATGGGCGTCGCTTGGATGCAAGAGTGCAAAGATGTTTCCAGGCTTTGGTAGATCACTTGAAGAGGCCCCATATCTTGTCATAACCTTTGGACGGAGAAGACTTATTCGTCTATCTGGCAGTATGGATTCACGCCCTAAGTGCAACACTCATGCACAAGGAATCCAGAGTCCAAAGGCTGGTATATTACATAAGTAAATGATTAACGGGCACAGAAAGGAACTATCCAAAGCCAGAGAAGCTACATTTTTTCCTATTGTTCTCTTTGAGGAAACCGTAACCATATTTCCAAGCTCATCGATTAAGGTATTGACCAATCAACCCTTGAGACGGGTTCTATAATGACCCGAGACCTCGATAACACTACTCAAATGGAACATCGAGCTGAGTTTGTATGACATAACGTATCATCCCCAAAGAGCAATCCAAGGCCAAGCATTGACGGATTTCGCTGCCGATTACACAGTTCAGAATATACTGCCGAGGGTAGTTTGGAATGAAGTGTTAAATGGAAGATGCATACTCATAGGGCATCCAACAAGCATTGCTTCGAGGTAGGTGTTGTCCTAGTAACCCCTGAGGAATACTCGATCCGCTACACTTTGAAACTCGATTTTCCTACGATGAATAATGGAGCTGAATACAAATCACTAATTTTGGGACTCAAGATCGCGAAAGAGTTAGGAGTCAAAACTCTGCATATTTTCTATGATTTCCAGCTAGTGGTATGTTAGGTAAGGAAAGAATTTTAGGTGAAAGGAGTAAATCTAGCTCATTATTTGACTATGCCCTAGAGCCGTTGAACGATATTGGGCATTATACCATAACATATATTCCTAGAGAGGAAAATGCAAAAGCTAATTCGTTGGCCAAATTGGCTATTTCAGGAGATGAGCAACTCATGGGCCTGGTGAAAATGTTATTAGCTCCGAGCATCGAGCAAATAGATGTTGATTGGATCTTGGAGACTGAGTGTAAAAAAAGACCTTGGATAACTCCGATCAAGGATTATTTGATGAAAGGGATCCTTCCCGATGGAAGAAAGGAGCAGCAAAAGCTCCTCTGCAAAGCCTCATGATTTGTTATCCAAGAAGGAGCCATGTACATAAAAGGTTTCTTAGTCCCCTACCATGATAGGTGGTCGGCAACGAAGCTAAAAGGATCTTAGCAGACATCCATAAAAGGGCTTGTAGTGACCATGCAGGGGGCAAACTGTAAACATCCCATATCTGGAGGCTTGAAGCTAAGCGCTACAGATGCTGCAGTCATCCATAGTATTAACTTCCGGCGACCAAATACGGTAATGTTAATGGTATCCATATTATCAGAAGCACTCAAATATAAAATAAAATCATTACAGATTAAAACACTTTTCTGATTACATTTTAAAACAACATTTCATATCCAAGTTACATAATCCTAAATGTTTCCCTGGTTCAGATCAAATATAATTATTACAAAATACACCAAGAGCGACATATGAAGATGCCCCCTTGGTTGACCAGAATACTAAATAGTCATAACAGATTTAATACAACACAGCGGAAATAAAACATAACAACTCCTAAATAGCTAGCATTAGCCTCATGCTCGTCTCCGGAAGCTTTATTCGTCCACCTACTAAAACCTAAAAATCCTTAACCCCCAGCCTACTCAAATCAATTTTGAGCACCCGAGAGTTTAAGGGGAAAAACATAAACTTCGAGTTAGACGAAAGGCTGGTGCGAATAATATTATACATCTCAGTTATTTGACATTAAGTGAGACCATGCCGCTTAACGAAACGGGTTTCCCCTCACTAATATCCTTTAAAAACATATCTTTTGCAATTAATCCTACAACCAAAACTGGTTAAAACAATAAAGCGATATCATGTATGCATACGAATCAGGTAACAAATGGACTATCTATCTGAATACTATAGTTTTGTTTGGCTAACTACTAACCTTTGGCTGACTCGTGCCTACCGGACAAAATAAATAAATAAATACTAACTTTTGTTAGATACTCCTCTTTTGGACAGTCTGTCTCTAACTTAATTCTCCCAGGGTCAACTGATCCTAATGGTTTTACAGGCTCACTAATAACCTATCTCTCCTATATAGATTCCTTTCTGTGTGTAACATCATTTTAGCTTTACCTGTGACAGAGCCCTACACACCAGAATTTTGGAGTTATATTAGCTAGGGGCTACTAGCTAAAGTATAGGATGCAACCCTATACCAGTCCCATCTGGTATTCTAATATCTGAGTCATTTTACTTAGGGTCATCTACCTATAAAATTTTCCTTGAAAACATTTTTTCTCAAATTGATTTAAACCTTTAAATCGTTCTTAAACAAGGAAAATATACTTTATGCTTTACTCAAATCACCTTGCCATGTTATATATGCTTTACACAAAACTTTGTTGATGAAAACATTTAAACTTTGCTTTATAACCTTAGGCCGAAGGCCAAAACATACCTTTCAAACCATTCTTAACAAACCTTTCGAAAACATTGAAAAACCTTTCTTTCGAAAGCTTTAAAACCTTAGACATCCTCTTATCAAAATAATATAAACACTGCCTTTCGAAAACATTCGAACCTTCCATTTAAAACCTTTCGAAACTATTGGGGAACTACCCCTTCGAAACCTTTATCTTAAACCTTTCGAAAGCAATAAATCCATTTCATAAAATCAAACCTTTCGAAAGCATTTGGGTTCAAGTAAAACATGTGGAATAACATTTCGAAACCATTAGAACTATTCCTTTCAAAACCTTTTGGGTTTAACTTTCAATAGAACAAAAGTGCCATAAAACAACTAAGTCGAAAGCACTATTCCAAAAGCTATTTCTTAAGTAAAGAAGTGATGGTGTCGAAACCAACCCTTCGAAAGCATTAGAGAAGTGGCTAAGTTTTAAAAACAAAGTAACCCTTTCGAAACCATTTGCTTCAAAAAGTGGAAAGCAACAGCAAGGGGTTTCGATCCCTTCAAAAGCATTTACTTAAAACAAAAAGGCACAACCTCTTTCGAAACCATTCCTTTAAAACATTTTGATACAGTTTAAAGCTAACCAAGTCGAAAGCATTCCTTTCGAAAGCATAGCATGTGCATTTTCATTTAAAAACAAAGTAAGGCTTCAACCCCTTCGGAACCCCTTGTTTCGACCCAGTACCTTTCTCCTATGTCCAATTCACTACGTACCAAGTCTTTGATACCCTGTGCTTTGGTTTCGACGGAGATGGAGGCGAAAGTAAGGTGTCGAAGGCTAGGTGCTGAAAGAGGTGAAACATTAAAAAGCATGTATAAACTGATTTTTAACCTTTTAAAGCAATTCTTTTCAGCTAACCTACCATGTTTGTCAAAACATGATTAGTTGCTAATTTCTTTTCTAAAAGTACTACCGAAATTTCTAAAATAAACAAATTAAATTATTTACAAAATGCTCCTTATCCTTTTACAAATATATAAAACATTTAAGTCCCATACCTTAAATAATTTTATATACTTATTAAAACATTTAGGAAAAATCTATAAAAGTTCCCATAAATATTTTTTAATATGTTTTCTAACATATATTAATTTCTAACCCAAAACATATATATATATATATTAGCCGTAATTCATTTTAAACCCAAATAACCATTTTCTTCACTAGAAAATTAATATTAAATCCACATTAATTCAAAAAATTATGAAAATTGAAACCCATCTCTAAAATATCATTTTTGACCTTATTCTAAAATCACAAGGCATTTGGATGCATTTAATAGGGTTTTCACATTAAAACATATCATAGAATTCATACGAATTAGCATAAATTATCAACAAGCATATATATCCATTTTAACAATAAAAAAGATGGCAAAACCTTGCAAAATAGTTTAGATTTAATCTAAAACCGAAAAGAATCAAAAACATGAGATGTAGTCATTATTCACCTTAGCTTTGTGATTAAGAAGTTGAGATTTGAGAATAGTTTTGAATTGATTAAGCTTCCTTCCTTTGATTGCTTTATCTTCTTCTTGTTCTTCCTTAATGGTGACCGACCTCTCATGTTTAATTTTTGCAAATGAACGTGTAGAATGACTGGCCCAAGGGTTTAAGGTATAAGAATATACTTATTTCTGTTTTACCCCTTGCCTATTTACCTTATATATTTTATTTTAGTTCCCCTTTAGTTCATTTGTTATATGGCCCGGCTACCTTTCTATTAACACAAATCTCGATCCCCTAATCATCATATTATTTAATTTAATTTAACTAATTAAACATCCTAAATAATGTTAATCAAAATTAGGGTCGCTACACAAACCTTAACAAAGAAGATTATTCGCTATGGGTATTTCTAGCCAACTGTCAACCAGAGTGTAGCTGACTACACTAGGAGGTGCGATCAATGTTAGAGTTTTGCAAAAATTACTAGAGCCTCACCAACGAAGATTACGTAAATGGTCAGTCCATGGCTATTTGCGGTTTAGGGATCATATCATTGGTGTGTTGGCAATGTCTAAAGGTAGTGCAAAGTACGCCATCGTTGATTACTTAATAAAACGGGCTGAAGGGGAATCACTAGCCACAATTATCATAAAGTAAGCAATCAACTTTGTGGTTAAGAACATAATCTACCGATTTAGGCTTTAATGGATGATCATCTTCGATAATGGAACCCAATTCGACAACACTGAATTCAAAACTTTCTGTAATCGACATCGTATTGGGGAGAGATTTGTGGTGGTGGCATGTTCACAAGCGAATTGATAAGCGGAAGCTATGAACAAGTTAATCACGTCCATTCTCAAGGAACGATTGGAGAAGGCCAAGGGCAAGTAGGATGATGAATCACCGCTAGCACTTTGGCTGACAGAATGACCCCCAAGTCCGTGACCAGTCATACTCCATTTGCGTTAGCCTATGGGTCAAAGGTTATGATTCCAATCAAATTGGAAGTACTTTCTCATCGAGTAACTGATTACAATCCTAGAAAAAAATGAGGAAATCCTATTGGAGTCACTCGACATGATCGATGAGAAGCATGATGAAGCCGACTTGAGGGCGCCCGCACATTGAAGGCGAGTAGCCCGATATTACAACACCAAGGTCAGGAGTCGGACCTTTGAGATTGGGGACCTCATCTTGAAATGGATCTTTCTTGGCTTATGAATATAGGTCCAAGATAGGAAGGTCCATACGTAATCGAACATAAGCTTGGAGATGGAACGTTCAGGCTAGCAACTATAGACGAGATCTCACTCTCGCGGGCATAGAATAGCGAGCATTTACGATGCTATTTCACTTGAAATCTGACTTTGTAAATATTTAATCGATTTCCATTTAACAAGACAGAATTTATCATTTCTTGTGCATATAAAATGAAATGACTTCCAAAATTTTTGAATCTGCCTTAACATAACTATGGACTGTGAATCGTGGTGAATGCGAATGAATTTACTTGTATATAATGTAGGTACATATGTACCCAAAGATAGGTGCCGACCAAACTTCTACGATCCATGATCGGACCTGCAAAGTAAAATCATCCTAGGTGTCCAGAGATAGATACCTATCAACTCCTCTAACCCATGACTTAGGGAAGAAGCATATATGTATAAGGCTGGAACAAGGCAGTTCACCCTGATGGCTTGTGCTCGGAATTTGATAGAGCACCAACACCTTGCCCAAAGGATGGCGAGGTGAAAGGTCAATACCCAAAATTAGGCGAGATCTGTAACATCCCGTAAAATTTAATAAGAAATTAAGTAATCGAAATAAAGTTAAAAATGGAAAGTTTGTAAATGTTGGAATTTGTCCATGGGAGTTGCACTATTGCATTCGTGGCGATTTTCTGATCAATTTCCATATATAATATGTTGAAATTGGAGTTAAAATGAAAAAGTTATGGGTGTTTGAAGTTTTGAATTTTGAATTTTGAAATTTAAATATTTGAATTTGAACTTAAAAATATGAAGTTTGAATTTAAAAATTAATGTTAAAGGGTACTTAATGTTTAAGAAAACATTAAAACTAACGCGTGTTTAATAAGTAATAAATAAAAATTAAACTAAAGGAAATTAATCAACTATAGTTAAATGGATCGGTCGACCGCCTCATTTAGGCATATCGACCACTAGCGGTCGACATGCCCAAGGAGGAGCGGTCAACTGGTGGCGAAGCTTGGGCACTAAAAATCCTAGTCCAGAATGGCCTGGATTCATCAGTTTTAAATCCAACGGCCATGGTTCCTTCTCACCTCTATAAATAGACCCCTAGACTCCCAACATTCCTTCATAAAAAAATTGTAGCAATGGCGAAGCTTTGTCAAAATCTCTCCCCTTAGGGTTTTAGAAACAGTAAACTTTTCTAGTAAATAATTCTAATTTCTAATCTCTAATTTAAACTAATCCTTCTTCTCCCTATCTTCTGGTTTCTGAAATCTAATCCATATATCAATCTATTTGTTGTATATTCAAAAAAAGGGAAGATCTAATAAAGAATTAGAAGCGCTAGAAGTCAGATCTCTCCTTCTTCTTCTTCTTCTTCTTCTTTGGGTTCAGAATCAGTTAGGATTTTTAGGTAAGAGGATTAGATGTTTAATTCTTTTGATTTCTAATTCTATTTATCTCTAGTTTCTGATTCAGAATCTAATTTCTATATACAATTCACTTTGTTACATATTTCAAAAGAGGGAGATCTGAAAGAGAATTAGGCATGGTGGAATCAAATCCAGTTAGGAAGTAAACAATTCTCTATGAGTGGAAATATCAAGTTTTTCACATTTTCGTAATTGAATAGTATTTATTTGGATTTGTTGTATGCCTTGGAAAATTTTGGTAAACGAAAGCATACCAATAAATTCCTAGAATTTCCTTAAGTAAATATCAATCTTTGTATATATTGGAATTATAATCGTTTTTGGTATTGTTATATTAGAATATAATTAACTGTTAGAATTAGATAATCTATGGTCAATTTAACCTATTTTCCTTCTTTGGAATTGAAGTGTTAATGGGTTCAAAAAAGACAAAAATTAGAAATGACATGTAAATTATGAATTGAATTGTTTGTAGTTTGCGACGCCTATTTCTACCACTTAAATAAATAAGGAATTCCTTTCTCACTTCAAAATGTTGTATACGAAGGTTGAATTGAATGTAAGCGAACTTTGTGATGATCTATTCTTTAAAACATAAAAGGGATTCTAATGTATTAATATGGGAAAGTGTAGATATTCCATGTTTGTACGAATCTATTTTATTAGGCTATGGTAGTAGCAGTTTTTGTTGGAATTATAGATTTGTATGAGATTGATATTTCCAATATCTTATAAGTGAATTATTATTGAATTGTTGTAACGTAATGATTAGACCCTAAATTCCATGCATATATACACACAATATAACATATTGATTATAGCATATTGATTTTAGCGTATTGAACGTGAAAATTAGTAGTATTAGAATAGTTAAGTGATATTAATATGTAGGAAGGGAGTTAGAGTAAATTATGTTGGATCATAGGTTTTGATTGCTGACATGAAACAAAAATTCACGAATCTACGACTACGATAACATCCAGACTCATCGGCTCAATATATGGTTTGTATAGTTAACAAGAGTCATCAAATGAGTATATAACAACTCTTGATTAAAACTCTTCATGAAAGATTGTAACTATTGAAGTATTCTCTTGATTAAAACTCTTCATGAAAGATTGTAACTATTCTACAACTATATAAACATGTTCAATTCACTTCTACAATAACCAATTCATGTTTTAATTCTGAAATCTATTCTCTATTATTCTCTGCAAATAAAAAGCATTCATTCTCATTCAATATCACTAGAATCCTTGAATTAATTCATATACTTCGATTCTACGTGATTATCTTCCTTCTAAATCTTCACACACATACATACTCTTGAGGATTTGATTATAGGAAAGTTGTACTATCAAAAGACAATCAGTGTTATTCAGAACACATTCGTCAACAAACTATTTGTATTAAGTTGAAGTCCTCTTCGGCTGTTGAGGTGGAAAAATTCCTGTTCGGCTGCTCAGGTGCCGTATACCTATTCCTCCGGGTTAAGTGAGGGGTTTAGTTTAAATCCAGAGGGTATTCTGGGACTGGACGTAGAACGGGAAGTTCGAACCAGTATAAAAATTCCTGGTGTGCTTACTTTAATTTTTATTTTACTGTTATTACTAGTTTCGACATTTATATACCATATTACACGATCCTTAGTACTACACGTTCACTTTCATTTGGTTTCAGAGCCTGGTATTCTATCGATCGTCACAACATCATAGAATAATGGCTAGAAAAAGATCCGGTCGAAGTACAGTAAGCAAAAAGCCTGAAACTATCAGAGCAACGACCAATGAGGACTGTAAAAAGGTACATTCTGATTTACAAATTTCAGTAAGTAGTAATAATGAATTAATTAGTTTATGCGATAAAATCTCAAAGCATAATTTTATTATTTTAGAAAAGATGAAATCTGTTGAACTTGAAAATGAGAAATTGAAAAATGAGAAGTTAGATTTAGAAAATCAACTTGGTGTTTTAAAGAGTAATTTTGAGGCTCTTACAGATTTTCTAGATAAACAAAACATCATATTTGAAAACGAGAGAGAAAATTTTCAAAAGAAATTTTTGATTTGAAAAGACAAAATGATTTATTACAATCCTCTTTAGATAATTTAGAATCTCAAAATTTCCTTCTCAAAAATGAGAACGGTACGTTAAAAAATGAGAATTCTGAATTAAATGAGAAAATTGATATTTTAAATAATAGTAATATTTCTTTTGAAAATAATAAGTGTGACTTTAAAGCTAAATTTGATAAACTTAACACTGAAGTCGCAAAATTTAATAAAGGTCAAAATGATTTAAACATGATTTTATCTAGTTCTAGACCTTTACATAATAAAAATAGTTTAGGGTATAATCATAGAAATAGCACTAGATACGCTTTTATATATAATAAAAATGTTAGTGCTACTACTAAATTTCGAGTAAAGTCGAAATCAAATTTTCATCGAAATTCAAAAACTGCTATGACCAATAATGTTTATAATTTCTCTAGAAGTACAAAATCATTAATGGGAAATATGAATAAAAATTATCTAAGTATCTGGGTTCCTGTTAATTGGAAAAATAGAGAAAAATGCATTAATAATTATTTTGATATGGTAGTTAATAATGAAAATTATATTTATAAAGGTACAACCACACCCAAATGGGTATGGTTCCCTAAAAATTAGGAAATTATAAGAACCTTGGGTATCGCATGCTTTAAATGTTCATTGTTTTCTGATACCTTACAAGTAGTAATTATTTTGTTCTATATTGTTAACACTTATAACAAATATAATATTCGCTATCATATAAACTCTCCTTTTCGTCAATGACAAAGGGGAGAAAGATATTGCTCTAACACAATTTTCAGAAATAAACAATGCAAGCACAGATTAAGGGGGAGAAAAGTAAGTATTACCTTAAACTCTTATTTGTGATGATGCAATGTATGAATGCTTGTTTCTTTTATTGCTATGTTTTGAATATCTATACATGCATCATATTGTTTTACAACTTGCTATTTCATAATTTCAAGTATTCTATTTCTTTTACATATTACATCTAGTAAGTATTCCTTTTTGTCGATGACAAAGGGGGAGAAATATATGAAAGCTATCATATTTTTTGCAGAAAAGTCGCCATATATTCAGGGGGAGAATTATAATATAGATAAATTCTACTTCGTCACATAAGTATTGTCATCAATCAAAAAGGGGGAGAATGTTGATTCATGAGTTTTGATTCATGACACAAGCTTCAGAGATCATACGACGAATTACAAAGAGAATACTATACGAAAGCGACAAAAAGGAGAATAACCGTATATTGAACACTACAAAGGAGACAAGACTACAATCCAGATATTAGTATGAATATTTTATTTTATTGAGTCTTAGAAATTTGTTAAAATCATTCCTCAAGTAGTTACACATACACACAAATTGATTTATACATAAATAAGTGTGCACTGTGCAAATGACAACAGGTCGGCTGATCGACCAGAAACCTCGGTCGACCGACTCTGTGTCAAGTGCATAGATATACATTGTTTTGTGTATGGTTTTGAAACTCAGCTGACCGGCTAGTTTTCTCGGTCAACCGACCAGAACACAACGGCTAGTTTTTCTGAAGAGGTGCAATTGTTCATGAAGAGGAATGTTCTTTAATCCAACAGATATGGACACAACTCTTGATTAAAACTCTTCATGAAAGATTGTAACTATTCTACAACTATATAAACATGTTCAATTCACTTCTACAATAACCAATTCATGTTTTAATTCTGAAATCTATTCTCTATTATTCTCTGCAAATAAAAAGCATTCATTCTCATTCAATATCACTAGAATCCTTGAATTAATTCATATACTTCGATTCTACGTGATTATCTTCCTTCTAAATCTTCACACACATACATACTCTTGAGGATTTGATTATAGGAAAGTTGTACTATCAAAAGACAATCAGTGTTATTCAGAACACATTCGTCAACAAACTATTTGTATTAAGTTGAAGTCCTCTTCGGCTGTTGAGGCGGAAAAATTCCTGTTCGGCTGCTCAGGTGCCGTATACCTATTCCTCCGGGTTAAGTGAGGGGTTTAGTTTAAATCCAGAGGGTATTCTGGGACTGAACGTAGAACGGGAAGTTCGAACCATGATAAAAATTCCTGGTGTGCTTACTTTAATTTTTATTTTACTGTTATTACCAGTTTCGACATTTATATACCATATTACACGATCCTTAGTACTACACGTTCACTTTCATTTGGTATCAGAGCCTGGTATTCTATCGATCGTCACAACATCATAGAATAATGGCTAGAAAAAGATCCGGTCGAAGTACAGCAAGCAAAAAGCCTGAAACTATCAGAGCAACGACCAATGAGGACTGTAAAAAGGTACATTCTGATTTACAAATTTCAGTAAGTAGTAATAATGAATTAATTAGTTTATGCGATAAAATCTCAAAGCATAATTTTATTATTTTAGAAAAGATGAAATCTGTTGAACTTGAAAATGAGAAATTGAAAAATGAGAAGTTAGATTTAGAAAATCAACTTGGTGTTTTAAAGAGTAATTTTGAGGCTCTTACAGATTTTCTAGATAAACAAAACATCATATTTGAAAACGAGAGAGAAAAATTTTCAAAAGAAAATTTTGATTTGAAAAGACAAAATGATTTATTACAATCCTCTTTAGATAATTTAGAATCTCAAAATTTCCTTCTCAAAAATGAGAACGGTACGTTAAAAAATGAGAATTCTGAATTAAATGAGAAAATTGATATTTTAAATAATAGTAATATTTCTTTTGAAAATAATAAGTGTGACTTTAAAGCTAAATTTGATAAACTTAACACTGAAGTCGCAAAATTTAATAAAGGTCAAAATGATTTAAACATGATTTTATCTAGTTCTAGACCTTTACATAATAAAAATAGTTTAGGGTATAATCATAGAAATAGCACTAGATACGCTTTTATATATAATAAAAATGTTAGTGCTACTACTAAATTTTGAGTAAAGTCGAAATCAAATTTTCATCGAAATTCAAAAACTACTATGACCAATAATGTTTATAATTTCTCTAGAAGTACAAAATCATTAACGGGAAATATGAATAAAAATTATCTAAGTATCTAGGTTCCTGTTAATTGGAAAAATAGAGAAAAATGCATTAATAATTATTTTGATATGGTAGTTAATAATGAAAATTATATTTATAAAGGTACAACCACACCCAAATGGGTATGGTTCCCTAAAAATTAGGAAATTATAAGAACCTTGGGTATCGCATGCTTTAAATGTTCATTGTTTTCTGATACCTTACAAGTAGTAATTATTTTGTTCTATATTGTTAACACTTATAACAAATATAATATTCGTTATCATATAAACTCTCCTTTTCGTCAATGACAAAGGGGAGAAAGATATTGCTCTAACACAATTTTCAGAAATAAACAATGCAAGCACAGATTAAGGGGGGAGAAAAGTAAGTATTACCTTAAAACTCTTATTTGTGATGATGCAATGTATGAATGCTTGTTTCTTTTATTGCTATGTTTTGAATATCTATACATGCATCATATTGTTTTACAACTTGCATTTTCATAATTTCAAGTATTCTATTTCTTTTACATATTACATCTAGTAAGTATTCCTTTTTGTCGATGACAAAGGGGGAGAAATATATGAAAGCTAACATATTTTTTGCAGAAAAGTCGCCATATATTCAGGGGGAGAATTATAATATAGATAAATTCTACTTCGTCACATAAGTATTGTCATCAATCAAAAAGGGGGAGAATGTTGATTCATGAGTTTTGATTCATGACACAAGCTTCAAAGATCATACGACGAATTACAAAGAGAATACTATACGAAAGCGACAAAAAGGAGAATAACCGTATATTGAACACTACAAAGGAGACAAGACTACAATCCAGATATTAGTATTAATATTTTATTTTATTGAGTCTTAGAAATTTGTTAAAATCATTCCTCAAGTAGTTACACATACACACAAATTGATTTATATTGATTTATACATAAATAAGTGTGCACTGTGCAAATGACAACAGGTCGGCTGACCGACCAGAAACCTCGGTCGACCAACTCTGTGTCAAGTGCACAGATATACATTGTTTTGTGTACGGTTTTGAAACTCAGCTGACCGGCCAGTTTTCTCGGTCAACCGACCAGAACACAACGGCTAGTTTTTCTGAAGAGGTGCAATTGTTCATGAAGAGGAATGTTCTTTAATCCAACAGATATGGACACAACTCTTGATTAAAACTCTTCATGAAAGATTGTAATTATTCTACAACTATATAAACATGTTCAATTCACTTCTACAATAACCAATTCATGTTTTAATTCTGAAATCTATTCTCTATTATTCTCTGCAAATAAAAAGCATTCATTCTCATTCAATATCACTAGAATCCTTGAATTAATTCATATACTTCGATTCTACGTGATTATCTTCCTTCTAAATCTTCACACACATACATACTCTTGAGGATTTGATTATAGGAAAGTTGTACTATCAAAAGACAATCAGTGTTATTCAGAACACATTCGTCAACAAACTATTTGTATTAAGTTGAAGTCCTCTTCGGCTGTTGAGGCGGAAACATTCCTGTTCGGCTGCTCAGGTGTCGTATACCTATTCCTCTGGGTTAAGTGAGGGGTTTAGTTTAAATCCAGAGGATATTCTGGGACTGGACGTAGAACGGAAAGTTCGAACCAGTATAAAAATTCCTGGTGTGCTTACTTTAATTTTTATTTTACTGTTATTACCAGTTTTGACATTTATATACCATATTACACGATCCTTAGTACTACACGTTCACTTTCAAATTAGGGAATTAATCCCTAATTTGGGGGCGTAATAAGAGGATACATTATATCGCTTCAATTATTATTCATGTAGGGTGATATATGTATGTAGTGGACGTACACATAAGTTATGACTAAATTATAGGGATGCGAGATTGGTCCAAAGCTACATGGAAGTCTGTGCAATTAAATCTGGCAACCAGCTGTGTGTCTTTCCAGACTAATGTGGGACATTGCCTATAATAAATAACTCCAGTGGATGTGAGTTTGGTCCCAATTCCGTAGGATAAACCTGTCCAGATAATCTAGCTACTGGTTGCCATGAATAGTTAGACTAATGTGAGTTGTCATAAGTGGGTTATGGGTTATAAATTACGTTTGGAATATGGTAGGTGAAATCCTTAGAACGGGTCCGCTTCAAGTTTGAGGTATTAAGTGGCTATGGTAGGGTCCGCCTATTTCTTAGGTAAAGTATTAAGTGACCTAATAGGATTTCTAACGCTACTAGGGAGAAAGAACCATGTAGGGACTTGCCTTTGGGTTATATTTTAAACAACAAGGATCTGCATATTTTGTAGGTCTTAAATGATCAGTATGCCTAAGCCTCATTAAGAAGGTAGTAAGTGGTTTGGGTATTTTCTCGTACATCGTATGCACTAGTTACATATGGTTTGTATAGTCAGACTGAAATAACCTTCGAGCTTACAGTTGAATTTGGTATAGTCAGACTAGAAGAGCCTTCAGGCTTAAGTTGACTTTGGCGTAGTCGGACTGGAAGGGCCTTTGGGCCTACAGTTGACTTTACACGTATGTTATGATTTTATACATAAGATATATTTCTTATTTAAATAATACTGCCCAAGTACAATTATGACAAAGCTTGAGATTTTCATTTCACTAGACATTTGTGGTCCTGACCCACTCCTCATTGCAATACAGGTTAGAGAGAGTAATGTTGATTTAGGAGACGAAGGTGGAGGTGAAGACTTGTGGTAGTTATCTATCTATTTATGTTTTTAAGTATTTTATTGTACCTAGTTCAGACAGTTATGTATTTTGAGATATTGTATTATGGAGGCTTTATGTAAACATGTTGTAATGTTTAAGATGTTATGTTTCTGAAATGGTTTTCTTTATGAAATGGGTACTTATTTCCAATATTATATTTTATACATTCCGTTGTGAGATTCTGAAAGCATAGATAGATAGCTCTGTGTGCTCTAGATTATTTTAATTTTATCAACCTAACAACTTGTCTTGAGATAGGCCTAAGATTTGATGGGCTCTTATTGGGTCGAAATTAGGTCCGTTTTGGGGTGGGTTGTTGTACCGGTATTAGAGCTTAGGTTACCCGATCAATGGGGATAGATATATGTATGAGTGGCGTACTTGTTATTTTTAAAATTATTTTTCAAAAATCTAATATATATGCATACACACTGAATTTGAATTTATTCTATAGTTTCTGACCATAGAAGTAGTCGCGACTATATTTCAAAAGGATGGATGAGGCGACTATGGGTTGGAAAAATGAATAGAGTAGGGAATGAATGACGAAGGTCGTATTGTAAGGAATGTAAATGGAAAAGATTGCAACTGTAAAATTATAGAGCAATAATGTATCATAAATAGGGAGTTACTATAATTTAATAAGGATATAAATAGACCAATTAAAGAGATCGTTAAGTTAATTATGGGATTATAGAATTGGAAAGGATGTAACTCTAAAAATTTAATAGACAATGAATGTGTAATAAGTCAGGGGTTATAAGGAATTAAATAGATTAATGAGACCATTAAGGTAAAAGTTGAATAAGTAAATAAATGTCTTTAGGAAAGGTCCGTTAAAGTTATAACCATTTAATACGGACCAAGTGACATTAATGAGAGTGATAAATAAAAATGTTAGGTATTGATTAAATATTAGAAGGTAGTATAGTTGTAAACATTTGAAAATAAGGGATGAAAAATAATGCAATAGAAAAGGCAATTATTAAAAAGTTATTTTGGAATAGATTTTCTTAAATTCTAACTCCACGTAAAGGATTTGATAAAAAGATTTCCTTTTGAAATTTCCTTGAAATGTTTTGAACAAGTTTTTCAAAGGATTTATTGAGAAGGTTTTGTTTTGACAGAATGGTAAGAAAATTTGGAAATTCATAACTTAGAAATTTTGTTAAGGCAAATGTTTGTGAATAAAAAGAAGTTGTGGAGTCAAAAGTTTTAATTAAAAGGTTTATGGTAAAAAAGGTTTTTCATTTTTGAAACTCTTAGTTTAAAATTTTGTTGAGTTAAAAAGTTTTTAGTCTAAAGATTTTTCGATAAAGTGATTTTTCTTTTCGAAATAAATGTAAAGTAGAGTGTAGGTTGGACTTAATGATTTTTCTATTTCATAAATTTGAAAGTCCTTTAAATTCTTCTTCTTAAAATGGAAACGAGGCTTGATTAAGAATGATGAAGAAGCCATTTAAGTAGTAAAATATAAACAAAGGCAACAGTGAGAGATTTGGATAGGAATAACACTTGGAACATATAAAATAGCACTTGGATGGGAGTTAACCATGTCCGCTCCACTTTTAATTGTTTAAATTTATAAAATACGTTTTTGAATATTTTGAACTAAAAGACTAACTTTCAAAAGAACAAATCATTGATGTAGAAAGTTTTTGAAAAAGAAAAATTACTTTGCTTCGTTTTGGAATTAAGCAATTCTTTTTGAAATTTTGATAGTTTAGTTTAATAATTGGAATTTTTGAATGTTTTGGGTCAAAAACCCTACTTTCGAAGAAGTATGTCTTTGAGGTAAAAGAATTTGGGAGGGAAAAATATTTTACTAAGCAATTTTAGAATCTTTAAATTGGGGTTAAAAATAAAGCGGTAAATGTTTTGAAAAAGTGTGAAAAGTTAGGTCCAAATATTTTTGGAAGATTTCGTTCAAATGTGTAATAAATGGAATAGGTATATGGAATAAAATAAAATAAAATATGATGTTGATATGCTTTTGGGAATTAAATTCTCGCAAACTATTTTTAGGAAAGTTGGAAATTCTTTTGGAAAGTATACTTAAAAGTTTTCTTTTGAGATGAGGAAATTGTTTTGTAAGTTCGAATTTCAAATGTCACATATTAGCGTAATGTGGCTTTCCAAATTTACATTTTATGGAGTAGGCAGAGATCACTATTTAAGTTAGAAAGGATTAAAGGGTTAGGATATGAATAAAATAAAAATAGTATGTACAACCTGATCTAGAAATTTAAAATCAGTCCCAAACACTTATTTGTAGAATGTTGATAAAGCGTAGAGATATTCCAGTTTTATAATTGGGTTGTTAGTTAGGTTGTCCTTGGAATGTAAATTTCCATATTTTTATTTATTGGGAGCAGACACCGTGTAATTTCCATAAATTATCTAATTCCTTAAATATATAAAAAGCGACGTTTGAATTTACAAAGGGTACGCCAAAAAGGGAAAGAGATGTGTAAGATATGGATATTCTTTTCTGTAGTTTATGCTGTCTATTTCAATAAAAGATAAGAAATAATCCCCTTGTAATTTCAAACAAAGAAAAATATCACTTGTAGTTGATTTATGGAATTTTTTAATGGTAATCCTTTTTGGAAGGATAGCTCTAATAAAATAAAATATAAAATGGAATGTTATAGTTTAAAGTTTTAAAATTATAAATAAGAAACATATAAACAACGGAATTTTTAACAGTATTTGTATTAATTGTAAATAGCGTAGTAATTATAGGATTATAATTGATGGACATTAATTACAAATTTAATTGGCAATAAATTTGTAATTAATAAAGGGTAAAAAGGAATTAAATGAGGGACTGATTAAGGAATCTAATGTGGTATTTATGGAAGGATGGAATACTCATAATAAGTAAATTTTGAAACCGGTAATAGATTGAAATGGATTAAATAATGATTGATTATAGATTGTCAATTTTGACATTAATGGCTAGTTATTATGGGTAATGGATATTTATTAGAACTAAAAAAAGAATTAAGAAAGGAGGGAAATTATGGAATGACATTCTAGAATGTCCATTTTAAATTGGTAAGAAGCATTAGGACCTCAACATCATTAACACCAGTTAATGATTAAGGGTAGCTTCCAGAAAATATTTCTTTTAGAGTTTTTGGGTTGAATTGCTAGTTGTCTCCTTTAGGGAAAAGTATTTGATATGGTACAAGGCATGTCCCTGTTATATCACTGTATTGAATTTAGGAATGAGATTAGACCACTAAAAAAATATATATTAAGGAACATCATGAATAAAGAAATTTCATAAGGACAGTTAACTAGCGATAAACCAAAGATAAGAATGGAAGTTAGTAAGGAAATTATCTTAGAATTTTTCAAACCTAAAACTTGTGGAGTGTCACCATTCACCCCGAATGTGATAAGGTGTATATGGATATGAAGAGAATTTTCTAATTGGTCGAGGATGAAGAAAGAGCCACTGAATTTGTTATAGATGTTTGACATGCCAAAGGATTAAAGCTAAGCAAGGCATACCTGAAGGATTTTCATTACCATTAGAGATCCCGACTTGGAATGGAGAGCATATATCGATGGGCTATAGATGGGTTGCCTAGAAGCAATGAAGCTATATAGGTTATAGTGGATTGGCTCATTTTACTTATGTTGCAAGTAATAGGATTGTAGCATCTCTAGCACAGATTTATATTAAGAGAGTGGTGCAACTACATGGAGTTCCAGTTAGCATTATCAGTGATAGAGACCCTTTGTTCATTAGGGAATTGTGGAGGAGTCTTGCAACCTGCTTTGGGAATGACTTTGGATCTTAGCATCGCTTACCACTTGCAAACTGATGGTTGGATGAAAAGGGTGAAAAAGAATTTTGAGGATTGGGGGAAAGCTTGCATCATGGATTTTGAAAGACCTTGGAGAAGGTAGAAGTATTGAGACGATAGTTAAGGGCTGCACAAGACCGTCACGAGTCCTAAACTAACCAACAAAGATAGGAATTGGAGTTTTTAATTAGGGACATGGTATTCGTTAAGGTCTCCCTTCTTAGAAAGGTTATGAGGTTTAGTACTTCTGGGAAGTTGGCGCCAAGGTTCATTGGACCTTTCCCAATTTTAGTGTGGGTGAGGGAAACTTGCTTGTTAGGTGGAGCTTCCAAACTAGTTAGTAGGAGTCCATGACGTCTTTCATGCCCCACAATTGAGGAAATGTCTACACGACATTGCCTCTGTAATAGAGCTTGATCAGTTAATTGATGTTGAAATGGAGCCCATCGCCCCTTTCCTGCCCGCATAGTGGAGCATGGTATTGAGAGGCTTTGTAACAAAGAAATTTTGATTGATTTGAGTGGAGGGAGAAATAACCCAATGGAAAGCATATAGGAAACCGAGTAAAAGATGAATGTTTCTCATCTTGAGCCTTCCTCTGCTAAATATTTCTCTCCAAATATATAGGTTTTTGGTTGCATCGTGGTTGCTAGATTGGATAGCAGGAGATGGTTACCACACTTTTTACTGTTATTTTTGCACTAATATAGTATTTTATGTATATTTAGGATGCTTGCATACATGCCTATATGTCACGACCTTTCATTCACGCTAGGATTGAGCTTACCTATAGTATGTTTGCATACATAATCACATTGCATTTTTGTTTAAGTAGATGGTTATGTATTTTTTTTGGGCAAAGCCAGCCGACTTTATAGTGGGTCGTGCCACTGTATATAAATGTAGAAAGGTGTTCTGCACATGCACAGAAACAACTATATATGGTTTTATAGTGACCATTCCACTTAGAGTACATAACAGGTGAGAAGCAATAGTGCTTCTACAGCTATAAAATTGAACTAAGGAAATAACGGTTCCTTCTCCCATGAGGAGGAATTATCACTACCAACAAGGCCCAACACATGCAAATAATCTGCAAAGTGAGACACAATATCCAATTCGTAACCCGGGAGATCCCTACAATATATATATCTCCTATCCCAGCTATCATCAAGAAGAAGGGATCTGTTCCGCTTACCACGTGCTCCATCCACCGTAAGAATAAGACCACCTCCATCTATAGAGTAATGTAAACGCCTAGATTCACCAATATCATCACTAACAAAAGTATGGAAATCATGTCTAGCCGGGTCGTATCTCATGTCGGACTGAACATGAATCCAGGCCATCTCAGCAGGATTCCACTCAATATTAGAAGCCATGGCAGTGGGAGAAATTTCAGGATCAGAAATATAAGGAAGAACAGAGAAATCCATATTAGCGTAAAAGGAGGGGGGACAGTAAGAGGTACCGAAGGCTCAACTGGAGGGTCGGAAGGTGCCACAGGAGGAGGAATAATGCGTTCCTTCAGAATCCATTTCATGTTCGGAGGCCTAGGAAGAGGGGTCCGAACCGAGAAAGGACCAACAAACGACATACGAGAGCATGCTGATAATATATAACCAAAGGACTGACATGACGTACGTATATCTGGCTTCCAACCATATCGAACAACAATCTCCGCTACCTGATCCTCAGTCACTCTAACTTTGATAGTATCCGGTGAAATCTCAATCAAAGCTTTTGCATAGACTAGTTTTTCCCTAGCTACGGTGTTAGCATCAAAACATTTTACTCTACCTACCACACTAGCTAGCCAATTTAGACCTAACATAGGTTGCAGAATGGAGGGAATATGAGAGAAATAAGTCCAGACATGAATAGATAGAACCTTCTCTCTGGCACAGTCAATAGACGGACTCCAAGGAGTGACAATAAAAGGTTCGCCTCTGATAAATATAGGACCTTTACTAAGAATTCGAAGCCGCTCCTCAGGCCTTGAGAACTTGAAGAAAAACATAGAGCTGTCCATGTGGATTAGGAAGCTACCCTTCAGTTGCCAAGCTTTGTAGCAATGATCCTTAACCACTAGATAAGGGGGGTTATTGTCCAAAAAGAAACCAACAAGACAATCCAACCAATAATCAATACCAGCTTGAATTACCTCCGTATGGGAACTATAATTCTGTCTTTACTAATCATTTCAAAAGAACGGGGAACAAAATCACCCGCATTTTTTGGCAAAGTAGAGAATAATGAGGACCATTTTAATCCTGAATTTGGCTCATCAGATTGGGGTGGGTTTCCTATGTAATAGCACTAGCTATGCGCATATTAGTAGTTTCATCAAGGGGATGGTGTTGATGAATAGCAGTAGACGATTTTGAACATGTTCGGGTAACTACAGGAACATTGGTTCCCACATCATTTATTTATATCCTCTTTCCATCAATACTATTGCTTGAAATATTGTCAGTACTATTAATTAAACAAGCAGTATTGGAGCCTAAAACAAGTGACTTACATGCAGAAGAGTGTTTATCTTTCAATACAGTAGAATCACGCATAGTAATATTCACGCCAAAGCAATCGGCAACAACCTCATGGTCAACGATTTCATCCGAGTTTGACCTCAGTTTGGCAGTCTTGATACCACTAATTTCAATTCCCAGGGCCTCGCTACATTCATAACCTAGTAAATCATCACTCTAAGCTAAACCAGATTACAAAAGTAAAGGAGATATGGCAAAGGTAGGGGAAGGGAACGATATACCTGATATTGGGCCTGTTGACGATGGTAGTAAATGACAATCAAAGGAAAAAGCATCCAACGAGAGAGGCTTATCATCTAGGGCAGACTGGTCTTCACGAGCAGGTAGAAGCGAGAGTATTTCACCGGATCCAGAAGCGGCAGTAACCAATAGAGCGGAGCACTCATAAACGCGTCCAGATCTAGTTATTGATCGATTAGCAATTGAGGATATAAATCTCATTTTCCCCTTGTGATCCTTAGCCATAGACAGTATGAGAGAAAGAGAAGGGTGTAAAGAGGGAGGAATGAAAGTTTCAGAAAGGAAAGGCAATTAGAGATCACCATTTTAAGAAAGCAGAGGTCGCCATTTTTTTGACTGTATAACATGGTTGTTGAGTGCGTGTTACACTATCTTCCCTTTGTGATTTCGGGGTGAACTCCTTTTTATGGGGGAGAATATAATGCCATGCAAAATTTAATAAAAAATTAAGTAACTAAAATAGGATTAAAAATGAATATTTTTTAAATGTCATAATTTGATCACGAGAGTTGCACCATTGCATCTGTGGTGATTTTCTAATTAATTTCCATATATAATAGTTTGAAATCGGAGTTAAAATGAAAAAGTTATGGATGTTTGAAGTTTTGAATTTAAATATTTGAATTTGAAATTAAAAATATGAAGTTTGAAATCTGAATCTAAAAATTAATATTAAGGGATACTTAACGTTTAAGCGTTAAATTTAATGTGTGTTAAATAAGTAATAAATAAAAATTAAATGGAAGGAGATTAATTGACCATAGTTGAAAGGACCGATTGACTGCCTCACTTGGGTAGGTCGACTAGTGTGGAAGCCTAGGTAGTGAAAAGCCTAGGCCAGAACAGCCAGGATTCATCAGTTTTAAATCCAACGACCGCGGTTCCTTCTCACCTCTATAAATAGACCCCTAGAACTCTATTTTTCCTTCATAAAATTTTTGTTGCAATAGCGAAGCTCTGTCAAACCTCTCCCCTTAGGGTTTTAGAAACAATAAACTTTTCTAGTAAGTAATTCTAATTTCTAATCTCAAATTTAAATTAATCCTTCTTCTCCATATCTTCTGATTTCTGAAATATAATCTATAGATACAATCTATTTGTTGTACATTTAAAAGAGGGAAAGATCTAACAAAGAATTAGGAGCGGTAGAAATCGGATCTCTTCTTCTTCTTCTTCTTCTTTAGGTTTCAAATTCAGTTAGGAATTTTCAGGTAAGAGGGTTAGATGTTTAATTCTTCTAATTTCTAATTCTATTTCTCTCTGTTTTCTAATTCAGAATCTAATTTCTGTATACAATTCACTTTGTTTTATATTTCAAAAGAGGGAGATTTGAAAGAGAATTAGGCATGGTGGAATCAAATCTAGTTAGGAAGCAAAAAATTCTCTATGAGTGAAAATATTAAGTTTTTCATATTTTTGTAATTGAATGGTATTTATTTGAATTTGATGTATGCCTTGGAAAATTTTGGTAACGAAAATATAATAGCTAAAACCCCCAGAATTTCCCTTTGTAAATATTAGTCTTTGTATATGTTGGAATTATAATTGTTTTTGATATTGGTATATTAGAATATAATTAACTGTTAGAATTAGATAATCTGTGGTCAATTTAACATATTTTCCCTCTTTTGAATTGAAGTGTTAACGGGTTCAAAAAAGAAAATAAATTAGAAATGATGTGTAAATTATGAATTGAATTGTTTGTAGTTTGCACCGCCTATTTCTACCACTTAATCAAATACAATTGACTTTGGTATAGTCAGACTAGAAGAGCCTTCAGGCTTATAGTTGACTTTTGTATAGTTGGGTTGGAAGTGCCTCTGGGCCTACAATTGACTTTATATGTATGTTATAATTTAATACGTAAGACATATTTTTTAATTTAAATAATACCGTCCAAGTACAATTATGGTAGAACTTGAGATTTTCATTTCACTAGATATTTGTTGTTCTAACCCACTCCTCATTACAACACATGTTAGAGAAAGTAATGCTGATTTAGGAGACGAAGGTGGAGGTGAAGACTTGTGGTAGTTATCTATCTATTTATGTTCTTTAAGTATTTTATTATACCCAATTCAGAAAGTTATGTTATTTTGAGATATTGTATTATGGAGGCTTATGTAAACATGTTGTAATGTTTAAGATGTTGATGTTTCTGAAATAGTTTTCTTTATGAAATGGGTACTTGTTTCTGATATTATATTTTATCCATTCCACTGTGAGATTTTGAAAGTACAGATAGATAGCTCTATATATTGTGGATTGCTTTAATCTTATCAACCTAACAACTTGTCTTGAGTGGGCCTAAGGTTCGATGAGCTCTTATTGGGTCAAAATTAGGTCTGTTTTTAGGAGGGATGTTACAAGATATCTGATAAACTTCGATCGATGCTCGAATTTAGGCATGGTCAAAGATGAGCACCCTGAAGAAGAGATGTCTAATTTACCGCTCCAGGTGACCAACTCCGATCGATGCCCAAAGTTATGCATAGTCGCATGCAAATGTCCTAAAGGGAGATGTTTGAATCATTAGTCCAAGTAACCAAACTCGGTTAAAGCCTGGAGTTAGGCATGACCGAGCAAGGGTGCCAGTAGACAGCCACCCGTGTCGAAATTTCTTGGTTAATGAGATAATATGTTCTCGGCCGCAATAGCCAATCAAATGGTGTATGACCAGAAACTAACAAGATGTGCTATTAACTCGGCTAAGTGATAGCGAAGAACTTATTCACATGCATATTGGTGAAAATAGTAACTACATCTCTTGATGTTTGGACGAATTAACACAAGGCTTGAAAGAAAAAAAAGTCCAAAATTTTATTCACATACTACTTAAACCAAAAGCGAGAGCTATACTCGCATAAATCCAGGCGACATACATGAGTCTTGAACAAAATCAAACACAAAAAATAAGGGTGCAGCTATACCTTCTTTCTCTTTCCTTTTTCTTCTTCTCCTTGGAAGAGGGTGTTCCGGACTCACCAGGCTTCTTCTGATCCCAGTCTTTCCTCTAAGACCCTTCGGAAGATCGCTCTCGAAACCTCCGGAGGCACGAATATGGGTTGACCAGGCAATGAGATGGACAAAGGAGTAGTTATATCAACATCTTTCTCCTTCTTAATATCCTTTGCCAGTAGGACCTGACTCCAAAGCATCTCCTTCATTGTATGCCCCGAGAAAGGATCGGAAGCTCCAGTTATAACGAGTCCTCGTTTTCTTACACCTTATGAAAATCACCTATCATATCCTCTTCTAAGGCATGAATCATTTCGTCTCCAGGACTCGGAGTCTTGCAACCAGAATATCCGAGAGCATTTGGAAGTCAGACATTGTGATTGATTCTATAACTGCAGCTTGTGTCCCCGCCGACAAGTTCTTTTCGAGCAAGGGGACGATTAAAAGCCAACCTGAAACTTGAGAAACATAAAAGGAGAGGTTAGCGACATCGACTGGTGTCATGTGAGCCTTCTCAAATACATGTGAGGTCAGTGATATACCTCTGCCAGATATGAGCTCAACGTAAGCTGGGGTACCATCAGAACTGCCTTCCAAAATAGGGGATAAAACAGTTGTCCTTTGGAAATGATGGTCATTTGGATTATATTGAGCATTTAAGGAACAGAATGAAGAGACCAAAGCCTCGGAAGTGAGGTTTGTTATTGCATCCTTAGGAGTAGACCCAAAGCCTTTACACTGATCTTTTTGAGTCCCAACAACCAACTCGGGGTGCAAAATGAGCTCATTGGCTCTAAGTGCTTCAGTCTCATCCTCATCTAAAGGATCACGTTTCAACTTCTCCATATCAACCTCAGCTCCATCCAAGAACCCCTGTTCTTCATTCACGATTTCTTCCCATGCTAAGGCCATAGCCCTGGGGTGATCCTCCTCAACCCATTTCAAGTTCCTAGATTGGACACGTTAGCATTATAGCGAACTATTATCGGCTCGAACTCATCTTTGATCCGCTTCTCAGTGGCTTCAACTTGTTTTTCCACAATCTTTCGCCTAAGCCTCCACGATATCTCTCACTTGTCACTCATCTAGGAATTCCTCACAGTAGACCTGAGCTGTGTTAAGCGCATCGTGTTTTTCCTTCTTCTACGCTCCTAACATTTCCTTCACATGCACCAGCTCCTTAGACAGTCACTCATTTTCCTTAGATAAGATATGGCTCCTGTGGTGGGTGGCCTCAAACTATTTTTCATGGATTTGTTGTACTAGCTTGGCTGACTTAGCTAGATCATCTGCCTTTTCTTGGCCTCTTCCAAAGACTTGTTTAGTCTCTTGACTTCCTAGTAAAGATTGACTATGATGCGCTTATCATCTGCTTTCTCAAGTTTCATTCCTTCAAGCTCCATCTTGTTTTATAAGAACTCAAAGATGACCTCAGTAGTATGTTTCCATTTGAAGTATTCAAAGCACATCTTGTTGGAAACAAGATGTACTTTGGGGGGCAAATATTATCCAGCCTTGTGACCAGGCCATTTTCGGTCGTATCAGATCGATCAAACTAAATGATTGTTAAGAAGGAATCTAAAATGATGACCGCCTAACTCATATATCGAACAAGGTCAAAAAGCAAAGCCATATAACTTTCTAAGGAGTTCCAAAACATCAAATCACTCCATTCACAAGATCAAAGTCCGAGACCCATGCGAAAGCATGGAGCAGTTTTGATCCATGAACAGGGATCGGTACCCAATATTTGCCTAAATTCATTAACAACTCACACCACATGAACTCAAGATTTGCAAGGTATAACGTCTCAAGCAAGATGGTCCATTTGCTAGATATGACTCAAACACTTGATGGACAAACCCAATGCAATCAATCAACACTCGAACTAAGCAATTCACTCAGATCTAAGCCCCTAGCAAAGCAAGTAAAGTAATAGAGTCAAAGACGCGAACATATTGGACTTCCATAAGAACGAAGAGGAAGTTCAAAAGGACACTTCACGGATCGGTACCGATCCCTGAGCACGAATCATTACGATCCCCGTTTACCGCTGATGTGGCCACAATCTTCTTAGTACGACTCCTCTTGGACGTGGGGAATGTGGACATGGACGTGGTGGAAAAGATTTCGATGACCTACAATATAAATAGAGGTGTAGGGGCATTGTTTTGAGAATATTTTTCAGTTGTTTACGAACTATAAAATCTCTTGTAATTCCAGGAGAACTAATTTTATAAACAACTATCAGAGTCATCAACAAAGTTAAGTGGACATAGGCAATGTTTAACCGAACCACTATAAACCTTATGTGCTTTGTTTTTTCTTCGTTTTAATTTACTTTCTTCATTTAGTTCTTCTACTTTTACTTCTGGGTGTTTGTGTCACATTTTGGTATAAACAATGCCCGAAAGCATAATTTATAAATAATAATAATACATGCTAATTATTATTTAATATAGTGTTTACTTCTAATATTATATATATATATATATATTCTTTTAAAAAAATAAGTTTTGTTTAAATAAAATTTTAGCTAACCAAATAATATTTACATATATATATATATAATTTTTAAATATTTATTTTATAATATATATATATAATGTTTATGCGTAGTAAAATAATATTGTGTATTTTAAATAAGCAAATAAATAAAACATGTATATATTTGTAAATAAAATATATTCATTTTACTAGATAAATAAGATTTACACATAGATATATAATTTCAAATATTTATTTTTTAATAAACATATATGTATACATATATGTATTAAAACACCGTTGTGTATTTTTAAATAAATAAATTTAATATATATATATATTGAAAATGTAATATATATATATATATACTAGCATGAAGCCCGTGCCGATGGCACGGGTACAGACTTTATTTTATATATTTTTTGGCCATTTAAGTTGCAATGCATGTATTGGTTAAGTGGTATATAAATTATTGTTGCATATACTAATTTTATATGAGTTATCCTTTTTTTTGTTTAACTTAATGATTTTTTTTAAACTTTTACTGTTAATAGTTTATTCTTTCTAATGTTGAGGTCATGTAGATTATAATGGTCTTTTATCTTATAATAGAATATTAAGGTGATAGCCTGGTATTAAACTAAGCAAATTTAATATTGTGACCTAGGTTTCTGTCTTCAACTTAAGCAGAATTATACTAATTTCATTTTCATCCATTTAGCCATACAAAAATACCTTGCTATTAGTAGAACCATTTCAAACAATATTGTCAGGTATTATTTTTGTTCGGTGTGACAATTAACTTGAGTTTGGTAAGTCCATAAAAGGGGTTCAGGTGCATTTTCATAAGCGTGCTCCTAAAAGCACCTTGGAAAGTGCTTCCTGATACCATAAAAAATTTAGTCACTCCTAATTTAATTGATGTGCTTCTTAATACCAATTTTATCTCTCCACTCAGTAATTAATTACTAAATATCGTTCTTTCCTCCTCGTGCCTTTTCTCCTTCCAATGCGTTCAAAGTAAACCATAATTGTGTCATCTTCTTCTTCTCCAAAGCTTTTTCTACCAAAAACCCTAACATCCAACTTGTTGATTCTTCATCTCATTGTAGCTAGACCCTAATACCCAAATTATTTTCAAAGTAATTAATTTTTTTGATTGCTAAGCAATGAAGGGTGAGACCGTTTCTAAGGAAGAAAGCGATCTAGTGATTAACAATGCTCTAATGAAGAAGAAGAGGTGAGTTTGATTTAAAATTAATTTTCTATGGTTGTAATGTTATTTCCATTGCTACTTGTTCATGGTTTGTTCATTATTTTTGGTGATATTTAGAAATTACAACTAGTGTTTTGTTATTGATTTTGTCACTTAATTGATAGCAGACATTATGTATGTTGCATTCAAATAATGAAAAATAAGAAGAAAACTCCAATGATTTAAATGAGGTATGTATTGGTTAGTTAAGTATTTGAAATTTTTACCTTCAATTTTAAGAATAAATAGAATATTGAATTTGTAAGCTTTTCATAATGATTTTGTGGGCTATAAAAAGGTCGATGATGTGAAGATCGATGATGTAGAGATCGAACCGTCTGATGTAAGTATATTTTTTATTTTTTGATCCATTTGTTTAAAACTCGACTGAGATTGGGGACGGTCTTCATCGCGATGTTGGGAGCTTTGTCCGACGAGTTTACTTGATTTCATCATTTTAGTTGCGTTGGAGATGCTCGAAAAATGAATCGACGATTGGAGAGATTAGGGCGTTCGTGTCTGCGAAGTGGAATGAAGAAGCAGGAAGAAATTAGGTCTAGATGCTCGTTTTTTTTTTATGGTATTGGGTAGCATATGTGTTAAATAATTGTGGTATTCTTTAGCAACGGTATCAGAAAGCACTTTCTTATATGCTTTTTAGCAACACACTTTTCATAATTTATGCCTGAATCTCAACTGGAATCTTATTGGAAAGATCTAGAGGCTTAAACCTATCTTACCCATTTATCCTTATGCTTTGTCATTTTATTCATCCTTCTTTTGTATTTCATTTGCTTTTTCTTTCCAAACCTCTCAAATTAGGTTGGAGAGATGACAATTGTGATAAATTTTGTACGAATGTTCCAGTTCAATAGAAAATGCGTACTTGCTCTTATTATCAATCATGTAAAAGTTTAAACATAATGTATAATTATAACATACGAAGAAAAAAAAGGGTACAAAATGTATTCTTATATTTGTTCAAGCTGATATCGGCTTTTTTCAAAATAAGTAGAGCCTAATCGTAGATAATGCAAACATAATTTTATTCTCATTACTTGTCATCGGTATCTATATTCTAAACATGAAATATACAGTGGAAATAATGAATAACCATTATTTATTACAACTATATCAAGATTTAGTCATGTGTTATGGAGAAGAAAAGAAGATGCAGACTGAACATGAGCCTTTTCTACATTCATCTTCAACATTTGTTCAGCAGACCGTTATGAAATCATCATCGCTCAATAGAAATGATGATAGGATCTCATCCAGAACCTACAAAAAGTAAAAATCTAAAAACCATTAAACTTACCCAAGGAAAATTAACTATAATCAACTGACACAATATATCACAGTCTGTTTACCTTTTTGGTAAGTTAACTATTATGGATATGCATTGACAAATGACAACATGATTAATAATTCTCAATAATTAACAGTCTCAACTCAAACTAACTAATGGTAAAGATAGTAAATATAGTACATATAAAGAGATTAATAATGTCAATTTTTCATACTTCTTGAGATACTTGAGTTTTCATATTAACTATTTACAATAACATCTACATTATAATTGTTCATATGACATAGTGTTGCAGTAATGAACATGAAGCTTAGTCATTCAATAAAATTAACGTCTATGTAAAGTAGGGTAGCTCAAATAATAAACTGTATCATTTCATAGTCAACTCATATGTATAGCTAACAACCTGTTTTCTCCTTACCTGACCAAGGGAGCACCTTCAAGATAATTGGACACTTCACCAGTAGTTGCTTTAGCACTTGAAAATTTGGTTGCAGCAACAAAGGTAAGAAGCTCACTGATTCTTTGCTTGCCCATAATTTAAGGTTTTTCTCATCATAGGTTCCATCCTAAATCCAAATAGATCCAACTTTATTGTGTTGAAGTTGAGCTTGAACACATTTATGTAGAAAATAAATCAAAAAATGAAGGGTTTCGTATAAGGCATCATCTTCAAGTGTGTAGAAAATAAATCTTTAAACAAAGGTTTGTGTATAAGGAACCATCTTCAAGAATGACCATGCCATTATTCAATAAAAGAAGAAGATGCTGGTAGGTGCAAATAAAGTAACACATAGACATGCTATTGTCTTAAAAGTAACAGTGAAAGCTAAACTAACATCTGCCTATTTAATATATTAGTAACATATTATTGAATAGATATTTTAATAACATATTGTTGAATAGAGGTAGATGAAACTGACCAATATATAAATCGACCAAAGTTGATAAAAGTTGTAAGAATGCTGAGCTTTCCCCTATTTTTGTCTGCATATCAGAGCCATCAACTAAGAAACAGTATAGCCATTAATTTCTTTTGATTTCGAAGAAAACAATAGATGATTGATCTAACCAAATAAGTATTCTTAATAACTATGAATTCAGTATCAACTTGCATGCAAACTGAAATAGAAAACTTGATAAATAAAATAAAAAACAAATAAGTAACAAATAAGAACGCAAAAATCCCATAATTATTATTTTAAAATTATGATTCAATATTTGCATCATCCCAAATTTAAGGAAGTTAAAAGCACTACATTTACCAAATAACATGTGTGCTTTTGCCAAGAAAGCTCCTAAAAAAATCAATTAAATAGAACATTGCACAGCAATCATGGTTCCATCCATAACCAATCATACTTTTTAAAGCTGTGGTATTTTAGGATAAGACGAAACACTGTATCCAAAGCACGGGTGAGGATTATTTATAGTTTAAGAAGTACGAAAGTTTTCAGCTTTCCACAAAATAGAAAACGCAATTGCATAACTATGTTAAATGCATATCCTAATCCGAATAAAGAGTAAGACACTAAATATGAGCATGAGTTAAAACCGTTTTTCAAAACATAACTCTTTTTGTCTGCAAATTTGCCAGTCAACCAACAGTGTTTTGTTCTTAGAAATATTTATGGTGACAAATAGGTGCGGGAATTGTTGAGTTTTCCATATCTCAATCAAGAGGTAATCTTTGGGAAACAATCACCGAAAATTTATCTTCAACAAACAGTAACGCAGACCTCATGGTGGACATAATTGTTGGATACAGTTACGTAAAATTCATCTTGACCAAAAAGTTATGTCACACACCAACAACATGATTTCATTTTCACTATTAATGAGATCAAACTTTGAAAGTGAAAGATGTATATATATGCATATAATAAGAGTATGAAGCATTCCCACTCCATTTTCAATTACTTAATACAACATATATTGTAAAATAAAAGGAGTATATTAACCTTTTTATAGAAGCAACTTATACTACATGATTCTCTTTTTGGTCATCATATCCTGTAAATGCTATAACAAATTAATTTGCATTCTGCATAAATGACGCAGCGGATTATACAAAAATTGATGATACGATGAAAGTAGCAATCGGTGGATTGATGGATACTGAAATGCCCAAATTCGTTGATCCGAAGATACCGAATTCTAGCTATCCCAAACACGTTGATCGCGCACGATACCATGTTCAAAGATCTGCGATTCTTCGCACGTTGATCTAGCGCACTAGATTCCGTGAATCGGCTTCTGCAGTCGTTGAATCGAGCGCACTCGATTAACCGAAAGAGGAGATAGGAGATTACACTCAACTAGCAATTTGGTGAAAGCACAGAGCTAACAAAACAAGAGTTTTTATTCAAATCAACTAAACTATTACAAATGGCACCACCGGCCTATTTATAGAAGTTACAAATCACAACACAAATCTGTACAACTCTTAAGTCGGCATCGACTTACGACTCAACTTTCACGACTCAGCGACTCACGAGTTACAACACAAATATTTACAACACTTTGGTCATGTACGACTTATAACCTGCGACTTACGACTTATAACAGAACGACTTAACAATATGTACAACATGACGACTCAACAACAATACAGAACTATATCAGCCCATAAGTCGTTTACGACCTAAATACAACAAATCTCAGCAAACACCCACGACATACGCCTTATCAATGCTTCACGAGTTAACACTGCCGCGACTCACGACTCAACAACAACCGACTTAACCCTGTTTACGACTTAAGGATTTCAGACAACTTTAACTGAGTCGTAGGTCGTAGACGACTTATCTTAAGTCGTGAGCTTCCTTCTTCAGCATCCTTGTTAGGTCGTAGACGACCTAAATCATTGCCTTTAAGTCGTAGCCTCTTTCCCTTAAGTCGTGGACGACTTAAATCTCCTTCCTTAGGTCGTGACCCTTTACCTCTTGCTTCGTTAAGTCGTGGACGACTTATAGTTGTTTCGTTAAGTCGTGGACGACTTAGGTCTTCAGCTTCGTTAAGTCGCGAACTCAAAGTAACTTCTCCCTCTGGTTCCCAGTTGAGTCGGGAACGACCTAAAACTTCTTCTCCAGCTTTGCTAAGTCGTGGACGACTTAGGCCATGGAAAATTCTGTGTTGCGCTGCATCATTCTCCCCTGGTTGAGAAAAATTCGTCCTCGAATTTGTAAATTCTTCCACATCGGCTCGTTCATCCCCATAATATGGTACGAGATGTTTAACATTAAACACATCAGATGTATACACATCCTCCGGCAGCTTCAACATATAAGCATTTTCATTAATCCATTTCACGACTTCTACAGGACCAATTTTCCTGGCTTTCAACTTGTTATAAGCGCCCACTGGAAAACGATCCTTCGTTAACACCGCATATACCAAATCTCCTTCATTAAACTCAACACTTCTTCGCTTCAAATCTGCAGAGCGTTTATACTTCTCATTCGCCTTCTCTAATCGCTCCTGAACGATTTTATGACATTCAGTCAACCCTTCAACAAAATCAGCAGCTCGCTTGACCGTCCCCTTTGGTTGTGGTATTACCGTTAAACCCAGTGGTCCCTTTGGTAAGCTTGAATACACTATCTAAAATGGACTGAAACCCGTACTACAGTTTACAACATGATTATGAGCAAACTCCGCTTGACATAACTTCACATCCCAACTCTTCAGATTATCCTTCACAAGGCATCTTAACAAGTTTCCCAACGATCTGTTAACTACCTCTGTTTGCCCATCAGTTTGTGGATGGTAAGCGCTACTAAAATTCAACTTCGTTCCGACCATCTTCCACAAACTTAGCCAAAAATGACTCAGAAAACGAGTATCCCTGTCCGACACAATCGATTCTGGCAATCCATGAAGTCGATATATCTCTTTGAAAAACAACTGGGCAACATGAACAGCATCTGCCGTCTTCTTACAAGCAATAAAATGTGCCATTTTCGAAAATCGATCAACCACCACATAAATGGAATCGTTTCCACGCTGTGTTATCGGCAACCCCAACACAAAGTCCATACTCACATCAACCCAAGGCTTAGTTGGTACAGGTAACGACATATATAATCCAGCATTGGTCGCGGTTCCTTTCGAAACCTGACAGATGTGACATCGTTCCACAAACCTTTCCACTTCTTTCCTCATTGATGGCCAAAAGTAAGATTGAGAAATCAATTGTAAGGTCCGGTCCCTACCCACGTGGCCTTCTTCATGTAGCTCTTTCACAATTTTCATTCTCAAACTACAATCAGGTATGCACAATCGATTTCCTTTGAACAGAAAACCATCTACCATCATAAACTCATCCGTCTATCCCTCCTTGATTTTATCAACAAACTTTGCAAAGTAAGGATCATCGACAAATAATTCTGGTAGTACTTCAAACCCCGTCACTTCAACCTTCATTGTAGTTACCAAGTGATTTCTTCTACTTAACGCATCCGCAACACGATTCATCACTCCCGATTTGTGTTTCACAACAAATGTAAACTGTTGCAGATATGCAATCCATGATGCATGTCTCGCTGAAATCTTGTCTTGCCCTTGTAAATGCTTTAACGCCTCATGATCAGTGTAAAGAACAAATTCCTTCTGGAATAGATAATGTCTCCAGTGTTTAATAGCTTGCACAACAGCATAAAATTCCACATCATATGTACTGTATCTCATCTTTGCTCCTGATAACTTCTCGCTAAAGTATGCAATTGGACGTCCCCTCTGACTCAACACTCCTCCAATCCCAACCTTTGATGCATCAGTATGTAGCTCAAACAACAACTGAAAATCTGGTAATACTAGAATTGGTGCAGACGTCAGCAACTCCTTGATCTTCCCAAAAGCATCTCCTGCTTCCTCTGACCATGAAAACTGTTTACCCTTCATACAATATGTAACAGGCGCCATCACACTACTAAAGTGTGGAATAAATCTTCTGTAAAATGAAGCCAACCCATGAAAACTCCGAACCTCTGTTATCGTCTTAGGTTGTGGCCAATCTCTAATCGCCTCCACTTTACTCCGGTCCACCTGTATCCCATCCTCTGATACAATATACCCCAGAAATAAAACACTATGCGTCATGAACACGCATTTCTTCGTTGCAGCATAAAATTGTTCTTGTCGCAGTACTATCAACACTTCTCTCAGATGATTCAAATGTTCCTTTGGACTTCCACTATATATCAGAATATCATCGAAATACACCACCATAAACTTCCCAATGAATGGTCTAAAAATCTGATTCATCACCCTCATAAATGTACTTGGCGCATTTGATAAGCCAAATGGCATTACCAACCATTCGTATAGACCCTCCCTGGTTTTAAAAGCAGTCTTCTACTCATCACCTGGCCTGATACGAATTTGATGATATCCGCTCTTCAAATCAATCTTCGAAAAGATAGTAGCCCCGCTCAATTGATCTAGCAATTCATCCAACCTCGGCATTGGAAATCTATATCTCACAGTAATCTTATTCAATGCTCGACTGTCAGTGCACATTCTCCACGTCCCATCCTTTTTTGGTACAAGTAATGCTGGTACAGCACATGGACTCAGGCTTTCCTGCACACGCCCTTGTTCAAGCAATTCTTCCACTTGCCTTCGCAACTCCTCATGCTCTTTTGGACTCATTCTGTAGTGTGGTCTGTGAGGTAACACAGCTCCTGGAACAAGATCAATTTGATGTTGAATATCTCTCAACGGCGGTAACTCCGTTGGTAACTCCTCTGGAAATACATCGTCAAATTCTTTCAGTACTGGTTTTACTTCTTCTGGTATTTCCACCACTTCATGACTCTCACGTCCAATCAACAGGAATACTTCAGGCTCCTCTTCTACTTCTTTAACAAACTCCTTCAAGGATAATAAAGTTTTCAGCTCTTCAATCTCCTCCAGTTTGTTTTCTTCCTGTTGTTGCTTCTTCAGAACTAGAGTAATCTTCGTGCCTTCAAACATAAAGCTATAACTGTTGGTACGTCCATCATGTTGCACCGCCCTATCATACTGCCACGGTCTCCCCAGCAACAAATGACATACGTCCATGTCTACCACATCGCACCAGATTTCGTCTTTATATTTCTTCCCGATTGAAAAATTCACACAAGCCCTTCGTCCAACCTTCACCTCCCCGCCTTTTCTCAACCAAGCCAACTTGTACGGTTTCGGATGTTTCTCAGTCTTCAATGCCAATTTCCTCACCGCTTCTGAAGAAATTATATTATCACAGCTTCCAGCATCAATAACAAATTTGCAAACTTTCCCTAGAATAGTACATGTCGACTGAAAAATATTGCTCCTCAACCAACTACAATCCTCCTCTAGCTTTGGTGTTAAACAGGACCTCCTCATCATTAGATTATAACCTTCGTCTCCCGACACTTCTTCTTCCTCCTCATCAGGTGGTGAATTGGAACATTCAGCTTCTTCATCCTCATCCTCAACCTCCGCTATCACAGCTCGTTTCTTCGGTTTTGGACATTCATTACTTTTGTGGCCCATTTTTTGGCAATTGTAACACTTGAAACCATTATTGACTTTCATCTTCCCAACCTCATTCACAACTGGTTTTGCAACAGCTTTTGAAACATTAGAACTTCCACTAACACCCTTCACTTGATTGTTGGAATTTGTAAACACACCACCTCCTCGTCTTCCCTGTTTCTCCCAAGTCAACGCTTTCTGGTGTGCTTCTGCTACAGATATGGGATCAAACATATTCACCATATCCTGTATTTGCATTCTCAACCCTCCAACAAATCTAGCTGTCAGCTGCTCCTCCGTCTCCATAATATCATTTCGTGCAATTAGCTGATAGAACTCATCTGCATAATCATTTACTGACTTCGTGCCCTACCTCAAGTTCTGCAAACGTTGATACATCAGAGATTGATAATTGTAAGGTAAGAACGTTGTTTTCATCAATTTCTTCATCCTCTCCCAAGATTCAACCTTTGACTTCCTCATTCGTTCACGTGTAAGCTTGGTTTGCTGCCACCATGCCAAAGCTCTTCCCATCAACCTTGTAGCAACCAACTTCACTCTACGTTGTTCAGGAACTTCCTTGAAGTCAAAAATCTCCTCCACATTAGCCACCCAATCCAAAAACTCCTCAGCTTGCATACCACCTTTGAATTCCGGTATTTCAGTCTTCATCCCAGACTCCCACTTGTGATCATATTCCGATTGATTTCTTCCTTGGCCTCGCCCATGAACACTACCTCCATCTAACTCCTCTTCAAAATCAGATGTATATCGATGTCGATCCTGACCACCAACATCTCTACTACCATCACGTCTACCACCACCATCCCTTCTACTAGCATTCCTCCGATCATGTTCTCGATCGTCAACATTTCTATAACTTTCTCGGCTCACACTTCTATGATCATTATCATTACTTCTCTCTCGATTGGAATGTGGCGAAACTCTACTTCTTCCGTGGTTAGATTCAGGTGAAACCCTTCTCTGATTTTGATTCATCTCCAACATCATCTTCTCTAAACGACCAATTCCTTCATTAAGCTTTTCACTAAAATTTTCATTAATTCTTTGCTCCATCTCATCAGCTTCTTCTCTTCTATACAAAGCTTCTACATTTTGATGACGATTAGCTCTCCTTGGTGGCATGATTCAAAATTTCTCAAACACTTCAACAAATTCACACTTCAAGTTTCAAATACCTTTCGAACTTAGATCCGAAATGATATGGATCGAAAACTCCCACTTTGTTGCAATTTGCGACGAACACGAGGAACTGATATGGATCGAAAACTCCCACTTTGTTGCAATTTGCGACGAACACGAGGAACTACAAGCTCGCGGCTGTGAATGATATAGCTCGGCTCGACTTGATCTCTTCAAATTTCTTCAAAGAATTGGCTCCAAGATTCGATTTAGCTATGATTGGCTAAAACAAGCTCTGATACCAAACTGACGCAGCGGATTATACAAAAATTGATGATACGATGAAAGTAGCAATCGGTGGATTGATGGATACTGAAATGCCCAAATTCGTTGATCCGAAGATACCGAATTCTAGCTAGCCCAAACACGTTGATCGTGCACGATACCGTGTTCAAAGATCTGCGATTCTTCGCACGTTGATCTAGCGCACTAGATTCCGTGAATCGGCTTCTGCAGTCATTGAATCGAGTGCACTCGATTAACCGAAAGAGGAGATAGGAGATTACACTCAACTACCAATTTGGTGAAAGCACAAAGCTAACAAAACAAGAGTTTTTATTCAAATCAACTAAACTATTACAAATGGCACCACCGGCCTATTTATAGAAGTTACAAATCACAACACAAATCTGTACAACTCTTAAGTCGGCACCGACTTACGACTCAACTTTCACGACTCAGCGACTCATGAGTTACAACACAAATATTTACAACACTTTGGTCATGTACGACTTATAACCTGCGACTTACGACTTATAACAGAACGACTTAACAATATGTACAACATGATGACTCAACAACAATATAGAACTATATCAGCCCATAGGTCGTTTACGACCTAAATAAAACAAAGCTCAGCAAACACCCACGACATACGCCTTATCAATGCTTCACGAGTTAACACTGCCGCGACTCACGACTCAACAACAACCGACTTAACCCTGTTCACGACTTAAGGATTTCAGACAACTTTAACTGAGTCGTAGGTCATAGACGACTTATCTTAAGTCGTGAGCTTCCTTCTTCAGCATCCTTGTTAGGTCGTAGACGACCTAAATCATTTCCTTTAAGTCATAGCCTCTTTCCCTTAAGTCGTGGACGACTTAAATCTCCTTCCTTAGGTCGTGACCCTTTACCTCTTGCTTCGTTAAGTCGTGGACGACTTATAGTTGCTTCGTTAAGTCATGGACGACTTAGGTCTTCAGCTTCGTTAAGTCGCGAACTCAAAGTAACTTCTCCCTCTGGTTCCCAGTTGAGTCGGGAACGACCTAAAAATTCTTCTCCAGCTTTGCTAAGTCGTGGACGACTTAGGCCATGGAAAATTCTGTGTTGCGCTGCATCAATAAATATATAAATACTATCAACCACTATAAAAATTTTAGCATAGTATTGTATATATTAAAAACTTAAAACACTCATGATTGTAGAATATGATTTCATAGATAGTTCAAATTTAAATATTTCTCTAACTTGAGAATAAGATATGGGAATTTTTTTAAAGATATACATGTTGACATCAAAATTACATATAAATATGTATGAATGAATTTTTCAAGAGATGGAAAACTATCGCCATATTTTTCAGTTTCGATGGTTACTGATTTTTTTCTTAAAGTTAAAATTATCAATATATATCAACTCCTTATCACTCTAACTACTTGGACAGAGATGTAGTCAAAATCTTATACCGCTTAATATGTTAAACATAAATTTTCAAAATATATTAGAAATCCCTTTTCAAATAAACAATCAATGCAAAGGAAAAATAATATGAGGATATCTTTCCCAAACAAAGTAACGTGAATTAAGAAATTATGTATAAATAACTACATGTTCATTGTAGTTTTTATCTGAATTTAGTGTCAGCAGAAATAATACTACAGTGTTAATTGTTGACTAAAATATACAATCTAGAATTGGCATCCCAAATAATAGAACCTTCATCTATTCCACATATTTGGTTATATATTTCGTGATCATATAAGGAGTTATGATAAATGCATGGTTTTATGGTATTGTTTTCACATTAATTTATTTTCATTTAATGTCAGCTCATAAATAATTAGCAAATTTTGTTATGGCAGCCAGTGTCCGTAAGAAGACTTTAAATTTTTACCAGTCAAATAAAAATGATAGATTAAAAAAACAAAACTTTCAACATGCCTTATTTAGCTTTTGCCTTTGCTTCCACGATCTTTTAAAATCAACATTCATCATATAACAGCGGTAGCTCATATTAGCATATTTCAGATCTAAAGAAGCAACCACCTGTAATAAAATGTTGAATGATTTGTGTCCAATATTTACACTTAATGTCATATTCTATAGTTATTTTACAAATTAGTGGACAAAAAACTTCATATCTTTTTGAGGAAAATCTAAACATAAGTATTAAAATATTATAAATTGTTGACGATAGTATAATTGGTTTTTGATTAAAGCAGCAATTTTCAAAGCATAAACACATCACTCAGTTGTACTTCTTAAGCTTTTCAAAGCAAAACTATCATTTTACTTATGTTATAAATTAAAAGGGATGTCATTTACTCGTGTTATCAAATTTCAGCATATCAATCATGTTATGTTCTGAAGCATTAACAAAGCAAACATTAAACTAATACCAAACCAAAATAATAGCATTGAAATTAAGGGGCATGAATGAAAATAAAAATTAGTAGAAGCAATATCTTAACAATTACCTTATAAGTGTTCACAATTATAAAAAACTCTGTTTTTAAGCCACATTCTTCATTGGAATTCATGAAATTGTGAGCTTTGACATTGAGATGGAGAAGATCAGTAAATCTGCAAAAAGAAGAAATCCATTTTAGAAATTCAATTTGTTCATTCTTTTGGCATATGTTGGGACAACGTAGGTCATTAAAAAGGTTAATTTTAAGGCATACATGAGTATGAAGGAGCACTTATTTTGATGAACAGAAACTAAATCATATGTTTTGAATGCTAACTTTTCAATTATTATAGGGCTGATACTAATCAATTTAAACAAAACAGCAGTAAAACTAAATAGTTTAACAAAACTTATCAAAACGAACTACTTTCACACCTTGATTGAGAACAGCCTATTTTCTAGTAGATATACTGGCAATTGCATCATCCGATCTGCCTTCAAAAACCTAATCTAATTATAACATCAGATCAAAATTAGGCAAACATCAAATTATGTCAAATAAATAAAGGAAAACCAAAGACAGTTAACGGAAATTCAACATCCGATTTGAAAAACCTAATAAAATGAAATTATTTCCGCTACAAAAACTAACCCCGATACAGATTTCTTTCTATAATCAACCATCCAAAAACCAATTCGCAAAGCATCATAATTGAGGGATTTGAGGAAAGAGAGGAACATAAATGGTTAAGGTTGAAGAACAAAACGTGGGGAAGAAAACATGAGGAAATAACTTTCCACGATTTGGAATAGTTTGGGATTTGTTAAACATTAAACGGAGTTAATAACCTGACCGTTAGGGATGACGCGTCCATTAGTATACCATCTGATATATATTTTGTACGTAAATCCCTAACGTCCTTTGTCTTTCTGTTAAGTTAGGGTTAAATCCGAGGCTTTTTGTTATATAGAATATATAATTTCAGTTTTAATAATTTATTTATTTAAATATACATATTTAAATTTAATTAAAGATATATTAGTTAATATTTTAAGATACAGTCTTAAATTTTAAAATATTTTACTAATTCTTAATTAGATATTTTAAATACAAAATTTGAATTTAAAATTTAATGACTTAGTCAAAATTAATTAGATATTTTATAATTTATTTTTTAAACTCCATTCCAAAGAGTAGAGCCCCAACCAAGCTAGTCCAACCAGAGCCAGGAATGGGAGGTTAGCCTGCCCAATAGGAAGCATTTGTTTCCATAACCATGTTTTTTTGGATTTACGGGAAACACAACTTCTCGCCTTGAGGGAGTAGGGCAGATGGGTATCGAACTCGTGATATTTTATAATTTATTATATAAATAAATAATTTTAAACTTTATAGTTAAATTTATGCATTATAAATATATTAAACATTGTTTTGAGAAAATCATCACATATACATAAATGGCGAATATATATGTTATAGATGCAAATCTCAACATTTATATACATTGATATTACTCATGTAAACATATATGTTGCACTTGCACAATATACACATATGAGTATATAATGATATACTCATTAATCACATTAATTATAAATTTATTAAAATTCATTAGTCAATTAAATTAGAAAATTAAATAAAATTAGATTTTATTTGATTAATCCTGATTGAATTTAGCTCATCCCTTTAGACTTCATAGGCCCAACAGATCTAGAAATAGGAAACTTATTGAAATCTACCTATTTATCCACTAAGACCTGACCCGATTCCTTCAATGGTATCGGTGCCCAATTAGCCCATGCTATCTAAATTCGAAGTATTATAACTAACTTATTAAAACCTACCCGTTTAGTTGGATGTTTAGAAAGGTAGCGTCTAAAGTTGGGTTGTTGGATAATCAAGTACTTTGTCCTACCTAGTCATTGGCCTGACTTGAAGAATGATGCAAGTCCAAAGGTCATCCCCAATATAAAGACCCGAATTGATTTTGGGCCTTGGTCAAATTATTAATATCTGTTTTGAAAATTTAAACAACGTTTTAAATTTAAAAGTTAAGTATAAAATATGATAGGAATTTTATTGATATTATAAAATATTTTTCAAAATCATTTTAAAAAGTTAATTAATTGATTTGGAAATTTTATATAATTAATTGGATTAATTAAATAAAAAATTAAATTAAAAGTTAATTAATTAAATTAAAACATATATAATGATATTGTATATTTATACCAAATGTTTAAGATAAACAATTATAAATTTTCAAATTAATTATTTTAACTAAAATTATTTTAATTTATAAAATTAATTAATTTTTAATTAATAAATAATATATGTATATATATGATGATATTTTTATATTACCATAAATTTTATAGTATATAAACATATTCAACTTTAAAATGTTTAAAATGAGTAAAACTAAAATAATTAAAGTGTTAATTAATTAATTAATTATGATTTAATTATTAAACTAGAACTATATTGAATATGATTTAATTATAAAAGGCGGAATTGTGATAAACCTAATTAGATTTAAGGAATAAATACATATGTATAGTACGTATATCATGATTTCAAATGTTAGACACACTTGGATCACAAGGGTATTTCATAAGAAATACATAAGTCGATATCACTTAATTAAATATATTAAATTATGAATCTTTAATATAAATGTTCTCCTCTATCATTTATATATTAATAAATTACTTGCATGCTCTTTAGTTGTTGAGATATGCTCAAGCTAGAGATGTTATATGTAATATTACTAATACATTTACTAAACAAGGTAAGAGACATCATGTATTTGTTGAGCTTTCCTCAAGGTACGTGTATTATACTTAGACCGTCATGAAATTGTAGGTACGAGTGAATAACCTCTCTTGATTTTTTGAGCTTTCGTTAAGGTCAGGATGAGATTAGGGCAAAGATCACATGCTAGGAGTAGTATATGATGCAACCGAACATGTGTTATCCATCACATGTGGGCCTATGATTTGTTAAGCTTTCCTCAAGGTCAGAATCCTAAGGTGTGCTAGTCCAAACACCCACTAGAGAAATCAAAAGATTTCCATGTTTTGTTTTAGGGTTTTGAGAAATATCAAATTTTAGTGGGAGCTTTATTAGATAAATGAAACGCATACATTTAAAATTTCTAATATTTTAAGAATATATGCTATAAAAGTTAAAATAATATACTTTGATAAATTTGTGCAACTAATATAACTAAAAAAATGTTATCGGTTAAAATATAAAAATGTACTGAATTAAAAAATTGATATAGAAATATAAAATATACTTACCAATAAATATTTTTACATGTTGTCAATTCAAGGCCCATACAAGTGCCTAAATATACAACTACTAAATACGTTCGTAATTTGCTCACTTACGTGTTTATTTGCCTAAGACTGTGTATTGTCTTATATGAGTTTCAAACTCTAAAAACGATATAAGAATATGGATATTTGAATCATATCCAATCACATACAAATGTTATATGGTGAAAGTTTGCAATTCTTAATGTATGAAACCTCGCTGAAATTAGTTCATTCGAAATAAGCAAATAAACTATAATGTAAGATCGTGTATTCTATACGATTGATTATATTAAAGATCATGTTATGTTACATGTAAGACTAAACCAAGACTTACAAGAACCGTCTAAGAATTCAATCACTGAAATGCCAGTTTGATCAGTCTGGTAAAGGATGACCAAATACACTTTTGTAAAGCATACTTTACAGTCTGGTAGTAAGGGCTTCCTTTTTAAATGGTTCGACCATTTGGAAAGGAAAACAAGTGTACAAAAGTGGATGTAACTTAAAGTACAGTTATGATGAAGAGAGTGAATGATCACTTCTGCTTCATGAAGAGATATTGGGAAGAAAATTGTATAAAATACTAAAATATAGTTAATATAGATTTAGAAATATGATTTCTATTCAAAATGTATTTTCAAATAAAAAAATATTTTTAATAGAATTTATTTCTTTGAGCTTAAGATATTTAATCAGAAAACTCTTGATTTTAAACGAGTTACATTAAATGAAACAAATAACTCATATTAAATGGTTGAATAGAACTTCGTACTTCGTACACTATTATAGTAGTGGTAGAAGTAGTAGAAGCATATAATATAGGACTTCTTAGTGAATGCATCAATGTTATGAAAAATGTTTTTGTTAATATGCCAAATATTAGTTATGAAATAATAACTATTTTCAGTAAGTGCGAGAAAACCTCCACTAGCGATCCCTCTTTCCTAGGAACCCATGGTTACGAATTAACATCGAACTAACGAAAGAACCCATTACATGATAGGGTGCAGCTAATCTTCTAATATTAAAACAAAGAAATAAGGATAAAAGGCATTTTGACTGAAAACAGACATAGTTTTACTTCAAAATGAATATTACGAATATTCGTTGTAAGATAACACTATACTAATGGTATTTGCTTTCATAAAAAAGGTGATGCATTAGAAGATATAGAAGTATCTGAATTTTTCATAAATATCTTGGAATCATGGACCAAGCCATAATTTGAGAAATAATTCTTTAATTATATGATTATGAATCATATAGTGCTAATGAATTTAATCTTAAATGATTAAGGGCAAATCATCTATTTAGTGTGAAGGACATAAGAGTTGGTGAACTCTTTGGATTAATACATATAGATGTATGCAATTGTAAGTCAAATGATTCAAAAGTTGTTCATCATATTTCATTAAATTCATCGATGAATTATCACTAATATTACACGCAATATATCTATGGTAAACTCATAGAATATAAAATGGAAGTAAATAACATAACATGCAAATGGAAATAAAACGATTCAATTTTATCAAATATGCAAGTATATTGGAAAGGAGTTCCAAATGTACCTAAAATGAATAAAGATTTGATTTCAAATGTCATTCCTCCCTATGATATATAATGATGTATCAAAAAGGAATAATCCAACTTTGTTTGACAAAGTAGATTAATGATGCATAAAGTTGAATTAACTTTTTTGTAAGATCTTTTACTTAAGAATAAGTATATAAGGTTAAGATACATTTAAAACATAACATATGAGATCATATAAGAGCATATAAGAAACCCCTACATATCCTAGGTCAAGGAGTTGGCAGATTGTGTGAGTTGAGAGATAGCATATGATATTTGTTTGCAAAGGATCTTATGTGGACCACCCCAAATAAGTTTAGGGCCAACCAATATTAGTTGATCAACTTATGTTATGAACATAAGTACTATAAACTCGAAATTAAGTTAGTTGTATATATGTGATTCATAAAATGTTTATGAATATCCATTTCGTTGCACAGATAAATAATTGTTTCAAGAAATGCCAACTTCGAGACAAGGAATTTCTTTTAGAAATTATTAGTAGTAAAATGGATTTGGATACGATCCAAAGATAAAACTGATTATGAAGGTGAAATCAAATACCAAGCCTAAACTAACACAACATATTAGAAATCTAATTAGAATTCTTGAACATTAAAGAGAAATTTTAAATTTCTTATCACCGTGGAGAAAATACAATTTTCTCAGCTATCAATAAGCCATTAAGAGTATTGACTCTGCTATATGGCATGATGTGAAAATCTGGAATGGATTGTAACTACATTATCAAAATATTTTTGATAATTGTATCCGAAAAAGAAATGATCCATCGGCCATAAATTTGTCATTGAGAAGAAGATTACTATAGTTGGAATATAGAAAGCAACGTTGATAAGAATGATAACATAAATTTCAATTGTTAAAATCTATGTAGTTAATATTGGATAATATCGCCAATTATCCTCGATATATTTCATATCGCTCCTTCACTTATTTTTTTTTCCAAAATATCATTACCGATGTATCATTCGATATTTGTCGATATATTGCTTCGATATTTTGTCGATGTATAGCTCTAATTTTTAGCGTAAAATCCTCGATATTTTCTAAGGATATCATCCATTATTTTATGTCTTAGAGAATAAATTTACAAATAAATATCTTCACATTCTCAATATTTGTTTTGGTATACGGTGAATGACAATACATTGAAATCCAAATGGATTAATTTAGTTTGTTTTAACTATAATATTTTAGTCTATTTCATTCGTCTTTTAACAAAGAAAATTCTATTTTTCCATTATTTTATTTGTTTTATTTCGTGTGAAGACTTTACCACCAAAAACCATATCGTTTGAAAGCTACTTCTCTTTTTAGTTATATTTTGGTTCACCATTTCTAATTGGTAAGTTAGGTTATGAAAATTAATTTTATTAGTTATCATCATGCACCAAGAACTAAAACATTAAAGGGAAGTATAGTTATATATTTGAAAAATTGATAAAAACAAGCTCGAAGTTGTAGTTGATGTTAAATCAACATTAATTATTTGATAAATCAAGTGAAAATGAAAATGAAAAAAAGTTAAATATGGAAAAAATTGCACATTAACAGTGATGGTTAGATGACTTAAAAAATGAATATAGTACAAAAATGAATAAAATAATAAATATGCATATTATATGAATTTCTCGATTTTTATAAGCTTATTCTATGACTTTTGTTTAATAGAATATCCCGATAAACGTATTGTGATCTATAAACTATATTCAATCACTCATTAGTGGTAATTTGGCAATATTGATCGAACTATTTGAAAACATAAGTAGACTATAGTTTATAACATGTTTTATGCATGTCCGGTATATCATAGATATTATTCGATATTCTCACAATATTTCAAAAATCTCATATCAGTACTTTACCGATATGTACCCGATATCGATATTAACTACTTTGGTTGAAATTAACGTAACATATTTGTTGTTCAACATGCTTAAGTTATGTAACAACCCGCATATTTATCGATTTTATATCTAAATATTTTATTTAAATATTTTATCGTTAATCGGATTTTGGTACGAAAAGCTACTTTTTGCATACGATCAAATTAGGACTCAAGACCACTTCCATTGAGTTCAAAATGACGTTTGCGATCTTTTTGAGTGTAAGCTTTGGAATGTTTGGAGATAGTGGAATTTTCATCACTTTTTGCTTTGGATCTTTAGTTTTGGTTGAACCACTTGTTAACTCAGCCCAACCCCTTCCTTCTCTTCATACTTCATTTCTAATTTCTTAAACTTTGAAGCTTTATCAAAAATGGTGGAGGGAATGGGAAATTAAAACTCCAAACTCAAATTCAATTGCAAATCCAACATTCAACTCCAAATTCAAGTAGAAGATATTGAATTCAAGCTTTGGATTGCTTCTCCTTGCTTTCAAGCTTCATCTTCATCCATTTTAGTGAAAAAGGTGAGATTTTTATCTCACATCTTACCTATAACTGTCATTGGACTGTTGGGAATGATTCCCTATCGCATTGCATGTACATTTTCTTATGGTTTGGATTGAATTGGTGAGAAACCGAATTTTTCAGCGTTTTTGGCAAAGCCTGGGCCTTAGGTCGCACTGTCTCGAAGTCTCTATCTGCAGATTTTCGTTCTGGCCTTAGGTCGCTCGCCCGGAGTTAGGTCGTAGGTCGCTCACTATTGCTTCTGGCATTAGGTCGTGGAAAAGATAGGTCGTAGGTCGCTCGGCTTGTTCGTACCAATTAGGTCGCGTACCCCTTTAGGTCGCGTACCAGTTAGGTCGCGCACCCCTTTAGGTCGCGTACCAGTTAGGTCGCGCACCCCTTTAGGTCGCGTACCAGTTAGGTCGGGCACCCCTTTAGGTCGCGTACCAGTTAGGTCGTGCACCCTTTTAGGTCGCATACAACCGTTAGGTCGCTCGGCCCATTTTCCTTAGGTCGTTAACTCTTTAGGTCGCATGACCTTATCTTTTTAGGTTGTTAGACCTTACTCCCTGAAGGTCGCTTGACTAGCTTGTATCCACTAGGTCGCTCAATCACCTATTCCACTAGGTCGCTCGACCACCTATCCATTAGGTCGCTCGCCCGCTTTACCTTTAGGTCGTAGGCCGCTTGGCTTCACTAGGTCGCTTGTCTTCACTAGGTCGTACCGTTTTGGATGGGGCACTGCCCCCTAGACCCCTGCGACCTGACCGGGCAGGTCGAACCCCGTAGCGGGGGTGTTGCCCCCGCACCCCTACCTTGGGGGGTTGCCACCCCCTGGACCCCCCTCCGTAGGGGATCTTATCTGAAAAACATTCAACAGAACTTCCACTTTGATGTATTTTGAGCTGATTTCCTTGGATTTTATTCATGTCTTCGTATGTGAATTTCTGTGATTGATTGTTCTACAATCATTTTTGTGTTTTGTCACTTTAAAAATATGAAGGTTTCAATACTAGTAGTAAATATCAAAACTCTTTTATCAAAACATTTTCAACTCTATTTTTAATACCAAACTCGTTTATAAAACCATTTTCCAATCTATTAGTATATACAAGCCTTTACCTCACTCGGATGAGAAATCTAATTAAATGGCTTAGCAAAACAAGTGGTATGAAACGCTTGCGTTTACTTCGTCGGTTAATTCTTGGACTTGTTCGATTGAACCTCTTGTGACAATTTTCTAGTGAAGATCTACAGTTTGTTCATAAATATTTGAGTTAAGCAAGTGGTTATGGGACATGAAGCTAAACTCATATATTTACTGGCTTGGTGTGATTGACACTTCTTCATGATCATGACGATCATTTTTGTGATTTAGACTAGCGATTGAGCGATGTCTCTTTGTCTGCGAGGGAGACTAGACCCCGCTTGTGTGATGTTTCTACTCACATATATGGGGTAGCGCCCCATGGTCTTCGGGCCGTTCGTGTGTCAAAATTTAATGGATAGCTTCCATGAGATAGCTTCTCGTTCTTGTGTTACACGTGTTGGTGAGTTTTCATGCTCCCGTTCTTGTGATAGGCCTCCCCCCTTCTTGTGACTTCTGGATTTCTTGTGATGATTTCTGGAATTTTGTGCTTCACCAATTTTCGTGATTTCTATTGATAAGTTTTATCAATTTTTGGGCATTGGTGAATTTGTGTGTCATTACCTTTTTGGTGAATTTGGATCTCTGTGAAGATTCTTGTGATATCGATTTATTTCTTATTGATGTTCATTTACATACTTATAGTAGTATGCTATTATGGTTATTCCATATTTATGCCATATCATTTATTTTATATCATGTCATCTGATATTTATAGCTAGACTGATCCGTTTATTATTTTCTTATAAATAATACTCGGGGTCAGACCGAGATGTTTCAGGTGCTTCTGCTTGACTTCTCTCTTGGGATTACTCTGACTTTTGGCTAACTACTTAGATTAGTAGTTTTTGGATGTATACATTTGAGATATAGACTCTTTAATGTATACTTATTCTTTTGTGTAGCACATGTTGCTATTCTTTTGTATTATCGTGGATCTTTCTGACCACTACTCTGATGTACACTTTCATGTGTTATATATATTCATATCGTTTTCCGCCTTAGTGATATGGTTGTCTGTGACTGATTTATGTTTTGTTTGTTCCTATGTTTGTTTCCGAAGACTTTATATAGTCACTGTGTGATAGCTTTGAGTTTGAATCGGTATGTCGGACTTCCTCTTATGCATGTTATTCTATCCGACATATCGGTGCTCGCACAAAGCAATTACACGGATGGCCGCTCCTCAACAGCCTTATTCTCCGTGCTAGTTGACAGCATTACACCGTAGTGTTCTTGGCTAGCGTGGGTATAGAGGTGGGGCGTCACAAGTTAATTCAGATTTTACTTGCAAAGTTATCGCCAATATGATTTTGATTTTTTTTGTATGCGTCTATATATATGTTGAAATATAAAATTCTAAATAATGATTTAGAATGGGCTATTTGCACATAACAACCAAAGCATCTCAAAGTCAGTGGGAGCAATACCGAGTTTGAGGGTTTCACATATGATTCAAGAACTAGTATGAAAGTATTATTCGATAAAAATTAGAGTGAAATAATGCTTTGATAGAAATATCAAATAGTTTGAATTTATGTCAAAACGTAGAGGAAGCATGGTTCTATAAGAAAAAACTATAAAGGTATTAAAATATTTCTAAAAATATAAGTAAACAAAAAACTTATGATTATTAGCGATGCAACGACCCGTATTTTTTGATAATTAAAAATATTAAATTAAATAAGATTTTGAAATTTAATATTGTGATAAATTAAAATTTATGAGTTATTAATGAGAAAAATAATTTGAATATGATTTAATAATGTTGTTTGAATGTTATTGATGATTATTTTAATGTAATTTCAATCAATTGAAATAATTATAAAGTTAATTTGGTTAAAATTGTAAATAAGGAATAAAATGATTGTTAGAATCAATTGTTGAAATTTAATGTAATTAAATATTGCTGTTAATATGGTGAAGGATGATAACGGTAAAATAACAATGTAATAAAATGTAAACTTATGTTAATAAAATTCATAGAGTATTGTTGATTGAATAATAAGAATGTAAATCAAAATAAATGAATTTATTGGAATTTAAATTATAATTAATGAATTTATTACAATTGTAATTGAACGCTGTAATTAGTGCAATATTTAAATATTGGATTTGATATGGAAATTTTATTTTAAAAGATTATTAATTTCCGTGTAATCAAGAATGATAAAATGGTTAACCTTTAAATTTGAATTTAAAGGTGATTTAATCAATTTAATAATAATTTATTTAATTAACGTGGAAATTAGCCATTTTGGCCACTGTCTCGGATTTTGACGAAACTAGTTTCATCGGATCCGTAATAGTGAATTATTATAGGATTTCAAGTTTCGTAGCGATTGGACTTATCATTTGATCGTGCGGGTTCGAAACACATAGAAATCAATTAATAAAATTTAAATGAATACAATCTGATTTTAAAAGATAACTTATATATACGATGGAATTAGGGTTTGAAACTAGTTCCATTGAGTTTAAAAATATCGAAAACCTATATTTTGATATATTGGATGACCTAATTTCGTTTTCGGAAACGGAACAAGCTTTTTGGGTCGTTGTTATCGTTTCAAACCAATTCGATATATCCATTCGTTTTTATCTATCTCTGCCTATATATAGGCTATTATAAACCCTAGCAGACTTTTTATTTTATATTTCCTGTACGTACATTTCTTTCTCATCTCCTCTCTCCAATGGTAGACAACCCAAACCCTAGTTTCAATTTCAAAATCAAATCGAAAAATTTAAACTCCTCAAAATGTGTCATATTATATACCGTTGGAAAGCTCTTGACGAGCGCAATCTACTGTTGTAATTTGTTTTTCGATCGGGGTCACGGTTTGGCCAGAATTTGGCGATCTTTCTCGACCGTTCATTCTACGTTTTTGATTTCAACGGTGGATCGTCGACCTTACGACGGTCGGAGGGTTCAGGCATGTAGAGGATGATGAGAGAAGCCGATCCATGGTGGCTGTCCATCTGGAGGTGGCCAAAATTTGCCACGATAGGCGTTCAATGCTAGGGGCGGTCATGGTTTCTCTGGCGATGGAGGAGGGTCGCGCGGCCTTGGAGTGAGGCGCATTGGCACAGCGATGGTAACGGAGGGGTCAGATCGTGGTGGCGAGGCTTAGAAGCGTGTGCGGTAAGAGATGGACGTGGCGGCTGGCTTAATGTGTTCTAGCATGTTGTGATTCTAGGGTTAGAGAAGGTTAACATATTTACCATTCTTCCCTTTGTTTTATTTTATTTTTAATTTAATTTTTCAAACTTCTAACGCTAATAACTTTTGCATACAAACTCGGATTTGGACGTAGTTTCTTTCATTGGGTTCGTATCGAAATTTTGAATAATATGGAACTTGTTTGGTCAAATTTTAAGGCTGTTGGATTTTTGGGCTATATTTGGATTTTAAATCGGCGATAAATCAAAGGTGAGTGATTTAATCCACTCACGAATACTAAATCATCTTATGTGAGTTAAATTAAATTTATGATGTAATTAGAAATTTATTGATTACTGTTTGGTATTTTAAATTGTCATTTAGATTTAATTTGAATTGATATTGAAGTAAGTTGCCATTTAATTTAATATTGAATTTAAATTGTTAATTAAATACCTGATAATGGTAACTAGTTAATTGTTGTGCTTTATTGGCTGATTTGGATGTTGATTGCGATGGATGTTTAATTGTAACATTTTGGATGATTTGATGTTATGTTTATTTTATATGTTGTTATCACACTGCAAGTTCCCTTAGTTATTGTTAGGAAAATCACTATGGGTTGAAATGATCATACCCGAACGATTTTATAGATTAGGAAAAATCGTTATAGGTTGAAATGATAAACCCGAGCGATTTATGGATTTGGAAAATTGTGATTCGGGATACGGGTTGAAATGATATATATCCGAAAATTTAAATCGTGGGTTGAAATGATATATATCCATATCACTTGACCATAGGGTAAAAAACTATATACGGACACCATTGGTCAGTTTTAAATTATTTTCTAAACAGTGAAGTATGTTTGATTTATAAATTTGATTTTAAATTTAATTTAATGTTTTTATTTAAAATTTATATTTGGAAATTAATTTATATTTCAAATTATAAGTTAATATATGGTTTAAAAATGTAATTTTAAGATTTTTAAGTTATAAATTTATTTGGTTTTTAATATATATTTTAAATAGTTTAAAATTTAATTTAATAAACTATTTAAAATAGTTTTAAAGGATTTATTTTAGAATTTAATTTAATAAATATATTTTTAATTTAATATAATTTAGTTTTAATTTAATATAATAAATATAGTTTTAATATAATAAATATAGTTTTAATTTAATATAATAAATATAGTTTGATTTAAGATAATAAATATAGACTTTTATAATAACTTTAATAGATAAAAGATTTTTGTAAAAGGTTTATAAGGGATTTATAAAAGTTTTGTAAGTGATTTTATAATGGATTTTATAAAAGATTTTTATAAAGGATTTTAAAATGGTTTTATAAAGAAGTTATAAAAGTTTTAAAGGATTTATAAACGAACTTGTATAAAAGGATTTGGAAGGGTTTAAGGGAATTTATGTAGAAGCTTATAAAAAAGGAAAGAATTGTAAACTGTTTTGGAATTTATAAACAACTTTATAAATGATTCTAAAAGCATGTAAATAGTATAAATGGTTTAAGAGAGATTTATAAATTATTTTCGAAATTGATTGAAATAAAATCTTCCTTGGCATTTATGAATATATATTTATATTTTCGGAATAAGTATATGGATATTTTGATGTGGTATAAATTGTTTTTTGGATTTATTATTTAAATTATTTTATAAAATGACCATAGTGTGAAAAATATAACGTTTGGTTGTTAAAGAGACTGGGGTCGTATATTGTCATACTCTCTTCCAGTTTCGAAACCACTTTAACAACTGTGCATGTGGTGGAGAATCCAGAACGAAGTAGGATGGTTTGGCGAATGCTTCTGGTATGAGGTAAGAACGTATCCCTGGCCCCCTCTGGTCAGCTTGAGATAACTAAAACATGAGAAATTGACGGACCAAGTGAGGTCGCTCCTCCGATCGGACACACTTCTTTGATACCATATCTGTTACTTTGTGATTGATTTGGTGGCCACCTTTGATTTGATTATGGGAATGTTGTTTTGAGGTGGGCGGTAGTTGCGACTATGCATTACCAACAGCCCGGAAGTGCAAACGGTAGAATCCTACCTTGACACTGCCTTGTTGTGCCTTGTCATCTGCCTTATTGAGCTCACTACGATTTTGGTTTGTGTTGTACCTATGGAGTGCTCCCTAATAACCCACCAGTTTATGGTAGAGTTTACATTACTGTATAGACTACAACATTATATAAAATGTGTTAAGGGGGATATGGGTAACGCCTTAACAATATTTTAATACTTTACTTTACTGTAGAAATATTATAATAGCGTATTGTATTATATATGTAGATAGTTTAACGGATCCTTAGGAGATGGAAATCCCGAACATCTCTTAAGTTATTGCACGCACGTTATACACTGGATAGGAGATGTGAAATCTCGTAAACATCTCTGAAGCCGTTACACTCATATTTATTAATGTTGATTTAACTTACATAAGATCTTTTAGTTCCGACTCGAGTGTTTTGTCCTTTCATTATGCTCGGGTCAGCCTGAGCTTTCCAGTGTTGAAGAAATTATTCTGGAGGACGAAGACGGAGTTTTGTATTATATTATTATTTTATTCCACTGTATCATGTTGTTCCGTTGCATTATCTTATTATTTCTGCTGTATGTATAACTCTGATGTATAGTAAAAGTGTAATCAAATGTTATTTGTAAAACAGCTTCATGAACTGTTTATTTGATTATTATATTTTGTCATTCCGCTGTGATATTCTGTGTTTTGTTTTTCCTTCTTTTCTCTTATTTTCTTATTTACCCCATTAACAATTTTCCCTTTTGAATGGTTTGAGTTGACATGTGTGGTTTATTGTCGATTTAAACCATCCAAAAAGGTAGGTCGTTACAAGCGATGTGCTCGTGTTATAAAATTTTTAGTTCGGCTGTTTAGTTCTTGATATTTAATTTAAAAATGACATCTTTATAATCAGTATAAAAGGACATTGAAAGTCTCATATGATATACATATACATCATATTAATATGTTTGATGTGGAACATATGAGATGGATTCTTTATGCATTGGCAATAGGAATTACCACATATGTTATGTAGTAAACTATATCACATTTCTATTATGTACTTCGTACATTAGCAAATATGAAAACCAAATTAAGATCATATATAGTAGTTTAGGGTGTTCCAAGTATTTATGAAATACTAGAGAATTGTTTATAGAAAAAACGAACTCTTTATAAAGGAGTTCTCTAACTTGAACTTCATAAAAGATATCAACCATAGCATGTCAGTCCTAAAATCATGTTTAGTCTTACGTTAAGAAATGTAAGTTTGAAATATTCCAAATAATAAGTAGTGGATGATTCGATTGGAAGGCTAACTACATCACCTTGAATAACAGGGTGGTAGAAGTTATGATAAGTTGCCCCTTCGGACGCACCATCTAAAGCCTAGGGTGACTTTCAGACTTGCATCGTGTCAAAAAGCGCCTATCGTCGGTTTTTAAAACATAACATTTTGCATTACATGATGCTAATGTAGAGATACAATTTAAGACATTCTACACTTTGAGATCTCAGAGCGAAAGGAAATAAACATAAATATAGAAAATAGATATTTCAGAAAACAGTTTCCAAAAGTACTTAGTTCATATACAATGTTCCTAAGGTACGACATAAAGTCTGATGGATAATAAATACAATAAATAACTTCATGAGGAATAATAAAGGATAATGGAACTCCAGCGCTTAGCTCCTTTCTCCACGTACTGCACTAGTCCAAATATATTTCTATCATGTCTTCCTGTGGTGGGGGAAAATGAAAGATATAGGTTAGACAAAACTCCAGTGAATGAGTTGTATTACTAAACATATGGTGATCAAAGTCAATTTACTTCATTTATAACCCACATAATCTAGGTGCCTTATGTGTGTGAACTACTTAATGGGGTTGGCACTTTAACTTAAAGGTTAGGGTTACAAATGCACTACAACCAAACTATCCTATGGAGGTTTATACTTAAGGATTAAACAGATTAAACAATAGATCAACAATGGATCAAACACGGACGACTAATAATTTCTGGGACTACTATACCCAACAACGACTACACGTATCATACTTACATACTGAGAGGATTCCGTAATGCCACCTCCATCAAAGACAACTTAGGGCCTATCAATCATCTGTGTCTAAGGCTTAATGGTAACACTGCCTATTGCATTATCAACCTTGGGACTACTTTATCCAAGTAGACTACATGTACCATACTTACACATTGAGAGGATCCTGCAATGGCGGCTCGCATCAAAGATGACTTAGGGCCTATCAGTCATCCGTGTCCAAGGATCAATTTCAATCGACACTTATTGCATCACACCGGGAATCCACAGCAGTGTCACGACCTACTTGTCATATGCATCATGGAACCTTCCATTAGTGTCGGACTACGCACCTCTCCAGGCATCCACCAATATTGTTGCACATCTACCGAGGAACCTTTTGTGAGTGCTACTCGTGATTGAACCACCTTAGGTCGAATACCGAATACACAAAACAAATAATGTGTAGGCCTAATAGCCCACATACACGCCTATTTCAATCCGTGGCATCCAACAGTGAGAAATAATGAAACTAACTTCCCTTAGCTATATAATAATTATACTAAACCAAGGTCTTAGGCCGAGGTTTAATCTGTGCCTGTAATGTGTCTACCGATCGACCGCCCACTACTGTAGCAGTCGACTGCCTAAGTGAAGGGGTCGACCAGTTGGATTTTTGATTAGTAAAATTTTCTTCTTCTTTTCTATGTTAATGTTAATCATAATTAGTAAATTGAGTTTTGCTCAACCGTAACTACAATTCCAGTTTCTAAATAGATTTTGCCTATCCGTTCAAGTCTACAATTCTACATGTAGTTCCAACGATTTCCCGTGTTTAATCTACAATTTCATTCATATGGGTTCAACTTAATAATTTTTTATAATCACCTATGTAAATCTAAAATCAGTTCACGGTGAAATCAACACAGTATATACATTTTAAATCTCAAATTCATTTCAATCGAGTAAAAGGGTTATCCATATTAAAATCAAGTTAAATAAATTTAAATCATAACTCAACATTACTTCAAAACAATCAATTTCTATATACTTGCATTACTAAATAAAAAATATGTCAAATTTCATTAATCTTGAAATAAACTTTTATCTCCATATAATTGCAATTAAAATAATCTATAAATTAAATAAACCTTTCATTTCAGATTCAAATAAGATAAATTCCTAAATCAAATAGATATATAAAAAAAATCAAATTACTTGTTAATCCTCATATTTTATAATCAACCCACTCACCTCTTATAAGACATTTCCTTCTAAATCCGATTTGATTTGCCTCCTCCTTAATTTTTTGATCCCTCTAATTTTTTGAATTTTTCTTCAATTTTTATTTTGTTTTGTTTTAGCAATTTTTGAGGAGACGGAGAAAATTTTGAGGAGCAGAGTTTAAATGTATTGTGCTAGGGTTTTGATCATAAGGGTTAACATGCTTTTTATAAGTGCATCGAACATCTCACATCATTAGATTTTATTATAATTAAATATAAGCCGTTCGGCCTAGGTTTTTCCTAGACGATAGTGCCAAGCGGTTGACCAGTCGATGGGAAGCAGTGGACCAATTCAATTTAGGCTATTGACTGATTTAAGTTATATATGTTAATTTCCTTTAATGTTTTTGATTATTTTTTATTTCAAATCTTTAAACTTTAATAAATTTGTACTCCACTTACAAAACTTTATATATGAAAATTGGCCAGAAAATCATCACGAACGCAATGGTGCAAGTTTCATACCCTAATTCTGATGTTTGTTCAAATTTTCTTTTTATCTTCATTATTTATAAATTAAATTTTTTGGGGTGTTACAGAAGCAATGCATACACACACAGTGTATATATATTTATATATATATGCGCAAGTTCATAACTAGCTAGGGGCGATTCCAAATGTTTAGAAACAATGCCTTGATATTGAACACAAAAGAACCTAAAGCTCACTATAAGTCGAGAAACATACTCTGAAAAGTTCCATATGATAAAGGCAGTTTATCAATGTTGGAAAGAGTTAATTATGGAGTGGATAGTTAAGACAATATAATATCCATTCACTAAGGGATTAGCCCAATTAGTTTTGAATAAACCAATCAAAGGATTGGAAATGAGATCCATAATTGACTTCAAGTGCAAGTGGGAGATTGTTATAGTTAGGGGTATGCCTAAGGGAAATTATGTAATTTGTTATATATATCTAACTCTTTAACCAATCTTGTTCATAATGAAGGTATTTGATTTCTAACATATAATTTTTTATATAGCTATATAATTAACTTATTAATTAATTTAATGTATATTTATTAGAAAATCCTTAAATAATATGATATGCGATAATTGTTACAAGGAATTGTAATATGTGAAAATTACCACAATGTAGAAAAACATATTATTTCAACTATTCCTAGTCAAGATGCTTCGAGAACGGATATCGATGCATCGGTTGAGACCAGAGCTTGCAACTCTCTCCAAATATTGGGCTGTATATTACTCATGGCTATTGGGGGCACCATAGGGTTATTTACTAATAGTTATTGGATAACTATGGAATAACTCGTCCGGAAGTTTCCTGTTGGTTAGTAATAACTAGGTCAAACAAGAAATCTCGAGTGATAATATTACGCAGTTTTCTTGATTTAAAAATACTATTGAACTTCAATGTAGAGGCTCCACTTTGATTATAGTTAAATCATGGCATGGCTTCCATCAAAAGACTATAATTGGGTTTTAGTTGCAGCATTGAAAGTGAAACAATATTCAATGGAGAATTCTCTTCTCTATATGATGTTAGTATCACAGTCAACTGTAGTCAGTGTTTGTACCAAAATTGGGTATAACACTCTTCAAATGTGTTTGAAGAGATAAAATGAAGAATATAAATGGAAAAAGAGGAAAATCTAACAAACACACCAATGATAAACTGTAACATCCCACTATTTTGGACCATTCAAATCGACAATAAATCCACACATGTCGGACTTGAATACTTCAAAATAGCGGATTGTCGAGAAAATTTGGAGCAAATAAAATCAAATACGGAATCACAGTCATAGAAAATCAGAATAACTCGCAGCGGAAATAAAATACCATAGTAGTTCATGAAGCTACTATATACATACTCTCAAAACATATACAAAATCTCATAGTCTAAAAATGATACAATAGATATCTGGATACAAAAGTCACTAATACAGAAGCAATACCGAATAGGAAATAACTGGAATAGAAGTCGATGAACCGATAGACAAATAAGCTCCTACAAATCTCTAGCTCCAGAAGGTGAATCCAAAGCTGTGATTCTCAGGCTGACCTGACCGTAAAGTAAAACACAAACACTCGATTCAGGACATACATACTTATACAATGTAAACCAACTCAAGTGAACTATAATAGCAATGCACAATAACTTAAAGGATGCTTGGGATCGCCCATCCTCTAAGGATCCGTTAAACCATCAATTTAGCAGAAATAAACGCTATCATAGAAATGTTCATATTAAAGTAAATAATGCAAATAACAATGTAAATGTATGCATCAAAACAAACACAAGGAAATCAAATGGCCCACAAAGAAGTATACCCGTGGTTATAGATTTCAAAATGGTTTATAATTTTGAATTAAAATCATTCATTTAAACCATTAAAAAGTGAAGTCATTATTCCTTCAAATCAAATATTCAATTCCCAAAATTTAGCCTTTTCTGAGTTCATTTATTCAGTTAAATACTTCAATTATTGAAATTTAAGCTTTTCGCAGCACTTAGAAAGTGCTGCGGTGAGTTATATTTGAAAACAATTCAATTCAGCAAAGACAACATTTAAAACTGCTGTAATAGTTCAGTTTTAGTTGCAAAATAGTTCAATTCAGCAAAGACAGCTTTTACAAATTGCGGTACTAGTTCAATTACATTCAAAATCACATTTCAGCCAACTGCAGCACTTAACAAGTGCTACAATAGCTTTGTTATTAGTTTCAGGTTTAAATTTAGTTTCTGCGTCTACAGCACTTACAAAGTGCTGTAATAGCCCTTAGTTCATTTTAGCCTTTTAGTTCATTTCTGCAACTACAGCACTTACAAAGTGTTATAGATTGACTTTAGTTCAGATTTTAGTTATTATTCAGAAACGATAGCATTTCTGAAGTACTACTAAAAGAATTTTCAGATTTACACTAAAATTTCAGAAACAATTAAACTTCAATTTAAACCATTTTAATTGTATAAAAATCATATTTTTCCACTTTAAAAATGGTCATTTAAATACCCTTTAACTTAAGATTTTTATAAAGTAAATTTCACAAATAAATATCAAATTTTTCATTACTTCACTTATTAAATTCAAGTGTACAATTTTCCTATTTTTTTCATTCAATTAACACTTTAATTTAATTTATCATTTCACAAATAAAACTAAATTTCCATTTTATTTTCTTTTACATAAACATCCATTTTTAAAACCAAATCTCACAATTCCAAGTCAAGTTAAATTCCAAATTACCATTTTAAGCATTCATTTGTTTAACATTTTATATTCATAGAAAAATCAATAACACTTTAATAAATCATTTTAAATTCAAATTTAATCAAAATGTCATAATTTACATTTTTAAAATACTTAAAAATATCCAAAAAAAATATATAAAATAACCACGGGTCTGCATACTATTTTCTAACCTGTCAAGTGATACGGATAATATATCATTTCAATCTGTAATTTAAAGAAAAATACGAGTTCTATCATTTCAAACCCGTAATCCCAAGTTAAATAAAAAAAATCACCCAGGCCTTTCATTTCAGCCCATAATGATTTTTCCCTATTCTAAAGTCCGTTCGGTATGTATCATTTCAACCCATAGTGATTTTATCCTATAGGGAACTTGTAGTGTGAGGAACAGAAATAAATAAACAGTATAATAAAATATAACATAGCTGATGACGTGACAAGTTTATAACAGAGTTTAACATCATATAATTTACATCACAGGCAGGTATAACATGATATAATAGTTTCTACACATTCACTTGCTGTCACTTCACAAATTCTATAAGTATGAATGTCAAGCATGAATAACTCACCTTTTTAAGCTGGATTTAGCAAAACAAAACACGCAAACAAATTCCAGAAAGCACGATAGCATGACTTTTAGACTCAAGTGGAGAGAGAGCCAAGATTATTGATCTTGTACAAAAAAATTTAAACAAGCAAATATAAATATATTTTCAACACAAAATAAGTTGGAACAAAAATGGAATTTGAATTTACCAAAGAGACAAATGGCTTAACCATGCTTTCAAATCACAAATGCTTGACCACTACTCATTACTTACTCGGCCATGTATGTTATTTGGCTCGGGTTTGGGTCAATATAGGCATTTCTAAATAGGGATGTGAAGGGTTTTGGAGTTACAACATGGAATACAAAAGGGTTAAGGCCAAGAGGTGGAGTGTTAGGTGCACATAAGCTCGGCCTATGCCATATTTGGGCTCGGCCATGCACTGGTTCAGCTCAGGTCAGAGGAGAAGTTGATGGCCAGAGATTATGTCATGCTGGTGTTGGAGCTAGGGGTGGTGGCCGAGTCAAAGTATGGAGGTCGTGGAGGAATATAGGTCGGTTAAGCATTGTTTTATGGAATTTTAGCAAAGTTTTGTGGTGTGTTGTTCATCCTAGAAGTCATGGCCAGATCTTGACAACGGGGTAGGTGGTTGGCCATGGATGATGAGGAGGAAGAGATGGTGGTGGTGGTCAGTGAAGATGATGGTGGTTGTGGCCGAGCAAGACTAGAGAAAGCAAGGCAAAAATCAAAGAAAATGAAGTTGAAAATAGAAAGAAAAGTGGAAGCCATTGCTTACAAGAATTTTCAGAATTTTGGAATGGCCGATAGTTGTGATGAAATGAGAAACTTTTCACGTGAAAATGAAAAATAAAACTCACGGCTATACTAGAGGAAATGGACGGCTAAAGCTGGAAAGTGAAAGGGCAAGCAAATGAAGAGACTAGGCAATGTGAAGTCACAAGTTTAAAAGCTTTGTCTCTTTGAATTTCCAATTCAATTTAATTCAATATGAACAAATAAAAATCAATTTAACAAAATAAAAGTTTAAACAAAATAAAGTAGAAATGAAAATAAATAAATAGTCTTAGGAAAATAAGAAAATAAATAAAGAAAATAGTTTAATTTATTGAAACTAGAATTAAAATTGTAAACAAAAATACAACTAGTAAAGGAAATTCCAACTCAACAAGATTCACACAATCTAATTCAAAATCCAAAACAAAAATAAAGGATGGCAAAAATAGAAAATGAAAAATAAAGTGTAGATAAAATTCTACGTATAAAATGCTGAATTTATCAAATTTTTAAAAGTTTTAAAACGGAATTCGATGAAATGAAAACAGAACAGATATCAATACCAATTACTGTTTCAAAGGAAAAGATTAAAATTTTTAAAAATTTAAAATTTCAATTAATTTCAATAAAAGTCAAAGTTTGACAAAATATAACATTTCCAGAAATCAATATTTAATTATATTTGGAAAAATAAAATAGAGACAAAATCCAAAATACCCTGGAAAAATTCCAAACTTCAATTTAAAATTATGTAAAGATCAAAGTTTCAAAATAAAAATTTCTTAAAAATATTTATTAAAATTGTGGGTTGTTACACTCTCCTCCACTCAAATCTTTTCGTCCTCGAAAAGGAAGAGGACATGAGAATAGGGATAGCCACCAGGAAAATAAGAGAAATAGGAATAGCAAGTAGGAAAAATGGTGAATCAGGATAGCTAGGAGGGAAAATAGGTCGAAAGACAAGGATGAGCCATTAATTTAAAACCATATAAATTCAATCAGAATTCTTTAATATTTAGTAACTTGGTTAAATCCATTTTATTATTTCCATAAAAGTCTTTTAAATTCAAATTGTCAGTTAAAGAGGTAAATAATATTTAAAACACTTTAAAATCCTTTAGAATGGAAAATAACCGATCGAAATATTCTTTATATAATACTTTATCAAAATACTTTTATAACTCGATGTCTTAACAAGTTTATCCTCATTCCTGTAGGCTATGGCAGTGCGTTGATCAGGCGCAAAGCTAGAATTCTCCAGGTACTTAGTAGACCTGTTTCAACACCCAGTGAAAATACTGGAAAAACTTTTAAAAACAGATATGGAAAGTACAATCCAAACAAAACAACCAAATCATTATCTAACCATGGATCGCAGATACACAATGGTTACGCCTGGATCCCCCAGGAAACAATCCGTATCCGTAAGCTATCTCAGCCCTGCGAATTTCGCCATGATGACTAGTAGACCGCAGATACACAATGGTTATGCCTGGATCCCCCAGGAAACAATCCATATCCGTAAACTATCTCAGCCCTACGGATTTCGCTACTAAATACGACCTACATAGATCGCAGGATACACAATGGTTACGCCTGGATCCCCCAGGAAACAATCCGTACCCCTAGGCCATCTCAGCCAGGTGAATTACGCTATGTAGTCGCGCTCGTAAGACCACGGAGATCGCCATGGAATTCGATGGACACTCGAGTATCATATCCGGAAAACCAAATTAGAGAAATAATATCGATAGAATGAATCCACAATGTGGCCACAAAGCGGATATCAAGCAGAAGGCACTTTCCATATCTTTACTTCGAAAATATGTATCATATAGTACCTTTTCAAATCACTTTCAAATATCATACTTATATAAAGTCCATTATATATAAGATTTCATTTTCAAATAAAATACCTTCCAAAATCAATAGTTTTCAAATCAACATCATACTTATACAAATCAATTTTATATAAGCTCGATAACTTCCAAATCAAGTATTTAGTAACACAAGGTTCTCAAATTTCAATTTGTTTCAATATCAATACAATTTTCAAAATCATATACGCTTTCACCAAATTATTCTTCCAAATCAAATATATTCAGTTTCAACGTTTCCAAACTAATAAATTTAGAAAATAATCCAAGTTTCTAAATCAATGTAATTTAAGTCAACCAATTCATTTCCAAAATCAATGGTTTTCAAAATCATCTTATACTTACATAAGGTCCATCTTATATCAGGATCAAAATTTTCCAAAATCAATTACGCTGTATGAAGAGCCATATGGAATTGAACATCTTTGCTTTATAAAAGGTTTTTGAATTTAGAATAGTTTTGTATACAAAATAGTTTGTAAAATAGTTTTGTAAATAAAATAGTTTGTAAAATAGTTTTCTATATAAAATAGTTTTGTAAAATAGTTTTTGTATGTAAAATAGAATAAAATAGTTTGTTTAAGAAAAATAAAAGAAAAATAGTTGAAAAAAAATGGTTTTAAATCGATAGTAGTTTTGCATAAAAGAAAATTCCAATTAAATTACAAAGATATCCAACCCAACAACTTCCAATTTCAGCGTTAAGTACACCAATGATATTAGAACATAAGATGTACGTATGTCATCATTTCGCAACATCACATTCGATCGCTCGCTCGACCACACAAGTTTGCTTTTGAACTAGTATTGTCCATTCGATTTCCCTAATGCGGACTTCGATATGGTTTCTCGACTAGAAGCCATCAGTCTCCTTGCAAAGCCATATACTATGATAGAGAATTCTAGAATCAAGCCCAAAATCCATATCAAATATTCGTCATCAAGAATCAAATGAAAAATCCTAACACGAAATGGTGTAATTCACCTCGAACTTATGTACTCAAACCTGGATCAAATTAATTATGTGAATAAAACAGCATACGTACAACTTATGTATTTATTCCAACTTGTTGAATATATAGTTTCATAAAGATGTTACTAAGTTAAAACATTTAAACTAAATTTTATTCAATATATTTTTAAAACTAAATTTCATATTAGTATAATTCAAAATAGTCTTATTCATTTACTCAACAAAACAGTTTCAACTTATTTAAATCATATTACTACATACTCTAAACATATACATACCAAACTTATATACTTTATACTTTTCAAAATTACTTAGCTTTGAAAAGTTAACCTTGATTTGGAAGTGCTCGAACCTTCAAAATAGTCGAAGAAATCATATTTTCAATCCAAGAGTTGGAAATCACTAACAAATCAGTACATCAATTTCAAAAGACAGGGTTATATCAAATCAAATCCAAAACTCATGGACTGAACACTGGCTCATTTCAGACTGTTCAAATATATACATATATCTTTCGAATATCAAATCACACTTCAGAATTTGAAATCAAAATTGGTTTCACAAATCAATCGCATAGAAAAGTTACCGAAGTGGCCTCTCCCCCACTCAGAAACTCGAACATCAATGTCGATGATGCATGCATTCATCACCGAAATTATTTTCCAGCGACATAAGTGGGTTCTGGACTTCTATTTTCCCGAAAACTTCTTTTAATTTTTTTTTGAAATCATTTGAAACTCATTAAAATCATTTGAAACATTTCTTATTTGGAAAATACTTTCAAATCGTATTATTATATATTTTCAAAACCTTAAACCAATTTCAAAATGCCAGAGTTCAATCTCTAAAGTTTCAAATTCAAACCCTTCAGGTATAAATCATTTTATATATAACCATTTCTTAAAAATTTTCAAAATTCCAAATCCTTTCGAAACTTCAAATTCTCATTTTTAAAAGGTATATAATCCTTATCGAAAACATTTCACTTTTATATAAAATATGGTCATCCTTATCAAAATAATAACTTCGATGAATACACAATTTTCAAAAGACAATCAACCACAAACTTTCCAAGGGATGATTCAAGGATGGATTTCAAAACAAAACAGAGATTCAAATTTTTAAAGGAACTCTAATTAAATAGAATTCTGATTCGAAGATAAGCTCAACGAAGATGAGATAGTTAAATTACCAATTAGAAGATGGATAAACTTATATAAATCGCGGGCGACCTTAATAGGGTCAACCGTGACTTTAGGAATATAATCGATGCGAAAATCTAAGGTAAATCGACCTTCGATCGCTAGAGATAGCATCCAGGTATAGCAGAATATAGATAGCATCATAAACCGAGGATACAGAAATCTCCGGTGAATCAATGCCAATTGTAAGGGAGTTTCACCCCTTTACAAATGATTAAAAGATTGGCAAAATCGCTGATCTTTATAGAGGTCATTCAAAATGGGGTTATGCAATGCTCCTAAAATCAAAAGGATACAAATAGGGGAGACATGAATGGATTTTAGAACAAGTGGGAGCATTCCAAAGTTCAAAGGAATCCTAATCGATAAGAATCTAAACCAAGGTTAGAGATATATAACCTATATTAATACAAAATAATTCCCATTCATAATATGGAAAAGGCACAAATTCATATCATACGAAAACAGGAGCATAAATATTCTTAGTTGACAATTTCAGCTAAGCAAAAGATACAATAGAGCTCACTTAAAGCAACCTAACATACTACTGATTTTTCCCTACCCAAAATAGATTTCTATCAACAACGAATTCTAGATCAAACAAGCTAGAAGTTCAAAATTTAAGAGGATCCTAATCAAAGAAATTACTAACAAGGTGGATACGAAAGGAATGAAGTTTAGAAATTTTTTACTTTCAAAGCAAGAAAATTCATTATTAAAATAATCTTTGAAAATTCTTTAAAATCATTTTATACTTTGAAAATACGTTCTCTCACAAAGAAATGATTCTGAGATTGATTTCACTCATTCTAGGGTATTTCTACCCTATCTCTAATGAGTTTTTGCTCCGCAGGCTAAGGTTTGCCTAAAACCTCGCTCTGATACCAAATGTAACATCCCACTATTTTGGACCATTCAAATCGACAATAAATCCACACATGTCGGACTTGAATACTTCAAAACAGTGGATTGTCAAGAAAATTTGTAGCAGATAAAATCAAATACAGAATCACAGTCACAGAAAATCAGAATAACTCGCAGCGGAAATAAAATACCATAGTAGTTCATGAAGCTACTATATACATACTCTCAAAACATATACAAAATCTCATAGTCTAAAAATGATACAGTAGAAATCTAGATACAAAAGTCACTAATACAGAAGCAATACCGAATAGGAAATAACTAGAATAGAAGTCGATGAACCGATAGACAAATAAGCTCCAACAAATCTCTAGCTCCAGAAGGTGAATCCAAAGCTGTGATTCTCAGGCTGACCCGAGCGTAAAGTAAAACACAGACACTCGAGTCAGGACATAAATACTTATACAATGTAAACTAACTCAAGTGAACTGTAATAGCAATGCATAATAACTTAAAGGATGCTTGGGATCGCCCATCCTCTAAGGATCCGTTAAACCATCAATTTAGCAGAAATAAACGCTATCATAGAAATGTTCATATTAAAGTAAATAATGCAAATAACAGTAAATGTGTGCATCAAAACAAACACAAGGAAATCAAATGGCCCACGAAGAAGTATACCCGTGGTTATAGATTTCAAAATGGTTTATAATTTCGAATTAAAATCATTCATTTAAACCATTAAAAAGTGAAGTCATTATTCCTTCAAATCAAATATTCAATTCCCAAAATTTAGCCTTTTCTGAGTTCATTTATTCAGTTAAATACTTCAATTATTGAAATTTAAGCTTTTCGTAGCACTTAGAAAGTGTTGCGGTGAGTTTATATTTGAAAACAATTCAATTCAGCAAAGACAACATTTAAAACTGCTGTAATAGTTCAGTTTTAGTTGCAAAATAGTTCAATTCAACAAAGACAGCTTTTACAAACTGCTGTACTAGTTCAATTACATTCAAAATCACATTTCAGCCAACTACAGCACTTAACAAGTGCTACAATAGCTCTGTTATTAGTTTCAGGTTTAAAATTTATTTTCTGCAACTACAGCACTTACAAAGTGCTGTAATAGCCCTTAGTTCATTTTAACCTTTTAGTTCATTCCTGCAACTACAGCACTTACAAAGTGCTACAGATTCACTTTAGTTCAGATTTTAGTTATTATTCAGAAACGATAGCATTTCTGAAGTGCACTAAAAGAATTTCCAGATTTACACTAAAATTTCAGAAACAATTAAACTTCAATTTAAACCATTTTAATTGTATAAAAATCATATTTTTCCACTTTAAAAATGGTCATTTAAATTATCCTTTAACTTAAGATTTTTATAAAGTAAATTTCACAAATAAATATCAAAATTTTCATTACTTCACTTATTAAATTCAAGCATACAATTTTCCTATTTTTTGCATTCATTTTACACTTTAATTTAATTTATCATTTCACAAATAAAACTAAATTTCCATTTTTATTTTCTTTTACATAAACTTCCATTTTTAAAACCAAATCTCATAATTCCAAGTCAAGTTAAATTCCAAATTACCATTTTAAGCATTCATCTGTTTAACATTTTATATTCATAGAAAAATCAATAACACTTTAATAAATCATTTTAAATTCAAATTTAATCAAAATGTCATAATTTACATTTTTAAAATACTTAAAAATATCCAGAAAAAAATATATAAAATAACCACGGGTCTGCATACTATTTTCTAACCTGTCAAGTGATACGGATAATATATCATTTCAATCCGTAATTTAAAGAAAAATACGGGTTCTATCATTTCAAACCCGCAATCCCAAGTTAAATAAAAAAATAAAAAAAAATCACCCAGGCCTATCATTTCAGCCCGTAATGATTTTTCCCTATTCTAAAGTCCATTCGGTATGTATCATTTCAACCCATAGTGATTCTATCCTACAGCGAACTTGTAGTGTGAGGAACAGAAATAAATAAACAGTATAATAAAATATAACATTATAGATGATGTGACAAGTTTATAACAGAGTTTAACATCATATAATTTACATCACAGGCAGATATAACATGATATAATAGTTTCTACACATTCACTTGTTGTCACTTCACAAATTCTGTAAGTATGAATGTCAAGCGTAAATAACTCACCTTTTTAAGCTGGATTTAGCAAAACAAAACACACATACAAATTCCAAAAAGCACGATAGCACGACTTTTAGACTCAAGTGGAGAGAGAGCCAAGATTATTGATCTTGTACACAACAATTTAAACAAGCAAATATAAATATATTTTCAACACAAAATAAGTTGAAACAAAAATGGAATTTGAATTTACCAAAGAGACATGGCTTAACCATGCTTTCAAATCACAAATGCTTGACCACTACTCATTGCTTGCTCGGCCATGTATGTTATTTGGCTCGGGTTTGGGTCAATATAGGCACGGCTATATAGGGATGTGAAGGGTTTTGGAGTTACAACATGGAATACAAAAGGGTTAAGGCCAAGAGGTGGAGTGTTAGGTGCACATAGGCTCGGCCTATGCCATATTTGGGCTCGGCCATGCCCTGGTTCAGGTCAGGTCAGAGGAGAAGTTGATGGCCAGAGGTCATGTCATGTTGGTGGTGGAGCTAGGGGTGGTGGCCGAGGCAAAGTATGGAGGTGGTGGAGGAATATAGGTCGGCTAAGCATTGTTTTATGGAATTTTAGCAAAGTTTTGTGGTGTGTTGTTCATCCTAGCAGTCACGGCCAGATCTGCACAGCGGGTTAGGTGGTTGGCCATGGATGATGAGGAGGAGGAGATGGTGGTGGTGGTCGGTGAAGATGATGGTGGTTGTGGCCGAGCAAGACTAGAGAAAGCAAGGCAAAAATCAAAGAAAATGAAGTAGAAAATAGAAAGAAAAGTGGAAGCCATTGCTTATAAGAATTTCCAGTATTTTGGGATGGCCGAGAGTTGTGTTGAAATGAGAAACTTTTCACGTGAAAATGAAAAATAAAACTCACGGCTATACTAGAGGAAATGGACGGCTAAAGCTAGAAAGTGAAAGGGCAAGCAAATGAAGAGGCTAGGCAATGTCAAGTCACAAGTTTAAAAGCTTTGTCTCTTTGAATTTCCAATTCAATTTAATTCAATATGAACAAATAAAAATCAATTTAACAAAATACAAGTTAAAACAAAATAAAGTAGAAACGAAAATAAATAAATAGTCTTAGGAAAATAAGAAAATAAATAAAGAAAATAGTTTAATTTATTGAAACTAGAATTAAAATTGTGAACAAAAATACAATTAATAAAAGAAATTCCAACTCAACAAGATTCACACAATCTAATTCAAAATCCAAAACAAAAATAAAGGATGGCAAAAATAAAAAATGAAAAATAAAGAGCAGATAAAATTCTGCGTATAAAATGCTGAATTTATCAAATTTTTAAAAGTTTTAAAACAGAATTTGATGAAACGAAAAGATAACAGATATCAAAACCAATTACTGTTTCAAAGGAAAAGATTAAAATTTTAAAAATTAAAAATTTCAATTAATTTCAGTAAAAGTCAAAGTTTGACAAAATATAACATTTCCTGAAATCAATATTTAATTATATTTGGAAAAATAAAATAGAGACAAAATCCAAAATACCTTGGAAAAATTCCAAACTTCAATTTAAAATTATGTAAAGATCAAAGTTTCAAAATAAAAATTTATTAAAAATATTTATTAAAACTATGGGTTGTTACATAAACGATAAAAACGCACAGAAACACACAGATTTAGAGTGGTTCGGCATATGGCTTACGTCCACTATGAAATGGCTGACTTTTATTGATTTTTGCTTGCTGGTTACCACGAGTTACAACAGTAAAATTCGAGTACAATAGTGATTTCGGCAGAGTCTGGACGTAGAAGAGCCGAAAGTCCTTTTTTAGTAGGCCCTAAAGTGCTATTTATAGGCGTATGCAACAAATATCTCGCTCAGATCTCAGAAGGCCTCTTCTCTCACATGGGTGGGCTCACACGATCGATCCTCGGTCGTTTGAACTCGATCCGTGATCGATACAAATGGATTTCGCATCGATCAAGATTTGGCCCAATTGAGTCGAGATCGATCATGAACATTCTTGAGGCCGCACGCAAGCTCCTATGAAAATTTGGTGGTATTTGGACTTGTAGATTTTGAGTTATGATCGTTGCAAGTTTGGATTTTTCGAAGGCTGTTGAGTTCGCATCGCTTCGGTTCGCGTCGATCTGTTCGTATCTCTTCTGGGCACGTGATTCCTGATGATGTGGCACAAACTTTTTGGATCGACCCACTTTTTATGCCGAGTGACCGAGTCTTCCACTTGGATGTGCCTTATTCGTATCGACCTAGGATATTCCCTTCGTATCGCTCTTTTGCACTTCATTTCGTATAGATGTTCCGTTCTCTACTTCGTATTGATAATGTGTAGTTACTTCGTATCGATGTTTAGAGCTATTTCGTATCGATGTAACCTGACGCCTTTTGTATCGATCACTGAGTAGTTGGTTTTGTATCTATCATTGATGGCACATTTCATATCGATCGTTGATTGATCGATACGAACAGTGTAAATGATCGATACAAATTGTGCATAGGTGGAAACAATACGAAACATCCTCAGATGATGGATACGAAACATAGTAGGTGTGATGGACACGAAGTGGAACTGGTACGATGGATACGAAATGGAACATACACGATGAATACAAACTGAAGTGCACGTGATGGGTACGAGGCGACATGCACTTGATGGACACGAACTTGTGCTCACCTGATCGACACGAAGCCATGCACATCTGATGGATTCAACAAGATCGATACGAAGGAGGTTTTTCTCTGATTGCTTGATGGATGCAAATAAGATTATTGCTTGATTTGCATCGATCGTATCTTGAGCATATGAACTCCGATTGACTTGAAATTCGGAACATTGGCTTTCATGGCTTTGCTTGTCGTGTCATATCAATTGTAGCTTGATCCGGACTCGGACAAAATTTACCATCATCCATAGTGGACCCATGTACAATCGATCTCCAGAATAGACCGTCTTTATTTTCCGACCAATTTCTTGGTATCACGGCCTTGCCAAAAGGCGGAATAACATTTGCCCCCCAAAGTACATCATGTGAGGACATGACGTGCTTTGAAAAGCTGCAATCTTCATTCTGGAAAAGTCCTATCCGATTCGCTGAGTAGTTGTTGTCTTCCCGTCGAAAGATGTAACCTTTGATTGAGCTTTAGTAAAACAAATAATGAATTGTTGACTGCCAATTATTTTACTATGCACTGTTGTAACTGAGCGTTGGATGATAGCAAATTATTGTTCAAGGCTGTAATTATCATTAGGCGATCGTTAAATTCCTGTAAATTTTGAACATTGAATGTTAATTGGTTGCACATAAATCATATTTTACCCTGACTCCCGTTAACATTCGTACGTTCATGAGTCGCTGTCAGTTTTCTCTTATCGAATTTCACATCGATCCTCTCCTGAATCGATGTGAAATTCGAGTTGTAATAACGCTTGGTGGTTGTTTTGGTGTATTCCTTCGTATCGATCCTCTTCGGGATTGATTTGAAACGAGTACCAGTAGACCTCAGAGCAATGGATACGAAGTTTCCATTTCACATCGATGGATTGCCGATGGGTCAGAATAGTCCAAGCAAGTCTCTGCTGTCTCGTTCGTATCGATGAGAGTTGATGGACACGAATAGCTGTGGTCTGAATCAATGATAAATGGATACGAATAGGTTACTTCGTATCGGTTATGGTGTAGACCTCTTCAACCGGTCAGTTCATACTGGGATACGAATCGTCATTCGCCTTTCATATATATATATATGTGTGTGTGTGTGTGTGATTTTGTACTTAGAAAAATTTACTTGCTCATTTGTTTCCAGCTCTTCGTATCGATTGCCTGGCCAAGGGAAAGAAACTGTCTTCGTTCCCAAATTACTCGATTCCTTAATTCTTCGAATTAGCCACCTAAAGTAGGTAATTAACCAACAATCTCTCACTAGAAATGACAAGATTTGAGCTTTAACGTCATTCCATTCGTATTCGTGGCCAAGTCTGGTGAAGAGGAGGCCGTAGATGGTTGGAGTAAGGTCGAGGAAGGAGGAGATGGTTCTAGTGCTGCTTGAGTCGATCGGAGAAGATGAAAGAACTTCGTATCGAATGATGGAAGTGTTTTTGTATCGATAGATGGTGGGCTTTTGTATCGATCAACTAATGATGGCCTTCGTATCGATCTAAGGAGATCGATACGAAATCCAGGGTCCAGTGATCAATTCGAAGCAGAGTGAGTTTTGTATCGATACGAAACGACTTTCATGTGGTCGATACGCAGCATTGTTCCACGATCGATACGAACCCTTGCCTCCTCCGATGGATACAAACTATGTTGTTGGTGAGTGATACGAACTAACTTTATGGGTGATCGATACGAATTATCCATTTGGGGACCGATCCAAGCTTTAACTTGACGAAGATGAAATCCTTTGCACACTTGAACATTTAACTACGACGAGCTTCTGCCTTACAAAATTGGACTTAATCATTTCACTACATATTTGACTGCCTTTTGAAGCTCGTCGATGGAGCCGCAACTTGATAAAATTCTGACGAACCTTAACTTAGATCGATTTCCGATGTCTGGATGACACAGGTGCGACGGTCAACGATGCGGTCACTCCGGTTGAATTTCGAAGTCTTGTCGTTTAGACATTTTCTCAAATTCTGTAGGATTTCTTAAGTATTATGTAGTATCGCACTACACAACACATTCATGCATTTCACACTGGGGAAAACACGGGCTTATTATCATCTAATGATGGTTTTTACCGAGTTGATTGGCTATGGAACCCGGGAGTTCACAGCAACAGGAGGCTCAGAGTTCACCTCCTTTGGTAATAGAGATCCCAGCCATCGCGGCCGAAGTCATAATTCCAGCTCTTGATGAGCAGCCAGGAGCAGTCTTTATTGTAAATCCCCAAGATTCTGTACCATCCAATGTCTCTGAAGATATGTTGGGGAGAATCTGCTTAAGACACGGTCTATCGTTGGGTGACGTCCTACTACCGGAACCGGATGATAGGCCACACTCTCCCCCAAAGGGATTCACTTCTTTTAACAGACATTCGTGCACAGCTGGAACGATTCCTCTATTTAACATATATATTCGAGAAGTGTTAGCTTTCTTTTGAATTGCTCCATCACGGTTACATCCAAACGGATATGCATTGCTGAACAGTCTATTCATTGTTTTCATGGAGCATCTCTTTCGACCCCCGACTTTGGAAGATGTCAGATTCTTGTTCAATGTCAAGAGTCAGGGAGATAATCCTTCATTCACGTTCCTAGAGGCAGTTAGGAATTGCCAAGTGGTGACTGGATCCTGGACCAGGCTTAACTACTTTAAGACAGAGTGGTTCTACGTTCGGTGCTCCCCAGGGTTTTCCAAACGGTGGTTAGTTAGACGTAAGTGCCACAACTTCTGTAGTGGCTAATGAGATAGTTGTAGCCGATGCGGAGTCTAACATTTATCTTTCCTTTACAACCGCAATTCCGCGACCCGAAGGTGCCCACTTTAAAGAAATAGTACAGATTCTTCAGGAGGTGCCGGGTGAGATGAGAGAAATTGACTCAGTGCCGACAGATAAAAATTTAAGGGTCTTTGGGCTGATTGATCAAGACCAGAGCATAAGACTTGAGGGACCGCTTAGGCCAGCCTCGATGAGGCGGGTGAAGCGTAAAGCGCCCGGGGTTGTAATAGCTGAGGAGAGCGATGAAGAAGATATGCCCACTGAAGACGAGCCCATAGCCGAGACCCTAGACAGTTCTCGGGATTTAGAGGGAAGGAGGAAAGGCAAGGCCGTTGCACATAACCGTCATAAGTCTTCGAGATGGAAATCCATGGTCGTATCCTTGCCAGCCTCCAGTGTTAGAATCTTGGAGGCTCCTCCCTTGCAAATGGAGAATCCTTTTGAAGGGTTCGCCGACATTCCAATTCCAGACTATGTGTTGCTCCAACACGACACCAGATTGGAAGGGCTTCAAAGTGCTTTAGATTTAGGCGAGTCACTTCCTACGAGTATGGCGGACATAACCGGTTGGTTGGGGGGTTTAGCACATGCATACATACACTTCACGACACTACACGATTTTCAATCATATGTTGTTCATTTCTGGAGATTACTGATTCTACTTTTCTTCCTATTTTACAGATACGATGACTAGGTGAGAGTCCATGCTAGGAAGCCTCCGCTCGGCACACAGTCATCCAATTCATATTATGAGTCCCGCAGAAGGAAAGCCGATAGAGACCACGATCACGGTTATTCTAGCCAGGAGCGTTATGAATAGGAGAGAGATAGAGATAGAGAATATAGATATCGATCTCGATCACGCTCTCCACCTCCTCGAACTCCAACACAACCCTACGGACATGGGAAACAACCCTTGGAGCCTCCACACCAAAAACCGTCTTCTCATGTTCCAAGGTGTGATTCACAATGTCGTAGGACCGAGGCTGAAACTCCCATCATCACTGAGCAAGCTGTCACCGAGCCCACTAGGGAACAAGCGATCAGAACCGCCCAGTTGAAAAAATACTTTCCAAACATTTGTTTCAACGACTTCATCTTCCCTCTGCATTTAAAGAGAATTCCAATTGAGGCGGAACAAACTATGCATGATTACATTTATGATGCTTACAGCCAATATATGGAGTGGATGAAGACTGCGGATAAGGCATCAGTAGTGGCCTTTGAGTAGGCAAAGGCAATTGAGAAATTAGAAGTTGATCTCGCTCAAAAGTACCGCATAATACAAGTGCTTAACAATGAGGCTGAATCTTCCAGGAAATTAGAAATAAAGGCCAATTAGAAAGCCAACGAGGCAAATCAGTCTATGGAAAGGATGCGACAGACACATTTTGCCTTGGTTGAGGAGATGGGCCACCGAAACACCACTGTTATGGCCGAAAGGGATGCTGCACTGACGGAGCTTGAGGAGCTTAAGGCCAAGTTTGCCGAAATCGTCAAGGAGAAAGACGATGCAAACAAAGCAGCCTAGGAAGCGTGTGAACAGGTCGTGGTGTTTAGAAATGAGAGGGATGCGGCAGCACTCAAAGTCCCAAAAACTGAAACTAGGGTTGAGAATGAGGTGAAAGCTGCGGAGACCAGGTTGGAGACCACCATCGAAGATCTTCTTATCATATATAACGCCAACGTCTTGAAGCATCAAAATCTGACCTGGCTCGAAAACTATCCTTCACACCTATACAACGCTTGGCACCGCTTGGTAAAAGATGAGAAAGCTGAGCATCAAGTTGAATCTGTTGATGAATTTGAACTGGAGAACTAGGTGCTGAACGAAGACGAGAAAAGAGTTCTCCATGACATCACTATTGCATATGAAAAGGAGAAACTCGGTAACCAGCACTTGGAGACTGGAGAGGGTTCTGGTGTTAAGCGCCATGATGCAGGTTCTGAAATTCTTGTGTCAACCCTACCTGAGTCTACTCCTGCGGTTGATCCTCAGCCAGTTCCCCCATATAATCCCGATCAACCGCAGTTGACTCCAGCTCGCGAGCATGTTCCCGAAGATGCTCCGCCATCCCCGAGCCAATATGAGGAAGGTACTCTAAACGTTTCTTGTGTTCATTCAAAGCTGGAAACGCTGATTGAAGTAATCAATAACAACTTTTTCCTTGTCTCTATTTAGTGATAATGGCTACATTTGTCGTGCCTCCTGCATCCCAAGAGCCACATTACGAGCAGGAGACCATCATAACAGAAGTGACCACTACAACGGCTACTGCACCAGCCGACGGAACACAGGGAAGTATGCTTACTTTTGATGAGCAGATGCTGGAGGAACTTCTTGGTCATCATAGTGACCCCTTTGCCGATCTGCCATTCGTCATGGGTGGAGGCACACCTGTGACCAGCTCCTTAGGCCCAACCGCCAGCATTCCCGTAGACACCCAAATACTTCATGAAGAAGAAATAATAGCTGAGATCAATGCTGATATGGAAGCGGCCGCACGAGGCAGTGGCTTTGGAGGGGGAATGGCGGGACCTAGCCCAGCCCCTTTGTGGATGATTTCTCCCGAAGGTACCATTGTCGACACCGGTGCGCCTTCTGCTCCTTCCAACATCGATCCTATCCCTCCGACTCTGCCTTCAGGAAGCATTCCAATCCATGCCAGTTCAGAGGAGGAGGTTACCATAATGCCCCCAGCTGGAGATCAACCGCCAAAAGGCAAGGGCTCAAAGAGGCATCCAAGTGGCAGTTCCAACGGGTCGACACCGAAGAAGAAGCCGAGGAAGAAGAAAGAATAAACATGTCTTCTCGGTTCAATTTTGGTAGATAGATAGGAGTCTACTTTTGATTTTTGTAGGCCGTGTATAGATGCAGGTTCGGCTCCCGCTAGTAGGATTTTTGGAATAATTTTGTACTTATCCTTCTTTTTCGAAGTATAGTTGAAATAAAATTCCATTTTGTCTTCAGCTTAGTTTGTGTTTATTCGCTTAAGTGTTTCAGCATTTGAACTTCAATTCATGGTATTTTATGAAGTTTTAGTCTTTGAGTTTGGACCCGGGTTTAGTCGCTAAGTTCTGGAGCTACGGCTTCGGGCCGCGATCGAGCGTTAAGTCGAATTCCGATATCCCACTGTCTTAATCAGTGGCTGGCACTTAAGTTCTGCCCCCAGTTTCGGGTATAATTTGAAAAGATAGGTTAACAATCGTTGTTTGTCTTTAATACATCGAGATTTACTTCGCTGAAACAAGACTAAAACAAGATGAGTTCAGGTGGTCAAGTCACACTTGCTTATCTATTGATGATCGCATCCACACTCTGGGGATTGCACTTATAGATCAGCGGTCGGTCACACCCGCTTAAGGTTTGGAGATACATTCGTGCTCTGGGGACTTAAGTTATTTTATGGGTGGCCAGTCACACCCGTTTGATATTCAGAACTTCGTCCGCACTCTAGGGACTTAGATTGATTCGTGGATGGTCAGTCACACCTATTTTGCGCTCATACTCCGACCCGCACTCTGGGGGCCTGGAGTTGTCCTACGGGTGGTCGTTTTACACCCAGCTTGTGTTTATACTCCAATCCGCATTCCGGAGATGTAGAGTTAGTTGATGTTTATACTCCAGTTCGCACTCTGGGAATCCGGAGTTATTTGATGTTTATACTCCGATTCGCACTCTGTTAGTACGGAGTTAGTTGATGGGTGGTCAATCGCACCCATTTGGTATTTATGTTTATACTCCAGTTCACACTCCGAGAATCTAGAGTTGGCCGACAGATGGTCAGTCACATCTGTCTAGGCTTCAGGATTTCGTTCGCACTTCAGGAATGATGGATCTGTCAAGATCGTGGATGGTCGACTCACATCCACCCCGAGTTAACAAGTGAGGTCGTTAGATGGACGGGTCCATCCTCCTCGAACTTGGTTTGAATATGGGCGAAGTCTTTAGGTGGACGGATCCACCCTCTTTGAAACCATATTTGTAAGATTATACCCAGTTCGCACTCTGGGAATCTGGAGTTAGTTGAAGGATTATCGTGTATCAATCCTTTTTTGGCTTCAGTGTGATGGCCTGTCCCCGAGCTCGGTTTTCACTTAGTGAGTGACCAGTCGTATCACAGTCACTCCCTATTTGAATAAATCCCACCGTATTGTGGAACTTAGCTCTCCGCACATAGTAATGGTCGTATGATGCATTTAAAATAAATCACAACTCTGGCTCGAAGAGATTGCTGAAATAAGAAAATACGGCAAAGTCAGTTGCCTTATTACAAATTCAAAGTTCGAAATGCATAAACAAATTGCAAATGACAAGTAGACTGAATAAATAAACAGAGCCTATTATGTGTAGTAGCGACGAAGACTTTCGCTGTTCCAGGCTCTCGGTAGAGTAAGACCATCAACGGTTGATAATTTAAATGTGCCATCTCCGAGCTTTTGTTCGATGGCATATGGCCCTTCCCACGTCGGCTTCATATGTGAAGGAACCAGGTAAATTCTTTTAAGGAGGAGATCGCCGAGTTTGAAGGTTTGGGGTCGGACCTTGGCATTGTATAATTGGGCAACTCGACTTCGGTATGCGGCTGCCCTCAAATCAACATCTTCTCGTTTCTCATCCAATGAATCTACAGATTCAGCAAGTAATATAGCATTCGTTTTCGGATCATAATAAGTCACACGATGAGAAGGTACTTCCATCTCGACTGGAATAACGGCTTCTGAACCATAGGAAAGGGAGAATAGAGTGTGGCTGGTGGCGGATTTGTGGGTTGTCCGATAAGCCCATAAAGCCATAGGGAGTTCATCGACCCATTTGCCCCCGACCTTTTCCAATTGTTTCTTTAGAATAGACTTTATAACTTTATTAACAGCTTCAACCTATCCATTCGCTTGTGGTTGTGCAACTGTGGAGAACTTCTTTTGGATGTGGAATCGTTGACGGAAATTTGTAAATTCAACATTGTCGAATTGGGCTCTGTTGTCAGTGACGATGGTATGTGGGAGACCAAATCGACAGATAATGTTGCGTACTACAAAGTTGACCACTTTCTTCGTTGTGATTATAGCAAGGGGTTCAGCTTCCGTCCACTTAGTAAAGTAATCAACTGCGACGATGGCGTACTTCGCACCACCTTTGGCTAGAGGTAGAGAACCAATAATATCAATGCCCCATACTACAAACGGTCATGGACTGACCATCTGAGTTAGTTCGGTAGGTGGGGCTCTAGGAATCCGAGCGTGTTTTTGACATCTGTCACATTTTTTGGCGTAGTCCGATGCATCGTGATTTACAGTCGGCCAATAGTATCCATATCGGAGCACTTTCTTGGCAAGAGCTTGCCCTCCAGTGTGATCGCCACATTCTCCTTCATCTACATCATGCAATACTCATTTGATTTCATCGTGGGAGATACACCGGGGTAAAGGAACAGAGTACCCTCTTCTGTATATGACTCCATTCCGAATAGTGAACCGTGAAGCTTTTCGAAGAACTTGTCTCATTTCACTCCTACGCTCCGGCAGGGTCCCATGCTCGAGATAGTTTCTGAATGGAGTCATCCATGACTCCTTGTCGGGAATGACCTCAAATACCCAATCTATTTCCATCTGATCTATGCTCGGGGAAGATAATGTTTCCACGGGAACAATTCCCATTTGCTGTGCCTCACCTGTACTGGCTAACTTTGCTAATGAATCGGCTTTTTGATTGCCCTCGCGGGGTATGCATTAGATGGCATAATAATCGAACTTATTCAATATCTCCTGAACCCGAGCAAGGTAAGCAGCCAGTCTTCGATCTTTGGCTTGGTAATCCCCCCGAACTTGACACATGACCAATTGCGAATCACAATAAATCTCCATAGCAATGATTCTTAAATCCCCGGCAAGTCTCAATCCAGCGAGCAGGGCTTCGTATTCGGCTTCGTTGTTGGTCGCACAAAAATTGAACTTTATAGCATAGCATATAGATCGGCCTTCAGGAGTTTCAAGTACAACTTCGAGGCCCGAGCGACGGTCATTTGATGCACCATCAGTATGCAGCTTCCAGATATACTTGGGAGATTCACTGGTTTCGGGAAAGTCCTCCGAGATAGTGAATTCAACGATGAATTCTGCTAGGACTTGTCCTTGGATAGCTCGCCTTGGGGTGTATGTAATGTCAAACTGACTTAGCTCGATATTCTACTTGAGTAACCTAACAGACGTCTCAGGCCGCGTAAGGACCTGTTGTAACGGTTGGTCGGTGTAGACGGTGATAGGATGAGTCTAGAAATACGGATGGAGCTTCGTTGAGGCAATGACAAGACAATAAGCCAACTTTTCCAGCTTCAGATAATTTCTCTCTGCTCCCATTAGCCGTTTACTAATGTAATAGACCAGCAGTTGTATCCGGTCTTCCTCCCGAATTAGGGCAACACTTATTGTGTTTTCTGACACCGCCAAGTAGATGTATAATCCCTCATGATCAATGGGCTTCGATAGAATATGTGGTGTGAAGAGGTGTTGAACTAGTGCTCGGGATGCACCTGCACATTCCGTAGTCCATTCAAAGTTTCATTTCCCTTTTCTGATCAGGTCGAAGAAGGGAATGCATTTGTCAATGGATTTTGAAATGAACCTGCTCAGTGCTGCTACTTTCCCGTTGAGGCTTTGGACTTGCTTTATAGTTCTTGGAGTCCAAAGATTTCTTATTGCCCAGATCTTTTCAAGATTGGCTTCGATTCCTCGAGCATTGATGATAAACCCAAGGAATTTTCCAGATAAGACCCCAAAGTGACATTTCAACAGGTTGAGTTTCATTCTATATTCTCGGAGGATGTTGAACATTGATTCCAGGTCTCTAATATGATCAGTGGAGAATCGCAACTTCAAAAGCATGTCATCCACATATACCTCCATGGTTTTTCCGATCTGGTTAGCGAACATTTGATTAACTAACCGCTGGTAAGTTGCCCCGGCGTTTTTGAGTCTGAATGGCATGACTTTGTAGCAGTAAAGTCCTAGATCGGTTACGAAACTGGTATGCTCCTGATCGTGCAAGTGTGTGGGTATCTGATTGTAGCCAAAATACGCATCCATAAAGGATAAGAGTTCATGTCTAGCTGTTGAGTCTACGAGCAGATCGATTCAGGGAAGTGGAAAACTGTCTTTAGGGCAAGCTTTATTCATGTATGAGTAATCAACGCATGTTCTCCATTTCCCATTTGGCTTTCGGACAAGTACAGGATTTGACACCCATTTCGAATATAATGCATCTTGGATAAACCCATTTGATTTGAGTTTTTTTACCTCTTCCTTAAGGGCGACAGATCTCTCTGGATCCATACCTCGTCTTTTTTGCTTAACCGGGACATGCTGCAGGTCAATATTTGTGTGGCTCACAATGTCTGGCGAGATCCCACACATGTCAGAGTGCGTCCAGGCAAACATGTCAAGGTTTGCCCGGAGAAATTCAACCAATTTCTCCTGCATCTGTTGGCTTAGCTGTGATCCAATCTTTATCATTCAGAATTGTCACTATCGTCGATCGGAACATCGATCGTCAGCTCGGCCGGGGAAGCTTGACTGTCTTTACTTTTGTCTTCACTTTCGGTATCTCTCGGGTCAAGATCCCTTGGGAATTGGTTGGGGTGCCCGGGCCTAGGCCCAGGCATTAACTGTTAATTTTACGCAAAGCAAACGCAGAGAGATTCCTATACGCCCTTTCCTTTTTCTTTTCGCTGCGCCTCCGGCAGCTCAGCAACATAACAGGCTCGTCCAGCAGCCTGGTCTCCCTGAACAACTCCGACTCCATTGTTGGTAGGGAATTTTAAAGTCAGGCACCAAGGGGCAATAGCAGCCATGAACTCAACTAGGGTCGGTCGGCCCAAAAAGGTATTGTATGGTGAGTCTATGTCCAATACTACAAACTGTAATATCCGGACTCTCCGGGGTTCTCCAATTCCCAATTCCACTGGTAGCTCCACCATCTCAGTGGGTATAGTCGCACTTCCATTGAAACCATGGATGCGGGACTGACAAGGCTTCAGATCTTTCGCCTCCATTTTCATCTGATCATAAGCTCACTTAAACAATATATTCACCGAGCTTCCATTATCCACTAGGACCCTCTTCATCCAAGTAGGACCTATTTCAGCTGAAATGACAAGTGGATCGATGGTTGGGGCTTCGACTCTATCGGCATCCCTGTCTCGAAACACGATGTCATAAGTCATCGTTTTTGTTGTTTGGCTGGAGCCCCATCTTCTAAATTATTACAACATTCAAAGCCCGCATGCCTGATAGAGCTGGCATAAGACTCCATTTCCCTCCAGCTCCAATCTGCTGGATGTGGACCACCACTAGCAGTATTAATCACTAACCTCCCGTTGGTACGAGTGGGTTCCTCCGGTATCGCCTGATTTGGTATCTGGTTCTGATTTGATGGGCCCGCACCTCCAGACTGCGGCGCCCACACAAACTGCTCCAACTTTCTCTCTCGTATCAACTTTTCAATAATATCCTGTAAATGACGGCACTCATTCGTATTATGGCCATAGCTATCGTGAAATCTACAAAACTTTCCTATCTGAATCTGTTTTTCCGATGATTGCTTCGGAGCAGGTTTCTTATACTGAAGAGTATTGCAGGTCTGCAAGTATACATTCTCCAATGACGTATTCAAAGGGGTATAATTGTCAGACATAGGAGCCCTATGTCGTAGCCCACGATTCTGATCCCGTTTCCTATCTTGATTCCCATTGCCTTTCTGTTGACTCTGTTTATTCTATATGTTCAATTGCACCTTTCCGGAACTCTCTTCGGATTATTTAACAACAACATTGCTTTGGATTCCTTCCACACTGGGCCTGTGTCATCCTTTTTCCTAGACTGTTTCGCATCCTCCCTCCTCAAGAACTGAGCTGCCTTGGAATAGAAATGGTCCAATGACGTGGGGGGTTTTCCGGCCAACCAGTTGCCGAATTTGGAATTGGGATCGATCCCCTTAGTTAATGCCATCAGAATTGAGTTATCATTGGGATTACTAATCTCAGCGCATGCAGCGTGGAACCTTTCCAGATAACGCCCGAGTGTCTCTCCGGGAGCTTGAGTGACACTAGACAAGGTATTAACATCTTTCGGCCTTGTGACATGCATGTGAAATTGTTTAACAAACTTCGTTGCCAACTAGTCAAAACATGAGATAGATCGAGGTGGTAGACGTGTAAACCACATATTTGCTATGCCCCCTAGGGAGATCGGGAAACTTCGGCATTTAACCGCATCATCAGCTCGTGCGACATTCATTAACCATTCGTACTTTAAGATGTGCTGGTTAGGATCAAAACTCCCTTCATAAACGGGTAGAGTGGGCATTCTGAATTGCTGGGGCGGTTCCGTGTAGAGTATATCATCAGTGAAAGGGGTATGACTCTGGGAGATTCCCCAGTCGTCATTGATGAGGCCCTGACTTTCGCGGATCATCTGATGGATCATTGTCGGGATATCCGGCATCTGGATGTTTTGGGCATGCTGAGCCAAGGTGTGGTCGGGTTCCACAATGCGAGGAGGGGCCGGTCGCGGTCGACGGTCCATGTCTCACCTCCTTAGTTCTATGTATTTAGGGACATAAGGCTCAAGAGTATGATTGCGTTGACGGTGGGTCGGATCTGTTCGGTTCCGAGCATCAACTCCCAATTCAGAAGCAGTGATAGTGCGGTTGTCGGTAATGTGATATGGGGTAGGACCTCCTTGAGAGGAGGGTCCGGTCTGATGGCTAGTTAACGGGCCAGCTCTCGGTTGCCCAAAACTCAAGGTGCGTTGATGTCCAGTAGCCTGTGTATAGCTTCCGTCCAGCCGTGGGCGCGTTGATCTGTGATTGAAGTCGGAAGATGCTGAACTTTCAGTGGATGAATAGGAAGCCTGATCCCTTTTGGATCTCCTTCGCCTTTGACGATTTAGTTGATTGGTCAATTCCGCGTTGGCACGGAGTTGCTGAGTAAGCTGTTGGCGACTCTGTGTCAGCTCTTGCATTAACAGTTGGAATTCTTCCCTTGTAACAACCCGCATATCTATCGATTTTATATTTAAATATTTTATCGTTAGTCGGATGTTAGTCCGAAAAGCTACTTTTTGCATACGGTCAAATTAGGACTCGAGACCACCCCCATTTTGTTCAAAATGACGTTTGCGATCTTTTTGAGTGTAAACTTCGATATGTTTGGAGATAGTGAAATTTTCGTCATTTTTCCCACTTGTGACTTTGGTTGGGACTGCACCTTCTTAACTCATCCCAACCCCCTCTTCTCTTCATCACTTCATCAAACACTTCAAGCTTCTTCAAAAATGGTGGGGGGAAATAGAAATTAAAATTCCAAGCTCGAGATCTTTAGTAAATTCAACATCAAACTCCGAATTCAAGGTGAAGAACATAGATTCAAGCTAGGGGTTGATTCTTGCTTTGCTCTTAAGCTCTCCAACATCAATTTCGTGGAAAAGGTGAGATTTTTGATCTCACATCTTGCCTATGATTGTCATTGGACTGTTGGGAATGATTCCATATCACTCTAGCATCAACATTTGCATTTGGTTTGGATTGGATTGGCGAAAAACTCCAAAATTTAGTGATTTTGGTGAAAAACTGCTACTAGGTCGTTCTGGCCATTTTTAGCTCGTTCGGAGTTAGGTCGCTCGTCCATAGGTCGTAGGTCGAATTCGCCCTTAAGTCGTAGGTCGTTGCCGACCTATAATCTCCAGGCAAAAGGCTTAAGTCGTTTGCAGTTAACTCGTATTTGAGCTTAAGTCCTAGGTCGTTAGCTCTTAAATCCTAGGTCGTATCGAACTTAAGTCGCTAGGTCGTACGCGAGTTAAGGCATTAGGTCGCTGCATTGAAGTGTCACCGCCTTCTTAGGTCGTTCACGAGTTAAAGACTTAGGTCGTATCGACCTTAGGTCGTTAGGTCGTGCACCTTTAGGTCGAGGCAATTTAGGTCGCTTCCCCTGGACCTCGTTAGGTCGTTCACCTCTAGGTCGTAGGACCTTTGAACTGTTAGGTCGTAAGACTTTTTTTCCTTAGGTCGCAAGACCTTAGGTCGCACCTTGTTAGGTCGCAAGACCTTAGGTCGCACCTTGTTAGGTCACAGACCCAGTTAGGTCGTTCGCCTACCTTAGGTCGCGAACCCTGTTAGGTCGCGCATTCTCTTAGGTCGTGAACCCTATAGGTCGCGCACCCTGTTCCTTCGTTAAGTCGCGTACCTTCTTAGGTCGCGCATCCCACTTAGGTCGCGAACCCTGTTAGGTCGCGCATTCTCTTAGGTCGTAAGTCGTTCGCGAGTTAGCACTTAGGTCGTTTGACCTGTTTTCCCCTAGGTCGTTCTACCTGTCCTTCTGCTAGGTCGCGTGGCATTCCTCCCTTAGGTCGTTTGGCTTCTCGAGACCGCTTGCACTTTGATGCGTTTTAGCTGATTTCCTTGGATTTTATTCACGTCTCCGAATGTGAATTTTTGTGATAGATTGTTCCAACAATCGTTTTATGACTTGTCACTTTAAAGATATGAAGGTTTTAATACTAGTAGTAAATATCAAAACTCTTTCATCAAATCGATTTCAACACTATTTTTAATATCAAAAGTTCGTTTTCTCAAACCGATTTTCAATCTACTAATATATATAAGCCTTTACTTCACTCGAATGAGAAATTGACTTAAACGACTTAGTAAAACGAGTGGTATGAAACGCTTGCGTTCACTTCGTCGGTTAGCTCTTGGACTTGTTCGATTGAACCCTTTTCGTGACAATTTCCTAGTGAAGATTTACAGCTTGTTCGTAAATATTTAAGTTAAGCAAGTGGTTATGGGACATGAAGCTAAACTCATATATTTACTAGCTTGGTGTGATTGACACTTCTCGCTGATCATGATGATCATTTTATGATTTAGACTAGCAATTGTGCGATGTATCTTTGTTTGCAAGGTTAGACTAGACCGCAGTAGTGTGATTCCGACTCACACATATCTCTTTGTCCGCAAGGTTAGTCTAGACCGCAGTAGTGTGATTCCGACTCACACATATCTTTTTGTTTGCGAGGTTAGGCTAGACACCACTTGTGTGATTCCATTCACACATACCTTTTTGCTTTTTGGTTAGCCTAGGCCTCAATCAGTGTGATTCCGACTCACACATATGGGGTAGCGCCCCATGGTCTTCGGACCATCATGTGATAGGCCTCTTTCTCTTTTTTATGATTTCTAGATTTCTTGTTTGATTTCTGGATTTTTTATGTCATTGACTTGTTATGAGTACAAGTTTAGGGTATGATGCCCTCTTTGGATCTTTGAGAAGATTCTCGTGATATTGATCATTTCTCATCGGTTGATCTCCTGTTGACCATCATTTTCATACTTATAGTAGTATGTCTGTATGGATATTCTATGTTTATGCCATATCTTTTATTCTATATCATGTCATCTGATATTTATAGTTAGACTGATCCGTTTATTATTTTCTTAAATAATACTCGGGTCAGACCGAGATGTTACAGGTGCTTCTGCTTGACTTCCTTCCGGGATTTTCTACTCTGACTTTTGGCTGACTATTTAGTTTAGCAGTTTTTGTTGTATACACTTGAGATATGGACTCATAGTTGTATTCTTTTTGTATAGCACATGTTGCTATTCTTTTGTATTATTGTGGAACTTTTTGACCACTACTCTGATGTACACTTTAATGTGTTAGTTATATATTCATATCTTCTTCCGCCTTTGTGATATGGATGTCTGTGACTGCTTTGTGTTATGTTTATTTCTATGTTTGTTTCCGAAGATTATTTTATAGCCACCGTGTGATAATCAATTACATGGATGGTCGCTCCTCAACAGCCTTATTCTCCGTGCTAGTTGACAGCACTACATCGTAGTGTCCTTGGCTAGCGTGGGTATTGAGGTGGGGCATCACATCCCTGGTGATGGGGCCTTGCGGATCTGAAGGTCCGGTAGCATTTTGGTCGGCAGGAGGAAGTTGCGTAGGGTTTTGTCTGTCCCGTCCTTTTGGATCTGCAGCTGTTCAAGTAGTCCTGGTATTAACCATGGTAGATAACGAAGCTCTCTCCTAGACTTGGTACAAATCTGAATAGGATGGAAAAACTTCTGAACTTGAAATCTGGATCTTCTCCTTAGATTTTCATAATCCAATATCGGCAGTAGATCCAATGAGCAGGAGAAAAGCTGGGTTTTCTCAATGAAAGCACCAAAGCGTTTGTACCAAAATTGGGCACAACACTCTTCGGATGTGTTTGAAGAGATAAAATGATGAATATAAATGGAAAATGAGGAAAATCTAACAAACACACCAATGATAAACGATAAAAATGCACAGAAACACACAGATTTAGAGTGGTTCGGCGTATGGCCTACGTCCACTATGAAATGGCTGACTTTTATTGATTTTTGCTTGTTGGTTACAACGAGTTACAACAGTAAAATTCGAGTACAATAGTGATTTCGGCAGAGTATGGACGTAGAAGAGCCAAAAGTCCTTTTTCAGTAGGCCCTGAGCTGCTATTTATATGCGTAGGCAGAAAATATCTCGCTCAGATCTCGGAAGACCTCTTCTCTCATGTGGGTGGGCCCACGCGATCGATCCTTGGTCGTTTGAACTCGATCCGTGATCGATACGAATGGATTTTGCATCGATCAAGATTTGGCCCAATCGAGTCGAGATCGATCATGAACATTCTTGAGGCCGCACGCAAGCTCCTGTGAAAATTTTGTGGCATTTGGACTTGTAGATTTTGAGTTATGATCGATGTAAGTTTAGATTTTTCGAAGGCTGCTAAGTTCGCATTGCTTTGGTTCGCGTCGATCTGTTCGTATCGCTTCTGGGCACGTAATGCCTGATGAAGTGGCGCTAACTTTTTGGATCGACCCACTTTTTATGTCGAGTGACCGAGTCTTCCACTTGGATATGCCTTGTTCGTATCGACCTAAGATATTCCATTCGTATCGCTCTTTTGCACTTCATTTCATATCGATGTTCCGTGCTCTACTTCATATCGATAATGTGTAGTCACTTCGTATCAATGTTTGGAGCCATTTCGTATTGATGTAACCTGACGCCTTTTGTATCGATCACTGAGTAGTTGGTTTTGTATCTATCATCGGTGGCACATTTCATATCGATCATTGATTGATCGATACGAACGGTGTAAATGATCGATACAAATTGTGCATAGGTGGAAATGATACGAAACATCCTCAGATAATGGATATGAAACAGAGTAGGCATGAAGGACGCGAAGTGGAACTGGTACGATGGATACGAAATGGAACAGACATGATGGATACGAACTGAAGTGCATGTGATGGGTACGAGGCGGCATGCACTTGATGGACACGAACTTGTGCTCACTTGATCGATACGAAGCCATGCACATCTGATGGATTCGAACAAGATCGATACGAAGGAGGTTTTTCTCTGATTGCTTGATGGATGTGAACAAGATTATTGCTTGATTTGCATCGATCATATCTTGAGCATACGAACTCCGATTGACTTGAAATTTGGAATGTTGGCTTTCATGGCTTTGCTTGTCGTGTCATATCAATTGTAGCTTGATCCGAACTTAAACAAAATTTACCAGCATCCATAGTGGACCCATGTACAATCGATCTCCAGAATATACTGTCTTTATTTTCCGACCAATTTCTTGGTATCACAGCCTTGCCAAAAGGCGGGATAACAGTCAACTCAAAGTCAAAATCTCTAGCCAGAGTAGAACGTTTAATAATATATTTATTATTGAACCAAGGACTTTGTTTATGGATTAATTGATTTGAATTTAGATGATCCAGGAATTTTGACTAAAGAGAAATTCCATAAGTCTTGATGTGATATAGTGTTGACGAAACGAATTGATGTAATTAATCGTTACTAAAAGATACCACTTGAGTCTGTAAAATTAGATTTTACCTATGGGATTTATAAGCGATGAATAAAGCCAAATTTTTACCCCTAGCAAAAGTGACGCGTGAATATTAGTATTTAAATCGCTTAAATATTAATCATTGGCTAAATTCACACCTAAGAGTTACACAATCGAATCTATGCAGTCTTCAAAACACTATTGACTTAATTGATTTATAAATGTTATAAATTAATTAAATTAATTAATATTTATGAAATATTAATTATTATTTATTATATGGGACGTGTTTAGTAAAATAGAGTTGCCTCTAGCAATATTTGGGATGTCATTGGTAATTTATTGGATGCATGTATAAAAGTTATATACGTGTATATTGATATAGGGTATTGATAACAATTTAAATTGGATCTAAATTAAATAAATTGTTGAAGGGCTAAGTTGCTTTTTAGTTCATTACAGACTCTAATTCATGCGACAAGAATGAGGGGCAAAATGGGCTATTTGGTTTTTGAATTGGTAAGGGATACTAGTGCAAGATGTTTATTCCTAGATTTCACTATATATTCAAATCAATAACATCCATTTTCTTTAGAGTTATTAGCTCCTATGTTCCCATTCATGGCTGCCACTTCCCTATCCCATAACTCTAATTTTCTACTCTAATTCACATCCATTTAAAAATACAACTAGATCTAGTGGTGAAGAATCGATTGCTAGCATCGGTGATACCGATTCAGAATCTAGGAGATGGATAAATCAATGTATGGTTCTAAAGCAAACTCTAGTTAGATAATCTACCATTTGCATATATATATATATATATATATATATATATATGTAGTTCTCTATTATAACCATTTTATATGGGTGATAATTGCCCCCTTTAAATATTAATGCATTTTACAATTTTAAACAATTGCTTTACACAAACCTGCTGTTTTAAATTATAAAGAAATTAAGTAAAGATTTTATTTGGCTATTAACCATTGCTTATACGTATATAATAATTATTAAATATTTTATATATCTTTCTATTGACTGTAAATAAATATTTACTAGTTTTTAACCCTAAAATACTTTAATCTTATTTAAGTGTGTGTGTATACATATGTGCATGTGTGCGTGTGTGTGTTTCGGTAATAATTAAAATTTTGAAAAAATTATTCTCCGGTCGAAACCAGAACTGCTAAATAATTATAATATATATTATTTATTATTTAATATAGTGTTTACTTTTAATATTATATATATATATATATATATATATATTCTTTAACAAAATAATTTTGTTTGAAATTTTTCTGCGCTAAACCAAATAAGGTTTACACAGATACATACATACATACATACATATATACATACATACATATATATATATAATTTTTGAATATTTATTTTATAATATATATATATATATATATATCTTTTATATGTAATAAAACAGTGTTGATTATTTTAGACAGACAAATAAATAAAAACACGTATGTGTATATTTGAAAATATAAAAAAAATATTTTTTACCGGCTAAATAAGATTTACACACACACACACACATATATATATGTTATAAATTGTTGATACATACTAAAACTATGTTGTGTATTTTTAAATAAATAAATATCTTGAACACACACACATATATTATAAATAATTTCGACTATAACAATTATTTTATCAAATATACAGATTTAAATTTAATTAAGGATATTTTAGTTAATATTTTAAGATCCAGTTTAAAATTTTAAAATGTTTTACTTATTCTTAATTAGATATTTTAAATACAAATTTTGAATTTTAAATTTAATGACTTAGTCAAAATTAAATTAGATATTTTATAATTTATTATATATAAATAGTTTCGAATTTTACAATTAAATTTATGTATATTAAATGTATTAAGCATTGTTTTAAGACAATCTTCATATATATATATATATATATATATATATGATGAATGTATAATTTATAGATGTGAATCCCAACATCTTACCTATGTACACATTATATGTTGCACTTGCACATTATACACAAATGTGTATATAATTATATACTCCTTAGTTACTTTAATTATTAATTCAGTAAAATTCATTGATCAATTAAATAAAATAAAATTAGACTTTATTTAATTAATCCAGATTGGATCCAGCTCATCTCTTTAGACTTCATAGGCCCAATAGATCCAAAAGTAGATTTTTTTTAAAACACCATATTTACCTGCTCAACCCGACCCAACTTCCTCATTTGCAAAATGCGAGAATGTAGAGAGTGGGAGAATGAGAGAGAATTACTTAAAATATTTATTGTTCAAAGCCTTCAAATAGAAGATGAAGAGAAGTTACTTTTTGCGAAAGGGTGAAAGGAAGTGTCCGTTTGTATAACTTGAAAAGTTGTAAGAAGGGCTAGTATGTCAACATACAATCTTTGATATGTCGACATATCCTACTGTAAAATGGCAATCTTTTATAAAACTTGTTTTAACTCTTATAACTTGCAAAACCAATATTGAACTTTTACAAAAAAGTTGTGGAGAATAAAGTAAATAGTTTTTAAAGAGAAACTTCAAAGAATTGTTATGAAACCTTTAACTTTTAAATCTAAGACTCTGTATACTTTAAAAGATGATCAATTTTTGTCTTGTACTCTTCTATCCTTTGTTCCTTGAGTGTCCTATGTTCTCCTAGCCTTACCTTTGGATCTTCTTTGTTCTTTTAACTTTGTTTTTGTTTCCTTGATCTTGATTCCACTTGATCTACATGATCTTGTACTTGAGTTCTTGTACTGATCTACCTTGATATGTGTATTGCATCTCCACTTGATTATCCTGCAATTTGTCTTGATAGTATTCATTTATTTTCTATATTATATCATACATAAGATTGGAAAATCATCAATAATTATATTTATGGGGCATTTCACCAGAAGGACAAACTTTGCAGTCCAATTAGTTTCTAGGACACCCATTCAAAAAAATTACTTTCAAGGCCAAAGTCAGCAGAATAATTACTTTCAAGGACAAAGTCAGCAGTCCAATTACTTTCAAGAACATAATTTCATAGGTTTTTAGGCTCTAGAAACTAATTATGTTGCGTTTTGTCCTTGAAAGTAATTATTTCAGTTGTGTGCCCTAGAAACTAATTCCACTTGTTAAAGAGACCTTTGTGGCTAATTTCCACTATATTTATTTGGTTATTATCATCAAAACCAATACCTGTGCTTCTAACAATCCCCTTTTTGATGATAACAACTATTTAAATATGGATGGATAAAATATAAGATTAATTCAAATCTACTCCTCCTAAATACATTGACTCCCTCTATGTTTATGCTCCCCTATCTTTTTTACTATTATATTTTATACATTTTTTTCTTCTCTTTGTCATCAACGATTAATATTAATAGGATGATGGGTGTTAGGAAAGTCTTTGAATAAGTGATGAGTGCATAGGCATGTAAGTTATCATCATAAAAGTTTAAATTCAAAATTTTTGATTATGTCGACATGTCCTACAATGTATGTCGACATACACTGCATTTTTCTACCTTTTTGTTTTCTATTTAAATGTATGTGTGTGTATGTTATATTTTTACTGACAAAATTTTGTAAACATGACTTCATGAAAATATCATTGTATATAACAGATTACTATAAACAAATGAAAATAAAAAATACCAACCAACAAATGTAAACAAAAACAATTAATGCAAAAACACTTAATGTCAATGATCGTTAACTGTAGGGAATTTGTGAACATGATAATTTGGGTTGGAGGTGTAGAAGTTTCCCTTTCGTTCGACTAGAATACCTTGGGGTCAAAAGTGATTTCTCCTACATATTAAACATCATCATCAACAATTTCAACTTCTTCCTCTTCCTCTTTTTCTCCCTCATTGTCTATTATAGGGTTGTAGCTAACTATATTTGCTTTATCCCTAGTTCTTCAATGATTATTGGATCATCCATATTGTTGAGCTTATGATTGTGGATGGTCCTAATCATTCTTACATACCTTTCTTGCTCATTCTTCAATCAAATTGGGAGAGCTCCTATTTCAGTAAGCATGTTCAAGACACGCTTCATTTACCTTTGATTTTACCAAGTTTTGAGAATGTAAAATCCCTAAACAATGATGTATTCTTCATTGGATTTTTGGAATTGGTAGGATACACTAAAATAAATTTTTGAGTGAGTTTTCAAAAGATAGATCAAGAAGAAATGAAGAAACCAATGAAATTAAGTGGTTAAATAAGTAGTTATAGATTATGAAACTAGGAGGGCAAAATTGATTATGGATGATACGACATGTATGTTGACATATGCATATGTGTATGTTGACAGATGTCTTGTAATTTTGTTTTTCTTCTTCAATTTTTATATCACATTGATATATATATATATATATATATATGTGTTTTCTTTTAAAATTTTGAGAATAGACATATTCCTAATTCTCTTCTTAACTTAATTAAAATATTTTAAATAAGAGGTTGAGTTAAAATATCTGCTATTTGATTTTTGGTATTTATAAATTCTATTATATATTTGGAACATCTATATTTTGGAGGGTCCATAATATGGAAAATTAAATTAAATTAATAATAATAAGATACTGTTAAAGAAATGAATAAGATAATTTAATTGCAAGAATCGCCTAAGAGAGATTTGATTAATTAAGTGTGGGACGCTTTATAAAGTTAACTGAATGGACCCAGGGTAATTAGAGAGTTAAGGTCGGCTTCGTTAATGAAAATAAAATTTAAATTTTAGATGAGAAGGTTCGTGTTAAGCGAAATGTAATAGTATGACTAGGCTAAAATGGAATATTAGCCCAACCCAAAAGCACTAGCCCACTTTCTTTAGTCCTAACCCCTCATTCATTCCATTTTTATTTCATTCCATATTACAAAACAAACCCTTAAATTCAAGAACAAAGGCTGACCATTATTCTTAAGGAAGAAGAATATTTCAAAGCTAGAAGATAAAAAATTTCAAATTAAAGGAAATGAAGATTAAAAAAAGGTTTCTTAAGCAAAGGCGAGTAAAATCTTTCTCAAAAACTTATCCTAACCTATTGGGTTCGGATTTGATTTCAACATGAATGTTTTTGGTGATGTTAAACATGTTCGAATGATTAAACATTATTTGGTTGTGTTTAGAAATTTAAATGGAGTAAATTTGTTTGTGTCGTTCCTTAAAACTTGAATTAATCTAAGCTAAATGATTCAAAATTGAAATATGATGTTTGTAATGATGAAATAGAGATAAGTTTTTAATTTCATAATATTTGAAATTTATTTGGAGTTAATATGAATTTTTTAAGTTGGGAAAAGAGCTAATTTGGGGATATTAATTATTAAAAATAATCAAATTAATTATGTTGACCTAAAATTTTGGGAAAATACAATATGGTAAAATTGGATTTTGTTGAATTTTTAGAATTTTCCCATTTATTTTCGAATTTATATGAATTAATTGGCTAAAAAAGCAATTGATTAATGATAATTAATTATGTAATAGAGGATGAAGTTCACTCAATTCTGAAAAGTAATATGCAAAGACAAATATTTGCTAATGAGAATTTGACACCAAATGGGATTTGGTGTAAAGTTAATACTTAAAATGATAAAGAATTAGATTTCAATATAATTACATATGTGCCATTGAACTAAAGGAAGCATTTGTAAAATACTCACGAAGACCTATGAAAACCTGCAATGACTCTAAATAGGTTTATACGCGATAACAATTGAAGCTATATATCCATGAAGGCTAAGTATATGACTTAGCATGCAATAGCTCAAATAGAATTAGCATGCGATCGCTATGAATAAGATAGCTCAAGAAGGCTTTGGAAGGGAAAGCTCACGATAGCTTCAAGTAGAATGACATGTGATAAATGCTATGGAAATAAGGCGCGATGGCTTTGAACTAGATAGCACACGATGGCTTAGTGTGGAATAAGATGTGATGACTATGGATGAATAAGGAATGAAGGCCTAGATGGAAATGATGTACGATGATTCCAAGTGGAATTGAACGCTATGGCTATAAACATGATAGTACACGATGGCTTTGGTGGATTGCTTGTGATAGTTTGGTTGGAAATAGCACGTGATGGCTATGGGGAAGATAACCTATGAACATTATTAAGGAGTAATGCATAATAGCTTGGGAAGTTATTGTTCCACAATGGTTATGAGATAGCCAAACATATGATAACCCAACCTAACATTCGAAAGCTATGGGATAACTAATTTGTGACAACTAATCATAACTCATGAAAGCATGAGATGCTATATTTCTAAGTAAAACGAGAAAATTCTAAAGGCATTGGAAAGATAGTTTCCAGGTGTTACCAAACTATTTCATGGGGATGAAATAATGGAACGATTTTTATAAGTTAAAATGGTATTAACTTATTTTGAAATGAAAGAAAGCTTAGAGAAGCTAATAAATGATAAGGTATCATTTAAATAAAAGATAAAAATGCTTTATCTAAAGGAGGTGTAAGGTACAATGGATTCTATAGCCTCTTGGACTACACTTTAACCTTTGAATTGAGAGAAAGATGATTCCAAAATAGCAAGATAGTAATTTTGAATCAATACGCAAAAGTAAAAATTGATTTCATTTGATTTTGAAGAGAAAAGAGTATAATTTCAATGGAATTTTCAAGAGAGTCAGAGGAGGGAAGAAAATAAGGTAATAACTAACTAAAAATTTGTTTGAAACCTCCTATATATAATGTATAAACTGATATGTATGTTTGTGAAGAGTTGCGACAAATAGACACTTCGATTCAAAATTTAAAAAACTGATTTGCAGCATGTATGTCGACATACCATTTGGTTATATGTTGACATACGCTTGTGAAATTTGGAAACCCTTTTTTAAAACATTTTGAAAATACTATACTTTTTAAAAAAAAATTGATACTTTGTAAAATAATTTAAGCATAGTTTATAAACATTTTAAACTTTGAAAATCTTTTATAAAATATTTCTAAATATATTTGAAAATATATTTTGTTAGAAAATATAAAAGACAAGAAAATAGTAGATAGAGATCAAAAATTGCTACCGGGGACTTTAACAAAATTCCATGACTCTATACATTATATTATAGTCTTGATATCTACATATCTTGGTCTTTATACTCATGGACCTTTATGTTCATTTCTTGAGTCTTTATACCGTATAGTCTTCGATTCAATATCTGTATAATATCCTGCACTATATTCTATATAACTTGGAAAAATATTAGTATCCATATTTTATACAAATGTATATTGTTGTTATTAAGGTTGTTATCATCAAAAATCAATAACTAAGGTATTAGCTATTATGTCTATTAAAGATCTATTGAACTGTAGGCTTAAACTGGATGTATTTAATTGTAAATCTGCCTACATATTCTGTAAGCTGTGAAATTGGAACGGAATGGTATACACTCTAATCTTGAAAATTGGAAATTAGTCCCTAAATTTTTTAAAGTACGATGTTGATTAGATTGTGAAGTTTAATCCTGATTTATGTTGATTGGGTTGTAAATTGTCCAGTATTCATTTGGATTATGCTAACTTGACTTGGAATATAAATATCTATGTTTTAATTTATTAGGAGCATTGAGGGTACAATTTAGTTGTATCTATTTCCATGTAAATTTCCATAAACTACCTGACTCTACAAGTATAAAAGTGCATCATTTGGGATAATAAGGAATCTACCAAAATAAAAGAGATGTGTAAAGTATGGATGTTTCTTCGTAGTTTACATTGTCTATTTCAATAAAAAAGATAATTCCTTGTAATTTCAAATGGAGCAAAAGTCTCACTTTTAGGTAATTTATAAAAAGTTATAACGGTAATCCTTTTTAGGAAAGATAACTATAATATATTAAAATGTGAAATAAATTTTCTTTACCAGTACATTATATTCTGAAATTCCTGAACGTAGGAATTTATTAGTTAAAAATAGGAGTATATATATATATGCATATGTATATATATATTTATGTATGTATATATATATATATATTCGTATAACTGCACCTACCATTTAAAAATATAAATACACATAGGGTAACGAATAAAGCATAATAAATAAAAATATTTCAATACTCATATTAGTTATAATTAGGATAACTAAATATTAATAGTGTAGTATATCCTAGGATTAGGGGGTTGTAATGGAAAAGAGGTAGCAACTCCAAAATTTATGAATAATGATTGAAAAAATTAGTGGGCAATAAACCGTAGTTAATAGGGAGTTACATAAATTAAATGGGGATATAAATATATTTAATGAGATTGATCAAAGAATTTATTATGAAATTTAAGGGAGAACAGGATTGACATAATAAGTTGGATTTGAAATGAATGAATAAACGTCACTAGTAATTGTCCAATTTGAATAATAATGACCATTTATTAAGGATAATTAACTCGAGGTAAAGAAATAAGTGAAATTTATGGGACATAAAAAGGAAATGCAGAATACATGAAATAATTGTATAAGATAAGAATAGTTGTGCAACGAATAAGTAAATCGATACTGATAAATAAACTTAGGAGGCACTATAATTTCTGTATTGGAAATTATATAGCCTTAATAATACGTTTAGGACGAGCGTAAATTAGTGGGCCTAGCCCAATATTTAGGTTTATGATAAATGACTTGATTTAGTATGGGTTGGGATGCGAGGTCAGTAGATTTACACAACAGAAGTCTGCCCTTCACCTAGAGGCTACCAGCAATTGTGTACGCATACTAGTTATGTGGGACATCTCTAAATAGGACCCGTAGGAAAGGGATATACGTACGTTCACATATATGAGAAAATATACCAAGGATTCGCCTCATGTTTGAAGTACTAAATGGCTTAGTACCTTTAGGGGTGTCAAGAGGTTTACTTCAGGGTAGAAGGTATTAAATGGCTGTTGGCTATGCCTCCTTCCTATATACGATGCCATAAATAACCTACGACGGTGCCTAATAAAAAGTGGGTTCTGCTTCATTTCTAACAAGAGGTATCAAATAATTGGAATGAGCATTTTCCTTGACTTATACTAGATAAGTCTAAACAGGATTTTGGCTGTTGGATGTCGATGGGCTATGTTAGTATTGTTGGTAAACCAATATTTAATAGTCGGGCTGGCATATAGGCTTTGACTCCCATCGTCCTGAGCAGTCGTTAGTAAAGACTTGGGTTATGCCCTAATGGATTTCGCTTCCTACTAGTGTAGAATCCATAAATGATACACAAAGACCTCAAAGTTTTATTAATTGTTTGTTTGTCAAAGGTGGGCTAATTAACTATTAGATAAGTCTTTAAGATGTGTTAGTAATATAGCTAATTAAATTATAAAGTCGTATCTAGGGGTCATCGGTTTGTAGCTAGGGTTAATTGACTAACGATTACGTTACGAAGGGCCTGCTTCAGGGTTGAGGTATTAAATGGCAGTTGTGTCTGCCTCCTCCCTGTTTAAGAAGTATTAAGTGGTCAAGGTTTCTTTTTAGGTAGTGCAATACTTATATATATATATATATGAATATGTATTGTTATACCTCGAAGAAAGTTGGATATATCGTACGTGCATATGAAATTAAACGGATAAGTCATGAATAGTAGACATAACACTTAAATAGAAATCAATCGGCATAAACTAGTGTTATAGGTAAAGTATGTAATTTTCCAATCACTAGAACGTTGTTCTGACCCTCTCCTCATTACAACCTACATGATAGATTTTGAGGGATAAGCTACTGGAGCAAGACGAGAACGGTAGATGGAAAAGTCTTCTCATGCATGCACGACACTAACAAGACAACTAGGTATTTAAGGAATAGTATTGATTCTAATGTAGTAGCCTTAGTTGGTGTATATGTTTTATTATACTTTACTATTCCATGTTCGATCTCTAATATTCTTATGTTTATTATAGTTACCAACACCAACGACCCGTACGCTAATGAATTTGTGTTTCGATTTAGTCGAAATTTGGTCCCATTAAGGTATGGGTTGTTGCATTTCGTATAAGAGCTTAGGTCAGTTGATCATAGGAATTAGGATACGATGAGTAAACTTATTTGTAATTTTACATATAATTATATATATATATTATACGCTAAACTCTATGAATTCCAACTATAATAGTAGTTGCAACCTTATCCTAAAAAGTTGGATAGGGTGACTATGAGTCAGAACCATAAATAGAGTTAAATTTATCTGCCTACCCTGATTACCCCATAAGGTAGAGACCCTATTGTAAGGCGTGGACCGATATGAGCTTGAGCATTACATATAGAAGGACCATAGAAGATGGATGGTACTTGACTCCTTTTTTGGGTCTAGGCTGCCTTATGATTCTGGAATTTTTTCGATTGTTGATTGATGTTGTATATTTCATCTAGACATATGCGAAGCAACTACCTATAAGTTGCAAGCATTTGGAAATGAGATGCGCATATTGAGCTAGTTCCAACAAGAAGGTGTGAATTAATCACCATAAAAGGTTAAGAGTAAAGGACAATTAAAGTTCATTCCTGAATCTGATCCCATGTGAAGAATTTGATAAAAAGACTTTGAAAATTTCTTAAAATGTTTTGAATGGTTTTTCAAAGGATTTGTTTTTATAAAAGAACAGTGTCATTGAAAATTTGTTGTTTTGAAAAAGGAAGAAATTTGAAAATTTTAAATTAAGGAGTTATTTATAGATTCCCAGTGAAGTTTAAAACTGGGTGGGTCAAAAAATTTCGATTTAAAGGTATTTGGTAAAGGGTTTTTCATTTTTGAAATGAATGAAAAAGATAGCGCACATTTGCTCGATTTTTCCTATTTTTGTAAATTTAGAAGTTCCTTTTTAGAATTCTTTCTAAAGGATGGATACATGGAAATGGTGCTTGATTGAAATAGGGTAAAGAGAATAGAAGGGTAAGAATGCCCAATAACAAAGATAGGAAGAATATTCCGATATAAGGAGAAAACGGCGAATAATGGCTGAAATATTTTTGTAATATAGACAAAAGGTTGATGGCTATAGCAGTAAGCAAGTGCACCACGAAATTGAATAAAATGGAGAACCGTAGAAAGAAATTTATAGGAAATAAGTCAATAAAGGAAGGAGAGAGCCCGACGACTTAGACGGTAGACTAAAACACCATCATGAAGTAGTAAGAGATTTTTCGAAACAAAGTGGACCATATCGAATTGAAGATGGCAGAGTCAGAATGAAATAAGATTATAAATAAATTTAACCCGACCCGAATAGGGTCCAGCTTCAACTTAGGCTTGAAAAATGACAATTGGTCGACAGCTTAGATTTAGGCGGTCGATGGGATGTGAACGACCAGGTACCCTTCAAGGCGGTCGACCAGTTAATGGGTTATGAGCATAACTCGAACCTTGAACGTAGTATATAGTCGTGTCGAGGTTCCAGCCCCTATTTCCTCTCTTCTTCCTCCCCTCTATCCTTCGATCTCTCCTCGCTCTCCAAACTCACGAATCCCCTACCCCATTTCAACCGCCGTCGATCCCGAGCACCCGAAGACAACATGTGTTCCCAGATCTAACCTCTCTCTCACCAAATCTAAGCCCCTCAAATTTCACCTCCTCGATAAGTCAATCCATGGAAACCCCATGAGCCACTAGTGCATATTTGTGCCACTCGAACCTCACTCCCCAAGATATCACCTGGCTCGAATAAAATGATCGAAAAATCTCCACTTATTAAGCCTTGGTGAACTCCGCGTTTCTGCAAGGATGACCAGTGAAGTTCGGGACTTCACCGCATATGGGCTAGGGGATCTGTTTATGGCCTTAGGATTAGCACCAACCTTGAGCCATGACATTTTCAAGCGGGAGTGCTACCTATGCTGTATGTGGCTGTTTGATTCTAATTTGGAATATTGTTTGATGAAGGCATCAGTCATCTTACATAGGAGGTAAAAGGGTAGCAATTACTCTAACTGATGATGATTTTGGAGGTATCTTAGGTATAGCCACAAAAGATGCAGATTTGGTAGACATAAAGACTGACGATCCGAATATTTTGTAGTTGATCTTTCTTGGAGCAGTTTGTGTTTGGAGGCCAGACAACTGATGGCCTACATTCGGGTTCATCTTCGCATTGTTCTGCAAAACATCATTCCTAAGATGGGGAATTCTGACCAGATCTATCCATTGGTGTAGAAGCCACCTACGCCATCATGGGTGGTACAATAGTGAATTGGGCTTGAGCCATCATGAGCAATCATGTGTAGCCAGGAGTAGAGACTCCGTGGAGCTACATTCTATATTGTCATCTTTTCACTGGTGTCTTTAGACGATAAGGAGTGAACCTTTATAGAGAGCAGGTCCAAAAGAAGGACTCTACCCTATTTGATAGGACCTCCTAAGGAGAATGGGGAACGTGGAGGCCTCAACCGAGGTAGTAGCACCAGAGCTGAGTAGCAGGTGCAACAGGCGGTGGAGCAATGGCATGATGCTATAGGGTTACAGAGCCCTAGGCTTATAACAATCTAAGACTCTCAACTCCGGATCAAGGCTAAGCTACGGGAGATATGAGTCGAGCAGCGGTGCCATAGCTACGAGCTTGGAAGCATAGCTACCATGCTATGCCCATTCAGGGGTCTAGGGAATGGCTCGAGCTCCTGCAAGGGATCGGGACTATCCTATAGCTTGTAGGTAGTATATAAGATTAATAGTAGTAGTTATTGTTATTTTGCTTTCTGTATTTTCTCCTTTTTATTTAGGTGTTTCGGTTGTAAACATTCATAGTCTCTTTTGTATAAAAGTTGTGTACGATATATTATGAGATGTGTTCCTATTTATTTACTGTGTTGATATTTCTGGATATCTTTGACTGCTATGATATATTTTAGAGAAACGGTATAAATATGGAAATCTTATATAGACACTTAACTAACGACAAATGCAAAAAAGATTACAAAATAAATTTTAGTAAGCAAATGACAGGAAAGGTTGTTGCAAAACTACGGGTCATTGTCCCCGTGATTTAAAAGGTTAAATTTATAAATATGCTTGTGTGTTATTGTTGTTGTTTTGAAATAAGAGGAAAGGTTTTGAAAATCTAGGATTAACTATGCAATGCTAGGTTCAATCATATGCATCAACTCATTAAATGAATCCTGATTACGTTAAGATGTGGCTTGGTTTGTTTTAAATGAGGTAAATGAAAATGCTTTTGAAAATTTTGTTCAGACACTTTTGAAAAAAAATGGTGTTTAAATGCTATTGAAAATTTGATTTTTCAAACTATTTTGCAAGTTTGATTAGAATGGGGAAAAAGGTTTTCATGGGAAATGAGAAAATTTCTGATTTGCAAGGGCCACATCTTTAGCATAGGGAGGGTTGACGCATTAGTGGGTATGACTTTTACTATGCAATAAGGGTGGTAGTATATGGGGAATAGATAATAACAAGGAAAAAAGCTGTTTTAGCTTTGGAATATCTGTTTCCATACCTTGTTCATAGGATTCAAAACTAGCTTTTAAAATAATTCAGTTTTTTAAATTTAAAAATAAACCTCCTTATGCAAATTGTACTTGGAAAAGTTGCAAAAGATTTAGGGTGAAAGAGAAGGTTCTAAGGTACAACAGAATAGGTGTCCGAAATAAGGGTGGATGTATAAAATTATCCATCTAAATTCCTTTTCCAGCATAGGAGTATAGGGTTAAGAAATAAAATTTGGTTGTTAGAAATAGTGTGTTGGGTACTGGATTGTAGGGATTGGATGCAAAATTAGTTGTACCATACTTTTATTCGTAGGAGTGTGGAAATTGTTATGTGAAAACAAGGATTTTAGATTTTAAAAACTTGCATACATATCGAACTACAAGTATATACAGGTTGTTTGCATCATTTTTCAAAAATTGATTTATAAGTTGCTTTCATATAGGAGGCGCTGATTTAGTATTATTCAACATACATATCATATATATTATGGTACACCATGCACTTGTACACGATTGGCTGTAAAATTGGTTGTACACTAATTGGTTGGATAGTTTAGAATGGTTATGCACTATGTTACATGATTCAATCCTTGGGGGACTTAAGGGACAAAATTATTTAAGGGGGAGAATGTAACACCCAGTAAAATAAACAGTAATCAATAAATAATTATTAAGGCTCATAAATGGAATTCGAAAAAACGTCAAAATTTGGCCATGAAACTTACCCCATTGTGTTTATGGCTATTTTCTGAGCAACTTTTATATATAAAATTTTGCGATCGGTGTTCAAACGGAGAAGTTAAAGTTTCCAGATCGAAAGTAGTAGAAAGGAACAAAAAGGGAATAAATAATAATAACTATGTGTACCGCATCCGTTGACCCTCTCCTTAGGTCGGTCGATCGGTGGAGTTGTGACGACCGCCCATGACCTCTGCACCGAATCTAGAGATAGAGCGCTGTAAAGTGTGCCAGGCGACCATGGACGATTGTCAAGGTAAGATTAAAACGACAGAATCTATCGTATTACTCACAGCGCATGGACAAAATACAATAGAACATATGTATAGTGAAGCTTTACAGAACAAAATGACATCATATAAAACTCCATAATAGTTGAATACAAGCATCCACATAGTCAATACATCAAGCCTCACTACATATCTCTCAGAGAATACAAAACAGCGGAATATCCAGTACATAATAAGAAGATAATATGCAACCCTCCAGCTCGTCTTCGATATCAGCATCGTGAGAAGAGAACAGCACCTGTCACCTGCTACCTAGTCTGCCCGTCCCAAAATGGACGAACAGCCCAAGGCAATAAGAATTAAAACATAAAGCCTTGAGTCAGACAACAGTCTTAGTGAGCAGTAAATTAACTAACAACATACCAAAAGAGCATAAAGGAAAAGGAATAGGAATACAACCCTCCCACTCCAACCTCGTTCTTACAGTGATAGCCCCCAGACACACACTAAGCAGAAGCAAACATAGCAGAGCATACAATTTAAAGTAAAACTACTATCACTCGAGTCAAGGGCGATGTTTTCCAAGTACCAAGGCCTAAATCACATAAGCACCCAGAAAATACCGCTCTTGAGTCCGAATGACGATACAACCAAACATCCATGACTCTGGCTATCACTGTTATCATTGCTTCGATATCACCGTTAATTGAATGACCGGCACATTCTTTCAGCCGTCTGTCAAGGGCTAATGGAAACCCCGGTTCTAGACATAACTCCCGCACGTCGTCGCAGCCCGTGCCTAGGACTATCGAATCTGCCCAGAGTACTCGACCATCCACAGTTGGCCGTTGGGACTATCGAATCTGCCCAAACGTACTCTTGCTTAGAGCATGCTAGAACCTTCAACAACGATGCTATCCAAGCCTCCTAGTCATCCTCCTCGACGACTATTCTCATATCCATTCATTATCCTCAACTCGAATCATATCACCGAGTTATCAACATGCTTGGAATGATCCCGTCTGGATTAGACCAAGTCTTCATCACATGATTGCCTCGCTTCATTACATCCTCGCAAAGCCTCATCTCATCCTCACATCATCAAATCTATGCATAAGAGATTCATCATCCCGCTACATATGCCACGAGCAGCTTTTCCAATTCAAGAGCCTTTCCCTTAGCTTTTGAATCACCTTCGATCTAAATCTAATCATCAATCATCTAGTTCATAACAATCAATCAAATCAAACATCAATCCAAGCAATCAAGCATTTAAAAATGATCTAAGTAAACAATTATAACAATAATGGCATTTTCGTAATTAAAGAGTTGAAAGTCCAATAAGCATGAAAACATGGATTATATCTCTACAAACTTGATGAATAAACTTGCATAGGTTAACATATGATAAAATGGATGTAATATCATCATGAACAATGGATCTATATGGATCTACACTTTGGATGAAGAAAATGCATGGAAATCACTATTTTAACACCAAATCGGGTCAACAATCCGATATACTCCTTTGGATCCGTGTGAGAGATAATCACCACTCACCAAATCACCAAAACAACCTCAAATCAATACGCTTCAGATCTGGACAGCGAAGGATCAAGCTTGATCTATCACAAATCCGCTTCAAATGAAGAAATCTCACTTCAAAGGATGAAGATCTTCAACTTTAGCTCTTGGATCTTCAATCTTGATCTTCGATTTGGATGGATGGAAGCACTAGATTAGAGTGGAGAAAAGAAGTGAGGAAGTGTAGAAGTCGAGCTCTCAAAATGGCAGCACTTCGTCGCTTCAAAATCCGGATCCCAAAAATGAAGCCAACCCCCTCCTATTTATAGCAGAAATCCTTAACTCGGCTGTCTTCTTAAGTCGCTGCCGACTTAACACCATGCCGACCTACGACCTAAAGCTTTGCCGACCTAACAAAGTCTCAGACATCACACAGCCTCAAATCCCAAGTCCTAACGACCTACAACAATGCGCATCTGCGACTTAACACATAGGCGCGACTTAACTTAGGTCGTTGCCGACTTAAGTGCCTTGCCGACCTATGACATACGAAGGAATACAACTACGACTTAACACAGGAGGCGACCTACCGACTCAATTACTCTGCCGACCTATCCTTAACTCGCTTATAAGTCGGTACTCCTATGGGTCGGTCATCCCACTGACTCGCTTACCCCGGTAAACCGCTAACTACCTTAAGTCGGAGAAACTCTTAGGTCGTCTAAGTCTTAAGTCGGTCAAACCTATAAGTCGGTCCATCCTATGAGTTGTTAACTCGGTACAACCTTTAAGTCGCCCCAAACTGTCAACCGACCTAAACCACTCCCCTATCTACCTTAGGTCGTCACCGACCTACACCTTAGTCATTAACTCGCCCAGACTTGTTGCTTAACTCGTCCAAAACTCCTAAGTCGGCTACGACTTAGGACTTAAGCAAAATTCTGCCAAAACCTGAAATGACTTAACAACAATACAACCAAGGGTCAATCATTTTAGAATGTTTTGATCCGTAAAAATACGGGTCGTTACATTCTCTCCCCCTTAGGAATTTCACCCCCGAAATTCCAAGCAATCAAGGCAATCAAAGCTATTCTGTACGCCTATCATCCATAACAATCAATAAACCATGCATCCAATTCTAGCTTAGCGTACAGAATTCTAAGACTTAGGACAAGTTACAATTTCGTTAGATGACACAACACCTTAGGGCCATACCTCGAAGAGTTCAGGATGAGCTGCTTTCATCCTCTCTTCCACCTCCCACGTACAGTCGTTATCATCATCACTCCATTGTATCTTGAGCAACTTAACTATCTTCCTCCTAAGCTGTTTCGTGTCAGTTTCAACAACACGAAGCGGCTTACGAGGTCTTCTATTAACTGGAACAACTTCGAAGTCTTCACAACTATCTGCAGAAACTACTGCATTTGAGTCGTGCACATACTTCCGTAGATATGATACATGAAAAACATTGTGCACACTCGACATCTTCTCTGGTAACTCCAATCTGTAAGCGAGCTTTCCAATTCGCTCGATAATCGGGAATGGTCCAACAAATCTCGGAGTCAATTTTCCTCTCTTCCCGAATCGAATAACATTCTTCAGTGGAGAAACCTTCACAAAAACCATATCTCCTACGTCGAATTCCAAATCCTTTCGACGTTTATCGGCATAACTCTTCTGACGGTCTTGGGCTGCCTTCATTCGTTGCCGAATGATCTCTATGCAATCCGAAGTCTGTCGAATCATCTCTGGCCCAAGCATCAGCTTTTCTCCAGTTTCCAACCAACATGTCGGAGAGTTACACGGTCTTCCATACAACGCCTCATACGGTGCCATACCAATGCTTGACTGGTAACTGTTGTTGTACGAAAACTCCACCAAATGAAGGTGATCTTCCCATGATCCTCTGAAATCCAAAACACAAGCTCTGAGAAGATCTTCCAAAACTCGGTTGACTCTCTCGGTCTGACCATCTGTTTGGGGGTGATAAGCTGTACTCAAACACAACTCAGTCCCTAAAACTTCTTGGAAGCTCTTCCAAAATCCACTAGTGAACAATGGATCTCGATCGCTCACTATACTCTTCGGAATACCATGGAAACGAACTATCCACTTAACATACAACTCAGCCAACTTTGATGCAGTCCTCGTCGATCGAACAGGAATGAATCGTGCACTCTTAGTCAGACGATCCACAATGACTCAAATCCCTTCATTTCCCGTTCTGGTTCTAGGCAATCCATCAATAAAATCCATCGACACTTGTTCCCACTTCCATGTAGGAACTTCTAATGGCTGAAGCAATCCGCTTGGCTTCTTCTGTTCGGCTTTTACCAACTGGCAGTTCATACATTTGGAAATAAAATTTCCAACATCCTTCTTCATACCTTCCCAGTAGTAGGTTCTCTTCATATCCCGATACATCTTGTTTCCACCTGGATGAATTGTTAACTTCGAGTGATGGCTTTCCTTCAGAACTTCACTCCTCAATTTATCTATATCGGGAACAACTAGTCGTCCTTGCTTCCGAAGCCAACCCTCTCGATCGACCTCGAATCCTTTATCCTTTTCTGGATCCAATCCAGATTCCAATTCACGGATAATTTTGACAAGCTTATCATCTCGCTTTTGGCCCTCGCCAATCCTTTCCACAAGAGTGGGTCTTATCGATAAGTTTGCCAACATCTCAGGTTCCAATTCACATCTAGGCCTGAAGTCAAAACCTGCTAAATACTCGAGACTCTTCCATTCTGAAAACATGGCTCCTAATCCTGCATGTCTTCGACTTAACGCATCTGCCACTGCGTTACCTTTTCCCGGAGTATAAGCTATACCAAAATCATATGATGCCAAAAACTCTAGCCAACGTTGCTGCCGAAGATTCAAATCCTTTTGGGAGAAAAGATACTTCAACGACTTGTGATCCGTAAACAACTCGAATCGAACTCCCAACAGATAATGTCTCCACATCTTCAAAGCAAATACAATCGCCGCTAATTCCAAATCATGAGTTGGGTAATTCCTTTCATGCGGCTTCAGTTATCGACTGGCATACGCAACAACTTTATCCTTCTGCATCAGCACTGCTCCAAGTCCAGTACCACATGCGTCGGTGTAAACCACCATCTCATCATTCCCACTAGGAATAGTCAAAACAGGAGCACTCGTCAGTCGCTCTTTCAGGATTCCGAAAGCTTGTTCACACTTAGCATCCCAACTGAACACTTGGTTCTTTTTCGTCAATCCTATTAATGGTGCAGCTATCTTGGAGAAGTCTTTGATAAACCGTCGATAATATCCTGCTAATCCAAGAAAACTTCTCACATCAGATGCATTCTTAGGTCTAACCCAATCCTGGATTGCTGCCACCTTAGCGGGATCAACCGCTATTCCATTTCCAGAAATCACATGGCCTAAGAATCTCACTTCACTCTTCCAGAAGTGACACTTCGAAAACTTAACCTTCAGCTGATGTTTCCGTAAGATCTCCAAAACAATACGCAAGTGCGTCTTGTGCTCTTCCTCCGTCCTAGAATAAATCAGGATATCATCCACGAACACAAGTACAAACTTGTTCAACTGATCTCTAAACACCCTATTCATAAGATCCACAAAATATGCTGGCGCGTTAGTCAATCCAAACGGCATTACCAGCCACTCAAAGAAACCGGATGGTGTCCTAAAAGCAGTCTTCGGCACACTATCCTTAGCTACTCTCAACTGGTGAAATCCCGTTGCCAAATCCATCTGAGAAAACACCTTTGCTTCGTGAAGCTGATCAAACAAGTCATCTATTCTCGGCAATGGATACTTGTTCTTCTTGGTCACCTTATTCAGCTCACGATAATCGACGCACAATCTCAACGATCCATCTGCCTTGGTTGCAAACACAACTGGTGCACCCCACTCGGACACACTACGCCGAATGAATCCTTTCTGCAAAAGATCATCAACTTGCACCCTCAATTCCTGATGTTCCCTAGGCGCCATCCGCCTAAGAGGCATCACAACAGGTCTGGCTCCTTCAACTAGATCTATACGAAACTCGATCTCTCTATGCGGCGGCAACCCTTTGACTTCGTCAAAGACATCCTCGAATCCATTTGCGATTGGCACTAAAGACAGTCCATCCCGTGGAACAACTAGCGAATACATGAAGCTCATGAAGACGCCTTCCTCATGCTTACATCGTATCACAATCTTTCGCCCATCCACATTCTCGACTGTCACCTCCAGCCTCTCACAATCAACCTTAGCCGCATACTTCCTAAGCCAGTCCATACCCAAGATAATTCCGAACCCCGCAAAGTTCAGAACAAAGCAATCACAAACAAAAGAGCAACCATGACTCGACACAACTAGACCACGGCATAACATACACAAACAAGACGAACCCCCAACTGGATTAGTCACAACCAATGGCCTATCAACAATATCCGGCTTCAAATCTAACCGGCCTATTAGTTCATTACAAACAAACGAATGCGATGCTCCAGTATCAAACAAAACTCTAACTGGAATACCACATAGGAAAAGAGTACCTTGAACCACCACACTCTTTCCCTTCTCTTCTGCAGTAGGAGCTTTCGAAGATGACGGAACAGCTCCTAAAGCATAGGCTTGCACAATCTGCCTGTCCTTCCTCGGTTCTGGACAATTCTTCCTTAAATGCCCCGGCTTGTCACAGTTGTGACACTTCATCGGTGCCTTCGGATTCTTACAATCCTTAGAGAAATGGCCCTTCTGCTGACAATTGTAGCAAGTTACCTCGCCTTTCGGCTTCTTCTGGCCATCCTTACCCTTCTGCTGCTGCTGCTTCCTCTTCTTGTTTCCACCCTGCTGGGGTTTAGACTCTTCCCTAGTCACAGCAACAACAGATCCTTCCTTAGGAAACAGACTCTCATGCCTAAGAGCATTCTCCACAAGCTTCTCAAATGAATCGTCCAAATGATCCACCAACTGTCTCCCAAGATAACTATCCAAGCCAGTCACAAACTTCTCATTCTTCTGATAAGCAGAATCAATATATGACCGAGCATACTTGGACAAAGCTTCAAACTCAGAAACATACTCAAGAACAGATCTCCCTCCCTGCTTGAGCTCCACAAACTTCTTGAACAGAACAGACTTCTGAGCTGTAGAAATGAACTTAGCTTCAAATCTAGCTTGGAATTGCTCCCAAGTAATCTCTTCTTCCGGAGTAGTGATGGTAATAGAGTTCCACCAATCAGAAGCTCTCCCTTGAAGCTGCCTTGATGCCAACTTCCTCTTGGTTGCATCATCAACTCCCAAATCACCAAAGATCCTTCTACAAGTATCTATCCACCTCTGGACCTCAATGGTAGATTCTGTTCCCAAGAAAACCTTCCCTCCAAGAGCAGTATAATCCTTGCACAACTTAGCAAAATCCACTGGTTTCGGAGTTTGGACTTGAACTTCAACATCTACTGCTGCCCCCGGAACTGGTATCCTTCTCATGATCGAAGTCATCATAGCTTCGAACATGGCTGCATAATCAGCAGTCTCTTCAGTGGCACGGCCTTCCCTAGCAGCTGGTCTCCCTCTTCGACTCATTCTCAATATCTATAAAAAGGAATGATTAGAACATCTAGAGAAACAACTGCATAAAGGACTCAAACTCTACTAAGCTACTATATTATATATAGTAATCATCCATCAAAATACAATTACGTCTCTCATACGTAGTTACGTCAGCGAGCGTTGGGTAAAATCGATTAACCAATGCTCTGATACCAAATGTGACGACCGCCCATGACCCCTGCACCGAATCTAGAGATAGAGCGCTGTAAAGTGTGCCAGGCGACCATGGACGATTGTCAAGGTAAGATTAAAACGACAGAATCTATCGTATTACTCACAGCGCATGGACAAAATACAATAGAACATATGTATAGTGAAGCTTTACAGAACAAAATGACATCATATAAAACTCCATAATAGTTGAATACAAGCATCCACATAGTCAATACATCAAGCCTCACTACATATCTCTCAGAGAATACAAAACAGCGGAATATCCAGTACATAATAAGAAGATAATATGCAACCCTCCAGCTCGTCTTCGATATCAGCATCGTGAGAAGAGAACAGCACCTGTCACCTGCTACCTAGTCTGCCCGTCCCAAAATGGACGAACAGCCCAAGGCAATAAGAATTAAAACATAAAGCCTTGAGTCAGACAACAGTCTTAGTGAGCAGTAAATTAACTAACAACATACCAAAAGAGCATAAAGGAAAAGGAATAGGAATACAACCCTCCCACTCCAACCTCATTCTTACAGTGATAGCCCCCAGACACACACTAAGCAGAAGCAAACATAGCAGAGCATACAATTTAAAGTAAAACTACTATCACTCGAGTCAAGGGCGATGTTTTCCAAGTACCAAGGCCTAAATCAGACAAGCACCCAGAAAATACCGCTCTTGAGTCCGAATGACGATACAACCAAACATCCATGACTCTGGCTATCACTGTTATCATTGCTTCGATATCACCGTTAATTGAATGACCGGCACATTCTTTCAGCCGTCCGTCAAGGGCTAATGGAAACCCCGGTTCTAGACATAACTCCCGCACGTCGTCGCAGCCCGTGCCTAGGACTATCGAATCTGCCCAGAGTACTCGACCATCCACAGTTGGCCGTTGGGACTATCGAATCTGCCCAAACGTACTCTTGCTTAGAGCATGCTAGAACCTTCAACAACGATGCTATCCAAGCCTCCTAGTCATCCTCCTCGACGACTATTCTCATATCCATTCATTATCCTCAACTCGAATCATATCACCGAGTTATCAACATGCTTGGAATGATCCCGTCTGGATTAGACCAAGTCTTCATCACATGATTGCCTCGCTTCATTACATCCTCGCAAAGCCTCATCTCATCCTCACATCATCAAATCTATGCATAAGAGCTTCATCATCCCGCTACATATGCCACGAGCAGCTTTTCCAATTCAAGAGCCTTTCCCTTAGCTTTTGAATCACCTTCGATCTAAATCTAATCATCAATCATCTAGTTCATAACAATCAATCAAATCAAACATCAATCCAAGCAATCAAGCATTTAAAAATGATCTAAGTAAACAATTATAACAATAATGGCATTTTCGTAATTAAAGAGTTGAAAGTCCAATAAGCATGAAAACATGGATTATATCTCTACAAAATTGATGAATGAACTTGCATAGGTTAACATATGATAAAATGGATGTAATATCATCATGAACAATGGATCTATATGGATCTACACTTTGGATGAAGAAAATGCATGGAAATCACTATTTTAACACCAAATCGGGTCAACAATCCGATATACTCCTTTGGATCTGTGTGAGAGATAATCACCACTCACCAAATCACCAAAACAACCTCAAATCAATACGCTTTAGATCTGGACAGCGAAGGATCAAGCTTGATCTATCACAAATCCGCTTCAAATGAAGAAATCTCACTTCAAAGGATGAAGATCTTCAACTTTAGCTCTTGGATCTTCAATCTTGATCTTCGATTTGGATGGATGGAAGCACTAGATTAGAGTGGAGAAAAGAAGTGAAGAAGTGTAGAAGTCGAGCTCTCAAAATGGCAGCACTTCGTCGCTTCAAAATCCGGATCCCAAAAATGAAGCCAACCCCCTCCTATTTATAGCAGAAATCCTTAACTCGGCTGTCTTCTTAAGTCGCTGCCGACTTAACACCATGCCGACCTACGACCTAAAGCTTTGCCGACCTAACAAAGTCTCAGACATCACACAGCCTCAAATCCCAAGTCCTAACGACCTACAACAATGCGCATCTGCGACTTAACACATAGGCGCGACTTAACTTAGGTCGTTGCCGACTTAAGTGCCTTGCCGACCTATGACATACGAAGGAATACAACTACGACTTAACACAGGAGGCGACCTACCGACTCAATTACTCTGCCGACCTATCCTTAACTCGCTTATAAGTCGGTACTCCTATGGGTCGGTCATCCCACTGACTCGCTTACCCCGGTAAACCGTTAACTACCTTAAGTCGGAGAAACTCTTAGGTCGTCTAAGTCTTAAGTCGGTCAAACCTATAAGTCGGTCCATCCTATGAGTTGTTAACTCGGTACAACCTTTAAGTCGCCCCAAACTGTCAACCGACCTAAACCACTCCCCTATCTACCTTAGGTCGTCACCGACCTACACCTTAGTCATTAACTCGCCCAGACTTGTTGCTTAACTCGTCCAAAACTCCTAAGTCGGCTACGACTTAGGACTTAAGCAAAATTCTGCCAAAACCTGAAATGACTTAACAACAATACAACCAAGGGTCAATCATTTTAGAATGTTTTGATCCGTAAAAATACGGGTCGTTACAGGAGTGGTTTACCAGTTAAACTAGTGGCGGCTAGGGCTGAAACTCGGCCTAACGGGCTAGTGTAACGACCCGTAATTTTTGATAATTAAAAGTACTTAATTTAATAGATGTTGGTGTTAATATTGGAAGAAATAAAAATCTGTGATTTATTAATAAGAGAAATAACTAGAATGAAATGTAATAATGTTAATGTAAGGTAATGGATATCTACTTTAATGCAGTGTCAATTAATTGAAATGATTATAAACATAAAATTTAGTTATAAATTGTAAATAAGGAAATAAACCAAATGTTGTATTAATTGGGGAAATAATATGTAATTTATTTGTAATTGGATGAAATCAGTGTTGTGTAAGTGGTTATAACATTTGTTTGTTGTTAACAGTAAACATAGAATCATGTTTGAAATTATAAGTTGTAACAATGGTTTAATTATCATTGTATTATGTATCTATTGAAACTTAATCGTAAACCAATTGCAATAAATGTAATTAAATATTGCGTTAATACGAATTAAGATGATAATTGTAGAATATTAATGTAATAAAATGTATAGTAATGTTAATTATAGTCATAAGGCTATAATTGATTTAATAATAAGAGTGAAATCAAGAATAAATGAATTTATTGGAATTTAAATTATAATTAGTAAATTATTATAATTGAAACTGAACACTGTAATTAGTGTAATATTTAACATTGAATTGATATGAAAATTTGTTTTAAAGGATTATAAATTACTAAGTAATCGAAAATGATAAAATTTGTTAGTTATTAAATTTGAATTTGAAAAGTCATACAATCAATTTAATAATAATTTATTTAATCAACGTGAAAATAGCCATTTTGGCCACTGTCTCGGATTTCGATGAAACCAGTTTCATCGGATCCATAACGGTGAATTATTGTAGGATTTCAAGTTTCGTAGCGATCAGACTTGTCGTTTGATCGTATGGACTTGAAATGCGCAGAAATCAATTTAATTGAATTCAATTGAAATAAGCTGATTTTAAAAGCTAACTTCTTCATACGATAGAATTAGGACTTGAAACCTGTTCCATTGAGTTTAAAAATATCAAAAACATCTATTTTGATATATGGGATGACCTGCTTTCGTTTCGCAAGCAGAACGGGCTTTTCGGGTCCTTATTGTCGTTTCGAACTAGTTCGATATGCTATTCTTTCTTATCGGGCCTTGTCCACATAAATAGTCTTGTTTTCCAACCCCTAGCGGTCATTTTCTTATTCCTGTACATACAGCTCCATCTGTCTGTTCCTCCTTTTCAAAAGGCAGAAACCCAAATTTCTAGATCCAAATTCAAATCAAAATCAATTACAAAAAAAATCAAACTCCTCAAAACCCTAGCATAAGCGTAATTCACTACTGTTGTTTTTTTTTTTGATTTGAATCACCATTTGATCAGAAATTGAGGATGAACCTCAGTCGTCCATATTAGGGTTTTGATTATTTAACGGCGGATCTTCGTCCTGGAGTCAACCGGAGGACATGGTGTGGTTGAGCTCGTCGTCCAGGTCCGGGATCTAGTCGTCGTTCATCGCCTAGGGCCGTGATTTCACCCTAATTGGGCCACCTTCATGTACGGTGGCGGAGGTGATTTGGGCGTTTGGGAAGGCGCGCGTGGGGTCGATGGGGGGCGGTTTTGGGCGAGCATGGAGGTGGCGAACTCCGATCTGGTCATATGCGAGGGTTTAAGTGGCGATTCATGGTCAAAGTCGATGTGGAGTGGCGGCTCTGTTATCTTGGACGAACAAAGACGATGTGTTATGGTTTGGACATGCTGATGTGTCAGGTAATGCGTGTATGAGTTGTGTATTATTTAATTTATTTTAATTTTTAATCGTTTATCTTCTAAAGTCGATAACTTTTGCATACGAGGTCGGATTTACGCGCGGTTTGCTCCGCTGGGATCGTATCTAAATTACGAAAATTATGGAACTGGTTCGGACAAATTTTGAAATAGTTGAATTCTGGGCTTTATTTTGGATTTTAAATTTATTTGAAATCAAAGGTGAGTGTTTTGACCCACTCACAATTATTAAATTATCTTATGTTAGTTAAATTGAGTTTATGATATGACTTGAAATTGATTGGTTAATGTTTGGTATATTTACTTTGTCATTCCAGTTAAATTTGACCTTTATTGAATTTAATAGCCATTTAACTTAATATTAAAATTTGATTGTCAACTGATACCTATCATTGATAACTGTTTGATTTTTATTGTTTATTTATGGGTTTGAATGATGATTGTGGATATTGGATGACTGGATGTTATATTTATATTGTTATAACACTACAAGTACCCTATGGGTTGAAATGATATATACCCAAACGATCTGATAGATTAGGGAGAAATCGTTATGGGTTGAAATGATAGACTCGAGCGATTTCATGGATTTGAAATTAAGTTTAGAATTGCGGGTTGAAATAATATATACTCGTAAAATTTAAATATTTGTGGATTGAAATGATAAATATCCGAATCACTTGACCATAGGGTAGAAAGATATATACGGACAACGGATTGGTTAAATTAAATGATTTTAAATCGTTAAATTTTGAATTCAGCTAAATGATATTTTGAAATAGAATTTGATTTATATAAACTGAATTGTTTTAAATGAATTATTTAAAAGATTAAATTTGAAATTTTGGAATTGTATTAAGTAAATTGCTTAAAGGGTTTAATTTGGAATTCTAAAGTTGAATTTGAAGTATAAACGAAATTTATCGAAAACGAGTTATTGAAGACGTTTAAAATTATAACCATGAAATCTATTGAAATTGAAATAGCTTAAAATTGATATATAAGATTTGAAATTGGGTTTTGATTTGAAATCTGGATACGCTCTAGGTTTGTTGAAATGGAAGAAATAGTTAAATTTGATGTTAATTTCAATTTTATTACTTTAATATAAACTGTTTGAAGATATATCCTTTTAAAAATCCTGATTATTAAGATTTTCAAACTATTAAACTAATTTAATCCATTTTAAACTATTTTAATCTATTTTGATCAATTTAAACTATTTTAACTTATTTTAAATCTATTTATCTATTTAATCAAATTTAATCTATTTTAACCTATTTTAAACTAATTAACCCATTTTATCTATTTTAATCTATTTTTAAACCATTTAAACTATTTTAAAGTATTTTAAATTTATTTAAACTATTTTAAATTCATTTAATCTATTTTAAATCTATTTAAATTAAAACCATTAAAACTATTTTAACTATTCATAACTATCTAAATTATTTTCTAAATTTCATATTGTGTAAAGCAGAAGTGTTTATATTTAAATCCTTGATTTTAAAGTGAATATGGTTAAATGACGTTATAACCTAAGTTGAGATTTTAAATGATATTTTCTAGTGAAATGATGTATTAGAGTAAATATGATGATTTTGAAATGAGGACTTAATTAACCTATCTTTTCGATATGATTTCGAAAAAGAATATGATTTTGAAAGTGAATATGATTTCGAAAACGAATATGATTTCGAAAGTGAATATGATTTCGAAAGTGATATGGTTTGAATTGAATATGATATTTTGATATCAATAATAAATCAATTTCGGAAACCATTCGGTGTGAAATAAACGTTTGGTTGTTAAAGAGACCGGGATCAGATATTGTCATACTCTCTGCCAATACCGAAAACCACTTTAACAACCGTCTACGTGGTTGAGATTCTAGAATGAAGTAGGATGGTTTGGCGAACGATTCCATATGAGGTATTTACGTAGCCTTGACTCCCATGAGTTAGCTTGATGTGACTAAAACAGTAGCCACTCCGGGCCAAGTGATGTCGCACCTCCGATCGGACATGCTTCTTCGATACCATATTATCACTTTGTGACTGATTTGGTAGCCACCCCTCGTTTTTTATTATAGGAGTGTGTTCCGAGGTGGGCGATAGTAGCTGCTATGCGTTACCACCAGTTCGAATCCACAAACGGTAGAATCATACCCTGACATTTCCTCGTGTGCCGTGTCACATGCCTTATCGTGCCTTCTACGAGTTTGGTTTGTGTCGTGCCTATGGAGTGCTCCCTGCTGCCCACCAGTTTACAGTGAAGGTTATAGTACTGTGTAGACTGCGAGATTATATAAATTGTGTTAAGAGGGATATGGGTAACGCCTTAACGCTATTTTAATACTTTACTTTACTGTAGACACTATTATAATATCGTATTGTACTATGTATGTAGATAGTTTAACGGATCCTTAGGAAATGTAAACCCGAACATCTCTTAAGTTATTGCACTCACGTTAGACACTGGATAGGAGATGTCAAACCCCATAAACATCTCTGATGCCGTTACACCTATATTTATTTACTGTTGATTTAACTTACATAAGATCTTTTAGTTCTGACTCGAGTGTTTTGTCTTTTCAATTTGCTCGGGTCAGTCTGAGCTTTTCAATGTATCGAAAACTGCTTGCTGGAGGATGAAGATAAAGATTTGTATACTATATTATTTATTTTATTTATTCCGCTGCATCATGTTGTCCTACTGCATTTTATTTATTTCTGCTGTATGTACTCTAATCTATATTATAAAAGTGTAATCAAATGTTATTTGTAACAGCTTCATGAACTATTATTTACTTATTATATTTTGTCATTCCGCTGTGAGATTCTGTGTTTGTTTTATTTATTTTCTCTTCTTTTTCTTATTTACCCCGTAGCAATCCTCCCTTTTGAATGGTTTGAGTTTGACATGTGTGGTTTATTATCAATTTAAACCGTCCAAAAGGGTGGGTCGTTACAAGTAGTATAAGAGCTTTGGTTTAGCGATAACCTTAGCTTTGTGGGGTCTAACTCATTAGAGAATAAGGTAGTAATACCCTAAAATGAGTCGTTGAGTGTATATATATGAGAGAGCGTATTTGTTAGTGTTATAAAAAGGCTTTTGTGTTGTGTTAATTTTTTCTGTTTAGTATTTATAAATTCTGGTCGATACATAGGACGCTATGGCATCTATAGGGATTGCTAAATACTTAATAGGGCAGACCGACACAATATTGTTTGGAATATGGGAAAATGAAATAATTTTACCTAGTATATATTTTGTATACAAAGAAATTTTATAAATAATATTGTTGGATGTGATATGCTTGTTTGTTAGGAGTTGAAATTTTATAAATATTGATTGTAAAATGGGATCTATAAATAAAGTGATTATAAATTGAAACTTGAGAACTTAAGTTTTGGGATTTTGGAAAAAAAGTTGCAAAAGATTTTGGAATATAATATTAGTATTATTTGGAAGTATTTTGGATATAAATATTTCAATATGATTTGAAAGAAATGTTTTAAAGGAAATAAGTTCTGTACCCCCCTCTCTATCGTTAGAAAATAATTTCGGTAATGAGTGCACGCATCATCGACGTTCATTTTCGAGTTTCAAAGTGGGAAGGCCACTGTAGTAGTTTTACTACACATTTGTTTTGATAAACAAATCTTAATTTTAATTTCCAAATATGATTTATATATATAAAAGATATGATTATATATATTATTTTAAATGATTTGGAAATGGAACCCGGTGTTTAGTTCTTAGGTTTCTATAAATTAGAAATTTCAATTATTGTAATGAAATGAAATCTTAACTCTATTAATAATTGGAAACTTCTAGATTGTGTAACTAGAAACTAGATGCTAAGTTATTAATGAAATATATAAGAAATTGGAAATTTGTAAATTGCAAATCAATAGGATGTGAAAAAAACGTAACTATCGAACATTTTGTTAACTAAAATGAATAAAACAAACTTGAGTAACATTCAATTACATTCTAAAAGACATAGATATAACTTACCAAAATGTTAAAAGTTGAAACGTTAAATACAAATATATGATAGAATATTATACAAGTAAAATTTTAGTAATGAAGATGTTCAATAGAATTATTCCTATAAATAAGAATAGATGTTACAAAAATGTTATAAACTTAAGTTAATAACTTGAAACGCTACTAATTAAATGTAATAAAAAGGTGAATACTGTAAGTAAATGATTTTAAACATAAGTAATGTTTGAAGCCTATTTTAATTAAAGTAAACAGTAAAAGTGAAAAGAAAAAGGAAAAAAATATCTAAGTATGAATGCTTCAGAAATGAATATTGATGTTAAAAGGAAATCAAAGTAAATAATAAATGTGGAGTAAACTGAAATAAAAATATGCAATACTTAAATATTGAATTCATTGATTATTTTAAATAATTAAATTATAAAGTGATCATGTAAATAAATGGATGTAAAGAAATGGAAAATAGCATTGTATGTATAAATGAGAAATGAATTTTTTTTAATAATGAAGGTAAATTTATGAAAATAAGCATAGTATGAATGAATGAAACCGAAGAACAGTAAATAATATGAAAGAAGATTAATAAGAAAAACTTACATGACATTTGATTTTATTGGTTGTTGGTTATGGGATGTTTGAGAAAGAATACTTCTAACCGTATAAAGATGTATAAATAATCTATTAAGTTTTATCTAAGATTGTTGAGTGTATGGTATACTTAGTAGTTATTTATCATTTTATACGATTAAAAGTTTCTGAATCCGAACAAACCATTTGTTTTGGTTGTTATGGATGGATGACTGATTACTTTGATTGCTTGTGATGGTTGTATGGTTTTATTTGCAAGTGACTATTGTTATGTTGTGTTGTTTTGTTTGTTATTAATTGAAACAACTTAAATTTCTCTTTTGTATAATTATTAACTTCTTTGGATTATATAAGTGAAATACAGGTTTATGGAAGCAATAGCTACTGCTTTTGGTTTCATAAAATAAGCGTTATTTGCCCGACAAATAGGAACGTTTTCGGATTACGGTTTCATAGCAATATTATATTGTTTTCCCGTGGTTTGGAATATTTTATTTTGAAATATGAATATATATATGTTTATTATTGATATTATTTTTTCTTCCGGACCTCTCCGTACAAAGGAGACTTTGCCGAAATTTTCCGTGAATTTTGGACTTTGAAATTTTTGTGAAAGTAAAGATATTTTCAAACTTTTATTTACTTGAATATGAAAAGATTTTATTGATTTTAAATTGATATATTTTATTTAAATTATTTAATTATGTAAATTAATTATTTATAAATTGAATACTTTGAATAAGATATATTAATTCCTTAATTCCTTCTTTTCCCTTTTCGAGGACGAAAAGTTTTGAGTGGGGGAGAGTGTAACGACCCAGAATTTTCGATAATTAAAAATACTTTATTTAATAGATGTTGGTGTTAATATTGGAAGAAATAAAAATTTGTGATTTATTAATAAGAGAAATAACTAGAATGAAATGTAATATTGTTAATGTAAGGTAATGGATAACTACATTAATGCAATTTCAATTAATTGAAATGATTGTAAACATAAAATTTAGTTATAAATTGTAAATAAGGAAATAAACCAAATGCTGTATTAATTGGGAAAATAATATGTAATTTATTTGTAATTGGATGAAATCAGTGTTGTGTAAGTGGTTATAACATTTTTTTGTTGCTAACAGTAAACATAGAATTGTGTTTGAAATTGTAAGTTGTAATAACGGTTTAATTATCATTGCATTATTTATCTGTTGAAACTTAATTGTAAACCAATTGCAATAAATGTAATTAAATATTGCGCTAATATGAATTAAGATGATAATTATAGAATATTAATGAAATAGAATGTATAGTAATGTCAATTATAGTCATAAGGCTATAATTGATTTAATAATAAGAGTGAAATCAAGAATGAATGAATTTATTGGAATTTAAATTATAATTAGTAAATTATTATAGTTGAAACCGAACACTGTAATTAGTGTAATATTTAACATTGAGTTGATATGGAAATTTGTTTTAAAGGATTAAAAATTACTAAGTAATAGAAAATAAATGTTTTTGTTAGTTATTAAATTTTAATTTGAAAAGTGATAAAATCAATTTAATCATAATTTATTTAATTAACGTGAAATAGCCATTTTGACAACTGTCTCGGATTTCGACGAAACTAGTTTCATCGGATCCGTAACGGTAAATTATTGTAGGATTTCAAGTTTCGTAGCGATCAAACTTGTCGTTTGATCGTACGAACTCGAAACGCGCAGAAATCAATTTAATTGAATTCAATTGAAATAAGCTGATTTTAAAAGCTAACTTCTTCATACGATGGAATTAGGAATTGAAACCTGTTCCATTGAGTTTAAAAATATCAAAAACATCTGTTTTGATATATGGGATGACCTACTTTCATTCCGGAAGCAGAATGGGCTTTTCGGGTCCTTATTGTCGTTTCGAACTAATTCGATATGCTATTCTTTCTTATCGGGCCATGTCCACATAAATAGTCTTATTTCCTAAACCCTAGTTGTCATTTTCTTATTCCTGTACGTACAACTCCATCTATCTGTTCCTCCTTCTCAAATGGCAGAAACCCATATTTCTAGATCCAAATTCAAATCAAAATCAATTACAAAAAAAACCAAACTCCTCAAAACACTAGCATATTATATACCGTTTTGAAGCCCTCGACGAGTGTAATTCACTGCCTGCTATTCGTTTTTCGATTTGAATCACCGTTTGATCAGAAATTGAGGACTGCCTGCTATTCGTTTTTCGATTTGAATCACCGTTTGATCAAAAATTGAGGATGAACCTCAGCCGTCCATATTAGGGTTTCAATTATTTAACGGCGGATCTTCGTCATGGAGTCAATCGGAGGACATGGGATGGTTGAGCTCATCGTGCAGGTCCGGGATCTAGTCGTCGTTCATCGCCTAGGGCCGTGATTTCGCCAGAATTGGGCCACCTTCATGTACGGCGGCAGAGGTGATTTGGGCGTTTGGGAAGGCGCGCATGGGGTCGATGGAGGGCGGTTTTGGGCGAGCATGGAGGTGGCGCACTCCGATCTGGTCATATGCGAGGGTTTAGGTGGGGATTCATGGTCAAAGTGGATGTGGAGTGGCGGCTCTGTTATCTTGGACGAACAAAGACGATGTGTTAAGGTTTGGACATGCTGACATGTCAGGTTGTAATGACCCACAATTTTTGATAATTAATTTATTGAATTTAATAAGATTTTGTAATTTAATATTGAAAGAAATTATAAATTTTGATTTATTAGTGTGAGAAAATTTGAAACCGTAAGATTTAATAATAAGAAAATGACTAGAATGAAATGAAATAATATTAATTCAGGGTAATTGTTAACTACTAAATGTAATCACAATTAATTGCAGTGATTAAAAGTTATAATTGGTTATTGATTGTAAATAAGGAAATAATTTAAATGTTATATTAATTGGTGAAATAATATGTAATAAATTGTAATTAGATAAGATTAGTGCTGTGAGTAGTTATAACGTTTGTGTGTAGATAACAAACTTAGAAATATGATTAAATTAAGAAAAGGTAACAATTATCATTTGCTACAAATTTATTTAATCTGTTGAATTAAATTTGAAATCAATTGCAACTAAACGTAATTAAATATTACGTTAAAATTGGTCAGGGCAATAACTGTAAAATGTAAATGTAATCAAATGTACATAAATGTCAATTATATACATAAGACAATAATTGATTTAATTATAAGTGTGGAACTAAGATAAATCAATTTATTGGGACTTTAAAATTTTAATTAATGTGAAAATCGACAAAAATTCAATATAATTGGAATGTTGCAATCAATATGGTAAATGGTGATAATTGTAGAATATTAATGCAATAAAATATAAACCAATTTTAACTATGTCTATAGAGTAATGATTGATTGAATAAAAAAGATTGAAATCAAATTAAATCAATTTATTGGAATTAAAATATAATTAACTGGATTTAATCACAGTTGAAATTGAACACTGTAATTAGTGTAATATTCAACACTGAATTGATATGTAAATTTGTTTTAAATTATTGTAAATGTCTAAGTAATCAAAAATGATAAAATCTGTTAATTATAAGATTTGAAATTAAAAAGTGATTTAATCAATTTAATAATAATTTATTTAATTAATGTGAAAATAGCCATTTTGGCCACTGTCTCGGATTTTGATGAAACTAATTTCATCAGATCCGTAATGGTGAATTATTGTAGGATTTCAAGTTTCATAGCGATCGAACTTGTCGTTTGATCATACGGACTCGAAACGCCTAGAAATCAATTTGAAATAAGCTGCTTTTAAAGCTTACTTATTTATACGATGGAATTAGGACTTGAAACTTGTTCCATTGGATTTAGAAATATCGAAAACATATATATTGATATATGGGATGACCCCCACTTTCGTTTTGGAAGCGAAACGGGCTTTTTGGGTCGCTATTTGTCGTTCGTACTAATTTGATATGCGTTTATTTTCTTATCGGGCTGTGTTAATATAAATAATCTCTCCAAACCCTAGCAGCATTTTTATTCCTCATTACTGTACATACAATTCTATCTGCTTCTTTCTTATCAATAGCAATAAACAGTTAAATTGCAAACCCTAAAATTCAATCTCCAAACCAATTTCAAAATCAAAACTCCTCCAAATCATATCAAATTATATATTGATTTGAAGCACTTGACGAACGCAAGTCAAATTCGCAGTTCATTTTTCTATTTGGATCATGGTTTGACCAGAAATTAACCATTTATCCATGGGCCGTTCATGTTTGGGTTCCAGATTGGATGTTGGATCTTCGTCCTGGGAGCGATCAGGGAGCACTGCATCAGAGAGGACGTTGAGGGGAGTAAATCTATATGGCTACCTTGGGTCAGGGCTCATCAGATTGGCTGTGGTGGCTTTGATATGGTGGAGGCGGCGGTTGTACTCAGGGAAGCCAGAGGTAGCGGCGTGGGTCGTGTGCGTGCGGCCTGGAGAGGTGGTCGCGGTGATGTGGTAAGATCCAGGTGAAGCCCAACGGAGTGGCGGCTGGAAGCAGATTCGTGGGTGGCGGCTGTCACATACATGTTAGATCGCATTGTAGAGAGGGAGTTAGGGTTACGCATGATGACGTGTCTCGATGGTAACGCATTTTTTTATATGATTTTAATTTCCAAAAGTTCTAATCATCATAAGTTTTGCGTACGAGGTCCGAATTGGGCGTAGTTTGTTTGGTTGGGATCATATCGGAATTTCGGACATTATGGAACTGGTTTGGATAAATTCTGAGACTGTCGAATTTTGGGCCCTATTTTAGATTCCAAAGCGTTTTGAAATCAAAGGTGAGTGTTTTAACCCACTCACAACTAGTCGATTTTCTTATGTTAGTTAAATTAAATTTATGATGTGATTAGAAATTTATTGGTTGATGTTTTATATATTTAATTTGTCATTCTAGTTAAATTTGACCTTTATTGAATTTAATAGCCATTTAATTTAATATCGAAGTTTAATTGCCAGTTGATACCTGTCATTGATAACTATTTGATTGTTATTGTTTATTTATTGGTTTTAATGATGATTGTGATGGATGTTTGATTGTTGATATTGAATGACTGGATGTTATATTTTTATATTGTTATAACACTGCAAGTTTCCTATAGGTTGAAATGATACATACCCGAACGATCATATATATTGAATAAGGAAAAATCGTTATGGGTTGAAATGACAAACCCAAACGATTTTCATTAATTTGAAATTTGGGATTGCGGGTTGAAATAATATATACCTGTAAAAATTAAATTATATGCGAATTGAAATGATAAATATCCGTATCACTTGACCCTAGGGTTGAAAATTATATACAGACACCGGATTGGTTAACTTAAATGATTTTGAATCTTTAGAAATTTAGAATCCAGCTAAATGATATTTGAAATAGAAATTGATTATATAAACTAAATTGTTTTATATGAATGGTTTAAATAATAACTTTGAAATTTGGAATTATTTTAAGTAAATTGTTTAAAGAATTAAATTTGGAATTTTAAAGTTAATTTGAAGTATAAACGAAATTATCAAAAAATCGAGTTACTGAAATTGTTAAAGGATTAAACTTTGAAACCTATTGAAATTGGAATAGCTTAAAATTGATATTTTAAAATTTGAAATTGAGTTTTGATTTGAAATCTGGATATGGTTCAGACTTGTCGAAATGAAAGAAATAGTCAAATTTGATGTTAAAATTCAAATTTATTTTTCTTAATCCAAACTGTAAAAAAAAATTTATTTTAAATCCTAATCATTAAAATTTTCAACTATTAAACTAAGTTAATATGTTTAAATTATTTTGAACCATTTTATCTATTTTAAATCTGTTTAAAGTCTTTTAATCTATTTTAATCCATTTTAAATCTATTTAAAGTATTTAAACCATTTTATCTATTTTAAATCTATATAAAGTATTTTAATCTATTTTAAATATATTTGAAGTATTTTTACCTATATTAATCTATTTTAAATCTATATAAAGTATTTTAAATCTATTAAATCTATTTTAAATCTATTTAACCTATTTTATATCTATTTAAACTATGGTAAACAAATTAAACTATTTATAACTATCTAAATTATTTTCTAAATTTCAGGTTTTGTAAAGTGGAAGTTTTTATATTTAAATCCTTTATTTTAAGGAGAATATGATTAAATGATGTTATAACATAAAGTTGGAATTTAAATGATATATTTGAGGAATATGATGATTTTAAATGAGGATTTATTCTATTTTTGGAAATATGCGGAAATGATATGATTTCAATGTGATATAATTTCGTAAGTAAATATGATTTTGAAAATGATATGGTTTTGAGAATATGATATTTTGATATAAATTATGAATCGTTTTGGAAATGTAAAAGAACCATCTGCTGTGTAATTAGCGGTTGGTTGTTAAAGAGACCGGGATTGGATATTGTCATACTCTCTGCCAATACCGAAAACCACTTTAACAACTGTGTACGTGGTAGAGATTCCAGAATGAAGTAGGATGGTTTGGCAAACGATTCTGTATGAGGTATTTACATAGTCCTAACTTCCGTGAGTCAGCTTAGATGTGACTAAAACAGGAGTTATACCTGGGCCAAGTGAGGTCATTCCTCTGGTCAGACATGTTTCTTCGATACCATATTATGACTTTGTGATTGATTTGGTGGCCACCCTCGATTTGATTATGGGAGTGTGTTCTGAGGTGGGCGGTAGTAGCTGTAATGCGATACCACCAGCCCGGTTCTACAAACGGTAGAATCCTACCCTGGCATTGCTTCACGTGCCGTGTTCACATGCCCTATCGTGCCTTCTACGTGTTTGTTTTGTACCATACCTATGGAGTGCCCTCTTGGTAAACCTCCAGTTTACGAAGGAGCTTACGGTACTGTATAGACTATGGGAATATATAAAATGTGTTAAGAGGGATATGGGTAACGCCTTAAAGCTATTTTAATACTTACTTTATTGTAGACACTATTATAATAGCGTATTGTACTATATATGTAGATAGTTTAACGAATCCTTAGGAGATGGAAATCCTGAACATCTCTTAAGTTATTGCACTCACGTTAGACACTGGATATGAGATGTCAAACCCCGTAACATCTATGATGTCGTTACACTCATATTTATTTACTGTTGTTTTAACTTACATAAGGTCTTTTAGTTCTGACTCGAGTTTTTTGTCTTTTGAATTCGCTTGGGTCAGTCTGAGCTTTTCAGTTTATCGAAGACTGCTTTCTAGAGGACGAAGACGAAGATTAAATATTGTTACTATTTATTATATTTATTCTAGTGCATCATGTTATTCCGCTGCATTTATTTATTTATTCCTGTTGTATGTAACTCTGATCTGTATTGTAAAATTATAATCAATGTTATTTGTAAACAGCTTCATGAACTGTTTATTTGATTATAATATCTTGTCATTCCGCTACAAGATTCTGTATTTCTTTTTTCTTTCTTTCCCTACTTTTTCTTATTTACCTCATAACAATCCTCCCTTTTGAATGGTTTGAGTTTGACATATGAGGTTAATTGTCGATTTATACTGTCCAAAAAAGGTGGGTCTTTACATTTGGTATTAGAGCTTTGGTTTAGCGATAACCTTAGCTTTGTGGGGTCTGACTCATAAGATAGGGTAGTAATACTCTAAAATGAGTTGTTGAGTGTGTGTATATGAGAGAGCATATTTGTTAGTGTTGTAAAAGGTTTTGTATTGTGTTAATTTGTTCTGTTTTGTATTTATAAGTTCTGGTTGGTGCATAGGATGCTATGACATCGATAGGGATTTCTAAACACTCAATAGGGCAAACCGACATAATATTGTTTTGAAATATAGGTAAATGAAATAATTTTTCCTCTCATTATATTTTGTATATAAAAGAATAATTTTAAAAGAGATATAATTGGATGTGATATATTTGTTTGTTAGGAAGTGAAATTTATAAACATTGGTTGCAAAATGAGATTATGAATAAAATAAATATAAATTGGAAAACTGAGAACCAAAGTTCTGGGATTTTGAAAATTTCTTTCGAAGGATTTTGGAATATAATATTTGTATTATTTGGAAGTATTTTATGATATAAATATTTCAATTTGATTTGAAAGGAATGTTTCAAAGGAATTTTTAAAGGAAATAAGTTCCGTACTCCCCTCTTTGTCGCTGGAAAATAGTTTCAGTGATGAGTGCACACATCATCGACGTTCGTTTTCGAGTTTCAAAGTGGGAAGACCATTGTAGTAGTTTACTACACGTTTGTTTCCAAATATGATTTGATATATATAAAAGATACGATTATATATATATATATATGTGTATATACATATATATATATATGTATGTATATATATATAATTTTAAAATAATTGAAAAGGAACACGGTATTTAGTTCTTAAGTTTCTACAAATTGGAAATTTCAAATATTATAATGAAATGAAATCTTGACTATTTTAATAATTGGAAACTTTTAATATGTGTAATTAGAAACTAGATGCTAAGTGATTAATGAAAATATAAGAAATTGAAATTTTGTACACTGTAAATCAAAAGGATATGAAAATGAGAAATGTTAACTATTGAACATTTAGTTAATTAAAATAAATAAGATAAACTTGTGTAACTTTCAGTTGCATTCTTAAAACATATATATATATATATATATATATATATATAACTTGCCAAAATGTTAAAAGTTGTAGTGTTAAATAGAAATATGTAATAGAATATTATACGAGTAAAACTATAGTAATGAAGGTGTTCAATGGAATTACTTCTATAAATAAGAATTCTGATGTTATAAATTGTTTTAAACTTAAGTTAATAATCTGAGATATAATTAAATTTAATAGAACTGTGAATACTGTAAGTAAATGATTATAAACTTAAGTTAATGATTGAAGCCATTTATAATTAAAAGTGAATAGAAAAGGTGAATCCTATATTAAGTAAATGATTATAACTTCAGAAAATGTTGAAATGATTTAGAAATTGATTTAATATCCAATAATGCTATATATGGAAGAAATGAATGTGAAAGAGAAATAATCTATCAATGGTGAAGTAAATTGTAAGGAGGCTAACATAATAATGGATAATCTAATAATTGAAGTGGAAATAACTTAAGCAAGCAAATGAATGTAAAGTAATGAAAAGAAAATGACATTGTATGAATAAATGAGAAATGAAATTTTGCAGTAATGGATGAAAATTAAAGAGAATAATCATTGTATGAAGAAAAATGATGAACATTAAATAATGTGAAAGAAAAAAAAACATAAACTTAAGCGATATTTGAAATCTTTGTTTGTTTTGGCTTATGAGATGTTTGGGATATGATACTTTAAATTGTTTAGGATGTATAAATAATATATTGAGTTTTATCTAAGGCTGTTGAGTGTATGGTATACTTCGTAGTTATTTATCATTTTATACGATTAAAAGTTTCTAAACCCGAACAAACCATTTGTTGGTTGCTATGGATGAATAATTGATTTATTTGACTGCATGTGATGATTGGCTTGAGACTTGATCGAAGTCGGCTTTAGTTGTATTGTTTGAAACAGCAATCCATTTCAGAGCTGTATGTAGTAGCTTGCTCCGTCGCCTTTTTCTCGAAGATCTTGAACTGTCAAGAGATGCGCTAACTTACCCGACGTTATTTCGACGATCAGAGAATAGGGAGACCTAAAGTCTGCTTGCTTTTTTTTGAATGAATTTTCCGAAGAAGAATCGGTATGCACCACCTCCCGTTCACTTCGCTCGAAGTATATTGGATCGGTCGCCTCACCCGAAAACCTACTGGCGCCTGGCTCCCCCAATTGATCGGGGTCGCCTCCTTTTGCACTGAGAACACAATTCATCACCGTCCTTCTCACAAGAGTCGCGCGCCCTGGCCCTGGATCAGAGGGTATCAAATCTTCTTTCGCATTCAGAAGAGAGACCCGAGAGAGTGGTTTAGGTGACTACCAGAGTCATTGATGAAGCAGGTCAGATGGGCTTAGTATGATTTGTTTGTAAGTAATTGTTGTTATGCTGTGTTGTTTTGTAGTTATTAGTTGAAACAATGTAAATATTTATCTTTTCATAATTCTAACTCTTTTGGATTATATAAGTGAAATACCGGTTTATGGAAGTAATAGCTACTGCTTTTGGTTTAATAAATTAGGTGTTGCTTGCCCGACAAATAGGTACGTTTTCGGATTACGGTTTTTTAGCGATATTACATTGTTTTTCCCATGGATTGGGATATATTATTTTAAAACTATGATATATATATATTGTTATTATTGATATTATTATTTCTCCCAGACCTCTCCGTACAAAGGAGATTCTGCCGAAATTTTCTGTGAATTTTGGACATAGAAAATTTTCTATGAAATATTTTTCAAAACTTTTATTAACTTGAATATAAAAGGATTTAATTGTTTATAAATTGATATATTTTATTTAAATTATTTAATTATGTAAATTAATTGTTTATAAATTTAATATTTTGAATAAGATATATTAATTCCTTATTCCTCCTTTTCCCTTTTCGAGGACGAAAAGTTTTGAGTGGGGGAGAGTGTAACGACCCACAATTTTCGATAATTAAATTATTGAATTTAATAAGATTTTGTAATTTAATATTGGAAGAAATTATAAATTTTGATTTATTAGTGTGAGAAAATTTGAAAACGTAAGATTTAATAATAATAAAATAACTAGAATGAAATGAAATAGTATTAATTCAAGGTAATTGATAACTATTAAATGTAATTCCAATTAATTACAGTAATTAAAAGTTATAATAGGTTATTGATTGTAAATAAGGAAATAATTTAAGTGTTATATTAATAAGGAAATAATATGTAATAGATTGTAATTGGATAAAATTAGTGTTGTGAGTAGTTATAACGTTTGTGTGTAGATAACAAACTTATAAATGTGATTAAATTAAGAAAAGGTAACGATTGTCATTTGTTACCAATTTATTTAATCTGTTGAATTAAATTTGAAATCAATTGCAATTAAATGTAATTAAATATTACGTTAAATTGTTAAGGCGATAACTATAAAATGTGAATGTAATCAAATGTATATAAATGTCAATTATATACATAAGGAAATAATTGATTTAATAATAAGTGTGGAACTAAGATAAATGAATTTATTGGGACTTTAAAATTTTAATTAATGTGAAAATCGACAAAAATTCAATATAATTGGAATGTTGCAATCAATATGGTAAAAGGTGATAATTGTAGAATATTAATGCAATAAAATATAAACTAATGTTAACTATGTCTATAGAGTAATGATTGATTGAATAAAAAAGATTGAAATCAAATTAAATCAATTTATTGGAATTAAAATATAATTAACTTGATTTAATCACATTTGAAATTGACCACTGTAATTAGTGTAATATTCAACGCTGAATTGATATGTAAATTTGTTTTAAATTATTGTAAATGTCTAAGTAATCAAAAATGATAAAATTTGTTAATTATAAGATTTGAAATTAAAAAGTGATTTAATCAATTTAATAATAATTTATTTAATTAATGTGAAAATAGTCATTTTGGTCACTGTCTCGGATTTCGAAGAAACCAGTTTCATCGGATCCGTAATGGTGAATTATTGTAGGGTTTCAAGTTTCGTAGTGATCGGACTTGTCGTTTGATCATATAGACTCGAAACGCTTAGAAATCAATTTAATTGAAATCAATTTGAAAAAAGCTGATTTTAAAGCTAACTTCTTTATACGATGGAATTAGGACTTGAAACCTGTTCCATTGGATTTAGAAATATCGAAAACATATATATTGATATATGGGATGACCCACTTTCGTTTCGGAAGCGAAATGGTCTTTTTGGGTCGCTATTTATCGTTCGTACCAATTCGATATGCGTTTATTTTCTTATTGGGCTGTGTTAATATAAATAATCTCTACAAACCCTAGCAGCCTTTTTATTCCTCATTACTGTACGTACAATCTATCTGCTTCTCTCTTCTCAATGGCAACAAATAGTTAAATTGCAAACCCTAAAATTCAATCTCCAAACCAATTTCAAAATCAAACTCCTCCAAACCATATCAAATTATATATTGATTTGAAGCACTCGACGGGTGCAATTCAAATCCATAGTTCTTTTTTCGATTTGGATCATGGTTTGACCAAAAACTAACCATTTATCCACAGCCGTTCATGTCACATACCGAAATTTTTGACTTTCGAAAATTCGACATTGATACTCACTTTATCGACTATCGAGCAATCGAGTGCCGGAAACTCCAATAGTGAGGGTTTAAGAAAGAAGAAAAAGGTAGAAGAAGAAGAAGACAGAAGAAGAAAGAAGAGAAGAGAGAAGAGAAGAAAGAACAACACATCAGAACAGAAACAGAACAACAATATCAGAATCTCACATATCGCAGCGGAACAATATATAATAGATAAACACTAGTCTTTTAAAACAAAGAACTATATCAGTTTATGCATACATCAATCATCAAAGTCAATATACAACAATGGACAGTTATATAACTTGTCCTCATACAGAATATACAGCGGAATAAATACTATCAGATACAAATACTACGTCTCGTCATCCAGCTTATCTCCAAGCTCCAGAATATCCAGAATATCCTGATAATATAACTCTAGGCTGCCCGTGTGGAAATTGGTGGGCACCCAGAGTTTAGAAGGGAAACAATAAACTCCGAGTCAGTCATGGTGACTGGTGTGAGATCGTAAAACAGTTATTCTTTAAAATAAACAACAGGAAAACTTTAATGTCAATTCGCAATGCTTTTGGAAAATGAAACTACCATAAGACCTCCCACCACACACACAATGCAAATGCAGAATTGGAGGAGATTTCTTCTTATGATAGTCAAAGATGCTTACTACGCAAAATCAAATTCTTTTTGATATTATTATTAGTGCATAGTGTAGAAAACATTTCGAAAGTATAATATTAATCTTAGCCAACATACGACCAGTATCGTATGCCTACTATAGCTACCATCTAAACAGTGGTGACCACCGTACGTAAATGGCAGGTTCTACAACTAATACCGTACAAGTCACGTATTGGAGTTTGGATTTCCAACAAATGGTCAGGCTAAGGAACTTCCTTTTCCACGATGGGTACGTCCCTGGAATAGACGACCCGAGAAATAACCTAACATTACGGTTAGATCTCTGCCAACACAAGGCCGGGTTACCTCTGCAAAAATAGGTAACTACTGACACGCGTATGCCATCCCCCGATCGTAACCGATCTTCCCGAGGATCCCCGATTTCCAACAAACCACATAGTAAAAATGCAGCAACCACATAGGTTAAGTATCTGGGCTCCATACCATGATACCACCTCTATCCAGAAGGAATGACATACACTAAGGGGCGCTACTCCCTAGAACCTTGCTGCATCCTTCCTGTTTCGACCATTTCCGGGGTGTGAGGCTCGACGAAGTCTCGTCCACAAAGCTACGCTTTCTACAAAGCCATGCTTCGGGTCAAACAAAATGATCAACCTATGATCACAAAGATATAAGATCAAACAAATGATCATATCGCAAATGATCAAACACTGATCATTTCACAGCAACACTCAGTATGCCACGTTACCAAATTGGGATATATCGCTGATAAATTTCAACTACATAACCTCTGAGCTCGTACGCCTCAGAGAAGGGTGTTAAGCTAAGAGAATAAATTCTCCGCCACCAACAGAAATGTATTTGAAAGAAATCAGCTTTATATCTCAAATTGTAACGTCAGACACACAATCCATACAAGTCTGTTTTGGGATCGAACAGAACCGAAGGCACTTCTCACGAAGCCCTTGCATATCCAGATAATTTTCAATCACGTCGGGACTTCCCGTCACTAAGGGTGATAAAACCTCTAAACCGGAGATCAGCCGATGTAGAGTAACTCGACGGTAATCCTTCCGTTTTCAAAAATATCCGGTCTTCAACACCGGTCTTCGAATGCAATTCATAACGACGTATCACATATTCGGAATGGGTTATACGACCCCATGGTCCTTTCCCGGCTAACCCGAATAGTGAGCGATTATTTAAAAATAAGTGTGGCATTCAAATTCATCCAATTCATAACAAATACCTACTCAAAGTAATTATTGATAGTCGGTTATTTAACTATCAAAAAAGATGCGCAACATCATCAGATTCCAAACAATTTTCCAAATTATTTTATCTCCAAAAATATCTTTACTAGGTATAAAATTCCCACACTTAACCATTTGAAAACAATTTCAAATCAATTTCCACACTTCAAAAATAAATCAATATTTATTTTTTTCTAGACAGTTTCCCTTTTCTTTTATAAATTCCATAGTGAATTTTATATTTTCAAATATCTACAGATATACGATTTTCAAATCGATTTCAAATATTCAATTTCATTTTATCTTTAAGAAGATAAAATCTCAAAACGTTTCATTCTATTTTGGGAATGCATTTCCCTACTTATTTAATAATAAGTATTTCACAAATCATTTATTTTCAACCTTTGAAAATATTCAATATACTTAAATCAATATTAAGTATATATTCATTCTTGAAGGAAATCATTAATTTTAACATCTATTTGAGTCAAAACGAATGTTGCGTAAAACATCGTTACGACGACTCAAAATCACTAGTATAGGGATTCGGATTTAAATAGATATATAAATCCCAATACTACAAAAAAACATTTCCTCTTGGAAATCATTTACTATAACAACAGTGTTATAGTCCACCATTTCCTTATTTCTCGAAAACGCCTATTTCAACAATAAATGTTGAAATCTATGATTTCGATATTTCCCACATTTTAAAAACATCTTTAAAATGTTTACTTCATTTTCAATGTCACTTCTTCAAAAATGAATCCATTTTATTCAACAATATATTCACTGTCCAAAATCGTGAATATAATTCACTTAACCCAATTTCAATCATTTCTACACATTTTATTTCAATAATAATTCGCTATCCAAAATCGCGAATATATCTTCTTTAAAAATCTTCTATATTTAATTTATCAAATTCAATCTATTTTGAATTTATAAACACGTTTATAAATTCTATTTCCATTTTAATAACAACTTCGACTTATAAATCTTCTTTTATTAACTTCTATATTTAACTCATCAAAATAAGTGATTTCGGATTTATAAATAACTTTTATAAATTTCAATTCTATTTATAAAAACTTCAATATCAATTCAATTTCAATATTGATTTCTAAATTTATTTTCAACTTTAAATAAAATTTCCATACTGATTTCTCAAAAGTTCTTTTCCAAATATTAAATCAATTACAGATTGATTTCTAATTTTATTTATCCCTACTAAAATAAATTCCTTATTTTCCTTCAAATTATTCAATATCCTGTTTTTAAATGGATTCTTTAAATTGAAATCATTTTACATTGATTTCCCAAATCATTTCAATTTACCAATTAAATTTCTAATTGGATTTCCAACTTATCTCCTTTTAAATAAATTCCTTTTTAAGAAAATAAATTTCAATTGTTTCTTTCAATCTATTTAAAAATCCAGATTTTAAATAAATTTCCTCAATTTAAAATCACTATTATACGAAATTCATTTATTTAACATTTTCACTTTCTTCTGGAAATAAATTCGATAAGATGATAAAAATTAACTTTTTATACTTTAAAAATTCCTTCCTTCAAAATTTATTCAATTTCTAAAATTGATTCACTTAGAAATTTCTATTTTGATTTCAAAAATTCAATTAATTTATTTTTGGAATCCAATGATATCAAACATCCCTTCAGCTAAACTTTTAGCTTTCAAACAATTTCCAGATATCCATATGATTAATAATATCAATATAATCATTCACGGATGCATATCACAATATAAATAAATTCAATCAATATGAGGGGTCCAGTTGGATCCCTCCAACCTGTTTCCCTGCATCCAAAGACGTTAGCACAATACCAATTCCACTTCGAGGTGGAATATCGCGGTATATAGGTTTTATAAAAATCCGCTTACTAACGGCGCAATAGGGTCTCATCCGCTATACGTGGCGGGAAATCATCAATCCAATATATATATATATGCCAATATGTATATATTGCTATATATATATATATAGATATACCCTACTATATCTAATATCACATCCAATAGCAAACATCAATCAATTCAATAGTAACTGCAAATCATTTTGAGTGAGAAAAATCTCACCTTAGCTTTTTTTATTTGCAATCCATTATCATCCTGGCTCGATTTTTCTTGATTTATACCTTGTATAAATATTTACACAATTTATTAATATTCGAATCAACTGATCAATAAATTTCCGTTTAATAGTTTTTTTTTATTAGCTGATAATTCTTTTTAAACTAATTTTTCTCCTTTAATAAATTTATCAACTAAAATAATTTAATAAGTTAATTGGAATGAGTTAATCACCATTATATCTTATTTTTATAAGATAATCTATATAAACCGAAATTCCTGTTTCAACCCTATATAGTTTCCAGTAAATAAATTTTCTGGTTTTAACTTACACATTAAATTCAAAATAGAAAAATTCTTTTAACCCGTGATTTTATTTTAAACAATGAATTAAATTTTTAAACTAATCTCTGTTTTCTTTTCTCCAAATTCATATCTATTAATATTACGAACTGTTCAAATCAAATTTGTATAACTTTCCACATTTTCTCCTGTTTCCACAACATAGTGACAATATTATATTTTCTCTGTAACTAATATTTCTTTTTCTTTTTCTTGATTCAGGCAAAAAATCAATTTAATAAATTTCTTTACTTAAGATTTTTATAATATTCGAAATAAATTAAACAATTTAAATTTTTCCATTCGCTAATTTAATTAACTAACTATTTATTTAAAAATAAATTAAATCTAAAACAAAATTTACCTTACTGCAGGAAAACCCTAGCTACGCGTCTCCTCCGCCCTCATCGTCGCCGACCCCCCCTGAAGTCGCCGCCGCCGCAAGCTCCACAAATCTCTCGCGTTCGAACATCGCGACTACCAGAATCGTACGCGCGCGCCAACTCAACGAACAGTCGAATCATCCCGACGACGAACTCCTGACATTTTGCGACCCCATACGCTTGCGAACGAGATTGTGATTCCCAACAAGCCTTCTTCCATTTTATTTTATTTTTCCTGATTCGAAGATCCCGTGAATGAAGAACGCGACCATGTATTTGTTTTCGCGATTGAATATAAGGAGGAACCCTCGGTTGTTTTAAATATTTGAACGAGGTTGGGACTGAGGGATTGCGATTCGAAATGGAGATGAGAGGAAAAGCCTCGCATTTTATTTGAATTGAATTCTTGAATGAAAATTCTATCAATATCGGCTGATGGTAATTTCCCTATTCGGCCATTATTTTGAATTTCGAACGAAAGAAAGGTTTCGTTTTATTTTTATTATTTTTGAATGAGAGGGGAGAGGAGTATCGGCCATGCTTTGAGGTTGAAAGGGTAAGCTTTGCACGTTATTTTTCTTCCGTGATCGATGGCGTGATTTGAGGACGTGATTCACAGATGATAACGTGCTGATATGACCGAATTACAAATTTAAATTTAAATTGAATTCGATAAGGATTCAACGCGTTTATGTGTCGTACGATCACGTATTAACTCCGAAAAATACGAAATTTGAAATCCGATAATAATTAAATATTACGGACCCAATGGAACTGGTTTCGTCGAATTCCGAGACTGCGCCCCGGAACGCTATTTTTTAAATGTCGATTCAAACGATATGATTTCAAACTGAACAATTCAATTTCAAATTCGATTCTGAAGCTTCTATTATCTTCAGTATTATCAATATGAATTTTAAAAGCTTTCGAAATATTTTTCTTCAGCTTAAAATTGGAGATTCAAATTTAATTCAACTTAAAATAGATTAAATTTTATAATTTAATCACCAAATTCAAAGTTATATCGGGGATTCAAATTAAATCATCATTCAAATATTTAAAATTAATTAAATATTCTCAATTTAATTCGTTCAAAATTCTGGGTCGTTACAGACTTCCCTCCTTAAAAGAATTTCGTCCCGAAATTACAAGTTAGAAAGAAAGGTCCTTAACTCGTCTACTATTTTTCACAATCCAAATAGTTTTATCACTTTTCAAACAGATCTTCCTACTAAAGATTCGTTATCACCTCAACTAAATTTCCAACTTCAATTTTAAGTTTCAAACAACATTGTTTAACTTCTAAATTCAAATTCGAGTTTAAATTCAAATTTTAACTTCAAAATTTTCTCAAAAATTTTCTAACACTCGAAATTTTCGAAAAATTTCGCCAACGTCTCCTTTGCGCGGCTAATACGGCACGACTACAAAACGTCCCTACGGACTCTCAGATTTCAAAAAGAAAAAGAAAAAGCCAAGCGGCTAGACAAGAAATCAGCAAATCTCATATTAAAATTCAAATACTTACCTTTTGTCGAGCAATTCAAATTTATCTTCGAAATCAAAATTCCAATTCCTTTATAACACCTGTATATCCTACTAGCCATAATATCTAGTTGCATATATTCAAACCATTTTGCACATTTTATTACAAAATTTCAATACTTACTTCTTATACATTTTTAGCTTACTATTGAAGTTATATATTTATTCTCATTCAATTTTACATTTCAAACTTCATTTGAATTTAATTCACAACTTCAATTTCTCATTTGAGTTAAATTTATCATTCAATTAAATTTGGATTCTATTTATCTTCTGAATATTGAATTTTATCAATTATCTTTAGTTCACTTCAAACTAATCTCAAAACTTCATTTTGTTTATTACAAATCAAATTCAATTCAGTCTCATTTACTTACAAATTCAAAATGAGTTTCAACATTTAATTTCACTTTCATTAAATTGATTCGCTTGTATTTACATTCATTTAACTTCATTCTTTAAGCTTTACTTACTAATTTTAGTTTAACTTCACAAATCAAATTCAATTCCAGTTATATTCACTTATACTTACTTTGATTTAACTTCATTCTTTAAGTTAAAATTATTCTATCAAAAATCAAATTGTATAAGTTATCAACTTGATAATATTTCATAAATATGGTATTCCAGAGTCTTACCAACATTTCAAAATCATTTTGAAAACAATTCAAATTATCCTGGAATTTCCAAACAAAACCCAAATTTTTCAAACAACTTCCATTTAAAACAATTTGGCAGCAATTCCTCTTCTGGAAACCCGAAAATGAACACCGATGATGTCGCGATCATCATCGGAATTATTTTCCAGCGACCGAAAAGAGTTTAGAGTTTTCATCTCTCCAAAATACTTTTCAAAACCTTTTGAAATTCATTTTCAAATCAAAAAGGATTTAAACTTCCAAAATTTTCAAATTCTTTTCAAAACATTTCCAAAACTTCTCTGGAATTCCGTTTTCATTTATAAACCACGTTTATAATTTACATTCCTTAATTTCATTTGTATGTGAATTTTATTTCTTAACTTTGGAGTTACAATTTCAATTTCTTATTCAATTTCATATAATGATAACATGTCAATGTTATTATTTCCTAACAACCAAGCATCCATATACTATGATAATTCATAGAAAACCATTTCTTTTCTATATAAAAATAGTTTTGGGCAAAATTATTTCATTCACCCTATTTTAAAACAATACTATGTCGTCTTGCCTCGTTTAAGTGTTTAGAAATCTCTATCGATAATATGGCGTCCCACATACCGACCGAAATTCACAAACATCTCAACGGATAAGCAAACACAATATAAAACATTTTTGTATTCACTAACAAATACGCGCTCATATCTATTATTACACTCAACTCATTCTAGAGTACTACTGACTCTATCTCTAATGAGTAACACCCAACAGAGCAGGTTGTCGCTTAACCATATGCTCTGATACCACGCTGTCACATACCGAAATTTTCGACTTTCGAAAATTCGACATCGATACTCACTTTATCGACTGTTGAGCAATCGAGTGTCGGAAACTCCAATAGTGAGGGTTTAAGAAAGAAGAAAAAGGTAGAAGAAGAAGAAGACAGAAGAAGAAAGAAGAGAAGAGAGAAGAGAAGAAAGAACAACACATCAGAACAGAAACAGAACAACAATATCAGAATCTCACATATCGCAGCGGAACAATATATAATAGATAAACACTAGTCTTTTAAAACAAAGAACTATATCAGTTTATGCATACATCAATCATTAGAGTCAATATACAACAATGGACAGTTATATAACTTGTCCTCATACAGAATACACAGCGGAATAAATACTATCAGATACAAATACTACGTCTCGTCATCCAGCTTATCTCCAAGCTCCAGAATATCCAGAATATCCTGATAATATAACTCTAGGCTGCCCGTGTGGAAATTGGTGGGCATCCAGAGTTTAGAAGGGAAACAATAAACTCCGAGTCAGTCATGGTGACTGGTGTGAGATCGTAAAACAGTTATTCTTTAAAATAAACAACAGGAATACTTTAATGTCAATTCGCAATGCTTTTGGAAAATGAAACTACCATAAGACCTCCCACCACACACACAATGCAAACGCAGAATTGGAGGAGATTTCTTCTTATGATAGTCAAAGATGCTTACTACGCAAAATCAAATTCTTTTTGATATTATTATTAGTGCATAGTGTAGAAAACATTTCGAAAGTATAATATTAATCTTAGCCAACATACGACCAGTATCGTATGCCTACTATAGCTACCATCTAAACAGTGGTGACCACCGTACGTAAATGGCAGGTTCTACAACTAATACCGTACAAGTCACGTATTGGAGTTTGGATTTCCAACAAATGGTCAGGCTAAGGAACTTCCTTTTCCACGATGGGTACGTCCCTGGAATAGACGACCCGAGAAATAACCTAACATTACGGTTAGATCTCTGCCAACACAAGGCCGGGTTACCTCTGCAAAAATAGGTAACTACTGACACGCGTATGCCATCCCCCGATCGTAACCGATCTTCCCGAGGATCCCCGATTTCCAACAAACCACATAGTAAAAATGCAGCAACCACATAGGTTAAGTATCTGGGCTCCATACCATGATACCACCTCTATCCAGAAGGAATGACATACACTAAGGGGCGCTACTCCCTAGAACCTTGCTGCATCCTTCCTGTTTCGACCATTTCCGGGGTGTGAGGCTCGACGAAGTCTCGTCCACAAAGCTACGCTTTCTACAAAGCCATGCTTCGGGTCAAACAAAATGATCAACCTATGATCACAAAGATATAAGATCAAACAAATGATCATATCGCAAATGATCAAACACTGATCATTTCACAGCAACACTCAGTATGCCACGTTACCAAATTGGGATATATCGCTGATAAATTTCAACTACATAACCTCTGAGCTCGTACGTCTCAGAGAAGGGTGTTAAGCTAAGAGAATAAATTCTCCGCCACCAACAGAAATGTATTTGAAAGAAATCAGCTTTATATCTCAAATTGTAACGTCAGACACACAATCCATACAAGTCTGTTTCGGGATCGAACAGAACCGAAGGCACTTCTCACGAAGCCCTTGCATATCCGGATAATTTTCAATCACGTCGGGACTTCCCGTCACTAAGGGTGATAAAACCTCTAAACCGGAGATCAGCCGATGTAGAGTAACTCGACGGTAATCCTTCCGTTTTCAAAAATATCCGGTCTTCAACACCGGTCTTCGAATGCAATTCATAACGACGTATCACATATTCGGAATGGGTTATACGACCCCATGGTCCTTTCCCGGCTAACCCGAATAGTGAGCGATTATTTAAAAATAAGTGTGGCATTCAAATTCATCCAATTCATAACAAATACCTACTCAAGGTAATTATTGATAGTCGGTTATTTAACTATCAATAAAGATGCGCAACATCATCAGATTCCAAACAATTTTCCAAATTATTTTATCTCCAAAAATATCTTTACTAGGTATAAAATTCCCACACTTAACCATTTGAAAACAATTTCAAATCAATTTCCACACTTCAAAAATAAATCAATATTTATTTTTTTCTAGACAGTTTCCCTTTTCTTTTATAAATTCCATAGTGAATTTTATATTTTCAAATATCTACAGATATACGATTTTCAAATCGATTTCAAATATTCAATTTCATTTTATCTTTAAGAAGATAAAATCTCAAAACGTTTCATTCTATTTTGGGAATGCATTTCCCTACTTATTTAATAATAAGTATTTCACAAATCATTTATTTTCAACCTTTGAAAATATTCAATATACTTAAATCAATATTAAGTATATATTCATTCTTTAAGGAAATCATTAATTTTAACATCTATTTGAGTCAAAACGAATGTTGCGTAAAACATCGTTACGACGACTCAAAATCACTAGTATAGGGATTCGGATTTAAATAGATATATAAATCCCAATACTACAAAAAAACATTTCCTCTTGGAAATCATTTACTATAACAACAGTGTTATAGTCCACCATTTCCTTATTTCTCGAAAACGCCTATTTCAACAATAAATGTTGAAATCTATGATTTCGATATTTCCCACATTTTAAAAACATCTTTAAAATGTTTACTTCATTTTCAATGTCACTTCTTCAAAAATGAATCCATTTTATTCAACAATATATTCACTGTCCAAAATCGTGAATATAATTCACTTAACCCAATTTCAATCATTTCTACACATTTTATTTCAATAATAATTCGCTATCCAAAATCGCGAATATATCTTCTTTAAAAATCTTCTATATTTAATTTATCAAATTAAATCTATTTCGAATTTATAAACACGTTTATAAATTCTATTTCCATTTTAATAACAACTTCGACTTATAAATCTTCTTTTATTAACTTCTATATTTAACTCATCAAAATAAGTGATTTCGGATTTATAAATAACTTTTATAAATTTCAATTCTATTTATAAAAACTTCAATATCAATTCAATTTCAATATTGATTTCTAAATTTATTTTCAACTTTAAATAAAATTTCCATACTGATTTCTCAAAAGTTCTTTTCCAAATATTAAATCAATTACAGATTGATTTCTAATTTTATTTATCCCTACTAAAATAAATTCCTTATTTTCCTTCAAATTATTCAATATCCTGTTTTTAAATGGATTCTTTAAATTGAAATCATTTTACATTGATTTCCCAAATCATTTCAATTTACCAATTAAATTTCTAATTGGATTTCCAACTTATCTCCTTTTAAATAAATTCCTTTTTAAGAAAATAAATTTCAATTGTTTCTTTCAATCTATTTAAAAATCCAGATTTTAAATAAATTTCCTCAATTTAAAATCACTATTATACGAAATTCATTTATTTAACATTTTCACTTTCTTCTGGAAATAAATTCGATAAGATGATAAAAATTAACTTTTTATACTTTAAAAATTCCTTTCTTCAAAATTTATTCAATTTCTAAAATTGATTCACTTAGAAATTTCTATTTTGATTTCAAAAATTCAATTAATTTATTTTTGGAATCCAATGATATAAAACATCCCTTCAGCTAAACTTTTAGCTTTCAAACAATTTCCAGATATCCACATGATTAATAATATCAATATAATCATTCACAGATGCATATCACAATATAAATAAATTCAATCAATATGAGGGGTCCAGTTGGATCCCTCCAACCTGTTTCCCTGCATCCAAAGACGTTAGCACAATACCAATTCCACTTCGAGGTGGAATATCGCGGTATATAGGTTTTATAAAAATCCGCTTACTAACGGCGCAATACGGTCTCATCCGCTATACGAGGCGGGAAATCATCAATCCAATATATACATATGCCAATATGTATATATTGCTCTATATATATAGATATACCCTACTATATCTAATATCACATCCAATAGCAAACATCAATCAATTCAATAGTAACTGCAAATCATTTTGAGTGAGAAAAATCTCACCTTAGCTTTTTTTATTTGCAATCCATTATCATCCTGGCTCGATTTTTCTTGATTTATACCTTGTATAAATATTTACACAATTTATTAATATTCGAATCAACTGATCAATAAATTTCCGTTTAATAGTTTTTTTTATTAGCTGATAATTCTTTTTAAACTAATTTTTCTCCTTTAATAAATTTATCAACTAAAATAATTTAATAAGTTAATTGGAATGAGTTAATCACCATTATATCTTATTTTTATAAGATAATCTATATAAACCGAAATTCCTGTTTCAACCCTATATAGTTTCTAGTAAATAAATTTTCTAGTTTTAACTTACACATTAAATTCAAAATAGAAAAATTCTTTTAACCCGTGATTTTATTTTAAACAATGAATTAAATTTTTAAACTAATCTCTGTTTTCTTTTCTCCAAATTCATATCTATTAATATTACGAACTGTTTAAATCAAATTTGTATAACTTTCCACATTTTCTCCTGTTTCCACAACATAGTGACAATATTATATTTTCTCTGTAACTAGTATTTCTTTTTCTTTTTCTTGATTCAGGCAAAAAATCAATTTAATAAATTTCTTTACTTAAGATTTTTATAATATTCGAAATAAATTAAACAATTTAAATTTTTCCATTCGCTAATTTAATTAACTAACTATTTATTTAAAATTAAATTAAATCTAAAACAAAATTTACCTTACTGCAGGAAAACCCTAGCTATGCGTCTCCTCCGCCCTCATCGTCGCCGACCCCCCCTGAAGTCGCCGCCGCCGTAAGCTCCACAAATCTCTCGCGTTCGAACATCGCGACTACCAGAATCGTACGCGCGCGCCAACTCAACGAACAGTCGAATCATCCCGACGACGAACTCCTGACATTTTGCGACCCCATACGCTTGCGAACGAGATTGTGATTCCCAACAAGCCTTCTTCCATTTTATTTTATTTTTTCCTGATTCGAAGATTCCGTGAATGAAGAACGCGACCATGTATTTGTTTTCGCGATTGAATATAAGGAGGAACCCTCGGCTGTTTTAAATATTTGAACGAGGTTGGGACTGAGGGATTGCGATTCGAAATGGAGATGAGAGGAAAAGCCTCGCATTTTATTTGAACTGAATTCTTGAATGAAAATTCTATCAATATCGGCTGATGGTAATTTCCCTATTCGGCCATTATTTTGAATTTCGAACGAAAGAAAGGTTTCGTTTTATTTTTATTATTTTTGAACGAGAGGGGAGAGGAGTATCGGCCATGCTTTGAGGTTGAAAGGGTAAGCTTTGCACGTTATTTTTCTTCCGTGATCGATGGCGTGATTTGAGGACGTGATTCACAGATGATAACGTGCTGATATGACCGAATTACAAATTTAAATTTAAATTGAATTCGATAAGGATTCAACGCGTTTATGTGTCGTACGATCACGTATTAACTCCGAAAAATACGAAATTTGAAATACGATAATAATTAAATATTACGGACCCAATGGAACTGGTTTCGTCGAATTCCGAGACTGCGCCCCGAAACGCTATTTTTTAAATGTCGATTCAAACGATATGATTTCAAACTGAACAATTCAATTTCAAATTCGATTCTGAAGCTTCTATTATCTTCAGTATTATCAATATGAATTTTAAAAGCTTTCGAAATATTTTTCTTCAGCTTAAAATTTGAGATTCAAATTTAATTCAACTTAAAATAGATTAAATTTTATAATTTAATCACCAAATTCAAAGTTATATCGGGGATTCAAATTAAATCATCGTTCAAATATTTAAAATTAATTAAATATTCTCAATTTAATTCGTTCAAAATTCTGGGTCGTTACAGTTCATGTTTGGGTTCGAGATTGGACGGTGGATCTTCTTTCTGGTAGCGATCGGGGAACACTGCATCAGAGCGGACATCGAGAGGTGTAAATCTATACGGCTACCTTGGGTCAGGGCTCAATAGGTTGGCCGTAGTGGCTTTGATATGGCGGCGGTTGTACTTAGGGAAGCCGGAGGTGGCGACGTGGGTCGTGTGTGTGCGGCCTGGAGAGGTGGTCGCGGTGATGTGGTCAGATCCAGGTGAAGCTCAATGGAGTGGAGGCTGGAAGCAGAAACGTAGGTGGTGGCTGTCACTTACATGTTCGATCGTGTTATAGAGAGGGAGTTAGGGTTACGCGTGATGACGTGTCTCGATGGTAACGTATTTTTTTGTTTATTTTATTTGATTTTAATCTCCAAACGTTCTAATCATCATAACTTTTGCGTACGAGGTCCGATTTGGGAGCGGTTTGTTTCATTGAGATCGTATCGGAATTCCGGACATTATAGAACTGGTTTGGACAAATTCTGAGACTATCGAATTTTGAGTCCTATTTTGGATTTCAAATCGATCTGAAATCAAAGGTGAGTGTTTTAACCCACTCATAACTACTAGATTTTATTATGTTAGTTAAATTAAATTTATGATGTGATTAGAAATTTATTGGTTGATTTTTGATATATTTAATTTATCATTCCATTTAAATTTGATCTTTATTGAATTTTATAGCCATTTAATTTAATATTGAAGTTTAATTGCCAGTTGATACTTGTCATTGATAACTATGTGATTGTTATTGTTTGTTTATTGGTTTGAATGATGATTGTGATGGATTTTGATTGTTGATATTGAATGACTGGATGTTATATTTTTATATTGTTATAACATTGCAAGTTCCTTATGGGTTGAAATGATACATGCCGGAACAATCATATAGAATAAGGGAAAATCGTTATGGGTTGAAATGATAAACCCAAGCGATTTTCATTGATTTAAAATTTAGGATTGGGGGTTGAAATAATATATACCCATAAAATTTAAATTATTTGCAGATTGAAATGATAAATATCCATATCACTTGACTATAGGGTAGAAAATTATATGCATACACCGGATTGGTTAAATTAAATGATTTTGAATCTTTAAAAATTTGGAATCCAGCTAAATGATATTTGAAATAAAAATTGATTATATAAACTGAATTGTTTAAATGAATGGTTTAAAAAATAACTTTGAAATTTGGAATTGTTTTAAGTAAATTGTTTAAAGAATTAAATTTGGAATTTTAAAGTGAATTTGAAGTATAAACGAAATTATCAAAAAATCGAGTTACTGAAATTGTTAAAGGATTAAACTTTGAAACCTATTGAAATTGTAATAGTTTAAAATTGATATTTTAAGATTTGAAATTGATTTTTGATTTGAAATCTGGATATGGTTTAGATTTGTCGAAATGAAAGAAATAGTCAAATTTCATGTTAAAATTCAAATTTATTTTTCTTAATCCAAACTGTAAAAAAAATTATTTTAAATCCTAATTATTAAAATTTTCAGCTACTAAACTAAGTTAAGCTATTTAAATTATTTTGAACCATTTTATCTATTTAAAATCTATTTAAAGTCTTTTAATCTATTTTGAATCTATTTAAAGTATTTAAACCATTTTATCTATTTTAAGTATATATAAACTATTTTAAACTATTTTAATCTATTTAAATCTATTTGTAGTATTTTTACCTATTCTAATATATTTTAAATCTATATAAAGTATTTTAAATCTATTTAATCTATTTTAAATCTATTTAACCTATTCTATATCTATTTAAACTATGGTAAACAAATTGAACTATTTATAACTATCTAAATTATTTTCTAAATTTCAGGTTTTGTAACGTGGAAGTTTTTATATTTAAATCCTTGATTTTAAGGAGAATATGATTAAATGATGTTATCACATAAAGTTGGTATTTAAATGATATATTTGAGGAATATGATGATTTTAAATGAGCATTTATTCTATTTTTGGAAATATGAATTCGGAAGTGATATGATTTCAATGTGATATAATTTCAAAAGTAAATATGATTTCGAAAATGATATGGTTTTGAGAATATGATATTTTGATATAAATTTTGAATCGTTTTGGAAATATAAAAGAACCATCCGGTGTGAAATAAGCGGTTGGTCGTTAAAGAGATCGGGATTGGATATTGTCATACTCTCTGCCAATACCGAAAACCACTTTAACAACTATGTACGTGGTGGAGATTCTAGAATGAAGTAGGATGGTTTGGCGAATGATTCTATATGAGGTATTTACGTAGCCCTGACTCCCGTGAGTCAGATTAGATGTGACTAAAGCAGGAGTTATACCTGGGCCAAGTGAGGTCATTCCTCCGGTCGGACATGCTTCTTCGATACCATATTATGACTTTGTGATTGATTTGGTGGCCACCCTCGATTTGATTATGGGAGTGTGTTCCGAGGTGGGCGGTAGAAGCTGCTATGCGTTACCACCAGCCCGGTTCTGCAAATGATAGAATCCTACCCTGGCATTGCCTCGCGTGCCGTGTTCACATGCCCTATCGTGCCTTCTATGAGTTTGTTTTGTACCATACCTATGGAGTGCCCTCTGGGTAAACCTCAAGTTTACAAAGGAGCTTACGGTACTGTATAGACTATGGGAATATATAATGTGTTAAGGGGGATATGGGTAACTCCTTAAGGCTATTTTAATACTTTACTTTGTTGTAGATTCTATTATAATAGCGTAATATACTATGTATGTAGATAGTTTAACGGATCCTTAAGATGGAAATCCCAAACATCTCTTAAGTTACTGCACTCACGTTCGACACTGGATAGGAGATGTCAAACCCCGTAAACATCTCTGATGCCGTTACACTCATATTTATTTACTACTGATTTAACTTACATAAGGTCTTTTAGTTTTGACTTGAGTGTTTTGTCTTTTCAATTCGCTTGGGTCAGTCTGAGCTTTTCGGTTTATCGAAGACTGCTTTCTGGAGGACGAAGACAAAGATTAAATACTGTAACTATTTATTATATTTATTCCACTGCATCATGTTGTTCCGCTGCATTTATTTATTTATTCATGTTGTATGTAACTCTGATCTGTATTGTAAATGTATAATTAATGTTATTTGTAAACAGCTTCATGAACTGTTTATTTGATTATAATATCTTGTCATTCCGCTGCGAGATTCTGTATTTGTTTTTTTCTTTCTTTCCCTGCTTTTTCTTATTTACCCCAGAACAATCCTCCCTTTTGAATGGTTTGAGTTTGACATATGAGGTTTATAGTCGATTTAAACTGTCCAGAAAAAGGTGGGTCGTTACACATGCAATGCGTGTATGAGTTGTTTATTATTTTATTTATTTTAATTTTTAATCGTTTATCTTTTAAAGTCGATAGCTTTTGCATACGAGGTCGGATTTACGCGTGGTTTGCTCCGCTGCGGTCGTATCGAAATTCCGGACATTATGGAACTTGGTTGGATGAATTCTGAAACAGTTGAATTTTAGGTCTTATTTTGGATTTCAAATCTATTTGAAATCAAAGATGTGTGTTTTGACCCACTCACAATTACTAAATTATCTTATGTTATTTAAATTGAATTTATGATGTGATTTGAAATTGATTGGTTGATGTTTGGTATATTTACTTTATCATTCCAGTTAAATTTGACATTTATTGAATTTAATAGCCATTTAACTTAATATTGAAGTTTAATTGTTAGTTGATACCTGTCATTGATAACTGTTTGATTTTTATTATTTATTTATGGGTTTGAATGATGATTGTGATGGATGTTTGATTGTGGATATTGGATGACTGGATGTTATATTTATATTGTTATAACACTACAAGTTCCCTATGGGTTGAAATGACACATACCTGAACAACCTGATAGATTAGGGAGAAATCTTTATGGGTTGAAATGATAGACTCGAGCGATTTCATGGATTTGAAATTAAGTTTGGGATTGTGGGTTAAAATAATATATACCCGTAAAATTTAAATATTTGCGGATTGAAATGATAAATATCCGAATCACTTGACCAAAGGGTAGAAAATTATATACGGACACCGGATTGGTTAAATTAAATGATTTTAATTCTTTAAATTTTGAATTCAGCTAAATGATATTTTGAAATAGAATTTGATTTATATAAACTGAATTGTTTTAAATGAATTGTTTAAAAGATTAAATTTGAAATTTTGGAATTGTATTAAGTAAAATGTTTAAAGGGTTTAATTTGGAATTCTAAAGTTGAATTTGAAGTATAAACGAAATTTATCGAAATTGAGTTATGGAAGACGTTTGAAATTGTAACCTTGAAATCTATTAAAATTGGAATAGCTTAAAATTGATATTTAAGATTTGAAATTGGGTTTTGATTTGAAATCTGGATATGGTCCAGGTTTGTTGAAATGGAAGAAATAGTTAAATTTGATGTTAATTTCAATTTTATTACTTTAATATAAACTGGTTAAAGATATATCCTTTTAAAAATCCTAATTATTAAGATTTTCCAATTATTAAACTAATTTAATCCATTTTAAACTATTTTAATCTATTTTGATCAATTTAAACTATTTTAACTTATTTTAAATCTATTTATCTATGTAATCCAATTTAATCTATTTTAAACTAATTAACCTATTTTATCTATTTTAATCTATTTTTAAACCATTTAAACTATTTTAAAGTATTTTAAATTTATTTAAACTATTTTAAATTCATTTAATCTATTTTAAATCTATTTAACCTATTTAAACTATCTTAAAACCATTAAAACTATTTTAACTATTCATAACAATCTAAATTATTTTCTAAATTTCATATTATGTAAAGTGGAAGTGTTTATATTTAAATCCTTGATTTTAATGCGAATATGGTTAAATGATGTTATAACCTAAGTTGAGATTTAAAATGATATTTTCTAGTGAAATGAAGTATTTTAGTAAATATGATGATATTGAAATGAGGACTTAATTAACCTATCTTATCGATATGATTTCGAAAATGAATATGATTTCACAAGTGAATATGATTTCAAAAAAAAGATTTTGAAAACGAATATGATTTCGAAAGTGATATGGTTTGAATTGAACATGGTATTTTGATATCCATTATAAATCAGTTTCGGAAATGTAAAAGAACCATCCGGTGTGAAATAAGCGTTTGGTTGTAAAAGAGACCGAGATCGGATATTGTCATACTCTCCGCTAATAACGAAAACCACTTTAACAACTGTGCACGTGGTGGAGATTTCAGAATGAAGTAGGATGGTTTGGTGAACGATTCTATATAAGGTATTTACGTAGGCCTGACTCCCGTGAGTCAGCTTGATGTGACTAAAACAGGAGCCAGGCCGGGCCAAGTAAGGTCGCACCTTCGATCGGACATGCTTCTTTGATTCCATATTATGACTTTGTGAATGATTTGGTAGCTACCCCTCGATTTTGATTATGGGAGTGTGTTCCAAGGTGGGCGATAGTAGCTACTATGCGTTACCACTAGTCCGGATCCGCAAACGGTAGAATCCTACCCTAGCATTGCCTTGCGTGCCGTGTCACATGCCTTATCGCGCATTCTACGAGTTTGGTTTGTGTCATACTTATGGAGTACTCCCTGATAGCCCACCAGTTTACGGTGGAGTTTATAGTACTATATAGACTACAACATTATATAAAATGTGTTAAGGGGGATATGGATAACGCCTTAATGCTATTTTAATACTTTACTTTACTGTAGACACTATTATAATTGCGTATTGTACTATGTATGTCGATAGTTTGACGGATCCTTAGGAGATGTAATCCCGAACATCTCTTAAGTTATTGCACTCACGTTAGACACTGGATAGGATATGTCAAACCCCATAAACATCTCTGATGCCATTACACTCATATTTATTTACTGTTGATTTAACTTTCATAAGATCTTTTAGTTCCGACTCGAGTGTTTGTCTTTTCAATTCGCTCTGGTCAGTCTGAGCTTTTTAGTGTATCGAAGACTACTTTCTGGAGGACGAAGACGGAGATTTGTATACTATATTATTTATTTTATTTATTCAGCTGCATCATGTTGTTCCGCTGCATTTTATCTATTTCTGTTGTATGTACTCTTATCTGTATTGTAAAAGTGTAATCAAATGTTATTTGTAACAGCTTCATGAACTATTATTTAATTATTATATTTTATCATTTCGCTGTGAGATTCTGTGTTTGTTTTATTTCTTTCTCTTCTTTTTCTTATTTACCCCATAACAATCCTCCCTATTGAATGGTTTGATTTTGACATGTGTGGTTTATTATCAATTTAAACCATCCAAAAAGGTGGGTCGTTACAGCAAGATTTAATTAAAATCAATCGCACGAATAGAATTGATTCCAGCACCTATAAATATAGGCTTAGCTCCTCACTTTTTTTCTCATATTTTATGATCAGAGCAACCGAGCTCTGCCATATTCCCTTCCTCACTATTTCTAGAAATTATAAAAATAGTATAGTGTTTATATATATTTAAACTGGAGAAGGGCAGAAAATAACAAGGAAGAAGAGAAGGAATGAATCAATTCTACAAAAAGGTAAATTATATTATAAATCTATATTCCACTTAATTCAAATCTCCACTCATATCTGTAATTCTAATAGGCATGTATATATCTTGATATACATATCTTTGGAATAAAAAGGAAAAAAGAGTCAATTAAAGGGATGAATTCGGATTTTGGAGATTTGGAAAGCTAGAAAGGTGAATGGAAAATTGTATAATTTATATATACAACACTGAAATTTATATCGTTGAATTTTATTTAATTATTATTCCTATGAAAGATCTATTGAATTGTAGGCTTAAAATGAATATATTTAATTAAAATACCTCCAACATATTATGTAAGTTATGAAATTGGAATGGAATGGTATACACCATAATTTAGAAATTTGGATATCGGTCCCTAGAACTTTTTTAAGTAGGATGTTGATGAGATCGTGAAGCTTATTCTAGACTTATGTTAATTGGGTTGTAGATTATCTAGTAATCATTTGGATTTTCCTAATCTGACTTGGAATGTAAATTTCTATGTTTTAATTTATTGGAAGCATTGAGGGACAAATTAGTTATATCTATTTCTGTGTAAATTACCATAAATTACCTAACTCTACAAGTATAAAAGGTGCGTCATTTAGATACTAAGGAATCTACCAAAATGAAAGAGATGTGTAAAGTACGAATGTTTCTCCGTAGTTTGCACTACCTATTTCAATAAAAGAAGAGTGAATTACTTGTAATTTTAAATGGAGCAAAGGTCTCACTTTTAGGTAATTTATGGAAAGTTATAATGGTAATCCTTTTTAGAAATGGTAGATCTAATATATTAAAATGTGGAAATGAATATTCTTTATAGAATGTACATATAAATGTATATTCTGAAATTTCTAAGCATAGGATTTAATGGGTTAAAATAGGAACATATGTGTACACACATAAAGGTATAACCGTGTCTACCAATTATATATATATATATATATAGGGCACCAAATAAAGCATAATAAATAAATATACATTGGTACTCGTATTAATTATAATTAAGATGACTAAATAGTAAAGTATAGGATTAGGAGGTTGTGATGGGAAAGAGGCAGTAGCTCCAAAATTTATGAACAATGATTGCAAAATTTAATGGACAATAAGTTGAAGTTAATATGGAGTTACAGAAAGTAAATGGGGACATAAATACATTTAATGCGATTGAGTAAAGAATTTATTATGACATTTATTAGAAATAGGATAGGCACAATAAGTTGGATTTGAAATGAATGAATAAATGTCACTGGTAATTGTTTAATTTGAATAATAATGACCAATTATTAAGGATAATTAATTGGAGGTAAAGAAATAAGTGACATTTATGGGATATAAAAGCAAATAAAGAATATAGGAAGTTAGTGTATAAGGTAGATGTTCGCAGCGAATAAGTAAATTAATACTAATAAATAAACTTAGGAGGCACTATAATTTCCATAGTGGAAATTATATGGCCTTAATAATATGTTTAGAATGAGGGTAAATTAGTCTAGCCTAATATTTAGGTTTATGATAAATGGCATGGTTCTGTATAGGTTGGGATGCGAGGTTAGTAGAGTTACACAACAGAAGTCCGCCCTTCACCTAGAAGCTAACGGTTGTTGTGTATACATACTACTGATATGGAATATCTCAAATTATAGCACTCGTGGGGAAGGGATATACAGTCACGTATAGGTGTGGGAAAATATACCAAAGGGTCGCCTCAGATTTGAAGTATTAAATGGATCAATACCTTTAGAGGTGTCAAGGGGTTTACTTTTAGGTGGAAGGTATTAAATGGCTGTTGGGTCAGCCTTCTCCCTATATAACAAGTTTTAAATAACCTAAGACAGTGCCTAATAGGGAAATTGGGTCTGCTTCATTTCTAACAAGAGGTATTAATTAGTAACCAAAATAGGCATTTTCCGTGACTTATATTAGGTAAGTCTAAAGGATTTCGGTTGTGGGATGTCAACGGGCGATGTCAGTATTGTTGGTAAACAGGTATTTAGTAGTAGGGATGGCATATTGGCTTTGACACCAGTGGCTCTGAGCCATCGTTAGCAAAGACTTGGGTAATGCCATGATGAATTTCGCTTCCTACTAGTGTAGAATGTGTATGGGATGCGCAAAGACCTCAAAGTTTTATTAATTGTTTATTTGTCGAAGACGGGCTAGTTAACCATTAGATAATTCTTTAAGATGCGTTAGCAATACGAGTAATTAAACTATAAAGTTGTATCTAGGGGTCATCGACGTTGTAGCTAAGGCCTGTTGACTGGCGATTACGTTACGGAGGGCCTGCTTCTGGGTTGAGGTATTAAATGATCGTTGGATCTACCTCCTCCCTATTATGAAGTATTAACTGGTCGGGGTTTCTTTTAGGGTAGTGCAATGCTTTTATACACACATATACATGAATATATATATATATATATGTATGTATATAATTATACCTCAAAGAAGGTTGGATATATCATACGTGCAAATGAAATTAAATGAATAAGACGTGAATAGTAGACGTAACACTTAAATAGAAATCAATCGGCATAAACTAGTATTTTGGGTAAAGTATGTAATTTTCCAATCACCAGAATGTTATTCTGACCCTCTCCTCATTACTACTTACATGATTGATTTTGAGGGATAGACTATTGGATCAATGCGGGAACGGTAGATAGAAAAGTCTTCTCATTCACGCTTAGCACTGACAAGGCAACTAGATATTTAAGGAATAATATTGATTCCAAGGTAGTAGCCTTATTGGGTATATATGTTCTATTATATTTTACTATTCCACTTTATGTTCGCTCTTTGGTATACTTATGTTTACTATAGTTTACTAACACCAATGATCTGTACCCTAATGGACTTGGGTTTCGATTTAGTCGAAACTCGGGCACATTTAGTTTTGGGTTGTTGCAGGTATGTTACAATATCTCCTTTATTTGTATGATCGCTTAGAAAATAATACCTTTTGTCTATGAGTTTTGTCTTAGCTTGATTAGATGGATTTTTGATAAATTTGTTACACTTATATTATCATAGAATATAGATGGTTGATTAATTTTTAGCCAAAACCTTTTAATATTTGTTACATATATAAAATTTGTGCACATACCAATGATGTAGAAATATATTCTATTTGTGGACAGAGAGACATTTTCTTTTTACTAAACCAAGATATAGGTGAGTGTCTTAAGAGGTGACAAGTTCCACCAGTACTTTTCAGCCAAATTTGCATCCAGCGATCTGCATCACTATAAGAGATAAAGTCAAATGCATCTCCCTTAAGATAAAATAGTACATAGTCTAGAGCATTATTTACATATTTTAGCATTCTTTTAACAACGTTGTGGTAAATTTCCTTATGGTTTGACTGATAGAGACATACACTATGCATTACATCAAGTTTACTCCCAGTGGTAAAAAGTAGAGAATCTATCATTCCATGATATAATTTTTGACTACATCTTTAAAATTTTCCTCTTTACTTAAATTTACTCTGATTGTCGTTGGAGTGGGATTTCCACTTGTATTTGACGTTCCAAATCTTTTTACTAGTTCCTATGCATATTTTTCTTGGCTAATAAATATTCCATTATTTAATTATTTGATTTGAAGTCCTAAAGTGGAGGTTAGTTCTCCCATATGCCTCATTTCAAATTCTTTTGTCATTATTCTTGAAAATTCTAATTCTAGTTGTTCATTGATTGAACCAAAAATAATATCATCTACATAAATCTGTATTGATTGAATATCATTATTAATTCCTTTTATAAAGAGTGTTGTATCAATTGAACCTATTTCAGTGCCTGATTGGATTAAGTAAGATTTCAGTTTTTCATACCAAGCACGGTGTGCTTGTTTTAAACCTTATAAAGCTCGTTTAACTTATAGACATGATTATGAAATTTATCATCCTCAAACAATGGTGGTTACTTAACATATACGTTTTCTTTTATTATACCATTAATAAAACTTTTGACATCCATTTGGTATAATTTAAAATTATTACAATTGGCTAAAGCTAATAATATACGTATGGTTTCAAGACGTGCTACGAGGGCAAAAGTTTCATCACAATCTATTCCTTCTTCTTGATTACATCCTTGAGCTATGAATAGTGCTTTACTTCTTACTACCTCTACAAGTTCATTTAAGGGGCATTTCACCAGGAGGACAAACTTTGTAGTCCAATTAGTTTCTAGGACACACATTCAAAAAAATTACTTTCAAGGCCAAAGTCAGCAGAATAATTACTTTCAAGGACAAAGTCAGCAGTCCAATTACTTTCAAGGACATAATTTCATAGGTTTTTAGGCCCTATAAACTAATTATTTTGCGTTTTGTCCTTAAAAGTAATTATTTCAGTTGTGTGTCCTAGAAACTAATTCCACTTGCTAAAGAGGCCCTTGTGGCTAATTTCCACTTCATTTAATTTGTTCTTATAAACCAATTCAGTTCCATTAACTGACTGATCTTTCGTCGTGGACAAGTTTCCAAACATCATTTATTATAAATTGATTTAATTCTTCTTGCATAATAAGAATCCATGAATTATCTCTTTTATTTTTTAGGTTCATTTGTTGATATTAATGCTACATTACTTGTTTTTAGTTGATTTCTCATTTTTTCGAATGTTTCTATATTTTCTAAGATATTTTATTTAGGGTGGTCTTTTAAGATACAACTTTTAGGTAGCCTATTTTCATTTATATCAATATGGTTTTTATTTTCATTATATTTAGTTTGTTTAGAAAATTCATCTTCGTCTTTTTTTATATTAGTTTATCTAAAATTTTCATTAAAAGAAACATGTAGAGTTTCTTCAATAGTGTTGGTTCCTAGTATTATAAGTTTTATATGCCTTGATATGTGTACTACATCTCTACTTGATTATCCTGCAATTTGTCTTGATAGTATTCTTTTATTTCCCATACCATATCATACAAAACTAGGAAAATCATCAGTACTAATATTTAACTAGTTGTTATTATCAAAACCAATACCCGTGGTTCTACTGATGTCATACCTTATACTTAATTGTCACTATTGGATTTTGCTACGTGTCCTTCGTCCAAGATGTTGGGGTTACATGTTATGAATTAATGACTTGAATTTAGGCGGGATAATCTGGTTTAATTAGGATAATTTTGGTTTTTGCGGGATGATTTTATTTACGTAGGATAAATTGAATTTGAAGTATTGAAATAGGCATGACACCACTAGTGGCTTACTACCTATTTAGGGTTTGTGTTGTTTGCTAAGGAAATCAGATTTGCTTTATGGTTGATGATAATGAACTACACTGCTTACGCAGTCAGGATAGTTCCGTTGATGTCATGAAGGCTCATCATACTTTGAGCATGTTGTGGAATTATGGTGAGAACTTTGATGGAGTTGCTCAAAAAGGGGCTGCATAGGTCGATAGCATAAAGCTTTCAAGACTTCAAGACCATGCAGTTTGGTATAAATTCATTGGGCCTTGGATGTTGCATTTGGAATTTGCGCAGTTCCAGTGTGTTGTAGGTTTCGTCCCATTTTACTCTATACTACGGTGTTTTGTCTATTGACTCTATATACTTGAACCTGCACTATTTATTTCTTAAATGAAAATTTGTGTAACAGTTGCCTCCCTAAGTTGGCACTAAGGCAAACTACGATAAAACTACCATTTCACACCTAACTTTTTAGTAGTCACCCACTTTCACACTAATGTTCCTTACACATGGCATGTTGTAATTGGTTGCCTTCTCTTTTCTATATCAGTTACATTGTTTCGTATATCATGAAATCCACTTTATATTTCAAGATTTATTTTTGCCATCACTAATATCCAATGGCTAATATTTTTATACAATTTCTATTTTTAGGACTAAGGTTTTTCTTCTTTTGTTATACACACACACAGATATATATATATATATATATATATATATATATATATATATCCACCTCCTTCGACTTCCCTTTTACTCACTTGCAATCTTACAAACATTATCTACTTTCCATCATTGCTTCTTATTTTCCCAGCTTTCAAACTACAAACAACCATAAGTGCCTTTTCTACTTGCTTTTATTGATTCCCAATTTTCAGACTACAAACAATTATGAGTACAACTTTGATCTCTAGTGTAGCATTAGTACTAGCTAACTTGGTTAAGGAGTTTACAGAAGAGTTTTCTTCTTTAAGAATTTGTTCGATGATGAACTGCTAAAATGACTCAGTATTTGGTTGGATAACTCTACATATTTGGCAACGGTCGGTTCTTTTGCTTGGTAATTTCCCTACGCTTGATTTACAAGTAGTTGGGAATCATTATAGATTTGAATTTGTGTAAACTTCATTACCTACGCCATTTTCAATCCAGCAAAGAGTGCTTCATACTTTTTTAGTTAGTTTGAAACCAAGTTGGACTATGCCATAAAGCATTTATTTATCGTGTGTGATAAGCATATATTCAATACATGCATGTTATTCATTTAATGCGCCACCAACATAGAGCTACCGTTGTTGAGGTTTCTCTTTGATCTCCTTAGTTTGTTGATTGGTTTGTTGTATGCACTCCAAAATGAAGTTAGAAAGGCATTGCCACTTGATTGCATTTTTGGGAACAGTATGAGATATCATATTGGCTTAGTTCGATTGTCCACTTTGTTAACACCTGAGGTTTCTAGTTTTTGAAATATCAGCTTCAACAGCTAGTCTACAACACTTTGATAACATACAATTAAAATTATGGACACATTTCCTAACTGTTAGCAAAAGGTTATATGCTAGCTTTTCTATCAAGGTGCAATTCATTTCTGCAGTAAATAAGCGTTTACTAGTGAAGTACATTAGATGTTGCACCCCATCATCTTCTCTAACTACAATATGTTACTAACTTGATCAATTACAACTAAATAAACAAATAAATCCTCGCATACAACCATCTTTAAGAGGATTATTCGAGTAACAAAGTGATCTTTCAATGTTTTAAATGCAATTTGCATTCCTCAATCCATTTAAAATGTTTTCCTTTCTTTATCTGATCAAATAACATCATGCACATATCAGTGGCTTTTGAAATAAAGTTGCTCAATGCTGCTACTTTTCCATGAAGATTCATTACATATTTAGGTTTTTCTGGAGCTTCCATTTCAGTAATTGCATCAATCCTTGTTGGATTGGCTTCTATTCCCTTGGCACTTACTAAATACTCAAGAAACATCCCTGACAGAATGGAAAATGTGCATTTGAGGGGATTTTGCTTCATGTTGAATTTTCTAAGAGTTGCGAAGGTTTCATCCAAGTCCTACACATGACTGGGAGCTTTTATGGACTTTACAAGCATGTCGTCAACTTCCACTCCCACATTCTTTCCAACTTACTCAAAGAACATCTTATTCGCCAATCTTTGATAAGTTGCTCCTGCGTTCTTTAACCCAAACGACAAGATGTTGTCCCAATATAATCCCTTGTCTGTTATGAAGTTGGTATATTCCTAATTTGGCACAACCATAGGGATCTGATTATAGCCTGAGTATGAATTATGAAGGTAAGAAGTTTGCGACCGCTAGTTGCATCCACTAGCTGGTCTATTCTGTGTGGAGGAAAGCTATCTTTGGAGCAAGCCTTGTTGGGGTTGGTAAAGTCAACGTAGCTTTGCCACTTCCTAATAACTTTCTTCACTAGATTCAAATTATCTATCCATTTGGGTAGTAAACTTCCATTTTCAACGAGCTTCTTTACTTCTTCATACAAAGCGGTATCCCTTTTCTGATCCAATGAACATCATTTTGCTTACTCGATGTGCATTTAGGTCGATGTTGAGTGCATAACAGATTACAAATGGGTCAATTTCGAGCCATGTCTGAATGGGTCCAAGCAAAAATATTTGCTGACTTCTTTAGGAAACTGATCAACTCTGCACATAATTATGTACTTAAATTTTGGCTTATCTTTACAATGGATGTATTTGTAGAATCTACCTGGACATCTTCTAGTTCATCTATTAGTCTGAGCTCCCCGATGTTCATTCCCAATCTTGGGTCGACCTCATCTTTTATAAGGTCTAAGGAGGCCGTGCTATTCAAACTATGTGCATCATAACCGAGGTACTGCGCATAGACAAAAGCATATTCATTCATTCCAATCATGTGGCGATGGTTTCATTTCTTAGTTCATATTGGCACTATGGTCCTAGATTTACTTTTTTCAGTATCTACAGTAGTATGAATTACCATTGCAATTCCCTCAATAGGCTTATCACCTTTTATTTTCTCATTTTTACATATATTAGAGGACATAACAGTATGATTAGAAGCGGCTTTATTACTAGGATTTAAATTTATAGAATACAATTCCCAAGCTAAAGACTGTTCTCCACTAATACTTCATATTTCAGCTAGGGTATGGAATTTCACAGGTAGATAATTTTGGGAAATAACATCACCTTAATCTATAAGCGCAGACTTCCCAAGAAGGCATTATAAGGAGATGGTTGATTTATTATAAGGAAGCTAACATAGATGATTTGTGAAGCAGAGAAGTTCTAGTTGTTACTAAAAGTTTGGCTAAGGCTGCTAAAACCATTATTGTCTTGTTGAATCCATATATTGGCTCCAAATTGGGTTTCTGTATCTTTATTAGTAGCTTTATGGGATAATAATCACCTTTGAAGATCACATTAACCAAGCTTTCGAAATCAACAAATTCTTTCTTCATGATGCAGTTTGTTATCTACACCGTAACCAAGAGGGTGTCTTGATGGGGAAACACGAGCCCTGTTGAATCAACGATAATAAAGATAATGTCTAGAGCAGGTTATTCCTTGATGTGGTACATAGTTTTATTTTCAACCTACGCCTCTTGGACATACCTTTCCATTGACTTATTGCTTTTACCAATCAGATGAGGCCCGCCGTGGATGGAGCCTATTAAGATGTCGGGATCCCCTACCAAATCTGCATGTGGGTGAGGTGACTTGTTCTGTGCTGGTGTTGCTGCTGCTTCTAGATCAGTCTTTCTACCTCATTTTATAGATGATAGTTGTTTTTGGTGTGATGTCCATTGACCCTATATAGGTGGCAATAGGCACCATTGTTGTTTTTCTCATGCTTCTTCTCTTTGATGGGGAAGTTATATGCTAACTCCATCTTTGTTACTTCAAAGACGTGTCTTAGACTGTGAGTGAATGGAGTATGAGCAACAAAATTAAACTCCCTTTATCTTCGAACCGATTCATTGCAAGCTTTTTCCCCCACTTTCTGCTATTTTGCACGGGGCAGTTTTGTCACTTTTCATGTTATCAGCTTTTCGAACTTGTTTGACATTAATGTAGTCGCTAGATCTTTCATAAAAAGCCTTTATGTTTTTGTAAGGGTTTCTAGCGTTCTTATCATTAAATGTCGTATCTTTCTTTATTCTATAGTGCACAACCATCAACAACGCTTCTTCACTTGTAATTCCAATCTTCATAGCCTTAGCTTTGAATTGGCTAATGAAATTACGCTAACTTTCACTGTCTCATTACTTGACACAGGATAGAGTGTTAGGACCTAGGACGCCTCTCTCCTAACATTGAATTATTGATGAAAATCAGATGTTGATTGAGCCCATGAGTAGATTTCCCCATAGCCATATATCTAAAACCAGTTCGATACCAAAAAAAACTGGAAATGGTTTACATCGAGATAATTTTCCACCTTCAGAATATCCATGTGATATTCGAAGGTGGGTTAGATGATTCATCTTACTTGTCGATATTTTGAGCCCTAAAATTATCTCAAAAGTTGCAGTCCACTATACCTTTATAAAATGGAGGAGGAATTACACCTCTCCCTCCCCCTTTCATTGGTTTATTGGCAATGATGCACTAGTTGTTCAATAGGGCCTTTAGTGCCCTTATCTCCTTGTTCTTTGCCTTATTTTTTTGATAAGCCACCCCTTGAAATGGAGCTGGGCTCATCATCCCCTTGCGCAAGTTTTTTCTCCACTTCTTAAGTAGAAGTGGATTAACGTTAGGCTTTTGGACTTTGATGTTAGGGTTGGCTTAGATCTAGATTTTAACCTTTGCCTCGGGGCTTTTGAGGCCAGCTTTGGTACGATTAATATTAATATTGCCATTTATATATGCCAACCATACAATTTGCACAACTGGTGAATTATAGCAGAGAGATATGGACATATTGGAGTGGCTTTTGCTGTAAGATGGATAATAGGTTACTGGTTTATCTAGTCCAATTATCATTTCATTCATTTGGGCCATGAATTGGGTTCAATGCCTCTAGAATGGGATTTGAGCAGGGATTTTTTGGTGGGCCTATGATTTTATAGGAGTTTGGGTTATTTCAGGGACTAGCTTTAGTAGCTAGATGTTCCGCTTCGATTGGAAGAGGAGTAAAAGAAGTGGTGATTTGGTGAGGTGATTCTGGATGAAAGTTTAGTGGAGCTATGGTTGCTTGATTAACACAAATTTGTGAAATAAATTTATTGGGGACTCGGCCCTTCTTCTAGCGCCAAAATATTAATGGAATTTTTCTCAACTCCAAATTAGAAGTAACCGTGTCACCTTATGCTTTCACAACTAAGAATTAGCAAGTTAATGTCTACTAAAATGTCATGATTAGAAGTAATTATGCTATCATATGCTTGCACAATTACGAGAGTCTCAATTTGACTATTCATTAAAACGTGTAAGTATATTAACAAAAACATAGACAAGAAAAAACATAGAGAACATTATAAAAATATATAAAAATAAAGAACGCAAATTCTTTACGTGGTTTGGACGTTAAGGAATTCTACATCCAAGGGTTAAATCATTCAATCTTTTATATCTCTTTCTAATACAAGCATGGAAATCAACAGAGATTTCATACAGCTTTTACAATATTAAATTAACTTAGCATAAAAAGTTACATCCTTTTCTATTATTCATTTCCTTTTAGAAAGGATGTCACATGAATTATTGACATAACACCTCATACTTGATTGTCATCATTGGATTTTTCCATGTGTCCTTCATCCAAGTTACCAGGATTACATACGGTTGATTAATGATTGGGATTTAGGCAGAATAATCTAGTTTATGTGGAATAATTTTATTTTGGTAGGATAATTTGATTTATAAAGGATAATTTGAATTTGAATTGTTGAAATGGGCGCAACGCCGCTAAATGCTTGCCACCTTATTATAATGCACTGCATTACTTATGCAATCATGACAAATCTATTGATATTGTGAAGGCATATGATACTTCAAGCATGTTATGGAATTTTGGTGTTGATCTTTGATGGTGCAACTCAGAAAGGGACTGTGTAAGTTAGTGGCATGAAGCTTTTAGGACTGTGTAGTTAAGTATGGAATTCATTGGCTCTTGGATGATGTATCTAGAACTTGCGCAATTCTCGTATGATGTATCTTTCATCTTGGTTTACTCTGTACTATGTTGCTTTGTCCATTGGCTCGATGTACTTGAACTTGCGCTAATTATTTCTTAAGTGAAAAATGGGTGTAACATAGACCTTCTTGGTAAATCACCCTCATATGAATAACACATAATACCAAAATATATTGAATATCAAACCAACCATATGTTATGTATGCCATATAACCTCTAAGTTTAATATATGTGCAATACTAGGAAATGACCGAAATAATAAAAATAATAATCAATGATTCAACTTCGATCACATAGGTACTTAAACAAGATGACATTCAATATAAAACATACTGGTAGATGACTATATGCAAGAGTTCATCCAACATGATTGCCTTATGGACTCAAAACTAATCTCGCACACTGATTTGACCACTTTGGCAATTATCTTGATAAAATACAGATAACTCCCTAGGTTAGTCATTTAAGGGTATCAAGTATTTACATAGAAAAAGCAAGTGGATGGGAGTAAACGTCTGGTGTAAGTTATCTTTTTTTCCAAAATGTCATAGCATTAACATATATGTACACAAATGTCTTCCATCAAGAATCTCTGTAACGGCTGCGAATTTTGGCCGCTCGAAAATCGACATCCATACTTTACATCGTACTGGAATGTCGTAGATTCGGCCGTTCAAATCCAAGTCGCCGGAGCTTATAACAACATTAAGTAAATAACAGAGCGAAAGAAAAAGAATATAGATATACAACATCTGATACAATATCCAGATACAATGATGATATAATGAATATTTATATACATCAGAGATATGATACAACAAATAGCAGCGGAAAAGAAAACGATAACATCAGCAGCGGATAATCTCCATCTCCAAAACGCTAATCCAAAAATAGCTCGAACTCCCAATAACGATGCACAAAGATAAGAAAGTGCAGTCCGATCCAATGACTGAACTAGCTCCAGAAAATCTACTAATCTGACTATTTGAAAAACCCAACTCTAGACTGCTCGTGTAGAAAAATTTTGAGCATCCAGAGTTTAGGAAAGAAACAATAAACTCCGGATCAATCATGGGACTGGTGTGAGCAACAAAAACAGTTTATCTTTACAACAAACAGCAAGAGAATTTTAAAGTCAATTCGCAATGCTTTTGAAAAATGAAACTACCATAAGACCTCCCACCACACACACAATGCAAACGCAGAATTGGAGGGGATTTCTTCTTATGATAGTCAAAGATGCTTACTACGCAAAATCAAATCATTTTGATATTATTATTAGTGCATAGTGGAAAACATTTCGAAAATAGAATATAAATCTTAGCCAGCATAGGTACCATTATATTATGCCTGCTATAGCTGCCTCCTGAGGAGACAGGTTATACAATTGAAATTGTAAAGGCTTGTATTGTTTCTTTGGATTTCCAACAAATGGTCAGGCCAAGGAACTTCCCATTGCCACATGGAAACGCCTCTGGAATGACGTCCCGAGAACCTAACCGGATCTCTACCAACACATGGCCGGGTTACCCCTAACTGGGTAACTACTGACACGAATATGTCATCCCCCGATCGTAACTGATCTATATCCGAGGATCCTCGATTTCCAACAACCACAAAGTAATAAATTTGCAGCAACCACATAGGTTAAGTATCTGGGCTCCATACCATGATACCACCTCTATCCAGAAGGAATGACATACACTAAAGGGGCGCTACCCCCTAATAACCTTGCTGCATCTTTCCTGTTTTGACCATTCCGGGGTGTGAGGTCCGACGAAGTCTCGTCCACAAAGCTACGCTTTTCACAAAGCCATGCTTCGGGTCAAACAAATGATCACAAAGATAAATGATCAAACAAATGATCATATCACAAATGATCAAACAATGATCATTTCACAGCAACACTCAGCATGTCACATTACCAAATTGGAAGTATATCGCTGATAACCTTCAATTACATAACCTCTGAGCTTGTACGTTTCAGAGAAGGGTGTTAAGCTAAGAGAATAAATTCTCCGCCACCAACAGAAATGTATTTGAAAGAAATCGACTTTATATCTCAAAGTGTAATGTTAGACATGTAACCATACAAGTCTGTTCCGGGTTCGAACAGAACCGAAGGCACTTCTTACGAAGCCCTTGCAATTCCGGGTATTCACAATCCCGTTCGGACTTCCCATCACAAAGGGTGATAAAATCTCTATATCGGGGCCAGTCGATGCAGAGACATTCGACGAGTTGTCCTTTCGTTTTCGAAAATATCCGGTCTTCACCACCGGTCTTCAAATGCTATCCATATACGACGTATCACTATTCGGAATGGGTTATATGACACAAACGTCTTTTCCCGGCTAACCCGAATAGTGAGCGCAATTATTAGCAATCATATGGATACTGAGGTCTCAGTTAAATCACATCTTAAAACCCAAAACTTTTCATTCGAATGGTTAGAATAAATTACCATTTTCAAATCTTTAAACAAAAAGATTTATTTCACAAAGTTTACCCAGTTTCAACAAAAATCCGTTCACAAATTTCAAAACAATTTTCGTTTCAATTGGATTAACTCGTTAAACCTTTAAAACAAAGATTTAACTTATAGCTTTCAAAACAATTTCATTTCGATGGGTTTAAACAAATCATCTTTTTTAAATCTGTTAAAAATAAACAGATTTAATTCATAGCTTTCAAAACATTTCAATTTTATTTTAAAATTTGAAACCTTTCAACACAAATTTGAAGTTCATTTCTTATATGAAAGCTGTTACTATTTGAAAGCAAATAGTTTTCGTTTCAGAAAAATCCAATTATATCTGAACAAGTTAAAGCCCTTGAATTATATTCACATTTCAAAAATCAATACTTTTAAAATAGTTTAACCCATATATAACTTGTATAATATTTTTAGTCCCTAGTTTCAAATCATAGAATTCAATTTCAAATATTGAATTCAAATTTAAATCAAATTATTTAAATTTCCAAAACTTGATTAAGTTATTCAAAATAACTTTTATCTTTGAAATTCCATTTCAAAAGCTTTTTACTTTAAACCCAAATTTCTAATTTCAAAATCAATTGAAATTAAAATTTCAATTTCAAAATCATCAATATTTAAATTATCTGTGACCCAACCGATTTCCACGTGAAATCCATATTTGTGTGTGTAAAAGTGTAGTCCAGGGGTTTCACACAATAGTGCAACATCAATCAATCATCACAGATTTAAAACACAGAAATATAGTTGATAAGCGATATAAACTATAACATTTATCTTTTGTTCACAGATCACAGATATATATATATATCACAGATAAGTAATTTATAGATCACAACATAAATCAGGATGTATCACAAAGCATCGCAAATCAGGGATATCAAACAATTCACATTCAATAGAATCCAAATATTCATAAATAAAATTAATTTAATTATCTGATTAAATTAAATCAGATAAATTACTTATGAATAAATTACTAATCCTAGTTAAACAACATCGATAAATTACAAATTATTTTGATTAATTATTCTTTAATCATTTATTAATTAAGCTTTAATCATTTATTAATTATCCTCAAATTAATTACCTTAATTTATAAATCATATTAATTAATTAACCTTTAACTAATTACATAATTAATTAACCCTTTAATTGCTTTCATTAAGTAATTAACAAATTTACAATTGATTATCTTAATAATAAGTCTTATTAATTCAAATCAAATAAATCACATAAATTTAATTACTTAATAATTTCTAGTTAATTTTCCCCATTAACTAATAACATTTCTTAAATTACTCTCTTAAGAAATTAGCTTTAGATTAATTCATTATTAATCATTTCTAATTTTAAATTAATCTAAATTTTATTTATGTATACATTAAATAAATCATTCTTTAATTTCCTTATTAATTTAAATCATTTTGATTGCCTTAATTATCTCTAAGATAACCCATTTCTTTATTAATGACTTGATTAACTTTCAAGTGTATTTAAATATTACACTTCTAAATTTTGATTCAAATTTCATTTTGAATTTAAGATTCAAAATGATTATCCATTTAACATTTATCCAAATTTAAATAAATTTATAAACCTTAAAATAAATGTAAGAAACATTCATGACTTATATAAGCTACTTATACAAGAAAAGTTAAACTAAATTACTTAATTTTATTAAAAGAAATCAAGCTTTAAAATAAATTAATTATTTAACTTCCAAATTTAAGTTAAACACTTCGTAAATTTTCATTCAAATCTTAAAGAAACCCTTTGTAAGGAATTTTATCAAATTTAAACATTTATTTGAAAATAATTTCACTTTTAAAAATCTACTTTAAAACATTTAACTTGTTCAACATTTATTTTTATAAAAGCTGACTTAAATTCAAGATTTGGATCCATAGTAAACTTAAATCCGTATTAGTACTTGATTTAAAACTTAATTTAAATCTTGCTTTAAATTTGAAATTTTAAATTTAGATTAAAAAGCAAACTCAACACTGTCAGGTTATAAAACTTGAAACCTGGAACCAGATTAGCAAACCCGAGCAACATCACTCCTGCTTCGAGTCCTCCTCCTCAAAATCTCGAGTAAAACTTCGAGTCAACATACGCGAGTTCACCCTGCTTATTCCCTCTCTTCCTCCTCCTTTTCACATTACTCCCTCATCATTTCCAGGCAACAACCGTGCACGCAAATGCACGTATACGTGCACAGAGGATCGGAGTTCCTCCGATCATCGCCTCGACCTCCCACGAGTCACCACTGACCCTATCGACCTAAACCACCACCCAGATCAACGATTCAATGCTCGAATCAAAATCAAACACTTCCATTTGAAAACTGGAACATTCAAGCTCACCAAAACCACCTCGTCGCGGCCATCTCGACCACCGGAGGCTCAACGCTTCTGTCTACAGCTCCAACATCCACCTGGCTTTCTCCCCTTCAAATGTCGTGCAACTCGATGCGTCGTGGAGGTTGCGGTGAGCAAGAGTTCGAGCGCCACTAAAATTAGGTTTACGAAACAAAAACGATCACCGTAGTCGCCACCGTGGATGATGCTACCTCCCGCCATTTTTCCTTCGACCGTCGTAGGCTCCTCCTCCTCCCTTCGTAATCCGACCACCCCGAACTCCTCCCATCGCCTGAATTTGGCCGAAAACCCCCTTTTGTTCATCTTTAAACTACCATCACAATAGCCTACTAAAAATCATCAAACACACCTTAAAATTCATGACTTTAAGCAAGGATTCAAGCTATATATTTGAATCAAGATTTTATTTCATTCGAAAATTCCAACTTTTAAAGTACCTTCTGTAAAAATTTAATTTCAGCCTGTATATATATTTATGCTTTTTGAATTTATTTTTAGAACATCGTTCTTACCTAAATACACATATTTTCTCTAGACATCGAAGCTTGAAATCGATTAGAAATGGAGGAATCGATTTGTTTTCAGGGTTAGTTCATTCTGAACTATAAACAGAGTAGAAAACAGTCTCTGTACTGTCAACAATTCATATGTACAGAGTTTAAAAAAGATAACTAACACAATTAACATAATCATTCACAGATCATATCCATTTTGAGATTATATTTAATCATTTGAATTTAGATTGAACAGAGATGTTTACTCACCTTTGCTTGAGAATGACAGAGCACTTTTTATTTGAAATGCTTTGAACTTTAAAAACTGAGAAGTTGTTTGCTTTGATGATCTGCTTTGTTGTCTGTTGATGTTTAAATTGAAGTTTTGTTTCTAAATCTTGAACTTCATTTTTTTCTCTCTCTCTCTCAGTTATGATGGTGCTCGAACTAAAATGAGGGGAGAAGGCTGATATAAAAGAAATGATGCATATAAAAGATAGTGTGCAGGTTGGGGTTAAGTACAATAGGTATGTTGCATTAATTACCTTGCTTGTACAGGGAATGTTATTTTATTTCTTTGTTTTATCAACAAGATCTCGGCTGATGATGTTCCCTTGTCTTCGGCTGACCATTATACATGATGATATAACTTTGTACAAGGAGATTGTATTTGTTTATACAATATAGCATGGGCTAGAGGCATGTTGCATTATGGGCTGAAGTGATGTTGTTATACTTTATCAAATTTGTTTTACTTTATCTTTGACAAAGCTTACTTTGTGGGGGCTGCAGCTATGTTCTTTTGGTGGGGGTGAAATGATTTGTATATGTACTTCTTTTGCTTGAAAACTTGAGTGTATTCTATTTGTTATCTTTTCTTTGCAAACTCAAGATATTTACATTTTGTTGTCTTTGTTTTCATTTGTATTGATTTCCTTTGTCTTATTACTTTATATTTCTATTCTAATATGTTGTTATAATTTAGCTATGTGTTCATTTTTACATTCTATAATTTATCATATATATTTATCTTAAAATCCATTTACTTGAAATTCAAATTCAAATCAATATATACTTATATATAAAATTTCAAATTTACTCATATATCATATATACATATATATTCACATATATACAATATTTAAATTTAAATGATTTAATATATCGTTATTGGGATTCGGGGAAACTCGAATCAATTTATCCATGGATTTTACAAATTTTGATTCAAAAATTCATTTAATTATTAATTTAACTCAAAAATTCGATAAATTATTAATTTAAATTAAATTAAATCTGGGGTCGTTACAAACTCTTTTCTAAGAAAACACCCAAATTAAAAAGACCTAACCATCATTCCCAATGATGATCGGTACTTCCTAAAGATGCAACCACCTTACAAGCATGATAATGTAACTAAGTCCTTATCACATCTCTCGAACGTAACTTTGAACACTTATTCAAATTAGTCATTGAGTACCAACTCATATCATGTTCAAGCAAAATTTATTTAAAGAGAACCTACTCTCAACTCTTAAACATTATGGGGATTTACTTCAAGCATCAACTCGACATGAGCACCAACTCGTTATGCACCAAGCTTTGAATCCAATGACCAAGTGATGAGCTTTGACATGTCCACTCAAGCTTTCCAACAATTTGGCCTTACTGCATAGATATTATAACCAATCCTCACAGATCAAATCATGTTGGGTCCGGTGCATCAGGAATTGGGGGTAAAAGTGGTAATTTCAAAAAATCCTTTTCTTAGTTTAATTGCAATTTTTTTGTGTATTAATGAAAAGACTTTATATTTAGGATAATTCATATTCAATGACATTCAATATAATTGGATTCGAAGTTTGAATTTTAAACCTAAAAATATAAATTTGAATTTAAAATTTATATTTGAAGTTAAAATCAATTTTGAATTTAAAATATAATAAATTTTATTTATATTTAAATAAGTTTAATTTCATAATATTGCCATAAGCATTGTATGTTAAATGACCAATGAAGGGGGAACATAATTATTTATTATATTAGAGTCTAACAACAATAAGGGAGTGTGTGCTTGCATATGTAAAGAGATATAAATATATAAGCATGTATATACATATGATAAATATAGGTATAATTCAACATGTAAATATTTTATCATTTGTTAAACTCAAATATTGAATATTTGGATAAAACAATCCATATCCTAATATATTAAGTTCCAATTAATGGTGTCGATATATATTTATCTATGGATATTTAATAATAGTGTTAGTACTATAATGCCTTACAATGTCATAAACATTCATATAATTTACTGCTAAATAAGGTTGATGTGTTTAGAATTATAATATGAACTCAACGACGCTAGCTGCATGTAAAATGGAGCTCGTATGTGAGAGTTATATAAACGTAAATGTTTAGGGGTTGAAATGGAATTTACAAGTTGTAAATGACTTTTAATAAATTTACCTACCCTTACCATAAACCATAGATCCAACCACCGGTATGTTTCATCGAATATTGTAGCCACCTCAGACCTTGGGAGGTGTCATTGTCTCCATCGTTATACTCTAAACATTGGGAGCTGGCAGCCCCTACCTCTTACGCCTCTTTTTATGCCATATATTACAAACCCTAATTTTGATTTCATTGTCAATACATGCCTTCAACTATTACAACAGTTCATTTGGTTTTCTACTTTTACCATTGTCTTTTGTATCTCACCATGCCAAGCATAACATGCCTTCTAATGTTGCTCTGGTGTCAGGCACACTGATGTGTATGTGGAGGTGTAAGGTTGATAAATAGCGGCTTATGGTGGCTTGATTTGGTTGAAGGGTGAATTTGACCATGTTTTCTGATTGATTCGATCTTATTATAGAAACTACTAGTTAACGTCCTTTTATTTTATCGAGATGAAGCTCTGACACCGTGTTTACCTGTTTTTGACAAAGATGGCTTTTCCATCATATTAATTAGCAGAAAATTACATATCAAATCATGGTAGTTAATTAGATGTTGAATAATTAGTGTCGCGTCTTGGAGAACTCTTTCACTAATTCCATTATTAGTGTGGAAAGCCAATAATTATAGTTATGTAAGAGATGGAGTAATTTTGTATGCTTAAATTGAAGCACTATGGGTTTATTTTAAACATCATATACTATAAAATATTTTCCTAATATATCTCCATATACTAGATTCTACTTGTTAATTAGGCTCATCAACTTAAATAAATAATAAACAATTTAACATTCATTAGATTGGCTTGTCATGTAATTATTAATCAATATTAATAATTTAAACTACGGTATAATATTTATTATTTACTAAAAATTATTTTTGACCTACATAGATAAGTAAATAAATAAATAATAATTATATATTTTATTAAATAGTTTTTTGATTCGTTGATAATATTATTAAAATATTGATGGTGGTTATTAGGACACATTAAAACATAAAATGTGGATAAAATAAATGTTGGCCATTAGATCTCACTAAGGTTGAATTCAAAGAGAGATCTAATATTAACATCTCTAGTGCCATGACTTATGTTATTTGTTTGTGCCCAAATGACTTATAATTAAACCAATATAACAATTATATTAATTTCTCCATAATAATTTAGAGAAAGTATGAATTGTTATATTTAAGTTAATTTTGGATGCATACTAAAAGTTATGGTTGTGAGACTTCCAGTGTAAACTCAGCCCTGATCAACATGTAAAAAATTGAAACATTAACTCTTTTGCAGACCTTGTTGAATCACGGCTATGGAAACTAGTACAATTATTTATAGATCAACTATGTAAATTCCTACTTTTAACCATTAAGCTACACCCTTAAGCAACAATTTATTATGGATATTTCTCTTCATCATCACGACATCACATAAATATCCAGAGCTTTGTCAATGGTCAAAAATCTAGTAGTATCCCCATTTAACTATGAAGTATATCGTTAAAGCCTATGGTTCAATTCGATAACATTTACCAATTAACTTATTTCTTTAGCCAAGGACTTTGATTTTATGTTATCTACCAATTATGGTCATACTATCTATTTAAGCAAAGAAGAAGAATAGTCTCTTGAATACTGTTTCACTTCAAGTGGTTCAACTTATACCCAACCATGGTCTTAGCACGATCTTTGTTGTCATGTGATCGATCATAATCAAAGTATAGTTTAGACATATAAGATTTATTGTATTCTCGAGTCAAAAACTATTACACAACATCACATGAGATCTTTCCCCTTGCACCTCAAGTATTAATATAAAGGACTCTCATGCTAATGGTACTGGCTGATGGAGGATTCATTATAGTGAAAGCAATAAAACCAATCATGCATCATATATCTCACTTTGCATTAATAAAATATAATACATAACATAAATATTGATAGAGACAAGGATGTGCCCTAGGGGTCAGTGAAGTAATTTGATGATATAACTTAACTCTTATAGTGAATCTTGTTCGAAGTAAAGTAAGATTTTGCTTCTGATATTTATTGTTATATTAGTATATAAACAATGTTATAAATACATTAAATATATATAGGTTGAAAATCTTTAGGAAATGTATTTAATTTATTATAGTTACGAATGTGTTCATAACCATAAGTATTGGATCGAATAAACTAAATACTTGTTCTTGAATGTTCTAGTTAAGATGTATCGAGAATGAGATATTAATATAACCATTGAGACTAGTGTATGTAACACTCTTTATATGATAGATGTTGAATTATACATGACCATTAGGGGTACCAGGGTTATGTACGTATAGTTGTTTAGAATAATTATGAAATGAAACCAAGTGTCTTCTATGGATTAAGAGTCAAATAGAAGATCTCACGTGACTACATGCAGTAGTCTTTTAAATTGAGAATATTATGAATCCTAAGTGTCTAAGCTATACTATAATATAGTCAATCACATGATAGCATTGATCCTGCTAAGGCTATAGTTAAGCATAAGTTGAACCATTTTAAGTGAAACACTATTTAAGAGAGGATTCATCTCCACTGAATAAAAGTTTAATATCACCATAATTAGTAGCAGACATAAAGTTAGTCTTTGGATAAATCAAATTGGTTAATCTATAATTGTTATTGGATTGAATCGTGGACCTTATTGTTGGACTTTACAATTAAGTACGAGTTTAACCATTGACTGAGCTGTTGATATCTAAGTGATATTGTTTAATGGAAAGAAAAGTGTGCAATATATTGTTACTTAAGGGTGTTAATTTAATAGAAAAAAATTGGATTTCACCTAATAATCTATATAACTCAACTTGTGTCTACTACCATGCTTCAGCAAAGTTCGTATAGGCTTTAATATTTGAATTGTTTAAATATTGCTGAGGTTTAAATTCACATTTGGGATTCTCACAACCATAAATCTTAGTTTTTAATTGAAAACAATTTATTGAAATAATTTACAATAGTTATAAGCTATTATATGGAGAAATTAATATAATGGTTATATTAATTAACTTATTATTTACTTTATCTACTATATTACTGTGCCTAAAATTAACTAATAAAATATTTAATTATACATATTTATTTATTACTTTTTGGGCTAATATAATAATTTAAATCAATAATATACATCCATACATACACGCACATATATATGCGCACATATACACAAACATACATATATTATTTTGGTAGCCGAAATTTTCAATTTGTTTCTAAAAAAAATAGGTGGACCAAAATATACATGTACTAATTAATCAAATGGTTTAATTAATTAAGTGAGATAAGATTTCACTTATATTGGGTCAAATCCAAAATGGGGGATTTGAGTTAGATATTTACACAACCTATTAAGTGTTAAGCATACCTTGATGCCTCTATTTTCATAAATTTAAATTCATTATTTTTCATAAATTACGTTTTAATGGTATACTTACAACCCCAACATTGAGTTAAAGATAGGATCTCTCAAAGGTGAAGCTGACAGTTTAGAGTGCATTTGACCGACAAGATTATCGGTGAAAATTTTCAAATCATTTTAAGAATAATTGATTTTCAAAATTGTTTAAATAAATTTTTATATCAAATTTGTATTAAGAGGAAGAAAAGTTTTTTTGGGTTAATATTCATGCACATAGAGCCATGCATATCAGTCGAAGTGTAACGACCCGAAATTTTCGATCGCGAAAATTCCAGATAGTTAGGAAAAGAAGAAAGAGATAGAAGAAGAAGAAATAGAAACACAGCACTGATTCTCACAAAACGCAGCGGATCAAAATATAATAAATAAAATAACAGTTATACAAGGAAAAACTGTATCAGTTAATTTACATCAATACATCAGAGTTACAACATTTCACAATCACTGGACAGTTAAAATAACTTGTCCCAGATAAATAACATATATCACAGTAGAATACACTCCATACGTTCCTGCCATCCAGCTCGCCTCCTGAGCTCCAGAACGTCCTTACCTGAAAATCTGTAATACTCGGTCTGACCCGAGCATTACATCAAAGTAACACCCGGGTCAGGCTGGAAACCAACGTGAGTAAACCCATCTAACGTAAATTTCAAAAGCATACAACTTATATATAACTCGGGTAACTTGTATCAATTACAGGTTCACAAATTATTATAGACATTACTTATTTCACTCACCAATTTCTAAGTAACAAAACTTAGATTAAACGGTCCAATTCATTTAAATCATTCCATTCCAACTTATTGATTTCACATATCAATTTATAAAGAATCGAAGTGGTTTCGGGTATTTACTAATACCCGACTCCGGTCTCTTCGAATCCAGTGTCATCTTAACTCAAGTTATTCAAGTGAAATACAATTCAACTTTAAATACAGGGTGTCATAGTAATTCATCATCAATAGATAACCACATCATCACAGTTTAAATCAAACATATCATATCACGTAGCATCACGAATTACAAATTAGGGATAACAATTAATCTAAGACTTCCAATATCATTCTATCATCCATACACAAGGTTGATTAGCCATACCATTCTAATTAATTTAAATATATTAAATTAATTACTTCCATCATCTTTAAATCCTGCTTACTCAACATTTATTAATTACAAATCAATTAATTAATCATCCTCTAATTATCATCTTAATTAATCATTTTCGATTAATTATCCTTTAATTACAATAAGTAATTAACTCTTAATTAATTACACAAATTAATTATCCTTTACCCATCCATATTAATTACATTGATCATTAATTATCACTCAAATTAATTATCTCATAATCATTCATTTATCAATTATCCCTTAATTTATCATACTCATTATTTAACTAATCATTGATTAGTTTCCTTAATTAATTAATCCTTAAGTAATTAATCCTCCATTACTTCCATTAAGTAATTAATTAGTCACTAATTACAACCTAATTACTTAATTAACTAACCTCTATCTCATAAATTAATAAATCCTAAACATTATTAAATTAAACTAATTAATTACTCTTAATTACCTTATTTAATGAATTAGTCATTACTTATCCAAATCTTAATTATCTCTTAAGATAAATCTTTATTTTTATTAATGACTTACTTATCATTAACAAAATTTAAATACATTTCAAAACATTCCACTTTTAAATTAAACTTTAAATTTAAAATAAGCTTACAATTTAACTTAACAAATTTAAGTTAAACAAACTTCAAATCTTCTAAATCAAATGTTTTAAGAAACACATTTATTTTACATAATAGTTTTATAAACCTTTTAAATTCCTGCATTTTAAACCTACTTTGGGTTATACCCTAGTTTAGCTCGAGTCCATACTCAAGTTTTCATCCACCTGCAAAACCTTTGCTAAATTTACAACTTATATTTGGTTTAAATTTTAAAACTGGGCCAAACTTCTCTCTCGCGAGCAACTCAAGAATAAACTCGAGCAAACGACCCTCCAACCCAAGCTTCAACCTGAGTAAGCACCTTCATCTTCCTAAAACCAACGATCAACCGCCAATTTCAACGTGCACGTGTACGATCGTCTGGTCGACTTCCGATCATCGCTGATACTTTCGGCAAAACGACGATCACATCACTATCCTTTCCTAACACTCAGATCACTCGATTCGACAAGGTTTTAAAATTGAGCATCTCAACTCAAACTGGAACTAGAACAACCGTCACATAATCAACTCGCACCGCCACCTCAGGCCATCTGAGGCCACGAAAACTTTGTCAGACCTTCGCCTATCTCTCTAGCTTCGATCGCCACTGACGCGATCGATTCCGGTGCAACGACGACGCCGCAATGATAAAAAATATGCCCTCGACCAAACTAAGGGTTTAAACCCTAAATCCTTGCCGTGCCATTGCCATAGCGAAATATAAAATTGTCGAACATTTTTCTGATGAACTCTGACCTCCCAACAAGCCATGACTTTGATCTCGGAACCAATGCCCCATCGATCACCAGAATTTGGTGAAAATGACAATGCCGTTCTTCCTCGTGTTTCAAAGAGGATACATTATTAAAAATTTTGATTTTTCTTTTAAAAATCTTCGTTTTCGAAACCATTTCAGATAGTATAACTGAAGCTAGAATTCATGATGTTTGAAATCTAACACATTTTGAATTTTTCCTGTATTATCAATTTTCTAGAGAAATAGCTTTGATTTATTTTGCTTTAATCTATTTAAAACTTAAATCATGTTTAAATAAACAACTTTTTTTCAAATTTTAAAGCCTAACTATGATCGAAGAAGAAGAAATCAAATTTTTGAACAGGTTTTGGAAACCTGGAAACAACAGAGGCAGATATGCCTGATACTAAACATGCACAATTATCTCTGCAAATAAATATTCGCATATATTTGCATGCATATAAATACTTCATAATTTATCTCAAGCATCATCACAAACAACATCAAATATTCCAGATTTTAAGGGTTTACTCACCTTGATTGGTTTTGAACAGAGGACCTGTGTTTGAAAAGCTACTAGCTTGCTTCCGATCTGGTTTTGATCATCTTTTGTCTAGTTGTTAAGTTTGGTTTTGGGTTTTCAAGTTATAAAAATGCAGTGATGATTTTATCTTTGTTTTACTTAAAAAATTCTTGAATCCAAGCAGAAATGAAGTAGGCAAAGTAGAGGTATATAGGCTGCTTTTTGGTGTACACAGCAAGCTTCTTTTTGATTTTATATATATTTTTCTTTGGTCAACAATTTGACCTGATAATATTTTTGGAATTGAAGTGATGTGTTAAAGAAGATTTGATCTTCATATGGCCTGATTTTGAAACCTTGTCATAATAATGTTCCCTTACATGTTTACCTATGCTTATAATATACATATTTCACATCTATATATATAGGTAGATAAGTTTTGTTATGCTTGGATTTGCAGTCTGCCACAATGGTATCTCCTAGCAAGTTCGCATACACATATCTATGCATATATTTTGGTTCGAATGCCAGACTGCAACAAAGGCTGAGATTTTCATTTTATTTTGTTTTGTATTCATATTCTTTATATTTCTTTTGCTTGCTTTATAGCCTTAACCTGATTTTCATTTGACTTGATTTGATTTCATTAAAGTTTTGATGTTATGTTTTGTAAGCTAGGCCCTAAAGCTTGCCTCCTCTTTTGTTTACATGTATTTATGTGAATTGATGTATGTATACATATCCATTTGTTTTGTATGTATATATTTGCACTTATACCTCTTCCCATATCCATCACTTGTGTACGTTTTTTTTACTTACTTATATTTGTCCTCATGTTCATGCATTTACATTCATACGCATTGCTTTACTTTATATATTTATTCACATTCATAAAACTTTCCTATATTTGTATATTTATACACTTATATTTACATATATATATATATATAGTTTTTAATTCAATGTTTATTTTAGTTTCCAAATCAACATATATATATATATATTCAAATATCTTTAATTATCAGAAATTCGTTTGTTTGATTAATTAATATTAATATTTCAATAATAAATTCAGTTAATTTCCCGACTAACAGACGTTCAAAAATCCGGGTCGTCACATTCCTCCCCCTTTTAGAACTCTTCGTCCTCGAAAAGGAACGTAACGAATTTATGAAAATGCTTAAAATCAGATAAATATTCTTTAATCATTTTTAAATCACTTTTTAATATCTATATAATATTACTAAAATAGTTTTTATAAAAATACTTTTATAACTCGATGTTTCGACAAGTCCATCCTTGTTCTCACAGAAATTCGGTCATACGTTGATCAGACATAGGACTGAAAATCTATAAGTACTTGGTAAACCTGTTTTCAACACCCAGTGAAAATACTTGGAAAATAATTTTATTGAAAATATAGAAAAGAGTTTTTGAAAATAAAGGAAATATCTTTGGTGAGAATGCTCTGGAAATCATCACCCCCATCCACGGTCGTAGTTAACCCGATGGTTACATTGCCATCCTGGCAAAATCCATAAATAACTGTAGGCCTCCGCGCCCCTCGATTACACCATGGAACCCGCTACAGATCGCAGTTATACCCGGGCTTTATGTAACGACCCGACTTCCTATGCCCAGAAAGTCGCATCATTATGAAGAAAGAAAGGGGTAGAAAATAGAAAAGAAGAGAAGAAAGAAAGAAACAACAACAACGATCTCACAGCGGAACGAATAAATTATATTAATAACATAAACTATTACATAGTATACAACAATTTACAGAGTTACACAGCATATACATCACTTACTAGACAGTTATAAACATCTGTCTAGACATTGCAACTCAAATACAAGACAAGACACTATCACAGATATCAACACAGCGGAATACTATATCTACGAACGCCGAAGCCTCCTGCTCCATTGCTCCTCCAGAATATTCGTCAAAGCTAAACCTGAATCCCTTGGCTACTCGTAAAAATTTGAGTACCCAAGAGTTTATAAAACAGAAATAAACACTTGGGTCAGACATGGGTCTGGTGTGAGTAACAGGTTAAACTTGCTTAACTTCAAAACCTTTAGAAAGAAAAGGTATCACGTAAGACTCCCCACAAATAAACATGGGTAAGTTTTTACCTTACGCTAACCAAAACATTTGATAGGAAATCTGATTTTATTATAATAGAGTCTAGGGTTTTCAAGTAAAATATAGAAATAGCTGAAATGCTTACATCTCACATTCCAACATAGTTGGGCACAACTAATACGTACGGCACTTATTGGAGTTTGGATTCCATACAATGGCAGGGCTACTGGGGTACCGCCCGTCACAGTACGTGGCCTAGATCACGTACCGAGGAGTACGCCCGCTCCCCTGCAACACAAAGCCGGAACCATCCCTTACTGGATAATTCCGAACAAGATAACCCCGTAGTTGGCGCGACCAACCACACACTAAGCCGAATAAAAAGAAAAGGGACCTCTAGACAGGGATCTATCTTGCTCTCAGTGGGTGCTACCCACGAAGCCTTGCTGCACCTCCCCTGTTTTAGCCATTCCCGGTTGATGAGGCTTGAGGTTACGATTACCTTTAATCAGAACATATCACTTAGAATGCTCATCGTCCGCCTGACGATGTGCTGAAAGCATTTAATCCATACAAGTTCGTTCCGGGTTCGAACGAAACCGAAGGCATTATCTCGTTACACTTGTTTTGGAATCACCCTCAGAGTTAACGACAATAACCCTTGCACTCTGAATCTTCATCTTCACTTGAGATTCACGACATATCGTAAATTTGGATCGATGTGGTATTCGGGTCTCCAGACCTGGAATCCCGGTATACGGAAACCCGATCCCGGTCTCATCGAAATCCAAAACGTATCTTTTAAGGGCCAAGTTGTTTTAAGGTTAAAACAATTCAATTCTTATCTATATACACAAAGATAGATAATTTAATAGATAATCTACATTATCATCCCAAACAGATAATTCACATTATCATTATAATTCAACCAAACATCCATATCATATATCAATCATATCTCATCAGAGATATCAAACAATGAAATACATTCAATCTCATTCATCCATCCTTAAGCAATGATTTATATCATCTAATTAATTTAAAGTGAATTAAACTAATTACTTCATTCTATAAATCTTGCTTACTTAATTATTAATTAAACCAATTAATTAATCATTACTCTAAGTATCCATCTTAATTAATCATTCCTGATTAATAATCCTTTAATTACTTTAAGTAATTAATACTTAATTAATTTCACAAATTAATTATCTTAAACCATTCAGTAATTAATCTTTAATTACTTCATTAATTAATTAATTATACTTAATTATCTTAATCCTTAATTAATTACAATTAATTAATTACTTTAATCACTAATTATTTATTAATTAATCTTAATTAATCAATTCTTAATTACATCATTAATTTTATTAATTAATGATCCCTAATTACTCTTAATTAATTATCTTATTTAAATTAATTACATTTAATAATTAATTAGTCACATTTATTAATCACCTTTGATTAATCTCATTTAGTAATTAACTTCCCTTAATTACTCCACTTCATAAATTAATTACTCGTTAATTAATTATCCTTTAATTAATCCCTTGATTAATTATTCAAAAGTAATTAACTCAAATTACTTTTATTATTAAATCATCTTCAGTTAATTACATCCAGTAATTACCTTTAATTACTTTCCTAAGTAATTATACTTTCACTAATTTCATTTAAGTAATTATACTTATTCAAATCACCAAATGATTATCTTAAATTAATTAAATTAATTAATTTAACTCATCAAATTTATTTAATTAATTACCTTAAGTAATTAATTCCTTTAATTACTTTCATTAAGTAATTATACTTAACCAATTCATAAAAGATTTATCATTTATTAAAAATCTATACTTATCTAAATAAATGATTAATCCCAAATTAATTAACCTTAATTTATTAACTTATAATCCTAATTATTTAATTAATTAACACTAAATCATTAATTAATTAAATTACCTAATTATTCTTTAATTACCTTATTAATTTAATGACTCCTTTATCATTAAACCTTAATCACTTTCTAAATTAAAGTATTAACCTTTAACTACTTTAATTATTACTAACAAAGACTTTAAAACATTTACATTAAAATCTTTCTTTTAATTTATCTTAAATTAATGCTTTAAAATAAATTACAATTTAACTTTAACCATATTTTGAATCTAATTTACAAAATCTTCTTAAATTCCAAATGTTAAGAAACACTTAACATTTAAAAGATTTTTAAACCAATTTATTTAAATTCAAAACCTTTTTAAAATATACTTTTTAACAATTTAAATTTGTTAAAACATTATTTTTATAAAACTTTATTTGTCTCAAATTCTAGGATACACATTTAAACTTGAACCCATACTTAAACTTGATTTAAATCTGGATTTAAATCCTATTTTCAAAGTTTAAACTCATTTTAAAATTTTAAAACCCTGTCAGATTTTAAACTGGAACATCACAATCTACCCGAGCCTATACAAAAATACTTCTAGTCGAAACCCTCCACGCTTCGAGTCACTCACGCAAACTTCTCGAGTACCACCCCTCTGTTAAAACCCAAACAACTCACTGATACTCCTGACACTCGTTCACGTGCACAGGCGAGTCCATCTCCTCCGACCATTGACTCCATCGCTGGCATCTCGTCTACGACCCCCATCCACGATCGCGACCTCCAAAACCACGAACAATCATCGCAGTCGAATTCGAGCATCACTATCCTCACCTGGAACCAGAAGTGCCACCAGAAAAACTCCTCGAACTCGCAACGCCGATCACCAGAGCACCTACGCTTCCAGCCTCACCTTCGCCATCCTCCGGACTTCCGATTTCCAAAACCCGGTGGAACTCGATCCACCCTAGATGCCATTGTAACCTATATTTCGATCTAGCCTAAAACTAGGTTTACGAACTACAGATGCTTGCCGCTGTCGCCTCGATGATCGAGATCATCTCCATCCATTTTTCCCAACATCCTCGTAGGCCCCTCCACCTCCACTCGAAACCCCGAGCCCCATAGATTCTTAAATCATCTGAATTCGCCAATCATACGAAATTTGAACAAACACGAACTGCTCCTTTATTTCCATTCTAAAAAGGGTGATTTAACCTTTAAAAATCATATTGAAGTACAAGAATTCCATTTACACACCGGAATTCGCAAATTATATAGTTCGAATTTTGTCATATTTAAAGTTGGCACTGTTTTCTTGAGTTCCTGAATCATTAAAAATGCATTTTAACTTAAGTCAATCCTAAACTAGAGGTTGGAATAAAACAAATAATGTTCTTCTAAGTCTTAAGTCTAAACGAAGATTAAATGAAAGAACTTGAATTTAAATCAAGACATAAACAGAGACACTGTAAACAGAAAAGTTATAAACATTCACATGCCTGTATATAATATACTTCAGCAATTATAATCATGCAAACATACTTCACTAACACAGTATTAATCACAGCCATAATATTCAAACTAACTTATACTTTAAGTTCAATAATGAGGTTATTCACAGATTTGCAAAAGATTTGAAGAACAGAGCTATCACAGGTAACATATATGCACACCAACATATATACATACATGCATAGAGATATTCCTAAAAATATATTCACAGATAACTTATTTTTAGAGGTAAACATGCAACCAGATTTTATCCTTAAATTTTAAAAGTATTGTTACTCACCAATTTGAGAATGAACAGAGCATATTAAATCCTGGAAACTTGAACTGGAATACTTGCTTTGATTTAAACTGAGTTGCTTTTTGATCTTTAAAAACTTTTAACTTGAATGTTTCTGAAGAAACTTGCATGCATGCTCTAATTTCCAGATTAAAGAAAAATGCACCCCTTTTTGATTTTGAACAATGCAGGCTTTTGATCAGATTTTGAAAAGAAGAACAGGCTTTTGCTTTGATTCCAGATTGATGGGTTACAGCCTTGAATATGAATTACAGGGTATTTGAGAAAGATGATTATGGTTTTGAAGAAGATGTTTTACAGGCTGTTGGTTTTTGTTTTGAGGAAGATGATTATCAGATTTGTTTTGAAAAGAGGATTTAAGTTGTAGATTTGTTTAAATTTTCAGACTGAAAGCTTCTTAGTTTAGATAAGAAATAGAAAAAGAAATATAGATGAGAACATATGTTTATATAGATTAAAATGATTTATCAAATAAAAGAAAAACAAAAATACCAAACTTTGACATTTGTCATTATAGTGGTTAATTAGTTAACACTTGTCATAACAAAGTATTTAGAGAATTACACATGTCTTTTTAATTAATTTATATTTATTTTAAATGTAAAAACCTTTTCCTTTATTTATTAAATACTTATTACTTATTTTTATATAGATAACTTTTAAAGAAATAAACCAATTATATATATATATATATATATATAAAAGCTTATCCATATAATTTAAAATCCAAAACTATTTGAATATTACCTCTTTTGAATTTCAAAATTAATTTACATTCAATTTCAAATTATATTTAAAAATCCAATTTAAAATAAATTTAAAACAACATATTCAATTTGAAATATCAATTCCATTTTATTTAAAATTTTAAAGTATAAAATTAACTAATTAAATATTCATTTAATTAGATTTTTAAACCAATTCAAATATTTTTATCAAAGATTAACAAATCAATTTAATTATTTAAATAGATTATTAAATTGATATTGCCCCAAATTTCCGGGATATTACATTCCTCCCCCTTAAAATAATTTCGTCCCCGAAATTTAAAACAAAGGTAATTTAATAATCTATTTAAATCACAATCAAATATTATCATCCATATGCTAACAACCATAGCAAACAATCATCCAAACAAACAATTCTAACTATCCAGCGAAAAATTCTGAATAGAATTTCCTCGAGTTTCCCCAAGTATATATATACCGGGATACTCGCTCTACAAACAATCCAAACAACCAATACTACTAAGCTATAGAGCTCCTACTCGTCTAGATCTACAAAACTAAACAGAATATCAGACTACAGACGAGTCTGACTCAACAACCAAACCTCCAAAAACTGCTGGTTCCAAAACCAGAGATATATCAAACACGTATTCCCTCAGAGATACGTAAAATACATTGAATTCCAGTTATCCAAACTGACAATTCAATCCAGTAGATCAAAGTACTTATCCAAATTAGATCACAGAAAAGATCCAAAATAACTCGGAGCTAACTTCCCAGACTTACCCAATCTTATAGCTCCCTTTAACCAGAGAAAACTTCAACAACAACGAAGTCTCCAACTTCGAATTCCAAATTCCTCCGCCTCTTATCCACAAAATCCCTCAGACGATCCTGGGCTGACTACAGATCCTTCCTGATCAACTCAACCTTCGCTGATGCTTTTGGAAACAAACTAGACCAAAACAACCCAACACAATGATCTCCTCAAGATCAACCAAGACCAGGAACACCAACTCTACTCACACTCATCAGAAGACCGAACTAACTTCTCCTATCTGGAAAAGACAAACAGGAGCACTCGCCAAACTGCTTCCGCTGCACAACTCTGATCTGGAGTAGAATGAAAATGCTGATGAAGAACACAAGCACAAACTGGACAACACATCCCAGAAAATCTCGGATAACCCAAGAGAATACTCAAACTATCGCAAGTCACTTTTGCGATCAACCCAGCCAAATCCAAATAAAACTGTTCTATCTTTACCAATCAGAACAATCCACACTTATCTGTCAAATCCATCGAAGAAATGGATCCACTTTGCTACTTCTGAACTCCACATAAGAAAAACTGCTCAGCCAGAAACTTCCTGCCAATGCACAGAATACTCCGAGCTGCACTGCTGCCACAGATGCCAAAGATTTCCTAACCAAAGCTCTTCGAGAAACTCGGACCTCAACCAAACAGAATCACCATGCTGAACTCAGCCACAACACCGAAACAGACACACTTCATTAACTTTTTCCAAAGAAAACATCTTCGGGAACATCCATATTCACTGCGTCTCATCACACAGCTATTATTTGAGATATCAGGATACCATCACTCGCTTCTGCTCTCCGACAGATCCAACTTCAAAGATGAACTCCGAACCTTAACAGGTTTTCTTCAGAGATTGTGAAATCCTTACAATTGCAAAGTTCACTCGAGACGGTATTAGGTCTACAGTCTCGACAAATACACTTCCAACCTCAACACTCAGACTCCTAATCCTAGATGATAAATTGTTATCATCTCAACCAATCATTACAAATACCATATACATTTAAAATGATACTTTTTTATATAGAAATTATATCTGGGTAAAATTATTTCATCTACCTTTTTAAAACAATATTTTGTCCGTTGGCCTGGTCAAGTGTTTAGAGATCCCTATCAATAACGTTAGCTACTCGTATTGACCAGAATCCATATACCACTCAACCGATCAATTAACACAATATAAAACCATTTTATATAACTAACAAATATGCGCTCTCGTATATATATATACACTCAAACAGGTTGCTACAGATCCTATCTCTAATGAACAACCCTTCCGAACCTAGGTATTCACTCAACCTAGTGTTCTGATATTCACTTAACCAAAAGCTTAGGCATTCGCTCAACCTATGCTCTGATACCAAATGTAACGGTCTAGGCTTTTCAACCATCGACAACGGCCTCAACTGGTAGGCTTTTCAACCATCCCAGCCCCACCGTGGCTTACATTGGTACCTCGAATTTGCTTTTACGGCCAGCCTCTCGACTCGCAACCAACCCCTCAATGGGACATGTAGGGGTAAGAGTCTCCCGTTCGCCACCAAACCGCGAAGCGAGAACCCCCTATCATGCTGTAATGTAGCAAACCCGATCCCGGTCTCATCGAAATCCAAAACGTATCTTTTAAGGGCCAAGTTGTTTTAAGGTTAAAACAATTCAATTCTTATCTATATACACAAAGATAGATAATTCAATAGATAATCTACATTATCGAATGTTAGAAAATAGGCTGTATACATAATTCTTGAATCCTCTCCAAACCAGTCTTTCTCCTTTCATTTCTTCATCTTTCAAAATTTTAAAATAAAACAAACCAGAAATTTAAAGCAACAACTCTTCACAACCTGAATCATCAAGCAGATCAAAGCAAAGAAGGGCAAACAACAATCAACTTTACAAATCTCAGTTTAAAAACAAGATCATCTCAACAAGGTTTTCCAGTTTTCAAAGTACAAACTGTTTCTAGCTCTCTGTTCAAAACCAAGTGCAAGTTTTCAGATTCAATTCAACTTCAACAATTCAAAGTTTCAGATCAGCTTCAAATCAAAACAACTAGTGCAAACTTGATAAGAAAAACAAGGATTAAAACTTCAAACAAGCAAATGCAAACTCAAAACCTGCTCTCTGCTCATCACCTAAACTGTGAGTAAACTAAAGTTTTTTTTACAGTTTAATACCTGGTGTATGTTGTTAATCCTTGAAGAAATTTGTGATGAACGTTTTTTTTTAAATGTCTGCATTATTGTTTTAAGGTGAATGCATGTGTATATGTATATAGAAAATTGTGTGCATTGTCTGTACATGAGTATAGTTTCTCTGTTCAAACAAAACTGTGAATAAACCAAGCTTAAAAACTGTTAAATGTGATGCATATGAATGATATTTAAAGAATTAATGGGTTAGTTACTTTTCATGTATGTAAGTATGTTTGTATGCTAATAAATTGAAGTTGTTAAGTATGCATGTTTGTATATACCCTCTGTTCTTATTTTACAGGGTTTAAACAAGTAGAAAATTCAAAATCTCCTCATCTAATTTCTTATAGGCTTGGGAATTCAAACAAGTTGTCTTTGTTTAAATCTAAACTAAGATTTAAAATATATTTAGGTATGATTCGTTTATATATATTATCTGGAAAATCAAGAAGAACAGTGGATCTTAAAACATGTTGAAATTAAACCATCACAATTCTTTGATTTATTTTTATAATCTGAATCCCCATTAGAAATCATGATTTTTAAAAGTTTAATCAAAATTTTTAGTTAAATTTCGAAAGAGAAATAGTAGTTAATCAGAAAAAGGGGCTTTAGGTGATTTCTGGTGATCGCGGAGGTCAGGGCCCTCGGGGTTGTGGCCAGAGAAGGGTTGTAGGCTGGAGATTCATGGAAAAATGCTGGAGGATTTTTTAGTTGATCGTGGAAGTGGATCGACGAGGTTGTAGGGTTTATGGGTGTATGTTTGTCAACGTTGTTCTCGAATTAATTCTACTGTCGATGAGTGATCGTGGGTGACCGGTCCAGAGGGAATCGAGGCTGGAGGTTGTGTCGAAGCTCTGGTCAAGTTCGCGTGAATTCCAGTGGTCAGAATAGACGGCGGCAGTGGATTTTGTTATCGGTGACAGGTTATAGCATTCGATCAGGTAGCTTGATTTTGATCCTCAGGCCTATTTGTAAATCTGGATGTTTGGTTTGCTCGGTGAGGTCAAAGTCGATGTGCAGGCGATGGTGGCGATGATCAGAACGATGGCGAACTCAGGTGTACGTGCACGAGGTATCTTGGTGTCTGTTTTTTTTATGATGGGGAAGAAGGTCTGGGTTCGGGAATGGTCTCGGGTAATTATAGTTTCGGTTCGTGTTTGTTCGGGAAAATTATCTTGTAACTCGGGTTTGTTTGTTATAAACCAGATTTTAAATTTTGAAAGGAATGTTGTTCCAGGTTTTAAAATTTAAAAGAAAACTAAAGTTTTCAAAGTTTAAAAGCAAAACAGAAACAAGTCTTCCAAGTTAAAGTATTTGTTAAGGTCTCAAGGAATAAATGTTCAAATAGAATTTAAATGATAAAATTTAAGTAGTTTAAAAAGTTTATCTTCACTTAATTAAAGTCTTGATTTATGAAATTATGGTGATTAAGTAAGATTTATTGGTTTCTCTTTTAGTTTAATTAAGGTCTTGGTTCAATATAAGAAGTAATTAATCAATGTAATTAACTTAAAGGATAAGAAACTAAGGGTTAATTACTTAATGCAATTAATTAAAGAATAATTAAGTAATTTAAGTTTAATTAATTAATAGTTAAGTGTAGATTAAAATTTGAGATCACTTAATGTAATTAAGAGTCAATCAATTTTGTAATTAACTCAAGATAAATAAATTTATGAGATTAATCAGAGATAGTTAATTAATTAAGGACAATTACTTTGAATGGTTAAGGATAATTAATTTGTGAAATTAATTAAAGACTATTTACTTAATGTAATTTAATTATAATTAATCAAAGATGATTAATTAAGATGGATAATTAAAGGATGGTTAATCGATTGGTTAGTAATTAATTAAGGTTAAGTAAAAGTAATCTAAGTGATTAAGGATTTGTAATTAATCTAATTAGAGATAAATTAAAATAATTTGAAAGTAGTCAATCTTGCTTATGAATTTCAATGCCTTGAATTGGTTGATATTTCTGGTATGAAATGTTTGGATGGATAGTGATAAGGTGGTTATCTATCATTGATGAATTGCTGTGTAAAAAGTGACATCGTGTATTTAAAAGTTTGAATTGTACTTCATTTGAATAAATTGGGTTAAGGTGACATTCGATTCGAAGAGACAGGAGTCGGGTATTAGTTAATACCCGAAACCACTTCGATTCTTTATAGATCGATATGTGAAGTAAGTATTGAGCATAACAAGTAATAAACTCTTAGTGAAGTATGAGTTACCCCGGGTTTTTCTTGTATGGTTTGCACTTAGTATTTCAAAATTGTATGGGTTTACTCACGCTGGTTTCCAGCCTGACCCGGGTGTTACTTTGATGTAATGCTCGGGTCAGACCGAGTATTACAGATTTCTAGGTAAGGACGTTCTGGAGCTCAGGAGGCGAACTGGATGGCAGGAACGTATGGAGTGTATTCCACTGTGATATATTATAGTTGTCCGAGACATGTTAATTCTAACTGTCTAGTATATTTGTGAATGTTGTAACTCTGATGTATAAAAATGTAATTAACAAATATAGGTTTTCTTTGTATAAATGCTATTATTTGTTATTATATTTAATCCGCTGCGAATGTGAGATGTTGTGTTTTCTGTTCTTCTTTCTTCTTTCTGTTTCTTTCTTCTATCTCTTTTCTTTTTCTCCTAACTATCTGGAATTTTCGGGTTCGAAAACTCCGGGTCGTTACAGTTGGTATCAGAACAATCCACACTTATCTGTCAAATCCATCGAAGAAATGGATCCACTTTGCTACTTCTGAACTCCATATAAGAAAAACTGCTCAGCCAGAAACTTCCTGCCAATGCACAGAATACTCCGAGCTGCACTGCTGCCACAGATGCCAAAGATTTCCTAACCAAAGCTCTTTGAGAAACTCGGACCTCAACCAAACAGAATCACCATGCTGAACTCAGCCACAACACCAAAACAGACACACTTCATTAACTTTTTCCAAATAAAACATCTTCGGGAACATCCATATTCACTGCGTCTCATCACACAGCTATTATTTGAGATATCAGGATACCATCACTCGCTTCTGCTCTCCGACAGATCCAACTTCAAAGATGAACTCCGAACCTTAACAGGTTTTCTTCAGAGATTGTGAAATCCTTACAATTGCAAAGTTCACTCGAGACGGTATTAGGTCTACAGTCTCGACAAATACACTTCCAACCTCAACACTCAGACTCCTAATCCTAGATGATAAATTGTTATCATCTCAACCAATCATTACAAATACCATATACATTTAAAATGATACTTTTTTATATAGAAATTATATCTGGGTAAAATTATTTCATCTACCTTTTTAAAACAATATTGTGTCCGTTGGCCTGGTCAAGTGTTTAGAGATCCCTATCAATAACGTTAGCTACTCGTATTGACCATAATCCATATACCACTCAACCGATCAATTAACACAATATAAAACCATTTTATATAACTAACAAATACGCGCTCTCGTATATATATATACACTCAAACAGGTTGCTACAGATCCTATCTCTAATGAACAACCCTTCCGAACCTAGGTATTCACTCAACCTAGTGTTCTGATATTCACTTAACCAAAAGCTTAGGCATTCGCTCAACCTATGCTCTGATACCAAATGTAACGACCCGACTTCCTATGCCCAGAAAGTCGCATCATTATGAAGAAAGAAAGGGGTAGAAAATAGAAAAGAAGAGAAGAAAGAAAGAAACAACAACAACGATCTCACAGCGGAACGAATAAATTATATTAATAACATAAACTATTACATAGTATACAACAATTTACAGAGTTACACAGCATATACATCACTTACTAGACAGTTATAAACATCTGTCTAGACATTGCAACTCAAATACAAGACAAGACACTATCACAGATATCAACACAGCGAAATACTATATCTACGAACGCCGAAGCCTCCTGCTCCATTGCTCCTCCAGAATATTCGTCAAAGCTAAACCTGAATCCCTTGGCTACTCGTAAAAATTTGAGTACCCAAGAGTTTATAAAACAGAAATAAACACTTGGGTCAGACATGGGTCTGGTGTGAGTAACAGGTTAAACTTGCTTAACTTCAAAACCTTTAGAAAGAAAAGGTATCACGTAAGACTCCCCACAAATAAACATGGGTAAGTTTTTACCTTACGCTAACCAAAACATTTGATAGGAAATCTGATTTTATTATAATAGGGTCTAGGGTTTTCAAGTAAAATATAGAAATAGCTGAAATGCTTACATCTCACATTCCAACATAGTTGGGCACAACTAATACGTACGGCACTTATTGGAGTTTGGATTCCATACAATGGCAGGGCTACTGGGGTACCGCCCGTCACAGTACGTGGCCTAGATCACCGTACCGAGGAGTACGCCCGCTCCCCTGCAACACAAAGCCGGAACCATCCCTTACTGGATAATTCCGAACAAGATAACCCCGTAGTTGGCGCGACCAACCACACACTAAGCCGAATAAAAAGAAAAGGGACCTCTAGACAGGGATCTATCTTGCTCTCAGTGGGTGCTACCCACGAAGCCTTGCTGCACCTCCCCTGTTTTAGCCATTCCCGGTTGATGAGGCTTGAGGTTACGATTACCTTTAATCAGAACATATCACTTAGAATGCTCATCGTCCGCCTGACGATGTGCTGAAAGCATTCAATCCATACAAGTTCGTTCCGGGTTCGAACGAAACCGAAGGCATTATCTCGTTACACTTGTTTTGGAATCACCCTCAGAGTTAACGACAATAACCCTTGCACTCTGAATCTTCATCTTCACTTGAGATTCACGACCTATCGTAAATTTGGATCGATGTGGTATTCGGGTCTCCAGACCTGGAATCCCGGTATACGGAAACCCGATCCCGGTCTCATCGAAATCCAAAACGTATCTTTTAAGGGCCAAGTTGTTTTAAGGTTAAAACAATTCAATTCTTATCTATATACACAAAGATAGATAATTTAATAGATAATCTACATTATCATCCCAAACAGATAATTCACATTATCATTATAATTCAACCAAACATCCATATCATATATCAATCATATCTCATCAGAGATATCAAACAATGAAATACATTCAATCTCATTCATCCATCCTTAAGCAATGATTTATATCATCTAATTAATTTAAAGTGAATTAAACTAATTACTTCATTCTATAAATCTTGCTTACTTAATTATTAATTAAACCAATTAATTAATCATTACTCTAAGTATCCATCTTAATTAATCATTCCTGATTAATAATCCTTTAATTACTTTAAGTAATTAATACTTAATTAATTTCACAAATTAATTATCTTAAACCATTCAGTAATTAATCTTTAATTACTTCATTAATTAATTAATTATACTTAATTATCTTAATCCTTAATTAATTACAATTAATTAATTACTTTAATCACTAATTATTTATTAATTAATCTTAATTAATCAATTCTTAATTACATCATTAATTTTATTAATTAATGATCCCTAATTACTCTTAATTAATTATCTTATTTAAATTAATTACATTTAATAATTAATTAGTCACATTTATTAATCACCTTTGATTAATCTCATTTAGTAATTAACTTCCCTTAATTACTCCACTTCATAAATTAATTACTCGTTAATTAATTATCCTTTAATTAATCCCTTGATTAATTATTCAAAAGTAATTAACTCAAATTACTTTTATTATTAAATCATCTTCAGTTAATTACATCCAGTAATTACCTTTAATTACTTTCCTAAGTAATTATACTTTCACTAATTTCATTTAAGTAATTATACTTATTCAAATCACCAAATGATTATCTTAAATTAATTAAATTAATTAATTTAACTCATCAAATTTATTTAATTAATTACCTTAAGTAATTAATTCCTTTAATTACTTTCATTAAGTAATTATACTTAACCAATTCATAAAAGATTTATCATTTATTAAAAATCTATACTTATCTAAATAAATGATTAATCCCAAATTAATTAACCTTAATTTATTAACTTATAATCCTAATTATTTAATTAATTAACACTAAATCATTAATTAATTAAATTACCTAATTATTCTTTAATTACCTTATTAATTTAATGACTCCTTTATCATTAAACCTTAATCACTTTCTAAATTAAAGTATTAACCTTTAATTACTTTAATTATTACTAACAAAGACTTTAAAACATTTACATTAAAATCTTTCTTTTAATTTATCTTAAATTAATGCTTTAAAATAAATTACAATTTAACTTTAACCATATTTTGAATCTAATTTACAAAATCTTCTTAAATTCCAAATGTTAAGAAACACTTAACATTTAAAAGATTTTTAAACCAATTTATTTAAATTCAAAACCTTTTTAAAATATACTTTTTAACAATTTAAATTTGTTAAAACATTATTTTTATAAAACTTTATTTGTCTCAAATTCTAGGATACACATTTAAACTTGAACCCATACTTAAACTTGATTTAAATCTGGATTTAAATCCTATTTTCAAAGTTTAAACTCATTTTAAAATTTTAAAACCCTGTCAGATTTTAAACTGGAACATCACAATCTACCCGAGCCTATACAAAAATACTTCGAGTCGAAACCCTCCACGCTTCGAGTCACTCACGCAAACTTCTCGAGTACCACCCCTCTGTTAAAACCCAAACAACTCACTGATACTCCTGACACTCGTTCACGTGCACAGGCGAGTCCATCGCCTCCGACCATTGACTCCATCGCTGGCATCTCGTCTACGACCCCCATCCACGATCGCGACCTCCAAAACCACGAACAATCATCGCAGTCGAATTCGAGCATCACTATCCTCACCTGGAACCAGAAGTGCCACCAGAAAAACTCCTCGAACTCGCAATGCCGATCACCAGAGCACCTACGCTTCCAGCCTCACCTTCGCCATCCTCCGGACTTCCGATTTCCAAAACCCGGTGGAACTCGATCCACCCTAGATGCCGTTGTAACCTATACTTCGATCTAGCCTAAAACTAGGTTTACGAACTACAGATGCTTGCCGCTGTCGCCTCGATGATCGAGATCATCTCCATCCATTTTTCCCAACATCCTCGTAGGCCCCTCCACCTCCACTCGAAACCCCGAGCCCCATAGATTCTTAAATCATCTGAATTCGCCAATCATACGAAATTTGAACAAACACGAACTGCTCCTTTATTTCCATTCTAAAAAGGGTGATTTAACCTTTAAAAATCATATTGAAGTACAAGAATTCCATTTACACACCGGAATTCGCAAATTATATAGTTCGAATTTTGTCATATTTAAAGTTGGCACTGTTTTCTTGAGTTCCTGAATCATTAAAAATGCATTTTAACTTAAGTCAATCCTAAACTAGAGGTTGGAATAAAACAAATAATGTTCTTCTAAGTCTTAAGTCTAAACGAAGATTAAATGAAAGAACTTGAATTTAAATCAAGACATAAACAGAGACACTGTAAACAGAAAAGTTATAAACATTCACATGCCTGTATATAATATACTTCAGCAATTATAATCATGCAAACATACTTCACTAACACAGTATTAATCACAGCCATAATATTCAAACTAACTTATACTTTAAGTTCAATAATGAGGTTATTCACAGATTTGCAAAAGATTTGAAGAACAGAGCTATCACAGGTAACATATATGCACACCAACATATATACATACATGCATAGAGATATTCCTAAAAATATATTCAAAGATAACTTATTTTTAGAGGTAAACATGCAACCAGATTTTATCCTTAAATTTTAAAAGTATTGTTACTCACCAATTTGAGAATGAACAGAGCATATTAAATCCTGGAAACTTGAACTGGAATACTTGCTTTGATTTAAACTGAGTTGCTTTTTGATCTTTAAAAACTTTTAACTTGAATGTTTCTGAAGAAACTTGCATGCATGCTCTAATTTCCAGATTAAAGAAAAATGCACCCCTTTTTGATTTTGAACAATGCAGGCTTTTGATCAGATTTTGAAAAGAAGAACAGGCTTTTGCTTTGATTCCAGATTGATGGGTTACAGCCTTGAATATGAATTACAGGGTATTTGAGAAAGATGATTATGGTTTTGAAGAAGATGTTTTACAGGCTGTTGGTTTTTGTTTTGAGGAAGATGATTATCAGATTTGTTTTGAAAAGAGGATTTAAGTTGCAGATTTGTTTAAATTTTCAGACTGAAAGCTTCTTAGTTTAGATAAGAAATAGAAAAAGAAATATAGATGAGAACATATGTTTATATAGATTAAAATGATTTATCAAATAAAAGAAAAACAAAAATACCAAACTTTGACATTTGTCATTATAGTGGTTAATTAGTTAACACTTGTCATAACAAAGTATTTAGAGAATTACACATGTCTTTTTAATTAATTTATATTTATTTTAAATGTAAAAACCTTTTCCTTTATTTATTAAATACTTATTACTTATTTTTATATAGATAACTTTTAAAGAAATAAACCAATTATATATATATATATATATAAAAGCTTATCCATATAATTTAAAATCCAAAACTATTTGAATATTACCTCTTTTGAATTTCAAAATTAATTTACATTCAATTTCAAATTATATTTAAAAATCCAATTTAAAATAAATTTAAAACAACATACTCAATTTGAAATATCAATTCCATTTTATTTAAATTTTTAAAGTATAAAATTAACTAATTAAATATTCATTTAATTAGATTTTTAAACCAATTCAAATATTTTTATCAAAGATTAACAAATCAATTTAATTATTTAAATAGATTATTAAATTGATATTGCCCCAAATTTCCGGGATATTACACTTTACGTTGCTATCACAGCAAAAACCCATATAACCATAGGCATCAGCTCCCTCGAATTTCGCTGCCAAAAGAATGAAACTCCTCCACTCGACCATAGATCGCAGTCTACCGATGTTACGTTGCCATCCTGGCAAAATCAAGTGTAGACTGTTGGCACTCATCCTCCATACGATTTTTGCTATGGTCCACACAGTAGATCGCAGCGACATCGAGTTACACTGTCATCACAGCATAACCCAAATGCCCATGTAGGCATCAACGCCCTCGACTTTCGCTACCCAACAATCCTCAGGAACTAGTTTGTCCGGACTCCTCACAGGATCAACTTTAGAACCCCCCCCTAGGGCACAAGGCAGTACCACTTTGTGGCACTCCTGAGAAGTTCATTATAGGGAGCGCCTTTTCCCCCAGAGCCACTTCAAAACACTTTATACTATATATATATAGTATTTGCAAATCATACACCAAGTATGAATCTCATATAAATCTCCTTTCTAAAAATCGATTATCCCAAAATCGATAATTCACAAACTAGGCTTTCCAAGTTCCAAATTTGATTTTCCTCAAAAATCAAAAGTCTTTTAGAAATCCATAGGTTCCCAAAATTTTTCCAAAATCATTTTCACAAAATCCTTTATATACGTGTGTGTATATATATATATATAATAACCTTGGGAAATTTTTGAATCACTTCATACTTGTATAAATTCACTTTTATACTTCAAATACTTTCAAAACCCTTTTCTTCTGGCAATAGATTCAACAAGGGGAGTCTACCATATATAACTTTGTTTATCCCAAATCAAATATTCAAATTTGATTACTCTTTTATAAAGTTATTAATCACATTACGTTCCTTCATAAAGTGAATCTTTAAACATAGAAATTTCCAATTTCCATTTTACCCCATCATATATTTCACAAAATATACTCTTCATTTCAAAGACCATTTTACAATTCTTATCCATAAATTTTCAATATCAATTTCATTCAAACCCGTACGATGTACACATATCATCCGTACGCTATATCAATCTGATCGCTCACTCGATCACATAATTCCACTTCCGAACTAGTATCGTCCACCCGACTTTCTAGTGCGGACTCAGGTTTGGTTTCTGGATCAGAAACCGTCATTCTCCTTGCATAGTCACAACTATGATAGAGAATATCCAGAACCAATCAAAAGTCCATATCCAGGTTCGCCGTCGAAAATTGAGCGAAAAATCCCAACTCAAATTGATAATACTCTCTCGAAATTCTGTGCTCGAATCTGGATCAAATCACTATGCGAATTGTAACAACCTGCAAATCCGTACCCCTTGAATTGACATTAATCTCCATTAATGAACTCAAGAAGAACGGAAATACGAACCATTTGGGTTAGAGAAGAAGAGGTAGAAGAAGAAAATAGAAAACAACAACATCAGAATCTCACATCGCAGCGGAATAAAATATAATAGATAACAACTGATCTTTAAACAAAAGAAACTATATCTGTTTTACACAATACATCTTCAGAGTACACATAACATACAACTGGATAATAATCATATCATGTCCTCAATACAACTGAATGCACAGCAATCTACACAGCGGAATATACATACACAAATACGGAAGATATGTCTCGCCAACCAGCTCGTCTCTTGAGCTCCACAGCATCATATCCAGAACCTGTTTATCTCGGTCTGACCCGAGCATTATAATAAAATAACACCCGAGTCAGTCTGGAAAACCAGCGTAAGAAAACACACTCAATTGGATTATTAAATTTTTCCAAACCCTTTGAAAATAAAAGCATCTCGTAAGACCACGCCATAAATAAACATGTCGGGTTTTTACCTTACGATAGCCAAAACACTTTCTTATCAAATCCTATGATATTATAATAGTGTCTATATACAAATACTTATTCAAATAGCTGAAATTGTTACATCTATTAAATTCCAGCATACTAGCCACAAACGTGGGTAATACAAACAAAACCGTAAAGGCACGTAGGGAGAATGGATTTCCAACTAATGACTAGGCACTGGGGTACCACCTGTCACAGTACGTGGCCTAGATCACCGTACCGAGGACCCACCCTAAGTCCCCTGCAACACAAGGCCGAAACCATCCCTTACTGGACAGTCCCGAGCAAAATCACCCCACGGTTGTGATCAGCAACCGCACCACTAAGCCGAAATAAAAAGGGACATCTAGATAGGGATGACCTTACTCTCAAGTGGGGGCTACCCACGAAGCCTTGCTGCATAACCCCTAATTTTCAGTCATTCCCGGTTGATGAGGCTTGAGGCTAAGCGTTACCTTTCAAAACATATCCCATAGAATGCCCATCGTCCACCTGACGATGTTTCGAAAGCATTCGTCCATACAAGTCCGTCCCGGGTTCGAACGGAACCGAAGGCACTACTCCTACTACATCCATTTTGGAAATATCCTCAGGATTAGTAGCGACTAGCCCTTGCACTTCACTGCTCCATCTTCGATTCCAAACTCGTTTTCCACGAAAACATACAAACCGAATCGAAGTGGTTTTCGAGAAATAAATCCCGATCCCGGTCTCTTCGAAATGATCAGCGCATTGGCCAATATTGATAGTCGGTTATTTAACTATCAATTAACATTCACAAACATCCATCCAACAATAAATAATTTTTCCCCAAATTATTTATTAACCTCAAAATATCTTCGCAAGATATATTTCCATTTTCAATCCTTTGAAAACAAATTCAAACCGTACTTCTCTCATGGAATAAATTTTCCAAATATTCCTATTTCCACTGAAATCACCAAGTACCAAAAACATTAGATTTTTAAAATAATTTGGAAACACTTTATTATAAAATATACTTTAAAACATTTAAATTAAAACTACTTTAATACTTTATCCAAAGATATATACTTTAAGAATATTTAAAATAAAGCTACTTACTAAAATATAAAACTAGATTCTTTTATCATTTAAAACATAATACCAAACCACCTTTAAATAATTACTGTTAAAATAGATTTGAAAATACTTAATTTAAAGTTTAAACATTTAAAAATAGTAGATTTTCCAAAACATACTTTAAATCAACTTTTAAACCTTTAGCTTATACTTAAAAGTTTACTTTGGAAGCATACTTGGCTATTCAGGGAAATACACTTTTCTTTCACATTTTTCAAAATAAATCACTATTTATTTTTAAACAAATTTACCCATTTCTATAATAAATTCCCACCGTGAATTTATTCTTCCAAATATCCACTGATATAATTCTTCACTTTTATAAACCCACTTTATAAATCCAAAGTCTCACTTCTCTTTTTAAAAATCTCATTTTAACACTTAAATCAATTCCCAAAATTGATTTCCAATTTACTTCACCTTTAATAAATTTCTTTACTTACTCCATTTAATTCAGAACCTTTAACTTTAAATTTCATTTCTTTATTTTGATTTAAAAATCCCTTTAAACTAAGGATACCAATTTCAAATTTCCCAAATCTCTTTCCTTTTCTCTTTTTAATTAAATTTTAACCTTGAATTAAAATAAATTCTTTATTCTTTTAAATAATATTGCTTAAGCTTAATATTCATTATTTCTCTGCTTATTCAAAATCCCTTTTTTCCAAATTTATTAGAATTTTGAAATCACTTTTATTCTTTTCCAAATTTATTCTTAAATTCATTCAAATTTTTTTAAAATTAGTTTACTTGAAAATCCATTCCTTTATTTTCCTTTCAAAATCCACTTCTATATATTTTTGGTAATTTAGGGTACTGAATATTCAAGCAAACCATAGCATTTAATATTCCAATTATCAATATAATTCACCATAGAATATCCAAATATCATAACGCAGAATATAAAACAATCTTAATAATTTTGAGGAATCCAGTTGGATCCCTCCAACCTGTTTCCCTGCATCCACAGATGTTAGCACAATACCATTCCACTTCGAGGTGGAATATCGCGGTATATGGGATTAATATAATATCATCCGCTATTATGCGGCGCATTGGGTCTCATCCGCTAAAAAATGCGGGAATATCAACAACTCCAATATATACTCTATATACTACTATATATAATATAGCACATCAAACCAATTCAATCATTCAATCAATTATTTAAATTTATCTATTTAAATTTAATTAGCAACCAGATGAGTGAGATGAACTCACCTTAGATTTTGATTGTCATCCACTTAAATATTGCCTTGGATTTCCAGATGTTTGACCTTAAATAAAAAATTTATATAATTTATCAATATTCGAAATAATCGAACTATTTATTACCATTAAATAGTTTTAATTTTTGTCTAATGATTTATTTTAAACAATAACTACTTCCAAACTAATATCTCCCTAAAAGAAACCCTTTTAGTAACCAATTAAATTAAATAAGCAATTAAATAATTTAACTATCTCAATATTTATTGAAAAATAAAATAGTAGGTTGAAATATATAAATATTTATAATTTATACCTATGCTCTCCACATATGTATATACACTTATAAAATAGCTTATATAGATCCAAAAATCCAATTTTTAAATAAATTCATCACATTTTAAAATCCCATATATTTCAAAATCTTATCTTTGGAACCATAGATATACGCTTATAAATAAAATTTATATTACCATTTATAAGTCTCCTATCAACAGAAATAATTTACTGTAATTATATTTTTCTTTTAATAATTATTTCTTTCAGGAACTAAAACAATTAAATAAATTTTATTAAACAAGCTATCTTGATCAAATATTATTAAAATAAACTAGTGAATGAAATTAGGCATATCATTTTCTTCACTTACTGCATATATAATATTTATTAACTCGAATTTAACTGTATATATATATATATAAAAACGAACCTCACTGCTCAGAAGAACCAGAACCCATCACGATGCCTCGCCGTGCCTCCAACCTCGACCCTGACTTCAATAGAGGCCTCGCGGCAAACCCCAAATTTCAACGCAATTCCAACCGAGTCGCCATCGCACTGCCACGAACCCACCCCCAAATCTCAGCTCAAGACATATTCCGATTTGGAAACGAGCTCTAGCTCATCGCGATCTACCTGACTCCGCCCCAATTGAAGTCGTGCTCGACGATGCCTCGAGTCGAACTCGATAATGCGATTCGATTAGGGTTCTTATAAATTTGATTCCGGTCAGCTCGAGTTTGAAGGATTGCTTCGAAATTTTTTTTCAAACCGATAGAAAGAGGAAGCTTTGATTTGTGAATTTACTGAGAGGATGAGGGAGGGTACTCGAGTTTGAAAGGGAAATGAAAAGAGAAATGGAATTTGGTTTTAGAGCACGGCCATGAATATTCTTTTATTTCTCTTGAGCGCTAAAGAAGCTGCTCGCGTGATAAAAGTAAACGGAAGGGGACAAGATGTGATGGTAACGTGCTCCACCCAGTTTGCTACAGTGACCACGAAATGAAAGCTTAAAAAAAATCTGATGTGAAATTATTTCGGCTGTGATTTGAATGGTATATTATTTAAATTCAAATCGTCTCAGTAAAATTTTCAATGCGTTTATATGTCGTACGCTCCCACAACAACTCCAAACACCACAAAATTTGAAATCTGATAATAATTCAATATTACGGATCCAATGGAACTGGTTTTGTCGAATTCCGAGGCTGTGCCTCGGAAGGCTATTTTAAATTCAATTTAAACGATAAAATTTCTAAACTGAACAAAACACTTTGAAATTCCATTTTAAAAGTTCTATCACCTTCAGTATTATTAATATGAATTTTCCAAGCTTTCAAATTATTTTTATCTGGCTTAAAATCCCAGATTCAATATTTTACTCAACCTCAAATTATTTAACTTAATAATTTAAATTACCCAATAAATGGTGATATTTGAAATTCAAGTTAAAAATTAACTTTAAAATATTTAAATTCAATTAAATATTCCGATTTCAAATATTCCAAATGTGATGACCCGGGATTTTGGGCAATATAAATTTAATAATCTTTATTAATAATTTAATTGGATTGATAATTTTCCTTTATAATTTTAATTTAAATTGGTAATTTAATCTTTTAAAGGTTAATAAATATTTAATCTGGCAATATTTAATTTGGTCTTTTCTAACAATTTAAAATTTGTATGATTTATCTTCCAAAGCTAATCAAAATATATTCTATTTATAATGTATATATTGGTATATATATATATTGTAAATAGGAAGTCTTTGATTTAAATTTAATAATTAAAGATATGATTTCAAATTATAATATATATGTATGTATATATTGTGATTTGAAGCTTTGTTTTAAAATTAATATTTTTCAAAAGCTAATTTAAGGTTAATTTTATATTTTCAAAATATAAGATAATTATTTATTTTTAAAGTATGATAGTTTAAATAAGATTTAATAAAAGATTTATTTTATCTTGTTTTCTTTTAAAAAGTACTAAACTAAACTGGTTATAAGTGTGTATATATGGTTTTAAATAAACTTTCTTTTTAAAATATCTCTTAAACTAAAATAGTTGTAAACAAATAAATAAAATTATATAAATCCATATTCACATAATTAATATAACATAAATACTTTTGTAAATAAGGTTTTAAAACATAATTACTTTTAGATAAGGGTTTAAACATAATATTACATATATTCAACACTTGTAAACATATAAAACAAGTTTGGACATTTGTAATGCAATAAAAAATACAAGTGGCATCATTTTGTTTTTCTTTAAGAATTTAAAATTTATAAATAAATGTATGTTTAGTGAGAAACCAGTTTTTCTTCATTTTCTCAGTTCAAACCTTTTCATTCCTAAACCCTTCTTAACTAAAATATATACAAACCTGTAAAGCAAAATCAAATCTGCAAAGCAAATTCAACTCTGCAACTAAATCAAACAACTATTTTCAAATCTTCAACATATATCAACCTGAGATCAAACTAGCAACCAAATCAATTCAACGAATTCAGATTTAATTCAATAGTAAGAAGATCAAGTACAAGTTCCAGATTTAAGAAAACTGTCCTCTGTTTCTTATTTCAGGTGAGTAAAATCCATTTTAAAAACAGTATTTAATCTAATGTTATAATTGATATCAGTGATCAATGTTGCTGTAACATAGATTAAAAATGTTTATATGAAGCTAATGTGAAAGCATGTATGTATATATAGATGAAAATGTGATGATCCCTGTGCATATATCTCTGTTCTTGTTTCAGGCTTTGGATTTGATTTCAAAAATTCAAAATATCTCAATCAAATTAATATTAGACTTTGATATATAAATGAAAGTTGTTTGTTAGGATATGAAGATAATTTTAAAAATAGTTTCAGGGTTTTAAAATGCAACAAATAATTTATAAATTGGAAAATACAGTGAATCTTGATTTATGTCAGAAAATCATTAATCTTAATTCTTGCTTTGGATTATATAATTGGATTAGTTGTAAGAAATAATAAATTTTAACATGCATTTCATAATTTTTAAGTTGATATCCAATTGGGAATTTGGGAATGAAGGGTATCGGCAATTTGATCAATTGCCGATGATAAACTTCATGATTGAAGCTAGAATTTTGATCGAAGCTTGCTTTAGTGTTGTGGATGATGGGAAAAATGCAATTGAATTTTTCCAATTGCTGAATTGTTCGAATTCGAACAAATTAGGGTTTTAGTTGTTTTTTTTCCGGCTTTGTTGTCGTGATATTTGCGATTTGCATTCGTGACCGGAATCGTTCACGATTATGGGAATTGAAGCTAGATGAAGTGTCGAAGCATCGGTGAAGTGGATAGGCGATCTCGAGGTCGGAGGCGTCGTAACGGTGAAGGTTTTATAACCACGGTGGTTTCAGTTTGATTGAGATCAACTCGATTTCGATTCGTATGGGTTATGAACGATCTGGGTTCACGTGTGGGTTAGCATGGGTTCGGGTGGTTTGTCGAGAGTTGCCGCGATGATCACCATGGTCGGAGACGCTGGTGTACGTGCACTACGTGCACGTTGTTTCTGGGTCGATTGAAGTTTGAGAAGATGGTGTTTTCTCGTGTCGTTCTCGTGATTTTCTGATGTCGACTCGAAGCGGGTGTGTGACGACCGCCCATGACCCCTGCACCGAATCTAGAGGAAGTGCGCTGTAAAGTGTGCTAGGCGACCATGGACGATTGTCAAGGTAGATAAAAACAACAGAATCTACCGTATTACTCACAGCGCATGGACAAAATACAATAGAACATAAGTATAGTGAAGCTTTACAAAATAAAATGCCATCATATAAAATTCCATAATAGTTGAATACAAGCATCCAAATAGTCAATACATCAAGCCTCACTACATAACACTCAGAGATTATACAAACAGCGGAACATCCAGTACATATAATATGAAGATAATATGCAACCCTCCAGCTCGTCTTCGATATCAGCATCGTGAGAAGAGAACAGCACCTGTCACCTGCTACCTAGTCTACCCATCCCAAAATGGACGAACAGCCCAAGGCAATAAGAATTAAAACATAATGCCTTGAGTCAGACAACAGTCTTAGTGAGCGGTAAATTAACTAACAACATACCAAAAGAGCATAAAGGAAAAGGAATAGGAATACAACCCTCCCACTCCAACCTCTTTCTACAGTGATAGCCCCCAGACACACACTAAGTAGAAGCAAACATAGCAGAGCATACAATGTAAAGTAAAGCAATTATCACTCGAGTCAAGGGCGATGTTTTCCAAGTACAAACCCCCAAGGCCTAAACCAAGATCAGATAAGCACCCAGAAAATACCGCTCTTGAGACCGAATGACGATACAACCAAACATCCATGACTCTGGCTATCACTGTTATCATTGCTTCGATATCACCGTTAATTGAATGACCGGCACATTCTTTCAGCCGTCCGTCAAGGGCTAATGGAAACCCCGGTTCTAGACATAACTCCCGCACGTCATCGTGACCCGTGCCTAGGACTATCGAATCTGCCCAGAGTACTTGACTACCCAATCAGTAGCCTTCAAGGACTATCGAATCTGCCCAACGTACTCTTGCTTTGAGCATGCTAGAACCTTCAACAACGATGAGATCTCAGCCTTCTAGTCATCCTCCTCGACGACTATTTCCATACTAGCTCAAGCGCCTCTTGAGCATCCATTATCCTCAACTCGAACCATATCACCGAGTTACCAACATGCTTGGAATGATCCCGTCTGGATTAGGCCAAGATTATCTCATATCATACTTCGCTTCATCACATCCTCGCAAAGTCTCATCTCAACATCATCATCAAATCTATGCATAAGAGCTTCATCATCCGCTACATATGCCACAAGCAGCTTTTCCAATTCAAGAGCCTTTCCCTTAGCTTTTGAATCATCTTTGCTCTAAATCAAATCATCTATCATCAAATCATAGCAATCAACCAAGTAAAACATTAATCCAAACAATCAAGCATTCAAATATGATCAAAGTAGACAATTATCACAGCAATGGCAATTTCGTAATTAAAGAGTTGAAAGTCTAATAAGCATGAAAACATGAACAATATCTCTATAATCTTGATGAATGAACCTGCATAGGTTAACATGTAGTAAAATGGTTATCAAATCATCATGAACAATGGATCTATATGGATCTACACTTAGGATGAAGAAAATGTATGGAAATCACTATTTTAACACCAAATCAAACCAACGATCCGATATACTCCTTTGGTTCCGTGTGAGAGATAATCACCACTCACCAAACCACCTAAACAACCTCAAATCAACACGCTTCAGATCTGGACAGCGAAGGATCAAGCTTGATCTATCACGAATCCGCTTCAAACGAAGAAATCTCACTTCAAAGGATAAAGATCTTCAATCCAAGCTCTTAAATCTTCAATTTGATCTTCAACTTGGATGGATAGAATCACTAGATTAGAGTGGAGAAAAGAAGTGAAGAAGTGTAGAAGTCGAGCTCTCAAAATGGCAGCACTTCGCCGCTTCGAAATCCGGATCCCAAAAAATGAAGCCAACCCCCTTCTATTTATAGGCGAAATCTCCCTAAGTCGTAACTCGGAATTAGGTTGTCTCCGACCTACGACCTAAGACCCCCACCGACCTAAGTCTCTACGACTTAACACCCAAGCGCTTCAACGACCTATCAAAGCCCCTCAACCTACGACTTAACATGCGCGCGACCTAACTTATTCGCGCTACACGACCTACGACTTACTGAGTTACCCACGCGACCTAACAGTGTTACGACCTAACACTTAGACCCACGTGACCTATCAATGCCACAACCTAACTGCTTAGCAATCCCACGCGACCTAACACACAAGCGACCTAACTGACTAATAGCCTAGGACCTAACTACACACAGGTCATACGACCTAACTACTCCTTCCTTAGGTCGTTGCCGACCTATCCTTCTTAGGTCGCTAACTTACCCTGCTTCCTATACCTCTAACTCTTAGGTCGCATGGTCCTTAGGTCGCTAACTCCTATAGGTCGCTAACTCCTATAGGTCGCCTAATTCTATAGGTCGCTCCAACCATCCTAACACTAAATCAGTTCACTTCCTTAGGTCGTAAAACCTCCTTAAGTCGTCTAGACGACCTAACAATTCAACTCCCAAACTTAGGTCGCTCACACACGAGGTCGCTCAAAACCTTAAGTCTCCAATCCCTTAGGTCGCGCTACCTCTTAGGTCGTCTACGACCTAAACCAAGACGACCTAACCTCTAAGTCGTCACTCGACCTAAGCCACTCACGACTTACTTCCTACACGACCTAAGCTTCCAACGTTCTAACTCTTAGGTCGTCCAATCTATAAGTCGGTCACAACCTATCACTTAGGTCGTGTACGACCTAGGACTTTAACAATATTTTGCCTAAAATCTGAAATGACTCAACAACGCTAAGAATCCCAGATTTTGACGAACTTTTCGATCCGTAAAATACGGGTCGTTACAGGGTGAGTTCGCGGGGTTGTACGCGAGTGTGCTCGCGGAAATTTGTAGTTGTCTCGGGTTTTGTTATATTGGGCTCGGGTAGTTTTGTTACCAGGTTTTGTTTGTGATGTGTTTGGGTTTCTAGGATTTGAAATGCAAATATTTTAAGTTTTAAGCTAATGAAATGTTTAAGTGTATTAAATTAAATAAGTTTCAAAGGAAAGGGTCAAGTTTAAAAACTATTTTCAAAATTTAAATTCTAAAGTTAAATGTTTTTCTTTTGGATTTCTTTGGTTTAAATAATAATTTAACAAGTTTTATTTAAAAAAGGTGAAGGAAAATGTTAACCAAGTTTTAATATATTTAAGGTAAATAAGTTTTTAAAGATGTAACTATTTATTTAATTTATTTAAGCAAGTTTGAAAAAGGGTTTTCAAAGATTTTAAACTATCAAATTTAAATGTTTAAATTGTTTTGCTCTTAAGTAAAATATATAATTGATTTCTAAATTGGTTTAATGAAGTTTAAATGATAGAAATAAGTATTTAATTTAAATGAAGAGTTTATCTTTAAAGATTGAGATTAATTAAGGATAATTAATTAGTAAAATAAATTAAAAGTTAATTACTTATTTGTAATTAAGAATAATCACTTAATGAAGTAATTAGTGGAAATGAATGTAATTAAGAAATAAATTAATTAAAGATTAAGTGATGATTAATTGAGTAATTAATTAATGTAATTAATTTTAGGTTAATTAATTAGTCTAATTAATTAAAGATAATCACTTATAATTAATTAAGTGTAATCACTTAGTGAAGTAATTAATGAATAATTACTAAATGCAATTAATTTAAGAAGAATTACTTATGGAAGTAATTAGTGAGTAATTAATTAATGGAAGTCATTAAATAGAAGTGATTAAGGGTTAATCACTTAATGTTATTAATTAAAGAATTTATTAATATAATTAATTAAAGAGTAATTAATTAATTAAAGAGTTAATTAATTAAGGTAAGTAATTACAAGATGGTTAATTACTGATTATGATTAATTAAGACTAATTAATAAATGTGGTTAATTAAAGATTAATTAATTAAAAGGTTAATTAATTAATGAAGTATTTAGAGGATCATTAATTAATATAATTAATGGAATTAATAAAGTTTGATTAATGAAAGTAATTAATTAAAGTATGATTAATTAATTGTAATTAATTGAGGATCGAGTGTAATTAATTATAGTTAATTAATTAATTAATGGAAGTAAATGAAGGATCATTAATTATTGTAATTTAATGATGGTAATTAAAGGTTAATTATTGTATATGATTAAGGATAATTACTTGAATGTAATTAAAGTATAATTAATCAAGGACGATTAATTAAGGAAGATCATTAAGAGATGATTAATAAATTGATATGTAATAAATCAATGAAGCAGGATTAAGATAATCCAAGTGATTAAAGGATAGTAATTAATTTAATTAAAGGTTAATTAAATTGATTTGGAGTTAAACAATTCTGCTTTTGGATTATTGATGACTGATATTGGATGGTTGATATTGGATGATTTGGATATGATATCTCTGATATGTGATATGTGATGCTTTGTGAGATGAATGTTTGATATGAATAATCTATTGTGATAATGTGATTTATCTATCTATTTATATCATCCTGAATATAAGTTAAATGTTTAAAACCCTTAAACAACTTGGACCTAAAAGATACGTTTTGGATTTCGATGAGACCGGGATCGGGTTTTCAGATTTGGATATCCGAAAACCACATCGATCCAAATTAACGATAGGTCGTGAATCTAAAATGAAGTGAAGACTCGAGGTGTAAGAACTCTGTACTGTTATAACTCTGAGGGTGATTCCAAAATGAGTTTACGGAGATAGTACTTTCAGATTCGAGATGAAGATTCAGAGTGAAAGGGCTATGGTCGTTAACTCTGAGGGTGATTTCAAAACGAGTGTAATGAGATAGTGCCTTCGGTTTCGTTCGAACCCGGAACGAACTTGTATGGATTGAATGCTTTCAGAACATCGTCAAGAGGGCGATGAGCATTCTAAGATAGATGTGTTCTATAAAGGTAATCGTAACCTCAAGCCTCATCAACCGGGAATGGCTAAAATAGGGGAGGGTAGCAAGGCTTCGTGGGTAGCGCCCACTTGAGAGCAAGATATATCCCTGTCTAGAAGTTCCTTTTTATTCGGCTTAGTGTGTGGTTGGTCGCGCCAACTACGGGGTTGTCTTGTTCGGAATTATCCAGTAAGGGATGGTTCTGGCTTTGTGTTGTAGGGGATTGGGAGTGATCCTCGGTACGGTGATCTAGGCCCCGTACTGTGACGGGCGGTACCCTAGTAGCCCTGCCATTATATGGAATCCAAACTCCAATAAGTGATAACGGACTTGATTGTATACCTATGTATGCTGAAATTTAATGAATGTAACAATTTCGGCCATGTGAATATTTATTTGAGAATCCTAGACCCTATTATAATATAACTAAATTTCCTATCAAATGTTTTGGTTATCGTAAGGTAAAAACTTTTCCGTGTTTATGTGCGGGAAGTCTTACGAGATACCTTTTCTTTCAAAGGTATTTCAAAGTTAAGTAATTTTAAACCGTTTACTCACACCAGACCCATGTCTGACCCAAGTGTTTATTTTCTGTTTTATTAAACTCTTGGGTACTCAATTTTGTATTGAGTAGTCGAGGGATTCAGGTTAGCTTTGACGAATTCTGGAGGAGATTTGGAGCAGGTGGCTTCAGCGTGTAGATATATTATGGTTCCGCTGTGTTAGTGTTGTGTCTGTATTGTATTGATGTATTGGAGTTGTATGATAGACAGGTGTTTATAACTGTCTAATTTGAGATGTATAGGTTGTGTAATTCTGATGTATATGATACTATATAATATCTTATGTGATATATTATATTTCATTCGTTCCACTGTGAGATTCTCATATGTTGTTGTTCTTTCTTTTCTATCTTTTCTTCTTCTATCACTTTCTTTCTTAATTCATGATGCATCTTTCTGGGCTTAGAAAGCCGGGTCGTGACACCAAAATTCCGGGTCATGACACGAACAGAATAATATACGTACATCCTACGTATTTATCTTCATTGATTATTAGCTAAATCAATTTCTCCTTTCTATTCATCCTCACTTTGATTTTATTCACTTATTCACATTTGCCTTAATCCCCATTTGGATTATCACTTCAATTCTTATCTCAGTTGGGTATTTAATCAATAACAGTTTGTACTCTAATCAGCTTAAATTTAGAAAATAGCTTGAAATTTTTTAAAATAAATAAGTAGTTGAAAATTTATTATTAACTGTAAAAAGCTGTAAAATAGTTAAGTAATTGTAAATAGTTGAAAAATAGTAATTATTTATAAAACAATTGAAAAACATTAATTAGTTTATAAATCAGTTGTAAAATTGTTAAATAGTTCCAAAAGTAATTGTAAAACAAGCTTAAGATAGTTTTATGTTTAAAAAGAAAAGTTGTATAGTAAATAGTTTGGAAAAATAGATTTATATTAAAAAAAATATTTTGAAAATAGTCCAGAGTCAAACTGTTCAATTCCCCATCAATTCAATTTAAATTTCCACTTCCATTTAAATTGACTCAATTCTAATTTGAATAACTTCAATTTCCCTTGAACTTATCCCAATTCAAGTTGAATTAACCTCAATTTCTTTCCAAATTCAGTTCAAATTCCATTTGATTTTAAACATATTCACTTCAATTACAATTTCAAATTATTCAAATTAATTTAGACTGATTTAAAATTGAATCCACTTCAATTTCAAATCATTTCAATTTCTAAATGAATTAATCCCAATTCCTGAATTTGAACTCATTCAATCTTCAATTTTATTTCAAATTAATCCAATTCAAATTTTCCATTTGAATTTTATACTTATCCATCTTCAATTCTAGTTAATTCAAACTAAATTCAATTTGAACTAATGAAATCTGAATCTCAACTTTAAACCATCTCGAATTATATAAATTCGAGTTAAATTTTCAAATGTTGATTTAACCCCTTAAATCAAATTAACCTTTATTTTGAAATCAATAATCTAAATCTTTAAATAATTTAATTCTGAGTCCAATTCTCAAAATTCCATTTTAAATTATCTTTACTTAACTTATTTCAAAGTTCAAATAAGAGTTCAAAACAATTTTATCTTAAAAATTCAATTTATTACCCAATTTTATCTTCCAGTTTTGAAACCAATTCTTAAACAAATTTTAATTTACAAATTCAATTATTCAAATTTTCAGTTTAAAGTAATTCCATATCCTTAATTTCAAATTAAAGTTTAATTTCCCTTTTATCTCAATAATGGATATATCACCACACTTCATTCCTTATTCATTTAAACAAATCCAATTCACAATTTAAAGATTATTAATAACAATAGGATGACATCATCCAATTTATTCTAAAACATCCATCCATTTTCAATATCAAGATCTCAAACCCATTTTGAGATCACACAAACTCCCAATTCAAATTAACCATTTAACTTCCCAAGTTAGATTCCAATTTCATCTCAAAATTTCCAATTCAGGTTGCTTGTTAAATTATTTAACTTTCCCAAAGTTAAATTCAATTTACTTAATCCAGCCAACCTTACCCAATTTGGATTCCCATTTCAAACTTTAAACTTCACATTAATAATCTTATATGTTCAAAAACTTATCACCTTGGGTATCACATCTCATTCCAAATTTAAAACTCAATATTTAGAGTTTATTTCAAACCATCTTTGATATTATGAACATTCCTCATATATACATATTATTTCCTTTACACACTAAGTTATCCTTAAATTTAAATCACCTTTGGTTTTTAATTCAAAAAAGTTTTCTTTAATGCTTTCAAAAAAACTTTTATTTTAAATTAAGATCACCTTCAAAATATTCTGAATAATACTCTTTATTATTTCTATTAACATTCGAAACAATTTCAAAACTTTTCGATTTACATCCTTTCTAATTTAAAAGTTATTCACATCTAATGGTTACTTCCTTAAAACATTTATGTGTTTATTGGAAAACAATCATCCTATTTAAACTCAATAACCATTTATTTTCTGGTTTGAAACCATTCATTTGTATAGTTCATTTTATCCAATCCTTACTTGATATGTATATATATGTTACTTAATTTCTTATTTAATAACCAATTATTGCTTTATAAATATGATATAAGCTTTTATAAAATCATCCAGTTTTAAAACCATTTTTAAAACCTTTATATAAGAAAATAACAAGTATGCTCTCATATATAAATATATATACTCAACTCATCCTAGGGTACTGCTGACCCTATCCTTGATGAGTAAACTCACCAGAGCCAAGGTTCTCGCTTAACTGGCTCCGACTCTATCCTTGAAATTCATTTGTTTGATTAATTAATATTAATATTTCAATAATAAAATCAGTTAATTTCCCGACTAACAGACGTCCAAAAATCCGGGTCGTCACACGAAGTCCCGTCCATTGTCGATGATAGATTCATCAATGGAGTCATTACCATCAAATTCATCTTCGAGGTCATGTTTATTTCCTTCAAACTCATATTCACTGCATCATCTAAGAAATGACGAAGTGGCGTTCAGTTTTAGCATAGAAGCTTCACAAGCAAATTTAGGGGTTTTCTTATGATGGATCAAGTTCAATAATGGTACCTTAATCTGGATCTACACATGAAGACAATCATGGTGGTGGAAGTTTCTAGGTCTTTGGCAGTTTTAGATGATGAAGATGCACATTTAATTAACAATAGTAGAGGTTGATTTATTTAGCTGGAGAACTAGTATGTTAAATTTTTTATTAGTCCCCCATGATATACTATTTACAACTTAATCCTTATAATATGTAATCTTTATAACTTTCATATATAAACTCCATTTTACATGCAACTTTCGCCATTGTGTTTGTATTACAATTCTTAATGCTTTGATAATATTTATCCATATATCACAGAATTTTATATAACACTATAAATTAGACATCAGTGCATTAATTTGTTACGCCATTTATAAATTAACACGGTTGATAAAAATTAATAAATTAATGCATTATTCGTTTGATTCAAATATCAAATATTCGTGTTAGGATGAATCACAAATATTTAAATGTATTATTACATCAATTTATAAATAACAAATTTTAACATGTCATATTTTAATTATAATAATATTATTTTATTAACTATTAGTATTTAGAAATTTATTGTTCAAAATTAAAACAAAATTCTTACATAACATTATATATGAAAATTATTTTATTACTAAATTCATATTCAAATAATTATTATTCAATGTGGTGATAAATTATTTTGTAAATATCATTTGAATAAATAATGTCAATACAAATCAGACTAATATTACTAGTATAATATAATATTAATAAATATACAACCTCAAGATGATATTAAATTATCCAAGAAAACATTAAATGTAACTTAATATTATCGACGTTATTCATGATAACACAATAAAAGTTTTAATGCATAATGAACTAAAGAGGGTTTTTTTCTGAGCTTTGCTTCTTTTACCCTACTATCCAAAGCACGTGATCCCAGCAATGGTATTAGTGCCTATATTGTGTTATTATGAATTATTCATACAAATTTTAATTTGAAATTGGTTTAGACTTAAATTTAAATTTATAAAGATTATGAAAAAATTTAAAATTATTTTTAAATTTGTATTCATAAAAGTTATAAATTAATTAATTTAAAATTAAAATCAAAATATAATGGTTGTGGATAAAAATTTATTATTGTTTTAAGTTTATTTTAAGAAAGTGGACAAATTTAAAATTGTTTAAATATGAATTTCTAAAGGTTATAAGTAAATGAACTCAAAATTGTTCACATTTGAATTTATGAAAGTTTTGAATAAATAAATTTAAAATTGTTTTGAATTTGAAGTTACAAAATTTATAAATAAATAAATTCAAAATAATTTAAAATTATAATATGAACTACAAATGTTATAGTTTATAAAAAGTTACTATAAAGTTGTAATATTAATTGATTATTAATTAATAATAATAATAAAATATATATATAAAAGATATAATATTGTACTATAATTGTAACGACCCGGAATTTTCGAACCCGAAAATTCCAGATAGTTAGGAGAAAAAGAAAAGAGATAGAAGAAAGAACAGAAAGAAGAACAGAAAACACAACATCTCACATTCGCAGCGGATTAAATATAATAACAAATAATAGCATTTTTATAAAAGAAACTGTAATTGTTACTTTACATACAATTCATCAGAGTTACAATCATTACAATAGATTGGACAGTTATATCAACCTGCCCCATACTACTATCAATACAACTCTCAATACACAGTGGAATACACTCCATACGTTCCTGCCATCCAGCTCGCCTCCTGAGCTCTAGAACGTCCTTACCTGAAAATCTGTAATACTCGGTCTGACCCGAGCATTACAACAAAGTAACACCCGGGTCAGGCTGGAAACCAGCGTGAGTAAACCCATATAATTTGAAATACCAAGTTATAAACTTATTTGCAACCCAGGGTAACTCGTACTTTACTACAAGTAACAACTTATATAGTCATCACTTATTTTCACAAAACAATATATAAGTATCCAACTTAGTTTAAATGGTCTATATTATCCCAATCCAGCCCATTGATTTCACATATCAATCTATAAAGAATTATAGTAGATTTCAAATCGAAGTGGTTTCGGGTATTTACTGGTACCCGACCCCGGTCTCTTCGAATCAAATGTCATACTTTAAGCCAAGATGTTTAAGTTAAACAATTTAATTTAAATTCAGGATATCATATTCATATAGCAATTCTATCACAGATTGATAACTTAAATTATCACAATTCGTCCAAAACATTACATATCACATAACATCATAATTTATCAGACTAGAGATATTAATCAATCCAAACATTCAATATAATTTAATCATCCATAACAAGTTGATTCATTCTTAATTAATTTAATTAATCTCCAATTAAATTAATTACTAACCTTTAATTACTTGGATTTCTTAATCCATCTTACTTAACATTAATTACAAATTAATTATTCATTTCTTAATTATTCATCTTAATTAACCTAAATTATTTTTATGGATAAATTAATGATCTTCTAACTACTTCATTAATTAATTACTCTATTAATTAATTACCTTAACCAGTAATTTATCACATTATTAATTAACCTTAACCCTTTAATTAATTAATTTTAATTAATCCTTTAATTAATTACACTAAATGATTAATTCCTTAATCACTTCCATTTAATTACTTTTATAAATGATTTCCCTTTTTCTTAATTACATTCCGTAATTATTCATTTATTACTCTCTAAGTAATTATACTTAATTAATTAATAAGTGATTATCTATAATTAATTAGACAAATTAATTAACTTAAAATCACTTAATCTCTAGTTAATGATTCATCTCTTATTTCATTAACTATCCACTAATTACCCTATTAGGTAATTATTCTTAATTACAAATAGTAATTAACCTTTAATTATCTCATTAATTAATTTAGTTAATTACTTTTGAAATCAACAACTTTAAACATTTAAATTTGGAAATATATTCAGTTAAATACTCTTGAGACTTGATTGACATTTATTAAGAAAATAACTTGCTTTTAGATTGGTAAACTTGATTCTTCTTTACAAAGTTTAAACCTGTACAACCCCAAAACAAATCGAACCCGAGCAAAACTCTAAAAAAACCCGAAGACCCCACCGAGTCATCCACCATCTTCAGCTACTTCGAGACAATCCCCTACCTACTTCGAGTTTTACCCGATAAAAACTCTCCTTCCCCAAATGATCATTCAACCCAGACAAACGTACACCACGTGCACGTGCACCCACGTCAGAGCCACCTCCGACCTCCGATGAACCCTCCGGCACATCACACTTCAATGCAGCAACCCAAACCATTCATCAAATCACTAATACAAGCCTCCGATCGAAAACGAGGTTCATTGTCGAACCTGGAACCAACCCAGATCTGAAAAAAAACGATCGCCGACGATTCTCTAGTTCACCAGCGATCCAGTGATTCCGTCTAGAGCTCCGCCACGACACCATACTTCGATTTCCCCGCTATCGATCGACTCGGTACACCTTTGAACACGAAAACGTCTCGACTTCATCATCGACAAACAAAGACTAAAGAGCCCTAGTTCGACGTCGTCCAACCATCACGGCGATGTAAAAATCCCATTTCCATTTTTTCATCGATCCCTAAGACTCCAACCTTCTTCAGCCTTGATCACGACTACCCTACCTCCATCGAACGTCGGAATTTAACGAAAATCCAATTTCTGATCATCTCACAATATCTCTCAATATACTATCTTAAAAATCAAGGTTTTAGTTTTAAAAATCCTAAAATTTGATAACTAATCTGATTATAATCCTAAAACAACAAATTAAATATGTCGAGATTTTGATATGTATTAAAAATGCTACTGTTCTTCTTCCTCCTTATTAAACTAGCTTCAAATTCTTCCTGAAAATATTTTTAAAATCTTTACCTTGTTATTATTATCAGATTTTTGTTTATAAATTGATGACTAAAGAAATTCAGGGAAGAAGGAATTTAAATTTATCAAAAATTTTGAAGTTTGTAAATGAAGAACAGAGCCAAAGTTTAGAATCACAGACATGCACTCGAATATCAACATATATACATACATTCATACATAATAACCAACTTGCAAAACAAATTTTCATTCATGCAAAACAACTAACACATCAATCCTTTCAAATATCCTTCACATGCAATCAGATTTAAATAGTTTAAAACTAGGTTTACTCACAGTCGAACAGAGGAAGAAAATCATATCAGGTAAACCATTTATACGTCCATGCAAGCCATTTAAAACAACACTACCATCAACATATCACATGCACCGGATAATCAGGAAAGTTTAGATAATGTTTACTCGCAGGCATTTCTAAAAATAGAGGAAACTAGGACAGATCACTCACCTGCTTTTTGAAATTTTGAAATCTGTTCTTGTATTTAAACTGAGACTTGGTTTACTTTGGTTTGTATGGATCTTGAATCTTCTTGCTTTGCTCTGAACTTGATTGTTATGAGCTGAAGCTTGTTTGATTCTAGTTTGATTACTAGGTTTTGGATTGTTGTTGAGTTCCTTTGATTTTGATTTTTTTTTACTGCATTTTTGTTACAGGTTTCTTCTTGTTTCTTAGTTAGTTCGGGAAAATAGATCAGAGAATGAAATGAAGGAAAGAATTTTAAAATGTTAATATAAGCTATTCTATTTTTTTAAAATAAATATTTTTACAAATAAAAGGAGAATGGGACACTTGTCATTATTCTTATCAAATTTGTTAACACTTGTTAATTAGATATTGTTATTAGCTAACATGTGTATTAATAGATTTTAAATTTAGTTATATATTTATAAATGTCTTAATATGTATTATATTTTTGTTTTAGGTTTTTATATTATACTTTGTATTTTTATTTATACATTTCTTCTTTTTACTTATATGAATATAACTCAAAGAAAACAATATAAAACTTATTTATTTATACTTACCTTAAGCCTAAGCTATTACACTAGTGTTTTTAAAAAAATGTAGAATTTGAATCTAATTTATTTTCAAGATTTTCATATAGAATTTCAAATCATAGTTTTATTTACAATCTACATATATAAATAAACAATAGAAAATATAATTCTTGTAAATTTTAAATTATGTAAGAAGGTTATTAGATTTAATACATATACCCAATATATGTATTCATCATAATTCTAGCTATTTGTTCAGTTTATAAATCAGTGTTTTTAAAAGTTAAATCAGATAACTACCCAATTATCTGATGCCCGAAAATCCGGGATATCACATTCCTCCCCCCTTTAAATCTTTTCGTCCCCGAAAAGAAACGAAGTCAGAATTTACTAAAATGCTGATTATCAGATTAATATTCTTTGATCATTTTAAAACACGTTTTAAAATCTATATAATATTGCCAAAATAATTTTATAAAAATACTTTTATAATTCGATGTCTCAACAAATCCATCCTCGTTCTCACAGAAATTCGGTCATACGTTGATCAGGCGTAAGACTGAAAATCTATAAGTACTTGGTAAACCCGTTTTCAACACCCAGTGAAAATACTTGGAAAATAATTTATTGAAAATATAGAAAACATTTTTGAAAATAGAGGAAACATTTTTGGTGAGAATGCTCTGGAAATCATCACCCCCATCCATGGTCACAGTTACATCACGGGTTACGTTGCCATCGCAGCAAAAGTCCATGTAACTAATAACAGCATGGAACCCACAACAGATCGCAGTTACATTCCAGGGTTACGTTGCCATCGCAGCAAAAGTCCATGTAACTGTTGGCTCTCAGCGGCACACACGATTTCGCTGTCAAAATGAAACTTCTCCCACATAGGTCGCAGTCTACCGATATAAAATCAAACGCAGACTGTTGGCTCTCAGCGGCACAAACGACTTCCGCTATGTTACCATAGTGTCACAGTCTACCGATATAAAATCAAACGTAGACAGTTGGCTCTCATCGGCACACAAGACTTTCGCTATGGTCTGCAGTAGATCGCAGTGACATCGAGTTAAACTGTCGTCACAGCATAACTCAAATGCCTCTGTGGGCACCAGCCCCTCGACTTTCGCTACACAAATAATCCTCAGGAACTAGTTTATTCCGGACTCCTCACAGGATTAACTTTAGAAACCACCCTTGGGGCTCAAGGCAGTACCACCCAGTGGCACTCCTGAGAAGTTCATTTCAAGAGAGCGCCTTTTTCCCCAGAGCTATACTCAAAACATTTTATACTATATACTTATAGTATCTTCAAATCATACCCTTTATGATTTATCAAAATCTCCTTTACACAAAATCGATTACCAAAATCGATAATTCTTAAACTAGGCTTTCCAAATTCCCAAAATTGATTTCCCAAAAATCAAAAGCCTTTTCCAAATTATATAGGTTCCCAAAACCTTTTCCCAAAATCCTCATAAGATCCTTTATATATATATATATGTATATAACTTTGAAAATCTTTGGATCATTTCAAACTTGTATAAAACCTCTTTTATACTTCAAATATTTCAAAACCCTTTTTATTCTGGCTAGATTCAATAAGGGAAGTTTATCATATTACAAAATATAACTTTATTTATTGTCAAATCAAATATTCAAGTTTGATTTCTTTATAAAGTTATTTACCATTTACTTACCTCCATAAAGTAAATTTCAACCAAAGAAATACCCAATTCCATTATATTTCACATAATATACCTTTCATTTTCGAAAACCATTTCAAATTTCTTATCCTCAAATTTTAAATGCCAATTTCATTCAAACCCGTACGATGTACACATATCATCCGTACGCTATATCAATCTGATCGCTCAATCGATCATACAATTTCACTTCCGAACTAGTATTGTCCACCCGGCTTCCTAGTGCGGACTCGGATCTGGTTTCCTGATCAGAAACCATCATTCTCCTTGCATAGTCACAACTATGATAGAGAATATCCAGAACCAATCAACAATCCATATCCAGGTTCGCCGTCGAAAATCGAGCGAAAAATCCCAACTCGGATCGATAATACTATCTCGAAATTCTATGTTCGAATTTGGATCAAATCATTATGCGAATAGAATAATATACGTATATCCTTCGTATTTATCTTTATTGGTTATTAGCCAAATCAATTTTCTTTTCTATTCACATTTCCTTTAATTCCATTCACTTATTCTCAATTGCTTCCATTTCCAATTGAGTTATTATTTCAAATACAAACAGTTTGAACTCTGATTTATTTAAATTTAAAAATAGCTTGAAAAAGTTTAAAATAGGCAAGTAGTTGAAAAATAGTTATTAGTTTGTAAAATAGTTGTAAAATAGTTAAGTAGGTATAAAATAGTTAGATAATTGCAAAATAGTTTTTTTTTTAAATAGTGATTAGATATAAGTAACTGAAAAATAGTAATTAGTTTATAAGACAGATTCAAAATAGTTAAATAGTTCCAAAATAATTGTAAAATAAGTATAAGAGAGTTTGGGGTTTAAGAAGAAAGATTTGTATAGTAAATAGTTTGGAAAAATATATTTATATTAAAACAATTTATTTTGAAAACAATCCAGAGCCAAACTGTTTAATTTCCCAATCTCCATTTCCAATTAATTTCCCATCAATTCAATTTCCACTTTTATTTAAATTGACTCAATACTTCAATTTCCATTGAAATTGATTTAATCCCAATTCAAGTTGAATTAACCTTAATTCTTTTTCAATTTAAATCAAATTCCATTTGTTTTTTTTTTAACTTATTTAACTTTAATCACAATTCCAAATTATTTCAAATCAATTTGGATTAATTTCAAATTGAACCAGCTTCAATTTCAAATCATTTCAATTCTAATTTACCATTTGAAATTTTTTTTTTTTTAAACTTATACATCTTCCATCACAATTCCAATTAATTCAAATCAAATTCATTTTGAACTAATTATATTTAAATCTCAATTTTAAACTATCCCGAATTATATAAACTCGAGTTAATTTTTTTTTTAAATGTTGATTTAACCCCTTAAATCAAATTAACCTTTATTTTTAAATTAAATCAACCTTAATTATTAATTTAACAACTTAAATCTTTAAACCATTTAATTCTGAATCCAAATTCCAAAATTCCATTTTAAAATTATCTTTACTTAACTTATTATAAAGTTCAAATAAGAGTTCAAAAACAATTTAATCTTCAGATTCTAATTTATTATCCATTTTAAATTTCCAGATCTCAAACCCATTTTGAGATCACTCATAACTCCCATTTAAAATCAACCATTTAACTTCCCAAGTTAAATTTTAATTTCATCTTGAAATTTCTAATTCAAGTTGTTCATTCTAAACTCATTTAACTTCCTTAAGTTAAATTCAATTTAATCCAGTCGACTAGACCCAATTTGAATTCCCATTTCAGATTTTAAATTTTATATTAAAAATCTTCCAACTCATAAGTTCAAAAACTTATCACTATGAAACAAATTAAATTTTCTGGACTTAGATTTAAAACTTCACAATTCAAATCTATTCATATTTACAAGTCATACTTATCTAAATTGTTATTTCCTTAAAACATTTCATTTTGCTTAATTATTAACAACATTCCTTATTAATCACAACTACCATTTATGATAATAACCAAGATTTTCATATCTGAAAAACAATTCATTATTATCTTTATTCTTGATAACACTTCTACAAATTCAAGATTTTAATTTCAGTTTGAATTCATTTCAAACTTGACTTATTCAATTTTAATTTGGTTGTATTACTATTACCACTTAATTTAATTCCAATATTTTATTTAATTCCAATTAATTTAACAACCAATTTCTTTAATATATTTAATAATTAGAAAATTAGTTCTATATATATCAAAAGATAAACTTATATAAAAAAATCATTTATTTTTAAAACCATTTTAAAACCTTTATATAAGAAAATAACAAGTACGCTCTCATATATATATATATATACACTCAACTCATCTTAGGGTACTATTGACCCTATCCTTAATGAGTGATCCCCTAGAGCCAAGGTTCTCGCAGAACCTTTGCTCTGATACCAACTGTAACGACCCGGAATTTTCGAACCCGAAAATTCCAGATAGTTAGGAGAAAAAGAAAAGAGATAGAAGAAAGAACAGAAAGAAGAACAGAAAACACAACATCTCACATTCGCAGCGGATTAAATATAATAACAAATAATAGCATTTTTATAAAAGAAACTGTAATTGTTACTTTACATACAATTCATCAGAGTTACAATCATTACAATAGATTGGACAGTTATATCAACCTGCCCCATACTACTATCAATACAACTCTCAATACACAGTGGAATACACTCCATACGTTCCTGCCATCCAGCTCGCCTCCTGAGCTCTAGAACGTCCTTACCTGAAAATCTGTAATACTCGGTCTGACCCGAGCATTACAACAAAGTAACACCCGGGTCAGGCTGGAAACCAGCGTGAGTAAACCCATATAATTTGAAATACCAAGTTATAAACTTATTTGCAACCCAGGGTAACTCGTACTTTACTACAAGTAACAACTTATATAGTCATCACTTATTTTCACAAAACAATATATAAGTATCCAACTTAGTTTAAATGGTCTATATTATCCCAATCCAGCCCATTGATTTCACATATCAATCTATAAAGAATTATAGTAGATTTCAAATCGAAGTGGTTTCGGGTATTTACTGGTACCCGACCCCGGTCTCTTCGAATCAAATGTCATACTTTAAGCCAAGATGTTTAAGTTAAACAATTTAATTTAAATTCAGGATATCATATTCATATAGCAATTCTATCACAGATTGATAACTTAAATTATCACAATTCGTCCAAAACATTACATATCACATAACATCATAATTTATCAGACTAGAGATATTAATCAATCCAAACATTCAATATAATTTAATCATCCATAACAAGTTGATTCATTCTTAATTAATTTAATTAATCTCCAATTAAATTAATTACTAACCTTTAATTACTTGGATTTCTTAATCCATCTTACTTAACATTAATTACAAATTAATTATTCATTTCTTAATTATTCATCTTAATTAACCTAAATTATTTTTATGGATAAATTAATGATCTTCTAACTACTTCATTAATTAATTACTCTATTAATTAATTACCTTAACCAGTAATTTATCACATTATTAATTAACCTTAACCCTTTAATTAATTAATTTTAATTAATCCTTTAATTAATTACACTAAATGATTAATTCCTTAATCACTTCCATTTAATTACTTTTATAAATGATTTCCCTTTTTCTTAATTACATTCCGTAATTATTCATTTATTACTCTCTAAGTAATTATACTTAATTAATTAATAAGTGATTATCTATAATTAATTAGACAAATTAATTAACTTAAAATCACTTAATCTCTAGTTAATGATTCATCTCTTATTTCATTAACTATCCACTAATTACCCTATTAGGTAATTATTCTTAATTACAAATAGTAATTAACCTTTAATTATCTCATTAATTAATTTAGTTAATTACTTTTGAAATCAACAACTTTAAACATTTAAATTTGGAAATATATTCAGTTAAATACTCTTGAGACTTGATTGACATTTATTAAGAAAATAACTTGCTTTTAGATTGGTAAACTTGATTCTTCTTTACAAAGTTTAAACCTGTACAACCCCAAAACAAATCGAACCCGAGCAAAACTCTAAAAAAACCCGAAGACCCCACCGAGTCATCCACCATCTTCAGCTACTTCGAGACAATCCCCTACCTACTTCGAGTTTTACCCGATAAAAACTCTCCTTCCCCAAATGATCATTCAACCCAGACAAACGTACACCACGTGCACGTGCACCCACGTCAGAGCCACCTCCGACCTCCGATGAACCCTCCGGCACATCACACTTCAATGCAGCAACCCAAACCATTCATCAAATCACTAATACAAGCCTCCGATCGAAAACGAGGTTCATCGTCGAACCTGGAACCAACCCAGATCTGAAAAAAAACGATCGCCGACGATTCTCTAGTTCACCAGCGATCCAGTGATTCCGTCTAGAGCTCCGCCACGACACCATACTTCGATTTCCCCGCTATCGATCGACTCGGTACACCTTTGAACACGAAAACGTCTCGACTTCATCATCGACAAACAAAGACTAAAGAGCCCTAGTTCGACGTCGTCCAACCATCACGGCGATGTAAAAATCCCATTTCCATTTTTTCATCGATCCCTAAGACTCCAACCTTCTTCAGCCTTGATCACGACTACCCTACCTCCATCGAACGTCGGAATTTAACGAAAATCCAATTTCTGATCATCTCACAATATCTCTCAATATACTATCTTAAAAATCAAGGTTTTAGTTTTAAAAATCCTAAAATTTGATAACTAATCTGATTATAATCCTAAAACAACAAATTAAATATGTCGAGATTTTGATATGTATTAAAAATGCTACTGTTCTTCTTCCTCCTTATTAAACTAGCTTCAAATTCTTCCTGAAAATATTTTTAAAATCTTTACCTTGTTATTATTATCAGATTTTTGTTTATAAATTGATGACTAAAGAAATTCAGGGAAGAAGGAATTTAAATTTATCAAAAATTTTGAAGTTTGTAAATGAAGAACAGAGCCAAAGTTTAGAATCACAGACATGCACTCGAATATCAACATATATACATACATTCATACATAATAACCAACTTGCAAAACAAATTTTCATTCATGCAAAACAACTAACACATCAATCCTTTCAAATATCCTTCACATGCAATCAGATTTAAATAGTTTAAAACTAGGTTTACTCACAGTCGAACAGAGGAAGAAAATCATATCAGGTAAACCATTTATACGTCCATGCAAGCCATTTAAAACAACACTACCATCAACATATCACATGCACCGGATAATCAGGAAAGTTTAGATAATGTTTACTCGCAGGCATTTCTAAAAATAGAGGAAACTAGGACAGATCACTCACCTGCTTTTTGAAATTTTGAAATCTGTTCTTGTATTTAAACTGAGACTTGGTTTACTTTGGTTTGTATGGATCTTGAATCTTCTTGCTTTGCTCTGAACTTGATTGTTATGAGCTGAAGCTTGTTTGATTCTAGTTTGATTACTAGGTTTTGGATTGTTGTTGAGTTCCTTTGATTTTGATTTTTTTTTTACTGCATTTTTGTTACAGGTTTCTTCTTGTTTCTTAGTTAGTTCGGGAAAATAGATCAGAGAATGAAATGAAGGAAAGAATTTTAAAATGTTAATATAAGCTATTCTATTTTTTTAAAATAAATATTTTTACAAATAAAAGGAGAATGGGACACTTGTCATTATTCTTATCAAATTTGTTAACACTTGTTAATTAGATATTGTTATTAGCTAACATGTGTATTAATAGATTTTAAATTTAGTTATATATTTATAAATGTCTTAATATGTATTATATTTTTGTTTTAGGTTTTTATATTATACTTTGTATTTTTATTTATACATTTCTTCTTTTTACTTATATGAATATAACTCAAAGAAAACAATATAAAACTTATTTATTTATACTTACCTTAAGCCTAAGCTATTACACTAGTGTTTTTAAAAAAATGTAGAATTTGAATCTAATTTATTTTCAAGATTTTCATATAGAATTTCAAATCATAGTTTTATTTACAATCTACATATATAAATAAACAATAGAAAATATAATTCTTGTAAATTTTAAATTATGTAAGAAGGTTATTAGATTTAATACATATACCCAATATATGTATTCATCATAATTCTAGCTATTTGTTCAGTTTATAAATCAGTGTTTTTAAAAGTTAAATCAGATAACTACCCAATTATCTGATGCCCGAAAATCCGGGATATCACAATAATGTTATAATTAAATAAAAGAATCTTATATAGTGTATATATAAAGTAAAACGAAATTTTGATTTTAAATGTTCAAATCAAAATAAAACCCATTATAGTTAAAAGGAATAAATGCATACATATAATTATATATATATATATAGGTAATGATAAATGATGTCAGTGAGTGTTGCGAATACTCATTATTCCTTGTAACGATAACTCATCTTTATTATTATTTTGATATTACGAATTTGAAATAATGTTTCTCTCTATCATTTATAGTATGAATAGACACTGTACATACTTTTGGTTTTTTAGAAGTTTCATGCCATAAAATTATTATTATTATGTTTATATTGTCTCTAGATTGCTAAAAACATTTTATAACCTTGTTAAGCACCCTTAAGGGTTATAAAATTTCCTTAGGAAATCATGAAAGGAGTGGTTATTAATGTTCTTTATAATTTGTAGAGTACCCTCAAGTTCATAAAAATGATTTGGAGCAAAAAAATTATAAGGACTACAATTTGTTGAGTACCCTCAAGGTTGCAGTAACATGATAAATGGATTGTAATGCTCACTAGAGGAATTTACAAAATTCCTACGCCTCATTTAGGGATTATAAGAGATGTAAAATCTAGCGGGAGCCTTATCAGAAAAATATGATAAATCATTTTAATATTTATAAGAACATATGTAATATTATAATAATATAACTTAACAAATTTTCACAAATAACGTTTTAATAAAAATATAATAAAAACTTACTGAAACCGATGAAGAAATGTAACCGAGACCTACCAATAAATTAATCTTTTGGTATATATCACTTCAATGCCCATGTAAGAGCTGAATAATGCAACCATTGAACTTTTATGTCTTGTTCACTTAAGTGTGAATTTGCTTAAGGTTATGTATTGTCTTCTATGTGTTTTGAACTGTAAAATAATATTGGAGTATGGATGTTCGACCATATTCGATCATATATAAAATTTGTATGGTGAAGAATCTAATTCATCATGTATAATTTTTTTAATGAAAGTGTTTCGCTTGAAATGAGCAAGTAAACCATATGGAGAGATTATGTGTTCAATATAATCGAATACAACAAGGTCTGGTTAGGTTAGGAATAACAATAAATCATGAATAATAGACTAATCTAGTAATTCAATCACTAAAACGTCGGTTTTGATGTGTTTACTTAAGTGCAACTTATAATCTTATTAATGTCTTAAAGGTGATTGATAGCATTTTCTTAAAGAAATCCGATGCAGTCTTGTAGTAAATGGTTTCTCTTTTAAGCGGTTTGACCTTTTAAAAGAGAAAGCGAAAGTTTGAAAGTGGTAATAACATAGGCATAGTTGAAATGAAGGGACAGTGAATGTTTAACTCTGCTTCATAAAAAGACATAAGAAATAAAATTATGTAAAATATTCATAAACGCTCAATAAGGAATAAGAAATATGGTTTCTATTCCAAATGTACTTTTCGTTTAGAAACTTGTTCTCAAATAGATTTATTTCTTGAGTTCGAGATAATTGGTCCTAAACTCTTGATGTAAATTGGTTACAGTATAAAAGAGAAATAACCCATGGTAATTGATCGAATGGAACTTAGTATTTCAAACGTTGTTATTGTAATGACGAAAATAATGAGAGCATACTATATAAGAATTGCTAATAGACACATCAAGTTTTGAAAACAATTACATTTGCATACACTAAATACTATTTATAAAAGAATAACTATTCTTTATTTTGATTGAAAATAGATACAACTTTGTTTTGTAACAAATATTATGAATATTCGTTACAAAATAAACCTGTTTTATATATCGATGATGGTACATTTGTTTTTATACCAATAGTGATGTGTTAGCTACAGAAAATACAAAAGCATCTTAAATATTTTTATAATTATTTTTTGGAACCATGAACTTGATAGAGTTAAGAGTATGCCATGGGGACAATTATATAATTTGTTACATATATTTAACTTGATAACCAATCTTGCTAGAAATTAAAGGTATTTTCTTTTTATTATATTGTGATATAATTAATTAAGTAATTAATTTGAATTATATTAAATAAAAAATCATTAAATGCTATTTTATGTAATGGTAATTACAATGTGTTATAATCATTAGAAATTTATCACATTAAAACAACATATTATTTCAAATATTCTTAGTTAATATGTTTCAAGATAGGATGTTGATACATGCGTTGGGACTAGAGTACGTAATGCTCACTAATTGTTGGAAAGCGTATTGCTTATGGCTGTTGGAGGCACTAAGGTATTACGTAAAAATAGTTATTAAACTATGGAATGACTCACTAGAGATTTTTCTGTTAGTTAATATAACCAAGGCCAAACAAAGAATCTCGAAATGATGATGTTATGTAGTTCCCTCGACTTTAGTATATAGTGGAACTTTAATGTGGACACTTCACTTTGATTATAGTTAAATCATAGCATGGCGTCCATCAAGAGACAATAATTGGATTGAGTTGAAGCTAGGTTGGTCGGAAGCGGGGTAATTTGGTAAATTTCAAAAAATTTCCCTTTGGATCTTTATCAACCCTATGTAATCTAAACTATTTATAACTTTTCTATATCTTCTTTTAAATAAAATATTCATTTTATCATAATTGTTTAAAATTAATGTAAGTTTATTTTGAATTGTTTGTATATTATAATGAGTGCATCAAATGCACCCACGTCTAAAAGTGCAAGTGCAACATATGAGAAGTGTACATACTTAATGTGAACGTTGTTTAGGTGCTTGGATTTACACTGCAGCGGACACATTTTCCCTTTACATATGCCTTTGTTATCCAATACTGGAAAGGTTTTTGATGATTAAATGAGTGTGTATATATGTACGTATGTACATGTGTGTGTGTATATTATAGTGGTTTGTATTAAAATATAGTTTATTTATGTAACATGATGTATACAATATGGAGTTAATCCTAATTTAAAATAGTTCAAAAGTCTACTACTATATTTTACATAATACCCCCTTTGAAGCTTTGAGTTAAATACACACACGCACATAAATATTATTACGTATACACACACAAAAACTAAAATAAATTCTAAAGTAAATCAAAACTAAAAAAATATATCCAAATAGTTTGTGAACTAGAATATATGCCTTTTAAACAAAGATCTTATACTAGCCTATATTTCGTTGTTAAAATAAGAAACAAATCACTAGACTGATGTTTCCTCATTTTTAATTAGCAAAATTTGTTTTAAAATAATTTAAACATAAGACAATTAAGTCTTCATATTATGTTGTCAACTATAATTGACAAATGAAATTGTTTCAAAGTTCTATTCACATAACAACTTATATGGAAACATTCAAATCTAAATCTTGTATTATGAAAACCGACTTACTAACAAGATTCTTCCAAAAAAAAATTAAACAATAATAAAATTAGATGACATAGGCATAAACAAATTCATGATAACTAGGTCTAGATTTAGGTTAAACATACAAGATGTATAAATATACGGAGCATAGATGAATAAAATTATTATTTTTCATAACATACAAATAACAGAGAGCATAACATAGGGTTTTTCAATTAAATCAACATGATAAGAATAAACAGTTGATTCAAAAAGGAAGAATTGAGATATTTAAGTCATAATCCAAATTCATACATTTGAATAGAAGGGAAAGATAAAGAATTAAAGGGATGTAAACAAAATTATATGATATATAAGAAAAATATAGAGTTACCTTAAGATGAAGTGAGGAGAAACACCTTGAATGGTAGAGTAAATCCTAGAGCCAATAAATCAGTCTCTAGATCTGCAGCAATCAAGAGATAACTACCTATTTCCTTTTAATTTGTTTGAACAAGTTTTGGAATTTTGGAGCTTTTTCCACCATTAGAATTCGACCTCTGATGTTTCAGTGTAGAGAGGAAAAATGATAGAGCAAAATCTAATTAAAGGAGGAAATAAATGTATAATTAAGATATGGTCATTTTCTCCCCTTTATTTAAGACTACCCTTTCATTTCGAATTCAAAAACCTCCCCCTTCCCTACATTATGGCCGACCATTATTTGTGGGCTTTAGTCTAATTTTTTTTCGAAATTCCAATTATTATTAACTCTATCTAAATCCAATTTAAATTTCTTATCGATATTGTATACCGATATGCGCTTTTATAATTTTTATATACATACATTGCTAAATACTAATGGTAATCAAACAAATCAAATAAGAAATTTTTTAACATATTTCACAAATATCGATTAATTTAATTTGTTTAAAGCCCTTTTTATTATTTATTCAATTTAAATCAGATTTCTACCGATATTATATTGATACGCGCATTTATAAATTTTGTTTATGCACTTTACTAAATACTAACGACATTAAAATGAATCAAATAAAATTTTATAATTAATCTTTCATAAATATTAATTAATTTAATTAATTTTTTACTATTAAAAATCAGCTAAATCATGTGGTTTATTCAGAATATTCATCATTCAGTTGTGTGACTCAAAGGTGTAAATTCAATCAACGATTAATATGGAACGTTTCAAATATTAGCATTCACACATCACCTTAACTAGTGGTCTAACATTTTGGATGAATTTATCGCTTACCTTGATACCAAAAATGGCACAACACCCAAAGCCCTATAGAATAATAGAGATCTAGCAGAAAATATATGAGAAACAGAGAGAACAACACAATTTTAAAAGCGGTTCAGCAATCATTGGCCTATGTCAACTATAATTTATTAATTTGTTTGATTGAGAGTCACTAGTACAAGGAATTGACAAGTTTGTACAGCCTAAAATGGCCAATAGTGTCTACCTTAGTAACTATGGTGAGGAAAGATAAAAGATGAAGAAGATAATGACCCCAAAAGTTCTTCTCAGTTGTTTTAAGGTCTGTATTTATAGGTAAATCGTCTAGCAGAACTGGAGGCCCAGGAAATACCAAGTTCAGATTTGACTTCGAGAGCATATGAGTAGATAAGTGAGCCTACTAAGTAGGAAAATCAACTCGGTAATGATCAGAAGTGGTCGGTACCAGCCTAACTTTTTGGAGGGAAACATCACCTTTTTCTTTCTCTCGGTCTTCTATCTCCAATCCATTGTGTTCCACACACTTTATGTTAGAGACGATGTTGTTTCTGATAGGTTTTGGTATCAATTGTACCTGTCTGCTTTCTTTTAGGAAATCCTTCGAAGTAGCTCACCTGTTCCATAAGAAGTGTACCTAATGATGATCACTTTAGCCATACTTCTATGCACCACAGCTGTAGGGGCCTACAATGGGAAAAAATTAGTCGATACTGAGCAAAAGTGCTCAGTATCGAGTGGTCTCTTTAATTCCAAATCCTTTGCAACTTTTTATGTCCACTCCTCTTGTCCTTCTAAGCATGTTGTAATGACCAATATTTTTAACTATTTTAAATTATTAAATTTAATGTGATTATTGGATAAAAATGGTTAGAAATAAAAATTTAATGATTTATTATTGTAGTTTATTAAATATAATAATTTTTTTGAAACAAACAATTCTGAAGATTTTGGCGATATCAAATATTGAAATGAATTCTATGTATTTAATGTGTTTGTTATCAATAATGGGGATTGAATAATAAATATTGGATTATTTAGATAGAAATGAAATATTTGTTGATAACTAAAATTCATTTGAAATTAATGGTTATTAATGTAATTTGTTGAAAACTCAAAATTGTTTAAATTTAATATTGCAATTATTTAAATAATTGAATTCTAGATTTAATATTAGTGGAAATGATATCAGAAATTGATTTTTTTTTTAAATATGAATGAAGGTTGTTAACATTTAAAATTGGATTTAAAAGTGAATAATTGGAAATTGGAAATTTTATATTATAATTGACGTGTAAAATTAGCCTTTTTGGGAACTATCTTAGATTTCAACCAAACCAGTTTCATCGGATCCGTAATAGTGAATTGTTGTAGGATTTCAAGTTTCATAGTGATCGGACTTGTCGTTTGGCCGTGCGAGCTTAAAATACGTAAAAATCAATTAATGGAATTTAAATTAATATAATTTGATTTTAAATTCTAACTTCTATATACTTTTGAATTGGAGTTTGAAACTAGTTCCATTGAGTTTAAAAATATTGAAAACCTATATTTCGATATATTGGATGACTCATTTTCGTTTCGAGAATGAAACGGGCTTTTCGGGCCGTTGTTATCGTTTCAACCCAAATCGAGCTGTCCATCCATTCTTATCCATCTATGTCTATATAAATAGATTTTCCCTCTAACCCTAGCAGTCAATTACTATACATACTTGTATTCTCATCTGCTCCTTCCTTCCTTCCCAATGTCAGACGTATCAAAACCCTGAATTCCCAATTCCAAATTCAATTCCAAAATTCAAACTCCGTAAACCCTATCGAATTATATACTTGCCGGAAAGATCTCAAAGAGCATAATCTAGATCTAAGATTCGTTTTTCAATTTGGGGTGTGCTATAACAAGAAATCGTTGAAGAAGTCTCGGCCGTTCATGTTAGGTTTTCACGATCACCGACGGATCGTCGACTAATCGACGATCGGAGGGCGCAATATTGTAAAGGGCGTCGAGCAGCATTCATCCATACTGTTACTTTGGTCTGGAGGTGCTTGGATTCGCCAGAATCGATGCGAGAAGTGGCGTGGTCGACCACGGCCTGGTGGGGTTTGGCGGCGGCTCGACTTGGGTGAGTGGGCGGTTGGACGCGGCGAAGGTGGTGGTGGGCTCCAATCTTGGTGGAGGCGATCGTAGGCATCGGCGTTTGGTTGTAAAGAATGGCAGTTTGTGATATTGTTCGTGCATGACTGTGCTGTTAGGCCTAGGGTTTTGAAGAGGTAACATTAATTACGTTTTCACCCTTCCATTTTATTTATTTAAATTTTAATTTTCAAACTTCTAATGCTAATAAATTTTGCATATGAACTCGGATTTGCGCACGGTTTTTTCCGTTAGGATCGTATCGAAATTTTGGGCGATATGAAGCTAGTTTGGCTGCATTTGGAGATTTTTGGAATTTGAGCATTCTTCTGGATTTTAATTCGACTAAAATCAATGGTGAGTGTACTCAAACCACTCATGAATTACTAAAATATTTTTGATGTTCGTTAAATTGAAATCATGAAGTGATTTAAATTTATTAGTTGTTGTTTGATGGTTTAAAATTGACATTTATATTGAATTGCATCGATAGTGTAATTTAATTTGATAGTTAAATTGAAATTGAAATTGAAATTGACATTTAAATTTAAATTGGAATTTAATTTGCTAGTTAAACAGCCGAGAATTTATAACTAGTAATCTGTTATGATATGTGACTGTTTTGGATGTTGATTTTGATGGATGTCTAATGATTGATATGTTAGATGTTTGTTTATGCTGATCTATTCCTGTTACTCACCCTGGATGTTACGGGCATCAAATAAATCTGAAATTAAATAAATTAAGAAATAAGTTGAAATGATATATACCTATGACATCTGATTTGGATTAAAATGATATATATCCATTCATGAAATTAAATTAAAGTTAAATTTAACTTATCACTTGGCCATCGGATAGAAAATTATATACGGACACTGTTGGTCGATTTTAAATTATTTTCTAAAATTGTAAAGCATGTTTTGATTTAATAAATTTGATTTTAAAATTTAATTTGAAGATTTTGTTTAAAATTTATATTTTATTTAATATAAGTTTTAAAAATCCAAATTTTATGATTTTAACCTATAAATTTAGTTTTAAAATATATAGTTTAAATAATGTAATATAATAAAAACACTTTAAAATTTTAATTTAATAAAATATTCAATATAGTTTTAAAAGATTTGTTTAAAAGTTTTATTTAAGATAATAAATATAGAATTTTATAATAACTTTAATAGATAAAAGATTTTTGTAAAAGATTTTAGAGTTTTGTAAAAGGGTTTGTAAGGAATTTATAAAAGTTTTGTAAGAGATTTTATAATGGTTTTATAAAAGGATTTTTATAAAATATTTTTATAAAGAATTTTATAAAGAGTTTTATAAAAGAACTTGTATAAAGGGATTTGGAAACGATTTAAAGGAATTTGCGTAGAAGTTTATGAAAAGGGGAAAAGTTGTAAACTGTTTTGGAATTTATAAATGGCTTTATAAACGGTTCTAAAGCATATAAATAAATTATAAATGGTTTAAGAGAGATTTATAAATTATTTTCGAAATTGATTGAAAGAAATCTTCTTCGGTATTTATGAATATATTTATACTTTGGGAATAAGTATATGGATATCTTGATATGAAGGTATAAACTGTTTTCTGGATTTATTATTAAAAATGTTTTGTAAAATGACTACGGTGTGAAATAAGCGTTTGGTTGTTAAAGAGATCGGGGTCAGATATTGTCATACTCTCTTCCAATTCCGAAACCACTTTAACAACTGTGCACGTGGTGGAGAATCCAGAACGAAGTAGGATGGTTTGGTGAATGCTACTGATAAGAGGTAAGAACGTAACCCTGACCTTCGGGTCAGCTTGATATGACTAAAACAAGAGCTATCTCGGGCCAAGTGAGGTCGCTCCTCCTATCGGACACGCTTCTTCGGTACCATATCTGTTACTTTGTGATTGATTGGTGGCCACCCTCGATTTGATTATGGGAGTATGTCTCGAGGTGGGCGGTAGTAGCAGTTATGCGTTACCACGAGTCCGAGCGTGCAAAACTGTAGAATCCTACCCTGACCATTTCCTCACATGCCTTGTCATATGCCTTATCGAGCCCACTACGATTTTGGTTTGTGTCATACCTATGGAGTGCTGCCTTATAGTCCACCAGTTTACGGTGGAGTTTATAGTACTGTATAGACTGCGATACTTATATAAAATGTGTTAAGGGGGATATGGGTAACATCTTAATGCTATTTTCAATATTATACTTTACTGATAGACACTACATATATAGCGTATACTACTACATATAGATAGTTTGACGGATCCTTAAGAGACGGAAAAATCCAGTAACATCTCTTAAGTTATTGTACTCACGTTATACACCGTATAGGAGATGAAAATCCTGTAATATCTCCGACGCTATTATAATCATTTTCCATGAGATATTGATTTGACTTACATGAGAATATTTTAATTCTGACTCGAGTGTTTTGTCTTTTCATTACGCTAGCATTTCAGTGTTGAAGACTTTATTTTGGAGGACAAGACGGAGTTTGATATATTATATTATTAGTAATTTTCCGCTGCATCATTATTGGTATGTCATTATTTGTACTCTGGTTGTTGTAAAAATCGTGTAACCAAATGTATATTATAAAATAGCTTCATGAACTGTTTATTTGATTATTATATTTTTTCATTCCACTGCGAGATTTCTGTGTTTTGTTTTTCCTTTTTTTCTCTTATTTTCTTATTGACCCCATTGACAATCCTCCCTTTTGAATGGTTTGAGTTAGACATGTGTGGTTTATTGTCGATTTAAACCATCCAAAAAGGTGGGTCGTCACATGTTTGCACAAAAAATGGACAAACACCTCAAAGTTGTATGATTTAGTAGATCTTATGTTGTTCTTAGTGATTTGGGTGATTTATGCGAATATGTGAAAAACAGGGGCTAAACTGTAAAAAAACACGCAGATTTATAGTGGTTCAGCCAGAATGTGCCTACGTCCACTTCATATGTTATTTCCCTTCTCTTATTTGGATTACAAGTACAAGGCTTTGATACAAGTAAAAGAAAGTTGTTTGAAAGTTCTCTCCGTGCTTGAGCTCTCAAACTTGTCCCCCATTATTGTCCCCCTGCCCCTCTATTTATAGAGTGAGGCTGGGGGTAGGGGTCTTGGAGGTATATAGCAGCTGGCGGGCCTGGGCTGACGCAATCTGGCCTGGTGGAGCTGGTCCGGTTTGCTCTGGTTCGATAGGAGCAGGTTGGTCCGGTGGTACTTGGTTCGGTGGGAGGAGGTGAGTAGGTTGGTCCGGTGGTTCGGTGGAAGTAGGTTGGTCCGGTGGTTCGGTGGAAGTAGGTTGGTCCGGTGGTACTTGGTTCGGTGGAAGGAGGTGAGTAGGTTGGTCCGGTGGTTCGGTGGAAGTCTGGTTCGGCTATGGGGATGGTTTGGTGATGCTTGAATAGGTATGGTCCGGTAGAGGCTGGTTCGCTCCTTACTTTCTCCCGGTGGCCCCTTCCTCATCTGGACTTGGTAGTGATAGAAACGTACCCAACATTTGCCCCCCCAAAGTAGGGCATATGCTGATATATGCCGTGCTTTGTTTCAAGTTACCCAATTTCGACGTTCCCCTTCGACTTCTAGTACCGAACCGGTTGGTCCGGAGGTCCACCTTCGTCTATAAGTACGGAACTAGGGCCTTTGTTATCTCCTACCGAACGAAGCAGACGAGCCAAATCAGTTGCATAGCCGAATCAAATTTTATCCTTCTGCCGAACCGCTTTAGCCTGCCGAATCAGGTACTTAACATCCCTTCGCTGAATGAAACTTGTGTGTACCGAATGAACTTTAGTTGTGAATGCCGAATGGGCTCATAGCATGGGTGCCGAATGAACTCTAGTTGTAAACGCCGAATGGGCTCGTAGCATGGGTGCCGAATGAACTCTAGTTGTGAATGCCGAATGAACCTTGAGACTCTGAATACCGAATGACTTTTAACCTTCACCTTACCGAATGACAATAGGAATTTGAGCATTTTGATTTTATGAGTGAAATTCTAGACTGCACACACTCGCTTCTTTACTTCCTTTATTCTAACGACGCACTTCTTTGTGTTTGCAGATAAATGTTTCGAAAAGCAGAAACTCGATCAGATAAAAAGAAGTCCTAGGGCGAAGGAGAATCTTCCGCAGTGCCCCCTGCTCAGCCGGGACCGGAACGTCACGGATCTACCCCGAGATCACTAGTGGACGGGTACGGCCCTCAGGAGCTTCTGAACTCCCCGCCCGATTGCTTTCCCAGCTCCCTTAAGGAGGAGCTGCTCGATGTCATCTCTCGTTCTTTCGGAATTGATAGGGTGCGCATGCGGTTGCCAGGGAGAGACGTTATGCCATATGACCCTCCCAAAGGGTACTTTGCCTACAGCAGATACCACTGCATGTGTGGTGCCATTCCGCCTCTTAATGCTTGGGTAGCCAGCTTCCTTACATCTCTAAAGGTGGCCCCATTCCAGCTTCAACCCAACTCCTATGCTATACTGGCGAGCCTCTTCGTCATCTTCCAGAGGAAGTATGGTCGTGCTCCTTCCAACTGGGAGATCCGGTACTTATACAATCTGAGGAGCTATAAGAAGGGGTCCCCATACATCAGCTTGGAGTCAGCTGTAACCTTCAAGCCGGTCTTGGATCTGTATTCCAAATTCAGCATGTTCAAGAAGGAGTGGTTCTTCGTCAGGGACGATTCTGTTTCTATTCGGCGTTTTACTTCTGGATGTAAGTCGATGCTTTATTTATAATCTCCATTCTAATTGCGATGCTTCTTCTCATACATTTTCATTTTTGCTAGCGACAGGTGGCTTTGCGGTTGTGGAGACTGATCGCCTGGTTCAGACGGCGACTGAGATAGAAGCTATCCCCGGGAGAGATAGATCAGCTGCCTACCTGATCAGAAACGCGACCCTTCTGGAGTGTAACTTGATCCTTCCACAGCAGTTAGTAGTCAAGCTGAGGGAAACGGCGGAGGAGAGGGCGGCTGCTCAGGCTAAGGGAGGTGTCACGATAGAGAGTGGTAAGAGAAAACCTTTCACAAAACCTCCAGCCGTCGGAGGTAAGAAACTTAAGAAGTCGGACGGTCCTTCCCCCAGCAATTGTCCACTTACCCAGGGGGAGGAAGATGTGGAGGAGGAGAGAGGTGAGGGTGGAGATGACCGGGAAGGTGGCGACGGTGGTGATGGCATCGGGGCCTTGCTTCCTGGACAAGCATGCGAGATTCAGGAGTGGACGGATGATGCATTCCACCAAGCTTTCGAGGGGCTGGACGGGGAACCGGCTCTGATAGAGAAATCTGGGAAAGCTGATAAGACTGGGACTGGTGCAAGCGAGCCTCCTTGGATTATTCCAGCCAAGGTGGCTCCGACGACTCAAGGTGAACTTTTGACTCCTGCGGGCTCCATTTATGATAGGGACTTAGGAATATTTTATGATCCGCTCCCGTCCTGGAATGAAATTATGGACTCATTGCAGTATCCTACTCCCCCCAGGGTTTGTACAACCACAGATGTGTTTTCTTTCTTCTTTTAACTTTTAATTTACCGTGTTTTCTCGAATTATGGATCAATGTAAGCTTGTGACACTTGTTCTTCATATCATGAGCAGGTAAAACGGCCAAGGCCTCAGATCTTCGGCACAGGCTTGAACAGTACAAGCTCTCCAAAGCTTCCGCCAAGCCGAAGACTCCGACCCACCGTTTCGGGGATGTAGTCGACTACCGTCCTCTTCTCGGGGTTATTGAAGAGGGTATTCAGAAGAGAAAGAGGAGTCATCCCTTATCCGAACCTTCACTCAGTCCCCAGCCCCCAATTCAGCCTCTTCATGATATCACAGAGGAGGATACTGAGTTCGCACTCTCTCCGCACCTGTCTGAAAATCCTACCGTCACTCGGATTGAACGTCCTGACTTGGTTCGGAATCCATTTGCGGGTCATCCTGACCTGGATCCAAGTTCCCATGATATTACTTTTGACGAGGTTACCGGTGAGCACCTTCTTCCCCGCAATCCCATGGTACGGGTGCTTGACGAGGCTAAATCCTTAGATCTCGATTTACTTACTGCTCGGATAATTACTATGGGAGGCGAGGCCAAGGCTAATTTTGATCGGGTGGCGGAGGAGACTAGGAAGCTGATGGGGCATCATGCCCGGCTGGTTAAGGCTGGAGAGGAGATTGGGAGTGCCAACATCCGACTACGATTGGTGGTTTCGGATAAGGCCAAACAGCTCGCTGATCAGGCCATTCAGATTTCTCGGCATGAGGCTGCTTCTGGACGACTAAAGAAAACCATGGAAGAGGCCAGCCGGGCCGAACTGCGGAAAATGGAAGCTACTTGCAAAGAACGGATCGACATGGCTATTGCCACGGTGGACGAGGTTCGGAAAGCGGATCTTGAGCAGGTAGAGGAGTTGTCCGGGAAACTTGAGGCTGCAGAGCTTGCTCAAGCCAAGTTGAGGGAGGAGATGGAGGCAATGCGGGAATCCCTTCTGGTTGACTGCTCGAGATACCGATCGGAGAGAGATGCTGCCGTTGAAAGGTTGTCGACTTCCGAGGCCCGGATGAAGGAGTTTGAGGAGAATGAGGGGATGATGGACGAAATGCTTCAGGACATGTACTTCCGAACCTGGAAGCAGGGCAACCTATCCTGGATGGATGATTATCCTAGGGTCATGGCTAAGATCTATCTTCGGGCTCTGGAGGAGGCCAAGGCCGATGCGGATAAAGATGGTGGCGTGGCCTTTAGCATGGATGTGGTCACTGCCCAGTTTGCCAAGGGGGAGAAGGTGGCGGTGAAGGAGGGTATGTGGTTGCTTGCTGCTGAGGAGGCAGGGGTGCAAGTAGATGATGACGACCAGGATGGCCAAGAAGCAGATGTTGGTAAGTCTTCCTTTTTAGTTTCCCCATTAACTTGGTTGCTTCTCCTTAATGAATCCCTTCTCTGTCTGGACAGGTGGGCAACAGGACAAGAAAAAAACTCCAATGCAGCCGGCCCCTTGATTATACCTGGAAAAACTCCTTTTGTGGACTTGACAGGGTTGTAGATGTTAGTCTTAAAACAGTAAAGTAGCTTTTAGGTTGTATTATTTTGCTACTTGTAATAAATAGCTCTATTCTTGATGTGTAATTCTTTAACTTAAGCTGATTTTGTCATCTTCCGAATGTTTGTTGCTATTTTGACATGTCGTATGAGAAATATAGCTATGTATATTCTTGTAATTGAATTGTGTTTGATGTCAGGTTCTGGTTTTAAAACATAATTTCATGACTTGCAATATTAGCGTGTGGTGTGAACAAATTATAGTCATGTATTTGTACACAAAAGAAGAAAATACCGCCTTTCATGTTTTAATCGTAGATGGCAGTTTTGAATATCTTGTATGACCGAGCATGGAACGCAGTCGAATGCCCTGCCATCCAATCGTGAGTCCCTACACCCATTGGCGAGTATCTCCTACTCTGCATCCTGTACTTTAGGGACTGTTATAGAGGATAGGAGAAAAGCTTTTTAAGTAAAATTGAAATATGTGAAAAAGTAAAACTTCCAATCATGGAAGGCCTTCGATGTGCTTAAGTTCGTGGCAAACGGGTTTTGTAGTCACTTTCCCTAGCTGTGGGTCTTGGAGACATTTGTCACCCATCTTACGCCTCCGCGGGGAGTTAATTCTTTTTTACCACAGCCGCACTTAAGACACATCGGAGCCGAGATCGCGCACAGTAACTACCCGGGCCATTATGGCCCGTAATCGTGGGTATTATTCGATTTACTATGGCCGGCTAGCGTGGGTGCCGATCGTCAACTGTGAACTGCCCCTGGCTGGCCACACCTTATGTTGGGGCTTATAATCGGTTCACAGTTGCCGGCGAGCCTAACGCCGTAATGAGCTGCCTCGGCTATAGTCGGCCTTCTCGGTGGCTTATAATCGGCTCATTACAGTTGGCTTTAAGGGCCGTCGCGAGCAATGAGTTAACCCGCAGCAGAGGGATGCTGGAGCAAAAGTGTCTCATTGGCGAGGGCATAGATTCGCATAGTACCTGTTAGGTTTTGCCCCGGTGAAGTTGCGCCGTGGAGTGCTTTGAGTGGAAATGCTATACGCATAGGATTTTTTTCAACAGAAAAGGATAAAGTTAACAAGTAGCCAAGATATAAAGGAATAAGTTAAAAAAGAGACAAGGTTTTTTAAAGTGGTTCGGCATGAAAAGGCCTACGTCCACTGATTCTCTTTGTTAATTCACTTCATATGGGCAGTACAAGTTAAGAAAAGTATCGACGGAGGTGCTGGATGTTCCATGCCCTCTGGAACACCTCTCCGTCCACTGTTGACAAAATATAAGCTCCATTGTGGAGATCTTTATGAATTACATATGGTCCATCCCAGATTGGGTCTAGTGCTCCGGGGCGAGGGAAGATTCGCTTGAGGACAAGATCCCCTTCTTGTAAGGTACGATGCTTGACTTTGGAGTTGTATTGTGCTGCCACTTTCTGCTTGTGGGCTGCTGTTTTAAGGACTGCATCATTTCTTCTCTCCTCAACTAGATCCAAAGACATGTGGAGGAGTTCTTCATTCTCTTCTGGGTTATAGTGGATCCTACGGTGGGAAGGCACAATGGTTTCAACTGGGAGCATAGCCTCCGATCCGTATGCCAAAGAGAAAGGAGTGTGCCCCGTTGATGTTCTGAAAGATGTGCGGTAGGCCCACAGTGCCGTAGAGAGTTCATCCACCCAAGCGCCCTTTGACTTTTCGAGCTTCTTTTTGATCAGAGTTTTCAGAATTTTGTTGACTGCTTCGAATTCTCCGTTTGCCTGGGGATATGCTACGGATGAGAAGCTTTTATGAATTCCATGCTCTCGGCACCAGTTGGCGAATTCCTCGCTGTCAAACTGAAGTCCATTGTCTGATATGATTTTGAGTGGGACTCCGTACCTACATAGAACATTTTTGATCAAGAAGTTAATAACTTTTGCTGATGATACTTTATTCAGAGATTCCGCTTCCACCCATTTGGTGAAATAATCAACTACCACTATAGCATATTTGGCCCCGCCTCGGCCCATCGGTAGCTCGTCGATTAAGTCAATTCCCCATATTGCGAAAGGCCAAGGGCTGGTCATTTGAGTAATCTCAGTTGTTGGTAGCCGCGGAATCTTAGCAAATTTTTGGCATCTGTCACACTTTTTGACAAAATCTAAGGCGTCCTTGCTTAAGGTGGGCCAGAAATATCCGTATCGGAGTATCTTTTTTGCTAATGTTTGCCCTCCGGTGTGATCTCCGCAGCTTCCCTGATGGATGTTGGATAAGATTTCCTTGGCTTCCCTCCCAACGACACACCTCAATTACGGGTTAGAGAATCCGCGCCGATAGAGGATGTCTTCTTGTATTGTGTAGCAGGATGCTTTCCTTAAGATTTTCTTGACTTCGTTACGCCCGTTGGGTAGTGTGCCACTTTGTATGTAGTCTCGGATGGGAGTCATCCAAGTTGCTTCTTCGGTTGCAGCTATCAGATTCACTTGCTCAAAACTTGGGGCCAGCTGCTTTGAGATGGTTACTGCCCCAAAGATGGTGATGTCTCTCACACTTGCTTGCTTTGCCAATTCGTCGGCCTCTCGGTTCTCTTCCTGAGGGATGTGTTTGACTAAGTAGTGGTCCAATCGGCTGAGAAGTAACTTGGTCTTCTTTAGATATGCTATGAGTCGTTCTTCTCGAGCTTGGAATTCTCCTAGTATTTGATTAACAATAAGTTGAGAATCGCTATGAAGACACAAAGAATTGGCTCCGATTTTTATGGCAATTTCTAGTCCAGCTATCACTTCTTCATATTCTGCATCGTTGTTGGTGGCAGCGAACTCCAACCTTATAGCATAGTGCAGTTTGTTTCCCCTGGGAGTGATTATTACCACGCCTGCCCCCGAGCCTTGTTCGTTTGATGCACCATCCACAAAGAGATTCCACTTGATATCTTCTGCTATTTCCAATTTCTCCTTATCTTCGTTGATAGTGAATTCTGCAATGAAATCAGCCATGGCTTGTCCCTTGATGGCGGTGCGAGGGTGATAGGTGATATCATACTGACTTAGTTCAATGCACCATTTAAGTAGTCGCCCAGAAGTGTCGGGACGATGGAGTACCTGCCTCAGTGGTTGATCAGTCAGAACTTTGATGGAATGGGACTGGAAGTAGTGACGCAGCTTTCATGACGTGATTAGTAAACAGTATGCTAGCTTCTCAAGTTTAGGATATCTGACTTCTGCCCCAGTAAACCTTTTGCTGACGAAGTAAACTGGCCGCTGCGTGCGGTTGTCTTCCCTTACCAAGGCTGCGCTTAGGGCGTGAGATGACACAGCAAGGTATAGGTATAATTCTTCGCCTTCGCTTGGAGTCGAGAGTACCGGTGGTTTCTAGAGGTGTTTGATTAGGTTAAGGAAAGCGGTTAAGCATTCGTCAGTCCATTCGAACTTTCCCTTGTCTTTCTTTAGGGCTTCGAAAAAGGGGACGCACTTGTCCGTCGCCTTGGAGATGAATCGGCTTAGAGCGGCCACTTTTCCATTCAAACTTTGCATTTCCTTCCGAGTGGAAGGTATCTTGATATCCCTTAACGCTCGGACTTGTTCAGGGTTTGCTTCTATCCCTCTGGCATGAACGATGAATCCTAAGAACTTTCCTGATGACACTCCGAAGGAGCATTTTAGTGGATTCAACTTCATTCCATATTGTCGAAGTACTTGAAACATCTTGCCTAGGTGGCTTACGTGATCTTTGGCTTTCCTTGACTTTACCAGCATGTCATCCACATATACTTCCATAGTTTGTCCTATTAGCCCTACAAACATCTTGTTGACGAGGCGCTGGTAGGTGGCTCCTGCATTTTTAAGTCCGAAAGGCATTACCTTATAGCAGTATAAACCCCGGTCGGTGATGAAACTAGTGTGGTCTTGGTCGGGAGCATGCATAGGAATTTGGTTATATCCTGAGTATGCGTCCATAAAAGATAGGAGCTCGTGCCCGGCTGTGCTGTCTACAAGTTGGTCGATTCTGGGAAGTGGGAAGCAATCCTTTGGGCAGGCGTCGTTTAGGTTGGAAAAGTCAATGCAGGTTCGCCACTTCCCATTAGCCTTTTTTACCAGCACCGGGTTGGCGATCCATTCCGGGTAGATAGCTTCTCGTATGAAGTCATTGGCGAGTAGATTCTTTACTTCTTCATCGAGGGCTACTGATCGCTCTGCCCCCATACTTCTCTTTCTTTGTTTTACAGGCGCCTTGGTAGGATCAATGTTTAATACATGGCATGCTATGTCGGGGGAGATTCCGGTCATGTCAGCGTGTGACCAAGCGAATACATCCAAGTTGTGGCGGAGAAAATCGATGAGTTGTTCCTTCAATTCGGCTTTTAGTTGGGACCCAATTTTCAATAGTCTACTTGAGTCGTGCTTGTCTATAGATATAAACTCCATAGCCTCTGCAGGCTCGGCGGTGGCCTCCTCCTCTTTGTCCCTAGGGTCTAATTCATTGAAAGGGTCACTGGTATATCGAAGAGGAGGGGCTTTCTTTAGTTGCTATGCTTCTAGACTTTTTGTGCAGAGGGCAATCTCTACAACCTTCCCTTTATCCTTCCTGTGGTTGTTGCGAAGTTCAGTCACATAGCAGTCTCGAGCAACGTCCTGGTCTCCTTCCACTTCCCCTACTCCATTGTCTGTTGGAAATTTCATCTTTAGGCACCATGGGGCTAGGACAATTTGAAAGTCAGACAAGGCTGGTCTTCCTAAGAAGGCGTTGTAGGCCGAATGGTTTTCTATTAGCATGAACGTCTGCTACCGTACAATAGAGCGGGGATGGCTTCCAATCTCAACAAAGAGGTCCAGTTGCCCGAGGGGCATCTTAGCATCCCCAGTGAAACCGTGTAGTGGTTTATCGCAGGGAGATACATCCTTCATTGATAGCTTCATTTTGTCGAATGCGTGTTTGAACAGGATGTTTACTGAGCTTCTAGTGTCTACCAGGATTCGGTAAACTTCGGTGGGACCAAGTCGGGCAGAGATGACCATGGGATCCATGTGAGGGTACTGCCTTCCTTCTAGGTCACGCTTACCGAATGTGATGTCATTACTTTCTTTCCGCTTCAGGTGGCGCTCTTCTATAACCGAATTGACATAGTCTTTATTGTCTCTAAGCGACTTTCTGTATCTTTCCATCTCTTTCCAGCTTCTGTCTGCGATGTGCGGTCCTCCTGAGATGGTATGGACCACTATCTTCTCTTGACTAAAGCTGCTAGCATTGCGGTTTCCTCTGTCGGCCCCCTGTGAGGGTAGCCTTGGGTTTTCATTGGCAGGAGCTGGGGTCCTGTCCTGACCTTTTACATAACGTTCCAGTTTCTTCCTTCTAATGTGTTCCTCAATCAGATCTCGGAGATGATGGCATTCGTTGGTATCATGCCCGTGAGATTCGTGGAAGCGGCAGAACTTTCCAGACTTCTGTGCGTTATCTGATTCCTTCTTGTATGGTGGGCGTTTGTATCTAACTTCGCCTTGGGTGGCAAGGAAGATATTTTCGACGGTCTCGTTCAAAGGAGTGTAAGTGTCTAATCTTGGTCCTGGCCGATATAGGCGCTTTTCTCCCTTCTTGCCCCCAGCATTGTCTCTGGAATCATTTCTTCGAACGTCCCTTGCCACAGCAGGGGCGTTGCCATGGGTTGTCTTATTTTGCTGTCCTGACTGCCCCTCAATGGCAGCATCCTCAAGCCTCATGTATTTCCCGGCTTCATGGAAGAAATCGGGTAAAGTAGCTGGTTTTTCTTTTGTCAACCTTCTAGTAAATTTAGTGTCCGGATGCACACCACTACAGAGGGCCATTAGGATAAGCTTCTCATCGGCATCTTGGACTGCGGCTGCCGCGGCGTTGAATCTGGTTAGGTATTGCTGCAGCTTCTCTCCAGGTTTCTGTTTGACGCTGGATAAAGAATAAGCGTCCTTAGGTTGCTCCACATGAATGCGGAACTGACTGATAAATTTTTCCTTCAACATTTCCCACGAGCTGATGGATCCCTGGGGTAGATGACAGAACCAGGAGGTAGCAAGATCTGCTAAGAAGAGCGGAAAGCATTTGCACAGTACTCCCTCTGTCGCCCCACTCATGAGCATATGTTGTGTGTACCTCTGTAAGTGTACAACGGGGTCGGAGGTCCCTTTGTATGGTTTCATTGTTGGCATCTTCCATTCTCGGGGGGTGATAGCAATTTCGATATTATGGGCGAAAGGGCTGGTTACCCTAGCGCCTATCCCTCGATCTCTTTGCTCTCGTTGCACACACTCTCTGAATAAGCGTGCCATCCTTTCATCAGAATTTGGAGCAGATATAAATGAGTTTGGTTCTGTCCTGTGGGATTGATTCCGTCCAGATGACCTGTAGGGATGGTATCGTCTATCATTCCTCATATTTTCCAGTGGCTGCCTTTGATCTTCTGGGAGCATGCTAGGGTCAGCTACAGTTGGCCCTTGCCTTGATCTTCCCCTGCCGGGTTCTGATCTAAGCACTTCCTCGGGTCCAACTTCGGGCTGGACTCTAGCTCGGCCCCATTCACTGGCGTTTCCGTGGTTAGGTAGTATGACAGGCTCAGCTACAGTTGACCTCCGTCCGGTACCTCCCCCGTTGGGTTCGGTACCAAACATTTCCTCAGGCCTAACTTCGGGCTGTGCTCGGTCTCGGCTCCTACCATGGCTATTTCTGTCGTTAGCTCCTTCGAAGAAGGAAGACCTTTGTTGTCTCTGAGATTCTCCAGACTGGGACTCGCCCCATGATTCAGTGTTGCGGTTGGATTCTTTAGCGTCCCTTAAGCGTGACATGAGATGGTCCACCAAGGCTTCCTGCTGGGACGTGAAGCGGTTAGTTACTTCAAGCACAACTCTGTCCAAATCTGCCCTAGTAATTGCTGTAGGCTGTTCTGTGGCAGGAGTGGTTGGGTTAGCCTGTCCTTCATTTGTTACTGTTGCTGGGGGAGGACGATTTACTTGATTCGTGACAGTTGGATCTGGAAGACTGCTGGATGCGATGTTTTTTTCTTTGTTAACATCTTTTCTCTGTTTGGGAGGCATGTTTTCCAAGTGGCGGACGATGCTGTTAGGAAAACTCGTTAAGTGGATGAAGCTGAAGCTTCGAGCTTCTATTTCTCAGTGAAAGCACCAAAAATGTTTGCACAAAAAATGGACAAACACCTCAAAGTTGTATGATTTAGTAGATCTTATGTTGTTCTTAGTGATTTGGGTGATTTATGCGAATATGTGAAAAACAGGGGCTAAACTGTAAAAAAGATACGCAGATTTATAGTGGTTCAGCCAGAATGTGCCTACGTCCACTTCATATGTTATTTCCCTTCTCTTATTTGGATTACAAGTACAAGGCTTTGATACAAGTAAAAGAAAGTTGTTTGAAAGTTCTCTCCGTGCTTGAGCTCTCAAACTTGTCCCCCATTGTTGTCCCCCTGCCACTCTATTTATAGAGTGAGGCTGGGGGTAGGGGTCTTGGAGGTATATAGCAGCTGGCGGGCCTGGGCTGACGCAATCTGGCCTGGTGGAGCTGGTCCGGTTTGCTCTGGTTCGATAGGAGCAGGTTGGTCCGGTGGTACTTGGTTCGGTGGGAGGAGGTGAGTAGGTTGGTCCGGTGGTTCGGTGGAAGTAGGTTGGTCCGGTGGTACTTGGTTAGGTGGAAGGAGGTGAGTAGGTTGATCCGGTGGTTCGGTGGAAGTAGGTTGGTCCGGTGGTACTTGGTTCGGTGGAAGGAGGGGAGTAGGTTGGTCCGGTGGTTCGGTGGAAGTCTGGTTCGGCTATGGGGATGGTTCGGTGATGCTTGAATAGGTATGGTCCGGTAGAGGCTGGTTCGCTCCTTACTTTCTCCCGGTAGCCCCTTCCTCATCTGGACTTGGTAGTGATAGAAACGTACCCAACATCACAGTTGGTTTCAGAGCTTTAGTTTAGCGGTAACCTTAGCTTTGTGGGGTTTGACTTATTAGAGATAGGGTAGTAATACCCTAGAATGAGTTGTTTGAGCGTATATATATGAGAGCGCGTACTTGTAAGTGTTATAAAATATTTTATATTATGTTTACTTACCATTTGAGTGGTTTATGAATTCTGGTTGGTGCATGGGACGCCATGTTATCGATAGGGGTTTCTAAACACTTAAACGAGACGAGTCGACATAATATTGTTTTAAAATAAGGTAAATGAAATAATTTTACCTAAATTATATTTTATATATACAAAATGATAATTTTAAATGAATGTTAGTTGTTAGGAGATGATAATATTTAGTTATCATCGATTATTGGTTGAATAAAATAAAAACGAATACTTTGTGAATTCTATTTCACGCGTTCGATAATTAAATTGAATTGAAAACTAATTACAATAAGAAATTGTTTAAAATAACAAGGTTGTAAATTAATGAAATGTTTGATAATAAGGTAATTAAATTTTATAAGTATATTTATAATATAGTTTATAAATAGAAAGGACATAAAAGCTAATTTTTTTTGAATTTAAATCCTTTTGCTTTCAAAATTTGTTTTCAAGCCTTTAAAAATTAATAATAATATTATTTGAAATTATTTTGTTAGAAATATATTTTAAAAAGATTTTTGAAAGAAAATAAAAGCATTGAACTCATTTAGTCGTTGGGAAATAATTCTAGGGATGGCTGCAGCATCGCCAATATTCATTTTCGAGTTTCTGAGTGAGAATTGTACCAAAAGAAAGTTATTTCCAGTTAAAATAAGTTTTGATTGTGAAAATATTCTAAGTATGATTTGATAAATATATAAAAATAGTTTTGAACTTAAAATTTGAAAATAGTATGTATAAGAAATAAGTTATAAATTATAGATTTGAACAGGAAAGAAAAAATTTAAATTTTAAAACTGTTGAATATTTTGGTTTAGCAAATAGAGGAAAATTTGAATTTGAGGCATGAAATAAAATAATTAACATAAGAAATGTTAAATAAATTGAGTTAGTAAAATGAAGAAAATAAAATGAAGTTTAACTCAAGAAAGCTTAAATAAAAGTGAATCGTTTTTTAAATGAATTAAATAAAATAACGAAATGAATTTAAGGTGAATATATAACTTATAGATGTGAGAAATATTAAGGTAAAACAAATTCAAATTTTTTCAGTGTGAATGATAAGAAAAGGAGATTTTTTTTAAAAATAGAGTTAAATAAACCGAGTAATGGATTAAATGAAATAAATTTAACTTAATAAAGATTATATGAATTGAATTGGTTTTGAATGGAACTAAATAGATTAGTAAAGTGAACTAATTCCACTTAAGCTATAAAACGAATTAATCGTATGAATACGAACTTGAATTATAAAATGAAATGCAATTTGAATTGTGAAAAAAATTAAATAAAAATAAATGAGTGTAAGTAAAAATTAATATGAGTAATTGAATTTAATTTTAATTGGATGTAAATAAATTAAATGCAAATAGAATGAGTTTTAATAAAATTGAATGGTAACTAATTGAATATGAAATAAGTTAATGGAATAAATTATAAATTGAAGTTAACTTAAGAGAAGTTGAATGAATTGATTGTGATAAAAAGAATTTTTTTAACATGAATTGAGTTATAAAATAAAATTTACTTAAGTAAAATTATTAATATGAACTTGAATGAATGAAATAAACTAATGAAGTGAACCAATGGATTAATATGAACTTAAGCTATGAAATAATAATAACAATAAATATCATTTTATAAAATGTTTATAATAAATATAAACGGTTTTATGAAATGGTTTATAAATGATATTAGTATTAAAGAGAATATACTAAGTGATAGTGAAATAAAATATAAATTAAACAAGGTAGAATAATTTTATAAATGGTTCATAAATGAATTTATATGAAATATGTTAAACAAAAAGTGGAACAATTGGAATTTAACAAACTGAATTGAATAAATTAAATGTGAATGGAATAGATGTGAATAAATTTGAAGTAAACGGATTAAATGTTAATAAAAATTGGGTATAATAAGAATGAAGTGTATAAATTTAATATTGACATTGGAAATGTAAATTTTGATAATTTGGATTTAATTAGATGAATATTAATAATTGTTGAATGGTTTCTTTTGTTACAAATCATTGTTATAACTGTTTGATTGCATATGATTGTTGTATGTTGTATGTTGTATGTTGTATATTTGTGCTTGTTTCTATGATTTGGATTCAACATTCATGTTATATAATTCCATTAGACTCATATATATTGCTAAATCTTTTATAAGTAACTAATATTCTAATTTGGGTTGAGATAGGTACATACGAAGACCATTTGGATGTATACGCGGATTATATTTTGCTTTTGCTTGCTTAGTACGAGCGAACTCACTCGTATTAATAATAATAAGGTACGTTGGTCGGATTACATACCGCACTTTTATATTTTTCCCTACAGGATGCCTCATCATTGAGATGAGATATATATTTGATAATATTTGGGTTATATATCGTATTGTGAAAAAATTTCGATCGAGCCGCGCAAAGGAGACTGCCAAAATTTTCCGTAAATCTGGGTATTAGAAAAATTTTGTGGTTTTAAAAATTTTTATAACTTGTTTTTATAAGTAAGTTGTAATTTCCGTAAACCAATATCGGAGTGGCGTAATATAAGCGCTGTAAAAGTTTTGTAAATAAGATTTTAATGTTTATAAGGATTATTTGAATAAAATATATCGAATGTTAAATTCCGTACTTAACCTCTTTTCGAGGACGAAAAGTTTTGAGTAGGGAAGAGTGTAACGACCCATATTTTTAACTATCATAAATTATTAAATTTAATGTGATTATTGGATAAAAATAGTTAGAAACAAAAATTTAATGATTTATTATTGTAGTTTATTGAATATAATAAATTTTTTGAAATAAACAATTTCAAAGATTTTGGCGATATCAAATATTGAAATGAATTCTATGTACTGAATGTGTTTGTTATCAATAATGGGAATTGAATAATAAATATTGGATTATTTTGATAGAAATGAAATATTTGTTGATAACTAAAATTCATTTGAAATCAATGGTTATTAATGTAATTTGTTGAATAATCAAAATTGTTTAAATTTAATATTGCAATTATTTAAATAATTAAATTCTGGATTTAATATGAATGGAAATGATATCGGAAATTGATTTTTTTAAAAATATGAATGAAGATTTGTTAACATTTAAAATTGGATTTAAAAGTGAATAATTGGATATTAGAAATTTTATATTATAATTATGTGTAAAATTAGCTTTTCTGGGCATTGTCTCGGATTTTGACCAAACTAGTTTCATCGGATCCGTAATAGTGAATTATTGTAGGATTTCAAGTTTCGTAGCGAATAGACTTACCATTTGGCCGTGCGAGCTTGAAACGCATAGAAATCAATTAATGTAATTTAAATTAATATAATTTGATTTTAAATGCTAACTTCTATATACTTTTGAATTAGGGTTTGAAACTAGTTTCATTGAGTTTAAAAATATTGAAAACCTATATTTCGATATATTGGATGACCCATTTTCATTTTGGGAACAAAACGGGCTTTTCGGGTCGTTGTTATCGTTTCGACCCAAATCGATCTGTCCATCCATTCTTATACATCTATGTCTATATAAATAGATTTTTCCTCTAACCCTAGCAGTCAATTTCTGTACATACTTGTATTCTCATCTGCTCCTTCCTTCCTTCCCAATGTCAGACGTATCAAAACCCTAAATTCCCAATTCCAAATTCAATTCCAAAATTCAAACTCCGCAAACCCTATCGAATTATATACTGCTGGAGAGCTCTCGACGAGCGTAATTGTAACAACCCTAGTTCCAGTGGGTCCGGACTTTTCGCGAAAATGCTAAAACCAAAATCCACTGAAGCCCGAGTTGGGTGTCTGGTATCCTGCAAATAGGCAAAGATAAATATATCAGAGCTCAAATAAATATCTCACAGCGGAACTGAGTAAAATATAGTAATAAGCAAATACTCACCAAGGTAATAACACTTTCTAAACAAGTGTCTCAAAGCTAGAAAATCTCTTCCATCAATCTAACATGTGGGATGATATGAGGAGCGGGTCAGAACTAAAGTTTTGGTGAGTGGACAAATTATACACTTCTAAGCATAATTCTACATATACCGTTCTATTTCCATTTTCTATTATATTAGGTTTATTGGGTTTATAATACTCTCGCCTCTATGTGTGAATCCTACCCATCTACTCCCTAGTAGATTAAGACCTAATAACCAATATATATGTAACTACATGCCCAAAGACCGCATCGATCCTAGGTACTACCCATAGTACCTTTCGTATCCCCCTCGAAAAGGACTCCATCGTCTCGCTACTAGAGCGTATTGTAACTGCATCTGTAAAGGACACCTTCGTGAGGCCTACAATACAGATGTTCCGTCGTCTACTATGAAAACGTGAAACTGCATCCGCATTATCTTATACTAGTGCCCGTACATCCATAATGTACCACCCAGTGCATACCTTGAGGAATACACGTAATCGTTCTGTCTACACCCTGAATTCCGTCAACAAGGTGTACCTTGTACGGAACTCAGTCGAGGATTTTCTGTATCTGTAAAGGTCCACTTCGTTAGGCCTACAATACAAATATTCTACTTAGTATGCCTCTTTTCTCATCGTGGCTATGGCCCTATGCAGCCCCCCTCAACTAATTGAAAGACCTTTCAAGAGCTAAGTGGCTGTACCCTACTGCGGACAATCTAAACATCCAATTGGCTGTGCCCCTCATCCAGGGTCTGGATAGTGAAGGAATCATTGGCATGTTGGTTTAACTCTAGGTCTTTCCTGAACTAGCTTTGACTGATGATGGCTGATACCCGCATACGACTATCCTTATGGGTCATGCCCACTATAACCTACTCGTAAACAAGAGTACGGTGTCATATGAATATCCTACTCCATCATCAACCTTTTGACTGCCTACAAAGGTCCGCTTCGTTAGGCTTGCAATGCAAAAGCAGTCAAGGAATACTCTCTTGATGGAACACCTACAGACCTGCCTCTGGGGGTGCAGCTTCGTTAGGCCTACCCCAGAGGGCCATCCTAGAGTATCCTCACATCCTGTTGAAGTCTCATACTTCCTTCTAGCCCAAAATAACTAAGTTGGACGTGCTCTTTCTGTACTAAAAATCTGCGACGAACTGCTTCGTTAGGCTCTTTATCCAGATTCTCTTTGGGCTACTCAAAATGCATCTTACCATTATATTAGACCCTAAGTCTAATCTTTTATTATGCATTTAGTTAATTTTTCTTATTCTGTTGGCTACTTATTTACCCTAATCATCATGTCCAGCCCCACCCACGTGTGAGACCATTAGTCCTAGACCTGAAAGGGAATGCCGCCGGTATGGGCCACTACTATTATATTTTTGCTTATTAACTTAATCCAAGATCTAAGTTTGATAAAATAAGCCTCTTATATTTCTTTCTGTTAATTATAACCTACGTGTTACAATTATACTTGCAATTGTCACTTTTATATTCTTTTCTTTCTTTTATAACCTACATGTTATAAATGTAATTGCAAGTGTCTCTTTTCTATTCTAGTCTATCTTCTTTTATTATGATACTAAATTCTCTTTAGTTCTCTTATATTATATGATAGTCTTAGCTTGGGACTACGTCCAACTGTCACAAATTACTTATCATGATCACCGTTTTACTTTTTATTCTAATATTTGTGCAGTAAATGCAGATCTAGTCATATTTTCTGCTTATTATTTCTAGTCTTGTCAAATATTTAACTTGATTGTTTCCTCTTCTCTAATTTCTTTAACGCTTCACGTTATTCTCTTTTATTCTAGGAAGTAGTTCTATTCTATTTAGTTGGTTACAAAAACTATACTAAAATCCATTTCCATGTTTTAATACTAAATAATGCCATAAACAATAACTCGCTGCAAGATATTTCTTTTATTGTTTCTTTAATTGTTGGATAAAGCAAAATACATCAATGTCTCTATTTTGCACTAATTCCATTTTTCTTGTTTTTATTCTTGCAATTACATTTACCATTTTTCTTACAATATTAACTATGGAAATGTATTTCCTTTTCTAAACCAGCTAACTAATCTACCACTAACTTCCAAATCAAGTTATTAGATTTCCCCTTTTTATTTCATTCTCCGAGTTTGAACATAATTTATTGTAAATTTCTCACTTTTAGGCTTATGCCTTTTTCTATAATTTTTAAGCCTAATATTACTTATATTTAATTGGATTCCTTTCTTTTTCCATATAAATAACATTTAAATATTAGTATACTTCTCTTATAAAATTTAAGTTTCAACATAACTAACTAGTAGAACTAATTACTGAAATTAGTTCAAATGCTGAATTAAAATATTTAACGGGAATCTAACGATATTATATATCATCAACATAAAAGATATATAATTTAAATCCACTCACCTGAAAGGAAAACACTCCAAATTCCAGATCTGATTTTTAGTCCAGTTCTATTATCCATAGCCTTCCTCTTTGCAACCCTATTTAGATCCACAAACCGGAATTTGTATGGATTTATAAATCTGGATCTAATTGAAGAAAAATAAACATTCAAACTAGAAAACCAGATCTGAAAACTCACCTCACGCGGACGGCTTAACTTCGACATCTCTTCTCTAGATCTACAGTTTTTACCTCTAAATTGTAAATCAGAAAACCTAAATCTAATATATTTGATTTCTAAAGAATTGGATGAGAAAGAAAAGTGACAGGGCTTCTGCACCCATTCATAAAATTACGGGTTTGAAGGCTAGCACTGCACGTTTATTTATTGAGAGCTAAAGCAACGTCGTCCGTTTGTTTAAAGCGATTGAAATCTAGCCATTAAAAACAAGCAAAATGCGTCAGTTTTGACATGTCTAGCCTTTTTGTTTTATACGTATTAATTTATTTCCTCTATTTTTAAATGTTATAAATTATTAAACGTTAACTTTTAACCATTGCCTATTCATTCTAATTAATTTACATAAATTGCAAATTTAATTCCTTTTATAACACATGTTTATTTTGTAATTCAAACGTTGCTAATTAATGTAAATTAATTTCCTTCAATTTCTGATTTGATTAACATTGCCCACTAACGTTAATTAACTACCTCTAAAAGATTTATTTAAAAATTTAGTTTAAGACAATAAATATAGGCTTTTATAATAACTTTAATAGATGAAAGATTTTTTTAAAAGATTTTAGAATTTGTAAAAGGTTTTATAAGGAATTTATAAAAGATTTGTAAGAGATTTTATAATGGAATTATAAAAAAAATTTATAAAATATTTTCCTAAAGGATTTTATAAAGAGTTTTATAAAAGAACTTGTATAAAGGGATTTGGAAGCGTTTTAAATGAATTTTCGTAGAAGTTTAAGAAAAGGGCAAGAGTTGTAAACTATTTTGGAATTTATAAATAGCTTTATAAACGGTTCTAAAGCATATAAATAGTTTATAAATGGTTTAAGAGAGATTTATAAATTATTTTCGAAATTGATTGAAATAAATCTTCCTCGGTATTTATGAATATATTTATAGTTTTGGAATAAGTATATGGATATCTTGATATGAAGGTATAAACTGTTTTCTGGATTTATTATTAAAAATGTTTTATAAAATGACCACGGTGTGAAATAAGCGTTTGGTTGTTAAAGAGACCGGGGTCGGATATTGTCATACTCTATGCCCATTCCGAAAACACTTTAACAACTGTGCACGCAGTTGAGAATCCAGAACAAAGTAGGATGGTTTGGTGAACGCTACTGGTATGAGGTAAGAACGCAGCCTTGACCTTCAGGTCAGCTTGATATGACTAAAACAGGAGCTATCCCGGGCAAAGTGAGGTCACTCCTCCTATCAGATATGCTTCTTCAATACCATATCCATTACTTTGTGATTGATTGGTGGCCACCCTCGATTTGATTATGGGAGTGTGTCTCAAGATTGGCGGTAGTAGCTGCTTTGCGTTACCACCAGTCCAGGCATGCAAAACGGAAGAATCCTACCCTGGGCATTCCCTCGCGTGCCTTGTCATATGCCTTATCGAGCCCAGTATGATTTTGGTTTGTATCGTACCTATGGAGTGCTCGCTGATAGCCCACCAGTTTACGGTGGAGTTTACAGTATTGTATAGACTACGATACTTATATTAAATCTGTTAAGGGGGATATGGGTAACGCCTTAATGCTATTTTCAATATTATACTTTACTGATAGACACTACATATATAGCATATACTACTACATGTAGATAGTTTGACAGATCCTTAAGAGATGAAAAAATCCCGTAACATCTCTTAAGTTATTGTACTCACATTATACACCAGATAGGAGATGAAAATCCTGTAACATCTGTGGTACCATTACACTCATTTTCCACAAGATATTGATTTGACTTACATAAGAATATTTTAGTTCTGACTCGAGTGTTTTGTCCTTTCTTTATGCTCGGGTCAGCCTGAGCATTTCAATGTTGAAGACTTTATTCTGGAGGACGAAGACGGAGTTTGATATATTATATTATTAGTAATTTTCCACTGCATCATTATTGGTATGTCATTGTTTGTACTTTGATTGTTGTAAAAATCGTGTAATCAAATGTATATTATAAAACATCTTAATGAACTATTTATTTGATTATTATATTATGTCATTCTGCTACGAGATTTCTGTCTTTTGTTTTTTCCTTCTTTTCTCTTATTTTCTTATTTACCCCATTGACAATCCCCTCTTTTGAATGGTTTGAGTTATACAAGTGTGGTTTATTGTCGATTTAAACCGTCCAAAAAGGTAGGTCATCACACATGTTCCCAAATCCTTCAATCCTTTCATCTTAATCCCGACATCCATATTCTAGTGGAAACTTACTTGGTCAAACAGCTGTATAACACTTACCCTCCAAAGGATGCATTCATTAGGAACAAAGCGTACTCTGGAACAATATAAGCATTACCATTATCCATGTACTTTCTTTGGTTATCCAAGAGTTATTTCGAAGCGTTGTTTTCATTTTGAGGATATCCGTTCAACTGCTTTACATAGTAGAAATTCCATTCTCTATGATAAGGACAAGATTTGTGCTCTAGGGATCGTTCCATGCCTTAGCCAAGTGTGCTCTTCCTTTCTCTTGCTTTTTTCCTTAATTTTGGTTCAAATTTTCAGGTCGGTATGAGTGCATCTTCTCGGTACCGAGTAGATTTCTTCACTGCTGAGCACTATAAATTTCAGGGACTTAGAAATTTTTTCTCACTTTTTATTTTCTATACATGCTCGATTGCTTTCTCCTCGACTTCCTTACCTATACTAATTACTTGCAATCTTTTCTTAATTATTTGAAACCAATCACCATTGCTTCCTTGTTGTTGCAACAGCCTACCAGAAGTCATCGCCATCACCAGAACTCTACCACCGACACGTCGTCGAATACTACTCCCGTCAACTCAAACAACTCACCATCGATCTCCTTTTCTTCCTAGTGTGAACCCAAATATGAATTATCCAAGGTTAGTGGTGCTTCCTTGTTACAGTGATGGGCGATGGTGGTGGTGATTCCGATGGCTCTTGATAGGGGATTGATTGGAGCAAGGACGAGTCGGCTTAGGGAAGAATTCATGCCTGATCTAAGATGAATTTGGGTTCAACTCGGGGTTTGCACAGGTTATTCCTTAGGAGTAGCTAGTTGCTTTTTCTCCAAGTTCCAACATTCCGTAGTTCTTTGGCTAATTCCTATCGAGACTCAATTAATCACCTATCACCGATTGAATGCCAATAAGACGATTCTCTTTCAAAAGAATGGTCGTATTGAACGTGTCTATCATTCGAATAATCCCCTTGTAAATCATGTCCAGTTATTGCACATCCTATGTTCCTATAAAAGAAAATCATCTGAGTCGCTCAGGATAACGTTCCGTTAACGATTATCCAACGATAACGAGTAAGATCTGATGCACAGTTCAATCGTACGACATGGATCGTATTTCTAGCATGAGCAAGCTATCTACACAGGATGGTACATTTGTCGTGTACAGGACACAGAACTCATACTGCATAGTTAACACTTTCACTTGTCCTGGTCGATGCTCGAAATCCAATTGGTCAAAACACGTGGGCATCCGTTGGATTCTAGACGTCATTCGCATGGGTTTAAATTTTAAATAAAACATACTTGAGCTTGTTGAATGCCAAGTTTTCCTGTCCAAAATGATCCGTCAATCGCCTCGCTTCTAGATAAGTGTCGAGGCATCTACTCCTCCCGAAGCTGATTCTACTAATGCTCTGACCTCGACCACTACACCTTATAGACCTAAGCGTTCGATCACCGGTGAACTTCAAAGAATAATTGTACTAGTCGAAACAATGCAGGATTTTCCTCCTCCTTTAAATGAGTAAACTGGCTTGTGAGTTCTGGATGATTCGCCTGAACAGGTGCCAATAATCCTAACAGCTAAGATGCTCTAGAATATATGCAGACAGCGTGGTCCTGAAGACGATGTGCTTCTCCCAACTCAAATCCAACAAGCGCACAACCCTCCAATGGGTTATACAGCATTCAATTGATATATGTGCATGAGCGGCGCTGTTATGCCATTTAATCCATTCTTATGCACGATTGTCCAAGAACTTGGGCAAGCTCCATCCTGAGTTCATCCTAATAGATATGCTCTCTTGAGTTCCTTATACGCGATGTTCATGAATCGATTTCATTAGCCTCCAACTTTCAACGAGCTAACTTTTCTCCTGAGCTTCAAGCAAAGGTGTGGCTCACCATCTTACACGATCATCGAGGCCTGGTGCCGATGTAAAGTCATATAGATGCTCCACAACAAATGCTTGTATTTTAAGAATGAGTGCTTCGTTCGCTGTTTGTACGGCTTCGATTGGCCATGGTTTTTTGGTAGTAAGTTTCTATTTCTCTCATTGTTCTAGTACTTGAATTTACGTTGTCCAAGCGTTTAACTCTTAATCCAACTGCTTCACAGGTATTTCTACTTGAGATACCAATAGGGCAGATATCTTGGAGGCTCTGATGGGAGTTGGCTTTCAGCATCATAGTACCGCATACATTCTAACAAATGAGAACCTTTGACGGTGCAACTTGCTGCATCCTAAATGCTTTGCTATTGTTGCGACCACTCCTTCTAGTAGCTCAATAATACCTACCCGATCTACTGCACCCATTTGCGGCTCCGACGATAATCTTCAAGGGGAAGTTGAAGGTCTGTCGGGTATTGAAAATGTTGACATGCCTATCGAGAGGGCAACAGAGGAGCCTTCTGTTGGTGGAATTCCAAGAGGAGAGGGTGAAAGGCTGTAACGCCCCACTCTGAGACCCACTGTAACAAAGAGTATTACAGGGGTAATACTTTCTGTTAAAGCGGAGAATAGAGTATAGTGGAAGCGACCATTTGTAATCAAGCTATAACTATCTACTGAATACGTCGAAATGATGGTATCTATATTTTTTTCTCAAGTGGTTCGACATATTCGGTAAATACTTATAACGAAATTACAAATGGCTAAAGATCTATCAGGACAAAGCATAATAACATAATGAAATAGCATCACAGAACAGTATCACATAACAGCATAGAGTCTCAGAACAATACATCGTCAATACAGATCCAAATACTATGAGTGGGTACAAAGCCACTGCCCACACAAGTGAGTCAAAAATATGTACATATCAAAGTCTGAATAATAACAGAGTAGCGAAATAGTGGAAAAATAAAAGCGCTATCTATCAGCATAGCAGATAATGTCCAAGCGGAAGCACAGAAGCTAAGTCTAGAGACGTAACCTGAAACAACTCGGTCTGACCCGAGCGAAAACACTCGGGTCAGGCTAGCTAAACAATTAGTAATACTGAGATATATAATAATGCGATACATAAATGAAACAGTACTTTTTCTAAGAGAAGAGTATTTTGGACCACATGAATATAATGACGGTCCCTAATCATAAATCAACAGTAAAAATCTCCAAAGAGAATATCAGCACCAAAGTGTTGAATAAATAAAATCGCCTCATATCATCAGCGTAGCCAAAGCTATATAAAATTGCCCATAGGCAATAATCCCAAGAATGACCATAGTCTGTAATCAATGCCCAAGCAAAGATCGATGCTCCAAAGAGAAATGGGGATATACTGAAAAGTCAATGAAATCAAACACTGAAAAGCAGTGTCCAAAGACACTGTGAATCCACAAGGTAATCGCACTTACATCGTATGGTTCCACAGAACCAACACCGAATGGCGGTACTCGAATTGATATAAAAATCATCAGATAATACAAGTATAGCACGTGCACCGACCGGAGTCGTTATTGCCAAGTACTGTAGAGTTGTGATCGATCACTCGCACAGATGCGGAACGCGCGAGACGGCGAGATCCTTCCCAGAAGGATAAAGGCCCAGAGGCACACGCCGAAAAAGTAACTGCTCCATAGAACAGGTGTCCAGAGACGGTTGCCCAGAGGCGTGGTGACCCAGAGGTCCAGTACTGGCTGCCCAGAGGCTAATGTGTCACAAACTTCTTGGAGAGGAACCCGTAAAGTGTTAACAATGAGTCCCATACCCCACGTTCGCACTAAACGATTTACTAACCAATAGCAAGCTCACATTCCAAACAATAAAAAGTCCACCTCGTATCATCGGTAAACTAGACCCAAAGGTCAAAACGATCAATCGAATAGGTCGGGGATTAACCGGAAAGAAAATACACACGGTTCCATAGGCCGGAGATTTCCTAACCGTTTAAGCACCTTTCCACTTCGCTCGACGTGCTAAAAGTGAGTGTGAGATTTTTATTATAGAAAATAATGGTTCGAAACGGATTTATAATTGATTTTGAGAACACTTTAAAACGGCTTTTGAAAACTCTCCTATTATGGAGTAAATAGTTTACTAATTAAAAATAATATTATATAATAATTTCGAAAGCCATTTCGAAGTGAAAAATCCTTTTAAAACCTTTTTATAAGGCCCGTGTATGAAATCCAGAGACAAATCTCAAAGAAATCGATAAAACCAGAAAATCACTGAAAATATTCCAAGTGTTGGAAAATAGTCCAAAACTGACGCGAACCCAAGTTCGGAAAATTATTCGGACCAGCAAACTGAATCCGAATGGCCTGAAATTTTTAGGAACGTAGTCCGACATTCCTACTTCAGAACGCAAAAAGAATTACTTGATTTCGACTTGAAACGAAGAAACGACGTCGTCTCAAAGTCGGACAAAAATCATAAAACTCTACTGTGTCAAAACAGTGCAAAGGTCCCACTTCGACGACATGGTCGAAGGGTCACATGAACTCAGATCTTGATAAAAATTTGCAGGAGCGTAGAAAAGTACTCCTACTTTGATATGCAACAAGAATCGTTTGGTTCCGACTTAAAACGAAGAAATGACAATGTTTCAAAGTTGGTCCGACGATAACTGAAAATGATCACTATTGTAAAACAATTTCTGGGTGCTACTTCGGCAATAGAAACAAAGTATCTAATGCACCCAGATCTAAACCAAACTTTGCATGGTTGAAGAACTCGACCTCATATTTTTAACGAGGCCAATAACAATGAAATCTGACAAAGGACGAGCCCGGTATGGCGTCGCAAAGTCGGGGTTCTGTGCTGAAAACAACGGGAGCAAAGAGACTAAGGCCTGTAGTTATGCACTAGCAGACCAGAGATGAAAAACCACAATTTTGGCATAGTAAACTTCCAATTCTGACAAGATGAATAAAATAAACGTTGTAGCTTAGTTTCTAAGCTTTTCGAAATGACCAAGATCGTCAAATTCTGATCGGGGATGAAAATTTTATGACTAAAACAATTCTCAGATCTAAATTCTATATCACTGTCGTTATGCTCTCGGGACAGTGGTAAGAATGCACAGTTTTGACGTAATTAACTTCGAAATTTCATGAAACTCAAAACATGAAACTTTTAGCCCTAAATCTATGCTTTCCAGAACATCCAAAATTATTAGATTTGAATAAGAAACGAGTAACTTATGGCCAAATCAATTTCAGGTTTTAAATTTCTCAACCCTGTAGTTTGTTGTCAGGTCAGCGACAAACAAACGTGATTTCGACCATTCAAACCTCAAAATTAGGCAAAGCATAAAACATAAAAGTTATAGGCTATTGAATAAGCTTTCCAGAACATCAAGAAAATCTTAATTCCGATTTAAGATGAATGAGATATGCCTAATTTACTAACAGCAATAAACTAATTATAATTTCAGCTAGCATATATTACAAGCACCTTATGTGCACACCCCAAAATGAAAGCAAAGATGATCAAAGAGCTATGATTCACATGTTACATAATAAAACATGTGTTACTAACTGATTACCGAAATCAAAAGATGATTAAACACATATTAGAAGAGATTTTTAGCAATATACCTCTCTAGAAAGCAACAAAAACTACTATAGCATCAACCCAAGTTAGCAAAAGATGATTAGGAGGCTATAAGATCAAAAAACACATAAAACATGTGTTACCAAATAAATTTTAGAAATGAGAAAGATATAAAAATGGATTTGAGGTGGGTATTTGCATTACCTTTGCATAGAATGACTTGCATAAGCTAAAACTAGAAGGAGATGAAGATAGAGGCCATTTTTGTTATGAAAGCTTTAGGAAATGATTAGGGTTTTGATTAGGGATGAATGAATGAGGTTAGGAGAGTTTGAGATAATTTATAGAGGAGGTTTAGGGTGGGTTATTGGGTTAGGTTTAGTAACCCAATAAGAAGAGAGTTATTTACATGTTTCCAAAAATTAGTCTAAGTGTTCATTTATGTTTATAAAACTCATTTTTCTTAACCAAACCCGTTTTAAAATCTCTCCTAAAATGTTTAACTTCCCAAAAATAACATTTTATCCTCATTTTAAAATCCCATATTTCCCATTTAATTAAAATAGCCTTTTTCAAATAAATTTTGTTATTTCAAATCCTTTTATGCTTCATTAAAATAAATAAAAATCCTAACTTTTATTTATTAATTGGTAATGCAAATCCCGGGTTGTTACAAAGAACCATAATGCAAAGATAGTAAAGACGAGGGGAGAAGAATGAGGAAATAAGAGATGATAGAGAAGGAAGGAGAAGAAGAAGAAACAGCCGAGGAAGCGATAGCGAATACGACATTAGTCCAAATGAAGACAAATCATTTGGTGAGACATCTCCCAAAGGCACTGAGCTTCCTACCTCGCCTCGTCCAAAATGTGTAATTATTAAGTCTCCGAAGAAGGCCAAAGAAACGAGCATGTTGCCAATAACTGATGTGACTCCTCTGGCTGAGTCTTTTGGAGACGTCTTTGCCTCCTTCAGTGACTTTGATATCTCCATTGGAGATCTCTTTAAGGATGGTTCTCCAAGCTTCAACTTCCTGTCTGGGGGTATTCTAGATGAAGTTGGCAAGACTCCATCTTTAATTTCTTCCAAATACGGCCTGTAGAGTATTTAGTGGTGTTATAGGCACTCTACAATACACTAGGATCACAAACACACATCCCTACATTCATTTGCATTCCATAATTCCAAAACTTATACAGTCTCTCTTCTTACTTCAGGTACCATGGCAAGATATAGATACGACAAGCTCCAATATGGCATTGGAGAATCGAGAGGGCGGACTTTTAACCCATATTTGTCTTGTCCTAGCTACCGCAGAGAGCATGAGACCGAGGGAGAGAGAGCTAGTCATAAAGAACAAAAGCGAAGATCAAAGGAAAACCGCAAGGCTGAAGGAGAAAGAAAGAGGGGGCAAGCTGAAGAAACGCATCCTTATGATCATAGCAAGCGACATAATGGCTTGCATAAACTCCATGGCTCCTCTTCTGACATTCCTTTGCCCCGCTCTAAAACTCAAATTCCTACTTATAAACAGGCCTCCACTTCTTGCTCCTTGACCATAAACATTCCTCCTCATTCCAAAGGAATCTCTGCTCCTCCAACTCTTATTCCTGCTCCATCATCCTGCATCCAGGCTACTTCTCCAGATCTCTTCTTGCAGGTATCATGTTTGACAGTGACGTCCAAAGCATTCCAAAGGAAGAGGCAGACGAAGATGTCTAACGGGTTTAAATGCTTATTGACTAAGGCTACGACGGGAAGAAGCATCGCTACACCCTCTCCAAGGTCAATCGCATTAACCATATGAGCATCCAATCCTTTGAATCCGAGAAAAAGACCTACGATAGCCTCGTCGAGGGGTATAAAGGAGACATAGACAAGATGAAGGTAGAAAGAGATGCCGCTTTAAAATCCGAGTCAAAGGATAAAGCCTAATGGATGAGATGAGAAAAGCCCATAATATAACAACTCTGCTTTCTACACCGTAATAATACATAAATTTAATTAAAATAAAAATATTCAAATTTGATTTTTTATAGTTATTATTTTGAAAATAAATTCTTATTTTTGAAGTTTAGTTAATAAAAGATTTATTTTTAATAAATTTAATATATTAATAAATTCCTTTCGGATAATATATTTTAAAATCGAATAAAATGATTAAATTAATATAAAAATATTTGTAAAGCACAATAAATTTTTATATATTGTTGAAATGGTCAAAAAATAAATTTATTTTATAATAATACAATGAATAATTAATTAAAATTAAACAAGATTGAAATATATTTATCAATACATGTCAAAAATAAAAATAAAAATTTAAAAGTGAAAGAAATTAATTAAAAAAATTAATTAAAATTAAATTGAATTAGAACTTAAAGCCCAAGCCTAGAATATTCCTTCCTAATTTCTATCTTGAGCCCAAAACCTCACCCTAACTCAATTTAAAAACCCCTTGTAATAACCCGCATATTTATCAATTTATCATTTAAATATTTTATTTAAATATTTTATCGTTAATCGGATTTTGGTCCGAAAAGCTACTTTTTGCATACGGTCAAATTAGGACTCGAGACCACCCCCATTGAGTTTAAAATGTCGTTTGCGATCTTTTTGAGTATAAACTTCGATATGTTTGGAGCTAGTCAAAAATTTGACCATTTTCACTTTGGGTTTGGGTTTGGTTTAGCCCTATGTTTTAACTTAACACTCCAAACTGAAACACCCTCTTCATTCACTCCCTCCCCCTCTTCATTTCAGTTCTAAAGAGATTAATGGTGAGTGGAATGGGAAATTAAAATTCTAAAACCCTAGTTTCCATCTACAAATCAAGTTCTAGCTCCAAATCAATAGAAGAAGCTTTGGTAAGTCTCCTCTTCTTCTTCCCCAACTCACTCTCTTATCAATTTCAGAAATTCCTAAACCTAATTTAGGAAATGTTTCTCTTTTTAGCTTAGAATCAAGCTTGTTGAGTTGGGATTGAAGAGAGATTGTCATTGCCATTGCTCTATAGCTTCTTCATACTTGTTCTTGTGCATAAAGGTGAGATTTTTATCTCACATCTTAATCTATATTTATCTTCGATTGTTAGGTATGAATTCCTAACACTATCTCATGTTCAATTGCTTTTGGTTTGAATTGATTTGGCGAACCTTTCAATTTTTGATGTTTTGAAGTCAAAACTTTGCATCTCCTTGCTTTGAATTGTGAACATGTTTTTGGTTGTGAATCGGAGAGCCTATAGGGCCGTATTACCGATTGACAAAAACCCCGAACTCCATCGCTCGACCGGGTGCAAGTGTGGGAGAGAGTTTGCTCTCCCACTAGGCTGAAAAACGATTTCAGCACGTCACCAGACGTCTGCAGGTAGGCTCAGACGTCTGGAGACTGTTTCAGGTAGTTCCTGAAACTTGCTGCAGACGTCTGAGCATATACCCCAGACGTCTGGAGTCTGTGAACTGCTCTATTTTGCCTGTTTTTGCCTATTTTGTCTCGAGATTTCAATTTCCATCGATTCAAGGTTATCCGATAGGTCGAACCCCGTACACCTCTGCGTAGGCGATCTTATCCGAAAAACAATCAACAGAATTTCTACTATGATGGTTTTGGGATTGATTTCTTTGGACTTTTCTCACGTCTTCGAACGTGAATTTATGTGATTCGATTCGTTTCAACAATCGTTTTGTGACTTGTCACTTTAAAAATATAAAGGTTTCAATACTAGTAGTAAATATCAAAACTCTTTCATCAAAACATTTTCAACTCTATCTTTAATACCAAACTCGTTTATAAAACCGTTTTTCCAAGTTATTAGTATATACAAACCTTTACCTCATTCGTATGAGAAAATATAATTAAACGGCTTAGCAAAACAAGTGGTATGAAACGCTTGCATTTACTTCGTCGGTTAATTTTTGGACTTGTTCGATTGAACCTTTTGTGACAATTTTCTAGTGAAGATTTACAGCTTGTTCGTAAATATTTAAGTTAAGCAAGTGGTTATGGGACATGAAGCTAAACTCATATATTTACTAGCTTGGTGTGATTGACACTTCCTTATGATCATGACGATCATTTTTGTGATTTAGACTAGCGATTGAGCGATGTCTCTTTGTCTGCGAGGGAGACTAGACTCCGCTTTTGTGATGTTTCACCATCACCTATATGGGGTAGCACCCCATGGTCTTCGGGCCATTCCTGTGTGGAAATTTAATGGATAGCTTCCATGAGATAACTTCTCATTCCTGTGTGATACGCGTAGGTGAGTTTTCATGCTCCCATTCATGTGTTAGGCCTCCCCCCCTTTTTCATGTGTTTTCTGGATTTCTGGTGATGATTTCTGGAATTTTGTGCTTCACCAATTTTCATGATTTTCATTGATATGATATCAGTTTTTGTGCATTGGTGAATTCATGTGTTATTGACTTGTTATGAATACAAGTTTAGGGTATGATACCCTATTTTATCTTTGAGAAGATTCTTGTGATATTGATTGATCTCTTGTTGATTATCATTTACATACTTATAGTAGTATGTCGTTATGGTTGTTACATGTTCATGCCATATTATTTATCCTATACCTTATCATTTGATATTTATAGCTAGACTGATCCGTTTATTATTTTCTTATAAATAATACTCGGGTCAGACCGAGATGTTACAGGTGCTTCTGCTTGACTTCGCACCAGGGGATCTATTACTCTGACTTTTGGCTAACTACTTAGTTTAGTAGTTTTTGGATGTATACATTTGAGATATAGACTTTATGTTGTGTACTTATTCTTTTGTATAGCACGTGATGCTATTCTTTTGTATTATCGTGGATCTTTCTGACCACTACTCTGATGTACACTTTCAAGTGTTGTATATTTATATTCATATCTTCTTCTGCCTTTGTGATATGGATGTCTGTGACTGATTTATGTTATGATTATTTCTATGTTTGTTTACGAAGATTATATATAGCCACCGTGTGATAGCTTTGTGTTTGTATCGATATGTTGGATTTCCTCTTTAAAAGATATGCATTCTATTCTATCTGACATATCGGTGCTCGCACAAAGAAGTTACAAGGATGGTCGCCCCTCAACAGCCTTATTCTCCGTGCTAATTGACAGCACTACATCGTAGTGTTCTTGGTTAGCGTGGGCATAGAGGTGGGGCGTCACACCCCTCCTTCTCAAAGCCAAACCATTTTTGCCGAAATTCCTCTCACACTTTAGAATTTTCGAAAAATCACGTAAGAAAAAAAAATCGCATGATTCATCGTAAGCTTGGCATCGGCAAACGTCGCCGGTTGAGGAAGGTGGCCTTGTGTGTGACGGTTGTGATGCACACAAGCTTGGCCACAAACTTCGATGCATGGCTCAAATCTGGCTATGACATGGAGGTTTGCTCCAGGCAGCTGACACCGGCAATTGAAGGAGACGCCTGTGATTGAGGAGGTATGGCTATGCTGGCATCTGCAAAGCAGGGATGATGGCCACGATTTTTGGTATCACGTGGTAAGTGGCAATGTTGGTGGTCGATGAAGGCTTGAGTAGTGATGGTGGCTGATAGAGGGAAGTTGGATCGAGTAGCGATAACAACGTAAGGCAGAAGTGGTGCAGTGGAGGAGAACAGTGATAGTTGCTGGTTGCTCAAGCGTCGTTTCGATGAGTTTTCATACTCACATCGATATCGATATCTATATCTAGTTGATTGTTATATTTATCTCATATATTGCTTGAATTGGTTATTTGAATAGACTGTTTGGTATATTGGCTTGGAATTGGTTGATGTGAAATGATTGATTGTTCGTATTGGTTGGAAGTATTAATTTGCAATCGGAGCTCTGTTCGATTGCGAACTGAACTTTACATCTTTGAATATTGATATGTGTGCTTTTTATGGATGTTTTGTTCATTTTCCTTTTTTAAATGATTTTTGAAAAAGTTTTGGAAAATTATTTTAAGGATTTAAAATAGTTTAAAAGTATTTTATAAATTATTTACTAAAAGATTACTTAATTTAACTTATTTTTTGTATTTTAGAGATCTATTATAATCATAAATGTAGTTTACTTTGAACCATAAACCTTTATTGATCATTATTATATATATATATATATAAATCTAACTATGGTTTTCAAATCAGTATTTAGAAATTATATATATTATCTAGAAAATATGAAATGATTTCTAAAGCGTATTCAATTGATTTTAAAGAGTATTATCAATAATTTTGGATGTAAGAAGGAGATTTTGGATAATATTCTATAACTTGGAAAAAAATAAAATCTATTTTGTAGATTATAAATTTAGTCGCAAATATTTTATTATTATGGAAGATTATGAAATGATTTTAAATGTTATTAAGTGATTTTAATTTAGGATGTCAATAATTAGAGTATAAAGTAGAGTTTTAAGTTGTAATCCATATTTTTGAAATAAAATGAAATTTATTTTGAAGTTATGAATTTATTTAAAAATAGTAACAAACTAAAGAAAATTGTAAAAAAACTTCTATAAGATAATAGATATGTAAAGTGATCTGGAATGTTTTAAAATATATAAATATAGATTTTGAAATGAATTTTGGTATTTAAATCTTTATTTTGGAATTATAAAAATAAAGTTAAAGTACTATTCGATATATAATATATTTTAAAGGTTTTTATTAATTACAAAATATAAAAATTGATCTAGAGCTTTTATTTAAATTTATCAGAAAGAAATTTATTGTTGCTTTTAAATAATTATTTAAAAGTTTGTATAAATTCTAAAAATAAATAGTAATAATAAATAATTTTCTAATTAATATTTTAAGTATTTTAAAGTATACTTCATAATTTATATTATTATTTATGAATTATAAAAATGTGTTTTATATATATTTAAATATTTGATTTATATTTAATTGTTTAAAGAAAGATTTAGTTGAGCTTAATTATTTTAACATTTCTAAAATTAAATTAGGATTTTTTTTGTATAATTTCTACAATTTTCGATTTCTCATTTTCCTATACTGGTTTATAAATTATGAATGATTCACAATCGATATTGATTTGATTTGCTGTTGATACTATGATGATTCTTATTATTTCGAGATATCTAATTCTTTGTGATAAGAAATCTGAATAAATAGAGTTATAATACAGTTTGGGATAGGGCATTCGGTAATATTTCTTTGGTTATTCATTGGACTTGTTATATAGAATATTTGGAGATTGAGTGTAGTTTATAAGCAGTGAACAAACGAATTAGTATCATGTACTGGTATGGGACACTGTTGTGATATTTATTCAATTATTCATTGTAAGTAGATAATACTCACGTGATGGGAGTAGTATTATGAGATGTACTTACGTAAGGTGATGCTCATAGGTGCAAGTAGGGTAGATACCTTTATATTTATTGATATTGTGTGCCACTATCATGATATACTCCTATTATTAGCACTGGAGAGAACCAAATGGCTAGAATCCACCCTAACGGCTTGATCTTGGTGTCGTGTGCCAAATTCACGAAACCTTTATTGGATATTTTATTTAATGCGCATCACAGGATTTGGGTTAGGTGACCCATAGGGTATGTGCCCTATATCACAAGATTTGGGTTAGGTGACCCATAGGTAGGTGCTCTATAGCCCCTTTTGTCGCATACGCCAGCAGTCTGTTACCTATAGGGGCGAAGCAGGGATGTGAGCAAGGCTACACGTTGATGATCCATTGGTGGATATGAGTCATGATGTCTGTCGAGATAACCGAAGATTGTAGGAGCAGATCCGGTTAGGTGATCCTGGGCTCCTGGAGCGGACATATGGCCACCAGTCTCCCTTTTTGTTCTTACAGAGTGGTAGATCGACATATTCTATTAATCCACCTCACTAAGGAAAAAGATATGGGTTAGGCGACCAAGGGTTAAGCGACCTACACGTTGATGTATATATAACTTTACTTGGGAATTTTATCCATCGTACACTCATTTCATGTCATAATTTATTCTGATTTATTCATATATGAGGAGATAAGATTATATCTGGTTAGGTGTCTAGAGTATACTGGATTCTCGTATCTTTTATTGTATTTGATTTCTTTGATAGGTGACCAATATTTATATTGATGTCGGTATTCCATTACTTAAGATTGAGAGTCATACTTGAGCATTATTGTTAGCCTAATTATACTTGAGGACATATCATATATGATGATTTATAGACTTTGATGATGAATCTAGATATGGACAATTCACCCATTTGACATTGTATTGAGTGTATAATATTGATGTGGTTTTATATGGTTAATAACATCTTTATGCTTAGCTTCATGGTTATTGCTATTTAATTATACAATTGGTCGTATGTCGTTAGTATTATACTATGCATGTTCTATATCTATATATGTGTTAACCTTTATATTTAGATATAGTCCGACCCACGTGTTATTTAAATGATACCCAGGTCAGTCTGAGACATTTTAGGTTCAGGGACGATGTAACCAGCTTGTGTTTTCTGGGCATAGAGGAGTCTATATATTCAGTATTGTAGATTATTATTTTGTTTTGTATAGTCTCTTATGTATATATCATTTTATTGTACATTGGAAATACCTTGTATATTTTTGTATTATATATTATCTCTGCGATTGACTTTGTGATCTCTGACATTTACTATAGATTGCGTATTGTTCCACCCTAGAGGCACACATGTTTATTACTTTATGTCGACACTAAGGAAGTATAGGTGAGTTATTTATTTAATGTTTAAATACGTACCAGTGTTACCCTAAGGGAATATTCATGTGTGTACCACATATCACCTCATTCTCCGTATTATCTGATAGTATTACTCGATAATACTCTTGGATAGTATAGTTATAGAGGTAGGGTTTTACACAGACCAACGTAGAACTTGTGCTAAAAGATCTGCTAAAAACTGTGCATAAGGACAATGCTGCATTGAAAGCTCAAATTGCCAAGCAAGGCCTGGTCCTTACTACTAAAGAAGAAACATCCTGGGCTAGAGAAAAACCATTGAAGAGCAAGCAGTTGAGATTCAAAAGCTTCGTGTGGAAAACGATAAGCTCAAGGAGAGTCTACTATTTGCAAAAACTAAAAACTTGGATATGAAAGTTTTTATTCCTTTTCCATGCAAGAACTAAAGACCTAAAAGGGGGAATGACAAAAGATAGGGGAGAATTAAACAATACTCACCAGCAATTCTTTGCCAATGTGATTCAGTTTAAGAATCTAAAAAGGCCAAGGAGTACATATGTCACCACCCTTGCTGATGCTTGGGAGGAGGTGATGCATCGTTCGGAAGTAGCCAGTGAAAGCCTCACCGAAGAAGAACTGATGGCCAAATACCTCGATGCAGATAACATAGATAAACTTGTGGAGGGAAAGGCCATCGTGGCTGAAGAAGATGTTGCCGCTGTTGTTGCTACTGTCGAGGTTTCCACTAGCCCAAGTGCATCGGGTCAGCCTGTATCACCAACTCAAAAATCCCAGTATCCTTTGATAGATATTCCTATTACCACATGGGCTAGCTCTGAAGCCACCAAGATCATTCCGGTATTCGCAATAACCACATTTTTGAACCTTATATTCCCCTCCCCGTCGATCAACCAATCCAGCTGTCACCCGAAGAAGGTGAAATTTCTAAATCACCTGCTTCAAAATCGAGTCCGGTTATGTTTCATCGGTTTTCAAGAAACTCCCATTCTCGCACGAATCCATCTCTAGCCTTTACCATTCATTTTGCCAACTTGTAGGTCATCCACATCTTCCTACTCCGCCACTGCATGGGACTTACTATTTCCATTCCTTTCCCAAGTTCCATCCAAGGGCCTGATTCCGAGAAGATATCGGCTCTAGAGAACCTAGAGGATGTATCCTTGCCCCTAGAGGAAGATGTTGCTATCAACCGTGATGTAGATCTAACCAATCAAATCACTATGGCAGAGAGACTGGAGATTGAACTTTCCAATGTCTAAAATGGAGCTTGGTATTGAAAAATCTATTGGTTCTGCACCAAGAAGCCCTTTTGCTAAACTTACCTACTCATGCTGATGTCCCTCAAGATCTAATCCTATGATGCCCCTACCAGGAAGAGTGATGAGCCCCACACTATAACCAAATGACAAACTACCCAATCTGAAGGAGTCATTCCCGAAGAAGGGAAATCCAAGGGTGGACAAAAGCACTAGAGGCGACCAGATAAATCTTGCCACAAGGGCAGTAAGAGAGGGAAGAACAAATAGAAGGTCCCTAGGACTTTCGGGTAAGGTGGTTCATTTTGTTATTCATTTTGCTATTCTTTTTTATGCAAATAGGCGGTATTTGTGTGGGGACGGCCCCGCTACCTTTTTATATAAAAGCTGAAGTAATGAAAGATCACTTTTTTTTGCAATCTTTCTTCAATTTTACTATTCCGCTCTTTTAAATTCTGTACCTGTTTATGTACCACTACCTACAATATAATATAATTGCATGTGTCGCAATTTATCCATATTATACATATTTATTTCCATGCAATGCTTTTGTTTACTGCAACCATGTGCATATAAATAAAATTCCTACGATTGCTATAATTACATTCCATTCCTTAGCCTCGTTTAGAGCTGCTGAAGTGTTCTATTCGGCGAAACTGAACTACAGTTTTTATTCAACTTCGTGGTTATTCCTTTTCTGTGCTAAGTCAAATTTCCTTCAACCGTCAACAAGTTATAAACAATTCAAGTTTCTTCCTAATACTTATTTCTAAGGAATATCTATTCGAATGTCTAATTCCCGACGTTCCCAATTTCACCGACAATCGAGCATGATTGGAGTTCCAATCATATGGGAAAATTATTTGATTGCCCCTAGTCACATTCTCGGCCTTGATCTTGGATCGGAGGAAATTGATAGTATCTGTTTTCAACCTTTGATGACTATGCTCAGTCATCCTCGGCCAAATGCATCCCATTAGACTATAAGCACAGTCTGAGAACTGATGCTTGTGGAAGCCTATCTCCCAGTATCTGCTTCTAGTCTCACCTAGTTTTGGGTGTCGACTTTAGTATCCACCGGCCGGCCTCACCTACCCTCAGCCAGGCTTATTTTGCCAAGATGCAAGCACAATCGTCGGAATTTTAATCATGCAACAGTTTTTATTTCCAAAAACTGGTGCTTTAACTATCCAGTTTCGAGCATTCCCTCTTGACTTCTCCTAGTTTCGGGCAACAGCCAATTCCTGAAGGTCGGGTTCAAATTATTTGATTGACCCCTATGTGGTCATTCCTTCTTGACATTGCCTAACTCTGGGCCATGACAAATTCCTAAAGGCCGGGGTCAAATTATCTGATCGAGCCATATGTTTAACCTCCCCATCCTAATCCTGGACCAAAGGAGCTGGTACATTTGGATCGAATCATCTGATCTACCCAAAAATAATACTTCCTGGCCCCGATCTTGGGCCAGACGAATTATAATAGTTTTCAGATTTTGGGATGATAGGATCGAATTATTCGATTAAACCTGACGATTATCCTCCTTAGTCCTAATCACGGACCGAAGGTGTTTTTACCTAATTGTACTGCTAATCGCACAACATAAATTTTTTAATTACAAGAACATAGTTCCATTGGTTCAAAAAGCGAATTTTATTCATAAATGAAAAACATGGCAAGTCCTGTCTTATTAGATTACCCTCATAATCCTTGGGTCGCTTATTTGCAGGAATAACCTAAATAAAACTAAGTATAATAGTGTAGCAGTAAATTGTTGTTCCATGCCCATGGAATCGGGATTCCATCATCTGTAGCTAGTTTGAATGTTCCATCTCTAAGCTTTTGTTCAATTGCATATGGGCCTTCCTAATTTGGGCCGAAATCCCCCGTAAAGGGAACCCATTTTAGAACAAGATCCCCTACATCGAAAGTATGATTTCAAACCTTGGCGTTAAAGGTCGTGCTACTCTTTTCTGGTGAGTAGCTACCATCAATTATGCCTCCTCCCTTTTCCCATTAACCAAATCGGGGGACTTAAATAAGAGTTCAGTGTTTACCTTTGAATTATAAAACCTTTTGTGATGAGAAGGGACTTCTAATTCTATCAGGATCATCGCCTCCAATCCGTAAGCCACAGTGAACGTTGTATGTTCAGTCGCAGACTTGTGAGTTGTCCTATAAACCTGTAGTTCCGATGGAAGCTCATTGACCCAGTTACCTTTGGCCTTGGTTAACCATTTATTCAATGTGGATTTGATGATTTTATTCACCGCTTCCACATATTCATTCACCTATGGGTATGCTATCGCTGAAAAGCTCTTTTTCGATTCTATACCGATTGTAGAAATCTTTGAACTTGATACTTTTAAACTAAGTTCCATTATATATTAAGAGCTTTTGTGGAACTCCAAACTTGTAAATGATGTTCTTCATTATGAAATTGATCACCTTTTTCATTGTGATCATGGCAAGCCGTTCCGCTTCGGCCCACTTCTTGAAATAATCCACCGTAATTATTGCATACTTAGCTACTCCTTTTACTATTGGTAACACATTGATAATGTCAATTCCTTAAACCACAAATGGAAAAGGGCTAACCATTTCTGTAAGCTCTGTCAATGGGGCTCTTGGAATCTTTGCAAATATCTGGCAACGGTTGCACTATTTCGTGTAACTAGCTACATCTTGATTTATCGTTCACCAGAAATATCCATAGCGAAGTACATTTTTTTCCAAAGTATCCTCCTCTGTGTGGTCACACAGCTACCCTCATGGATTTCCATGAGGATTTTTGTAGCCTCATCCTTGGTTACACATCGAAGCAAGGGGGTAGAGAATCCTCTTTTGTACAACACTCCTTTTTGCATAATGAATCAATGTTCTTTTCAAAGGAGCTTAACCTATTCATTCCTATCTCTTAGGAGAGTTCCCTTGAGTAAATATTCTTTGATCGGAGTCATCAACGACTCCTCTTCCTATACGGTCTCCAATATCTAGTCGATATCCATTTGATCGATACTTGGAGCCTTCAAAACCTCCATTGGATCCAAATCCATTATCTGCGCTTCCCTAGAACTAGCCAGTTTAGCCAATGAACCTGCGTTTGCATTCTCGTCTCTAGGGATATGCGTAATAGTGTAATGCTCTATATCATCTGTTATCCCGCCTTTTGGCAAGGCCGTGACACCAAGAACTTGATTAGAAACCAAGGACAGTTTGTCCAGGAGATCGGTTACACATAGGTTCACTATGGATACTGGTAAATTTTTCCTGAGTCCAAATCGAGCTACAATTGATATGACACGAAAAGCAAAGCTATGAAAGCCAATGTTCCAAATTTCAAGTCAATCGGAGTTCGTATGCTCAAGATATTGATCGATCAAAGTTGAGAAAACCAACTCTATTCGTATCCATCCAATTTCGTATCCATTCCCCAAGAGAGATTCAGTTCGTATCCATCGCCCACTAACTTCCTTCGTATCTATCAAAATGAAGCTACTTCGTATCCATCATGTTAACAACACTTCGTATCCATCAACAAATGTCCATTTCATATCGGTCTCCCTCCGTCCATCTCGTATCGATCTCCCACCATCGATACGAAGAGCAATAACCACCGATCGATACGAAGAAAGCAACATGAAGCATCGATACGAAAGCGGCCTCCAACCATCGATACGAAGTAGCATGCAAGCATCGATACGAACATAGCCACACATGACCGATACAAAATAGTATCGATACGAAGACAACAATGTCATACAAATCCAAACTTGCATCGATCATATCTCAAGATCTATAAGTCCAAATGCCACCAAATTTTCACAGGAGCTTGCCTACAACGTCAAGAATGTACTTGATCGATCCCAGCCTGAAAGGACCAATTATTGATCGATATGAACTCAATTCGTATCGCTCTTAAATCGAGTCAAAATCACCTGAACTCGATCCCGTGGGCCCACCCACGTGAGAGAAGAAGTCTTTTGAGATCTTGACGAGATATTTGCTGCCTACGGCTATAAATAGTGACCCTGGACCTATAGAAAATGGACTTTTTTGGCCTCTCTACAGAAATACTCTGCCGAAATTGCTATTGTACTTCGATTGCACCATTGTAAATCTTTTGTAACCAGCAAGTTATAGTCAATAAACATCAATCATTTCGTAGTGGATGTAGGCCATACGCCGAACCACTCTAAATTCGCGTGTTTCTGCACTTTTTCTTATATGTTGATTGATGTGTTTGTTAGATATGTCTCATTTTATATTTACTTTCTTCATTTTATCTCTTCAAACACATCCGAAGAGTGTTGTGCCCAATTTTGGTACAAACATCATCCAACAATTCCAATGCTTTCGTCGGGTAACGGGCAAGTCTTGCACACTTAGCCTAATACTCCTTCCTCATTTGAAAACCTACTAGCTGTGAATCACTGAAAGTGTGCAACATCCTTATTCCTAGTTCCTTTGCTATCCTTAGCCTAGCTATCAATGCCTCGTACTCATCCTCATTGTTAGTCGTGGGAAATTCCAGCTTCATTGCATAACAAATTGACCATCCTTTTAGAGTTTCAATCACTACTCCTGCACCTGAACTATATTCATTCAAAGCTCCATCCATAAATAGATTCCAATGGAAAAGTGTGACCATATCGTCTTCCTCTTCACCATCCCACACGGTAAACTCAGCGATGAAATCCGCCAATGCCTACCCATTTATCGCTCTCCTGGGGTGATAGGTGATGTCGTACTAACTCAACTCTATGTTCCACTTCAGCAACCTCCCCGAAGTTTTGGATCGGTATAGCACCTGTTTTAAGGGCTGATCTGTAGCACCTTAATCGAATAAGCCTGAAAATATGGTTGCAGCTTTCTCGATGCAATCAATAAGCAATATGCAAGTTTTTCCATCTTCGAATAGTTCTTTTTAGCTCCAGTAAACCACATGCTGATATAATAGATCAGCCTTTAGAATTCTCGTCTCCTCACCTATCAATGTTGTGCTTAATGCATAAGCAGATACTACCGGGTAAACAAAAAATCCTCTCCATCCAATAATTTGGATAGAATGGTGGTGTTTTCATGTGCTTCAACAACTCCTTGAATGCATTTTGATAGTCCTGGTTCCATTCAAAATTCTTCTTACCCTCTTTGAGGGCATCAAAGAATGGTATGCACTTATCTACTGCCGTTGAGATGAACCGACTCAAGGCAACAATCTTCCCATTCAAGCTTTGTAATTCCTTTTTCATGGTTGGGGCCCTTACATTCCTTAAGGTGTTAATCTGCTTCGGGTTGGCTTATGCTAATGATAAATTCCAAAAAAATTCTTGATGCGACTCCAAAAGAACATTCACCAGATTCAAATTCATTCCATACTTTCACAAAACTTCAAACATCTCTAAAAGATCATCCAAGTAGTTCAACGACAGCCGTGACTTCAAAATCATATCATCCACATATACTTTCATCGTTTGTCCGATTTGATTCCTGAACATAGAATTTACCAATTTTGATACATAGCTCCAATGATTTTCCAACCAAATGGAATTACTCGATCACAGTACAGTCCCAAATCCATTATAATGCTAGTGTGTTCCTTATCTGATATACGCATCAGTATATGGTTATATCCTGAATAAGCATCCATGAATGAGAAAAACTCATGTCCTGCAGTCCCGTCTACCAATTGGTCGATCCTGGGCAAGGGAAAGCTATCCTTCGGGCATGCTTTGTTCAAATCCGAATAATCATACATGTCCTGTACTTTCCGTTCGATTTCTTAACCAACATGGGGTTTGATATCCATTTTGGGTGTATAGAGCATTGCAGATAAAGCCATTTGCCATTAGCTTATCCACCTCTTCCTTTAACGCAGCAGATTGCTCCAGACCTAAACTAGGTTTCTTCTAATTTACTGGTGGAAAGCATGGATCCATATTCAATGTGTGACACGCTACCTCCGACGATATCCCACACATATCCTAATGCGTCCAAGTGAATACGCTAAAATTCCCTCAATGGAAATTAACTCATTCCTTCCTTATTCCAACACCAAGCTGAGATCCATTCTTGAGAGTCCGAGAAGGATCATCCATATTAACTAGAACATCAACTGTAAGTTTAGTCGATGTCGCCATCACTTCCTCTGATTTCTTCCTAGGATCCATAGACTTATCGAACCTGCAGTGGTTCCCGAGCCTGGGCTTGGGCTCTAATTGTTATGCTTGCGAATTCCAAATGCAAATATCTTCTTTACATTCTTTCCTTTCTCTCGTTGCATCGCTTCTCTTAACTCCGCAACATAACAGTCCCTTCCTAGGCTTTGCTCTCCCCTTATTAATCCAACCCCATTTTCAATGGGGAACTTCATCATTAAGCACCAAGGAGCTGATGCTATTCTAAAATCATCAACTAGGGCCAATTGGTCCAGAAAGACGTTATATGTCGAATACTCATCTACTGTAACAAACGTTTGGATCCGCACAGCCTTGCGATCTCCATTACCTAACTCAATTGAAAATACAATCGTCCTAATTGATTGCTTTGCCTCACCTGTAAATCCTTGAATTTTTGTTTTTACAAGCCTTGACATCCTTCATGATAATTTTCATTTGATCGAATGTTCTCCTAAATAGAATGTTCGTAGAACTTCCACTATCCACTAGGACCTGATGTATTGTTGCCGGTCCTAACAGCCATTATGACCATGGGGTCGAAAGTTGGAGCTTCGACACCATCAGCATCCCTATTCCTAAACACGATATCATTTGTAACCATCCATTGTTGCTTAGTTGGAGCCCTATCCACTATGGAAAAGCGACTCTCCTATGGTTTGTGCTTTTACGAGGTCTCATGCCATTCCAATTCCTTCCATCTTTTCTCCGCTGGATGAGGTCCTCACGCTATTGTATCGATAATTAATCTTCCATCAATTCGCCTGGGCCCCTCTTCACTAGGTCCAGGCTGATTCTCTTAGGCAAATGACCCTTTAGGTCTTTGATTCTGATAGCCATCCTACGACTCACTCATGTATTGTTGAAGTTTCTTCTTTCTTATTAATTCCTCAATAAAGTCTCTCAAATATCGGTAGTCGTTTGTGTTGTGTCCATGGGTTTCATGGAAACGATGGTACTTTCCTAAGCGCCTTTCCTCCTGGGTCACCTCTCTCCAAGGCAACCTTTTATATCATTCTATTTCTTACATAGAAATGTATATATTTTCTAGCATATCGTTCAGGGGTGTATATTCCTCAAGCCTCATATTCCTCGGGCGCTTCTTGATTTCATTTCGCCTACCATTAGATCCCTGATTCATTTTCTTTTAATTATTTGAATTTCCAACATTAACCGCCACATTACCGAAGCTTTTTTCGATCTGTTTAATCTCCATGGTACGCTGAAATACTTCCTTCGATTGTCCATTATTAATTTGTCCGGCCGCTTGACTTGCTTCTTCTAAATGCAAGAATTGGTTGGCCTTCTGGTGGAATTCTTCCATATTTGTTGGTTGTTTCATCTTTAGCCAATTACCAAAGTCCATGTCTGGATGTACGTCCCATGCCAAAGACATAACTACAATATCCACCTTCGGATTGCAAACCTCCATAATTGCCACATTAAACTGATTCAAGAACCCCTTCAATGATTCTTCAGGTCCTTGAAATTGGTTTGACAATGACAACCCATCATTTGGCCAAGTAGTATAGAGCCTAAACTGTTTCATAAACTTCCTTGCCAACTCATCAAAAGTCAATATGGATTTCGACGTGAGCCGATTGAATTACATTGATGAAACACCTTCTAGGAAAATAGGAAAACACATACATCGTACCACGTCCGTCACCCTGGAACCATCTATGTGTCATTCATACTTGAATAAGTGCTACTTGGGATCAATAGTCCCATTATATGATGGCATAGTCGGCATCGTAAACTCCCTGAGATACTCTTCCTTCAGAATGTTCTTCATGAACGGAGTTCTACTTGGTGCGAAACCCCGGTCCTCGTACTTTCTACCTTCGCTTACTTCTACCAATAGTTTAACCATATTTTTTATGTACTTCTCACTAGCATGATACTCTAGGGGTCGACTATCAGGGGCTTCATCGAGTGTATGGCTCTACAAACGATCTTAGTTTGCCCGTTGACATCTAAGTTCTCAAGTTTTTGGGAGAACCACTCCTCCAACCTTCTGTTGACGTCCTGGTGCTTCTGTTGTAGTTGTTTGAACTCTGGCATCACGAGTGGTAACATCAAGCTCATAATCATCACTGTCATGCTGCACATCATTCTCCAAATTAGGTAGGTCTATGGCCTCAGCTCCCTGTTCTCCCAGTCCATCAAGATTCTTCTCGGTTCTGACCTAATTTTAGTTGGCACCGAGTTGATTCCTTCTAGGGGAGCACTCCGACTTCCTCCAACGACTCAATATGCTGGTCCAGCAACTTTTCCCTTTTGTTTTTATTTTCTATCCCACTTGTTCTAACTAGAAATAGACGAGTTCTCTTATGCAAATCCGGTTGGAGAAACTTCCTGTAACAACCTTGTTAATAATTTTCTTAATTAATAAATGGTTAATAAATTTAATTGGGATTCTAAGTTTTAATTCAGTACTTAAATTTGGTTTGGATAATTGATTTAAAATATCAAAAGAAAATAATTTTATCATTTTTTAAAGGAGGTTAATTTAAAATTGAAAGATTACAATCAAATAATTTGAATTTAAAATTTGAAATGAAATTTTATATTTTAAATTCTGGAAAACTTAAATTTGAATTGGAATTGGTTACATTTGATTATTGAATTTTTATTTTAGGAAAAATTGATTTAAAATGAGAATGAAATATTATTTAGGCCTTAAGCCTTTTTGAAGCCCATCTCAGTTAATGAAACCAATCAAGTATTTATTCACCAAAGCACATTCTAATCCTTTTTCGTAAATCCTATGCATTTCATAATTCATTCCAGGCAAATATTCTCACATGGCTATTTTCGTTCCAGGCAATTGTAGTTTGGCCTTGGTAAAAATTAGGAATGGCAATGGGGCGGGTTGGGGCGGGTTTCCTATGCCCCAGACCCGCCCCGGGTTTTTCAGACCTCGCCCCGGACCCGCCCCGTAGACCCGGTGCGGGTCCGGAATTTTGCCCCGAACCCGAAACCCATACGGGTCAGGGTAGACCCGCCCCGCCCCGAGACCCGATGAGGTTTTTTTTATCGATTCAAAATTGTGTGCTAATGTACATATATTTATATTTGTTGTTACTAAATGATACATTAAATACAAATAACAATGTATTTCCAATGATAAGGGAAGATAATAAAAATATGGTGTACGAAATAGTTCAAAAAAATATGCATATGTTATTGTATAATATCAATGATGCAGCTTAATACTATAAAATTTTATAGCTTATTGATTGGAACATTATAATATCCATGTCATAATCACACACACAAATACGCGTGTGTGTGTATTAACAAACCATCATTATAATACTAAACCGATTTTATGAGATCTCAGTAGTGCGGGTCGGGTTGGGGCGGGTCAGCCAAGCCCCGACCCGACCCTAGACCCGGAGCTCCCAAGAACGGGTCACGGGCCTACCCGCCCCAATGACCCAATGGGGCGGGTCTAGGCGGGCCAAAACAGGGGCGGGTCAACCGGGTTTGGACCCTAGACCCGCCCCATTGCCATCCCTAGTAAAAATGAAGCATATACCTATTCTCACCTATCTATTTTCGTTCTAGCCAATTATGGTTTACGCCTTACTAAAAATAAAGCCTGCCTAGATAATAAATTAAGGCCTTAATAAAATGGAAATATGATATTAGTTTAGCTATTCGGGCCTTAGTTAAAAGGAAATCTAATATTGGTTTGGCTATTAATAATAAAACCCACCTATGTATTTTCATTCCTATGTGTATTTTTCATTCCGGCAAACAAAGAAAAAAAACGTATATATATCAAAACCAAAGAAAGCAAATCCCTAGCCCTACTTCAATCAAAATAAAATTCAAATAACTGGTATAAATCCAAAGAAAATTGGAAGCAAATCCTTGTTCTCTTCTCTATTCAATGATACCTTCGGTTTAATGTATTGATTCCTCTTTGAATTTCGAAAATCTCAGTTTGGGTTTCAAGTGAAGAAGTTTGATTTTATTTGGGAGAGGTAGGAAGTATTAATAGTAAGCAAAGTGAAGTGTAAGGCTATCAATTTTTGGATTATAGGTGAGCTATTCGCCCAAAAACTATATTAATTTTTAGTGTCCATTTCTATCTGCTTGTTTGTTTTCAGTTCTGAACTTGCTTAGGTGGAAATATATAGTGATTGTGTTTGCTAATATATATATATATATATATATATGAAAGCCTGGAGGTGAAATATAAATAGTATAGTAATGTGCGTGCTTACTTTATACAATAGTAGCATGAGCCTAAAGGAGAAATATAATGACTATATTTGCTTGGAAAATAACCATATATATGTATGTATGTATATATATGAAAGCCTGGAGGTGAAATATAAATAGTATAGTAATGTGCGTGCTTACTTTATACAATAGTAGCATGAGCCTAAAGGAGAAATATAATGACTATATTTGCTTGGAAAATAACCTGGATGTGAAAATTATAAATAAAGTAGTCTGTACATGCTTTTCATTTTATACATGCTTTTCTATGAGACTTAAATTGTTGCCTGTACATGCTTTTATTATGTAACCTGACCATCAGACTTAAATTGTTGCCTATACATGCTTTTCAATTTATACACGAGATTAGAGTGGAAGATTTAAGACATGGTATCATTCTTACTTCATATATATAAGATTTTAGTGAGAAATACAATACATAGTAGCCTGACTTGATATCTTGTTTAGAATTGCTGGTGCGAACATGCATGAATATATGCCAATAACTTTGCAGGTTATAAACTTTTTTACAGAGTATTCATTCTTTATTAATATTATCAATATATTCTGTTTTGGTATTATATGTAAACCATAGCTATGCATAAGTAAGTCCTTTTATATGGATATCAATTTAACTATAATATATGAATTGTTTTAAGATGTTGGTAACTAGTATTAAATGCTATTATGTATTTTTTTTAAACGTGTTTTAGAATTATCTTACTTTTTTACGAAATGTGTATAAATAAAGTGCCATTTATTTTTAATGAAATAAAATTATTTTAGAACTCTTTCATTTTATTTATTATGGATTTGGGAATTTATTATGATTTCATGTTTTTCTATGAAATGAGGAATTTTAATAAATGGTCAAATTGTACAGATTGATATGAGACTTCTTGTACAATTCTTTCGCTTATTTTTATAACTCATTGAATAAAGTATATTAAGTGGAATTTACTAGCTTTTAGTAGATACTTGAATATCACTAGGTGGTACGGGACATTACGTGAAATTCTAGTGATTACTAAAGTGAAAGGTTGCACTTTAGAGTTATACTATCTTGGGTGTTTGGCTATATGGGCAGATAAACCCCTAAAAAAAAATATAACTCATGATTTTGATGATCATGATGATCATTTGATTTTGATGATCTGGTTGATCATTCATTATCCTGGCAACTTAATAGACAGTTCCAGGATGCTATCTTCTTTTGGAGATCAATTGATGGTCGCCATAGGCTTTTGTGGGTGACTAGCTATCACCGTATGTGTTGTCCAGGAGGGGACCGTAACTTTGCATATACATGTAGTAGTTTACTAGTGGCTACATTTGTGATTTCATGCTTATGCATTGAGTAGTAGTTTACTAGTGCCTACATTCGTGATTTCATGTTGCCTAAGAAGAGATAGCAATTATTAGTAGCTTTCTAGTAGCTACATTTGTGATTTTGAGATTTATTCAAGAGGGGACCATACCTCTATGTGTTGGGAACTTTGTGATTTTGAGATTTATTCAAGAGGGGACCATACCTCTATGTGTTGGGAATGTAACTCTATGTTTTATCCACAAAAGGGATAGTACCGTTGATTTTGTGATATCCTTATATGGATTTATTTTAGTTCCATTTTTTTTGAAATGGACATATGTGAACCGCCATATTTGCATATGACAGACTTAAGTGTTTTATGAAATGGTGATTATTTTGTGAGTTTTGGATTTATTTTGACTGGCATATCTTATATATGGCTTGGTAATTATGTGTAGTCATATTTTTTTTTGATATATAATTCTCACTTTAAATTAGATATAGTCTAACCTGCTTATTTTCATAATACTCAGGTCAGGCCGAAACTCTACGGGTACCAGGACATGGTAATCTTGGACATGTGTGCTAGCATGGGGATAAACTATTTTTGACGGTTTGAGTTTACCTCATGTGTACATATGGATATATTTTGTATGGGATACTAGGTGTATTACTTAGATAATAGCCTTGTGTTGGTTTTGGATGTGATATTGTATGTATTTAATATATAGTCTAGTATTATCACTCATACTTTTGTGGTTGTATATGATGTATATTATTCCGCTATGAACTGTGATTCTGTGACTGATATTGTATTAATCTAATTTATTTTTACAGGAAAATGAGCACAGGGAAGAAGTTGTAAAAAAATTTAGTCTCAGGGACAACAAGTTTGCTTTTTAGTTTGAAAGACACTTTTTAGTGTAAACAGAAAATGATAGTTACAACTATCATTCTGTGATTTGCACTAGGAAGTGTCCTTCAGCCTAAAAAGCAAACTTGTTGTCCCTGGGACAAAAAAAATTCAACTTTTTCCTTGAGCCTAAAAACCCTTTTATTTTTACCTGTGTGTTTATTACTTTGTGGCAAGACTGTACACGCCAATTATTTAATTCAAATCCTCAAAATTATGGTAAGAATGACATGTCAGTGTTAGCCCAAGGTAATAGTCACATCAGGTTGCTTTTAACACAAATCATTCTCTGTATTACTAGACGGTATTACATAGTAATACTCTTTAGTAGTATAAGTATAGCGCTGGGGCGTTACAGCTTGGTATGGGAGCAGAGTCAAGACATTATAAAGTATAATATCATGGATCTTGACCTAGTAAGACCTAGAGTCATGTCCCTTGGGGTGTGTTGTAGATAGTAATTTAATTATCTATTAGGGATATGAATATATAATGATTATAGGGATAATCATTTAGGTCGTATTTTAAAATTCTTCATTTAGTAAATAAATATATTATTATTTCTAGTTTATAACTTGAAACTCAATTTTATAGTTCAAAATCATGGAGCGAGGTAGACCTTCTAGATCTACTCTAGGATCGTCCAGTGGTCCTAGTGGAGGAGGAGTGCTTTTGACTCCTAAGCAGATAGTAGAGTTGCTAAGGACTGTTTAGACTGCCACGTGATGCTCTCCCAGTTCGCATTGATTTTGCTCGTCTGTGTTGTGATTTCAGACATTTGGCTGGTAGGCCTTTCAAGGGGACAGAGAAGATTATTATGTTTCAGGCTTGGATAAAGACGTGCGAGCGTATCTTCACTCGCATGGCTCTTACTGATGCCTAAATGGTGCAGGTGGCATCTAGTCATTTATAGGAGAGGGAACTTGACTGGTATGATATGCTAGTGGAAAATATAGATGAGCTGCAGCTTACCTGAGAGTAGTTTAGGCATAGATTCGAGATGAAGTTCTTGCCTGAGGCAAAGAAGGCAGCAATGACAAGGAAATTTATAGATCTCGGTAGGGATCAGCTATCAGTTATAGAGTATATGGCAACGTTTGAGGGGTTGTCCAAGTATGGATTGGACTTCATCAATACTCCTCTGTAGAAAAACCAAAAGTTCGTATACGGCTTGAGTAAGCCTTTGAAGAAGTCTTTATTGCTTTAATTGGAAGTCTCATTCGAGAATTTGGTGGACACAGCACTTTGCCTTAAAGAGGCAGAGAATGGCAGTGATGGAAGAAAGACTTCTCAGGTGAAACAAGAGTCTAATTAGAAAAGAAAGCGGCTCTTTGGTAAGAGAAAGTCAAGAGCAAGAAAAGGAAGCAAGGTGATTCTAGTTCTTCAGCCCAGTAGTTAGACCAGGTGATATGCTATAATTATGGAGGAAAGGAGCATTATTCTAGAGATTGCGAGAGTCCTCGTACTTCTACTCCAGCTCGTGCATGTTTCTATTGCAAGAAAGAAGATCATCAGATTTCTTCTTGTCCTAAGCTAGAGCAGAAGAGGAAGGGTCAGTTGAATGTGGTTAGGACTCCCGGTGGTTCAGCCAAACAAGATACATTTCCTTCTGTTTTAGAAGGTGTTGTTCTGTTTATAGGTATGCGGATACGAGTTCTTTTTGATATGGGTGCCTCACATTCATTCGTATTAAAAGACCTTGTTGATGCTACTTCTTTAAATTATATTTGCCTATTACTTCACTAAGGATTACAAATCCTATCGGCGGGTCTACAACTCTCAGTTTGCTTTGTAAAGACGTTGAAATTGTTCTGGATGGTGTTTCTTTCTTTGTTAATTTGCATGTGATACAATTCTTGGGCTTTGGAATAATATTAGGGATGGATTGTCTTTCTTTGAATGAGGCTCATAACCTATGTTTAGAGAGAACCATATTTCTCAAGCATCCTCAATCAGGAGAGCAAGTTACTATAGATCTTGATGAAGTTGATCAGAGCTCGAAAGTTTATTTATTTTCTTTAGAGCCTTTTGTTGAAGAAGAGATTTCCAGGATTCCAGTTGTATTAGATTTCACTGACATTTTTGAGCCTATTTCTAGGTTGCCACCCAGAAGAGCTATCAAGTTCGGGATTGATTTGGTTCCAAGTGCTCGACCTTTCAGTCATCCTTCCACAAGGATGTCAACCAAGGAGAACGAAGAGTTGATTAAGTAATTGACTGAGCTTGAGTCCATGCATCTTATCCAGTCCAGTAGTTCTCCATGGGGAACAACCATGGTGTTTGTGAAGAAGGCAGATGGAACTACTAGGCTTTGTGTTAATTATCGAAAGCTGAACGAGCTCACTATCAAAAATCATTATCCTTTACCCAGGAACGACGATAAGTTTGATCGATAGAGCGGTGTGGAGTTATTTTCCCAGCTAGACCTAGCTACTGGGTTCCATCAGCTTCATGTTGCAGAGGATAACATTTCTCTCACAGCCTTTAGAATGAGGTATGGATCCTACGTATGGCTCGTGATGCCTTTTAGGTTGACAAATGCACCTGAATGTTTTGTTGACCTAATGAATCGAGTCTTTCACGAGTATCTCAATAAGTTTGTGCTTGTTTTCATTGATGATATTCTAGTTTATTCTAAATCTGAGAAGAAGAATGTGGAACACCTTAGAATTATATTAGAGACACCGCAGAAGAATGAGTTGAAGGCGAAATTCTCTAAGTGTCATTTTTTGCAGTAATAAATGAAGTTTTGGGGGCACATAGTTTCAAGTGAAGGCATTTCTGTTGATCCCTAAAAGATTGAAGCAATCCAGGATTGAAAGGGACTGGAGAATGTCACTGAGATTCGAAGTTTTCTTGGATTGACTAGTTATTATCGGTGCTTCATTAGATATTTCTCCAAGATAGCTCTCCCTCTTACTAGCTTGACCAGAAAGAATGTGAAGTATCTATGGACAGATAGATGTGAAACTGCTTTTCAAAAGATGAAAGACCTTCTTACTCACACCACTGTTCTCATCATACCAGAAGGAAATAAAGAGTTAGTAGTTTATACTAAAGTGTGTGGATCAGGACTCGTTGTTGTTCTTATGCAAAAAGCAGAGTGGTTGCTTATGCTTCTAGACAGCTTAGACTGAATGAGGTCAGATATGCTACTCGGAGCTGGCAGCTATTGTTTTTGTGCTAAATATCTGGCATCATTATCCTCTAGGTGAGAAGTTCATCTTATATACAGATCACAAGTCACTGAAGCATCCGTTTTCATAAAAGGATCTAAATATGAGACAACTGAGGTGCTTGGAGTCCTTGGTAGCCTATAATCTGGAGATTCAGTATACTCACGGGAAGGGCAATCGAGTAGGTGATGCCCTTAGCTGTAAATACCTAGCTGTTGTTTCTATAATGATGCTAGAGTGGAAAGATCTGAAGACTCTATCTGTCTATGACATTGGAGATAAAAGTCTAGATTTTAGTTCAGGTTTGGTGCTTACTAGCTTAGAGGCACGCCCTTCTATCTTAGACCGCATAACAGATGCATAGAAGTAAGAATCTTCTCCTGCTGATATTTTTCAAATGTGTTATAGTAGCAGTCAGAATGTGTGTAAGTATGAGATTGAAAGTCGAGGATGCATTCAGAAACGAGGTAGGCTAGTAGTGCCAAATACTGATACACTCTAGAAGGATATCATGGACGAGTGTCATCGATTTAGATACGCTATCCACTCAAGAAGCAACAAGATGTATGCATATATGAAGAGGCTATATTTCTTGGAAGGGATGAAGCATGACGTATGGAATTTTGTGAAGCATTACATGACATGTCAGCTTGTCAAAGCCGGACATCAAAGACCTAATGGACTTCTACAGCCGTTAGAGGTTCCATTGTGGATGTGGGATCACGTACCTATGGATTTTGTGGATGGATTACCCTATTCGAGGAGTGGATATCATAGTCTTTGGGTTATTGTTGATTGGTTGACCAACCCATTTCATATCGATGAAGTCGACCAAAACCACTCATTATCTAGAAAAGTTGTATATTAAGGAAGTGGTCACATTACATGATGTTTTCAATGCCATTGTGAGTGACCGAGGATCAGTTATTCACTAGCGGGTTCTAGAAGGGTCTTCAGGTAGCATTGGGTACGAAGTTGAACCTCAGTATTGCCTTTCATCCACAAACAGATGGAAAAACAGATAGTGAGCATCGAGTAGTAGAGGATTTCTCTATGCTTGCATATTAGATTTTTGTGGTAGTTGGGTAGACCATGTCTATTTGGTGGAGTTCGCTTATAACAGCAGTTTTCAGTCAAGTATCAGTATGGCTCCTTTCAAAGCATTATATGGAAGGTCATGCCATTCTCCCTCCTGTTGGTTAGAGGCAGGAGACAGATATGTTCTTGGGCCAGATTTTATTTGGGAAGCTTCAAAGAAGATAGAAGTTATCAGATAGAGGATGAAGGAAGCCCAGAGTAGACAGGAGTCCTCTGTAGATCAAAGAAGGAAGGATTTACAATTTGCGGTTGGAGATCATGTGTTTTTTGCGAGTTTCTCCACGAGAAGGGGTTATGTGCTTCAGTCGATCGGGGAAGTTGGCTCTATGTTTTATTGGACCATATCCTATTACTGAGCGCATTGGTACTATAGTATATCGTGTTATTTTACTTGACCATTTATCTAGAATACACGACGTGTTCCACATGTCTCAGCTCCGTATATGTATTATAGATCCCAATTCAATGCCTCAGCAGATAGAAGAACTCGAGATTTCTCCTGACCGACTTATGCTCAAATGCCAGTTCAAATTGTGGCAACAGAGGTTAGACGACTCAAAAATAAGGAAGTTCCGCTTTTAAAGGTGTAGTGGTCCGAGAATCCCAAGGATTATACATGGGAGACTCGCGGGTATTTGTGACGGATCCATCCCGAGTTGTTCCCAAAGGCATGAGTCTGGTAAATATCTTTTTTGTCTGTTTGATTAAAATTTTAAAAATAAATATTAAAATGAATTTTAAAAAGAAGTACAAAGATTTGTACATATATGAACATCTTGAAGTGAAAAATAAATAGATCGATAATATTAAGACATGTTAGAGATTTCCTCTAAATAGAAATTGCGTTTTTGCAATTTTCTTAAAGGGGAGGTTTATAACAACCCAGTTAATAATTTTCTTAATTAATAAATGATTAATTAATTTAATTAGGATTTTAAGATTTAATTTTGTAATTAATTTTTGTTTTGGATAATTGATTTAAAATATTAAAAGAATTGAATTTTATCATTTCTTAAAGGTAGTTTATTTAAAATTGAAATATTATTATCAAATAATTTGAATCTAAAATTTTTAAGGAATTTTTAATTTTTAAATTTTGGAAAATTTGAATCTAAATTGAAATTGGCTTACATTTGATTGTTAAATTTTTGTTTTGGGCTAAATTTGATTTTAAATGAGAATGAAATATTATTTGGGCCTTAAGCCTTTTTAAAGCCCAACTTAGTTAAGGAAACCAATCAAATACTTATTCATCAATGTACATTCTAATCCTTTTTCATAAATCCTATGCATTTCATAATTCGTTCCAAGAAAATATTCTCATATATTTATCTTCGTTCTAGGCAATTTTAGTTTGGCCTTGGTAAAAATGAAGCATGTACCTATTCCCACCTAGCTATTTTCGTTCCAGCGAATTATGGTTTAGGCCTTAGTAAAAATGAAGCCTACCTAGATAATAAAGCAAATCCTTAGTAAAGAGGAAATATAGTATTAGTTTGGTTATTTAGTCCTTAGTAAAAAGGAAACATAATATTAGTTTGGCTATTTGGGCCTTAGTAAAAATAAAGCTTACCAATCTAATAATAATAAAACACACCTATGTATTTTCATTCCTATGTGTATTTTCCATTCCAGTAAATAAAGAAAAAAACGCATATATATATATATATATATATATATATATATATCAAAACAAAAGAAAGCAAATCCCTAACCTACTTTGATAAAAAAAATCCAAATAATTGCTATAAATCAAAGAAAATTGAAAAGTAAATCCTTAATCTCTTCTGTATTTAATGATACCTTCAATTTAGTGTTTTGATCCCTTTTTGGATTTTGAAAATCTCGGTTTGGATTTCAAGTGAAGGAGTTTGATTGTATTTGGGAGAGGTAGGAAGTGTTAATAGCAAGGCAGAGTGAAGTGTAAGGCTATCAATTTCTGGAATATAGGTGAGTTATTCTCACAAAAAATATATCAATTTTTAGTGTCCATTTCAAGCTGCTTATTTGTTTTTAGTTCTGAACTTGCTTTGGAAGAAATATATAGTAGTTGGGTTTTCTTATGTATATGCATATATATATATATATATATATATATATATGAAAGCCTGGAGGTGAAATATAAATATTACAGTAATGTGCTTGCTTACTTTATACAATAGTAGCATGAGCCTGAAGGAGAAATATAATGCCTGCTTTAAAAATAACCTGGACGTGAAAATTATAAATAAAGTAGTCTGTACATGCTTTTCATTTTATATATGCTTTTCTATGATTAAATTGTTGCCTGTACATGCTTTTATTATGTAACCTGACCATGAGACTTAAATTATTACATGTACATGCTATTTAATTTATATATGAGATTAGAGTGGAAGTTTTAGGACACGACGGCATTCTTACTTTATCTGTACTATACTATTAAAACTGAGTATCTCTAATGAGCTTTCTCATTGATTCATGCCTTTTCCACTTGTCATTAATTAAAAGCAATATATTCAATATCTTTTTGATAATATTTTACTTTTAATAAGTAGTATTATTTTCACAATCTAGCTATTTTAATGAGAAGGTTTAAAGTATTTTAGTTTTGGTCCTTTTTACTGAATTAGCTCCATCGATTAGTTTAATTCAAATATTCTAATCAACTTCTTTACAAAAATAATTTTTATAACTAAATTATTTAGTTTATATTACTCACCCATGTATGAAGTTAATAAAGGGTAGATTATTAACTTCAGTTCGTTATTTTAAATATAAAGCGGTCTCTGCCTATATTTTTTTTGTATAGGTCCCTATGTAACGACCCGTATTTTTTTCAATAATTAAAAAATATTAAATTAAATAAGATTTTGAAATTTAATATTGTGAGAAATTAAAATTTATGATTTATAAATGGAAAGGATTATTAGAATGTAATTTTATAATGTTGATTTAATGTAATGGATAACTATTTTAGTGTAACCTCAATAAATGGAAATAACTGTAAAGCTAATTGGGTTATAATTGTTAATAAGAAATAAAATAATTGTTGGAATTAATGTAATTAAATATTGCAGTTAATATGAGTTAAGATGATAACGGTAGAATATTTATGTAACAAGATGTAAACTAATGATAATTATATTCATAAGGAAATAGTTGATTCAATAATAAGATGTAAATCGAAATAAAATAATTAATTGAAATTAAAATATAATTAACTGAAATTTTATTACAATTGTAATTGAACGCTGTAATTAGTGCAATATTTAAATATTGAATTTGACATGGAAAATTTATTTTAAAAAAATTATAGATTTCTATGTAATCAAAAATGATTAAAATGGTTAACTTTAATTTAGTATTTAAAAGTGATTAATCAATTTGATAATAATTTATTTATTTAACGTGAAAATTAGCCATTTTGGCCACTATCTCGGATTTCGACGAAACCAGTTTCATCGGATCTGTAACGATAAATTATTGTAGGATTTCAAGTTTCATAGCGATCAGACTTATCGTTTGATCGTAAGGGCTCGAAACGCATAAAAATCGCTTAATAGAATTTAAATGAATATAGTCTGATTTTAAAAGCTAACTTTTGTATATAATCAAATTAGGGTTTGAAACTAGTTCCATTGAGTTTAAAAATATCGAAAACATATATTTCGATATATTGGATGACCCATTTTCGTTTCGGTAATGACATGGGCATTCCGGGTCGTTGTTATCGTTTCGACCCAAATCGATCTGTCCATTCATTCTTATCATTCCTTGTCTATATAAATAGATTTCTTTTCTAAAACCCTAGCAGCCTTTTTCATTAATTCTGTACGTACCTCTACTTCTCTTATGTGCCTCCTTCTCAAACGTTAGAACATCAAAACCTACTTCCCAATTCCAAAACCCTAATTTCAATTTCAAAAATAATTTCAAAATTCTGACTCCTCAAACTATGTCATATTATATATCATTGGAAAGCCCTCGAAGAACGCAATCTACTGCTACAATTCGTTTTTGCAATTAGGTCATCGAGGTGGATCCTGGGTGGTGCGGCCTGGCTCGGCGAGTCTACCGGTGGTTCCAGATCCAAGTCTTGGCGTGCGTAGGGGCTCGCATTCGAAGGTAGTGAATGATGGCATCGTGCTCGACCGTGGGTATTGCTGTACGAGTGCTAGGATGAGGAGGTGAGATAATTTATAGTATTGCCCTTAATCTATTTTTTATTTAAAATTTAAATTTTAATGTTCTAATCCTCATAACTTTTGCATACGAACTCAGATTTGGACGTGGTTTTGACCGTTACGATTGTATTGAAATTTCAGACAACATGGAATAAGTTTAGTTGGATTCCGAGACTATTGGAATTTTTGGGCCTTATTTGGATTTTAAATCAATGATGAATCAAAGGTGAGTGTTTTAACCCACTCACAAATACTAAACCATCTTATGTTGATTAAATTAAATTTATGATGTGACTAGAAATTTATTGATTGTTATTTGGTATTTTGAATTGCCATTTAAATTTAATTTGAATTTATATTGAATTTAAATTGCCATTTAAAATAAAAATTGAATTTAAATTGATAGTTAAATGCCTGATAATGATAGCCAGTTAATTGTTGTGATTTATTGGTTGATTTGAATGATGATTATGATGGATGTTTAATCGTTGACATTCTGAATGATTTGATGTTATGTTTATTTTATACGTTGATATCACACTGCAAGTTCCCTTAGTTATTGTTAGGAAATCACTATGGGTTGAATGATACATACTCGAATGATCTTATAGATTAGGGAAAAAACGTTATAGGTTAAAATGATAAACCCAAGTGATTTTATGGATTTGGAAATTGTGATTCGAAATACGGGTTGAAATGATATATAACCGAAAATTTAAATTATCGCGAATTGAAATGATATATATCCGTATCACTTGATCATAGGGTAGAAAATTATATACGAACACCGGATTGGTTAAATTAAATGATTTTAAATGCTTAAATTTTGAATCCAGTTAATTGATATTATGAAATAAAATAAGATTTATGTGAACTGAATTATTTTCAAAATCCAAGCTTTAAATGTTGAAATTGAAATTGGTTTAATTGAATTGTTTAAAGAATTTAAATTGAAATCTTATAGTTGAATTTTGAAATATAAATGAAATTTATCAAAATTGAGTTATTGTAAATGTTTGAATATTTAAACGTTAAAACCTATTGAATTTGAAGTGGTTTAAATTTGTAGTTCATACATGGATTTGAAATCGATAAAAATTGAAATGGTTTTAATGAGAATTTGAATTGAAACCTTTAGCCTTTTGAATTGAAATCGTTGAACTGAGATTGATTTAAATTGAATTTCTGGAACCAAAGTTGATTTGAATTGATTTGTGAAATTGGAAGAAACAATTCTAATTTGAAACTATTTTCGATATAAACTCTTTTAATATACAAACTCTTTTAACATATGAACTATTTTTCTTATATAAACCATTTTAATATATTAATAATTTTTAATACATTTAATATTTTAATATATAACTATTTTAATATATAAACTATTTTAAGTTATAACCTATTTTTAAAAATGTAAACTATTTTAATATGTATTATTTCAAATTTATAAAAAACTTTTAATATATATTTTTTTAAATATCTTTACTATTTTTAATGTATAACTATTTCAATATACAAACTACTTTCAATATTCAGACCGTTTAAAGTTGGAACTGTTATCATATAGATTTAATTGATTTAAAATGCGGATATTTGATATGATGGTTTAACCTATTTTGTGGTTATGATTTTGAAAATGAATATGATTTAAGTGAATAATGATTTCGAAAGTGAATATGATTTCGAAAGTGAATATGATTTCGAAAGTGATATGATTGTGAAGTGAATATGATTTCGAAAGTGATATGATTTTGAAGTGAATATGATATTTTGATATCAATTATGAATCAGTTTTGGAAATGTAAAAGAACCGACCGGTGTGAAATAAATGTTTGGTTGTTAAAGAGACCGGGATAAGATATTGTCATACTCTCTACCAATACCGAAAACCACTTTAACAACTGTGCATATGGTGGAGAATGCGGAATGAAGTAGGATGGTTTGGCGAACACTACTGGAATGAAGTAAGAGAACGATGATGGATAGCCTTGACTTTCGGGTCTTAATTAAAATGACAAAAACAGGGGCTATACCTGGGCCAAGTGGGGTTGCTCCCCCTATCGAGCATGCTTCTTAGAAACCATATTTATTACTTTGTGATTGATTTGGTGGCCACCCTTTGATTTGATTGTGGGAATGTGTCTTGAGGTGTGCGGTAGTAGCTGCTATGCGTTACCACCAGCCCGGTTCTACAAAACGGTAGTATCCTACCCTGAGCATTGCCTCGTGTGCCTTGTCATATTTATCCTGATCGAGCCCACTACGAGTTTGGTTTGTGTCGTACACTATGGAGTGCCATCTAATAGCCCTCTAGTTTACGGAGGAATTACAGTACTGTATACTACGATGCTTATATAAAAATGTGTTAAGGGGGATATGGGTAACGCCTTAACGCTATTTTAATACTTTACTTTACTATAGACATATTATAATAGCGTATTGTATTACATATGTAGATAGTTTAACGGATCCTTAGGAGATGGAATGCCGAACATCTCTTAAGTTATTGCATGCACATTAGGCACTGGATAAGAGATGTAAAATCCTATAAACATCTCTGGCCGTTACACTCATATTTACTTATTTTGATTTAACTTACATAAGATCTTTTAGTTCTAACTCGAGTATTTTGTCTTTTCATTACGCTCGGGCCAGCCTAAGCATTTCAGTGTTGAAGACCTTATTTCTAGAAGACGAAGACAGAGTTTAGTATTCTATTATCAATGTTATCCACTACATCATGTTGTTCCACTGCATTATTTATTTATTCCTACTGTATGTATAACTCTAATTTATATTGTAAAAGTATAATCTAATGTTATTTGTAAAACAACTTCATGAACTATTTATTTGATTATTATATTTTGTCATTCCGCTATGAGATTCTGTGTTTTTTTTCCTTCTTTTCTCTTATTTTCTTATTTACCCCATTAACAATCCTCCCTTTTGAATGGTTTGAGTTGACATATGTGGTTTATTGTCGATTTAAACCGTCCAAAAAGGTTGGTTGTTATATTTGGTATCAGAGTTTTGGTTTAGCGACAACCTTAGCTTTGTGGGGTTTGACTCATTAGAGATAGGGTAGTAATACTCTAGAATGAGTTTGATTGTATATATATGAGAGAGCATATTTGTTAGTTATAAAAAAATGTTCTTATATTGTGTTAATTTGTTTTGTTTAGTATTTATAAATTCCAGTTGGTACATAGGATGCTATGGCATCGATAGGGATTTGTGACGCCCCACCTCTATACCCACGCTAGACAAGAACACCACGGTGTAATGCTGTCGACTAGCACGGAGAATAAGGCTGTTGAGGAGTGACCATCCGTGTAACTTCTTTGAGCGAGCACCGATATGTCAGATAGTATAAAATGCATATCGTTTAAGGAGGAAATCCGACATACCGAATCAAACTCAAAGCTATCACACAGTGGCTATATATAATCTTCGGAAACAAACATAGAAGTAAACATGACATAAATCAGTCACAGACATCCATATCACAAAGGCGGAAAGAGATATGAATATATAAATAACACATGAAAGTGTACATCAGAGTAGTGGTCGGAAAGATCCACGATAATACAAAAGAATAGCAGCACGTGCTATACAAAAGAATAGGTACATAACATAGAGTCTATATCTCAAATGTGTACATCCAAAAACTACTAATCTAAGTAGTTAGCCAAAAGTCAGAATAATCCTGAAGAGAAGTCAAGCAGAAGCACCTGTAACATCTCGGTCTGACCCGAGTATTATTTATAAGAAAATAATAAACGGACCAGTCTAGCTATAAATATCAGATGATATGGTATAAAGTAAAAAACATGGCATGAACATGTAATAACTATAATGGCATACTACTATAAGCATGTAAATGATAATCAATAAGAGATTAATCAATATCACAAGAATCTTCTCAAAGATAAAATAGGGTATCATACCCTAAACTTGTATTCATAACAAGTCAATGACACACGAATTCACCAATGCACAAAAATGATAAACATATCAATGAAAATCATGAAAATTGGTGAAGCACAAATTCCAGAAATCAACACACGAAATCCAAAAATCACATAAAAAAGGGGGGGAGGCCTATCACAAGAACGGGAGCATGAAAACTCACCAACGCGCGTAACACATGAACGAGAAGCTATCTCATGGAAGCTATCCATTAAATTTTGACACACGAACGGCCCAAAGACCATGGGGCGCTACCCCAATATGTGATGGTGAAACATCACACAAACGGGGTTTAGTCTCCCTCGTAGACAAAGAGACATCGCTCAATCGCTAGTCTAAATCACAAAAATGATCGTCATGATCATAAAGAAGTGTCAGTTACACTAAGCCAGTAAATATATGAGTTTAGCTTCATGTCCCATAACCACTAGCTTAACTTAAATGTTTACGAACAAACTGTAGATCTTCACTAGAAAATTATCACAAAAGGGTTCAATCGAACAAGTCCAAGAGCTAACCGACGAAGTGAACGCAAGCGTTTCATACCACTCGTTTTACTAAGTCGTTTAATTCGATTTCTCATCCGAGTGAAGTAAAGGCTTGTATATACTAATAGGTTGGAAAACGGTTTAGGAAAAAGAGCTTTGTAATAAAATAGAGTTGAAATCGCTTTGATGAAAGAGTTTTGATATTTACTACTAGTATTGAAACCTTCATATTTTTAAAGAGGGACAAATCACAAAAATGATTGTAGAAACAATCTATCACAAAAATTCACATTCGAAGACGTGAACAAAATCCAAGGAAATCAGCTCAAAATGCATCAAAGTGGAAGTTCTGTTGAATGTTTTTCAGATAAGATCGCCTACGAAGGGGGGTCCAGGGGGTGGCAACCCCCTAGGTGGGGGTTAAGGGGCAACGCCCCCGCTACGGGGTTCGACCTAATGAAGACAAGCGACCTAGTGAAGCCAAACGACCTAAGTGAAGCAAGGCCTAGCGACCTAAGGAAAATAAGATCTAATGACCTAAGGAAAAGAGACTCGCGACCTAAGGACTCGTAACCTAAAACTCGCGACCTAAGGACACGCGACCTAAAACTCGCGACCTAAAGACACAGCAAAGAGGCGCGCGACCTAAAAGGTTTCGCGACCTAACGGAGGCGCGACCTAACTCAAACAAGCTGGGCGATATAAGGTTGGAGACGACCTACGACTTAACTCCGAAGCGACCTAAGGCCAGAAGCATAAGCGAGCGACCTACGACCTAACTCCGAGTGACCTAAGGCCAGAAGCAATAGCGAGCGACCTAGGACCTAACTCCGAGCGACCTAAGGCCAGAAGCAATAGCGAGCGACCTACGACCTAACTCCGAGCGACCTAAGGCCAGAAGCAATAGCGAGCGACCTACGACCTAACTCCGAGCGACCTAAGTCTAGAACGAAAATCTGCAAGCAGTGACTTCTAGACAGGGCGACCTAAGGCCTAGAATTTGCCAAAAACGCTGAAAAATTGAGTTTCTCACCAATTCAATCCAAACCAAATGCAAGCATTCATGCTAAAGTGATAGGAAGTCATTCCCAACAATCCAATGACAGTTATAGGCCAGATGTGAGATAAAAATCTCACCTTTGCACCAAAAACCAATGAAGATGAAGCTTGAAACAAAGCAAGAACAGCCCCAAGCTTGAATCAATGTCTTCTTCTTGAATTTGGAGTTAGATGTTGAATTTGCTAATGAACTTGAGCTTGGAATTTTAATTTCCCATTCCCTCCACCATTTTTGATAAAGCTTGAAGTGTTTGATGAAGTGATGAAGAGGAGATGGGGTTGGGACTGAGTTAACAAGTGCAGTCCAAACCAAAGCTCAAAGCAAAAAGTGACGAAAATTTCACTATCTCCAAACATATCGAAGTTTACACTCAAAAAGATCGCAAACGTCATTTTGAACATAATGGAAGTGGTCTCGAGTCCTGATTTGACCGTATACAAAAAGTAGCTTTTCGGACTAACGATAAAATATTTAAATAAAATATTTAAATATAAAATCGATAAATATGCGGGTTGTTACAGACTCCCCTCCTTAAAGAAATTGCGTCCTCGCAATATATATATGATGGAAATAAGAAGTAACAACCATAAAAGCATATTAACACAAAAGAAATTTGAAATAAGAAGTTTACCTCAAAGGGCATGAGAAAGTAATTCTGGATGCGTACGCTCGATGAACTCTCTAGATTCCCAAGAACAATCTTTAGGATTTGAGGACCATTGAACTTTAATTCATTCCCTCCCAGTAATAAAGTCGCTTCATATCTGCGTACATTTTACTGCTACCGGGATGAATGGAATATTTGGAACGATGAGAATCTTCTAGAATATCTTTACGAAGATCTCCAGTATTTGGTATGATAAGTCTACCAAATTTTCAAATGCCGCCACGAAAATCAATATCAAAGTCTTTCAAACCTTCAATATCGGTTTTATCCTTAAGATTTTTGCCAAGCAAAGCCAATTCAGGATCTAGCAGTTGAGCTTCAAGGATGCGGTCTAAAAGAGAAGGACGAGCCTCAAGGCTACATAAAACAAGAGATGAACATAAATCGGAAACACGATCTCGAATTTCACAAGTGGATAAAACTTCGAGATCGTTCCATTCAAATATCATCATGGAAACAACCGCTTGTTGCTTGCGACTAAGTGCATCGGCAACTCGATTTCCCTTTCCAGGAGTATAAAGAATATCAAGATCATAAGAGGCAAGGAATTCGAGCCAACGCTGTTGACGCAAATTAAGTTCCTTTTGAGAGAATAAATATTTCAAAGACTTATGATCAGTACAAAGTATAAACTTTTCTCCCAAAAGATAATGTCGCCAAATTCGAAGGGCGAAAACGATAGCTGCGAGTTCTAAATCATGCGTGGCATATCTAGTCTCAGTCGGCTTCAATTGCCTAGAAGCATAAGCAATAACACGTTCTTTTTGCATAAGAACGACACCCAAACCAACACGACTAGCATCGGTATAAACAACAAAATCTTGATTCCCTTCGGGAATAACAAGAATAGGAGCATCATAAAGAAGTTCTTTTAATTTCTGAAAAGAAGTTTCACATTTGTCCGACCAAATGTATTTAACACCCTTCTTTGTTAAGCCAGTAAGAGGCACGGCAATCTTAGAAAAGTCTTTTATGAAACGGCGGTAATAACCCGCAAATCCAAGAAAGCTATGGATTTCAGTTACGCTCTCCGGTCCTTTCCAATTTTGAATCGCTTCAATCTTTGAAGGATCCACTGATATTCCGGATTTGGAAATAATATGACCGAGAAACTTCACATTAGATTTCCAAAAGTGGCATTTAGAAAATTTCGCTTTTAATTGATTGCTCCTAAGAGTTTCTAATATAATCCGAAGATGCTTTTCATGTTCCTCCTCGGTTTTAGAATACACAAGAATATCATCAATAAAGATGAGAACGAATCGATCGAGAAAATCTTTAAAAACTCGATTCATAAGGTCAGCGAATACGAGAAATGACGTCCTCCTCATCATCATTGTCATCATCACGAGGATTTAAAGAATATAAGGATGCAACTAAAGCGGAATCCGAATCTTTAAGAATAATAGAAATCTGCTTAACAGATAGGGGATGTCGAAGATAAATAGTCCGCTCAGGACATAGGATATGAGCTTCATAACGATTAAGCCAATCCATACCCAAAATCATTCCAAAGCCTAAGTAACGCATGACATGCAAATCGGCTAGGAAAGGAAAATCACACAAAATAATCTCCACATCTTTACAAAGCAAACTAAGAGTTGCAGATCCACCAACCGGATTCGCAATTCTTAATGAAGTCATTAAAGCAGTAACACTTAAAGAAATAGTGTCTACAAGTTCCTTTGATATAAAAGAATGGGATGCACCCATATCAAAGAGAACTCTAATAGGTTGATCATGAAATATAATAATGCCATCAAGGACAGAATGAGACATACCTTGATTGCGAGATGTGTTGCCAGGGGCTTGAGCCACATTTAACTTTCCCTCCTTCCTGCTTGGAAGCTTAGGACATAGATGCATATAATGATCCGGACTTTTACAGTAGCAACAAGAACGGGGCTTTGAACACTTGTTCGCAAAATGTCCCTTAGCACCACAGTTGAAACATTTCCCATCACTGGGGGAAAGTGTCTTTGCAGCAGGAGTTGCTTGTTTACCCTTTTTGTTGGGATAAGGACCTTTGAATTTGTTTGGCCTCTTCTTGTTGTTGAAGTTTGGTTTGGCACCCACCACTTCAACATCACTATCCTTATCAGCCTCTTCAAGACGAAGAGCGATATCAATGAGTTGGTCGAAAGAAACTTCTAACTTTAGAAGTAATGGCTTCTTGAGATTCTTGTTTAGGCCATAGACGAATCTCTGGTTCTTCTTCAATGGAGTGTTGCTGTATTCAACCCCATATTTGGACAGTGACTCGAAGGATGCGACATAATCTGTCACAGAGGATTCACCTTGAACAAGGTCTATAAAACGATGAGCCAATGTCACCTTCTCTGCTTCTGGTATGAATTTTAGTTCGAAGCGTTCCCGGAATTGCTCCCAGGTGAGATCTGCTTCATTAATTTCATAAATAAGAAGTTCGTACCAATCCAATGCTCTCTCTTGGAGCATACTGGAGGCCACCTGAACACGGTGAAGATCAACAAGATTCATGCGAGAGAAGATTCGATCGCATGTTCTTAACCAAGCCTGGACCTCGATAATAGTTTCGGAACCTTTGAATGGTTTTCCACCCAAGTTGGTATAATCGTTGCACAAACGTGCAAATCCAGACTTAGGATGAGTAGGTTCCTGATTAGGACCAGCTGCTTGAGCATTCTTTACTAAATCATGAAGCTGTTGAGCGGTCATAAAACTCCATCCTGGGGAGTAACAGTAGATGGTCCAGCTTTGGGATGACCTGGTCTAGACATTCTCTTCTTTGAGGAAGAGAAAAGAAGAAAAGTTATTCTCCAAATAATTATCAAGCAAGTCTTGATAGGTAAAACAAGGATTCATAAGATGAAATAGGATGAGTCGGTTCGAAGACTCGACTTAAATCCTAAGGCACGACTCCTAAGTTGGACTTAGGACGATGATCGTTGTTAAGTTATTCTACATTGTTCCGAAGTTTGGCTTTGATACCAAGCTGTGACGCCCCACCTCTATACCCACGCTAGACAAGAACACTACGGTGTAATGCTGTCGACTAGCACGGAGAATAAGGCTGTTGAGGAGCGACCATCCGTGTAACTTCTTTGAGCGAGCACCGATATGTCAAATAGTATAGAATGCATATCGTTTAAGGAGGAAATCTGACATACCGAATCAAACTCAAAGCTATCACACAGTGGCTATATATAATCTTTGGAAACAAACATAGAAGTAAACATGACATAAATCAGTCATAGACATCCATATCACAAAGGCGGAAAGAGATATGAATATATAAATAACACATGAAAGTGTACATCAGAGTAGTGGTCGGTAAGATCCACGATAATACAAAAGAATAGCAGCACATGCTATACAAAAGAATAGGTACACAACATAGAGTCTATATCTCAAATGTGTACATCCAAAAACTACTAATCTAAGTAGTTAGCCAAAAGTCAGAATAATCCTGAAGAGAAGTCAAGCAGAAGCACCTGTAACATCTCGGTCTGACCCGAGTATTATTTATAAGAAAATAATAAACGGATCAGTCTAGCTATAAATATCAGATGATATGGTATAAAGTAAAAAACATGGCATGAACATGTAATAACTATAATGGCATACTACTATAAGCATGTAAATGATAATCAACAAGAGTTTAATCAATATCACAAGAATCTTCTCAAAGATAAAATAGGGTATCATACCCTATTCTTGTATTCATAACAAGTCAATGACACACGAATTCCCCAATGCACAAAAATGATAAACATATCAATGAAAATCATGAAAATTGGTGAAGCACAAATTCCAGAAATCAACACACGAAATCCAAAAATCACATAAAAAAGGGGGGGAGGCCTATCACAAGAACGGGAGCATGAAAACTCACCAACGAGCGTAACACATGAACGAGAAGCTATCCATTAAATTTTGACACACGAACGGCCCGAAGACCATAGGGCGCTACCCCAATATGTGATGGTGAAACATCACACAAACGGGGTTCAGTCTCCCTCGTAGACAAAGAGACATCGCTAGTCTAAATCACAAAAATGATCGTCATGATCATAAAGAAGTGTCAATTACACTAAGCCAGTAAATATATGAGTTTAGCTTCATGTCCCATAACCACTAGCTTAACTTAAATGTTTACGAACAAACTGTAGATCTTCACTAGAAAATTGTCACAAAAGGGTTCAATCGAACAAGTCCAAGAGCTAACCGACGAAGTGAACGCAAGCGTTTCATACCACTCATTTTACTAAGTCGTTTAATTCGATTTCTCATCCGAGTGAAGTAAAGGCTTGTATATACTAATAGGTTGGAAAACGATTTAGGAAAAAGAGCTTTGTAATAAAATAGAGTTGAAATCGCTTTGATGAAAGAGTTTTGATATTTACTACTAGTATTGAAACCTTCATATTTTTAAAGTGACAAATCACAAAAATGATTGTAGAAATAATCTATCACAAAATATCACATTCGAAGACGTGAACAAAATCCAAGGAAATCAGCTCAAAATGCATCAAAGTGGAAGTTCTGTTGAATGTTTTTCAGATAAGATCGCCTACGGAGGGGGGTCCAGGGGGGTGGCAACCCCCTAAGTGGGGGTACGGGGGCAACGCCCCCGCTACGGGGTTCGACCTAGTGAAGACAAGCGACATAGTGAAGCCAAACGACCTAAGTGAAGCATGGCCTAGCGACCTAAGGAAAATAAGGTCTAACGACCTAAGGAAAAGAGACTCGCGACCTAAAACTCGCGACCTAAGGACACGCGACCTAAAACTCGCGACCTAAAGCTCGCGACCTAACGACACGCGACCTAAAACTCGCGACCTAAAGCTCGCGACCTAAAGACACAGCAAAGAGGCGCGCGACCTAGAGGCGCGACCTAACTCAAACAAGCCGGGCGATATAAGTTCAAAGACGACCTACGACTTAACTCCGAGCGACCTAAGGCCAGAAGCAATAGCGAGCGACCTACGACCTAACTCCGAGCGACCTAAGGCCAGAAGCAATAGCGAGCGACCTACGACCTAACTCCGAGCTACCTAAGGCCAGAAGCAATAGCGAGCGACCTACGACCTAACTCCGAGCGACCTAAGTCCAGAACGAAAATCTGCAGGCAGTGACTTCTAGACAGAGCGACCTAAGGCCCAGAATTTGCCAAAAACGCTGAAAAATTGAGTTTCTCACCAATTCAATCCAAACCAAATGCAAGCATTCATGCTAAAGTGATAGGAAGTCATTCCCAACAATCCAATGACAGTTATAGGCAAGATGTGAGATAAAAATCTCACCTTTGCACCAAAAACCAATGAAGATGAAGCTTGAAACAAAGCAAGAACATCCCTAAGCTTGAATCAATGTCTTCTTCTTGAATTTGGAGTTAGATGTTGAATTTGCTAATGAACTTGAGCTTGGAATTTTAATTTCCCATTCCCTCCACCATTTTTGATAAAGCTTGAAGTGTTTGATGAAGTGATGAAGAGGAGATGGGGTTGGGACTGAGTTAACAAGTGCAGTCCAAACCAAAGCTCAAAGCAAAAAGTGACGAAAATTTCACTATCTCCAAACATATCGAAGTTTACACTCAAAAAGATCGCAAACGTCATTTTGAACTCAATGGAAGTGGTCTCGAGTCCTAATTTGACCGTATGCAAAAAGTAGCTTTTCGGACTAACATCCGACTAACGATAAAATATTTAAATAAAATATTTAAATATAAAATCGATAAATATGCCGGTTGTTACAGGATTTCTAAACAATTAATAGGGCAGATCGACACAATATTGTTTTGAAATATATGTAAATGAAATAATTTTACCTGGTATTATATTTTGTATATAAAAGAATATATTTTTTATAAATGGATATAGTTATCTGTGGTATGTTTGTTTGTTCGGAAGTGAAATTTTATAAATATTGGTTGCAAAATAGATTTACAAATAAAGTGAATATAAATTGGAAATTTGAGAACTTAAGTTCCGGGATTTTTGAAATTTGTTTTCAAAAGATTTTGGAATATAATATTAGTATTATTTTGAAGTATTTTCAAATATAAATATTTTCAATGCGATTTGAAAGAAATGTTTTAAAAGAATTTTAAAAGGAAATAAGTTATGTGCTCCCCTCTTCTGTCATTGGAAAATAATTTCGATGATGACTGCGCAACATCATCGACGTTCATTTTCAAGTTTCAAAGTGGGAAGGCTATTGTTGTACCTTTACTACACATTTGTTTGATAAACAAATCTTAATTTTTAATTTCTAAATATGATTGGATATATAAAAGCTATGAGTGTGTCTGTGTGTATATATATATTTAAATGATTTGAAATGGAACCCGGTATTTAGTTCTTAAATTTCTACAAGTTAGGAATTTCAATTATTGTCATGAAATGAAATCATAACTATTTTAATAGTTCAAAACTTCTAAAGTGAAAAATAAGAAATTAGAAGTTAAGTGATTAATGAAACTGTAAAGAATTGGAAATTTGTCGCTTGTAAATTAATAAAAAAATTTAAGAAGATGTGAATTGTTGAACATTTTGGTTAACTAAACTGAATAAGATAAATTTGTATAACTTTCAATTACATTCTAAAAAAACATATAAAACTTACCTGAAATAATTAAAAAGTTGAAATGTTAAATATAGACATGTAATAGAATATTATACAAGTAAAATCTTAATAACTAAAATGCTTTGAAATAAACATATGTTATAAATGAAAAAATAAGATGTACAATGAATGTTATAAACATAAGTTAATGTTTTGAAATGCTAATAATTGAATTGAATAGTAAAAAGTGAATATTATCTAAGAAAATGTTTATAAACTTAAGAAATGACTAAAATGATTCATAAATAAGTTTATTATTAATTAACACTATAAAAGAAAAGATAAATGTGAATTAAAAGGTAGAAACACTTAAGTATGAAATGTTTTATTCATGAATATTCATATTAAATAGAAATCAAGTTATATAAGTAAATGAATGTGGATTAAATTACAAGGAAACTTATATAATATTTCAAGAACTGATTTATTGATGACTTCAGATATTGAATGTGAAATAATTTATGTAGGTAAATGAATGTAAACTAATCAAAGATGATATTGTATGAATAAATAAGAATTTAAAATAAATCCGAGGTTAATAATGTAAAAAGGAACTAATAGAATAAACTTAAATAATATTTAAAATTCATTGTTGTTTGCCTTATGGGATGTTTGGGAATGATACTTCAAATTGTTTAAGGCTGTATGAATAATCTATTAAGTAATTATCTAAGGCTGTTGAGCATAAGATACACTTGGTAGGTTATTTATCACCCTTGTACGATGAGAAGTTTCTAAAATGAACAAACCATTAGTTTTTGATTGCTATGGATGTATGATTGATTTCTTTGGTTGCATGACTTTTGTTTGCATATGATTATTCCATATTGTTGTGTTGTTGTGCTATAAATTGAAACAACAAAAATATTACACTTTTTACATAATCATTAACTCTTTGGATTATATAATTGAAATATAGGTTTATGGAAGCAATAGTTACTACTTTTGGTTTCATAAATAAAGTTTGTTTGCCCGACAAATAGGTACGTTTTCGGATTATGGTTTTGAAACGATATCTTATTATTTTTCCCATGGTTTGGGATGTTTTATTATTGAAATATAATGTATATTGGAATTATTGATATTATTAGTTTTCCAGACCTAACCGCGCAAAGGAGACTCTGTCGAATTTTTCCGTAAATTTAGGACTTAGAAAATTTTATGAAAGTGAAATATTTTAAACTTTTACTAAACCTGAATATGAAAGATTTAATTATTTATAAATTGATATATTTATTTAAAATACTTAATTATGTAAGTTAAATGTTTATAAATTGATTATTTTGAATAAAATTATATCAACTTCTTAATTCCTTTTATTCCTTTTCGAGGATGAAAAGTTTTGAGTGGAGGAGAGTGTAACAACCCATATTTTTTTCGATAATTAAAAAAATATTAAATTAAATAAGATTTTGAAATTTAATATTGTGAGAAATTAAAATTTATGATTTATAAATAGAAAGAATTATTAGATTGTAATGTTGATTTAATGTAATGGATAACTATTTTAGTGTAACCTCAATAAATGGAAATAACTGTAAAGCTAATTGGGTTATAATTGTTAATAAGAAATAAAATAATTGTTGGAATTAATGTAATTAAATATTACAGTTAATATGAGTTAAGATGATAACGGTAGAATATTAATATAATAAGATGTAAACTAATGATAATTATATTCATAAGAAAATAGTTGATTCAATAATAAGAATGTAAATCGAAATAAAAGAATTTAATTGAAATTAAAATATAATTAACTGAAATTTTATTACAGTTGTAATTGAACGCTATAATTAGTGCAATATTTAAATATTGAATTTGACATGGAAAATTTATTTTTAAAAGATTATAAATTTCTATGTAATCAAAAATGATGAAAATGGTTGGCTTTTAATATAGAATCTAAAAGTGATTAATCAATTGAATAATAATTTATTTATTTAACGTGAAAATTAGCCATTTTGGCCACTGTCTTAGAATTCGACGAAACTAGTTTCATCGTAACAATAAATTATAGTAGGATTTCTAGTTTTGTAGCGATCGGACTTATCCTGATCGTACAGGCTCGAAACGTGTAGAAATTGATTAATAGAATTTAAATGAATATAATCTGATTTTAAAAGCTAACTTTTGTATACAATGGAATCAGGGTTTGAAACTAGTTACATTGAGTTTAAAAATATCAAAAACATATATTTTGATATATTGGATGACTCATTTTTGTTTCGGTAACGACACGGGCTTTTCGGGTCGTTGTTATCGTTTCGACCCAAATCGATCTGTCCATTCATTCTTATCATTCCTTGTCTATATAAATAGATTTCTTTTCTGAAACCCTAGCAGCCATTTTTATTATTTCTATACGTACCTCTACTTCTCATCTGTTCCTCCTTCTCAAACGTCAAAACATCAAAACCTACTTCCCAATTCCAAAACCATAATTTCAATTTCAAAATCAATTTCAAAATTCAAATTCCTCAAACTATGTCATATTATATATCATTGGAAAGCCCTCAAAGAGCGCAATCTACAGCTACAATTTGTTTTTGCAATTATGTCTCGGTTTGCCTAGAAGTTGACGATATTTCTCGGCCGTCCATATTAGGGTTTGTTGTTTAACGGTGGATCTTCGGCGATAGGACGATCGGGTAGTACTGGAGCATAGAGGAGGCCGAGAGGAGTGCATCCATGCATTTGATTCGTTTCAGAAGTTCACAATTTCGCCAAAAATTGCCAAAGAAGGTGGCGACGGCCGTGGGCTCTCGGGAGCGGTGCAGTCATCGAGGTGGGGCCTAGGTAGTGCGGCCTGGCTCGGCGAGTCTAGTGGTGGTTTCGGATCCAAGTCTTGGCATGCATCGGGGCTCACGTTCGAAGGTAGTGAACGGCGACATCGTGCTCGACCTTGGGTTTGCTGTACGCGTGCGAGGGTGAGGAGGTGAGATAATTTACAGTATTGCTCTTAATCTATTTTCTTATTTAAAATTTAAATTTTAATGTTCTAATCCTCATAACTTTTGCATACGAACTCAGATTTGGACGCGGTTTTCACCATTGCGATCGTATCAAAATTTTGGACAAAATGGAACTGTTTTGGTTGGATTCTGAGACTGTTGGAATTTTTGGGTCTTATTTGGATTTTAAATCGACGATAAATCAAAGATGAGTGTTTTAACCCACTTACAAATAATACACCATCTTATGTTGGTCAAATTAAATTCATGATGTGATTATAAATTTATTGATTATTGTTTGGTATATTGAATTGTCATTTAAATTTAATTTGAATTTATATAGAATTTAAATTGCCATTTTAAATAAATATTGAATTTAAATTGTTAGTTAAATGCCTGATAATGATAGCTAGCTAATTGTTGTGATTTATTGGTTGGTTTGAATGATGATTGTGATGGATGCTTAATTGTTGACATTCTGGATGTTTTGATGTTATGTTTATTTTATACGTTGTTATCACACTGCAAGTTTCCTTAGTTATTGTTAGGAAATCACTATGGGTTGAAGTGATACATACCCGAACGATCTTATAGATTAGGGAAAAATCGTTATGGGTTGAAATGATAAACCCGAGCGATTTTATGGATTTGGAAATTGTGATTCGAGATATGGGTTGAAATGATATATATCTGGAAATTTAAATTATTGCGGGCTGAAATGATATATCAGTAACACTTGACCATATGGTAGAAAATTATATACGGATACCAGATTGGTTAAATTAAATGATTTTAAATCCTTAAATTTTGAATCCAATTAAAAGATATTATGAAATAAAATTAGATTTATATGAACTGGATTATTTTCAAAATCCAAGCTTTAAAATGTTGAAATTGAAATTGGTTTAAATGAATTGTTTAAAGAATTAAATTGAAATCTTAAAGTTGAATTTTGAAATATAAATGAAATTTATCAAAATTGAGTTATTGTAAATGTTTGAATATTTAAACTTTGATACCTATTGAATTTGAAGTGGTTTAAATTTGTAGTTCATACATGGATTTGAAATCGATATAAATTGAAATGGTTTTAATGAGAATTTGAATTGAAACCTTTAGCCTTTTGAATTGAAATCGTTGAACTGAGATTGATTTAAACTGAATTTCTGGAACCAAAGTTGATTTGAATTGATTTGTGAAATTGGAAGAAACAATTCTAATTTGAAACTATTTTCGATATAAACTCTTTTAATATACAAACTATTCTAACATATAAACTAATTTTATCATATAAACCATTTTAATATATTAATAATTTTTAATACATTAACTATTTTAATATATAAGTAATTTAATATATAAACTATTTTTAATATATAAACTATTTTAAGCTATAACCTATTTTTAAAAATTTAAACTATTTTAATATGTATTATTTTAAATTTATAAACAGCTTTTAATTTATATATTTTTAAATATCTTTACTATTTTTAACGTATAACCATTCCAATATATAAACTACTTTCAATATTCAAACTGTTTAAAGTTGGAACTGTTATGATTTAGATTTAATTGATTTAAATGCGGATATTTGATATGATGGTTTAACCTATTTTGTGGTTATGATTTTGAAAATGAATATGATATAAGTGAATAATTATTTCGAAAGTGAATATGATTTCGAAAGTGTTATGATTGTGAAGTGAATATGATTTCGAAAGTGATAAGATTTTGAAGTGAATATGATATTTTGATATCAATTATGAATCGGTTTTGGAAATGTAAAAGAACCAACCGGTGTGATAAGCGTTTGGTTGTTAAAAAGACCGGGATCAGATATTGTCATACTCTCTACCAATACGAAAACCACTTTAACAACTGTGCACGTAGTGGAGAATCCAGAATGAAGTAGGATTGTTTGGCAAACGCTATTGGAATGAAGTAAGAGAATGATGATGGATAGCCATGACTTTCGGGTCATAATTAAAATGACTAAAAAGGACCTATACCTGGGCCAAGTGGGTTCACTCCCCTTATCGAGCATGCTTCTTCGAAACCATATTTATTACTTTGTGATTGATTTGGTGGCCACCCTTTGATTTGATTTTGGGAGTGTCTCAAGGTGGGCGGTAGTAGCTGCTATGCGTTAGCACCAGCCCGTTTCTGTAAAAACGTTAGTATCCTACCCTGGGCAATGCCTTGTGTGCCTTGTCATATTTATCATGATCGAGCCCACTACGAGTTTGGATTGTGTTGTACACTATGGAGTGCCCTCTGATAGCCCTCCAGTTTACGGAGGAATTATGGTACTGTATAGACTACGATGCTTATATAAAAATGTGTTAAGTGGAATATGGGTAATGCCTTAACGCTATTTTAATACTTTACTTTATTATAGACATATTATAATAGTGTATTGTATTACATATGTAGATAGTTTAACGGATCCTTGGGAGATGGAATCCCGAACATCTCTTAAGTTATTGCACGCACGTTAGACACTAGATAGAAGGTGTAAAATCCCATAAACATCTCTGAAGCTGTTACACTCATATTTACTTATTTTGATTTAACTTACATAAGATCTTTTAGTTCTGACTCGAGTGTTTTGTCTTTTCATTACGCTCGGGTCAGCCTGAGCATTTCAGTGTTGAAAACCTTATTTCTGGAATACGAAGGCGGAGTTTAGTATTCTATTACCAATGTTATTCCAATGCATCATGTTGTTTCACTGCATTATTTATCTATTCCTGTTCTATGTATAACTCTGATTTATATTGTAAAAGTGTAATCTAATGTTATTTATAAAACAGCTTCATGAACTATTTATTTGATTATTATATTTTGTCTTTCCACTGTGAGATTCCGCGTTTTGTTTTTCCTTCTTTTCTCTTATTTTCTTATTAACCCCATTAACAATCCTACATTTTGAATGGTTTGAGTTGACATGTGTGGTTTATTGTCGATTTAAACCATCCAAAAAGGTGGTTCGTTACACCCTACCACTTTAACGCTGAATCAAAATAAACATTTGCAAACTAATTTAATTCTAATCCTTAAAATATGATAACTTTTGTACGTTAATCAGATTTAAGCATCGTTTCCACCATTAAACCACTAATTTAATAAGTTTTTTCAATGATATTCTTTATTGATGGCTAAAAATATATATTTTTAAATCATAATTTTATATAGCATTTTTTGAATTAATTTAACTGCATTTGAATTTTTTAATTACATGTATGTGATGTAGTAATATTTTTGACTATATTTAATAACTTAATTCAGTCTTAAAGTAGATATAAATTAACTGCATTAAGAAGTGCAATTAAAATTTAACAGCGTGTTTTGATTAATTTAACTACATTTGAAGATTTTAACCATATTTATCTGATGTAGTAATAGTTTTGACTATATTTCATAAATTTATTTAATCATAATGCATTTAAAATTTAATAACATTAAGAAAATGCTGTAATAATATAATAAAAATTTTGAATTGTGCATAGTTGCATTTGAATATTTCAACTACATTTGTCTGATACAATAATAATTTTAGCTGCAGTCGAAATGCTTTATTCAAGCTTAATGCAACTATAATTTAACTGCATTAAGTAAAAGCAGTATTATTTTATTATATTTTCTGAATTATTATGGTTGCATTTGGATATTTTAACTGCATTTATGTGATGCAATACTAATTTTGGCTACCTTTGATAATTTTATTTGATCTTAATAATAATAATTTAACTACATTATGAAAATGCAGTTATAATTTTAACTGCATTTCAAATATGAAATTGACTTTAAACTGCATGTTTATTAATTTTGAACATACTGATTTGAAATGATGCAATTATAGTTACATTTTGTATGATGTAGTTTTAAATACGTTATTTATATGAAAAACCTACCATTTTTCAAACAATAACAATGACAATGTATTTATGTATGCATAACACATATCATTCAAAGATCATAATTTTTTTGATTTGATGGTGAAAATAGTTTGTTAATATGATGTTTTTAGAAAATGTTATTTCATTTTGAGTATTTGAAATCTATATAGGTGTGAAGTATTAAACTGGGTGTAGGAATAGTAGTTACCAATAAAGAATGTTAGTAGGCAGGGACCTGATTTACATAAATGATCGAAGAAGGGAATTTTGTTTATTGACATAAATTATGCAGTCATGACTTTAGTTTGTAACACATCGTTCTTTTATTTACGTAATTTTTCTTGTTTTTCCTTTCATGACTTTCTAACATATTTTTATGCAATAATTGATGCTCATAATTTTCAATCTCAAATAGTTTTGTTCTACCAAATTCTTTAATAATTAGATTAGAAAACTGTTAGGAATATTTAGCATATAATAAACCTGTGTAATATATATACAAATGCATTTTTTCCCTTAAACAGGTTGAAGATTGGTAATCTACCAAGTCGAAGATTAGTAATATACCATGAGACTTTCAATCAATTATCAACGTATGTTTGGTTAGGATCATCGGTTTTTTTTGACTGGGCATATGAAATTGCTTCGCTATTATGTTAATAAGACTATTAATTGTTATGGGTTTTCCTTTTCTTAATTTGTATGTTAGAATTAAAAGTATAATGTGATTTTGTTCTATACACTACTACAAACCTATAGTTTTATAATGGGCTTTTGGCATCGTCGTGGCATTGCTAATTTGATTAGTGACATCAAAAGCTCTTACGGAAAAATGATCGTCACTAAAAAGTTAGTGGTTCCATTGTGAAGCCAATTTACTGGTTCATAGTGATACCGATAATTTTTGTGATACTATATAGATGTCAACATTCTTATACACTGGAACCTATGCTTACATTGGTTCAAGCTTTCAAAGAAATTATACAAGCTTATGTGTTTAAAATTTGGGTGGATGTATTAAATTCCAGCGTACATGTCTACCATCTAAAAATATATGTAAGACCATCATAAGATAAGGTATTCATCGTTTTGCTCTTCCTGTTTAGTTGTTCGCATTCTGAAATAATAACTTTGAAATAATTCATTCAGTTTTGGGACTTCACGTTCTTGAAGGATCCGACATGTGCAAATTAAAATTATTTGATGAAGGAAATTAAAGATCAAGAAAGAAAGTAATTCACGAATAATTATTGATCTAAACATTGATTTTTATCATAATCGGTTAAAACTTTTCTCACTTTAAAATTCATGAATCATAACACTGCATATTTGAGTAGAAATCAATAATTTACCAATACTTGACAACACTTCATTTTGCAAGTTACTCAATTCTAATACATTAATAAACATAAAGTCATTCCAGAAAATAAGGTATCTTCATGAACAAGACAACAAATAATTGCATGTATGAAATGGTTAACTATCGACTTTAATTTCAACTACATTTCAAAATTTACCGTAACTTACATATTCAATTTTAAGGTAGGATATGTTTATGTAAATTCTGATCAAATATTCAATTTTTCCAACGAAATGAAATAAGCACATGTTTTTGTTATTAAAATTTAAAGTTATAATTATCCCAACTTAACAGATTGCACAAAAAGTAGATATGAGTAAATCTGACCGACCAATGTCCTTCTAATAGACAAGTAGAACTATCATGCATATGAAGAAAAACTTATGTACTATTGCGTTAACAATGCTTTAGTTAGTTGTAATGCTAAAATCTAAATTCAATAGCACTTACGATGATTTTTTTTTCATTCATTATTGCCTTCGAAAGGATAAGGTTGCTTAACATTAATTTTATGTAATATATATATGTAGTACTCTACTAAACTTAAAATGATTTCGTTTATTGTTTTCTATTACGGTGCTTTTATTTCAAACTAACAAACCTGCACAATTATTACTTTTCTACTCTATTACCCCCGTTATCTAAATTTTAAGCTCATAACCATTAAATATTCTTTTCTACCTTACATATTTCATCTTTAAAATAGTTGCGCCAATTTTGCAATATTTGTCGAACAAGAATAAATGAGATTATGAATAATATCATGGACTATAAACGTATTTTTTTACAGAATTAAAGAGCTTTCTATATTTTCAATGATTTTATATAGATTTGTTGTAAGTTGCCACTCTTTGCTTAGTTGGATTTATATTGCAGATAAATCCTTCTACAACTCACCGCGTGTGGAGCTTGGGTTCGCACTAGTATATATAAGATTGTAGTGAGAAATACAATACATAATAGCCTGATTTGATATCTTATTTTGAATTGCTGATGCGAACATGCATTAATATATACCAATAACTTTACAGGCTGTAATCTTTTTTACAAATATTCATTCTATATCAATATTATCAATATATTCTATTTTGTATTATATGGTAACTACAGTTATGCAAAAGTATTTTTTTTGCATGGATATCTATTTAATAGTAATATATGAATTATTTTAAGATGTTGGTAACTAGTATTAAATTCTATTATGTATTTTTTTAAAGTTTTAGAAATATCTTTTTTTTACGAAATGTCTTTTGATAAAATGCCACTTATTTTTAAACAAATAAAATTATTTTAAAACTCTTTTATTTTATTTATCATGGATTTGCTATTTTATTGAGATTTCGTGCTCTACTATGAAATAAGGAATTTTAATAAACGTTGAATTGTACAAATTGGTATAGGACTTTTTGTACAATTCTTTCGCTTATTTTTATAACTCGTTGAATAGAGTATATTTAATGGAATTTACTAGCTTTTAGTAAATACTTGAATATCACTAGGTGGTATGGGACATTTAGTGAAATTCTAGTTATTACTAAATTGATAGTGATTTACACTTTAGAGTTATACTATCTAGGGGTGTTTGGCTATATGGGTTGATAGATCCCTAAGAAAAATATAACTCATGATTTTGGCGATCACGTCGATCGTTCGATTTTGATGATCCGATTGATCGTTCGTGATCCTAGCAACTACTAGACGGTTTTGGGATGTTATCTTCTTTTAGAGATCAATTAGTGGTCGCCATAGGCTTTTGTGGATGACTAGCTATCACCATATGTGTTGTCCAGGAGGGGAATGTACCTCTATCCAGGAGGGGAATGTACCATTGTATATGTAGTAGTTTACTAGTGGATACATTCATGATTTCATGCTTATGCATTGAGTAGTAGTTTACTAGTGCCTATGTTCATGATTTCGTGTTGCCTAATAAAAGATAGCAATTATTAGTAGCTTTCTAATAGCCACATTCATCTTTTTGCGATTTGTCCGGGAGGGGAGCGTACCTTTATGTATTGTCCAGGAGGGGACCGTACCTTTATATTCTGTCCACAAAGTGGACAGTGCCTTTAATTTAGTGATATCCTTATATGGACTTATTGTAACGACCTGAAATTTTCAACCATTCACATCCATACATGTCGGATTTGAATTTGCTCAAAATATCAGATTGTTAATTTAAATTTTGCAAAAATAAACATATACAGTAAATAAATGAACCACATAATCACAGACACAGAGTAATATAAAAATAATGCAGCGGAAACAAAAGAATAGTAGTTCATGAAGCTACTATATATATAACAGAGTTAACAAGATACAACAGAAGTCACGAATACATAGATGTCTCGATACAATAATCAAATACAAGATCTGAATACATCACTGGGATTAACTGAACAACTGAAAACTGGATAGATAGCTGGATCTCCAACTCCAAAGGTGAGTCTCGAATACTGTATCACTCAGTCTGACCCGAGCGTAAAGCAAAACACAAAACACTCGAGTCAGGATTAACATTCTTATATCAATAAATCCAACTCAAGTGCTGAGCAGTTAAAGCGCTCGGTAGATTCAATGCGGCGGAGGTGCAAAAAGACATAGCGGGGATACAGCGAGGATATAGTGGGATATAGCGGATGGTTCTAAAAGAACATATAAAAGTCATACTTAATGTTTCTACAAATATATAAATGGTAATTAAATGAAAAATTAACATTCAATTGAATTATAATTAATACATAAATAATTTTAAATAAAAACATGTGTGAATATACTGTAAATAAACGTAAAACTATTATATAACATAATTGAATTTAGTAGAATATTAGAGTATTTTCATTTCTGAAAATTTATTAAAAAATCAATTAAATAAATTAATTTCATAATTTTTATAATGTATAAATGTCATTTTTAATTCATTTCTTTTAAAAAAGATATAGTGAAAATAGCGAAATATAGCGGGAATAATGGGATATAGCGCAAATAGCGGGGCTTAAAGCGGAAAGGCTATATTTGGGGCTATATGGAAAAATCGTAGCGGTAGAAATCCACTATGAGATATAGCAGGGTTATAGCGGGGTAATAGGGGGGCAATAATTGCACAGCTCAAGTGAAATATCAATTGAAATATAGTAACTGAAAGGATGTTTGGGATAACCATCCTCTAAGGATCCGTTAAACTATCTACTATGTAGTAATATACGCTATTATAATAATGTCTACTATAAAATAAACTTACTTTTAAATAGCGTTAAGGCTTTACATTTTCCACCTTAACACATAATAATGCCAATAGTCTATACAGTATCTGCATACCTCGAGAGGCTACGAGAAGATACTCCATAGGTATGACACAAAAAGAAACTCGTAGTAAAGCTCGATATGGTAGGTGACACGGCACAACTAGGCAATGCTAGGGTAGATATACCAATTATGCATCCGGGCTGGTGGAAACGCATAGCAGCCACTACCGCCCACCTCGGAACACACTCCCAATCAAAATCGAAGGGTGGCCACCAAATCAATCACAAAGTAATAGAATGGTATCGAAGAAATGCGTTCGATTAGAGGTGCTACCACATTGGCCCGAGAATCGCTCCTGTTTTAGCCACCTTATGCCAACTCACGGGAGTTGGGTCAACGTATATACCTTTAGGATCGTCGCCACCATCCTACTTCATTCTGGAATCTCCACCGCGTACACAGTTGTTAAAGTGGTTTTCGGTATCGACAAAGAGTATGTCCATATCCGATCCCGGTCTCTTTAACAACAAAACGTTATTATAACACCGTGGTCAATTCAAAATAGTTTATACTTCAAAACCAAAATATCATTTCCATTTTTAAATTGTATCAAAATGATATCATTTCAATTCAATATATCATTTCTAAAATCATATCACTTTCCAAAGTTATAACGCTTTCGAAATCATAGTCTTTTAAAATCAAAACACTTTTGAAATCACAGCTTTGAAATCATAGCATTTTGGAAATCATAACACTTTGAAATTATAGCATTTTGGAGATCATAACACTTTTGAAATTATAGCATTTTGGAAATCATAACACTTTCCTTTTAAACAGTTTAGATATTAAAATTTATATATATAATAAAATAGTTTATAAATAAAATAGTTTATATAAATAGTTATAAGTTAAAATAGTTTATAAATAAAAATAGTTTATATAAATAGTTATAAGTTAAAATAGTTTATATTAAAATAATTTATAAAGTAAAATATCAATAGTTTTAAATAAAATTTAAAATTACTTTATAAAATAAAATAGTTTCCTCTACTTTCACAAATCAATTCGAATTCCAAATTCAAATTTAATCAAATCTAAATCATCAATTTCAATTCTAATTCAATTAAACATTTTCAGGTTATATCGATTTTCAAATACCGATTTGAACCACAAACAAACCATTTCAATTTCAATATATTTCAAAGCTTCAAATATTCCACATTTCAAAACTAAGTTCGATAATTTTATATATATATATATATATATATATATATATATTGTAACGACCCGTGAATTTCGTTAATTAAATTTGTCATATAAATAAGATTTTGGAATTAAATCTACAAAGAAATATAATTTTTATAATTTGTAATGAAGTAAATGTTAAGAAATAACCTATGAAATATTTTATTTATTAAAATAGACCTAATTCAAAAAGGTTGAATTGAATAAATCCTATTTATTAGAACCTAAAATTTTTGGTATGCAAATTTATAATAAATGAGTTATTGCAAGAAATTGAAATTTGAATGAATGAAAGTAGTGAAAGGATTTTTCACGAATGTAACTGTATATGCGAAGTAAAGGAAAGTATTAAATTGTTTAATGTAATAAAACCTTGAAAACGGTAGTTGATTGTAAATTAAGGAAACGTGTTAGTGCAAGTTAATATTTAACTAACTTGAATGAACATTACAATTTAATTGAAATTCAAATATTATGACTTAGCTATAAACGGAATGTAATAAAAACAAATACAATCAATGTTAGAAACTAAATGTAGCAGTGTAATTAAAATTAACAATTTAAAATGAAATTGCAATTAATGGAAATTGATTGTAATTTAGGTACTAAAGTAATGCAGGACAATAAATAATTTATTTAGTACAATCCCCATTTTTATTTGTAAATAATTGTAAGGTTAATTTATTGAAATTTGAAAATTAGGAAATAGATTCAAAGTTTATATTAGATAATGAATTGGCAATTAATAACTAATGGATTTGATAGAATACCAATTTATTCATAAAGTGCATATAAGTGAATGTAACAAAATGAATAGGAAATGCTAATTTATTCATAAAGTGATAGTTGATGTGAAAAGGAATGGAATCAAGATGGAATGATTAATGGGTTCTAGGATCTAAATTTGTGTGTGTGCCTTTATTTATAATGAATGGAAAACGAATCAATTAAGATATGTATTTATTTCTTTAGTATGTTGCATAAAATTTGAAAACCAGTTTGCAATCAGAGGAGATTAAGTAGCACGTTAAATGAGAAATAAATTAATTAAGACATTTATGATGTGTAATATAATTCATGGTTAATCGCATCCATACAATGTCAATTTATTAATAACAAGATTTTAAATAAATAAACATATTTATTTGGATTTCAATTTATAATTTATAACGTTTAAGGTGAAATCAATTGCCATTAATTTTCATTGAAGATGGTTAATTATATAAGATGTAAAATGTTAATTTTATTTATAATATGAAGATTGGTTGATTTGAGGAGTGAAAACCAAGATTTATTAATATATTTATAATTTGAAATTTAATAAGTGGATTAATTGCACTATAAGTGGAATATAACATTTAAATATTACATAAATGAGAATTTAGATGAAAAGTGAGAATGTTATTGAAATGGATTTTTGAATTTCAATAATTATTTCATCCGTTTGTTAATAATGAATGCAATAGTAGAATGAAAAGAAAATTTAATAGAAATTTTGGGAATTAAATTTATAATTTCTGAATGAAAGAAAATGAAGTTTACGCTGAAATTGATAATTAAATCTGCATTTAAGACACATCTAAATTTGTTTAAATTTGGGTAAATGACTAAGGATTATTAAGTGATAAAAATTTCCAATTCTAAAACTGAAAAAAAAATTGGATTTATTTGCTAATTCTTAATTTATTTAATTAATATAAAAATAGCCATTTTGGCCACTGACTCGGATTTCAATGAAACAAGTTTCATCGGATCCGTAACGGCGAATTATAATAGTGTTTCAAGTTTCGTAGCGATCGGACTTGTCGTATGATCGTACGGACTCGGAACGCCTTGAAATTTATGCAATTGAAATCAATTTGGAAAATATTGTTTTTAGCATAACTCTTCATACGATGGAATTTGAACCTGAAACCTTTTCCATTGAGTTTAAAATATTTTAAAACACCTATTTTGATATATGGGTTTACCCAATTTCGTTCCGGGGTCAGAACGGGCTTTTTGGGCCAATTATCGTTGAGCACGTTTATAATTCGGATCCATCTGTCTATTCCAACTTTGTCTATAAATACCCCGCTAAACCCTAGCCTTTGCCTATTCTCATTTGTCTACGCGTAAATTTTCATCAGCTCCTTCTTCTCCTCAATGGCACACAAAACCTAATTCCCAAATTTCAAATCTAATTTCAAAAAAAAAGGGAAAAAATTGCAAACCTGCAGCAGCACGAGTCGCGCTTCAGGTTTCAGAGGGAAAAACCCTGGAGCTACTTTGGGTAACGAAGAAAATGACTCGGGTCTCCGGGTCGTTTTGGCAAAAACTCAGAGCAAGCACCGGGGATTTGAGGCGGCGGACCGAGTTGAACTCGAAGTCGATCTAGGACCAGAATTTCCAATCTTCAAATTTTCATAACTTTTGCATACGGACTCGGATGTGGACGCGGTTACTTTTGTTAGGATCGTATTGAAATTGCGGACCTGATGACGCTGGTTTGGATGAATTCTGAAACTGTCAAATTTTTGGGTTTAAATTGAATTTAAGTTCAATTTAAATTCAAAAGGTGAGTGTTTTAACCCACTCACAACTTCTAAGATTTCTTATGTTTGTTAAATTAAATTTTGATGTGATTTAAAATTTATCTATGATTGTTTGGGCATATATTTAATCATCATCTCAGTTAGATAGCATTTAGTTAAATTAAATTGTTATTTAATTTTATTATTGCATATAATTTGCCAGTTAAATTTATTTATTATTGCATATAAACTGCCAGTTGAACAGTTATTAATTTTTATTGAATATAAACTATTCGTTGATGCCTGTTATATTTTATATGCTTTATATTGATGTTTTGTTTAAATTGGATGATGATTGTAATAAATGGTTGTTTATTGATATTTGGATGAATGGATGCTATATTTTATATTGTATAAACTGCAAGTTATTATGCATTTTCATTTCATTCGGGATTGCGGTTTGAAATGATATATAACCGTAAAACTTTTATTTTTAAAATTACGGATTGAAATGATAAATATCCGTATCACTTGACCATAGGATAGAAAATTATATACAAGCACCGTGGTCTATATATAAAATATTTTAAAGTGATTTTCTATGGTTTGGAAAGAAATATACGGTTTAATAAATATTAAATTTTGATATTATATAAATATTATTATAGTTAAATTCTAAAATTTAAGCTATGTGTAACTTGATGATGTTTTAAGTTTGATTTACGAATATTTCAAGTTTGAGTTTTATTTAAGTGATATTGAATTTATTAAATAAATATTTCTAAACTAAATAATAGTAAATTAAATTAAGGTATATATAAGATTATCAGATTTGGTTGGGAATTTTGGAATATTTTAAGACTTGAAATATATCAAAATTGAAATGTTTTATTGAAATTAAGGTATTATTGTTTTCAAAGTATTGGTTTTCGAAATTGTTATAACTTTGAAAGTAATATGGTTTGAAAATGAATTTATTTGAAATAGAAATTATTTAAGAATTATCTTTGAATATATTGATTTGCAACCGATTGAAATTTTGAGATTTAGAATAAGACTGCATTATGTGATTTGGGTTTAAGATGGTTTTAAAGAATATTTCGAGTTTTATAAATAAAAGTAAGAATAGTGATTGAAAATTTGGATTTTATTTAAATGATATATTATTGAATTTGGTTTTAAAGTATATACTATTTTAAAGTAAAGGATATGTTTTGAAATGGCAAAAATATTTTGGTTTTGAAGTATATACTATTTTGAAATAAAGAATATGTTTTGATAGGGCAATGATTGTGTTTTAAAGTATATATATTTTTAAATGACCACGGTGTTATAATAACGATTGGTTGTTAAAGAGACCGGGATCGGATATGGACATACTCTCTATCGATATCGAAAACCACTTTGACAACTATGTACGCGGTGGAGTTTCCAGAATGGAGTAGGATGGTGGCGACGATCCTAAGGTATATACGTGGACCCAACTCCCGTGAGTTGGCATAAGGTGGCTAAAATAGGAGCGATCGACGGGCCAAGGAGGTAGCACCTCTGATCGGACACACTTCTTCGATACCATTCTATTACTTGTGATTGATTTGGTGGCCATCCTTGATTTGGGAGTGTTGTTCGAGGTGGGAGGTAGTGGCTGCTATGCGTCACCACCAGTCCGGATGCGTAATTGGTATATCTACCCTGGCATTGCCTTGTGTGCCGTGTCACCTACCATATCGAGCTTTACTACGAGTTTCTATTTGTGTCGTACCTATGGAGTATCTTCTCGTAGCCTCTCGGGGTATGCAGGTACTGTATAGACTATTGGCATTATTTTGTGTTAAGGGCTATATGGGTAACCCCTTAATGCTATTTAAAAGTAAGTTTATTTTATGATTAGACATTATTATAATAGCGAATATGACTACATAGTATATAGTTTAACGGATCCTTAGGGGATGTGAATCCCGAGCATCTCTTAAGTTACTGCACTCACGTTAGACACTGGATAGGAGATGTCAAATCCCATAAACATCTCTGACGCCGTTCCATTCATATATTTATCATTGATTTAACTTACATAAGATCTTTTAGTTCTGACTCGAGTGTTTTGTCTTTTCAATTCGCTCGGGTCAGCCTGAGCATTTCAGGATTTGAAGGCTCTATTTCTAGAGACCGAAGACGAAGATTTTATTACTACTATTTATTATATTCCACTACACCATTGTATTCCGCTGCATTAATTATCATTCTCTGGTATGTGTAACTCTGATATGTATTGTACAAGTATAATAAAATGTTTTGTAAAATAGCTTCATGAATTGTTATTTGATTATTATATTTTATCGTTCCGCTGCAAGATTCTATTTTGTTTCTTTTATTTCTTATTTTTTCCTTATTTACCCCATAACAATCCGCCCTTCTGTATGGTTTAAGTTGACATGTGTGTCTACTTAAGCGTACAAAAAGGTGGGATGTTACAGTTGGTATCAGAGCTTTGGTTTAGCGATAAACCTTAGTTTTGTGGGGTCTGACTCTTTATTAATAGGGTAGTAATACCCTATGGGAGTCGCTGAGTGTATATATATATGAGAGAGTGTATTTGTTAGTGTTATAAAAAGGTTTTAATATTGTGTTAATCTGTTCCGTTTTGTATTTATAAATTCTGGTTGGTGCATGGGACGCTATGACATCAATAGGGATTTCTAAACACTTAATAGGACAGACCGACATAATATTTGTTTTAATATAGGTGAATGAAATAATTTTGCATATTATATTTTCTATATATAAAGTAAAATTTTATAAATGATATATATATTTGGTTGCTATATATTGGTTGTTAGGTAATGAAATTATAAATAATAGTTGAAATAAGATTGAAAATAAAATAAATCAAATTGGAAATTTTAGAACTTAAGTTCCGGGATTTTTGGAAAAATTTCATTTGAATGATGATTGGAATATAATAATAATATTATTTAGATGTATTTTCTGATATAAATATTTCAACATAATTTGAAAGAATTGTTTTAAAGAAAATTTTGGGAAGAGATAAGTTCTGTACTCCCCTCTCTGTCGCTGGACAATAATTTCGGTGATGAGTGCACGCATCATCGACATTCATTTTCGAGTTTCGAAGTGGGAAGACCGCTGCAGTAGTTTTACTGCAGATTTATTTTGATAAACAAATATAAATTTTAAATTGTGTAAATATAATTGAATATATAAGTTGTAAGTATATATTTATCTATTATTTTAAAATGATTTGAAATTTAACCCGGTATTTAGTTCTTAAATTTTTGTTCATTAATAGTTTCAATTATTGTGGTGAAGTGTAATGTAACTAATTAATAATTGGAACCTTTAATAAAATAAGAGAGTTAATGCTGAGTTTTAAATGGAATTAAAAGAAATTTGGAATTTGTAACCTGTCAACCAAGGATATTATGATTGAACATTAAGTTAATTTAAAAGAGATAAAATAAACTTGTGTAATTTTCAATTTCATTCTTAAAGGCATAAATATAACTTACCAATTATAAAAGTTGAGATGTTAATAAGGAAGTGTAATGGAAAATTATACAAGTAAACCTAAAAGTAATGAAAGTATTCAATGCATTCTTTAATAGTAAGGATTTATTTGTTAGAGTTGTTATGAACTTAAGTATAATTGAAAATGTTATTAATTAAATATAATAGAAATGTAAGTATTATAGGAAAATGATTATAAATTAAGTAAATAAATTGATATGCTAAGAAATTTGAAGTGAACATAAATATCATAATTAAATAGATATAAATAAATGAAATTAAGTAATAATGAATGAATGAATAAATATAATGCAATAAAAAGAAGAAACTGAAATGACACTAATAAATGAAAACGAATATTTGTAAGTAATAAATGAAAATAAATGAAATAAACGCTGAATCAATGAATAAAAAGTAAATGTTTGTAAGAAGTAAATGTAAATTAAAAAGGCAAATCATTATATAAATGAAAAGGAAATAAACAATAAATGTTATGAAATGAAATTTATAATAATAAACTTAATTTATTGTTTGAAATAGTTGTCTGTCTTGGTTTATGAGTTGTTTGGGGTAAAAGATACTTTAATTGCTTAGATGTATGAATAATCTATGGAATTTATCTAAGACTGTTGAGTAAATGGAATACTTCATAGTTATTTGTCATTTTATGTGATATAAAGTGTCTTAACCCAAACAAACCAATTGCTTGTCTTGCTTGAATGGTTGATTTGTATATGATGTGTATGTTGTTTGTTGCAAATGATGGTTGTTTATATTGATTAGTTGGTTAGTGGTTGACACAACTTTAAATATTTCATTTTATATAATTATACCCTTTTTGGATTATATAAGTGAAATACAGGTTATGGAAGCAATTGCTACTGCTTTTGGTTTCATAATTAAGCGTTGTTTGCCCGACAAATAGGTACGTTTTCGGATTATGGTTTTAGCGTACTATATTATTTTTTCCGTGTTGGGATATATTATTTTTGAAATTTTAAGTTATATATTCTTATATTTGATAGTATAATTTCTCCTGAGCCTCTCCGTACAAAGGAGACTCTGCCAAAATTTTCTATAAATTTTGGACTTAGAAAATTTTGAAATTGTTTTTCCCAAACTTTATTAATTTGAGTATAAAAGATTTAATGGTTATAAATTGGTATATTTTATTTAAAGTAATTAATTTTGTAAATTTAATTGTTTATAAAGTTAATATTTTGAATAAGATGTATTGTTTATTTAAATTCTCATTTTCCCCTCTTTTTCTTTTCGGGGACGAAAAGTTTTGAGTGGGGGAGAGTGTAACGACCCGTGAATTTCGTTAATTAAATTTGTCATATAAATAAGATTTTGGAATTAAATCTACAAAGAAATATAATTGTTATAATTTGTAATGAAGTAAATGTTAAGAATTAACCTATGAAAGTGCTTCGTAGATTTCTCTAGGAAATGTAAGAAGCGAAGAGAGGATTGGGCTTGAATTTATAGGCACGCGAATCTATCACAGCCGTTAGATTAAAATGTATTAAATTAAGGCCATTAGGCCAAGGAAAACCCTAGCCGTCATCCCTCGAACTGACCGAGCATTATGTCTATAGGGGTCGACCGCTCCATGTCGACCTGCCTAATAAAAGGGGTCAACTTGTGGGTTCAGATGATTAATTATAAGTGCTAATTTTGTTTTATTAATTATTTTCATTTTGAAATCAGTAACGTCCGTAACTACTTCGTTTGAACTCCGATCGTGAAACTCCAAATATGAAAATTGCTTAAAAAATTTCCATGAACAGAATGGCACACGAATTTCCACGTCCAAAATATGTGGACCCAACTCCCGTGAGTTGGCATAAGGTGGCTAAAACAGGAGCAATCGACGGGCCAAGGAGGTAGCACCTCTGATCGGACACACTTCTTCGATACCATTCTATTACTTGTGATTGATTTGGTGGCCACCCTTGATTTGGGAGTGTTGTTCGAGGTGGGCGGTAGTGGCTGCTATGCGTCACCACCAGTCCGGATGCGTAATTGGTATATCTACCCTGGCATTGCCTTGTGTGCCGTGTCACCTACCATATCGAGCTTTACTACGAGTTTCTATTTGTGTCGTACCTATGGAGTATCTTCTCGTAGCCTCTCGGGGTATGCAGGTACTGTATAGACTATTGGCATTATTTTGTGTTAAGGGCTATATGGGTAACCCCTTAATGCTATTTAAAAGTAAGTTTATTTTATGATTAGACATTATTATAATAGCGAATATTACTACATAGTATATAGTTTAACGGATCCTTAGGGGATGTGAATCCCGAGCATCTCTTAAGTTACTGCACTCACGTTAGACACTGGATAGGAGATGTCAAATCCCGTAAACATCTCTGACGCCGTTCCACTAATATATTTATCATTGATTTAACTTACATAAGATCTTTTAGTTCTGACTCGAGTGTTTTGTCTTTTCAATTCGCTCGGGTCAGCCTGAGCATTTCAAGATTTGAAGGCTCTATTTCTGGAGAACGAAGACGAAGATTTTATTACTACTATTTATTATATTCCACTACACCATTGTATTCCACTGCATTAATTATCATTCTCTGGTATGTGTAACTCTGATATGTATTGTACAAGTATAATCAAATATTTTGTAAAAAAGCTTCATGAACTGTTATTTGATTATTATATTTTATCGTTCCGCTGCAAGATTCTATTTTGTTTCTTTTATTTCTCCTTTTTTCCTTATTTACCCCATAACAATCCGCCCTTCTGTATGGTTTAAGTTGACATGTGTGTCTACTTAAGCGTACAAAAAGGTGGGATGTTACATATATATATATATATATATCAATTCACTTTTCTATTATTTAGTTTTGAAATATTTACTTAATTATTTCAATATCATTTGAATACAACTTCAATTTACAAAATATCCCATTTAAATTTATATAAGTTTGAAATATCCATTTAAGTCACCTTTAATCAAATTTCAAGTTGTAAAACACTTCTTTAAAATTTCAAATTCAATAAATTCCAAAGCAAACTTATTTAAGTATAATTCTTAAATCAATATAATTTCAAATCAATTTCAAATCATTTTAAACTCTATATTTGAACATCTAGATATTAAATAAATACTTAAACATTTTATTTATTAAATTTATTAAATCAACTTTAATAAAAATTTAAAATCAATATTTATCAAAACCATATATTTCTTTTCAAAACCATAGAAATCATTTCAAAATATTTATATATAGACCAGTGGTGTCTGTATATAATTTTCTACCCTATGGTCAAGTGATACGGATATTTATCATTTCAATCTGCAATTTAAATATATATACGGGTATGTATCTTTTCAACCCGCAATCCCAAATTCAATTCAAATGAAAATGGTTGGGTTTATCATTTCAACCCATAACGATTTTCTCCTATTCTACAAGATCGTTCGGGTATGTATCATTTCAACCCATAGTGAATTCTGTACTAACACGGAACTTGTAGAGTGTTAACATATATGATAATAAAATAACAACAGTAACAGGCATATATCATCAATATAAATAATAGATAATACTGTCAGATGTCATAGGTGAACAGATAACAATGTAAATAACTAGCAGCAGCATATTTCAATTATCGTTTCAATTGAAATCAAATTTAATAAATATAAGAACATTAATCGTGAGTGATTGCCCACCTTTCGAGGCTAGAGAGGATAGATACTGAAATTGAGTTACGAAACCCAAGAACGAATCCAAATCAAAGCTAGATTGGCACGAATCAATGAACAAAGCTGATAAATCAGAATTGACGATAACAAGTCAGAACTGGATCAATGAAGATAATGGATATAAGTAAACTCATATATATAGCTATATATAACTATATATATATAATCATATTTTATATTTCAACACATATTAAATTATATATATATAATTCAAAATCATTGGTTCAGATAAAACACATAAACTTAAAATTCAAATCTATATCCATTTCAAAATTTAAATAGCCATATATGCATACAGTTTAAGATCAATAGTTAAAACAAATACACTATGCAAACAAATGATATATACATATATGCAGATCATTAACAGAACTAAATAGATGAACAGGTTAAACAAAATACACCCACTATATATATGTTTAAACAATTATATGATCGAAATAATTCTTAACCCACAAGAATCTAACTTTAAACATATAGTAAACAGCGAAATAAACAAAGTATCATATATATACAAAATGTCATGAATACTAACATATAACTATACTGTAACATATATAAATATATATAAGAACAACTAACTTTGAAATACTGCCAACTGTAACACAAGCTGTAAATAAATAAAACTACATAAACATCCTTATAATATAATTCATATAACTGAAATATAACTTTGGCATCTTATAACAAGATATGTAGATATAAGCTTATATACTCACATATACCAATCACATATATGCAGACCGAAAAGGCTATATCACAAACATTAAAATTAATGTCCTTTATATATGCTTAGAACAATAGTAATACAACCACTAAGTTTATAAATAGTGCGGCCGAAGCTAAGACACATATAAAGCCTGATATAAATTATATAATGAAACTCGACAGACTTGTAAAATTTGTATATATAAATCTTATATGTATATTTGTATAGCAACAATATATACAACAGTACTTGTATAATGTATGAAGCTTACAAATAGATAACAACATGTACGAACCTTTATATATAACAAAACTTCAAAACTTTGAACCCCTATTCATACATATATAGTAAAACAAATTTTATAGTTTTTATATACTTATTTCACAACAGGGCCTATATCTCTACGCATAAAACTTGGGTAAATCATATACGAACAACAGCTATATCATATATATAAATAAAAATCAATAATATTATAAGCCTATATATATATACTACTCGATATGAACACTATATATATGCATATCTCACTTATAAAATCTATGATAATATATTTATATATAAAACTTTAAAAATGTATTTATATAATACTGCCCATATTATATTTTATTTTTACTGAAATTCAAATATTAACATATATATAGACTGACCAATACATGCCCATGCGCTAGAGGATGCTAGTTGTCTGTTGGCTCCCGAACCCAAATACATGGACACGGCTATGACAAAGAAAGGAGGAAGAGCGGGTGTGGCGATTGGCGGTGAAGATTGAGGAAGCAGGCTGATGGTGATTTGCGGAGATGATGGGCACGGAACGGCCATGAGGTGAGGGGAGATGAGGGGAGACGCACGCGGTTTAAGGGTCAGGGAGGCAGAGCAGTCGGCGCTTGGCTATGCTCGAGCTAGCTGTCGCGTGGTGATAGAGGAAAGAATGAAAAAGGGCATTTGCATTTTGCCATGACCAGGAAAATAAATGAGGGGAGGAAGAATTGGTGAAAAGAAGATGCAGGTTACAATTTCAAAAGAACGGAATATGGTATAAATTTTTTTCGAGAGGAGAAGCAGAGAACAAATGAACAGGTTAAAATATTGGAACTGGTGAAATAAATTGGCATAAGGAATGGTGAGAGTCATTGATTCAGGTGAAATAATTAAAGTTAAGTGTTGCTTGGATTACACGGCTGGCATTTGAAAAGACAAGGAAACAAAAGGGGTCAGAAATGAAAGGACTCAAAACCGGTTACCAATACCATCTGACGTTTTACAGATTCCGCTCTGAACCGGGCTTCAAAACACAGGAACGAATATACTGCGGAGATCAGCACGATGAGACGATCAAAATGGTATACAGATATCAGTGGTATGATCATCCGTTCAAAAGTCGATACGGACACTGATATACGTTGTTATCCTGTACGGAAAAATCGAAACGGAGCTAGAAACGTCCGAATTTCGCGAAACGGATTACGCAGTCTTATTCAGAGTGTTCTAAATAAATTTTCTCATGTTGACATATTTAGGTTTCAGAACACTTTTATTATCATCAATTTTAACTGATATAAATTGAAATAAAATTACACTAGAAAATAAACTTCCAAATTATCTGATGAAAATTTACCAGTTGCTATGTTAGAACAGACGCATTTCAAATATCAAATTTAAATTTCAAAATTTTATTATTAAAAATTCACAAAATTTCAGTTAATAACGTTATTAAAACCAGTTAAATTTACGGGTCGTTACACTTATTTTAGTTCCATTATTTTGAAATGGACATATGTGAATCATCATATTTGCATGTGAAAGTCTATGATAGACTTGAGTGTTTAATGAAATGGTGATTATTTTGTGATGTCATTTTGGAATTATTTTGATTGGCATATCTTATATATGACTTGGTAACTATGTGTAGTCGTATATTATTGTGATATATAATTCTCACAACTTTAAATCACATATAGTCTGACCCGTTTATTTTCATAATACTCGGGTCAGGCCGAGACTCTACAAGTAATAGGATTCGCTGACCTTAAACATGTGTGCTAGCATGGGGATAAGCTATTTTTGACAGTTTGAGTTTACCTCATATATATATATATATATATATGGATATATTTTGTATGGCATGCTAGGTGTATTACTTTAGATAGCAACCTTGTACTAGTTTTGGTTGTGATACTGTACATATTTGGTATGTAGGTTTAATATTATCATTTTGTAGACTCTTACATTTGTAGGTTTATATGATGTATATTATTCGCTGTGACTTATGATTCTATAATTGATATTGTACATTATTCTTATTTTTTTTACCTATGTATTTATCGCTTTGTGCCCAGACCGTACACGTCAATTACTAAGTTTAAATCTTCAAAATATTGGTAAGAATGACGTGTCAATGTTAGTCTAAGGTAATAGTCACATCAGGTCGCTTTTAACAAATCTCATTCTTTGTATTACTAGACGGTATTACTTAGTAATGCTCTTTAGTAGTATAGGTATGGAGGTGGGGCATTACACTTTCCTCATGCTCATCCTAGTCCTCTGTGATTGTTGGGTCAACAGTGCTATGCTAGCATCCATTTTTCCATCAAAGCTTTTTGACTATCGACCGACTTTTGATTCAGATCCTGCACCATTTTGTCAAATTCCGCTCTAGTAACAATCTCTTGAGGAGCAGATGGTGCTTGCAATGCATGCTGGTTGCTAACATCCATTTGATGAGTATTTCTTTCATCTCTAGCCACAAATGGATGATCTTCCCGATCTCTTGGGGGTTATTGATTCCTTTATGGTAATTCCTTTAAGTTCCTTAAAGCAAATCTTCTAGATCTAACATTTGGTTGCACCAATCCACAATATAAAGCTAGATCTACTCCTAAGAATCTTTGTTCTTGGTGAAAGCAACAAAATATTGATACCAGAAATGGCACAACACCCAAAGTCCTGTAGAACAATAGAGATTTAGCAGAAAATATATAAGAAACAAAGAGAATAATGCAATTTTTAAAGTGGTTCGGCAGTCTCTGGCCAATATCCACTTTATTTTATTGATTTGTTTTTACTGAGAGTCACATATACAAGGGATTGACAAGCTCTTATAGTCTAGAACAATGAATGGTATCTACTTTAGTGACTGATAAGGAGAGGTAGAAGATGAAGAAGATAATGAGCCAAAACGTACTTCAGCAGTTGCTATAGAGTCTGTATTTATAGGAAAATCGTCCAACAGAACCGGTGGCCGATGAAATACCAAGTCCAGATATGGATCTGAGAGTGTAGGAGTAGATAAGCGGGCCCATTAAGTAAGAAAATCAACTCGGTACCAACCTGATTTTTTGGGAGAAACCTCCCCTTCTTCTTTTCCTTGGTCTTCTATCACCAATCTGTTGTGTTCCGTACGCTCTTCCTTAGAGATCGTGTTCTTTCTAAGAGGTTTTGTTATCAGTTGTACTTGTTTGCTGTAATGAATATAATGATATAGGTTGATATATTGAGGCTGTGTACATGGTGATTAGTGTTTGGGTGCAGCTACTTCATTATTTGCTTAGAGTTTGGGCTTTGGGCCTTGTTTGCTTGCGGGTTACTTCAGGATTTGAACTGATTTGTTGTGCATATTTTTGCATCTTCCTTTTCTTATTTAAGCTGTATATGTACAAGCTTTTTGCAACAAGGGTTTTAATGCCGTATCTGATTTTAATAAAGATGATCAAATTCAAATTCAATTGATTCAATCTCTTGTTATATCTTCTTCTCTCATTATATTCTGAAAGCTTAATCAATTCTCTATCATAATCTTTACATGGTATCAAAGCATCAGATCTTGATCTAGCATTTCTGCATCTTACCTCAAAACTCAGATTCAATCTACCAAAGTTCTTATCCTCACAATATGTCTGAAACCAAGAGTTCTACCATGATCGATGTTCTACCAATTACATCCAAGATCACAGATCGCAAGTTAACGAATACTAATTTCCTAGAGTGGAGCAAAACTGTCAGATTATACCTTCGAAGCATTGATAAAGATGATCACCTAACAACAAATCCACCAACAACATCTGAAGAAAAGGATCTGATCTGGTTGCGAGAAGATGCTCGACTGTTTTTGCAAATTCGAAATTCAATAGACGATGAAGTGATCTGTTTGATTAATCACTGTGAGTTTGTGAAGGAACTAATCGAATACCTCGAATTTTTGTATTCTGGAAAAGGAAATCTGACTCGTATGTTTGAAGTGTGTAAATCATTTTATAGAGCTGAGATGCTGGATCAATCTCTTACAAGTTATTTCATGAATTTTAAAAAGACTTATGAAGAATTCAATGTATTACTACCAATGAGTCCTGATGTGAAGATACAACAACTTCAACGTGAACAGATGGCCATTATGTCCTTCCTTGCCGGGTTGCCATCACAATTTGAATCTGCAAAATCTCAAATATTGTCTGGATCCACCATAACATCCCTTCATGAAGTGTTTAGCAGAGTGCTTAGGACTGAAACAACTCCACCCACTACAAATGTGAATAACAGTGCTTTAATAAGTTCAAGCTCTAATACAAATCCTTCACCTTCCACTTGGAGACCTCCATCTGACTTCAGACCACCATGGAGTTCATCACAAAGGCCTGAATCATGGAGACCCCCATCATCTTCATCCTGGAGACCACAACGAGGTGGATGGAGACCAAGCAATAAAATATGCTCATACTGCAAGAAACCAGGACATCTAATTGGTGAGTGTAGAAAGCTGCAATACATCAATCAGCAAAAGAATTAAGGAACTACTAATAACAATAATGCACCCAAAACTGTTCTTATGACTGCTGAGGAGTTTGATAAATACACAAAGTATCAGGAATCTCAAAACAAACCAGCTATCTCTACTATTGCAAGTTCTGATAAACAAACTTCAAAGTGGATCATTGATTCTGGAGCAACAGACCACATGTCAGGTAACTCTAAACTGTTTGCAGGGATTAATGAACATATAAAAGGTCATGCAGTCACTTTAGCAGATGGGTCACAAGCACATGTTCATGGAGTTGGTAATATAGATACTATGGTCCCATTGAAAGCTGCTCTATTTATACCTACTTTATCATATAATCTGCTATCTGTAAGCAAACTCACCAGAGACTTGAATTGTAGAGTAGAATTTTCTTCTGAAGAATGTATATTTCAGGATCTTACAACGAGACAGATTATTGGTAAGGGATATGAAGCAGGGGGACTTTACATTTTGGAAAATTCACCTGTAGCATGCTCAAGTATAGGGAATGCCATCAAGCTTCATCAGCAATTAAGGCACCCTTCACTTACTTTGCTCAAGCATCTTTATCCTCAGTACAAGTCTCTAACTCATCTCAATTGTGAGCCATGTCAATATGCTAAACTACATAGGAGTAGCTTAAAGCCTAGAATAAATAAATGTGCTAATGCACCATTTGAATTAGTGCATTCTGATATTTGGGGACCATCCTCTATTGTGTCTAAATCTGGTTATAAGTACTTTGTGACATTTGTTGATGACTATTCAAGGGTTACTTGGGTATTTTTGATGACTAATAGATCAGAATTGTTTTCAATTTTTTGTACTTTTCATAAGGAAATTCAAAATCAGTTTAATACTTGCATTAGAACATTAAGAAGTGATAATGCTAAGGAGTATACATCCTTTGCATTCAACTCATACCTAAGTCAGCATGGGATTCTACATGAAACATCATGTGTAGATACTGCTGCCCAAAATGGGGTAGCAGAAAGGAAGAATAGACACCTCCTTGAAATAGCTAGGGCATTGATGTTTCAAATGAATGTACCAAAATCATTCTGGGGGGATGTTGTTTTAACTGCCTGTTTTCTTATAAATAGGATGCCTTCAACAGTCCTGAATTTTAGTATACCCTACCAAGTGTTATGTCCTAACAAAGATATATATCCAATTAAACCCAAGATATTTGGGTGTGTATGCTTTGTAAGGAATGTTAACCCTCAGATAGGAAAACTAGATCCCAAAGCTCTCAAGTGCATTTTTGTTGGTTACTCAAGACTACAGAAGGGATATAAATGTTATTGTCCAAGTTTAAGCAAGTATATAGTATCTATAGATGTAAACTTTATGGAGGACAGACCATTCTATCAAAAAGTTAACACATCTAGTCTGGGTGAGAGTGAGGAAATAATTCACACATCAAATCAGGAGGAGATTGAGGAATATGTAATTAAGTCTAACATGCAGACTCCAGAAACTGAACCAATAGTTGAGAATGATAGTGATCCTGCACCTTCTGGTGAAATTCCCATTGCTGAAGACCCAAACCTTAATCTTCCCATTGCTCTTAGAAAAGAAAAGAGAAAGTGCACCTACCCCATCTCTAACTATATGTCATATGATAACCTTTCACCCACATCTTATACTTTTGCTACCACTCTAGACACTATTGGAATTCCTAAAAATGTAGCTGAGTCTTTAGTCAAACAAGAATGGAGGGAAGCTATGGTTGATGAAATGAATGCCTTAGAAAGGAATAATACATGGGATCTGGTGAAATTACCAGAAAATAAGAGGGCAATTGGTTGTAGATGGATATACTCAGTGAAGATGAACCCAAATGGAACCATCAACAGATTTAAAGCAAGGCTAGTGGCTAAAGGATATGCACAAGTGTATGGTATGGATTATGCTGAAACCTTTTCTCCTGTAGCCAAAATGACCTCTATTAGAGTATTCATAGCATTAGCAGCACACTTCAACTGGCATCTTCACCAATTAGATATTAAAAATGCATTCCTACATGGTGACCTTAAGGAGGAGATTTATATGACTCAGCCACCTGGTTTCATTGCACAAGGAGAAGAAGGACTTGTGTGTAAGTTAAAGAAAACTCTCTATGGACTTAAACAAAGTCCACGAGCTTGGTTTGGAAAATTTAGCCAAACTTTAGAGGAATTTGGTGTAACCAGGTGCAAAAGTGATCACTCAGTGTTATACAAACATTCAGACCAAGGTATCATCTTATTAGTTGTATATGTGGATGATATAATCATAACTGGCAATGATGAACAAGGAGTTACCTTATTGAAGCAGTTCATTCATCAGAAGTTTCAAACTAAAGACTTAGGAGAACTAAAATATTTCTTGGGAGTAGAAGTGTTAAGAAACAACAAAGGAATATTACTGAATCAAAGGAAGTATGTGATGGATATACTGACAGAAACTGGTAAATTAGGAGCTAAACCTCAAAGTTCACCAATCATCCCCAAAAACTATTTAACATCTGAAGGAGAACCCTTTGAAGATCCAGAAAGATATAGGAGATTAGTAGGCAAATTAAATTATCTCACCATAACTAGACCAGATCTATCCTTTGCAGTAAGCATGGTAAGTCAGTATATGGCTTCACCCACAAAACAACACTGGTCAGCATTAGAACATATACTTGGATATCTAAAGGGGTTAGCTAGACAAGGAATTATGTATACTAATCATGGTCACATGAAGATTGAGAGCTTTGCAGATGCTGACTGGGCAGGTTCAAGAGATGATAGAAGGTCAACAACTGGTTTTTGTGGATATCTTGGAGGAAATTTAGTGTCCTGGAAGAGCAAGAAACAACATATTGTATCCAGATCTAGTGCTGAATCTGAGTACAGGGCTATGTCCAAGGCTGTATGTGAGATTATGTGGATCAAACACTTACTAAAGGAGTGTAAACTTGAGTTTGAGGAACCAGCCAGATTATGGTGTGATAATAAGGCAGCAATTCATATTGCTTCTAACCCTATCTTTCATGAAAGAACAAAGCATATAGAAATAGATTGTCATTTCATTCGAGACAAAATTCAAAATGGAGAAGTAACTACACATTATGTCAATACACAAGAGCAACCTGTAGATGTCTTAACTAAGGCTGTGAGTGGAGATAGATTGAAATATTTGAAGAGCAAGTTGGGTCTGATAGATATTTATAACCCAACTTGAGGAGGGGTGTAATGAATATAATGATATAGGTTGATATATTGAGGCTGTGTACATGATGATTAGTGTGTGGGTGCAGCTGCTTTATTATTTGCTTAGAGTTTGGGCTTTGGGCCTTGTTTGCTTGCGGGTTACTTCAGGATTCGAACTGATTTGTTGTGCATATTTTTTCATCTTCCTTTTCTTATTTAAGCTGTATATGTACAAGCTTTTTGCAACAAGGGTTTTAATGCCGTATCTGATTTTAATAAAGATGATCAAATTCAAATTCAATTGATTCAATCTCTTGTTATATCTTCTTCTCTCATTATATTCTGAAAGCTTAATCAATTATCTATCATAATCTTTACATTTGCTTTCTTTTAGCAAATCATTTGGAATTGCTCACCGGTTTCATGAGAAGTGTAACTTATGACGACCACTTTAACCATACTTCTATATACCATAGCTTTGGGGGCCCATAGGGGGACAAAAAAGTGGTCGGTACTGAGCAGAAATGTTCGATACCGAGTGGTCTCTTTACTTCCAAATCCTTTTCAACTTCTTTAGTCTACTTCTCTTGCATTTCTAAGAATGTTCCCAAGTCCGTGAATCGTATTGTCTTAATTCTAGCGTCCAGATTTTAGTAAAATCTTGCTTGGTCAAAAAGCCGGATAACACCTGCACATTTTAGTAAAATCCAATTTTACTTATCATAAGCAATATCTAGTAGTAACAATTATTTACACTCATTCTCTTCATCAAAACTATATCACTTAGGACTTACGAAATTTGGTAATGGTCAAAATTCTAATATCATCCATATTCAACTTTTATCCAAACACAAAGTCCTTGGCCCAATTATAGCAATTATTACTGACCATACTACTCTGGTCAGAGACTTTGACTTTGAGTTGAATTTAGTTATCCCTGTAATACTAATCCGTTATAATTAAGGAGACAAATTCTCTCTTGAATAGTGTTTCACTTCCAATACTTCAACTCCACCCAATTATAGTTGTTCGATGGATGTCGTACCATGATTTAACTATAATCAAAGCGGAGCTTTCATATTGAAGATCAATTGTATTCTCAAGTCAAGAGAACTGTGTAATATTGTCACATTGATATTTTCTATTTGACCATAGTTATATTAACAATTAGAAAACTATTGAGTGAGTCATTTCATAGTTATCCAATAACCATTAGTACACACCTTTTAGTGCTCATAATAGTTATGAGTAATACACTACCCAACGTTTAGAGAGCATAACACACTCTAGTCTCAACGGATGCATCAATATCCAGTCTTGATACATCTTGAATAGGAATATTTAAAATGATGTATTCATATATTGTGGTACAATACTTATGATCACAACCATTTGTAATTACTATCATAAGCACATCGTTTATGGATTTTCTGTTAAATAAACTTTAATTAAACAATCAATTATTTATACATACTATAACAAGTATATAATAGTAAGTAAACACATTTATTATGAACAAGATTGGTTATCGAGTTAGATATATGTACCAAATTACATAACTGCTTGTAGGGCATACTCCTAACTCTATCAATCTCCCACTTGCACTTAGGGCTAACTATGGAATCTTTATCCCATCTCTTTAATTAGTTTGATGAGAACTAATCGAGTTAGACTCTTCGTGAATGGATATGCTATGTTGTTTTAGTTATCTATTTTGTCAATCAACTCTCTTCGATGTTAATAAACCATCTTCATCATGTAGAACTACTCGGAGTATGTTTCTTGACTTCTAGTGTGATCTTATCTTTACATTTTTATCGCATACCAATAATTTAGTATTCTTAGTACTTAGAAACACCCCTAGCTAAGTCATAAATTTTTGAATTTATATTTATTGATTGCTTTTATTGTGATGCTATCTAAGTCGATGTACTTAGCCTTTTCATTGAATCAGCCACAATGTGTCGTTTGGAACATTTCTAACTTAAAACTTCTTAATTAAGGTTTGAACATGAATTTAATATTAACATATTACACTTAATAGCAATTATAAGGTTTAAGCCCAAACACTCCTTTATAAGGAGTTTGTTGTTTTAGTAAACAATTCTCTAGTATTTCATAAATACTCAAGAATATCTAAACTACCAGTACCACTTAGTGATCCTTATTTGGATTTAATATTTACTACATGCATCAGATGCATAAGAAAACTATGATATTATAGACAATACAACACGTATGATAATTTCTATTGTTAATACATAAGGAATCAATCTTACATGTTCCATATCAAACATTTTAATATGGTGTCTTTGCATATCGTTCGGGACCTTTTATACTTATTAAAAAGATATAATTTACAAATCCAATATCAAGTATTAAACAACCAAACTACTACTGATTTTAACATAAGTACATCATTAATAATCAACAGTATGTTGCTTACTTATAATTTTAGAAACATCTATGTGCATTAATGTTATTTCTTATAAACACATGCTTCCTCTGTATTTTGATCGAAGATCAAACTATTTGATATTTCTATCAAAATACTTATTCAATTTGATGCTCATAGAATGATACTTCTATATCATTTCTTGGATCATATTCGTAAGACTCACAAACTCAATATCACTCCCACTATCTTCAAGACATTTTAGTTGTTATGTGTAAACAGTCTATTATAAATCATTAATTAGAAATTTTCATTTCAACACATACATACCAAAATAGAAAGTCATACCAAGCGATAATTTTATGAGTAAAATTCGAATCGTCTTGAACATGTTGAATGACAAATCAGTTACGTTAATTTCAACAGTTGAAATTTACGATTTTATCCTTATCAATGTTTCTCACTATATTTCAACTACATTAGTCTTTTTCTTAAAGACACATTTGCGGTCGATGAATCATATTTCTTAGGGTACGGGTATCAAAATCATAATTTTTTATAAGTGAATATTAGGCTCAGGTCCCTAATAAGTTTCAAAATACACAAAAACCCCAGTAAAAAAAAGTATGTAAATTAGGTCCCTGGAATTAAGTCACTAAGTAATTGCATACAGTTATGCAATTATTCACTGAATAATTGCAGACATTTATGCAATTATGTCCAAAAGTTGCATAAATTTATGCAATTTTTTTGGTGAATAATTACGAAAATTTCCGCAATTTTTTTGGTGAATAATTGCGGAAATTTACGCAATTTTTTTGGTGAATAATTGTGGAATTTTACGCAATTTTTTGAAAAAATTGCGTAAATTACTACAATTTTTTATTGAATAATTGCGGAATTTTCCTCAATTTTTCAGTGAATAATTACGGAAATGTCTGCAATTTTTTGATATAATTGCATAAATGTCTGTAATTATCCACTGAATAATTGCATAAGTGTATGCCATTATTTAGTAACTTAATTCTAGGTACCAAATTTACAAACTTTTTTTACTGGGGTTTTTGTGTATTTTGAAACTTGTTAGGGACCTATGCCAAACTGCCTTTTTATAATGTACTTAGAATCCATTTCAGACTTGTGCATCATATTATATCATAGAGTCAATACTCTTAATGGTTTAATTGACAATTGAGGATTATCTATTCTGGACATTGATAAGAAACTGAGGATTATCTATTAATGGTTTATTAGACACTCTAATGCATTGTACTCATTTAGGTTAGGTTAGTTTCATTTCATCCTACATAATCAGTTTCATCTTTGGATTGTATCCAAATCAATTTTACTACCAATAATTTCTAAAAGAAATTCCTTTACTACGAAGTTGGTATTTCTTAAAACAAGTGTTTCTCAATGCAACGGAATAAATATCCATAACACTTTATGAATTGCCTTATATATAAAACTAATTTTGTTTTAGTTTACAAAACTTATGTTTAAAACATATATTAGTCATCCAATGACGATCATTCCCAAACTCCTTTTAGGGTGATATATACAAATCCCTTACGAACAACTATTGCATGCAACCTTTTGACTTGCACAACCTGTCATCCCCTAGACCTAGGATATGTTAGGATTTCTTATAAATCCTTATCTTGTATGATTTTGTAGACTATACTTTGGGTGAAATTAATTTTAACATTGTGTACTACTCTTAAGTACACTATCTTACAGAAAGAAGTTGGCTCGACTTCACTCATCGTTAATCATACTTTGTCCAATAAAGTTTGATTATTCCTTATCAACACATCATTATATATCATAGGGAGGAGTGGTTTTTAAGACTGAATCATTGTTTAATTTTAAGTACGTTTGGAAATATTTCCAATATACTCACCTATTTGATCAAACCGAATCATTTCTACTTCATGTAATTTTACTTACCGTTGTTTTATCAAACTTATCATAGACATACTACATGCGTATCAGATACACATGTTCATATTTATGATAATTCATCGGTGAATATAACAAAGTATGTGGAACTATATTGGTGTTAGTAGAATTTCGATTGCATACATCTATATGTATAAATTTGAAGAGTCCATCAACTCTTATGTCGCACCTACTAAATAGATGCTTTGCCCCTAATTATCTGAGATATAATTAACTAGTACCATATGATTCATAATCATATGTTCAAAATCATGTCTCAAAACTATGGCTTAGTCTATAATTTCAATATAATCGTAAATAATTTTAGAAACTTTTGTATTTTAATGCATCACTTTTGTTATGAAAACAAATACCACAATATAGTCTTATTTTATAATGAATATTCATAACATTGATATTAAAATAAAACTATTCCCATTTTTCTATCAATATTGAAAAACGGTTATTATTTCATAAATAATATTTGGTATAATTTACAAAAACAATTTTCACAACTTCATGCGATAATAAGTGCTATATGGCATGCTTCCTGTATTTCCGCCATTACTATAATAGCGCATGAAATACGTAGCTCCATCTAATCACTTAATATTAGCTTATTTATTCTATCTACTGTAACCTGTTTATAGTCGAGGGTTTTTAGATCAAATATCTTTAACTTAAAAAAATAAATCTCATAGAAAACAATGAAAATACATTTTGGAATAGAAATCATATTTCTCATTCCAATTTTATGTATTAGTTATTATGTTATAATTCTCAAATGTTTCTTTATGAAATAGAAATGACCATTCACTCTCTTTATCCCAACTACGCTTTAGGTTACATCCACCCTCGTACATTCGATTTCCTTTCTAAATGGTCGAATTACTCAAAAGGAAACCCTTACTACAATATCGTAACGAACTCTTTACAAAAGTGTATTTATCATTCTTAACATTTAATGATACTGAATAAATTGCACTTTACGTAAACTAATCAAATCGAGATTCCAGTAATCGAATTCTTAGATCTATCTTATAGTTTTGGTCTAGTGTTACAGTTAACACAGCAAGATCATTATTGTAATAATCATATTGAATACACGATCTCACCCTATGGTTTATTTGCTTATCTCAAATGAACAAATTTCACTGTGGTTTCATACATTATGAATCATGACCGTTCACTATATAACATTTATATGTGATCGATTACGGCTTAGACATCCATATTCAAGTATTGCTTTTAGGGTTTGAAACTCATAAAGACAATACATAGTTTTGGGCAAATAAACATATAAGTGACCAATTACGAATGTAATTAGTAGTTGTAAAATTAAGCATTTTCATGGGTGTTGAAACAATAATATGAAAAGAATATTTGTTAGTAAGTATATATTATATTTTTATTTGTCAACCTTTGACTCGGTTCATTTGTATATCTTAATTGATAAACATTTTATCAGTTATATTAATTGCACAAATTTATCAATCTAGATTATTATAACTTTATGTAATAGATGTTCTTACAATATTAGAAAGGTTAAATATTACCATTTCAATTTTATAATATGACCCCCGCTAGTCTTTTATGTTTCTCCAAACCCTAATATGAAACATAGAAGTCTTTCAACTTCATTAATAGGTGTTAGCACTCGTTTGTCTTGGGGTTCTGACCTTGAGTTTGCTTAACAAGTCATAGCTTCACAAATGATTTTAGGTACATTATGAATCTTATTCATTTTAAATACATTAAGAACCATTTTCCTATGTACTCACCCATTTTATCAAATCGAATTGTTTTATTTCCTTTACATGTTACGTTTCTACTTTGTTTTATATCCTATGAGCTTACCGTAGGCATACAACTTATGTATCTAATACCTATGTTCATATTTGTGATAATTCATCAGTTAATTTAAAGAAGTAAGTAGATCCTTTTTGGTATCATTAGACCTCTGACTGCATATATATATATGTATGTATGTATGTATGTATGTATGTATGTATGTATGTATCAATCCAAATGGTTCATTAACTCCCTTGCCGCTCCTACTAAATGAGTGCTTTTCCCTTAATTCTTGGAGATATGATTCATCGTACCATATGATTCATAATTATATGATTAAAGAATTGTTTCTCAAAGATATGGCTTAGTCCATAATTCCAATACAATTGTAAATTTATTAGAAACTTCTATATTTTCTATGCTAACAAATCACTTTTGTTATGAAAACAAATACCATTATTATAGATTTATCTTATAACGAATGTTCATACTATTCATATTAGATAAAACTATACTATTTTCAGTCAGTACTGAATATTAATTCATCAATTATACTTGGTACCTATACAAAGACAATATTTTGTAACTTGATGCATCGACTAATAAGTGCCATATGGTATGCTCCTACTATTAAAATAATAGCTCATAAAATACGATCAACCCTTTTTATGGGATTTTAATTCATTTTCTATAACTAGTCTACAGTTGACAGTTTAAGATTAAATATCTTGAATTCAAAGAAATAACTCCCATACAAAATAATTTCCTATATGAAAATACATTTGAAATAGAAATCAGATTTCTTATTCCATATTTAGTATCTACTAGCATTTTATACAATTCTCTTTTTCGATGTCTCTTCATGAAGTAGTGCTCATATTCACTCTCTTTATCCCAACTATGCCTATGTTACTACATCTACTCTCGCACATTCACTTTCCTTTCTAAATGGTTGAACCATTCAAAAGGAAACCCTTACTACTAGATTGCGTTGAAATCTTTATAAATGTTCATTCGAATACCTTAACATTTAATGATATCATATAATTTGCATTGAAGAACTAGTTAAACTATCATTTTATTAATCGAATTACTTGGTTTTCCTAATGGTTCTTAGTTTGTGTTGCTTCTAACTAACAAAATTCTCATTGTATTCAATCGTATTAAACACATAAGCTTACACTAGGATTTACTTTGACAATTTGAATGAATTAATTTCATTGAGATTTCATTTATTATGAACATGATTATTCACCATATAAATTTTGTATGTGTTCAAATATGGATTAAAATATCCATATTCTTGTATTGCTTTAGAGCTTAAAACTCACACAAAATAATACACAGTCTCAAGCAAGTAACACCTAAGTGACCAAGTTATGAATATATTTAGTAGCTATATAATTTGGCGCTTGGATGGATCTTGAAGCGATCACATGCCAAAAGATTTATTGGTAAGTATATTTTATATTTCTGTCAATCTTAATTGAGTGCATTTGTATATTTTAATTAATAAACAACTTTATAAATTTCATTAATTGCACAATATTATTAAAGTAGATTATTTAACCTTATATATCATATGTTTTACATTATTAAAAGGTTAAATGCATTCATTTCATTTTTCTAATAAGGCTCCCACTAGATTTTATATTTATCAAAGTCCTAAGAGAATATAAAAACCTTTCGATCTCTTTAATGAGTGTTAAGACTCGCTTGCCTTGAGATTCGGATCTCGAGTTTGCTAGGCAAATCATAAGCCCATAAGTAATGGATTATCTTTACCAGTTGTATCATATATGACTCCTAACCATGGACTTTGCCCTAATTCGACCTCTACCTTGAGTTTGCTCAACAAATCGTGAGAGATTATTCACTCTTACCCACCATTTCCAACCGACCTAAGAATAATGCATGTACCTTGAGTTGCTCAGCAAATACATGCATGTATCTTACCTCATCCAATCAACATATTAATAACACTATACATAACAACTCTAGTATGAGTTTGCCCAAAAACTAGAGCGTTAATAGGTAATCTGTTAATATATAAATGATTGAGGACAACATTTATTAAACATTTGTAATCTTTGATATATGTTTGGTGATATTTATTTAAGGAATAATGTATTTCTTATGAAATACTCTCATATTTCAAGTGTCGGATGTTAGATCCTCCATTCCTTGGTTTCAATGGCAACAACTATACAATCATATATATTATACATCTTATCAAGATTATAGGTACATACTACAAGAGATCATCATGCTCAAAGATATTGGGACTCGAAGACAAACAAAGACCTATGAACCATGCTACAATTAGCAAGGTTATTCTAGTATATTAAGAGTCTTAGATAAAACATTATAAGGTCTCCTTGAGTATATATGCACACACGATTTCATATACACTGAAATTCATTGAAAAACTGAAAATACCATCTATAGACGCCTACGGAAAAACTACAAACGTCCGTAAGAATACTTGGGAAATTAATCCCTGAAGCCATATACGTCTGTCATTTGAACAACTACAAAAATTTGAATAGACACTTCGGTTAAATTAAGAAAATTCAACTCTTCATCGAAAGATTGCAGCCAGTAAATTGAATAGACCTTAGCTAATAGAAACAACTCCTCATCTGCATCTCTTCAAACCTATAAATATTAATGATTGAGATTTACAAATTAATTGAATCGATTCTCTCTTGATTTCTTATTACTCTCTACTTACATATTTGTGTATACAGTGCTTATATATTCTCAATCTATCATAACCAAAATATCATTTTGGTTAAGCCACTTCCTACAACTCAAAGCATTCACATTCACATACTCATAGGAGATCATAGGAAGATTTATACTATTAGTCAAAATCCGTGTTACTTGGAATGCAAGATTGTCAGAGATATACTTTTGTATTAGCCTATTCCTCCAAGCGAAGCGAGGGTTATTTTGTTAAAGGAAATACCGAAGGGGAGCTTCGGGACTAGATGTAGGACCAGAGGTCTGAACTAGTATAAAATATCTAGCATGCTCGTTTTTAATTATTTACCTTATTTATATTCAATATTATTCTCTACTTAATATTGTTAGTAATATACAGTCTCACACTTATATATAAGTTGCATTACATAAAAGGATCCTATAGACTTTCATTTGGTATCAAAGAGAGGTCATTTCAATCTATGGTAACACATAGTTGAAAATCATTAATACGGTAAGCATTTTTCAAGAAGGTCAATCAACTGCTCGTCCTCCACTGTTTACTGGTTCTACCTATGCTTACTGGTCAACCCATATGAGAATTTTTATGGAAGCAAATGGGTTAGAAATATGGCTAGCAACTCAAAACTAATATGAAGCATCTGACATCGATATTACCACTTGGGCTGCTGCACAAAAGGCAACGGCATCTAACAATGCCAAAGCTATGAATGTATTATTTTGCTCACTTGATAAAATGAGTTTTCATATGTCATGCTTTGCACCATTGTATATGATATATGGTGCACTTTACAAGTACACATGAAGGAACTAAAGCAAGCAAACTAAAATCTCTATTTTACAGAACCAATTTTCATCAAAATGAAAGCAAATGAATTAATGATTGATATGTATGCTAGATTTCAAACTATTCAACACGATCTCATGGAACTTGGAGTCAAATTCACATATTTTGATTTAGTCATACGAATTTTAAACTCCTTGACAAATGAATTGGAAAGAAAAGTTTAAGTCATCGAAGAAGCTAATGATCTTTCTCAACTCCAAGTCGAAGAGCTAATAGGAAATCTGATGTCATATGAAGCTAACTTGCAGAATAGAAAGGATCAAAATCATGAAAAGTAAAACATAGCATTCCAAGCAAGTAATGAAGATTCAGACTTAGACAAAGACGAAATTGTTTTTATTGCCAAACACTATAACAAAATCAAGAAATTCAAGAAAATGACCAGATTTCAAAATGGTGGAAAACCAAACACCTCAACTCAAACATCGATTAAATGCTATGAATGTGAAAATTTTAGCCATATGAAGAAGGATTGTCCATAAATCAATAATGATAAAAAGAAAAGAAAGTTTGAGAAATTCTAGAAAAAGAAAAGAGCTTTTCAAGTAACATGGTACGATTCAGATTTGTCTTCTTCATGCGACAATGATAGTGAAAGCAACTCGGAATAAGCAAATGTGTGTTTTATGGCTAATACCGATGAGGTACGATCTGAACTTACTTATGATGAAATAATGGAAATTAGCATTGAATTAGATGATAAGTATAGAGAAAATAAGAAGTATATAGAAAAGTTAACTAGAGTAGAAATTGGATTATTAAAAGATAAAAAAACAATCTTAGAAGAAGAATTAGAAATTACTCAAAAAAATGTTCAACGTTATTATCTCAGAATAACAATTTATTAAATGATTTAGAAAATTATAAGTTCGAAAAATTTAATTTTGAAAAGAAAAGCTAAAATTACAAGCAAGTTTAGATTCTAGAAATATTGAAATTTGTGATCTTAAAAGTAAGTTAGATAAAATAACAAATAATGTGACAAAATTCAACAAAGGAATACAAAATTTAGAGAATTTGATCAAAATATCTAAACCATCTGGAAACAAAAATGTATTAGGTTTTAAAGGCAAACAAAAGTCAAAGAAGTATAACACATTATACACCAAAATCAAAAAGCCAAAGTTATAAGCTAAGATTAAAAATTCATACAAAAATGTGGTCAAAATATGGATTTTTAAAACAAGTAATAAATTAATTAGACAAAAATATACTGATGAATATTTGAAGAAAGTTGTAAATAACAATAATTACATTTCTAAAGGAACCAAATCCTCTTGGATATGATTACCTTCTTCCACTAACACGTAGGACCCTAAACAAAGAATGTGGGTACCAATTAAAATTTTCTTATTTTGCAGGTACCCAAAATTAAAATAAAAAGTAAAGAGAAATGAATACTTGATAGTGGTTGCTCCAAGTACATGACTAGAAATGCTCATATGTTATCCAATATAACATATATCGATAGTGGCACTGTGACACTTAGAGATAATTCAAAAGGGTTTGTCATCGGCATTGGAGAAGTCATCAATATTGGTATTTCTAATTCTCCTATTATTACTAATGTGTTATTGGTAGAGAATTTGAAACATAACTTATTAAGTTAAATCAACTATGTGATGCAGGATTTAAAATTGATTTCGAGATAAACAAATGCAATACCTTTGACCAAAATAAAAATCTAATTTCTGAAGGATTTAGAAACCATAACATATATGTTTTAAACATGAATATAAAAATCAACACTAGTTTATGCTTAGCCGCAAATCATAATGATCCATGGTTATGGAATAAACATTTTTGTCACATAAATTTAAAGAATATCAACAAACTTGCTAAAAATGAATTAGTTAGAGGATTACCTAAGTTCAACTACAAAGTTAAAAACTTGTGAGACGCTTGTCAATTTGTTAAATTAAAGAAAAGTTCTTTTAAATCTAAAAAGGAAATTTCCACAAAGTAATCTCTTAAACTATTTCATCTAGATTTATTCGGCCCGACTTAAGTACGCTCTATAAATCAAAACAAATATGTTTTTGTAATTGTTGATGATTTTTCAAGATATACTTGGACATTATTTTTTAAATATAAAAGTGACACTTTTGAAATGTTCAAAATTTTTGCTAAACGAATCACAAATTTGTTGAACTTAAAAATTAAAAGTATAGAAGTGATCATGGAGGCGAATTTGAAAATGAACTATTTACAATTTTTTGCAACAAAAAGAGAATTAGTCATAATTTCTCATTTCCATGAACACCTTAACAAAATGGTGTTGTAAAAAGGAAAAATTGAACTTTACAAGAATGTGCACGAACCTTACTAAATAGTAGTAACCTACCAAAATGTTTTTGGGCTGAAGCTATTACTACTGCATGTTATGTATTGAATCGTGTAACACTTAGTCCAATGACTAAAAACACATGTTATGAAATATTTTTCAAAAAGAAACCTAAAGTATCATATTTTCAATTATTTGGATCAAAATGTTTTATCTTAAACACAAAAGATTATATAGGAAAATTCGATTCGAAAGCAGATGAAGGAATACTTTTTGGATATGCGGATCGAAGTAAAGCATATAGAATTTTTAATAAATGAACAAACGTTATAAAAGAAAGACTGCATGTATCATTTGACGAAAACTTTACAAATAATAAAAATGATGATGATGAAGAAGTTATAAATAAAACTAATATACCTGTACATGAAAATAATAATAATAATGATACTGCGATAACTTCACCACCTAGGATATTAAAGGACCATCCAATTAATAATATTATCGGTGATTTAAATACAAAAGTTTCAACAAGAAAATAGTTGAATCAAATGAGTCATGTTGTATTCATATCAAATTTTAAACCTAAATATTATAAAGAAGCATCGAAAGATGGTTTTTGGATTATTGCAATGTAAGAGAACTTAATCAATTTGAACGAAATGACGTATGGGAACTTGTACCACGACCAAACGATCAATCTGTAATTGGAACTAAATGGATTCTAAAAATAAAGCGGATGAAAATGGAAATATTGTTCGAAATAAAGCAAGATTAGTAGCTTAAGGATATAATCAAGAAGAAGGAATTGATTATGAAGAGACATTGGCTACGATAGCATGTCTCGAAGCAATACAAACATTACTTGCTTTCGCATTCCATCATAATTTTAAACTTTTTCAAATGGATGTAAAAAGTACTTTTCTAAATGGCTTTATAAAAGAAAGGGTTTATGTTGAACAACCTCCACTATTCGTTCATGAAAAATATCCCAATCATGTATTTAAACTTAAAAAGGCTCTATACGGATTGAAACAAGCACCTCATACTTGGTATGAAAGACTAAAAACTCATTTACAAAATTCCAGCTTTTAAATTAGTAAAATAGACTCTACTTTATTTAGAAAATGAGAAAACAATGACATATTAGTCGTACAAATATATGTTGACGATATTATTTTTGGTTCAACTAACGAAAACTTATGTAATGAATTTTCCAACATTATGAAAAATGAATTTGAAATGTCACATATGGGTGAGTTAAACTATTTTTTGGGTTTGCAAATAAGACAACTAGAAAATGGAATTTTCATAAATTAAGAAAAATACTATCGAGATTTGTTAAAACGCTTTGGAATGGAAAATATCTTAAGTAAACCAACTGCGATGAGTACGACACTACATTTAAATAAAGATGAAAATGGAAAAGATTTCAATCAAAAATTATATCAAAGTACGATAGGATCTAGCAAACCGGATATTATGATGAGTGTATGTTCATATGCACGATTTCAAGCACAACCAAAGGAATCACATCATCGTACGATTAAACGAATTTTAAGATATTTAACCAACCCTAAAGATTACAGTCTTTTCTACCCGAAAGGTAGCTCGTTCGAACTCATGTCATATAGTGATGCTGATTTCGGGGGTTGTTAAACAGATAGAAAAATCACAAGTGGAACATGTCATTTTATTGGTCAATCTTTAATTTCATGGTTTAGTAAAAAACAAAACTGTATTTCGCTCTCGATATGTGAAGTCGAATACATCTCAGTGGCTTTAACATGTGCACAAGTTATCTATACGCAACAAACTCTTCTAGATTTCGATAAATTATAACAAATTCTCCTATATATTATGATAATACAAGTGCTATAAATTTAACAAAAAATCCTATTAATCATTCTTGAACAAAACATATTGATATTCGTCACCATTTCTTAAGAGATAATGTTGAAAAAGGAATTATATCGCTTGAATTTGTGAATACCGAAAATCAAATTGCGGATATTTTTATAAAACCACTGAATGAATCAACTTTTATAAAACTAAGACGAGACCTTGGAATTTGTTCTTACAATGAATTAGTAAATTAAAATTTATATAGACTTTCATTTTGTTGGTAAAAGTGTTTACAAATGTTTCCTTTTTCCTTTTTTTATCCATAAAAAAATAACCAACTTCTGCTAAAATTCTATGGTGAGAATTCAGTCACTCTAACAAATAAACTGCTAAAAATAGTAAAAAAACTCTTATATTAAAGAAGGCTTCTGCGAACAAAGTACATATATTCTTATATTCAAAATCTTACACCACTTCTATTAAAAATGTCTTCCGATCATGACTCCACTTATTCAACCATCAACTATAGCTCACCTTCATTAAATAACACCTACGTATCACCAACTAAATCCACACCTCCATCAAATCAATCAGCCTCTTTAAATATCGTTGCATCACCTACGTATCACTCTGGTTTTTCTCCTATGGAAAAGAAAGCTAAACGGTCAATTGATCTACAATCGACATCTCTCAACGGCAAAATGAATGAAATATATCACTACAAACAAGAGATGATAGGAGTTTAACGAGAAATGGATTATGAGCAACGATGTCAAGGATCTCATCTAAAATTTCTTGAAAAATGTATCCTAGCAATTTGTGGTCATTCACCAATAAAAAATTGCATACATCAAAAGTCTCCTCGTTTACAAGAAACTTCTATAAAAGCATATCATATTACTCCAAGAAATTTATGCAAGCGATGACTGTCAAACCAAGACTGGATTGACACTCCAGCTTACCCAAGTTGGTCTCCACTAAAGCCATTAGTCGACGACACAAAGGTTGAACCGAATTAATGGGACGTATAACAAATCTAAAAATCCGACTCCTCTAACAAAAACTAAAGTTATGATGGAATTTCTTCTAAAAAAATTCCTAATATTGTAATTGTTTATATATATTGTTGTCTGTAAAAGTTCTCTTTAAATTTTACTAAAAAGTTTAACATTTTTGCATTTAAAGAAATATATTATGAAAACACAGAAACTAACGTCTGTGACAATATTACAGACGTCTGTCAATGGTTTCAGGAAATTAATTTTCTAAAACCACAGACGTTTGTGATACACCACAGACGTCTGTCATAGTTTCAGGAAATTATTTCTTGAAACCACGGATGTCTGTGAAAACCTACAGACATCTGCCATTGGTTTCAAGAAAAATTTTCCAGAGACCACAAACATATATCGGTGCTCTTGGCTTTTGTTTCCAACAACCCTATATAATCATTTTTGCCCCCTTTCTACTATTCACCAAGCTATTTCGAATATACACTAAAACCCTAGTTTCTAAAAGATCCAATTGCTCAAAAATGACTCCCAAGGCAAAGACTCCCATCAACAAAAGATTAAAGAAAGGTGAATCTTCATCTTCTCATACTCCCTTAGTCACCGATGCTCATATCTAAGAGTGGTTTCGAAAGAGCACGATTGCTAATAAGAGATTTGAAGAGCTAAAACAAAAAATCTACATTCCAGTCCTTTCTACAAATTGTGCAAGTTTGGCGAGTATGGAATTCAAGAACTAACCATCACCTCCGGCTGTGGATAATTGATTAATTTCGACGAAAACGAGGTATAAATCGATCAACTTGCAATTTTTCTTTTTACGCCAACTTATATAGCAATGATATCTGGATGCCAGAGAATGACAACGGTTGTTTATGGACAAGTGTTTATGGTTGCATTTTGAAAATAAGCACTAACACAATTGGTCATATATTAGATTGTTCTTCGTTCGGACTCGATTTAGAAGAAATTTCTGACCAGAGGAAGTTGTCTCGTGATGAAATCACACATCAAATTTGGGAAGATAGAATGACATAGTGGAAATCAGTTTACTTACGACCAAAGGCTCGATTATTAAATCGAATGATAATCAATACAATAATTCCCCACTTAGGAAGTCATGAACAAATATATGAAAACGATCACAAAGCCCTCTATGCTATATTTGGTGGAATACAAGTAAATTGGGCTAAGTTTATTCATGATGAAATAAAAAGCTTTTGGTCTCATCACTGGCGCATATTTATATATGCACCATATATTGTGAGTCTCTTACATGGCCTTGGGGTACCTTCGTATATCTCTTATTTTGAAGAAATCCCTATTAAAGAGAGTGGTATACGATTTTTATCTTTAATGCACCTTCCTCAACGACCTCCTCTAATCATCTTGCTAGACGAATGGACCATGCAACAACAACATAAAATGTATCCGGGTCATCAACAATCTCCTGCTCCTCAACAACAAACCCACTCACCTCGTCCTTCACAGCGACCTGCCTCCTCTAGTTATGCTACCAAATACTATTCCAATTCAAAGATTCAAGAAGCTCGTATTGAACCAATGCAAAACGAATCGATCTGTGATTTAACACTTAAAAATCAAAAGATAAACACGACCAACCAACGGGCTTTAAACAGTAAAATAACTGGCTTGGAATGATCCCTCTCAACACGAATGACTAAGATAGAAAAGTCTTTAGAAAAATTCGTCTACACCTTAGGAAAAGTAATGAGAAAGGTACGTGGTAGGTCATCCTCTCGATTGTCATCTTCTCCTTCACCTACACCACCACCTCGAACTCAAACACCAAGTTATCATGCTCAAACTTTTCATGAAGGAACTTCTCACCACAAAGGGAAGACTACTGAGCAAAAACAACCTAAAGTGGAGGAAGAAGAAAATAGTGATGATATGTCCTTATCTGATCCTCATCAATTTCAACATCAACCTTACATAGCTTTCCAAGGACTTTCCATTCAAGAAAATGAGGAGTATAATGATCAAACTAATTGGCCAGCAACATATGAGCAAGATCCTTCAACATACTGGGAGTGTTACGAAAATTATGGCGGATTATCCTATTCTTCTAACCAGTATAACTGACTATGTTTATTTAATCATTTATATTTTGTTTATGATCTTTGTTGTTTAAACATCTATTTTCATTTTGTATGTGTCTTCATATAACTTTAATTTATGGTCTAATTTTTCTGCTCACATTTATGATTATATCTCTATTTTATGTCTGCATAATTTGCTTTTGTTTTGATAATGACAAAGGGCAAGAAATATATGCATATACATAGAGGGAGATAAAATTAAGACAAATGATTTTATAGTTGTCATCATCAGGAAGGGGGAAAATGTTAGAACCTCCATTCCTTGGTTTCAATGACAACTATACAATCATATATATTATACATCTTATTAAGATTACAGGTATATACTATAAGATATCATCATGCTCAAAGATATTAGGACTCGAAGACAAATAAAGACCTATGGACCATGCTATGAATAGTTAGGTTATTCTAGTATATTAAGAGTCTTAGATAAAACATTGTAAGGTCTCCTTGAGTATATATGCACACACGATTTCATATACACTGAAATTCATTAAAAATACGAAAATACCATCTACAGACGTCTGTGGAAAAACCACAAACGTCTGTGAGAATACTCGAGAAATTAATCCCTAAAGCCACATACATCTATGGTTTCCCCACACACGTCTGTTATTTGATTAACTACAAAAATTTGAATAGACACTTCTGTTAAATTAAGAAAACTCAACTCTTTATCAAAAGGTTGTAGCCATTAAATTGAATAGACTTTAGCTAACAGAACCAACTCCTCATCTGCATCTCGTCAAACCTATAAATACTACAATGATTGAGATTTACAAATTAATTCAATCAATTCTCTCTTGATGTCTTATTACTCTCTACTTACATATTTGCGCATACAGTTCTTACATATTCTCAAATCTATTATAATCAAAATATCATTTTGGTTAATCCACTTCCTACAATTCAGAGCATTCACATTCACATACCAAAGGAGATCATAGGAAGATTTGCATTGTTAGTCAAAATCCATGTTATTTGGAACATAAAATTGTCAGAGATATACTTTTGTATTAGCCTATTCCTTCGAGCGAAGTGAGGGTTATTTGGTTAAAGGAAATACCAAAGGGGAGCTTCCGGACTGGACGTAGGACGGGAGGTCCAAATCAGTATAAAATATTTGGTGTGATCGTTTTTTATTATTTACCTTATTTATATTCAATTATTATTCTCTGTTTAATATAGTTAGTAATATACAATCTCACACTCATATATATAAGTTGCATTACATAAAAAGATCCTATAGACTTTCGTCGGACACATATATAATTGCGCCATACGAACCATATGTATTTACTTATTCCAAAAATCTATTTTGGCTTTATTTAAATTTCAATTATGTTTATACATATATTATTATATAAGTTTAATTTAGTCATAACTGCTATAATTTAATTAACTTGTATAATATTTACATCTTATTAGTTAAATCATATTTAATTAATTTTAATTCCTTAACTAACTAAAAATTAGTTAAATTTTATTTGGATTTTAAAAGTTTTACTTTATTTATCCTAAACTATTAAAATGAATGATTTACTATAACATTTATAATTTTATTTTATATACATATCATTTTAAGTAGACTAAATAGTTAAATTCTAATTAATTATTTATTCAATAAATCCTTTTGTTTAACTAAACAATTTAATTAACTCAAAAACTTTAAACTAGTTTATCTTAAACAATTCTAAGATATATACACAACTATGATAATTATAGTTACATACCCACATCAACATATATATATATATATATGTTTGTGTGTGTGTTTGTGTTTCTAATTAACTAACTTTTAATTAATTATTTTATTTTATTAATCATATTTATTAAATTATACAAAAAAATTTAATGAGTAATTATTTCTTAAAAAAAATTAGAAAATCTAAAATAATTTTATAACATTTATAAAATTTTCTTTTATATTTTGAACTTAACATTTAAATTTAAAATATATTTTAATATTTTCAAATCCTAATTCGAAAACTAGCCCAAGACCCAAAAAAACTCTAGGCCTTACATCTGGGCCGACCTTTTAGACTTACTCTACCCATTGGAGCAAGCCGGTAGCCAAGGAGGAGAGAATACTTGATTATTAAACCCTTAGCCTAGACACTACTATTCTAGACACCTATTAAATAAGTAGGCTTAATAAATTGGCCCTAAATGTTCACTAACTAGACTGCATACACCATTTAGGCTTTGACATGATTGGCTTGGGTGGTGGTGCTAAAGACTGTGATGTGATCAGACAGGTCGGTGCTCTCACCTTATATTTCAATGGACGAAGATTACACCTTTGATGAATATATGTTTTTAGTATTTCCTCTAAGAACCATTCAAGGCACCCCTCTCTTTCAAGAGGATTCACGGCATGTCAAGCCCTGGTAAGGTTCTTCGCTTTGCATCGAATTAAACCACATTCTCCACCGCTTGTGCGGGCCCCCGTCAATTCCTTTGAGTTTCATTCTTGCAAACGTACTCCCTTATTCTCTTCATCGAAGAATTCCTCTCCTCCTTGGCTCCTAATTTGTGCTATGAGAATCTGCTTTATGAGTAGTTCCATTTCTTCTCTAAAAGCTACGTTCATCCTATGTGACAAATGAGCGGCCCTGTTAGGCAAGGTTCCTTTTATGGGATCTTTAATGTCAGTAAGAGGATCATTGCCCTCAATAAGGGGACAATGATGGACGATGTTGAAAAGGTGTGGTCGATCTCCTTTTTCGATTCATGGAAGGAGACTGAAGTTGTGGCCTCATCTTTAACTGGAGTAATGTACTAGAACTTTCCGTTGAACTTGGGAGTGAAAAATAATTCCGTGGACTCATCATTTCTTGCTTGCCTTTCATTGCTCAAGTGCTCAAAACAAAAATCTTTCTCTTTGTCTTATGTTGTAAGTCGTTTAAAGAAAGATTGTCTTTTAAGGGAAGAGGAGCTATGAGAAGTATGAGGCTTAGGCGGTGGAATTGACTCGGGCCTCAGGCATATGGACATCTTGAGAAAAGACATGAGCAACATGGTGTGCCCATCCTTATTTTGGACAGGAGCAACCCTAATAGGGATCTTGAGCATGACCTTCTCTTGGGCATCGTACATGATGTTGAATGTCATATGAACTATATGTGGGAGGAGGGTCTTGCCTATAGCAGTCGGGACTCTTATACCATAATTTATAGTTTTATGGACTTCCACCCAAGAACAAAGGTTGTTTAGGTCACGTGACATTTTACTAATGTTTGCAATCCCATACTCCAAGACGAGCTACATGTCTTGTTCATTCCTATATTGGGATGCACTAGTTCCAATGCCACTGTTAGTGTTATGACAATTAGAATTGTCGACCTTAGCATCAACATTGTTTGCTTGCATGGTGAATTCTTTTTAGAGGAGAATAAATGTTTTGAGGAGATGAAAGTGATGAAAGTTGAGTGCTTTTAGGGTAGGCCTTATTCTAGCACTAAAATGTCTATTGGATTTTTAACCATCCTTAGAATATTGATTATAGACGGATTTTAGCAAAGATTACTTGTTAAAGGCATGGTTTGAAATGTAAAACAAGGAATAACTAAGAGATGAATAAGTAGTGCGATTAAGGTATATGACATAAGATATGGAGTGGTTAAAAAAGATCTTGGTCCATTATAGTGATGCTATATTATTCGGAATTTTTGTTACATAAGAATTTTAATGGAAATTATAGGAGCTTAGACCTACATAATATATCTCTTGAGAGTAGAAAAATTAATCCTTATACAAGTGTATGGAGCCTCTATTTATAGCTGTAGATATCATGCTTTGAAAGGCTAAGATTAATTCTTTGGTTACTAAGTTTCTTTAGAACCGTTGATCAAGTTCTATGGTTAAGATGTAGGCATCTCAAATTTTGCATAGAGAGGATAGTTCAAATGCATGTTAGGTGGCAAGACATATTTTATCGTGTCGTATTTAAGTGAATAGAAGGGATCAAGGAGTGTGTAACAACCTGCATTTGACGCATCGGAGGACCGTTAGATACTATTTTAAATTCATATTCAGTCGTATGACACTATAACTTTAGGATATGTAGATTGGTGACATTGTTGACCCTTAATGATTTTACTTGATGATTTTGACCTTGGAAAATTACAAAGACAATAAATTTTGTTAGGAGCTGATTTAGGGGCCAAGACCACTTCCATTGGAAAGATGTGACGGTTTCTCTTTTTCCAGAGTAGTCATAATTGCTTTTGGACTTAAAGATTAGAAGATATAGCAATTTGAAGTTTGGATAGTTTTTGGCCAACCATTATTGGGTAATTAATTAGGCCCAGAATAGGCCCACTAACCCTTTTCGGGATTTGTACCTAAGTGGAAAGATGGGAAAGTTCCTAATCATTTTTCCCACTTCAAAGGATTGAACCAGACGTTCATTAATTCGTTTTTAGCTAAAACCACAATTTCTCCTTACATTAATCGGCTAAATCACATCATTAATGAGGTAATTAGCAAAAGGATTAGAGAAATTACTGTTTTGGCATCTTGGATTTGTGAAAGTGGCTATTTACATATGGTTTGCATTGATTTTCATGCACTTTGGTACTAAGGTGAGTGATTTTGTATCTCTTACTATCATATGTTAGTTATTATAGCAATAGTGATTTTTCTATAATGACTTTAAATGTTAAAACATTTTTAAACTTAGACCTAACATTAACAAAATCTTTAGAACAGTTTTAAAAGGATAAATGTGTATTTTGATTCAATTTTCATCATTTTGCAAATCAAGTCATAATTTTGTGTATGGTTAGATCTAGGACAATATATATGTTTGATATGCATTTAGATTACTGGTATACGATGTTTGAATGCAATATGATGTTTGTATGTAGTTATTTGATGTGCTTTTAAGTCATTTAGTGTAGTTAGAGAGTGGTTGTCATTTTACGCAAATTGATGGTAAAAATGTTCAAAACGTGATGTGGCCGAAGTATGTTTCCCTATAGACCGAGAAGAGCTACAAAATAAGTTGCATGAAGTTTGGACAGGATCTGATGGAGTTTGGCATGGTTGAAATCATGTCGATGATGGTTGTCCAGAATAAGTCATGGTAGGTGGCATAGATGATTTGGCAATGTGACTTCAGGCATATGCGAAAGAAACTCCAATTTTGACTTTACATGATGAGTGGTTTTGAATGAAGGTAGAAAAATAGCAAAGCACTTTTTTCACCACTAAGAGATTTTTCCACTAAGATGATTTAGGCTAGGCATTCCACATCAAGGCAAAGGCACAAAGACTTTAGGACTTAGACGTTGGAGCTTCGAGGTATGGATATGGGATGAGAGGTTTTAGATACATGGACTTATAAATTTGGCTAAGGAATATGTTTGCATTAACTTGATCCAACCTAAGTATTTTGATTCACTACTTCCAAGTGATGGAAGGGAGGTGCCCGGGTGGACTATGAAGAACTTAGTCAAGTTTTTGACTAAGAAATCATATCATCATTGACATGATCATGTTAGTACCAACATGATTGAATTAAAGGTGGTGCTTGGGGTCCAAGGGAGGTCGAGGTATGGACTTTGAGATTAGGCCATGCATGTTCATTCGTTTGTTTTACATTCGACTTCGATGGTATGATACATGAAGAATGACTTAGATGGTGAAGTGACGATGTGATGCTTTGATATGATGACTTTGAAACTTTGATGAGGTGAATCTACAACTTATGACGGGTGCCTAGATATGTTCTGATAACGACGACTTAATAACGAGAGTCAAGGTGATGATCGAAAGGGAAAATTTAATTAAGGGGTCTTGTGAGTGTGATAGCGTTCTACTTTGGAGATGATGAAATGGAACGTTGACTATGTTCCATTATGGAATTATGACATTTGCAAAGGGATCATAAATACTGGGATGTTTCCATTGTGCTTGTGTAGAGGAGTTACGTAGGGATGCCCACCTGGATTATAACTATGTCAAGATGTTATAATTGTGGGTTGATCTATGCCTTATGATTGTGGGTCTATTTCCTAGCCTTACGAAGTGGCATAGATTGAGCACCATGAAATCGAGATTTCATTGAGTCACTAGCTAATGATTAGGCCATACAAGTTATCTTATATCCAAAGCACTCAAGTGATGTGTAGGCTGTTTGATGGATATTATGTTTATTTTGTTGGTTTCATCACCTTAGGGTTGTCACATGACGTAGGTATTATAACTTGGATAACTATACACCCAACATTGTACTTAGATTGTAGTACACCTATATGATAATGATGATGATGATTATGATGAAAATGATTGTAGATTGGCATATATTGATGTTATGTACCGACTTGTTGCATGACAGATCAGGTATGACTCTCCATACCCTATGTCCTATACTATATTTACTTTATTAGTATTTTGAGATTGTTTATGGCTTACACTATATTTTCTAACTCAAGGCTTTATACCTTTTTCTTATTATCTCGGGTACTCTTAAATAAGTAGACCATATAATAGGTGTAGGACAACACATGAGCTTTGTTGGTAGATAAGCACGGGACTAAGCTTTCATATATAGTTACTTTAGCTTATTACTGCTATTATTTTATTATGCAACACTCTGGAGCTTAGATAGTGTTGACTTCTATCTTAGAGATATTTTATCGTTTAAGTTATTATTTGATGTACAAAACTCTATGATCTACACTGTATATAGCTACCATGAACCTATGGACTCTGATTATGTGGTTAACTTAGTTATTACTGTAACGATCCCGTATTTTAACTGAGTTTAAATTGATAATTAATTTAATTTTTGAATAAAAATTGTGAAATAATTGGTAATTAATATTTAATTTTAGTTAAACCATGAATTAATTGAGAATTAATTTGGATATTTGGGATAAATATGGATATAAAATAGATCGAGAATAGAATTTGAAATTGGGATTTGAATTTAAATATCTTACAAAATAAATTTGTATTTGGATTTTGGATATGATTAAATTAGACGTGCCTTTATTTATACAAATGAATATTAATGAATATTTTGAAAGTTATATTTTGTAATTGATATAAAATAATTTTCAAAGGATGTTTAAAGTTAAATTTAATATCTATATATACATATAGGAATATAAATGTAAAATAAGACAAAAGAAGAAAAATATAAACTTTTTGTATAGGTAAAAATTACCATTTAAATTCAATATAAAAATACCCATAAATAGATATGTATGTGAAGTTTAGTTATGCAAGAACAAAGTAAAAGAAGAAAATATCTATCTACATACTCAAATAAAATAAGGTTGAGACATAAAGTACCTTGGCATTAAATGCTAGCAACATTTTAGTCAATTCGAATTGTTTTAAAAATCAATTCAGCCACCAAGCAATAAAATATCTCTGATATTCTTGTATCATATTGATATCATTGTTGTATATCATATTCTGGATATTGTATCATTTGTGATGTATATGATATCATTCATTTCTTTCTTCCGTTGTGTTGTTATACTTAACGTGTTATAAGCTCCGGCGAGCCAGATTCAGCGTTTGAACCTGCGGCATTCGAGTAAAAGTGAAGTACGGGTGCCGATTTTCAAAGGCCGAGTCAGGACCGCTACATTTGGTATCAGAGCTAAGGTTGAACTTTAGCTCAGGAGTATAACACATTAAGTAACTCATTAGAGATAGGGTGAAGTATACCCTAGAATGAGTAATCCCTAAGATATCCGTCTGTATGCCTCAGTAAATTCTCTTACTATCCACTGATAGTGAGTATGAGTGCAAGAAGAGGATGAGATAAGGGACAGAGGAATATGACTATAAATGGTCAATACCATGTAAAAACAAGAAAACAATCTTTTCTCCATCAATCTCTTTTGTTCAACATCTTTTTTCAATTCTTTGATAGTTCCTGGTAGATCCAGGAAGAAGATTTGATATATTTGCATGGGACATAAACTCCAAATAGGTCAGAATTGTTTGTTTGGATGAATTGGTTGCTTTGATTGCTATGGTTGATAGGTATACTTTAGTTTCTAAACTAAAATTTTTGGAATTGTATCCATATATCTGTCTATTTTTGGGTCCGGATATGTTCTACGAATGGTTAGTTATCCCTTCGAACTAACCAATGCCACTGCATATTTCGTAGATCTGGATAACCCGAGTATCTTGTGGAAAAATTAAACAGATTCGTTTTCGTATCTATTATTGATATTCTGATTTGGTAAGCCAAATGCAGAATAGATGTTCAGTTAATTTGATGAAATATTCTTCATCTATTTTTGTGTCTCCCTAGCAAATTTCGAGGATGAAATTTCTTAGGGGGGGAACCTATAACGATCCCGTATTTTAACTGAGTTTAAATTGATAATTAATTTATTTTTTGAATAAAAATTGTGAAATAATTGGTAATTAATATTTAATTTTAGTTAAACCATGAATTAATTGAGAATTAATTTGGATATTTGGGATAAATATGTATATAAAATAGATCGACAATAGAATTTGAAATTGGGATTTGAATTTAAATATCTTACAAAATAAATTTGTATTTGGATTTTGGATATGATTAAATTAGACGTGCCTTTATTTATACAAATGAATATTAATGAATATTTTGAAAGTTATATTTTGTAATTGATATAAAATAATTTTCAAAGGATGTTTAAAGTTAAATTTAATATCTATATATACATATAGGAATACAAATGTAAAATAATACAAAAGAAGAAAAATATAAACTTTTTGTATAGGTAAACTTTACCATTTAAATTCAATATAAAAATATCCATAAATAGATATGTATGTGAAGTTTAGTTATGCAAGAACAAAGTAAAAGAAGAAAATATCTATCTACATACACAAATAAAATAAGGTTGAGACATAAAGTACCTTGGCATTAAATGCTAGCAACATTTTAGTCAATTCGAATTGTTTTAAAAATCAATTCAGCCACCAAGCAATAAAATATCTCTGATATTCTTGTATCATATTGATATCATTGTTGTATATCATATTCTGGATATTGTATCATTTATGATGTATATGATATCATTCATTTCTTTCTTCTACTGTGTTGTTATACTTAACGTGTTATAAGCTCCGGCGAGCCAGATTCGGTGTTTGAATCTGCGGCATTCGAGTACAAGTGAAGTATGGGTGCCGATTTTCGAAGGCCGAGTCAGGACCGTTACAATTATACTATCTCATATGTTCTATAACTGTGATGATTATTATGTTTTATTCAGTGTGCTGTGAGATATACGATAGGTTATCTATTGGAGGTTTTATTACTTTACCACTTGGCAATCATCCTATATCAATCGGGTACCATTACTGCATGCTATACATGTATACTAGATACCAAAGATGTAGGGCGGTCGTTGCATTTGGTATCAGAGCTTAGGTGGCAAAGTCAACCTAAAGGATACCAGGATCCATTATAGATATAGAGGAGTTATCACCTTAAAATGGATTGAGCATATATGAAATAACATACTCGTTATACATTTTGATTTTCAAAACTATATAGTCTTATATGTAGTATATAAGTCGCACTACAAATATGAGTACCATTAATGAAACTTCCTTTATGAAAGACCGATAATTCTTATTACAGATTAAGAATGAGTAGGCATACAAGCAATATTACAAGGAACTCCATTTTCGAAGTTAAGGATGGGGCAGGTTCGGGGGATGCTAACTCTAGTTTGCAGAATATGTTCATTGAGATGGTGCAAAACATGGTTTAGAATGCCCAAGTTGCTCCAAGTGTTGGAGGTGCTCAATTGTAAGCGCCTAATGTCAACATTTCTAAGTTAAACCGAGATTACTCTAGCTTGGAAGGTAAATTGTTCCTACGAATGGAGTCAGCTGTAGAAGTCCAAGATTGGATCGACACTTGTGAAAGGATCTTTAAGGACTTGGGATTTGAAGATGGCATAAGGAGGAAGGTGGCCTTTAGACAGCTTCAGAGGCGAGCGATGGGTTAGTGGAATGCCATCTAGATCACTAATCCAAAGGATCAAATTATCTACGAATAGTTTAAGATGAGGTTTGAGGAGAAGTATGTACCGACCACTTAGAAGTTGTTATTATTCCATAGGTTTGCCGATGTGAGGCAGGGAGATATGATTGTCTTAGAGTGTATGGCCGTATTTAACATGATGTTGAAGTAATGTCTATCTTTTGTTGATACTCTATTGAAGAAGAATGAAAAATTCATTATGGGCTTCAATGACCACTTTGGAGAGAAGTTGGTGGGACATATTGATGGGTCCTTTGAAAAGCTTATTGAGAATGATCCCCAGCATGAGAGTCTGTATCCTAAGTCTAAGCCGGCTGTTGTTCCCAAGAATGAGCCAAATCTGCAAGCAAATGGAGTAGGAAAGAGGAAGTGGAATGGCAATAAGAAGAAGTAGTTTTAGAATGATGGCCAGAAGAAGGGCAAGTCGGAGTCTACTTGCTGTAATTGTGGGTGAAAGATATTCTTATCAAGGACATTAGAGTTGAAGGAAGGAAGTTCTACAACTGCAACAAATAATGGCATATTAAAAAGGACTATCCCGAACCATTAAAGCAGAAGCTAGTGGTAAAGGCATATGCATTGAACGTCGTTCCAATTTCGTCAAGTGCTCCATCGATGAAGGAGAAGGGAAAGGTTGTTACTATCCAAGATATGCTTTCCATTTATGATGTTCAATTACATGTTTTATCTGATACTAGGACTTCATATTCCTTTATATCTAGTGATTTGGTTGATATATTAGTATTGAGACTCGACATAGTATACCTACCTTTGATTGTGACGAACACTATTAGAGGTTCAGCCAGCCTACGCATGGTATGTCGAGACCTAGTATTATTGGGTGATGGATGTTCTCTTTGTAGGAAATGCATATTACAGATCTTAAGGCTGGATTAACACTAGAGGGGGTGGTGAATAGTGTTTAATGGATTTTATGGAAAATTTGAAATCTTTTGAAATTAAACACAAACAGATGCAATTCCAAACACAGAAACAATCACAGAATCAGACACATATGCAAATAGTAAATAAAAGCAGTAAAAAGAAAGAACACACCTAAATTTTATACTGGTTCGGAGTTACCCTACATCCAGTCCCACACAATTTCTTATGCAGATTTCTTTTAAAATATAATGTCGATATTACAACCTCGATTTCAAGGCCACGAGATACACCCTCCTGTCTCTGAGTCCAGGGCAAACTCTCTTGATTTAACCAAGCTACAAGATCACCTAATTGATTTACGGGCTACAATCACATCCAATTGATTTACAGGCCACAATCACACCATGTCCAATATCACTTTGATAGATAAAGAGACTCGATATACTTCTTCGATTACAAATGATCCTATAACTCTGAATAGCACTGAGATCTTTGAGAGAGAGTGACAGAGAATCAAACTAGAGACAATCGAGTTTGATTCACTTAGAATTTCGGCAGAGTTTTGTTAAAGCATTTTGAAATATAAGAGAAAATTTGATTGGAGAAGAAGGAGTGAAGAAATGAAGAAAATTTAACTTAAAATTCCTTGAAAACAACTGGTATATATAGGAGAACAACAGTCATGTCCATTCGTGAATGGTTATGACGAATAGACATTTCTTTTGAAAATTTGAAATTTGAATTCTACGGTCACCATGTCGACATGGGGGGATGGGGGATGTCGACATGCCTATATGTATTTTGAAAATTGATTTTGTTTTTAAATGATTTCTATTCTAAAAATTGTCAAAACAATTTCTAAACTTTGTAAATCATTTTGAATATAGTTTAAACTTATAAAAGTGATTTAAAAAATAATCTTAAAATATATAATCTATATAAAAGTAATATTAAAAACTAAGTATAGATGTATTTTTGAGATTTTAAAGCTAATAATATTAAAACCAGGAGAGAGTTTAAAAACAAGGGATGATTTTGAAATCAAAAATATAAAAGATGATAAGAATAGTTTAAGGCTAAAATATTTAAACAGAGAGAGATGACTTTTAAAAAGTTTTTGGAAAAATATTTAAAATAAATCATTTTGAAAATTTCGTGGATTCCATTCCACTAGAAAAGGTCGTGGGTTCCATCCCACTAAAGAGGTCGTGGGTTCCATCCCACTATTAAAGCGAGAAGGTGGATTCCATTCCACAATAAAAATCCGAATAAATATTTTAGTGCTATTATGAAGTTTTAACATAAATCTAGCCTCTAATACTTATCTTGATATCTTGAACTCTTGAACTCTTGAAATCTTGAACTCCTGATACTCATGAGTCTTCATTCTTGATTTCTTCAATCTTGAATTCGTTAGTCTTGAATCTCTATACTATACAGTCTTCATTCTTCAGTACCTGCATATATATCCTGCATATACATATATATCCTGCATATACATATATATATAGACAAGAATATTAGTATTTATATTTTATAACAAGTCCTAAGGTTGTTGTCATCAAAACCATCATCTCAGGAACTAACAATCTCCCCCCTTTTGATGATGACAACCTATGTTTATAAAAACCTAACTTTGATTCTACTCTGACTCCCACTTATTCCAACAACTCCCCCTTAAACTACTAACTCCCCCTTAATCTAAGCCTAACTAACAGCCTAACTATCCTATCCTATTTTATAATTCTCCCCCTTTGTCATCAACAAAAACTAATCCGAAACTACATAACTCCCCCTGAATCTTATACTATAGCACTATATAGGATAATAACACAATATAGTAGAATGAGTAAAATATAGTAAGGTAAATGAGAGAGATATGAAAATTTCTAACGTAATCAATCAATATATTTATCAAACCACACCATGTTCAATCATATATTACACACCATGTTCAAATCAATCCAACTAACTCAAATCAAATCAAAGCAAAACAAAAAATTCAAACCAAATCAAAATAAATCAAACCATACATGTCAAATCAAACATTTCTTCGAACTTCAACCCATCCTTCTTCACCGAAGATAGGATCTAACTTTATAGCATCCCATTCTTTATTATCCTTGTTCAGAGTTCCTTCTATATTTGCTTCGAGTTCTTCTTTGTTAAGGGCTGAAATCATCCATCGAATGGCATCGAAGAGCCTTTCTTGTTCCTTTATCATCTGCATTTGGCTTAATTCTAAGTGTCGTTGATTGCGAAGGATAAAAGTAAGTATGTTCTTGAAAGATTTGAGAGTTTCTTCAAGATTCTCACTTAGATTATGAATAGGAGAGGCCATTTTTTGATAAAATATCAAGAAATTCAATAGAAAATAAGGAGAACTGAAAATATGCATTTTTCTAGAAGAAACAGGTATTTAAATAGTTAGAAAGTCATTTGAAATGAAAAGACACGAGGTAGTTATGTCAATTTCAAATTCAAAACAAAAACCATTTTCTAGCCGTTACATGTCGACATGAGGGGTAGGGGGATGTCGACATGCCCCTGTTTATTTTGGCAATTTGCTTTGTTTCTTTATATTATGTACAAGTCTATATATATAAACTTATATAATATAAAAGCAAGCATTCCAGAGATATTTTAGAGCTAATAAACAGAAAATAAAGGATTTTCATTGATAAATTTAGTTAACGTTACATAAATGATACACAACATAACTAAAGAAATTTACAAACTAATACAACATGAAATGAAACCAGTATTAGTTAGAGGATGATGAAGATGATAATCCAAGCTTGCGACTCACTTTCCCAAAGAACTTGTTCATTTTGGTGGAAATTTTGTCAAACTTTTTACTAACGGATCTTTTGAGAATCCGTTGGTTTTCCACGATAATCTTTTGATTTTTGAGAAGTGTTTTGTCAGATGGATTGTTGGAGTGATAGGGTATTCAATGCTTTCCAATGAAGTCTCTTCCTCATCCTCTCCTTCTTCTTTAATCTCCATCTCCTCCCCTTCTTCTTCCTTCTCCTCTTCTTCTTCCATCTCTTCATGAGCCAACCTTTTATCCCTTTCGGTAAGTGTTTCATATGGTTGAAACACAAGCGGAATTTCCTAAGAGAGATATTTGCATGGTTAAATAGTTTTCGAGAAACAAATTCCTCTCTCTTATATTCAACACCAAAATAGCTAAAAATCCAAGTAAGATAAATTCCATGATACAAAGTGTTTTATCCTAAAGTAAAAAATTTGGGACGAAGTTCATCCAAAATTACTTGCATCCAATTAATGTCATAGTGCCCATAAATAGCAAAAAGAGCCTTACAAACTTTTAAAGTAGGGTGATTGAAATTTCCCGATCTTGGAGTTATGGTATGTTACAAAAAGAAGGTATACAATTCTTGCTTTTGGATGGAAATTTCGATTTATAAATTCAAAGTTATCATCTCCTTCAAAAATGTGGTGAAATGTCTCACGATCATGTTCATCAATTTGAAAATCCGAAAGATCCATTCCCGTAAACTTACAACCAAGAATATTTCCCAAAATCTCACTATTTAAAACAATTCGTGTTCCTTTAACACTACTCCATACTTCCCCTTCATTACCATCATAAAAACCACGATTCTAATTTGCATAAAACATTTTAACAAGATTTAGATAACAAAAAAATCATTTTGAGAATCATCAATTAAACTGAGAATTTGATTCTCTCCGAAAAGAACATTGAGTTCATATGAAGGAAAATCACTAAAGATAGCAAATTTTCCCGTATGGACTTTTCCAAAGTTTACATAGCTTATGTAGGCTTTGATAGCTTCTGGATCATTGTAGAGGAACTCTTTGATGGCCTTGGACAGCCTTATGGTGGAGGGAGTGCTTGAGGAAGCCAATTTTGAAGAGAGTAGAGAGCTTGAGAGTTTGAAAGAGAGTTTGAATTTTGAAATGAAATTGAAAAGATAGGATAAAGTTAAGGAGATAAATAAATATCCAATAGTCATGTTCTCTGGTCAAGAGACACCTTTTTAGAGCTTTGGAGTTAGTGAAAAGGTGGAGAAAAATTCAAAGTTTTGAATTCAAATTTCTGGAGGGATGTCGACATAGGGGGTAGGGCCATGTCGACATGGATCCTATAATACATGTGACTAATTTTTTCTATTTCGTTTAATATATATATATATATATATCCTATAATCTAATTTATATTTTATCTGAAATAATATAAATATTATAACACTTTAATATTAATATTTTAATATTTAAAATATTATTAAAATAATAATATCTTGAAAATCAAAATTTTAAATTCAAAAAGCAAGAAATTTCAAAACATGCAAACAATCAAACATTCAAACATTAAAGCAAACAATTTCAACCAAGATAATTTAAATGCGTACTTATTTTTAGATCCATATTTCCAAGATCATCGGATTCGTGAATAGCTATAAAGCACATACTTGAATTAATTGTCTCTTGATCTTAATCACTAGAGGATGAGTCTGAATCGTCTAGTGTAGCAGTATATGCTCTCTTTCTTTTCTTTGACGAATCATTACTTTGAGGAAATTTCTGCTTATTCGGATGCGGACAATCTCTTTTTAAGTGGCCTGGCTCATCACAATTGTAGCATCTGACGTTGTTGTGAGTCTCATTATTATTTCCAGAATTCTTGTGATCATTTCTCTTGTAGTTGTTCATCTTTCTGTATTTCAGAAACTTTCTAAAATTCCTTATCATCAAGGCTATTTCTTCATCGTCGTCACTGTTTGAGTTTGAACCATCTATTATTGCATTGAACGCTATTGACTTCTTTTCTAAGGCCTGGCTTTCCCTTCTCCCTTACTTCAAACGACATCAAATTCCCAATTAATTCTTCAATTTCCAAATGCAATTAGTGAGTGCACAATGTCTTGAAATCGGCTGTACATGTCTAAAATGGACTCATTTGAATTCATCTTGAATAATTGAAACTGATTGGTCAAAATGGATATTTTGGTCTGTTTAACTTTGCTTATTCCTCCATGAGTAACTTGCAAAGTTTTCCAGATCTCATATGCAGACTTACAGACAGACACTCTATTAAACTCATTCCTATCAAGTGAACATAATAGAATATTCATGGCTTTGGAATTCTTTTGTTCAACAGTCTTTTGCTCAGCGGTCCACTGTGCAAAATTTGTTGTGGGTTTAATGTATTCAGTTTGTGTGATATTCCAAGTGTCTAATCCTATTGATTGTAAATAGATTTTCATTATACATGACCAATATGCATAGTTATTGCCATTAGTAAGTGGTGGTCTGGCAGTAGACTGACCCTCTACAAATGAACTAGTGATAGTGTTGATATTACCAGTGTTGGCAGCCATTTGAAAACTTTTCAACAAATCAGATTATGAAAACTTTGAAAACCAATGCTCTGATACCAAATGTAGGAAATGCAGATTATGGATCTTAAGGCTGGATTAACATTAGAGGGGGGTGAATAGTGTTTAATGGATTTTATGGAATTTTTGAAATCTTTTAAAATTAAACACAAACAGATGCAATTCACAAACACAGAAACAATCACAGAATCAAACACAGATGCAAATAGTAAATAAAAGCAGTAAAAGGAAAGAACACACTGGAATTTTATACTGGTTCAGAGTTACCCTACATCCAGTCCCACACAATTTCTTGTGCAGATTTCTTTTCAAATATAATGTCGATATTACAACCTCGATTTCAAGGCTATGTGATAAACCCTCCTGTCTTCGAGTCCAGGGCAAACTCTCTTGATTTAACCAGGCTACAAGATCACCTAATTGATTTACGGGCTACAATCACACCCAATTGATTTACAGGCCACAATCACACCGTTTCCAATACATTATGATAGATAGAGAGACTCGATATACTTCTTCGATTACAAATGATCCTATAACTCTGAATAGCACTGAGATCTTTGAGAGAGAGTGACAGAAAATCAAACTAGAGACAATCAAGTTTGATTCACTTAGAATTTCGGCAGAGTTTTGTTAAAGCATTTTGAAATATAAGAGAATATTTGAGTGGAGAAGAAGGAGTGAAGAAATGAAGAAAATTTAACTTAAAATTCCTTGAAAACAACTGGTATATATATGAGAACAAAAGTCATGTCCATTCGTGAATGGTTATGACGAATGGACATTTCTTTTGAAAATTTGAAATTTGAATTCTACGGTCACCATGTCGACATGGAGGGATAGGGGATGTCGACATGCCTATGTGTATTTTGAAAATTGATTTTGTTTTTTAAAATGATTTCTATTCAAAAACTTGTCAAAACAATTTCTAAACCTTGTAAACCATTTTGAATATAGTTTAAACTTATAAAAGAGATTTAAAAAATAATCTTAAAAATATATAATCTTTAATATAAAAGTAATATTAAAAACTAATTATAGATATATTTTTGAGATTTTAAAGCTAATAAAATTAAAACCAGGAGAGAGTGTAAAAACAAGAGATGATTTTGAAATCAAAAATATAAAAGATGATAAGAATAGTTTAAGGCTAAAATATTTAAAAAGAGAGAGAGAGAGAGATGACTTTTAAAAAAAATTTGGAAAAATATTTAAAATAAATCATTTTGAAAATTTCGTTGGTTCCATTCCACTAGAAAAGGTCGTGGGTTCCATCCCACTAAAGAGGTCGTGGGTTCCATCCCACTATTAAAGCGCGAAGGTGGATTCCATTCCATAATAAAAATCCGAATAAAGATTTTAGTGCTATTATGAAGTTTTAACATAAATCTATACTCTATTACTTATCTTGATATCTTGAACTCTTGAAATCTTGATACTCGTGTCTTCAGTCTTGATTTCTTCAATCTTGAATTCGGCAGTCGTGAATCTCTATATTGTACATTCTTCATTCTTCAGTACCTGCGTGTATATATATATCCTGCATATACATATATATCTTGACAAGAATATTAGTATTTATATTTTATAACAAGTCCTAAGGTTGTTGTCATCGAAACCATCATATCAAAAACTAACACTCTTATTTATGATTGTTTTGTTTTGGTTTTTGGGGTTCGGTAATATTTTAGGGATGTAATGGTTGAAGAGGTACATAGTAGTGTTGAATTATGAGATGTTGTTGGTGATGATAGGGATAGAAAATGGGCGGAAATTGGAGATAGGTTACCTTTTTGATGATGAGCTGATGGATAGCTTTCTTTATTCACTTGAGATCCCACATGATAAGTTGTCATCAGTGCATATAGCTAGTAAGTAGCTAGAGATATTTGAGGAGGTGATTGGATTACCACCACATCGAGAGATAGAGTTCTGTATTAATCGGGTTAAAGATGCTAGACCATTAGTTATGCCTTTGAGGCGTTTGGTGCCCAAAGAGCAGAGGGAACTAGAGGTGCAAGTGAATGATTTATTAAGGCGAGGGTTCATTAGTAGGTGTATATCAAAGTGGAGGGCATCTGTGGTATTCGCCACTAAGACAGATGGATCTTTGAGGCTATTTGTTGACTGTGAGCTGAATAAAGTGATGAAGAAGAAAAAGTATCCACTTCTGTGTATTGATAAATTGTTTGATCATCTTCATGGTGTGAAGATGTTTTCATAGTTGGATTTAGGGATGAGGTTTAACCAACTGAGAGTGGCTAGAGAGAGTCTATCGATTGCAATGTTTCGTATGCTGTCTGAATTTTATGAGTGGTTGGTTATATACCAAGCAGTTTGGCAGGTGTCCATAGTGTTTTTCATGTTTCTCATCTCAGAAAGTGTGTTAGAGACCCGGAGACTGCTATTGCACCGACTATGCTAGATGACTTAGTGGTAGAATCGGACTTGACCATAGTGAGAAAGCCAGTTCACATTGTTGCGAGAGATGAGAAGAGGCTTAGAACCAAGGCAATAAGATTAGTCAAGGTCCAGCGAAGTGACGATGACAAAGACTGTACTTGGGAGGTTAAGAGCAAGATTAGAGATGCTTATCCTGATTTGTTTGATGGTATGTTTTACCTCTTTGTTTGATTTGTGTGTACCTTATCGTAATTTCGAGGACGAAATTATTTAAGGAGGGGAGTCTGTAACACCCAATATTTTTGATAACATTATTTAGGATATTTAATTAGATAAATAACATAAAATAATGTGTTGATTAGGGGATTAAGATTTTATTTTATTAAAGGGGTAGCCGTGCCATTCAACAATGAATTAAAGAGGGGTTTAAAATGAATAAGAGGAGAGGTAAAAAGGGAAAGAGGCTATTCCAATATCTTTATCCCGTAGCCATGTATAATTCACACATTGATTTCATTTCATTTTCAAATTTTATAAACCAAGGCCGGCCACCATTAATAAGGAAAAAGGGAAAAAGGAAGAAAATAAGCTAGGAAGAAGCTTAAACAAATCAAATATATTCATATCTCAATCTCTTTAATCATAAAGACTAAGGTGAATAATGTTTACATCTCTATTTTGATTGTTTTCGGTTTTATGATAATTTCGAATTGATTTGTAATGTTTTCCCATGTTTTTGAATGATGGAATGTTTATGTATATACTTGTTGATGATTTATACATGTTCATATTGATTTTATGATATGTTTTAAGGTAAAACCCTATTAAATGAATCTTTATGTCTTGCAAATTTTTATGAAGATCAGAAATAATATTTTGGAGATAGGTTTCAATTTTTAGAATTTTTGGAATTAATGTGGATTTTATATGAATTTTCTAGTAAAGAAAATGATAATTTGGGTTATAAATTATTTACGCGTAAATAATAGATGATTTGGGTCTGACATTTTTATATGTTAGAAAACATAATAAAAAATATTTTCTGGGATTTTTCCATATTTTTCCTAAGAGTTTTGATAGGTATATAAAATTATTTAAGGCATGGGACTTAAATGTTTTATATATTTTAAAATGGAGAAGGGGCTTTTTGCAAATAATTTTAATTTGTTAACTCTGGAAAATGGTAGCACTTTTGAAAAAGTAATATGGCAACCAATCAGATTTAGACAAACAAGGCAGGTTAGGTACAAAAGAAATAGTTTAAAAGTACAAATAAATAGGTTTTTCATTATTTCGTCTCCTTCGGCACCAGGTTCCGCCTCCATACTATCGCCTCCGATACAGTCGAAACCAATGCATATGGTATAAGGCAACTGGTACGTAATGAATTGGACATGGGAGAAAGGTATAGGGTCGAAACCATGGGGTTCCCATTGAAGCTTTGCTTTGATTTTAAAGAAAAATACGCCTGCTTGCTTTCGACTTAGAAGCTTTTGACTTGGTTGGGTTTTGACTAAGTCAAATGGTTTAAAAGGAAATGGTTTCAACCTGGTTGCATCTTTGTTTTAAAAGAATGCTTTCGACTAAGTCGAAACACCTAGCTGCCACTTTTTTACCTTTCGACCCAGTAGGTTTCGAAGGGGTTGTTTTGTTTTAGAAAATCTGCCCACTTCTCCTATGCTTTCGAAGGGATGGTTTCGACACCATCACTTAATACTTAGGAAATGCTTTTGAAAGAGTGGCTTTCGACTAAAATGGTTTAATGACCATTTTGTTAAATTGAAGTATAACCCAAATTGGTTTCGAAAGAGTCAGTTTTGAATGGTTTCAAAAGGTTGTTTCCACATGTTTTAAATTGAACCCAAATGCTTTCGAAAGTTTTTGGTTTAATGCTTTCGAAAGGTTTTAGAAAACATTTCGAAGGGGTGGTTCCCCAGAGGTTTCGAAGGAGTCAAAAGGTTTTGTTTTCTGATAGTTTCGAATGGGTTCGAAAGGAAAGGTTTTCCAATGGTTTCGAAAGGCAATGTTTAAAAAGTTTTAAAGGAAATATTTCTATGGTTTTAAAGCTTTCTAAGGGAAGGTTTTTCAGAGGTTTCAAAAGGGTTTTGAGAATGGCTTCGAAAGGAAGGTTTTGGCCTTTTGGCTTAGATAAAAGAAAGGGTTTTACTTGGTTTCGGAAGGGGTACTTTCAATGGTTTCGAAAGGGATACTTTCAATGGTTTTGAAAGGGGTACTTTGAATAGTTTTGGAAGAGGGACTTTCAAAAGTTAAGTGTTTTCATCAACAAAGATTTGAGTGAAGTATATATATAACATGGCAAGGTGATTTTGAGTAAAGCATAGAAATCATATAATTTTCCTTGTTTGAGTTTGATTTAAAGGTCTTAAATCATTTTGTAAAGGTTTTCAATGAAAATTTTAGGAAGATATCCCTAAGTAAGATAGTTCATATATTAGATACCAGATGGGACTGTTAATAGGGTCGCACCCTATACATTAGCTATTAGCCCCAGCTAATTTAGTCCAAAATTTCAGTGTGTAGGGCTTTGTCACAAGTAAGACTAAAATTATGGGTACACACAGAAAGGAATATATTTTTGTATATAGATAGGTTATTGGTGAGCCCGCAAAACCATTAGGATTAGATGACCCTAGAGGATAATAAGATAAGGATAGACCATCCAGAAGAGAAGTATTTAACAAATAGTTAAGGACAGATCGTCCAAAAGAAGAGGTGTGTCTAACAGATGTTAGATAAATTTTGATATTGTCTAGGAGGACCAAGTCAACCAAAGGTAAAAGTTAGCCAAACAAAACTTTTGTGCATGAACAAATAGTTCATTTTATTAACTAATATATTTATGTATATTTACATAATGATGCTTTATAGATATTTTTGACCAGTTTTGGTTGCAGGAAAAGAATTGCAAAAGATATGTTTTAAAGAAATGTTAGTGAGTGGAACGCCGTTCCGCTTAGCGGCATGGTCTCACTTAACATAAATTAACAGAGATGAATAGTATTATTCACACCAGGCTTTATGTCTGGCTCGAAGTTTTTGTTTCCCCTTAAACTCTCGGGTGCTTAAAATTGATTTGAGTAGGCTGAGGGTTGAGGTTTTCAAGTTTTTGTCTTTTGGCGAATAAAGCTTCTGGAGACGAACAGGTGGCTGTCGGATAGCTAAATAGAAGTTTCAGTTTTATTTGTTTTGATTCCAGTGTGTATATTAAGTCAGTTATGACTATATTTCTCTGATCATCCAAGAAGGTATCGTCATCTGTCGCTCTTGGCGTATTATTATAAATAATATTTGATCAGTTCCTGGGAAACGATTAAGGGATTATGTAACTTGGATATGATATCATTTTGAAATGTAATCAGCTAAATGTTATTTTGAAAATCTATGATTTTGTTTATATTCAAGTGCTTTTGATATCATGGATACCATTAGCATTGCCGTATTTTGTCACCAGAAGTTAATACTATAGATGATTGCAGCCTTTGTAGCGCTTAGCTTTTGGCCTCTAAATACGGGATGTGACAAAAAATATTTTGAAAGATTAAAAGAGCTTTAGATAAAATGTCCACATCAAAATTTCGAAAAATGGACTTTTTGCCAAATATTATATGATGGACTTGAATATAGCTCACAAACCATGTTTGGATCAATTTTCCAAGGCAATTTTCTCGCCTAACATCATGACGATGCTTGGCAATTTCTGGAAAACTTGGCCAAAAGTCATCCTAATGGGAATGTTCTAAAGGAAAATCCATTTACCCACGATCGAGCGCACACTCGATAGGATCATCTTTGGCTTTGGAAGCTAAAATCGATGTAATGATTAATAAATTCAACAACATTTTCTTATCCAACCAAATGAACCAAGCTTCCCAACCAATGTGTTATAAATGCAATGATCCAAATCACATTGCAAATCAGTGCCCTAACTCAATTGAACAACTCAATGCTTTCAATGAGGTTAAATATGACCCGTTTTCTCCAACGTATCCTAATTTTGCGTGGAACCAAAATAGCACCAACACAAATTTGGTTCGTCCAAATTTTCAAGCATTTTTGAACAATGCTTCGAATCCTCCCTTTCAAACCAATCATTTTCATCAAAAGTTTGCAGGTTCGTCTCAAAATCAACCACAATAATCTTTTGGCCCCCAAGATGATAAACAATTGAGTTCACTTGAGAAAAGTCTTGAAACTTTGACTAAAGCAACCACTCAATGCCTCCGATCAAATAGCAATCTGCAAAATTTGTTAACCTCGTACATGCAGAATACGAGCCAGTCGATTGCTAAACTTGAAATGCAAATGAGTCTAGCCATGTCTGTAAGTGAACGTGAACAAGGCACATTCCCAAGTCAGCCAGTTTCGAATCCCAGAAATCATAACACGAATTTGAATCAAGCCCATGTTGTTCAAGATAGCAACGTAACCCAAATGAATGCTATCACAACTTTGCATTCCGGTAAACAAATCAATAATCAAGTTATTAATCCAAACAATTTACCAAAAACTCCTCTTTACACTTCGAAAACAAGTGAATCTGAACAAAACATTGAGCCAAATATCGAATCAAATCCAAATTCTTCTTCTACTCAAGTAGATTCATCTACTAAATATCGTGTTCCATTTGCACATCGTCTTGACCCAAGAAACACTCTGACCAAATGTAAAAGATGTTGGAAATTTTTAAACAAGTCAAAGTTAATATCCCGCTTCTTGATATCGTTCAACATGTCCCAACTTACGCTAAGTTTCTCCCAGACTTGTGTACTCAAAAACGACACACTCATGTTCCCATGTAAGTTTTCTTAGCCGTCGGACATACGAAGTTTTGTCCCAATCAATTCCCATCAAATACATGTAGGATCATTTTCACCTTAGAGGGGGGTGAATTGGGTGATACTAATAATAATAAAAATTAATGCGGAAATAAAAACAATAACAGTAAATAATGCAGAAGAGATCACACACAAATTTACCCAGCTTCGGCAAAACCCTGCCTACGTGCTGCCCCCAAGGTTTCTACTAGAAATTAAGTAGTCAGACGCTTACACATGTAAAATTGTGACACCCGCTAATGACAAACCTTACTCTACGCTCAAAACCATGCCACAACTCAGCCACCAAGTTGCGAATTCTCGAACTACAACACCGTAGTTCGTAACCTAGTTACCCAACTAGAGTTTCACAAATTTTAAAAGAAAAATACAAAATAAAATAAACTAAACAAAATAAAACCCTAAATATAATTAAGCCCAATAAAGGAAATAATTAAAGCCGACCCAATAATAATTTAAAAGAGACGGTCTTCTCTTTTATTTTCTTTTGAGTAAAAATGTTGGCCGTTCTTTGTTCGTTCCTCTTTAAAAGCTAGGGTTTCATTCGATTGAAGCTTCGCTTGAAAAATTGATCGATCGAAATATGGTTTCACTTAGTGACTTCGTCAATCGATTCTCTGGCCTTGATTGTTCGCGGCGGCTTCAAATTGTGTCGGACTTGAGAGCTATGAATTGGTACGTGATTTTCTTATTTGATTTTGCTCGACTTCGATTAGAATTATAAATTTGTTCGTGATATTGGCTAGCTCTGGTATTTGCTTGAACTCGAATACATTTTATCGATGATGATGTTAGGATTTTATAGGGAACGAAACCCCTAAATATGCGTTCATATTTTGGATTTGAATTCTTCAGTGATTTTCACTTTTCCATTCGATTTTTATTGAGCGCTTGTGATTTATTTGACTGGTTCATCCCATACATGTTGCTCCATGACTTTGAATTTACTTCGTTTATTTCAGCAATGACATCAACTTCTTAATTTTTGAGATAATTATCAGTTTACCGACTTCGTTCCATTCTTTTATGACGTGTTCATCTCAAATCCCCTGTGACATTATTTTGTTTGAATTGCTGCGTATCATTTCTCTTTGAACCGTGACTTTATTTTCTCTACGAGTATATTCACATTGTTACTGTTAATAACTTTGCATATATAAACATGTAAATACATACATATATGTATGTATATATATGTATAATTGTTGTGCCTATCCACGTAAACTTATTGTTGTGTGGTTCTAACTCTGTTACTTCCATGTACTTGTGCCATTTGACATTGAGCAATAACTCACGGCTTTATTCTTGTGCATGTATTTGTCACTATCTATATTTATGTATGCTTATGCTCTGGCCTCTCTGTTGCAATTAAGTATGGTTTATGTTTGAAGCTTCATGTATACATTTGTGCACTTGTATGGTCTTGATGTCTTTACTGTGATCATTGCTATTGCATTTCATGTGAGGTCTGTATACATTTGCTTCAAGTGCTCCTTTGTGTAGTCTTGCATCTATGTCTAGTCTGCTTTGTGAATTTGAGACTTCATTTCAAACTCCTCTGAGTGTTTGCATTGTGCATGTCTGGTTCGATGTATATTTTGTTTGGTTGGTGGTCTATGCCATGTTCATGTTGGTTGAACCATTGAACTGAGTATGGTTATGTTGATTGACACTTTGAAATTAGGCCTTGTTCATTGATCTCTTCAAGTCTGGTTTGTGTGCATGCTGTGGTCAGACTTATTTTCATATGCTTGGGTTATGATGGTCTGTTAATCTTTTGTATTGCTGTGGCTTTGTGTTTTGTTTCACTTGCTCTTATCTGGTCATTTTGTCTCGACCCATTGCCCTGTTGTGTTCATGGATGGTCTGGACTTCATATTGATCTTCATCTCTCTAGTCTGGTTGGTTCCAGTCCTTGTTAGCCTTGCATTGTATTCTCTGTGCATTGTACCATTTGAGGTCTTGTTACTTGTTAGTAGAACTGCTGTCTTGGTTGAGTTAATTTGTATGCATGTGTTCTTGTTCCTTGTGTTTATGTTGTAACTGTTATGTGTCACCATGTTGTTTGTGTTGTGGTTGAGTCCATTCTGGTTCGAGCATGTTTGAAGCCAGACTTTGTACATATGTTGATGGAGTCTTTGTAGTTGTGCTGTTTCTTCGAGTCATGTGTACTGATTTTCTGGCCTCTTTGTTGTTGCCTCTGTTTCATGTTAAATTTTTGGTCGAACATTGTCACTTGAGTTGAATCCAGCTTTTGCTTGGGTTTGACCTTGTGCTCACCTGTCCCTGTAGTTTTAACACGCAAGTTTATATCGGTGTGCATGACCCTATGGCATGTAAAGTGATACACTGTGCATGTCACAAGTTGTTTATGTAAGATGAATTAAAAAGAAAAATGATGACGAACAACCGAAATAACCGAGGCAAATAACATTTTCAAAAACACACTTTATTTTGTATTGCAAAATATTTTCTTTTTCAATTTTACTGCGTCAATGTTTATTTTGCATATAATTCAGATGCTGGATACAAACTAGAACAGAGTTGAAAATAAAAATACGAGTGTTGAGTGAATATGTAGTGAGGTGAAAAAAAAATTGTAAATTGAAATTTGTGATGTAATCGAAATTGTAATGTAATTGAAATATATATATGTAGTGAGAGCTCAAATTCGTACTATTTGAATTTGTAATAAAATATTTGTTTGAATAAAATATTTGTTTAAATATGAATTCTGTGTTATTTATTTTATTCAACAAATATTTATTCAATTATGTGAAAAATAAAATAGTACAATAACAAATACATTTAAACGAATATGTGTATATATATATGTTTATTATCATCAAACAAAAATCATAGGCTATTGTATTCTACAATCTCCCCCTTTTGATGATAGCAAACCTATATTAAGATTTTGACTCTATTAAATGTATTTGACCTTGATGAATTCTATTAGCTCCCCCTGTTTGAATGCTCCCTCTACAACAATGCTCCCTCTTTACATATGCATGAAAATAAATAAAAAAATATGCAAATGAACCTAGATGGGAATATGCAAATAAAAAATATGACTTGACTTATTTGCCAAAATCTTAATTTCTCTCTCCCTCTTTTGTTATCAACAAAAGAGTAATAGTGTACGAAAATAGAGATAAAGTGAGAGACATTAATACAACATTAATACCCAATCGAGTACATATATTAAATTTCAATAAAAAAATCAAACAAAAATCATAAATACTTTGTTAGGCGCATATTCCACTTTAGAGTGATAGGGGTGATGTCGGTATATAAAACCATCTAGTTGTATCTATTTGTAGTATAATTATAACAGGAATTTGAATACTTACTAACCATGCATAATTGTTAGGACTTTTAAATGAGATTAGTAGTATTCCCAATTTTTATTTAAAAAAATGAATTTTAAGCATCTTCTAACCAGCATAACCGTGAGGACTTTTAAATGGGATTAGAATCACTCGTCTATTTAATAATCAATTTTGATATGTGTTCCACACATGCATAACCATGAGGACTTTTAAATGAGCATGAAAGCACATAATCAAAGTTTCAAAGTAGTTCACCCATGCATAACCATGAGGACTTTTAAATGAGAGTGACTACTTTTGGATAATTTAATTGCTAATTTTAAAAATGAATAATTTCATGTTTAAAATACCACATTTTGACATACTATATTGAATTTTGATGAGTGATGGTTGATAGAAATAGAGATGGTCATGGAATTTTTACCAATCAAAGTTATTACAAATTTTGTTTAAAATTTTTAAAGAAATTTACTACATATACTGTCTCAAGTCAAAATGTATGATTAATATCAACACTCATTATTTTTTCAGTCACTATTTTCCTTTTTGATAATTTGAAGGGAGTCAGATTAGTTTATATAGGCATTTAAGATCAAATACAAAAATAAATATAAAATTAAATTTCTAAAATCCCCAAACTAAGATGAAGTCAACATAAATTATTTTCTGGAAGGGTTTTTGTGAAAAAAAATGTCGGCCAGTTGAAAATTAGTTAAAATGAAAATTATACAGATATTTTCGTTGGAAATGTGATGCAACTAATGAATGTCTCTACATAAAACACATTCCACTAGTAATTTTTCTATCAACTAGACTACCGGCAGAATCTGCTTCTATATACCCCTTTAAATCACAGTTATCATAAATTGGATATCATAGACCAAACAGTGGTGTGTGCAACAGATACCTTATAATCCTTTTATAGCTTTTAAAATGAGATTCTGTTGAATTTGATTGAAACCATGCACACAAGTAAGTAGAGAACATAATGTCTAGAAGCAACAGGATGAAGAAGTGATCAACCATACCTCGATATTTCTTTTGATCAACTACCTTACCTTTTACATCCTTGTCAATTGAGGTGCTCAAATTTTCTCAGTTGATCACTAGCTGATTGAAATCTGATTATGGTGCAGATTTTCAACATATAATACATCATTTGACCCATTTTGACTCTGCCACCTTTGTACTTTTTTAGGCTAAGGAAACTTTGATTTGTTGCCCGTTGTGTGCTTGGAACAGCCAGAATCTAGGTATCACTCTTGTTGTTCCTTAGCATGCCATCACACCTACACGAGAAAAGTTTTTTGTGACCTATTTGTTTTTATAGGTCCATGATTGTTAGTGACAAATGATTTTGAAAAATATGTTTGTGTAGACCCAAGACAATCAATATTTGTTCCTTTCGGCACCTAGATTTGTTCGACTTTAAGGAATTTTACATTCGTGCCTTTGGGAACCCAAATTAGAATGGTTTTCACGTGTTTGGATCTATACCAGCAATTGTTGTGATTGTGTCCAATTTTTCCACAAATCATGCACTTGGAGTATACTCGATTAATTTCTCTTCTACCTTTTTCAGATTGAGTATACCTAAGTCCTTGTCTAACAGTATTAACAGTTTGTTTCCCTAATAGCATATTTAGTGATCTTTCTCCTTTAGAGAATTTTCCTAAAGTTGTAGACAATTGTTGGACTTGTGTCTTGAGAGATTCATTTTCATTCAATAACAGAGTGCATCTTTTAATAGAATTTTCTCTCCTAGTATTTTCACTTTCTTTCAAAATCAGAATTTCATTTTCAAGCGATTTAATTTTAATTTCTAATTTTTTTATTCCCTCTTCAAATGATGGACACTTATCACACTTTGGGCTCTTATTTTGATAGTTTTTAACCAATTGATCAAGCTGCTTATTTAGATCTATCAAACTATCTCTTTGTGATTCAATCTTAGCATACTTCTCCCTAAGTCTTTCGAAACAACCATTTACTTCATGAAAATATATAAGTAATTGCGAGTGAGTAAGTTTTGATACCTCGCTTGGCTCGTCATCATCGCTATCACTTATTTCTCCTCGAAGACACAGATTTGCTCTTTCACTCTCGCTGCCAGTGCTTTTATCATTTTCATCACTTTCATCCCAAGTTGCTGCAAAGTTTCTCCTTTTTGGTTTCTTTCCTTTGCTGAATTGATTTTGAGGACAATTTGGCTTAATATGACCGGGTTTATTGCAGTTGTGACAGATGATCTTCTGCTCCTCTGAGTTGTCTAGAAATTTGACTATTCTGCTTTTCAGTTGTTGATTTAGAGCTGTATTTCCAAACTTGCGGTTCCATCTTTTGAATCTCTTTATTATCTGCGCCAGTTCAGCTATTCCACAATCACCATCTTCACTTTTTGTTGTTCCTTTGAGAGCTATTGATTTCTTTTGCGTAACACCTCCTTCATGTTCTTCCTTGACTTTGATTTCTAGCTCATAAGTGGTATGATTTCCGATGAGTTCTTCAACTTTAATTTGTTTCAAATCTTTTGATTCTTGAATGGTTGTGACTTTTGCTTCAAAAATTTAGGGTAGAATTCTGAGGATTTTTCGGACTATTTCCAATTCTGTGTATGGTTTTTCGAGAGCTTTTGATTTGTATACGAGATTAGAAAGTCGTCCATACATTTCCTTGACACTTTCATCCTTTGCCATTGTGAAGTTTTCGTATTCGCTACTGAGCATGGCAAGGTGAGATTCTTTGACTTGGGTGGTTCCTTCATGAGTCACTTCGAGTGTGTGGCAAATTTCCTACGTAGTTAGACAATGTGAGACACGATTAAATTCAATTTGGTCAAATGAGCAAATAATAGAATTCATAGCTTTAGCATTAGCATTTTTCAATTTATTTTCAAGATCTGTCCATTGATCCATCTGTTTTTCAATTTCTTGATTGTCTACGACTATAGTTGGTGTCCTATATCCCATCTCAACAATATTCCATGCATTTATGGTTTTTAGAAAAAATTTCATTTTATTTTTCTAGTAAGCATATTCACCATTGAACATGGATGGTCTAACTATGGACTGACCCTCAGCAAAAGCATTATCAAAAGAAGCCATTTAAAAAATCAAATTTTTAAAACAAAATTTGGTTTTTGTTCCTAGCTCTGATACCAATTGTAGGATCGTTTTCACCATAGAGAGAGGGTGAATAGGGTGATACTAATAATAATAAAAATTAATGCGGAAATAAAAACAATAACGGTAAATAATGCAGAAGTGATCACACATAAATTTACCCAACTTCGGCAAAACCCTGCCTACGTGCTGCCCCCAATATTTCTACTAGAAATTAAGTAGTGAATTAATTATATTAATTTACACAAATAACAATGTGAATTAATACGATTATTTCGGGATTATTTGAATTAATTATTGGATTGATATTGATTGTTGCTATTGCTTGTTTATTTACTTTGACACCATCCTAGTTATCACACTGCAAGTTCCCTTTTGTTATGCTCTGATACCAACTGTAACGACCCGATATTTTGGACCATTCGCATCCATTATAAGTGTATAGGTAGACACTCATGTCGGAATTGAATTGCTCAAAATAGCACGTTGTTAATTTAAATTTGGCAAAATTGAACATATACAGTAAATAAATAATCACAGATCACAGACAGAGAGTAATAAGTGCAGCGGAAATAAAAGAGATAGTAGTTCATGAAGCTACTATATAAATATATAAGTTACATCAGAGTTAAACCAGATACAACGGAAGAGCAATATGATACATCAGATACAAATCAGAATACATCACTGGAATCATCGAATACCAAAAGCAGAACAGATGGCTGGATCTTCAAGCAAAGCTCCAACTTCAAAGGTGAGTCTCGAATACTGGTACACTCAGTCTGACCCGAGCGTAAAGCAAAACACAAAACACTCGAGTCAGGATTAACATTCTTATATTTATAAATCCAACTCAAGTGAAATAGCAATTGAAATACAAGTAACTCAAAGGATGTTTGGAATAACCATCCTTTAAGGATCCGTTAAACTATCTACTAGGTAGTAGTGTACGATAAGTAGATAATGTCTATCAGTAATATAAAGATATCGAAATAGTGTTAAGGCGTTACCATTATTCCCCTTAACACATTTTTATTCCCAAGAGCATATACAAGACCGTAGTTTCCCCAAAACCGGAAGTCACTAGAGGGCAATCCATATACTAAAGGTACAAAACAAATCGTAGTGGTCGCGTATAGGGATACAAGTATGACAAGGCACATGAGGCAATACCCAAGGTAGTGAAACTACCGTTTGCCTGATCCGGACTGGTGAGAACGCATCGCCGCAGCGACCGCAACACCGCGAAACAACACTCCTAAAATCAAGGGTGCACCAATCGACAACAAGTAATGAGTAATTCGAAGAAGTGTGTTAGCAGCATAATTCACTTCCACACCTTGTCTCGTGCGCGGCCTCTGCCCTCTTCTTTCCACCATGTTTTGCCGAGCTCGCCGCCATTACACACCCACCGTTCGCCGCACCACCATTCGCCTCCGCATCGACCAACACTTATATACAGACCTACATAACTAATCAAATTCAAATATATGCTATTACCTGAATCAGTTCACCTGTGACATCTGACACCATTATCTGTTAATTATTTATGCGATGATAATACAGTTTGGCTGATAATTGATTGATTGTTGATGTTTATATTGGACGTTAAATTGTTAATGTTAAAATGATAAATAGTATGCAATTGAACTTGATATAGGATAGTTAAATGTTGAATTTGATTAGTTAAATGTGTATAATATGACCCCCTTTAAATGTTAAATTTATTGACACGTAGGATTTGTTTAATTACACCTTGAACCACTGAATGTATGTTGTTAAATTGATGATGTATGAAATTGTAAATAGATGACAAGTGAAGAACCGTAATGTAATAATCTTTAATCTACATGAAATGATAATGTAGATTCTAGAATTAATTATATTAATTCGCACATATATCAATGTGAATTAATACGATTATTTCGGGATTATTTGAATTGATTATTGGATTGTTGTTATTGCTTGTTTATTTACTTTGACACCATCCCAGTTATCACACTGCAAGTTCCCTTTGCTATGCTTTGATTTTGAATTGAATTGGAATCGGGTTGAAATGATAAATACCCAAATTGAACTTTGACCTAGGATAGAGAATTGAATAAAAACCCGATTGGTCAATACTTTGATTTAAAAATAAAATGAAGATTTTATTTTAATAAATAATATGGTTTTGAAACGAAGTTGGAATTTGAATTTTAATGAAAGGAAATGTTAATATTTAATAATCTGAATCAAAATATTAACATAGTAGATGATGAATGAACGTTGTTTTAAAATTAATTATTTAATAATTAAATTTGGAATTATTAATAATTAAGTTTGAAATTATTTAATAATTAAGTTTTGAAATTATTAAGTAATTAAATAAGATTGAATTATTTAATAATTAAATAAATTGAATTATTTAATAATTAAATAGATTGAATTCTTTAATAAGTGGAATTGAACTTCTTGAATAATTGAAATTGAGTTTCTTTATTAATTAAGCTTGGAAAATTATTTAAGTAAGTAAATAAGTGAAATTGAATTTCTTAACAAGAAATAAAATGTGATTTATTGAAATTAATGTAAGACTTGAAATTTAAAGAATTTGATTTGATGAATTTAATTTGTAAGTTTTAATAGAATGGAGTTGAACTTAAGTAATTGATTTAATGAATTGGAAATTAAATAGAAATTGTTTTGAATGATAAATTTACTTAAGGAATATTGAATGAAATCGGTAAATGAAGTTAAATTGATTTGAATGTTAAATTAAATTAATTTAAATGATTTCGGAATGAAACTTATATACGAATTTAAATCAATATTTGAATTGTTTTAAAATAAAGATTGAAATTGAATTATAAGATTTTGAAATGGTAATTTGGAAGTTTTGAAACGTAAATTATGGAAATTGATTTCGAAAGAGAAATGAAATGTTGATTTATAAATTCTAATTGAAATTGAAATTGATTTGGTTTTTGAAATATATAAACGGCCAATCGGTGTAATAATTACGAAAGTTATTAAAGAAACCGGAATCGGTTAGGGACATACTCACTGTCTAAACCGAAAACCACTTTAATAACTATACGCGGAGTTGTGATCCAGAATGAAGTGGTTGGAATGATGTACGTGATGACTGAAGAAAGAGAACGATAATGGATAGCCTTGACACTTGTGTCAAATTGGAAATGACTAAAACAGGAGTCGTGCCGTGCCAAATGGGGGCTAGCTACCTCGAGCGAACACACTTCTTTGAAAACTACTCATTACTTGTTGTCGATTGGTGCACCCTTGATTTGGGAGTGTTGTTTCGCGGTGTTGCGATCGCTGCGGCGATGCGTTCTCACCAGTCCGGATCAGGCAAACGGTAGTTTCACTACCTTGGGTATTGCCTCATGTGCCTTGTCATACTTGGATCCCTATATACGCGACCACTATGAATTTGTTTTGTGTTATACCTATGGAGTACTCCCTGATATCCCACTAGTTTACGGTGGAGTTTACAGTGCTGTATAGACTATAACACTTATATAAAATGTGTTAAGGGGGATAATGGTAATGCCTTAACACTATTTTGATACCTTATATTACTGATAGAAATTATCTACTTAGCGTACATTACTACCTAGTAGATAGTTTAACGGATCCTTAAAGGATGGTTATTCCAAACATCCTTTGAGTTACTTGTATTTCAATTGCTATTTCACTTGAGTTGGATTTATTGATATAAGAATGTTAATCCTGACTCGAGTGTTTTGTGTTTTGCTTTACGCTCGGGTCATACTGAGTGTTCCAGTATTTGAGACTCACCTTTGGAGTTGGAGCTTCGCTTGGAGATCCAGCTATCTATCCAGCTTTCAGATATTCAGTTGATTCCAGTGATGTATTCTGATATTGTATTTGACTATTGTATTCAAGACTTCCGCTGTACTTTATTTAACTCTGATATATATATATATAGTAGCTTCATGAACTACTATCTTTTGCTTCCGCTGCATTTATTACTCTTTGCCTGTGATTTGTGATTATTTACTGTATATGTTTAGTTTTGCCAAATTTAAATTAACAACGCGGTATTTCGAATTATTCAAGTTCGACATGTGCGGATGCGAATGGTCCAAAATAGCGGGTCGTTACACAGACGCTTACACACGTAAAATTGTGATATCCGCTAATGACAAACCTAACTCTACGCTCAAAACCCTATCACAACCCAGCCACCGAGTTGCGAATTCTCGAACTACACTACCGTAGTTCGTAACCTAGTTACCCAACTAGAGTTTCACAAATTTTAAAAGAAAAATAAAAAATAAAATAAACTAAACAAAATAAAACCCTAAATATAATTAAGCCCAATAAAGGAAATAATTAAAGACGACCTAATAATAATTTGAAAGAGACGGTCTTCTCTTTTATTTTCTTCTGAGTAAAAATGTTGGCCGTTCTTTGTTCGTTCCTCTTTAAAAGCTAGGGTTTCATTCGATTGAAGCTTCGCTTGAAAAATTGATCGATCGAAATATGGTTTCACTTAGTGACTTCATCAATCGATTCTCTGGCCTTGATTGTTCGCGGCGGCTTCAATTTGTGTCGATCTTGAGAGCTATGAATTGGTACGTGGTTTTCTTATTTGATTTTGCTCGACTTCGATTAGAGTTATAAATTTGTTCGTGATATTGGCTAGCTCTGGTATTTGCTTGAACTCGAATACATTTTGTCGATGATGATGTTGGGATTTTATAGGGAACAAAACCCCTAAATATGCATTCGTATTTTCGATTTGAATTCTTTAGTGATTTTCACTTGTCCATTCGATTTTGCTTGAGTGTTTGTGAGTTATTTTAACTGGTTCATCCCATACGTGTTGCTCCATGACTTTGAATTTACTTCGCATATTTCGGCTATGACATCGGCTTCTTAATTTTTGAGATAATTATCAGTTTACTGACTTCGTTCCATTCTTTTATGACATGTTCTTCTCAAATCCCCTACGACATTATTTTGTTTGAACTGCTGCATATCATTTCTCTTTGAACCGTGACTTGATTTTCTCTGCAACTATATTCACATTGTTACTGTTAATAACTCTACACATATAAACATATATATACATACATATATGTACGTATATATATGTATAATTGTTGTGCCTATCCACGTGAACTTGTTGTTGTGTGGTTCTGAATCTGTTACTTCCATGTACTTGTGCCATTTGACTTTGAGCAATAACTCACGGCTTTATTCTTGTGCATGTATTTGTCACTATCTATATTCATGTATGCTTATGCTCTGGCCTCTCTGTTGCAATTGAGTCTGGTTCATGTTTGAAGCTTCATGTATAAATTTATGCACTTGTATGGTCTTGATGTCTTTACTGTGATCATTGCTATTGCATTTCATGTGAGGTTTGTATACATTTGCTTCAAGTGCTCCTTTGTGTAGTCTTGCATCTATGCTAGGTTTGCATTGTGAATTTGAGGCTTCATTTCAAACTCCTCTGAATGTTTGCATTGCGCATGTCTGGTTCGATGTATATTTTGTTTGGTAGGTGGTTTAGTGTCATGTTCATATTGGTTGAACCATTGAACAGAGTATGGTTATGTTGATTGACACTTTGAAATCAGGTCTTATTCATTGATCTCTTCAAGTCTGGTTTGTGTGCATGCTGTGGTCAGACCTATTTCATATGCTTGGGTTATGATGGTCGGTTGATCATTTGCATTGCTGTGGCTTTGTATTTTTTTCACTTGCTCTTATCTGGTCATTTTGTCTTGACCTATTGCCTTGTTGTGTTCATGTATGGTCTGGACTTCATATTGATCTTCATCTCTCTAGTCTGGTTGGTTCCAATCCTTGTTAGCCTTGCATTGTATTCTCTGTGCATTGTACCATTTGAGGTCTTGTTACTTATTAGTAGAACTGCTGTCTTGGTTGAGCCCATTTGTATGCATGTGTTCTTGTTCCTTATGTTTATGTTGTATCTTTTATGTGTCACCATGATGTCTGTGTTGTGGTTGAGTCCATTCTGGTTCGAGCATGTTTGAAGCCAGACTTTGTACATATGTTGATGTAGTCTTTGTAGTTGTGTTGTTTCTTCGAGTCATGTGTACTGATTTTCTGGCCTCTTTGTTGTTGCCTCCATTTCATGTTAAATTTTTGGTCGAACATTGTCACTTGAGTTGAATCCAGCTATTGCTTGGGTTTGACCTTGTGCTCACCTGTCCCTGTAGTTTTAACATGCAAGTGTATATTGATGTGCACGATCCTATGGCATGTACAGTGATACACTGTGCATGTCACAAGTTGTTCGGGTAAGATGAATTCAGAAGAAAAATGATAACGAACAACCCAAATAACCGAGGCAAATAACATTTTCATAAACACACACTTTATTTTGTATTGCAAAATATTTTCTTTTTCAATTTTACTGCGTCAATGTTTAATTTGCAGATAATTCAGATGCTAGATACAAATTGGAATATAGTTGAAGATAAAAATACGAGTATTGAGTGAATATGTAGTGAGGTGAAAAAAAATTGTAAATTGAAATTTGTGATGTAATCAAAATTGTAATGTAATTGAAATGTATATATGTAGTGAGAGCTCAAATTTGTTCTTTTTGAATTTGTAATAAAATATTTGTTTGAATAAAATATTTGTTTAAATATGAATTCTATGTTATTTATTTTATTCAACAAATATTTATTTAATTATGAGAAAAATAAAATAGTACAATAACAAATACATTTAAACGAATATATATATATATATATGTTTATTATCATCAAACAAAAATCATAGGCTATTGTATTCTACAATACAAAGATCTTGGATGTCCAACAATCTAGTGTATGATATGAGATAAGATGATTAACAAGTGCTTACTAGATTTGGGTGCGAGTTCCAATTTGATTCCTTATTCACTTTGCCAGCAACTTGGCTTGGGTGAACTAAAACCGACGAAGGTAACTCTTTATTTGTTGATCGTTCGATAAAGAAACCCGTGGGACAAATCGAGGACATACTCATCAAAAATGTCATTTCATATTCCCCGTCGGTTTCATCATTTTGGAGACTCAACCCGTGAATAATCCAAAGGGTCAAATTCAATTGATTTTAGGCCGACCTTTCTTAGCTACATCAAATGCTTTAATCAATTGTCGAAATAGTTCGATGAAAATTTCTTTTGGAAACATGACTTTGGATTTTAACATTTTTAATCTTGAAAATCAATCGAACGAACCACATGACTAAACGTTGAAAGTTATCTCCATTCAAGAAAATTTCTATAATGAAGCGGTTGATCTTAATAGCGAATGCGAGACTGAATATGAACAGTTATTTCAAGATAAGCCTAACGAAATTGAAATTGAGCTTACGTTTGAACCCCTTACTATTGAGTCAGAACTTCCACCTAATTCTTTGATTGAGCAACCCCTGAGGTTGGACCTTAAACCCCTTCCCAATCACTTTAAGTATGCATAATTAGGTGACAACGGAATGTTTCCCATCATAATATCTGCAACTCTCTCTCTCTTGATCAAGAAACTTCCCTACTTTCAATTCTATTGAAAAACAAAGAAGCAATTGGATAGTCAATCACCGATATAAAGGGAATTAGTCCCGCTCTTGTTCAACATCGTATCCATTTAGTTGACGATGCCAAGCATGTTCATGACGTGCAACGACGGCTTAACCCAAAAATGAAGGATGCAATTCGAGACAAAGTTCTTAAACTCATCGATAATGGAATCATATACCAAATATCTAATTGTTTATGGGTTAGCCTAATTCATGTCATGCCAAAAAAGTTTGGACTTACCATTATCAAGAATGATTCTAACAAACTCATTCCAACTCGTACTCAAACAGGTTGGCATGTTTGCATTGATTATCGAAAACTAAATGCTGCATCATGTAAAGATCACTTCCCTCTTCCTTTAATCGACCAAATGCTTGAACATTTAGCCGGCCATGAATTCTATTCCTTTCTTGATGGTTATTTCGGCTATAACCAAATTCCAATCACCCTCGAAGATCAAGAGAAAATGAATTTCATGTGTCTGTTTGGAACTTTTGCATATCGACGTATGCCATTTGGCCTTTGCAATGCTCCTGCTATGATTCAAAGATGCATGGTCAACATCTTTTTTGATATGATCAAACGCTTTCTAGAAGTGTTTATGGATGATTTTTTGTCTTTAGAAACTATTTTTCTGAGTGCTTCATCATTTTAAGTTGGTTCTTAATCGTTGCAAGGACAAACACTTAATGCTAAACTGGGAAAATGTAATTTCATGGTCAAATATGGCATTTTCCTAGGGCATGTCATTTCAAACAAAGGCATCGAGGTAGATAAAGCTAAATTTCATGTAATTGCGAATCTACCCATTCCCAAATCTTTCATAGACATTCGTTCATTTCTTGAACATGCTGGTTTCTATCGATGGATTGTGAAAGATTTCAATAAAATTGCTCGACCTCTTAGGACTCTTCTTGAAAAAGGCATTCCATTTGACTTCAATTCTGATTGTGTTTCTGCTTTCGAACGTCTCAAAAACGAACTCATTTTCACTCCCTTCATTTGCTCACCCAATTGGGATCTTCCTTTTGAAATAATGTGTGACGCTTCTAACTTTGCAGTTGGTGCTGTCTTAGGATAACGCATCAACAAATTATTCATGTCATCTACTATGCTAGTATGAATTTAAACGATGCTCAACTTAATTACATGACCACTGAAAAAGAGCATCTAGTGGTAGTCTTTGCGCTCGAAAAGTTTCGAGCTTATTTGATTGGCTCACACATTACTGTTTACAATGACACTCCGCTCTTAGATACCTTTTCACTAAAAAGGATGCTAAGTCTTGTTTGATCCGTTGGATTCTTTTACTCCAAGAATTTGACCTTACGATCAAATACAAGAAAGGATCCGGCAACGTCACTGCTGATCATCTATCGCATCTTCCAAATGCACCATCTTCTTTACCGATCAACGAGAACTTTCCTGATGAACAACTCCTTTCCGTTTTTGTCGATCCATGGTATGCTGACATAGTGAACTATCTAGTCACTAAGGAAACTCCTTCATTTTGGTCGAAATAAAATCAATATAAATTTCTTTCCCAAGTCAAGTACTTCTATTGGGATGATCCATACTTGTTTAAATACTATTCCGACCAAATCATTCGACATTACATCCCGAATTATGAAATCAAGAGTGTTCTTTCGTTTTGTCATGACCAAGCATGTGGTGGTCACTTCGATCCGAAGAAAACAACGGAAAAGTTAATTCAATGTGGTTTTTACTGGCCTACGCTTTTTAAAGATGCATTTGAGTTTTCTAAAATTTGCGATCACTACCAAATGTTAGGAAGAATCTCTCGATGAAACATGATGCCTTTGAACCACATTCTTACGATCGAAATCTTTGATGTTTTAGGTATTGACTTTATGAGAAAGTTTCCCAACTCTTTCGAAAATTTGTACATTCTTCTTGCTATTGATTATCTCTCTAAATGGGTTGAAGCCATTCTTTGTAAAACAAATGACCGTAAAGTTGTGAAATTCATAAAAGAAAACATCTTTTCAAGGTTTGGAACACCTCGCACAATAATAAGCAATAATGGAACCTATTTCTGTAATCGTTCATTTGAAACTCTAATGAAGAAATATTCGATAACCCACAAGTTATCCACTTCGTATCATCTTCAAACTTGTGGCCAAGTTGAAGTTTCAAATTGTCAAATCAAACAAATCTTGGAAAAAACTGTGAATAAAAATCGAAAAGACTGGTCGCAAAAATTGGCAAATGTGGTTTGGGCTTATACAACTGTTTATAAAACCAATATTGGGATGTCTCTTTTTAGGCTTGTATGGTAAAGCGTGCCATTTGCCCGTTGAACTCGAACATAAAGCGTTATGGGCGATTAAGAACATAAATTTTGATCTTGAAAAAGCGGGTGAAAACAAAAAATTGCAACTCAATGAGTTATAGAAGATTAGGAACGACGCGTATGAAAACGAGAAAATTTACAAAGAAAGAACAAAAGTGTTCATGACAAGTCAAACATTTTCGCCAAATTAGAAAGTTCACTTGTATAACTCTCGACTTTATTTATTCCCTGGGAAGTTAAAATCAAGGTGGACAAGACCATACATCGTACGTACTGTTTTTCCACATGGTGCCATTGAATTAGAAAACCTTAGGGATGGATCGATTTTTAAAGTCAATGGTCATCATTTGAAACCTTACTTTGAGTTGCCGAGTGATCTAGAGGAGGAGCTCATGACTCTTCATGAGCTATACTACGTCTAACGTGAGAAATGTTAACACTCTCTTGTAAATATGTACATTTTTTCCCCGTTACACTCATTATATCATGCATTGACAGTGGGGACATAGTTAAAATCAAGTGTGTGGGGGGGGGATCTCATATTCATATGTGAATTTTCATGGTTTATCTTTTTGCATTTTCTTTCCAAAACTCAAAACAAAAAAAAACAAAAAAACAAAATTTTGAAAACAAATATTCTTTTTAGCATATTGATTTACTTTTGAAGAAACACTATAGCATAGGTATATGTTTTTGTTTATTGAATTGAAATTTTTAAAAATTTATTTATCTCAACAAAAATAAAAATAAAGTTTGATCACAAGTAACTATGGTTTAACTAGTAAATAGGAAGGTTCATAGGTGATAATTATGAAGTATGTCCTAATTGTAATCTTTGTTTAAAAGTGTGGTTGATTTAAAATAAAAGCGCGATAACGTTTTTGATTTTCTAAGTTATGTGGTGCTAAGATGATTTTGTGAAACTCTTTCTTCTTAAAAAAACAAAAAAAAAGAGAAAAATCTTTTATAAAAACAGAAAAAAAACCTAGAGTCAGGTGTTCACATGTAAGTGTGTATACTCGCCATGCTTTGCACCCTTCTTACGTAAGCCTGAAAGGTAGTGCATGATCGGTATATCTGGCATCAGTTTATCTGAGTTAGGTGTATGTAAATAGATTTAATAAAAATAACCACTTATAATCATGTGTTCATACGCAAGTATGTACACTCGCCACGCTCTGTACTCTTCTCACATAAGTCCGAAAGGCAGTACATGATCAGTATATCTAGCCTTAGTTAATCTGAGTTAGATGTGTAAATAATAATAATGTTAATGCTTTTTTAAAAATAGAGAGAGAGAGCAAGCAATTGAAATCCAAGAACTATTTTCACTTATTTGTTTCGACTTGTTATTCAAAAGAAATAAAAATATCACTTCGAAAAACTTCGATAATCAATTAAGGATCCATTTCATAGTTGCACCATGTTATCAACCGAAACAACTAGCTAAACTCGAGTCTAATTGTGATAATAACTTAATTTTTGTTGGAAGTTTTGATGAGTAAAAGGAATAAAATTTCTCCATAATGACCAAAACTTATATTTAACTTACTCGTGTCAATTTAAAAGTAATTTCTTCATTTGTATATATTTTTGAAATTTTCATCATGTAGAATCTGCATATCGCATTTGGATTTTGTAGGTAGTACCTGCTGAAAACCCTCACGAGACAACACTCGTCCTACGAAGGGCACCTAGAGGTTTAACGGCTTGTTGCATACGCTCAATGCAATCGTGTTTCCTATGAAAATGAATTTCTCTTAGTTTTAGTTTATTTGAGGACAAATAAAAAGATAAGTGTGGGGGTATTTGATGTGCACGTAAAAGTGCATATTGTTACTTCCATATTTAATCTACTTTTATTTAAATAAATGAGCATATTAGGGTATTTTACACGTTTAAAATAAAATTTAAATTTTTTTCAAACCATTATTTATTCATCTGCATTGGGGGTAAAATGGTAATTTTGTGTGTGATTTAATTTGAGAAAATTTATTTACAAATTTGTGTTTTTATTTGTAGGATATGGAGTGCAAATATGAAGATGGTTCATGGAAGAGCGCATGCACATATGTTGAAGGCAAATGAAGATTGGAAATAAATGAATTCATGCAACATTGAGGAGCCCACTAACCCACTACCATATGGTCCACAATTAAAAGCACATGCACATGTTAAATGAGGGTTAAAATCATGCTAATGGGGATTAATTAATTCTATAATGATTACTTGGAAGTTACACTTCCTAAAGGGCATTTTAGGTAGTCCCATAAAATATGAATTAGGGTTTTAAGCATGTATAAATACCTCTTATGTCTCATGTAATTATCTTCTTACCTTTCATGCATCTTGTAACCACAAAATCAAAGATGAATAAAAGTTTTTTTCTTGGATTCTTAGCCTTGTTTTTACTTTCATGTAATTTTTATTTATGCTCTCTTTTATGCTCTTTTATTCTCTTATGCTCTCTTTCAATTATGAAATTAGTTTAGATTCATTTTCTATTATTAGTTATCTCTCTTTTATTTTAATAGCTTTCATTTTCCTTTTTTTATGTTGAAATCATTTTATGTTAACATGTTTTCAAATATAAGTAGTTAAACCCCTTCAATTTAGGGGTGATGAAGCTCTCATGAAACATATTAAATTAACATAATGATTTCATTTGTGATCTCTCTTATTTGCTTTATGGAAAATATGAATGATGAAGGTTTATGTTTCTATTTTATTGAATTTTGATAGCCTATGTTGAAATCTCAAATAGGCTATGCTTATTCCATTGTAAACATAAGCTATTTGTTCGTTTACCTAAGTGATTTTGATAATCAAAGTTAAGCTAGAATCAAAATTTGATGGTCTGTGTTACTGTTAATAGTAAATAGATAATACTTAAAATAGATTTTATTTTTAATTTCATGTCATGATCATGAGAGTTGATAGGTGGGTTTGAATGATATGTTAGAGTTGGATGGTTTAAGTTGTACTAATTAATAACTCAAATAAACCATACTTTTAATAAGCATATTAATCATATCCACTTAATATTTTTAAAGAGATATTGCAAGTGAATTTTGTTATTGATTTATATGAATGATTGAAATTGGATTTGCCTCTAAATTTCTCTTTAATATCATAGTTCATTTCACTTTTGATCTAGCTTAATTTGTGCAATTTTTTCTTAGTTTAAAACAAACTTGAAAACATGGGTTAATTTGATTGAGTAGTATTGAAATTTAATTCATTCCCTACGGATCGACCCGTACTCGCATACGTACTACAATTGTACGCCGTGTGCTTGCAGTATTTTGATGATTATATTTTTAATGACGGTTTTCTAATCAATATAAAATCCAACGTTTTAACATATTTTATCTACCCTAAGTAAATTTTTTATTTAGTGATCTAATCTAGGCTCCAATACCACAATGTGATGCCCTTAATTTTTGACCCCTGTTTAAAGCCCTGAAAGTAGGGTGCTAACTTAAACAAATGACTAACTATACATTATTACTCTCAGATATATCATAATTCATAAAGTGATCAGGTAAGATTTGATAGGATGTATATAGTTAATAACAAAATGTATATCAAAGTGGTGCACAGTAATGGTTATGAAATAGATGTGCTCTAGTTATCTCATAATATAAAACAAAAGTAAAACTCACATCGATCTTTTGTGCTTATCTTTTCTATGGCATAAACCAATATCTCTCATTTTGCAATCTCATTATACAAATATACATAGGATATAGATATTGGATGGACTATGTCACGATACCAATGTGACTACCTACACACCCATTACAAGATCAAGTCGCACGTAATTCTTTTTCTTACCTACTAATATATCCAAAGGAGAATATAGATATCATAACCGAGACATGCTCTTCCCCTAGACTAAAGAGTTATTAATATATGACAATAGTTAACATATAACTATTGTAAGTTAACTGCTATAATATGAGCTAGAAAGCTCATTATTGTATGATTTTATGCTCTTTACCTACATCATAGAGTTAGCACATATATATTACAACAATAATATAACTCATATCTTCAGCATAATATAGATAATAGAAATTCCATTTATAAATCTCATATCTGCATGCTTTCCTAATGTGATATGTCTGGAGTAATAAGGCTAACTTGACTCTCGACATGCACTGAGTGAAACTATTGTGCTTTGCACAATCATATGATATCTGCAAATATAAAGTATGTTGATACAATACAAAAGTCACACTTAGTAGCATTGACATAACTCGAGTAACTATTTCTTAACATTTCACTCTAGTCCTATTTAGCATTTTAATGATCCAAACAATCATAAACAATCAAATCAATAGGGTACATAGGTAAATGTGACACAACACATTAATCTACCCCACTTAAGTTAAAATACCCATTTATTGCCTCTAATGTCCACACCTATTCATTTAGATTTTCATCTTTTATTTGCTATGTTAGTTATCCAAACCCATTCTTAAAATATTCCAAAATGTATTCCCTAAACTTCCAAAAATACGATTTTTCCAAAATCCGTACAAAATCATACCCATTGAAAATCTATACTACTAACCGAGTATAAACTAGGAGAAAGTACCCAGTTACACAATTGTGAGCGTCCCCACATAGTCTCTATGCTACCCCAAATCACATTCAAATTATAGTACATAAATTTCGTTAATTTAACATATGTAATAACTCAAATCCCTAGGATAGGCCCGAGTAGCAGATTTTTTGATCTATGAGAATAGATAGTAATGATCCTTATTTTAAATATCAAAGGATCGTAAAATATTATTTTTAAATTCAGATAAAGTCACATCAAATTATAACTTTAGAGAACATTGAATATTTCTATTTTTGACCCTTGGAAAGTTTATAGAAATTTGTTGACCATAAAAGCTTATAAGGCCCATAACTTCTGGTAGGAGCCGAATTAGGTCTGAAACCACTTCTAAATAAAAGATGCGATGATTTTTCTTTTGGTAGAGTGGTCATAATGGATTTTTGACTTCACCATTTAGGAGATATGCCATCCTAATATAGAAATTTTTTTCACATACTGTCGGATAATTAACTTAAGCTCATACTTTGCCCACCAATACATTTCAGGATTTAACCTAGTGGAAGCTAATGGAATAGCCCCTAATCACTTTCCCACTTCTCAAAATCTATTCTGAACCTCCGTTAATCATATCTTATCCAAAAGCAACCTAATTCCTTACTTTAATTAGTCAAATCTGTTGATTAAGAGGGTAATTAATGAGTAAAGCATTAGATCTTAGATTTACTACATAGGGATTCATGCAAGTTGATAGTTGAATCTTTTCTGCCTTTATTTCATCTAAATTTGATATTAGGTGAGTGATCTAGTATCTCTCACTATATGTAAGTGTATTAAAATGATGAAATCGTGTTTTATATGATTTTCCACTCATAAAATGAGACATTTACCTATTTTGAAACCCAAAAGATTTTGAATGAATTTAGATGCATTTACATGATTTTAACTTGATTTATATGAAGTTGTTCATATGGATACATCATTTGTATGTTTGGCTAAGTTGTGTGCTTTAAAGGATTGGATCTTGATTGTACTAGTTTGTGGTCGTGTTTTGCATGTACTTGTATGTTTCGTTATGTGAAAGGATTGTTTAGATGCACCACCATTTGCAAATGTGACATGTGATCGTATTTCAAAATTTGGATGCATACTGGAGTTGCAGAGGTGAAAGGAGATTGATGGGGAAGAAATTTGGCCAAAATCTGGCTAAGTACATCGATCATCAACGATCGATGTAGAGGTTCTTTTTACAAAAATGCACAAGAAGTTGCAGTACACACATTTGTTTCTGAATTTACATCAGACAATTTCAGGTCAGTGCGAAGACTTGAGTTTTGGGGCTTAGATAACTTTTTAAGTTAATCATTCTGTATCCATTGATCTCGATCAGCACCGACCGATCATTTCTTCCTAATTTTTATATGGGATCCAGTGAAGTCTTCAAGTAAAGGCATGAAGTGGAGAAAGTTGGGGACTTGGGCATTTTGACTAAGATGATCAAACAACATCGATGATGCCAATCGATAAAAAGGCAGGTCACATGACTTGAAGTGTGAAGGAGAGTTTGGATCTAGGCATTAGGGTGCTTTTGGTTGGTATAGGTAAAACCTCGGAGGAACTTCGGGCTTGACCTGCCGAAAATTTTCTAAGCTATAGGCGAGATTGATTGACACCGACCCATCCCCAAACCCAATCATAACTGTTGATTCGTAATCCTTTAGGTTGGCATGAAATTTGTAGGGGTGGAAGATATTATCACGATGAGGTTATGTGAAAAGTTTGGGGATGATCCAATGGTCGGATCTTGAGATAACAATCAATGATGATCAATGGATGATGAATGTGGCCTATGAGTTGCTTTGGGCCAGATTTAGAGAAATTGGATGGTTGCTTTGAACTTCACCCTAGGGAATTCAGGGGACCTTGTGCAGTGTTTTAGACTTTGATGAATTGACAATGTGAGTCATATGGATCAAGTACTTCAAGTGAGATATGTGTATGGTACTTAGTGATAGTCCAAAAAGGAACATTCGACGATGTGAAGCTTGGATGGTACTTAGTGATCGAGCATCGAATTTGATTGTGATGTGATGTGTCACTAACCTTGGTGATGGTCATACGAGTTATCATATATCCGAAGGCATTTTGGTGGTGATGCAAGACCTTAGTGATGGTCATTATGATTGCTTTGATAGCCATGTTTTGTATGATCTCTAGTTTGATTCTATTATTGTGTGATTGCGATGGATGTCATGTGTCATGGGTATTATTGTATTAGATACCCTAACACCCATATTGTACATAGTATTTTACACCCATATGATGATAATATAACATATATAGTGTTATGTGCTAATTTGTAAGATGTTGGGATATGACAAGTATGAATTCTCATACTTGGTGTTCCTATTTTATTATATCGAGTTTTATATTATCTTATAATTATTGGCCGCTCACACCAAACCAATATATGACTCAAGGTTTTAAGTTTTGCTTCTTATTATATGAGGAATACTTAAATGAGTAGACCAGATAGCAAGGCCGATATTAGCGGTGGAGCTGTTTAGAGGATGAGCAGGAGGTTGACACTTATCTTTACTTATTTAAGAGCTTACTTTTATTCCACTATGCAGCACTATGGAGCTTTTATCAGTGCTTGATTACTACAGAGAGAACTATAGTATATTTTGTTGATGTGTAAACTCAACTATATTGTATAAATGCCATGAACCTAATACAATGATATTTCTGCAGTTTATTTTAGTTATGCATACTTGTCTTGCCTGTTTTACATCTATGTTGGTTATTATATTTTATCCTCTATGCTTGAGTTATACGACATGTTTTGCTTTGGAGTTTACTTATTTTAACCTTGACTATCACCTTACATCAGTTGGATATCGTTATAGTGCAATATACATGTATATTAGATACCGAAGGTGTAGGGTGATCGTTACAATATGAAAAATTTGTCACAGACCCAAGGTGTTACCTCACGGTCAAGGCTAAGATGGATATTAGCCTCCCTGGTATTATACTAGAATTTAGCAAAAAATACACCCTCACATCGAAGGGATCTCATCAGATCTATTGGGTGCAATTTTAATCACATGAGTCTGTCCTATTGTACTCACTATCCAAACCATTGCAATACCATAAAAGGTATTTGTTAACCGGCACCTTGGCCTGGCTACAAAATGGAGGCTACAGAAGTTATAATTGAACGTAAGTGGGCGTAACGTCAAGGGTTGGTTCACTTCGAGTCATAATGGCGATTACTCTGAGTCGGCCTCGATGAATATGGGTCGATGCGTGATGGATGATGGGTCGGCCTTGGGAGATGGAGTCACCAAAAAACTGTGGGTCGGCACTTGGAGTGAGAATAAAATATTCTCGGTTGGCTATATACGATCAGTCGTTTACAATTATCCATTAGAATGTGGGGTCGGTAGAGTGGATCGGTTTCAGTGAACTAGATTGGTTCGGCAACCTTGGTTCGGTCAGGGTGGTTCGGCATGAGTAGGTCGGCAGTAGTGGGAGTCTAAGTTTGGTTTGACCTGGATGGGTTCGGCCTTGGTGGTTCAGCCTGGATGGGATCGGCATTAATGGTTAAGCCATTTGGAGTCGGCCTTGGTGGTCCGGTCGTGTGGGTCGGTTAATTTGGCTTGAATTCAAGAATGGAGGAATGGATCAACACAAGCATGAGTATGAGTCACTTCGGGGCAAGGACCAGACTACTTCGAGCACATGTAGGAACTACTCGGAGTCAACATCCAGAGAGTCATGGATCAGCAATAGGTGGGTCGGTCGTGATGGGTCGGTGTACCCGGTTCGATCTACTTGACTTGTCAACTATGGGCCGAGCTCTCCTGGTCATGGGCCTGGGTAGGGAAGCCATGCTAACTTCATCTATAAATAGAGGGGCATGGGTCCAGTTTGAGGGATCTTTTTTCAGAAACTACGGTGAGACTCTACCATTTCTTATACTCATTTCTTTTCCATTCTAAACTGAATTCTTGTTGTTCCCGGCGGATTGTATCTGTATTCAAGTGATTGAAAAAGCAACAAAGATTATATTAAAAGTGGACGCAGGCAGTTACGCCGAACCACTATAATATGGTGTTCTTGTTTTTTGCTATTGTTTTTGCATTCTACTATGTTATTCCTCTGTTTTAATTTACCGTCTTCATTAATCTCTCTACACAAATCTATTCTCAGGTGTTAGTGACCAATTCTAGTGCTAACATTTTGGTGCTTTCACTGAGAAAGTTCATTCTCAGGCTGTTAGGATCTACTTTGTTGCTACTGGATTGAGGAAATCCCCCGAAGGAGATTCAAGTTTATTCTCAGGAGTTCATAGATTCTACTCAAAGTTCCTATAGATAACTCTAAGATTTCAAGGCTACACACCAGATCCGCCTCCCACAACGTCGATGCTAATGAGACCGCAAGTGTCCAACAAGAAGGACCAAGTAATCAACAAGCTAATGCAGGTGCAGAACCCACCACCATCCCAAACCAAATAGACGCTATCACCAAGGCAGGGTTCAATGAGCTGATGAGGGAGCTCGTGGAAAGAAGGAGACAGCTTAATGAGCAGATTCAAGCAAATGCCAACCTCATGACCCAGATTGCTCAGCATCGGCGTCAGAACGTTGGAGGAAGCCCTGCTTCCTACTCGTCATCCGACAGCTACGCTTCGTCAGCTGAACACCCTAGGCGTAGACGCCGCAGGATTGAAACGACACAAACTGGAGCAACAGAGCAATTGGTGACGAGTCGCCAAGGACAAATCAACAGAAATTATCTAGGTTCCTTAACTGGAACCGTGGCTCCTCAACTACACCTGGGGAGTCGCACCCAACCTAGAGTGAGAAACTTATGATCTAGAGCACGCATGGGAGTTGGTCAACCACCTCACCAGGATCATAATGAAGCGGGTCCTCAGGATGCACACTTAGATGATCGCTGATCGAGGAGGCACCAGCTGGAGCAATCGCGCAGGACGGTACCGACTTGGCAACCCCATTCAAACTCTGGATTTATCAGCTATGGTTAAGCAGCTGATGAGGGAGAATCAGGGCTTGACTAATGACCATTGGGGCATATCGAGGAGTCATACTCCGTTTACAGATAACATTCTACAAGCTGAGTACCCTAGAAAGTTTAGCATGCCTACCGTATCTGCTTGCGAAGGGAAGATCGACCCTCGACTGCACATAATGAGATATGAGAGGATGATGGACTTGGCTAGGGCGAATGATGCGACCAAGTGCAGGTGCTTCCCAATAACTCTATTCGGAATCGCCACCATGTGGTTCACGAGACTTCCCCCGCGGTCCATCTCTAGATTTGATGAGCTAGCAACGAAGTTCGTAGAGCAGTTCAGGATCCATGCTACTCGCCCAAAAGTCTTGATGCCGCTATCCAGTGTGATTCAGGCTCCTAGTGAGTCGTTGAAGGACTATTTACAGAGATTCCACGTTGTTGCTACCGAAGTTAGTAATCCGAATGACCATGCTATCCTTATGGGCGTAATGCGAGGAGTGGATCCGGAGTTTGAGTTTGGTGACTAGCTCGTAGGCAAACCACCGACTACCTTGGAACGTTTTTATTCCAAGGTGAACCAATTCATGAGAAAGGAAGAGGCCAGGTGGTCAAGAAGGAGCAGTGCGCAAGGACCTAGTAAGGAAGTGGTGCAAAGCAACATTATAGTGAAGCAATCTGACGAGAGCTATGATAAGGTCCAGGTCAATGTTCAAAATAAGCCGGAGCAATCAAAAAGAAACCAGAGGAGGAAATTCTGGATGGAAAAGGGAAGCAGGAAAGTGGAAACCAAGAATCCCGACCTATAATGAGTATACACCCCTGAACATCTCTTTGGAAAATATTTATCTATCAACTTGTAACACTTTTCAGTACCGAAAGTCGCGCCCAAAGGAATCGACTGAGGAACAAAAACAATTCGGGAAATATTGTCGGTTTCACGAGATCTATGGGCACAATACTGATGAATGTAGGCACCTCCACGACGCTATAGAAAAGCTGGTTCGCCAGAAGAAGTTGTAGTAATTTGTTAAGAATCCGCAGGAAGTCAAACATAAGGCATCTGACCCCAATCGCGGGCAAGGTTCACACCGGCAAGAGGAACCCGCTAGGACCGAAGGAAGACTGGTCATAAACATGATAATTAGTAGGCCTCATTCTGCATACAAGAGTTGGTAAGAAATGGAACGCTATGCTAGTTCCTTGAAGCATGCGGACTTCGAATGCTGCTCAAACACAGAAGACGGGACTCCGGTGAAGCAGCAATGGATGATGACGGATGACATAGTTTCCAAAAGTCGGAATGCCGATCAAGTAGAAGCTGTGAGGAATGCAGAATATGGATCTTAAGGATAGAATGAACACTAGAGGGAGGGGGTTAATAGTGTTTATAAGAAATTACTAAATCTTTTTGAGTTATTGTTGATTTGTACACAAATGTATGCAATATTCAGACACAGATATAATACCCCAATCAAACACAGATGCAGAAATAAAGTAAATGCAGTAAAGGAAAGAACACACCGGATTTTACACTGGTTCGAAGTTACCCTACATCCAGTCCCGCACAACTAAGTACAGATTTCCTTTAAAAAGCAATTGTACAATTACACCCTCGGTTTCAAGGCTACGAGGTACACCCTCCAGAATCACAATCCTCTGGGTAGAGATACTTGATTCCCGGGCAACAAGTTCACCCAATTGATTTCTCAAGGCTACAATCACACCTTTTCTCACTTGATTGATTTCCAAGGCTACAATCACACCTTTTCTTGCTAGATAGATTACAAAGAAGCCTATAACTTTGGATAGCACTGGGATCTTGTGAGATAGTGATAGAGAATCAAACCAGAGATGATCTAGTTAGATTCAATGTTGATTTCGGCAGAGTGATGATAGGATTTTGAATAAGAAAATGTGGAAGAAGAAGAGAAGTGAAAAACCAGAAAATCTGATCTAAAATTCGTTGAAACCAACCCCTATTTATAGAAGAACAACAACCATGTCTATTCATGAAAGGTTATGGCGAATAGACACTTCTTTTGAAATTCAGATTTTTGGTCCTAACTGACACTATGTCGACATGGGGTACTAGGGCATGTCGACATCCCAAAGGAAATTTTGATGTTTTGTTTTTCTTTGAAAATAACCTTTATCTTATATTAAAACTATTTTAAACTTTATTAATATACTTGACTATAGATAAAATACATAGATAAATATAGAGAATACTATATATAAAATTTTACTATAATTTTATATTTAAATCTTAGTAAATATTAAAAGTTAAATATATTAAAAGATAGTTTAAAACAAATGAAGTTTAAAACAAGAATTTATTTAAGAACAAAATCAAAGAATATTTTTTAAGGCTAAAACATCTTTTTGAAAATAATTTGAAAAGATAATTTTTAAGGCTAAAACATTTTGAAAAGCAGTTTTTAAAATCATTTTGAAGTAGTTTTGCAAGCTTCTTCATGCAGAATATCTCATCACATCAGGACTCGAGAACTTGTACAAAACCAGGATGTTCCTGGGTTTGTAAGCCACTTGTCGTAGGTTTGTAAGCTACTTGTCGTGGGTTTGTAAGCCACTAAAAAGGTAGAAATGGGTTCCATCCCAAATGAAAATGTGGAATGAAGATTTCAGTGCTATTGTGAAGTTTTAACATAATTCTAGACTCAATACTTATGTTGAAATCTTGAACTCTTGATAATCTTGATATTCTTGATACTCATGAGTCTTCAATCTTGATATCTTGAATCTCTATAGTGTACAGTCTTCATTCTTGGTACCTGCATGGTTAAATCCTGCATATACATATATATCTAAACTATAATGTTAGTATTTATATTTTATAATCTTATTCTAAGGTTGTTGTCATCAAAACCATCAACTCATGGACTAACAATCTCCCCCTTTTTGATGATGACAACCATTGTTTATAAAATATTACTTCTATCCTAGTAACTCCCCCTAAAACTGATAACCCCCCCTTAATCTATGCCTAACTCTTCTATTTTATATTTCTCCCCCTTTGTCATCAACAAAAACAAAATAACTCTAAACTATATAACTCTTAGTCTAATATCCTATATGATGATAGTGTTATCATACATAATCAATACTCAGTTGTAAACCTAAAACTTAGTCCTAAACTACTAACATTCCTATCCAAGTACCTATATAATACTTATATATAACATATATAGGAATCATATATAAGAACACATAATATTTATTTATATATATATATGTTTATACTTACATTTTCGTACAACGTGACAAATATACACATAACGATGAAAAACAAAAAAGAAGAAACTACTGAGTATCTTTGACAATTGGATATCTATGGATCGAAAAATTTGGATAATGGAAACAAAAATTTCCACGTTGTTCAACCAAGTTTTCGTCCTTGTCAAAACACACTTCGCCAACGCAAATGACTTTGTCGTTGCCTTTCGCATGCTCTTCTTCCATTGGTTCTTCTTCTTCACTTTCCTCTTGTTCATGATCTCCTGAAGAGTCCTCGTCAATCAAGAATGGATTAGCATGATTGTCCATTAGAAATTTTCGCAAATTTCTAAGGATTTTTCCTTGCCTTTCCTGTTCTTTTGCCATTCCGAGTTGCACTATTTGAATTTCAGCCATTAACTGAATTGCATCCTTTAGAGAATCCTCCATTTTTGTCACTCGGGCAAGCGTAGTACGTTGGAATAGACCAGAGGTAGGAGAAGGGAACGAAAAGGTTGATTTTATGTTTGATTTGGAAGCGGAGGCTATTGATAAATTGATTTCAGAAGGTAGAACAGAAAGAGAACAGAGAGAATGAAGAAAATTTCGAAAATAAGAAGAATGTATAACCAATTATTTGAATTTTGGTGGGAAAAATTTTAAATTTGAAAAAAAACGTTATAAGTCGACATGGGTATAGGGGGGATGTCGACATGGTTCTCAATATTTTTACTATTTGATTTATTTTGATTTAATTTTTAATTATACTTTGTTATTTATATTTTATATTTCAGTTAATGAACAAATACCTAATTCTCTTCTTAATTTAGTAAATGTAGATTCATTTAAGAGTTTTGTTAAGATATCAGCAATTTGATTTTCAGAATTGATATAGTCGAGAGTAATTACTTCTCTACTTATATTATCTCTGAGAAAATGGTGTCTGATATCAATATGTTTAGTTCGAGCATGTTGAGTAGTATTTTTGGATAAATTTATTGCACTAGTATTATCACAATAAATTGGTGATTTTGAGATATGTAAACCAAAATCTTTTAAAGTTTGTTGCATATATATTACTTAAGAACATGCCAAAGCAGCAAAAATATACTCTACTTCAGTTGTTGATAGAGAAACCGTGTTTTGCTTTTTACTAAACCAGGAAATCAGAGAATGCCCTAAAAAGTGACAAGTTCCACTTGTACTTTTTTGGTCTGATTTGCAACCAGCATAATCAGCATCATAGTAAGATATTAATTCAAACGAATCATTTTTAGGATAAAATAAGCCATAATCAAAGGTGTGTTTAACATATCTTATAATACGTTTTACAACCTTTAAGTGAGTTTCTTTAGGTTGGGATTGATACCTTGCACAGAGACAGACACTATGCATGATATTAGGTCTACTCGCAGTGATATAGAGTAGTGATCCAATCATTCCTCTATATAATTTTTGATCTACATCTTTCGAGAGATCTTCTTTACTAAGGTACTCATTGGTTGCCATGGGAGTGGGTTTTCCACTCGCAGTAGTCAAACCAAATTTACTAACTAGGTCTTTAGCATATTTTTCTTGATTAATAAAGATACCATTATCTAATTGTTTTATTTGTAATCCTAAAAAAAGTTTAATTCACCCTTGTGACTCATCTCAAACTCTTTTGTCTTCAGAAAATTCTTTATTCATTTCAAAATTAGTTGATCCAAAAATGATATCATCTACGTAGACTTGTACTAGTTGAATATCATTTTTATTTCTTTTAATAAAAAGATTATTATCTACTTTACCTATTTCAAAATTTGATTGTAACAAGTAAGATCTTAGTCTATCATACCAGGCTCTAGGAGCTTGCTTTTGACCATATAGAGCTTTCTTAAGTTTGTAAACATGATTTGGAAATTTATCATTTTCAAAAAGTGGTGGTTGTTTAACAAATACTTCTTCTTTTACAAAACCATTTAAAAATGCACTTTTAACATCCATTTAAAATAATTTGAAATATTTATGATTTTGGAAAGCAAGTAGAATCCTAATGGCGTCTAATCTTGCTACGGGGCAAAGGTTTCATCAAAATCTATTCCTTCTTCTTGACAATAACCTTGAGCGACTAACCGGGCTTTATTTCTAACAACCTCTCCTTGTTCATTCATTTTATTTTTATAAAGCCATTTAGTTCCAATTATTGTTTTATTTTCAGGTCTATGAACAAGTTCCCAAACATCATTTCTAGTGAATTGATTTAATTCTTCTTGCATAGCCAAAATCCATGAATCATCAGTTGATGCTTCTTCTGGATTTTTGGGTTCAATAGTTGATATAAAAGCTACATTACTCATTTGACTTAGTTGGTTTCTAGTTTTAACAACAAATTGCATATCTCCAAGTATATTTTCTATAGGGTGATCTTTTAAAAGTTTAATCCTTTTATTAGGATGATTTAATTCATTATTAGTTTCAGTTGACTCTTGGTTTTGAGTGATTAAATCCCCTTCATCATTTATTTCTTCAAAATTTTTGAAATTTTCATCAAATGAAACATGCATTGTTTCTTCGATGGTATTAGTTCTTAAATTAAATACTCTGTATGCTTTACTTCTATTAGAGTATCCGATAAAGATACCTTTGTCGGATTTAGGATCAAATTTATCTAAGTTATCTTTTGTATTTAAAATAAAACATTTACTTCCAAAAATTTTAAAATAAGATACCTTAGGTTTCTTTGAGTAAATAAGTTCATAAGATGTCTTATCAGTTCAAGGTCTAATTAAAATCCTATTTAGAATATAACAGGCGGTAGCAACTGCTTCTGCCCAAAAGTACTTTGGTAAATTACTATCATAAAGCATAGTTTTCGCATACTCTTGAATCGTCCTATTTTTACGTTCTACCACTCCATTTTGTTGTGGAGTTCTTGGAAATGAAAAATTGTGAATTATTCCCTTTTTATTGCAGAATTCTTCAAAGTTTTCATTTTCAAATTCACCACCGTGATCACTACGGATGGTTATAATTTTTTGAGAAAGTTGATTTTGAACCCTTTTTGAAAAATTCTTAAAATATTCAAAAGTATCACTTTTATGTATTAAAAATATTGTCCATGTAAATCTAGAATAATCATCTACAATTACAAAAACATATTTACTATTATTTATTGATAGAATTTGAGATGGACCAAATAGATCAATATGAAGTAATTCAAGAGGTTTTGAAGTAGAAATTATATTTTTTAATTTAAAGGAGCTTTTTCTAAGTTTTCCTAGTTGACATGCATCACATAGACTATCTACTTTAAAATTCACTTTAGGGAGGCCTCTTACTAGATCATGTTTTGACAGTCTAGATAAGAGTTTGAAATTCAAATGCCCAAATCTCTTATGCCAAATCCAAGGGTCACTTGCATTTTCCAAAAGACACAAGTTATCATTTGAAATTTTCATACTAAGAATATAAATATTCTTTTTCCTAATTCCCTCAAATATTATGGTTGAATTATTATCTTCAATGTGACACTTATCTTTTTCAAATTTAATTTTATATCCTTTATCGCATAGTTGACTTATACATAGCAGATTGTGTTTCAGATTCTTAACTAGAAAAACATTAGTAATAATAGGAGTTTCAGAGTTACCGACTTTGCCGATGTCGATCACATAACCTTTTGAATTGTCTCCAAAGTTAACCAGTCCTCCGTCTTTGTATATTATATCATTCAGCATATCTGGATTCCCAATCATGTGTCTAGAACATCCACTATCGAGTATCCATTTGTTCTTTTTGATCTGCACAGTTTGTTTGTTCTAGATTGATTCCTTAACTCCCATAAAGCATGATTCCTACACATCAAACAATCTTAGTAGACAACTTGTATTTGAATATTGATTATATGCAGACTCAAGAGACAATGATGATCTGAATATTTCTAAACATGCATTAACAAATTTCTTAAACATAGCCATTTAAAAAAAACTTTTTCAAAAATCAGATTATGAAACTTTTGAAAACCTTGCTCTGATACCAAATGTGAGGAATGCAGAATATGGATCTTAAGGCTAGAATGAACACTAGAGGGGGGGTGAATAGTGTTTATAAGAAATTACTAAATCTTTTTGAGTTATTGTTGATTTCTATAAAAATGTGCAATATACAGACATAGATATAATCACAGAATCAAACACAGATGCAGAAATAAAGTAAATGCAGTAAAGTAAAGAACACACCGGATTTTATACTGGTTCGGAGTTACCCTACATCCAGTCCCGCACAACTAAGTACGGATTTCTTTTCAAAAGCAATTGTACAATTACACCCTCGGTTTCAAGGCTACGAGGTACATCCTCCAGAATCACAATCCTCTGGGAAGAGATGCTTGATTTCCAGGCAACAAGTTCACCCAATTGATTTCTCAAGGCTACAATCACACCTTTTCTCGCTTGATTGATTTCCAAGGCTACAATCACACCTTTTCTCGCTAGATAGATTACAAAGAAGCCTATAACTCTGAATAGCACTGGGATCTTATTGAGGTAGTGATAGAGAATCAAACCAGAGATGATCTAGTTAGATTCAATGTTGATTTCGGCAAAGTGATGATAGGATTTTGAATAGGAAAATGTGGAAGAAGAAGATAAGTGAAAAACCAGAAAATCTAATCTAAAATTCGTTGAAACCAACCCCTATTTATAGAAGAACAACAGCCATGTCTATTCATGAAAGGTTATGGCGAATAGACACTTCTTTTGAAATTCAAATTTTTGGTCCTAACTGACATTATGTCGACATGGGGTACTAGGGCATGTCGACATCCCAAAGGAAATTTTGATGTTTTGTTTTTCTTTGAAAATAACCTTTATCTTATATTAAAACTATTTTAAACTTTCTTAATATACTTGACTATAGATAAAATACATAGATAAATATAGAGAATAATATATATAAAATTTTACTATAATTTTATATTTAAATCTTAGTAAATATTAAAAGTTAAATATATTAAAAGATAGTTTAAAACAAACGAAGTTTAAAACAAGAATTTATTTAAGAACAAAATCAAAGAATATTTTTTAAGGCTAAAACATCTTTTTGAAAATCATTTGAAAAGATAATTTTTAAGGCTAAAACATTTTGAAAAGCAGTTTTTAAAATCATTTTGAAGTAGTTTTGCAAGCTTCTCCGTGCAGAATATCTCATCACATCAGGACTCGAGAACTTGTACAAAACCAGGATGTTCCTGGGTTTGTAAGCCACTTGTCGTAGGTTTGTAAGCTACTTGTCGTGGGTTTGTAAGCCACTAAAAAGGTAGAAATGGGTTCCATCCCAAATGAAAATGTGGAATGAAGATTTCAGTGCTATTGTGAAGTTTTAACATAATTCTAGACTCAATACTTATGTTGAAATCTTGAACTCTTGATAATCTTGATATTCTTGATACTCATGAGTCTTCAATCTTGATATCTTGAATCTCTATAGTGTACAGTCTTCATTCTTGGTACCTGCATGGTTAAATCGTGCATATACATATATATCTAAACTATAATGTTAGTATTTATATTTTATAATCTTATTCTAAGGTTGTTGTCATCAAAACCATCAACTCATGGACTAACAGAAGCTCCTACTATTGACCCAATGGTTATCTCAGCTTTGATTGGACCAACACTTGTGAGGAGAATATTAATTGATTATGGGAGTTCTATCAATATTATCTTTATGAAAGTTTATGACTAGATAAAGATGGAGGCGAATGATTTAAAACCATATAAAGCCTGCATTCACAACTTTAATGGTGCAACTACTGATGCAGTGGGTTTTGTTGAATTGTCACTTGAGCTAGGAGATGGTGAACATAGGAGGGTACGGATCCTACCGTTCATTGTTTTGGACGTTGATTCCCCGTATAATGTTTTTCTGGGCCGACCAGCCCCAGCAAAGTTTAGGGCAGCTTTGGCCCCGTGGTGTTTGACCTTGAAATTTTCGACAGACAATGGAGTTGGTGTAGTGCATGGCAATCAAGAAACTGGTCATGCTTGTTATGTGGCTGAGCTGAGAGAGGCCCAACGAAAAGAGAAGGGAAAGGGTGTGGACAAATCCGTCCGCATCCATGTTGTTGAAGATTGACAAGTAGCGCCTGAGCCTTCGCTTGGGCAACACAGTCGGATCCATATAGACATAGGTCTGAGAGATGACGATGAAGAACCTAAGGAGGCCAAGGCGGCGCTGGTAGAACTGACGATTGACATCACGGTCAGCCATAACGACCCGTCGCGGGTATTGAAGATATGATCGCAGCTCAACCCCTCGATGATGAGGGATCTTACTGATTTCCTCCGAGGAAATTTCGATGTTTTCGCTTGGACCCATTCTGATATGTGTCGGATTTCTCCCGCCATCGCAAGTCATATGTTGAACATTGACCCAAAGTATTTATTGGTGAAACAAAATAGGAGAGGCATGGGCCCGGAGAGGTCCGCTTCTCTCAAATAGGAGGTGGATAAACTCAAAGCCAATTGGTTCATCCACGACGCCCTCTATCCTGAATGGATATCCAATCCCATACTGGTGAGGAAGGCAAATGGTAAGTGGAGGACCTGTGTTGATTACTCGGACCTGAACAAGGCATGCCCTAAGGATAGTTTTCCATTGCCTAGAATTAATCAGTTGGTCGACTCGACAACAGGGCACGAGTTGTTGTCATTTATGGATGCGTACTCGGGATATAATCAAATCCTGATGCACATCTCAAATCAGGAGCGCACTAGTTTTGTCACGGATGTTGGACTGTACTGTTATGTAGTGATGCCTTTCGGGTTGAAGAATGCAGGGGCAACTTATCAGCGACTGGTGAATCGGATGTTTAAAGATCAGATTGGTAGAACGATGGAAGTATATATGGATGATATGCTCATGAAGTCACGGCAATCAAACGACCACATTCGAGACTTGGCAGGGATGTTTGATATACTCAGATTTTATGGAATGAAAATCAATCCATTAAAATGCTCCATTGGCATTACATCGGGGAAGTTTTTGGGCTTCATTGTCAACGCGCAAGGGATTGAAGCGAACCCGGAAAAGATTCAAGGTATTCGGGACATACGGGCACCCAGAACTATAAAGCAAGTGCAGAGCCTGAATGGGAAGGTCGCAGCATTAAGTCAATTCATATGCAGAGCAACCGACAAATGTATTCCCTTCTTTGATTTGATAAGGAAAGGGAAAAGAAATTTTGAATGGACACCGGATTATGAAGATGCATTTTGAGCTCTGGTGAGCCACTTGGAGAGGCCGCCTATTCTGTCGAAACCCGTAGACCATGAAGAGTTGTATGTTTACTTGGCCGTATCCTAGCACGCCATCAGCGCGGCTTTGATTCGTGAGGAGGACCGAATACAAAAGCCGGTGTACTATGTTAGCAAGCGTTTAACGGGGGCAGAGAGAAACTATCCCAAGATTGAGAAGATGGCTTACTGTTTGGTAATCGCACCACACAAACTCTGCCTATATTTCCAATCCCATCCAGTCAGTGTCTATACCACTCAACCTTTACGGGAGGTGCTCCAACGACTAGAGACTTCTTGAAGGTTACATAAATGGAACATTGAGCTTAGTCAGTTCGACATCACCTACCTACCTCGGAGGGCTATCCAGGGACAAGCGTTAGCGGATTTTATTGCAGAGTTCACTATGCAAGACGAGCCGAATGGAAATGTTGCAATCCCCGCTGTACGATGGAAGCTATAAACCGATAGGGCATCCAACGACCATTGTTCTGAGGCTGGTGTTGTTCTTGTAACTCCCGAGAATCGATCGATTTGTTATGCTTTGAAGCTTAATTTCCCCACTACGAACAACGAACCCGAGTATGAAGCGTTGATAGCTGGACTGAAGCTTGCCAAAGAACTTAGGGTAGAATCGGTTGAAATCTTTTGTGACTCAGAAGTGGTGGTGTACCAAGTCCGGGGAGACTACTAGGAAAAGGGGCAGAGGCTTGCTCCATACCTCACTCGGGTCCAAGAATTATTGGTGGACCTCGATACTATGATATTTCACATATCCCACACGAACAAAATCGGGAAGCCGATTCCTTGGCGAAATTTGCAAGCATTGGTGATGCACAGTAGATGGGTTTGGTTCCTATTGAAACTCTACATGCCCCGAGTATAAATGAGATGGATGTTGACCTTGTGGCGGAGACAGAAACTGGAAGGGAGTCGTGGATGACCCCGTTCAAAGAATACTTGTTACACAGGACCTTGCCTAAGAGAAGGAACAAGAGATGACAAGTCGTTTGCAAGGCCTCGCGGTATATTATGCAGGATGGAATGATGTATCGGAAGGGATTCTCCGTTCCCTTCCTTAGGTGCATCGCCCATGATGAGATAAAAGAAGTCCATGAAGGAGAATGTAGCAACCATACTAGGGGGCAGACACTAGCCAAAAAGATACTTCGCTATGGATACTATGGCCGACCGTGAATCGGGACGCCGCAGACTAAGTAAGGAGTTGTAACAAATGTCAGAAGTACGCGAAGATCCTAAGAGCGCCGCCGTTGGAACTCACGCAAATGGTCAGTCCATGGACGTTTGTGGTATGGGGGATTGATATTATCGGCTCCTTGCCAATCTCCAAAGGTGGTGCAAAATACACAATTTTCGCGGTCGATTACTTCACCAAATAGGCAGAAGCGGAGCCACTAGCTACGATCACCACCAAAAAGGTCAGTAATTTTGTTGTGCGGAACATTATATGCTGCTTTGGTCTCCTGTGGACTATCATTACCGACAATGGAACTCAATTTGAGAGTAAAGAATTCATAGAGTTTTGTCGGAAGCATTGCATTGAGAAAAGGTTTGCAGCAGTCGCTCACCCTAAAGTGAATAGGCAAGTTGAAGCCGTAAATAAGATAATCAAATCCATCGTGAAAAACATTTGGAGAAGGCTAGAGGCAAGTGGGTGGATGAGCTTCCAATGACACTCTGGCATACAGAACCACCCACAAGTCCACGACTGGCCATACTCCTTTCGCCTTGGCATATGGCACTGAAGCAGTTATACCCGTGGAATTTGAAGTTCCTTCCCACCGAGTGACTTATTATGATCCTCAAACGAACCAAGTCTTTTACTGGAGTCGTTGGTCTTTGTTGATGAGAAGCGTGAAGAAGCTGATTTAAGGGGGGCCGCATATCGGCACCGAGTCTCCCGATATTATAATGAAAAAGTTTGACGAAGAGCTTTCAATGTGGGCGACCTTGTTTTGAAGCGAATTTTTCTAGTCTCGTCGCATATGAATCCCACATAGGAAGGTCCATACATCATCGAACGGAGGCTTGGAGAAGGAACCTTCAAGCTAGCAACTGTAGATGGCGTGACACTCCCCAGAGCATGGAATAACTAGCATTTGCGCCGTTATTATACTTAATTTATTTCTTTTGCATTTCAATAGCAATTGTTTATAGTATATGTTTCTTTTGTTGTTCTCTGTTTCCAACATGTAATAAGACAATTCAGTTTGTCCCTATTTTCTACAATCAATGAAAGCTTGAAGCTATTTTTCTGTGAATTGTTAGTGTTCCATGTCTTATAATGTTATTTGCAAGGTTAATTTGCACTAATCTGTGTGGTGTATGAACGCACACACAAAACTAAAAGTTGACCAGCTATGTACATAAAATCTCAAGTCCCTGAAGCGGACTGGAGTACTCTGAGTCTCCGAAGCGCGAACCAGAGTACAAAAGATTCAAAAATCTCTGAGTCCCTGAAGCGGACTGGAGTACTCTGAGACCCCGGAGCGCGGACCAGAGTACAAACGATTAAAAAATCTCTAAATCCCTGAAGTGGATTAGAGTACTCTAAGTCCCCAGAGCGCGAACCAGAGTATAAACGATTTCAAAAAACTCTAAATCCTTGAAGCGGATTAGAGTACTCTGAGTCCCTAGAGCGTGGACTAGAGTATAACGATGTCAAAAACCTCTAAGTCCCTGAAAAGGATTATAGTACTTTGAGTCCCCAGAGAGCGCACTAGAGTATAAACGATTTCAAAATTCTCTAAGTCCCTGAAGCGGATTAGAGTATTCTGAGTCCCCAGAGCGTGGACTAGAGTATAAACGATGTCAAAAATCTCTAAGTCCCTGAAGCGGATTAGAGTACTCTGAGTCCCTAGAGCATAGACTAGAGTATAAATGATTTCAAAAATCTCTAATTCCCTGAAGCAGATTAGAGTACTTTGAGTCCCCAAAGCGCGGACTAGAGTATAAACGATTTCAAAAATCTCTTAGTCCCCGGAGTGTGGAATAGAGTACTCCAAGTCCCCAGAGTGCGGACCGGAGTATAAACAATTTAAAAAATATAATCTTAAATTCCCCGGAGTGCGGATTAGAGCGCTCTAAGTCCCCAGAGCGGGGAGTAGAGTGTTAGAGATTTCGAAAAATTCTTAAGTCCCAGAATGTGGATAAGAGTACTTTAAGTCCTTCGAAAGAGGATTGGAGTTTAAATAATTCACAAATTCTCGAACCTCGGTTGTAGATTAACTTATAAGTGATGTGATGCAAATTTGTAAATGCAAAGGAATTTTTTTTTATTTACTTCTCAAAAATTTCCTTACAACTTCTCCGAAAGTTCGGAGGCCAAGTCTATCTATAACGTCTACTGACAAAAAAGAGAAAAGGAATGGAAAACAACTACATGATTTTAACTTATTTAAGCTAAGCAAGATATTGCGAGACGATGGCTATTTCCTTGGTTTTCTTTCCTTTTTCGGCTTCTTCGAAGTCTCCTCTGCTGAGCATCTTTTCCTGGACCCTTTGCTTCCTAGCGATGTGGTATTCGAGGAAGGAGGAGGAATCTCCAGGGGGTGGTCCCACCAGGGAGAATTACTTTCAACGGCCTATTTAGGGGATCATCTAGCTCCACCACCTTAGGTTCTGTTTAAACCTTGCTTGGAAGTGTGCTAGGAAGCGCCTGTGATTTCGACATCGTCATGTTCTTCGACAGGTGAAGGGTCTTCGGGCTTTTCCTCACCTAGTGCCCCGATTACTTGAGCATTAGGGCCTGGTGTATCTTCGGCTGATGGAGCCCCAGCATCTTTATCTTCCTGCTCCGTGGCGACATCGCTCCTTGGAGTCGGTTCAGGACCAGAATGACCTGCATGATTTCATGAAAAGCGAATGTTAGATTACAATCGCTATTTGCCGAGAACCGCGACTCTTTGGATTAAAGAAGGTGTAGTTAAGTACCAGCTTCCAATTGACTTTCAGTGGTCCTTGGAGTATCACCCTCAAGCATTGGGGATAAAATGTGAATGCCAAGTCCGGGTTTCTCTGGGTCATAATTAGCATGCTGCTCGGGAGGTTCAAGAGACGAAGTCTTGGCCGATTGAACAGGAGGAGGAATTGGGGGGTTAGTGCCAGATGGGCCAGTAATATCTTCTTTCTCCTTCGGTGTTAGGGAATCTTTTCCAAAGATGGCCTTCGCCACAGATAGGTCCGAAGGCTCATTTCCTCAGAGCACTTCCCTCATGAGAGTCTCTTCATCAATCTCTTCGACACCCAACTCCACTTTTTCAATTTTGATCAAAGTATCCCATGCTTCAGCTAGCGATTTGAGATAACCATCGCCCAAGAAAGATAAGGCACGATGCATGAGGACCCTTGCATTGTACTCAGCGATAAGCGGGTCAAATAAGCATTTAATCTCTTCCCTGCTGGCTTCAGTCGCTGCCTCAATTCTGGAGTCGATCTTAATGAATGCTGCCTTTTTTCCTTCTTCGCGAGCTGTATCTTTTAGCACTTCAATTTTGGATAGTTCCTCGTCGAGTTTTGCCTTCAAATTCCTTGTCTCAACGATTTCATCACAAAACTTTTGTGATTCTTCCTACGCTAAAATTTTTTCCTCTTTCTCTTTAGAAAGAAGCTCCTCCAACTCCTTGACTTTGCAAGCTAGATTGTCCTTCCCTTTTTGGAGAGAATCATTTTCCAGAGCTAGAGCGCTGTTGCATTAAACTGCTTCGTTTAATTCCTTTTTGTGGGTTGCCCCTAAGCGGTTGACTACTTCGGCTGTCTCCTGGCATTTTTCTTTGCAGTCTCGGGTTGGGCTTTGTACGAAAGCAATTCTTCATCCTGGCTCTTTATAATGTCTTTATCATTAATGGCTTCTAGCTTAAGGTGGTCGATCTTATATTGACGCTCAATAGAGACCTCTGAAACTTTTTCGACCAGATGCAAAAATGCCTCGTGTTGAACGTACATGTCATTCGTGCATGCGAGAGCATCTGGTTAGACGTTCCTGGGGATAGGATGTATGGCGAGAAGGAATTTCAGCCCATTGAAACAGATCTTTGGAAACGTAGCCTTAAGCTCGGCTAATTTATCCGCCGTTGTCGGATCCTGAGCGGGAACTGGAGGAGTCTGCCTTAACAGAGTAATCGATTTCTTGTGAGTCTCATGAGATTGCTTGGTGCTCGAGGAACCAAAGTGTTGGTTGCGAGGGACATCGGATTGGGAGCCTCGCTGGGCAGACTTGTCTCCACTACGCGCTGGGTGATTTGTAGGTTCGTTTGGATATGAAGAGTGCCCATGGGTTCTCCTTCTGGAAGATGAGGACGATTCTCTGGAATGATAATCTCTATCTTCACCTTCATTTCTATCTCTCCGTTTACCAGAATCTGAATCTCGACCTGAGCGGTGAAAGATGCAAGATCCACGAAGACGATCGAAGCCGTGCGAGTGAGTCATCTCTCCTGTGCATAAGGTTACATGATAATGAATTAGTGAAAATCACATGAAGAATTGAATACAAGTTGGTGGTGAAGTGAAAGTGTTCGTGTGTGTCATAGTGCATCCCCCCAACGGACCAGTAATTTTTGCTTTACTAATTGGAGTTTTCTCTCCCTGAGTATGAAGTTGTATGCCTTCACCGCTTCTCGCAGGCGAGCTGAGTCCCATGGCACTAAGATTAGCGAAGTCATAATTCAATAAATCATCAGGAATAGATAGGTCGAAGAGTCCCTTCAACAAACTTTCCATTTTCTGGGGAGACGATCCTTTCTCGATAGGAGTTATCACAATTTTTAGGGTTCCCCCAACTTTACTCTTTTTAAGTTTGTATGCTAAACTCTTTTTCTTCCTTGGCAAAGGCTATGGTTGGTTAGTGTAGGGAACATTGGCTATTGACGCCTGTCCGGAACTTGTGTTCTCATTTAATGGCACTGGAGTCTCTTTTTCTTTAATCTCACCTTCTTCGGTGGTATCATAAGCCCCTTCGATAGGGGGCACTGAAGGACCAGCCTGTTCTCTGCTCACTTTGGCAGTTGTTCTTGCGGGTCGTGGTGTTACTTAGAAGGCCAATCCAGCGACCCTCTTTTAATAATCCAAAAAGTGAGAGAAATTCGTCGGTAACAATCAATTTGATGTCCCGCTCTTCTACTCGGGTAACTCGGATGGCCGCGACTTCTTCGGAGTATCTAGTGCCTTCGGGCCATGGGCGAATACCCGGAAGGATTAAAAATGTTCCAACTTTAGGAAAGATGCGACTTAAGTCCTAGAATGATGGGTGAGACAAGAATGAAACTTACTTCCTTCCAGCCATCTACTCGCAAAGCCGGGAGGACAACGTACATAGAACCACTCTTGCTTGAATTGGGAGAGCTTGTTCCACGTGCCCATTAGAACTTGGCATTTAGGGTATGGTTCAAGGAATATATAAGATGGGCTATCAGCACATCTCTTGAAGCGGTAAATGTAGCAGATATCCTCAGGGGTTGGAGGTCTAAACAGAATGCTCATAAGGAGTAGGTAGGTACCATGTATGAATGCGTGGCTATTGGGATGCAGTTGTGTAGGAGCGATCCCTATGTACTTTAACACCTCGTGGATAAATGGATTGAAGGGTGGCATGCATCCGACCCAACACATGAATTTGTTGCATGCGGTGTATCTGGCTGGGGGCAGATGGGGCCAATCTTGCCTCGATGGAACTAGGACATCTTCTAAGGGGATTCCATGAATGGAGCACAGTCGATAAAGAGCGGCTTCGTCGATTTTTTAGGCTTGTGAATCGATGGGGTTATCCAGAACAATAGCTTCGCCTGCGGCATTGGGAGCCAGATCTATAACCTCAACGGGAAGGACCGGAATGTCTAGAATGGGAGCAAATGGCGGGCTCAACGTCTCAACTACCTCTTGCCGTGGACATGGTCCAGGCTTGATAGATATAGTAGCGGAGCTTGATTTCTTAGATATTTCGGGAAAACACTTAGAGCGATTAAGTACCTGTTTAAGTTATACTGGAAAGATAATCGATATTAGACATAACAATAATATATTCCCTCATGTTGTGTGTGAACTAGTGCGACAATTCAAACATGAGTACATAGAACTTGAGATTTTAAAAGACAAGTATAACGTGACGAAGTTTTGAGTTATTGTCCTGGAGACCGTCATCGTTGACCGTCTCCGGTGTTTTATCATACGGTCTGTAGTAGAAGTCTTGGAATCGAGCACTGGTATCGTAGATTGTGAAGGCTGTTACTTGCATTTGTTAGGCCAAATTCATGTTTAGAATTGCTTAATCTGTGGGTTCATTAGTCCGGATCAAGTCCATAGGCTTGCATGTATTGGTCCTTGTCATTGTTCATTATTTTATGCTCAGGCACGGTAGTGTACAATCATAATATATGCATTGATTAAACTGAGATGGTCCAGATTTCCAATGCCGACCCCAACACTTAGTACCGACCTAATGCTTAACTCCTGAAACGACCCGATCGACCCTCTAAACTAAAATGACCGAACCACTCTCCTTCAGAACATCGAACTAACCCTCAACCACCTACACCGATCGCTCCTATACACTAGGACAACTGAACCACTCCCTCTCAAAGTACCGACCCACTCATTGCTAGGATCCTACCGACCCACTCTACTACTAGAATCCTACCGACCAACTTCCACTCGAGGTACAAACCCAACCTTGTAACCTCCTGTGCCGACCGTCTACTATTGAAATATACTGACCTGATTTTCCCTTAAGGAACCAGCCTAAAAAGGCTACCGACCGAGTCCTTCACCCTTCAAGCACCGGACCCCTCTTTTTCACCAAACAGCAAACTCCCTTCTTCTCCAAACCACCAACCTCCCTCCAAAAATCACCAATGACAACTCCTCTCGAGTCGGTGGCAATCCATGCCAGACACTCTCCACTATCCTTACTTGTACTCTCACTCCCACTATCTCTCTCCTCTCATCCTCACCAAGGAGGGTCGAATAAGTATACGGCTCGGATCTGGGTCGAGTTCAGGAAGGCATGGCCTAATAAGTCCTAAACGAAATGTGGGGCCTTACCTATGTAGTAATTTGGAGCTGGGGCAAATGATTGCTGGGGCTTGGAGTCGAGAGTGATGGGGGAGCACGTTTTGAAGATGATTGAACGAAGGAAGGTAGCAGTTCGGTGGAGAGGGGGAGCTTAGTTTTTGAGCAAAATAAGAGGAAGTAAATTATAAAGTAGAAGGGAGAATAAGAAAGCAGAGGCATGGGCTTTTATACGGAGAATGGGAGGTGAATCGGCGTCTTCCTAATGACCCGGTCACCCTGTTTCAGTAGGTCGGCAAGTCGACATGCCGACCCAACCTAGGTAAACCAATCGAGTGGATCGGCCTTCGTATGTCGATCACTCCCTTGTTATTAAAAAAAGAGAAATAATAATAATATATATAAAATAAATAAAATAACATAATAAATAAATGAAAATGATATTAAAATAAAATGCGTATATATATACTTGTAATGATAATCATGGATGATAGTGTGATAGAAAAATGAATGTAATCAGATAGGTAGAAAAGCATGGGTTTGGAAACCTACTGCGATTCAGCCTTCGAAAGGTTGCATATAGTCAGCTTTTGAAAAGTTAAAATAGGATGTCAAGAATCTCTTTGAGACTGAAGTAATACGTTCAGACGACGCGAAGCTTCGTCAGAGATCAATGAAAAAGCGACAATCAGTTATCATTTTGAACGAGCTAGCCTCCGGAAACATGGATTACGGGCTGATTTAAAGCGCGTCATGTTGATTCACAAGGCACACTTTGGGGGGTAAATGTTACCCAACACCTTGGCCCGGCTACATAACGGAGGCTACAGAAGTTATAATTGAACGTAAGTGGGCGTAACGTCAAGGGTTGGTCCACTTTGAGTCATAATGGCGATTACTCTGAGTAGGCCTCGATGAATATGGGTCGATGCGTGATGGATGATGGGTCGGCATTGGGTGATGGAGTCACCAAAAAACTGTGGGTTGGCACTTGGAGTGAGGATCGGATATTCTCGGCCGGTTAAATACGATCGGTCATTTACAATCATCCATGAGAATGTGGGGTCAGCAAAGTGGATCGGTTTCAGTAAACTAGGTTGGTTCGGCAACCTTCGTTCGGTCAGTGTGGTTCAGCATGAGTAGGTCGGCAATAGTGGGAGTCTGAGTTTGGTTCGACCTAGATGGGATCGGCCTTGGTGGTTCAGCCTGGATGGGATCGGCGTTAATGGTTCGACCATTTGGAGTCGGCCTTGGGGGTTTGGTCGTGTGGGTTAATTAATTTGGCTTGAATTCAAGAATAGAGGAATGGATCGACACGAGCATGAGTATGAGTCACTTCGGGGTAAGGACCAAATTACTTCGAGCACACGTAGGAGCTACTCCGAGTCAACCTCCAAAGAGTCCTGGATCGGCAATAGGTGGGTCTGTCGTGATGGGTCGACGTACCCGGTTCGGTCTACTTAACTTGTCAATTAGGGGCCGAGCTCTCTTGGTTATGGGCCTGGGTAGGGAAGGCAGGCTAACTTCATCTATAAATAGAGGGGCAGCGGTCCAGTTTGAGGGATCCTTTTTCAGAAACTAAGGAGAGACTCTATCATTTCTTTTCCATTCTAAACTGAATTCAAGTTGTTCCTTGCAGATTGTATCTGTATTCAAGTGATTGAAAAAGAAATAAAGATTATATTAAAAGTGGACGTAGGCAGTTACGCCGAACCACTATAATTCTGGTGTTCTTGTTTTTTGCTGTTGTTTTTGCATTCTACTGTGTTATTCCTTTGTTTTAATTTACTGTCTTCATTAATCTCTCTACACAAATCTATTCTCGGGTGTTAGTGACCAATTCTGGTGCTAACAATATTAATAAACAAAGGCGTACTCATAAAAATCAATAGGTGGTAATAAACATAGCATCAACAAATAATGGAAATAACATCACACTAAAGTGATAAATCTACTTATCCTCGTGCCTTAATAGTAGGATGGGATATTTTCGTACAATCGGTCAACAATTGTCATTTATAACATTAATATATTTGCTTCTAATATTGTAACATCACCCACTTGGAGGTCCAAAACTAAGGGCTACGGATGCTGCAGCATCCATAATTAGTAACCTTCGGCGATCAAATACGGTAATGTTAGATACATTGATATAATAGAAACACGTGGATATGGAAAAAATTTAAAATTAATAGACAACTTTCACATTCCATTTCAAATCATTTCAAATTCATTACATAATCCCAGATTCGAGAACCACGTTCATAGAAAATATAATTATTACAAATTACACCAAGAGCCACATATGAAGATGCCCCTTTGGATGATCAGCGTATATATTTAGGCAATTAAACAACTTTTGCCTTTACAACAAAACATGGCGGAATCAAAATAGAAAAGAACTCTAAATAGTTATCATGCCTCCTACATGTCTTTGGAAGCTTATTCGTCTAAAGAGGTACCTGAAAACCTCAACTCTGAAACTACTCAAAGTTAATTGAGCACCCGAGAGTTTAAAGGGAAAACATAAACTTCGAGTCAGACATAAAGCCTGGTATAAATAATAACCTACCATCTCAAACCATTTAGATATCTAGTGAGACCACGCCATTTAGTGGAATGGGTTTTCCCCTCACTGGTATCTTACAAAAATTTTATAAAAACATATACTATGCTCGTGCATCCAAAGTGGTTAAAACATAACAATTCAAAATATTATGATGATATGCAAATAAGTAAATCAATTCTGGATTACCCATCCCCATTTATTCTGACTATCTGTCTTAATTATAGTATCTAGGGTCACTGTTAACCTAATAGTTTTAATAGGCTGACTAATAACCTGTTTAATATTTATGGACTCCTTGTCCGGTTTCATAGTTTTCATGGGATCACTAAGAACTTATTGGCCCCTACCAATAACTTGCTTATTCATGGGTTTTCCATGAACCTATTGGTATCACCAATAATTTCCCTCTTATCCTAGTTTTCATGGATTGACTAGGAACCTATTGCCATCTGTCAATAACTTGATCCGGATATAATTTTCATGGGTTCACGACAAAACTATTGGCCCCTACCAATAAATTTTCCTGAACATAGTTTTCATGGGTTTGCTATGAACCTGTCTATTTGAAAACTTCTTTAATCAGTTTTTTAGGCATCCAATATTATGGTCTATCCGACTTTCTGGATGTAATTCTACTCATTTAGAAGTTAACTCGATTTATGTCCACTACTAGGTCGACCTAGCTGGTTATTCTACCATTTTTCTCCCTAAAACACAGCTATAGGTCCATTTTGAAGTGAATATGTGTATTTAGAAGAAGCAAACATAATAACATAATAATACTAAAAACCTGAGGTTTAATATCTTTGAAATTATTTACATATGAAACATGGTTAATCCCTTTAACCTAATATTTTATTAAGGAAAGCTTCTTCAAAAACTTCATAGTTAAAACCATTTCAAAACTTCTTTATTTTATCCATGAGTTTTAAAAAAAATGAGATTGGGTTCTATGCTTTGAAAACTAAGGCTTTCGAAACCTTAAATTTTTACTTTCGAAACCGTTGGATAGCATCCTTCGAAAGCATTCAAATCTTCTTTTCAAAACACTAAGCATGTGCTTTTCAAAACACTTTAAAACATCCCTTTCGAAACCATCAAACTATACCTTTCGAAAGTATTAAAGCATTACTTATTAACTCTTAGAAGCATAGCTTCGAAACTACTTGAAAGTACCCCTTTCGAAAGCATTGGGTTTATCTTTTAAATAAATCTTTTGGGTCAAAGTGAATATATACGAAAGTACCCCATTCAAAACCTTTAGTCCTCATATAAAATTGTTTGGGGAAAATTGATGGCTTCGGAACCATCCTTTCAAAAGCTCAAAACATTTAAGTAAAACATTTGAAGGATAGCTCCGAAACCCTTTTCGAAGCCATTGCCTTCGAAACCCTTGAAACCTTTTATAAGCTTTAGGATGTGGCTTACTATAGGTTTATAACAAAAGCTACCTTTCGAATTGGTTGATGACTTCAGTCCATTCGAAAGGCATGGGGACGGAAGCAAGGTTTCGATTAGGTTGAGACTACCCTTTCGAAAGTATTAGTTTAAAACATAGGGACTCATTTGAAAGCTACACTTAAACAAAAATGTGGCAAACACTTCGAAAGCTATTTAGAAGACCCTTTCGAAAGCATTTGTTTTAACTCCTTCAAAAGCTTTTAGTAAAAATAGGCAAGCGCTTTTCTTTATAAAGTAAAACAAAGGTTTCTACCCCATCGAAAGCAAGGGTTTCGACACCATGCCTTTCGCCTTTCTCCAATCCACTACGTATCAATGTATCGATACCTTGTATATTGGGTTTGGCTTAGTAGGTTTCGAATTGATCAAAGCGGGAGCATAGGGTTGAAAGGTTGCTTCTAAAAGATGTGGAACATATTTTCCGAATAAAGTCTGATTTAATGCCATTTAAAGTAATTACTTTATAACTAACCTGCCTATTTGTAAACCTCTAATTGGTTGCCATAAACTTGTCAAATCCTTTCTTAAAATAACTGCCACATAATTTCGGATCTAAACAAAGATTAGTTTAATAAAAAGCCCTTCCATTAAGCAAGACAATCAAAACAATTAAGTCCTCCTTCTAAAATAAATTAATTTCCATAGTTAATTACTTAGGAAAATTCCCCAAAAATTACGAAAATTCACTTACAATATGTTATCTAATATATAAAAATTTCAAACCCAAGTTCTTCATAAAATAATCGAAATTAATTTCTAAACCCAATTTTTCATATTTTCCTTTGAAAATTCATAATAAATGTTCCATAGCTTGAAAAATTATAAAACTTAAAACCCACCTCCTAATTCATGTTTTACATAACATATGATTTCCTTATGGCATTCAAAATTTAATATAATCGGTTTTACCCTTAAAACCATATAACAATTATCAAACAATTTTGTTTTAATCAATTATGTTACAAAATCCAAGCATATCATCATCAAAAATCATCATAATGGATTTAATCTTAAACCCGAAAATCAAATGATCATAAAAGAAAAATAGAGATGGTTTTCATTATTATTCACCTTGATTAGATAAGGAATTCGAGATTTGATTAAGATTAATTCTCCTTGCTTAAATCCTTAGCTTTAATTTGATTTCCTCCTCTTTTCTCCTAAGTAATGGTCGTCTTCTCTTTCTTGTGTTTGTGTTTTATGTCTTTAGAAAAATGAATGTGAATGGATAAGAAACGAGAATATTAAGGTTATGGGATTATGGTACGGCTATTTCCTAGTAAGCCCTTGTTTTAATTAAGTAACATATAAAACCATTCATAAGCCCATTTATATAATTAAGCTCAGCCTCTAAGTATTTATTCAAATCTCAATCATGTTATCTCTCTAATATTTACACTATTCTATTTAATTTATCTAATTAAATCTCTTGAATAATGTCATTAAAAATTAGGAGTGTTACAGGCTCTCCCCCTAAAGAATTTCGTCCTTGAAATTCAGTAAGGACTAAATGCTAAACATAGCAATCATCTTTAACCACCACTAACTACAATACTAGCTTATCTGACTAACAACTATATATCTAAAGGTAATATAGACATACCCTCAAAGCATATCATGATAAGTATCTCTAATACTGTCTTTTGTTTCCCAATTATAGTCCTTCTCGTTGTCGCTCCACTAAAGTTTCACCAACTCGACTGTCTTGTTCCTCAATCTTTTATCATCTCCAGCCACAACCCGAATTGGTTGTGTAACAAATGTCAAATTCGGTTCTACTATAAAATCTTGCAACCCTATTGGAGGAATAGTAGTCTCTGGATCATGCACATGCTTATAAAGGTGAGACACATGAAACACATTATGGACACCTACCATACTGCTCGACAACTCTACTCGTATGCGAGCTTCCCGATCCCTTCTAAAACTTGGAATGGACCAACATATCTCGGTGCTGGTTTCTTCGACTTTCCAAATCGTACCACACCCTTCGTCAGTGATATGTTAATGAAAATCTTATCTCCAACCAAGAATTCTAGGTCTTTACGCCTCTTATCTATGTAACTCTTCTGTCTGGATTGAGCTTCTTCATCCTTTCTCGATCAACTCAATCTTCTCGGTTGCCTCTCTAACCAGATCTAGACCCAAGACTAATCCGTCTCCAGTCTCCAACCAACACGCTGGTGATTCGCATGGCCTTCCATACAAAGCTTCAAAAGGCACCTTTCCTATTTAGTCTGATAACTATTATTATAGGAAAACTCCACTAAGTGTAGGTGATCTTCCCAAGATCCACCAAAGTCCAATACACAAGCTCTCAATAAATCCTCGAGTACCTTATGGACTCTTTCTATTTGCCCATCCGTCTGAGGGTGATATGCAGTACTAATCCTGAGCTTGGTACGTAACCTATCATGTAGACTCTTCTAGAATTCACTAGTGAATAAAGCATCTCTGTCATTGACTATACTACTAGGAATATTATATAGTCTAACTATGTTCTTCATGAACAACTTAGCTAGAACAGGTGCCGTCCTGGTTGACTTAACTAGAATGAAATGGGCATTCTTGGTCAATCTGTCTACTATGCCCCATATACTTTCATTTCCTATATTTGACCTTGGCAACCCATCTATATACTTATCTCAACGGTATCCACAAAGCACTACACTTCCAATACTTAGAAAATGTATCCATATACTTATCTCAATGGTATAAGTATATTCACAAAACCTTAAGAAAGATTTCATTTTAAAAAACATACTTAAATTGGGTTAAAACAAATGTCATTTAAAAATAATAATAACACTAAACCCCAAACACTTTTTCTGTAAGTAAATGGATCATATGCAAATTAGACAAAATATACCTACCACCACTTTCTGATTTCAAACTTGTAATATCCCTTGATTAATAATGTAGTCGGACAAGTTAGCGTGCTATCCTTGCCTCGACGTACATCATTAAACTCTCACAGATTGAGACGAGTTTTCTTACGTCATAATTTGGTATTAAGTATGAAAAGAATGCTTTCCATATCACCATAAATTATAAAGATCAATAATAGAAATAGAATCTCCTATGCTTGTCACATTTTCAATATTTTGACGTAATCTATCCCTCGCCCATAAATGAAGCCAAGTAAGTTAGAGCACTATTGCTCTTAGCCTTGCCTTAGTTAAAGCACTCTGATTCTAGATCTTAGAGACAAAGATCAATCTACTCATTAGCTATTAGTACCAAGTATAGTGTTACTTAATTTCCATAAGTAACCGAATTCATATACGGAAATAATAATTCATATACTTAACATCAATCTTCGATTTTAAACTTAAACTATCCTTTACTCAATAATGAAGCCGTTTAAGTTGAGGTATTATGACCTTCTAAACCTTGACTCAATGACATTCTTATCTTTTAGGATAGGTAGAAGTTTCGTTACCTTGAAGCTTAATGTCAAGTATAAGACCTCATAATCATGTATACTATTTATAAAAGCAAAACGTTACAAACCAAACTTCTTTCCAGTTTTCCCGAACCAATTGACTACAATAAGAATGTTATAGTCCATAATCTCCTTCCTTTTTTGAAAAACATTTATTACAACAACGATGTTGTAATCCATGATTTTTTTTCTTCTTTTAAAAATACCTTTTTAAAAACTCTTTAAATCATAGGTTGAAACATCCCTTTAAAGATGGTCGCTTTTAAACAAAACTTGACTTTTGAAAACAAAGGAATCTTCTTTTTATAATTTAAACCACTTGCTTAAATAACTCAAAAATCCTTAACAATATATTTAAATCTTCAAACTCCTTTTAAAATACTTATACATATTTTCATAAACACATTTGAATAGACATGTCAAAATATCTAAAGTAGATAACCTTTTATACTTTACTAAAATAATAGATTTCTTAAGTGCATCCACATCGACTATTGTTATATGGGCTGTAACTTTTAAAACTTTGTTTTGTGAACCAAATAGTCTTTAAACACCATTTCTTCATTTAAACAACTATAAATATAAAAAACATTTACTTCAAAATATTCATAAGTTTGAAGTCAATTTGAAATCCATGTAAATAACTTTCCAAACAACGAAGGAAGGCTTAGTGACTACTCTAGCACATCATCAAGTGCTATAAACTACTTTTTCATCAAAGGAATTCAACTTTCCAATTCCTTTCACAAATATTTACATAAACAAGAACATATGCAAATGAAAATTAACAAGGTGAGGAACTCCTTAGAGTCCCTCAAAAAAAGTTCTCTGCATATCTTATATATACATGCATCTTGAAGTATTCCGTAGCGACCTTTTCACTATCAAGTTACTTTGAATTGCTCTTTTTATCCTCTGTAAAATAATGGTTACTTATGTCATCCACTTCCAAGTAAGAATTAAATCCAAACAAGCAATATACACAAGCTAATCATATTGCATACATGTAATCATCATTTTAAAACTATTTCAAAATGAGATATCTCACTTTTATTCTCAACTAAACCCAAGGCAAAGCTCATAGCTTCCTACCACCTTCTAGCTAGCCACCAAAGCTTCACTTTTCCTCCTTCTCCTTGCATCCAAAGACTCTCCCCCTCCTTAAAAGCTCACGGCCTCCCTCTAGCCTAGATGCTCATGGCTATGCTGGAAATAGGGCTTGGTTGCTTCAAATTTTCGAGCTTTGGGATGATGGAAGGTGTTATAATGTGTATAAAAGCTTATGCAAGAAGTTAGAGGAGAAAAGAAGTGGTTTTAATGTGAATTTCTTTAGGATATTTGATGGAAGAGTAGAGAAGAAGAACATGGTCAAAGAGAGCAAACAATGAAAATGAAATAAAATGAAAATGAGAACCAAACCCCACTTACATAGACTTTTGGAAAATGGTAAATCACCTCACTTACCCCTTCACCAATTTACCAAACTACTCTTCAAAGATGCCTTCATCCATACACCTTCCCATGTGCCAACTTATGCACCACACTCTTTTCATATGTCCATGTACTTCCATCATAATGACATGTATTACTTAGTGCTACAACACTTAAAATAAGAAAGAAAAGTCTACTTTTACTTCATTACCTTACTAATTAATATATTAACTATATTTTTAGTGTTAACTGCCTCTTATTTTTTAAATGTATGTGTACAAATATTAGCGTGTGTTCCAAACAACATTTCAACAACTTCCGCTCGAAAGAAAGCGAAGAACAATTTTCGGTCACATTTTCAATTTTTCACCGAACTATTTATTTATGTAAACAAACCTTCAAAATGCGTTCACCATCATTACTTATTATTTACAAGTGGGTTATTTGATTATTAAAAACCATTAATTGAATATTTAAAATTAATTAAATATTTACAAATCAAAGCAATAAAATTCCGGGCCGTTACATCCTTTCCCTCTAAAAGAATTTCGACCCCGAAATTTCATCACAAACAAACAACCAAGAAACAACCCATGCTAATGCTTAACATTCTTACTTAAGCACATATGATGTGCATAAATCATCCGTATGCAATATCCGACTAGATCACTTGCTTGGATAAATAAATTTCTCATCCAAACTAGTATATATCACTTAACTTCTTTATTGTGGAACCTTGATCCGGTTCCTTGATCTAATGCTTATGTTTTTCTTACGTAGTCCTAAACTATGATAGAAAACATGTACATCATCCCAAGAATCCTTCTTAAGTACTTGCTGTAGAGAAACTGTGACGACCCAGAATTTTTGTATGTTTGGAATTTGGATATTTAATTAATTTTAAATATTCAGATGATTAATTATTAACTTAAATTTCAAATATCGCTGTTTATTGAGTAATTTAACTATTAAATTAAATTTATTTGAAGATTGGATAAAATAGTAAATCGGGTATTCTAAGCTAATTAAAAATATTCTGAAAGCTTATAAAATTCATATTAATAATACTGAAGATGATAGAGCTTTTAAAATTAAATTTTAAAGAGTTTTGTTCAGTTTTAAAAATATACGTTTAAATTGAATTTAAAAATAGCCGACCGAGGCACAGTCTCGGAATTCGACGAAACAAGTTCCATTGGATCCGTAATATTGTATTATTATCGGATTTCAAATTTCGCAGTGATCGGAGTTGTCGTGTGATCGTACGGTATATAAACGCCTAGAGTAATTAATTGTTTTAATTCAAAATATCGTACATCTTTTCATCTATCAAAAATCTTTCATCAGCCGTATTTTCTCTCAGCTTCTCCAACACGCTTCTTTTGGCTTCTGGAACACACTTATCTTTTAAAACAAAAATATCCCGAGCCTTCCTCCTTTATACCACGCAGACTTCTTCTCCTCCCTTATAATTTCACGAAATCGAAAATTCCCTTTCTTTTTATTTTGTAAAGCTCGCAGATCATATTGGTTTTCGTTCAGAAACAATCAAATTTTCGTGGCCTTCATACTGTACGTGATATTTTTCCCTCCTCTTCGATTTCCTCTGGCCAAATTCATTCACGCCCAAATACTCTTAATCAGATAAATTCTCGTTCGAGAATCATTAGTAGCTGTGTTCGAATTCAAGGGGACGAATCCACATAACCGCAGTCGATTCGCGAGCTTGGCATCGTCGCCGCGTCGTGATGGGGGATGAAGAGCGATGTGAGTGGCGGTTGGCATCGCGAGCTAGGGCTTCGCGTTCGTGGGTTTTGATTAGCGACTGAGCGAAGACAACAGGGAGGCGGCGCACGTGGTAGCCAGCTCGAACTCGAGCACGTGAGGGATTTTGGGGTTCGGAATGGTTTCGATTTGATTGAATTCGACGATGAACTCGAGTTCGTTCTATGGCGCTAGGCAATTTGCGACTTGATTGGAGTGTGCTCGATGGGAGTCACGAGTGGAAGTTGCACCTGTTCGTGATCGAGCGTGGAGGAAAGGCGTGGGTTGAGGCCAGAGCACTTAGGGCATGGGTGAGAATCGACGTCATCGAATTTGGGTTCTGCAGTGTTCGAGTTGTCGCGTGAGGTATATGTTCCCAGCAATTTAAATTATTTAATTTCTCTGTTAATTGGATGATTAACAAAAGGGAAAATCTATTTTTAAAATTGTATATAAATACAGTTTATGTATTTTAAAGAATAATAACAATAAATAAATCTGCCTATTTTAAATTAGAGGTAAACTGAGGAAAATATAGACAAGAAGATATATTTGGAATCAGAAAGAAAAATAAATACACATTGTTATTTATCTTCTAGTCTATTTTATATTTGTGGATTCAGTGATTAAAGTATAAAATTAACTAATTTAATTTATTTTAGTTACTAAAGATGTTTAAAAAGGAAAATTTGTTTGAAAATTTATTTATCTAGTTTAAAATTAAATCATGAGTTAATTGATTTAAAAACGGTACTGGATTGTTCAATTGGTTCGAATATTAATAAAATTTTATAAACTGTTTATTTAAGGTCAAATCGGGAAAATTCAAGGCAACATTGAAGTGGACTACAAATGAAAATCAAAGGTAAGTTAATCTCACTCAGTTAAATTATAATTGGTTAAATTTAAATATTGATGGATGATTGAATTGATTGATTTGATGGATTTGATTGATATGGTATATAGTAGTATATAGCAATATATACATATTGGCATATGTATATATTTGAGTTGTTGATATTCCCACATTATATAGTGGATGAGACCCTATGCGCCGCATAATAGCGGATGATATTTTATAAAACCCATATACCGCGATATTCCACTTTGAAGTGAAATTGGTATTGTGCTAACATCTGTGGATGCAGGGAAACAGGTTGGAGGGATCCAACTGGATTCCTCAAAATATTTAATTTTGTTTAAATATTCTGTGATATGATTTTTGATATCCTGTGATGATTTATATTGGATAATCTGGTTGGATTGAATTTCCCAGTATAATGAGTTATCAAAAGCAATTGAATTGAATTTTGGAAAGAAATAAAAGAGTAAAATTTAAATTAAATAATTCTAGTGAATTCGAATAAATTAAATAAGGAATTGTAAAAGAAATAAAGAAATTTCTTAATTCGAACAAATATGGGAAAAGAGGATTTTGAATTTAATAGTGAAGAAATAAATCTTTAACTAAAGTGATATTATTTAAAAAAATATAAAGGAATTGATTTTATTGAAATTTAAAGATTTAATTTAATTAAAATATTAATTGAAGAAGTTTGGAAATCCGGAATTGGTATTTTAGTTAAAAAGGGTTTTAACTCATAATAAGGAAATAAAAGATGAAAGTTAATGTATTTGAAATAATTGAAGTAAATAGGGAAATTTACTTCAAAGTAAAGTAAAATGGAAATCAATTGGAAATTGATTTAAGTGTTTAAAAACTTGGATTTTTAAAAGAGAAATGAGATTTTGGAGATATAAACTGGGTTTATAAAGTAAAATAAAATATCAGTGGATATTTGAGAATATAAATTCAAGATGGGAATTTATAAAAGGATATGGATTGGTTTAAAAATAAATGTTGGTTTATTTTTAAAAGATGGAAATGAGAAGTGTATTTCTCTGGATTGCCAAGTACGTTTTTCCAAGGCAATTTTAAATACAAGTTAAAAGTTTAATATGTTTTAAAAAGCATATTTTAGAAGATTGATTATTTCTAAATGTTAATTTCCTAAGTAAGTATTTTCAAAAATATATTATTGTAGTAATTATATAAAAGTGATTTGGTATTATGTTTTAAAGAGGAAATTTAGTTTATATTTATAAAGTGGTTTATTTTAAAGTATATGTTTTAATAAAGTATTAAAGTAGTTTGATTTCAATGTTACAAAGTATATTTAAATAAAGTGTTTTTAAATTATTTTAAAATTAAAAGTATTTTGTACTTGGTGATTCAGTGGAAATAATTATTTGGGAAATGTATTCCGTAAGCGGAAACTGTTTTGAAATTGTTTTCAAATGAGTTTTGGAAAATTCGGAAATATATCTTGGAAAGATATTTGGGCAAATAAATAATGTGGGAAATTATTTATTGTGTGATGGTTGCTTGTGGATGTAAATTGATAGTTAAATAACCGACTATCAATATTGGCCAAATGCGCTGATCGTTTCGAAGAGACCGGGATCGAGTTTCCGTATACCGGGATTCTAGGTCTGGAGACTCGAATACCACTTCGATCCGGTTTGTACGTTTCGTGTAACGTGTTCGGAGTCGAAGATGGAGCAGTGAAGTGCAAGGGCTAGTCGCTACTAATCCTGAGGATATTTCCAAAATGGATGTAGTAGGAATAGTGCCTTCGGTTCCGTTCGAACCCGGGACGGACTTGTATGGACGAATGCTTTCGTGACATCGTCAGGTGGACGATGGGCATTCTAAGGGATATGTGCTATAAAGGTATCGTTTAGCCTCGAGCCTCATCAACCGGGAATGACTGAAAATCAGGGGTTATGCAGCAAGGCTTCGTGGGTAGCACCCACTTGAGAGTAAGGTCATCCCTTTTATTTCGGCTTAGTGGTGCGGTTGCTGATCCCAACCGTGGGGTGATTTTACTTGGAATTATCCAGTAAGGGATGATTCCGGCTTTGTGTTGCAGGGGAGCGGGCGTACTCCTCGGTACTGTGATCTAGGCCACGTACTGTGACAGGTGGTACCCCAGTGCCTAGTCATTCGTTGGAAATCCATTCTCCCTACGTGCCTGTACGGTTTTGATTGTGCCCAACTATTGTTGAAATGTGAGATGCAAGCATTTCAGCTAGATTCTATTTTACTTTCTGTAGACACTATTATAATATCAGAGAATTTTGATATAAAGTGTTTTAGCTATCGTAAGGTAAAAACCCGACATGTTTATTTGTGGCGCGGTCTTACGAGATGCTTTTAATTTCAAAGGATTTTGAAACTTTAAAAATAAATTTGAGTGTGATTTTCTCACGCTGGTTTTCCAGACTGACTCGGGTATTGTTTTATATGATGCTCGGGTCAGACCGAGTATTATAGGTTACAGGATATGATGCTGTGGAGCTCAGGAGATGAGCTGGATGGCGAGACGTATCTCCCGTACTTGTTTATATATATATTCCGCTGTGTTGATTGTTGTACTCTGTTGTATTGAGGTCATGATATGGTTATTGTCCAGTTGTAGGTTATGTGTTCTCTGGTGTGTACTCTGATGATGTATTGTATAAACAGATATAGTTTTGTTTTGTGTAAAGATCTGTTGATATATATATTATATTTTATTCCGCTGCGATGGTTAGATTCTGATGTTGTTTTCTATTTTTCTTCTTCTACCTCTTCTTTTTAACTAAAATGGTTCGATTTTCCGGGTCTGGAAAGTCGGGTCGTTACAGAAACCAAGTTAAAATGCCTAGTTCGAACTGGTTTATATTACCTAGAAATCCTGCCCAAACTTTAAATCAAGAACTGTCATGCGAATAAATTAATCCAAGTCCAACTTACGGTTTATCCTATTAGGATAGCATATTAACTATACTACTCCGATTGTTTTTATTTCCCAAAATTATTTATGAAAGCCTTTCATAAAATGTAACTTAAGTTTTAAGATAATACCCTACTATGTCCCGAGAGTATATACAACCATCTGATTTAATCCTTTATCTTTCCCTTTTTCCCTAAATTCATATGCATGCCTAAAATAAATCTAGGTCTTAAAACCGAGTCGGCCTCATGATCTCCTTACCCATCTGGTCTGGTAAGTAGATAAGAATAGTAGGATGCTAGTATCCAAACTCAGACTTAGAGTCTACTTTTCCTTAGATGGGTCTAAGGTAAAGATGTTTTTTAGTTGGTCCAATAACATAAAATAGTTTACACAACTTAGATGTTAAAAAAAAGGACGGGTTTTAATAAAATAAAGTTTATTAAAATCTTCTTATTAAATTTAAACTAATAAAACTTGTGTTAAATTCTTTCTTCTCTAACCAAGAGTGATATAAACCCATACTAAACATTTCATTTATCAACACATTCTTTTATCAAAATACCCTTTCTACTTGAATCCATTTTTTAAGAAATTATTTTTTAAGAAATTTTAAGCACTAAATATCTAGTTTATATTTCAAAACTTTTTAAAATGATAACATATATATTTTCAATCCATAGAAAATTTACCTATAGACCGAGTAATGCCAAAATGATATCAAGGAACTGGGTCCTACCAAGTAGTATTATACATCCCCTTACCAAAAAAGTAAATACTTAGGAAAAGTGCTTGCCATCTGAACACATCTCTTGTCCATTTTTAATCACTTTCAAACCACTTTAACTAGTTAACATAAAAATACTTCTTCTCTTTCGAATCTTATTTTGAAACAATGGTGTATAAATTTCTAGATAAATAGTTTTGACAAAATTATCTATTACTAACCTGCTTTGGGTTCGTTTAGATTCGAACTCTTTTCGATCATATAATGATGAAGGGAATAACTTACTAAGTGCACTACAATGTTTGCCTAAGCAAACATCCAATTGTCACTTAGAATTTTATTCAGATCACCACAAAACTAATTGAGACTCTTTTCTCAAACTATCCAAAGAAAATGTACCTCACTTAACCCTTCTCTTTGAAATATTTATACTTATAAATACTTTCAAGTAATATTATTATTACTTTTTCCAAAAATCATTTGAAATCCTTTTTCAAAGACACCGATATTTACTTCTCAAAAATCCTTTTCATTCATTAAACACATTTTATGAACCAAATTTATAAAATCATTTATACTTGAATAACTTCCTTTTAACAAAGGAAACGTTTTAAACCTTCATTATTAACGAATGCCTTATAGTCAAATCATGAAACTAAATTCACAAGGTGTTCATATTTAATTTAACAAAAGTAATAAATGCTCATAAAATAATTGAGCGTAAATCAATCGACAAACAATAGTCAATGCTCCTAAACTGACGAACATGACTAATCAAACAGTAAATGATAATAATTGAATATTATTATTTCCTAACAAAAAAAGAGATCATAAATAACTATATCAATTTTTGAAAATTATTCTTTTATATATAAAATATAATCTTAGGTAAGATTATTTCATTTACCAATTTTCAAAAACAAAACTATGTTAGTTTGCCTTGTCTAAGTGTTTAGAAACCCTATCGATATAGTTGTATCTTCTATATCAACCAGAATTCATAAACCACTCAGTATATCAATCAACAAAATATAAAACATTTTTACAACGGCAACAAATACGCACTTTCTTATATATATACACACACACAAACACACTCAAACTCATTCTAGGGTGTCACTTACCCTATCTCTAATTAGTTTACCTTACCAGGCCTAGGTGTTCGCTCAACCTAAGCTCTGATACCAACTGTAACAACCTGCATTATCGACCCTCAAAAGTTGACATTAATCATCCATAGTATTCATGTGCCGAGCATCCAAGTGCTAGAAAGACAGACTGTTGGGATAAAAAACACAGAATCTTATATTGTGATGAGTAATATATAATATCCAAATGTTCTTTACAAAAGAAAACCGTTATAAACATACAACAATAAGAGCAAACTAACCTAACATCAGCCTGGACAGTTATAATAGCCTGTCCCCACAAATGCTGACAGACAAACAAGTAATGCAACAAAAAAAATGTGAATAGGTCTTGGAGGCATCCAGCTCGTCTCTTGAAGCTCCAAAGCGTCCATAGCTAAATCTAGAAATTTACTCAAGGTTACTTGAGCATTATAAGAAAATAACACCCAGATCAGTTTGGTAATGCAGCCTGAGAAACTCAAATAAAATGGATTTTTAATGTTATAAAATCTTTCAAAATAAAGCTATTTCGTAAGACAACGTCACACAAAAAAAGTATGTGTTTATAACTTACGATAACCAAACCATTTTTATTAGAAAATCCAGTGATATTATAATAATGTCTAAGGTTTAAAATATATATTTAATATAGTCGGAATAGTTACATTGATTACATTCAACAACATATTTAGTATACAACTAAGTCCGTAAGGCACGTATTGGAAAATGGATTCCAACAATGCCAAGGTAAGAGACTACCTTCCATATAGTGCATCTCTAGATAAAATGTACCGAGGCTATAAACATTGCACCTCTACCAATGCAGAACCAGCTAACCCCTTCCCAAATAGTATCCAATATGATCATCACCTCGGTTGCCAACTTGAAAAACTATTTTCATGGCTAAATCCTATAAAATTCATAACTTCCAATCTAGATACAAGTGATGATCATAACTTAGTGGTAGCGAACCACATAGCCCTACTACAACTTCCCTGTTTTTATTATTTCTGGGTGTAAGGCTTGAGGCTACATTTTACCTTTTAGCAAATCCCTCTTGGAATATAACATTGCCCTTTAGGCAAAAATACAATGTCATCATTCATCCATACAGTTTGTTCTAGGACTGAGCAAATCGAAGGCATTAATTCTACCACATCACTTTGGAGTCACCCTTAGAATTAGTAGCAAATAGTCCTTGCACTTCAAAGAACTTGTAACGACCCGTAAATTTCAACTGTTTTAATAACGTAATTAGTTGAAAATTTTGTGAAATTTTAAACGATAAAATTTTGAAATATAAATTTGATATTTGGAATACGTCTAGTTAAACATAGCAACTGGTAAATTTTCGTCCGAAAATATGAAAATTTATTTCGCGCGTAATTTCACTTCAATTTAATCAGTTAAAAAGCGTTGAAAATAAAATGTTTCTGAAACCTAAATATTTTTACATAGAAAAATTCTAAACCATCTTCTGAGCAAGATTTCAGTTTGTCGTTTTTCCAAATTCGGACATCTTTGGCTCCGTCGTTCTTATTTTCTGCAAAATAGCAGTATTCTGGTACCGATGTCGATTTTTATCGGATGATCGTACCACTGATTTCTATATACCGTTTTGATCGTCTCGTCTTGCCGATCGCTGTGGTATATAAGTTGTTTATTTCGGCATCCGGTTCACGACGATATCTGTGAGACGACTAATCGTATCGGTACCCAATTCTAACTTTTGGTTTCCTATTTCTTTTCATATTCCACCGTCTAAATTCCAATAGCCTGATGATTTATTATTCACTGACTTTTACATACTTTGGGTTCAAAAAAATTTGTTGTTTCATTTTCCCAATTCGTACGTTCATTATTTTGTTCTCAAGAAATTTTCCCAAATGCTATATTTTTTCTCTGCCTGTTCATTTCTTTCTTCATCAGCCAAACACTTTTCTCCTCTAATTATCCAAACCCACCTCTGCCATTCCACCCAGCTTCCACCAACAACCGATCGCACCCCTCCCTTACTCCATTTTGAACGCCTGAACCTGTGAATCCTGCTCCACATCAAACCCTACTCAAACAGCCTGACAACCGCATCCCACTGTAAACCGAGCACCTTCCTTTCCCAGCCGAAGGCGAAGGCTATGGCCACACCACCCTCCTCCCTAGCACGGCACCGCACGGCCACCCCACGGACCCGCATTCTCCTCCGAACCCAAACCCGATCGTGCGTCCCATCCAAATCCCCTCCTCTACCACTGACTTCTAATTTCAGCAGTGCTCGTGAATAATTATATGTATGTATGAGGTATATTTTTTTTATATATATGTTTGCCTATATTATTTCGTATGCAATATGTATATTATTAATTTGGGTCATATATAAAGTTATCTGTTAGTATATTATAAGTTATGCAAAAAAATTTACACTGTTAAGTTACATGCATGCAGTGATATCTATATATAATATAAGACTTATATGCTAGTTTTGATAAAAATGTCAGCAAGGTATTATATGAATATGTTTATTAAGTTTGTTCACATATATTTTCTTTTTAACAGTTCTGTTGTATAGCTTAGTTTTACAAAGTGTTGGTTTACATTTTCTTATTTACGTTATTATACATATATACTTATTAGATTTTAAGTTTGGGCTATTGCTCCTATTCTTTAATATAAAGATAAGTTACTGTAAATCATATGTCAACAGTATATTCGCTTCACAGTATATATATATGTCATATTGTACGTATGCTTTTGTATATTCTTTTATATATGTAATTTATATAAGTTAGTATAATATGTTTGTCATTATATAAATTTATAATATAGTACAATACACACAGTTTTATACGTTAGCTTTATATATGAATTTACTTATAGGTTGTACTGTTTACTTGAATTATAAAATATATTAAGTACTGTTCACTTTATTTTATAGAAGTGAAGAACCATACTGTAAAATATATATTATAATATGCGAGCTTGTTATTGTATGTTCAAACCTTTGTGCATTGCCGCAAACGTACCATGTTGTTCAATGATTAAATATATGGGCTTCATATTCTTATACACCATACATGTTATAATAAAATATATTTTATAAGCATCAATACTTTTGAAACTATACGTATGTAGTGTGCAGTTTATGTGCAGTTGAAAAAAAAAAGTTATATATGTTACCGTACTTATGTATATATAGAGTTTGATTCAATATGTTTGTGTTTTAAAATTTGATATTAGTTTTATAATAGGGATGGATCTTATAGTATAATATATTAAGTTGCATATGTTTGAGTTTGGTTGCATATTTTTTTAAAGTCTGCACACAATGGTATTAGTTATGTATAGAATGTTTTAATGTATATATTACGCATATAGTCGTGCAATCTACTTGTTTATTCTTTTATACTTGAGTTTGATTCTGAATTATATTATATATGTCTTTTATTCAAGACAATGATTCTGAAATGTATAAGTATTTATTAACAAAAGGTGTTTGAAATTTGAATATGTTTTATATATGTAAATATTTATATATAGTATATAAATATAAATCCACTCATGCCAATTATCTTCATCAATCCAATCTGATTTGATTTCGTCAAATTCCTATTTATCAGCTTTGTTCGTCGATTCGAGTTCAATTTTGCTTTGTTTGGAAGTCGTGCTTGCATTCGTAACCAAATCTCAGTGTCTATCATCTCTAGCCTCGAAAGGTGAGCACTCACTCACGATTAACGTTCTTTTATTTATTAGATTTGATTTCAATTGAAACGACAATTGAAATATGCAACTGTTAGTTAATTACACTGTTATATATGCTATTACCTGTATCAGTTCACCTGTGACATCTGACACCATTATCTGTTAGTTATTTATGCGATGATAATACAGTTTGGCTGATAATTGATTGATTTTTGATGTTTATATTGGACGTTAATTTGTTAATGTTAAAATGATAAATGGTATGCAAATTTAAATGGATATAGAATAGTTAAATGTTAAATTTGATTAAATGAAAATTATGACCCCTTTAACTGTTAACTTTATTGACACGTAGGATTTGTTTAATTACACTTTGAACCACTGAATGTAGGTTGTTAAATTGATGATGTATGAAATTGAATTGAATGACAAGTGAAAACCGTAATGTAATAATCTTTAATCTACATGAAATGATAGTGTAGATTCTAGAAATAATTATACTAATTCGTACAAATAACAATGCGAATTAATACGGTTATTTCGGGATTATTTGAATTGATTATTGGATTGTTATTGATTGTTGTTATTGCTTGTTTTTTTACTTTGACACCATCCCAGTTATCACACTGCAAGTTCCCTTTGTATGTTTTGATTTTGAATTGAATTGGAATCGGGTTGAAATGATAAATACCCAAATTGAACTTTGACCTAGGAAAGAAAATTAAATAAAACCCGATTGGTCAATAATTTGATTTAAAAATAAAACGAAGATTTTATTTGAATAAAGAATATGGTTTTGAAATGAGGTTGAAATTTGAATTTTTGATGAAAGGAAAATGTTAATATTTAATAATCTGAAACAAAATATTAACAATGTAATCGATGAAAGAATGTTGTTTAATTTGAGAAATGATTGAATTAAATTTTGAAATGATTTAATAATTAAGTTTGAAATTATAATTAAGTTTGAAATTATTAAACTATGAAATTATTTAATAATTAAGTTTTTGAATTATTTAATAATTAAATAAGATTGAATGATTTAATGATCAAATTGAATTGAATTCCTTAATAAGGAAAATTGAACTTTTGAATAAGTGGATTTTAGTTCGTAAATAATTGAAATTGAGTTTCTTTATTTATTAAGTTTTGGAAAATTATTTAAGTAAGTAAATAAGTGAAATTGATTTTCTTTAACAAGAAATGAAAATGTGATATTTTGGAATTAATGTAAGACTTGAAATGTAAAGAATTTGATTTGATGAATTTAATTTAATTAAATTTGTAAGTTTTGATATAATGAAGTTGAATTTAAATAATGGATTTAATGAATTGGAAATTTAATGGAAATTGTTTTGAATGGCATAGTAACTTAACGAATATTGAATGAAATCGATAAATGATTTTAAATTGATTTGAATGTTAAATAAGATTTAATTTAAATGTTTTCGAAATGAAACTTGTATTTGAACTTGAATCAATATTTGAATTGTTTTAAATAGAAATTGAAATTGAATTATAAGATTTTGAAACGGAAAATTGGAAGTTTTGAAACGAAAATTTGGAAATTGTTTTAGAAAGACAAATGAAATGTTGATTTACGAATTCTATTTGAAATTGAAATTGATTTGGTTTTTGAAATATATAAACGACCAATCGGTGTAATAATTACGAAAGTTATTAAAGAGACCGGGATCGGTAATGGATATACTCTCTATCTGAACCGAAACCACTTTAATAACTAAACGCGGAGTGTTGATCCAGAACGAAGTGGATGGTTTTGATGAACGTGTTGACTGAAGAAAGAGAACGATTTTGGATGACCCTTGACATGACTAAAACAGGAGCCGCGCCGGGCCATTGAGGATCGCCATCTCTTGCGGACACACTTCTTCGATACCATATCTATTACTTTGTGATTCGATTTGGGTGCACCCCTCGATTATGGGAGTGTTGTTCGCGGTGTTGGGGTAGTAGCTGCTATGCCCAACATCAGTCCGGATCAGGCAACTACTAGTATCCTAGTTGGTATCGCCTCATGTACCTTGTCATACTTGTATTCCATTTATGCGTGACCACTACGATTTTGATTTGTACCTTTAGTATATGGATTGCCCTCTGGTGACTTCCGGTTTTGGGGAAACTACGGTCTTGTATATGCTTTTGGGAATAAACAGGTTAAGAGGTGTATGGGCCCTGCTTAACCCTACTTTGATATCTTTATATTACTGATAGACATTATCTACTTAGCGTACATTACTACCTAGTAGATAGTTTAACGGATCCTTAAAGGATGGTTATTCCAAACATCCTTTGAGTTACTTGTATTTCAGTTGCTATTTCACTTGAGTTGGATTTATTAATATAAGAATGTTAATCCTGACTCGAGTGTCTTGTGTTTTTGCTTTACGCTCGGGTCAGACTGAGTGGTTCAGCTTTCGAGACTTACCTTTGGAATTGGAGCTTTGCTTGAAGATCCAGCCATCTATTCTGCTTTCAGTATTCGATGATTCCAGTGATGTATTCTGATTCGTATCTGATGTATCGTATTACTCTTCTGTTGTAAACTCTGATGTATTTTATATATTCATATAGTAGCTTCATGAACTACTATCTCTTTTATTTCCGCTGCACTTATTACTCTGTGTCTATGATCTGTGATTATTTATTTATTGTATATGTTCAGTTCTGCCAAATTTAAATTAACAACGCGGTATTTTGAGCAATTCAACTCCGGCATGTGTGTCTGCCTATGCACTTGGAGGGTGCAGCATGATAGGGGGTTCTCGCATTTGGTTTGGTAGCGAGCGGATGACTCTTACTCCTACATGTCCCTGCGGGGTTGGTGCAGTCGAGAGGCTGGCTGTAAAGGCAGAGCACAGGTACTGCTGTATGCTACGGTGGGCGTTACCCCACTGACGCGGTCCGTTACAGTTGGTATCAGAGCTTTGGTAGCTCTAGGCAAAACTCAACATGTAGGGTAAATGTATTTACAGAATCACTTTCATTTCGAGTTTCAATCTCTTCCGTTTTGATTCAATTCCTTCGAATTTGGAACGTTCCCTGCGGTTTCAAAATTCATTCGTGTCCTTCACTATTCGTTTTCTTTCAATTCTGGAGCACCTCATAACTCCATTTTGAATGATCTCTATAATAACTTGGCGGTCTCGCCAAACTTCGAATGATTTGTAAAGTGGTGAAACTCCTTTACAATTGGCATTGATTTACCGGAGATTTCTGTATCCTCGGTTTACGATGCTATCTATCTCCTGCTATACCTGAATTCTATTTCTTGAGATCGAGTGTTGATTTACCTCAGAATTCAGCATCGATCTTATTCTTGAAGTTACGGACGACCCGGTTAAGGCTGGACGTAAATTAAATAAACTCATTCATCTCCCGATTGTGGTAATTGAATTATCTTATCTTCTATTTCAAACTTATTTTTCGAATCAAAATTTTCTTTGATTTGAGTCCATCAAAAATTTGAATCTCTATCTTTGTTTTGAAATCTATTCTTGTATCGTCGAGCAAAGAAATGTATTTGTAAACTAATATATAAATGTTTTATATATTGTGTTGTTTGAGTTGCTAATGTTGATTTGGGTTTTCGATCGATTCGTCTGATCAACGCTATCGATAGGATTTCCAAAACGCTTGAGCAGAGCAAACTAACACAATATTGTTTTCAAATTTGTTTGACTAAAATTTTCTGGAATTTAATAGGTTAATTAAATTGTTTGTTTGAAATGATAATATTTGATTATCATTTATTGTTCTAAATAAATTTATAAATACGGTTTATAAATTGATTTGGAATTTGAAATGAATTTAATTCAGAAATTTGAGAATTTAGTTTCCGGTGATTTCGAACATTGATTTTATAATTTTAAAGTATATATTATTGGAAGTATTTTCGAATAGAAATCGTTTCCAAAGAATTTTAAATGTTGAAATCAGTGCTCTTCTCTTTGTCGCTGGAAAATAATTTCGGTGATGGCGGCCGCATCATCGACGTTCATTTTCGAGTTTCGAAGTGGAGAAACCATTCTGTAGCTTTGCTACGGTTTTGTTTTGAGAAAAAAATATTTTGATTTGAATTTTTCAGTATATTTTGATTTACATATATATAGGTATCTTATTTAAAAAAAAAATTAATTTGATTCGATATAAATATATTATATATATCTAAATTGTTTAAAGTAAATCGGAAATCTAATTCTTAAATTTTGTTAAAGGATGATTTTAATTATAAATAAAACCAAAAATTTGGAATAAATATTTAAACTTGAATAATTGAAGTGGGAAATTTTTATTTGTATATTGTTCAACTGCATTCTAATACAACTTACCTAAATCATTCAGAAGTTGAATATGTAATTGGATAATATATAATATAAATTGAATTTATAAATAAAATTTGAGTGCTTATAATAAATGTTATACACTGAATTTTGATTATAAAGATGTTAATAGAGTTAGATAAGATAATAAATAAATTCAGTTAATAATGAAATAAATTTGTTTTGAAAGAATTAATAAATTCGTTTGAAAGAATTAATAAATTGAAATTTGATCAACTTATGAAAATACCTTGAATTTAAAAGCAATTAGTAAATGTAAATTAATTTAAATCAGAACTTTTATGGTTTAAATTTATTTATATGGGTTAATATATGTGATTAGATATATTAAGTAGAATAAATTTAACAATAGTTTTGAATAAAGAAGAATTTAAAATTGTTAAAGAAAATATGATTATAATAAAAGACTATTCAAATTTATGATTTTAGAAATTTTAAGTTGAAGAAAATTGGATAATAAGAAATGAATTTAGAAATAGTTGAGATTGACTTTAGTGAAATCAAATAGATTAAATCAATTATTGAACATAAATTAATTTAAATTTGAATTTATATGGTTTAAATTAATTGTTAGTTTGTATTTCAAATCTGTTTTCTTTCTAGTTGTTTCTATTCTTCTACCTCGTTCCTTTTCGGGGACGAAAAGTTTTGAGTGGGGGAGAATGTAACGACCCGTAAATTTCAACTGTTTTAATAACGTAATTAGTTGAAAATTTTGTGAAATTTTAAACGATAAAATTTTGAAATATAAATTTGATATTTGGAATACGTCTAGTTAAACATAGCAACTGGTAAATTTTCGTCCGAAAATATGAAAATTTATTTCGCGCGTAATTTCACTTCAATTTAATCAGTTAAAAAGCGTTGAAAATAAAATGTTTCTGAAACCTAAATATTTTTACATAGAAAAATTCTAAACCATCTTCTGAGCAAGATTTCAGTTTGTCGTTTTTCCAAATTCGGACATCTTTGGCTCCGTCGTTCTTATTTTCTGCAAAATAGCAGTATTCTGGTACCGATGTCGATTTTTATCGGATGATCGTACCACTGATTTCTATATACCGTTTTGATCGTCTCGTCTTGCCGATCGCTGTGGTATATAAGTTGTTTATTTCGGCATCCGGTTCACGACGATATCTGTGAGACGACTAATCGTATCGGTACCCAATTCTAACTTTTGGTTTCCTATTTCTTTTCATATTCCACCGTCTAAATTCCAATAGCCTGATGATTTATTATTCACTGACTTTTACATACTTTGGGTTCAAAAAAATTTGTTGTTTCATTTTCCCAATTCGTACGTTCATTATTTTGTTCTCAAGAAATTTTCCCAAATGCTATATTTTTTCTCTGCCTGTTCATTTCTTTCTTCATCAGCCAAACACTTTTCTCCTCTAATTATCCAAACCCACCTCTGCCATTCCACCCAGCTTCCACCAACAACCGATCGCACCCCTCCCTTACTCCATTTTGAACGCCTGAACCTGTGAATCCTGCTCCACATCAAACCCTACTCAAACAGCCTGACAACCGCATCCCACTGTAAACCGAGCACCTTCCTTTCCCAGCCGAAGGCGAAGGCTATGGCCACACCACCCTCCTCCCTAGCACGGCACCGCACGGCCACCCCACGGACCCGCATTCTCCTCCGAACCCAAACCCGATCGTGCGTCCCATCCAAATCCCCTCCTCTACCACTGACTTCTAATTTCAGCAGTGCTCGTGAATAATTATATGTATGTATGAGGTATATTTTTTTTATATATATGTTTGCCTATATTATTTCGTATGCAATATGTATATTATTAATTTGGGTCATATATAAAGTTATCTGTTAGTATATTATAAGTTATGCAAAAAAATTTACACTGTTAAGTTACATGCATGTAGTGATATCTATATATAATATAAGACTTATATGCTAGTTTTGATAAAAATGTCAGCAAGGTATTATATGAATATGTTTATTAAGTTTGTTCACATATATTTTCTTTTTAACAGTTCTGTTGTATAGCTTAGTTTTACAAAGTGTTGGTTTACATTTTCTTATTTACGTTATTATACATATATACTTATTAGATTTTAAGTTTGGGCTATTGCTCCTATTCTTTAATATAAAGATAAGTTACTGTAAATCATATGTCAACAGTATATTCGCTTCACAGTATATATATATGTCATATTGTACGTATGCTTTTGTATATTCTTATATATATGTAATTTATATAAGTTAGTATAATATGTTTGTCATTATATAAATTTATAATATAGTACAATACACACAGTTTTATACGTTAGCTTTATATATGAATTTACTTATAGGTTGTACTGTTTACTTGAATTATAAAATATATTAAGTACTGTTCACTTTATTTTATAGAAGTGAAGAACCATACTGTAAAATATATATTATAATATGCGAGCTTGTTATTGTATGTTCAAACCTTTCTGCATTGCCGCAAACGTACCATGTTGTTCAATGATTAAATATATGGGCTTCATATTCTTATACACCATACATGTTATAATAAAATATATTTTATAAGCATCAATACTTTTGAAACTATACGTATGTAGTGTGCAGTTTATGTGCAGTTGAAAAAAAAAGTTATATATGTTACCGTACTTATGTATATATAGAGTTTGATTCAATATGTTTGTGTTTTAAAATTTGATATTAGTTTTATAATAGGGATGGATCTTATAGTATAATATATTAAGTTGCATATGTTTGAGTTTGGTTGCATATTTTTTTAAAGTCTGCACACAATGGTATTAGTTATGTATAGAATGTTTTAATGTATATATTACGCATATAGTCGTGCAATCTACTTGTTTATTCTTTTATACTTGAGTTTGATTCTGAATTATATTATATATGTCTTTTATTCAAGACAATGATTCTGAAATGTATAAGTATTTATTAACAAAAGGTGTTTGAAATTTGAATATGTTTTATATATGTAAATATTTATATATAGTATATAAATATAAATCCACTCATGCCAATTATCTTCATCAATCCAATCTGATTTGATTTCGTCAAATTCCTATTTATCAGCTTTGTTCGTCGATTCGAGTTCAATTTTGCTTTGTTTGGAAGTCGTGCTTGCATTCGTAACCAAATCTCAGTGTCTATCATCTCTAGCCTCGAAAGGTGAGCACTCACTCACGATTAACGTTCTTTTATTTATTAGATTTGATTTCAATTGAAACGACAATTGAAATATGCAACTATTAGTTAATTACACTGTTATATATGCTATTACCTGTATCAGTTCACCTGTGACATCTGACACCATTATCTGTTAGTTATTTATGCGATGATAATACAGTTTGGCTGATAATTGATTGATTTTTGATGTTTATATTGGACGTTAATTTGTTAATGTTAAAATGATAAATGGTATGCAAATTTAAATGGATATAGAATAGTTAAATGTTAAATTTGATTAAATGAAAATTATGACCCCTTTAACTGTTAACTTTATTGACACGTAGGATTTGTTTAATTACACTTTGAACCACTGAATGTAGGTTGTTAAATTGATGATGTATGAAATTGAATTGAATGACAAGTGAAAACCGTAATGTAATAATCTTTAATCTACATGAAATGATAGTGTAGATTCTAGAAATAATTATATTAATTCGTACAAATAACAATGCGAATTAATACGGTTATTTCGGGATTATTTGAATTGATTATTGGATTGTTATTGATTGTTGTTATTGCTTGTTTTTTTACTTTGACACCATCCCAGTTATCACACTGCAAGTTCCCTTTGTATGTTTTGATTTTGAATTGAATTGGAATCGGGTTGAAATGATAAATACCCAAATTGAACTTTGACCTAGGAAAGAAAATTAAATAAAACCCGATTGGTCAATAATTTGATTTAAAAATAAAACGAAGATTTTATTTGAATAAAGAATATGGTTTTGAAATGAGGTTGAAATTTGAATTTTTGATGAAAGGAAAATGTTAATATTTAATAATCTGAAACAAAATATTAACAATGTAATCGATGAAAGAATGTTGTTTAATTTGAGAAATGATTGAATTAAATTTTGAAATGATTTAATAATTAAGTTTGAAATTATAATTAAGTTTGAAATTATTAAACTGTGAAATTATTTAATAATTAAGTTTTTGAATTATTTAATAATTAAATAAGATTGAATGATTTAATGATCAAATTGAATTGAATTCCTTAATAAGGAAAATTGAACTTTTGAATAAGTGGATTTTAGTTCGTAAATAATTGAAATTGAGTTTCTTTATTTATTAAGTTTTGGAAAATTATTTAAGTAAGTAAATAAGTGAAATTGATTTTCTTTAACAAGAAATGAAAATGTGATATTTTGGAATTAATGTAAGACTTGAAATGTAAAGAATTTGATTTGATGAATTTAATTAAATTTGTAAGTTTTGATATAATGAAGTTGAATTTAAATAATGGATTTAATGAATTGGAAATTTAATGGAAATTGTTTTGAATGGCATAGTAACTTAACGAATATTGAATGAAATCGATAAATGATTTTAAATTGATTTGAATGTTAAATAAGATTTAATTTAAATGTTTTCGAAATGAAACTTGTATTTGAACTTGAATCAATATTTGAATTGTTTTAAATAGAAATTGAAATTGAATTATAAGATTTTGAAACGGAAAATTGGAAGTTTTGAAACGAAAATTTGGAAATTGTTTTAGAAAGACAAATGAAATGTTGATTTACGAATTCTATTTGAAATTGAAATTGATTTGGTTTTTGAAATATATAAACGACCAATCGGTGTAATAATTACGAAAGTTATTAAAGAGACCGGGATCGGTAATGGATATACTCTCTATCTGAACCGAAACCACTTTAATAACTAAACGCGGAGTGTTGATCCAGAACGAAGTGGATGGTTTTGATGAACGTGTTGACTGAAGAAAGAGAACGATTTTGGATGACCCTTGACATGACTAAAACAGGAGCCGCGCCGGGCCATTGAGGATCGCCATCTCTAGCGGACACACTTCTTCGATACCATATCTATTACTTTGTGATTCGATTTGGGTGCACCCCTCGATTATGGGAGTGTTGTTCGCGGTGTTGGGGTAGTAGCTGCTATGCCCAACATCAGTCCGGATCAGGCAACTACTAGTATCCTAGTTGGTATCGCCTCATGTACCTTGTCATACTTGTATTCCATTTATGCGTGACCACTACGATTTTGATTTGTACCTTTAGTATATGGATTGCCCTCTGGTGACTTCCGGTTTTGGGGAAACTACGGTCTTGTATATGCTTTTGGGAATAAACAGGTTAAGAGGTGTATGGGCCCTGCTTAACCCTACTTTGATATCTTTATATTACTGATAGACATTATCTACTTAGCGTACATTACTACCTAGTAGATAGTTTAACGGATCCTTAAAGGATGGTTATTCCAAACATCCTTTGAGTTACTTGTATTTCAATTGCTATTTCACTTGAGTTGGATTTATTAATATAAGAATGTTAATCCTGACTCGAGTGTCTTGTGTTTTTGCTTTACGCTCGGGTCAGACTGAGTGGTTCAGCTTTCGAGACTTACCTTTGGAATTGGAGCTTTGCTTGAAGATCCAGCCATCTATTCTGCTTTCAGTATTCGATGATTCCAGTGATGTATTCTGATTCGTATCTGATGTATCGTATTACTCTTCTGTTGTAAACTCTGATGTATTTTATATATTCATATAGTAGCTTCATGAACTACTATCTCTTTTATTTCCGCTGCACTTATTACTCTGTGTCTATGATCTGTGATTATTTATTTATTGTATATGTTCAGTTCTGCCAAATTTAAATTAACAACGCGGTATTTTGAGCAATTCAACTCCGGCATGAGTGTCTACCTATACACTTATAATGGATGCGAATGGTCCAAAATTCTGGGTCGTTACAGAACTCCATCTTCGATTTTCATCATCTTTAAGACGTCTCCAATTCAAACACTTATGTCGGCTCGAAGTGGTTTTCGGATTACTCATGCTTATCTGATCCCAATCTCTTCGAGCCAATAATTGATAGTTTCAAAACTGCCTAATATTTGGTAGTTGATTTGTAACACCTCACCTCTATACCCATATTACTAAAGGCAAGAGTATTACTGAATAATAGTATTGAGTAACATAGGGAATAAGGAAACGTGGGTGAAGCACACACATGAATATTCCTTTGGACTAACACTGAATATGTCTGATAATATAAAACTCACTCACCTCAATGTAAACAGTCTCAATGCAAAGCAATAAACATTGTACAGTACCTAAGGATAGAACAATACACAATATAAAATAAATCACAGTGAATATAGAGTCACTAACGCAGCGATGAAAATATAATACATCACATAAGTTTGAGTGAGATACAAAAAGTCAAATTCCCACTACATCTCAATTATATACATAATAGATCCAATATATCTAATCCAACATCATATACATGTACAAGTCTATAACTCGTCATACAGCATAGCGCCAATAAGATAATAATCACAATCACATACATTACACATCATACATCAAACATCCATCGCATACATCATACACAACACACAGCTCACACATCATACATCGCATATCACACACATCGAATACATCATACAACATGCATCAAACATCAATTCATTCATATTTATTTAGCAGTATTAGATTTAATCATTTTATTCTTCATTTTTAATTTCATTACTATTACTGCTATTATATGTGTTGTTAATATTGTTGTTGCAAAGAGACGAGTCTACACCTGATCCTCGGTGCTTCTCAAATGCAAAGGGAGACCCTACCCATAAATATTTTGTGAGCACCCTCGCCAGTCTTTAGTTGCACAAAAAATGCACGTCGCTTCCACGCCTCTTTGTCGCTCGCTCATATTGTCAACCTCCTCATCTTGTCCTGTATTCATTCCGTTGGCATGAGCAGCAAACTGTGATCATGCGATGAGTGGGTCGTCGCCGCAACTACATCGGGAAGTTATACCATAGTCAGTCAAGCTAGAATGGGTGTAACAACCCTGTTGTTAATGACCTAATTAATTACGGTTAATTATGGTTAATTAATATTAATTATGATTTTGTAATATAAATTGTGAAATTAAAATTTGAATTTGTCAAATTGGATTTGTTTTGATTATAAAATATAATAATAGGATAATAACAACAGCTTGTGGGATTTGTAAAATGAAGTTTTATAATTTGATTATTGTTTCACATTCTTAGGTAATCATTGAAATTTTAAATAGAGTTAAATAGATAACTTTGCTTTGATTTGTTGAGATCAATTAATTAGTGTAAGAGATAATTAAAAGCTATGTGTTTGAATTAATTTATTTTATTGGGCTTTAAGAATAACAGGCCCATTAGTAGACCATCACTCCTAAGTTAACCTTATCATATCTGCACAAACTTCCCAGAAACAAAATTTGTTCTCACTCTATTGGATATTTAGAGATAGTCTGACTCGGGTGTTATTTTGCTCGGGTCAGGCTGAGACTTTTTAGGTTATAGGACAAGTTGACCTTTGGATGTTTGGGCTAGCAAGGAGATAAACACTTTTGACTTTTTAGTTTATCTCAATTAGGAAATTTGTGAATATGTTTATAAGATGTACAATTGACATTAGAGAATTGTAAAACTGTATAACGGTCGAGTTTAGTATTTCATTTTGTAAACTAAAAATTTGTATATGTATAAGTTGAGGTTTATTCCGTAGTGATCTGTGACTGTTATTTATATGATATATTGTTCCGATTTTGAGAAATCGATGTGTCTATTACTTTATATTAAGACTTTACACGTCAAATTCAGTTCAGATATTAAGTAAAAAGGTATAAATGACGTGTTAGTGTTAGTATAAAGATATATTCACATTCGATCACTCTTAACAAGCCGTATTCTCCGGATTAGTAGACATCATTACTTGTAATGTTCTTTGCTAAACTGGGTATTGTGGTGGGGTCGTTACAGTTGGTATCAGAGCCATGTCAGAACAATATAGTATATAATATTACAAATTCGAGACCTGGATGACTTAGAGTCATGTCCCATTGGGTGTGTGGTGGATAGTTATATTAATTATCTAATTATGGATAAGGATATAAAATTATTATCGGGATAATCATTTAGGGCGTAAATCAATTAAAAAAAATTTAATAGATAAATTGGAATTTGTGACATTATAATCTTTGGAAAATAGTGAGTAAAATATTTTAGAGTTTTGTAAATTTTGGAATTAAATTAGAACGAATTAAATTAAAGTGAACTATTTTCTTTTAACAAATTTTTTTTTGGGAAATTTGAGTGAATAAGTTTAATATTCAAATGATCTAGGAATAATCAGAGTTGCGCAGCGGAATTTTAGATATTGAATTGTTCCGCTGTAAGTGATTATGTATGTTTTGATTGATTGGTTGATTGGTTGCTAGGAACTGATTACTTAGTTGCATTTATTTAAAACTGGATGCATGGATATTAGTGATAATAAAATGAACGCATCTAAACTTGTGATTATCTATTGCGTTAACTTATCCGGACGTTGTTTAAGAATCCTGATCGATATGTGAGATGCCATATTATCGATAGGGGTTCCTAAACATCGAACGTGGCATTTTGACATAAATAAGAATTGAAACTTGGAAATTTAATTATGGATTTTCTTCAATTATGGAAATTGCGAGGACGCCATTTCTTTAAGGAGGAAGCCTGTAACAACCCTGTTGTTAATGACCTAATTAATTATGGTTAATTAATTTATATTGGGATTTTGTAATATAAATTTTGAAATTAAAATTTGAATTTGTCAAATTGGATTTGTTTTGATTATCAAATATACTAATAGGATAATGACAATAACTTGTGGGATTTGTAAAATGAAGTTTAATAATTTGATTCTTGTTTCACATTCTTAGGTAATCATTGAAATTTTAAAATAGAGTTAAATAGATACTTCGCTTTGATTTGTTGAGATCAATTAATTAGTGTAAGAGATAATTAAAATCTATGTGTTTGAATTAATTTATTTTGTTGGGCTTTATGAATAACAAGCCCATTAGTAGACCATCACTCCTAAGTTAACCTTATCATATCTGTTAGCACCAAAATTGGTCACTAACCTCGTTGAAAAAGATTGTGTAGAGATGTAAGTGATGAAGTTAAATTAAACAAGGAAGAAAATGCTAATTTAAATGCAGAAAGTAAGAACACCGGATTTATAGTGGTTCAGCGTAAATGCCTACGTCCACTTTGAGATTAAACTTTATTGATCTTCCTTATTGTTGATTACAAATACAATTCGTGAATCAAATGCTTGAATGAAGTTGTTAAGTAGAGAAGATGAGTCTCAAAAATGGTAGAGTCTCCCCAGTGTTCTCCCAAAAAAGGATCTTTTTCACTGTGACCCTGCCCCTCTATTTATAGACAAATATGGGCTGGACTTCCCAGGTGGGCTTGGTGGCCGAACAATCTAGCCCAAGTGTAGTGGTCGCTGTATGCCGAACCAAGTAGACCGAACACATTGACGCCGAACCACCTTCTCAATGCCGAACGATACGTTTGATGGGTGGGAAGTGTAGAACAGTTGTCAGTCGAAGCCGAACCTGCCTTCTGGCTGAACGATGCTTCTTAGCCGAACGATCCTTTGGCCGAACGATGCTTCTTAGCCGAACGATCCTTTGGCCGAACGATGCTTCCTAGCCGAACGATCCTTTGGCCGAACGATGCTTCTTAGCCGAACGATCCTTTGGCCGAACGATGCTTCTTAGCCGAACGATCCTTTGGCCGAACGATGCTTCCTAGCTGAACGATCCTTTGGCCGAACGATGCTTCTTAGCCGAACGATCCTTTGGCCGAACGATGCTTCTTAGCCGAACGATGCTTCTTAGCTGAACGATGCTTCTTAGCCGAACGATCCTTTGGCCGAACAATGCTGCCATGTAGAGTAGCTATATACGCCGAACGTCTTCTAACGCCGAGTACCACTGGATGCCGAGTACTACGCCGAGTACTCCTTGATGACGGGTACCACTGGATGCCGAGTACTACGTCGAGTACTATGAGATGCTGAACACTAGTTGACACCGAGTCGTCCTGTACGCCGAGTACTCAGTTGCCTGGTCAAATCTCCAGGAAACACTTGCCCCCCAAAGTGTGTCGTGTGAAGCAACACAACACGCTTTGAATCAGCGAGTATTCCTTGTCTTCAGAAAGAAATCCACCATGTTTCTTGAATAATCATTATCCTCCCAAGGTGTTGTATCCTTCTAAGGTCATCGTGATGCTTGGTCGATTCCCAATATTATAAATCCAGGGTTGTGGTTCATTAGTGGCCATACATGACTGATTCTGCAGAGCTAATAAGCTTCGGCTATCTGATCTAGTCTTTTCTTAATAACCCTTAGTGAGAATTCAATTTCTGTTGATTTCAAGAAGTCGAACTTTTAAGGATGTACACATGCACGTTCGGGTACATGTTCTTGCCATTGGCTCTCGGATGCGTTTTATATGCTCATAAGTCGTCACCAACTCCATCTAGTTTAATTGCAATTCAATCGCGATTCCTTGTTTGTATTTTCTGTCCATTTGCAGTTATAATGGATCATGGAAGGTCATAAGGACAGATGACGTTACGGATAAAGAAGTTGATTATTTTCTTCATCTTGGACATGGTTAGAGTTCTTCATCTGCCCATTTGGTGACGTAATCAACTGCTATGGTGGTGTATTTCGCACCATCTTGAGGATCGACAAGAAGATGATTTCAGTGCCCCCAAGTGGCAAACGGCTATGAACTAGCCATTTGACTAATTTCCGTCGGCGGGGTTCCCGGATTTTTTGCAAACATCTTGCACTCGTCACATTGTCTAGCATGATCAACCGCTTCTGGGTTGATAGTTGGCCAGTAATACCTGTAGCAGAGTATCTTCTTTATCATGGTTTTCCCCCTGATGTTATTACCGCGTTCTTCTTCATAGACTTTGCTCAAGATATCATCATGGGCGATATGCCGAAGCGTGGGGATGGATAAACTCCTTTTGACACACGACTTATTCTTAGATGATTTGGCGTGAAGCTTTGAGGAGGATCTGTCGTTTTCCATTCCTCCATTCAATAAGAATTCTTTATTGTAGATAGCCTTTGATAAGAGTCAACCATGACACCTTTTCATTTTGTTCACTGAGTTCGTGTGTAATGATGTAATACGTGAAGTCGGTTAGTAGCTCTTGGACTTGGCCGAGATAAGGAGCAAGACAATGCCCCCTAGCAAGATCAACTTCCTTAAATTTGTATACTACCAATCAAGAACCACAAAAGATATGTAAAGTTTTCACTTCAAATCCTCTAGCAGATTTGAGGCTGGCAGTCAAGGCTTCATACTAAGCATCGTTGCTTGTTACAGGTAAATCGAGTTTTAGGACGTAGTAGATTGATCGTTCCTCAGGAGTCATTATCATGATTCCTGTTCCATAACACTGATCATTGGGTGCTCCATCCGCATACATTTTCCATCTTATGGTTGGTTCTCTGCTACTCTTTGAATAGTCATCTGAGGTAGTGAATTTGGGTGTGAGGTCTGCTAATTTCCGTCCTTGGATAGCCCTTCGTGGAAAATAAGTGATATTGAATTAGCTTAGTTCGATATTCTATTTAAATAGTCTTTCAGACGTCTCAGGCCATCGTATGCCCTGTCGCAATGGCTGGTGGGCATAGGCGTTGATGGGGTGAGCCTAAAAGTAAGAGTGGAGCTTTCATGAAGAAATCAATAGAGATTGTGCTAGCTTTTGTAGCTTCGGGTTGATATCCAATGCATGGCTCGCGATAGTTAATGAAATCACATATGCATGTCAGAATGGGTCCAAGGGAAGATATCATCATTTATTCAGAAAAATTCAACTAATTCTTTTATCATCACTGCACTGAGCTGTGATCCGATATTCAGCGCCCGGAAAGGGTCGCCATGGCTGGTTGTAATGTCGACCGTCAGATTAGCAGGTGCCATCCCAGATTCTTTGAGTAAAGATGTAACTATCATAACATTCAATGTGAAATATGATTGGGACGGCCAAAGTTGATGGTTACTCTAGTCGAATCCTAGAGTCTTGTCATGAGTTATTGAGCCTAATAGCGAAGGGTTCTGAATGCTTTAATAGATTATCAGCAAATGGCCAAAGATCAGGCTTAAAAGCGCGTTGAAGGAAACGTCGAGTAGGGGCCAGCCTCGAGTTGCGTGCAACTGCATAGCTGGATCTTGCCATGAGTTTGAATTTGCCTGTATAACGCATTTTCTATTCGATGCATTCATGATCCTTCACTCGTCCTTCGGGTTGGAGTGACAGTCAGTTACCCACAAGCTTTGGCATTGATTTAATGATTCTATCTCTGGGCATCCTTTCGGTCGTTGCCTTGAGTAGCTGTAAGCACTATACACAAGTTTTAATACTGAGCTATCGTAGCCAATCTTTGGATGACCATGCGTCTTCTCCCAGTCTCGGGTTGATAAATGTACTACATGGACGGTTGAGTCTCGTCCTAGCTATGTATATGTTTTCACCTAAACTCCAAAGACGTAGAGGTGATTGGTGAAAAGTCGGTTCACATTCATCTTGCTTCTTGCTCGTGCCCCCAGGTCTGGGGCATATACTGATAAGTAGGAAGGCTAACCACGCCCACTTTAGCTTTACTCTCTTTCCCGTTGAATTGTGGGATCATGTCAGTCGATGGGAGACTAGGTCTCGCCTATCTTGGATTTTATCGTGGTTTTTCATTCCAAGAGGAATACTTCGATGCCACGTAAGTTTCAGGGCGTAATTTGGACAGTGGATGGTCATCCACGTCCACTTTGGTTCATGCTCTGTAATCAGATCTCGGGGTAAAGTTGGCTACAAATGCAGTCGGGTTATGCTCATCCAGTTTCATACTCCTCCTGACGAATCGAACGAGGGTGCTGGAGAATTTTTGACCAAGTATTCGTGGTTTACCCTCCTTTCCATACTCTGGGGGTCATAGTTTTTCAAAAAACAAACATCCGAGTCACATTCGTATGTGCTTGGCGCGGATCGGCATTGACCCTTGGTCTGAGGTATGATATAGTAGGTTGCTCGTAGCTTTGGATTCCGTTTCGATTGGTTCTGTATTGAGGCCTCCCTGCAGTCGCTGCCTCAAGTTATAAAGAACGCCATGCTAGAGCTATAGTAAGCTGTCCTATTCGGCTTTTTAGTGTTTTGTACCCCTGCCCCCAGCATTGATTTGGCCAGGTCACTAGTTGGATGGTCGAACTCCATCCTCAGCGTGTTAATAATCCTCCTGTCGATTCCAGGCCGAAGTTTACGGAATAGAAAATGGTCGGAATCCACTCGTCTATTTATCGATGATCATACACCACTCTGCACTCTAGTGACTTAGTGTTATTCTCCCCCCGGTTGACTCGCGCCCAATTTGTGTTCATGCTTCGGTCCATGCTCCGGGGACTTAGAGATTTGTCGAACGGTTTATGCTTTAGTCCACAGTTCGAGACACAGAGATTTTCGTCAACTCGTTTATACTCTAGTTCGCACTCTGGGAACTTAGAGTAATCTGGTCCGCTTCTGGGATTTAGGGATTTTTCTAAAGTTGTCTATAATCTAGTCCATGCTCTGGGGACTGAGAGTACTGTAGTCCGCACTCTGGGGACGTAGAGGTTTTTGAGTCATTTATAATCTAGTCCGCGCTCAGGGACTTAGAGTACTTTAGTCCGCATTCTGTCTCCCATTCCAAAGGGTGAGACCCCCTGGATGGCTGAGAGTCTGCCTAGACCCGGTAGATAATCCTTCTCTTTAAGATTCTCTTTAAGATTTCGAAAGTCGTTATTCTTTATGTAGGACTATTGCATTCTAATGCTTGTTTTCCATGATTTTGTGCAGGCCGTTCTGACCCCGAGCCCACTCCGAGGAGCGATGTCGCCAAGGAAGTGGGGGAGAGAACAAGTGAAGCCACTCACGCAGGGGAGGCTCCTGGTCCAGACGCTCAGGTGATCGGAGCGCTTGATGAAGACAAGTCTGAGACCTTCTCTCCTACCGACGGGGGTTATAAAGTAGAAATTACAGGCGCCTCTGGGCACACATCTGAATTGAGCACGGAGGAGCGGCTCGAGATAGAGAAGGGGGAGACGGTCAAGGTCATAGTAGAGCCCCGAGTTGTGGACTTGGACGATCCTTTGAACAAGCCGTTGAAGGTCATCCTTCCTGGCGGATCCAAGCCCATGGAAGGCCCCCGTACTCCTTCAGTTGCTACCCCTCTATCAAAGAAGAGTACCAAGGGTAAATGCTCTGGAGAGGAGCCATCTGGAAAGAAGTTGAAGAAGCACAAGAAGTGATTACTATCCTCGTTCAACGAGAGTTAGTTTAAGTCATGTAATTATTTTCATCTATTTGCTAGTCCTTGTAAATAGAATGTCGACTCCGAACTTTGGAGGGGTTGTAATAGAAACTCATTTCTGAATAAGGTTTAGTTCTTTTTTTGTCTTACAAAAGACTCTTATTGTTCAGTTTTCTTTGTGATTGTGACTTTAATCCAAGCAGTTGTGAGTAACATAGACTTCTCAGTCCATCTTCATATAACTCGGAAACTCTTCGGGAGTCGTTGAACTTCCATTCTGTGCTTCGAGCACTTAGAAAACTTTCTAGCCCGTATGTTAGGGATTTGACAAATTCAAGTCATCTGTGTCATAGTTCATATTCAGGGAACTTGGAGATCCAATTCTCTTATATTCGAGTCCGCACTCTGGGGAGTTAGAGTACTCCAGTCCGCACTCTGGGGACTTGGAGGTTTAAGTCATTTATACTCTAGTCCGCGCTCTGGGGACTTAGAGTACTCCAGTCCGCATTCTGGGGACTTGGAGGTTTAAGTTGTTTATACTCTAGTCCACGCTCTGGGGACTTAGAGTACTCCAATCCGCACTCTGGGGACTTGGAGGTTTATGTCATTTATACTCTTGTCCGCGCTCTGGGGACTTAGAGGTTTAAGTCATTTATACTCTATTCCACGCTCTTGGGGACTTAGAGGTTTAAGTCATTTATACTCTATTCCACGCTCTGGGGACTTAGAGTACTCCAGTCCGCACTCTGGGGACTTGGAGGTTTAAGTCGTTTATACTCTAGTCCGCGCTCTGGGGACTCAGAGTACTCCAGTCCGCACTCTGGGGACTTGGAGGTTTAAGTCGTTTATACTCTAGTCCACGCTCTGGGGACTTAGAGTACTCCAGTCCGCACTCTGGGGACTTGGAGGTTTATGTCATTTATACTCTAGTCCGCGCTCTGGGGACTTAGAGTACTCCAGTCCGCACTCTGGGGACTTGGAGGTTTAAATCATTTATACTCTAGTCCGCGCTCTGGGGACTTAGAGTACTCCAGTCCGCACTCTGGGGACTTGGAGGTTTAAATCATTTATACTCTAGTCCGCGCTCTGGAGACTTAGAGTACTCCAGTCCGCACTCTGGGGACTTGGAGGTTTAAATCGTTTATACTCTAGTCCGCGCTCTGGGGACTTAGAGTACTCCAGTCCGCACTCTGGGGACTTGGAGGTTTAAGTCGTTTATACTCTAGTCCGCGCTCTGGGGACTCAGAGTACTCCAGTCCGCACTCTGGGGACTTGGAGGTTTAAGTCGTTTATACTCTAGTCCACGCTCTGGGGACTTAGAGTACTCCAGTCCGCACTCTGGGGACTTGGAGGTTTATGTCATTTATACTCTAGTCCGCGCTCTGGGGACTTAGAGTACTCCAGTCCGCACTCTGGGGACTTGGAGGTTTAAATCATTTATACTCTAGTCCGCGCTCTGGGGACTTAGAGTACTCCAGTCCGCACTCTGGGGACTTGGAGGTTTAAATCATTTATACTCTAGTCCGCGCTCTGGAGACTTAGAGTACTCCAGTCCGCACTCTGGGGACTTGGAGGTTTAAATCGTTTATACTCTAGTCCGCGCTCTGGGGACTTAGAGTACTCCAGTCCGCACTCTGGGGACTTGGAGGTTTTAGTCGTTTATACTCTAGTCCACGCTCTGGGGACTTAGAGTACTCCAGTCCGCACTCTGGGGACTTGGAGGTTTAAATCATTTATACTCTAGTCCGCGCTCTGGGGACTTAGAGTACTCCAGTCCGCACTCTGGGGACTTGGAGGTTTTAGTCATTTATACTCTAGTCCGCGCTCTGGGGACTTAGAGTACTCCAGCCGCACTCTGGGGACTTGGAGGTTTTAAATTGTTTATACTCTAGTCCGCGCTCTGGGGACTTAGAGTACTCCAGTCCGCACTCTGGGGACTTGGAGGTTTTAGTCATTTATACTCTAGTCCGCGCTCTGGGGACTTAGAGTACTCCAGTCCGCACTCTGGGGACTTGGAGGTTTTAGTCGTTTATACTCTAGTCCGCGCTCTGGGGACTTAGAATACTCCAGTCCGCACTCTGGGGACTTGGAGGTTTTAGTTGAGAGCAGTTGTATTTCCATTTTTTAATTTGTATTCATCTATTGTATCGAGACTAATGTCGTCGAATGAACAATCGAAACACGTTTGCTCACGGAATGGGATTCTGCCCCCTAGGATGAGGGACGAAATTAGAAAAATGGACGATCGATTCTCGTCCGCTTTGTGATTATAGCTCTTCTAATCAAGTCAAGGAAGGAGGTATATGACAGATGGTTGAATCACATCCATGTTGGGTTAGATAGCCAAATATCTTACAATTTGCTCTGTATCTCCTTCTAGAAAATAAGGATAATAGATTGTTGAGTAGACAAAGTAAGTTGCATATGTTCCAAGGTGCAGTCGTGTCCGTATTTTGACAGCGATGGTTAGTGAGTACGCAGTCTACCATAGCTACTTCAAGTTGGGCTTTCGAACAACCTTTCGTGTTCAGGGTTGGATTTGATGTGTAGATGATCAAATCACGTCCACTTTAGACGGATCCCGGCGTCACTGAGCTTCATGAGGTGTATCTGTATTTTGTCGAACTTTGTTCTATGACTCGATTGGAGTGGATGATCGGGCCATGTTCATTCCAAGCAGTTTAGGTCTCCAAGTCAAATGTGGAGGTTGATGGATGGATGGTCGGCTGTTCGAATCGATCATAAGTTGAGCATACGAACTCGGATCGTCTTGAGACTTGGAACATTGGCTTCCCTGGCTTTGATTGTTATGTCTTGTTAATCGTGGCTCGATCCAGACTCGGACAAAATCCATCGATATCCATAGTGAGCCTTTGTGTAACCGATCTCCAAGACGAACTGTCACTGGTTTCTAATCAAGTTCTTGGTGTCACGGCTTTGCCAAGAGGCGGGATAACATTTGCCCCCCAAAGGACGTCTTGTGTAAACATGACGTGCTTTGAAAAAACCGCAGTCTTTCATGCTGAATATTTCCGTTCAGTTGATTGCTTGACAGTCGTCTCTTAATCGTTTCGTTGCAATCTTCTTTTAGACAAATGTTCAACTAGCATGCTTTGCTTTGGTTCTGCCCCCAGTTTTGGGGATGAGTATGGAGTTGATGTATGTTTATACTCCGTCTCGCACTCTGGAAATACGGAGTTGATTAATGTTTATACTCCGTCTCGCACTCTGGGAGTACGTAGTTAAGCGAATGTTTAAACTCCGTCTCACACTCTGGGAGTACGGAGTTGACTAATGTTTATACTCCGTCTCGCACTCTGGGAGTACGGAGTTGACTAATGTTTATACTCCGTCTCGCACTTTGGGAGTACGGAGTTGATTAATGTTTATACTCCGTCTCACACTCTGGGAGTACGGAGTTAAGTAGATGTTTATAATCCGTCTCACACTCTGGGAGTACGGAGTTAAGCGAAGGATCGTCGTGTATCAACCCATTTTTAGCCTGATGTGATGGCTTGCCCCCGAGCTCGAGTTTCACTTAGTGAGTGGTTGGTCGTATCGCAGCCGCTCTCTACTTGAATAAATTCCACTTGCAGGATGGAATTCAGCTCTCCGTTCATCGTGATGTTGTACATTGTATTTAATCCATAGCCCCAAATCAAAGGCATATGGTTGATGATGAGCAATAGAATTATTCTCGTCCAGATGTAACTCCACACGTCCGATCATGGTCTGCGTAGATTGGTTGGCAACCAAATCTGAGTACCTGGACACCTGCATCGTTTTGAAAGTAGTTTAGTTCAAGCAAGTCGTAGTTCATAGAACAATTGAAATAGAGATGGAAATGGAAATAATTCAAAGAAGATTATGGTAAATCTCATTGATATGTGAAGCAGCGTCGTGTGCTCGCTAATCGACTCCGCCCCTGGCTTCTTTCAAAGGGATGTTGGCCGTCAACCGTCCAATTGATAATCATAGCCCTTTATTAATAGGCATCAGATATTCGCTGCCCGCCATTCTGCTGGACTTGTACATACTATTGAAGCTTTCCTTTCCAGGTCATCTTTTCGATCACACCTCGGAGGTGTTTGTAATCGCTCGTGTTAGGATTAGTGAGCATCTGGGAATATACAACATTCCCCTGATTTTTTTAGACTTTGGTGTACTCTCTCGAGGTTGGTTTCCAGTACCACTTTGAGTCGTGAGTCTTCAAGTAGAGGTTGTCAATTGAATCTTTCAAAGAGCATATGAGCTGAATTCTGAAGTCTTGTTTCGGCTACTGGGATCTACATCCTTAGCCAACGGGCCTTCATTGTTATTTTTCTTAGTCTGCTCCACTCCTCCTCACTTTAGTTCTGATTCATTTTGTAGAAGAAACGATCCATAGTCGTAGGAGGCTCTTTAGCTAACTAGCTGCCAAAATATATCTGGAGGTCGACTTTCCTCAAACGCGATCAGTATGATACCCTTGTTAGTATTTGGAATAAATTGTTTAGAGCATTGGTTTGCTTGGGGTCATTAAATTCGAGGTGCTGGGTCAGCGAAGAATGGTGCTTGGAGTCATCTTGGCGTTTGCTAGAGTCATATCATCTATGTTCTCCAACCTTTGGGAGTACCGTTTGGATAGCGGTTGCTTGTCTGTTCCCTTGATGCCGTTCATAAGCTGCCGCTAGATCCTCTATGCCCTGGTCGATCATGGGATGTCAGGGAAGTGGATAGAATGTTCCTTTACTAAGTTGAGTTTTGAACTCATTATCCGGAGGCACTGCGCTGCGGCTAGGTTCGGGTCGTACCCGAAAAAGTAGTTTTTAATAGATAAATTGGAATTTGTGACATTATAACCTTTGGAAAATAGTGAGTAAAATATTTTAGAGTTTTGTAAATTTTGGAATTAAATTAGAACGAATTAAATTAAAGTGAACTATTTTCTTTTAACAAATTTTTTTTTGGGAAATTTGAGTGAATAAGTTTAATATTCAAATGATCTAGGAATAATCAGAGTTGCGCAGCGGAATTTTAGATATTGAATTGTTCCGCTGTAAGTGATTATGTATGTTTTGATTGATTGGTTGATTGGTTGCTAGGAACTGATTACTTAGTTGCATTTATTTAAAACTGGATGCATGGATATTAGTGATAATAAAATGAACGCATCTAAACTTGTGATTATCTATTGCGTTAACTTATCCGGACGTTGTTTAAGAATCCTGATCGATATGTGAGATGCCATATTATCGATAGGGGTTCCTAAACATCGAACGTGGCATTTTGACATAAATAAGAATTGAAACTTGGAAATTTAATTATGGATTTTCTTCAATTATGGAAATTGCGAGGACGCCATTTCTTTAAGGAGGAAGCCTGTAACAACCCTGTTGTTAATGACCTAATTAATTATGGTTAATTAATTTATATTGGGATTTTGTAATATAAATTGTGAAATTAAAATTTGAATTTGTCAAATTGGATTTGTTTTGATTATCAAATATACTAATAGGATAATGACAATAACTTGTGGGATTTGTAAAATGAAGTTTAATAATTTGATTCTTGTTTCACATTCTTAGGTAATCATTGAAATTTTAAAATAGAGTTAAATAGATACTTCGCTTTGATTTGTTGAGATCAATTAATTAGTGTAAGAGATAATTAAAATCTATGTGTTTGAATTAATTTATTTTGTTGGGCTTTATGAATAACAAGCCCATTAGTAGACCATCACTCCTAAGTTAACCTTATCATATCTGTTAGCACCAAAATTGGTCACTAACCTCGTTGAAAAAGATTGTGTAGAGATGTAAGTGATGAAGTTAAATTAAACAAGGAAGAAAATGCTAATTTAAATGCAGAAAGTAAGAACACCGGATTTATAGTGGTTCAGCGTAAATGCCTACGTCCACTTTGAGATTAAACTTTATTGATCTTCCTTATTGTTGATTACAAATACAATTCGTGAATCAAATGCTTGAATGAAGTTGTTAAGTAGAGAAGATGAGTCTCAAAAATGGCAGAGTCTCCCCAGTGTTCTCCCAAAAAAGGATCTTTTTCACTGTGACCCTGCCCCTCTATTTATAGACAAATATGGGCTGGACTTCCCAGGTGGGCTTGGTGGCCGAACACTCTAGCCCAAGTGTAGTGGTCGCTGTATGCCGAACCAAGTAGACCGAACACATTGACGCCGAACCACCTTCTCAATGCCGAACGGTACGTTTGATGTGTGGGAAGTGTAGAACAGTTGTCAGTCGAAGCCGAACCTGCCTTCTGGCTGAACGATGCTTCTTAGCCGAACGATCCTTTGGCCGAACGATGCTTCTTAGCCGAACGATCCTTTGGCCGAACGATGCTTCCTAGCCGAACGATCCTTTGGCCGAACGATGCTTCTTAGCCGAACGATCCTTTGGCCGAACGATGCTTCTTAGCCGAACGATCCTTTGGCCGAACGATGCTTCCTAGCCGAACGATCCTTTGGCCGAACGATGCTTCTTAGCCGAACGATCCTTTGGCCGAACGATGCTTCTTAGCCGAACGATCCTTTGGCCGAACGATGCTTCTTAGCCGAACGATGCTTCTTAGCCGAACGATGCTTCTTAGCCGAACGATCCTTTGGCCGAACAATGCTGCCATGTAGAGTAGCTATATACGCCGAACGTCTTCTAACGCCGAGTACCACTGGATGCCGAGTACTACGCCGAGTACTCCTTGATGACGGGTACCACTGGATGCCGAGTACTACGTCGAGTACTATGAGATGCTGAACACTAGTTGACACCGAGTCGTCCTGTACGCCGAGTACTCAGTTGCCTGGTCAAATCTCCAGGAAACAATATCTACACAAACTTCCTGAAAACAAAATTTGTTCTCACCCTATTGGATATTTAGAGATAGTTTGACACGGGTGTTATTTTGCTCGGGTCAAGCCGAGATTTTTCAGGTTACAGGACAAGTTGACCTTTGGATGTTTGGGCTAGCAAGGAGATAAACACTTTTGACTTTTTAGTTTATCTAATTTAGGAAATTTGTGAATATGTTTATAAGATGTACAATTGAGATTATAAAATTGTAAAACTGTCTAACAATCGAGTTTAGTATTTCATTTTGTAAACTAAAAATTTGTATATGTATAAGTTGAGGTTTGTTCCGCTATGATCTGTAACTGTTATTTATATGATATATTGTTTTGATTTTGAGAAATCGGTGTGTCTATTACTTTGTATTAATATTGTACCTGTCAAATTCAGTTTAGATATTATGTAAAAAGGTATAAATGATGTGTTAGTGTTAGTATAAAGATATATTCACATTCGATCTCCCTTAACAAGTCGTATTCTCTGGATTAGTAAACAACATTACTTGTAATGTTCTTTGCTAAACTGGGTATCGTGGTGGGGTCGTTACAATGGGGCTAGAAAAAACTTCTGGCTATCACATCCTTGTAAAGGACTTCATACTCCTCGTTCCGCTCAAAAGCAAAGATAATCATATTTTCGCTTTAAAATAAAATAAGTAAGAATATAATTTACCTCACACGTCAAGTCAGAAATCCAAATAATATCGATTAATATTTGTGTATAATATAGACTAATTCACTAATATCCAAGTATTAAATGCTCAGTCTTCAATGGATTATTCAACATTATGTTAGTGTTGAGTAAATAAAAATACCTCACACAGACATCCCATAGCATCCAGTGAAGTACAATTATATACACAACACCCTTAATTAATCAATATTAAATAAATTTCTACCTTGCTTATTAATTCTCTCATTTAATTATTTTATAATTTAATACAATGGGTAATTTTACCTCATCTCCTTTGTAGCAAACAAATTAATAATTATCCATTCACACATCGATTTATCACTCAATTAATATTTAACGAGATGAAGGGTTTGTTTAAATATAGTTCACTTCATTTTCTTCCTTTAATATAACACTTTAATTAATTTAACAAAATTCCACTTTTATTTAATTTCTTCTCTTTTAAAATATTAATTATTGATTTTCACATATAATTTCTAAATCCATATTTCATAATAATTTATTTGGTTTCAAAGAAATCTTTTTAAAACTCATTGATAAATTTTAAATCCTTAAAAATACTTTCACTTCAAATTTCCACTTTAGTAATATAGAAATACTTCAAAGGAACTTATATTCTCAAAATATCTCAAAACACCAAATCCCCAAATATTCTCAATTTAAAATATTTACAAACCCCAAATATACCATTTAGAAATCATTATTTAAATCCTCAATTATATTCAAACACTTCTTGTAAAGCTATTAATCCATCAAAAATAATATATATTATTTCAAAAATTCACTTCTTATTAAATCCGCATAAATGAAAATTACAATTCAATATTTAAAATAAATTGTAACTAAATCACAATGACTTCAAAATGTTGTTTTATAAAATTCGCATCTACTAAATTCAAATTACTCGTTACTTCAAAAATATAGATTTCAAACATCATTTCATAAATATCCTCTAAATTTCTTTATAACCATCAATAGATTAATGAAGATATAAATTTGCAAAATTCCTTATTTTATAAAATTCCAAAATACATCGTTTTCCAAAGTAATTTCTATTTACAAGATTGTCAAAATGATTCCACTTATACGTATATTTTTTCAAAATCATTCATATTTCAAATTTTCCATTAATCCAATAATCTAAATATTAAATAAAACACCATTCCATAATTCACTAATTATTCTCATTGTAATTTATTACTTCAAATATTCTTAAAATAATCCATTTATTTCAAATTTACATCTCTATTTATCCCTTTTCCAAATAATTTAAATTTCATTCAATTATTTGCGAACATCAAATTATTACTCGATAATCATAAATCAACAATCTAGCAACAAATTTCACAACATCAATTAAACCATAACTCACAACACCATACCATCCAATTCAAACGACATCAATCGTCAATCGTCAACAAACAACTAATATCATCCAACAAATCAACCACCCATCCAACCAAAAAATCAAACAAATATATGTGCAATTACGCATCAATTAAAATGAGAAAGACATAATTATAAATGAGATAACTCACCAAAATGAAGCTCAATCAATATAATTTGCACACCAATCACAAGCTATTGCACCACTTTTGACTATCATCACTGTTCTTCGCCAAAACTCAGCAGCCTGCTCCAACACCGGACGCTACACCTCAAGTCCTTCATGAATAAAACCTCATGAGACCTTTCATCATCGTCATAGTAGCTCCACCTCCAACCATCTCAACCACTATTTCACCCAGACCTGATGTTCACCTCCACCGGACATGCATGCAAACTGTTGTCGCACGTAGCCTTAATCACAACCACCTCCTCCTCATCAACCACCAATGATTGGCTTGCATCCCTATCATTGCACCCCTAATTCGCTCCTCTTATGCCCAAAAATCGCGAAATACTGATGTTACTTGACCCCATCTCTCAATCGCATGCCCAACTCACTCCTGCCTCGCCTTCATTTGCAATGCCAGGTCGCCATCGGGCCTCCACTTGCAATCGCACACCACCTCTTCACTCGACGACATTGCAAAGGTTTAGCCGATTCTCGCAATTTTGATTTCCTGTCTCTTTTTTTTAATAAGTCGTCTATTCCAATTTAAGGTTTATGGAAAAAATAAAACAGAAGGGTACGGTTTGTGTGAAGAAGTGCATAGAGGTTTCGAGAAGCATGAAGATAACAGAAACGAGTTTTGGGCTTGAGTTCATTAGACCTGTTTTAATTTAATTTCATTTTCTTCTAATAAGATCTAAATTTGTTTATAATAATTTGCAACCCAATATAAGTTTATTTACATCTCATTCTATAAATTATATTTTGATAATCAGACAATTTTGTTTAATACGATGCCCGCTCGTCTCAATTTAATTCTACATCGTTATGTTATATAATAAATTAATTTTTCAACTATTTCAATCATATAAAAATTAGTTACACTTCAAAATATTTTATATTGATTAAAACATTTTATTCAATTTCAATATATTATCTGAAAAGAATTTATTAATTTAACTTAATTTATTAAATCAAAATATTTTAATAAAATATAATTTAATTAAATAAAAATTTATTTTCAAATTATAATCATCATAATTCAAATTCAAACACTTTACTTTTAATTAATTTATTAATTTATACAATGTAGAAAGTATGGCTTTTATAGACTTCCTCCTTAAGACAATTGTGTCCTCGCAATTTCTTATCGGGAAGTCGTCATACACTACTCATTTCCTAACTTTCTTCATAATCATCGCTCATCTATCAAACTCGACTACTTAATCCTCTACTTTTCTCTTACACCCTAAATCATCTTGTTGTATGTTATGATTTTAAATATATTCAAATTACGACTCTTTATTCTTCGCATACAATAAATTTTATGAAAATATTCTAAGTGTTAGATTTTCCAGAAAATTTGGAGGCATTTCACCATAAGGACAAACTTTGCAGTCCAATTAATTTCTGGGACACACATCTCAAATAATTACTTTCAAGGCCAAAGTCAACAGAATAATTACTTTCGAGGACAAAGTCAGCTGTCCAATTACTTTCAAGGACATAATTTCATAGGTTTTTAGACCCTAGAAACTAAATATTTTGCGTATTGTCCTTAAAAGTAATTATTTTAGTTGTGTGTCCTAGAAATTAATTTCACTTGCTAAAGAGGCCCTTGTGGCTAATTCCCACTTTTGGCAAAGTATCCTTTGTACAGAGAGCGTTTCAAAAAATCAAAATGCAATATAATTACATGATGTACATCTCCGAAGAGGCATCCCAATAAAGGGCATCCCGAAACATGGGAAAACAATATAATATCACTATATATTTTGCTATAACGTAAAAACATACATTTTTTTAGCATTTTAAGCAAATTTCCTTATTATTAAGCGAGAATAAGTGAGTCGACATCACCAATAAATCCAAGCATGCTATACCTATACTTACTCGAACTTGCATATTCATATAAAAAGATAATATGGATAGGGGTTCATTTAATATAAGGTAACACAATATTTAGGTTTTGGCAACATTCCAACAAAATTTTAACCATTAAAAACTCAAAACTAAACAATGAAAACAAAAGATAAATTGTTACATAATGTGTTAACTTTCTAAAAAAACATTTGGATCATAAAAACATCAAGTGCATTATGAGCTATAATGATTTTTGTAAGAGGTTTAAAACTAAAATCACACTACATATGTAGGTCCACCTATAAAACTCACATTTTTTATTATGAAAACTTTAAAATTTAATAAAACATTTCATACAAAACTTGTTCTCTACTGTCTTAGCTTTATAATAAGTATTAGATCATCGAAAACGGATAAGTGGTTTGAAAGTAATGGCTGAAAGAACACAGTACTTTGGTTCAGGAAATTAATGTTAGGCATGAATTTTGATTAATTTTAAAATAAATTTTAACATAAGCGAACTTCAAAATTTCATGAAATACTTCAAACAAAAGTTATTACATAAGTTCTAAGCTTTCCGAATTAGGTAAAATCATCAATATTGGATAAGCCATTTAAATATTATAAGCGAATTAGTTCAGCTCGGTTTTTAGGCAATTTCGCGTTTAAAGACAGCCATACACCTTTTCTTTCATTCATGTCTAACCCAAGCTAAACTTCAAAGTTTTGCATTGCACTTCAAATAATAGTTACTCTCTAATGTCACATGTTTTTAATGAAACTAAAATCATTAAAAGCAGATTATTATTTTGAGATGTATAGTTATAATTGATTGTGGTATTTTAAAATTCTATAAGATAACTTCACCTTCAAAATATTACCAGTTCTATTTATCAAACATTCCTTTAATTTACAAATCTCTTTCGAAAACAATTATATCACTTCTAATGGTATATAAATCATCCTCTTCATTTCAAAATCTTTTTATATTTTAAAACCACTTTTAAAAAAATTTCATTGAATATTTTCAAAATAGTATTTATTTTATTTTTTTGTAAATCAATTTCAATATGTGTTTTTAGTATCAAATATCCAATTTTTTACCACAATGCATCACATTTTAAACAACTTCACAACAAGCATCCAAATCACAAACATCATACAATATAGCAACCATTCAATCATAAAACATTACGACCATACTAATTTCAAATTCAAATATATTTATTTATCTAGCGATAATGCCACGCCATAAATTTCTAGTGGTTTATTTTAGCAATCGGCTGCAGTGTTTGATCAATTGTTCAACATTGCCTTATCATCAACTTCAGTTGTCCGTTAATGCTTGATGGCTGCAATTATTACATCTAATTAAGAAAAATAAATTTTACTAGTTTATCAAAATAATTCATTACCTCACTATACTAACATTCACTCTGATATACACATCTTATATATATATATATATACCCAAGTTAAAATTATTTCTAATACTTTAAAATTTTATACAAATTTTCATATCTCATGTTTACTAAATCACCATCTCAAAAGAATATTTTTCTTATCAAAACAAATCTTTCTTAAATCTTCATATTATTTTCAAATCTCAATTGTTTCTTTAAAATATCGATTTCTTTCCAAAATATTAATTACACTTTTCTTTAAATTATATATTTCTTTTCGAACAATAAATTTTCATTCTCCAAAGATTTTATTCATTTTATAAATACTTCATATCCCTCTAATCTCTACAAAATATTTAATAATTTAATATATACTTCTTCAAAATATTATTTCAAATATTAGTTTATAATATAACTCAGAACACATACCCCTCTTTAAAATAATTTCTCACTCTTCAAAACCTTGTGTCCATAAGTCTCGTTCTAGTGTTTAGGAATCCCTATCGATAATGCTGGCCAGTCGCATCGACCAAAATTCTTAAACACTCAATGGAAAAATTAACACGAAGTCAGCTTTATAAATTCTTTTTAATATTTTCTTGAAAAAGAACTTAATATTTTATAAAACATTCACTAATTTCTAATAAAACTTCTCTCCAACCCATATATACACACTTTATTCCCAAAATGATTTTTAATCAAATATGGCTTGCTTGTATCAAAAGGTTATGAATAATCAATCGAGTACAATAAAAATACTCAACTTACAAAATTCCAAACATCATTAATGACTTATTTTTAAAAATAAACAAGCAACCTTTCATCTTCATATTCATTTCAATTCCATTTTAATTTTTATATAAAGATATACTGACTTATTTTATGTGAAAATAATTCTGATGTCTCTTACAGTAACTTCGCAATAGAAGACACAACCAAATTCATATTATCAAACCTCATATAGGATACAAACTTGAGTGATAGTTTCTACTGAATACCACACTTAAAACGAATCCCTCAAAGTAAACATCATCAATCAATACATCAACACAAAGAAATCAAAACACCAATCATCCAACCAAAACAGTAAAATAATCAAAATACTCGGCAGAATGCAATCTATATACTTCCACTATGCCACTCTGATCACCACTAAATCTTCTCACTCATCACGCCTCATCACAATTTAAAATCGTGAAGCATTCGATAAAAAATTCAAACTGTAGTCTTTTACAGCTTCTCTAACCGAACATCTTCATTCTCACTTCAGAGCCACATAGAATTCTAACATTTACCTTCCTTACTGACACTATTGGATGAACCTCCATCTATTCCTCCACATCTCAAATAGAGATTTACACTCGGTAAAAAGTAGAAATATATAATATAACAAGAAAACTACAAATATGTCCCCAGATGATTACTCTCGTAATCATCGTATACTTCTACTATCAATTAAGTATAAATAATTATCTACCACACATCCATAAGGACAAAGACTCTAATTCTCATCTAAGGCATAGACTCGTTTATCTTATACTTTATTGTTCTAAACCTGCATTGATACTAACAATGTAACACTACCCACCTCTATACCTATATTACTCAAAAGTATTACTGAATACTACTGTCGAGTAACATAGAGAATGAGGCAAAGTGGGTGAAGCACACGTGAATATCCCCTTGGAATAACATTAAATAGGTCTCATAATATTAAAATCACTCTTCTCGATGTAAACAGTCTCAATACAGAGCAATAAACAAGAATGGTGCCTGAGGACAGAAAATACACAATATAAAATAAATCACAGTGAATACAGAGTCATCAACGCAGCGATGAAAATATAACACATCACATAAGTCTGAGTGGGATACAAAAAGTCCAATTCCCACTACATCTCAATTATATACATGATAAATCTAATACATCTAATCCAACATCATATACATACACGAGTCCGAATACACAATATACAATCATCTAGTAATACACCCTCCATTTAAGCCTAATAATTCATCAGGTCATATCATTCCTGAATCTGAAATGCCTCGGACTAACTCGAGTATTATATAAATAATAAATGGGTCAAAGTGCGTCTAAATTCAATGGTAAGAATATAAATGATGTCTCAAGGAATAACATATGCATAGCATAATACATAAATCTAACCAAAGAAATAATAAAATATCTGCAACACATCAAACAACATCCATAACGCATCAAACATCATAATACCCATAAGATAACAATCACAATCACTTGCATCACACATCATACATCAAACATCCATCGCATACATCATACACAACATTCAACTCATACATCACACATCGCATACATCTACACATCACAAACATCATACAACACACATCAAACATCAATTCATTCATATTAACTTAGAAGTATTAGATTTATTCATTTTATTCTTCATTTTTAATTTCATTAGTGCTACTGCTATTATATGTGCTGTTATTCTTGCTGCTGCTAGAACCAATTCTACACCTGAGCCTCGATGCTTCTCAGGTGCAAAGGGAGACCCTACTCGTAAATATTTTGTAAGCGTCATCACCGGTCTTTAGTTGCACAATGAACGCATGATGCTTCCTCACCTCTGTGCATCCTTGCCCCTCGCTCCCATTGTCAACCTCCTCGCCTCATTCTGTATTCGTCCCATTTGCCCATGCAGTAGACTGTGACCATGCGATGATGGGACCATGTAACCACAATCGCATCGGGGAGCGACCCCGCGGTCCTTAAGCTAGGATGGGGCCAGTAGAAACTTCTGGCTATCACATCCCCGTAGGGAACTTTTTGCTCCTCGTTCCACTCAAAAGCGGAGATAACCATATTTCTTCTTTAAATAAAATAAGTAATAGTATAATTTACCTCACATGTCAAGTCTGAAATTGTAGCGACCCTGAATTTCAAACACTTTGTCTTCGAAAATCGAAACTTTTTGAAATATAATTAAGTGTTATAAATATGATTTTGTAACCTTGTTAAACATTATTTAATTAATAAATAATGATGAGAAACTTGTTTTTGAAATTTGTTTACAAAAGTATGTTCTTCGAAGAAAAATCGATAATGTGACCGAAAATTGGCTTATCGATAAACAGCTTTTCGATCGATATAAGTTGTTCGAACTCTTGTCCACTTGTCTAATGATCAAATGAACACATTAGCAACTAATTAACGCACAAACATCTTTATAAAGCTTGGAATGTTCTAGAAGCTTCTATTAGGATAAGAGATATTATCATGAGAGTGGTAAAATGGTAATTAGCATAAAGGAGAAGTGATGGGAGATAAGGTATTTATAGCATGAAAGGGGGGTTAAAGGCAAGCCTAAAGAGCACCATTTTTAGCATATAAGAGGAGGGGCACATCGTTAGTTATCATTCACAAATTCACAAAGCTTGAAGTCATAAAATCCATGCCTTCTTCTTACTCTTATTGGTAATTTCCTAAAGCAAATAATTTGCAAATCAAATCCAAATCAACTCAAACTTGGAGTGAAGCATTGCCACCACATTATAAAACATCCCACATGGTTAGAAGTTTGAAAAGAAAAGCCATACTCCTCCACCATAGGAAGGTCATGAGCTTTGAGGGAGGTTTGGAGGGTAGAAAGCAAGTGAAACAAAGAAAGAAAGGGAAGGAAAGGAGGGTGCTAGCTTGGGTTTGGACTTGGGTTCTTCGATCTTAGTTGTTATGTGACGACCGCTGTAACATCCCGAAAATTTTCGACTTTCGAAAATTCAACATCGATACTCGCTTTATCGACTGCTGAGCCATCGAATGCCGGAAACCCGAAAAGTTATGGTTTAAGAAAGAAGAAAGAGGTAGAAGAAGAAGATAGAAGAAAAAGAAAGAAGAACAACAACAGAACAAGTGCAGAAACAGAAACAGAAAACAATATCAGAATCTTACACATCGCAGCGGAACAATATATAATAGATAATCACTAGTCTTTTAAAACAAAGAACTATATCAGTTTATACATACATCAATCATCAGAGTCAATATACAACTCAGTACAACAATGGACAGCTATATAACTTGTCCTCATACAGAATACACAGCGGAATAAATAATATCAGATACAAATACTACGTCTCGTCATCCAGCTTGCTTCCAAAGCTCCAGAATATCCAGAATATCCTGATAATATAACTTTAGGCTGCCCGTGTGGAAATTGGTGGGCACCCAGAGTTTAGAAAGGAACAATAAACTCCGAGTCAGTCATGGTGACTGGTGTGAGATCGTAAAACAGTTATCTTTCTTTAAAATAAACAACAGAAGAATTTTAAAGTCAATTCGCAATGTTTTTGGAAAATGAAACTACCATAAGACCTCCCGCCACACACACAATGCAAACGCAGACTTGGAGGAGATTTCTTCTTATGATAGTCAAAGATGCTTACTACGCGAAAATCAAATTCTTTTGATTATTATTATTAGTGCATAGTGTAGAAAACATTTCGAAAGTAGAATATTAATCTTAGCCAGCATAGGTACCATTATAGTATGCTTGCTATAGCTGCCATATTAAATGGCAGGTTCTACAACTAAAACCGTACAAGTCACGTATTGTTTCTTTGGATTTCCAACAAATGGTCAGGCTAAGGAACTTCCTTTTCCACGATGGGTACGTCCCTGGAATAGACGACCCGAGAACCTAACCGGATCTCTGCCAACACAAGGCCGGGTTACCTCTGCAAAAATAGGTAACTACTGACACGCGTATGCCATCCCCCGATCGTCACCGATCTTCCCGAGGATCCCCGATTCGCAACAAACCACATAGATAATAATAATGCAGTAACCACAGAGGTTAAGTATCTGGGCTCCATACCATGATACCACCTATATCCAGAAGGAATGACATACACTAAGGGGCGCTACTCCCTAGAACCTTGCCGCATTCGTCCTGTTTCGACCATTTCCGGGGTGTGAGGCTCGACGAAGTCTCGTCCACAAAGCTACGCTTTCTCAAAAAGCCCTGCTTCGGGTCAAACAAAATGATCAACCTATGATCACAAAGATATAAGATCAAACAAATGATCATATCACAAATGATCAAACACTGATCATTTCACAGCAACACTCAGTATGCCACGTTACCAAATTGGGATATATCGCTGATAAATTTCAACTACATAACCTCTGAGCTCGTACGTCTCAGAGAAGGGTGTTAAGCTAAGAGAATAAATTCTCCGCCACCAACAGAAATGTATTTGAAAGAAATCAGCTTTATATCTCAAATTGTAACGTCAGACACACAATCCATACAAGTCTGTTCCGGGATCGAACAGAACCGAAGGCACTTCTCACGAAGCCCTTGCATTTCCGGATAATTTTCAATCACGTCAGGACTTCCCGTCACTAAGGGTGATAAAACCTCTAAATCGAAGATCAGTCGATGTAGAGTAACTCGACGGTAATCCTTCCGTTTTCAAAAATATCCGGTCTTCAACACCGGTCTTCAAATGCAATTCATAACGACGTATCACATATTCGTAATGGGTTATACGACCCCATGGTCCTTTCCCGGCTAACCCGAATAGTGAGCGTTTATTTAAAAATGAGTGTGGCATTCAAATTCATTCAATTCACAACAAATACCTATCTAAAGGTAATTATTGATAGTCGGTTATTTAACTATCAATAAAGATGCGCAACATCATCAGATTCCAAATAATTTTCCAAATTATTTCATCTTCAAAAATATCTTTATTAGATATAATAATTTCCACACTTCAAAAATAAATCAACGTTTATTTTCTTTAAAACGAATTTCCATTTCTTTTATAAATTCCATAGTGAATTTATATTTCAAAAATATCTACTGATATACGATTTTCAAATCGATGTCAATATTCACTTTCGATTTATCTTTACAAAGATAAATCTCAAAATGTTCATTTCATATTGGAAAAGTAATTCCATACTTATTAAATGATAAGTAATTCACAAATCATTTATTTTCAACATTGAAAATATTCGTTATACTTAAATCAAAATTAAGTATACATTTCATTCTTTTAAGGAAATCATTCTCTTTCACAACTTTTATTTGAGTCAAAACGAATGTTGCGTAAAACATCGTTACGACGACTCGAAATCAATAGTGTAGGGATTCGGAATTAAAATAGATATATAAATCCAAATACTATATAAAACATTTTCCTTTTTGAAATCATTTACTATAACAACAGTGTTATAGTCCACCATTTCCTTGTATTTCTCGAAAACGTCTATTTCAACAATAAATGTTGAAATCTATGATTTCGATAGTTCACACGTTTTAAAACACCTTTTAAAACAATTAACTTCACTTCAAATATTACTTTTCCAAAATTATATCCATTTTAATTAACAATATATTCACTGTCCAAAATCGTGAATATACTTCACTAATTACATTTCACTATTTTCTCTTTTAATAACAACTTCGACTTATAAACCTTCTTTTATCAACTTCTATATTTAACTTATCAAAATAAGTGACTTTGAGTTTATAACAACTTTTATAAATTTTAATTCTATTTATAAAAGCTTCAATACCAAATCAATCTCAATATTGATTTCAAATTTTATTTTCAACGTTTGAATAAAATTTCCATATTGATTTCTCAAAAATTCATTTCTAAATATTAAATCAATTACAGATTGATTTCAAATTTTAATTATCACTTACTAAAATAAATTCCTTATTTTTCTCAAATTATTCAATATTCTGTTTTGAAATGGATTCTTCAAATTGAAATCATTTTACATTGATCTCACAACTTATTTCAATTTACCAATTAAATTCCAAACTGAATTTCCAACTTATCTTCTTTTAAATAAATTCCTTTTTAAGAAAATAAGTTTCAATCGTTTCTTTCAATCTATTTAAAAATCCAAATCCAAATTTAAATTAATTTCTTCAATTTAAAATCACTGTTTTATGAAATCCATTTATTTAGCATTTTCACTTTATTCTGGAATTAATTCAATAATACTATAAAAATCAACTTTTATACCTTTAAATTCTTTTCTTCAAATTTTATTCAATTTCTAAAAATCAATTCACTTAAAATTTTCTGCTTGAATTACCAAAAATTCAATTTCGTTTATTTCTGGAATCCAATGATATTAAACATCCATTCAGCTAAATTTTAGCTTTCAACAATTTCCAGACATCAAGTCAATAACATCAATAATCATTTACAGATTATCACATCACAGAAGAAATAAATTCAATCAATGTGAGGGGTCCAGTTGGATCCCTCCAACCTGTTTCCCTGCATCCAAAGGCGTTAGCACAATACCAATTCCGCTCCAGTACGGAATTATCGCGGTATATGGGTTTTTTATAAATCCGCTTACTAACGGCGCAATAGGGTCTCATCCGCTATACGAGGCGGGAAATCATCAATCCAATATATACATATGCCAATATGTATATACTGCTATATATATAGATATATCCTATCATATCTAATATCAACAATCCAATAACAATCATCAATCAATAATAACTGTAAATTCAAATTTCCTTCGAGTGAGAAAATCTCACCTTAGCTTTTTAATTTGCCATCCAATTTCCATTTTGATCATTTCTTCATTGTATTCGACCTTGTATAAACATTTAATACAATTCATCAATATTCGAATCAATCGAACTACTACTTTTTCATTTGAAAATTTAAATTCATCGATGATTTAATTCTAAACCAGTTTCTTTTTAAATAAATCATTTTATCAAATAAATTTTCTAACAAATCTTCTTTTTATATAAACTTCAGCTAATTCAAAATTCCCACTTTTCATATATATACATATACTCAAAAATAATAACAGTTTATATTATTATTTAAAATCCCTATATATATTTTTTTTTATTTAAAAATCAAAACTGCATATACTATATTTTGTTTTTCTCCTGACTATATTAGAAATTTATTGACAGTGTGTTTAAAATCCTAATTACCATTATTCAAATTTTATTTCTTTAACTGATTTACCCTAACCTTGAATTTAAATCAATTAACTACAAATTCAGAAATTTTAAACTAAAGAAATTTCGAAACAATACCCAACCGACTCCAGATCGAACGCGAGCTCCAGGCCATCGCCAGCATCCACGCTACCCACGAAGTCACGAATTGCCGCGCCTACGCGCCTCCGCGAAACCCCCCCATTACTCGACCTCCACGGCGCCGCGATGCCCTAAATCGCCGTCACATCGCGTGCTTGTTGCGAACCTCCTCAGCCTCGCCACTTGCAAGCATCTCAAAGCGTCGCTCCTGACTTCGAGCTTCCCTCTGGCATCGCGACACCACCAAACTCCAAACGCCGCCAGTAGAAGTCCTAAATCGCGAGCGCGAACGCCATAAATCGCGGCTATACCAGATGCATCGCCACTCTCGAGTTCGAATCGAACTCGTTCGTCTTTCCGCCCACGATGCTGCCGAGTCCATGCGAGCATGTCCCTTTTCGTGATTTCGATTTTCGAATGCAGAGAGAAATGGGATAACGGGCTTGGGTTTTGATTTTAAAGAGGGGGAAGTACGTATTTTTTTCTCTCGGCCATTTTAATCTTTCGATTTGAACTTGAAGTTATTTCGATTTCTTTGAACTAGGAAGGGAGAAGTTGCGTGCCATTGTTTTTATTTTGAACGAGATGATTTCTCGCGTGAGCTTTGTAAAGCAATGGGGAGACAAGGGTACGCGAATAACAGAGAGTAGGTCGACGTAAATCAGAGACTAGGGTGGCTGGTGTTGATTAAAAATTTAAATTTTAAATTTAAATTTGAATCTGATTTAATTTCAACGCGTTTATGGGTTGTACGTTCACATAACAGCTCCGATAAATACGAAATTTGAAATCCAGTAATAATTCAATATTACGGACCCAATGGAACTGGTTTCGTCGAATTCCGAGACTGTGCCTCGGACGGCTATTTTTAAATATCGATTCGAACGATAAAATTTTAAACTGAACAAATCAATTCGAAATTAGATTCTGAAGCTTCTGTTATCTTCAGTGATATCAATACGAATTTTAAAAGCTCTTGAAATATTTTTCTTCAACTTTAAATTGAAGATTTAAATTTTTATTCAACTTTCAATTGATTAAATTTTATAATTTAATCGCCAAATTCAAAGTTATATTGAGGATTCAAATTAAATCATCGTTCAAATATTTAAAATTAATTAAATATTCTCAATTTAATTTGTTCGAAATTCAGGGTCGTTACAGACTTCCCCCCTTAAAAGAATTTCATCCTCGAAATTACAAGTTAGGAAAAATGGTCCTTAACTCGTCTACTATTTTTCAACATCCAAATAGTTTTATCAAATTTTCAAAACAAATCTTTCTACTAAAGATTCGTTATCATTCAACTAAAATTTTTTTCCAACTTCAATTCTAAGTTTCAAACAACATTGTTTAACTTCTAAATTCAAATTCGAGTTTAAATTCAAATTTAAATTTTCAGAATTTTCTCAAAAATTTTCTAACACTCGGGATTTTCGAAAAATTTCGCCAGCGTCTCCTTTGCGCGGCTAATACGGCACTACTACAAAACGTCCCTACGGACTCTCAGATTTCAAAAAGAAAAAGAAAAAGCCAAGCGGCTAGAGAGAAATCATCAAAAACTCATATTAAACTCAAATACATACCTTTTTCGAGCAATTCAAATTCTCTTCTAAATTAAAATCCCAATTCCTTTACACCTGTATATCTGCTAGCCATTATATCTAGTTACAGTATTCAAACCAATTTGCAAATTCTATTACAAAATTTTCAATATAAACTACTTACACATTTTTATTTAACTTACTATTGAAGTTACATATCTATTCTCATTCAATTTTACATTTCAATTCTCATTCGAATTCAATTCACAATTTCAATTTCAAAATGAATTTTAACATTCAATTTCATTTTCTGGCACTTGCAATCGCAATTTATTCATTCATTCACTAATTCATTCGTTTTTCAATTTGAATTTCATTCTAATCAAATTTCAATATTCTATAAGTTATCAACTTATTAATATTTCGTAAGTATTTGAAATAGAATTCCAGAGTCGTTTCCACTTTTTCAAAACCATTTGAAAACAATTCAAATTCCATTTGAATTTCCAAACAAAAACCCAAATTTTCAAACAACTCCTATTTAAAACAATTTGACAGCAATTTCTCTTTTGGAAACCCGAAAATGAATTCTAATGATGTGGCCACCATCATCAGGATTATTTTCCAGCGACCGAAAAGAGTTTAGAGCTTTTCATCTCTTCCAAAATACTTTTCAAATTCTTTGAAATCCATTTTCAAACCAAAAAGGAATTTAAACTTTCCAAATCTCCAAAATTTTCAAATTCTTTTCAAAACATTTCCAAATACTTCTCTGGAATTCCGTTTTAGATTATAAGTCACATTTAAAATTTATATTCTCAAATTTCATTTGTATGTGAATTTATTTCTTAACTTTGGAATTACGATTCCAATTTCTTATTCATTTTCAGTGATGATAATTTACTATTATTACTTCCTAACATCCAGGCAACCATATATTATAGTAATTCATAGAAAATCATTTCTTTTCTATACAAAAATAGTTTTGGGCAAAATTATTTCATTTACCCTATTTTAAACAATACTGTGCCGAATTGTTCTATTTAAGTGTTTAGAAACCCCTTCGATACAGTTTTGCAAGACTGTGCCGACGAAGGTTCATATACCACTCAATAAACCAATCATCACAATACAAAACAATTTTATATCAACTAACAAATACGCGCTCATATCTATTATTACACTCAAACTCATTCTAAAGTACTGCTGACTCTATCTCTAATGAGTAACACCCAACAGAGCAGGGTTGTCGCTTAACCATATGCTCTGATACCAAATGTAACATCCCAAAAATTTTCGACTTTCGAAAATTCAACATCGATACTCGCTTTATCGACTGCTGAGCCATCGAATGCCGGAAACCCGAAAAGTTATGGTTTAAGAAAGAAGAAAGAGGTAGAAGAAGAAGATAGAAGAAAAAGAAAGAAGAACAACAACAGAACAAGTGCAGAAACAGAAACAGAAAACAATATCAGAATCTTACACATCGCAGCGGAACAATATATAATAGATAATCACTAGTCTTTTAAAACAAAGAACTATATCAGTTTATACATACATCAATCATCAGAGTCAATATACAACTCAGTACAACAATGGACAGTTATATAACTTGTCCTCATACAGAATACACAGCGGAATAAATAATATCAGATACAAATACTACGTCTCGTCATCCAGCTTGCTTCCAAAGCTCCAGAATATCCAGAATATCCTGATAATATAACTCTAGGCTGCCCGTGTGGAAATTGGTGGGCACCCAGAGTTTAGAAGGGAACAATAAACTCCGAGTCAGTCATGGTGACTGGTGTGAGATCGTAAAACAGTTATCTTTCTTTAAAATAAACAACAGAAGAATTTTAAAGTCAATTCGCAATGTTTTTGGAAAATGAAACTACCATAAGACCTCCCGCCACACACACAATGCAAACGCAGACTTGGAGGAGATTTCTTCTTATGATAGTCAAAGATGCTTACTACGCGAAAATCAAATTCTTTTGATTATTATTATTAGTGCATAGTGTAGAAAACATTTCGAAAGTAGAATATTAATCTTAGCCAGCATAGGTACCATTATAGTATGCTTGCTATAGCTGCCATATTAAATGGCAGGTTCTACAACTAAAACCGTACAAGTCACGTATTGTTTCTTTGGATTTCCAACAAATGGTCAGGCTAAGGAACTTCCTTTTCCACGATGGGTACGTCCCTGGAATAGACGACCCGAGAACCTAACCGGATCTCTGCCAACACAAGGCCGGGTTACCTCTGCAAAAATAGGTAACTACTGACACGCGTATGCCATCCCCCGATCGTCACCGATCTTCCCGAGGATCCCCGATTCGCAACAAACCACATAGATAATAATAATGCAGTAACCACAGAGGTTAAGTATCTGGGCTCCATACCATGATACCACCTTTATCCAGAAGGAATGACATACACTAAGGGGCGCTACTCCCTAGAACCTTGCCGCATTCGTCCTGTTTCGACCATTTCCGGGGTGTGAGGCTCGACGAAGTCTCGTCCACAAAGCTACGCTTTCTCAAAAAGCCCTGCTTCGGGTCAAACAAAATGATCAACCTATGATCACAAAGATATAAGATCAAACAAATGATCATATCACAAATGATCAAACACTGATCATTTCACAGCAACACTCAGTATGCCACGTTACCAAATTGGGATATATCGCTGATAAATTTCAACTACATAACCTCTGAGCTCGTACGTCTCAGAGAAGGGTGTTAAGCTAAGAGAATAAATTCTCCGCCACCAACAGAAATGTATTTGAAAGAAATCAGCTTTATATCTCAAATTGTAACGTCAGACACACAATCCATACAAGTCTGTTCCGGGATCGAACAGAACCGAAGGCACTTCTCACGAAGCCCTTGCATTTCCGGATAATTTTCAATCACGTCAGGACTTCCCGTCACTAAGGGTGATAAAACCTCTAAATCGAAGATCAGTCGATGTAGAGTAACTCGACGGTAATCCTTCCGTTTTCAAAAATATCCGGTCTTCAACACCGGTCTTCAAATGCAATTCATAACGACGTATCACATATTCGGAATGGGTTATACGACCCCATGGTCCTTTCCCGGCTAACCCGAATAGTGAGCGTTTATTTAAAAATGAGTGTGGCATTCAAATTCATTCAATTCACAACAAATACCTATCTAAAGGTAATTATTGATAGTCGGTTATTTAACTATCAATAAAGATGCGCAACATCATCAGATTCCAAATAATTTTCCAAATTATTTCATCTTCAAAAATATCTTTATTAGATATAATAATTTCCACACTTCAAAAATAAATCAACGTTTATTTTCTTTAAAACGAATTTCCATTTCTTTTATAAATTCCATAGTGAATTTATATTTCAAAAATATCTACTGATATACGATTTTCAAATCGATGTCAATATTCACTTTCGATTTATCTTTACAAAGATAAATCTCAAAATGTTCATTTCATATTGGAAAAGTAATTCCATACTTATTAAATGATAAGTAATTCACAAATCATTTATTTTCAACATTGAAAATATTCGTTATACTTAAATCAAAATTAAGTATACATTTCATTCTTTTAAGGAAATCATTCTCTTTCACAACTTTTATTTGAGTCAAAACGAATGTTGCGTAAAACATCGTTACGACGACTCGAAATCAATAGTGTAGGGATTCAGAATTAAAATAGATATATAAATCCAAATACTATATAAAACATTTTCCGTTTTGAAATCATTTACTATAACAACAGTGTTATAGTCCACCATTTCCTTGTATTTCTCGAAAACGTCTATTTCAACAATAAATGTTGAAATCTATGATTTCGATAGTTCACACGTTTTAAAACACCTTTTAAAACAATTAACTTCACTTCAAATATTACTTTTCCAAAATTATATCCATTTTAATTAACAATATATTCACTGTCCAAAATCGTGAATATACTTCACTAATTACATTTCACTATTTTCTCTTTTAATAACAACTTCGACTTATAAACCTTCTTTTATCAACTTCTATATTTAACTTATCAAAATAAGTGACTTTGGGTTTATAACAACTTTTATAAATTTTAATTCTATTTATAAAAGCTTCAATACCAAATCAATCTCAATATTGATTTCAAATTTTATTTTCAACGTTTGAATAAAATTTCCATATTGATTTCTCAAAAATTCATTTCTAAATATTAAATCAATTACAGATTGATTTCAAATTTTAATTATCACTTACTAAAATAAATTCCTTATTTTTCTCAAATTATTCAATATTCTGTTTTGAAATGGATTCTTCAAATTGAAATCATTTTACATTGATCTCACAACTTATTTCAATTTACCAATTAAATTCCAAACTGAATTTCCAACTTATCTTCTTTTAAATAAATTCCTTTTTAAGAAAATAAGTTTCAATCGTTTCTTTCAATCTATTTAAAAATCCAAATCCAAATTTAAATTAATTTCTTCAATTTAAAATCACTGTTTTATGAAATCCATTTATTTAGCATTTTCACTTTATTCTGGAATTAATTCGATAATACTATAAAAATCAACTTTTATACCTTTAAATTCTTTTCTTCAAATTTTATTCAATTTCTAAAAATCAATTCACTTAAAATTTTCTGCTTGAATTACCAAAAATTCAATTTCGTTTATTTCTGGAATCCAATGATATTAAACATCCATTCAGCTAAATTTTAGCTTTCAACAACTTCCAGACATCAAGTCAATAACATCAATAATCATTTACAGATTATCACATCACAGAAGAAATAAATTCAATCAATGTGAGGGGTCCAGTTGGATCCCTCCAACCTGTTTCCCTGCATCCAAAGGCGTTAGCACAATACCAATTCCGCTCCAGTACGGAATTATCGCGGTATATGGGTTTTTTATAAATCCGCTTACTAACGGCGCAATAGGGTCTCATCCGCTATACGAGGCGGGAAATCATCAATCCAATATATACATATGCCAATATGTATATACTGCTATATATATAGATATATCCTATCATATCTAATATCAACAATCCAATAACAATCATCAATCAATAATAACTGTAAATTCAAATTTCCTTCGAGTGAGAAAATCTCACCTTAGCTTTTTAATTTGCCATCCAATTTCCATTTTGATCATTTCTTCATTGTATTCGACCTTGCATAAACATTTAATACAATTCATCAATATTCGAATCAATCGAACTACTACTTTTTCATTTGAAAATTTAAATTCATCGATGATTTAATTCTAAACCAGTTTCTTTTTAAATAAATCATTTTATCAAATAAATTTTCTAACAAATCTTCTTTTTATATAAACTTCAGCTAATTCAAAATTCCCACTTTTCATATATATACATATACTCAAAAATAATAACAGTTTATATTATTATTTAAAATCCCTATATTTTTTTTTTATTTAAAAATCAAAACTGCATATACTATATTTTGTTTTTCTCCTGACTATATTAGAAATTTATTGACAGTGTGTTTAAAATCCTAATTACCATTATTCAAATTTTATTTCTTTAACTGATTTACCCTAACCTTGAATTTAAATCAATTAACTACAAATTCAGAAATTTTAAACTAAAGAAATTTCGAAACAATACCCAACTGACTCCAGATCGAACGCGAGCTCCAGGCCATCGCCAGCATCCACGCTACCCACGAAGTCACGAATTGCCGCGCCTACGCGCCTCCGCGAAACCCCCCCATTACTCGACCTCCACGGCGCCGCGATGCCCTAAATCGCCGTCACATCGCGTGCTTGTTGCGAACCTCCTCAGCCTCGCCACTTGCAAGCATCTCGAAGCGTCGCTCCTGACTTCGAGCTTCCCTCTGGCATCGCGACACCACCAAACTCCAAACGCCGCCAGCAGAAGTCCTAAATCGCGAGCGCGAACGCCATAAATCGCGGCTATACCAGATGCATCGCCACTCTCGAGTTCGAATCGAACTCGTTCGTCTTTCCGCCCACGATGCTGCCGAGTCCATGCGAGCATGTCCCTTTTCGTGATTTCGATTTTCGAATGCAGAGAGAAATGGGATAACGGGCTTGGGTTTTGATTTTAAAGAGGGGGAAGTACGTATTTTTTTTCTCTCGGCCATTTTAATCTTTCGATTTGAACTTGAAGTTATTTCGATTTCTTTGAACTAGGAAGGGAGAAGTTGCGTGCCATTGTTTTTATTTTGAACGAGATGATTTCTCGCGTGAGGTTTGTAAAGCAATGGGGAGACAAGGGTACGCGAATAACAGAGAGTAGGTCGACGTAAATCAGAGACTAGGGTGGCTGGTGTTGATTAAAAATTTAAATTTTAAATTTAAATTTGAATCTGATTTAATTTCAACGCGTTTATGGGTTGTACGTTCACATAACAGCTCCGATAAATACGAAATTTGAAATCCAGTAATAATTCAATATTACGGACCCAATGGAACTGGTTTCGTCGAATTCCGAGACTGTGCCTCGGACGGCTATTTTTAAATATCGATTCGAACGATAAAATTTTAAACTGAACAAATCAATTCGAAATTAGATTCTGAAGCTTCTGTTATCTTCAGTGATATCAATACGAATTTTAAAAGCTCTTGAAATATTTTTCTTCAACTTTAAATTGAAGATTTAAATTTTTATTCAACTTTCAATTGATTAAATTTTATAATTTAATCGCCAAATTCAAAGTTATATTGAGGATTCAAATTAAATCATCGTTCAAATATTTAAAATTAATTAAATATTCTCAATTTAATTTGTTCGAAATTCAGGGTCGTTACAACCGCCCATGACCCCTGCACTGAACCTAGAGAAAGTGCGCTGTAAAGTGTGCCAGGCGACCATGGACGATTGTCAGGGTAAATTAAAACAGCAGAATCTATCGTATTACTCACAGCGCATGGACAAAATACAATAGAATATATATAGTGGAGCTTCACAGAAATAGAATCTCATCAATAAAACTTCAGTTGAGTACAACATCTGAATAGTCAAAACATCAAGCCTCACTACATATCACTCAAAGAATTATACAAAACAGCGGAACATCCAGTACGTATAGTAAGAAGATAATATGCAAGCCTCCAGCTTGTCTTCGACATCAGCATCGTAGGAAGCAAGAACAGCACCTGTCACCTGCTACCTAGTCTGCCCGTCCCAAAATGGACGAACAGCCCAAGGCAATAAGAGTTAAAACATAAAGCCTTGAGTCAGACAACAGTTGTAACATCCCATAATTTTGAGTACGGGATTTGTGAGCATTTAATTCATTTTAAATGTTTAATATGGGTTTAAGATTCATTTTGAACCAAAAAGAATTGGTTTAAACTAAAATAACAAGTGATAATTTCTAATGTGGAGATTTAATCTGAGATTGGATAATAAATAATTAAATATTCGGGATTGGGATAAAAAGGTGGATTTGGGTGTAAATAGTAATAAAATGATATTTAAATGTATTTTTAGGTTCGAATGGTTATAAATAATATTATGGGATTTTTAGATGAATTTAAAAGTCGATAAATTATTATTTGGGATTTTATATTAATTTAAAAATGAATTTAATATTATTAAAATGCAATACAATCAGATTTTGATCTGGATTGAACCAGAATGATTTTAAATGTGGTTATAAATTTTATATGATTTATTGTTAAGTTATTAAAATTTTAAAAATGAAATTTTAAGCGTTCCTGATAATTTCAGAAGATCGCCTGGTTTAATAGACGAGTTAAATTAGCCTTTCGGGGCGCAGTCTCGGAATTTGACGAAACCAATTCCATTGGGTCCGTAATAGTTAGTTATTATCGGATTTCAATTTTCGTAGTGATCGGAGTTGTCGTTTGACCGTGGCAGCTCGAAACGCATCGAAATCGATTTAACCGATTTAATTTTAAATTGATCGTTTAATTCCGTATCTCGCTCATACGATCAAATTAGCTTACGAAACCTGTTCCATTGTGTTTGGAACGCGGGAAAACCCTATGATAGCCTGTCGGAACGTGAGAATTGGAGGTCGTTTGCATTAACGGTTAAATTGAAATATTTTATTAATTAAATAATATTAATTTATATATATATATTAACATTTTTCTCTAAACCCTAGTTACATTTGCCGGCCGCCACTTTTGCATTTAATGGCCGGAAATCAACGATTTTCTCCTCCAAATCGCGATCAATCCACTCAATAATCCCAGAAACTTCCAACTGGAGATTCGAAGGGATCGACGCGAGCTACACATCCAACGGCTGGAATCTCGATCGAGTCGACGTGGAGGCTGGGATTTGCGTGTATAGAGCCACCGTTCGTGCGTTGTTTCTGGGCTGGGGGGAACCACCGGGCGCTGCCGCGTTTGGGCCGGAGGTGTAGGGGATGGAGGCGCATGTTGTGGTGGTCTTTGATCTTCGGCTAGGGCTTCGTGGAGGGGGGCGATTTTGGTTGTTCATCGGCCGAGATGGGTTTCGCGTATCCTGTACGTGAGCACGAGAGAAGAGAGGGAGAAGAAGCGGGCTCGTTCGTGATGAAGGGCTGAGATTTGGAGTTAGTATAGTTTTAAAATAAAAGGGATATTTGTTTTTAAATTTATTTCAAAACTTTAGAGAATCGTAATGAGTTCTTACGTTGTTAGATTGCAACGAATTTGGTAGCGTTGGAATCGTAGAGACGAGCACTACGAGATGGTGCAGATCCGGAGTCATTCCGGGCAAGTAGAAATTTGGGTTAAATCGGACATCGTTCGGTTTAATTTAAATTTCGAACGCTCGCCGAAACTCAAGGTGAGTTATTCTCACTCACATCTGGATGCTAGACATTATAAATAATTGATATTTAAATATCTGTGTGGTTGATTGTCTATATTTGTGTTTATCTGTCTGGATTGATATTTATATTGTGATGTGCTAACATTTGTGATGCAGGAAGAAACAGGTTGGAGGGATCCAACTGGATTCCTCACAATGTAGCAATTATTTTATAATCGATAGTGATACCTGTTTATATGCTGTGATTGATAAATCTGGAAATTTAATTGTTCTGTGACATTGTGGTATAAATTGTAATCACAGAATTTAATTATAAATGGATAAATTGTGTTTTTACGAAATAAAATGAATTGTTAAATTTATAATTTCAAAGAATAAAATTTGAAATCGGATTTGAAAAGAAAAATGTAAATTGGGTCAAATTGGGATTTTTGAATATAATGGGAAGTTTATAAAATGGGTAAATGGAAAGTATAGTTTTTGGAGATTAAATTTATGAAATTATAAATTGTTTAAAATAACGATGTTTATTTTAATAATGACTAATGTTACCCGGGAATTAAAAATATGTTAAAATGGAGTTTCCAACTATTAATTAACAAGTTCAAATGAAAAATAGAATGTGTTGAAATGCCGTATTTCATTGGAATTTAATTAAGTGAATTGGAAATTTGGCTTCCATTGAAAATTCACCAAAATGTTTATTTAAAAATGTTTAAACTATATTTAAAAATGAATTTCCGGAAATGAAAAATTGTGATTTAACTTCGGAGGAAGTTATAGTTAAGTATGGAATTGGAAATTTATGTTGAAATCATAAATTGACTTGAAATAAATCAGTGGATTTATATGAAGAGTACTTTGGAATGTTTTGAAACGGGAAAGTGTTTCCCTGGGAAACCAAGTAAATGTTTTACAAAAGATTTTATTTAACTAAGGTTAAGTTTTAAATCGTTTTAAAAGTATTTTTAAGAAATCGTTATTTTTAAAGAAATAAATTAATAATTTTAATACCGTAAATAATTTGGGAGTATATTATTAATTATTTTTACAAATGGATTTATTTAAAAGTTGGTTTTAGCTTAAGTTGTTAAAATTAGCATTTTTTCTTCTTACAACGCTATTTTAAATTTAGTTAAACTAAAACCCTTATTTTTAAATCAAAGTTTATGTGATAATAACTAGTTTTCTTCACATATTTTAAATTTATATTTTGAGTAAATAAGTAGAAGTAACTTACATATTTTAAAGTATATTTCAGTATAAGTATTTTAATTGTTTTTAAAACGGAATGTTTAAGCTTGGTTTTTCCAATGGGAAATAATGGTAAAATGGTTTACCGTGTTAAGGAAGAAATTTGGGAATTCGTTTCAAAATGAGTTTTGAAATGTGAAAATATATCTTTTAATGATATTAAAGGGAAAGAATAAATAATATGGGAATTATTTATTGTGTGATGGATGCTTATGGATGCTTGTGAATGTGAATTGATAGTTAAATCACCGACTATCAATATTGGCCAAAAGCGCTGATCGTTTCGAAGAGACCGGGATTGAGATTTATTTCTCAAAAACCACTTCGATCCGGTTTGTACGTTTCGTGTAACGTGTTTGGAGTCGAAGATGGAGCAGTGAAGTGCAAGGGCTAGTCGCTACTAATCCTGAGGATATTTCCAAAATGGATGTAGTAGGAGTAGTGCCTTCGGTTCCGTTCGGACCCGGGACGGACTTGTATGGACGAATGCTTTCGTGACATCGTCAGGTGGACGATGGGCATTCAAAGTGAAATGTTCTGTAAAGGTAACGCTAAGCCTCAAGCCTCATCAACCGGGAATGACTGAAAATCAGGGGTTATGCAGCAAGGCTTCGTGGGTAACCCCCACTTGAGAGTAAGGTCATCCCTGTCTAGATGTCCCTTTTATTTCGGCTTAGTGGTGCGGTTGCTGATCACAACCGTGGGGTGATTTTACTTGGAATTATCCAGTAAGGGATGATTCCGGTCTTGTGTTGCAGGGGAGCGGGCGTACTCCTCGGTACTGTGATCTAGGCCATGTACTGTGACAGGTGGTACCCCAGTGCCTAGTCATTCGTTGGAAATCCATTTTCCCTACCTTGTACGGTATTTGTTTGTATACCTAGTATGCTGGAATTTAATCATGTAACAATTTCAGCTATTTGAATAAGTATTTGTATCTAGACACTATTATAATATCAGAGGATTTTTATAAAAAGTGCTTTAGCTATCGTAAGGTAAAAACCCGACATGTTTATTTGTGGCGTGGTCTTACGAGATGCTTTTGTTTCAAAGGATTTTTGAACTTTAATAATCAGCTTGGATGTATTTATGATGCGCTGGTATTCCAGACTGAATCGGGTGTTATTTTATTATAATGCTCGGGTCAGACCGAGTATATTACAGGATAGGTTGCTATGGAGCAGAAGAGGAGCTGGAGTCGAGGCGTATTATTCGTACTTGTTTATATTCCGCTGCTATGATTGTTGTTAGTCATGTATCTCATTATGGTTGGTTGTATTGATATACTATGATGATGATGTATTGTATATAAACAGATATAGTTTTGATTTGTGTAAAGTTCTGTTCTATATATTATATTTTATCCACTGCGATTGTGAGATTCTGATTTGGTTGGTTCTTTCTTCTTCTATCTACTTTCTTATTCTTTTACAATCTGTCTTTTCCAGCATTCGATCGTCGGCATATTATACTGTTGAGTATTTTGTGTCGATTTCCGAGGTTCGAGAAGGGCGGGTCGTCACACTTGGTATCAGAGCTTAGGTTGGCGACAACCTAGGCTTTGGTGGGGAAATTTACTCATTTTAAATAGAGTCAGAAGTACTCTATGATGAGTTGAGTGTAATAATAGCTATGAGAGCGTACTTGTTAGTGGGTATAAAATTGTTTTTGTACTGTGTTGACTTATCGGTTGAGTGTTTATGAATTCTGGTCGGTGCGGGAAGTACAACCGTATCGATAGGGATTTCTAAACTCTTAAACAAGATAAACCGACATAGTATTGTTTTTAAAGTGGGTAAATGAAATAATTTTACCCAAAATTATATTTTGATATAAAGAAATAAGTTTTCTAAATTATATATATTGGATGTTTGTTTGGTTGTTTCTTCTATAATTGAATAAGAAATTAAAATATGATCTAAAATTTGAAATGATATATATAAGCAAATAAGAATTTAAAATATTAAAATGGTTTATAACTAAACAGAATTAACTGAATATGTTTAAGTAAGAAGATGTATAATTAAAATTTGATTTAAACCAGAATTTTGATTCCGGAAATTTTGGGAAGGGTTTAAAATTGAATTTGATTGAAATTTTGGGAATGTTGAAATGTTTTCCAAAAGTTTTGAAGTCAGTGATGGAGTATATTTTGGAAAATATTTTTGAATAGAAATTGTTTTGAGGTGGATTTTGGAAGTGGAAAGCATTGAACTCACTTCAGTCGCTGGAAAATAATCCTGGTGATGCTGGCCACATCATCGGAATTCATTTTCGAGTTTCTAAGGTGATGGATTGCTTCCGTGGTAATTGGTTAAGATATTTGTTTATATACAAGTTGTTTTAACAATATTAAAGGGGAAAAATTGTTTTGGTAAAAGCATATTGTTTGGAATTTGGTATTTGATTTGGATATCAAATGGAAATGTGTTGATTTATATTTCAAAGTGGTTTTGAAATCAATACGGGTAAATTGAATTCTGGGAATTCTGTTAAAGTAAAAATGTGGAAATTGAAATAAATCAACTATAATTTTGGAAGTAAAGTTGATTTAAGTGAGAACGAAAGAATGGAAATTTTAACTCTGAAATTAAAACTTAATTCGGGTAAATGGAAGTAAATGAAGCTATTGAAGTGAATAGAAGTTGAATTTAACTTATGATAAGTTAAATAAAATTGAGAATTTGAAATGAAATTAAATCTAAATGAATTGGAATTAAAGGGAAGTTGATAAAGGTGAAATGTAAATGCTTATGATTGTGCAAATGAATTCATATTCTTAAGCTATTAAGTGTTAAAATTTGACATTGTGATTATAAAAATGTGGATTGGTTTGAAATGAGCAATATAAACTTACAAGTAAATAAGTTGGAGAACTTGAGAATGGAAGAATTGATTTTAACTCAAGTAAAATGGGATTATAATCACAAATGGAAATAATAAATGGAATGGTGAATTCGAACTTAATTTTAAATGGAATGCAAGGTAAGGTGAAGCAATTATAAAATATAAAAGAGGTAAGTGAACTGAAGTTAGTAAATAAGTTGAACTTGGATATGGAGAATTAAGATTAAATTGAATTTGGTTTAACTTCGACTAAGATGGAATTAAGTTGAATATTAAAATTTCTGTTGTGTTATGAATAAGAATGAATGTAATTAAATTCTTATTTAAAGTAGTAAAGGAAATGGTTTAAATTCAGGTGGGCCAAATAAAATTTAGAAGAACTTGAATAAATTCTGGAAAGGAATTAAATTGAAAATGCATATATAATTTAGTTAACCTTGAATTAAAATGGGATAAGAATTGAGTTTAATGGAAATTTAATTCAGTTGAGATGATGTTGAATGAAGTAAATGCTTACTAAATTAAATCTAAAATGATTGTTTGGGAAGGAATTAGCTAAATTAAATGGGATGTGTATGGTAATGAATAGAATTTTGATAGTTGGTCAAAGTTTGAAAGGTAAATAAAATCCAGTTTTGGGATGGAATTTAAGTTTGGTAATAAATGTTGGAAGTGAGAATGAATAATGGAATTAGCTTATAATAGTGGTGGTTTGAATTGTAAAGTAAATCCAAATGAGAGAAATAATTTAAAGTGATCTCTTTGTTAATGAATAAATCTAAAATGGATAGAATAAGTAAACAAAGAGCATTTAGATTTATAAATGAATTGAAATTTGATTTGAATGAGAATCAAATGAAAATAAAATTAAATTGATATAAGAAGATGATGGAAATTTTGTGGAAGAACTTAAGCAACTTGGAGAAAACAAAATGGTTGTGGATGAGCTTTATTAAGTAAATCTGAATGAAATTTTTAGATAATAAAACTGAAAAACAAGTGAAATGAGTTTTAATTAATTATTGAGATGAAATAAGGATGTATGGGTTGTAAACAATCCAGAATGAAACGATATTAATATAAACTTGAGTTGGTTAATGACATAAAGATGTAAGGAAAATTTAATTAACAAATTGCATTGGAATGAAGATACTTGGATTGTGAACCATGAAAATGGAATAAAATTAATAAAAACCTGAGTTGAAATTAATTTTAAATGGTTATAAGCTTAAGTGGTAATAAATTTTGTTTGTATGACATGAAATTGCTTGTATTTGGAGTTGAGTTGTTTAACAGGCAATTGAAATTGATTTTTTTGAATAAATTAAGATGGATTGGAACCCAATTCAAAGAGGTTGTAAATGAATGCAAGTGAATTGATTTAAAGTAGCAAATGGAATGGATTTTAAATCAATAGGAATGAATTGATCTTTTTATGAGTAATGTTTGCATATGAATGAAAATGGATCATAAAAGAAATGCAAATGCTTCAAATTGAAAATAAGAATTGGTTGGTAAATCAGATTGGAAATGTAAGTTAAAATAAAGAAATGTAAGTAAGACGTATGTTAATCATATTGAAATAGAAATGAATTGGTTGTAATAAATATGAATGGTATATAGTAAACTTGAATGTAAATCATTCAAGTGAAATAGAATGAAGTTTGGACTTGAATAAGTAATTTGAAAAGTGATTGAAAACTTTGAATTGTTGATAAAATATAGTGACATTGTTAAACTATGAAATTTGAGTTTGTAAAGCGAGTTAAAATGATGTCAGCATTGTGAAATTGGTTTATAAAGATGGTTAGCTTGCATTTATATTGGAAATGCTAATGAAATGTTCTTATCTTTGAAATTTGATGAGTTTGTTGAGTATAGTACAGGTGCGGGAGGCGTTCGAGAGAGTTGGAGCGCGTATATGCGATATATTAGCCGCTCGCTATTAAAAATTGCTTAAAAGGTACGCCTACGCAAATATAATTGGGAAATGATATATATATTGTGATATATTTTGGTTTCCGGCCGTGTGAGCCGATGTATATATATTTGTGTATCTTGCGATATCGCAGAAGCTCCTCCGTACAAAGGAGACTTCGCCAAAATTTTCCAGAAATTTTGGGAGTTAGAAAATTTTTGGGGTTTTGGGAAAATTTTTAATAACTAGTAAAGTTATTTTGAAATAAAGTTAAAATAAAGGCTTTAGAGTAAATTGTAGCAATTGAGTTTGGGATTGGGCTAAAGGATTTTGGGAAAGTGAATATAAGTTTTTAACTAAGCAAATTGGGTAAGTAAATGGGTTGGGAAGTATGTTCCTACCTTAGCAAATTTCGGGGACGAAATTTTTATAAGGGGGGAGGAATGTAACATCCCAGAATTTTGAGTACGGGATTTGTGAGCATTTAATTCATTTTAAATGTTTAATATGGGTTTAAGATTCATTTTGAACCAAAAAGAATTGGTTTAAACTAAAATAACAAGTGATAATTTCTAATGTGGAGATTTAATCTGAGATTGGATAATAAATAATTAAATATTCGGGATTGGGATAAAAAGGTGGATTTGGGTGTAAATAGTAATAAAATGATATTTAAATGTATTTTTAGGTTCGAATGGTTATAAATAATATTATGGGATTTTTAGATGAATTTAAAAGTCGATAAATTATTATTTGGGATTTTATATTAATTTAAAAATGAATTTAATATTATTAAAATGCAATACAATCAGATTTTGATCTGGATTGAACTAGAATGATTTTAAATGTGGTTATAAATTTTATATGATTTATTGTTAAGTTATTAAAATTTTAAAAATGAAATTTTAAGCGTTCCTGATAATTTCAGAAGATCGCCTGGTTTAATAGACGAGTTAAATTAGCCTTCCGGGGCGCAGTCTCGGAATTTGACGAAACCAATTCCATTGGGTCCGTAATAGTTAGTTATTATTGGATTTCAATTTTCGTAGTGATCGGAGTTGTCGTTTGACCGTGGCAGCTCGAAACGCATCGAAATCGATTTAACCGATTTAATTTTAAATTGATCGTTTAATTCCGTATCTCGCTCATACGATCAAATTAGCTTACGAAACCTGTTCCATTGTGTTTGGAACGTGGGAAAACCCCAGGATAGCCTGTCGGAACGTGAGAATTGGAGGTCGTTTGCATTAACGGTTAAATTGAGATATTTTATTAATTAAATAATATTAATTTATATATATATATTAACATTTTTCTCTAAACCCTAGTTACATTTGCCGGCCGCCACTTTTGCGTTTAATGGCCGGAAATCAACGATTTTCTCCTCCAAATCGCGATCAATCCACACAATAATCCCAGAAACTTCCAACTGGAGATTCGAAGGGATCGACGCGAGCTACACATCCAACGGCTGGAATCTCGATCGAGTCGACGTGGAGGCTGGGATTTGCGTGTATAGAGCCACCGTTCGTGCGTCGTTTCTGGGCTGGGGGGAACCACCGGGCGCTGCCGCGTTTGGGCCGGAGGTGTAGGGGATGGAGGCGCATGTTGTGGTGGTCTTTGATCTTCGGCTAGGGCTTCGTGGAGGGGGGTGATTTTGGTTGTTCATCGGCCGAGATGGGTTTCGCGTATCCTGTACGTGAGCGCGAGAGAAGAGAGGGAGAAGAAGCGGGCTCGTTCGTGATGAAGGGCTGAGATTTGGAGTTAGTATAGTTTTAAAATAAAAGGGATATTTGTTTTTAAATTTATTTCAAAACTTTAGAGAATCGTAATGAGTTCTTACGTTGTCAGATTGCAACGAATTTGGTAGTGTTGGAATCGCAGAGACGAGCACTACGAGATGGTGCAGATCCGGAGTCATTCCGGGCAAGTAGAAATTTGGGTTAAATCGGACATCGTCCGGTTTAATTTAAATTTCGAACGCTCGCCGAAACTCAAGGTGAGTTATTCTCACTCACATCTGGATGCTAGACATTATAAATAATTGATATTTAAATATCTGTGTGGTTGATTGTCTATATTTGTGTTTATCTATCTGGATTGATATTTATATTGTGATGTGCTAACATTTGTGATGCAGGAAGAAACAGGTTGGAGGGATCCAACTGGATTCCTCACAATGTAGCAATTATTTTATAATCGATAGTGATACCTGTTTATATGCTGTGATTGATAAATCTGGAAATTTAATTGTTCTGTGACATTGTGGTATAAATTGTAATCACAGAATTTAATTATAAATGGATAAATTGTGTTTTTACGAAATAAAATGAATTGTTAAATTTAGAATTTCAAAGAATAAAATTTGAAATCGGATTTGAAAAGAAAAATGTAAATTGGGTCAAATTGGGATTTTTGAATATAATGGGAAGTTTATAAAATGGGTAAATGGAAAGTATAGTTTTTGGAGATTAAATTTATGAAATTATAAATTGTTTAAAATAACGATGTTTATTTTAATAATGACTAATGTTACCCGGGAATTAAAAATATGTTAAAATGGAGTTTCCAACTATTAATTAACAAGTTCAAATGAAAAATAGAATGTGTTGAAATGCCGTATTTCATTGGAATTTAATTAAGTGAATTGGAAATTTGGCTTCCATTGAAAATTCACCAAAATGTTTATTTAAAAATGTTTAAACTATATTTAAAAATGAATTTCCGGAAATGAAAAATTGTGATTTAACTTCGGAGGAAGTTATAGTTAAGTATGGAATTGGAAATTTATGTTGAAATCATAAATTGACTTGAAATAAATCAGTGGATTTATATGAAGAGTACTTTGGAATGTTTTGAAACGGGAAAGTGTTTCCCTGGGAAACCAAGTAAATGTTTTACAAAAGATTTTATTTAACTAAGGTTAAGTTTTAAATCGTTTTAAAAGTATTTTTAAGAAATCGTTATTTTTAAAGAAATAAATTAATAATTTTAATACCGTAAATAATTTGGGAGTATATTATTAATTATTTTTACAAATGGATTTATTTAAAAGTTGGTTTTAGCTTAAGTTGTTAAAATTAGCATTTTTTCTTCTTATAACGCTATTTTAAATTTAGTTAAACTAAAACCCTTATTTTTAAATCAAAGTTTATGTGATAATAACTAGTTTTCTTCACATATTTTAAATTTATATTTTGAGTAAATAAGTAGAAGTAATTTACATATTTTAAAGTATATTTCAGTATAAGTATTTTAATTGTTTTTAAAACGGAATGTTTAAGCTTGGTTTTTCCAATGGGAAATAATGGTAAAATGGTTTACCGTGTTAAGGAAGAAATTTGGGAATTCGTTTCAAAATGAGTTTTGAAATGTGAAAATATATCTTTTAATGATATTAAAGGGAAAGAATAAATAATATGGGAATTATTTATTGTGTGATGGATGCTTATGGATGCTTGTGAATGTGAATTGATAGTTAAATCACCGACTATCAATATTGGCCAAAAGCGCTGATCGTTTCGAAGAGACCGGGATCGAGATTTATTTCTCGAAAACCACTTCGATCCGGTTTGTACGTTTCGTGTAACGTGTTCGGAGTCGAAGATGGAGCAGTGAAGTGCAAGGGCTAGTCGCTACTAATCCTAAGGATATTTCCAAAATGGATGTAGTAGGAGTAGTGCCTTCGGTTCCGTTCGGACCCGGGACGGACTTGTATGGACGAATGCTTTCGTGACATCGTCAGGTGGACGATGGGCATTCAAAGTGAAATGTTCTGTAAAGGTAACGCTAAGCCTCAAGCCTCATCAACCGGGAATGACTGAAAATCAGGGGTTATGCAGCAAGGCTTCGTGGGTAGCCCCCACTTGAGAGTAAGGTCATCCCTGTCTAGATGTCCCTTTTATTTCGGCTTAGTGGTGCGGTTGCTGATCACAACCGTGGGGTGATTTTACTTGGAATTATCCAGTAAGGGATGATTCCGGTCTTGTGTTGCAGGGGAGCGAGCGTACTCCTCGGTACTGTGATCTAGGCCACGTACTGTGACAGGTGGTACCCCAGTGCCTAGTCATTCGTTGGAAATCCATTTTCCCTACGTGCCTTGTACGGTATTTGTTTGTATACCTAGTATGCTGGAATTTAATCATGTAACAATTTCAGCTATTTGAATAAGTATTTGTATCTAGACACTATTATAATATCAGAGGATTTTTATAAAAAGTGTTTTAGCTATCGTAAGGTAAAAACCCGACATGTTTATTTGTGGCGTGGTCTTACGAGATGCTTTTGTTTCAAAGGACTTTTGAACTTTAATAATCAGCTTGGATGTATTTATGATGCGCTGGTATTCCAGACTGACTCGGGTGTTATTTTATTATAATGCTCGGGTCAGACCGAGTATATTACAGGATAGGTTGCTATGGAGCAGAAGAGGAGCTGGAGTCGAGGCGTATTATTCGTACTTGTTTATATTCCGCTGCTATGATTGTTGTTAGTCATGTATCTCATTATGGTTGGTTGTATTGATATACTCTGATGATGATGTATTGTATATAAACAGATATAGTTTTGATTTGTGTAAAGTTCTGTTCTATATATTATATTTTATCCGCTGCGATTGTGAGATTCTGATTTGGTTGGTTCTTTCTTCTTCTATCTACTTTCTTATTCTTTTACAATCTGTCTTTTCCGGCATTCGATCATCGGCATATTATACTGTTGAGTATTTTGTGTCGATTTCCGAGGTTTGAGAAGGGTGGGTCGTCACAACAGTCTTAGTGAGCGGTAAATTAACTAACAACATACCAAAAGAGCATAAAGGAAAAGGAATAGGAATACAACCCTCCCACTCCACCTCTTTCTACAGTGATAGCCCCCAGACACACACTAAGCAGAAGCAAACATAGCAGAGCATACAATTTAAAGTAAAGCAATTATCACTCGAGTCAAGGGCGATGTTTTCCAAGTACAAACCCCCAAGGCCTAAACCAAGATCAGATAAACACCCAGAAAATACCGCTCTTGAGACCGAATGACGATACAACCAAACATCCATGACTCTGGCTATCACTGTTATCATTTCTTCGATATCATCGTTAATTGAATGACCCGCTCATTTTTTCATCCGTCCGTCAAGGGCTAATGGAAACCCCGGTTCTAGACATAACTCTGCACGTCATCGTGACCCGTGCCTAGGACTATCGAATCTGCCCAGAGTACTCGACTACCAATCAGTAGCCTTCAGGGACTATCGAATCTGCCCAACGTACTCTTGCTTTGAGCATGCTAGAACCTTCAACAACGATGAGATCTCAGCCTTCTAGTCATCCTCCTCGATGACTATTTCCATACTAGCTCTAGCGCCTCTCGAGCAAACCATTATCCTCTAACTCGAACCATTTCACCGAGTTATCAACTTGCTTGGAATGATCCCGTCTGGATTAGACCAAGGCTATCTCATATCATGCTTCGCCTCATCATCATCATAGCAAAGCCTCATCTCAACATCACCATCAAATCTATCCATATGAGCTTCCTCATCTGCCACATATGCCACAAGCAGCTTTTCCAATTCAAGAGCCTTTCCCTTAGCTTTTGAATCATCTTCGGTCTAAATCAAATCATCAATCATCTAATTCATAGTGATCAATCAAGTCAAACATTAATCCAAGTAAACAAGCATTCAAATATGATCTAAATAGACAATTATAACAATAATGGCAATTTCGTAAATAAAGAGTCAAAAGTCTAACAAGCATTAAATCATGAGCAATTTCTCTATAATCTTGATGAATGAACTTGCATAGGTTAACATGTAGTAAAGTGGATGTCAAATCATCATGAACAATGGATCTATATGGATCTATACTTAGGTTTACAAAAATGCATGGAAATCACTACTTTAACACAAAATCAAGCCAACGATCCGATATACTCCTTTGGATCCATGTGAGAGATAATCACCACTCACCAAATCACCTAAACAATTCAAAAGCAACACGCTTCAGATCTGGACAGCGAAGGATCTAACTCGATCTATCACGAATCCGCTTCAAACGATGAAATCTCTCTTCGAAGAATGTAGATCTTCAATCTAAGCTCTTCGATCTTCAATTTGATCTTCGATTTGGATGGAAGGAAGTACTAAATCAAAGTGGAGAAAAGAAGTGAAGAAGTGTAGAACTCAAGCTCTCAAAATGGCAGCACTTCATCGCTACAAAATCCGAATCCCAAAAAGTGAAGTAGAACCATGTATTTATAGGCTGGAAATCCTTAGGTCGTCCACGACCTAAAATGTCGACCTAAAATGTCGACAGTTTTACGATGTTTTCGATCCGTAAAAATACGGGTCGTTACATTCTCTCCCCCTTAGGAATTTCGCCCCCGAAATTCTAAACAAACAATAGCAATCAAAAACTATTCCGCATGCCTACCATCCATAGCAATCAACAAACCATGCGTCCAATTACTAGACTAGCATGCAGAATTCTAAGACTAGAACAAGCTACAATGTCGTTAGATGACACGACACCTTATGGCCATACCTTGAAGAGTTCAGGATGAGCTGCCTTCATCCTCTCTTCCACCTCCCATGTACAGTCGTTATCATCATCACTCCATTGTATCTTGAGCAACCTAACTACCTTCCTCCTAAGCTGTTTCGTGTCGGTTTCCACAACACGAAGCGGCTTACGAGGTCTCTCAACAACTGGATCGACTTCAAAATCTTCACAGCTATCAGCAGAAACCACTGTATTCGAGTCGTGCACATACTTCCGTAGATACGATATGTGAAAAACATTGTGCACACCCGACATCTTCTCTGGTAACTCCAATCTATAGGCGAGCTTGCCAATTCGCTTGATAATCGAGAATGGTCCAACAAATCTCGGAGTCAATTTTCCTTTCTTTCCGAATCGAATAACATTCTTCAGTGGAGAAATCTTCACAAAAACCATATCGCCTACGTCGAATTCCAAATCCTTACGACGCTTATCGGCATAACTTTTCTGACGGTCTTGGGCTGCCTTCATTCGTTGCCGAATGATCTCTATGCACTCCGTAGTCTGTCGAATCATTTATGGCCCAAGTATCAGCTTTTCTCCGGTTTCTAACCAACATGTCGGAGAGTTACACGGTCTTCCATACAATGCCTCATACGGTGCCATACCAATGCTTGACTGGTAACTGTTGTTATATGAAAATTCCACCAAATGAAGGTAATCTTCCCATGATCCTCCGAAATCCAAAACATAAGCTCTGAGGAGACCTTTCAAAACTCGGTTGACTCTCTCGGTCTGACCATCTGTTTGAGGGTGGTAAGCTGTACTCAAACACAACTCGGTTCCCAAAACTTCCTGGAAGCTCTTCCAAAATCCACTAGTGAACAATGGATCTCGATCGCTCACTATACTCTTCGGAATACCATGGAATCGAACTATCCACTTAACATACAACTCTGCCAACTTTGATGCAGTCCTAGTCGATCGAACAGGAATGAATCTTGCACTCTTAGTCAGACGATCTACGATGACCCAAATCCCTTCATTTCCCGTTCTTGTTCTAGGTAGTCCATCAACAAAATCCATCGATATTTGCTCCCACTTCCATGTAGGAACTTCTAATGGCTGAAGCAATCCGCTTGGCTTCTTCTGTTCGGCTTTTACCAAATGGCAGTTCATGAACTTGGAAATAAAATTTCCAACATCCTTCTTCATACCTTCCCAGTAATAGGTCCTCTTCATATCCCGATACATCTTATTTCCACCTGGATGAATTGTCAACTTCGAGTGATGACTTTCCTTCAGAACTTCAATCCTCAATTCATCTATATCGGGAACAACTAGTCGTCCTTGCTTTCGAAGCCAACCCTCTCGATCGACCTCGAATCCTTTATCCTTTTCTGGTTCCAATCCAGATTCCAAATCACGGATAATCTTGACAAGCTTATCGTCTCGCTTTTGGCTCTCGCCAATCCTTTCCACAAGAGTCGGTCTTATCGATAAGTTTGCCAACATCTCAGGTTCCAATCCACATCTAGGCCTGAAGTCAAATCCAGCTAAATACTCGAGATTCTTCCATTCTGAAAACATGGCTCCCAATCCTGCATGTCTTCGACTTAGCGCATCTGCCACTGCGTTACCTTTTCCCGGAGTATAAGCTATACCAAAATCATATGATGCCAAAAACTCTAGCCACCGTTGCTGCCGAAGATTCAAATCCTTTTGGGAGAAAAGATACTTCAACGACTTATGATCTGTAAACAACTCGAATCGAACTCCCAATAGATAATGTCTCCACATCTTCAGAGCAAAAACAATCGCCGCTAACTCCAAGTCATGAGTCGGATAATTCCTTTCATGCGGCTTCAGTCGTCGACTAGCATACGCAACAACTTTATCCTTCTGCATCAGCACTGCTCCAAGTCCAGTACCACATGCGTCGGTGTAAACCACCATCTCATCATTCCCACTCGGAATAGTCAAAACAGGAGCACTTGTCAGTCGCTCTTTCAGGATTCTGAAAGCTTGCTCACACTTATCTTCCCATCTGAACACTTGGTTCTTTTTCGTCAATCCTATCAATGGTGCAGCCACCTTGGAAAAGTCTTTGATAAACCGTCGATAATATCCTGCTAATCCAAGAAAACTTCTCACATCAAATGCATTCTTAGGTCTAACCCAATCCTGAATTGCTGCCACCTTAGTGGGATCAACTGCTATTCCATTTCCAGAAATAACATGGCCTAAGAACCTCACTTCACTCTTCCAGAAATGACACTTCGAAAACTTAGCCTTCAGCTAATGTTTCCGCAAGATTTCCAAAACAATGTGCAAGTGCGTCTTGTGCTCTTCTTCAGTTCTGGAATAAATCAGAATATCATCCACGAACACTAGCACGAACTTGCTCAACTGATCTCTGAACACTCTATTCATAAGATCCACAAAATATGCTGGCTCATTAGTCAATCCAAACGGCATTACCAGCCACTCAAAGAAACCGGATGGTGTCCTGAAAGCAGTCTTTGGCACACTATCCTTAGCCACTCTTAACTGGTGAAATCCCGTTGCCAAATCCATCTGAGAAAACACCTTAGCTTCGTGAAGCTGATCAAACAAGTCATCTATTCTCGGCAATGGATACTTGTTCTTCTTAGTCACCTTATTCAGCTCACGATAATCCACACACAACCTCAACGATCCATCCGCTTTGGTTGTAAACACAACTGGTGCACCCCATTCGGACACACTACGCTGAATGAATCCTTTCTGTAGAAGATCATCAACCTGCACCCTCAACTCCTGCTGTTCCCTAGGCGCCATCCGCCTAAGAGGCATCACAACAGGTCTGGCTCCCTCAACTAGATCTATACAAAACTCGATCTCTCTATGCGGCGGTAACCCTTTGACCTCGTCAAAGACATCCTCAAATCCATTAGCGATTGGCAACGATGACAGTCCATCCCGTGGAACAACCAGCGAATACATGAAGCTCATGAAGACGTCTTCCTCATGCTTACATCGTATCACAATTTTTCGCCCCTCCACATTCTCGACTGTCACCTCCAACCTTTCACAATCAACCTTTGCCGCATACTTCCTAAGCTAGTCCATACCCAAAATAATTCCGAACCCCGCAAAGTTCAGAACAAAACAATCACAAACAAAAGACCAATCATGACTCGATACAATCGGACCACGGCATAGCATACACAAACAAGACGAACCCCCAACTGGATTAGTCACAACCAATGGCCTATCAACAATATCCGGTTCTAAACCCAACCGGCCTACAAGTTCATTACAAACAAAAGAATGCGACGCCCCAGTATCAAACAACACTCTAACTGGAACACCACAAATGGAAAGAGTACCTTGAACCACTACACTCTTTCCTTTCTCTTCAGCGGTAGGAGCTTTCGAAGATGATGGAACAGCCCCCAAAGCATAAGCTTGCACAATCTGCTTGTCCTTTCGCGGTTCTGGACAATTCTTCTTGACATGCCCCGGCTTGTCACAATTGTGACACTTCATCGGTACCTTCGGATTCTTGCAATCTCTAGAGAAATGGCCCTTCTGCTGACAATTGTAGCAGGTCACTTCGCCCTTCGGCTTCTTCTGGCCATCTTTACCCTTTTGCTGCTGCTGCTTCCTCTTCTTGTTTCCACCCTGCTGTGGTTTAAACTCTTCCTTGGTTACAGCAACAACAGATCCCTCTTTAGGAAACAGATTCTCGTGCCTGAGAGCTTTTTCCACAAGCTTCTCAAATGAATCATCCAGATGATCCACCAACTGCCTCCCAAGATAACTGTCCAAGCCTGTCACAAACTTCTCGTTCTTCTGATATGAAGATTCAATATATGACCGGGCATACTTGGACAAGGCTTCAAACTCAGAAACATACTCAAGAACTGGTCTTCCACCTTGCTTGAGCGCCACAAACTTCTTGAACAGAACAGACTTCTGAGCTGTAGAAATGAACTTAGCTTCAAATCTGGTTTGGAATTGCTCCTAAGTAATTTCTTCCTCCGGTGTGTCAATGGTGATAGAGTTCCACCAATCAGAAGCTCTTCCTTGAAGCTGTCTTGATGCTAGCTTCCTTATGGTTGCATCCTCGATTCCCAAGTCACCAAAGATCCTTCTACAAGCATCTATCCACCTCTGAACTTCAATTGTTGATTCTGTTCCTAAGAAAACCTTCCCTCCAAGAGCAGTATAATCCTTACACAACTTAGCAAAATCCACCGGTCTTGGAGTTTGAACTTGAACTCCAACATCTACTGATGGCTCTGGTGCCGGTATCCTTCTCATGATCGAAGTCATCATAGCTTCGAACATAGCTGCATAATCAGCAGCCCCTTCAGTAGCACGGCCTTCCCTAGCAGCTGGTCTCCCTCTTCGACTCATCCTCAATATCTATAAAAAGGAATGATTAGCACATCTAGAGAAACAACTGCATAAAGGACTCAAACTCTACTAAGCTACTATATTATATATAGTAATCATCCATCAAAATACAATTACGTCTCTCATACGTAGTTACGTCAGCGAGTGTTGGGTAAAATTAACCAATGCTCTGATACCAAATGTGACGACCGCCCATGACCCCTGCACTGAACCTAGAGAAAGTGCGCTGTAAAGTGTGCCAGGCGACCATGGACGATTGTCAGGGTAAATTAAAACAGCAGAATCTATCGTATTACTCACAGCGCATGGACAAAATACAATAGAATATATATATAGTGGAGCTTCACAGAAATAGAATCTCATCAATAAAACTTCATAATAGTTGAGTACAACATCTGAATAGTCAATACATCAAGCCTCACTACATATCACTCAGAGAATTATACAAAACAGCGGAACATCCAGTACATATAGTAAGAAGATAATATGCAAGCCTCCAGCTCGTCTTCGACATCAGCATCGTGGGAAGCAAGAACAGCACCTGTCACCTGTCACCTGCTACCTAGTCTGCCCGTCCCAAAATGGACGAACAGCCCAAGGCAATAAGAGTTAAAACATAAAGCCTTGAGTCAGACAACAGTCTTAGTGAGCGGTAAATTAACTAACAACATACCAAAAGAGCATTAAGGAAAAGGAATAGGAATACAACCCTCCCACTCCACCTCTTTCTACAGTGATAGCCCCCAGACACACACTGAGAAGAAGCAAACATAGCAGAGCATACAATTTAAAGTAAAGCCATTATCACTCGGGTCAAGGGCGATGTTTTCCAAGTACAAACCCCCAAGGCCTAAACCAAGATCAGATAAACACCCAGAAAATACCGCTCTTGAGACCGAATGACGATACAACCAAACATCCATGACTCTGGCTATCACTGTTATCATTTCTTCGATATCATCATTAATTGAATGACCGGCTCATTCTTTCATCCGTCCGTCAAGGGCTAATGGAAACCCCGGTTCTTGACATAACTCCGCACGTCATCGTGACTCGTGCCTAGGACTATCGAATCTGCCCAGAGTACTCGACTACCAATCAGTAGCCTTCAGGGACTATCGAATCTGCCCAACGTACTCTTGCTTTGAGCATGCTAGAACCTTCAACAACGATGAGATCTCAGCCTTCTAGTCATCCTCCTCGATGACTATTTCCATACTAGCTCAAGCGCCTCTCGAGCAAACCATTATCCTCTAACTCGAACCATTTCACCGAGTTATCAACTTGCTTGGAATGATCCCGTCTGGATTAGACCAAGGCTATCTCATATCATGCTTCGCCTCATCATCATCATAGCAAAGCCTCATCTCAACATCACCATCAAATCTATCCATATGAGCTTCCTCATCTGCCACATATGCCACAAGCAGCTTTTCCAATTCAAGAGTCTTTCCCTTAGCTTTTGAATCATCTTCGGTCTAAATCAAATCATCAATCATCTAATTCATAGCGATCAATCAAGTCAAACATTAATCCAAGTAAACAAGCATTCAAATATGATCTAAATAGACAATTATAACAATAATGGCAATTTCGTAAATAAAGAGTCAAAAGTCTAACAAGCATTAAATCATGAGCAATGTCTCTATAATCTTGATGAATGAACTTGCATAGGTTAACATGTAGTAAAGTGGATGTCAAATCATCATGAACAATGGATCTATATGGATCTATACTTAGGTTTACAAAAATGCATGGAAATCACTACTTTTACACAAAATCAAGCCAACGATCTGATATACTCCTTTGGATCCGTGTGAGAGATAATCACCACTAACCAAATCACCTAAACAACTCAAAAGCAACATGCTTCAGATCTGGACAGCGAAGGATCTAACTCGATCTATCACGAATCCGCTTCAAACGATGAAATCTCTCTTCGAAGAATGTAGATCTTCAATCTAAGCTCTTCGATCTTCAATTTGATCTTCGATTTGGATGGAAGGAAGTACTTAATCAAAGTGGAGAAAAGAAGTGAAGAAGTGTAGAACTCGAGCTCTCAAAATGGCAGCACTTCGTCGCTTCAAAATCCAGATCCCAAAAAGTGAAGTAGAACCATGTATTTATAGGCTGGAAATCCTTAGGTCGTCCACGACCTAAAATGTCGACCTAAAATGTCGACAGTTTTACGATGTTTTCGATCCGTAAAAATACGGGTCGTTACATGTTAGTTGGATAAAAGTGTGCTAACTCACCATTTTGATTGGAAAATATCACATATACATGTTGATGTTTGATTGTATTAACGTTGTTGAATTGATATGGACATATGTGAAAACATTGATTTTGATTCTTGCTTTGAAAGCAAGTGGAATATGTATGGATTTGAATAGACTTTAACGAATTTGAATGGACTTGTATGACATATAGCAAGGTCTTGGAATAAAGCACATAGGTTGTAGTTGAAAATAGGTTTGAATATAACTTGGATTTGAAAGTGCACTTATAGCTATAGTTACTATAAATACAATTGTGAATTACCTTGTTTTTGGAAATTTCAATGGAACTTTGTAGAGAGATACTTAGGGGTTTCTCACCATATTTAAAATGTTTTATATGTATGTTTGTCGCTTTTAAAAGCTTGGAGAGTAAAAAGTTAAATAACATCTCGAAAACGACCAAAACTGCCTCGTTTAGACTTGATTTTTGGACTTAAAAGGTTTGAAAAGATATTTAAGTTTAGTATTTTGTTTCATTATTTTCACAAGTGTTTACTAACTATTATTAAAGTACATTTAAAGTTGTTGAAGTCTTTATAAATTTTTAAGAATTAATTGTGAATTTTTCAAAGAAGAGGTTTTTATAAAAACATGTTCTTTTCCAAGTTTTATAAATTCTACAAACTTGTTATTTTAAAGTAATATTTTGGATAAATATTTTAAAATATATCATAAGTATTTTCAAGTATTTTAAAAGTATATACAAATGCTTTCAAAAAGGGGTTATAATTGCTAAATGACCAAATGGTTAATTGTTTAATTACTTGTTTGAAAAGTAATTAACTACGCTTATCACTAAAAGCCAACGAAGTGAGACTTATTTATTTGTGAAAGTTAAGACTGATGTCCAGTAGGAATGGAGCACTAGATCTCTAACTTACAAGTTTCCCTCTTAGCCGAGGAATAGTAAGTCGAAAACAGGTTAATTGTGTTGATTTCTTATTGGTTATGGAAATCATTAATACTATACTTAATACTAAAAGCTGACGAGGTAGACTTATCTATTTATGACATTCAAGAATGAAGTGTCTCGGCAAGGCTTTGATGCAACCAGTGCTCTAACTTATCTGGCTTCACTCTTGGATGAGAAATAGTTAAGTTAGAATGTTGGAAACGAGTTAAGCATATGAATATTGATTTGTATAAGCAATTGTTTTGACTAGATAATATATTGGTTGATTATCGAACGTGACCTAATATGGACTTAAGAAGTTATCGAAAAGCTTTGCGATTTCATACCAATACGAACCCTAGGGAGGAGTATTGGTATGAAATGCCTCTTGCTTTCGCTTACTTTTGAAAGAACATGAATTGTTTTAACCAAAAATTCATCGATTGCTTTTAAAGAGTTCGAGATTGGTAAGTGTTTTACTTACCGAATACCACTTTAAGACTAGTATACGAGTTCTATATTTTGGAAACGGTTGAAAGGTGAATCTACATGGAGATTCGAGATCTATTCTAGATGCTTGAATCCATGTAGTGATTTGTGATCTGTTTGAGATGTAGGAATCCATTTATGGATTCGTGTTTTGTTCAAGTGATGAAGACTTATGTGAAAGATGCCAAACGTGACCTCGACATCAGAAATGATAGGAAACAGAGTAGGACGCATAGCCCGGGGTTTTGCTAACCCATGACGGGTATATCAACTCCATATCTAGAGTATTCTAATCAATATGTTACGCGAAGGAGTTGATGGTACTTTGTTCCACATGGTTCTGTAGATTCGTGCATGGGCTAGTTATGTTTAACTCGATGGTATAATTTATCTAGAGATATACATCACTCGCAAGGTACTTTTTGACCCTTGTCAGGAGGCTAGTCTCAGTTTATCTAGGGACATCTTTAATGGAAAATCCAATATGTGAATGTACCTTAGCAGTTTTAAATGAAGCCAAATATGTTGTAGTGTGACCAATGTAAGCATCACAGCTATTTGATATGTTTATATCGTACACCCTAGACATTATCTATCATATCACTATATTAAACTTAATAAATGGTTGGTTTCTTTTGAGAGGAAAATTGTTATGGAAATCCATACGTTGTAATGCCCCAAAATTTTGAGGAAAATTATTTTAATAAAATAATTCAGTTCTAAAAATATTTAGATTTAATATGGTAGAATTTTTGGGATTAAATAATGTGCAAGGATATGTGTGCATGTGCACACTGGAAATGGCACAGGGAAAATCCAAGAATTTGTGAAAAAAAAAGACAGAAAGTTTTATTTAAAAATAAGAAAGTGAATTCTTATTTAAAGCATTGGATTTTAACTTAGGCCTAACCAAGTTAAAAATGAAATATATGCCTATATGTATTTTTCTGTGAAACATGAGGAAATTAAATAAAAATAAATAAATATTTATATACCTATACACATGTATATTTTCTGTGAGCAGAAAATGTTAAAGTTAAGCAAGAAGAAATAGCATCAAAAAGGACATGAAATATAATACAAGTCAATATGTTAGTGTAGGTAAAAATGGAAAGGAAGGTTTCTGGAAAAGAATAAAAGAAAAGAAAAATATAATATGACTGAGTCACACATTTATCATGACTTGGGTGAGTATACAAAAATAGCTATTTTCTGGAAAAAGTAAAGAGAAAGGAGTACTAACCATAGTTGGCTAAGGTAGCCGGGGTATCAAGGAGGGAAATGTGAAAACATAAAATGCAAAATACATGATGTTAGCTAGGACAAAAGTGGAATTTTATCTTGGTAAAACCCTAGAGGAATTTTTTTATATAAATAGGTAGTTATAACCAGAAAATCATTTTACCCGAGTTGCTTAAAAAATAAGAAAGAAAGAAAGAAGAAGAAAAAGGGGAAGGAGAAACACATAGGGATTTTTGATCAAAGGAAGGAAGAACTTAGGTGAGTGATCTCACTAAATTCATGGCATTAAGACTTGATATAAAGCAGCCAAATTTCTATATTGCTATTTGCATTTTCTTGGTTTTTGTTGAACATGATTTTATCAATGCTCTTTGGATGGTTCTGATCTGTCATGATTTTTATTATGGATGATTTTTGATCTGCTATGGTGTTTCCTTCTGATATGTAACCCACTGTTTTTATTGCATTCAAAAAAGCTAAGAATACTCTCAACTGTTATGGATCTATTGCATGGAAATTTTAATAAAGAAAATATTATGAGCTGCATTATACTTTGTATAAGTGCTGAGGCTTAAAAAAAATATTAGGGGTGCAATAGAAATTCTATATGTGCTGAGCCCTTAATTAAATAGAAGAAACCACTAGTTAAAAATTATGGTTAAGCTAGATCTTGAATCTGGTTCAATCATAGTAACTAGCAAATTCAAATAACTCAACATGCCATGTCTTTATTGTTCAGTTGAAAATATCCTTGCATTTCTATTTGAGATCAAGACATGTATTGACCACATCCCTGTAAATGATTGTCTGCCTATTTCTGGAAAATTATGCTAGTAAGATGTATGGATGTTTCCATGTTTACAGTGACATGTTCACCTAGCTATCTGATGGTAGGATTTAAACTAAAACTACTAGTAAATAAACTAAGGATGGTAAACCAAGAAGGATGCTGGAATGCTTGTTATATTTGAAGTAGGCAAGTTGGCACATGGTTTCTTTAAGCCCTGAGATCTTTGTGCAATGATGTGAATTATTTCATTGCAATGTGCCCCCGTGATTCCTTGATAGCAGATGAGGTTAGGAATTTTAAAATGGATAATACAACCTATAAATGAAGAAATAGAAACTTGAACCTTTCTCAAAATTGGTTGGAGTGGAACCATGATTGTTCCAGCGCTTCTATCTGCACTTATTAAATGTTCATGTTTGCATAATTATTTATGTGTATATGAATGATTGATAATGTTATCATTTATGTACAAAAATTATTTGAAACATAGTAAAACAGATGATTAAAGAAATTGAATATGCAAAAAGCCAGTATATATGCTTATCTTCTATCTGCTTAATGTTATGAATATTTTGTTATTGCTCATACCAGATCATTGATCTGACCCTTGTTTGCTCATGGCATATGGGGGTGTCTCATTTCAAATTGAGGCAGCCACCAATGTTCTTTCAGGGGTTGCAAGACTTAAGTAGGAAGGACGGTTATGGCTAATGAGTAAAATGGATGAGCATGCTTGCTAGTTTTAATAAGAGCATAGAATGAGATATCTACATGTATTCATGGAAATAGAGTTTTTAAACTTTTTTGTTATGTAATGACTTTGCTGTGTTGTTTAAACTGGTTGCTAGAATTGAGTCCTGTTATGTGTAAATGGTTTGAGTACTGAAGTATGGTCTGAGATATGAAAAAACAATATAGTATGCTTAAATTATTAGTTATGAAAACCTGGAAAAAGGAATATATATATATATATATTTAAGCAGTTGTCTAGCCTAACCTATATTGAGTACTAGGAAAATTTGGGTTATTTATATGTATTGAGTTTGGGGTAAAATATGGGTTTAAACTAGAGAAATTCTTTTAAGTATTTAATTGTTTTTCATTGGAATATTTTGTACAAAGATTCAAGTCCATTTCTGGGTTGTTTTGAGAAGAGTAAATACAAAGCAAAAAGAAAAAGAGCTTCAGAAGCTATGCAAATGAATGGCATATCATTGTTACATGATCAAAGTGTCTGGCTGACACAATCACATGAATTAACCAGCTTCAAAAGAATGGAGCTCTGGTTGAACATGTTTGATTACATTTTGACAGTAAAAAGGCATTTCAAAATCTTTAGTTTTCTTTTATAAATGTTTAACCAAAAACTCTCTTTGAAATGCTACAAACAGATGTGCATATTGAACTGGTTTGAACTATCAAAATCAGGAGACACTCTACATTCTTTTAAACACTTTAAAGTTTAGATTCTTGTCACAGCAAAATTGTATGCACACACTCAACCCACAGTTGTGTCATATTGGTTAAGATTAAAACAGAAAAGCAATATTGATTGAATCAAAAGCATTAGGGTTTCAAAGGAGACACCTAAATTGAAAATGATAATGTAAATATCATTTTCTAGCACTAGTCACATATCAAACATTTGAACTATGCTAAAGAAAAAAAATGATAATCTCAAGTATTCTGAGATTATCTGCTAAGATAAAAATTAACAGAAAAATCATGGTTAGCATGATCAAATCTAGTATAAATAAATATGCAAAGGATCTACTTATATACTGCAAATATCAAAGAATCTGGGGATTTAATTATGAGTAGATTAATTCAAATTCAAATCAAACAGAACTTGCTCTTGTTTACAAAATTTAAAATATATATATATACTCTGATTTAAACAAGAGGGACATATACATCATCATATGTATATGTATATGTATATTTTTATAATTAAACTGATATATTTATATTAGTAGGAATTTTAAAATCCTGGACAAATTGTTTGAAAAGAAAACGACTCTGAGAATTAAATTGAATTGTAAATGTAAAAAAAAATTCCAAGAAAATATAGGCAAAGTTTGGAGGGTCATTTCAATACGGTCTCAACAGTTACTGTTACATGTTGCATGTATCTCGGGTTTTCTCATACCAGACTTATGTCTGACGCTTGGTTTTTGTTTTCCTAAATTCCTCAGGTACTCTTTCAAGTAGGTTGAGTATGGCAGTTTTTAATTTGGATGCTTCAGAGTTCAGAAGACAAGCTGGAGGGTTCCATTATCTATCTATTTCTATTTCTGTTGTTCCATATTAGCTATGTATATGTAAGCGTTGTGAGGATGAGCAGTTATATCTGTCCGGGCTGATAATAGTACTTAGGTTTTGTAACTCTGAATTCCTATATTCAGAGTAACCCTTTGTATTGTTCTATTGATATTATATATTATCGTTCCGTTGTGAGATTCTGATGTTGTGTTCTTCCTTTCTTATTCTATTCCTTTTATTTTACCCTAACTTTCTATCTTTCTGACACCTGGGTGTTCCGCACACTAATACCGTGGATGTATTAGTGTCAACATTCGAGGGTCAAAAAGTTGGGTCGTTACAGAAGTCAAAATAATATTCATTAATATTTGTGTATAATATAGAATAATTCACCAATATCAAAATTTTAAATACTTGGTCTTCAATGGATTATCCAACATGATGCTATGTTGAGTAAATAATAGTACCTCACACGGACGTCCTATAGCATCATGTGAAATACAATTGTATACACGACACCCTAAATATTTAATATTAAATAATTCTCTCTCACTTGAATCGTTCCTTAATTCATTATTCTTCATTTAATTATTTTACAATTCAATACAATAGGTAGTTTTACTTTATCTCTTTCATAGCAAACAAATCAACAATTATCCATTCACATATCAATTTATTACTCTATTAATATTTAACGAGATGAAGGGTTTGTTTAAATATATTTCACTTCATTTTCTTCCTTTTATAAAGCACTTCAATCAATTTAACGAAACACCTCTTTTATTTAATTATTCTTTTTTAAAATATTAAATATTGATTTTCACATCTGATTTCTAAATTAATATTTCATAACAATTTATTTGGTTTCAAATAAACCTTTATTAAAACTCGTTGATAAACTTCAAATCCTAAAAAAATTCACCTCAAATTTCCACTTTAATAATATGCAAATACTTCAAAGGAATTTATATTCTCGAAATATCTCTAAAACATCAAATCCACAAATATTCTTAACTCAAATATTTGCAAACCCCAAATATACCATTTCAAAATCATTATTTAAATCTTCATTTATATTCGAACACTTCTTTTAAAGCTATGAATCCATCAAAAATGATATATATTCTTTTATAATTTCACTTCTTATTAAATCCTTATAAATGAAAATTACAATTTAATATTTAAAATAAATCATAATCGACTCGCAATGACTTTAAAATGTTATTTTATAAATATTACATCTATTAAATTCAAATTACTTGTTACTTCAAGAATATAGATTTCAAACATTATTTCATAAATATCCTCTAAATTTCTATATGATCATCAATAAATTAAAGAAGATATAAATCTTCAAAATTCCTTATTTTATGAAATCTCAGAATACATCGTTTTACAAAATAATTTCTATTTACAAGATTGTCAAAATCATTCCACTTACATGTGTATTTCTTTAAATCATTTGCTTTAAAAAATTTCCATTAATCCAATAATCTCAATATTAAATAAAACAATATCCCAAAATTCAGTAATTATTCTCATAGTAATTTATTTACTCCAAATATTCTCAAAATAATCTATTTATTTCAAACTTACATCTTTTAATTTATTTATCCATTTTACAGATAATTTAAATTTCATTCAATTGTTTGCAAACATCTAATTATTACTCGATAATCACAAATCAGCAATCTAGCAACAAATTTCACAACATCAATTAATCTATAACTCACAACACCATACCGTCCAACTTAAACATCATCAATAACAACAAACAACTAATTTCATCCAATAAATCAACTATCCATCTAACCAAGTAAATCAAACAAATATAAGCATCAATTAAAATGAAAAAGTCATAGTTATGGGTGATATAACTCACCAAAACGATCAATATAATTTGCACACCAATCATAAGCTATTGTACCACCTTTAACTATCGTCGTTGCTCTTCGCTAAAAATCTGCAGCTTGCTCCAACATCGAGCACTACATCTCCAAGCCTTCACGACCAGCACCTCACAAGACCCCTCAGCATCATCGTAATAGTTGCACCTCCAACCATCTCAACCACTATTTCACCCAAACTCGATGTTCACCTCCACTTGACATGCATGCAAACTATTGTCGCACATAGCCCTAAGTCGCATCCACCTCCTACTCGCTAGCCACCAATGATCGCCTCACATCCCCTTTACCACACCCCCACTCACTCCGCCTATGTCTAGAAATCGCGAAAACCGACGTCGCTTGACTCCATCTCCCAACTACATGCCCAGCTCACAACCGCCTCGCCTTCGCTCGATGTGCTAGTCGCCACCATGCCTCCACTCACGATCACACAACATCTCTTCACTCAATGGTATTGCAAAGGTCTAGCTGATGCTTATGGTTTTGATTTACCATCTCTTTATTTTAATAAGTCATCTATTCAATTTTAAGGGTTAGGGAAAAAATAAAACTGAGGAGTACAGGTTGTGTGAAGAAGTGGGTAGAGGTTTCGAGAAGCACGGAGATAATAGAATCAAGTTTTGGGCTTAATTACTTTGGGCCTGTTTTTAATTTAATTTCCTTTTCTTCAACTAACTTCTAAATTTGTTTATGATAAATTTCAACCTAATTTAAATTGATTTACATCTCATTCTACAATTTATATTTTGATAATCAGATGATTTTATTTAATTAGATGCCCGCTTATCTTTATTTAATCCTTTATCATTCTATTACATAATAACTTTATTTTTAAAATATTTCAATCATATAAAAATTATTTACACTTTAAATATTTTATATTGATTAAAATATTTTATTCGATTTCAACATATTATCTAAAAGAAATTATTAGTTTATTTCAATTTATTAAATCAAAATTTTATTAAAATAGAATTTAATTAATTAAATATATTTTCCAAATTTAATCATCACAATTTGAATTCAAACACTTTTATTTTAATTAAATTTATTAATTTATATGGTATAAAAAGCATTGTTGTTACATGGTTATTCAACTATCAAATAAGCGAATAATTCAATCAGAAAATTAATTTCATATGGAAACCAAACACGATTAAGCCATAAGAAACCACTAAGCCTATTTAATTGATCCTTTTTCGTTAATTAAAATCACTTCGTAGATACTTGTATTAAAATACCTTTATAGAAGAGATACATATGTATACTACTCATTCACTATTCATTTATACTCCTTTAATGCTTAGAAAAATACATATATACTTATTTCGTAACACCCCTAATTTTAGTTTAACATTTATTCAGGAAATTTAATTGGATAGATTAAATAGAATAATATAATGGGACATGGGGAAGATATTTGATAAGTAACAAGTTCGGGCCTTAACTAATTAAGTAATAAGATTGTTTTAGACTTAACATAGAAAAGAATAAGTGAGAAGGGCAAAATATGAATTGATCTCCTCTTTTATCCCTTAAACCTTCACCCTCTTATTAATTTTGTCATTTTTATTATAAACAATCAAAAGAAAACGTTAGAGAAGCTGGCCATTAATCAAGGTAAATAAGGGAAAATCAAAAGCGAAACTAAGGGATTCAAACGGCAAAGCATAGAGAAACTGAATTACATCAAACCTCAACTTCATCATCCAATTTAAGGTGAATAATAGTTAAACATCTCTATTAATTGTGCTTGATTTCAGTTATGGATAAATTTCTAAATTGATTATGATGATATTATCATGTATGATTGTTCATAGCATTATTTGGATAGAATAATGATTTATGGAATTTTATGGAATTATTAAGATGCGTTTTATGGTTAAAACCTAAGTTTTTGGTCTTTAATTGGTATGATTTTCTGATATGTTGTGTAAAACATTAAATTGGAGATGTGATTTTAATTTTCCAAGTTAAAATGAATATTTTATGAATTTCCTAAGGAGGAAATAGTGTTTATTTCAGTTTTTAATTATTAAAAATAGTTATCATGGTCTCAAAATTTTAATATATAGAAGAATATGTCAATTTAGATTTATTGTGATTTTTGAGGATTTTTCCCAAGTGATTATGAATTTATATGAATTTATTGTGCTAAAAAGCATTTAAATTAATATTAATTAAGGTTGTTAATTAATTAAGTTGATTAATGTTTTTGGAAGTATAAAACTAATATGCGACAATTTGAAAAGAAATCAGTAAAGTTTATTTTCAACCAATAGAATTTGGCAAGGAATAAGAGTCAGTAAAAGAAATTGCTTTTAATAGAAATAAAATAGTTTTTATAATAATATGACAATGCCACAAATATGCGGCATTCCGATGACGTTCGACATTAACAATAAGCGGTATCATTTTACAGTTGTAAGCGATATCGGAAATAGGTGGCATTTACATGAAGTAACGCATGTGATACTTATATCGTAAGTATGTGATGCATTGAGTCATGCATCCAACATCTATGTTATGGGAATACCACATCTCATGGGTATATGATATATTGATGTCTTGAGTTATCAATGCCGATAGTTTTTAGCATCCTTAAATTAATGTCACAAGTCATCAATTTTGGTATCGATCTATTTTGCGGTAGTGATGCCGCTAATCTTCCTACGTATGCGGCATAATAGTCGAAGTATAATAATGACGACATTACTTATTATGATGCAACAAATAATTGATCTCGGATCAAGGTATTGGGGCCGCCGTATATCAATGTCGGCATTGTTTGTTTAATTATTTCAGCAACTATGCCGAGCAGCGTTGATGCTGCAACCCTTTATTTCAATGTTGGTAAGGCTTTGTTTTATGCAACTAAAAGCACATTTTAAAAAAGACAAGATAGCCTATATCGTAAGAAAATTGATGACTTTACGAATCAGCAGTTAGCCTTATGAGTTATAAAATCAAAATTTTGATTTCAAATCTTGGATAGAGATTCGTTATTGTTTTACCGGCATGAATACCGTAAGTCTTCTATTTTGCTATATTAATGGCGAAAAACCATATGCCTCATGACTTCGACTTTATTCATTGGGAATACCAATGTTTTATATTTCTAAATGCCATAAGTTTATGAATTTGACATTATTCATTAGGGACACCAATGTATATTATACTTGACTTTCCATTTATTTTTTTGATTTTGGCATTACATATATTGGGGATACCAATGTATACTATTATAACATGCTATAAGTTTAATGGGTTTGTCAACCTAATTAAGGATACCAATTGTAACGACCCACGAATTTATCACTTTGATAAATTATATTTATTTTAAAATTATTCAAATAAAAGATTGATAATACAAATAATGTTGTTTTGAGTGATAATAAATAATTATAATATTATTTTGAAAAGGTATTTACAAAAATATTTTTCTCGGAATTTAAATCGATAAAATGGCCAAAAACCGTTTTATCGATAAACAACTCTATAATCATAAAACATCATGCACAGATCTAAATACATACACTTATTTTTATAATTAAAAAAGAATATGGAATAAAATTAATTGTTTTATTTTTAGAAATAAAATGTGTTTATGACATTGTTAGTGATGCCCTTATATTTAATAATTGATTTATTAAATTTAATTGAGATTAAATGATTTAATAGTTATTTTAATCATTCAAATCATTATTTCAAAATAAGGATAATTCATTTTAAATAATTACAAAGTGTTAATAAATCATTTATAATAGTTTTATAAAAACATATATTTCATTTGAAAATATAAGAAAAAATCGATATCGTTGTATCAGTATAATAGCAATTACTGTAAATATTTGTTAATATTAATTTATATGGTTTTATAATTCAACTATGATCATTTCATTTTATTAACAATGATAAGAAATTTATTTTCAATTTTTTTACATTTATAGGTAATTTAAAATATAAGAAAAAATGTGGCCAACAATCGATTTCCTGAATTTCAACGATTTAACAAACGGAAGTTGTTCGATGGCGTTAAAATGTAGTTATCCCCTTGTGCACATACATGTACATATATATACATGTCACATGCACACCATAACATATATATATATATATTTGTGTGTGTGTGTGTACATGTACACTTAAACATATACATATTACAAAATATTAAAATATTTTCCTAAATTTTAATACTTAAGAAACCAAAAAGCAAACATCAACTCACCTTACAACACCATCATCACCACCACCTCAACATCACCATCACATGTGTAGGGGGTTGCCGTGTGTGTAGGGAGGTCTAGGAGGGGTGCGGGTCAAGGGAAAAATGTTAATTTTACCATTAGATATTTGTTCCAAATTTTCTCCTATAAATACCCCACCTTTTCTTCACATTTTTCACATAATTTTCTACTCTTCTTCCTCCTTTTTCAAGCTACTCTAATGGCTTCTCAGGACAATGAAGTTATGGAAAAAATTTATTTGAAAGGAAATTAAATTTATATAATATTCATACATTGTCAAATCCACTTCAAAACAATGGCAAGTCTCTTTCTTTCCACCCCTCAAATCCACGGCCAACTCCTCCATCTACCAAAGTTGTGTGCTCCACCCTCTACAAGGCTAGGCCAAGCCCTCTCAAAGGTCTTGAGCTCGATTCCATTAACTTTGGTTCAATTCTAGCGAAGCTATAGCCGATTTTAGACTAGCTCATGGGAAAATGAAGTTGAGAAACTCTTACTTATACTACATTATTGGTTGATGATATGATGTTTGAAATAGATGTTTAATATGCTTTGATAATCATGTTTTGTTGTTTAATATGAATGTTGAATATATATGCAAGTAATGGTAATACACGTCGATAAGCACAAAGGAAATCACTTTCCTTTATTGAATGAATTGGTGTATATGGAATACTAAACCTCTTTAAAATTGTTTAAAAATGAGTTCTAAAAATTTTATAAAAATATGAAAGTGTTTTGGTGAAGTTTGAAAGGTATTTGAAAATTTAGTAAAAAATAGGCGCGTCGCGTAACGGCAATTTGCGATTTTGCGCCATAAAAGTCAAGCCAGTATATAAAATGAAACATAGCTCAGAATTCTTCGAGATAAGAATTTTCCAAACAATTATATCCATAGTTTTCAAACAAAGGAAGAAAATTGAGATTTCGATAAGTAGATTTTGAAATATGAGTAAAACAAGTTTTTGGAACAATCGTGGTTTTGTTGTTCGGATTCCGTAAAAGGATTTCTTTGAAAATGATATTTTAAAATTGTTTAAAAATATGAAATAAAATTCTAAATCTTTTAAAATGTTTTAAAAGTGATTTGATTTATAAAAATGAATTTTCAAATGATAAAAAGTAGTTTTGATCAATATAGCTTAAAAGGCACTTTCCCTAGCACTTTTCTGCAGCATTTTTTATAACCTTTGAAAATAGTTTTAAACACCACCATTCTTTTCCAAATCTTTCGTAAATGTTTTCAAATGATTAATAAAGTATTATAAAGGTGATTTGAAGGATTTATGTAATGGTTAAATAAATGTTAAATTTTTTAGAGTCGATCAAATAACTTGGCTGCCTTATGGGTGGTAGAGAGATAGTGTTTAGGCTTGAGTTTGGAAACCAGTTTCATGCTCTCACTGGCTATCCGGACTGGCCCAACGGATGGGATAGTAAATTTGATTTACTCGGATTAAAATTTTCCAAAGTAGAAGGGATATAATTCTCCAAATATATATAACTTGGATTTTATGAGGATAATCTTCTTGTACTCGGTTTTAAAGCCTGAAAAGGGAACTTGTACTATTCGTGGAATCTAAAAGGTGATTTCACCGTTATTTTGCCAATAGTACTTGTTGAATACGGGAATTGATATTGAGTAAAATTAGATGATTTCTATATATTCTGCTAACTTGATATTTAATGGGTTTGGATTAACATCCCAGATAACTTGGTTTTAACTCAATCAAAATTTTTGGGGTTTGAATTAAGATATCTTTTTTAAGATTTAAAAGATATGATTTGGAAATATTTTCCTAAGTGAAAAATGAAATGATTCAGAATTACTCCAAGGTTTAAAAAGGTTTTAAGTAATCAAAGGATTTGAGAAGAGAGGTTTTAAGATTCCTTAAATAGCGGAAAGAATGTTTTAAAATTATATATCTCCAAAAGATATTTTGATAAAAAGAAATAAATCAATCAAAGAATAATTCCCTATTTTCTTAACATCTTTTTATTGATGATTGGTTCAAAGGAGCTGGGGTCGGATTTGGTTAATTCCTATCCGAAGACCACTTCGAACCAATTTACGTATTCAAAGTAAAGACATGGATATGATTTGGAAGATGAAATGTAGGGCTGCTTGTCACCGACCCTCGAGGGAAATTTCCCGTATCATATTATGTAGCAGTATTTCTTCATTTGTGATCTTCGATGCAAGGACTTCTTGCTACTAATCCTAGGGGTAACTCCCGACAGGATGTGGTAAGAGAGTGCCATCTATTTGTCCTGTTCCTGGACAACTAGTATGGATGAATGTCTAACCTTGCATTTCTAGTTACATAAATTAATCTCTATGAATGTATCATCTATTTGGTGGTGGAGAAGGCAACTTCTCTTAGCTTAACACCCTTTCTTGAGATGTATGAGCTCAGGAGTTATACGTTTGTAGAAATTAGTGGTGTGACTATGGGATGACAATGTGGCATTCAAAGTGGAATGTGCTATGTGAAAAGGTAATCGCTACCTCAGGCTTCATCACCCGATAATGGTTTAAACAGGGTACGTTGTAAGGCTATGTGGTTCACAACCATTAGAGTATGGTCATCACCTTTCTAGATAACCCTCTATATATCGGGTATATGGTGTATGCTATGAGACGTCTCAGATAGGTCGGTAACGACTGGGGTGAAGTCATATTCGGTTTCTATCCAGGCCATGTATGAAGGCCGAGTAGGGATAGACCGGTCTTCCCAGATGCAGAGGATTGTTTGTGTATCCTCGGTTCATTCCTCTAGAGATGTATTGTACGGAAGGTAGTCCCTTACCCGCTATTGTATGGAAATCCATTCCCCAATAAGTACCTTCAGACTTGATTGTAAACCTATTATGCCATTAACTTTAACTAATGTAACAGTTTCGGCTATTTGAATATATTTACTTGAAAAGTGTTTTTTCAAAGAATGTCATTAAAAATAATATCAAATGATTTTGCGTAGCAAATGTTTTTGTTATCATAGGGTAAAAATTCGTTCTGTGTTTATGTGCGGCATGGTCTTATGAGATACCTTTTGTTTCCAAAATGCATATTTTGAGTTTCTCACACCAGTCCCACGACTGACCCAAAGTTTATTTTCCCTTCCCTTAAACTCCAGTTGCCCTAATTTTCCCCTACAGCCTAGTGATCAGTTTAGTTAAGAAATCTGGATGGAGCTCAAGGCATGGAGTTAGAAGATTCTTTTGAAGATCGTTATCTATTTCGACCACACTTTTATGCTGTAGTATTTTGCATTTGTATGGATAGATATATATAACTATTCATTTTTAACTCTGATAAATGTATTTAAAATTTTCCTGTAAAGATTATATGTTGACATAATATATGTGAAATTCCGTTTCGTCTTTATTTTCATTCTTACCCTTGAGAATCCGCCTCTCCGGCACTTGGATTTATAGCACATGAATTCCAAGGATGTATTAATGTCGATTTCCAAGAATCGAAGAAACGGGTCCTCACACCAATAGACATAGGTTGGGCACTTGGGTGAATAAGATTGATTATGAACTAAATTGATAATTAATGGTTTCATAGTCATCTTAGAAAAACTATGGAATGTGTAATGGAGTCCACATAATGTCTGGGATAGATAATCTTTATATAGTTAATGAAGGATCCATAGTCATCCTAGGAAAACTATTATATGTGTAATGGATAGTCCACATAGTTTAAAATGAATAAAACTTATGTGATGGATAGTCCACAAAATTTTGATAATTAAATTATGTGTGATGGGTAGTCCATATGGTAGGGGAAAGATAATCCATATATTGTACACATGTGAGATTGGTAGTCCACATAAGTATAAGACGTGTAGTCATTTGAAGTTAAGATGGATAGTCAAATGAAATTAAGACGGATAACCAAATAAGTCGAGTTGGGTAGTCCATTATATGTTGCATGATTGCAAATGTTATTTATTATGTTCTAACTATTGTAGATGTAGAAGCACACTATACGGTTAGTATGTTTTGGTTAAGATACTAGTGAGGGGAAAATCTATTCCGCTCAGCGGCATGGTCTCACCAGACATCTATTTTGGTTCGAGATGGTAGGTTATTATTCACACCAAATAGTTTGCCTGATCTGAAATTTTTATTTTCCCCATAAACTCTCGGGTGCTCATTTGAGTAGGTCAGCAGTAGGGTTTTTAGGTTTTTCCAATTAGATAAATAAGCTTCCAGAGATGTGCAGGAGGCAAGCTAGCTATATTAAGAGTTTTATTTAATCCCCTATGTAGTTCATTTTGTTTGAATGGATGTAATGACATAAATTATAACTATCAAGTAGTAGTAGACTGATCAACCAAGGGGCATGTTCATATGTCACTTTTGGAGTATTTTGTAATAATTATATTTTCTCTAAACGTGGGATTGAATAAGATTTTGTAAAGAATATGAAATCTTATTTGTTAAATGAAATATGAAAGTTTATTATTAAACTGTGTTTGAAAATTTTTATATTCATGTGCTTCTGATTATTAATATAATTAACATAATGACATTTTGTCATTGTAAATTAATACTACGGATGACTGCAGCATCCGTAAGGCTTAGTTTCGAGCCTCAAAATGGGGGATGTTAAATATCTCGTCGGTATAAGTATATTCAAAAAGCACTACCTTTCAATACTTAGAAAATGTATCTATATACTTATCTTAATGGTATAAGTATATTTAAAAAATCTTAAGAAAAATTTCATTTCAAAAAACATACTTAGTTGGGTTAAAACAAATGTCATTTAAATACGTTAATAACAATAAACCCAAAATAGTTTTGGCGTAAGTAAATGGATCGTATGGAAATTATACCAAATATAGTTACCACCACTTTCCGATTTCAAACTTGTACTATCGCTCAATTAACAATGTAGTTGGACAAGTTAACGTACTATCCTTACCTCGAGGTACATTTTAAAATTCTCATAGATAGAGACAAGTTTCCATATCTTGGAATTCAATGTTAAGTATGAAAAAAATGCTTTCCATACCACCATAAATTATAAAGATATTTATAGAAATTGAATGTCCTATACTTGTCTCATTTCTAATTTCGGCTTACTCTATCCCTTACCCAGAAATAAAGCCAGGTAAGTCAGGGCACTGATTGCTCCTAGCCTACCTTAGTTAAAACACTCTGATTCTAGATCTCACAGATAGAGGATCAATCTACTGATCCTCTTTTAGTGCCAAGTATAGGACTACTTAATTTCCATAAGTAGCTGAATCTGTATACGGAAATAATACTTGTATACTTAACATCAATTTCCGATTTCAAAATTAAAACTACCCTTTGGTTACAACGAAGTCATTCAAGTTGGGGTACTATTACCTCTCAAACCTTGACTCGACAACATTATTATCTTTCAGGATAGTTAGAATAGGTAGAAGTTTCCCTACCTCGAAGCTTAATGTCAAGTATATGACCTCATAATCCCGTATACTATTTATAATAAACCAAACTTCGACTTTTCCCAAAACCATTTATTATAACAAGAGTGTTATAGTCCATGATCTCCTTCCTTTTCTCAAAAACATTTATACAACAATGATGTTGTAATCCATGATTTTTCCTCTTTTAAAAATACTTTTTAAAAACTCTTTAAAACATAGTTTGAAACATCCCTTTACAAATGGTCACTTTTAAACAAAACTTGACTTTGAAAACAAAAGAGTCCTCTTTTTAAAATTTAAACCTCTTGCCTAAATAACTCAAATAAATCTTTAACAATATATTTAAATCTTCAAACTCCTTTTAAAATAGTTATCTTTTTATAAACACATTTGAAAACACTTTTCAAAGTATCTAAGTAGATAACCTTTATACTTTACTAAATTAATAGATTTCTAAAGTGCATCCATAACGACTATTGTTATATGGACCATAACTTTTTAAACTTTGTTCTGTACATAAAATAGTTTTTAAACACCATTCTTTCAATATTTAAACCACTATGATTATAGAAGACATTTACTTCAAAATATTCGTAAGTTTGAAGTTAATTTAAAATCCATAAAAATAACTTTCCAAATAACCGAAGAAGGCTTAGTGATTACTCTAGCACATCATCAAGTGCTACAAACTACTTTTATCTCAAAGGAATTCAACTTTCCAATTCCTTTCACAAACATTTACACAAACAAGAATATATGTACATGAAAATTAACAAGGCGAGGAACTCCTTAAAGTCCCTTGCAAATATCATATATATATATATATATTTCAAAGTGTTCCATAGTGACCTATTCTCTATGAAGACACTTGTATTTACTCTTTTTGTCCTATGTAAAACAATGGTTACATATGCTATCCACTTCCAAATGGGAATCAAATCCAAATAAGCAATAAACACAAGCAAGTCACATATAAAAACACATATATTTTTACAACATGTCATCATCATTTTCAAACTATTTCAAAGTGAGATATCTTATTTTTATTCTTGACTAAACCCAAGGCAAATCTCATAGCTTCCTACCACTCCTAGGCCCTAGCAAGCCACCAAAGCTCCACCTTTCCTCCTTCTCCTTACCTCTAAGCTTCTCCTCTCCTTAAAAGCTCATGGCCTCCCCCTAGCCTAGGTGCTCATGGCCATGGTGGAAATGGGGATAAGGTGCTTTAAATTTTCAAGCTTTGGAATAATGGAGGGTTTTGTAATGTGTATACAAGCTTATGCAAATGTTAGAGGAGAAAAGAGTGGTTTTGATGTGAATTTTCTTGAGGATATTTAGTGTAAAAGTAGTAAAGAAGAAAAAAGTAAATGAGAGCAAAGAATGAAAATGAAGTAAAGATGGAAATGAGAACCAAACACTCACTTATATAGGCTTTTGTAAAATGAAAAATTACCTCACTTACCCCTTCACCAAATTACCTAACTACCCTCCAAAGTTTCCTTTTTCATACACCTTCCCATGCGCCAACTCATGCACCATACACCCTTAACATGGTCATGTATTTCCATCATGATGGCATGTAATACTTAGTGCTACAACACTTAAAATAAGGAGAAAAGTCTACTTTTACCTTATTACTTTACTAGTTAATTTATTAACTATATTTTTAGTGTTAACCACCTCTTATTTGTTAAATGTATGTGTACAAATATTAATGTGTGTGCTAAACAACATTTCGATAACTTCCCTTCGATAAAAAGTTGAAAATCCAAAGTATAATTTTCGGTAACATTTTCGATTTTTCACCAAACTATTTACTTCTGTAGACAAACTTTCAAAATGAGTTCACCATCATTACTTATTTTTTAAAGAGGATTATTTGATTATTAAAAACCATTAATTGAATATTTAAAATTAATTAAATATTCACAAATCAAAATGATAAAATTCCTGGTCGTTACAGATTCCATGTATGAAAACAAAGTGTGGAATTTGTCTGACATACCCGAAGGGTTAAAACCCATCGGCTGCAAAGGGATTTTTAAGAAAAAGCTGAATGAAGATGGACATGTAAAGACTTATAAGGCTAGGCTAGTTGTGAAAAGATTTCATCAAATTCAAGGTGTTGATATGACGAGACAGTTTCGCTCACAGCGGTTCCTAAGTCCATTCAAATAATGCTGGCTATTGCTACATTCTATGACTAATATATGGCAAATGGACTTAAAGACGACATTTATAAATGGTGATTTAGAAGAGACTATCTATATGTCACAGCCTAAGGGTTTCGAGGTTAATGGGGTAGGGCATGACTTGCAATTTGTTAAAGTCCATTATGGACTTAAACAAGCTTCAAGGATTTGGAATAATCAAATAGTTTGGTTTTTTATCAGAACACGGAGGGAGCGTGCATATGCTAGAAGGAAGAGGGAAATGTTATTATATTCTTAGTGCCATACGTTGATAATCTTCTATTGATTGGTGATGACGTTTCATTATTGCAATCAGTGAAAGCTTGGTTTTCGAAGAACTTCTCCATGAAGGATTTGGGAGAAGTTACATATATATTGGGTATAAATTTCTATAGAGATAGATCTAAGAGGCTGTTGGGATCGTCCCAATCAATGTACATAGACACCATATGGAAAAGGTTCGGTATGGAGAATTCCAAGCATGGAAATATTACAACACAATCTAGAATCATTCTTTGTAAGAAGGACGCTCCTTATACCGATGAGGAGAAAGAGCATATGAAGAGGATACTGTATGGTTCGATAATCAGTTTCATAATTTATGCTATGCTATGTATTAGACTGGATGTGTTATACGCATTATGATGTGTAAGTTCCGATACTAGTATAATTCAGGAGTAAAATATTAGATGACTGTAAAATGTATACTAAAGTATTTGAGAAATATTAGGGACTTATTCCTAATAAATAGGAATGGAGGCCTCCTTATTAAGGAGTATACTAATTCTAGCTTTCAGAGTGATACCGACAGTAGTGAGTCGGTGTTGGTTATATTTTTACAACTAACGTTGGGGCTGTCAGTTGGAAAAGTTCCAAATAGGAAACAGTGGCTGATTCCATGATGTAGACCGAGTACATCATCCTCAATAAAGCAGCTAAAAAAACGGTGTGACGACCGCCCTATACCACCGGCACTAATAGTATATGAATAGTGCGTTGTTGTTGTGCTCGGCTGATATAGAACGATCATCAAGGTTGAAATAAACCAATATAGCATATAACATGTCATATCTCACAACATATGGATAAAATATAATATCATAGATATAAAGAAGAGACAGTAATAACTACGTGAACAAATCATTATCAGAGCAATAGATCCACAAATTATCAAAGCAGTAGATCCACAAATTTATACATCAAATGCAGTAGAGTTTATATAACAGAAGTAAACTCAAATAAATTGTCTTAACAAATAGAAATAAGTAAGCACTGTCATGGGCTCTACAGCGTTGCTCAATAGAAAAGTGTAGAAATCCATATATGTATATAATACGAGATAGCTTCATCCAGCTCGTCCTTTGAATGGCTCTGCATCACCTAGACCTGTCATCTAGTCTACTCATTTAAGAGCACCAAAGATAATAAGAAAAAGGTATAAAACCTTAGGTCATACAATAGTCTGGTGTGAGCGGTAAATGAGTCTCAAAATACTATATAGGTAAATATGGTAAGGAACAAGAGTACACGAACCATACCTATCCCGTCCCTACAACCAAATAGTTAGCATATAATACTATAATATGCTACTCTACAATATCATAAAGTTATACTACAAACCAAATAAAGGATACGAGTCTTTCAGGTATTCTTATCTTCAATATCAACTTCCCCTGATACTTATGAGTGATAGGATACTAAAGAAAGCAACCTAAGTAGCCGTAACACCCATTAACAACCCAAACTATCACTACATGTGCTTTCATTCTCATAAACCAAAACTGGATACGCGTCTCGTAGCCTAAAGCTTGACACTAGACCCCAAGCCTCATGTCCAGGGTATACAGATCCTTGCTACCAATCCATGGGCGTCCCCACTTATAATACCCCTGCTTTGAGTACAACAGAAAACACTCCGAGCATCAATCATTCCTTAGCACATACACCCAAGCCCTCCTTTGCTCCGTTTGGATGTCGAGCCCTTCTTGCTCAATCTAGTTTTAATTATTCATGAGGAAGCCTTCCTCATTCCTCGATCTTATGGCTCACTCCTTTTACAAGCCGCCATCTTCGAAACCTACTCCCAACTCGAGCCAACATCCGAAGACTCTAGCTTTTCATCATGTTGTTACATCGCCATCCAGTCCTGAAGTGAACGAGCCAACACCTCCAGCGCGATCTACAAGACCTCTACTTCACCTCCTAGAAGTTTCACCCTTATTGGACTCACTATGTGAAGTCGGCACCTACCTCTCATGCAGGTACCGACCTCTCCCCTTAGCTAATTATTGGCCAAATCTCTTTCCTTCCCTTCCTTGCTTCTAGTACTCCATGCCTAGATGCTTTGACCCCGGGTCTATCCATCCAAACAACTCGGTACTCACTCCAAAGCACCTACTTTAATTCTAGAAAACAAGTCGGTATAGCCTTCAACTCTTAGGCCATCACCTATCTCTTAACTTGGGTCACCTCTACTAGCCTTGCTCTTGAATTCCTCAAAACCACCAACTTGTTGGACCAACCCACAAAACTTGGTACCGACCTCTCATGTAGGTACCGACTTCTATGCTTAGTGAATCTGGACATGAGACTTAAACTCCAGACTCCTCCCATACTCTAGAGCTTCCCTTCAAGTTTCATCCAATTCCAACCAATTTTGCCTTCGATTTAACCGAGTCACCAACATATCTTCCTATGCATCCATAATGCTAAAAATCAATACCAAAGCGTAACATCCAATCATAGCATAATAAGTAATTTCATCCAATCAAACATGCAATCCATCAAAATAAGAAAAACAAGTCAATTTCTAATGCAGATCTACTTATAACATGAATATATGAGCATGAGCAAGGATGATTTCTAGTCAATCTAGATCATATGCATAGTTTAATATGTAATTAAAGTTAGAAATGGTTTTATGGCCAAAAGTCGATTTAAACCATGTTAAATTATATGATTCTACCATATAAACATGCATAGTAATAGAGAAGGCATAAACCACCAACCAATTGCCAAATTCAACTAATTAGTGCATAGATATAATCCAAATAGAGAATAAAAGCACCTAAGTCAAGCAAATCGATGATCTCTATCTTCTAATTGATGATCTTGTCACTAATCAACAATCTAGTTTGATTTAGGGAGAAATTTGGAGGAATTAGAATGGATTTTGAGCTAATCAGGGTTTAGACCTTATTTGGAATGAGAGGAAAAAGTTTTAACTTGACTCTTCATCCCTCTATTTATAGTATTCTCTAATTAGACTAATGGACCAACTAATAGGCTTCACTAATTGCACACTAATTCTGACCATCAGTTTTCAAAACTTAAAACAAGCATAACTCGCTAATCGTAAGTCCATTTTTCTATTATGACCACTCTACGAAATGGAAAACCATCATCCTGAAGCAATGGAACTAGTTTGAGATCTTGATTCGACTCTTATCAAAATTCATAAGCCAAAAAATACTTTAGGGTCAAAATGGTCACATAGAAATTTAGAAAAAATCATAGGTATGTAAAATGTCCCTAAGAGTCATATCCTAAAATTATAGAATCATACTACCTCATACGAATAAAATAAAAATATTTTATGATCCTTCGATACGTAAAATACGGGTCGTTACAAGCAGCCTGGATGTGCAAGTTTTTAAGTGAGCTCAGAGTGATCCCCAATATGGAGAATCCAATAGTGTTATTTTATGACAACGTGACGAACGTATCATAAAGGAACCAAGAGTGCACAAGAAATCATAACATATTCTTCGAAAGTTTCACCTTATCGGAAAATTCGTTGAGAAGAAGGAGGTTATGATACAAAGTTTAGATACCAAGGACAACATAGCAAGTCCATTCATAAAGGGTCTAGCTTAGCTGATTCTCATCATATGATCGAAGGGATGGGGTTGAGATTTCATAATTGGCCCCAAGTGTAAGTAATAGATTGATAGAGTTGGGGTATGCCCTTGGGAGCAATTCTCTAATTTATTGTAAATTGTTAACTATGTAATTAAATCTTGTTCGAAAAAATTATGTTTTTCTTTGTATTATACACTTGTTCTAATGTGTTATAATTAATTAATTATTGAATTTAAGTGTATATTACAGAAAGTCCATAAATGGTGTGCTTTGGGATAGTAATTACAATTTTTGTATTCATGAGTATTTTATTACAACATAATTTTAAAAATATCATTTTAATTATTCCTAGTCAAGATGTATCTAGATTAGATATCGATGCACTTGAGACTATAGTATACAACGCTTTCTAATTGTTGAGCAGTGTATTAGTCATGAGTGCTAGTGGCACCCAGAGGTTACGTACCGGTAATTATTGGATAACCATAGAAGACCCACTCGATAGGTATTTGTTGGTTAATATAACAAAGGTCAAATAGAAAATATAAATGTAACAACATTACACGATTCTCTTGACTTGAGAATACTATTGGTATTCAATATGGAAACTCTACGTTGACTATAGTTAAATCGTAATACAACGACCATCGAACGACTATAGTTGGGTCGAATGGAAACATTGGAAGGAAACATTAATCAATAGAGGACTCGTCTCCTAGTTATATGAGGTTAGTATCATAGTCAACTAAAGTCAACTCAAAGTCAAAATCTCTTGCCAAAGCAGCTCGATTAGTAATAATTGTTATTATTGAACCAAGGACTTTGTCTTTGGACTATAATGTTGAAATGTACGATATTGGAATTTTGAACATTCCTAAATTTCATAGGTCCTAATGTGATATAGTTTTGACGAAGAGAATTGATGTAAATAGTTGTGACTACCAGGTAATGCTTAAATAAGTAAAATTGGATTTTACCAAAGCTATGTAAGGATAAATTTGGCCATAATTTCACACCACCAGCTAAGGTGACGTGTGAACGTTAATATTCATATTGTTCAACATTAATCGCTAACCGAATTTACAGCCGAGAGTCACATAACCGAAATGTTGAATACTTCTACTACCACCTGATTTAATTAATTATAATTTTTATAAATTATCTAATATTTATAAAAAAACTTAATCATGATTTATTTTAAAATTGTGCCGATCAATATTAAATAATGCATATATAATAGTTATAGACACATGTATCGATATATGGTATCAATGTGCATTTGAATTGAATTTAATTGTACATTTATTTGATCGGGCTTGAAGTAGTTAGGAGGCCCAAATATGGGTATATGATGCTCGGCCACTAGCGGTTGAAGTGGGTGGAATATTGATTAAAATAAGGTGAAAAGTAGGAGGAAAATGAGGATCTAGATCCCCTTTTTGTTCCTTAGTATCCATGCTATGTATTAATCTCAAACCCCACTTTAGAACTCATTAATTTTTGCCTCCATCCTCACTATATCAGGTCGTCCATCCCTTGCCATCCTTCTCTTGTTTTTCAAGCATTTGAAACACAATATAAATAAGAAAAGAAGATCGGTGGTTGCTACTTTCAAATTGGTAGCTCTTTTCGGATTCTGGATGCTGATTCAAGGAGTTTTGGATTCATCGTTTCAACATGTCATAACTAGGCCTTAGTAGAGGAAAATGTTTTTTTACAATTACATATAAATATATATTACTCACCTTGTCATTTATGTACTATAGTTAGTATATGAATTATCATGAAACTATACATATATGCGCTGTCTTTATTGGATGAAAATGTATATATGTATGTATCAAATAAAATTTACATACATATAGCTTATGATCACAAGTACAAAAGTTAAATATAATAATATTTAAAAATGATTTTGCAAAAAATTAATTTTAAAATACAAACATAATTATATAAAGTATGTGTTTATATTTCATTAATATATATATTAATAGTTTTCTAAATAAAAAATCATATATATGTATGTATGTATGTATGTATTTTAAAATCCAAATATTATATATAACTCAATTTAAATAGTATCTAATAATACTATATAAATATATACTAATATGATAATATATATATATATATTCAATATAATATGTATAAGTTTAAAATTGTTTTTAGAAATAAAAAATCAATTTTTTTATTAATTTCCATATGGAAATCAAAAATAGAAAATAAAAAATTAAATAAAACAATTTTAAATCACAAGTTAAAAAGTATGGTTGAATGTGTATAAATAATAAATATATAATTATTAATTTACATCAAATCATATATATATATAATATGATATATATATATATATTAACTTAATATGTATATAAGACTATATGTATATGTTCTTAAAAAAATTTAGATTTTGAAATATATATGTCATATATATTTATTTATTTAAAATTAATATATTAATTTTAATTTGAAATTACTAGATATTTTATTATGCAGATCTAAATCTGAAATTTAAAATTGAATTCTGAATTTGAATTTGAACTCATAGTTATTTGTAAAATATTTATCATTACTTTATATTATAATGTAAACAATATATAATAATATATTTATATAAACATTTACATTTTAAAAATATTATTTTATAACATATAAAACTATACACACACATATTTGTATGTGCATATATATTAGATACACACATCTATACAGAGATGCTAATATGTCTGTTGCGGTGTAAACCACAACACTTATCCACGAACATGTTAAACTATGTATACTATTTATGTTGCACGGGCACACACACCTACATGTGTATATGATACACATGTTATATCTTACTATATAAACAAAACAATAAATAAAACCTAATTTAGAACTTAAATAAAATATTGATTTTATTTAAAATAATTTAGATAAGATCTAAATATATTAGACTTCATAAAGCCCAATATGATCCAAAAGGATTTTTTTTTAATTTATCCATTTACCTCATTATGTGTTCGTCTAGATCAAACAGATGACAATGATTAACTCCAAATGACGGCTTCTTTGATCACCACAGACATTCTCCTACGATTATGGGCAATGACAATACCATCTTCTTTCTAATCCACTCCTCCAAATGAACATTCTAGTAACAGGAGAGTCAGGGGTATGCCCTTGGGGCAATCCTATAATCTATTGTAAATAATTAACTCTGTAATAAAACCTCATTTGAAATAAAAGGTGTTTATTTTGTATTGTATACTTGTTATATTATGATATATTGATTAAGTAATTAATTTAAGTATATTAAATAGAATGTCCTTAAATTATATGTTATGTGATAATAATTATAAGGAATTGTAATCATGAGAAAATTATCACAATATACACTAATATATTTATTTTATAGGAAAATAGGCATAGGGAAGAAGTTGAAAAAAAATAGTCTTAGGGACAACAAGTTTGTTTTTTAGTCTAAAGGACACTTTTTAGTGTAAACAGAAAATGATAGTTACATCTATCATTCTGTGATTTACACTAGAAAGTGTCCTTCAGTCTAAAAAGTAAACTTCTTGTCCCTAAAACTAAATTTTTCTTCAACTTTTCCTTGAGCCAAAAAACCCCTTTATTTTAAATTTTCTCGGTCAAGATATTTTGAGAAAGGAAATTGATACATCCGTTAAGACTAGCGTATGTAATGCACTCCAAATGTTGGGCAGTGTATTACTAATCGATACTGAGGATACCCAGGTGTTATGTACTGATTGTTATTGGATAACTTTAAAATGACTGACTTGAGAGCTTCTTGTTGGTTAATAACAACTAGGTCAAACAGGAAATCTCAGAATGTCGATATTACATAATTCTCTCAACTTGAGAGTACTGTTGAGCTTCAATGTGTAGACTCCAACTTGATTATAGTTATGCCATGGCAAGTCGATCATCAGGCAACTATAGTGGGTCTAAGTTGAAGCATTGGTAATGAAATAGTATTCAATAGAGAATTTGTCTCGTTAGTTGTATGAGGTTAGTATTATGGTCAACTACAGTCAACTCAAAGTCAAAATCTCTAACCATAGTATTATGGGTAATAATAAATGTTATTATTGAGCAAAGACATTGTTTATGTACTAACCAAATTGAATGTGGATGATATTGGAAATTGGCCAAAACCAAATCCCATAAATCTCAATGTCATATAATGTTGACGATTAGAATAGGGGCAAATCATTGTTACTAAAAGGTGTCACTTAAATTGTAAAACTAGATTTTACTAATAAAGATGTATAAATGATAAACTCGGCCAAACTATTACACCACTAGCAAGTGGCGCGTGAATATTAATATTCAAATTGGTTGATATTGATCACTGACTGAATTTACATCTATGAGTCGCATTACCGTATACTTGAATTCTAGGAAATATCACACGATTTAATAGAATTATAAAGCACTATAAATTAATTAATGTTTATGAAATATTAATTATTTATCTATTTGATTTAATGGGTACTATTGGTAATTTTCTGTTGTCATTAGTAATTAATTGGTGCATATATAAAATTTATATATGTATGTATAGATATTCGATATCGATACACATTTAAATACGACTTAAATTATGTTGATTGCTGAATGGCATTGTGGTTTTTTTGGCCTATGTAACCCAATGAATGAATGACCATGAGAAGGATGGGAGGTGGAGTTTGAATTTCGAATCCAAACCTGAATACTTGGTAAAAGGAGAAAGAGTAAAAGGAAGAGAATTTATCTCTCCTAACCAAGCCGGCCTCCATATTTTCCACTTCTTGCTTCCTCCTCTCTCTTGCCTTGGCCATGAGGTTCATTCGTCCACCCCATTGCTGAATTTTCAATAGCCCATCCATGTCAAATTAAAGTACATCCGACGGTATGTACTTAGATCGTAGTGACATCTAGCGATCATTCAAGGTGAATCTATGAGATCCCACTAATCGACATGCATTTAAAGGCTGAACTTTAAGGTTAATTTGTTTTAACTTTTATATTATATGTATCATGTATTAGTTGATTGTATGATGATCTAATATGTACATTTGTTGTATCTTATTTTTTGTTTTTAAATCACATTAAACAATCTGTGTTAATTATTATTGTTAATTTGATTTATGTAAATTGTTTGTACCAAAATTAGGCACAATACTCATCGGATGTAAATGAGGAGATTAGAATGAAGAATTCAAATAGAAAATGAGGCTAATCTAACAATCACACCAAGTAAAGTAAGCAGAAATATAAAAAGACAAGAGTTTATAGCGGTTCGGCGTTGTAGCCTGCGTCCACTTTGAAGAGTTTGTTGTTTATTGATGATTCTCAACCGAGCTACAACAGTACAAATCACTAACACTCAAGTTACAATCGAGTTTCAGCATAATAGCATAGAAGTTCCAAAAGTCCCCTTTCAATAGGCGCAGGGGTGATATATATAGGAGTAGATCTGGAATATCTGACTCAGATCTCGGAATACCTATTCTCACATGTAGGTAGGCCCACCAGATCGATCTGGGGTTGCTTGAGATTGATCCTTATCGATCCAAGTGCATTTCGTATCGATCCAAAAATGGCCCAATAGAGCTGCGATCGATCGTGGACGTTCTTGAGTGAATAAGAAAGCTTTTGTGAAAATCTCATGGCATTTGGACTTGTAGTTTGAGAGATATGATCGATCCAAGGTTGAGTTTGCTAATAGGCTGATGGATTCGTATCGATGTGTTCATATCGATGGGCTTCGTATCGATGGTGGCTCGAGTATTTTGTAGAGATCCATATTTCATGTCGAGAGACTATTTCCTTCGCTTCGACTGCTTCCTTCATACCCATCTGAGGTTGTTCCATTCGTATCGATGTTTACATCCCGCCTACGTATCGATGGTTTGTTAGTGGTCTCATATCGATGCTCGGCCCTAGTCTTTGTATCGATCAAATGAGTGATTGATACGAACATACAGCTGATGGATGGATGAAGTGTGATCGATACGAACCGGATGGATACAAACTAGATGGATATGAACCGGATGGATACGGAGTATATGGATACGAAGCAGATGGATACAAAATGATGTGTTCCACATGGATCTTGATCGATCCATAACTTGAGCATACAAACTCCGATTGACCTGAAATTTGGAATGTTGCCTTTCATAGCTTTGCTTGTCATACCATGCTAATTGTAGCTTGATCTGGACTTAGACCAAGTTTGTCTGTATCCAACGTGGACCTGTAGATAACCGATCTTCGCGACGGACTGTCTTTAGTCTCTAGCCAAGTCCTTGGTGTCACGGCCTTGCCAAAAGGCGGGATAACATTTTCCCCCTAAAGTACGTCCTGTGTGAACATGACGTGCTTTGAAAAGCTACCATCTTTATTCTGAAGCAGTTCTATCTGATTCGTTGAACAGTTATTGTCTTTTCATCAAGAGATGTAACCTTCGATTAATTTCTTGCAATATAAATGTTGAGTTGTAGACTGCCGATGATCATGCAATTTTTGTTGTAACTGAAGGTCGAGTGCTAGCAATTTGTTGTTCAATGTTCTGGTTGTTGCTAGGTAAGCATTCAATTCCTTTTAACTTTGAAGATCAAATGTTAGTTTGGCATACATGCATGTATGTTCACTTGACCCCCGTTCATGTTTGCACGTTCACAGGTCATTGTCAAGTTCCTTTATTCTTGTTTGGATCGATTTTCTTATCGATTTTCTCCTGGATTGATGTGAAATTCGAGTTGTAACAAAGATTGATAGTTGTTTTAATTCACTCCTTCATATCGATCCACTCCGGGATCAAGCTGGGATGTATGAATGTAGGCTTCGTATCGATGGCTATTGATACGAAATAGACTGTGTACAACATGTTGCGTACAGATCGATACAACATACGAGTTCTTGGATTGATGAATATAAAAGTGGTGTTTCATATCGATGGAGTTTGAACAGTAAAGACATAACCAGGCAGCGATCTTCTTATCGATGGATACGAACTAGTGGTCTTCGAATCGATCTGCATCAATGGAAATGAAGCACTAGCTTTCACATTGATGGATACGAAATGGTATGTACTGGACTGCCGTGTGTTGATGGATATGAAATTGAATCTTCGTATCGATGGATGTTGACCATTTCTCTCGGTTTAGTGACTGGGATATAAAACGTCCCTCTTTTGGATACGAACCTATATAAATAGTTTTTTGTACTAAAAGAAATTGCCACTTGCATCTGCTATTACTTCCGTTCATATCGATCCAAAAGGAAATTGAACTGCGAAAACCTTCGTCTTCAAACAACCAATTTATTAACCCTTAATCCAATTCCTCAAACTAGGTAATGATTGCTTAAAACCATTCCTAAAGCGATGAGATTCGAGTCTTACACCACTTCGTCCAAGGTGATGGCCAACTCCGGCGTCGCCAGTGCCGGAACATGGCTGGAGTGAGGTCGAGGAAGCACTTTAATGGCATTCTGGGAGGAGAAGAAGGAAGGAAGCACCGGAAGGAGCTGATGGAGTCACTGAATTCAAGCCTTTGCTTCAAACCCGTATCGATAGGAGATGGTGGAAGTTGCTTCGTATCGAGCTGGGAAACGTGGGAGTTCGTATCGATTCAAGTTGATGGCTACAAAACCGATCGCCTTGGATCGACACGCAGTTGATCGATACGAGTGAGCATCGATATGAAATGTATCGATACGAATAGGCCATCTGTCCAAGTTTTGATCGATAAGAAATCATGCTTCAGGGGAACGATCCAATACAAACCATGATGGATACGAAAGTCATTACCTTTTGCATATTCGAACACTTGATTCCGACGAGCTTTAGCCTTTCATATCTGGACTTGATTGAAAAACTGCATATATAACTATCCTCCAAAGCTCGTCAATGGAACTGTAACTTGACAAATATAACAAATCTTAACATGGATCGTTCTTCGAAGTCAAGATGGCATGGTTGAGACGGTCAGCGATGACGGTCACTTCAGTCGAATCTCGAAGTCTTGTCGCTTTACCATCTTTTGAACTTGTAGAAACTTAAAGTTTTATGCACCACTTTACTACACAGCACGCTCACTCACTTCACACCGGGAGGAATACGGGTTTCTTGCCATCTAACAATGGTTTTTACTGAGTTCAATAGCTATAGATCCCGGAAGCTCCAAGAAGCAGGAAGTTCAAATTCCTTCACTTCCTAGAATTGAAAGGCCATACACCACAATTGACGTATTAAGTCCTGCTCTGGATGAACTGCCGGGTGCAGTGTTGGTTTTAAATCCAAAGGACTCGGTCCGTTCCATAATTTCTGAAGATATGCTGGGCAGAATTTGTCTCATGCATGGACTATCTTTGGAAGACGTTCTACTATCTGGGCCAGAAGACAGAGCGCACAATCCCCCGAAAGGGTTCAATGCCTGTAATCGATTCATGTGCGTGGCCGAAACATTTCCCCCGTTTAACCAATTCATTCGGGACGTGTTATTCTTCTTGAGAATTGCGCCTTCTCAACTGCACCCCAATGGATATGTGTTTCTCAATAGCTTATATATCATATTTATCGAGCATCTCCTTTGTCCCCCAATCGTTGAGGAGGTCAGATACTTATTTAATGTCAAGAGTCAGAAGGATAATGCTTCATTCACTTTTTTAGAAGCGGTTAGGAACTTCCAAGTCATGGCAGGTGCTTAGAGTAAGTTAAGCTACTTCAAGACTGAGTGGTTCTTTGTGAGATGCCCACCGAGGTTTGCTAGGCGATGGTTGGTCAGACGTAAGTGCTTTAACTTCTTCGTCAATTAACTGGGTAATACCAATCGATGCTGAATTCATTACTACATTTCCTTTACAGCCTCTATTCCAAGGCCCGAAGGAGCATAGTTCAAGGAGATAGTAAGAATGCTCCAGGCGGTGCCCGCTGAACTTAGAGAAATAGATGAAGTTCTTACTGATGAAAACTTGCTCACTATGAGGCTCATAGAGAGAGGTCAGGGTGGCTCCGGTAAGGCAAGGAGGAAGAAAAGCTCCTATTGTGCCCCCAGTTGGCGGAGCTCGGAGTGCACCCCGAGTTACAATTATCGAACTGGGCGATGACGAGAATGCAGCTAGACATGGGCCAGCGGTCTTGCCTCCGCAGGGTCTTCGATCATCAGAATCAAAAAGGAAAGGCAAGATTCTTGTCCACAAAGCCAAGAGGCATAAGACCGTTGCAATACTCAGCCCGTTGCAACTTCTATAGGCCCGGAGACCTCTTCTCCACAAACAGAAGGTTCATTGATAGGATTGTCGGATGTTCCTATTCCAAATGACATATCTTCGTTCCAGGATCTCAAATTAGAGGGGCTCCACTCCCCATCTCAAACGGGAGCCTGCCTAGCTTCTCTAGACATAGGGGAGCCAACTCCTACGAGCACGGCTACCACAATCAGTCGGTTGGGGGTTTCACATGCATACACACACTTTACGACACCATACATGTAACATTCCCCCTTCTGACCGCCTCCAGTCGGTAATTAAACCAACTAGAAACGTTCAAAAAGACGAATTGTTATTTAGTTTATAAGGTTTAAACAGAATCAGCCACAGAAACACAGAATAATAACAATGAATTAAAAACAAATGAATCTTTATTTCATTACTATAAATCTTTTTGAATACATCAGAGTTTATACAATTTTAATACTGATACAGCGGAATATCTTAAAATACAATTTTCTTCTGAAACTAAAAATGATTCTTTACTCTCTCTCTCTAACTTCGCTGCTCGAAAATCTTCAAGCTGTAAAAATACTCGGTCTGACCCGAGTATTATATTCAAAAGAAAATAATACACAGGTCAGTCTAATTCAAACCAGTTTATTAGTGCATAGAGGCAATAATAATTTAAATAGACGACAGTCACAATAATTCCCATCTATCCAATCCTTTTAACAAAGAAATCAGATAACGAAAATTTTAACACTAAACAGTGTTAAACAATAAATCAGCAGATTTAAATCATCAACAGAGATAAATAAACAATTTATCAAATCGACTAAATCAATTTAAATCAATTGAAATTGTCACTTTAAAGCTATCAAAAATATTGATTGGCTGCCGTACACGCACGCGTGCACGGCCTCGCCAATATGGCATAAAAATCAATGAATCACGACGCAAAGAAATATCAATTCAAAACTGTCAATTCTGGGTGGCTGCAGTGCACACGCGTGCATTCGTACCCATGTGCACCGCCCCGCCAACCCGTGTGCATAGATAAAGGTGCAACATGCAACTGCTACAAATACACAGAGGCAACATCACATAAACATACTGCAACATGAATACAAGTGCAGAAAGAAGACAGTGACACCCCAGAATCAAAGTAAACAAATGGTGGCAACTGTAGATCAGACTTGATGCCATCAAGTGATACAATGCATATACAACTAGACTCGACAATGTCCCCAAATGAAACTCACTGACCATATGCAAACTCAAAATGGAAGTGAGACACCAAACCACAAACCAGCAACATACATAGTTAGTGCACCACAACAATGCAGACAGTATTCAAACTCGAAGAACCAGACTCAAACTACATACATGAAGATCAAATGAAACTGCAAGCTACAGACTCATGTATAAAATGATCAAGGGTCAAACATGTGGATTGTGGAACCAACTACGCAAGTGCAGACTACAATGATCACAATGCAACTAGAATTGTCTCGAAATAAGTGATGCAAGGAGACATGAAAAATCGATGTGCACAGGAAAATGTACACAGTGTAGTGTATATATATATGAAATCAGACTACACTAATATCACAAAGTCAAGTCTAACAGCCAAAGTTCAAATGACTCAAGTGAAGCTACAGGTCAGCAGCAAACAACAATTGGAAATTGCAACAAGAAACTCAAGTAATTCCAGAAGTCAAAATAGTTTCAAGAAGGTAAGCACGACAAGGAACTGACTCCATGCTGCATGTACACTCAAGTGAAACAAAACTACAACATCGAAACAGTGAACCAATGAATCAGCAATGTCAAAGACATGAAGCACTGAATAGTATGGAGAAAGAATAAAGTGCAGACCCACCAAACAACTAAATGAAGTAGTGTCAGCACTGATGGCAATGCAACAAAATGTACAGCAATCAATAGCAACAATGCAAACTACCAGACTGAAGTGATGAAATCACAACAGTGTAAACTCCACCAAGCTACAAGGGCACGAAGCCAAAACGGTTTCAAGAAATCAGACACAATGGATGCAGTATCGAACCAGGGTGAAGTGCATCAAACCAGGTGAAGTTTTCAGATGGCAAAGAAAACATGCACACAGTACAAACAGGGACTGGGTATGCAACAAGGCCAATGAACAGACCAACCAAGATACAAGGAAGCATGTACACATGGTATGAAGAACATAAGGCTCAGTGGTGAAACAACATATGAAACCAGTATGGCCGAGTTTGAATACAAAATCAAAGATGCAACAGACTTTAAAATGAAGACCACTTCATATTAAAGAAGACTCAAGTATATGCAAAGCTTCAACATGGATGCAGACATGTCAAACTCCCAAAGTTACAATAGTGAAGGAAACTGCATCTCAAAAATGCAGAACCCAAACCAAGGTCAAACAAATCTGTAAAACGAATTAACAAGGGAGGCAAGTGCTGCACTGCTACTAACTCAAAGCAAGGTCAAACCCAAGTTCCAAATAACACACGGGTTCAACTCAAGGCAAAAACAACTAAAGTCAAATGACCAGAGGTCGAAATAATACCTTAGGCATATTCGAATTATTACAAATAAAAGCCATGATTGCCCAAGAATTCGAATAGGTCAACAATGCATGGAGCAATGACCAAGTGGATGTAGTGGAGACCACTTCAAATCAGACTGGAGAATGTATGAACTATCAGAGGACAAGTTCAGGTTCAACTATAAAATGGACAAACATGTATGTAGATTCAAGTCCAATGTCACAACCTAATTACAACAACAGTGCTACTACAAACTACACATGTGCAACGGTGTTGAAGGCAAATATACATGATGGTCAACTGCAACAAGGCCAACTACAGATGAGCATCAGTGATACCCAAAGTGCAACCAAGGGAACAACAAAGTTTACAGTGTGCAACTCGAGACTATACACAGGTGAAACCAGACTGGTCAACAAAGAAAATTCAAATGAACAACAGTTCAAATGCATCAAGACATACATTGGCAACTGACTCAACATAATTACAATGTCAACACTACAAGGACCAAAGATCAAAGAAATGCTACTCAAATGGACACAGTATAGCAATTACAGCAATGGTATGGATTGACAAACGAAACAACTAATATCAACAACATTTGAAATGAATGCAGACAGTGATCCAGCATGACAAATGCCAAATGCACCATAGTGAATGGATGAAGCAATGAGGCAAAGCCAGAACCAAAATCGAAGCGACCGAAGTCAACATTAGACAAATCATAACCAGTCAAAAGAATCACGAAATCGCGAGTTCGAATCGAACAAAACAGAAATTTTAAACTAGATGTGAGTGAAGGGGGTCACTCACCTTTGTTCGACGAGTCGCAGATTGGAGGAACGAGCAAGGAAGCGGTCGCCCTTGAATTGAACGAAGCCCTAAATTCGCCAGATCGAACGAGAAAAGAACGAGAAACGAGGCCAAGCAATAAAATTTTGCCAGAGGATCGATCGAGATCGCCGAAGCCCTATTTTTTAGGGACGAAGAAGAAACTCGTGGCCGCCATTTATTTTTCTTTTCGTGTTTATTTTTCGTTTGATTTCGTTTTACTGAAGAGAAGGGGGGGCAACGTATATTTGCAGAAATAAGGGTAAGGGGATCGGTATGGGGTGGTATGGGTGAGGTATGGGTTGAGTTACTTTATTTTTATTTTTTTTCTTTTTCTTTTTTAAAATCTAATTTGTTTTTGTAAATATTTTCTTTAATTTGTTTTGTTTAATCATGTTGCTAAATTTAAACTATGTGTATATATTCATTTCGTACAAATAAAAATTTAAATAAAAGAATTTCAATCGATTTACAAATTCCAAATTCTAACAGAAATTAACAATTCGATATTAAATCGTTAATTGACGAAGATTTTATCGTTATAAAAATTTCAACAATAAACAGCAAATATCTTTCAACTTTAATCGTTTATTGATGATTATAATTTTGGGCAAAACCCCAGTTGTTACAGAAATTCAAATTGAATTCAATTAAATTTTATACGCGTTTATACGCCGTATGTTCATAAAACAATTCCGATAAATACGAAAATTGAAATCCGGTAATAATTCAATATTACGGACCCAATGAAACTGGTTTCGTCAAATTCCGAGACTGTGCCTCGGAAGGCTATTTTTAAATTCAACTTAAACGATAATATTTCAAAACGGAACAAATCGCTTTCAAATTCAATTCTGAAGCTTCTATTACCTTCAGTATTATCAATATGAATTTTCCAAGCCTTTAAATTATTTTTAACCGGCTTAAAATTGAAGATTCAAATTTTATTCAACTTTCAATAGATTAAATTCAAAAATTTAATCGCCAATTCATTCTGATAATTTGAAATTCAAGTCAAATCATCGTTCAAATATTTAAAATTAATTAAATATTTTCAATTTAAATTGTTCAAAATTCAGGGTCGTTACAAACTCCCCTCCTTAAAAACTTTTCGTCCACGAAAAGGAAAAGGTTGTTAAAATTTCATCGATATTTATACTCTAGTCAATTTTTACTAAACTTAAAACTTATTACAAATAAATGAATATAGGATTCATTTCATTTGTTTAATCTCACTAGTTTTGTTTATCTTCTCTTTTGTTCATTGATTTTCAAAAATCAAAACCCAAAAGTCTTTTACTAAATTTTTAATTTACAACACTCAGATTCAAACTTAAAGTTCTTCACATTAGAGATTTATATAATATATATCTCTTCCAAAGCTGTGGACTTTCAAAACATTACAAAGATTCTCTTCCTTAGTTTATTAAGTTGGAATTTTGAAATTTTACTTTCAAATCATTGATTTGCTATTTACAGTTTGAAAATACTTGCTAACTCGAAATTTAACAAGTCCATCTTCGTTCTCACAGACATTAGGCATACGCTGGCCAGGCGCTGGTCTAAAAATCTCCAAGTACTAAACATACTTGCTTCAATTCCCAGCGAAAATACTTTTAAAAATTCTTTTAAAAAATGGATATGGAAAGCACGTTCCCCCATGGATTACAGTTCCACCCGGCGGTTACGCTACTATCCCAGTAGAGTCGCTTGTGGCTGTAGATTTCACATCTCTTAAATTTCGCCATGGTTGTCGCCATAGATTGCAGTACACACGGCGGTTACGCTACTATCCCAGTAGAATCGCTCGTGTCTGTAGGCATCACGCCCCTCAAATTTCGCCTGGCATTAGATTGCAGTTTACCCGGCGGTTGCGCCACTATCCCAGTGGAATCGCTTGTAACTGTGGGCATCTCGCCCCTCAAATTACGCTAATCATCAATCAATCTAATCTCATCACGATGATCCATCGTGAGGGATTTCCGATTCAAATAGTCACTCTGACTAAATGGAAATTCTACGTAGCTACGAATTTCAAATGGACACTCATCGAGAGTTCCAAAACCTTCTCAAATAATAAATGGAAGGTACTTTTCCATATCCTCAGTTTAGAAAACATAATATCATATATGTAGTACTTTCATTTCACATTTCGTACATATAACATCTATGTAAACATACATAAGATTTCCATAACAATGACTTTCTAAACTAACGGTTTCAAATTTACCGCATTCATATATATATATATATATAAGTTCTAAAACTTACATATTCCATATTCATAACAAAATAGAGGATTTCAAAATTTTCCACTAAGTCGATTTGGAAATTCTAAGGTTATCTCAAACCTAATTCATATTCATAATTCCATTTATTATCGACTTTCACATTCAATTTGGATTTCACGCTTACATCGTCAATTCTCAACACAGAATTGATGTCTATCGATATATAACCTCTGAGCTCGTACGTCTCAAAGAAGGGTGTTAAGCTAAGAGAATAAATTCTCCGCCACCAACAGATATATATTTAATAGAGATCAATTGCTATGTCATCAATTCACAATGTTAGACATACAATCCAAATCATCATCTGAAATTCAAAGCTCAACTTATATTGTCTTTGATGTCGAAGTTAAACTCAATTTTAACTCAACGATTCAATCTTTTTGAAAAATTCCAAATTGAACTAATTGTTCAAATTCTCATTTAACTTTTCAACTTCGACTTCAAAAATGAATTTCAAATCATTTATTCCTTACGGAATATATTCACAACATTTCATCTTTGGAAAAACATTTCCATACTTATTTAAAAATAAGTAATTCACAAATCCATTTTATTTTCAACATTTGAAAATATTCGATATACTTAAATCAAAATTAAGTATATATTTCATCTTTAAGGAAATCATTCTCTTTCACATTTTTATTTGAGTCAAAAACGAATGTTACGTAAAACATCGTTACGACAACTCAAAATCACTAGTATAGGGATTCGAAATTTAGATAGATGTATAAATCCCGATACTATACAAAACATTTCCTTTCGGAAATCATTTACTATAACAACAGTGTTATAGTCCATCATTTCCTTATATTCGAAAACGTCTATTTCAACAATGAATGTTGAAATCTATGGTTTCGATATTCAATGCCTTTGAAAACATCTTTTTAAAACAATTAACTTCGTTTTAAAAATATCGACTTCCCCAAACATGTCCATTTTATTCAATAATATATTCACTGTCCAAAATCGTGAATATACTTCACTAACCCAATTTCAATATTTCCTGCACATTTTATTTCAAAGATTATCCACTGTCCAAAATTGTGGATATACTTTCTTTAACAAGCTATAAAGATTTACTTATCAAAATAAGTCAGTTTCGAATTTATAAACAACGTTTATAAATTCTATTCCTATTCATAAAGACTTCAATTCATAAAAATTGCTTTATTAACCATTCCTTTATAACTCAATTTTATATCGAATTTTAATTTATAAGTGAATTACTTATAAATTCTTTTATTTCGCAACTTCGATTCATTTTATAACTTCACATTATAAAACTTTTAAATTCCATTACTTATGAAATCCATTAATATTTCATTTTTAACACTTATACAATTCCAATATTATATTAACACTTTCAAATCTTCAATTTAAGCCGTTTATAATAATTCAAAATTTTCAATTTATACTATTATATAAATTTATCAGTTTTCCATTTCCAAGACAATCTACTAGTTCTTTAGTAAATCATCATTGAATTGATTTTCAATCTAATCGCATTTGATTCATTTACATTGGATTTTACTAACATTCATTAATATTAAATTAGTTCACTTTCACTAATTTATATTCAAGTTAGTTTGCTTTCAATTCAAATCAAATTTGATTTATTTAACTTCCTTTGTTAAACTTCAAATCGTATATTTATTAATACTAATTCAATTCAATTTAACTTTTCTTAAGTTAAAAATCTTTATTTTCAAAAGCAGTTTTATACTTCTTTAGCTTTGAAAAACATTCTCCTTTAAAGTGTTTCTAGTAACTATTCATATTAAACATCATAAACTAAGCTTTGTGTAAACCAAAGCTCTGATACCACTCTGTAACATTCCCCCTTCTGACCGCCTCCAGTCTGTAATTAAACCAACTAGAAACGTTCAAAAAAACGAATTGTTATTTAGTTTATAAGGTTTAAACAGAATCAGCCACAGAAACACAGAATAATAACAATGAATTAAAAACAAATGAATCTTTATTTCATTACTATAAATCTTTTTGAATACATCAGAGTTTATACAATTTTAATACTGATACAGCGGAATATCTTAAAATACAATTTTCTTCTGAAACTAAAAATGATTCTTTACTCTCTCTCTCTAACTTCGCTGCTCGAAAATCTTCAAGCTGTAAAAATACTCGGTCTGACCCGAGTATTATATTCAAAAGAAAATAATACACAGGTCAGTCTAATTCAAACCAGTTTATTAGTGCATAGAGGCAATAATAATTTAAATAGACGACAGTCACAATAATTCCCGTCTATCCAATCCTTTTAACAAAGAAATCGGATAACGAAAATTTTAACACTAAACAGTGTTAAACAATAAATCAGCAGATTTAAATCATCAACAGAGATAAATAAACAATTTATCAAATCGACTAAATCAATTTAAAACAATTGAAATTGTCACTTTAAAGCTATCAAAAATATTGATTGGCTGCCGTACACGCACGCGTGCACGGCCTCGCCAATATGGCATAAAAATCAATGCATCACGACGCAAAGAAATATCAATTCAAAACTGTCAATTCTGGGTGGCTGCAGTGCACATGCGTGCATTCGTACCCATGTGCACCGCCCCGCCAACCCGTGTGCATAGATAAAGGTGCAACATGCAACTGCTACAAATACACAGAGGCAACATCACATAAACATACTGCAACATGAATACAAGTGCAGAAAGAAGACAGTGACACCCCAGAATCAAAGTAAACAAATGGTGGCAACTGTAGATCAGACTTGATGCCATCAAGTGATACAATGCATATACAACTAGACTCGACAATGTCCCCAAATGAAACTCACTGACCATATGCAAACTCAAAATGGAAGTGAGACACCAAACCACAAACCAGCAACATACATAGTTAGTGCACCACAACAATGCAGACAGTATTCAAACTCGAAGAACCAGACTCAAACTACATACATGAAGATCAAATGAAACTGCAAGCTACAGACTCATGTATAAAATGATCAAGGGTCAAACATGTGTATTGTGGAACCAACTACGCAAGTGCAGACTACAATGATCACAATGCAACTAGAATTGTCTCGAAACAAGTGATGCAAGGAGACATGAAAAATCGATGTGCATAGGAAAATGTACACAGTGTAGTATATATATATGAAATCAGACTACACTAATATCACAAAGTCAAGTCTAACAGCCAAAGTTCAAATGACTCAAGTGAAGCTATAGGTCAGCAGCAAACAACAATTGGAAATTGCAACAAGAAACTCAAGTAATTCCAGAAGTCAAAATAGTTTCAAGAAGGTAAGCACGACAAGGAACTGACTCCATGCTGCATGTACACTCAAGTGAAACAAAACTACAACATCGAAACAGTGAACCAATGAATCAGCAATGTCAAAGACATGAAGCACTGAATAGTATGGAGAAAGAATAAAGTGCAGACCCACCAAACAACTAAATGAAGTAGTGTCAGCACTGATGGCAATGCAACAAAATGTACAGCAATCAATAGCAACAATGCAAACTACCAGACTGAAGTGATGAAATCACAACAGTGTAAACTCCACCAAGCTACAAGGGCACGAAGCCAAAACGGTTTCAAGAAATCAAACACAATGGATGCAGTATCGAACCAGGGTGAAGTGCATCAAACCGGGTGAAGTTTTCAGATGGCAAAGAAAACATGCACACAGTACAAACAGGGACTGGGTATGCAACAAGGCCAATGAACAGACCAACCAAGATACAAGGAAGCATGTACACATGGTATGAAGAACATAAGGCTCAGTGGTGAAACAACATATGAAACCAGTATGGCCGAGTTTGAATACAAAATCAAAGATGCAACAGACTTTAAAATGAAGACCACTTCATATTAAAGAAGACTCAAGTATATGCAAAGCTTCAACATGGATGCAGACATGTCAAACTCCCAAAGTTACAATAGTGAAGGAAACTGCACCTCAAAAATGCAGAACCCAAACCAAGGTCAAATAAATCTGTAAAACGAATTAACAAGGGAGGCAAGTGCTGCACTGCTACTAACTCAAAGCAAGGTCAAACCCAAGTTCCAAATAACACACGGGTTCAACTCAAGGCAAAAACAACTAAAGTCAAATGACCAGAGGTCGAAATAATACCTTAGGCATATTCGAATTATTACAAATAAAAGCCATGATTGCCCAAGAATTCGAATAGGTCAACAATGCATGGAGCAATGACCAAGTGGATGTAGTGGAGACCACTTCAAATCAGACTGGAGAATGTATGAACTATCATAGGACAAGTTCAGGTTCAACTATAAAATGGACAAACATGTATGTAGATTCAAGTCCAATGTCACAACCTAATTACAACAACAGTGCTACTACAAACTACACATGTGCAACGGTGTTGAAGGCAAATATACATGATGGTCAACTGCAACAAGGCCAACTACAGATGAGCATCAGTGATACCCAAAGTGCAACCAAGGGAACAACAAAGTTTACAGTGTGCAACTCGAGACTATACACAGGTGAAACCAGACTGGTCAACAAAGAAAATTCAAATGGAAAACAGTTCAAATGCATCAAGACATACATTGGCAACTGACTCAACATAATTACAATGTCAACACTACAAGGACCAAAGATCAAAGAAATGCTACTCAAATGGACACAGTATAGCAATTACAGCAATGGTATGGATTGACAAACGAAACAACTAATATCAACAACATTTGAAATGAATGCAGACAGTGATCCAGCATGACAAATGCCAAATGCACCATAGTGAATGGATGAAGCAATGAGGCAAAGCCAGAACCAAAATCGAAGCGACCGAAGTCAACATTAGACAAATCATAACCAGTCAAAAGAATCACGAAATCGCGAGTTCGAATCGAACAAAACAGAAAGTTTAAACTAGATGTGAGTGAAGGGGGTCACTCACCTTTGTTCGACGAGTCGTAGATTGGAGGAACGAGCAAGGAAGCGGTCGCCCTTGAATTGAACGAAGCCCTAAATTCGCCAGATCGAACGAGAAAAGAACGAGAAACGAGGCCAAGCCCTAAAATTTTGCCAGAGGATCGATCGAGATCGCCGAAGCCCTATTTTTTGGGGACGAAGAAGAAACTCATGGCCGCCATTTATTTTTCTTTTCGTGTTTATTTTTCGTTTGATTTCGTTTTACTGAAGAGAAGGGGGGGGCAACGTATATTTGCAGAAATAAGGGTAAGGGGATCGGTATGGGGTGGTATGGGTGAGGTATGGGTTGAGTTACTTTATTTTTTTTATTTTCTTTTTCTTTTTTAAAATCTAATTTGTTTTTGTAAATATTTTCTTTAATTTGTTTTGTTTAATCATGTTGCTAAATTTAAACTATGTGTATATATTCATTTCGTACAAATAAAAATTTAAATAAAAGAATTTCAATCGATTTACAAATTCCAAATTCTAACAGAAATTAACAATTCGATATTAAATCGTTAATTGACGAAGATTTTATCGTTATAAAAATTTCAACAGTAAACAGCAAATATCTGTCAACTTTAATCGTTTATTGATGATTATAATTTTGGGCAAAACCCCAGTTGTTACAGAAATTCAAATTGAATTCAATTAAATTTTATACGCGTTTATACGCCGTATGTTCATAAAACAATTCCGATAAATACGAAAATTGAAATCCGGTAATAATTCAATATTACGGACCCAATGAAACTGGTTTCGTCAAATTATGAGACTGTGCCTCGGAAGGCTATTTTTAAATTCAACTTAAACGATAATATTTCAAAACGGAACAAATCGCTTTCAAATTCAATTCTGAAGCTTCTATTACCTTCAGTATTATCAATATGAATTTTCCAAGCCTTTAAATTATTTTTAACCGGCTTAAAATTGAAGATTCAAATTTTATTCAACTTTCAATAGATTAAATTCAAAAATTTAATCGCCAATTCATTCTGATAATTTGAAATTCAAGTCAAATCATCGTTCAAATATTTAAAATTAATTAAATATTTTCAATTTAAATTGTTCAAAATTCAGGGTCGTTACAATACAACTTCTAGTCACATGTTTCATAATCTCTGGAGATAAATATTTTTGCTTCTCTTTTCGTTTACAGACACGATGGTGAAACAAGGGTCCATGTTTAGCAACCTACGCTCTTCGCGCCATTCATCTAGGTCACGCTCCGAGTCACATCGCCGTGAGAGCGAGAGAGACTATGGTCATGAATATTACTCTAGCCAAGAGCGCGAGGGTTATGATATGCAGAAGGAAAGGTCACATCAAAGTAGGCGCTGCTCTCGGTCGCGATCTCCACCATCTAAAGGACCCTCAAAACCATCCGACTCTAACAGGCAATCTTCTAAAATTTCACACCAAATAGTGCCACCCCACACTTCAAAATCTGACGATCAACGCTATAGAGCTGAAATGAAAGCTCCCATCGTCATAGAGAAACCGCCATAGAGCCCATAGGGGAGGGAGCCATCCGAATCGCCAAGTTGAAGAATGACTTCCTGAATATTTGCTTTGATGGCTTCCACTTCCCTCCAAACTTGAAAAGAATCCCGAACGACATAGAAAATTTGGTGCAGGATTATGTGCACAATGCTTACAACCAGTATAGGGAATGAGTTAAGACGGCTGAAAGGGTCTTGATGATATCTTTCGAGCGAGCTAAAATAATTGAGAAACTAGAAGGCGACCTTGCTCAAAAAGGTAACATAATACCGACGCTCACCAATGAGCTCAAATCTTTAAGGAAAACTAAGAAGGGGGCCGACCAAAGAGCTAAAGAGGCTTGAAAATCCATGGAAAACATGAAAAAGACTCATATGGATCTGGTGCAGGAGATAGGTCACCATAACATTGTTATCACTTGGGAAATGGATGAGGCGCGGAAAGAGGTTGAGGAGCTAAGGGCGAAACTGATTGAGACCCTTAAAGAGAAGGATAAGGCCAACAAATTCGCCCAAGAGGCATGTGAACAGGTGGTCAGAATTAAGGAGGAGAAGGATGCAGCGAACCTGAAGGCTGAGGAAGCCGACGCCCAGATCGAAAAAGAAATTAAAGTAGTTGAAGCCAAAATGGAGAGCGAATTTGAAGATCTCTTGGTCACTTACAACGCCTTCATCTTAAGAAACCGCAATTTAAACTGGCTCGGCAAAGATTATTCTTTCCAACTATACAAGGCCTGGAGTCGCTTAGTAGAGGATGAAAGGGTGATCTGCGATGCTGCAACTGTGGATGAGTTCAAACTAGAAGCTCAAGTGTTAGTCGAAGATGAACCTAAAGTCCTCTATGAGACAACCATCACTCTCAAGAAAGAAAAACTGGCCGCCAAGTATCTGGAAGCTAGGGAAGGATCCAGAAATGAACATCACGAAGTAGGCTATGAAATGCCTGCAGCATCCCAATCTGAGCTTGCTTCTTCTATTGCTCCTCCAGCTGTTCTGGAATACGACCCTGATAGGCTGCATCTCTCCCCAATAATCGAGTGCGGCTTGGAAGGCACGTCAGCTCGGCATGGAAGCCAACCGAGGAAGGTATTCTGGACACTTCTTCTATTCCTCAAACTACAGGAGCACTATCAGATGATATAACTAATATATTCTCTTATCTTCATTCAGTCTTAGATTCTACACTGACTGATCCTCCTGCAGCTCAAGAAGTGCATCACAAGCAGGAGGTGCTAGTAACGGAGGCCATAACCATGATGACCACCACATTGGTTGGGGAGATGCACGATAGTAGCTGCTTGCTTGATAAACGATTGATGGAAGCACTCTTCAGTCATCAAAGTAATCCATGTATCGAAGTGTCGTTCAATGTAGATGAAGATGTGGCCATCACGGGCTCCTTGGGTCCGACTAGCAGCATTCCAATGATAGTACATACGGACCGGGCGGAGCAGATAATGGAGGAAATAAAAGCCGAAATCGAGCAAGTTGAGCAGGCTTGTAGAGCTGGTGGGGGCATGGCATGTCCCGGTCCAATCCCGATACTTTTCATTTCTCCGAGTGGCACTATCGTTGAGACTAGCGTGCCTCCTCCCTCTAACATCGAGAATGCCACCATTCCTCCAGTTTCGCACACATAGGATATTCTGGTCCCTAGGAGTTCTTAGGAGGAGACTGCTTCAATTCCCCTGGCCGAAGATAAGCTAGCTGGAACAGGCCGGGGAGATAAAGGTTCAAAGAGGGTTTTGAGCGAAAGCTCGAGTGGGTCCACACTAAAGAAAAGAAAAAAGGATAGAAACCAAAGGAGTAGACCTGCATTTTTGTTTCCTCTCTTTTGGATAGATGGAATAAGCTTTTCTTTTGCTTTTTGTAGGCCATGTATAGATGCGGGTTTGGCCTCTGCTTATAGGGATTCTTTAGAACAGACTTTGTACTTACTTTTGCAAAGAATAGTATGAATAAAATTTCTTTTTTTGTTTTTAGCATAACTCCGTGTTAATTTGTCTAAGTACTTTAGCACACACATTTCCATGCAATGTACTCTTGAGGCTTGGTTCTCTGAGTCGAAATTGAGTTTGGTCGTTAAGTCCTAAAGTAATGGCTTCAGATCATAATCAAACGTCAAGTTGAGTCCTAACGTTGCGCTATCTCGACCAATGGCTGGTACTTGAGTTATACCCCCAGTCCTGGGGAGAATTGGTGTAGTCATTTGGCAGTCATCCTCCGCCTTCACAGACTTTGATTTAACTTAGTCAGAACAAAGTTAAAGTAACACGGGTTTGAGCGATCGGATCACACTCGCTCGTTTGTTGGCATTTGCATCCACACTGTGGGGATTACACTTGCATGTTGGCGATCGGTCACGCCGGCTTTATGTCTAGAACTACATTCACACTCCGAGGGCATAAGTTATTTTACAGGCATTTGATCACACCCATTTAGTGTTTATACTTTAGATCACGCTCCGGGAATCTAGAGTCAATTGACAGACGATCAATCACATCTGTTTATGTACCAGAACCTTATTCGCACTCTAGGAACAAGGAGTTGGTCAAGGTTGTGGATGGTTGAGTCACATCCACCTTGATCCGGTAAGCGAAGTCGTGGATGGACGAATCCATCTTCTTCGAGCTTAGAAACGTAGGCGAGGTCATGGGTGGACAGGTCCACCTTCCTCGAGCCTGGAAAGAGGCGAGGTCATGGATAGATGGATCCATCCTCCTCGATCCTGGATTAAATGAGGGTGAAGTCATGGGTGGATGGATCCACTCTCTTCGAGCCTGGATTAAGGCGAGGTCATGGATGGACGGATCCATCCTCCTCGAGCCTAGATTTTTGGAGTTTGTACTTCAGCTCGCACTCTGGGAGCTGGAGTTCATTGGAGGATCGCCACGTTTCAATCCTTCTTTACTTTTATTATTGCTTGCCCCCGAGCTTGGGGTTTCACTTAGCAAGTGACCGGTCGGATCATGATCTCTCCCTATTTGAATGAGTCCCGCCGCAGGATGGGATTAGCTCTTTGTACATCGTGTCGGTCACACGATGCACTTCAGGAATCGCCAATCTGGCTTGATGAGTCTGCACTTTATTATTGAAATAAGAAAGTGCAACAAAGTCAGTTGCCTTATTACAAGTAAAAATTCTAAAATTGTATAAACAAATTTCAAAAGAAAAACAGACTAAATGAATAAAAGCCAGTTATATGTAATAGCGACGAAGACTCTCGCTATTCCATGCCCTCAGTAAAGTGAGACCATCAACAGTTGATAGCTTGAATATGCCGTCTCCAAGCCTCCATTTGATCTCATACGGTCCTTCCCATGTCGGCTTCATGTGTTAAGGGACAGGATAAATTTGCATAAGTATGAGTCTGCCAACTTTGAAGGTTCTGGCTCGGACCTTAGCGTTGTATAATCGGGCGACTCGACTGCGATGTGCGGTTGCCCTCAAATCAGCCTCTTCACGCTTCTCATCCAGCAAGTCCAGTGATTCTAAGAGTAGGATGGCATTCGTCTTTGGATCATAATAGATCACACGGTGAGGAGGTACTTCTAGCTCAATTGGAATAACGGCTTCAGAGCTGTAGGAAAGTGCAAACGGAGTATGGTCGGTCGTGGACTTGTGGGTAGTTTGATATGCCCATAAGGCCATGGGAAACTCATCAACCCACTTGCCCCCAGCCTTCTCCAGTCATTTCTTCATAATGGACTTGATGAATTTGTTGATAGCTTTGACTTGTCCATTCGCTTGAGGGTGAGCTACTGCTGAGAACTTCTTCTGGATGTGATAGCATTGATAGAAATCTTTGAATTCGACACCATCGAATTGGGCTCCATTATCAGTTATAATCGTTCATGGAAGGCCAAAGCGACAGATGATGTTGCATACAATAAAGTTGATTACTTTCTTCGTCGTGATAGTAGCAAGGGGCTCAGCTTCCGCCCATTTAGTAAAGTAGTTAACTACAACGATGGCGTACTTCGCACCACCCTTGGCTAAAGGTAAAGATCCTATTATATCAATGCCCCATGTCGCGAACCACCATGGATTGAGCATTTGGGTAATTTCGATTGGCGGGGCTCTTGGAATTCCGACATGTTTCTGGCACCTGTCACATCTCTTAGCATATTCCGATGTGTCTCAGTTTACGATTGGCCAGTAATAACCGTACCTGAGTATTTTCTTTGCAAGGGCTTGCCCTCCAGTGTGATCGCCACACTCTCCCTCATGCACATCATCTAACACTCGTTTGATTTCGTCGTGGGCAATACACCGGAGTTAGAAGCAGAATATCCCCTCCTGTACAAGACTCTATTTTGGATAATAAATCGCGAAGCTTTTCAGAGTATCTTTTCTCAGTTCTGCCTTCGGGTAATGCTCCATGCTCAAGATAATTTCTGATTGGAGTCATCCAAGACTCCCTCTCGAGTGTTGTCTCGTGCACTCGGTCGGTCTTAATCTGATTGATACTTGGAGCAGTAAGTGTCTCTATAGGGACGAGTCCCATCTACCGTGCTTCGCCAGTACAGGCCAATTTCGCTAAAGAATTGGCTTTCTGATTTTGTTGTCGGGGTATACAGTGGATAGCGTAATAGTCGAACTGGTTCAACATTTCTTGAACCGGAGCAAGGTAAGTGGCCAACCTCCGGTCTCTGGCTTGATATTCTCCTCGAACCTAGTATACCACCAATTGCGAATCATAGTAAATCTCCACAGCAATAACTCCCAAGTCCCTGGAAAGCCTAAGTCTAGCAAGCAAAGGTTCATACTCGGCTTCGTTGTTAGTTGCACGGAAGTCAAACTTTAAAGCATAGCATATGGATCGACCTTCTGGGGTTTCGAGTACCACTCCAGCGCCTGAGCAACGGTCATTCGACACACCATCAGTGTATAACTTCCATGTACACTTAGGATATTCGCTGGCTTCGGGCAAATCCTCCGGTATGGTGAATTCAGTTATGAAATCTGCAAAACTTGTCCTTGAATAGCTCGCCTTGGTGTATAAGTGATGTCAAATTGACTCGGTTTGATATTCCACTTAAGCAATCTACCAGACGTCTCAGTTCATGTCAAGATCTGTCGTAACGGTCGGTCGATGTAGACAGTGATCAGATGAGCCTAGAAATTTGGACAGAGCTTCCTTGACGCTATGATGAGACAATAAGCTAGCTCTTCCACCTTCGAGTAGTTTCTTCCTGCCCCTGTTAATTTTTTGCTGGCATAATAAACTGGTCGTTGGATCCGATCTTCTTCTCGAATCAAAGCAGTGGTGATTGCATATGCCAAAACCGCCAGATAGACATACAATCTCTCGTGATCAACCGGCTTCGACATGATAGGAGGTGTTGCTAGATGTTGAACTAGTGCTTGCAATGCACCCTCGCACTCCTTTCTGAAGTTTTTTTTTCCTTTTCTGATTAGATCAAAAAAGGGAATGCATTTGTTTGTAGATCTAGAAATGAATCTGCTTAGGGCTGCCACCTTCCCATTAAGGCTTTGCACCTGCTTTATGGTTCTGGGAGTTTCAAGATTCTGAATCGCCCAGATTTTTCAGGATTTGCTTCAATTCCTCTGGCGTTGATGATGAATCCAAGGAATTTTCCTGACGGAACTCCGAAATGACACTTCAACAGATTTTGCTTCATTCTGTACCGTTGGAGTATGTTAAACATTGTTTCCAAATCACTAACGTGGTTGATAGATCGTCACGACTTTCATGGGCATATCGTCCATGTACACCTCCATGGTCTTTCCGATCTGGTTAACGAACATTCTGTTCACAAGCCTTTGATAAGTTGCTCCAGCGTTTTAAGTCCAAACGGCATCACCTTATAGCAATAGAGTCCCAGATCAGTGACGAAGTTGGTATGTTCCTGGTGGGAAGGTGCATCGGGAATTGATTCTAGCCGGAGTATGCATCCATGAAAGATAAGAGCTCATGTTCGGCTATTGAATCCACTAGTTGATCAATTATGGGAAGAGGAAAACTATCTTTTGGGCGAGCTTTGTTCAGATCTGAGTAGTCCACACATGTTCGCCACTTTCCGTTCGACTTTTTGGCAAGCACTGGATTCGATACCCACTCTAGGTATAAAGCATCACGAATAAACCCATTTGTCTTGAGTTTATCCACTTCTTCCTTCAGGGCGGCAGATCTCTCTGGATCCATACCGCACCTTTTTTGTTTCACCGGGACGTGCCATGGGTAAATATTTAATGCGTGGCTCGCGATGTTTGACGAGATCCCACACATTTCTGAATTACTCCAAGCGAATACATCAAGGTTCGCCCGGAGAAAATCAACCAGTTCTTGTCTTATCTGGGGGCGAGTTGAGATCCGACCTTTACCATTATGGAATCGTCATCATCGTTGATCGGAACATCGATCGTCAACTCTGCTGGGGAAGCCTGGTAATCTTTGACTTCCTCCTCATAATTATTGTCTCTAGGATCAAGGTCCTTAAGGAACTGGTTGTGGCTCCCGAGCCTAGGCCCAAGCGTTAGTTGTCAATTTTCTGAAAACGGACGCAGAGAGATTCCTCTACGCCCTTTCCTTTCTCCTTCCACTACGCCTCCCGCAGCTCCGCAACATAACAGGCACGTCCAGCCACTAGATCACCATGTATCACTCCAATCCCATTTCAGTGGGGAACTTCAGGGTTAAACACCAAGGGGCAACTGCTGCCCTAAAATCTGCAAGGGGCGGTCGGCCCAAAAAAGCCTTATAAGGGGAATGTATGTCCAACACAACAAACTACAACATCCGGACTCTCCGGCGATCTCCAATGCCCAATTCAATGGGTAACTCCACCATCCCAGCTGGTATGGTTGCACTTCTGTTAAAGCCATGTCTACGTGATTGGCACGACTACAAATCTTTCGCTTTCATCCTCATTTGCTCATAAGTGCGCTTGAAAAGTATATTGACAAAACTTCCGCTGTCGACTAAGATCCTCTTCATCCAAGCAGGACCTATTTGGACTGAAATAACCAACGGATCGATAGTGGGGGCCTCGACTCTATCGGCATCACGATCTCTAAAAACGATGTCGTTTGTCATCGTCCTTTGTTGTTTTGCCGGGGCCCCATCATCAGTATTACTACAACATTCGAAGTCCACATGCCTAATCGAGCTGGCATATGACTCTATTTCCTTCAAGCTCTGATCAGCAGATGAGGACCACCAGTTATAGTATTAATTACCAACCTCCTGCTAGTACATGCGGGTTCTTTAGGTATCGCTTGGCCTTGACCTTGATTTGGATTAGACGGACTCGCAACTCCATCTTGCGAAGCCCGAACGAACTATTCTAACTTTCTCTCTCTGATCAATCTCTCGATGATATCTTGCAAATGATGGCAGTCATTAGTATTATGGCCGTAACAATCATGGAGCCTACAGAACTTCCCGGTCTGAATTTGTTTCTCAGATGACGGTTTCGGAGCTGGCTTCTTATACTGTCCGATGTTACAAGTCTGAAGATAAACATTTTCCAGTGACATGTTTAAGGGAGTATATCGGTCGAACATAGGAGCTCTGGGTCTCCGGTGATGTGGGTCTCTCTTCTTTTCCTGACCTCCATTACCCTTCTGTTGACCTTGCTTGTTCTGTATGTTCAACTGTACTTTACCAGAACTCTCACCGGTCTGCTTTACTTCAACATTGCTCTGAATCCCTTCACCACTGGGCCCCACAACTTTCTGCTTCCTAGATCGTCTAGTGTCTTCTCTTCTCAAAAACCGGGCTGCCTTAGCATAGAAATGATCCAACGAAGTAGGGGTATTCTCAGCCAACCAATTCCATTCGAATTAGGATCGATCCCTTTAGTCAATGCCATCAGAATCAAGTTTTCATTGGGGTTGCTGACCTTAGCACAAGTAGCATGGAACCTTTCCAAATAACGCCTAAGAGTCTCTCCTGGAGCTTGAGTAACACTGGATAAGGTGTTGACCTCCTTCGATCACGGGGCATGCATACAGAATTGCTCGACAAACTTAGTAGCCAACTGATCAAAACATGAAATAAATCTGGGTGGTAGATGAGTGAGCCACATAGTTGCAATGCCCCATAAGGAGATAGGGAAGCTTCTACACTTAACCGCATCGCCAGCTCGAGCGATGTTCATGAGCCATTCATATTTCAAGATATGCTGGTTAGGATCCGAATTTCCTTCGTACATTGGCAAGGTTAGCATCTTGAATCGACGTGGTGGCTCTGCACAGAGAATGTCATCGGTGAATGGAGTGTGGCTTCTTGAGATTCCCCAATCATCGTTTGAAAGGCCTTGACTTTCTTTGATCATTTGGTGTATCATCGTTGGAATGTCAGGCTTCTGGATGTTCGGGGCTAAGGCATGGTTGGGTTCACTACAACAAAACAGGCAAATCCTAACATTTATAAGTGTTACAAATAATTTCGGTAACACTTTTTAAGTGTTACTAATGGACTGTGAGGAATGGAGCGGTCAAATTTGTAACACTTATAAGTGTTACGAACATACGGATTATCAACACTTATAAGTGTTACGAACATACGGATTATCAACACTTATAAGTGTTGGTACAGAAATATACGGTAACACTTATAAGTGTTGGTACAGAAATATACTGTGATGCTTATAAGTGTTGGAAAATGATTATTTAGTAACACATATATGTGTTGTTACATATAAACTACTCATTTAGGTTTGTAACGTAGATAAGCATTGTTATCTAAAATATTGGTAAGACTTATATGCGTTACTAATTGAAATTATGTTTTTACCCTATTTTATGCACAATTAATTTTAAATTCTTAAAACAAATGAATATAATATCTCATAAATGATGATGTCCATATCACATATATAATTCATCATACCAATTCAATATGAAGTCTAAAATGCTTCCATATCTCAAATGCAACAATATCATATTTTGATAATACTATAATATGAGCTACAAACTTTCCAATTTCAAAATACCATAATATCATATCTAAATTACAAAGAAGAAATTTCATATCCAATTTTAAATATCCAATATAAAGGTTTTGTTGTAACCCCGGTACCATAGTTTGGAAAGATGAAGCAAATGATTTAAGAGCCTCATTGATTTGGCTCGACACTTGATTCACCACTTGACTTGCAACTTGATTTGTCACTTGGTAGATTCAGATTCTACAAATGAGGAACACTTCCCAACATCAATTTTTCTTAAAGATGAGTAGCAAATCTGTGTACAAAATGTAGCAAATCAAATATAAGAAATTGGCAATGACAATGTAAATATTCTGAATGTCTCCACATGCTTATAGAAACCCCATTATATAAGAAGAAGCATGAACATTCATTATATAGACATTGCTTTTCTCTGTTGCAGGAACAAACTGGTCATTGTTTTGGACTGGGTTGCTTGGCATGTTAGTAGTTTATCAAATGAGGCAAGTTTAAATACTCTGTTATTTATCACTCACGTAGGCCCATGCAAAGGGACAAATAAAATTGCATGTACAGACACACCGTCCAAGAATACAACACTGGGGAAGAACTCACACAACATACAGACAAATATACAACCTACCCACATGCAAGTATTCATTTTCCAAACACAGAGCCACTTTACTTCTTTCCATAATTGTGCCTACAGGGGAAAACACAAATGTATGTATAAAACATGAACTCTAAATGGACCCATACGCTTGAATTCATTATCCTGGGCCTTGTATGAACAAGGCGGGCGGAGTTTCCCTGATACTTATTTTGTGCATGGTTATTTGTTTTTCAGTCAACTACTCTATAGTCACAAATAATTCTCTTGCACTTATCATATACAAGTTTTGCACTTTTTAAAAAAAAATAGATACTTCTTGTTTAAGATCTAGTTGTTATTACACGACAAAACATAATAGAAAATTGACAGTCCTGGGAAAGGTTTGGGAATAAGGGCTACTTCGAAAGTGTAGCTAGATAAATATTTGTCAGTAATTGATGAGTTTAAGAATATAGGATACACATGTCAAACAAATCACCATTATTTTAGAAGAATATTAACAAACTGTAAAAATCACTTTTACACTCTGCCACTTTCTGAAGTATCAATAAAGGATATGTCTAGTGTGTCACTGTATTTTTTGAATCTGCATACAATATCAGTTATGTCTATATGAGTCAAATTAACTAAACCTATTTTTTATCACATAAGCTGTGTATTTCTTTATTAAATGAAGTAATAAAAGAACATATGATAGTTTTAAGATATAGAACTCTTTAGTGAACCTTCATATTTATAGTCCAAGTATTCAAAAAATTGTTCTTTTTATCACTTTTTTAAAACCAAGAGAGCTGACAAATACAAGATGTGCTACTGCATTTATAAATATATAAGTATAGATAACATTTATAATCAAACGAACAATGGTGATTTGATATTTTAACTTAATAATAACGAATATATACTTCTGTTGTAAATTGCATATGAGGCCGCTATTTTGAGTAGTTATTGGGTATATGAGAACTATAAATAAATGAATTGTATTGTCAAAATAATGCTAAATAAGGCAATCAAATTTTGACAATTGATCGGTAATTCATACCAAAGTAAAAATACTTACATAGGCTTTTGCTGCAGATGGAATAAACTTGTCCAGATTTCTTATTTACATGTCCCGCCTTCCAAATTATTGTCCACGTAATTTTCTCTTCCAGATTTTCCTTGACCTGCAAGAACAATAATTTTTAAATTAATTAACTATTTGTTATTAATATTTACAAGAAATATTTTTTGTACTATTTCTATTTATTCATAAGTCTGTATCTATATCTATTTATTCGTGTCGGCCTATAAAAGGTATTACTTCTTTTAGGGTTTATTCTTCAATAGAAGGTTCAAGGTTTTTGTACTACCGAAGTTGTAATGTACTCTTCTTTTGTAAGAGCATGATATCGTTTTCCTTAGTACAGCTTTTATTTTTTAGGAACAGTCATAAGAACTTCTTTGTGACCAATATGCCAAAGGATTCAAGGATTCTTTAAACTTCAATAATTAATCTCATCAAATATGCTCCTTATCTTCATGCAGTATGATTCCACATATATCCTAAATCATCCCTACGTGCAAGGGACCATCATTTTCCCTTATTTTATCATGTATATATCGTTTGATTTCATTTACACCACCACTAACTCCACCCAACCCTGAAGTTAACACCTGTGGCCCGGCCCATGTGGGTTGATATGTTTGCCTAGAGGATTGAACGTAAGACCATAGCAACTCAAACCGATTTGTACCAACTTTTGTTGTTCACCGCATATTTTGGTAGAAAACAAAACAGACTCATTTGTCCATTTGTCTTCAGGGTTATGAATCATATGAAGAAAATAAGCTAGATGAATGCAGCTCCACTTTAAATTATAAGCTATCATGATTCTGTTTATCCTACATCTTCTATGCCTATACTTTAATGATGCCTGCCATAGACTTATAATAGGAAGCGCTAACTAGATCATGCATGATGTCTTAAAATCATGCAAAGATTTAAATTTCACGGTGGTACTGTATGCTCCTTTACAAAAAACCTCAGGTGAACGCAAGAGATAAAAAGTAACGTAACTTTTCCTTTTTTCTTTTGATCTCGAAACTTTCAAGGAAGACAAATGTGACGACCCACCTTTTTGACCCTTGAGAACGACACTTAATACATCCATGGTATTCATGTGCCGTTGCCCAAGTATCTGAAAGACGAGTTGTCATGGGGTAAAATATAAGAAAGGAACAATAATCTCACAACGGAACGGTTAAATATAATATAAAAATAAGACAGTGCATAAGGTTACTCCCCAACATGGAGTTATCAGAGTTACAACAAAAGTACTACTGTCAGTTTAGGCAGTTATAACAACCTGCCTTTAAATATACATACATAGAGCCAACATCTCATAACAGCGGAAATAAATAGCTAGATAGATAAGGAGCCTCCTGCTCATCCACCATCTTCAAAAGAGCCCAAAGAAACCTGTCATTTCCGGACTACTCAAATATAAATGAGTACCCGAACGTTTAGGGAAAACAAACAATTCGGGTCAGACAATAAGTCCGGTATGAGTAAACTCCAAAAATAGAACACACAAAGTAACTAGTGAGACCACATCGCAAAAATGCAGAATGGGGTTTTCCCTCACAAGGACAACATCCAAGTATAAAAGAATAGATGCAGATAATTAAACATCGCGAAGAGCGCAAGACGCTTCCCGATGAAATTAAGAAAGAATCAATCTAAAGTTTTGAATCAAAAAAATAAGGAAAAGGAATTTTTCCAACAATGACTAGGCACTACGCCATAGATGGCCTACTGCAACGAAATTACATGGTGTTGCTAGCTATAATGTAACGATATGTATGCTGATTTTTGTCTATTACAACACTCGCTTCAAGGTGTTAGCATAGGTATCAACAAGATGTTGCAGTAGCTATAGATGTATTCAAATTAAAAAATTAATAAAATTAGCAATCCGCGTGAATACGATCCAATGGTCTACATTTACTCTGGTTGTTAAAATGGATCACCACTGCAATTTTCCCCAAAATTTCGTTTTCCCGCCTAGTTCAGAGTAGATCCCTTTTGGTTTTCATTCCAATTTGCCTCTTCCCATTCGCCTCCTCCCATTCGCCTCCGCCACCAAATTATCACCCTCCTCTTCTTCTACCTCCTCCCATTCGCCTCCGCCACCAAATTGTCACCCTCACCCCCAGCTACCCCCTTACCCATCGCGACCATCTAGCTCCAACCAGAGCCCCGTCACGACACCAAAAACCGAAGCCAAACAAAGTTTTCCGTTCAAACCCCTTTTGCCACCGCTATCGTCGCTATCAGCTCTCACCTCCAACAGAAGACTTGCTCGCCACCAACCCCTCTACCTTTCTCCTTTAGACTACTTCACCTGAAAACCCTTCTAGCGCCTTAATTTCTTCCAAAACCCAAACTGATGCCCTCGAGATTGTGGTTCACTTCGTACTTTCCATCGCAAGTTCAGAGCAGATCCCAGGCTGATCTCTTCGTACTTTCCCCTATGATTGCGGTTGCTTCACTTGGTACTGGTAATTTCAATAAGATAGTATGCCCCCCATATGTTTGTGCAAATGCTCCTTTAACACTTGTTAATGTTTCAGAATCTGGCTGGGTATGTACTGCTTCTGGATGCCCTGTGCCTCCATCGCAAGTCCATCGCAAGTTCATAATCTGGTTGGTTGGTTCACCATTGAATCTGGATGTAGTTGTATTGGTTGAAGGTTGGTTGGTTGGTTTGGTAAGTTATGGAAGTGATGGTGGAAGTTGGTGATGCAGAGGAGTTTCAGTTGGCAGTGTGATGCCTGAATGTTGGCAGAGAGATGTAGACGGAGTTTGGAGTTTGACAATGGTAGAGTGCTATTGTGTATTGGTTACGGAGAGAAGCTAATGTGGTGATTGGAAATTGAAAAGAGTTTGCAGTAGAGTTTTGGTGTTTGGCCGTAAGGGATTCAAGCAGATTTAGGCGAGGAGATGGAGGATAGGAATTAAGCTCAGTCTTCATTTGTGCATCATTTTACGTCATTTCAAAGAAGGCTCGATCTTCCGAAATCGGATGAATCGGGCGGTGCCCACTTGTTCGACCTAACCGAGATGGAGGTTAGGTCGATCCCCGCCAGGACTGCGATGCCCCGGACCCCCACCGGCGCTGCGCCGGACCCGCTTCTCGGCTCGCCTTCGGCTCGGCACTCGGCTCGCCTTCGGCTCGGCACTCAGCTCGTCAAATATTTGTCAATGTCGGTGTCTGTATAAATTGAAACTGCATATGTAATGAGTGAACTGAGTAATGTAGTGAGAAATATCTGTATATGTGAATATCGGTGTTATTTATTATTGAATTGTAAAATAGTGGAGTTAGGAATTTGTACTATTTTAAATGTTGAAATAAAATATTTATTTAAATAAATTACTGTTTGAATATCAAATTCTGTGCAATAGCATTTTATTAAATAAATATTTATTTCTATTAAAAAATCAAATATGCTCTACATTGTGGGCCCCACAAATTCAGAAAGTTAATATCTATAGCAACATTTTGGAATGTTGGTACAGACACCTATGGATGTTGCTATAGACCCAAATATGGTTCTATTCCAACAATATTTCTTATGTTGCCTTAGATAGTCAAAATGTTGCCTTTGAGGTCTGCGGCAACGCGGCAAAATGCATCACCGAGAAAGTGTTGCCTTTGCCCTTTTTTAGCCTACAACAACATTTTTTGGCACTTCCTGCATCACTTCTTTGGTGTTGCAGCATGCAATCTATGGCGTAGTGAGGAGGGTGCGCCTCCCTTATCGAAAGTATACCTCTAGAAAATATACTTGAGAACTACGATGGCTCTCGGAAACCTCCAAGCCGGACCCCGCCAACCTTACCGAGTATCCGAGTATTTCACATCTCCGTGCGTAGACAACCGAAACCAATCTAGAGTAGATGTGAAAATACCCTAATGGGAGCAACCCCATATAGCTTGCCCCCACTCGCTCTTTATTTAGTCATTTCCGATAAAGGATATCAATGCTCTAAATGAGCAACAAATCGGCTTAGATTGACGAAACCAAAAACAAAAGGAAGAAAGGTATCGAAATTGATAGTCAAGATATCAACTATCGGGGATAACAAAACGATCGTATATGGAAATAAAAACTTATACTTTTTCAATGCTTGGAAAATATCCATATACTTATCTCAAAGATATAAGTATATTCACAAAACATTTGGGAGGATTTCATATTTCAAAAGCATACTTAGATGGGTAAAAAACAATTGGATATAAGAAATGTGAATGTTTTCCATTATAATTATAAAGGTCATTTATGGAAATCAAATCTCCTACACTTGTCACGTTTCCGATATTCTCGACTTACTCTACCCCTCGCCCAGAAACAAAGCCAGGTAAGTCAGGGCGCTGGTTGCTCCTAGCCTAGCCTAGACACTTCGGTTCAAGATCTCACAGATAGAGGATCAATCTACTCATCGGCTTTTAGTGCCAAGTATAGGACTACTTTATTTCAATAAATAACCCATTTAAATCATTATATAAATTTTGAAGCTCCTTTAAAATACTTTAAATAAAGATTTAAAACTTCCATTCAAATCATAACTTAAACCCATCATCTTTAAAGGAGAATACGACCAAGAGGGGTGAAGCTCCCTCTTAATCAAATGAGATAGCTAAAAGGGGTGTTATTTCCTTTTAACCAAAAAGTCACTAAATGTCAATCCTAAGTTAAAAGGTAGTGTAAGTTCCCTTTAACTAAACATCAAAGTTATTGCTCATAAACTGGCCGAGCACAAATCAAACAACCAAACAAGAATAATAACAGACTCATTATTATTAACCATTTACAATCAATAGTTAACACAACATTTGTTAAAATGTGAATGAGTCAAAGAAAAGAGATTAAGATTACACTGACTGTAAAATAATTAAATTATACTCACAGAATAAGTTATACTCGCTAAACTATGAAAGCAAAGAATATACTCACAGAATAAGTTATACTCGCTAAACTATAAAAGCAAGGAATATACTCACAGAATAAGTTATACTCGCTAAACTATAAAAGCAAGGAATATACTCACAGAATAAGTTATACCCACTAAACTATGAAAACAAGGAATATACTCACAGAATAAGTTATACTCGCTAAACTATAAAAGCAAGGAATATGCTCACAGAATAAGTTATACCCACTAAACTATGAAAACAAGGAATATACTCACATCCTATTTGCTTTGATGGAGACTTGGAATACTTCACCTTTTATAATGAATTTTAGTTCTTTTCTTTTGTTTTTGAATGAATTGAAATGAGATATGAACTTGGCTATTTATAGGTGAAGAGAAGGGTACTTTAGTCATTTCCTACAGCCTAACCTGATTCGACCAGATTTTGGTCCAATAGAAACCAGCCATATGGCCTAATTTGATTAGACCACATTTTGGTCCAATAGAAAACATCCTTGTGGCTTAATTTGATTTGACCACAATTTGGTCCAATAGGAATTCTCATTATCAATTATGGCCTAACCTGATTCGACCAGATTTTGGTCCAATGGCAACCATCCGCATGGCATAACCTGATTCGACCAGATTTTGGTCCAATGGCTACCATCCGCATGGCATAACCTGATTCGACCAGATTTTGGTCCAATGGCGACCATCTGCATGGCATAACCTGATTCGACCAGATTTTGGTCCAATGGCAACCATCCGTATGGAATATAATAATCATTATGCTATTTTGTTTTATTAGGCAAGTAATTATACTATTCTGTTTTATTAGGCTAGGTTAATAATTCTTTCTTGTTTTATTAGACAAGTAATTATACTATTCTGTTTTATTATCCAAGGTTAATAATTCTCTCTTGTTTTATTAGGTAAGTAATTATACTATTCTGTTTTATTAAGCAGGGTTAATACTTCTAGATATAAAATCCATTATTTAATCATTTAAAAACATATTAACTATTCATGTTCAAAGTGATTAAATTATGGGTCGTTACATCCTCCCCTCCTTAAAAGAAATTTCATCCTCGAAATTAATCGGATAAACTCTAGATAGCAAAGAACCCAAATTATATCATATATACCACACAAAGATATAAGGAAAGTGACCTTAACACAACTAGTGAGTACACTAAAAAGAAACAACAAAATACAAACAACAACTACATCAACTCGGGATAAGAATCCTTAATATAGTCCTCAGTTTCCCAAGTACAATCTCTAACATCTCCACTCCACTGAATCTTAACAAGATTCACAACCTTCTTCCTTAATCGCTTTATATCTCGGGCGACAATACGAATTGGCCGCCTAAGAATAGTTAGGTTAGGCTGAACCTCCAAATCAACTTGTTTTCCCGGTTCTACTATCATCGAAGGGTCGTGTACATACTTACGTAAATGAGATACGTGAAATACGTTGTGCACATCTGATACTCGATCTGGTAACTCCACTTTATATGCAAGTTTACCAATCCGGTCCAGTATGGGAAAAGGACCAATATATTGAGGGGCTAATTTCCTTGTCTTTCCAAACCTCACAACACTTCTCAGAGGAGAGACTTTTACAAATACCAAGTCCCCGACTAATAACTCTAGATCCCTACGCCTTTAATCTGCATAACACTTTTGCCGATCTTGCGCTTCCTTCATCTTTCTTCAAATATCAGCTACCTTCTCATTGGCTTCTAAGATTATGTCGGGTCCAAGAACAAGTCTATCTCCACAACCCAACACGAAGGAGAATGACATGGACAACCGTAAAGAGCTTCGAAAGGGGCTATACCAATGCTTGCTTGATAGCTGTTGTTATAAGTGAATTCGACTAAGGGTAAATGATCTTCCCAAGAACCCCCGAAGTCTAGAATGCATGCTCGCAATAAATCTTCCAAGATCCGGTTCACTTTCTCCGTCTGCCCATCTGTTTGGGGATGGTATGTTGTACTAAGACTTAGCTCAGCCCCTAAAGCATTCTGCAGTCCCTCCTAGAACCTACTAGTGAATATCGGGTCTCGGTCACTTACAATACTACAAGGAATCCCATGGAGTCTCACAATCTCCTTCACATACAAACTCGCCAGACTCGTAGCAGTCCTAGTCAGCTTAACAGGAATGAAATGGGCACTCTTGGTTAGTCGATCGACTATAACCCAAATGCCATCGTTACCTCTTCTTGACCTAGGAAGCCCATTAATAAAGTCCATAGAGATCTGCTCCCACTTCCACTTTGGGATCTCAAGTGGTTGAAGCAATCCAGTTGTCTTCTGCTGGTCACTCTTAATCTGCTGGCAGTTTGCACAACGACTCACAAAGATTGAAATATCTCACTTCATCCCCTTCCACCAGAATACCCTCTTCATATCTTTGAACATCTTGGTCACTCCTGGATGAAAAGATAACTTTGAATGGTGGCATTCGGCTAACACTTCTTACCTAAGTCCATGAAAGTCTAGAACACAAATACGCCCATTCATTTTCAATATGCCCCGGAGATCAATCTCAAAGCTAGAAACAACACCTTCTTTAACATCCTTCTTAAGTCGAGCTAAAATAGGATCTGCCTCTTGATTGGATGCAATTCTCTCTAACAATACTTGCTTAACTTCTAAATTTGCAACCATTGCTACAATCCTACTCAATGCATCGACAACAACATTTGCTTTTCCAGGGGTATAAAGAACCTCTAGGTCATAAGAGGCGAGAAACTCCAGCCATCTTTGCTGCCTCAAATTCAAATCTTTCTGGGTAAAAAGGTATTTTAAGGATTTGTGGTCCGTTTATAATTCGAACCTTTCACCCAAAAGATAATGCCTCCACATCTTTAGTGCGAAGACAACAACTAAAAGCTCCAAATCGTGTGTAGCATAATTTTTCTCATGCGGCTTTAGCTGTCGACTCGCATAGGCAATAACTTTCCATGCTGCATCAGAACTGCTCCTAATCCGGTTCCACAAGCATCGGTATACACGGTTAAACCTTCGCTCCCATTTGGAATGGTTAATACAGGAGTGCTAGTCAACTTCTCTTTCAATTCGTTGAATGCTTGATCACACTTAGAAGTCCAAACAAACTTAACATCTTTCTTTGTTATCTTCGTCAGATGAGAAGCAATCTTCGAGAAGTCCTTGATAAACCTACGGTAAAAACCAGCCAATCCCAAGAAACTTCTAACTTCTGTCGCACTTTCGGGTTTCTTCCAGTTTTGAACCGCCACAACTTTAGTTGGGTCCACCGATATGCCTTCTCCCAAAATAACATGCCCTAGAAACCTAACTTCGGATTTCCAGAAATGGCACTTGGAAAACTTAGCCTTCAACACATGACTTCTTAAGGTATCCAGTACGACACGGAGATGATATTTGTGTTCCTCCTCTGTCTTGGAATAGATAAGAATTTCATCAATAAAGACAAGAACAAATTTATTAAGAATGTCTCGAAATACTCGATTCATTAAGTCCACAAAATAAGCGGGTGCGTTAGTCAATCCAAACGGCGTAACTAACCACTCGTAGAAATTTTTAGGAGTTCGTAAAGCTGTTAAGAGAACACTCTCCTCTGCCACTCTTAATTGGTGGAAACCGGTGGCAAGATCTAATTGAGAAAATATCTGAGCACCATGGAGTGATCAAACATATCGTCGATCCTTGGCAAAGGATATTTATTCTTGATAGTCCTTTTGTTCAAATACCGATAGTCTACGCATAACCTTAGAGAACCGTCCGCCATTGTAACAAAGACGACTGGCAATCCCCAATTCAAGGTACTACGTCGGATCAAGCCCTTCTACAACAAATCATAAGTCTGCCTTTCTAACTCCCTCTTCTCTTTTGGAGCCATCCTTCGTAAGGGTTGTACAATAGGTCTAGTTCCCGGAACCAAATCAATACGGAACTCGACTTCACGGTGAGGAGGTAAACCTTGCACCTCGTCAAAAATATCTGTGAAATCTCGAACAGTCGGCACATCTTCTAGCTCCGCTTTAGCCACTTCGAGTGAATAGAGAAAACTGCTCAGTAACTTCTTAGGCTCTTCACAACTAATATCAACACCAACATCTCCTGCATAACTAACTCTAACGAGCCTTCTACCACAATCCAAGGTAGATTTAAACTTAGATAACCAATCCATTCCCAGCAATGCTCCAAAACCCATAAACCCAAGAACAAACAAGTCAAAAGGAAAGAGATGATTTCGATAAGAAATAGGTACATTTAGACACAAAATGTCAAGATTTGTCGGACCTCCAATTGGGTTTGACACACAAAGAGGATTACTTATGATAGCATATTTAAGGTTTAGTTTGTCCATTAAATCATAAGAAATAAAACTATGGGAAGCTCCTGTATCAAATAGCACCCTTACAGGAATATCATAGATGGATAATGTACCTTGTAACACTTGCTTCCCTTTTTGATCTGAAGAAGTGGATGGTATCTCTTTAATGGTAAAAGTCTGTCCTTGAGATCCCTTTTTAGGAAAAGGGCACTCATTCTTCATATGTCCTGGTTGGCCACAATTAAAACATGTGACAATTGGGCAATGATTTGCAAAGTGGCCCATCTTATTGCACTTGAAACAAAGAATGTTGGCCAAGTTGGTCTGCTTCTTCTGTGCTGGAGCGCCATCTTCAGGTTTCTTCCCTGCACCCTGCTTCTTTCCTTAAACTTACGCTTGAAGTTTGGCTTTCCTTCAACTGGTATAACTGATAAAGGCTTGGCACTTATTGCTGGCACTACACCCTTCTAGACTCCTTCCTTAATATCAAGAGCCTCAAACCTCAAAGCCATGCTAATAATGTTGGTGAACGTACCCATAAGATGATAGGTCATTTCACGATGGAACTCTGGTCGCATTCCATTCACAAACATTTCATTTTTCTTGAGCGGTGTGTCTATCAATCCAAGTCCAAAATGGGACAATGCATTGAACTTATGCTCGTACTGCGACACAGTCATATCACCCTGCTTTAAGTCAATGAAACTTCTAAACAACTGAGTTTTCCCGGCTTTTGGAATAAACTATGCTTCAAAAACTTCCTTGAACCGGGCCCAAGAAAACTCCTCCTCCGGAGTACTAGCTGTTTCTGAATCCCACCAATCCATCGTCGACTTTTGAAGTTGTCGCGAAGCCAACAGCCGTTTCTCCGCATCCTCCAACCAAAGATCTCCAAATATTCTTTCACAAGTTAGAAGCCACATCTGCACTCCAAGAATATCTTCAGTCCCATAGAATGGTTTCCCACCCAAAGTGGTAAAATTCTTACACAAAGCTGCAAACTTCATAGGGGTCTGAACTTGCACTAGCATTTCCTCTACCGGATCTACAACTGACATGGTAGCATTTCTAGGTACCATACCATTGGTAGCCGTGCTAGTTCCAGATCCTCTCCTTCCTCCTTTTCTTGTATTCATTTTCTATTATCTGAACAAATAACAGGTATCTTTAGAAAACAATAATAGGATTAAAATTGTTTAAGGAAATAACACCGAAGGATCTAAAACTAGACTTTAGAGGATAAATATTATTATTATAAAAATTACAAATACGCTCTCTCAAGATTAACTCATTCTAGGGCATCACTTACCCTATCTCTAATGATTTGTACCCTAACCAGGCTAAGGTGTTCGCTCAACCAAAGCTCTAATACCAACTGTGACGACCCACCTTTCTGACCCTTGAGAACGACACTTAATACATCCATGGTATTCATGTGTCGTTGCCCAAGTATCTAAAAGACGAGTTGTCATGGGGTAAAATATAAGAAAGGAACAATAATCTCACAGCGGAACGGTTAAATATAACATAAATATAAGACAGTACATAAGGTTACTCCCCAATATGGAGTTATCAGAGTTACAACAAAAGTACTACTGTCAGTCTAGGCATGCCATAACAACCTGCCTTTAAATATACATACATAGAGCCAACATCTCATAACAGCGGAAATAAATAGCTAGATAGATAAGGAGCCTCCTGCTCATCCACCATCTTCAAAAGAGCCCAAAGAAACCTGTCATTTCCGGACTACTCAAATATAAATGAGTACCCGAACGTTTAGGGAAAACAAACAATTCGGGTCAGACAATAAGTCCGGTATGAGTAAACTCCAAAAATAGAACACACAAAGTAACTAGTGAGACCACATCGCAAAAATGCAGAATGGGTTTTTCCCTCACAAGGACAACATCCAAGTATAAAAGAATAGATGCAGATAATTAAACATCGCGAAGAGCGCAAGACGCTTCCCGCTGAAATTTAGAAAGAATTAATCTAAAGTTTTGAATCAAAAAAATAAGGAAAAGGAAATTTTTCCAACAATGACTAGGAGGGTGCGCCCCCCTTATCGAAAGTATACCTCTAGAAAATATACTTGAGAACTACGATGGCTCTCGGGAACCTCCAAGCCGGACCCCGCCAACCTTACCGAGTATCCGAGTATTTCACATCTCCGTGCGCATACAACCGAAACTAATCTAGAGTAGATGTAAAAATACCCTAATGGGAGCAACCCCACATAGCTTGGCCCCCACTCGCTCTTTATTTAGTCATTTCCGATAAAGGATATCAATGCTCTAAATGAGCAACAAATCGTCTTAGATTGACGAAACCAAAAACAAAAGGAAGAAAGGTATCGAAATTGATAGTCAAGATATCAACTATCGGGGATAACAAAACGATCGTATATGGAAATAAAAACTTATACTTTTTCAATGTTTGGAAGATATCCATATACTTATCTCACATATATAAGTATATTCACAAAACATTTGGGAGGATTTCATATTTCAAAAGCATACTTAGATGGGTCAAAAACAATTGTATATAAGAAACGTGAATGTTTTCCATTATAATTATAAAGGTCATTTATGGAAATCAAATCTCCTACACTTGTCACGTTTCCGATATTCTCGACTTACTCTACCCCTCGCCCAGAAACAAAGCCAGGTAAGTCAGGGCACTGGTTGCTCCTAGTCGTGCCTAGACACTTCGGTTCCACATCTCACAAATAGAGGATCAATCTACTCATCGGCTTTTAGTGCCAAGTATAGGACTACTTTATTTCCATAAACAACCCATTTAAATCATTATATAATTTTTGAAGCTCCTTTAAAATACTTTAAATAAAGATTTAAAATTTCCATTCAAATCATAACTTAAACCCATCATCTTTAAAGGAGAATACGACCAAGAGGGGTGAAGCTCCCTCTTAATCAAATGAGATAGCTAAAAGGGGTGTTATTTCCTTTTAACCAAAAAGTCACTAAATGTCAATCCTAAGTTAAAAGGTAGTGTACGTTCCCTTTAACTAAACATTAAAGTTATTGCTCATAAACCGGCCGAGCACAAATCAAACAACCAAACAAGAATAATAACAGACTCATTATTATTAACCATTTACAATCAATAGTTAACACAACATTTGTTAAAATGTGAATGATTCAAAGAAAAGAGATTAAGATTACACTGACTATAAAATAATTAAATTACACTCACAGAATAAGTTATACTCGCTAAACTATGAAAGCAAAGAATATACTCATAGAATAAGTTATACTCGCTAAACTATAAAAGCAAGGAATATACTCACAGAATAAGTTATACTCGCTAAACTATAAAAGCAAGGAATATACTCACAGAATAAGTTATACCCACTAAACTATGAAAACAAGGAATATATTCACAGAATAAGTTATACTCGCTAAACTATAAAAGCAAGGAATATACTCACAGAATAAGTTATACCCACTAAACTATGAAAACAAGGAATATACTCACATCCTATTTGCTTTGATGGAGACTTGGAATACTTCACCTTTTATAATGAATTTTAGTTCTTTTCTTTTGTTTTTGAATGAATTAAAATGAGATATGGACTTGGCTATTTATAGGTGAAGAGAAGGGTACTTTAGTCATTTCCTACAGCCTAACCTGATTCGACCAGATTTTGGTCCAATAGAAACTAGCCATATGGCCTAATTTGATTCGACCACATTTTGGTCCAATAGAAAACATCCTTGTGGCTTAATTTGATTTGACCACAATTTGGTCCAATAGGAATTCTCCTTATCAACTATGCCCTAACCAGATTCGACCAGATTTTGGTCCAATGGCAACCATCCGCATGGCATAACCTGATTCGACCAGATTTTGGTCCAATGGCAACCATCCGCATGGCATAACCTAATTCGACCAGATTTTGGTCCAATGGCAACCATCCGTATGGAATATAAAAACATTATGCTATTTTGTTTTATTAGGCAAGTACTTATACTATTCTATTTTATTAGGCTAGGTTAATAATTCTTTCTTGTTTTATTAGACAAGTAATTATACTATTCTGTTTTATTATGCAAGGTTAATAATTCTCTCTTGTTTTATTAGGTAAGTAATTATACTATTCTGTTTTATTAAGCAGGGTTAATACTTCTAGATATAAAATCCATTATTTAATCATTTAAAAACATATTAACTATTCATGTTCAAAGTGATTAAATTATGGGTCGTTACATCCTCCCCTCCTTAAAAGAAATTTCATCCTCGAAATTAATCGGATAAACTCTAGATAGTAAAGAACCCAAATGGTATCATATATACCACACAAAGATACAAGGAAAGTGACCTTAACACAACTAGTGAGTACACTAAAAAGAAACAACAAAATACAAACAACAACTACATCAACTCGGGATAAGAATCCCTAATATAGTCCTCAGTTTCCCAAGTACAATCTCTAACATCTCCACTCCACTAAATCTTAACAAGATTCACAACCTTCTTCTTTAATCGCTTTATATCTCGGGCGACAATACGAATTGGCCGTCTAAGAATAGTTAGGTTAGGCTGAACCTCCAAATCAACTTGTTTTCCCGGTTCTACTATCATCGAAGGGTCGTGTACATACTTATGTAAATGAGATACGTGAAATACGGTTATTTCATATTTCATATTTCATATTTATCTATATTAGTTCACGGTGTACCTAGCAGTATGATGAACCTATGCTACTCTTTCAAAAAGCACTTTGAAATATGGTTATTGAGTTTTGTAGTGGTGCAATGCATGGCATAATAGAAGCTTTTTGCAACAGGGAGGAAAGTTTGTCCGGTTCCGCTATCATCAAACTTCTAAAGTACACAGTTCAAAAGCTCTTGCATTTCTTTTTTTATTTCTGCATCGCCCTTGATCTCCTTTCTATTGTTCCTACCCTGTTAAGTATAGCATAGCTGTTTGTTTACGTTATTCTCTTTACACGGTAAAAAAACTCAACTGTAATCAAAGAACAATTTGTCACTACAAAAATATATTGAATTAGAGACCGGTGAACTCGGTCTTTAGTTAAGCACTTCGGTCTCTATATAAAATCTAAAGACGGATTAAAGATTGACATTTCAGTCTTTGAATCTCTACTCCAAAAATTGATTTGTGACTGAAGTTTTAGTTTTAAAAAATAAAAACTGAAATTCGGTCTTTAAGTGTTTGCTGAATTCTTAAGACTGAAATATGGTCTTTGGTCGGTCTTAAACTTTTCACAATTTATAAATTAAATGTGCACTAGTCTGTTTTTTTACTTTCCAACAATCTAAAATCTTAAAGAAACAGGATAAGCATAACAAAGTAATATGCACAAATGCAATATATTTTTTCTTACATCAAAGTATGGTACAAGTGAATGAACTTATAATGTGACAAGATGATATTTTTTTATTGATACACTGCATTTAGAATAAAAAAACATCTCTATTACAGAGCGAGTTATGGATGTACAACTAATCCTTGATATATAATTTTACATTCAGCTTGCTAATTTGTTTTTGTCCAAACAACGAATGTAGCAAAATATAACGTAATCCAAACCCAAATAAATATGGATTCAATCCCATCCTTGACTTCCTCCCTCCTTTTGTTATTCCTTGGAGATTTTAACAAATCATTCCTTTCTCATTCAATATTTTGTTGCTAACCCCCAAATAAATATGAGAGTCACACCTTCAATCCTTAAATATATTTCAGTAATGCGTCTTCCAGTATCCTTAAATTTGTAGTCTTTCTTACAACCCATATTCTCCTACTCGTTTCAACTCCTAGAAATCCATTGCCTTAGCCCCAAATCTTCACAATCGACAATAATTTTTTTCTAACGCGATGTCTTTTTGCTCTAAATCAGTTTGAAACCTGACTCTTCAAACTGCATGGTCGTAGGAGGGAAGTAGGCCGCAGTCACATTCTGGGGTTGTGGGTCAGGCTGCAGTTGTTGAGGAGGGGTGTAGGAAGGTGATGGTGATGGTGATTTGAGTAGCGACGAAGATGATGGGTTCTGATGAAGTTAGGTATGCATTTCCAATAAGGCCGCGGTTGGGGTGAAAATAATCGTAGGGATATTGTTTGTGGACCAACATTGAGTGGTTTGGGTTATGTTGATAGCATCATGAGGACTGACAACGGAGGGAGGGGCTTGGTCGACGTGGGTTTGGGTGTTTGTCATAGTGGAGGCGATAGGAAGAGGAACTGACTTAGGATGCGGTAGAAGAAATTTGTAATTTTTGAGGATTCTCTAAGTGATTTTATTATGAGATGGGAAGAAATGATCTAAGAAGAAGCTATATAGCAATTCATGTCATTGCATAATGCATGAATTATGGAAAGTATAGGAAGTTACTGTGCGTGAGACGAATTAGTGAGTAAATTAACCGTTATTTATTTAAATTTGAGATTAATTAACAATTAATTTTAAGCAGCCTTAAATAATACCACGTTGATTGCCAAATGTAGCTGCTAGATTAAAGAATAAAAGAATCTTGTTCGTCCAATATTTACTTGTGCAATGATCACTATAATACCGAAGTAAAGACTGAAATTCGGTAACTAATCAATTTCAAATATTAAAAACCAACTAGTGACTGAATATTGGTCTTTAATTTTTATAATCAAAGACTGAATTTTTTGATCATTGATCAGTCATTGTTTAAAGACCGAAAATATTTAGTTTTTAACTTTCAGTCTCTAGATAGAAGTTTTTTGTAGTGTGTATCGGTGAATGTGTATGTTATTTTTACAAGATGTGTATAAACGGTGATGATGTGTACATGAAATAATAAATCTGTACCATAGTAATATTATTTAATTTGTATTTTCGTATATTTATTTGCCTATACATGTTGATTCTAAGATCGCGTTATGGTATGAATATTTACCTTTAAAAGATGCTTGCGATTTTGAAGGAGATTACAAACTGAAGAGGTGAATAGGGCCAACTGTGCATGCTCTGTTTGGGCCATCGGATCTGTGTTTCCTTTGTAGAGCTCTATTGTACGTGCACATAACATCCGTACATCAGTCTCAGCTATGCTCCAGTTCGAAATCCAGTCATCCCACTGCAAATGCACATTTGTTTAGTGTCAAAATTCATACTTTTGAAATTCGATGCGGATGTTTATTAAAGAGTACTTGCAACTTGTTTCAGATCATTATATATTTGTTCACGGTTCCTTTGCAGCTGCTGATGTGCAATCCTTGTTGCTAGGAGATCAATGAGCTAATATATGAGATCTACTAGTTTTCCCGTATATTTGCGTGCATCACTTGTTCTTAATTGGAGAATTCTTTACTTGAGTATTCCTATGTTATATTACAACTACTGTATATATATCTTTCTTTCTTTTTCAAGCAACTAAGTTGTAAAATAACTTATGATCACTATAATTTCAAAGACAACAAGGAGTCAATGATCACTGGTGATATAGTAAAGTCTTAGGAATATATTGCATTTAAATTTACTAGAAGGATTATAGAAATCAAGTAATCTGCTCCTAATAATGCAATAAACTAATATTCAATGCTGACAGCACGTTAAATAAGTTAAGCACACAACGATTAGGAAAGATGTTTAATCATATTCATAAGAAACAAATACATGGTAAGGTATACCTGCAACTTGTGCAGCTTTGATTTCTTTATAATCATTTGTTATGATGACTGTGGACTCAAGTCAAGCTACTTTAGTGTCAAATTTTTATGTTGGAATCAAGGGGGAAATGTTTGTTAGTTTATATAGGGGTTATTTCACATTTTTTAAAAACTATACCATTTATGTAACATATGTTGTCATAGAATACGTATTATAATAATAGACACAGATTTTTAGAACACCCTTCCCTAAGTTTCAAAATGAACATTCCAAAAATGCATTTCACCAAACACCCCTCTATTTATTTTTAAGAATTTACACAAAATCTAAGCAACTTTCAAAAAGAAAACTCAAATTTTTTTTGCAAATATTTGCAGTTTTGTAGAAAAATTGCAAATCTTTGCAATAAAAACTGAATTTTTCTTAAAAATATATACATTTGTTTTTGTTTTTTTCTTGGAAATAACAACAAAATAGCGCAGATCAAAACTCGGGGAAAAAACAAAAAAAAAATTAATTCCTAAACTTGGAGAGGAGTATTTGTTGAAATTAATTTTTGGAAGTGGACGTGTCTAACTTCCACTTAAATAATATTGATGATATATCGCATATTAGATTTGCGCTAAATTTTTTTCCTTCCAAAATGTCATTTAAATGTTGATAAAAAATATATTTATCGTATACATAAATATCATGTTTTCATTTATTAAAAACTATACTATTTATGTAACATATGTTGTCATAGACTACGTTCTATGTATCTACGTAATATTGATGATATATCACATATCAGATTTGCACTATTATTTTTCCTCTTTCATACTGTCATTCAAAAATGTTGGATAGTGATATTTATCAAATACTTATTTGATGCAAATATCAGCAAAAATTGACAAATATCATGATTTTGTAACTTTTTTACATAAAAATCTTGTATTTCAACAAAAGCATGGAGTTATACTAAGTGTTGAAACAATTTTTACATTTTACATCATTTATAACTGCCATATTTTTTCGCAACTTACTAACATATTGATGTTATTAGATATATTGATATTATTTGATATTCCATAGCTTGAAAATATCATATGTTGATCCTTGGTCAATATTTCATCAGTACTGACATTAACTAATCAGAATGTTAATTTAGTTCTTTCCAACTATAGCTATTGAATCAGATTATATTTAGCAGCCAAAAAACAAAAATGTTGTTGCTTTTATTACAAACGTCTTTTCTATTTTACAAGGTAAGTTGGTCAAAAATAATTTTGTTAAAATAATTGTTATTTTGGTCAAAATCTTCTTTTCCTTCAACTAAAGACAAAAAATAATAATATTAAACCTCTTTATTTTCTGGCAACACAGTTTGTGAAATAATCATTCTAAGGTTGCATAATAAGCATCAGAATAATCGTAGAAATCTTGCTGGTACCTTTTCAGCATTGCGAAAGTCGTTGATAAACTTTTCTTGTACCACCTTAGAGGAAGATTCATTGAAGTGGGAATCAAGAATCTCTGCTAAAACTGCAGTCTTCGTCCACCCAAGTCTCTCCACAACACGTTCTAGCTCAAATATATTGCTCATTACTATGAAGTAAGTTTTCAGAACACTCTTCTTGCTTATAGTGTTATGTTAGATTGCAATCTGCATACCACCTAAAACATCAAATCATATTTTAACTTACCACTAATATTTGGTTATTTCAACCAACAAAACTCACATAAAAAAACCAAAATGCATCACTCATTTCTGAAGTCCTAACCATTCAATTGAAAAGAAGCATCAATTTGAGCTCAACTAATGGCAAACGGCTCTGGAAAATTCAAAGCAATCGATTAGATTCATTGTAAAAGGCACCATTTATTCCTCAATAGACTATCACTCAAAAGTTCAGAGAAAGAAAAAAAATAGAGTAGAAGAAGAACCTGTAGCAAAGCGAAGAAATGAAGAAAAAAAATAGAGAGGAAGAAGAACCTGCAGTAAAGCGAATTGAAGTTAGCATTGTTGAAGTGGTTGAAGCCGGCGTTCGATATTGGAAAGTAGATGAAGTCGCCGTTGATTTTAGGAAGTGATTGAAATCGACGTTGATTTTGGGAGGAAGAGAAAGTAAAACTAGATTTTGTTAAAATAGTGAATTAGATTACACTTAAAAATGTCACATACCTCTACGATGTATCAAACTCTTTTATATCTAGGCCAATGCCTTCATAGAAAGCAATTCTCTGACAATCATCTAGATAAATATTCACATATACCTGCAAGAATTTGTGCAACTATAAATTCACAAGCACAAAATATAATAATATGAAGAAAATAAATTTTTTCAGCAGCCATAAAACTTACTAAAAGGCACAAAAAGCGAGACCAGAACTTAGCTTTCCAGTTTCCATATTGGCACCATGTTTGTTCTCATGTTTGTATGCAGACAGTTAAATTAATTTTGAAAAAAACTGTATATGCAGATAGCTAAAGAATAATAATAATCAAGCATTAATGTTATGATGAAAGAATTTATTTAAGATAAAAAAGGAAAATATAAGAATGCAGTGTCATTAAACAAAAAACTGGTGTTAGCTATATCAACATAATAATTTTGATTTTAAAAGTCAAATAGATAAACTAAAAACATATTTATGTGAAACACATCTGTTTGACCAATAAGCCAAAGTAAAATAAAAAATATTCATAGAATTATTATAATAAAATCATCACACCAATAGATCATTGAGTGAATCCATGGATAAAACCAACTTTGTTACTAATTAATATGGTATGTAAACATGAAAAACAAAAGTAACTAAAATTTAGTAATATGAAAAAACAATAGATTTAGTAGTAAATAACAGATACTCATGATAAATGATATAACTATGAAATTAACAATATTAAAAGCAACAGTTCTTCAAATTTACCAATCATTTACTTCATATATTTCAGCGTAGCTAGTTCTAATTTTTGCGTATTTTTTTACTACCACTCATCTTATAAAGGATAATAACCTTTACCTAGTCAATATAAGCACGCTTATCCACATTTATGATTTGTGAACTAACATACAAATAATTTTTATTTACGATTATGTAAATTAATAATCAAAGATAAAAAAAACCTTTTTTCAATTACTATTTTCAGTTCAAATTTAAGAATCCCAGTTAAATCAATCCAATATGATATGAAGTTAGATGTGTAACTATCCAATAGTCTTTGATGATCAGATGTTGCTTCATTAGTGGTAGGTATTTCATCGATAATTTCTTGAACATGCTAAGAATAGAACAAAAAGAACATAATTAGTTTATATGAAGTGCAGAATAAATTGATAGAGTTGTACAGACATGAAAAATTGACGATCTAGTATGAGAAAAAAGCATTAATAAAGTATTTATTTTATAGTAAAACTTTGGAGACTTAACTCAAATCCACAGCATCGACAAAAGAGGAACGTCATCGTCCTAAAGATCTAGACTTCAACTCTTCCAACCACCGCCAGCACCTTCAGTAAATTGTAGCTCCTCAATCAACACCGTTCAGCAGTAGTACACACTCAGCCATCATCCCCTGAACTCTCACCTCCTAGCACCGCTCCAACCGTTGACAGTCGTCTGCCTACTGCCAACATCGTTATTCGTCTCAATAACCACCCTTACCATGGTCGTGACATCCCAACATTGCCTGGCCTAATCTCGACCATACACCTACCTCACCTCGCCACTCCACCTTGCATGAATCCCAAGTTACATTGCTTATCCACCATCATCTGACATCATTGATTCCTTCTCGAAGCCCTAGTCTTAAGCCGCTCGATGTTAGATGGCTCGAATGGAGGTGACATGCAAAAGGGCAACCCTAGTCTTAAGCCCCTCGATGTTAGATGGCCAAAGTTTTGATATGTCGACGCTGGTGATGGAATGGGAATGGGAAAGCGTTAGAAAGTGGAGATGGAATGCGCGAAGGGGAACCCTAATCTAATTAGAAATTATGCGGCCGATAGTGGTGATGGAAGGGGAAAGCGTTAGAAAATACTACATGTACAAGATTACAGAAGGGTCCAATTTTTAGTGAGTTATTACAAATTTACCAACTGTTCGAACACTTTTTTGTGTTGTAAATTATAACTGATGTGTTGGAAAGTTTATAAAAAACATTATTTATATTTTCCAACACTTTTCCTGGTATCCTAACAATTTTTTTTGTCAGTAGGCTGTAACATTTATAAGTGTTAGAAATTAACAAATATAAAATGTTGCAAAATCACTATTTTGGTGTAGTGGTTCCATGTTATGTGGGCAGTCCGGTCGCTGTCTACAATCCGTTCCATGCATCCTTGGCTCCCGGTCTTCATGGAAGTCAGGATCCTGAGCATGAATGCGTTGACAAGCGGCTAGATTTGGTTGGTTCTAGATCTCGGCTTCCAGATCTATAGTGGTGGTAGCTGCGTGGTCATGAGTGGTATGATAAGGAAGTGTTCCTCCTCATGAGGAGGGCCCAGCTTGATGCCCTATGGAAGGACCAATCCCGGCCTATCTGAGACTTACGGCATGCTGATGTCCGGAGGCTTCTGCGTAGTTTCCATCTAACCGACGGTGCGTAGATCTGTGAATGAAGTCAGAGGACGCCGAGCTTTCAGATATGGAATAAGAGGCATGCTCCCTTCTATATCTTTGCCTTTCCTCGTTCAGCTGGTTTGCGAGCTCTGTGTTGGCATGGATCTGCTGAGTGAGCTCTTGACGGCTCTGAGTAAGCACTTGCATAAGGGTTTGGAACTCCTCTCTAGTCACTGGACCAAGTGGATCTTGACCTCCAGCTGATGTTTGCCTGCTGTGGTTAGTTGTGTGGGATTTTGCCTATCCCTTCCTTCTGGATCCGCAGCATTGGAAGTAGTTCTGGTAGTGCGCACCATGTTGGATGTAGATCTTCCTAGATCTGGAATAATCTGAGAGAATGGAAGGAACTATTGGAAGACAAATCTGGATCTCCTCCTATGACTTTATCAATCCAACAACGGCAGGGGATCCACGAAATTAGAGAAAAATGGATTTTTCCGGGTGAAAGCACCAAAGTGTTTGTACCAAAATTGGGAACAATAATCGTCGGATGTAATTGAAGAGATTAGAATGAAGAATTTAAATGGAAAATGAGGCTAATCTAACAATCACACCAAGAAAAGTAAGTAGAAATAGAAAAAAGACAAGAGTTTATAGTGGTTCGGCGTTGTAGCCTACATCCACTTTGAAGAGTTTGATGTTTATTGATGATTCTCAACTGAGTTACAATAGTACAAATCACTAACACTCAATTTACAATGAAGTTTCAGCAGAGTAATAGCATAGAAGTTCCAAAAGTCCCCTTTCAATAGGCGTAGGGGTGCTATTTATAAGAGTAGATTTAGAAATATCTGCCTCGGATCTCGGAATACCTGTTCTCACACGTAGGTGGGCCCACCAGATTGATCTGGAGTTATTTGGGATCGACCCTAATCGTTCCAAGTGCATTTCGTATTGATCCAAAAATGGCCCAACGGAGCTGCGATCGATCATGGACGTTCTTGAGTGAATAAGAAAGCTTTTGTGAAAATCTCATGGCATTTGGACTTGTAGTTTGGGAGATATGATTGATCCAAGGTTGAGTTTGCAAATAGGCTGATGGATTCGTATCGATGCGTTCGCATCGATGGGCTTCGTATCGATGCGTTCGCATCGATGGGCTTCGTATCAATGACGTAGCTCGAGTATTTTGTGGAGATCCATATTTCATGCTGAGAGACCGTTTCCTTTGGTTAACCTGCTTCCTTCGTACCCATCTGAGTTTGTTCCCTTTATATCGATGTTTGCATCCCGCCTTTATATCGACGGTTTGTTAGTAGTCTCGTATCGATGCTCGGCCCTAGTCTTTGTATCGATCAAATGAGTGATCGATACGAACACACAGCTGATGGATGGATGAAGCACGATCGATACAAACCGGATGGATACAAACTAGATAGATATGAACCGGATGGATACAAAGTATAAGGATACAAAGTGGATGGATACAAAATGATGGGTTCCACATGGATCTTGATCGATCCATAACTTGAGCATACAAACTCCGATTGACCTAAACTTGATCGATCCACAAGAGAAAGGCCAAAAACGCCTCAACGGCTAAGAGAAAAAATAAACTATATAGCACAGGAGAAAGGCAGAAGCACCTAAACTACTATTTAACAAGGACTGCTAATCACCGTCATCAATACTGTTGTGACCAATAGACTCAGGCCCTGTGACATGCCTAACTTCGGCAAAAAGGACCGCTAGGTTAGGCACAAAGCGAATAGGATCATTAGAGTATAAATATATCCTATCCCAGCTACCATCTTGTAATAATAACTTATTATGCTCACCATCATCACCTTCTGTAGGCAAAATCAAGCCTCCCCCCTCTACATGGTAAACCAAAGAGCGCTCTTCCCCTTCTCCAATATGCATGTGGAAACTGTCATGTAACAATCCAAAATTTTTAGTCTTTGAATTTGGATATTTAATTTATGTAAATATTCGAATTTGAATTTAAATTAAAATAAAATATACATTTCAAATAATGGCCTAATTTTTAGTGATGTATTTTAGTTTATTTTATTTTATTTTTCTAAAAATTTTTAATTTGGAAAATAATTAAATTTACGTTTTACGTATTTTATGGCAAACGTCGGTATTTTTGGAACTTCACAGAATTTAATGACCAATGTGTTTTATTTTTAATTTGTGACCGCGTTGCATTATTGTGGACGATCATATTTTTATTTCTGTCATTCGCGGCTCGTACGCGAACATAATATTTTATGGCGGAGTACCCCGAAGCTAGCTTTTCATAAACACAAATTCTATAAGCAAACAATCTTTGAAAATCTTGCCGCATCCATTTTGTCTATCCTTGTTTGCACATAAAATTTAATGTTTGTATTTACCATTCCTTGGCCATTAAGGATTTACAATATACGTATCTAAGCATTCAAAGAAGCTCACTTTTATTTTTTATACTCTCCATGTTCATCTTCCAACTCTTGAATAATCAAGGAAAAAACAATATGGTGAAATCCAAAATTCTATATCAAATTAGATACTCATCTAAAAATCATGAAACTCGATTCAATGAGTTTGTATGGGTGTAATGATTAAGTCCTAGGAGTTTGGTAGTGTTCGACTTTGACTTGGGCGGGTTGGGTTTTGTACAGTAATGGGTTAAGACTAAGGTTTTGCTTTTCAGTCAATTGAAGAAGTGAGAGGCTATTCAGGGCTTAGATCTAGGATCATCGTGGGAAGTCGCACCTTTGGTGAAGTTTTGGTGGAGGTCGGTCATCATTGGGGCAGTGCGACAATTTTACTGTCACATGGAGTTATTGGAGCTGCTTCCTTCACGAGAGCATCGAGCTCTGAGTGGTGGGGACGGTCAGAGTGTGTGTGAAAAGGAGGAACTACAGGTGGAGTCGGATTGGAGAATTATGGGGTTTGGTGGAAGTTGGGGTGCACGACCGTGCACATTTTAATGGGCTTCAGGGTGTAGGTTTTTAAAAATGGAGGGAGGATGCTGGGCCAGGTTTTCAACCTTGGGTGAGGGTTTGAATGATATTAATTATTTGATTGTTTATATATTAAAGTGTATTATATTATAAAAAGTGATAACCTGCTCATATGGAATCCGTTTTACGCTCGGATTTTTACATTGGACTCGTATTAACAAGTATAACATTGTAGTGTAGCTTATTGACAGTTTTGACTAAGTACAAATTTACGACATGTTAAAATGGACTGAATTTAAATTATGTTATTTATAATAATAACGTCGTTCAAATTATATACCTTATTATCTATTTGGCCAAAAGACACCATCTGTTAAAGTAAATTAAATAAGGTAATTTGGACACCCATTTATTGGAATAAACATCGTTCCACTAATTAAATTAATTAGTCATTTAATTAGTAGAACAAATGCCCGTTCTGCTATTTTATAGATTTGGATATCTAATTATATGTCGTTAATTGATAAGCCACTTTGAATAAGTGATGTGTTAACCAGTAATGGTTAATTGTTGAATTTTTTTATATAGATGTTGATTATGTAAATGCTAGTTGTTAACTTGGAAAGTTAAATTGAATTATATGGTAACTTGTTAAGTACCACTGTGATTGCTAAGTCTCATTCTAAATTCCTAAAGTTATGTATTTAAATCAACTTCGTATTCTAATTATTATTTTAGTAAAGTGTTTTATATAATAATTATTTTCTCAACAATGTTTAAAGTTAACTAATTTATATTTTAAATATTATTTAAAACATTTAATTATATTCTAAATATATGATTTAAATTTATTATTATTTAAAAGTTGATTATTATTTTAAAGTTAACTATTTTATTTTTTAAAGCTATTATTTATTACTATTTTAGATAATATTGTTTTAAATTTGGTTTACCATTATATAAATAATTATGTAAAGATTAATTATTATTTTGAATAATTTAAAGTTAATTATTTTATTAATATGATTCTTTGAAGTTATTTCTTAAAGTTATTTAAGAATATTTAATTATTAATTAAAAATGTTTTAATTATATTTTAATTAATTATTTAAAAGGTATTTAATTATACTTTAATTATTTATTAAATTTATTTAATTATATTGATTTAAGTTATTTAATTATATATAAAATTTAATTAATTTTCATATTAATATTAATTAAAGTTAATTAATTACTACATTTAAATTATTTTAAAGTTTATTTATTATATTAATAATGTCTAAAAATAAATAATTATTATATTAATATTGTTTGAAGTTAATTTATTAGTATAATAATATTGCTTAAAGTTAATTTAATATATTATTAATGATATTCTATTGTTATCATTTTAAATAAGGTTTAAAGATAATTAAATAAAAGGGTGTTTAAATGATAACTTGCTATTTAAAAAGTGTTTTAAATGATTGATTTGTTTATCAAATGAACTTTTTATTAAAGTTTATTAAGGAAGATTTTTTTAAGTAAGGATATAAAAAATGAGTTATATAAATGGTTTTGATATTATAAAAGATGTTTTATAAATAAATTTGGAGATTTATAAAGAGTTTTCCTAAATGGATTTGGAAGTTAGTAAAGTAGACTTCATAAATGAAAGTGGTTTATTAAAAAAGGATTTATAGAAAAAGTTTATGAAAGAAATTGAGATTTGATTTCCATAAACTGACCTTCTTAATATTGGTGTTGTAGACATTTGTTCCATGCTTAATATCGAAGGAATAGTGTTTAGGGTTATCCTTATTTGTGTTTATTTCTAAATAACTTTTGTTTGTTCCTTTTAATATGATTTTAAAACAAGAAATTTTTTACAAATGTTTTGTGAATATACTTATGCTAGTGGGATAAGTATATGAATATTTCAATGAATATTTTGAAGAGGGATTTAAATGAATGAAAGATTTATTTTGAGGCTTATTTATTGCTATGGGTAATTAAATCTCTGGATTGTTATTTGTTGTTTATTTGATAGTGAAATAGCCGACTATCAAATCTTGGCCAGTTTTGACTTAGGAAGTATGTTGGGTATATTAGAGTTCCCGAGTGAGGAAAACTCGAATACTTTTTGCATAATTATGAAAAAATCAAGAATGAGAAAACCAGAAATTATCGGTTGTTGGTTCGGAGAGACCAGGATCGGATATAATATCCAAAAACTTCTTCGAACCAACATAAGCATTCAAATGGAAGACATCTTAAAGATAATCGAAGATGGAGCTCTTTGATTTGCAAGGGCTACTTGCTACTAATCCTAAGGGTGATTCCAAAATGGATGTAGTAGAGGTAGTGCCTTCGATTTTGTTCAGACCCAGAACAAACTTACATGGATGAATGCTGGCATTGCATTTCTACCTGGAGGGCAGTATTACCATTCCAAGAGGAAATTCTAGGAGGAAATGGTAAGATTGTATCCTCTCAAGCCTCACAACCCGGGAATGGCTAAAATAGGAGATGCCATAAGGCTATGTGGGTTGCACCCATTAGGGTATGGTCATCGCTTATTTAAATTGAGACTATCTCTTTTATGTATGCTTGGGGGCCCATTTGGATGTTTGATCGCAACCTAAGGATGATCATATTCGGCACTGTCTAGTCATGGGTAGGCCGATCTTGCTTGTAGAGGGTCCCGACGAGGCCTTTAGGTACATGTTTCTAGAGATGTACCTTTCGGAAGGTAGTCCCTTACCTTGCCATTATTGGAATCCATTTTCCATTTACGTCCCTTAGTAGTTTTGGATTGTATACCTATTATTGTTGTGATGTACACACATCATAGCTACTTGATTATTGGCATTTTAAACCCTAGACATTAGTATAATATCACCGGATTTTCATGTAAGAATGTTTTGCTTATTATAAGGTAAAATCTCATCTGTGTTGTACGGTGTGGTCTTAGGAGATATCTTTGATTTTTAAAGAGTTTATAAGAACTTATATAATTCCCTATGATTTAAGTTTCTCACGTTGGTTTTACCAGACTAACCCGGGCATTGTTTTCCACTAATGCTCGGATCAGCCCTAGCATATTTTCCAGATTCGGCTGAATACTTTGGAGCTTTCAGGAGACAAGCTGGATTCTACAAGATGTATTCACGTATCTTATATTCTTCCGCTGTTTTGTTGTTCTTGACTTCTATATGTATTCATCATAAATTATAAGGACAAGTTGTTATAACTGTCCAAGCTGATAATAGGTTAGTGTACTCTGATGTTGTGTATAATAAAGATGATTTCCTTTTGTAACGATCTTGTGTATATTATATATCTTCATGTCATGATGTGAGATTCTGTTTTGTCTTCTATTTCTTTCACCCCAATATTCTTTCTTTCTAGCACTTGGGTATTCAGCACGTGAATACCATGGATGTATTACTGTGGATTTCTAAGGATCGAAAAGGCGGTCGTTACACATGATATCAAAGCTTAGGTTGAGCAAACACCTAGGCTTTGGTGGGGTAAACTCATTTGAGATAGGGTAAGTGAGACGTTAGGATGAGTTTGAGTGTATTATATGCGAGCCCATATTTGTTAGTGCTATAAAAATGTTTTATACTGTGTTGATTTATTAGTTGAGTAGTTATGAATTCTGATCGATATGGAAGGAACAACTGTATCGATAGGGGTTTCTAAACTCTCGAACTAGGCAAACCGACACAATATTCTTTTGAAATGGGGTAAATGAACTAGATTGTATTTTATATATAAAAGAAATTTTTCAGAAATTATTATAGTTATATATGGTGTGTTTGGTTGTTAGAGAATGATAATATTTTATTGTTATCATTTAGTGATTATTATTTGTGCTCAAGTAGTTTATGAGCATTTATTATTTGGTTAAATTAAATATGAACACCTTATGAATTCAGTTTCATAGTTTGACTATAAGGCGTTCGATGAATTAGTTGGGTTAGAATTAATTTTTAATTTTAATTAAGCTGTTTATTATAATCTAAACAAAGAGGAACATCCGTGGAATGATCTTTTATAAGAAGTAAAATTTATATGAGTGTGATTTATATTCATATTTTATAAGTAAAATGGGTTTAAGCATAAAATTTAAGAACTTAAATCCTGGTGTTTTTAAGAATTGTTTTTCAAAGTTTTAGGAAAATAATAATGGTATTGTTTTAAAAGTATTTATGGATAGAAATATTTTAAAAGGAATTTAAAGAAGATAGAAAGAAATTAACTCACTTCAGTCGTTGGAAAATAATTTGGGTGATGACTGCAGCATCATCGTTAATCATTTTCGAGTTTCTAAGTGAGAGATCGCTACCATAGAAACTGATTGTCGAGTATTTGGTAAAACAAAATTTTGTTTAATAAAATGTATAATGGAAAATAAAAAGGAGGTATGTATACTATATTTCAAAATGATTCGAAATAAAAATCAGGTATTTAGTTCTTGAATTTTCAATTAAGTGATATTATGGACTTACATATTCTATACACTAGGTTAGTTCGGTTTGTGCCTCTGGTTTTGAGATGTTGTTTTGAAATTTTCATGTGTTAAAATAAAATGGGATTGTCAATGATTTTGGATACTCTACAACTCCTGAGTGGATACAATTTAGGCTAAGTTTATTTTGAAATTGTAAGTGGATAAGTTTTGATAACTTATGAAATTTGAGAAAATGGTAAGTTAAAATAAATTCTAAATCGTTGGGCATCTTGGTTAAGTAAAACACGTCTGAATTTGTATATATACTCTTAGGAAGTTGAAGAGTATTTTACAAATATGAACTTGAGTTATAGAATGTAAATAGACTTAAGTAATGTTTTTTAAGTAAAATAATGATTCCTTGAAAGGGTAATTATAATCTTGGGAAATTTTATATTAATGAGATAAGTTTTTATAAAGTGTTTATATGACTTAAATTAATATTTTATGGAATGACTCAAAAAAATGAATTCTGGTATTAATTGGGAATATAAAGTGTTTTGTATATTGTGCCTTGATGTAGTTTCGTAGTCCTTTTAGGTATTTTGGAAAAGGTTGATTGAATTGGAAAATTGAAGGCTAAGATGATCGAAATTGGATGAAACTTGGAGGGTAGGCTCTGGAGCATGGGAGGAACTCTAGATTCAAGTCACATCAAAATTGGAGCTAAGTACAGGAGTCGATACCAAGAGGTCTGATTTGTACCAAGAGCTTTTTCTTTATGGAAACCATTCAAAGGATGGTTAAAACTTCAAGTTGGGGCTTAGGGTGATGAGTAAAGGCCAAATGAAAGAATTTGGCTAAGTATCAGACTTGGTACTGAGAGCTTTGGATGGCATGGGAACAAGAGCTTTTAAAGTTAGCACCAAGAGCTTTGGAGTTGATGCCAAGAGCTTTTAGGAGGAGTGGTGACAGTGGTCGAGGTCCAAGCACTTGGAAAATAAAACATTGGAAGAAGGGGAAGAAAGTTAGCCAAAATTACTAAGTACCCAACTCTGTACGAGAGCTTTTGCTTGGTAACGAGAGGTCTGTTTTGATGGGATCATGGTGGAACTTCTAGGAGGGGGAATGTAGACCCTGCAGGTCATGCTGAAGGTGTTTGTTTGTTCACTTGGGTTTTGGTGGTATGTAGTAGCACGATGATAGCTTTAGGACTTCGATGATAGCAACTTGATGGTGAATGGAGTTATGTTCTGATGAGGGCAGCTCGATGTTGAAAGGAGTCATGAGATGGTTGTATACAAAGGGCGGGTTTTAGGAATGGTGACCCATGGATAAAACGTGAAAATGGTCCTATCTCAGAATGGAGGAATGTGGAAAAGTTCCTCGAGAATTATGGAAACTAGATGGAGTAAGGAAAGGGATCAGATATGCGTGCTAAGCTATCATTAATCATCGAAGTGTTTACTGATGTACTTGAAAGTAGGGGTATTGTGGGCACGATCATGAGTACTTTTTTTGGGTACCTCTGATTGGTTGTTCGAATCCGTATACCTTGGACCGGTGTAATTAGGTCTAGTATCAGTTTTAGGCTAAAGACGAGTACACTGAAAACTGGGATCTCCACTATCCCTTGGCATGGGAAAGGCCATACGAGTTCTGATATATCTAGAGCGCAGTGAGTGATAGTGTGGATTGTTTGATGGACTACATGGTTGCTTTAGTTGTTTTCTTTCATAGTCTATCACTCTATGGATATCACCGAATATAGATATTGGGGATAGAAATATTGGGGCACCCATTATCATACTTAGTTTGCAGTATACTTTTACTATATTTGTAGAGTAGCATATTTTGTTCATTATGTGCTAACTCTTTGGTTGTAGGGACATGTCAGGTATGGTTTGTGTACCCTTGTTCCTTACTATATCGACTTGTATAGTATTTTGGGATTCATTTATCACTCACACCAGACTGTTGTCTGACCCGAGGTTTTATTCTTTGCTTCATATTATCTAAATAGTCACATAATCACATAACCTATCATATAACATCATATAATCACATAATCCTATGCTGTAGAACGGTTGTCAATGGAAAGAAAAGAAGTAAATAAGAAGAAATAGAAGAGCAGAGAATGGAAAAGAAGAAAAAGGAAACAATATATAATCACAGAACCTGTCGTATATCTCATAGCGCATCAGATAAAATATAATAGGCAACATAGATATAAAACAATCAAGACATTAATAACAATGTAAACTAATCATCAGAGTATAAGATCCATAGATTTATACAACACAGCGATATAGTTTATACAACTAGAAAATACACTCAACTGATACATTGTCTCTAATAATAGTAAGTTAAACAATATCAAGGTTCCACTGTGTTACACAGTGGAATATACAATAACAACTCAAATATAGGTATGAGTAAACGTCACCTCCTGCTATCCCATCTGCAGAACTCCATATGTCATCCACACCTGTTGTCTAGCCTACTCATTTAAGAGTACCCAAGATAATTAGAAGTAAAGCCTAAAACTGGGTCAAACAATAGTCTAGTGTAAACGATAAACAATCTTAAAATACTATAAAAGTTGATATTGCATACAGAACAGAAGGTATACGTATCATACATGTAACGACCCGCCATTTTGGACCATTCGCATCCATTATAAGTGTATAGGAAGACACTCATGCCGGAGTTGAATTGCTCAAAATACCGCGTTGTTAATTTAAATTTGGCAAAACTGAACATATACAGTAAATAAATATAATCACAGATCACAGATACAGAGTAATAAGTGCAGCGGAAATAAAAGAGATAGTAGTTCATGAAGCTACTATATGAATATATAAATACATCAGAGTTTACAACAGAAGAGTAATACGATACATCAGAGTTAAACCAGATACAATGGGAGAGTAACACGATACATCAGATACAAATCAGAATGCATCACTGGAATCATCGAATACTGGAAGTAGAATAGATGGCTGGATCTTCAAGCAAAGCTCCAACTCCAAAGGTGAGTCTCGAATACTGGATCACTCAGTCTGACCCGAGCGTAAAGCAAAACACAAAACACTCGAGTCAGGATTAACATTCTTATATTAATAAATCCAACTCAAATGAAATAGCAATTGAAATACAAGTAACTTAAAGGATGTTTGGAATAACCATCCTTTAAGGATCCGTGAAACTATCTACTATGTAGTAGTGTACGATAAGTAGATAATGTCTATCAGTAATATAAAGATATCAAAATAGCGTTAAGTCATGGCCCATTCCACCCTTAACACATTTTTATTCCCACAAGCATATACAAGACCGTAGTTTCCCCAAAACCGGAAGTCACCAGAGGGCAATCCATATACTCAAGGTACAAAACAAATTCGTAGTGGTCGCGCATAAATGGAATACAAGTATGACAAGGCACATGAGGCTATACCCAAGGTAGTGATACTACCGTTCGCCTGATCCGGACTGGTGAGAACGCAACGCCGCAGCGCCCGCAACACCGTGAAACAACACTCCCAAAATCAAGGGTGCACCAATCGACAACAAGTATAAGTAGTTCGAAGAAGTGTGTCCACTTGAGGTATCAATCCTCCATTGGCCCGGCACAGCTCCTGTTTTAGTCATTTCCAATTTGACACAAGTGTCAAGGTTATCCATCATCGTTCTCTTTCTTTAGTCATCACGATCACCATTTCAACCACTTCATTCTGGATCAACACTCCGCGTATAGTTATTAAAGTGGTTTTCGGTTTAGATAGAGAGTATACCCATAACCGAATTCCGGTCTCTTTAATAACTCCCGTAATTATTTCACCGATTGGTCGTTTATATATTTCAAAACCAAATCAAATTCAAATTCCAATTTCAATTCGTAAATCAACATTTCATTTGTCTTTCGAAATCAATTTCCAAATATTACGTTTTAACCTTCCAATTTCAATTTCAACATTTCCATAATTCAATTTCAAAGTTTCAATTAAACAATTCGAATATTCATTGCATTTCGTATATAAGTCCATTCCGAAATCATTTAATCAATTTAATTTAACATTCAAATCAATTTAAACTCATTTATCGATTTCATTCCATATTCGTTAAGTTACTTTATCATTCAAAACAATTTCTATTAAATTTCCAATTCATTAAATCAATTCTTTAAATTCAACTTCCTTATTTCAAAACTTACAGTTTGAATTAAATTAAATTCATCAACTCAATTTCTTTAAATTTCAAGTCTTACATTAATTTCAATAAATTGCATTTTTTCTTCTTGTTAAAGAAATTCAATTTTCACTTATTTACTTATTTAAATAATTTCCCAAAACTTAATTAATAAAGAAAACTCAATTTCAATTATTTACGAAGTAAATTCACTTATTCAAAAGTTAAATTTTCTTAATTAAAAATCCAATTCAATTTAATCATTAAATAATTCAATCTTATTTAATTATTAAATAATTCAAAACTTAATTATTAAATAATTTCAAAGTTTAATAATTTCAAACTTAATTATAATTTCAAACTTGATTTTTTAAATCATTTCAAAGTTTAATAATTTCAAACTTAATTATAATTTCAAACTTGATTTTTTAAATCATTTCAAAGTTTAATAATTTCAAACTTAATTCAATAATTTCTCAAATTAAACAATATTCTTTCATCAGTTACATCGTTAATATTTTGTTTCAGATTATTAGATATTAACATTTTCCTTTCATTAAAATTCAAATTTCAACTTCATTTCAAAACCCTATTATTTATTCAAATAAAATCTTCATTTTATTTTTTAATCAAATTATTGACCAATCGGGTTTAATTTAATTTCTATCCTAGGTAAAAATTCAATTTGGGTATTTATCATTTCAACCCGATTCCAATTCAATTCAAAAATCAAAACATAACAAAGGGAACTTGCAGTGTGATAACTGGGATGGTGTCAAAGTAAATAAACAAGCAATAACAACAATCAATATCAATCCAATAATCAATTCAAATAATCCCGAAATAACCGTATTAATTCGCATTGTTATTTGTACGAATTAATATAATTATTTCTAGAATCTACACTATCATTTCATGTAGATTAAAGATTATTACATTACGGTTTTTCACTTATCATTCGATTTCAATTTTTAACACTACAACAATTAATCCAATATACGTCGATGGTTCAAAGTGTAATTATCACTATTCTACATGTCAATTAATTTAACAATTAAAAGGGGTCATATTCAACTAATCAAATTTAACATATAAATCAGTTTAAAATTGTTAACTATCCTATATCAATTTCAATTCTGCATACTATTTATCATTAACACTAACAATTTAACGTCCAATATAAACATCAACAATCAATCAATTATCAGCCAAACTGTATTATCATCACATAAATAATTAACAGATAATGGTGTCAGATGTCACAGGTGAACTGATACAGTTAATAGCATATATAACAGTGTAATTAACTAACAGCAGCATATTTCAATTGTCGTTTCAATTGAAATCAAATCTAATAAATACAAGAACGTTAATCGTGAGTGAGTGCTCACCTTTCGAGGTTAGAGGATAGACAATGAACGAGTTACAGATCCATGCATGAATTTTGAATCAAAGCATGATGGAGTCGAGTTCGACGACAAGCTGATAAATAGGAATAGACAGAATCAAATCAGAATCCGCTTGATATAGGCTGAAATGAATTATACATTATTTATCATATTATCTTCTTAAACCATTATTAACTTAAAATACATTTGAAAAATCTGTGTATATATATATATATATAAATATACATATATTCTGATATCAATACTATATCTTTAAAACACATATAATTTAAAATCAAAGTGAATACATAATTTACCTCCTAAACTCAATACGTAAAAGCAATTTTTTTTTCTCTTCACACATAAAATACGAACCACCTATATATAAATCAATACACTTACATAACCGATATAAAATAAACCCAATAACTTACTGTAACTAAACAGCAACAATATATTTAACTATATATATATTTAAAACTCTTTACACAGTTACACTACAATGCACTGAATACAAAATAGACTTATAACGAATAGAATAAACATATATAGCACTCAGATCAAAAATAAATGTTCCAACTGAAATGTTCATAAAACTATCATACGTAATATACTTATATAAAATTTAAATATATTAACTAATTATACCCAAAAATCAAGGTACTATATCTTGTTCAAATCTTTTACAGCTTATATGCAACATAGATCAGGGCCATACTTTATATAAACAACATTTTCCACACAGACTTTACATTATATATACAACTGACATAAATATATAGCAACTAATCATTTGTTTTCTTCATACAGTAAGTTAAATCATATTATATATAAATATTGTATAGAATATAGGTTGTAATGTAACTAGAATGTATAAACTAACCTTTTACATGAACGAAATATAGTGATAAATATAACTTGCGTACGTGTATATATAAACTCCATACCGAAACTTATATATATGAAACATATGCATAGCATATAAGCTAACCATATATAACTTAACAACTTATAAACAAGGTGCACAACTAATTGTATTTTCACACATCAAGACATAGGGAAGAATGATGGACCTGATTCAAGGGAATATAGATGCACGGTTTCGAGCAACAGTAAGCGAACGAAAGGTGATGCCAATTTTTTTCTCTTTCCGAACAATGGAAGCTGTCGGAGTTTCACATGCATGCCAAGGGTTGCGTGCTGCAGTGGTTTGCATGCAAGGTGATGACTAGGCTTAGTGAGGAGATGAAGGCGGAAATAGCTGAGATGCTTCGGCCATGGGAAGAGATGGTGGTGGTGAACGGCCTCGGAGAGGGTGATGAAACGTTGTCTAAGGTTTCGGCGGATGCTATATGGTTCGGCTATGAAAGCCACGGGCTTGGTCACGTGAGGTGGATGCTCGGGAAAATAGGCGGAGGGCGACTTCGGGTTATGGTGTTGGTGGCGGAGACTAGCGGCTAAGGTGGTGGAGAGGAACAGTGAAGTAGAGGCTGCAAATGTATTGTGGAAGAGGAGAAAGAAAAAGAAAAAAAAAACTCACCCAAAAGAAAAGAAAATAAAATTTTCACAGAAAAAAAAGTGGAAGCAGAGGAAAGAAATGGGAGAGAAGAAGTGAAGGGACAGTCACTTATTCCAAAGCCAAATATTGAACGGCAGGCAAATTAAAGAATGCAACAATAGGCTATATTAATTTTCTAGGAAACAGTGGGAAGGAAGAACGAACCATCAATTATTTAACAGTGGGAAGGGCAAATGTCAAGCACGAGAATTCAGGGAATTATTAATGCAATTGGCTGTTTGTTTTCAACAGTTGGATAGATGAAAGGAGAAGCTACCCAAAAGGTTGAAATTGGGTACCGGTACGGCTAACCGTATCGCGGTTTTCGCCGCGTACCGGACACCGAAACACACAAATGAATACACTGTTGGGATCGGCACGACGAGGCGATCAAAACGGTATAAAGATATCAGTGGTATGATTGAATTATAAAAATTTGAATTTTTCTACTGGCGGAAAATGCAAGAAAACGCTGAAAAATAAGATCGACGGAGCCAAAGATGTCCGAATTTGGAAAAACGACAAACTGACATCTTGCTCAGAAGATGGTTTAGAATTTTTCTATGTAAAAATATTTAGGTTTCGGAAATATTTTATTTTCATTACTTTTTAACTGATTGAATTGAAGTGAATTTACGCGCAAAATAAACTTTCATATTTTCGGACGAAAATTTATCAGTTGCTATGTTTAACTAGACGTATTCCAAATATTAAATTTTTATTTCAAAATTTTATCGTTTAAAATTTCACAAAATTTCAACTAATTTCGTTATTAAAACAGTTGAAATTTACGGGTCGTTACACTCTCCCCCACTCAAAACTTTTCGTCCCCGAAAAGGAACGAGGTAGGAGAATGGAAACAACCAGAAAGAAAAACGGATTTGAAATACAATATAACAATTAATTTAAACTATATCAATTCAAATTTAAATTAATTGATATTCAATAATTGGTTTAATAAATTTGATTTCACTAAGATCAATCTCAACTATTTCTAAATTCATTATCTTATTATCCAATTATCCTCAATTTAAACCATAAATTTGAATAATCTTTTATTATAATCATATTTTATTTCCAACAATTTAAATTCTTCTTTATTCCAAATTATTGTTAAATTTATTCTACTCAATATATCTACTCACATATATTTAACCCATATAAATTAATTTAAACCATAAAAGTTTCGATTTAAATTAATTTACATCTATTAATTTCTTTTAAATTCAAGGTATTTTCATATGTTGATCAAATTTCAATTTATTAATTCTTTCAAAACAAATTTATTTCATTATTAACTGAGTTTTACTTATTATCACATCTAACTCTATTAACATCTTTATAATCAAAATTCAGTGTATAACATTTATTATAAACACTCAAATTTTCTTTGTAAATTCAATTTATCTTATATATTATCCAATTACATATTCAACTTCTGTATGATTTAGGTAAGTTGTATTAGAATGCAGTTGAACAATATACAAATAAAATTTTCCCAATTCAATTATTCAAGTTCCAATATTTATTCCAAATTTTGGTTTTATTTTTTAATTAAAATCATCCTTTAACAAAATTTAAGAATTAGATTTCCGATTAATGTTTAAACAATTTAGAGATATATATAATATTTTTATATCAAATCAAATAAAATTTTAAAATAAGATACCTATATATAAATAAATCAAATTATACTGAAGAAATTCAAATCAAAAATATATTTTTCAAAACAAAACCGTAGCAAAGCTACAGAATGGTTTCTCCACTTCGAAACTCGAAAATGAATGTCGATGATGCGGCCGCCATCACCAAAATTATTTTCCAGCGACAAAGAGAAGAGCACTGATTTCAACGTTTAAAAGTTCTTTGAAGACGATTTCTATTCGAAAATACTTTCAATAATATATACTTTAAAATTTTAAAAACCAAAGTTCGAAATCACCGGAAACTAATAAATTCTCAAATTTCTGAATTAAATTCAATTCAAATTCCAAATTAATTTATAAACCGTATTTATAAATTTATTTAGAACAATAAATGATAATCAAATATTATCATTTCAACAAACAATTTAATTAACCTATTAAATTCCAGAAAATTTACTTATATTTTCACAATTTAATCAAACAATTTATTTCATTTTCCAATTTGAAAATAATATGATGTCAGTTTGCTCTGTTCAAGTGTTTTGGAAATCCTATCGATAGCGTTGATCAGACGTATCAATCGGAAACCCAAATCAACATCAACAACTCAAACAACACAATATATAAAACATTTTAATATTAATTTACAAATACACTTCTTCGCTCGACTATACAAGGACGGATTTCAAACATGTATAGAGATTCAACTTTGATGGAAATCAAACCAAAGAGAATTTTGATTCGAAAAATAAGTTTGAAATAGAAGATAAGATAATTCAATTTCCAAAATCGGGAGATGGATGAGTTTATTTAATTCACGGGCAACCTTAACCGAGTCGTCCGTAACTTCAAGAATAAGATCGATGCTGAATTCTGAGGTAAATCAACATTTGATCTCAAGAGATAGAATTCAGGTATAGCAGGGAATAGATAGCATCGTAAACCGAGGATATAGAAATCTACGGTAAATCAATGCCTATTGTAAAGGAGTTTCACCCCTTTACAAATCATTCGAAATTTGGCGAGACCGCCGATTCATTATAAGGGTCATTCGAAGTGGAGTTATGTGATGCTCCAGAATTGAAAGGAGACGAATAGTGAGGGACACGAATGAAATTCGGAACCGTAGGGAACGTTCCAAAATTCAAAGAAATCGAGTCGGAAAGAAGAGATTGAAACTCGAATGAGAGTGATTCTGTAAATACATTTACCCTATATGTTGAGTTTTGCCTAGAGCTACCAAAGCTCTGATACCAACTGTAACGACCCGCCATTTTGGACCATTCGCATCCATTATAAGTGTATAGGAAGACACTCATGCCGGAGTTGAATTGCTCAAAATACCGCGTTGTTAATTTAAATTTGGCAAAACTGAACATATACAGTAAATAAATATAATCACAGATCACAGATACAGAGTAATAAGTGCAGCGGAAATAAAAGAGATAGTAGTTCATGAAGCTACTATATGAATATATAAATACATCAGAGTTTACAACAGAAGAGTAATACGATACATCAGAGTTAAACCAGATACAATGGGAGAGTAACACGATACATCAGATACAAATCAGAATGCATCACTGGAATCATCGAATACTGGAAGTAGAATAGATGGCTGGATCTTCAAGCAAAGCTCCAACTCCAAAGGTGAGTCTCGAATACTGGATCACTCAGTCTGACCCGAGCGTAAAGCAAAACACAAAACACTCGAGTCAGGATTAACATTCTTATATTAATAAATCCAACTCAAATGAAATAGCAATTGAAATACAAGTAACTTAAAGGATGTTTGGAATAACCATCCTTTAAGGATCCGTGAAACTATCTACTATGTAGTAGTGTACGATAAGTAGATAATGTCTATCAGTAATATAAAGATATCAAAATAGCGTTAAGTCATGGCCCATTCCACCCTTAACACATTTTTATTCCCACAAGCATATACAAGACCGTAGTTTCCCCAAAACCGGAAGTCACCAGAGGGCAATCCATATACTCAAGGTACAAAACAAATTCGTAGTGGTCGCGCATAAATGGAATACAAGTATGACAAGGCACATGAGGCTATACCCAAGGTAGTGATACTACCGTTCGCCTGATCCGGACTGGTGAGAACGCAACGCCGCAGCGCCCGCAACACCGTGAAACAACACTCCCAAAATCAAGGGTGCACCAATCGACAACAAGTATAAGTAGTTCGAAGAAGTGTGTCCACTTGAGGTATCAATCCTCCATTGGCCCGGCACAGCTCCTGTTTTAGTCATTTCCAATTTGACACAAGTGTCAAGGTTATCCATCATCGTTCTCTTTCTTTAGTCATCACGATCACCATTTCAACCACTTCATTCTGGATCAACACTCCGCGTATAGTTATTAAAGTGGTTTTCGGTTTAGATAGAGAGTATACCCATAACCGAATTCCGGTCTCTTTAATAACTCCCGTAATTATTTCACCGATTGGTCGTTTATATATTTCAAAACCAAATCAAATTCAAATTCCAATTTCAATTCGTAAATCAACATTTCATTTGTCTTTCGAAATCAATTTCCAAATATTACGTTTTAACCTTCCAATTTCAATTTCAACATTTCCATAATTCAATTTCAAAGTTTCAATTAAACAATTCGAATATTCATTGCATTTCGTATATAAGTCCATTCCGAAATCATTTAATCAATTTAATTTAACATTCAAATCAATTTAAACTCATTTATCGATTTCATTCCATATTCGTTAAGTTACTTTATCATTCAAAACAATTTCTATTAAATTTCCAATTCATTAAATCAATTCTTTAAATTCAACTTCCTTATTTCAAAACTTACAGTTTGAATTAAATTAAATTCATCAACTCAATTTCTTTAAATTTCAAGTCTTACATTAATTTCAATAAATTGCATTTTTTCTTCTTGTTAAAGAAATTCAATTTTCACTTATTTACTTATTTAAATAATTTCCCAAAACTTAATTAATAAAGAAAACTCAATTTCAATTATTTACGAAGTAAATTCACTTATTCAAAAGTTAAATTTTCTTAATTAAAAATCCAATTCAATTTAATCATTAAATAATTCAATCTTATTTAATTATTAAATAATTCAAAACTTAATTATTAAATAATTTCAAAGTTTAATAATTTCAAACTTAATTATAATTTCAAACTTGATTTTTTAAATCATTTCAAAGTTTAATAATTTCAAACTTAATTATAATTTCAAACTTGATTTTTTAAATCATTTCAAAGTTTAATAATTTCAAACTTAATTCAATAATTTCTCAAATTAAACAATATTCTTTCATCAGTTACATCGTTAATATTTTGTTTCAGATTATTAGATATTAACATTTTCCTTTCATTAAAATTCAAATTTCAACTTCATTTCAAAACCCTATTATTTATTCAAATAAAATCTTCATTTTATTTTTTAATCAAATTATTGACCAATCGGGTTTAATTTAATTTCTATCCTAGGTAAAAATTCAATTTGGGTATTTATCATTTCAACCCGATTCCAATTCAATTCAAAAATCAAAACATAACAAAGGGAACTTGCAGTGTGATAACTGGGATGGTGTCAAAGTAAATAAACAAGCAATAACAACAATCAATATCAATCCAATAATCAATTCAAATAATCCCGAAATAACCGTATTAATTCGCATTGTTATTTGTACGAATTAATATAATTATTTCTAGAATCTACACTATCATTTCATGTAGATTAAAGATTATTACATTACGGTTTTTCACTTATCATTCGATTTCAATTTTTAACACTACAACAATTAATCCAATATACGTCGATGGTTCAAAGTGTAATTATCACTATTCTACATGTCAATTAATTTAACAATTAAAAGGGGTCATATTCAACTAATCAAATTTAACATATAAATCAGTTTAAAATTGTTAACTATCCTATATCAATTTCAATTCTGCATACTATTTATCATTAACACTAACAATTTAACGTCCAATATAAACATCAACAATCAATCAATTATCAGCCAAACTGTATTATCATCACATAAATAATTAACAGATAATGGTGTCAGATGTCACAGGTGAACTGATACAGTTAATAGCATATATAACAGTGTAATTAACTAACAGCAGCATATTTCAATTGTCGTTTCAATTGAAATCAAATCTAATAAATACAAGAACGTTAATCGTGAGTGAGTGCTCACCTTTCGAGGTTAGAGGATAGACAATGAACGAGTTACAGATCCATGCATGAATTTTGAATCAAAGCATGATGGAGTCGAGTTCGACGACAAGCTGATAAATAGGAATAGACAGAATCAAATCAGAATCCGCTTGATATAGGCTGAAATGAATTATACATTATTTATCATATTATCTTCTTAAACCATTATTAACTTAAAATACATTTGAAAAATCTGTGTATATATATATATATATAAATATACATATATTCTGATATCAATACTATATCTTTAAAACACATATAATTTAAAATCAAAGTGAATACATAATTTACCTCCTAAACTCAATACGTAAAAGCAATTTTTTTTTCTCTTCACACATAAAATACGAACCACCTATATATAAATCAATACACTTACATAACCGATATAAAATAAACCCAATAACTTACTGTAACTAAACAGCAACAATATATTTAACTATATATATATTTAAAACTCTTTACACAGTTACACTACAATGCACTGAATACAAAATAGACTTATAACGAATAGAATAAACATATATAGCACTCAGATCAAAAATAAATGTTCCAACTGAAATGTTCATAAAACTATCATACGTAATATACTTATATAAAATTTAAATATATTAACTAATTATACCCAAAAATCAAGGTACTATATCTTGTTCAAATCTTTTACAGCTTATATGCAACATAGATCAGGGCCATACTTTATATAAACAACATTTTCCACACAGACTTTACATTATATATACAACTGACATAAATATATAGCAACTAATCATTTGTTTTCTTCATACAGTAAGTTAAATCATATTATATATAAATATTGTATAGAATATAGGTTGTAATGTAACTAGAATGTATAAACTAACCTTTTACATGAACGAAATATAGTGATAAATATAACTTGCGTACGTGTATATATAAACTCCATACCGAAACTTATATATATGAAACATATGCATAGCATATAAGCTAACCATATATAACTTAACAACTTATAAACAAGGTGCACAACTAATTGTATTTTCACACATCAAGACATAGGGAAGAATGATGGACCTGATTCAAGGGAATATAGATGCACGGTTTCGAGCAACAGTAAGCGAACGAAAGGTGATGCCAATTTTTTTCTCTTTCCGAACAATGGAAGCTGTCGGAGTTTCACATGCATGCCAAGGGTTGCGTGCTGCAGTGGTTTGCATGCAAGGTGATGACTAGGCTTAGTGAGGAGATGAAGGCGGAAATAGCTGAGATGCTTCGGCCATGGGAAGAGATGGTGGTGGTGAACGGCCTCGGAGAGGGTGATGAAACGTTGTCTAAGGTTTCGGCGGATGCTATATGGTTCGGCTATGAAAGCCACGGGCTTGGTCACGTGAGGTGGATGCTCGGGAAAATAGGCGGAGGGCGACTTCGGGTTATGGTGTTGGTGGCGGAGACTAGCGGCTAAGGTGGTGGAGAGGAACAGTGAAGTAGAGGCTGCAAATGTATTGTGGAAGAGGAGAAAGAAAAAGAAAAAAAAACTCACCCAAAAGAAAAGAAAATAAAATTTTCACAGAAAAAAAAGTGGAAGCAGAGGAAAGAAATGGGAGAGAAGAAGTGAAGGGACAGTCACTTATTCCAAAGCCAAATATTGAACGGCAGGCAAATTAAAGAATGCAACAATAGGCTATATTAATTTTCTAGGAAACAGTGGGAAGGAAGAACGAACCATCAATTATTTAACAGTGGGAAGGGCAAATGTCAAGCACGAGAATTCAGGGAATTATTAATGCAATTGGCTGTTTGTTTTCAACAGTTGGATAGATGAAAGGAGAAGCTACCCAAAAGGTTGAAATTGGGTACCGGTACGGCTAACCGTATCGCGGTTTTCGCCGCGTACCGGACACCGAAACACACAAATGAATACACTGTTGGGATCGGCACGACGAGGCGATCAAAACGGTATAAAGATATCAGTGGTATGATTGAATTATAAAAATTTGAATTTTTCTACTGGCGGAAAATGCAAGAAAACGCTGAAAAATAAGATCGACGGAGCCAAAGATGTCCGAATTTGGAAAAACGACAAACTGACATCTTGCTCAGAAGATGGTTTAGAATTTTTCTATGTAAAAATATTTAGGTTTCGGAAATATTTTATTTTCATTACTTTTTAACTGATTGAATTGAAGTGAATTTACGCGCAAAATAAACTTTCATATTTTCGGACGAAAATTTATCAGTTGCTATGTTTAACTAGACGTATTCCAAATATTAAATTTTTATTTCAAAATTTTATCGTTTAAAATTTCACAAAATTTCAACTAATTTCGTTATTAAAACAGTTGAAATTTACGGGTCGTTACAATACATGACATGTCCCTACAACCAAAGAGTCAAAAGATAACCTCAACAATATGCTACTCTATAACATCACAAAAGGATACTCCATACTTAGTAAATTGTCGAGGTGCCTGGGTATCTCCATTCACAATACCTACTCCATACTAAGTAAACTGTTCAGGGTGTCTACGTATCCCTATGCACAATCCCTATCTCGTGTGACATCCTTAGGGTGACGGGTGGCTAGTGAAACAACCAAAGCAAACATAGCATCCATCAAACAATACTACATGTCACCCGGTGTGCTCTAGATATATGATAACTTGTATGACCCCTAAGCGAGGGACCAGTGGTAATCCTCTTTCTCCATCGTACTCTCGTATCTCGCAGCCTAAAGCTTGATATGTACCTCATAGTCTAAAGCTGGACACTAGACCCAAATCCCCATGTCCAGGGTATGCAGATCCTCGCTACCAATCCATGGGCGTCCCCTCTGTACAATTGCCTTGCTTCGAGTACAACAGAAAACTCTCCAAGTCATCAATGATCTCTTAGCACATGCACATCCATCTGAGCCCTATTAGCTTAATACAATCTCCACTATCTGGAACCCACCACTTTCCTCCACTCCACGACTCCCATCATGAGCCTCTTTTGTACCTACTCCCTACTTAAGTCATAAACCAAATACAAAGTGTCTAATCTTCGGCATCGACTATCCCTACGAGTCACAAACCAAAGATACAAGGCTTTTCATAATGCTGCCACATTGCCATCCCCAATGATGCAAACAAGCCAACACCTCCAGCATGATCTACAGAGTCCTTAACTATCTACCTCGGAACCTACTCCATACACCATCGATTCATAATCCGAAGTACTAACTCTTATGTTGAAGTGCTATTTCATCGCCTCACCATCAAAATCGCTCACCCTAGAACAATATTATCAAGACTCTAAGTTGGTCGTACAAATAAATCATCAAAACCTCAAACCATGAAATCTCCTCGCCGTCCAAGTCAAAGATCGGCCAAATCGCCAATCAAAAATAGAGATGGACATTAACCACTTTAAAGTGGTCAACACCAACCACCTTGGTCTTGTACTTAACTAAAACGGATAGGTACAAACCAAACGAAAACGTCCGGCATCTGTCTTGATGTCTGAAGCCTCATCTTCCATCTTCAGATCCGTCGGCATGTATCCTAAATGTATCATCCCATATCTAGAGGCCAAAAGCTAAGCACTACAGATGCTACAGTCATCCATAGTATTAACTTCTGGTGATAAATACGACAATGCTAATAGTATTCATAATATCAGAAGCACTTGAATATGAACAAAATCGTAGATTTCCAAAAATAACAATTTACTGATTACATTTCAAACAAATTCATATCCAAATTACATATTCCCATATCCATTTCCTAGGTAAAGATCAATTATAATCATTACAAAAATATGCCAAAAGTGACATATGATGATGCCCCTTGGTAGATTAGATAAATATAGTCATATTTGACTTAACATACACAACGAAAAAATAAACAGAATAATCTGTACTCCTACTTAGCTATCCGTTAGCCACCTGCTTGTCTCCGGAAGCTTTATTCACTAAAAGACTAAAACCTTAACCCTCAGCTTACTCAAATCAATTTTGAGCACCCGAGAGTTTAATGGGAAACAAAATCTTCGAGTCAGACATAAAACCTGGTGTGAATAATTTTATTACATCTCGGTTTAACGATATTAAGTGAGACCACGCTGCTTAGCGGAACGGGTTTCCCCTCACTAATATCCTTTTCAAAACGTATATTTTGCAAATCCTTTCCGGCAACCAAACTGGTTAATCAAACTGATTACATCAAAAGAGCAATATCCTTTGTGCTAATAAATGGACTATCTATCCATAAAAAAGGTAATAAATGGACTATCTATCCACAACATAATAGCAGAGTCCATTATGCTAACAAATGGACTATCTGTCCATAAAAATGGGCTGACTGCCCACAAACTGGACTAACTATCCTAATCAAAATGGATTAACTGTCCGAATCATTTTCTTAGGGTTAACTACCCTTTATCTTTTTCCTTGAAAACCTTTTCAAAATGAGTTAACCTTTTAAATCATACCTTTAGAAGGAAAAAATATTCTTAGCTTTACTCTAAGCTACTTTGCCATGTTATATATACTTTATTTAAATAATTGTGATGAATTTTAATGAGGATTAACTATCTTCCAAAACAAGTTAAAACCCTTTTTAATGTGAAAATACTTAATCTATATTGCCTATTTAATACATTTGAAACCTTTGTTTAAAACCTTTAAATAACCCTTTCGAAACCCTTGAAGGTAACTCCTTCGAAACCATTGAAAGTAACCCTTCGAAACCATTAAAAGCCTTTCCTTCGAAGGCTTTAAAACATTAGACATCCCTCTTTAAAACCTTTAAATATTTCCTTTCGAAAACATAGGAAAAACCTTTCCTTTCAACCCTTTTGAAACCCTAGGGAACCGCCCTTTTCGAAACCATTCATTGAAACCTTTCGAAACGGTTAAAACTCAATCCTTTCGAAAGCACTTTGGGTCTAATTTAAAACATATGGAAACCTTTCGAAACCAATCAAAAACTTACTCCTTTGAAACCCTTGAAAATTGTCCCGGTCGAAACCATTTGGATTATGCCTTCATGTAGAGCAAAAGGATCTAAAATCAATTAAAGTCGAAAGCATCTGTTTCGAAACCATTTAAAACTATCTCTTTCGAAACCAATTTGGGTTTTACTTCAATCATAGAAAAACGGTCTTTAAAACATTAAAGAAAAAAGAATATGTTTCGAAACCATTTCCCAAGTAATGAAGTGATGGTGTCGAAACCATCCCTTCGAAAGCATTGGAGAGGTAGCCAGGTTTTTAGAAAACAAAACAACCCTTTCAAAACCATCTGGATCGAAAGGTAGGAAGCGGCGGCTAAAGGCTTCGACTCATTCGAGAGTAATCATTTAAAATCAAAGGTGCAACACAATCGAAACCATTCCTTTTAAAACCATTTGACCTAGTCAAAAGCTAACTTGGTCGAAAACTACTTAATCGAAAGCAAGCAGGCGCATTTTCCTTTAAAATAAAAGTATTGCCTCAACTCATTCGGAACCCCTAGTTTCGACTCAATTCCTTCCACCTACATCCAATTCACTACATACCAGTTAACTGATACCACATGCATTGGTTTCGACAGTGTCCGAGGCGAAGGTTAGGAGGCAGAACTTGGTGTCGAAAGCATCGAAATAGTGTAAAACATGTTTATTTGTACTTTTAAACTATTTCTTTTGTAGTTAACCTGCCTTGTTTGTCTAAATCTAATTGGTTGCCATTGTACTTTTCCAAAATTGTTGCCGACTTTCCAGATTTAACAATTTAAATTAACCTACAAAAATCCCCTTCTCCTCTCTTAATTATATAAATCATTTAAGTCTCATGCCTTAAATAATTTTATATAACCATTAAAACACTTGGGAAATTTTTACAAAAACTCGAGAAAATCTCTTTTAATATGTTTTCCAACATATAAAAATTTCAGACCCAATTCTTTTATTATTTAACTGTAAATAATTTATAATCCAAATTACTAGAAAATTCATACAAATTCCACATAAATTCAGAAACTTTCGAAAATTGAAACCCATCTCCAAAATAATATTTATGATCTTCATAAAAATTTGCAAGGCATTTGGATATCATTTAATAGGTTTTTTTTACCTTATAACATATCATAAATTCAATATGAACAACCATAATTGATCAACAAGTATATACAATCATTCCATCATTCAAAAACATGGGAAATCATTGCAAAATATTGGGAATTCATTTTAAAACTGAAAACACAACAAAAATGAGATGTAAACATTATTTACCTTAGCTTTAGAGATTAAAGAGATTGAGATATGAATGGATTTGATTTGATTTAGCTTCTTCCTTAGCTTTCTTCCTGTTACTCTTACTAATGGTGGCCGACCACTTATTTAAAAAAAAATGAAATGTGAACGTGCATAGGAGAATACGCAGTTAAATTTAAGGGATATAGGAATGGTCTCTTTTCTATTTTACCCCTCTTCTATTTTATTTTAACTCTTTCTTAATTCATTGTTAAATGGCACGCCAACACCTTAATTAAAATCAAATCTCAATTCCCTAATGAACACATTATTTTATTTAATTTAACTAATTAAATATCCTAAATAATGTTACCAAAAATCTGGGGTGTTACAGACTCCCCCCTCTAAAGAATTTCATCCTCGAAATTACGATAAATTACACAAAAAATCAAACAAAGAGGTAAAATATACCATCAAACAAGTCAGGATAAGTATCTCTAATCATGCTCTCAACTTCCCAAGTACAGTCCCTGTCATCGTCGCTCCAATGGACTTTGACTAATCTGACCATCTTGGTTCTAGGCCTCTTCTCATCTCTCGCAATAATAAGAATAAGCTTCCTCACTATAGTCAAATACGGTTCTACCACTGAGTCCTCTAGCACAGTCGGTGCAATAGTAGTCTCCGGGTCTCTAACACATTTTCTGAGATGAGAAACATGGAAAACATCGTGGACTCCTACAAAACTGCTTGGTAACTCAACTTTATATGCGAGTTTCTTGATCCTCTCAACAATAGGAAAAGGTCCAATGAATCTCGGTGCTAACTTTCCTGATTTCCCAAATCTAATCACCCCCTTCATCTGTGACACTTTGACAAAACCTGATCTCCAACTGAGAACTTCAAATATTCATGTCTCTTATCTGCATAACTTTTCTACCTAGACTGAGCCTCCTTCATTCTAGCCCGAATGACCTCAATCTTTTCTGCAGCTTCTTTAATCAAATATGGACCAAGAACCAACCTATCCCCAGTCTCTAATCAACACATGAGAGATTTGCATGGCCTTCCATACAAAGCTTCAAACAATGCCATCCCAATACTAGTCTGATAAGTGTTGTTATATGAAAACTCGACTAAATGCAGATGGTCTTCTCATGATCCTCCAAAATCTAGAACACAAGCTCTTAACAAATATTCCAAGACTTTGTTAACTCTTTCTGTTTGCCCATCTGTCTACGGATGGTAAGCGGTACACATCTTGAGCTTGGTTCCCAAAATTTCTTGTAGACTCTTTCACAAATTGCTAGTGAATAAGGAATCTATATCACTAACTATGCTACTAGGAATTCCATGCAGTATAACCACATTCTTCATAAACAACTTCGCTAATAAAGGTGCCATTCTGGTAGACTTAAGTGGAATGAAATGGGCACTCTTGGTCAATTTGTCGACTATAACCCATATACTTTCATTTCCTCCGTTCAACCTTGGCAACCCATCAATAAAATCCATGGAAATAGAATCCCACTTCCATACCAGAATATCCAATGGCTGAAGCAACCCACTTGGCTTTTGGTGTTCGGCCGTTGCCTGTTGGTAATTCAAGCACTACTTTACACACAAACCAATATTGCGCTTCATACCTTCCCAAAAGAAACTCCTCTTCATATCCTGATACATCTTAGTACCTCCTGGATGAATAGAGAACTTCGAACGATGGTATTCCTTCAAGACTTCATTCCTTATGTTTCCTATACTCGAAACATATAATCTTCCTTTCTTTCTCAACCACCCATTTTGGTCAAGACTGAAATCCTTCAAGCCATCGCTCTCAGTTCCATCCTTTGACTTCCTGATCCATTCAGCTTACACTGGATCCTCTACCTATTTAGAAGCAATCCTTTCGATCATCACTAGTCGAACTTCCAAACAAGATAATACAATTGTATCTCCACTAGACCCAGCCTCGGACCTCTACTACACTCTGCAATCTGCTAACGCTTCTAAATCTTTCCACTCAGCAATCGTCGCCAATACGGCATTCTAATGTTTCCTGCTAAGTGCATCTGCAACCTTATTGCCTCTTCCTAGTGTGTACTCAATCTCAAAATCATAAGCAGCGATAAACTCCAACTACCTCTGTTGTCTCATGTTCAGCTCCTTTTGAGAGAACAAATACCTCAACGACTCATGATCTGTGTATAACTCAAACCTCTCTCCTAAAAGATAATGTCTCCACACCTTCAAAGCAATAAGAATTGCAGCCAATTCTAAACCATGCATCGGATATCTAACCTCATGCGGTCTAAGCTGCCTTGAAGCGTAGGCAATCACTTTACCTCTCTGCATCAGCACAGCTCCTAATCATGTTCCACATGCATCGGTATAAACCATCAAATCCTGATTCCCTTCCGGAACAACCAACACAGGTGCATGGGTCAATAAGTGTTTCAAATTCTGGAATGCTTCCTCACACTTATCGGTCCACACAAACTTCACAACCTTTCTTGTTAGCTTGGTCATCAGTACCGCTATCCGCGAAAAATCCTTAATGAATCTTCGATAATAACCAGCCAACCCAAGGAAACTCTTTATCTCCGTCACTATCTCAGGTCCCTTCCAACTATTCACTGCTTCAATCTTAGTCGGATACACTGATAACCCTATCTCTGAGACTATATGACCAAGACACTTCACTTCTTTCTTCCAGAAGTGACAGTTCGAAAACTTCACTTTCAGTTGATGCTGCCTTAGTGTCTCCAGCACCACTCTAAGATGAACTTCATGCTCCTTTCGTACTTAGAGTATATCAAGAAATCATCTATGAAAACCAATACGAACTAATCCAAGTGCTCTTGCAAAACCCAGTTCATCAAATCCACAAAGGAAGCTGGCGCATTAGTCAGTCCTAACAGCATTACTAACCTTTTGTACGACCCATATATGGTCCTAAACATCATCAAAGGTATACTATCCTCTGCTACTCTAAGCTGATGGAAACCGACCGCCAAATCCAACTACGAGAATACCTTGGCTCCACTCAACTGGTCGAACAAATCACCAATCCTCGGCAATGGATATCGATTCTTTATCGTCCTCTCATTCAACTTATGTTAATCGATACATTCCCTTAACGATCCGTCTGGCTTCTTAGCAAACACTACAGCTGCTCCCCAAGGCGAACCGCTCGGCCTGATAAAACTCTTGCCTTCTAAATTCAACAACTACACCTTCAACTCCCTCATCTCTGAAGGGGTCATCCTGCTCGGTGCCTTACTCACCGGTTCTGCTCCGAGAACCAAATCTATCTGAAACTCAATTGCTCTTTTCAGTGGCAATCTAACTACAGGCTCGAACACATCTACAAATTCTCTAACCATGAAAACTCGATTCATCTCATCATCTAATTCCACAACACTCAAATAAGCATTCCCTCACCGCAAAAACCTTTTACGGTATAGACAATCCTGCCGCTACTATCTGGGTGCTTAAGCAATAATTTCCTATCTTAGAAAAATATTCTAGCATCGTACTCACTTTACCAATCCATCCAAAGAACAATCCCGAACCCCACAAAATCAAACACATGTAAACTGCAAACAAAAGTGTGACCTAATAGGTCAAACTCTAACCGATCACATCTCAACCTTAGAGTTGCTTAGATTCGCAACCTGTAAGGAAGTAACTAAAAATGTGGGTTCTAGGTTAAGCTTATCTACCAAACATCTATATATCAAAGAATGTGATGCACTAGTATCAAATAGAACGCTAACAAACATACCATGAACCTAAAGCGTACCTCCCAAAACTGCCTTTCCCTTTTCCTGAGTTGTTGGCTTCGAAGTAGTAGGCTCCAATGCATACACTTTGACCTTTCCATCCTAAGCGGGCTCCTTGCACTGGCTTTTATAGTGGCCTATCTGGTCATAGTTGAAGCACCTGGCATTCTTCCTCCCAGCCACTTCCTTTGCCTTTCCAGCATGTCACTCATTAGCAAAATGTCCCTTCTTGTCGCACTTGAAGCAAACAATCTCTGACTTCCCCTTCTTAGCTGCTCCACCCTTCTGAGCACCTTTCTTAGGAAAGAACTTCCTTTTTTGACCCTGCCCGACCTAGACTTCTTTAACCTTACTCTTCTCTAGAGAATCAAGCAACTCCTCGTGCCTTAAGGCCATCTCCATTATAAAATCAAAAGGATCTCTTATATGAGGTAATGTAGCCCTAGCGAACTCAGGCTTCAACCCCCTGATAAACTTCTCATTCCCCTTCATTACTATATCCATTAAAGCATACTCATATCTGGCCAACTCCTCGAACCTCCTAGCATACTCCAGAACAGACATCTCTCCCTACTCTAATTCAGCAAACTTTCTGATCAAAGTTGACTGCACCATTGCAGACATGAACCTCTCCTGGAACCTTCCCTTAAAATCTTCCCAGGTCATAGTCTCCTTATCCACTGCCACAGTCACACTATTCCACCAGAAAAAAGCTACTCCTTGAAGCTGTCTAAATGCCAACCTCCTCTTCTGCTCATCATTGAGCCTCAAATCTGCAAAAGTCCTTTCGCATTGCAACAACCAATTTTCCACCTCAATGGCATCTTCTGTTCCAACAAACGGCTTCTCTCCAAGCTTAATGTAATCTCCACTCAGCTTAGTATAATGGTTAACTATCGGAACTTCCGGAACCCCTGCTTCTGCAGCATTTCCTTCTAACACTCCAGATGCAACTCTCGCCTGCACTATATTCCTAAAAAACTGATACATAGCTTCCATTCCAACTTGTGGGACTCCAGCACTCACATTCTCTGTTTGTGCCTGACTTTGAACACTTCTCACATTAATCCTGGCATTTCCATCGATGCCTTCCCTACCTGGGTTAATTGTTCCTCTTCTACCTTCCATATCTGTATTCAAATCTCATGAGATACAGAAAAAAACCTAACAAATGTAGGAGACTAGAGATAAAACGTATACTTATATATAGCAAATATAAGTACGTTACTATAGCGTCATCCCATACCCTAACCTTACTCTAATTCTTTAGGATTTCAAGGAAGCTCTTCGCTAGGAGAGTTTGTACCCCAAGTCCAAATCAGCTATTGTCATTAAGGAAGAGCCAAAGCTGCAACAAGGTGGTGGGGACAAGAAGAAATGGGTTGGAAAGAGAAAGTAGTTTCAATGAAAGATTACTTTAAAAAAGGCTAAATGGGAACCCGTTTGCCTTGGTTGTGGAGACAAGGGTCACATTATCATATATTGCAAAGCTAATGGGAAGAAGAAGTGTTATAACTGCGGCAAGTTTGGACATATGCAGAAAAGTTGTCCAGAACTAGCACATTAGAAATAAGTTGTGAAGGCATATGCTTTAGCTGCTATTCCGACTTTGTTGAGTGCTCCCTCAACAAAAAAAGGGAAGAGCATTGTTATTCAAGGTATAGTTTCAATTTATGATTTTCCTATATGTTTTTTATTCGATATCGGGGTTTCACATTCAATCATATGTAGTGACCTAGTAGATATATTGGGATTGAAATCCAAAATAATTGATGGAGCTTTGATTGTGACGGACCCTGTTGGAGGCTCCACTAGCCTATGTATGGGCTACTATGGTTTAGTCTTATTAATTCATGGATGCTCTTTTGTTTGTAATTTCTTTGATTTGAATTTTTTTGGGTTTGGGATTGTCTTAGGGAATGACTGGTTAAGGAATTATGTAGTGGTAGTAGATTATGAGAAGCCGTTGGTGACGATCGGGGCTGTGGAGGGGCGGACGGTAATGATTGGTTGCCTGCCCGAGGATAGGGTTATGGTTAGCTTTCTATATTCGCTCGAGGTTCCACAAAATGGGTTTTCATATATGCCTATCGTTAGAGAGTATTCAGATGTATTTAAGGAGGTGACTGGATTACCGTCACATCGGGAGATTGAGTTCATGTAGACTTAGAAAAGGATGCCAAGCCGACAATTATGCTTTCGAGGTATATGACATCCAAAGAGCAAAGGGAGTTGGAGCTGCAAGTAAATGACCTGTTGAAGAAAGAGTTCACTCGTAGAAGTATATCTGAGTGGGGCATTCCTATAGTATTTGCCACTAAGGAGGATGGCTCTCTGAGGTTGTGTGTAGATTACCGTGAACTGAATATGGTGATGAAGAAAAACATGTATCCACTCCCACGTATTGATGACTTGTTCGATCAGCTCTACGGTGCGAAGGTGTTCTCCCAACTATATTTATCGATGAAATTTCACTAGTTGAGAGTAGCGAAGGAGAGTGTACTGACCACTGCATTTCGTACACCGTCTGGCTTCTATGAATGGTTGATTATGTCGTTCGGGCTAACCAGTGCTCCATCATAGTTTGTTGATCTCACAAATCACCTCTTAGTGGGTCTGCTAAACAAGTTCGTACTTGTGTTCATGGATGATATTCTGGTCCATTCTAGGATAGAGGAGGAACATGAGACACAATTGAGGATTATGCTTGAGGTGTTAAGGAGGCATAAGTTTAAAGTGAATTTTTTGAAATGTCACTTCTGGAGAAGGGAAGTAAGATTCTTGGGTCATGTCATCTCTGAGCAGAGCATCATAGTAGATCCTGTCAAAGTAGTTTCGATTCAGGATTGGAGCCAACCCAAGAATGCTATGAATGTAAGGAGTTTTCTAGTATTGGCAGGATATTATAGATGTTTTATCAAGGTCTTCTTGAAGACATCATACCTTTGACCAATTTGATGCAGAAGAATCAGACTTTTGTTTGGGATGCTAAATGTAAGCATTCATATATGAGTCTGAAAGAGAGGTTGACAAGTCCACCAATATTGACCAATTCGAGGCAGGAATGAGGAGCTAATAATATATTGATGCCTATGGTACTGGATTTGGTGTGGTATTAATGCAGAAGGGAAAGGTATCGCCTACGTTAGTCAACAGCTGTAGCCGCACGAGAGGAAGTATCCACCTCATGATTTGGAGTCATTGGCGATAGTGTTTGCTTTGAAGATTTGGAGGAACTACTTATTAGGAGAAAGGTTCGAGCTGTTCATGGACTGCAAATCCTTGAAGTACCTTTTCTCCCAGAAGGATCTCAACCTTCAATAACAGCGATGGTTGGAATTCTTTGCCTCCTACAACTTTGACTTTTCCTATACTTCTATTAAGGGAAATGTGGTTGCTAATACATTGAGTAGAAGACATTCCAGTTTGGGAGCAATGTTCATGGGGTGGAATTAGTTGGAGTATATTGCTGGCTATGACTTTAGACCTCATTGCGGGTTAGAGCTAGATATGTTGGCAAGTTTGATGATCAGACCTACTTTGATCGAGCAGATCGGTACTAGTTAGAGACGAGATGCTAGACTAGCTGAGATCATGGTGAAAATAGAAGGATAAGTAAAGTCCATAAATATGAAGTAATAAGGACTCGACCAAGAAGATTGGCTCCATAAGGATGAGAGATTGTTTGTTCACGATGTTGATGGATTGCGAGACGAGGTGCTATGAGAGTGCCATCATTCTAGGTTGACCATTCATCCTGGTGGGAATAAGATGTACCATGATATGAAACAGACTTATTATTGGGAGGAAATGAAGAAGGATGTTTGGACATTCATCTTAACTACCAATTGGTGAAGGCAGAGCAGAGAATGCCAAGTGGATTACTACAACCGCTGGAGGTCCTAAATGGAAGCAGAAGCAAGAATCAATGGATTTTATTAATGGACTGCCATAGACTCGAGAGTGGTACGATAGCATTTGCGTCATAGTCAATCGATTGACCAAGAGCACTAGATTTATATCCTTCAAGTAAAGTAGAACGATAACCAAAATGGTTGAGTTATATATGAAATGGGTTGCACGATTTCATGGTATGTCGAAGAGCGTTGTGAGTGGTCGAGACCCATTGTTCACTAGTGGGTTTTGATAGAACTTACAAGAGGCGTTGGGAACTGAGATGCATCTTAGTATCGATTATCATCCACGAATTGATGGGCAAACCGAGAGAGTGAGAAAGGATCTATTATGGGCTTGCATACTCGATTTCAGTGACTCGTGGGACGATAACTTGCATTTGGTGGAGTTCGCATACAATAATAATTATTAGTCTAGTATCGGTATGGCATCATATGAAGCATTGTATGGACGACATGTAATGCCCCTTCGTGTTGGTTGGAAGCGGGCGAAAAATTAATACTTGCTATATATGATTAAAGAAACCTCAGAGAAGATAGAGATCATTTGGCAACGAATGAAAGCTGCTTAGGATAGGCAAAAGAGTTATGATGATAAAAGACATAGGGATTTGGAATTTGCTGTCAACGATAATGTATTTGTAAAGATTTTTCCTTTGAAGAATGTATTTTGATTCGGTATTAAGGGGAAGTTGGCACCAAGATTCATAGGTCGTTTTCTGATAGCATAGTGGATTAAGAACAAGCATACAGGGTCAACTTACCTCAGAAGATGGCAGGTGTGCCCAATGTCTTCTATCTTTCTCATTTGCGGAAGTTTGTTCACGACTCAGGAATGACGATTGTACCAAATTAACTTGAAGATATTGAGATTGAACCAAAAACTTTGAGACCTCATAGGTAGGTTCGTATTGTCGGATGCGATATAAAACAACTTAGGAAAAAGATGGTGGAGTTAGTGAAGTTTCAATGGAGCGAAAGTGAAGATGATTGCACATGGGAAACTGAGGATAGCATAAGAGCTGCATATTCGGAGCTCTTTATATGGTAAGGCCTATCATTTTACTTTCACCTTGTATGTCATATAGGGTAGTTTAGTACATTGCATGTTATGATGGGTTTACCTAAACTATTGGTTGCATAGCTGCTTGTTTGATATGTGTAATGGTTGCATATGGGAATTTCGAGGATGAAATTTCTAAAGGAGGGGAGAGTGTAACGACACGTATTGTAGTATCGAAGGATTATAAAATATTTGTATTTTACTCATATGAGGTCTCTAAAATTTTGGAAAGTGACTCCTACGGATATTTTCCACAACTATGATTTTTTTCAAATTTCAAAATGACCATTTTGACCTCAAAAATTTTGTTTGAACTATAACTTTTGATAGGAGCCTAGTTAGGGCCTCAAACTACTTCCATTGCTTTAGGATGATTATTTTCCATCCCATAGAGTAGTCATAATAGAAAAACGAACTTACCATTCGAAAGTTATAGCCGTTTTAAGTTTTGGTTATTGCTAGCCTGCATTAATGGATAATTAACTAAGTCCGTACTTAGGCCCACTAACCCACCTCGAAAATTGTGTTGACGGGAGTCTGTAGGAACTAATTTAAGTCATTTCCATCTTCCCTAAAATAGCTCTAAACCTCCATTAACCCTAATTTCATCAAAAATCCTATATTTTTTATACTAATCTTAGTCTAAATCATAATTAGAGGGTTAATTAGCGTTAAAGGATTTGGGATTATCATTTTAGATGAGTTTCTTTTATCTCCTTTGTTGTCCATTTCAGATGCAAGGAGAAAACTTGGTATTTTAGTTATTTGACGAGCGGTTCTTGACCTCTCACTCTACTGTTCATGTTTATATAGTTAAAAATGATGTTTTAATAAGATTTTGACCCTAAATTGTTTTCTAACCTTAATCACATTTTAACATATGTTTATAGCTAAGATTCAAAGGTTTTAATGTGGTTTTTAAATGGTTTTTCTATATCTTTTGTTCATATTCATATGCCAGAGTAAAAGCTAGATTTGGATTAGGATTTTCCTTATTATCATGTTCTGATGTATTGCATGTATGAATGGATGTATGTGTATGATATTCCATGTTTGTATGTTGTTCTTTGATGTGGTTTGCTACTGTTTTTAGCTATTTAGGAAAGGGGTGGTCGAATTGGCAAATTGAAGGCAAAGATGGTCAGAATTAGATGAAACTTGGAGGGGAGGCTTTGGAGCATGGAAGAAGCTCAGGATTCAAGTCACATCGAAGTTGGAGCTAAGTACAGAAGTCGGTAGCGAGAGCTTTCATTTGTGGAAACCACTCGATGGAAGGTTGATACTTCAAGTTGGGCTTAGGGCAATGAGTGAAGGCCAAATGCAAGAATTCGGCTAAGTATTGGACTTGGTATCAAGAGTTTTGGAGGGCACGGAAACAAGAGCTTTTGGAGTTAGGACCAAGAGCTTTAGAGTTGATGTCGAGAGCTTTTAGGAGGAGTGGTTAGGGGGAGGCACTTGGAAAATGGAATATTGGAAAAAGAGGAAGAAAGTTAGCCAAAATTGGCTAAGTACCCAACTCGGTACCGAGAGCTTCTGGTCGGCACTGAGAGGTCTTTTTTATAGGATCAGGGTGAAACTTCCAAGAGGGGAGTTCAGACTTTGCAAGTCATGCTAAAGCTTTTTGTTTGTTCGCTTGGGGTTTGGTAGCGATGTAGTAGCATGATTGTGTCTTCGGGACCTCGGTGATGACAACTCGATGGTGAATGGAGTTAGGTTTCGATGATTGCTGCTCGTTATTGAAAGGCATCATGAGATGGTTGTCCACAAAAGTGGTTCTAGGAAGGGTGACCCATGGATAGAATGTGAGGTTGGTTCCATCATGGAATTGGGGAATGTGGAATGGTTCCTTGAGAATAATGGGAACTATATACAGTAAGGAAAGGGCTCAGATATGCATGCTAAGGGATCGTTGATACTCGAAGTGTTTTCTTGATGTATACAAACATAGGGGTATAGTAGGGACACTCATGGATACTTTTTTCAGGTACCCCAGATCAGTTGATCCGTATACCCTAGAGCGATAAATATAGGTCTAGTATTTGCTTCAGGCTAAAGACGAGTACACTAAAAACTCGATTTTTCATTAGTCCTTGGCATAGGAAAGGTCTTACGAGTTATCATATATCTAAAGCAAAGTGAGTGATAGTGAGGATTGTTTAATGGATGTTGTGGTTTCTTTGGTTATTTTCTTCCATAGTCTACCATCCTAGGGATGTCATCGGAGATAGGTATTGGGGATAGGGATACCTAGACATCCATTATCATACTTAGTTTGTAGTATGCCTGTTCATAGAGTAGCATATTGTGTTCGTTATGTGCTAACTCTTCAGTTGCAGGGACATGTCATGTATGGTTCATACACCCTTATTCCTTACTATATCGATTCCTATAATATTTCAAGATTCATTTACCGCTCACACCAGACTGTTGTCTGACCCAAGGTTTTATGCTTTGCTTCTTATTATCTTTGGTATTCTTAGATAAGTACACTAGATAGTAAGCCTAGGTGTGACGCAATAGCTGTGCATAGGACGAGTAGGATAGAGCTATCTCATATAATATATGGATGTCAATGCTTATTCCACTATGCAACACTATGGAGTCTCGATTGTGTCTACTTATTACTATTATTATGAGATAGTTATTTGAGTTTTCTTTCGTTTTATATAACCTCTATTACTTGCTATATAACTCTATAAATCTGTACTATGATATTTGGGTCACCTAGTTATTACTGTCTCTCATGTTTTATATCTGTGATGTATATTATATTTCATTCCTTAGGCCGTGAGACATATGACAGGTTATGTGCATTGTTTCTTTTCGTTTAGCACTTGATGATCATCTTACATCGGTCGGGCACCTCAGCAGCACACCATTTAGTTATTGTCATCTGGCCTTTTGGCCCGGCTATATTCAGATTGACTGGACAAGTTAGACTGGATGATCATCTTGGAAGACAACCCAAAGAGATGAGTATTAGGCTCAGAGATCAAGCTCAGGTAATGATATGAAGCGATGATCAATAGAGACCAAGAGATAGACTCTCCAAAATATTCTAAGTGTGGAATAATGCCTCCCCCAGGCAAAGGATCAGTACCTATCCTTTTCCCTAGGGGATCGATACCTATCCTCAATTTTTGTCCCAAACTAGGTGAGATCGATATGTAGTAACAAGGAAGGCCCCATAAGGCTACATTTCAAGATTCAAGTCGTCTGAAGTTCGTATGCTCAAGTTATGGGCAAATTACATCACCTATGAAAAGGGATCGTATAATGGGATCGGTATAAAAGAGAACGACCATATTCAGCTTTCACTACATATTACAACAATAATCGGTCAGTAACTCAAAATCTACAGATGTTATAAACATGAAACTTGGAGTATAAGCACATTACAACAAGGAAAACAACCCCAGAGATCGTACCCTAATAAGAGGAGATTGGAGGGATCGACTGAAATCAGAATGCATGCAACACAACTTCACGAAAAACGTGATATCTCGCAAATGGTAAGTTGGAATGACACGAATTTGGGGGGCAAGCAGCTAAAATCATAAGGGAACCACTAGAAGGATGACACTCCATTTGGAAATCAAAATAGGGATCGGTACCGATCCCTATAGTTGGTTCCAATGGGCCTCAAAATTCTTGTGTGGCCTCATCTTGGCCTGGAGGTTCTTCTGCAGAAATTTCAACCCGATCCGTGCACGTCTTCCCCTATAGATATAGTAGGCATGGGGTCAGAAAAGGGATCCTTCTTTTGACTGCCAAGGCTCTTCCATTTTTATTCTTCATTCTTGTACTAATGGATCCCAGCTGATCCAAACATTCTTGTAATCATAATCAAGTGCAAGATCAATAAAAATATAAAGTGGACATAGGCCAAGATTGCCGAACCACTATAAAAATCTATGTGTCCATTTATGATATTTTCTCTCTTTTAATTTCATTCTTCATTTAATCTCTACTAGATTCTATTGGGTGTTGATGCCCATTTTTGGCGTAAACATTTTGGTGCTTTTACTGAGAAATTGAATTCTCGGCTTAATTGGATCTCATCATCTACATGTGAATTCTATATTCGTAAGATAGATCTAGCTTTCTACCAACAAGTTTCCTATTTCACACAGATTTGAAAGAGATCTATAAGGAGACTATCAGACATGGTTGGAGCAACCAAGTCCACTTCCCGTGTTATTGAAGGAAATGATGAAGCTACTATTTTTGTTCGGAGTTATTCATGTGTTCGTGTTAATTTGGCAAAAGATGCTCAAGTTGATTACATGCAAGCTCAATTCAAGAATCTGCTTGTGACAAGGGATTGTACCCATACCAGCATGTCCAACTACATATTTCAAATCCTGTATATTTCTACTATAACAAGAGAAATGTTGATCCCTCTGTCAAAGTGCTACATTCACTACTGATCCCTCCATAAGAACGATCCCTCATATGTCCGATCCCTCAATTTGATCGATCCCTCCATATGACCGATCCCTCATAGGATCGATTCCTCTATTTGATTGATCCCTCCATATGATCAATCCCTCCATATGACCGACCCCTCCATGTTATCGATCCCTCCATACTCCGTATGACTGATCCCTCTCATAAAACATTTAATATCGATCGCTAAGAGATCGGGCATGTCATGACTGATCGATCTAACCACTATCGATCCCTATGTTATGTTCTTCCAGAACTGAACCCTTGTTCAACTGATCCCTACACCACACTAAACTACAACTGATCTCTATACCACTGATCCCTCACCATAGCAATTCAGTCGATCCCTACATGGATCAGGTATGATTCAATTTTTTTTTGAAAACAGCTCTAAATAATTTTCCAAGTGCCAAGCACCCGAACCAATACCGCGGCTCAATACCCCCGTATTTTGGATTCATAACTCAATTTAAAGATGCTGCATTCTATCCATTTCCCTTATGTCCTATGACTGACAGGGGCATTGAGCATCAAGCGCCAGCTGCTAAATTGCAGCCAAGGAATGGACAAGGAACTACTACTCAAACAGTACTCCCAGAGGCGTAGAACTAAGACGATATGGCACAAACTAGGATTGTTTACCGGGTCAAGCTCCCAGCGTAGATTTTGACTACCCTCAACTTATCAACTTCCAAACACCTGACTTGGCAGTTATGGTACGACGGCTTGTGAGAGAGAGCCAAGACCAAACTAAAGACGATCAGAACATTCCCCTCATCGGAACCCGTTCATTAAAGCCATTCTATGAACAGAATATCCATGGATGCAATGTCACTATCCAACTTATTCCAAATTCCATGCAAGCCATTCAAAGACTTCTTGCATAAATTCAACGTCCTCGTCATTGAAGTGAGCACTCCCTACGAGGGTATTAAACTGATGGCATCTATAAGGGGAATCGACCCCAATTTGGATTTCAGCGATTGGTTAGCTAGAAAGCCTCATACGACCTTGGATCGCTTCTATTACAAAGTGAATCACACAAGAAGGATGCGAGACTAACATTGACAGGAAAAAAGCATGATCGATGGCCATAGGGGATGTAAATAAGAGTAACAATAATGCCCTAAATGAGGACTCAAATTCTAGGAGATAACCCAGAATCCTAAAATTCAACTCATATACTCCTTTGAACAATTCAATCGAAAACATCTACTTGGAGACTCACGACTTGGAGCGGTACTGGAAACGAGCGTCGAGAGAGAGTCGATCAAAACATAGAAGAAATCGGAGAAATGTTGTACACTTCAAGATACACATGGTCATAACACAGCAATTGCAGACACCTCCAAGATTTGATCGAAAAGCTGATCTAGAAAGGAGAGCACTGACAATATGTGCAAGCCCACACAAAGGTAGGCAGGGAACATCTGATGCCTATCATTAAAGAACTTTGATTATCAATTGGACCACCTACGATCGACTTCCAACTGAAAAGGGCCTGGGCCGAAGTGTAATAGCGAGCAAACGATGCTACTTCACTTATCAATAGATTTATTTCAATTATGCTGTGAACTATGACTAATTTGAGGTAAACTATTTCCAACGATGTAGGTGACCAAGTACTTAGAGTTAGGTTCCAACCAAACTCCAAGGACCATGATCGGACCTTTGAAGGATCATCAAGACGAGCATGATTCAATCGCTCATCATCTAACATATGCCCTTGACTTGGGGCAAGGACTCGAAATGGAAAGTGGGTGTGACTCAACCATCCACTTCCTACTTTGTCCTTCAATTCTGATAAAACCTCTATGCCTTACTAAGAGCCCGACAAGGTCAGAATCCAATACAAAGTGGACACAACTAACCGTTCACTCATTAACCTTCGCGATTGACTTGAAGACTAAAGAAGGATTGGAGTAGATGTGATTCAACCATCCACTCTCCAGCACACACTTGAAGTTTTCCAAAATACATATGCCTCTCTCGAAGCTCAGCAATTTCAGGTTCCAACTAAATTGGATGTGATTTGATCGTTTACACATCGACTCCTGCCCTGGACATAGGCACCAGTTCGAAAGCTCGACTTAAAGTAGGTGTGACTGACTTCCTACTCGTCAACCACCACCCTCAACACATGGACACGGCTGCAATTTGAGTTGGATATGACTTAATCGTCCCCTCGACAACTCTATCCCTCGACTTGTTGGGAGGAGTACTAAGAAATTGGAAGACACCCAACCATCCAACATAGGCATGGATGTGATCTAGCCATCCATTACTTACTCCCTTCCTCGACTTGCTTGTGGGAGCTACAATCACCAAGTGGACGTGAATCGACCGTCCATTTTTCAAGTTTGTCCATGATGCTGGGGGCAGAATTCGATTCCATTGATAAATGTGGTTCGACCGTCCATCGACCAAATATGGTCCCTAGAACGTGGACTATAGTATAAACATCAAATGGGTGTGACTAACCACCCAATAACCAACTCGGGTCCCCTAAACCCAGACTGGAGTATAAACAACCAATGGGCACGACAAACAACCCATTGACAAACTCTGGTCCCCAGAGCGTAGACAAGAGTAGTGACAAATATTGAACATGGTTCGATCGTTCATCCAATGACTCTCGCCTATGATATGATAGGCTGAGTATAAAACACAAGACGGACGTGACTCGACCATCCGCTAATCAACTCCTCCCCATGATTCAATGAGAGAAACATGAAATTAAAGTGGTCGTGATACGACTGACCACTCATCGACTTTTGCCCATGATTGGGGACATAAGAAATGACTAAGGAAAATGTGGTTCGACAATTTTCTAGAAAAAATCTAAGTCCCTAGAGTGTGGACTGGAGAATAAACACAAATTGGGTGCGATTCGACCACCCACCAATAAACTTTTATAACCAAAGTGTGGATATGATTATAAACAAATAGATGAGTGCGGTTCGACCACACACTATTCCATAAACTCTGACCTGAACTCAACACGAGGAGTATAAACTCACTACGAATGGAATTCGACAGTCCATGAACTAATTTTGCTAACCTAAGAATAGGAACGAGAGTACAAACTACTAAGTTGAATACGACATCTCACTATAGCTTCGGCTTGTTGATCTTTACAACCTACGACAACGACTACATGGAGGCCTCACCACAAAAACCAATCGAAACGACATCTGAAGTTACGGGCGAACGATTATATCATGCCACCGGATCGACAGGCAATGTGATCCGAGCTTTCTATATCATGCCGCTGGGTTGACGGTTAATATCAATCCACACCAAACACCAATGAATGTGACCCAAATGTCCTTCGACTAAATCCAATCACCATGGCATGGAATAAATCACGAATGAGTGTGACTTGACCATTCATTTTCCAACACCCTCCTTCGATCCATTGGAAGGAGTATGAAACTAGATGAGTATGACCCAACTACATCTGAGCCAACTCTGTCCCTAGATCTGACGGGGGAATATAAATCAAAATGGACATGACTGACCATCCAGCTCTGAATGAATGCGATGCAACCATTCATTCGCTGACTCTTACCATGATCTGACTAGAAGAGCAATACAAAACAGACATGACTCGACTGTCCGCACACTGATCTTTGCCCTTGGTTCAACAGAGGGAGTGTCAATCACAAATTGAATGTGACGTAACCATCCATTCCTCGGTCTTGCCCAGTGTATGGCGACATTCGTACCAAAGTAGATGTGATTGACCGTCAAGTACCTAGCTCATACCCAAAATCCAACGAAGCATCAAAGTATTCCCCTAAAAGGAAAAACCCAAATACAATCTATGGTAGGCACGATTCAACCTACCATCAATTAACTCGGTCCGAAGATTTAATAGGAAAGAATATAAAACTAAAGCAAACATGACCTTTCTTCCTACTTATCGACATATGCCCCAGACTTGAAGGCACGGGCGAGAAATAAGGTGATTGTGAGCCGACTATTCATCAATCAACTCTAAGTCTTCGAAGCTTAAGTGCAAGTGTAAACATGACTAGGATGAGTCTTGACCATCCATGTAGTACGTCTATTAACCCAAGACTGGGGGAAGAAGTGTGATCATCAAAAAGATGAATACAATAGCTCAATATTATAACTTATGCCTAGTGTTTATACCGACTCGAGGCTACGACCGAAAGGATGCCTACAAATAAAATCATCGAATCGATGTCTAAGCTCATGGAAAAATGACCATCATTCCATCCTAAGCGACAAGCAACAGATTGTGGGTACATTGAATGGAAAGCACGTTACTCAAATACCCAAGCGGATTCAAACTCAAAACAAGAGCAAGCTACGCAACTGCACGCAACATGAAGCTGAACCCTACTCGACATTTGATTCGACGTGTTACTAAGCCTGATCTGCGACCATTAGCAGGTAATTTCTCTAAGCATCAAGAGCTCTTCGCTATTGGACACATCAACTCATGACGAGATCCAAAAGTTCGACTGGGGCGATCGTCATCACCTGCTGTCCTGACCGACTTTCATGCCATTGGCTATGCATTATAGAAATGCTCGAACATATGGATCGATATTAGAGAAATGCTCGAACATATGGATCAACATTAAGCCCAATTGCCACTCTTCATTCCTATATACGCCACCTAAGTGCTAAGATTATAAGACTTGCCCAGGTATGGGTCCGGTACCGATCCCATCGCCTATGCAACTTTACAAACCCAATTCAGATATCCCACACTCTAAGTACAGTTTAGTGCGGTGTTGTCTAGTCCAATATAAGTACAATATGCTAATCTATTCAAGTCTAAAGTGGTAAACATCCGATTTAAGGCCATGCGCCAGTTCAAGTATTCAAGTCACATATGGCATGTCCCATTGTTCAATTTCAAGTTCATTATGTTCATGTCAAACCAAAAACTGCTTAAATCCCACTAATACAAGGGATCGGAACAGATCCCGTTGCTTGGGTAAATCCATTTAAGCATTTTTTAGTTCACAACATAAGGCCAATATCAAGCAACAACACCACATTCGGTTTTATAAAGATATAGACCCGAGAGATGAAGAAGAGGAGCCCAAATAATCCAAGGCCGCATCCATTGAACTAACGGTCGACATTGCGGTCAGTCATGATGGCTCATCATGGGTCCTAAAGATCAGATCGCAGGTCAGTGCAACAATGATGAAGGAATTAGTTGGCTTTACCCGATGCAGAATCTTAGTGTGTTCACTTAGATCTATTCTGACATGGGTGAGATCTTTCCGTTTATCGTGAGCTATGCATTGAATATTGAACCAAGGCATTTCTTGGTGAAATAAAAGCAACGTGGCATGGATCCGAAGAGATCTGCTATAGTTAAAGTGGAGGTGGATAAACTCAAAAATAATGGGTTTATCCACGACGCCTTCGACCCAAAATGGGTATCCAATCCAGTTCATATGAGAAAAGCTAATGGAAAGTGGCGGACATGCATCAACTACCCAGACTTGAAAAACGCATGCCATAAAGATAGCTTTCCACTTTTGAGGATCGACCAGTTGGTAGACTCAAGCATTGGATATGAACTGCTTTTGTTTTTGGATGTGTACTCGAAAACAACCAGACCTCGATGCATGTCCCTAACCAGGAACACAACAACTTCATTACTGACTTGGGGCTATATTGCTACGTTGTAATGCCATTCGGATTCGAACTAAAGGACGCTGGTGCTACTTGCCAGAGGTTGGTCAATAGGATGTTCAAAGACTAGATCGGGCGATCAATGGAGGTATATGTGGATAATATGCTCGTGAAGTCACAAAAATCAAAAAACCACATCAATGACCTAGTAGAGATATTCAGTTCTATCCGAAGATATGGAATGAAACTCAATCCCTTTAAATGCTCTTCCGGCGTTATGTCAAGTAAGTTCCTGAATTTAATGCTCAACTCTCACTGAATTGAAGCAATCCCAAGAAGATTCTGGCAACCAGAGACATCTAAGTACCAAAGACAATCAAGTAGGTATAAAGCCTAAATGGGAAGGTCATCGCTCTAAGTTGATTCATCTCTAGGGCCACTGTCAAGTATACTTTTTTCTTCGACCTAATCAGGAAATGGAAAAGAAACTTTGAATGGCTGCAGGATTGCATTGACATGTTTTATGCTCTGGTAAATCACTTAGAGAGACCTCTCATCCTATCCAAACCGCTGGATTACAAAGATTTTTACATCTATTTATCCATATTGGTACATGCCATAAGCGCCATAATGCTACGCGAAGAGAAGTGGATCCAAAGATCGGTATATTATGTAAGTAACCGATTAACAGGCTCACCCCATTAACGTCTATACCGGCCAGCTGTTACAACAGATCATACAATGACCTGAGACATCTTGAAGACTATTCAAGTGGAACATTGAATTGAGCTAATTTAACATCACTTATCTCTTTCGAAGAGCTATCCAGGGATAGACATTGGCAGATTTCATAGCTAATTCACTACGCCAGACGACTCTCTGGAGAGCAGTGGAGAACCGACCAACCAATGAAAAATTTATATGCATCCAACAATCAATGTTCTGGCACCAGAGTCATGTTGGTGATTCTTGAGGAACGATCGATCTACTACGCCCCGAAACTTGACTTTCCTATGACAAATAACAAAACAAAATATAAAGCTCTGATTATTGGGCTCAAACTTGCTAGAGATCTAGGAGTGAAAACTTTACAATTCTTTTGTGACTCCCAGTTACTAGTATGCCAAGTCAAGGGAGATTATCAGGCTAGGGGCAACAACTTGCTCCTTATCTTGGCCAGGTCCAAGAGCTACTGGTAGACTTCTAGTATTACAGTATTATACACACACACCCAGAAAACAAAATGAGAAAGCTGATTCACTAGCCATGTTGGCCAATTCCGGGGATGTGCAACAAATGGGCTTTGTCCTGGTTGAAGTACCAAATGCTCCAAGCACCGACCAGATCGAGATTGATCAGATCTTGGACATGAAGTGGGACAAGGAGTCATAGATGACTCCTATAAGGGACTATCTACAATGGGGACACCTTCCCAAATGAAGGAATGAAAAATAATAGATCCCCCGCAAAGCTTCACACTATGTCATCCGAGAAGGAATCTTGTATCGGAAGGGTTTATCCGTTCCCCTACTTCAGTGAATTGCCCATGACAAAATAAAACGAATATTGATAGAAGTCCTACACTCAAAGTCATTTTTGAAGAAACACCATTCCTTCTGAAATCAATATCCAAACCCAACCATGCTTGCAATTGTTCGAAACCGCCTCTCATTTTATCTCCTAGGTGATCAAATGCAGCAGGCCACATTTAACCTCAAGGCCGACCCATATGCTTTAAACCCATAATCAATCATCATCAGCGATCTCTTCAACATCAACTTCTCCAATCCCTTCCTCCTGTATCCACAAAGATTTGGAGCGAGAAGGATCAGTGGACAAAAAATTGCAACACTACAAGAAAAACTATTTTTAGTTGCATTAATTTGTGGCGTTTTAAATTTTGTGCAACTGTTGGTAATTTTACAATATAAAAATAAACAAAGAAATGCGGCTAATACTCCCGCCAGTAATTCGTGGAATTTTTTGCTAAAGTTTTTTGTGGCCGCTCAAATTTCCTTTACCTCTTTTTCTTCTTCTCAAACTACTCCACTTAACAAAAATTATTCGTCTCTTCCAATTTACTCCACAACCCTATAACTAATTCAATCGCATCTATTTTCATTTAATCCATCTTCAACTACGGGCGATTGGGCGAAATCGTGACTAATCAATAATCGCCTCATTTTTCTCCAAAAAAACCGAGGGTACTTCATACCAGATCTATTTCATTTTGTGCCAAAGCTGCAGGCGATCAGCCGAGCTACTTCATGCAAGAACTGAGCCGTCGATTGTTGTTGTTGCAAAATTGATACTTCTCTGCATCGAGGCAGAGCCGAAGTTCGCTCTTGACAACAACCGAGGTTACTTCACGCAGCCGATTCTTTGTTGATAATGGTTGAACGCACAATAACCATTTGTATAAATATTCTGAAACCCAATTGCGATGCTACCGCAGCCTTCAAACCTATAATCTTTGTTCCATCTATCATCATTCATGAGTTGTACCTATTGTATGTTCATTTCGTTCTTTCGATTTTTGTTTAGTAATTTTCCTTGTTTCAATAGTTTTGGTTGTTGAGATTACAATATCATACTTACAGAATTAAACCATTAGGAATTTGGTCGATCACTTGGTCAACGTGGTCTCCGGACCATCTAAGTTGGGGATAACTGAGTTTAAGGATGACAGCAGGTTTTTTGTTACCTCTGGAAATTTTGTGACAGTAACTGTTGAAATTGTGATTAACTAACTACAAAGAAATTTTAATTAATTTTTTGTTTCATAAATTAGTGTTTCACTATCAATCTTTATGACCAGCTTCCATTACATATGCTCTCTTAGTGTAATTTAAGCTGATTGTATTTTCTTCTGTGTCATGATAGGGAGGTGGTAGGGTTCCAGTGTCAACGATATTGGTTGTGCATAGCTTCAGGCATATAATCAGAAGGGGACATGTTGGTAATTTTATTTTTTGTTATCAATCCTAAATCAGTTTGTTTTCACATGCTTATCTGATTTTCACAACAACGTATTGTACCTTTTGCCACTATTTGGATTATGCCACTATTTCAAAGTTACAAGTGATGACTCCTTAGAGCTAACTATACTGTGATATTTACAGAGGGTCCATTAGGTTGGAATGTGCAACTTATATTTGTACAAAGGGTCATGATGATTGATAACCTAATTAACAGGTTTAAAACTTTAATTACTTAAATACATTTGTAATTTCAGAGCAGTTCTTCACACTAAAACTAAACAATCATGTAATGACATACATAGTAATGTCCAATCAATTACCCTAACTATACTTTTATTTCTTCTAAAACTTTGAAAGTTGTATCCATATGTCTATTGTTTTTGCCAAAATTACAGCAGGAATGGGAAGGAAGTTGATATTTCTTTAAATATCCATGCTCTGTCTAATGTTTGAATGATCAATATTTTTATGGTTTTCCCCTTTTTTAAGTTTTCCAAAACCCCAAATTAGTACAAGTTCTGTTGAATGGTTTGTCCCCAAATTTGTGATTTTATCCTTCAAAAACATCAATCAGTTCTACAATCAAATGATCAAATTTAAAGGAGGTGACCTAGTAACTTTTGACATAGATTTGCAGTTCCCAATGCACTACACAAAGAGTTGTAATTTCAAGCAGGGAACATCCATTTCATTTCAGAACGGAAATGAGCAGCTTATGTAGGTACCAAAAGGAACAACGGATGTTTTTATGTTGGTTTTTTTTAATAACTTCAAAATATTGTTTTAGTTTGAACTGTTTGGTTCTCCTTGTATCATTTATCCGAAACATTTGAACATTCCAAACACACGACCCCAACCCTCAATATAATAATACCATTTCAGAGCAGTTCTTCACACTAAATAATAATAATTAGTTAACTACATACAAACAAAAGTAAATTACAGAAAAAATAAAAATGTCTCTAAATGTATTGTACAGTTTTTCCCTTACACACAACTATTTTGAACATTATGTACTATATTGGACAGTGGGAATGCAGTGTGATTACGATGAAACTGACATTGTATATTTACAGAGAAAAAGGAAATTATTTGCCTAAAATTTACTGCCATGTTATACAAAATTTACAGAAAGGACTTGGACATGAATATAATTCAGTTATTAAATAATGAAGTGCAGAATTTCTATCTGCGCATAAAATTTGAAGGATTTGCATTCTAGAACAATCACTTCCATACACATCATAGAGGAAGTGAAATTAAGATCAAATTTGATAAAATATGTGCTAGGGAAAAAGGGAGCTGTGAAGTTTAGCAATATCCTTTGTAACAAACAACTATTGCATAACCAAGTTAGCTTTATCCAATTAATATGCATACCAGTAGCAAGGGAGAAAGAAAAGAATAATGTTGTCTATGCACGCTGATATTGTTAGTTGTAATCTTAACACCAATGGCATTACTACAATTAATTGGTTTATATACTGATCTGATTAGATTTATGCTAATCCAGAATTTGAAATACTCCACATAGAGTAAATGGGTTTCTGTTAGAGATGTGCAATTGTACATGAAAACAAATAGCAAAGCAGAATACTGTTTCGTTGGTTTACATTTTATGGGACAATGTGATGCTATGATTAAATATGTATATAGTTAACCAGCATTTTGAGAATAAGCCTACTCAAATCTAGCTTTGACAGCTTTTCATAAATTTTGAGGGGTCCAAGGGTGGTAACCCTTGGCATAGTGCGGAGCAGCACTATGCTAGTTTTTGCTCAAGAATATCTCTATGGTATCCCTGCTCAACAGCAATCCCGATTAAAGGCTATAAGCATTTAAGTACAGTATGTAGACGATGCTTCACATATAACTGTGATATCCATCACCTTCCACATGACCACTACAAAAAGTTGATCAGGTTTACTCATGCATTTTTTGCTCATGCATATTTGTTATCATTCATATGAGTCCGTTCTGAAATGGGTCTAGACAAAAAGCTTGAGGGTGGATCAATGAAGCCATTGGTATTGATTAAAAAACCATGGTTTCCTTCAGTTTGGGAGAATGATAATAAAGGCTTTACAAACTAAAAACTTGAAGCATCTGGTTGGTCAGCATGCACAAATTCATTCAAGGTTTTCTCTTCTAGTGCATCTGTTTGTTTTGTACCAGATTCAATTTTAGTAGAGAAGGCAAACCTTTAGTCTCCTTTGAGATATTCAAATTTTTGACATGTGCTTGAACCAACTCGATGGACGCGGAAGCTATGATTTCATTCTCCTCAGTCAAAGGTGTTAATTATGGTGCTAAGACTTAAATAGAAGTTTTATGTGGTTCAGTAGATAACTACATATCTATTAATAATTACTTTTTAATTTTTTTTCAGTTGTTTTTCTAGGTACCACTTTCTCAAGGGATGTGCCAATGTCAATTCATGTATTTCATTTGTTTTATTTGATACAACAATATCTTGAGATTCTACGAGTGTTCCAACAGGGCTGTACTCAAATGAAATTGATGTCGTATTGCATGCTAAGCCTGACATAGAACCTGAAGTTTCAAGGCATGTTCTATTTGATTCTGTAAGTTTCTCTTCAACTATATACGGTGTTATAGAATCTGTATTGCGACCCCATTGTTCTTGTATTATTTTGACTTCGCTAGCTATCTTAGCTACAAAATGATGAGCTAAAAATACAAAATGGAAATCTAGTCAACGATCCATGTTCATGTTAGCAATTCTCTGTGAAAAAATATTGCTTGCAATTACAAAATAAATTGCCAATGTGAAAATTTTATAGGATAGCAATTTCAGGATGATTATGCACATTTAGTAGTACAATATTATGGGAAAATGATAAAACTCAAATAGCAACCAGTCGATAAGATATTTTGAAACTGTAAAGCTAGAATATTACAAGGGTTACTTCATTCAGGTCTGATGCATATAGACATTATATACTGTTATGATCTAAACAAAAGGATCCTAAACCCATGTATACCCAAGCTTGAGCTCCTATGTTGTTTTGATACTGTTATCCTTGGTGCAAAATGATAATCTGAAAGTGATAATTAGGAAGTTGATCAATGACTCATACATATACCCATGTTAGTTAATCCTTGAAAAACAATTTAAATGCCAGTGTGAAAAATTGATAGGAATAGGATGTTTTTTCAAATAGTATATAGTATTGAAACAATTGTTCATAAATAATCTGTCTTTTGAAACATTATATTTCAATGAAGTATCTTTTTCCAACTTTCCATGTTATCCAACTTAAACACTTGAAAACCTTTGTACCTGTACAATGCATAGGCTTTCCACTAATCAATACACACATGCATTATTTTATCACAAAGTATTTTATGTCCTGATATCACAAATTATTTTATGTCCTGATCTATCATTATTATCACTACTAGACAATTGTGTGGATAATTTGTTGCCATCATCTTTGCTAATAGTTGTATATGCATGTCTGCATAATCCTGAGATGAACTGTTTTGATCATGAAAATCGATGGGCTGAGCATGGACTTGTAATGGACAGTGCATGAAAAACCCGATCATTTGCAGCTAAATAAGAAAGTTAGATATAACATTTATTAGTACTCGATGTGTAAATTTGTATTCAAATGGTTATTGTATGTGAGTTAGGTCATTTTGTTAGCACTAGTTAGATATAACATTTATTAGTACCCGATGTGTAAATTTGTATACAAATGGTTATTGTATGTGAGTTAGGTCATTTTGTCGAAAAACTATTGTATTGGATTGGTTATGGATATTTTATTTGATTATATGGTTAATGTGTTTTTTAACTTATTTGAATATGATGATTATGTGAGTGATTGTTGATTGATATAATAGAACCAAAATAGATCGTTAACAGGAAATAATAGCATGAAAAAATGGTGTAAAATAATAAACAACTTTTAGTAGCGTTTTAAAAACGCTACCGAAATATATATAGTGGCGTTGAGTAAATGCAACCGTAAAATAGGGGTAAAGTTGGAAATTCTATTTGTAGCGCCAAAAAATCTTTTGGTGGCGTTTTTTAAACGCTACAAAAAGATTTATGGTGGCGTTTGAAAAACGCTGCCAAAAATGCATTTATAGTGGCGTTAAAATAAATGCAACAAAAAAACATGGATTTTTAGTGGCATGTTTTCTCGTAACGATTATCAAAACGCCACCAAAAGTTTTTGTAGCGTTTTTTGAGCGCTACAAAAAATAAAATTTCTTGTAGTGCAAATGATTGAACTGCATTCCTCCAAATTTGCAACGACTCGTGGGCATATGAATGCATTCAGGAGCCAACAACAAAAACCTGTACATGAACGTGCACGTGTACATCCTAAAAATTCGATTTCTTGAAAATCGATAGAAATTAGATTCTCATATGGGGAAATCAAAGAAAAAATTGGATCATATAACTAAGACATACTAACTCAAATAATAAACTCAATGGAACTGAGTGCCGACGATTACCGATAGATTCTACTCCAAAACTTACATCGTTTGATAATGACCAAGTGTCACGATGAATAAAGAGAGATTTGACTCGCCACAAAGAAGCTCAACAGCAACCAAAGGATTATAACCATTCAAGACACTAAGTGGAATCCTCTACAATAAACCTAATTTGACGTTAATTCAAAGCACGTCATGTATGCAATAAGACGTACGTTGGGGGGCAAATGTTATCCGGCCTTTTGGCCCAACTATATTCAGATTGACTGGACAAGTTAGATTGGACAATCATATGGGAAGACAGCCCGAAGAGATGAGTGTTAGACTTAGAGATCAAGCGCAGGTAATGATATGAAGCGATGATTAACCGAGAACGAGTGATATACTCTCTAGAATATTCTAAGTGTGGAATAATGCCTCTCCTAGGCTGGGGATCAGTGTTTATCCCTTTTCCTAGGGGATCAGTACCTATCCTCAATTTCTATCTCAAACTGGGTGAGATCGATATGGAGTGACAAGAAAGGCCCCAGAAGGCTAAAGTTTCAAGTCATTTGGAGTTTGTATGCTCAAGTTATGGGCAAGTTACTTCACCTATAAAAATGGATTGTATAAAAGGGATCGGTATAAAAGGGATCGGCCATATCCAGCTTTCACTACATATTGCAACAATGATCGATCAATAACCTGAAACTACATATGCTCTCAACATGAAACTTGGAGTATAAGCACATTACAACATGGGAAACACCCGCTAGGGATCGTACCCAATCAAAGGAGATTGAAGGGATTGGTACCTATCCCTCTAGAGGGATCAGCTAAATTCAGAATGCATGCAACATAACTTCATGGGAAACACGATATCTCATAAACGGTAAGTCAGAATGACATGAAATTTGGAGGGCAAGTAGCTAACGACCCACCAGATGGATCACACTCCATTTGGACACCAAAATAGGGATCGGTACCGATTCCTATTATGGGCCCCAATGGGCCTTAAAATTCTTATGCGGCCTTACCTTGGCCTGGAGGTTCTTTTGTAGAAATTTCGGTCGGATCTGTGCACGTCTTCCTCTATAAATACAGCAGACATGGAATCAGAAAAGAGATCCTTCTTTTGGCTGCCAAGGCTCTTCCATTTTTATTCTTCATTCTTGGATCCCAATTAGGGCTGTCAATTTCCATCACAACCCGAAACACGATTCGAAGATTACACGGAAATTAACAGGTTAATCCGACCCGTTAAGTGGGCAGGTCATTTTCGGGTCAACACGAATTTGACCCGTTTATAAATGAGTGGGTTTCAAGTTAACCCATGAACCCGAATTTGACCCATTTATAACCCACTTATACTTATATGGGTTGACCCGACCCGATTATAACCCAACCCGACCCGTGAACCCAGATTTGACCCATTTATCTATTTATGACCCATTTAAAACCAATTCATACCTCATATAGGTTGACCCGACCCGATCCTTTTATAATCGGGTTATACGGGTCAGGTCGGGTCAACCCATTTATAATCGTGTCGGGTTCGGGTTAAGCTATTTTTGACCTGTTTAATAAATGGGTTGACCCGACCCATTTAAAATCAACCCGAACCCGACTTGACCTGACCCGAACCTGACTCAACCCGACCCATTGACAGCCCTAATCCCAAGTGATCCAAACATTCTTGTAATCATAATCAGGTGCAAGATCAATAAAAATATAAAGTGGACGTAGGACAAGATTGTTGAACCACTATAAAAATCTATGTGTTTATTTATGATATTTTCTTTGTTTTAGTTTCATTCTTCATTTAATCTCTACTGGATTCTATTGAGTGTTTGATGCCCATTTTTGGTATCAACGGTTATATTGGGTGCCGGTAGCGTAAGGCGATCACCATAATAACCTTGAGGGTGCTCAACAAATCATAAAGTACATTAGATACCCTAAACACTTCCTTTTGCCAAATTTGTGAGCCATGTAACCCTTGAGGTCTCAACAAAGTTATATGAACATTCTTCTAAAGACAATATAAACATCACCTTAGATATACTATGGCTTGAGGGTGCTCAACAACCATAGATATGCATGGTACTCTATTTATATTATAAATAACGGAGAATATTATTATTTTTAATTCATAATTTAAATATAATTCTATAGCGTATTATCTACTATTTAAGGGACATGGGTTTAACTCATGATATCATATATCTTTATGCACATCATTGTATACTCCCTTCAATCTAATGGGTTTTAGTTTATTCAACCTCATGTTTTCTTCATACATAATATACATACATACATACATACATACATACTACAACCAAGGTAGAGGTTTAATGGCACCCTGTTTTGGAGCACCCCTATCATATATTGAGCTGCGCTATTTCAAATGCTGCAAAATTTGGTAATTATATTCATATCATACTCAAGATCGTCTCAATATAATTTTTGCTCATTTGAATATGTGTAGTATAATATTTGATGTTTAAATTTACAATAAAATAAATGTTTGAACGGTGGACAGTCGACTTATGATTTTGAAAAGGCTAAAATATAGAATACTCTCTTATTTTTTAGAGATAATCCTCAATATGTGGATTGAACATCTATAAAATTTTATATTATTTGGGATAGAATGTCTCAAGATACGATAGGAGTGTTAAAACTGGTACTCTAATATAGGGGAGCCATTGAATCTTTTTCATTATTATATCATTTATAATTCATTAAATTATATATATTTATATATATGTGTGTACTAAGTATATATTTTATTAATTAAACTTTATCGAATAATTATATATATATATCATTTATATTTATTTTAAATTATAACAATTTTAATTATATAACATTTAAATATGCTTATTTGAATCAATCTAAGACAAAAATACTTTTGGGTCTCTACATGGGGACGCCCTAAAGATGATCATTTTGGCAAACCAAGTAAGGCCATGAGATATAAAGGTTTTTCGTTCATACGAACTTTCCTTAATTAGTGTAACATTCTCCTTAATTTAAGATTACTTAGAAGCCATTCTACTTGGCTTTTTTTTTAATATTACCATTTGTGTTAACTAATCATTCACATAAACACAATGCGTGCTCTGATACCATTGCCAGAACAGTGCATTGGGAGTGGGGTAAAAATGGTGAATTTCAAAAAAGTATCCTTTTATTAAATTACATTAGATCTTATGTTTTGTTTATGTGATAAATCAAATTTAGTATTTATTAATAAAACAAGTTGAGTAATATTTTAATTTCTTTAATTTCTTAAGTATTTGTTTGCCTATTAATGTTTAAAGTTAATATTTTATTATTAATTTAATTTAAAATTAATTTATTGATTAATTTTGGTTTAATATCATAATTAAAGTTTTGAGATATTCATATCCAAAACACAAACAACTCGATAATAATAAGTATAAACTAACCTAGGGTTATAAAGGGAAAATTGACCGTTTCATTTTATGGTCAATAAAATGTCAATGTGATAAATAAATGTCTAGAATAATATTAAAGGGTACGAATATGTACATATCATTAAATTTATATTAATGATATTACAAAATAATTTAATCAATTTTTTATCCATTAATATTTACAAGAGAGCAGATAATATAATATAATATAATATAATGATAATAATATTAGGTAGAGCTAATAATATAATATAATATAATATAATATAATGGTAACAATATTAGGTGTTTGAGCAGATAAAATAATAAAATGGTAACAATATTAGGTATAACAGAAAAAGAAACAATAAAAATACATAAATTAAATAACATAAACTTTTCCTCTTACACCTAATATCGTTACCTTTTTATTATATTATCTACTCGTACACCTAATATTGTTGCTATTTTATTATATTACATTATATTATCCGTTCTCTCCAATATTAAGTGCATAAGCGGATAATATAATGAAATGGTAATGATATTAGGAGTAAGAGCAAAAGAAAAATAATAAATATACTTAAATTAAATAACATAGACTTTTGCTCTTACACCTAATATTGTTACCATCTTATTATATTATATTATATTATCTACTCATACACCTAATATTGTTACCATTTTATTATATTATCTATGCATACATCTAATGTTGTTACCGTTTTATTATATTATCTGCTCATACACCTAATATTTTACCATTTTATTATATTATCTACTTATACACCTAATATTGTTACCATTAACGAATTATTCGTTAACCCCAAAAGTGTATGGAAATTAGAGTTAATCAAAGAGAGGTTTTTTCGAAGCTATTCGAAACCATTAGGATGATATATGCATCCATGACTACTCTTTGCATATTCACCAAAGTCATGTCAAACATCGTATATAGTGTTCAAGTTAATATGCGAGTCAAAGTGAAAATCAATATGCATGTCAATGTACGAGTCACCATTCCAAGTCAAAGTGATATGCAAGTCACAAGTTCAAATCAAGTTAATATGCTATGAAATAGTTCAATGTTCAATCCCTTATGTGTACAAAGTTTAAGTGCAACAATCGGCAAAAATCCCCAAACTTATTTAGAGGTACAAAGTGAAAAATGTAAGAAGAGTGGAGAGAATGTATGCCCCTCCTCCATAATCTCCAGGTCCGTATTTATAGAGGCATATAGCAGTATGGGTACATGGAGTTGGCATCGCTGGTTCTTCGCTTTTACAGCATCGCTAGACATTAACTTCAACGTTCTAAGGCGCACAACTAAGCTTTGGTGTTGTTTTAATAGAGATGATATTTAGTGCCTCCAACTCTTATTATGATCATGGAATCACATAATGGAGCACGACTTCGGTAGGAAGTAGCTTCAATGACTTATGAATATTTATGACTCTTGACATTGACATCGCTTTTATAGATGCTTGATGTTCCTCGAATGTTATTGGCATGATATTGGCCAATGGCGATACAGGTGACAACCGGCTTAAATTAACATAGTACAAAGCAACCATTGATTAAGAGAAACGTCAATGAAAACTATGGACATTAACGATGAAAGCTATCAACATTGCATCTATAAATGTGCAGTATTCTTTAATTTTTGATGAAAGTCGACACTAGCAGCATTGGCATTTGGCGACATTAATGACATATGGTTCTTCCTAAAAGGAATTCTAATTAATGGCGGCATTAGGTTGGAAGTATCATCAATGAGGCATGATGGCATTGATTGCAGACTATATCAACGATGAGCGACATCGATGAAGTGCAATACTAATGTTGTCTAGGTTTCCTAGCCTTGTTGATGATGCACGATACCACTATTAATGTGGGTTGGCATTGTTGGTGTTGGCTTTAAATCATTCCCACTCTTTCGAGGATAGTAGTAATAGATGGGATACGTCATCGATGAAGCACGACTTCGATTGCTCATGGCATTGACTAGGTTCGATATCACAGTTTCTTTAATACTCCCGACGTTGCATGCATTCCTTTATTGATTAAGAGCGGCAACATACCTTTTCAACACTATTCTACCTTATATTCTCGACATTGATTTCTAGCACCATAAGCACATAGTTTGTCATCTATCCTCGAGAATAATAACTGTAGTAACACTTGCCTCTATTATAGAGGAATCATTGACTTTTCAAGTCATTATTGCCGGCACTGTATTAACCGTCTATTGGTATCCCAAGCAGATCTGAACTATCCATTTAAAATCAATCCAATGGTATTTGTGCACACATTTCCTTTAATAAATAGCCAGGTTTCTCCATCTCTCTTTTCTTATCTGCAATCAAAAACTTCAAGCAAGTAATTAGACATTCCAAGGAAACTATAACTTCCTAATTTTCAAGCAATCGACTTCTCGTTCAGGTATGATTTTCATACTAATCCAATTAACAAGTTGTTTCGAATGATTTAGCATTGAGGTTGCTATTAGGGCTTGATTTGGATTTTACCAATTTCAAATTGGCGTTATAGTTTAACCATGAATTTTTAATGTTTATTAATCAGTGTGCTAATCGATCTAAATTAAATTAGCAATTGATTTTGTTCTACATGTATGGGTTTTGATGTCAATCGATGTAGGTATTATATCAGATATGTTCTAGTTTAATTGATGAAAAAGTTGATCTATTAGACCCTAAACCCTTATTGATTAAGTTACAAACATCACCATTATTAAGATGTCAATTAATTAAGTGCAATATCAATAATCTTGGTATTAATTAAAGTCGATGTTGTGATATAAGCATGACCCACAGCATCAATAAGGCCCTTTATAACCCGTTATTTTTATAACTCAACACCCTTATGTTGTTAATAATTAAGATGAGATTCAACAACCTTTCTTTGTCAAGAGAAAGTGTGTATCAATTAGATGTTACGTCATCTAATCATAACCGACGCTGTTTGCTTTCATTGCTAGTTTATAAAGCTTTAATTTGATACCGGCAATCTTACTGTTTATCAACTGTTCTGATATCATTACTTACAGTACTGCTATTTTTATACGATACAAGTTGTTTAACTAATGTGTATCTACCCACATCTTCGTCATTCACCAATGTCGACAACCCTCATCATTTTGACATTAGCCATAGTAGCAAATACTTTATGACATAAGCGATGTGATACTCGACATTGATAATATTCTTAATCTATCACCTTAATGTTGCAAAACTTCTATATTATAAGCGATTAAGATGAGACACGTTAACCTTTTATTATTAATGCTACCTTGCTAAATTATAAACGATGTTATCTATTTTCATCGTAGACGTTCAACTTAATCTAGAAAGTCTTATTGTGTGATAGCATTGTTCTATAGCTATCTTTAATATTATAAGTTAAGCTTCATTTTGATATCATTTATTTTCTAAATAGCACATTATCAACTCACTCCATCTTTATTTATTGACATCGACAATCTTCCTTTCTTCAATATTGGTTATAGTGCGGTGTTCACCAAGGCTTTATGACATTCATCGTTGTCATAGCCAATGATATATGTTTATTAACGTCACGTAACCATTTTTATTTACTTTTCATATAACTTCTTCATGTGATTCTCTTATTTAAATTAATGTCATTTAGGAGTTGTTATCTTGTGAGTAGCATAAACTTTGTTATTCAGGTAGCAAATAGATTACTTGGATAATAATTTTTAACTTATTATGTGGTAAATCTTTTAGATAATATGAGCATTATTCTTTCCCTAAATTTGGAATAATATCACCTGGTAGGAAGATGGAAGGTCAATAGATTAATAAGAAGTCCGCTAAGAAGTTCAACAAAGGGCCTAAACCTTCTCCCTCGGTCGGTAAGAAAGGAGATAATCTTTTGAATCCTTCGTATACAGCGATCAAGGAAGAAGTGAATTTCTATCCTTGACTAGTTTAGTATTACTGGGATTAAGGCAATTCCTACTGGCCCTACATATAACATTTTTAACATGATAAAAGGATATTTTGCTTTATCGCAATACACAATTGGCACACAGGACATCTTCCTTTTTTTGGTTTTCTCCTGAGATATCTCGAACATCTGGACATTGCTCCAATTCAGTTCTCACAAAATTCTTATACATACCTGACTTGCTTGGAAGTCTTAGCCAGGAAAGCTGGACTTCCTTCTCTAAGTGCTGAAATCCTTCGCTCAATAGCTAGTCCTACCAAAAATAGTGAAAAATAAGTTCATCATCTGTACCGAAGTCATCACCACCCGAAAAGTATGATTTCTGAGATTGTCAACAAAACAAGAGGATGGGAGACGCAATTCTTCTTCGTCAAGTGCTACTCCAAAATCAAAGGAATATTTTCTACCGCCAGTAAATTTCTCATCCTTGGTTACCCTTATTTTTTATTATCCTTTGCTGGTAGGTGTTCTCTTTCAGATCCTACTAACAAAAAACTAAACTTGATGACCAAATGACTATGGGCTCCCTTATACAAATAGCTAAGAATAGAAGAAATAGGCTCACACTTCTAGCTCCATCGAAGCTCCTTCGGTATTCTATCATCTTAGATCATTACAAGATCTTGGGAGAGCCACCAACGGTCAAATACAATTATCATGGAAAGAGCTCGTTGGTGATGGGGAAATTAGAATATTCAATTCTAATTCTCCAGTTCGGCATTATTCTGCCAGTAAGTTTTAATATAGCTAAGAACAAAATTCCTGATGCTTCTGGTTTACTAACTTTTCCTTTCGCTTTAGGCTCATTTGCCCTCGTTGTTGTGCCCAAGGAAACAAGGGTTAAAGATAATGTTTCTAAAAAGAGGAAGGGTAAAGATGAAGTTTTGGCTCCACCTCAATCAATCAAACCTGCTTCATTTAAAGACTCCATTGCCAAGGCCATCGAAGAGTTAGATGAAGAAGAAACCAATAATGATGCTATTATTGACACTCTTTCCTCCACCTAAGGTAAAAGGTCCAAACTTGCTGGTGAATTCACTCCCATTTTTATGGATGAGGAGGAGCATGTAAACATTGATCGAAGTCCCGAAGCAATAAATTTGGACAAAGATCCAGAGAAGCCTAAGAAGGCTCAGACTTCCAATCCCCTCCTGAATATTACTTTTCTTACTTCCCCAACATCCATCAACCACATATGTACTGATCTATGTTTCCTCCTTTCTCCAACTAACCCTCTTCCTTCGAAGACTCAAGATCAATCCTCGACGATGAATTTTGAGGAACTTGCTCAATTGGCCATTTAATCTTCCTCCATTACTTCTCTTGGTTCACCAAAGCCACCAATTTATTCCAATGATCATCTTTTCTTATTCTCAAACAACATTTATTGGTATGTTTTTCTATTCATTTGGTTGAACCTAACTTTATATATTCCATTCTGACATAGACAGGTTATGTATTCTAGGTATGAAAGGATATGTTCCTTCTCCAGGATGCTTCCCAAGAGCCTTCTAATGAAGTGGTCGAGCTTAAAGGAAAGATCTCTTTTCTTAATAGTAGTATGATCGACATTGCTATGGTGAGAGATGAGGCTATTCTTGAAAAGGGAAAAATTGCTTCCTCTCTTGATGAGGAAAAGAAAGCTAGGCAGCTGTTGGAAGAAAAAATGAAAAACTTGGAAATTGACCTTGAGTTGTCTAGTAAACTCAAAGCAGATCTTGAGAAGATGACTAAGGAAAATTCTGAACTAGCTAAAAAGAACAGATTGCTAAAAGACCAACTGCAAAGGAAATCTAGCATCTTAGAGTACTCCAATAACATTATCATTGAGGCTAAGAAAAACATCACTTCCTTTCTTGATGTTGCTCTTCCTAAAATCACCGGAAAGTGTTATGAAGATGCTTTGTATGTAGCGTATGCTAACAACATCCAAAAATGCCCAGATCTGGACATTCCATCCCTTCTAGATTTGAATTAAAAGTTTAAGAGGAAGTCAAGTCTTAGGATGAAAAATAACAGGAAGACCCTTTAAGAAGAATTTCTATCGAAGAGGAAATTGATGCTGACAAATGGCTAGCATTTAACGATGCTCCTATTGATGAGGAGACGAAACCTGATGGGGAAGAGGATGATGACGATGATGATGACAATAATGGTGATCGTGATGATGATGACCAAGATGATGGTCATGATAATAACAATGGCATTGACAGTAAAGGTGATGGAATGGGTCCTCTGGATAGCCAGATAATAAAGATGGATTTGGTGATGCTAACCCAGACTTTATTGTCTAGGATGCAGAAACTGCCAATATTCCTGATCCTTGAAGGAAAGATTCTCCTAAGAAAGGTAGTGCCCCCTAACGCCAAAAGCCTAGGAAAAGAGAAGATTTCTTTGTCTTCAGTTCCACTTTCTCATGTTTGAATCTCTTTATTTAAACACTTTAAATCATCAAGTAACACTTAGTTAATAAATTTGATTACTTCAACTAAAGAAAAAACCGAAAAACCATTACGACATTATGATTGAAAAGAAGCAAATAGAAATAAGCCGATTGAACAAAGAATTGGATAGACACTTGAAAGAGCACAATGACTTGTCTAAAAATATACGAACCTTGCAACCAACGCGTCAAAACTAAGATATTTAAAGAAATGGAAGTTGCTCCATGGATGAAGAGAGCACGCCTCTATCGGGAAAAACTCTTGGCCAAAAATGCAGAATTGATGACTCCTTTTTGGATGTTGATTGATGATAGGTGTGCGTTGGAAGAATATCTTTATAAAGCTTATTCTAGGAGCAAGTTCGTTGACTTCTCTTGTTTAGGCGACAACTGCATGGGTTTGCTCAGATGCTTTCATTGTAGATACTTGGATTAGCATGGGTCCGATCCTCATCCTGGAATCTTCCTAGAGTTGCATGTATTCCTCTTTCTTCTCATTCTCTTCCCCTTCGGAAAACTCAAATATAATAGCAAGAGATTTATTTTTGAATTGTATCATAAATCAATCTCGTATGAACCTAAATAATTGTATAATTGTTATATGTAACTCAAGTAGCGTATAAACTTTTCTCCCTTTATTTCCCTTTATTTTTTCTTTTATTTAGTATAACTTTCATATTTTGCACAAATTAAGGAAAATTCAAGTAGTCCTATTTCTGTACAATTATTGAATAAGTTTGTTAAGCTAAAGAAGGATTTTAAGGAGAATTCTTTAATTCTTAGGATGTCTCAATTAGGAAGACACTGTTTTCTTAGAGATCTTCAAGAAATCTACATGAGATTCTATCATTTTCGCTTTGACTTCTTGGGTGATGAGAAAGACTAAGTACTCGGCGAAATTCAAACTTATCATGCTAAATTAATATGTGATCGCACTAGCTCTTCGATTGGGGAATAGGATTATCATAGATTCCCTTCGGTTTATACTCCGAAAGGAATTAAATCTTCCTTTGATTCTACCCTTAACTTATCTGCTAAATCATTTGAAAGGGCTACAGTTTAAAAACTTTGAATATCCGCTGAATGTTTAAACATATAATTGTGATGTAACTTGATTTTATATGTCATTTATGAACTTTACTGTAATCAATGAAAAATCTTATTCCCATGTGTTGATTTTTATTTATTTTGATTAGGAAAACCAACTAGCACTCGCTTCAAATCCTACAAATGTACTTTCGTGAGTAATTGGAAATAAAGATAGATTAGTTGTTGACAATGAAAAGAGGAAGTCCTAAGATGCTTCAGCTTTGCAGTTTCTGAACAACCTAGATGCACGGGAGTGGCACAAGAAATACTATCAATTAAGGTCAATATTTAGAAAGCATAAAGAAGTAACTTGTGCTTAGAGTATCGAATCGACGAGACGATCAAAGAATCTCAAGGACTGAGAGAAAAGAAAGACATGGTTTTAATTTCTAAACCCTCAATTAAGATTAATGTCGAAATGGTCAAATTACATCAACGAATAAATGATCTCAAAGTGGAGTTAATAAAGAGTCATGTTTCTTGTCAATCTCTGAGACTTATCGCAAGTGGAGGTGATTTTAGCCTTCCTACTTGTAACGACCCGAAATTTTCAACCCCGAAAATTCCAGATAGTTAGGAAAAAAAGAAAAGAGATAGAAGAAGAACAGATAACGAAACACAAAATCTCACATTCGCAGCGGATCAAATATAATACCAAATAATAACATTTATACAAGAAAAGTTGTACTTGTCAATTTACATACAATACATTAGAGTTACAATCAATCACATATAAACTGGACTGTTAAAATTAACTTGTCCCAGAATACTATCACTACAATCTTAAATACACAGCGGAATATACTCCATACGTCTTTGCCATCCAGCTCGTCTCTTGAACTCCAGAACGTCCAATCCTGGAAATCTGTAATACTCGGTCAGACCCGAGCATTACAACAAAGTAACACCCGGGTCAGGCTGGAAACCAGCATGAGTAAACCCATGTAATATGAAATACTAAGTTATAACATATGTGAATACCAGGGTAACTCGTACTTTTACGAGTTCTTGCAGTCAATCATTTATCATACACAATAGTTTTCAGGTTAAATGTCCATGTTACTCAATTCATTCCATTCCAGCCTATTTAATTTCACATATCAATATATAAAGAATTTAGATTACTAATCGAAGTGGTTTCGGGTATTTACTGATACCCGACCCCGGTCTCTTCGAATTCAATGTGATCTCTAATCCAAATTGTTAAGTTTTAAAACAAACAATTCATATCCATGATATCATATCACATAACAATCCAACCCAGATAGGTAACCTACACTATCACAGTTCAACCCATCATAGCCTATCACAAACAAAACAAGTTATTAGACTAGATATAAATCTAAAATACCCTTCAATCATCCATAAACAAGCTAAATTAGATGTTCAATCTCAATTTAATTTCCAACTTTAATTACTTAAATTACCTTAAATCCTGCTTACCCAATATTAATTAATCATAAATCAATTAATTAACCATCTCAAATTATTTTCCTCAATTAATCATCCTTGATTAATCATTCTCTAATTACATTAAGTAATTAGCCCTAAATTAATTACATAAATTAATTATTCTTTAACCATTCACTTTAATTACTCTCAGTAGTTAATTAATGATCCTCTAATTACTTTCATTAATTACCTTTTTAATTAATCACATTCAGGATTAACTATCCTTTAATTACTTACTTAAATTAATCCTTTATTTAATTACACTAAGTAATCCTTCCTTAATTACTTTACTATGAATTAATTATTCAACTTAACTTAATTATCATTGGTTAATTACAAACCATTTGTCATTAAATTAATTAACCATTCTTAATTAATCAACTAATCCTTAATTAAATTCTTAATTAATCCTTAATTACTTAATAATTAATTAGTTATACTTACTAATTTTCTTATCTTAATCAGTCAATTAACTTTAATTACATTGATTAATTCCACTTAATTAACTAACTTTAATTAAATTACATTGATTAATTAACCTTAATTAATTAACCTTAATTACATTGCTTAATTAAGTTTAAAAACAAACAAGGATTAACTTTAAAATAAATTCTTCAACTTTAATTATCAAACATTAATTAATCAATTATTACTTAAAATAGTTTAAAGATAATTAAATTTAACTTAACCTGTTAACTTAAACTTTGAGGATTTAAAACATTTACCCGAGGAAATCCTGGGTTCACTCGAACATGTACCCGAGACTCTTCAAACTTTTCCTGAGTTCCCTTTCTTCTTTTATTTAAAACTTAGTTAAATACTTAAAAACTGTTATAACATAGTACTCTCACGTGCACGCATTCATTCCCAAGCAATTTCCTTCCCTACCCGAGTGATCCTTCGAGTCGACTACGATCCCAACCCATTGACACACACACGTCGCCGTGCACATACACCGATGATCAACGCCGCCACGACCATCTCCGATGCCTCCCACACGTCGACGATCCTCCCTACAACCGATTCCGATCATCAAACCATCACCACAAAGCCCAATTCAAAATCGAGCTTTCCCAGTCGAACCTGGAACCAAACATCACTGGAAAACTTCCTCGAATCACTGACGCCGACCACCAGAATCTCTGGAACTCCGGCCACACACTACCGACCTACCATGCCTCCACCTCCCAAAGTTTGGTGAATCTCGATCACCCAGAGACGCCGCATCAACAAAGTTCCCGACCTCGACTCATCTGGGTTATAAAACCCTAGTTCTATCAATTTCCGATGCTACGACGAACAATCGTCACTCAACCCATTTTTCCTGACATTGCCGATCACCATTCAAGCTTCGACAAAAACCCTGACCTCCCAAAATTCGTCGATCACCAAAAAATGGTCGAAACCCATTTCCTGATCATCTTCGAAATGCACATCCAAAATTCCACTAACAATTGTGATTTTTATTTTAAAATTCCTAGTTTGCAAAGATACATCAGATTATACACATGAATTTACAAATTATTCAATTTGGAATTTTGATAAAAATCAAGTTTTTACTGTAATAAATAAATCCAGATTGATACTATCTTAAATTCTTGTTTTAAATATTTTTTAAATTTAAAACTCGATGTTTTAAACAAATTTTGTTCAAACATTATAACATAAAACTGATCAGAGATAAACAATTTTTTTTATTTGAATGTTATTTGCAACCAATAATTTAAGAACAGAGCACAACCTTGAATTATAGACATGCACACAGAGATATCCCCATACATATATACATATAATCATTAAATCCAACATGCATACAATTAATTTTTATTCAAACTCAAGTTTTCTGCATGCAACATGGATTTAAACAGATGAAAAGTTTTTTTAAAACAAATTTGTTTACTCAACTGCTGATGTACAGAGAGCCTTTGAAACAGTTTTGAAAATTTGAAAACTTGAATTGCTTTGATCTTTTGAAACCGGAAAATACTTGATCTCTAAAACTGAAATCCTTGTTGTTGAGATGATCTAGGCTTAGAAACTGAGATGATTGCTACAGGTTGTTGAATGAGTTTTAATTTTCTGGTTTGAATTTTCTTTTACAGGCTTTGCTTTTTCTTAGTTTTGAAATGAAGATAGAAAAAGATTGAAAGAGAGAGTATATGTATATTTATAGACTTTATTTATGATTTTAAAAATAAAAGAAAATAAAAGAAAAATAAAGAAAATGGTGACACTTGTAAAAAAATCTAACACTTGTCTTTTAACATTTATAATTCATTTACACTTGTAATTAGATACATTCTTTTACTTACATTTGTAATTATGCATGAGTTAATTAGTTTTTAAATGGTTTAAAAAGCTTATATATTTAATATCCTAATTAATAAATACATTTCTTAATTTATATATATAAAATCATTTAGAAGAAAATAATATAAAACAAACTATATCCTAAATAAAATCATATATAATATATTTTAAAATCAAAAATATATTTAAGATATATACTATCTTTTGAAATTCAAAATCCAAATTCAAATTCAATTTAAAAATCCAATTTAAAATCAATTTAAATATATATATATATATGTATGTATGTATATATATATATATTAAACACACAGAATTTCAATTTATAAATTTTAAGTAATTATATTAGGAGATTATCACATTTTAAATTGCTTGAAATTCCGAGATATCACACTACTCCTACTACAGGACATAGGACAAGATCTAAATCTCTTAATTGCTAAGAATTTCCTACTTTATTAAGTTAATCTCTAGGTTTATGCAACGAAACGATCTCTAACTAGAGTAGTCGAGTTAAATTTGAACGCATGTAGTACTTCAACAGGAAGTGGAATGTAAAGGTATCTCAATACCTTAATGATTATGAAAGAAAAGTTCAAAAACTTGAGCATGAGAATACACTCTTAAACAAGAGATTGAAGAGTTAAAGAGCATGGTTCAAACTTTAAAAGGAGGCAACAATGCCCTTCATCATGCTTTAAAGATTCAAATTAATTCAGTTGATGATATGAACACTATTCAGAGGAAGAAAAAGAAAATCAATGAGCTTTTGGATGTGGCCCTTTGCCAAATTACTAACCCTTTAATTGCCAAAGATTTGGACAAACAAGCATGGAGCCTTGATCTTTAGCAAAAAATTTCTTTAAGTAGACTCTTCTTTTTGTTTGATTTTTGTACCTGCAACTTTGCATATAGTATATTAGACTATAAAGTAATTTTGAATTAAATGAATGTTATGTCAAATGTTAGGTATATAGCTTTAAATCAAATACTAGCTCTTTATTTAAATACTTGACAACTAGTATCCTGCCCTTTGCATTTTGAGCTTTTTAATGTATGGACCAATATTCTACTTGTTAAAGGAGCTGAGAACCTTGCTTATTGAGCTCTTTAGAACCTAATACAAGAAGTTGCTTTCCTATAATATTCAGTAGCTTGTCTTGTAATGGAGATTCTCGTTAATTGAGAATTGATTTGGTGACACTTTATCGTCAAAGTGATAAACTCTTTGAGTAATCATTTGAAGTATTATGTATGTTAATCGATAATTGAAGAATCCATTCAGCATTAATTAACTTAAGGCCAGAAAACTAATTTAGCAATAGATAGAAGACTAGAAACCAATCTGAAAATAATAATAGAATGACAGAAATCCATATCTAGCAATAATATAAGACCAGAAACCCTTATCTGACAATAATAATAGAAGACCAGAAATTCTTATCTGGCAATAATAATAGAAAACTAGAAATTCATATCTAGCAATAACAAGAGAAGACCAGAAATCCATATCTAGCAGTAATAATGGAAGATCAGAAATCCTTATTTGGCAATAATAATATAAGACTAGAAATCCATATCTAGCGATAATAGAAGACCAGAAACCTTATCTGGCAATAATAATAAAAGGCCAGAAATTATTATTTGGCAACAATAATAGAAGACTAGAAATCCATATCAGACAATAATAGTAGAAGACCAGAAATCCTTATCTAGCAGTAATAATGAAAGACCATAAATCCATATCTGGCAATAATAGAAGACCAGAAAACCATTTTTGGCAATAATAGTAGAAGACTAGAAACCTGTTTTTGGCAATAGAAGATCAAAAATCCTTATTTGGCAATAATAATAGAAGACCGGAAATTCTTATCTAGTAATAATAACAGAAGACCAGAAATCCTTATCTGGCAATAATAATAAAAAACTAGAAATCTTATCTGGTAGTTGAAAATTGCATTTGTTGGGGAGCATAAATAACTCAAATTTGGTGGACCTTCCTCTAGAAGATTTGATTTGATTGATTTGAAGTGCTACTTGTCTCAGATTTTAGTAGATCTTCCTCTAGAAGACTATTTGATTTGGAGCACTACTTGGCTCGGATTTTGATAGATCTTCTTTGTAACAACCCGGAATTTTACTACTTTGATTTGTGAATATTTAACTAATTTTAAATATTCAAATAGTAGGTTTTATAAAACAATTAAATAATAAATAATAATGGTGAAATACTTTTCAAAATTAATTTACAAAAATATTTTGTTCGATGAAAAATCGAAAATGTGACCAGAATTCATTTTCCAAATTTTTGACTTTTCACCGTTTAAAAGTCGAAAATATTATAAACGTTTTAGTATACATATATACATACATATATAAATAACATAAGAATGATTGGGTAAAGTATGTTTACTGGAACTAATATAAAAGTTTAAAAAGTAAATTAAATAATGAAAAGATGTGAAAAAGCAAGCATCACATCACTAAGCATTAGGTGCTAATGTATTTAATGCATGTTGGTTCATGTTGGTAAGGAGGTGGTCAAGCATGATGATGTGGAAGCTTTTAAGTGTATGGTTTGTACTTAGGGTCATTTTGGATAATTTGGTTAATCTACTTTGTATAAAACAATTTTTCCTATTTTCTTTCTTCTCATTTTTCATTTGTGATTCATTTTCAAAAGTTCTATTCGTTACTTCTTTAAAACTTCCATGACTTCCATGAAATTCTAAAGTGAAAACCTAAGTTTTATCACTTGTAAATTCTTTAAAATATTGTTTAAAAACTCCTCCTTTCATTTCCACAACCCCACTTTTCAAAAATAAGCCAAGCCTCCTCAAAAATCACTAAGGACGAGCCTTGTCCCATCATGGCCTAATGCCCATAGGCCCATAAGGGCTTCAAAATATCATTTTTGTAAAGGAAAGCATGGATTTATGCTTGGTTCAAATGTTAGTGAAGTTCGACTTAGAGTTGGATAGCTTTTCGTGAGTAAAAACTCACTATTTTATTTAAAGTTTTTAACTTTAATTTGAATCATATTTTGTTGTTAAAAATCATTGCTTATTTGGTTGGATATTGATGTTGATTAGTATGTACACATATATGCTTAGATGTAATGTTTAGTGACTTAGGAATCAAAATTTGAAATGTGTGTAAGGATGGAAATTTGTGTTCTTGCTTATGTAATAGCATGTAAGTTATATGTGGTGATGTACATTATGTTGTATATGCTAAGAAAGTTAGCATTTAAACTCGTATAAGCGACATAGAAAATTCGTTGCTTTTAAACTAGTTACTTAAGTGTTTATTAAAAAGGTTTTATGAAGGGTTTTAAAACTTTACCTTTAAATGCAAAACTTTTTCTAAGTTAGTAAGTGGATTAAGGTAAGTCAAAACACAAAAATAGTTTTGAAAGTGATTTGAATATAAAACAAGTTGTGCAAATTACGGCCCATATAGCGATAGTCGCTATAGATGTAGTTCATAAAACCGAACTCTTTTGCTAATTTAAAATGTTTTTACTTAAGGATATTTTTGAAAAGTGTTTTCAAGATAAGTATGGATAATTAATTATTATTATTATTATTATTATTATTATTTAAGTAATTAATTAATTATTTATTTAATGGTTATTTAATTAATTAAGTAAGTAAGTTAATTAGCACTTAATCATTAGTTAACAAGGTAATTGGTACATAAATATTAATCAAGTAAGTTAATTATAATTAGTTGGTTAATCAAATATTATTTAATAATTAAGGTTAATTATTTTTTATTTATTTAATAAAGATAAATTTTTAATTAATATTTATTTATCAAGGGTTTTATCATTAATTAATAAGTAAGTTAAGATTTAATTATTTTTAAATAAAGAGTTTAAATCTTATTTTATTATTAAATAAAAGTTTAAAGATTAAATTACTTTATTTATAAGGACCGGTTTTGTTGTTAACCATTATTTAATAATAAAACCCAGGGATTTAAAACTTTTATTTCAAATATTAATTAAAATGGTTAACCATTATTAATATTTGAAATAACTTATTTTATTATTTTGTTGTTTTAAAACTTTTATTTCAAATATTAATTAAAATGGTTTACCATTATTAATATTTGAAATAATAAAACCCAGGGATTTAAAACTTTTATTTCAAATAAACTTTTATTTCAAATAATAAAACCCAGGGAACATAAAATAAATGTTTGAAATTAGTTAACCATTTTAATTAATATTTGAATCAAATAAATCATTTTAATTAATGATGTTTAAATTAATTAATCATTTTAATTAGTTATATTTTAATTTAATTAATCAATTTAATTGACGATGTTTAGACTTAATTAATCATTTTAATTTATGATATTTAAAGTTATTTATTCATTTTAATTAATGAAATTTGAAGTTAATTAATCATTTCAATTAATGAGATTTTAAATATTAATTAATCATTTTAGTTATTGATGTTTTAAAGCTAATTAGATAATTAAATTAAAAAGGTGTTTTAAAGTTAATTGATCAATTTAACAAAGGTATTAAATTAGTTAACTGATTTAATATCTTTTAGGATAATAAATGTTGTAGAAATTTATAAAGTGTTTACAATTGAGAAGATCTTTTAAAAAGAATTTATTAAAGATAAAGCTAAGTGTAAATTGTTTTGGGTTTGTAGTAAACAATGCTTTAATAACATCTGTTTTTACCCCTTGTTTGAATACACGTAGAAATATAATTTGCCTTTTTAAAAAGAATATTTCAAAGAGCATTTTTAAAGGTGTTTTACAAATATTTGAAATGTGAAAATCAAGCTCAAGCGTGAATCAAATGTTTTAAAAGTTTGATTCATTTATTCGTGGTCGGGATATGCGATTTAATCCCCATACACAAACCACTTTTGTTATTCCTGATAGTTGATTTATTGACTATCGATTTCGATTCTTCTATCTTCTTCGTATTTTGTCACTCTAAGATGAGGTGTTACTCTTTTGAGCTTTGATATCCTTTTTCGGAAATGACTAAAACCAAAGCACGGGTAAAGTGGGATGCACCCTCCTAGTCATTGTTGTGCATTGTCATTCTAAGATGATTTGTCGCTCATTTTGAATATTGGTATCCAACACTAAAAAAACTAAAACCAAAGCACAAGTGGAAGCCAAGCCCACCCATTAGGGTATATTAACATTCATCTAGAGAAGTCGATAACATGCATTCATTGATGTGAATATATTCAGAAGCCTGTGGATTTAACGGGGTCTAGCTTGGAAGTTCTCAAGAGTAATGCGTGTGCTCTTGAGTATATTTTATCTAGAGGTATACTTTTATTAAAGGGGGAGCACCTTCCTAGTTATGTTGGATAAATTCATTTTCCTTATTTCTATCTCAAACCTTGGAATTGATCTTTTAATCTTCTGTATTTCATCAATCCAAAACGATTTGTTACTCATTCGAGTGTTGCTATCTTTTATCAGAAATGACAAAACCCAAAATGCGAGTGGAAGCTAAGCTATGTGGATTATTTCCATTAGTGTATCTTTACATCCACTATAGATTGGATTTGGTGGTATGCATTCGGAGATGTAAAATACTCGGATTTCACCGTAACCATTGGTGGGGTCCAGTTTGGTATTGTCCGAAAGCCATCTAGCTCTCAAGTTTATTTTTAAGGTATACTTTCGGTAAGGAGGGAGCATCGACTTAGTCATTTTTTGAAAATTTTCTCTTTCGTTATTTAGTTCAAATCTTTGAGTTGTGTTTCGTAATTTGCATCAAGAAGCATCTAAAGCTCTTCTCGATGTCTAATTATATTTGTCCATCCTATAAGTTTGGATTTTTTTGTTATCTATGTACATCCTTTTTTGTTTGGATTATTATTCTGATTGTTTCTCATTCTCTAATATATGGATGTTGTTCTTGTGAGGTAAAAACCCGTTTCGCATTTAATGGCATAGTCTCATAGGATTATTAAATATTAGCCTTATTACTTGATTTTTCTCACGCTGGTTTTCCAGACTGATCTAGGTGTTATTTTATTATAATGCTCGGGTCAGACCGAGTATTTTTTAAGTTGTCCCTCGTAGGATATGGAGCTCATGGAGTAGAGCTGGATGTTCAACTGTCCTGGTATTTTATTTTTCGCTGTATTATATATACATATCAGCAATTGTAAGGTCATAAATTTATCATTGTCTAGCTGATGGAATTTTTCTTAACTTTTATGTATCTTGTATGTTGGAGTGATAGTTTATACTGTCTTTATTATATTATATGTTATCGATTCCACAGTGAGATTCTATTTTCCCCTGTTCTTTGTTCTTTTCCATGTTATTCTTTTTATTTACCCAAATAATCTGACTTTCCAATGATTGGATGTTTAGCATTTAAATACCGTGGACATATTTGGTATTGACTTTCAATGGTCGAAAAGGTAGGTCATTTCATTCCTTTAGAAGATTGATTGATTTGGAGAACTACTTGGCTCAGACCGCTTATCACCATCTTAGGTGATGATTAGGTCTACGGTTCGATGTGTTTGGTTAGCTATCTTGAGTAGGACTAAAGAATAACCAAACCTCCCTCTAGGAGGTGCTTTATTGAGACCTTTGATGACAACACTAAAGGCCGGTTTGGTGCTTTGGATAGGTCAAAGGTTTATCCGTCCTCTCTTTGGGAGGCACTTCAGTGAGGCCTTTGATGACGACGCTGAAGGCTGGTTCGATGCTTTAATGAGGCCTTTGATCTAAAGACTTGTTCGGTGGTTTAGTGAGGCCTTTGATGATGGCACTAAAGGCTTACTCCATCCCTATTTGTCCATGCCATCTTAGCAAGGGACAAAGGCTTTAGCCCTTTAGAACCATCTAAGGTTGTGGTTTTGGATTTCCATTATTTTAGAAGAGTTTTACTCCTCAATCATGTAGATACACTTATATTGTTAAGAAACTCTTTCTTTAGTACTAATTCATTCAATATCTTTGTACAAATTCATCAAGCTTTCCTTATCCTATGAGATTGTGGATTATTCCCTCCAAGCTTCGACAGTGGTTGGTGTCATGGCCATTTGAGCAATGGTAATGAAAATATAATCCTCCAAGATTCCTTTCGTTCTTTGGTCGCTTCTTTTGCGATGAACTTGTCTTTAGTCAGGAGATGTATATATTCTCGTAAGATGTGGTAAGGGAGCAGTTCTTAGGAAGTTGTAGTCTTTTGAAAGTAGATCCTTAAGAATTCCTTTTGGCATTCTTATGTATGATAAACTCCTTAACTTCTGTAACAAGCTTTCTTTTAAAGAGCCTCGAGTTTTACCTGGTTCTTGAGAATGGTTAAAGATGTTTTCTCACTTTTTGGTGAATCGATTGAAGTCTCTTTCTATTTCTCCTTTGAAAATGGTCCCCTTGACCTTGAGTTGAATCTCCCTTTTCATTTTCAAGAAGATGTTATCTCTTTTGTTCTTCCATCCTAGGGCAAAGATTGGTGTAGGAACAATATGGTATGGATTCACACTCCACTTTTCAGGATTGTAAGGAGCTACTAGTTTCCTTTTTTCTTTGATAATTCATAGTGCCATAATCCTCAATGTTTGTTCTTCATGAAGCCAGGGATAATTAATAGTTTGGTAAGTTAGCTTAGTGACTTAAGGCTCGAAGGATCCTTTTTTGGAGATTTCAAAACGATTAATTGGCATAACTAAGCAAAACTTATTTGATGCGATTAATTGGTGCTATAAATCAAAGGTAGGTTAGCTTGGAGATGGGATATGCTTGGTAGAGGCATGTCCTTTAAGCCTTAAATATGCAAGCTAGGGTAGTTCCACTTAGGGTATTAATAGAGTCAGAGGTTTGAGCCCTCCTTCTGGCGTCAAGATGTTAAGAATTTATTCGTTAACCCCAAAAGTATGTGGAAAGTAGAGTTAATCAGAGAGAGGTTTTGTCGAAGCTAGTCGAAGTCATTGGAATAAAGTATGTATTCGTAACAACTCTTTGCATAATCACCAAAGTCAAGCAAACATCTAGTCAAAGTTAATGTGCTAGTTAATATGTGAGTCAATGTGAAAATCAATATGCACGTCAATGTATAAGTCACGATTCCAAGTCAAATTGATATGCAAGTCTCAAGTTCAAATCAAGTTAATATGTTATGAAACAGTTCAATGTTCAATCCTTTATGTGTACAAAGTTTGAGTGCTACAATCGGCAAAAATCCCCAAGTTGATTTAGGGTTATAAAGTAAAAAAAACATAAGAAGAGTGGGGAGAATGATATGCTCGACCTCCATAACTTTTAGGTTCATATTTATAGGGGCAGATAAGCGGCATGGCTACTTGGAGTCGGCATGGTTGATTCTCAGCTTTAACAACGTCGCTAGACATTGACTTCGACATTCTTAGGCGCAAAGCTAAGCTTCGGTGTTGTTTTAATAGAGATGATATTCGGTGTGACTAACTCTCATTATGATTATGGAATGGCATCAATGGAGAATGATGTCGGTAAGCAGTAGCTCTTATGAATATGGATGACTCTTGACATTGACATCGCCTTTATAGATGCTTGATGTTCTTGGAGTGTCATTAGCATGATATCGGCCAATGATGATATCAGTGTTAACTAGCTTGAATCGACATATGTACAAATCAAGCGTTAATTAAGGGCAGCGTCGATGACAACTATGGACATTGACGACGAAAGTCATCAACACCGCATTTATAAATATATAGCATTCTTTAAGCACCAATGAAAGTCGGCGCTAGTAGCACTGGTCTTTGGTGACATTAATGACGTGTGGTTCTTCCTAAAAGGAAGCGCTAATGAATTACGTTGTTAGACTGGAAGTATTATCAATGATACATGATGACATTGATTGCAAATGGTATCAACTATGAGCAATGTCGACGAGTGCAATACTAATGTTGTTTTGGGATCCTAGCCTTGTTGATGATATGTGATACCATCGTTGATGTGGGTCTGCATTGTTGGTGTAGGCTTTAAATCGCTCACACTCTTTCGAGGATAGTAGTAATAGATGGGATACAATATCGTTGAAGCATGACATCGATTGCCCATGGTATTGACTAGGTTTGGTATGACCACTTCTTTAATTACTCATGACGTTGTGTGCACTTCTTTATTGACGAAGAGCGGCACCATACCTTTTCAACACTAATCTGCCTTATATTCTCAGCATCTAATTCTAGCACCATAGGCACATCCATTATCATCTATCCTCGAGAATAATAACTATGGTGACAATTACCATTTTGTTATATTATATTACATAGGGGTATATATATATATTTGTAAATATATATACATATAATATTATTTAAATAATTTAATGTCATAAAATTAATTTATATAAATAAAAATATTCATATTTAAAATATTTTATTAATATGTTTCGGTTTTATGAAGTTATAAAAAATCAAAATTTAAAAGTTTGACCTTTTCAATACAAAATCTAAATATATACACAAATTATTAATATGCCTTCAGTGTATGATAAGATTTATCTAACCGGTTTACTTAGGCCATAGATTTTGACTTTATCTCCTTAGTTCAATACGAAATGTCTGGTTGCTCAATTCGTATAGATTAATTTTGACTTTAAAATGCCCAGTTGCTCATTTCATATAGATTTACTTTGTCTCCTTAGTTTAATCCGATAACATTTATCTACTAACCGATTTACTTAGGCCATAGATTTTGACTCTTAAGTCATATATCGATTAGGGTAATACTAACCATCTATAATGAGGGCAAAAATCATCACTTAGGTGGTGTTTCCCTTCAAGTAGTTTGACCTATACCCAACTATGGTTGGAATAAGGTCGCCATGCCAAGTACTTAACCATAATCAAAGTATAACCTAACCACTTAAGATCAATCATACCCTCAAGTCAAAAAGCCTACTTGTACATTGTTACCATGAGATTTTCTATTTTTACTTAGTTCTATTGTTATACCACCTTTTGGCAAGGCCGAGACACCAAGGACATGACTAGAAACCAAGGACAATCCGTCTCGAGGATCGGTTATATATAGGTCAACTATGGATACTGGCAAATTTGGTCCGAGTCTGGATCGAGCTGCAATTGACATGATGTGACAAGCAAAGCTATAAAAGCCAACATTCCAAATTTTGGGTCTACTGGAGTTCATATGCTCAAGTTATGGATCGATCAAAATCAAGAAAGGAGATGTCATTTCGTTTCCATCAAAAACCACCCTTCTTCGTATCCATCCAGCTTCGTATCCATCGAAGTATATCCCCTTTGTATCCATCAACAGCTATCCATATGATCGGCTCGTATCAATCAACTCCTTCACTCTGCTTCGTATCAATCATTCCAGGCATCGATACAAAATTAGCAACCGGGCATCGATATGAAGACATCTTCCAATCATCGATACGAAGAGGCACACAGTCATCGATGTGAAGCGGTGCACAAACATCGATACGAAATGAACCACACACGATCGATAAGAAGAAAGCGTGGTCAACCAAAGGAAGCGGTCTTCTAGCAAGATTGGATTTCTCCTGAACTATCGCTCCACGTCATCAATAAACATCTAATTGATACGCAGAGGGATCAATGCGAAAGTCAATCTATATGAAGGTATCGATATGCACCCTTCAGCCTACTTACGAAACCAACCTTGAATCGATCATAACTCAAGATCTACAAGTCCAAATGCCTTCAAATTTTCACAGGAGCTTGCTTACCACCTTAAGGATGTCTCTGATCGATCGCAACCCAAATGGAGCAAATCTCGATTGATACAAAGGAAATGGGGATTGAGCCCAATCGATCCCAAATGATCCATGATCGATCAGGTGGACCCACCCACATGTGAGAAGAAGTATTCCGAACTTTGGGGCAGATATTTCAGACCTACACCTATAAATAGCACCCCTACTCCTACAGAAAAAGACTTTTGACTCCACTACGTCGTTACTCTGCCGCAACTCCATTGTAACCTGAGTGTTAGAGCGTTATACTGTTGTAATCAGTTATCAATCATGAATAAATAGCAAAACATTCAAAATGGACGTAGGCTACAACGCTGAACCACTATAATTCCCTGTCTTTTTCTATCTTTGCATGTTTTTATTGGTGTGATTGTTAGATTAGCCTCTTTTTACATTTAATTTCTTCACTTTGATCTCTTCAATCACATCTGAATAGTGTTGTGCCTAATTTTGGTACAAATTGGTGCTTCCATCGAGAAAACCTTGTTTTTCTCTGATTCGTCGGATCTACTGCTGTTGTTGGATTGCTAAAATATAAGGAGGAGATCCAGATCTGTCATCCAGTAGTTCCTTCCATTCTATTCAGATTACTCCAGATCTAGAAAGAGCTACATTCAACTGGTAACTACCAGAACTGCTTCAAATGCTGTAGATCCAAAAGGAAGGGATAGGCAGAATCCCACGCAGCTAGCCACATCAGGCCAGACATCAGCTGGAGCTTCAGATCCTCAAGGTCCTATGACTAGAGAGGAGTTCCAGATCCTAATGCAAGAGCTAACTCAGAGCCATCAGCAGCTCACTCAGTAGATCCGTGCCAACAAGGAGCTCGCAAACTAGCTGAATGAAGAAAGGTGAAGGAGATCTAAGAGGGATCACGCTTCTTATTCCTCGACTGAAAGCTCGGCTTCATCCGACTTCAACCACGGATCTACACACCGTCGGCTGGATGGAAATTATGCAGAAGCCTCCGGGCATCAACGTGCTGTGAATCTCGGACAAGCCGGGGTTGGTCCTTCTACAGGGCACCAAGCTGGACCCTCCTCCCGAGGAGGGGCACTTCCCTATCACACCATTCATGACCATGCAACTGCTGCCACTATAGATCTAGAAGCTGAGATCCAGAACCAGCCAGATACAGCCCTTCGCTAAACACATCCATGCTCATGAACCTTACGTTCCTGAAGACCGGGAGCTAAGGAGGCGAGGAACGGACCATCGATAGTGCTCAGACCATCCTCGCAACATGGAACCCGACCATGCCTTGGCCCTGAACATCCAGATGCCTGACATTCCAACCATGATCCGCAAATGATCCGAGAAAGTCAAGGTCTTACTAATGACGATTGGGGAATCTTCCGAAGTCATACTCCATTTACTAATGACATTCATTATGCTGAGCCACCTTGTCGATTCAAGATGCCTATCTTGCCCGTGTATGAAGGAAGTTCAGATCCTAACCAGCATATCTTAAATTACGAATGGCTCATGAACGCCGCTCGAGCTGACGACGCGGTTAAGTGTAGAAGCTTTCCTATCTCCTTAGGGGGCATCGCCACTACGTGGTTCACTCATCTACCACCCAAATACATTTCATGTTTCGATCAGTTGGCTTCAAAGTTCGTTTAACAATTCTGTATGCATGTCACGAGACCAAAGGATGTCAACACCTTGTCCAGTGTCACTCAAACTCTGAGAGAGACTCTTAGGCGTTATCTGGAAAGGTTTCATGATGCTTGCACTGAGGTCCGAAACCCTAATGATAATTCTATTTTGATGGCATTAACTAAAGGGATCGATCTCGATTTCGAGTTTGGCAATTGGTTGGATGGGAAACCCCCCGCTTCGCTGGATCGTTTCTATGTAAGGAATTTCTCTACGTCCGTTTTTCAGAGAATTGACAACTAACGCCTGGGCGTAGGCCTGGGCCCCAATACCAATTCCTAAAAGATCTTGATCCCCGAGATAATAATGATGAAGAGGAAGTCAAAAAATCCCAGGCTTCCCCGGTAGAGTTGACGATCGATGTTCCGATCCACGATGATGACGATTCCAAAATGATAAAGGTCGGATCTCAACTTAGCCACCAAATGAGATAGGAATTGGTTGATTTTCTCTAGGCAAACCTTGATGTGTTTGCTTGGACTCATTCGGACTTGTGTGGGATCTCGTCGGACATCGCGAGCCATGCATTAAATATTAACCCGCGGCATGTCCCGGTCAAACCAAAAAGGCATGGTATGGATCCAAAGATCTCTATCGCCCTTAAGGAAGAAGTAAATAAGCTCAAGTCGAATGGGTTCATTTGTGATGCTTTATTCTCGGAGTGGGTATTTAGTCCAGTGCTTGTCAAAAAGTCAAACGGGAAATAGCGGATATGTGTAGACTACTCAGATATGAATAAAGCCTACCCTAAAGACAGTTTCCCTCTTCTCAGAATTAATCAACCGGTGGATTCAATAGTCGGACATGATCTCTTATCTTTCATGGATGTGTATTCCGGCTACAATAAAATACCGATGCATCTACTTGACCAGGAACATACTAGCTTCGTCACTGATCTGGGATGTCGTTTGGACTTAAAAATGCTGAAGCAACTTATCAGAAGCTTGTGAACTGAATGTTTTCTAACCAGATCAGAAAGACCATAGAGGTGTATGTTGATGACATGCTCGTGAAGTCGAGACTATCCATCAACCATGTCAAATATTTGGAAACGATGTTTAACATACTCCAACAGTACAGAATGAAGCTCAATCCATTAAAGTGTCATTTCGGAGTTGCATCAGGAAAGTTCCTTCGATTCATCGTCAACGCCAAAGGAATTGAAGCCAATCTTGAGAAAATCTGGGCAATTCGGAATCTTAAAACTCCCAGAACCATAAAGCAAGTGCAAAGCCTCGGTGGGAAGGTGGCAACCTTGAGCAGATTTATTTCCAGATCCACAGACAGGTGCATCCCTTTCTTTGATCTGATCAGAAAAGGAAAGCATAACTTTGAATGGACAGAGGAGTGTAAAGGCACTTTGCAAGCACTAGTTCAACATTTGGCGACATCTCCCATTTTTTCGAAGTCGGTTGATCATGAGAGATTATACATCTATCTGGCAGTTTCAGAAAATGCGATCAGTACTGCGTTGATTCGGGAAGAGAATCGGATAAAACAACCGGTTTATTATATCAGCAAGAGATTGACCGGGGCAGAAAGAAACTGCCCGAAGTTGGAAAAGGTGGCTTATTGTCTCGTCATAGCCTCGAGAAAGCTTTGTCCATATTTCCAGGCTCATCCAATCACAGTCTACACCGACCAGCCGTTGCGATAGATCCTTACACGACCTGAGACGTCTGGTAGATTTCTCAAGTGGAATATTGAGTTGAGTCAGTTTGACATCGCTTATATAGCAAGGCAAACCATTCAAGGACAATATCTGGCAAACTTCATTGCAGAATTCACCATACCGGAGGACTTGCCGGAAACCAGTGAAGCTCCCAAACACATATGGAAGCTATACACTGATGGTGCAGCAAACGACCATTGCTCAGGCGCTGGAGTGGTACTCGAAACCCCAAAAGGTTGATCCATATGCTATGCTGTGAAGTTTGACTTCCACGCAACAAACAACGAAGCCGAGTACGAAGCTTTACTCACTGGACTCAGACTTGCCAAAGACTTGGGAATTATTGCTGTGGAGATTTACCGCGATTCACAATTGGTCGTATGCCAGGCTCGAGGAGAGTATCAAGCCAGAGACCGGAGATTGGCTACTTATCTTAATCGGGTCCAAGAAGTATTGAGTCAGTTCGACTACTATGCTATCCATTGTATTCCCCGAGAGCAAAATTAGAAAGCCGAATCTTTGGAAAAACTGGCTAGCACTGGCGAAGCGCAACAAATGGGACTCGTCCCCATTGAGACACTAACCGCTCCGAGTATCGACCAATTAGAGATGGACTGGTTACACGAGGCAATGCCCGGGAAGGAGTCGTGGATGACTCCACTCAAAAACTACCTTGAGCATGGAACTTTACCCGAGCGCAAAAGTGAGAAAAGACAGGTTCTTCAAAAAGCTTCGCAATTTATTATCCAGAATAGAGTCCTGTACAGGAGGGGATATTCTGTTCCTTTACTCCGGTGTATCGCCCACGACGAGATCAAATGAGTGATGCATGATGTTCATGAGGGAGAGTGCAGTGATCACACTGAGGGGCAACCCTTGCCAAAAAGATACTCAGATATGGATATTACTGGCTGACAATGAACCGAGATGCATCAGATTATGCCAAGAAATGTGATAGATGCCAGAAACATGCCAGCATTCCAAGAGCCCCGCCTACCGAAAACACTCAAATGGTCGGTCCATGGTTGTTTTCCACATGGGGCATTGATATAATTGGGTCTTTACCTCTGGCCAAAGTGGTGCGAAGTACACCATCGTTGCAGTTGACTACTTTACTAAATGGGCGGAAGCTGAGCCCCTTGCTACCATCACGACAAAGAGAGTAATCAACTTTATTATCCGCAACATCATCTGTCGTTTTGGCCTCCTATACACAATTGTAACCGATAACGAGACTCAATTCGATAATATCGAGTTCAAAGATTTCCGTCAATGCTACCGCATCCAAAAGAAGTTCTCAGCAATACCTCACCTTCAAGTGAATGGGTAAGTCGAAGCAGTCAACAAAGTTATCAAGTCCATTCTGAAGAGACGACTGGAGAAGGCTGGGGGCAACTGGGTCGATGAACTTCCCATGGCCCTATGGGGATATCGAACTACCCACAAGTCTGCGACCGGCCATACTCCGTTTGCACTTTCCTACGGCTCTAAAGCTGTTATTCCAGTTGAACTAGAAGTACCTTCTCACCATGTGACCAATTATGATCCAAAGACGAATGCCATACTACTTGCAGAATCTCTAGATTTGTTGGATGAGAAGCGTAAAGAGGCTGACTTGATGGCAGCCACACACCGCAGTCGAGTTGCCCGATTATACAACGCTAAGGTCCGAACCAGAACCTTCGAAGTTGGCGATCTCGTACTCAAATGAATTTATCCGATTCCTTCGCACATGAAACTGACAATGGGAAGGACCGTATGTTGTTGAGCGGAGACTTGGAGATGGCAAATTCAAACTATCAACTATTGACGACCTCACTTTACCCAGAGCATGGAATAGCGAGAGTCTCCGTCGCTATTACACATAACTGGTTTTTATTCATTTTAGTCCGCTTTTCCTTTGAAATTTGTTTATGCATTTTCTGAATTTGAACTTATAATAAGGCAACTGACTTTGCCGTACTTTCTTATTTCAGCAATGCAATGCAGACTCATCAAGCCAGACAAACAATTTATGAAATGCATCGTGCAACCGTCACAATGTGCGAAGAGCTAAGTTCCATCTCAAGGTGGGACTTAATCAAATAGGGAGTGACTGTGTTCCGATCGGTCACTCGCTAAGTGAAACCCCGAGCTCGGGGGCAAAAAAGCTAAAGAAAATAGGGATTGAAACACGAAAATCCTCTAACAAACTCCAGCTCCCGGAGTGCGAGCTAGAGTACAAACTCCAAATCCAAACTCGAAGAGGATGGATCCACCCATCCACGACTTTGCTTGCCAAATCAAGGTGGATGTGATCCGACCGTCCGCAACCTTGATCAACTCATTGTTCCCAGTGCAAACGGGATCCTAATACCTAAACAGATGTGACTGACCATCTGTCGACAAACTTCAGATTCCCAGAGTGCGAACTGGAGTACAAATGCAAATGGGTGTGACTAACCACCCATCAATTAACTCTGCTCCCGAGAGCGCGGACTGGAGTATAAACACCAAATGGGTGTGACTGACCACCCATCAACTATCTCTGGTCCCGAGAGTGCGGACCGGAGCATGAGCATTAAACGGTTGTGAGTGACCACCCGTAAAACAAATTATGTCCCGAGGGCGTGGACATAATCCTAGACGTTAAATGGGTGTGAATGACCACCCATCGACTAACTCTAGTCCCGAGAGCGCAGACTGGAGTATAAATACTAAATGGATGTGACTGACAGTCCGTAAATTAACTTATGTCCCCATAGTGCAGACATAATTCCAAGCATTATGCAGCGTGACTGACCGCCGGCAAACAAGTTCAATCTCCAGAATATGGATATCGATTACAGCAAATGAGCGAGTGTGATCTAACCACTCAAACTAATCTCCCTTTAACTTTGTTCCGACTAAGTTTAATTGAAATCAGTGAAGGCGGAAAACGATTGCTGAATGGCTACTTCAATTCTCCCTAGGACTGGGGGCATAACTCAAGTACTAGCCGATGACCGAGACAGCGCAACGTTGAGACTCGACTCGACATCTGGTTATGATCTTAAGCCATGACTTCGGGACTTAACGACCGGACTCAAGTTTGACTCAGCAACGAAAGCCTCACAAGTACATTGAATGGAAACGCGAGTGCTAAAATACTTAAATAAGTAAATGCAGAGTTATGCTGGAAAAAACAAAATGAAGTTTTATTTCCACTATTCTTTGGAAAAGATAAGTACAAAAACTTATTCAAAAAAATTCCTATAAGCAGGAGCCGAACCCGCATCTATACACAGCCTACAAAAGCAAAAGAGAATCCTATTCCAGCTATTCACTAAAAGAAAAAGCAAAATTGCAAGTCTACGCCTTTGATTTTTTATTCTTCTTGCTCTTCTTTGGCGTAGACCCGCTTGCACTGCTGCTCGGATGTCTCTTCGAGCTTTACCTCCCCGTCCCGCACCAGCTAGGTTTGTTTAGGGCCGGGGGAATTATAGATGTCTCCTCCTCGGAACTTAGAGGGATTGGAATACCCCCGTGTGTGGAGCTGGAGGAACGGTGGCACCCTCAACCCTGGAAGAATGAGGTGCGCTGGTATCAATGATGGTGCTACCCGGAGAAACGATAAGCATAGGGACCGGGTCAGGACCCGCCATGCCACCACCAATACTGCTAGCTTGCTTGGCTTGCTCTATCTCGGCTTTAATTTCTGCTATTGTCTCCTCAGCCCGATCTGCGAAAATCCCCACCTGCATGCTACTAGTCGAGCCCGAGGAACTTGTAATCATCACATCTTCATCAATGACGAATGGCATTTCGGTGATCGGGTCGCTTTGATGGCCGAGAAGTGCTTCCTTCATGTTTTCATCAAAAAAGAAACTGCTTTCGTGCATCTCCCTAGCCGATGCGGAGACCGTTGAAGCTTACTTCATTAGTGCCTCCTACTCGTGATGCATTCCTTGAGTTGCAGGAGGATCAAGTGATGTAGAATCTAAGCTGAATGAAGATAAGAGAAAATATTAGTAATGTCTTCTGACAGTGTTCCTACATTTGGATGAATGGAAGGAGTGTTCAGAATACCTTCCTCAGGTTGACTCGCATGCTGGATCGATGTCCCTTTAGAGCCATGTTCATGTACCAGAGATTAGTGCAGCTGGTCAGGGTCGTATCCCGGAATGGCTAGAGGATCAATAGAAGAAGTGGATTTGGAGTAAGAGATTAGGGGCGCTTCAGAACCCACTTCATGGTGCTTGACTCTGGATCCTTCTCCAACATCTGGATACTTAGTAGTAAGTTTTTCCTTTTCGAGAGCGACGATAGCGTCGTAGAGGACTCTCGGCTCATATTCGACAAGTATTTGATTTTCCACTTCGAATTTGTCGATGGATGTAGTGTTGTGAGTCACCATCTTGTCCTCCACCAAATGGCTCCAAGCCTTGTACAATTGAAAAGGATAATCTTTATTGAGCCAGGTTAGATTGTGGTTTCTTAAAATGTTGACGTTGTATGTGACTAAGAGATCTTTAAATTCATTCTCCATCCTGGCCTCCACCGCTTTAATTTCATTCTCAATTCTGGCATCGGCTTTCTGAGCCTTTAAGTTTGCCGCATCCCTTTCATCCTTGAGTATCACTGCCCGTTCGCATGCCTCCTAGGCAGATTTGTTGGCCTCATCCTTCTCCTTGATGGCCTTTGCAAAACTTCGCCTTTAGCTCATTAAGCTCTTTCAACACAGTGTCTCTCTCTGCCATAACAGTAGTATTCTGGTGGCCCATCTCTTCCACCAAGGCCATGTGTGTTTGTCGCATTCTTTCCATGGTCTGTTTTGCTTCATCGGCTCTTTTATCGGCCTCCATCTCTGATTTTCTTGAAGATTTGGCTTTTTTATTGAGCACTTATATTATCAGATTTTTCTGAGCGAGATCGGTCACCATTTTCTCAATTATCTTGGCCCGCTTGAAGGCTACCGCCAAAGCCTTTTCTGCAGTTTTCACCCACTCCAGGTACTGGCTGTAAACATCATGCACGTAATCATGTACCGGCCTTTCCGCATCATTGGGAATTCATTTCAAGTTCGAAGGGAAATGGAAGCCATCAAAGCAGATGTTTGGAAAGTCTTTCTTTAACTTAGCAATCTGAATGGGTCCCTCTCTAGTGTGTTCTATAGCGGCCAGTTCTGTAACGATGGGAGCTTCTGCCTTAGTCCTATGGCATTTTTTTTCCATATTTTGAAGTTTAAGGAGGCGCTATTTGGTGGGCAGTCTTAGAGGGTTATCTGCTGAAGCCGGAGGGTTTCGATGAACCTTTTGGTGGAGGCAATCGCGATCAGGAGCAACGCTTATATTAATATGGCCTCTCCCTTTCATAATGCTCACGCTCCTGGCTGGGGTAATGGCCACGGTCGAATCTCTTTTAGATTCGCGCCTATAAGATTCGAAGTGAGAGCTGGATGCGTGGCATTTAGAATGAATACGGTTAAGCATCGATCCCTGCCTCGACATTGTATCTATAAAATGAAAAGAGAAGCAGAATTAGTTATCTCGTGAAACTAGAAAATATGTGATTAGAAGTTATGTGATGCCGTGGAATGTGTGTATACATGTGCAAACCCCTCAACCAACCGATTGTGTGGCCTTACTCGTAGGAGTTGGCTCATCTACATCTAAAGCACTCAAGCCTACATCGGTTTGCGATGGTGAGTGAAGTCCCTCTAATCCAAAATCTTGGAATGAAGTCAAGTTATTGGTAATAGGGTTGTCTGCCAATCCTTTCAAAGAACTCTCCATTTGTGGAGGAGAAGTCTTCCGACTTATAACAGTTGCAGCAGGTAATGACAATACGACAGTTTTTCATATATTGGATTTGTGGGCGAGAGCCTTGCCTTTTCTTTTCGATAAATAAAAACTACGCAAAGGCGCAACTGCGGGCTCATCCCCAGCTGGCAAACTCTCTTCATCTCCCTGTTCAATAATCACGACTCCGGGAGCTCTTCTTCCTCCTTGCCCCATCGAAACCATTCTGGGAACTCCTACAAGCCCAATGCTTTGATCTCTATCTATTAGCCCCACGGCAATCAAGTTTTCATCAATGAGAACTTCATCGATTTCTCTAAGCTCGACTGTCACCGATTGGAGAATTCTTATTATCTCTTTAAATTAAGCTCCTTCCGGTCGTGGAATCGAAGCTGTAATAGAAACACAGTGTTAGACTCAGCATCGATTAATCCAGTTAATCGATAAAAAGGTAGGATCACTTACGTCTAACAAATCGTCGTCTGGCAAATCCCGGTGGACACTGAACGAAATTCCATTCGGTTTTGAAGTAGCTTAATTTACTCCAGGCTCCTACCACTACTTGGCAGTTTTTGATTGCTTCCGGAAAGGTAAATGAAGGGTTGTCCCCATGACTTTTCACGTTGAATAGAAATCTGATTTCCTAGACTATCGGATGTCGGAGAAGGTGCTCCATAAAGATAATGTATAGGACGTTGAGTAGAGCATACCCATTCAGATGCAATTGAGACGGAGCAATCCTCAAGAATAATAACACTTCCCAAATAAATTGATTGAAAGGGGGCAGCATTCCGGCTATGCACATGAACCTATTGCAGGTAGTGTATCCTTCTGGAGGATTGTGGGCTCTGTCTTCTGGCCCCGGCTATAAACATCATTTAGTGATAACCCATTCCTAAGGCAGATCCTGCCTGACATGTCTTCAGAAATTTTGGAACGAACGGAATCCTCCGGATTTAAGACTCAAACTACACCCGGCGGTTCATTCGGGGCAGGACTAACTTCACCTGTCGCAATGACTGGCATTTCGATTTCAGGGAGCGGAGGACTCTGAATATCCAGTGGATCGGAGCTTTCAAGATCCATAACTATTGAACTCATTAAAAATCATCATTAGATGGCAATAAACATGTGTTCCCCCCGGTGTGAAGTGAGTGGTCGCGTTGTGCAGTGCAGTACTACATAATACTTAAGATTTCTACAAGTTTGGAAGATGTTAAAACAACAAGACTTCGAGATTCAATCGGAGTGACCGTCATCGCTGACCGTCACAACCGTGCCAACCTGACTTCGGAGAATGATCCATGTTAGAGTTCGTTAAGTTTGTCAAATTATAGTTCCATCGACGAGCTTTGAAGGGTAGTCAAATATGCAGTTCAATGGTCAAGTCTAATTATGCAGGGCTAAAGCTTGTCGAAGTCGAATGTTCGAATGTGTAAGAATTTTGTATCCATCAAAGTCAAAACTTGGATCGTTTTCCAAAAGCCATCATTGTATCGATCCCAAAGTTTGAATTTCATATCGATCCAGGGCTGTGACTTTGTATCGATCGTTTCAGATCAATGCATTTCGTATCGATCACCATCAAGGACTTCATACCGATTACCAGCCAGGACTTCGTATCGATCACTAGCTGAGACTTCCTATCGATCGCTCCAGATCGATACGAACTCCCACCATTCTAGATCGATATGAAGCTGCTTCTTCCAACCGTCATCTCCACATCGATGCGAACTCCCATTACTTCAGACTGATATGAAACCACTTCCTCCATCCACAATCGATACGAGTAACTCCATCATCCCAATCAACAGTTCTCCTTCTTCTCTAGGCTACCACAACGCCATTGCTACTTCCTCGACCCCACTCCAACCAACTTCCGACATCAATGACGCTGGAATTGGCAACGACCGTGGAACGGCGTTAAGACTCGAGTCTCATCGTATTAAGGTCGATTTAACTAGTCAATTACCTAGTTTAAAGAATTGGTTGGAAGAATTAATGGGTTATTTTGATTTGGGGATGAAGACAGTTCTTTTTTCCCATGTTCTGATCGATACGAAGTGGAAGTATGAAAACAAAGAGCAAGTGATATTTTTTCTAAGTACAAAAGGTATATATATGTGGGTTCGTATCCAAAGGAAAAAATGTTTCGTATCCCAGTAGCCAAAACCGATTGAAGCGGTCACAAATTCCATTGATACGAAGAGGCTCGTTCGTATCCAAAGGAAAATACGTTTCGTATCCTGGTAGCCAAAACCGATTGAAGCGGTCACAAATTCCATTGATACGAAGAGGCTCATTCGTATCCATCAACCCAGAACGGTCCAAAAATTAGTATTTCGTATCCATCAATGACCGACCATCGTCTTCGTATTCATCGGTACGAATCCCATCGATACGAAAGATACAATAAAGTCTTATTTGAATCACTGAATTTCGTCGATACGAAACACCTATTTCGTACCATATGCTCGAAAACCCAAGCTTCATATCCATCGATACGAAGCACCTCCGAGAACTATCAATTTTATATCATGAGCCATCGATACGCAGCATGCATTCCGACTTCTCAGATCGATCCAGGATAGGAATGATACGAAGGGATGACTTTAAACAACCATCAAACATTGTTATAACTCGAATTTCACATCCATCCAAGTGAGGGCCGATACGAAACTCAATTCAAACAAAACTAAAGGACATGATAACGACCCGTGAACGTGCAAACGTAAACAGGAGTCAAGTTGACGTACGTGCATGTATGTCGAACTAACATTAGATTTCTAAAGTAAACAGGAATTGGATGCTTACCTAGAGACAATCAAAACAGTGAACAACAAATCGCTGGCACTCAACACTCAGTTACAACAGACTCTGGATGATCATTGGCAGTCTACAACTCAACATTTATATTACTGGAAATCAATCAAGGGTTGCATCTCTTGATGAAAATATCACAACTATTCAATGAATCAGATAGAACTGTTTCAGAACGAAGATTGCAGCTTTTCAAAGCACGACATGTTCACACATGACGTACTTTGGGGGGCAAATGTTAAACAGCCTTTTGGCAAGGCCAAGGCACTAAGGACTTGACTAGAAACCAAGGACAATCCATCTCGAGGATCAGTTATACACAAGTCAACTATGGATACTGGAAAATTTGATCTGAGTCTAGATCGAGCTACAATTGACATGATGTGACAAGCAAAGCTATGAAAGCCAACATTCCAAATTTCAGGTCAATCAGAGTTCATATGCTCAAGTTATTGATCAATCAAAATCAAGAAAGGAGATGCCATTTCGTATCCATCAAAAGCCACCCCTCTTCGTATCCTTCCAGCTTAGTGTCCATCGAAGTCTATCCCCTTCGTATCCACCAACAGTTATCCATATGATCGGTTCGTATCGATCAACTCCTTTGCTCTCTTCGTATCGATCATTCTAGGCATCGATACGAAATGAGCAACCGGGCATCGATACGAAGACGTCTTCCAATAATCGATACGAAGAGGCACACAATCATCGATACAAAGCCAACAGCAAGCATCGATACGAAGCGGTGTACAAACATCAATACGAAAGGAACCACACACGATCGATACGAAGAAAGCATGGTCAACCAAAGGAAGAGGTCTCTAGCATGAAACTTGGATCTCTCCTGAACTATCGCTCCACATCATCAATAAACATCTGATCGATACACAGAGGGATCGATACGAAGGTCGATCGATACAAAGGTATCGATACGCACCTTTCAGCCTAATTACAAAACCAACCTTGAATCGATCATAACTCAAGATCTATAAGTCCAAATGCCTTCAAATTTTCATAGGAGCTTGCTTACCACCTCAAGGATGTCTCTGATTGATCGTAGCCCAAATGGAGCAAATCTCGATCGATACGAAGGAGATGGGTATCGATCCCAAATGACCCCTGATCGATCTGGTGGGCCCACCCATGTGTGAGAAGAAGTATTTCGAACTTTGGGGCAGATATTTCAGACCTACACCTATAAATAGCACCCCTACACCTATAGAAAAAGGGACTTTTGACTCCACTATGACGTTACTCTGCCGCAACTCCATTGTAACCCGAGTGTTAGAGTGTTGTACTGTTGTAATCAGTTATCAATCATCAATAAACAGCAAAACATTCAAAGTGGACTTAGGCTACAACGCCGAACCACTATAATTCCCTATCTTTTTCTATCTCTGCATGCTTTTATTGGTGTAATTGTTAGATTAGCCTCTTTTTACATTTAATTTCTTCACTTTAACCTCTTCAATCACATCTGAAGAGTATTGTGCCCAATTTTGGTACAAACATATATTAATCAATAAAAGATTCTAATTGAGTCATTCTGTGATTGTTACAAATAACTAAATGTACGTAACCCTTTAGTGCCCCCCAATAGTTATAAGTAAATCACCTTCCATTGTATGGAGACCGTGAAGTACACCAATATTAATGTATTTATTGATATCCTTTTTCATGATACATCTTGACTAGGAACACTTAAGGAGTTAGTGCTTTGTATATATCGATTCAATACTTATGGTTATAAACACATTTGCAACTGTAATCAATAAAACAATTCTTCTAAAGATTTTCTTTTATATCACTACATAATAACATATATAATAGAAAAAACCATATGCATACATCATTTCTAACAAGATTCTCTATAATAGTTAAATTATATAACCAAATTACATAATTTCTCCTAGGACACATCCTTAACTCTCTCAACATCTCGAGGAAAAGTCTTCACATTCAAATCACATTGTTTTGATCTGTTGGGGATCTAGCTTAACACGGTGAAATAGGGCATTTCGACTAGATTGTTGAGGTCGAGTTTGACCTAATGGTTATTTCATCTACCTTTATAGTGGTTGTCTTCATAAACTTTATCTTTATTTCAAATAAACGCATTATTAATTTGACTAGTCGCAATGGTACCATTCTAAACTTCTCATTAACTTAAATACTTGGGTTATTTAAAATGCCTTGGTTAATTTGAATGCTTGGAGCTTAAACAATAGTTTGGTCAGTTTCTATATTTCTCTATTTTCCAAAATTTGTTCATATTATATTTTCTTCGCTAGTTCAATAGGTTTGGTAGGATCTTCTATAGTTGTTCCATCATTCAATCGACTAAGTAACTATTTGCCCCAATTAATTCAGCAGTTTCAAAGTTATTTCATTCTAAAACTTTTTCCAAATTAAGTCAAAGAAAAGGGAAAGCATTTTATTTGTAATATATTTTCTGAAATGAAATCAAAGAAAAGGAAAAGTATTTTTTTCCAAATAAAATTAAAAGAAAGATTTTTTCTTTTAAATATTTTTAAATTAAAAAGCATAGGATTCGATTATTTTCAGTGAAAGCACTAATCTATTTGCATAAAATTGGGTTCAAACATTGCATAGATATATGTCTTAAATCTACTTATGCCAAAAAAGATCTCACAAAAAAATAGAAAGGAAGAAGATCCAAACATAGAAAAGGAGGGGAAATGTAGAAATTAAAAAAAGAAATTTCATTGTGGTTCGATTGTTAACAAAGCCTACATCCACTTTAACCTCTTATTATGTACTTCAATATAATCTTCTTCATCTTGTCCATTTTTTTATACATATAAAATTATTCTTAAAGGAAAGGTTTCTACAGTGAGTAGAAAAATATATCATAAAACTCTTGTTGGCTTCAATGGATGCTTCAAGTTGTAGAGAGAAGAGTTGATCCATTTTATTCAAAGTCTAGTACTTATATACATCTGAAGCATGATGTAGAGTTGAAAATATCAATTTATATCCATACTTAGGAGTGAGCGTCAAATATGAGCATCAGAGCATGAAAGGTTCAAATTTGCGTAAGGGTGTAGGGCTCGATTTGGAGCGGTTCGAGAGGTTTGGGTCGAATTTGAGTGAAAATAGAAAGGTTAAATTATGCTTTTGGTCAAGCTTTGAGTGGACCTGGTTTATACTCAAGCATTTCCACAAGATACACTCGAGTTGTTGCTCAAGGTTTGGTTTTGTTTAGGCACATCGAGTTAAGTATTAGAGTTTCTTGAGGGAGTTTTTCGAGAGTTTCTCCACATTATAATTGCTTCAAGTGGTATTTTTTGCATTTTTGGACTTATATAAAAATAGTAAACTTCTATGAGGTTTTTTGAATGCTATGAAGCATTTTTGAGTAGTTCTGCTTTATGGGGCTTGAGTTTGACTTGAGCGGAAAATCTTCAAAGTTTACCCTAGATTGGCTCTAGTATTGAGAAGCTGACCTGAAACTAGCTTTGGATCTTAGCCCAAGTCTCGTAATGCTTGATTTCCATTGCTTCAATCATTTTCTAGCATCCTCTTCAATTGGAACTTGAGAGTAGCGCCTTTATATATCATGTAGGTCTTTAAAATGGCTTTTGGAAAAATTTCACTTGGTTTTTCTTCAATGCAAAAGTCGAGTGTAACAAAAAGGTAGTAGGGACTATTCTCTATTTTTCAAAAAATTTAGTATTGCATATTATTGCTAATGAAACATTAATATATGTAATATAAAAGAATTTGAGAGATCCCTATGCAAAGAATTTAGCAACAAACAAGATTTTATGATAAATTGGTGAATCTAAAGCTTAAGGAAGTATGTCAATTAGTGAACATGTATGATTTTCAAACTATTATGAATCAATTGACATCGATCACACCAGTTTTGGTGTTGGTGAGTTGATTGCCAAAAAGTTTAGAAATGCTTGTGGTTTCATTGAACAATCCAAATATGGATGAACTTATTTCAGTGAATTCGGTGATCAACAATCTACTTGATGAAGAGACGAGGAAGATGAATCTCAAGAATTAAAAGGAATATACCAACTTGATAGCGAGCTTAATATTTTAAAAGGAGACAACGTATTAAAATAATGGCATAATAAAGCATTGGACAAAAAGGATTTTATATGCTACTATTGTTGAAAGGCTACTATGTGCAAAGGTTTTGCATCAAGATTAAAGGAGAATAGAGGTATTGATGGTATTAGGTGAAGGAAAAAAATTGGGATGATAATAGTGGAGAGGCAAACGTTGGTATCGAGTTGATGGATTTGTATTTTGTATCAATAATGATAAAAGTAAAGAATGGGTGCTTGGTTTTAATGTTTGTTTTCATATATTCAAGCACAAGGAAGCCTTCATAATTATAGTGAGCAAAAAGATAAGTTGGAATCATGTAATGATTGGAAGATGGACGTAAATGCTGTTGTCTAGATCAAATTGAAGATGTTTGAGGAAAATATTAAACTTCTGGCAAGAGATACGCATGTTCCATAAATTAAGAAGTATCTCATTTAGGCAGTTGAAAAAATGAGTTATATTTCTCGACTCGAAGTGTACTCAATAGAGAATGAAGGAGAAATAAGGAATCTGTATGTGCAAAACGTAGGATTAATATTTTTTATAAGGTGGTAAGAAAGATGGTGGAGAATATATAAATTTTCAAAATTCGGTTAGAGAAATAAATCCACTTAAATCAAGGTGGTCAACCAAAATAGAGAGCCATGAAGCCATGCGAAGGCCTTTGTGGTATTATAAACAATTCTAAATAGATGTTGGATACATGTTTGATCGATGAATATGCATATCTAAGTAGTTTGCATGATGGTGGGGATATTTTTAAACTAATGCTATTAGCAATATTACATCGAGGTGGAGTATCAAAATTTACGCAACATAGTATTTTACTCATTTCAAGAAAGATGTCATTTGAGATGCAATGGAAAAATACAATTTGTAAATAGGGTTATAACGTGGAAGATATGTTCAGAATTGAATTAGGAAAAATAAGTTAATTAATTAATTAATTAAAGAAACTGTTCAAATAGGTTGGTGATATGAATCAAATTTATGCAGTATTTTGGATTGTTTGTGAATCTCATTTGATTTGTATGACTCATTTAGGATATTTTGTTTACGAGAAGTCTATCAAAGAACATAACATCTTTGATACCTTTTTTAAAGAAAATAAATAATTATACGGTCAGATATATTTATTTATTTGATTGACTTAATGAAGATATATTTACAAATATATCTCTAGATTATTTCAAGCATGGAATCTAACTTTAGTATTGACATTGTAGTAAATGAACTACAACTAGGAATGGATGAAGCTGCTGAATAGATGGATCTACATGCAACCAAGAAGAAAAATGCTATTTGTGAGCTTCGTTTTCTCAGTTCTTGTTTTCATGATATTTTAAAATGGTTTATGTCATATTAATTTTTTTTAGATCTTGTTAAACTAGTTTATCATAGTTTGTATTAGTTTTTGTGTAAATGATTTCCGAATGAATATCTTGTAATTTGTTGTAAAGGAACAAGTAGTATGTACATAATACCACTACATACATCAAAAGATTTGATATCATTGCTTCTTTTCATCTTACAACCGTCCTGCATCATCTGCATTTAATCAGACACTTTGGAATCTAGGTAGCTAGGGTAGGTTTTTTCCACTTTAGTATTGATTGTAAATTTTCAAGTTTTATTTTTATCTTTCTTTTAACAGATTTGGGTTACCTAGTACTTTTATTTACAAGGAGGCAAGCATATAAGTTTTTATTTAATAATGCACAAACACCCTAATCAGTTTTGTGGAGAATTTATTTAATTCATGATATGCTTATGATTAATTATATTCGACGTCGAGTTAATAATATTTCTCCCATCCTTTGAATTTTTGGTTAGTCAAATTTAGAGTTGAATTTGATAGTCAATAATAGTTGTGTATGGATGTTGAAGCCATGAATGTAAATTCAATGCATTCTTTTATTCGATGCTTCTTCCTTTAATTTTCCCCCCACTTATTCCTTTGACCTATTTACAAAGGAATTGCTTGGAAATGCATACAAGAAGAAATAGTTGAACTAGCTTATAAACTACAAATTTCTATCGTTTTGATAATTTCTTTAAAAAGTACATTATAATGTGAGTGTTTTGTGTACTTGCTATTTTGTAAACATGCTGATTTACTTTTTCCCTACTTATAGTTTTATAGAATGGTATAATATAAAAATAGTTTATAGGCACAAATTTAATGAATAAATCTACCTTTTAAATTTTTAGCATCATGTTATTTATCAATTAGAATTAAGCAGAATTTATTTCATTATTAATTCCTCACATTGCTGGGAAAACAAATTCTATGTCAATACATATTTCTCTATGGGGTTCTTTTTGAGAGCAGGTACTAAGGTATTGATACTAGTACAAGTCTATAATTGAAAAAAAGTGTGAGTTATCAAAGAATAAATATCTTTCAAATGGAATGTCATCAAAATATGGCATAGGTAGAAGGATTCAAATTAACTTCTTATGTAAGAATATGTCATGACTGTTAATATGTTCCACATCAAATGATTTAGGGACCATGGGAAGCACGATTCCAAATTCCTTCCGCATTGGACTTGGATTTATAATTAGAGACCAATAAGCATTAACTAAAGATCTCTGCTTTAGTAATGTTTATTGATGTGCAAATCTTATTTTTCTACCTGACCATGTCAATCTTCTCTATCTATCTCTTTTTTAACTCTCTTTTTAAGATAGTGGTTGTAATATTTGGTATTACATCTACATACAAAATTTAGTAGATTTCGTTATCGTTTGGTACCAATCAACTATGGTAGAAAGGTTAAGGTTATATTTCTAATTCATCGTTCTTATTACTAACTATTAATTAGTCAATAATTAAACCTTAGTTAGCATGCTAAACTATTGTAAAGTGGAGGGAATGATGATAGTAAATATGCACCATACTTTATATATAGTATATATTGTTTACTTATAGTGTACAAGTGTTAAAAGTTTCATTTAAGCTAAGAAAAAATTAAAATTATATAATACATTCATGAAATAGCATTTAAAAAATAAATTAAACTACACAGGCATATATACACATACATACATATGTATGTATATGTGTGTGTGTGTCTATATCTATATATAAGAGGAACTGATAATACATCATATTGTCTATTAAATAAACTAGTTTACTCTATATTGATATGTGATCTTCATACAACATATATTATAAAAGTTGTTCAAAATTCTTCACTTTTTAGTTAGGTATTAAACTCATGCTTGATCTTTTTTTGGATACTTGTAGCACCCTTAATTTTGATTAACATTATTTAGAATATTTAATTAGATAAATAAAATAAAATAATGCAGAATGATAAGGAGATTGAGATTTGGTAAATGTAAGGGGTCGAACCTTAAGTAATGAACTATTGATATATTTAGAACCTTAATAAGAAGAAGGATATATGAGGAGGGCAAAATGGGAAAGGAGCACATTCCCTTAACATATACTCTCATTCTCATTTCCTCATTCATTTCATTCAATACAAATGAATTAAAAGAGATGGATATGTTGGTCATTAACAAAGTATTCAAGAGAAGGTAAGCTAGGAAGAAAGATTAAAGCTTAGGAGAATCAAATCAAAATACAAATCTCAACCTTCTTTAACCATTCAGTGTGAATAATAGTTATGCATCTCATGTTTTAATTGCTATTTTCAATTTTAAGTATAAATTCGAATGTTTTGATGTTATTATGTTTTAAAGGATTAAATGATTATATGCTTATTGATGAATATTTGGATTAATTTATGAAATTAGTTAATAGGTTTAAATAAGAAAACCTATCATATGATACCCAGATGACTTGAAATTTTGTTATGATGTTGAAAACATTATTTTAAAAGTGATTTTTTAATCTCATAATTTTCCAAGCAAGTATGAATTTATTATGAATTTTCTAAGAGGAGAAAATGGTTTATTTTGGGTTTCAATTATCAAAAACAATTAATTAAAGTCCTTAGCCTCGATTTTTTTAAAAATAATATAATAAATCAGACCTATCATGATTTTTGGAGATTTTTCCCAAGTGTTTAAGATTTATTATGAATTATTTGAGCTAGAAAGGCTTAATTATTGTATTAAAATAATGGTATAAAAGTTTGTTTATTTGGAAATATAAATTCTGGCCTATGGCAAATTTTAGTAAATTATTTGATAAAGGAAGTTACTATCCAATGAGAAATTGACAAACATTTGGAGTTGGTGAAAAGTAATTGCTTTTAATAGAAATTAAACAGTTTTCATATTAATTACGGCTTTGCCATGCTGAGAGTCATGATGCTGCACTTCATCAAGCCGCAGTTGTGGTCTTCGAAGTCAATCATAGGCGATACATATGATATGAACTCCAATTGATATGGAATGAATCGGCATGGCTGAGGTGGGAAGCATGGCATCGAAGTCGACATCATGACTTCGATGTCGTCATTGCCATGGCTTAAGTGCCACATTTTATATATAAGGGGCATGGTGCCGCATGTCTTCAACGTCATCGACCCTATTGTTTTGAAAGTAACTCATAGTGGTGCTAATGATGCCCTATATTTTGATAATGGCTTTGAAAGGTAAGGAAGTCGCATCTTACAACTTCGGCTATATGATGTCGTGTTTTATCACTTCGACTTTAATGGTTGTCGCTTTTAATCTTCATAATCTATTTTTGAAGAAGACTGTAATGGCACTTATTTTCACTTTAGCCTTGATCATGCCGAATGTAATCAATGTTGGTATTAATAAATACATAAAACTATGTTGATGCAAATCAAGTTTTGTATTATATAACATTGACACTCTATGAATTGCGACATGTATGATTTCGGCCCCATGGCCTGATATTTTATAAGTTAAAGTTTGAAAATGATTTTTGGTAATAAAGAACTGCGATGACCCTTAGGGGCGAAAGGGACGTCGAGTTTTATCAACTTAATAGTTTTATTAAGTTCTGACTATGTTGCCTATAGCTTTGAGAGGCGATGACCTCAAATGGTTTTGAACTTCATCAATATTATTTTACGAAAGCATATATCATGGTATAAATGTTTTGGCTAAAGTAAAGGGTATAGTTTTCCTTGTTTAAAAGTATGATTTCAAGGGTTTAATCATTTATAAAGGAATTTTTTTCAAGGAAATAGATATGGGTATTTAGCCCAGAATTTTACTAAAGAATTATTTCCCTTATCACTTCTGGATAAATTGTGATAGGATAAATTTGACTGAAATATCAGAAAACCAGATGGGACTAGTGTAGGGTAGCACCCTATACTTCAGCTGTTAGCCCCTAACTGATATAAGTCCAAGATTCTAGTGTGTAAGGCTTTGTCAAAGGTAAGACTAAAAGTATGGTTACACATAGAAGGAATACATAAAGATAAGACAGGTTATAGATTGGCCTACAAACCTTTAGGTTCACAGTAAGCCTAGCAAAACTATGGGTTTGACAAATAATCAGGTAAACACTAGGATAAGTGTACTTGAATAGACCATCCAGTTTTCTTCTAATAGTAAGTTAGGAAATTTGGTATATTTGGTAGGCTCGATTCAGGTATGTAGGTTGGTAGTTACCCTGTGAAAACTAAACGTTGAGATGGTTAGTCCACAGATTTGACAGACAGTCATGATTACCCATGTAGCATGCATGCACATTATTGTTTATATTGCTTATTTTAACCATTATAGTTGAAGGAGTTATTAAGAAAAAGATATATTTAAAAAGGGATATTAGTGAGGGGAAAACCCGTTTCGCTCAATGGCTTGGTCTCACTAAATATCTATAAACCAAGATGAAATATTATTATTCACACCTGTTTTTATCTGACTCGAAGTTTATGTTTTCCCCTTAAACTCTCGGGTTCTCAAAATTTGATTGGAGTAGGTTAAGAGTAAGGGTTTTACAAGTTAAGTAGATTTTGATGAATAAAGCTTCCAAAGACGTGAAGGTGGCAAAGCTAGCTATATAGGTGTCTATCTATTATTATTGGCTGCTGTGTTTTGTCAGTTGTTGTATATGTGTTGACAGTAGATGTATCTATCTATTTAGTAACTCTAATCAACCGAAGGGCATCTTCATATGTCACTCTTCGAGTATTTTGTAATAATTATATTTTATCTAAACCTAGGCAACGTTTGGGATTATGTAGAGAATATGGAATATTACTTTGAAATGAAATGTGAAAGTTTGCTTTGAAATATGTTTAAAATTATTTCATATTCTTGTGCTTCTGATGTTATGACATAATAACATGACCGCGTTTTGTCACCAGAAATTAATACTATAGATGACTGCAGCATATGTAACGCTTAGTTTTGGGACTCAAAATTGAGGATTTACAACTTGGTATCAAAGCATAGGTTTATGTAAAACTAAAAGAATTTTTTAACTTAAAAGTAGTTTTGAAAACATAATCCAAATGAATCAGAGAATAAGATTTGGGTATGGGATAATGCTATAGTAATGTACTTGTATTTGCTATATATAAGTATATGATTTATCTCTATTCTTCCTCTCTCTTAGACAGTTCTTCCGTGTCTTACTAAGGTTCAAATGCAGATTTGAGGAAAGTAAGATATGGAGGCAAGAAACGGAAGAGTGAATCGAGGTGTAGGAAGCACCACTACCAATGGAAATGTCAGTCCCAATACTAGAAGGAATCCGGGTCGACATACAGCTGCTAATGTAGGTGTTGGAACACCACCGATTGATATGGGAGCAACGTATTAGTTCTTTGTCAACATGATGCAAGCAGGAGATGTTGTTGGATTAGTTGTGGAAATGCTAGAAGAACTAATCAAGAAGTTCCAATTGTCAACAATTACATCGTTCTGAGTAGAGGCTATGCAAGGCTTGGAGGGAAGCCATTTATTGGAATGGAGGATGCAATTGAAGTGGAGAATTGGTCGCTTCATTGTGAGAGGTTCCACTAATCTTGGTTTGAACAATGACTAGAGATTGGTGTCCAGACAATTGCAAGGAGTTGCATTATACTGATGGAACAGTGTGACTGTTGGAATAACATATGAGGCTTTGACTTGGGCTGAGTTTAGAAGGAGGTTTGAAGATAGGTTTATGTCTGAGATCGCTAAGTCAACTCTGTTAAGGAAGTTTACAGAGTTAGTGCAAGGTGATATGATTGTGTTGGAATAAGCAATGAGGTTTGAGGAGTTGTCAAGATATGGTTATGCTACCATTGACATAGTTATCAAAAGGAATGAGAAGTTCATCCATGGACTAAGATCTGAGCTTGCTAAGGCAACCTTACCATATCTCAGGGATCCATGTGATGTAGTCATGGAGATGGCTTTGAGAAACTAAGAGATACTTGCTTTGTTCAGTAATAACAAACCAGCAAAGAATCAGGGTGGACAAATTCAGAAGAGGAAGTTCTTTGATAAAATGGGAGCTCAGAATGATGGAGCTGCCAAGAAAGGGAAGTCTGAGGTTATGTGTTATAAGTGTGACAAGAAAGGAAATTTCGCAAATGAATGTCATTCCAGTGATGGAAAGAAGATGATTGGGAGGAAGAACATTAAGTTTTTTAACTGCGAACAAATAAGACATTACAATAACAAATTACTGGATGTGGACAAGGCAGAAAAAGGAAAAGTATTTGCTTTAGAACCGGCTACCTCGAGACTAACAGCCGAGGAGAAAGGAAATGCTGTGATGGGAGCTATGCTTTTGATTCATGGATTACATGTTAGGGCAGTGTTTGATACTAGTGCATCGCATTCTTTTATATCTCATTATTTGGTAGATAAGCTTAACCTTGAACCCTTATACCTATTTACTTCCTTAAGGGTTGCGAATCCGATAGAAGGATATACAACTATAGGGATAAGATGTGACCACTTAGAATTTGAATTATTAGTTTATATATTTGCTTGTAATTTGCATGTGTTTGGTTTCGTTGGCTTTGGGATTATTTTAGGTATGTACTGGTTAAGTAAGTATGATGCTAGGATATTTTGCCAAGATAGGAAAATATCAGGAAAATATCACTAAGACACCCTAATAGTAGTGACCTAATTATGTACTTAGTAGAGAATCCCAGTTTTGATGTTTGTGCTTTATTGGGTGTAATGAGGAGGAAGACGGGTTGAATCGGGTTTTTGTAGTTAAAGAATTTGTAGATGTCTTTGAGCCTGTTATAGTACTACCACCGAAATAAGCTATTGTGTTTCGAATAGATCTTGTACCAAGAGTTGAACCCGTAAGTAAACCGCCTAGTAGAATGGCACCTACCGAGATGATGGAGTTAAAGGTGAAGTTGATGGACTTAGAAGGAAAAAGTTTTATTAGACCAAGCTGTTCGCCTTGGGAAGTGGTCGCAGTGTTTGTGAAGAAACCAGATGAGTCATTAAGGATGTGTATCGATTATCTTAAGTTGAATGAAAAGACGATAAAAAATCGATATCCCTCGTCGAGAATTGACGACTTATTTGATCATTCGAGTGGAGGCCAAGTATTTTCCCAATTGGATTTGGCGACAGGGTTCCATCAATTGAGAGTGACATAGGACAGTGTTCCTCTGACAGCATTTCCAATAAGATATGGTTCATGGGAGAAGTTAGTAATGCCATTCGGATTGACTAATGCACCTGATTTCTTTGTGGATTTGATGAACCGGATCTTCTTAGAGCACTTGGATAGATTCATATTAGTGTTTAGAGATGACATTTTGATATATTATAGGATTGAACGAGGCCACGAGACTCACCTTAGAATAGTGCATGAAACATTGAGACATCATCAGCTAAAGGCAAAGTTTTCAAAGTGTCATTTTTGAAAGAAAGAAATGAAGCTTTGTCATGTAGTCTAAAAAGGAGTTATCGATAGGTCGCTAAGGTAGAAGCAGTTAATAATTGGAAGAGACCTAAGACAATGACTGAGATAAAGAGTTTTCTTGGATTAACTGGCTACTACCGGAGATTTATCAAGGATTTCTCTCGTATAGCAGCATCGATGATTAAACTAACAAGGAAGGACATGAAGTATGTTCGGACCGATAAATGTGAGGAGGCATTCCAGAAGCTGAAACATTTATTGACTGATGCGCCAGTGTTAGTTGTTCCGGATGCAAATCAAGATTTGGTAGTGTATACGGATGCATGTGGAACAAGATTAGGAGCCGTGTTAATGCAGAGGGGAAAATGATTGCATATGCTTCTCGATAGCTCAGGCCGCACGAAGGTGGATATCTGACTCATGCTTAGAGTTGGCAGTCATAAATTTTTCTTTGAAGGTGTGGAGACATTATCTTATAAGAGAACGATTCGAGTTGTACAGATCACAAGTTTTTAAGGTACTTGTTCTCTCGGAAGGAGTTGAATATGTGACATCAAATATGGTTGGGTTTTTTAGCTGCTTATGATTTTGGAATTACGTACACATCGAGGAAAGGAAACAAAGTAGCAGATATGCTTAGTGGGAAGCATCAGAATGTAGTATTAGCTACGATAGCTGAAGGGAAAGACTTAGAAGCATTAGCTACATGTGGTGTGCAATTAAGATCAATGGCTAGTTCTAGTAAGAGTACTGCAGTGTTATCTTGCTTGGAAGTTCGACCAGTATTAATCAAAAGGATTACTTCTAAGCAAATAGATGATCCATTATTAGCTAAAAATTTAGAAGATTGGAAAGTGAAACTGAGATTGATGATTTGAAGGACTTTCATCTTGACCAAAGTGGATAGTTGAGAAAGAAGGTATGACTATAAATTCCAGATATAGAGACCTAAGGAAAAAGGTTCTTAGGGAATGTCATCGATCAAAGTTTACTATTCACCCTAGAGGACCAAGATGTATCAAGATATGAAAATAAATTTCTTTTGGGAAGATATGAAAAGGGATTTAGTCTTATGGGTAAGGCAGTGTTTCAATTGTTAGAAAGTGAAGGTCGAACATCAGAAACTAAGTGGATTGCTTCAGCCTTTAGACATACTAGTTTGGAAATGCGATTCCATATCTATCGATTTCATAGATGGGTTGCCAAGGTCGAATGGGGAAAATAAAAGTATCTGGGTAATAGTAGATAGATTGACTAAGAGTGCATAGTTTATTCCTGTTAAGTCAACAAGAACGTCACCGATTTGGCTAAATTATTTATGAAGAATATAGTTAGACTGCATGGGATTCCTAGTTGCATAGTCAGTGACAGAGATTCTATATTTACTAGCGAATTCTGGAATAGTTTATAAGAAGCTTTAGGTACCAATATCAAGATGAGTACCACTATCCATCCACAGACCGATGGATAAATGGAAAGAGTTGACAAAGTCTTGGAGGATTCGTCAAGAGCTTGTATGCTAGATTTTGGATGATCGTGAGAAGACCATCTACACTTAGTCAAAAACTTGTATAAAAATAGTTATCAGACTAGTATAAGATGGCACCTTTTGAAGCTTTGTATGGAAGGCCATGCAAATCACATATATGTTGGCTAGAGACCGTAGATAGGTTAGTTCTTAGTCTGGATTTAGTGAGAGAAGCCGCGGAAAAGATTGATTTGATTCAGGCTAGAATGAAGGAAGCTCGGACTAGGTAGAAAAGGTATGTAGATAAGAGATGAAAGGAAATAGAGTTCTCAGTTAGAGATCATGTTTTCGTCAAAGTATCACTGATGAAGGGTGTAGTAAGATTTAAAAAATCAGGGAAATTGGCACCTAGATTTGTTGGACCATTTCCTATTATAAAAAGGATCGGGAAACTCGCTTACAGGATAGAGTTACCAAGAAGTTTGGCAGGAGTCCATAGTGTTTTTCATGTTTCTCATCCGAGGAAGTATGTTCGAGATCCAGAGACTATAACTCCGACTGCATTAGAAGACTTAGTAGTGGAATCTAAGATGACAATTAGTAGACAACCAGTGCGTATTGTGGCTAATGATGAGAAAAGGTTAAAAAACAAGATAGTTTGATTAGTAAAAGTCTATTGGAGTGACGATGAGAGAGAAAGTACTTAGGAGACAGAAGATGGGATTAGGGACACTTATCCAGAATTGTTTGATGGTATGTTTTAAATTTGTGCTTATATGTTTGATGTGTGAACCTTACTGTAATTTCGAGGACAAAATTCTTTAAGAAAGAGAGTCTATAACACCCCTAATTTTGATTAGCATTATTTAGGATATTTAATTAGATAAATTAACATTATCTGGTAAATGTAATGGGTCGAGCCTTAAGTAATGAACTAATGAGATAATTAGAACCTTAATAAGAAGAATTTATGAGGAGGGAAAATAGGAAAGGAGCACATTTCCTTAACATATACTCTCATTTTCATTCCCTCATTCATTTCATTTAATATAAACAAATTAAAAGAGATGGGTAGGCCGACCATTAAGAAAGTATTCAAGAGAAGATAAGCTAAGAAGAAAGATCAAAGCTTTAAGGAATCAAATCAAAATACAAATCTCAACCTTCTTTAACCATTCAAGATGAATAATAGTTATGCATCTCATGTATTAGTTGTTATTTTTGGTTTTAAGTATAAATCTGAATGTTTTGATGTTATTATGTCATGTTTAAAGGATTGAATGATTATATGCTTATTGATGAATAGTTGGATTTATTTATGAAATTAGTTAATAGGTTTAAGCGAGAAAACCTATCATATCAAACCCAAATGACTTGAAATTTTGATATGATGTTAGAATAATTATTAATGGGTTATTAACTTCATAATTTTCCAACCAAGTAAGAATTTATTATGAATTTTCTAAGAGGAGAAAATGGTTTATTTTTGGTTTTAATTATTAAAAATAATTAATTAAAGTTTTTGGACTCGAAATTTTTATGTGCCAAAAAATATAATAATTCAGATTTATTATGATTGTTGGGGATATTTCCTAAGTGTTTATGACTTATTATGAATTATTTGAGCTGGAAAGGCTTAATTATTATATTAAAATAATGATATAAAATTTTGGTTTGTAAATATGTTCTAGAAATTTAAATTATGTCCTATGGCAGATTTCAGTATAATATTTGATAAACAAAGTAATTATCCAATAAGAAATTGACAAACATTTGGAGTTGGTGGAAAGTAATTACTTTTAATAGAAAGTAAACAGTTTTCTTATTAATTACGGATTTACCACATCGAGAGTCATGATGTCGCACTTCATCAAGCTGCACTTATGGTCTTCGAAGTCAATCACAGGCAATACACATGATATTAACTCTGGCTGATATGGAATGGATCGGCGTGGTAAAGGGTGGGAAGCATGACATCGAAGTCGACATTGTGACTTCGACGTCGACATTGCCACATGGCTTAAGTGCCGCATTTTATATATAAGGGGCATGGTGCCACATGTCTTCAATGTCGCTAACCTTATTGTTTTCAAAGTACCTCATAGCGACGCTAATGATGCCGCATATTTTGATAATGGCTCAAAATGGGAAGGAAGCCGTGTCTTATAACTTTGGCTATATGATGACATGTTTTATCACTTTGACTTTAATGTTGCCACTTTTAATCTTTTTTTATAGAAGAACGGATGCCACTTTTAATCTTTATAACCTATTTTTGAAGAAGTCTATAATGCCACTTATTTTCACTTTGGCCTTGATGATGTTGAATGTAATCAATGTTGGCTTTGATAAAGACTTAAATCTATGTTGATGCAAACAAAGTTTTATATTATATGACGTCGACACTCTATGAAGTGCGACAGGTATGATATTGATCCGATGGCCTTATATTTTATAAGTTAAAAATTTTGACATGATTTTTGATTATGAAGAAGGGCGATAACCCTTAGGGGCAAAGTGGAAGCCGAATTTTATCAACTTAATAGTTTTATTAAGTTTTGACTTTACGACCTATAGCTTTGAGAGGCGATGACCTCAAATGTTTTTGAACTTCATCAATATTATTTTATAAAAGTATATATTATGGCATTAATGTTTTAGATAAAGTAAAGGGCTATAATTTTCCTTGTTTAAATGTATGATTTCAAGGTTTAGATCATTTACAAAGGAATTTTTTCAAGGAAATAGATATGGGTATTTAGCCCGAAATTTTACTAAAGAAATATTTCCCTTATCACTTTTCGATAAATTGTGATAGGATAAATTTGATTCATATAGTAGAAAACCAGATAAGACTAGTGTAGGATGGTACCCTATACTTCAGCTGTTACCCCATAGTTGATATAAGTCCAAAAATCCAGTGCGTTGGGCTTTGTCAACGGTAAGACTAAAATTAGGGTTATGCATAAAAAGGAATACATATAGATAAGATAGATTATAGGTTGGCCTGTAAAACCTTTAGGTTTATAGTAAGCCTAGCAAAAATATGGGTTTGACAAATAGTCAGGTAAACACTAGGATAAATGTATTCAAACAGACCGTCTAGTTTTCTTTTAACAGTCAATTAGGAAATTAGGTATATCTGGGCCCGAGTCAGTTATGTAGGTTAGTAGTTACAATATGAAAACTAAACATTAGGACGGATAGTCCACTGATTTGACAGACAATCATGATTACCCATGTATCATGCATGCACATTATGTTTATATTGCTTATTTTAACTACTGTGGTTGCATGAGTTATTTAGCAAAAGATATATTTTATAAAGGGATATTAGTGAGGGGAAAACCCATTCCTTTCAACGGAGTGGTCTTACTGAATATCTATAAACCAAGATGACATATTATTATTCATATCAGGCTTTTTGTCTGAATTGAAATTTATGTTTTCCCCTTAAACTCTCGGGTAGTCAATTTGATTTGAGTAGGTCGGGAGTAAGGGTTTTACAGGTTAAGTATGTTTTAGGAAATAAAGCTTCTGGAGATGTGCAGGAGGCAAAGCTGGCTATGTAGGTGTCTATCTATTACTATTATCCGCTGTGTTATGTCAGTTGTTGTATGTATGTATTGACAGTAGATGTATCTATCTATTTAGTAACTCTAATCAACCAAGTGGCATCTTCATATGTCACTCTTGGAGTATTTTGTAATAATTATATTTTATCTGAACCCGGGCAACGTTTACGATTATGTAACGAATACGGAATATTATCTTTGAAATGAAATGTGAAAGTTTGCTTTGGAATTGTATTTGAAATTAGTTCATATTCTTGTGCTTTTGATGTTATGACACAGTAACATGACCGCATTATGTCACCAAAAATTAATACTATAGATTATTGAAGCATCTGTAGCGCTTAGTTTCAGACCTCAAAATGGAGGGTGTTACAATATTTACCGCCTATTTGAGTTGTAATCTTCGATGGAGGTTAAAATGAAGTAACCGGTTAACATAATATAACTAATTACTATCATATTGCTTCTTCTTGAAAATTGAGATAAGTGCTTTGTAATAGAGGATCAAGAGTGCAGTTTTTAAAACTAGATTATTGAATTCAGTTCGGTAAAAAATTAGGATGGTTTCCACAAACCCCTTCCTAGTTTATGGAATGATTTTTCTATGCGATAGAAAAGTTCCATATATGAATGGAATAAGACATTTATTATTTATCTTAAATTATATTATTCTAAATAAAAGAGATATGCAGACGGTAGTTTCACTTAGATTGGTATTTTTATAGGGTTACTTAGCCACATGCAATTTGTTATAACCATATACCCGTAATTTAGTCAACGAGTTTGACTATTGCAAATTCTAGTGTATGTAGAGTAACCAATGGCAGTTAAGCCACTAAAACTAATTACCGGTCACTATTTCTACACGGTTTTATACACATTTATTCATAAGCAAGTATGTAAAAAGTTGAGTGTATACACAATTGTGTCATGGTAAACTTAAGACGGCGCTTTAGTCATCCCAGATATGAATCAAAATTAATGGATCTAGTTACCTAACTTATTTTTGTTTCTCTTATTATAGGTTCAGTGAATGGTGGTAACTAATCTAAACTTACTAAGCAAGAAGATATTGAAGAGTTTCTGGTTGTAGGCGCTTTTTTGAAGATATACGCATATGTACCCTATAAATTTCATAATATGATAAGTGGAACTGCTGTTACTTTGTCAGATCTTGTGTTTCCCTTAATTTTTCATACAATATTTGGATATGTCATGGACATCTGCCATTTATAATTAAGTTGTACCGACAATGGCTCAAAAGTTATTGTTCCATGATACCCATTGATAGTTGGTGACATAAATATCATAAACGGTATGTTGTTAGTCAATTTTCCAATATGTACTGTTTTGTTTACTTTATACCGAAGCTTATTTTATTTATTAGCTAATTATTAAATTTCTTCATTGTAGGTAATTAAAGATATTTTTATGCAAAACTTAGCAAGTTATCACGTTATTCAAGTGTCTGGAGCTTTTTTGGCATCGTAAGCATATGTTTTTTGGGCTTTACGCATATTGTCAGGTGTATACTTGGTAATAAGTTATGAAAACTTGTCTTATGGATATTTTATACGGATATCGTCTAATCTTAATTTATGGATATTGTGTAAATTTGGACATATTTAATATACGAATAGTTTTGAATCATTTAAATGGGTTTATGTGATCATTTTTAATGTTGATTTAAATACCTTTTATATACTGGTCAATGCATATCATATTATGCTAACCAGTAAAACTTGGTGTTATGTGTCGTTTAACGGCATTTAAGAAGCATCGTGAGAGTACTTTTTTATAGCACGTAATAAAGGCTGTAAACTCTATGCTTTTATTAGTGTTCATGAAATGCAGTTATATGTTTAGTTCTTACTGCTGCATATCATTATACGGTTTTAAAGAATTTGTTGTTAAAACCTGTGACAACATTTAAAAATTTCTCTCAAAACCTGCAACCTTAAAATTTTCGTAGATGACAAAAAAAATGTTTTCAATTCTACGTTTTTGATAGTGTTCCATATATGTTGATATATGTTTTGGACCTATAACAGCATGTAGTAATATAATATCCATTGAATGTTGTTAAAACATACGACAACATATGCTGTTAATACCTTTTCCAGTGCAGTGAATTGTCGATCTATGACTGAGCCATCATGTTTCCCAGATGTTGAGTCATACTCTTCACGTTGTTTGATGTGCTTTTCATAAGCTTCATCATCAAATTGTTGTTGCATAACATTATAGTTGTAACGATTCGACTTTTCGACCCTTGAATGTCGACACTAAATACATCCACGGTATTCATGTGTCAAACACCCAAGTGCCGGAGAGATAGAAAGTTAGGATAAAATAAAAAAAGAATAGAACAAGAAAGAGAGAACACAATATCAGAATCTCAATATGGAACAATAATATATGATATCAAAGGAACGGTACAAAGGGTTACTCCGAATACATAAATTTTAGAGTTACCAAAACCTAAGTACTATCATTAGCCTAGACAATTATGACTGCCTGTCTTCACAATGCCGATAATACAATACAGTAATGCAGCGGAAATAATAATACTATGCTAGGTAGTGATCCAGCTTCTCTCCATAAGCTTCAAAGTGTCCAAAGCTAAATCTAAAACTATACATGGGCTGACCCAAGCATTATAAGAAAATAACACCTAAATCAGTTTGGTAAACCAACATGAGAAACTCATGAAATGTGTAACAAGTAACAATAACCATTGAGACCGTATAGATTACCGTAACGATTTTCCCCTCAAATGAAACCAACCATCTGATGAGTGAATATCTTAGTATAATACATAATGTTTAGGGTGTAAAACATATATCATAAAATAGTTATTGCATGCATGATGCAACAAAAATAGGTATACAATCAATACCGCTAAGATATGTTCGCATAATGGATTTTTCCATGGAGATGCTTCGAGTAAACAGAAGCGGATTCTCATGACAAGGATTATAAACCCTTATGAGCATCATATATATGTAGGTAAAATATGCCATAAGGTAAACACAACTGGCTTATCACTAGAACATAGTATGAACTGCATGGAACCAAGTACAAACAACTCCCACTAGCATCATTTATAAGAATCTCTAGATAATGGAGTTGATATACCCACAAAAGTTAGCTAAACCCGAGATTGTGCATCCCACTCTATGTTTAGCCATTCCCAATGTCGAGGTCACATTCGGCATCTCTCATACGAGTCTTCATCACTTGAATAGAACACGAATCCCCAATTGGATTCCATCATCTCAAACAGATCATGAATCGCTATATGGATTCGAGCATCTTGAACAGATCTCGAATCTCCACATAAATTTCCATATAATTCTTCTGACGGATGCTAATGATATCCTCTCTCTTGGAATACCCCTCAAGATAGGCAGTTATACATGATAGCATCGTTTGATATATTAACGCTAACATCTCCCTTGGACTTAACCTTAGGATTGATAGCTCAACTCTATAACATTCACTTTACAATCGCTCCCAAAACATAGAACTCGTATACTAGTTTATAAGTGGTATTCGATAAGTAAATACTTACATATCCCGGTCTCTTCAAAGCTAATTTTATGATTTTCGGTTAACTCAATTCCGGTTCTTTCAAAACCAGGTGAAAGCTAGAGACATTTCGTAACAATATTCCTCCACAGGGGTTCTCATTGTTATGAAATCGCGAAGCCTTTTGTTACTTCTTAAGTTAATTTTGATCAAGATCTATAATTGACTAATCGACTATCCAGTCAAAAACAATTGCTCATGCAAATCAATACTCATATACTTAACTTGTTTCCAACATTCTAACTTAACTATTCCTTGCCCAAGAGTGAAGCATGGAAGTTAGAACACTGGTTGCATCAAAGCCTTGCCTAAACACTTCATTCTTGAACCTCACAAGTTTTTGACATTATATGACTTACTATTCCTTGGTCAAGAGGGATCTAGTAGGTTAGAGGTCTTTGCTCCATCCTTACTCAAACATTAATATTAACTCTCACAAATAGATAAGCCAACTTCATTGGCTTTCAGTGTTAAGCATAGTTAAGTGCTTTTAAACAAGTAATTAAACAATTAACCATTTGGCCATTAAGTGCTTCTAACTTCTTTCTAAACCTTTTTTATACTTTTAAAACCTTTTAAAATGATATATATGTGTATGGTAATTTACTTGTAAAACTTGATATGTAAATAAACAAGTTAAAGATATTTTATTACAAAAGATATAAAATAGTCAACATATGTTCTAAAAACTCTATATATATACACGCATGTATGCGCGCACGCGTGTGTGTGTGTATACACTAGAAAATGCTTTTAAAATACTTATAATAGGTTTTAAAGCATTTATCCAAAATATTACTTGAAATAACAAGTTTATAATTTCCTTAAAAACTTGGAAAAACAAGTTTTTATTATAAAATCCTCTTTTTTAAAATTTAATAACTACTTCTTAAAAATTCATAACCACTTCTTAAAAATTCATAGATATCTCAAACCACATTTTAAATACTCTAACATAAGTTACTAAACACTTGTAAAAAGAATTAAACAATATACTTAAATTTAAATATCTTTTCAAACCTTTAAAGGCCCAAAATCAAGGCTAAACGAAACAGTTTTGCACAAGTGAGGTTTCGGTCACTTTTCAAGATGTTACTTAACTTTTTACTATCCAAAATTTTTATGATCACAAACATAGATATAAAAAATTATAAATATAGTGAGAAACCCCTAAGGATCTCTCTAGAAAGTTCCACAGAAATCGCCAAAAACAAGGCAATTCCAAAATGCATCCACAGCGACTATCGCTATAAGTACACTTTCAAATCTGAGTACGATCTAAACCAAATACCATCTATAACCAATATTCTTTGTTTCAAGGTCTTTCCACAAGTCCATTCAATTCCGTTCCAAGTCCATAGACATGGATCACATATGCTTCTTGTTGTCAAACAAGAATCAAAACCAATGTTTTCAATAGTGTCAATAACAATTCAACAACTTAAGCACAATCAAAACACAACATATATATGTTATATTTTTCATTCAAAGAGGTGTGTTAACTCACTTTTAACCCAAAAACAACCAAGATCCAAGAACCCAAGCCCAAACCCAACCTTGCAACCTCCTTTCCTTCCCTCTTTCCTTTGCTTCCACTTGTTTCTGCCTTCTTCAAACCCCCTTCTAGCTCACGGCTTATAGAGAAAGGGGTGTGGCTTTGTTTCTTCAATTTATAACTAGGTAGAATGTCTTGTAATATTCCCCCAAGGCTTCATTTCAATTTTGAGATGATTTGGATTGATTTTTAAATATTTTGCTTTAGGAATATAGAAAGGAAGAAGAAGAAGAAGAAGACATTAAAGAAGCTTGTTTAAGCTTTGAAATTAGTGATTTATTCCTAAGGGTATGTCCTTCCTTATATAGGCTCAGTGCTTCCTATTCTTGCTCTCACTCCTACTACATGCCATAGAAGCCTTAGCTCCCATCACTTCTTCTTTACATCACTTCTCCTTTAGGCTAATTACACATATATCCTTCTCATAATAATATCTCTTATCATTTAGAAGCTTTTATAACATTCCATTTCTTTTGAAGACTAGAATGTGTTTATTAGTTTCTAACATGTTCATTTGATCATTAGACAAGTGCATAAAAGATCGAATAAATTATATCGATCAAAAAATTGTTTACCAATAATTCGATTTTCGATCACATTATCGATTTTCCATGAAGAATATGTTTTTATAAAAAAAATTAAAAATAAGTTTCTTATCGTTATTCATTAATCAAACTATGTTTAACAAGGTTGTAAAATCATATTTATAACACTTAACTATATTTCAAAACATTTCGATATTCAGAGACGAAGTGTTTGAATTTCAGGGTCGCTACAATAGCTTTTAGTATATTTGAAGACATTGTTGATGTAGATAACCGTTTGTGAATTGAATAATATGATAAGTTTCAGTTGTGCAAAATAAACTTAATAAGCGTATGCTTATATTGGAGAAGCATGCATAAGATTGTGTATAGTGGTAATAGTGATAGAATATGGTGTCGCAACAACTTTTCTTTGTGGAAATGATCATGCATATTGCATCGCATCAACTTTTTCTTAGTGTGGACAACGATAGAATATTGTGTTTCCTTCATTTTTTCTTAGTGGGAATGATGATGAATATTGTGTCACCTCAACTTTTGATTATTGTGAACGGTGATGCATCAACTTTACTTAGTGGGAACAGTGATAAATATTGTGTTGCGTCAACTTTGCTTAGTGGGAACTGGAAACTACGATGAATGTGTGTCGCATCAACTTTGCTTAGTGGGAATGGTGATGATTATTGTGTCGCATCAACTTTTTCCTAGTGGGAACTATGATGAATAATGTGTCCCCCAACTTTTGCTTAGTGAGAAAGATAATGAATATTGTGTAGCATCAACTTTACTTAGTGTGAATAGTGATGGTTATTGTGTCACATCAACTTTTCTTAGTGTGAATAGTAATGAATATTACGTTGACTTTACTTAGTAGGAACAGTGTGTATTTCATTAACTTTTTCTTAGTTAGGAATGGTGATGAATATTGTGTCACGTTAAATTTTACCTAATGGGAATGGTGATGACAACTGTAGGGCATCAACTTTTAGTTCATACCTTTTGTTAGTTGGTGAATACAATTAATCAAACATCTATAAGTATGCTACCTGCTTTTGTTAGTGAAGACATCTAAAAATAATGAATGTAGCCATTGCAACAAAATCGTTGAAATGATCAATCTGATCACTCTCAATAACAATAAGGTAATTCTAGTATTCTACATTGTTCATATGGTTAGCCAGCTAGAATGCTCACGATAACAATACCATATTGGAATATTAGACCTTGATACTATAAATGAGAACACGTAAGATGCTTCTTTTATAAATGGATTGATAAACCATTTACTAGAAAGAAAGTTAATTATGATTCAAAAATTGCAAAAGAAAAATACCTTGTTATGGCACCAGCTTCGTTCAACCCACATGAGACCTTATAATTGTGGACTTTTATGTATTAACATTTGTGATAGGTATGAAGTTTGTACCCACTACATCATATTGCCCATTTTTTCCACACCCCAATGTGAAAATTTTGCAGCGGTCTTGAGCAAAGGCAATTTTGCCACGGCTTTTAGCCATTGCAAAATAAATGGCAACGTTATGGGCCATAGCAATTTTGCAACAACTCCAAACCATTGCAAAGTTCCTTTTTTTAGCTCCTTGCGTACACTATACTCCCAAATGCACTACACTCATTCCATAAAGTACATTACGCTAATCAAAACACAAAACCCCTTTCATAACAATTACAAAGTTCTCCCCTTGCTCCTTCAGCCCGCCCTAGTTCCACCCCCTCTCTTTATCGCTCAGCCCCTCTCTCTGTCGGTATGCCCCCTCTTTCTTTGTCACTCTACCATAGTTCTCGAGCATCTTAGACCTACGTGACTCCTCCACCTCTCGAATCCTCTCGCTCGTAGCCGTCTCAAATCCACCTCCAGCATCTCAAATATGAAACAAGACCCCACTCGCAACCATCTCAACTCCAAGCAACTCCATCTCGAATTCAGACAACCGCGACCCCGCAATACTTCAAACAATCGTGACTCCACCCATTCAGGCCACAATTTCTGAGATAATTTTCATAAATTACCGATAAGAGATTGTTCGATAAACTATTCGACAAGAGAACTATTCGCTAGCGGTTAATGAACTATTCGATTTACCGAAAAGAGAAGAATTTCTGAGGTAATTTCCATAATTTTATTTGGTTGCAAAAAATAAATCTTTTTAGTGCCATTAAAGACTAAAGAATAATTTTTTCATACTGATTTTTAACATATATTATTGGAGCATCTTTTAAGGTTTAATTATTGCAGTTAACTGGATTATAGCAAAAAATTGATATATTACCATAACTTTTAATTGGCGGTAAGTTGTAAAAGTCTGAACTTTTGAACTGCTAAGTAAGTGGAATTTAGTTGTGGTTGATAATTTATTTGACAGTTTATGATTAATGGGTGCTTGGATTTAATTATTATTGCGAAAATTAATGAATGAGCTGATAGGTGTACCATATGTGCGAAAATAATTGCTAAAGGACTCGAAAAATGGCTAACTGGAGAAATCAAATTTAACTAATTCAAATATTGTTACCTTAAAGTAAAAAATGAACGTTTTCTTAATTACTTGGTGTGGTAGCCTTTGGTTTTTTTATGTATATTAGTTATTAGGTTTATCACGGAAGAGAAGTTTTGCATCTAAGGTGGAAATGATTCATGTAGACAATAAATGAATTTTAAAAGGTGGTCATTGGAAACTTTGTTTTAAATATAAGATAAAACATAAAATAGATGATAAAAACCCAAATCTTATTAATTGTTTAATGTTTAGGTTTGATTATGGATTACAAGCATGGAATATATTCATTCAGAAGGTTTCCTGCATGGATTCGCATGACATTTTTATGGGTTTGGAGTTTGGACACAAAGCAAATTATGTAGCATTATTGAATTTAGGTTTTCTTAGTGTGTAATTAACAAATTATACTTACAAGTGAAATACTTTGTGGCATCTTCTGCTAGGTATACCAAACAGATTTTAGGTTGCAAAAGGATACCGAGATTTACTTAGTAATTGTCGTATACCTTGCAAATAATGGTCACAGCTTTATCACTACAAAACAGGCTTTGTTTAGCGACAGTAGCTAGCGACGGCTAGTGACGGCTAAAAGAAGTGGCCGACACTAGCCATCGCTTAACTCGGGTATACAGCAGCAACCCACGAACAGAAAACATTATCTTCTTCCTTCCAAAAAAAATTCAGCCTCCTCGTCCACCGACACTCTAGCCGCCACCCCCCGACGTGAGCCACCAATCTCTCCATCGCAAAAGCTACAACTCCCCAAAGATCGAAGGTATGTTATTGCTCTCTAATTTCTACTTAATCTGGGTTAAATCAAAACCCTAATTTTGAAAATTGGTTGATTATGTGATAGGAATTGATGATTATGTGGTACTAGTTGTTGATAGTAGCGTATTGATTGATTTGGGGATATATTGAGAACCCTAATTTGGCAAATTAGTTAATTATGGGTATGTTGTTGTGTATTAGTTTATGATAATATTGTATTTCTTGAGTTGGTGATATTAATTAGTGGTTTGAATGTTTAATTTATAATTAAAAATTAGGGTTTATTTATAATCCAAAAGGTAGTGTATAATTACTTATTGATATGCTAATGGATATATAAATTTACGCGAATATTTGTTATAGTTAATTAGAACAATGTTTGTTATAGTTTGCGGAAAAATTAGTGTACAATTATTGACTAATATGTTTCTAGATTGGTATGGTTAAACATAAGTAATATTTTTTATTTAGTTAGCATGTGTACATTATAAGTATTAGTTGTTAGTATAAAATAAAATTAATTTAATTTATTGAAAGTGCTAACATCTAATTTACGTTTACAAAATCGATAAAAAAAAATTAAATTGTTAACTGGATTTTAAAATACGTTTTAAAATTTCGAATGTATTAAATAAAATATTTAAATGGTTGAATGAATTATATATTTTTGAACTGAGCATAACAACAATAAATATTATACTAAAATTAATTTTTGTAAAAAATTAAGAAATGAATATAACAACAATAAATATTCTACTAAAATCGATTTTGTAAAAAATGAAGAAATTAATATAATAACATTAAATATTGTGCTAAAATCGATTTTCTAATAAAAAGTAGGAAATGATATAACAACTAATATTGTACTAAAATTGATTTTGTAAAAAAATTAAGAAACAAAATTCTACTAAAATCGATTTTGTAAAAAAATTAAGAAATGCATATAAGAACATTAAATATTTTTCTAAAATCGATTTTTTAAAAAAATTAGGAAACGAATATAACAACAACAAATATTGTACTAAAATCGATTTTGTAAAGAAATTTAGAAAAGAAAATAACAACAAATAATCTGCTAAATTCGATTTTGTAAAAAAATTAAGGAATGGATATAAGAACAAATATTGTACTAAAACCGATTTTCCAAAAAATTGAGAAATAAATATAATAAGAATAATATTATACCCAAATCGATTTTCTAAAAAATTTTAAATGAATATAATGTTGATTTGAAAATAAGCATTAAATATTATATCAACAAATAATTGACGCTAAAAAATTAAAGCCTTTAGTCCCAAAAGGTTTTAATTTAGTTTAGAAAATACAACAACAAAAATACACCCCTTGGATGCAAAGTTATGCATAGAAGAGAAGTGAAGTGAAGTGCTGTCGAAATTAGACAGGAGTGTGGTGTGTGAAGCCTTTAGTCCTAAATGGCTTTACTTTATTTTAGAAAATATAACAACAATATACCATTTGATTGCAAGCTATGCGTAGAAGAGAAGTGAACTGAAATTCATAGTTAGAGTTTCGAAGTTATGCCTATATGAGTCGGATGTCCGGATGCTGGCCTCATTGGCATGACATCCCAAACCATGTTAAGAACATTATATGGGACGACTTAATGGTAAGTATAAATTTATAATTCATTTGGAAAATAATATAATATACATAATTCTAATTAATTTCAATATACAGGCCGTCGTCCGTGTCGATCCGTAGGATGTGGATGTTTTTGCAATTCACTGGAACCAAAGGATGTGTCCTCTTCAAAGCAAAGAATGCGAGAAAGAAACCGTCGTGGATGAGCGGCGATGTTTGGGCCGAACTTCTCCAACTGTCGAAAACCCCTGAAATGAAATTAAGTTATCTAATTTCATATTGTTATTATAATTTGGTTAAATTTCATATATTAGTTGCATTAAATTAGTTAAACATGTCTTTAAATTTATAGGAACTATCAGCACGAAACCATGCAATTAGGAATTAAAAGCCTGCTTTGCACCGTGGTGGATCTAAATCCTTTCAGCAACATCGCACAGAGTTGGTAAGTTTAGCAATTGCGTATATAAACATATGTAACATTATTTAATCACATTTGTAACATTGTTCGTTAACATTTTCATTAATCATATTTGTAACATTATTTAATCATATTTGTAACAGCATGGGAAGTTAAATCGTGAGCTTACAATGGTTGAGGTCTTCATAGTAACGCACGCCATCGAGCAGAAAGAAGAGGAAGGCAATGTTTAATATACTTGGATGATAAATCTCAATCAATAATGGTAAACATGCTTAATTTTTTTTACTTCAAACTTCAAAAAATCTAAATTAAATATTTATTATAGCAAAAAAATTTTTGTGATCGCAGGAAAGATATGACATAGAGTATGCTCGAGTGGCACAATCCACTGGCCGTCAGTTAACCTTAGAGGAGTCAAACAGTATATGGGATGCTTTGATTGACCCTCCTTTGCGAAATAGGCATTACGGTTTTGGAAATCGGGAGGTAAAATGCTTTATTAACTAATATATAAGCAATATCTAATATTGAGCATAAATTATATCCCCCTATCAATAATTTACATGTGATGATGATCCAATTATCCTACAAGAGATCCCAAGCTGAAGAGGAGATAGCTCAATTGAAATAACAGCTGGCAGAGATCAATGATTGGCGAAAGATTAGGGCGTTGGCGCAACAGCTAGATGAGCATATTGTGGCATACTTAGTTGAGCATGGGACAATGCCGAGGGAGGATGAGGATGATGAGGATGATGAGTAGGTATGGCTGTGTTTCTAATGGATTTTGATCATTTTATTTTGTACATATATGACATGTGTTACATTTATGGATTTGATACTTGTTTGTAGGTTGGGTTGTTTAATGAATTAGTGGATGTTTTGTTTGATGTACCTGAGTTAGTTGGGATGTTTTGTTTAATGTACTTGTTTGTAGGTATGGTTTTGTAGTTTGATGAGATATTGGTGTTGGTTGATGAAATGGTTGTGTAAATATTGATATTTGCGTTATATATTTGATTATGTGTGATATGTATGAGATTATACGATTCTTGCATTGGTAGTAGTTGTGAAATTGAGTATATATGTGTTGTAAATGAGGTGGATGAAGATTTGTGCGTTTGGATGGCCTAAGGAGGAGTTTGGTGTAGAAAATTGGTCCTAGATTAGCGACGGCTAATGACGATCGTCTGGTCTCGGGTTAGCGACGGCTAGCGACGACCGTCTGGTTTTAGGTTAGCGATGGCTGGTGTCGGTTTGCAGAATCCCTTCAACTTCTAGAATGTTGTCACGTGTCTACTTAGCCGTCACTAACCATCGCTAATATAGCGATAGAGCCGTTGCTAAAGCCGTCGCTTTCTGTATTGGTGATGGAATAAATAGCGACGGTCGTCGACGCCTTTAGCCGTCGCTAAATGAAGCCGCTCTTGTAGTGTATAAGATAATTCATAAATGAATACCGCTTAGATCTCATGCATGCTTATTAAATTTTCATAAATCACTATTACTATATTTGTTGGATAGGAGAGTCATTTACCTCTTATACTCGGTTGTTGAATTTACAAAAATAACACTAAATGTAATACTATATTTTGTTCAATATGAAATATGCCAAAGCAAAGATTCAAGTTATTTAATGAAAAATAATAATATACTTTATATGTTTGTTAAATCCTCTCTTCTACTATTTTCAAGCTCTCTACGGTCATTTCAAAACATGTTCATGGAAAAAGCTTGTTGTTAATGGAAAAAAACTGTATACGTAGGGCATAAGTAACTTGTTCATGGAAAAATCTTGTTGCTAATGGAAAAAAACTGATTTATAATGTAATCGGAACTGCATACTTTGAAGTAACTGGTTCATGGAATAAAACTGTAAAGTAAAACATATTTGAAAAAAATGGATGGAATGAATTTAATACATTACTAATGGAATTGCATAAAATGTATTAATTTATTATTGGGTTGAGAAGAAGCATAAGTAACCTCAATAAGGTCCGCAAGTTGAGAAAATATTCTTAGGACTGTGAATTTTGCTTAAAACGCATTCTGGGCTGCAAAATAAAATGATTAAAAAGGCTTAACATTGTCCACTGAGTTATTTCTCTATTTATTTAACCAATCCTTTTCCCTTCTTTATAGGTACTCGGTTCATCATTTCATCACTTTGAGGTTATAATCTTAATGAAATATATCAAATTTAGCTTCTTTTGTTTCTGTAATGCATTCTCTTAATTATTGGTAGATATATTCACTTTGAACTATGGATTTAACTGTAGCATCTTGACCATACAAATATATTATTATTAAGTAAATTTTATTTTGGAAAGCACTAGGAATTATGCTTACTAACTCAGTATTATCAGTTTGAACTGATATGATGATTTACTAAAAATGCTTTAGAAATATCTATACTTTTATACTATATCATAACTTTTATAATCTAATAATGATAAACCATATTTTTTGCATTATTACTTGTGAAATAATAACTTTTATAATCTGATAATGATAAACTATATTTTTGTATTATTAATTTTGATATATTTGTTTATTTTTGTTATTTTTATTGATTTCCTAATTCCTACTAGTATTGTGTGTGAAATTGGATATCTGATATATTCAATTAGAAATATCATTCTGGAGATTGCAAATGGGAAGCAATTGCCACAAAATATGAAAATACAAAAATGTAATTGGATTTTTTTTCTTTCTGAAAATTGATAAATGGGCCAAGCCCATAAAGTTACAGGGTATCATGTAATTGGGTATACCGAAAGTAGGGTAACCCGAAACTGAACTTTACATAGAAACAAACCCTACCTTGTTAGGGTAAACTATCGTCTCCACAAAACTTCACGAGAGAAAGAAAAAAATGGTGGATCGCCGTGAAAATTCTTTGCTAGAAACTCAAAATAACTCGCTTAAGCCTAAATTTGAGGCTTAAGGAGGCTTCCAATTCTTCATGGCTGAGCTTTGTATCACACGAAGCTCAATTATGGAGCAAAAATCCCTCTCATGAGTGGTTTTTGTTTCAGCTTCTACATGCGAGGTCGATCTGCTGCTCGAAGCTTTAACAGGCCTTAGATCTAGAAAATGTTTGTAATAAACTTCATGATCTAGGGTTTTGTCCTCAAAAATGAATTGAGATTCACGAGAGTCAGCAGCAACTATGGTCGATTCTTCACGACTTGATGTTTTGCAAGTAGCTTTAATGGCTTTACAGGTGTGAGCTTTAAACTTGTTGCTCTGATTAGTATTTGTTGGACTCACAAGATCTTTCATCCTGCTGCTTTCTCCTCTCTTCCAATTAGATAAGTGAAAATTTTGATTGTTGATTTTACTCTTGTAATGATTGTATCCTAACCTTGGGTCTTTGATAGCCAATTGAAGCTTTCTTTCATGCTCGTGTAGACTGCTAAAACCGCAGCAGCCTCCAGACATAGCAGGTAAGAATAAAAAATGGTTAGAATTCAAAATATTGTAACTAATATTATTATTATTTATGTGTGACTTGGTACTTCCCTTGCAGGTATCATTCATGATGTTATTGCTATGGAGGCATCCATCTGGATGGTTGCAAATACCATCTCTATATATCTCTTCAGAAAAGTAACTGCTATTAAGCATATAGATACTCCTTGATTGGGGAGCACCTAATCCATTATTGTTACTTATGGGTTATGGATTATCAGTTTTCTCAAGCACACTGTTGAAAGAGCGGCCACTTCTGTTCAAATCAGGTAAATAGATTATATTATTAGAGATTTTATTATAATTGGAATTATAATTACTAAAATTAAGTATTTGTTTACTTCCCTTGCAGGGATATTCTCTGGTTTGGACTGAGAAGTGACTACCATCATCTTTGCCTTGTTAGAAATTATTGTCCTGATAACCTGCTGAAGCTCCAAACTTTCTGCAATTGTTTGATTGGAGGGAATTCTCGTAAGAGAATTTACCCTTTTGTAAGTATTCTTCAACCCTTATTTCATAATTTTCTGATTCACTTTGACCTTTCATGCTTGAATTATGATAATTATTAGACTTTTGGAGAATGGTATTGGATTCTATTTCTATAGCTTTCCAAAGTTGACTACTATCAGTTTCTTTGTTTTGATAAAACCGATTGTTTCTTTCTTTCCATATAAAATAGACTATTGTGGTTAAAATAACACATGCTTTATCAAAATACTTTTTCTTTCCCTTGAAAGTTGTTTAACTACAAGAAAAGTATATTTTCATTGCATGAGAGTACAACGTTTTTGACCGACATGCTGTAAGAAAAGATAATTTGTTCGTAAATTACTTTAACACGACATTTTGCATGCTGTTAGAAATTAAAGGCGCTTAATTTTTTCCTTTCCCTCCGTTTCAACGAAATATCATTAAGAAACAATTTCCCCAAAATATCAGTTCACCAATTCAAATTAATATATAAAATTTCGTCCTCGTCCCGTTGTAGGCAACGCCTCTTCTCGTTTGTCGTCGTTCCGTCTTCGTCGCAGTCGTCACCAGTGCAGGCTCGTCTTCGTTTGTCTTCATCTCCGTCTCCGTCGCAGTCATCACCAGTGTAGGCTTGTCCCCACTTATCCTTGTCCATGTCCCCGTTACAGGCTCGTCAGTGGAAGCGACCTACCCTAGTCCCCGCTGCACAGCTCCAAGAGGTGAACAAAAATATTTCCTAACCTACCATTTATAAATAATAATGGTGAAGGGGATTTCTGATTGATTTGATCCCACAACGCTGTTGTAATAATCATTGGCGCCTCTATCCTCTTCAGGCTCATCTACCGTAATCAAACCAGCTTTAAAACCCTAACTTCGATTTGTTCACCTTAGTTAGTTCTCTTTTTCTGTAAGTATTGCTTAACCCTAATTGATTAGTGTATATGTTCAAATTCTCAAATCTTTACATTTTCTACGGAAAATGCAACGCCGCTATGAATTTTGCTATGCAAAGCTGAAATAAGGTGAATGTATCTAAATTAATACTGTTCAATTTTAATTAATATTTCTTATTATTTACTTATTATTTAGTCCCATTGTTTTAATTATTTTTGAAGCGAAGGCGCAGTATAATTTTTTTATAATAACTGAAAAAATGTGTTATTGCATAAAATTTAACAAGAGCTTGTGTGCGCGCACACATACATCATCACACTTATTTTCATGTTCATTTCAATGGAAATATTTGTAGTATTTATTATCATTGTTTAGCATCTTCTTAGACTAGTCTCTTCCTAGAACAAAAAAGCAGTCGTCATGACCATAAGGTTTCCACGTTGTTTCCATGAGATGCATTTCTATTGTATGTCTGTGAATTCTAAGTGCTCCTTTTCTAGTGGAGCTGACCACTGTTTCCATGAGATTACTTTTGTCATAATAGTTCTATGCTATTACGAATCACCATTATTTCAAAATTTGTGGTTCTTTACTTTAGTTAGTTTAATCAAAGAAGCAGGCCTCATATTCAATGAATGAAATTATTTCCACAGCATCCACAAGGATGATTTCAAATATCATTCTTTTTGATTAAGTAGTTCAAAAGGTATTAATAGTAATCATACTGATTTTCCATGCAAGCAGTGTGAAAGTATTTTCCATTTTGTTTTGCATGATTTGTTAAAACATGCCAATCAAGACATGTATGCAATTTAGGTAGAGTTGCCAACTAATGCTTATAATCAATGTTTGTTCTTGAATGAGGTAGGAAATTTTGGTTGTTGACTAATTAAGATGCTAGCAGTTGATTAGTTCAGGACTTTATCTTATAATTAGTTGATGGTTTATCTTTGCTTATTTATGCTTGAAAAGAGAAATTTTTACTTGCATACTTTAGTCACAACCTGATAGCATATACCAAGTTATTTTAAATAAGTAAATGATAGCAATACAGAAATAGAGTCTCCTTACTATCCTACATGATCACCATCCACAGTACTCACCGGCTCAGCCTATACTTGGTAGTACGCATGAAGAAGAAAGGGGGAATACGTTAACTGACTGCAAAAATTAACCCATGTGAAAACAAATATCTATTCTTAATATTCTACTGGCAACTTTGCTCGATTCGTTTATTCGTTTAATTTTTCACAAATTTCAGTGTTTTTCATTGCAGTTTGAGTTAGACAAATTAGAATTATGTCGAGAAAGATGGCGATTGATGGAGAGGTGGAGGAGCAATAGTATGATTATGATTTGTTTGTGATTGGAGCCGGTAGTGGTGGAGTTCGAGCTTCTAGAACATCTGCTGCTTTTGGAGCTAAGGTGTGTGCTACGTGGATGTGTTCCCAAGAAGATTCTAGTATTTGGAGCATCATTTGGAGGTGAATTTGAGGATTGAAGAAATTTCGGATGGGAGTTGAATGAAAAGATAAATTTGAACCGGAAGAAACTCTTGCATAAAAAGACAGAAGAAATTACCAGATTAAATGAAATATACAAAAAATTGTTGGGCAATGCTGGACTAGTTATGCTCGAAGGAGAAGGAAGAGTCATCGATGCTCATAAGGTGGAGTTGATTCAATTGGATGGTTTAAAGCAACAATACTCTGCAAAACATATCTTGATTGCAACCGTTGGCCGAGCTCATTGCCCAAATATTCCAGGACAGGAGTTGGGTATAACCTCAGATGAAGCATTACCTAAACGGGCAGTAATGCTAGGTGGAGGGTATATTGCCGTTGAATTTGCTTCAATATGGCGTGGAATGGATGCTCAAGTTGACTTATTTTATAGAAGAGAACTTCCGTTAAGGGGTTTTGATGATGAGATGCGGGCAGTTATGGCCAAAAATCTTGAAGGAAGAGGCATTAAATTACATCCAGCATCAACTCTGACTAAGTTGCATAAAACCGAAGATGGCATTAGAGTTATTTCTGATCATGGGGAAGAACTTATGCTGATGTTGTTTTATTTGCCACAGGAAGGATTCCTAATACAAAAAGACTGAATTTAGACGGTGCTGGTGTTGAACTTGACAGTACTGATGCAATTAAGGTAAAATTTCTTTTGGGAAATGTAAATTTATGGTTTAACATTATTTTACATAACTTACATTGATCTATTTGAGGCGTACTGAAGAATATCAGGTTTGTTTTTATTTTTTTATTACTAATTCAGTTAAAAATTTAATCAAAAAAGTTAATCAGTGAAATAGCCTCCTTGTTTCATGTTTTACCCAATTCAAACCATTGCACTCAGATACATCAATAATATCAAACTTATACCGTAGTTAAATACTTGACTACATTTTGGGGTCGCATTGTGCCACCTTAAATATATTTTTTAAGTTATGCAAACAAGTAGTTTAAAAGCTTGTGCATGCTACAAACTGGGAGGGTACTAAATTAAATATTTTTAGGTTATAAGTTATTTAATTTTAAACTTATCTAATGAAAAAAACATGCTAGCATACAAAGATTTCAAGATTAATTTTTACCATAACATATTGTAGGAATAAAATAATAAAATTAGTTCCTTGCTTTGTTTTAGCAAATATTGATTGATAGTAAATCATCAATTTTTTAGGTTGATGAGTACTCCAGAACGAATATCCCCAGCATATGGGCGGGTGGTGACGTTACAAACAGAATGAACTTGACTCATGTGACTTATTGTTCCCTTCCTAAACTCTTGGTGCCCACAATTTTCCACACGGGCAGTCTAGAGTTGGGGTTTTCAGATAGTCAGGTTTAGTAGATTAGTTGGAGCTAGTTCAGTTTTTGGAGTTCATGGACTACACTTGCTTATCTTGGTGCAACGTGATGGTGGTTCGAGCTTGGTGTTGGAGTTGTTGGACGCATTCTCTTTTAAAGATCATTTGGAGTATTACTTCTGTTGTTTCCGCTATAACATTATTTGTCTCTGATATTCTTGTATCATATATATATCATTGTTGTATATCATATTCTGGATATTGTATCATTTGTGATGTATATGATATTATTTATTTCTTTCTTCCGTTGTGTTGTTATACTTAACGTGTTATGAGCTCCGGCGAGCCAGATTCGGCGTTTGAATCTGCGGTATTCGAGTATAAGTGAAGTATGAGTGCCGATTTTCGAAGGCCGAGTCAGGATCGTTACATTTGGTATCAGAGCTAAGGTTGAACTTTAGCTCAGGAGTATAACACATTAAGTAGCTCATTAGAGATAGGTTGATGTATACCCTAGAATGAGTAATCCCTAAGATATTTGTCCGTATACCTCAGTAAATTCTCTTACTATCCACTGATAGTAAGTATGAGTGCAAGAAGAGGATGAGATAGGGGACAGGGGAATACGACTATAAATGGTCAATACCCTGTAACAACAAGGAAACAAGGAAACAATCTTTTCTCTATCAATCTCTTTTGTTCGTCATCTTTTCTCAATTCTTTGATAGTTCCTGGTAGATCCAGGAAGAAGATTTGATATATTTGCATGGGACATAAACTCCAAATTGGTCAGAATTGTTTGTTTGGATGAATTTCTTGCTTTGGTTGATAGGTATAATTTGGTTTCTAAATTAAAAAGTTTTGAAATTGTATCCATATATCTATCTATTTTTGGGTCCGGATATGTTCTACGAATGGTTATTTATCCCTTCGAACTGACCAATGCCCCTGCATATTTCGTAGATCTGGATAACCCGAGTATCTTGTGAAAAAAAATAAAAAAAAATTAAAAGGATTCATTCTCGTATCTATTATTGATATTCTGATTTGGTAAGCCAAATGCAGAATAGATGCTCAATTTGATTTGATGAAACATCCTTCATCTATTCTTTTGTTGTCTTCCTACTTTCAAATTTCGAGGATGAAATTTCTTAAGGTAGGGAACCTGTAACGATCCCGGATTTTTACTAAGTTTAAATTGATAATTAATTTAATTTTTGAATAAAAAATTGTGAAATTAATTGGTAAATTGATTTGAGTTTCTCCAAATTTAAATAAAATATGTGTTAAATCATTCGAATTTAAATCTTGTATATATATGTGAATATATATGTATCGGTGTATATATGAGTGGATTTGAATTTATATATATATATATATATTGGATTTGAATTTTTATTTTAAGTAAATGGTTATAAAATCATCTATGAAAAATATAAAGTAAACATTAGCTAAAATTTAACAACATATTAAAATAGAAATTTATTTATATTATGAAGTAATATTACAAAGCATAAGACAAAAGAAAGAAATATGTTCATAGAAACAAATGAAGTATAAGTATGTACACTTGTAAAAGAAAAAAAATATAAATATCTTTGGCTTGCAAAAGAAGACACTAATATATATTCAAGAATGAAACACAAAAAATAATTATAAATATCTATGTACAAGCAAATGAAGATAAGTATAAGCTTGTAAAATAGGACAAGCCTAATTAATGCAAGCACAAATTTTATCATTTCAGCTACCAAAGTAAAAATATCTCTGATGTGTTGTACAAAAATATCACCCTGTACAAATTTATCACCGGTAAACTCATCTCCTGCATATCAAACTCTTCAATTCATTTTCGTCCATTCCAAGCTGAGAAAAATCTGGAGTAAATATCATTCAACCTTAAACAAAATACAACTTAAAACAACAATACAAATTCAACTCAAACCAAAGATCAAAGAAAAGGGTTTCAGCTTGCAAAATTTTCACAAGCCCGGTTCAAAAGAAAAGCTCTGTTCTTTCTTCTAGAAATCACTGTGAGTAACATTCTTTTAAAAATCTTAAGTATGATTCTGGTTGCAAGTTAAGTTCTGGAATGAATGTGTTTTTGTGTGAATATATATATATATATATATATATATATATATATATATTGGTGATGTTATGCATATATATATGAATGAATATATGTGTGTGCATGTTGTTGTATTTTGTATTATCCTGTTTTTAATTTTCCAGGCTCAAGATTTGTTCAGAATTCATTATCTCTCGAACCAATCTTTGTTAGGGTTTAAGTGGCAAACAGAAATTGTTTGTTTTATCATATATTAAAGATCTAAAATTATATTTAAGTGATTTAAATTGGATATTGCTCTGGGAAACTAAAGAACAGACAAGCTTGGGTTTTGTTTAAAAATCCAAACTTCTTAATTCATTTATTCAGTAATCAAATCTGAATACTTAACCTAGATCATGATTTTTAGAAGTGGTATCATAATTTTTAGTGGTGGGATATGGGTGTAGTTCTAGTTTGATCAGAAAATGGTATTTTGGAGTTTTCTGATGATCTAGTTGATCTCGGGTGTCGTGGTTCTTTCTGAAGGTAGAAGTGTGATCGGAGAATCAAGGAAAAATACTGGAATGATGGATAGTTAAACGTGGAGGCGGCGGTGAACATTTGAAATTTTTAAACCTAGTTTTAGGCGAGGCTGATATTTTGATTCGTTCGTCGTCTGGAGTTGATCAAGCGTTGCAAGGCTCTGGGAGGTGGTAGAGGGGACGTTGGCGATCGTGTGGCCGGAGTTTCGGGTTGTCTAGTGGTCGAGGTTGCGGGGACGAGGCGTTTCCAGGTTTAGTGGTGGTGGGTATGTTGTCCTAGGTTTGAGTTTCGAACTCGTTTTCATTTTCGAGTAGACGGAGAGGTTTAGATGGTCGGAGAATAGTCTGGAGATGATCGTCGACTTGCTCGATGTAGTGGCGATGACTGGAGGCGAGCGTCGGAGCAGTGCACGTGTACGTGCACTTGTGTCTATTGATCTGAAGTTGTTTAGTCTGGGTGGAAGCAGTTTTTCTCGCGTGTTTCGCTCGAGTGTTACTCGAGGTGTTTCTGCGTTTGACTCGAAGCAAGATTGAGTGGCTTGGGTAAATTGTTGTTGCCAGGTTTTAAAACTTCAAAATTTAAACAAACTTTTGAAAAGGAAAGAAAATGATGGGTTTTCTCACGTAAGTACTCGAGGCTTCGGGACAAACCCGAAGTAGCATTTGGAGACATATTTTTTTTAAGTTTTTTTTATAAAAACAAGATTTTGATTTTAAATAATTTGGTTTTAAACTCTTATAAATTTCTTTTATAAGATAAGTGTTCTTTAACCTTGATTTAAAAGGTTTGTAAATGTGATCTAAATTTTGTTAAAGTTAAATTTGAAATCATTTTAAATCTTGGATTTGAAATGAAATGTGAAGGTAACTACTTAATAAAGTAAATTAAGTAATTAATTACTCAGCGTAATTAATTAAGTCAATGTGGTTAATTTTAATTAATTAATTAAGTTCAATTAATTAAAGATAATTACTTGATATTGGGTTAAGTATAATTACTTAATGTAATTAATGAAGTGTAATTACTTAGTGAAGTAATTAAGGGTAGTTACTGGATGTAATTAGTGGAAGATGATTTAATAATGGAAGTAATTTGGATTCAATTACTTTGTGTAAGGAATTAATTAAAGATAATTAATTAAGGAGTAATTAATTTATTTAATGAGTAATTAAGAGTAGTTAATTACTGGATAAGACTAATCAAGAGTTATTAATAAATAGGGTTTAATTAAAGATTAATTACTTAATGTAATTAATGTAAATAGAGTAATTAATTAAAGAAGTAATTAGAGATCATTAATTAATATAATTAATGATGTAATTAAGGGTTGATTAATTAAGATTAATTAATCAATGATAAGTGATTATGAAGTAATTAATTAATGTGATTAATTAAGGATTAATGTAATTAATTTTGGTTAATTAATTAATGAAGTAATTAAAGGTTAATTACTGTAATTGGTTAAGAATAATTAATTTATGTAATTAATTAAGGATAATTACTTAATGTAATTAGAGTATAATTAATCAAGGGTGATTAATTAGTACTTAGAGGATGATTAATTAATTTGTAATTAATTAATGGTTAAGGAAGCAAGATTTAGAATGATGAAAGTAATTAATTTAATTTATTTTAAATTAATTAGAGAATGATGATTAATAAATCATTACTTATGGATGACTGTATTCTATTGAATGTGGTGAATTGTTTGATATCCCTACTATGTGATGTTGTGTGATATGAATTGTTTTAATTCAAGCTGTGATGAATGTAATTTATTTTATCTATGATTTCTCTGTGGGTCTATGAATAAGAATAAGCGTTATAGTTTATACCGCTTATCAAATATATTGCTGTATTTAAATCTGTGATGATTGAATGATGTTGCACTATTGTGTTAAACCCCTGGACCACACACTACACACACAAATATGGATTGCACGGGGAAGTTGGTTAAGTCACAACTCTGTGAAATAGTTTTAAAATTGAATTTTTGAATCCAAATGGTTTTGAAAATGGATCGGATTTAAAGTGAAAAGCTTCTGAAAAGGGATTTCAAAGATTAAAGTTATTTTCGAATAACTTGATTTAGTTTTACGATTTGATTTAAATTTGCATTCAAAATTTGAGATTGAATTCTATGTTGAGAAATTATGATGTAAAAAGGGTATACAAGTTTATAAGGGTTTTTAAACCATTTTAAAAGTATTGGTTTGGAAATTTGAATTTAACCCAAGGTCTTTAACTTGTATAAATGAATCGTATTTTTCCGAAATAAAACTGTTTGTTTTCAAATGATAAAATCTTTCATATAACAAATGAAATTCCAATTTTAAGGAATTTCAAGTTTGAATTGGAAATAGTTTTCCAAGTTATGAATAAATCTTTGGAAACGTGTTTTGAAAGCTATAAGTTAAATCTTTGATTTAATTAGTTAATCCAATGGAAATGGAAATCGATTTGAAAATCTATGAATAGATCTTTGTGAAACTTGGTGAACTTTGTGAGATGAATCTTTTTGTGTAAAAGATTAAAATGGTAATTTGTTTAAACCATTTGAAGAAAAGTTTTAGGTAAGAAGTTGTGACTTAACTGAAATCCCAATATCCATATGTTTTTAAAATATTACACTCATTATTCGGTTTAGCTGGGAGAGGACTTTGTGTTAGATAACCCATTCCGAATAGTGATACGACGTAAATGGATAGCATTTGAAGACCGGGTGTTTGCGAGAACGATAGGATAACCTATCGATTGTCTCTACACTGAGTAGCTACGGTATAGAGATTCCCTAAGTGATGGGAAGTCCGATCGGGATTGTGAGTACCCGGATTGCAAGGGCTTCTTTGGAAGTGCCTTCGGTTCTGTTCGAACCCGGAACAGACTTGTATGGTTGTATGTCTGACATTACACTTTAAAATATAAAGCAGATTTCTTTCAAATACATTTCTGTTTGGTGGCGGAGATTTATTCTCTTAGCTTAACACCCTTCTCTGAGACGTACGAGCTCAGAGGTTATGTAGTTGAAGGTTATCACTGATATACTCCCAATTCGGTAGTGTGGCATGCTAAGTGTTGCTGTGTGTTGCTGATCATTTGTTGATCAAAGCATGGCTTTGTGAAGAAGCGTAGCTTTGTGGACGAGACCTCATCGGACCTCACACCCCGGAAATGGTCGAAACAGGAAAGATGCGGCAAGGTTATAAGGGTCGCACCCTTTAGGGTATGTCATTTCCTTCTGGAAAAAGGTGGTATCATGGTATGGAGCCCAGATGCTTTACCTGTGTGGTTGCATCAATCTCATTTACTGTGTGGTTGTTGCTTTGTGATCGAGGGCCCTCGGATAAAGGTCGCAAACGACCGGGGGTGGCATACTCGTGTAGTAGTTACCTAGTAAGAGGTAACCCGGCCTTCTGTTGGCAGAGAGCTAGTTAGTTCTTGGGACGTCCCTCCAGAGGCGTACCCATGTGGCAGTAGGAAGTTCCTTAGCCTGACTATTTGGAAATCCAAAGAAACAATACGAGCCCTTTATGATTGCAATTTTTATAACCTGTCACCTCATGTGGCAGCTATAGTAGGCATAGTATAATGGTACCTATGCTGGCTAAGATTAATATTATATTTTCGAAAGGATTTTCACACTATGCAATAGTAATAATATCAAAAGAGTTTTCTCGTATTAAGCATATTTGACTATCATAAGAAGAAATCTCCTCCAAGTCTGCGATTGCATTGTGCGTGTGGTGGGAGGTCTTATGGTAGTTTCAATTTTCAAAAGCATGTCGAATTTCTATTATAAACTGTTTTTACACAAACAACTGTTTTTGTTTACTCATACCAGTCCCATGACTGACCCGGAGTTTATTGTTCCCTTCCTAAACTCTGGGTGCCCACAATTTTCCACACGGGCAATCTAGAGTTGGGGTTTTCAAATAGTCAGGTTTAGTAGATTAGTTGGAGCTAGTTCAGTTTTTGGAGTTCATGGACTACACTTGCTTATCTTGGTGCAACGTGATGGTGGTTCGAGCTTGGTGTTGGAGTTGTTGGATGCATTCTCTTTTAAAGATCATTTGGAGTATCACTTCTATTGTTTCCGCTGTAACATTATTTGTCTCTGATATTCTTGTATCATATAGATATCAGTGTTGTATATCATATTCTGGATATTGTATCATTTGTGATGTATATGATATTATTCATTTCTTTCTTCCACTGTGTTGCTATACTTAACGTGTTATAAGCTCCGACGAGCTAGATTCGGCGTTTGAATCTACGGCATTCGAGTACAAGTGAAGTACGGGTGCCGATTTTCGAAGGCCGAGTCAGGATCGTTACAATTTGTTTAGATCCCTTATTGTAGATTCACCGACAACATATTGTATATCTATCCTTTCGATTGTACTTTTTTTATATTATTGAAAATTTAATACGAGAAGATGTAATCTTAACAAGCAATATTGTTAAAAAACAATAAAAAATCAAAAAAGATAATGGTTTTCTTTTTGTCTTGCAGTTCGGTCAAGTTCCACTCCAAGCTTCTCAAATACATTCAAGTTGATTGCTACGATATTCATGGAAAATAGAAGCAACAAAAAAGAACAACCACTTTCTTTTATTTTTGCAAAGCAGAAAAGGGAGTCTTACTATGCACAGATATCGCTACTCGAGGTCTTTGTTATCCTGCCTTTTGGCAAGGCCGTGACACCAAAAAGTTGACTGGAAAACTAAAGACAGTTTGTCGTAAAAGTTCGTTATACACTGTTTCACCATGGATATCAATGAATTTTTTCCGAGCTCGGATCAGGCGACAATTGATACGACACATCAAGCAAGGTTAGGAAAAGCAACGTTCCAAGTTTCAAGTCAATCCGAGTTCGTACGCTCATGATATCATCGATGCAAGTTGGAGGAAATGACCCTAAGTTCGAATCCATAAGCAACCTTTGTTCGTATCCATCGGTTCGACTCCATCTAGTTCGCAACCATCGGCAAGCACTCGTTCGAATCGGTCCGGATGTACCGCTTCGTACCCATCCAGCTGAAGCCACTCCGTATCCCTCGAGTTAAAGTGCTTCGAATCCATCAAGACAAAGTACTTCGAATCCACAGAGCTACTTCACTTCGTAACCTTCAGATTAAAGACCTTCGAATCCATCACGACGAAGCACTTCGAATCCATGGAGTCGAATCATTTCGTATTTGTCCAGTGACCTAGTTTCGAACCCGTCCTGCTATAATGACTTCGAATCGATCGGCTATAGCGTAACATGATCGATACGAATGAGCACACCTTCGAATCCATGAGCAAATAAAAGTCTTCGAATCCATTAGATCAAGGCGGCTAGGATCACGGAGCCGACCCAGTCAACTCGGAGTGAAAGGCCGATCTATACGAGAGATGCGCGCCACGTCAATATCCTCATGCGCAAAGCCATCGATTCGACCCTATCGATTCGAAGAGAATCGATTCGAACGGAGCATATCAACCGAAAATGCAACCTTGAATCGATCATAACTCGAGATCTACAAATCCAAATTCTATGAAATTTTCACAGAAGCTTATGTACATGTCGAAGAATGTCCACACCAAATTTTAGCTCGATTGGATGATTTTTTGATCGATTCGAATGGAGTTCAAATCGATCCCCAAGCGGGCCCAGATTTTCTCGACGCGGGTGCATGGGCCCCCACACGTGCCAGAAGTAGTCTCCCTAATTTTAGGCAAAATATCAGCCTCCTACACCTATAAATAGAGCCCCAGGTCATTCAGAAAAGGGGATCGGGATTCTGAAGCGCCCAGACTCTACTTTGCACTTCACTACTACCATTTTACTCAAAGAACAGAGATATAATCCATTGTAATCCACTGTAATCAATTGTAATCAGCGAAGAACATCAATAAAAGAAAACCTTTGAAGTGGACGTAGGACGGAAATAGCCGAACCACTATAAATCTCGTGTTTCTGTTCATTATTTCTGAATTGTGATACTCTGTTTGCTTAGATTTGAGATTTGTGTGTGAATATTGTTGATTTATATTCGTACATTGGTGCTTCCACAACATTCGGGGTTTGTGACCATTTTTGGCACAAACACTTTGGTGCTTTCATTGAGAGCGACTAGCACCCGCTACACAAGATTTGAAGTTCAGATCTGAAAGCTTGAAGATTTGAAAGACAATGACCCGACAAACAAGTAGAAGGCAAAGAGCTGAGAGAAGTCAGCACAAAGGAAGTCAAGAGGCTTCCTCAGGAGCAAACCAAGCTTCAGCCTTCATCACCAGGGATAAGATGGAGGCAATGATGAGAAGACAAGAAGAAATGATACAGAACTTGCTTCAACAGATTGGGAAACTTGGAGCGCAAAATCAAGGAGCAACCAGAGTCCAAAACGGAGCAGGACCATCTGGCGCAGCACAGGAGCTGGGGGGCACACACTTAGAGCATGTTGATCCAATCCCGGGAAGAGATTCAGGGACATCCGAGCAACCTAGTGGCAGTAGAGGGATGAACGCTCAGCCAGGGGGGCAGAACGAAGGTAACACTCAAAGATCACAGCCTGACGACAACGACAGGTTGGCAGAGATGGTCAGACGGGCCATGAGAGGTGGACTAGTCAATAGAGATCTGGAGGATGTACACAGGAGTCCCTTTACTCCTGCGATCAGGCAGGCCAGGAATCCACCCGACTTCAAGCTACCATCGGTGGAAATGTATGATGGGCGGACGGATCCAGCGGTCCATCTAACGAAATATATGAGGCACATGGAAGTGCTGGGGGCATTACAGGAAGTCATGGCCCGGTGCTTTCCATTGTATTTGACGGACATCGCAGCGCTATGGTTTAGACAACTGGAGAGTGGCTCCATTGGGACTTGGACAGATTTGACAGAAAAGTTTATGAGACAATTCAGGGTTCATATTTCGAGACCCAAGAACGTGATGAGTTTGGCGACTCTAAAACAAAAGGCCGGGGAATCTTTGAGGAGTTTTCTGACGCGATTTAATGCGGCAGCAGCATCAGTGGATCGACCAGATCCATCTATGGTCATGATGGCAGCTATATCTGGAATATCTGATGGCATGGAGTTCAAGAATTCACTAACTAAGGATCCACCTACGGACCTGGGAGAGTTTTATCATGAAGCCGAAAAGTTTTTGCGATTAGAGGATGCTCGTACGGAGAGAGAAGAAGAAATCGATGTTTACACAGTTAGAGGCGGTAATTCACTTGGAAAAGGTGCGGAGACTGGTAAAGGGAAGCGAAAGGCTGAAGAAAATGATGACAGGTCAAAGCGACAATGGAGGGAGCCACGATTTACCACCTATTCAGAACTGAACGAGGGTTTGGAGCGAATCTACCAAGACACACGAGAGCAAGTTGCCTATCGTAGACCAATGCGACGGGATCCAACTACCTACGAGAGAAAGTCAGAGAAATATTGCTTATTCCACGAGCTGAATGGACATAGCAGAAACGACTGTAGACACCTGAAGGATGAGGTAGAAGGGCATATCAGGAATGGTAGGCTACTTCAGTATGTGAGGAGGCGAGCTCCAGCGGTTGAACCAGAGCGACCACCGTCTACATCAGCTAGAGGTGACCCCGAGCCGAGGCACCGTATGGTTATCAATTGATTTAAATAACGATGAACGAGTCGTAAAATTCTCACTAACACCATCAAACCATTTACACATGTATGAGATCGCGAACGATCCACAGGCATGCTCTGAATGATTGACCGTTTCGTAGTGAGAATTTACACTTTGACATCCTTGCTTTGCTTTTGTTTCATGTTGATTTGGACATTTAGACTTTGTTTGTTTGGATATTTCTATGAACGTTAATTTGATATTTGCAATTCTGTAAAAGAAGTTACTTGCGTATGCTTTGGATCGCGAACGGTCCACAAGCACACCTTGTATGGCGATGAACCTCCACGATCGCTGATTCAGAAATTCACCCGAGTGAGAACCTAATATTGATAATACTAAGTCCCCCCCGGCACACTCATTCGCCTCGAATGGCACCCGACCTTGAACGGTCACCATTAGCCTCGAACGGCACCCGACCTCGAACGGTCACCATTAGCCTCGAATGGCACCCGACCTCGAACGGTCACAATCTGCCACATACGGCACCCGGCCGTGAACGGTCACAATTCACCCAGTATGACATTCGATCGCGAACGATCACATCCTGCCTCGTGCGGCATAGGATCGCGAACGATCACATTTTATCTTCTGCACCATACGACCACAAACGGTCACAATCCATCATAATTCGTCTAGAACGACACCCGATCGCGAACGGTCACAACTCGTCTAGAACGACATCCGACCGCGAACGGTCCCATTTCGTTATTTGCCGCGAACGGCATCCGACCGCGAACGGTCCCATTTCTTTATTTACCGCGAACGGTATCCGACCGCGAATGGTCCCCTTCCTTTGTTCGCTGTGAACGACATCCGACCACGAACGGTCCCATTTCGCTATTTGCCACGAACGGCATCCGACCTCGAAAGGTCTCATATCGCCTCGAGTGACATACGATCCCGAACGATCGTCATTCGTGGCCAGATAAAACTATCAATTTCTTTGGAGGTCATCAACAGGATATGAACATCCGGCTTATGGCATTACAAAACACACCTTCCAATCGCAAGGCATATTTTGGGGGGCAAATGTTATCCCGCCTTTTGGCAAGGCCGTGACACAAAAAAGTTGACTGGAAAACTAAAGACAGTTTGTCGTAAAAGTTCGTTATACACTGTTTCACCATGGATATCAATGAATTTTTTCCGAGCTCGGATCAGGCGACAATTGATAAGACACATCAAGCAAGGTCAGGAAAAGCAACATTCCAAGTTTCAAGTCAATCCGAGTTCATACGCTCAAGATATCATCGATGCAAGTTGGAGGAAATGACCCTAAGTTCGAATCCATAAGCAACCTTTGTTCGTATCCATCGGTTCGACTCCATCTAGTTCGCAACCATCGGCAAGCACTCGTTCGAATCGGTCCGGATGTACCGCTTCGTATCCATCCAGCTGAAGCCACTCTGTATCCCTCGAGTTAAAGTGCTTCGAATCCATCAAGACAAAGTACTTCGAATCCACAGAGCTACTTCACTTCGTAACCTTCAGATTGAAGACCTTCGAATCCATCACGACGAAGCACTTCGAATCCATGGAGTCGAATCATTTCGTATTCGTCCAGTGACCTAGTTTCGAACCCATCCTTCTATAATGACTTCGAATCGATCGGCTATAGCGTAACATGATCGATACGAACGAGCACACCTTCGAATCCATGAGCAAATAAAAGTCTTCGAATCCATTAGATCAAGGCGGCTAGGATCACGAAGCCGACCCAGTTAACTCGGAGTGAAAGGCGGATCGATACGAGAGACGCGCGCCACGTCAATACCCTCATGCGCAAAGCCATCGATTCGACCCTATCGATTCGAAGAGAATCGATTCGAACGGAGCATATCAACCGGAAATGCAACCTTGAATCGATCATAACTCGAGATCTACAAATCCAAATGCTATGAAATTTTCACAGAAGCTTACGTACATGTCGAATAATGTCCACACCAAATTTCAACTCGATTGGATGATTTTTTTGATCGATTCGAATGGAGTTCGAATCGATCCCGAAGCGGGCCCAGATTTTCTGGACGCGGGCGCATGGGCCCCCACACGTGCCAGAAGTAGTCTCCCTAATTTTAGGCGAAATATCAGCCTCCTACACCTATAAATAGAGCCCCAGGTCATTCAGATTAGGGGATCGGGATTCTGAAGCGCCCAGACTCTACCAGACTCTACTTTGCACTTCACTACTACCATTGTACTCAAAGAACAGAGATATAATCTATTGTAATCCACTGTAATCAATTGTAATCAGCGAAGAACATCAATAAAAGAAAACCTTTGAAGTGGACGTAGGCCGGAGATAGCCGAACCACTATAAATCTCGTGTTTCTGTTCATTATTTCTGAATTGTGATACTCTGTTTGCTTAGATTTGAGATTTGTGTGTGAATATTGTTGATTTATATTCATACATTGGTGCTTTCACAACATTCGGGGTTTGTGACCATTTTTGGCCCAAACAGTCTTGATATTCCTGCTGTGGTTTGTAGGAAAAATATAGAAGGTATGTAGTACATGTATATCCACTAAAATGAATATTTTGAAATCTCAGTCTGTATAATTAACTGACTCCTCTCTCAATCTAGAATTTATTGCTGAGAAATGTGATGTAAATGAAGAAAGAGCAGCCTATCTTCGCGTTTAGTTGTTCAGATCCTATGGCAGCTCACTTACAGGGCTCTTGGTACGCACTCATAACCATTTAACATTTATATACTTATCAGTATCGCTTTTATATTTGATTACTAACATGACATTTTCAAAATTTCAAGCACCTGGTTATGATGTTCATCCTGATGAGTACCACAGGTGAAGATAATTAACTTTTTAATTTGATTCTGACATACAAAATGAGTACATAATAATGTTCTTGTTTTGTCAACAGTTATGTGCATGGAAGGTTACCATATAAGAATATTCAGCCAGACCCGCAGCTAAGGGATCTATTACTTCAAATCTCTCAACCCAAAATTGTAAGATATATACCACTACAACCTCCTTTTACAATTCTTTAAAATTTAATAAAGTTTTGGTGATTGAACTTTATCATTATGATCAGTTATTTACAAATTCCGACATGAAACATGCAAAGAAAGCATTGCATAGACTTGGTATTGAAGAAGAGTTGTTTCAGAACTATACAAATAATAGTATGTAAAATATTCATTTACATACATATATACATGTGTGTAGTGCTGGTCCAACCAAGTGAGTTGCCCTGGACGAATGTTCGCAAAAAATGAAAACATAATGTGGAAAAGAATAAAAATAATGTAAGTTGAACCTTGAATGAATTGGAGAAAATCCTCAGCCACAACTACATCAACATAATTTTGCTAATTTGTGACAAAAAATAACATTTAAATAACGAATGTTTGAGTGTTGTTTGTGAAGTGGGTTTCCGTAGGTAATTGGCTTGCTTGCCTTATACTTAGGCCGACCTTGTGGGTGTGTTTTTATCAGCGTTTTGTTATATACACATAATATTAACTTATATAGATGTTAAGTGTATTGATACTCAAATTCAATAATCAAATTATTACCAAATATAATTTTTTCAATCAAATCAAACTTGAATTTATACTAAAAATGATTTGACATAATTTGCACATTTGTTTATAATGAAACGAAATTGATATCTGGATAAATTTAATCTGGATAAATTTAATAAATGAATTATTTTAACTTAACATTTCAATCCGCTACGAGTTGCTCTAGATTCAATAGTCAAATGATGTGTCACTGGCAGGTTTAGGTGGAGCCTTGCTTGTTGTTGGTCTTTCATATGCATATTACGTATCAAATCTGGGAATGGGGAAAAAATGATGTTACACTACAACTAAATGTGTTATAAGCTCGTTAAGGCTTTATATGAGATGGACATAGTCAATTTATGCCATGTGTATGAGATTGAGGCAATTGATATGCTTGTATTAGTTTTTTAAAGATTAAACTCATGGTGTAGAGTTTATCTGTCAATGGACTAAGCTGAGGTTAAGTGGCATGTGAAGCACTGAGGTGACGTATTATGCTAAAGTTATGTTATCCAAGTGTGTAGAATGCCGACTCAATTAGCTAAACATCGGAAATAAAGTAATTAGTACATCAACCAGGTAAGCTAGCTCAAGGAGTAGGGAGTATGCATGTTAAGAGTGTATTTATGGCTGTAAATGGATGTAACTCCATATCCTTATTTTGGTTGTAGTCATGCTGCAGTACTCGCATACCACTACTATAGTGTTTCATTGATCACATAATCATATGAGTATATTCAATTGGTTTTATAGTGTTTATAGTGTTTCATGTGTGCATACACTATTTAATATACTATGTAGGATTGTTGGTGACTGATTCTATAAAATCTATTGTTTATGCAGGAAAGCAAAAGTGAAGCTTTTGATTTTATTTTTATTTTGTTTTCTCACTAGCTGGCTTATCCCCCCTTGATTCAATTGTAGTCATTTAATTTAATAAATGTCAGCTTTATATTTGATTTACTTGACTACTTGGTTCATCTTTGAGGAAAGTAAACTGCATGCAACTTATTTTGTATGATAAGCCATGCTGCTATTTGCACTGAATACTACAAGATCTATTGGGTATTTATTTTGAGTTTATTTGATTCTTTGTTTTTGTAGATCAAACCTTTGGTAGTAGTCACAAAACCCGTTAACTTAAAGGATTCAACATATTCATGGAATGGCGTAGTATTGAGATGCAAATGTATAATTCCTTACTGTTTTTAATTGGTGAATGCATATTTTTGCATATTTTATTATCAATCAGAATTATTTTTACCAGGTTTATGACTGCTGAACTTTCAACTTTGTCCGAAGCAACAGCACTTGAAGTAGCAGCACCTGAATAATTGGTTAGTTTCATTTTCACTACATTTTATTTCGACAAATAGCAGTTTAATTATTTCCCCTGGAAATTGTTTTTCCTGCTGCCTTCTATTGCTGTTTGAGTTGTTACATGTACATTTATTACTTGAAGTTATGTAATTATTTTATTAACTATAAATTTAAACTCGGCTATTTTGTTAACTAAATGGAATAACGGTTACTGACTAGAAGACTAGAGGTTTGGAAGTAATAGGTTGTTTTTCAAGGGTATAATAGCTTGTGAATTCTTTCTACTACAAATATTGTTAGAATCGTTATGCATATAGGTCATTGGCAGTAAGTGGAGTTAATTATTGAATGTTATGTGCAGTTGTGCGATACAACCAATATAATTAAATTTCGATACATAATAAACTGTAAACAAACGTAGTTTGAAATAACGAAATAGAATTACATGTTCAAATTTATTAGTCGTAGAAGTAGAGTGAACAAAAAATAAGAAGGGAAAAAAGAAAAAAAATTCTTGAAATTAAGCTTAACATAGTACATACCCAAATAAATGTTCGCGTTGATGAATAAGAATTAAAAGTATACAAGCAAATTCAACTTACTTTAAGATCGATAATGGTCATAGTTTGGAGTAAAGACATTTTATAAAAATTAAATAAGTTTATAAAATAACTAAGTTTATAAAAATTAATTAAGTTTTAAAAAATTTATTAAGTTTATAAAAATAATAAGTTAATAAAACTTAACAAATTTTTATAGAAGTTAACCAACTTTTATAAACATTTGACTAAATTAACTAAGTTTGTAAATTTTAATCGAGTTTTATAAAAACTAAATAAGCTTATAAAATTTTAACTATGTTTTATAAAAATTTAACTAAATTACTAAAGAATTTATTAAGTTTCATAAATATTAAACTAAGTTTCTAAAATTAGCCAAGTTTATTTTCTTAATTAATTAAGTTTATAAAAATTAACTAAGTTTTATAGAAATTTAACTAAGTTGAATTTTTATTAAATTAACCAACTTCACAAAAATCAACTAATTTGTACAAAAAAGAACTATGTTAAGCAAGTTCTATAAAAATTAAACAACCAAGTTAACTAATTTTATAAAGAAATAACTAAGTTTATAAAAAATAATTAAGTTTTATAAAATTTTAACCAAGTCGACTAAATGTTTGTAAAAATTAACTAAATTTATAAAATTTAACTAGGTTTATTAAGTTTATAAAAATTAACTAAATTTACCAAATTTATAAAAGTTAAATAATTTTCTAAAAATAAACTAAGTTTTATTCAACTTAAATAAATTCATAAGAATTAAAAATATAACAGTTAACCAAGTTTTATAGTAATTAAACAATTTTCCAGATATTAACTATATTTTATAAATTTAATGAAGTTAAATAAATTTTATAAAAATTAAGTAAATTTATAAAAAAATGACCTAATTTGTAAAAATTAACTACTTTTTATACAAGTTAACTATATTTTATAAAAATTAAATAAGTTTATCAAAATAATTAAGTTTATAAAAATTAATTAAGTTAAAGTAAGTTTATTGTGCCCTTGCTGGTTTAAATGGCAGTCAAAGATAATGCATGTACGAGATTGTATTGTTTGAATTATTTTGTTGGAAATCAAAGTTTTCACCTAAATGATGTGACCTATAATAGAATTGATTGAACCTTTACTATGATCAAGATTCTAGCCTTTCAAATTTGTATTTACTGTATTTATGATTTATATGAACTTACTTTACAGGTAGATGGATGTCTTTAATGCAAAAAAAGTAGAAATATGCTGCAACAAGTTATCGATTCAAAGTTATTTTGGATGTCAGAACTACATTTTGGTTTGTATGTATTACTACTTTGGTTACTAGCTACTACTTCTACCTTGTTTATGAAATATTATGGACGTATTATATATGTTTTGTTGTAAGAATATTGTGTATGTGGATTATGTAATGTTCCATGTAGATTATGAGATGCGTGTTTAATATAATGAAATGTTTGAATAATGTATAATGTGTTGATTTTAGTTGAGTTATATATTTGGTATATAAATTGTCATCGATGCGTATAGAAATGGAATCTATCGATGGGGAAATGTAGATACTCTAAACGACAGCGTTTTAAAAACGCTGTGTTAACTTTCTACAACATTTACGGAGTGCTATAGAAAAGAGTTCATAATAGAGAAAAACGCTAGAGAAGAATTCACAGCATCAGTTAAACGCTATGAAAAGTTATCTTAGCAAAGTAAAACCGCTGTTAAATCCATTTGATGACAGAGGTCGAACGCTATGAAAAGTGTGTCAACTCATTAGCAAAAACGCCATAAATAGTATTAACGATATCAGGAAAACGCTATTAGAAACATACTTTTTATAGCGTTTTCACTACTGCTATGGTATGTTCAGTACCTATAATTGCATGTCGTTATACAGCGTAGATAAAAACGCTGTTAAAACCTTTTACAGCGTTTTTTAAACGCTGTTAAAGGTCCAGTTTGTTGTTGTGGTTGTATTCACTTAATGTTGTCTCTGATATTTTGGAGCACTAACTTTTGATTGACCTTTAATTTATTTTTGGCAATAAACCAAATGTGTCTTGAATATGAACAATCAAAGAAAAGATGATCAATACTTTTTACTTCTTTCTGACTTAGGAGACAATTGGTGTTTTCTATGTTTTAGTCCCATTTTGCACATCTATCCCTTGTTGGCAGACGATTTAAAATAGCAAAATAAGTGCAATGAGCCATTTTAGGACAATTTGTAGTGTTTCAAATTGTTTTGAACCAATCCACTTCTATTTCTATTCCTTTAATATAGTTCCAAGTGTTTTTAAAAGAGAACTTTCCTTTAATAGATAATTTCCAAATCCATTTGTCTTCTTCAAGACTTGGGTCTATTTCTATTTTGCTAATTGAAGAGTTGAAAATAGAAGCTGCTGGCTGTAATTGAGTTTTCCAAAGAGAATTGTGAATAATGCTTTCCACTTTTGCATTTGCTTCTCCAAATTGATAAAGATTGTTCCAACCAAGCAAATTTATTAAAGAATTTCCACTAATCCATGGATCAAACCAAAGACTTGTTGGCTTGCCGTCTTTGAATCTTCTTTCTATCAATCTTGTGCCTTTTTCTCTGCAATTTAATGTAATTTTCCAAGTATGAGAATGGTATTTTTCTAATGGCATGGACCAAATGTTCTTATTTTTGACATATTTAGTTTTCATCCATTTTGCCCAAAGAGAGTTGTCTTCTAAGAATTTCTAGAATAATTTGTAATTGCATGCCTCATTTAAGTCTTTAAAATTTCTAATGCCTAAGCCACCAGCCCTCTTTGTTTTAGTGATAGTATTCCATGAAATTTTATGATGCTTTCCACTCCAAATAAAGTTAGCACATAACTTTTCTATTTTTTCCATTGTATTGATTGGGATATTGTGAGATTGCATCCAATACATGACTATAGAAGTGATGGTCGTGTGGATGAGTTCAACTCTTCTTGCAATTGATAGAAGCTTGCTAGACCAACTGTCTAATTTATTTTGAATTATATCATGTAGCTATGCACAATCTTTGTGTTTGATTTGGTTGCAATTAAGAGGAAGCCCTAGGTATTTAATTGGAAGATCACTTTGTTGAAACTTGAGAACACTAAATTTCCTGTATATTTTTGCATGACTTACTGAAATAGATTTTGCTCTTACAGTCATTGATTTGAAGTCCTGCATATTCTTTGAGATTAGAAAATATTTTCTTTATAATCTCTGCATTCTAAACATCTGCTTTTAGAAAAATTAATAAGTCATCTGCATATAAAAGATGAGTAATACAAGGAATAATTGAGTTAATTGGTTTTAAATTTTTATTCAATTGTTCCTTATCCATTTGTAATGTAAGATATTTCATAGCTATAGTGAATAGATAAGGAGATAGAGGATCTCCTTGCCTAATTTCTCTATTACTTTTTATAAACCCACAAGGGGAGCCATTTATAAGAATGGAATATGATACATTACAGATGCATTCTTTAACTAGGTTGCAAAAAATTTCATTGAAACCTAGTTGACCGATTATATAAATAATGAAATTTCTATTGATTTTATCAAATGCTTTATGTAAGTTAATTTTTATACACGTTTTATTATACCCTGCCTGATTGAAATTTCTTAGTAATTCATGAGCTAAAAGTGTATTTTCAACAATGAATCTGCCAGGGATAAAAGCACATTGGTTTTCAGAGATTAAAAATTTAAAAAAAACTTTTATTCCATTGCTTAAAATAGTAGAAATGATTTTATAAACGAAATTGCAACAAGCAATTGGTCTGAAATCTCCAAGGCAGTTAGGGTTTTTAATCTTTGGCACTAAAGTAATAAAAGTATGAATGAATTTTTTTAAAAGCTTGCTAGAGGAAAAAAATTCATTAACTGTCTCAAATATAAAGTTCTTTAACTCCATCCAATGAGTTTTGTAGAATTTAGCCCCAAAGCTATCTGAGCCAGGGCTTTTATCATCTTTAGTAGAAAAGATTTTTTTTATTTCTTCTATGCTAATTGGAGCAAGAAGTATTTCATCACTATCTCATGCAGCAAGAATTTAGGAGTAGTTTTGGGAAACATACATGGGCTTCCGATAAAGTAGTACAAATCAGAGAAATAATTAGTAGCTTTCTTTTCTAACTGGGATGCTTCATTTATGATAACTCCATTGTCATTAAGTAAATTTTCTATGTCATTACAGTATTTCCTACTAGACACCTTGGCATAGAAAAATTTACTTGGAAGATGACCATTAGTAAGTCAGTCAACTTTGGCTTTCTGTCTTAGGTTAGCAGCTTCTATATGTAAAGAGTTGGCAAGCTTTTTTTGCATATGAAAATTTTCATTAATTTGGTTTAGGTCTGAGCTATCTAGGTCTATGTTATCTTGCAACCTCTCACATTCCTTCCTAATTTGATTTATTTCATTGTTATTTCTATTTTTATTCCAAGTTTTCAGATTTGTCTTAGTTTGATGTAATATATTTCTAAACTTAAATTGAGCAGAACCATACACTGAAGATTGAAAACTGTTTTTAACAACAAATCTATATTCCTTATTATATACCCAGCCATTTTTAAATCTTAAAGGAAAGTTGCTTTTAATAGAATTATTTTGAGAAAAAATAAGTTGTAAAGGAGTATGGTCACTAGTTGCTTGAGGTAAAGTATAACATTTAAAATTAGAAAATTTATTTATAAAATCATGATTTACTATAATTCTATCCAATTTACAATTGATGTTTCTAAACTCTTCAGATTTCAAGGTATACTTGTTGCCTTTGATATTTAGTTCAATTAAGCCTGTTTTATACATAAAATTTGAGAAAAATTCCAATTTTCTAAAAAAATTTGGAATTTCACCTCTTTTTTCATAAGTTTCATAATAGTATTAAAATCACCAATTAAAATCCAAGAGTTATTTATGTTATTATTTAATGAATCCAGCTTATCCCATAACAAAAATCTATCTTTTTCAAAATTGGAAGCATAAATAAAAGTTACAGTTAACTGGAGTCTCCCTTTGTTTTTGAAATTACAATGGATATATTGAAAATTTAGAGAATATTAGCATAAATCCCAAATACTGGGATCCCAGATTACCATGATTATGCCATTACCCCCTCCTCCCATTGAGTTATTATTAATGGAGTTCCAGTTATGATAAAACTTGTTTTGAAAGTTAGCTAAGTTACTATCCTTAAGCTTATGCTCTAATATGCCTACAATGCTAGGTTTATAAGAAATTAAAAATTTTGAAAAGTCTAGTTTTCTTCTAGGGGAATTTAGGCCCCTTACATTCCATGAAATAATAGACATTAAGAAAAATAAAGGATACAAGTAAAGGATATCACTGCAGCTTTGGTGAAGAATTGTTGTTTATTTCAATGCTTTCAGTAGCTCTCCCTCCTCTTTTCTTATGTTCCTTTTTAAATTTTAAATTTATAAAATTCCTCCCAATCTGGGTTTTTGATGATATGTTTTTTCTCAAAGCTCTTTGAAATTGGTGTCTCATCATTATCACTGTCCAGTATTTCTTTTATGCTCTTGTTCTTGGCTTTCTTTCTTTTTTTATTTACAGGAGAGGAAGATGAAGAGAGTAAGAGGCCAGCATTCTCGATTAATGCCACAGAGGTCTCAGGAAAATTATGCAGACAACTTTTGGATAACATATTAGAATTTACTTTTTCTGAACCATTTGAGATGAAACTATTGTAATTAAACTTGGATCATCCTACAGGGGGGATGATCCATGAACTGTGTATTATTATCCCCTGAATTCTGTGTTGGCTTCTCTGTGATTTCCATATTTTTGCCATTCGAAACCTTATTGACAACAGAGTCATCTTTCTGGTGTATAGTTTCGTTGGCGACATTGAATCCTTTTTTTGCATAATTTGAGTTTATTGAAACTGCTTGCGGAAGAATCTCAGTTTGCTCATCGTTGCTTATGATTTTCATGTCATCTTTAGAGAACTCGATGTTTAAAATGGTTTTCGTCTTTTTACCAAAAGACTGAGTGTTATCTGGAACCAAAATGTTATTAGGGATGATTGGGTTATCCGTGTTTATAAATTGAGACGAAGTAACCTGATTTGTCCGAGCATTCATTTCTTGAATTGAAAGATCTTGAACGTTTCGTGAATCTTCAGTAACAGATTTTCTTGGAACTTCGTTAAAATTTGAAATTTCTTTTTCTTTCCAAACTAGCTTTGATGAGCAAGCCTCTGTGACATGGCCGAAGCAAGCACATTTCGAACATCTTGGAGGAATCCATTCATATTCTATTTTCTAAGTGATATTTTCTCCATCATGCATACTGATATAAACGAATTCCGGTAGAATTTCATTAGCTTTAATTTCTACTAGAATTGTTACATAACTGAACCTTGTTTCATTTGTCGTAGGCTCATCAATTTTAATTAGGATACCTATAACACTAGCTATCGCAGCAAAAGCTTCTTTGTCCCATAATCTGAGGTTGAGTTCTGATAATCTTATCCAAATTGTATAAGAGGATAGCAGATCTCGATCAAGAATCATTTCCTTGTCCCATTTTTTCAATATGATAAGCTTACCATTGATAAAATAAGGACTTCCTTGAATTACCTTGTGTAACAACCCGTATATTTGGACCATTTAAATTGACAATAATCCACACATGTCAACTTAAATAATACAAAACATGAATCATTATGGGATTATGAATACATATATGTAAATGAGAATCAATACAACATCACAGACACAGAATAGTCACAGAATAATGCAGCGGAAAGGTACATCATCATAATAGTAGTTCATGAAGCTACTACAGGAATACAACAATGTCTCAACATAAAGTGACAAATAGAAATACAAGATGTTCAATACATAAGTTCATCAAATACTAGAAAGGAAATAACTGATAAAGATAAATGCTAAGTCTTCAGCATCTTCAACCAACCTTGATCAGCAACTAGATAGCTTCAGACTGACCCGAGCATATACAAAAGAAACACTCGAGTCAGGACTCAAAATCTTATACAGGATAATCAGGTGCAAATAATAAAGTCCATAACTCAAAGATGAATGTGATACACATCTTTAAGGATCCGATAAACTATCTATATATACAATAGAATACGCTAAATAGATAAGGTCTAATCAGTAAAGTATGATATCAAAATAGCGTTAAGTCGTGGCCCATTCCACCCTTAACACATTTTTATTCCCAAAAGCATATACAAGACCGTAGTTTCCCCACAACCGGAAGTCACCAGAGGGCAATCCATATACTAAAGGTACAAAACAAAACGTAGTGGTCGCGAATAGGATAATCAGTATGACAAGGTACATGAGGCGATACCAACTAGGATACTAGTAGTTGCGTGATCCGGACTGATGTTGAGCATAGCAGCTACTATCTCAACACCGCGAAACAACACTCCCAAATCAAGGGATGCACCCAAATCGAATCACAAAAGTAATAGATAAGGTATCGAAGAAGTGTGTCCGCTAGAGGTAGCGAACCTCAATGGCCCGGCGCGGCTCCTGTTTTAGTCATGTCAGGGGTCATCCAAAATCGTTCTCTTTCTTCAGTCAACGCGTTCACCAAACCATCCACTTCGTTCTGGATCAACACTCCGCGTATATTAGTTATTAAAGTGGTTTCGGTATCGACAGAGAGTATGTCCATATCCGATCCCGGTCTCTTTAATAACTACTCATTAATTTCTCGATGGTCATTTAATATTAAAGTTTAAACCAATCAAAGTCCAAAGGTCAAGTTGCAAGTTTGACTTTCAAAATTTGACATTTCACAATTCAATTTATTTTGAACATTTAAAAATCACATTTCCAAATGGAGTTTTAGTTCAAGTCCTTGAGTTAACAATACTTAAGTATTCAAGTTCAACTAAATTCCTATTCCCATTTATCGCTACATTAATTTTTAATCAAACTTTGATTTACCAATTTCAATAGCTAAATCAACTCTTTAACTTTAGTGGGTTTTACATTCCTTTTTGAGTCACTTTGTTACTTAATCTCAAATTTAATTTATAACAAATTCCAAATTTATTAAATTTATCCAAATTAGATTTTATTCCGAATCTAATAAATTCAATTTATTAGATTCTAAAACTTACTTATTCAAATCTCATTTCAAATTAAATGTGTCAATCCGTTTATCTAATTAAATAGATTTATTAATCCGTTTCAATTTAATCCATTAATTTATTTCAATTAGGCCCACTTATTAATTCATTTCATTAAATCCATTTATTTATTACAATTAAGTCCATTAATTTATTACAATTAATCCTATTAATTTAATACCATTACATCCATTGATTTATTTCAATTAAATCCATTCATTTACTATAATTAAATCTATCGTTTTATTTCAATTAAATTCATAAATTACAATTAAGTCCATTCATTTATTACAATTAATCCTATTAATTTAATTCCATTAGATCCATAAATTTCGTTACTTACTTTCCAATAAATTATTTTTTAGTTCATTTCTTAATTTCAAATGAATTTCAATTTCAAAATGATTTTGTTGACCAATCGGGTTTCTTATCTTTAATTATCTATCCTAGGCCAAAGTTGTTCAATTTGGGTATTTATCATTTCAACCCAATATAAATAAATACATAAGACAAAGCATAACAAAGGGAACTTGCAGTGTGATAGCTGGGATGGTGTCAAAGTAAATAAACAAGCAATAGCAACCATACATAACAATTTAACCGTTTATTTAAATAATCCCGAAATAATCATATTAACTTACATTCGTTATTTATGCAAATTAATATAATTATTCCTAGAATCCTACGGATTAAAGATTATTACCTTATGATTTTTTTTTCTTGGTGTCCGTTATCAAATTTCTACATCAATCGTACACATCAATTTTAATGTCACTGTTATTTACCCTAATTAACATCATATTACAGTTCAACAAGTTTAATCAATTTAAACAATACATGGCGTTACATTTTTTTAGAAATTTACAGTTTATTTCAACCAAATTTTTTACAATCAACAATTTAATATCCAAATTTAATATTAACAACAATTATCACTTGATTATCATCGCATAATATATTTGAGTCGTGAATAAAATATTCACCTTGCGTGGTTGAAGAAGATGACGGCGAAGCACGAAATTGAATAGACTAGAATAGACGACACAAGCACGAATACGAACTATAAATCAAACAAAAGGTTATTCAACAATAGCTTAATACGATGTATATATATTGATTTGTAAATATACATAAACCATACCAACGACTAGATGCAAATAAGGTGGATGGAAGACTAGATCGCTGAATTAGCCTCAACTGGAACTGCGCAGACAAAGCATAAATGAGTCCATAAGTTACAAATTATACTGATATATAATTTTATTAAAAGAAGAACAAAATAAAATAATATAAAATAAAAGGCAGCGGACGCGGAAGCGGGCTAAGCGGACCGGGGTGCTGCATGGCAGTAGGTTGGTGGCGGGCTGCTGGCGGTGGGGTCGGTGGTGAGCTGCTGGGCAGGTGGTAGAGGGATGGGCAGGCGGGCTGTGGCTGGGTGGGCTGGACTAGGCAGGGGTTCGGAGGCAGTGGCAGGCGGTGGACCGGGTGCAGGCGTGGGAGGCGGTGGGTTGCTGGAGTGGGTCAGGTCAGTCGGGTCAGGTTCGGTAGGGGAGGCAGGCGGCGGGCTGGTTCGGTAGGCGGAGGGCGAAGGGCGGAGGCGGGTTGGTGGTTGGGCGGGTGTGGGCGAAGGCTGGGGAGGGGGTGGCGGACTGGGCAGGCGGCAGAAGCAGGCGGGCGGAGGTTTGGGCGTAGGGAACTGGGCAGTGGGTGGCTCGGGTAGTGACGGGCTGGCATGGGGAGGAGGGCGCGGGTCTGGGCGGAGGGTGCTGGCGCGTAGGCGGAGGGCGGGGACAGGCGAGTGGGAGGCTGGAGGAAGGTTTAAAAAAAATGGAAAAATTATGAACCAGAATTTCTCTGGAGAAGAAGAAAGAAAGGTAGCAGAGAAAAGAAATACGAACTAGTGGAATTAGTTTGCAAACCAATAGAAAGATGAAGGAGCTAGTTTATATAAACTAGTATAGGGATTCCAACGGCCACAATTGATGGTCACGATAACCAAAAAGACCGTTGGGTTTTCAAGGTAGCTGAATAGTCTAAGGCTCCTAGAATTCCAACAGGGTAGATAAATGAGGTACCAGTCTGTACAGCGTAACGGACCCGTTTGCAATCCGTTAAACACTTTGTAACTTTCAACTCCGAACTCCGAATGACGCAAATAAATATACCATTTTGATCAGCGCGACGAGGCAAACGCAACGGTATAAAGATATCAGTGGTACGAGTAAATTATAAAATTCGAAAATTTTCCATTGTGAAAAACGCAGCAAAACTGCCGAAAAATAAGATCGACGGAGCTAAAGATGTCCGAAATTTGAAAAACGAAAAATGACATCTTGATCAGAAGATGGTTTAGAATTTTCCTATGTAAAAGTATTACGGTTTAGAAGATAAAAATTTTCGCGTTTAAAATGAACTGATGTGAAGTAAACGCGCGCGAAAATTTGCTGCGGTATTTTCCGACGAAACTTTTCCCATATCTATAACCATCTAGGCTCAATTTATAAACAAAATTTGGACGCTAATTGAAATCGTAAGAAAGTTCCATCATTTTATGTTAAAATAGTGGATTCAAAAATTTAAAATTGGGTCGGAATTTCAGGGTCGTTACATTCTCCCCCACTCAAAACTTTTCGTCCTTGAAAAGAACGAGACGGTGAAGTAAGAATGGAGAGAGCGGAAAAGTCAAGATAGATTTTTAAGAAAATTTGATTTATACCTGAAATCAGTAATTCGGGGTTTGAATCCCGAATGCTATCCTCAGTTTCCCACGTGCAATCTCGCTCATCTTTACTCCATTGGACTTTGACGAGATTTATAGACTTCCTTCTTAATTGCCTTGTTTCCCGATCGACTATTCGAAGTGGTCTCCTTTCGATAGTCAAATCTGGCTCGATATCTACTTCATCCAACTGAGCAATTGGAATGGTCATGGATGGATCACGCACGACTTTCCGGAGATGTGAAACATGGAATACGTTGTGCACGCCCTCAAACTTTTCTGGTAATGCAACTCTATAAGCCAGTGTGCCAATTCTTTCGGTGATAGTAAATGGTCCAACAAATCTTGGAGCAAGCTTCCCTCTACGACCAAATCGAATAACATTCTTCAAAGGGGATACTTTCAGAAATACCACATCCCCAACCTGGAATTCCAAATCTCTTCTACGCCTATCTGCATAGGTCTTCTGCCTATCCTGTGCGGTCTTCATCTTCCTTCTGATCTCATTAACCTTCTCGGATGCTTCCATAATCATATCTGGGCCAAGAACCAATCGATCACCAGGCTCAATCCAACAAGCTGGCGATTTGCATGGCCGTCCATATAAAGCTTCGAACGGTGCCATATCAATACTTGCCTGATTATAAAGATAGTTGTATTTCAATTCGAATTTTTTTTTCTTATTCAAATAAATTTTTTTTTTGAATTACCTGATAGCTGTTATTATACGTGAATTCAACTAAATGTAAATGGTCTTCCCAAGATCCACCAAAATCAATGATGCAAGCTCGGAGCAGATCCTCCAGAATCTGATTTACCCTCTCAGTTTGGCCATCCATTTGTGGATGATAAGCTGTGCTCAGATTCAGTTTAGTGCCCAAGACGTCTTGAAATGCCTTCCATTTCCAACAAGGAATCTCTAGCGGTTGAAGTAAACCGGCAGTCTTCTGGTGATCGGCTTTGACTTGTTGGCAAGTGGTGCATCTACTGACATATATAGAAATATCTCTCTTCATCCCACTCCACCAATATAAACGCTTCATATTACGATACATCTTAGTGACACTAGGATGAAGTGAAAGTGATGACTGATGATTCTCCCTAAGTACTTCTTGTCTCAGTCCATCGACATTAGGAACACAAATACGGTTGTCGATCCTTAGGATTCCATAACTATCAATCTGCGCTCCTATTTTACTGTCGGCATTTCCAACTCTACCAAGAACTAACTCCTTCATACGATAGAGCAAAGTGTCCTCATATTGTTTAGCTTTTATGCGATCCATAAGGGAGGGAGAGATGACAAGCTGAAATAACATGCCTTCAACAATATTACAGCAAGACAATGCTTTGCTACGACTCAATGCATCGGCTACAACATTTGCTTTCCCAGGAGTATAATTGATGTCAAGATCATATGCAGCTAAAAATTCGAGCCATCGGACTTGCCTCTGATTCAAATCCTTCTGAGAAAAGATATATCTTAAGGACTTATGATCAGTGAATAATTCGAATTTTGTTCCCAAAAGATGATGCCTCCATAGTTTCAGAGCAAATACAACGGCAAGAAGCTCTAGGTCATGTGTGGCATAGTTTAATTCATGAGTCTTTAACTGACGGCCAGCATAAGCAATAACCTTTCCATTTTGCATAAGAACAGCGCCTAAACCTTCTCGGCAAGCATCTGTATAGACAGTTAATCCTTCACTTCCATCGATTACTGCAAGAACAGGGGCTGAAGTTAATTTACGCTTCAACTCATTAAAAGCTGATTCGCACTTCTCACTCCAAATAAACTTAACGTCCTTCTGAGTTAAAGCAGTAAGTGGGGCAGAAATCTGGGCAAAGTGCTCAATAAATCTACGGATATCAGTAGGAGTTTTGGGAGTCTCCCAATCCTGTAGATAAATTTCAAATTAGAAAGGGATAAGAGGAATTGAATAGAAATAGCGAATAGGACAGAACTTACATTGATTACGGCGATCTTAGCTGGATCGACCGAAATCCCATTTTCAGAAACTATGTGGCCCAGGAATCTCACTTCGTCTCGCCAGAAGTGGCATTTAGAGAATTTGGCCTTAAGCTGATGATTTCGGAGAGTTTCCAGAACATAAGCAAGATGCGTCTCATGCTCCTTCTTGTCTTTGGAGAAGACAAGAATATCATCAATGAAAACAAGAACAAACTTGTTAAGAACATCGCGGAAGACTCGATTCATTAAGTCGACGAAATAAGCAGATGCGTTGGTCAAACCGAATGGCATAACCAACCATTCATAGAATCCATTCTCGGTACGGAAGGCTGTTTTATGAATACTATCTTCTGCTACTCTGAGTTGGTGGAACCCAGTGGCAAGATCAAGTTGGGAGAAAACTTTAGCTCCATGGAGCTGATCGAATAAATCATTGATGCGAGGCATCGGATAGCGGTTCTTGAGAGTGCGTTTGTTCAGTTCCCTGTAATCAACACACATGCGAAGAGATCCATCTGATTTGGTGACAAATACAACTACGGCGCCCCATTCAGAACAACTTCTCCTAATCAAACCTCTAGCAAATAGATCATCAATTTGGTTTTAAGTTCAGCTTTTTCTTTAGGAGCCATCCTTCTGTGAGGGAGAACTACGGGAGTAGCTCCAGGAATAAGGTCAATACGGAAATCGATTTCTCGTTTAGGTGGTAGGGAGTTGACCTCTCCAAATACATCGGTAAATTTCTGAACAATAGGGGTAGTACTAAGATCATCCGGGTGAGCATCAAGAGAGAATATGAAGCTTCCGGCATATTTCTGCGGTGATTTGCATTCAATGACAAGCAGTAGGCCCTTGTCATTGACTAGAGAAACAGAACGGGCCTTGCAAGAAATAACAGCATCGAATTTCCTTAACCAATCAGCACCTAACAAGATGCCAAATGCTGCGAAGCCAAGTACATAAAACTCCCAAGTGAATCGATATCTCCCATACAAGAGCACAACCTCTTTACAAATTCTACTAAGGTTGGCAAGTCCTCCAATAGGGTTGGAGACGCATAAGGAAGTAGTAGCAAGAGTAGGTTCTAATTTGAGCTTATTGCAAAGATCAATAGATATGAAGCTATGAGAAGCACCAGTATCGAATAATACCCTAATAGGTAAATCATGTAATGAAAAAGTACTTCGTAAGGTACCTTGGTCATCCTGAGAAGGCGGTGTAGGAGTGGTGATAGCAAATATTCCAGATGGTGTGCCACGCTTATGCATTGGGCAGTCTTTCTTGAAATGACCCGGATGGAGGCAGACATAGCATAGATCTTTCCTAGTCGAAGAAGGTGGTGGAACAGCAGCTCCGGTAGATGGACAACTATTAGCATAATGGCCCTTCTTATCGCATTTGAAGCAAGTGATATTAGCAAGGTCGATTGGGCTTTTCTGATCATATCCCAATCCTGTAGTCTTCTGCCAAGCTTTCTTTTGTTGATCAAAGTTCATCTTCCTCTTCCCGGGCTGGCTAGAGGAGGGCTGAGTGGGAGTGGCCTTGGCAGTAGGTCCCCTAGGCTTTGCCTCATATCTAAGAGCATAGTCAACAAGCTCTGTGAAGGTGCAGTGAGTGTGGCCAGTAAGCAAGTCATAATACTCTGGTCTAGCTCCCAAAATGAACTTCTCGTTCTTTAGAAGCGGTGTATCAATCAATCCCGGGCCGAACTTGGAGAGTTCGTTGAATTTCCTCTCGTACTCAGAAAAAGTCATACTGCCCTGCTTAAGATCCATAAAAGCTCTATAAAGTTGGGTTTTCCCAGCAGTGGGCATCCATTGTGCCGAGAAAGTATCCCTAATCAAATGATAGGCAAGATGAATAACATTCCAAGTTTAAAAAGAAAAATTTAGACTACGGAATCCAATTAAATTTTATACCTAAACTGGGCCCAAGTGATGGTGTCCTCCTCGATACGAGAAGTAACTGATTCCCACCAATCTTGCGCGGCATCCTGAAGTTGCCAGGCAGCAAGCTGACGCTTCTGAGCATCAGTGATCTCTAGACCAGAAAATATCTTCTCTAAGCCTTTAAGCCATTGCTGAGCCTCAATAATGTTCTCGGATCCAGAAAACTTAATACCTCCCAGCTGTGCATACTCCTTACTAAGAATGGTGAATTTGACAGGGGCTGGAGCGACAGGTGCAGCATGAGCAGGACCATGGCCCCTTCCTCTCCTATGGTTTCCTCTGGTACCCATCCTGAAATACCAAAGAGATTGTTAAAGCCAAAGGATAGAAAATCATAGAATTTTTAAGGAAAGTCTAATAAATGAATCAAAGAAGTTTGAAATGAAAGAATTTGGATATTGAACCGATTCTACTCATTCTAGGGTATTGCTACCCTATCTCTAATGAGTTTATATATAATCCCAAACTAAGGTTTTTAGGGAAACCGAAGCTCTGATACCAACTATAACAACCCGTATATTTGGACCATTTAAATTGACAATAATCCACACATGTCAACTTAAATAATACAAAACAAGAATCATTATGGGATTATGAATACATATATGTAAATGAGAATCAATACAACATCACAGACATAGAATAGTCACAGAATAATGCAGCGGAAAGGTACATCATCATAATAGTAGTTCATGAAGCTACTACAGGAATACAACAATGTCTCAACATAAAGTGACAAATAGAAATACAAGATGTTCAATACATAAGTTCATCAAATACTAGAAAGGAAATAACTGATAAAGATAAATGCTAAGTCTTCAGCATCTTCAACCAACCTTGATCAGCAACTGGATAGCTTCAGACTGACCCGAGCATATACAAAAGAAACACTCGAGTCAGGACTCAAAATCTTATACAGGATAATCAGGTGCAAATAATAAAGTCCATAACTCAAAGATGAATGTGATACACATCTTTAAGGATCCGATAAACTATCTATATATACAATAGAATACGCTAAATAGATAAGGTCTAATCAGTAAAGTATGATATCAAAATAGCGTTAAGTCGTGGCCCATTCCACCCTTAACACATTTTTATTCCCAAAAGCATATACAAGACCGTAGTTTCCCCAAAATCGGAAGTCACCAGAGGGCAGTCCATACACTAAAGGTACAAAAAAAAACGTAGTGGTCGCGAATAGGATAATCAGTATGACAAGGTACATGAGGCGATACCAACTAGGATACTAGTAGTTGCGTGATCCGGACTGATGTTGAGCATAGCAGCTACTATCTCAACACCGCGAAACAACACTCCCAAATCAAGGGGTGCACCCAAATCGAATCACAAAAGTAATAGATAAGGTATCGAAGAAGTGTGTCCGCTAGAGGTAGTGTTAACGCCTCTTTAGCAACGACCTACGAGTTATCAAAGTGAACGACTTAGGATATGCAAGGACCTACAGGAAGCTACGACTTAACGAGTTAAACAGTTAACGACTTACGACCTAAGTGGTCTTAACGACTTAACTGCTGAAGCGACCTAAGGATGTAACGACCTAACTCTTGAAGCAGGTCAGCGACCTACGACTTAACTATTCAGAGGACTTACGACCTACCGGGTTAGGGAGCTACGACCTAAGAGAAGTTTGCGACCTAACTACAAGAAACATTGCGACCTAGCGATGTTGCGACCCAGCAATGTTACAACCTAAAAGCTTACCGACTTAACAATACTCCGAGTTATGAAATGCTCCGAGTTAAGAAATGCTACGACTTAAGAGTCTACGAGATAAGGGAGTTTGACTTAGGCAATTGTTGCTAACTTAAGACCTACGACTTATACTAAGTCGCGTACGATTTCTTAAGTCGTCGCCGACCTAACGACTTAGGGGATATTGCGACCTAGCAGTATTACTACCTAAGCAGCTTGACGAACTAAAGGAAAGGAAGGGAGACGACCTACCGTAGGTTGTTCACGACATACCACTTGTTGAAATGAAGCCAAATGCAGCTTCATCAGCCCTCCGAAGTCACAAGAAGACTGCGACTTAGCTTAGGTCGCTCGCGACCTACGACCTAGCTTAGGTCGAACGCGACCTAAGACTTAGCAATTTTTCTGCCCAGAATTCAGAGCTGCTCCTATAAATACCCCACCACTTCCAACATGAAAGGGACTTTTGGCCATTCATTTCTTCAAGCGCCGTTACTCTGTCGAAATCTCCATTCATTCAGCAATCAAAGATCTTCAAACATTCGAGACGCTACAACAAGCTTCGAGAGGAATTCCTTACATCCAACACGGATTCATCGAGTTTTATCGTCGAAGATTGAGCTAGTAGTCAAGATTGTTTCTTGTGATCAAATTGTACTGTTTTCATAAGAGATTTGTATCGATTTGTAACCGGATTCAATGATAAAGAGATTCAAAGTGGACGTAGGCTTAATCTCAAGCCGAACCACTATAAATTGCTGTCTTTTACTGCTTTTCTTCTATTTTACTGCTTAAATTCTGTTCCCGTCACGCGGGTGGTGCTTTCACGATTCTATTACACACACCTGGTGTTAGCATTCACTTTTTAACGTTAACATTTTTGGTGCTTTCATTGAGAGCTGAAATCAGGAAGATTTTCACTGTTGCTTCGCAAAAAACTCATAAAAAGAACTTCTCTTAAGAACCAGAAGTTGATTTGAAATAATGGCTCCTGGAAGAAGAGGTGGACCGGTCAGATCCAGAAATGCTCATGAAGGAACTTCCGCCTCCCCAACCGCAGACCAAGCAACTCCTACCATTGGAGTCACCAGGGCTGAATTGGATGGCGCAGTTTCTGGATTGTACCAATAGATTGAAACCCAAAACGCTTTGATGATGGATAGATTAACTGCTCTGCTCGGGGCAAATCGTCAACCAGAAAACCATCAAACAGCCTTTCCTCAAATGCCACCTTTCCAAACTAAGGGTTCTATGCCGCAGCCAACTGATCGTGAACATGTGCCCAGGCAAGCTTCCGAGGGAAGGACTGATGCCTGCCCGGAGATGTCTTTGAACAATAAAGAGTACCTGTCCGAAATGGTTGACCGCATCATGAAAGAGAGCATGCAAAGGGAAGAGAATGAGAACGACTGGGGATTTGCACCGAGCAGAACTCCGTTTACGGAAAGGATCCTGAAAGCGGAATTTCCAAGGAAATTTGTACCTCCTACTATCCAAGCCTATAGGGGAACGAGTGACCCTAATCATTTCCTATACAAATACGATTGGCATATGACCGGTGCAAGAGCATCAGACGAGATCAAGTGTCGATACTTTCCAGTATACTTGGAAGGTGTGGCTTTACTTTGGTTCACAAAGCTTCCAGTTCGGTCTGTAGATAAGTTCTCCGACTTAACGCAAAAGTTCAAAGAACAGTTCAGATTGTATGCTTCAAAAGCTAAGGATATAATGTCACTGTCTAACCTTGAACAAGCACCCGGAGAATCAATCAAATATTTCTTGAGCCGTTTCAATATAGCTCTAGCCGAAGTAGAAAATGCAGAGCCACGCATGATCCTGACTTATTTGATGCGAGCCATTGATAAATCGAGCAAATTTGGAATATGGCTAAAGATGAAAGAACCGAACTCGCTTGAAAATTTTTATAAAAAGGCCAACGAGTTCATTCGCCTTGAAAGCCTTTCTACGACATCGAAAGTAGTTGTTGCCCAAGCTAATAATAACAATGTCCCATCTAATAAAAGAGAATCTGAAAGTCAGAAAAGGGAAAACGATGGAGGAAAGAATCAGGGGAATGAGAGGAAACTCCACCGCTTCGATCTTTCAGATTTTACTCCTTTAACTGATACACCAAGAAATATCTTTTTTGCAACAAAGGACATTGTCAGGTATCCTAAGCCACCTGAGATGAAGAGAGGTGCAGTGCGTAATGGAAAATTCTGCCAATTTCACAATCAACCTGGCCATGACACTGACCAATGTCGCCAATTAAAGAATGTGATTGAAGAATTGCTGAAGCAGGGTAAACTCCAACAATACGTTAAGAGAGGCGGAGTCGATCCAACCTCATCCACTCGGGATCAACAACGTCCTACCCATCAATCCGATTCTCGCAACAACACTACAGTGAAAGATTCAGAAAAGCTTGTCATTAATGTTGTTACAGGAGGTCCACACCCAGCAGGCAGAAGTTGGGACGACTGCTAATTGTCCACAAAACTGCAACTGGGGCATCTTTCACTTTCTTTGGCATATAAATCCGAAGCTGCGAGTCTAGTGCAAATGGAAAATCAGTCCGGAGATTCTGAAACAACAATCACTAGCATCCATTTTTTACTTAACACCATTGCTTAATTTGTAAAAATGATAATGGATGTGTAACTTCTGCATTGTAAACCGCTGAGAAATCAGTGTGACTGAATAATGAATAACTATGAATTCTGTGTTTTCTATTACAAAATGCCTGTTATATTTCGATATATAAATACTCTAAATGTATTGCTAAAATGTCGATCTAATATTGCAGGTCATTAAAACGAAGCTCACCCATCGCAAAGCCAAGCGAGCCCTACAAATCATTTATTTAAGCAGCAAAAATTCCATATTCAAATCCTATACAAGAAGAACTTCACATAAAAAGTTGGCAACTCCACTGGGGCAAGCCTTCGTTAACCGGTTGTGATTGTCAATATGAACAGACATCCAACTAGGTAACTCGCGTTTGTCCCATGAAGTTGTTCAACACTGAAGTCCACTTCTTCGGATAAGGCAATTTACTTGCAAAAGGAAAGAAGATACGCATGGAAATGATAATAAAAGATCGCTAATGAGCAGATGATGGGAGAAGATGGCCAGGCAAACACAAAAGCAGCCAAAAGGAGGTATGCCACTCAATAAAAGGGCCGGTAGAACCACCGAAGGGACACCTTCCCAAGCAGAAGGAACAGGGCCCTTGCTAACTGATCGTGATGCATCCGATCAGGCAGCTTGCGTCCGTCCCGTGAATCTACTCACCCCTGAGAAGCAACCTTCCTGGCACACCAACCAACCGATGCTCCTTCCCAAAGGTCAACAAAGCCCTCTAACGAGGCACGCCAACAAATGGAAGTGCTTCTCTCAATAAAAAGATTGGTGGAACCACCGGAGGGGCACCTTCCCAAGCTGAAGGAACAGGGCCCTTGTTAATTGATTGTGGTCGTTTGTGCAAACGAACATCCAATCAAGCAACTTGCGTCCGCCCCGTGGATCCACTCAACCATGAGAAAGTAACTTCCAGGCAATTACAAGACCTCTTCGGAGGCAAAAGCCCTCTTCGGAGGCACATTTCACCCGTGTAGAAGTGCAAAATGCTCTTCTTCGGAAGCCCACTTCACCAAAGATGAAATTCTAACAAGCCCTCTTCGGAGGCACATTTCACCAGTGTAGAAGTGCAAAATGCTCCTCTTCAGAGGCCCACTTCACCAGAGATGAAATGTCAAATTGCTTCTCTTCGGAGACCAAAAATTGCCTCTCTTCGGAGATCAAAATCGCTTCTCTTTGGAGACCAAAAGACCTCTTTGGAGGCACACTTCACCACGCTTGAAGTACCAGACATAAGCCCTCTTCAGAGGCACAAAAACAAAGCCTTCTTCGGAAGCGCTAAACAAATCAAAAAATTCTTCAGAAAGTTCACTTCACTGCATAGGAAAATTTACTTTTTAACAAATAAAAATGATCATCCCCAAAAGTTGAAGTGTTCTTCAGAAAGAAAGAGAAAGTAAAAACTTCTCTAAAGACGAGATATACTCTATTAAAAGCAGAATGATTCTTCCCTTAAAAGTGGAGTAATTATTCTCTGAAATAAGAGTATCAGTCTTGAAAAAGCTAGAAATATTGCAATGCACTTACGGTATGGGGGCAATACTATACAATTCAATTATATTAATAAAAGTAACATGCAAGCAACATACCACAAGTTCATTGCAATATCACGAAAAATAGATCGTTTATTCTACACTAAAAATGAGAAACAAATGCGTTCTCACATACACAAGAATTTGTACACAAGTAAAATAGCTATTTTATTCAATACTATAAAAAAAAATTTACATTGTGCATATCACAAAAAGAAGCGGAGACCGGTATCCGCACAACTTCCGGTCAATACATGCAAAAAGCAGAAAAGACAAAATCAAACTCATTTCTCCTTCTTCCCACCCTTGGAGCCTTTACCCGGCCTGGTAATTAGTTTCGGAGGCCGTATCGGAGAAGAAGGAAAAAGAGACTCAGCCGGATCGACTTCTGCTTCATCTCCAGCAGTAGAAGAACTTTTCTTTCCTTTCTTCGAAACCACACGTTTCCCCTTCTTCTTGGAAGAAGACTCACTCCCCAGAGTAAGAAATGTAGAAAGCTTTGTGTCGTAGTCAAAAGACTGCTCCGGGGTCTTCTCACTATCTTCCAGATCTTCTGCTTTCTGCTCCTCGGAAGCAGGTGGTTCGTCCAAGCCTTGAAGGGCTGCTATCTGTTCTTCCTGTGAACCTGGTTGAGAAGCTGGAAGAGGAATAACTTGAGAAGGAGGAGGAATGGCAGCTGAAGAAGGAGAAATTGGTGCAGTTTCTGGCGCGTCCGCTGCATAATAAAAGAAATCAAAATCAGTATTCTCCGAGAAAAAAGAAGACAGTGGATCGTCAAAGCTTAAGTAATAAGTAAGAAGTTCGTCGAAATCGGTTAAGTCGAATAAGCGATTCACTGAATTCGTCTCGTCAAAGTTACCTGGAGAAGTCGGTTTGGCGAGATCAATCTCAAATTCCCGAGCCTGAAAGTCCTTCATTGCCTCTTCCTCTGTAGGAGTGGTCATAGTTTCTTTGTCAACCTTAGCGGGAGGCGTGGAGTGAGAACTAGAGCCAGTAATATCCACGTGAGCTGAAGCTGAAGTATGAGCAGGAGCAATAGGAGGTATTTCTCTCTCAGGAAGCTTCTCTCCCATCGCCTCGGCCCGCACTCGGGTAAGCTGCTCTTTTCCTTTGGCAAGGGCAGCGCGGGCGCTCTCATCTAAGTAGGTAGCTTGAAGATCTGCTTCAGCATAACCGGCATCGCCGAACATGTCAATGATTGCCTCCCATACTTCCGCTAAGGTGACTTCATATTATGGTCCCAAAAATGAAAGGCTCCCACGCCCCAGGACGCAATGCATATAAAAGTCAAATAAAGTCGCGTCAATGGTGGCTTTGGTTGCCTTATGGGATTCTTCAGCTGCAGCCTTACCAGAGAGAACTTCATCACGCTCTCTTTCAGCCTTCAATAACTGAGACTGTAGCCTCGCAATTTCTAAGTCTTGAGAGCTGATTTTCTCCTGAAGTTGAGCAGCGTCATCACGATATTTTCTAGTAACATGCTGTTCTGCTTCAAGTTTCACTTCAGTATCTCGCTGAGCAGCATGGGCGTCTCGAACTTGTTTTTGGAGCATTTCTTCTTTCTGAGAATAAGAAGTGGAAGAAGTAGCAAGCTCATTTTTGAGTCTTTCAACTTCAGCTTCGAGCTTCCCATAACCATCACTAATGCTTTTCATTTCAGCATCGTGCTGCTTGCAGACTTTATCCCATTCAGATTTATCGTTTTTCATGGTCATCATGGCCTCAAGGTTCATATGGTTGACCCTTTGAAGTTCATCAACCAGCTTCTGCCATCCAGACATTCTTTCAATGTCAAGCTTGACAGCATCGACATTTCTCAGCATCGCCTGCTTATCAATGGGAACCAAATCTAAGTCAAAACGGACTCCTCTTAGACATCAATTTGGAAATCGGCTCTGAAGTGTGGGAGGCCCGTCCCCGGCTTGATACTGAGGCCTATTAATAATTGCCTGGATGTCAGACTTCTAAAGGGTAGGAGAACCGGACGATGTATTAGGAGGAATAGAAGCGGTAGTCTTTTCCGAGATATTAGACGTATCTTTCTCGCCAAGTCTGATCCGTTTGCTGGAATCATCGGAAGTATGACTCTTCCCTTTGTCGTCGTAAGATTTCCTCTTGTAAGGATCGTCGCTTCTGTGGGAAGAGTCACGTCGCTCGTCCCTACTCCCATAGTGCTCTTCATATTCTCTCCGACGACGTTCTTCATGAGCTCGCCTTTCGTGAGCCTTTCTGGCAGCCCTTTCCTCATCAGTTTCCTTCGGGGCATCGATATAACTCCTAAAGTCATAAGCATCGCGGCTTCCGTGACGCTGGAATTTGTCAAAGTAAGAGCCACTTCGCCCCATTGTAGAACCTGAAATTGAAAAAGAAAGGAAAGTCTTAGAAATTTTCAAATTAAAGGAGCTAAGTGCATATAAGTGCCAAAATCCTAAGTGAGTGTGATGTGCAAACTACGCGCATCAGACTACAAACCACTTTTGGGTGTGGAAATGGCAATAACTTGTGTAGAAGGCGTTGTGGTTTGTTGCAAGGAAGAAGTTGCTTCGATAACTGGAGAGATCACTTTAGAAACATCATCTTTAAAGAGCTCCTGAGAGGTTATCATGATATCGCTCAGACTGTCAAAAGTATCGTCGCCATGATGCACGGGAGAATTATCTTTTTCGACTTCCGCCTCAGCCGTCTTTTCAGAAACGTGAAGATTTTCCTCTTCTTCAATAACCGGGGCAAGCACTAATTTACTGGACGACCCCGCAATGTCAGTAGGAGTAGAACACTTTACCAATGAAGTCTCAATGGTAAGTTCTTTCAGTGAAAGTTCTTTAGCAGGAGCGGGGGCATCTGACTCCGTAGCTGGAGAATCAGGGACTTCATGCAGTTGAGTAGAGCGAGAAGGATGTAAGAGTCCGAATTGATGGAGAAACTCATCTTTCAATAGAAATTGAACACTCCTCTCTTCAACTGGCACGGCCATAAGCCTCTCGAAGGTTGTTTTGTGACTAGGGTTCCTAGAAGGAGGAGGGAGCGCTGAAATAGTAGAAAAAGAAGTTAATGCTTGACAATTCGGACTTCGAAGAATTTAGAAAAAATAAGGAGCAAAGACAAAAGGTCGTACTTCCCACTCTCCAAATGATGTAAAATCCCGGGGAACAACGAACAAAGAAAAACTGGCTCAGGAACCCGGGAACGCTTTCGGGAAGACCAGTAATCAGTCTACGGTTCCTGGCACACCTTACAAGTGTGATAGAGGGATGGTCTTTGTTCTTTGCAAATGAACACAGGAAGCGAATTTCTCCAAAACTGGGAAAACGGTCCAGCGTTCTCCTAAAAAGCACACACAGCCCTAGTAGGATGGCATAGCCATTAGGATGTAGTTGAAAAGGGGAAATAGATAGTCGGAGGAGAAGTTCTCGAAGACAGTTGTTAAACGGGGGGATAGCTCCACTCAAACACATTTGGCGGTTAACTGCGACAAAGCCTTGGGGCGGCCTATCAGCAGTATCATTTATTCCAGGGAACAAAGCATCAGCTTCGGCAATGCCAAACTGGATGCATAACTGACGAAAAACTTTATGGCTCAGAGTGGTAGAAGTCCTTTCTGGAGGATCATTCAATGGAGTAGCAATTGGAAAAGCTTCTCCAGCTAGTTCCAAGTCTTCTTGTTGAGATGCCATTCTGCACAATCAACTGGATGATCAAATATTAAGGTGCACGTTTCCTAAAAGTGTGAAGTGTTGTGTAAAACTAGTGAAATAACAGGTAAACATAACTGGAATCAAATTGGTTGAATTTTTGTCAAATAAAGAATTCCGGGACTTGTTATTATAAGTACAAGTACAGTGTTGATGCATACAAGTCAGCTTTAATTGATTGTTTAGGCTTTACTTTAATGCTTCACCTGAACTTATCAATTCACAACATTTCATACACATAAGTTCATTTGAGTTGCTTATTTCTTATTGGCTAATCTGTCGTTCGATGTGGGCAGTCGATGACAGTATATTCGTCCCTCTTTTCTGCAAGTGTTATGTTTAACAGGTTGACAGCTAAAAAATTAAAAAATCTGCAAGAAAGTACAACAAAAAGTTTAAGTTCAAGCAGTTAGAAGTTCAAGCAATTCATTCTGGCAGTTTGAAACTAAGGTTTAGTCAAATTCCATCAAGGCTTTGCAAATGTCCAAGGCATGTTCTCTTAAGTCATATCGTTCAAGTCCAAGAATTCGAAGCAATGGAGTTTTTAAGTTATTAAGTCGTTCAGATGAGTTCGCGAGTTACGAGTTAAGGGCTATCTCATCCACGACCTAGTCATTCAGATGTGCTTGTAAGTTAAGGATTTAAGTGCTAACTCGTCAACGATCCATGAGAAATTGCAACAAGATAGGTCGTTAACTTTTTAGGCCGTAAGCCGCACAAAAGAATAGTCAAAATAACATTGTCCTAGCTCGGCAACGACCTAAACCCAATGCTGCAGTAAGCAACCAGAAGAGTTAAGTCGTGCGCGATCTAAGCTGAGAAAGTGTTAGGTCGTTCTCAGGGGATCTCGAGCTATCTCCTACTCAAACCAAAGCATCAGTTCCTATCTTCAAATTCTTTCCTCTACTAAGAATCCCATTCCTCATAATTCTCCAACCCGATAATGGCCTCTTCATCCCCTCTAAGATCACAAATCAGCCAACCTAATGCACTGAAACTCTTCCCCTTCTTCTCGCAAATCATCGAAAGCCAAATCGAACCATTTCGATTTCCTCGGCGATCAATTGAAACAAAAATCGTGAAGCAAGGCATAAGGTAAGCGAAATTCATAGTTCGGTGATAGCCGAGGATTGAGTAGAGAATGGGATCACTTACGCAATACGAAATTGAAGATGTTTGATGGACGAGTAGTTGGATTCGCCTTTGAGAGCTTGAAATCTTGTTAATGGCAGAATGCAAAGTCAGATTAGATAAGGTAGTAACGACCTAAAATATTTATACCCAGGGCAATGAAATGTGAACCGGCACCACACGACCTATGTCCTCGCTAAGTCGTTCACGATATAACAACTAATCAAAGCACAAGAGAAGGTCGAAGCACACGACCCACGACCTAGGCGTGTACTTCGAGGGGCAAATGTTAACGCCTCTTTAGCAACGACCTACGAGTTATCAAAGTGAACGACTTAGGATATGCAACGACCTACAGGAAGCTACGACTTAACGAGTTAAACAGTTAACGACTTACGACCTAAGTGGTCTTAACGACTTAACTGCTGAAGCGACCTAAGGATGTAACGACCTAACTCTTGAAGCAGGTCAGCGACCTACGACTTAACTATTCAGAGGACTTACAACCTACCGGGTTAGGGAGCTACGACCTAAGAGAAGTTTGCGACCTAACTACAAGAAACATTGCGACCTAGCGATGTTGCGACCCAGCAATGTTACAACCTAAAAGCTTAACGACCTAACAATACTCCGAGTTATGAAATGCTCTGAGTTAAGAAATGCTACGACTTAAGAGTCTACGAGATAAGGGAGTTTGACTTAGGCAATTGTTGCTAACTTAAGACCTACGACTTATACTAAGTCGCGTACGATTTCTTAAGTCGTCGCCGACCTAACGACTTAGGGGATATTGCGACCTAGCAGTATTACTACCTAAGCAGCTTGACGAGCTAAAGGAAAGGAAGGGAGACGACCTACCGTAGGTTGTTCACGACATACCACTTGTTGAAATGAAGCCAAATGCAGCTTCATCAGCCCTCCGAAGTCACAAGAAGACTGCGACTTAGCTTAGGTCGCTCGCGACCTACGACCTAGCTTAGGTCGAACGCGACCTAAGACTTAGCAATTTTTCTGCCCAGAATTCAGAGCTGCTCCTATAAATACCCCACCACTTCCAACATGAAAGGGACTTTTGGCCATTCATTTCTTCAAGCGCCGTTACTCTGTCGAAATCTCCATTCATTCAGCAATCAAAGATCTCCAAACATTCGAGACGCTACAACAAGCTTCGAGAGGAATTCCTTACATCCAACACGGATTCATCGAGTTTTATCGTCGAAGATTGAGCTAGTAGTCAAGATTGTTTCTTGTGATCAAATTGTACTGTTTTCATAAGAGATTTGTATCGATTTGTAACCGGATTCAATGATAAAGAGATTCAAAGTGGACGTAGGCTTAATCTCAAGCCGAACCACTATAAATTGCTGTCTTTTACTGCTTTTCTGCTATTTTACTGCTAAAATTCTGTTCCCGTCACGCGGGTGGTGCTTTCACGATTCTATTACACACACCGGGTGTTAGCGTTCACTTTTTAATGTTAACAGGTAGCGAACCTCAATGGCCCGGCGCGGCTCCTGTTTTAGTCATGCCAGGGGTCATCCAAAATCGTTCTCTTTCTTCAGTCAACGCGTTCACCAAACCATCCACTTCGTTCTGGATCAACACTCCGCGTATATTAGTTATTAAAGTGGTTTCGGTATCGACAGAGAGTATGTCCATATTCGATCCCGGTCTCTTTAATAACTACTCATTAATTTCCTGATGGTCATTTAATATTAAAGTTTAAACCAATCAAAGTCCAAAGGTCAAGTTGCAAGTTTGACTTTCAAAATTTGACATTTCACAATTCAATTTATTTTGAACATTTAAAAATCACATTTTCAAATGGAGTTTTAGTTCAAGTCCTTGAGTTAACAATACTTAAGTATTCAAGTTCAACTAAATTCCTATTCCCATTTATCGTTACATTAATTTTTAATCAAACTTTGATTTACCAATTTCAATAGCTAAATCAACTCTTTAACTTTAGTGGGTTTCACATTCCTTTTTGAGCCACTTTGTTACTTAATCTCAAATTTAATTTATAACAAATTCCAAATTTATTAAATTTATCCAAATTAGATTTTATTTCGAATCTAATAAATTCAATTTATTAGATTCTAAAACTTACATATTCAAATCTCATTTCAAATTAAATGTGTCAATCCGTTTATCTAATTAAATAGATTTATTAATCCGTTTCAATTTAATCCATTAATTTATTTCAATTAGGCCCACTTATTAATTCATTTCAATTAAATCCATTTATTTATTACAATTAAGTCCATTAATTTATTACAATTAATCCTATTAATTTAATGCCATTACATCCATTGATTTATTTCAATTAAATCCATTCATTTACTACAATTAAATCTATCATTTTATTTCAATTAAATTCATAAATTACAATTAAGTCCATTCATTTATTACAATTAATCCTATTAATTTAATTCCATTAGATCCATAAATTTCGTTACTTACTTTCCAACAAATTTTTTTTTTAGTTCATTTCTTAATTTCAAATGAATTTCAATTTCAAAATGATTTTGTTGACCAATCGGGTTTCTTATCTTTAATTATCTATCCTAGGCCAAAGTTGTTCAATTTGGGTATTTATCATTTCAACCCAATATAAATAAATACATAAGACAAAGCATAACAAAGGGAACTTGCAGTGTGATAGCTGGGATGGTGTCAAAGTAAATAAACAAGCAATAGCAACCATACATAACAATTTAACCGTTTATTTAAATAATCCCGAAATAATCATATTAACTTACATTCGTTATTTATGCAAATTAATATAATTATTCCTAGAATCCTACGGATTAAAGATTATTACCTTATGATTTTTTTTTCTTGGTGTCCGTTATCAAATTTCTACATCAATCGTACACATCAATTTTAATGTCACTGTTATTTGCCCTAATTAACATCATATTACAGTTCAACAAGTTTAATCAATTTAAACAATACATGGCGTCACATTTTTTTAGAAATTTACAGTTTATTTCAACCAAATTTTTTACAATCAACAATTTAATATCCAAATTTAATATTAACAACAATTATCACTTGATTATCATCGCATAATATATTTGAGTCGTGAATAAAATATTCACCTTGCGTGGTTGAAGAAGATGACGGCGAAGCACGAAATTGAATAGACTAGAATAGACGACACAAGCACGAATACGAACTATAAATCAAACAAAAGGTTATTCAACAATAGCTTAATATGATGTATATATATTGATTTGTAAATATACATAAACCATACCAACGACTAGATGCAAATAAGGTGGATGGAAGACTAGATCGCTGAATTAGCCTCAACTGGAACTGCGCGGACAAAGCATAAATGAGTCCATAAGTTACAAATTATACTGATATATAATTTTATTAAAAGAAGATAAAAATAAAATAATATAAAATAAAAGGCAGCGGACGCGGAAGCGGGCTAAGCGGACCGGGGTGCTGCATGGCAGTGGGTCGGTGGCGGGCTGTTGGCGGTGGGGTCGGTGGTGAGCTGCTGGGCAGGTGGTAGAGGGATGGGCAGGCGGGCTATGGCTGGGTGGGCTGGACTGGGCAGGGGTTCGGAGGCAGTGGCAGGCGGTGGACCGGGTGCAGGCGTGGGAGGCGGTGGGTTGCTGGAGTGGGTCAGGTCAGCCGGGTCAGGTTCGGTAGGGGAGGCAGGCGGCGGGCTGGTTCGGTAGGCGGAGGGCGAAGGGCAGAGGCGGGTTGGTGGTTGAGCGGGTGTGGGCGAAGGCTGGGGAGAGGGTGGCGGACTGGGCAGGCAGCAGAAGCAGGCGGGCGGAGGTTTGGGCATAGGGAACTGGGCAGTGGGTGGCTCGGGTAGTGACGGGCTGGCATGGGGAGGAGGGCGCGGGTCTGGGCGGAGGGTGCTGGCGCGTAGGCGGAGGGCGGGGACAGGCGAGTGGGAGGCTGGAGGAAGGTTTCAAAAAAAATGGAAAAATTATGAACCAGAATTTCTCTGGAGAAGAAGAAAGAAAGGTAGCAGAGAAAAGAAATACGAACCAGTGGAATTAGTTTGCAAACCAATAGAAAGATGAAGGAGCTAGTTTATATAAACTAGTATAGGGATTCCAACGGCCACAATTGATGGTCACGATAACCAAAAAGACTGTTGGGTTTTCAAGGTAGCTGAATAGTCTAAGGCTCCTAGAATTCCAACAGGGTAGATAAATGAGGTACCAGTCTGTACAGCGTAACGGACCCGTTTGCAATCCGTTAAACACTTTGTAACTTTCAACTCCGAACTCCGAATGACGCAAACAAATATACCATTTTGATCAGCGCGACGAGGCGAACGCAACGGTATAAAGATATCAGTGGTACGAGTAAATTATAAAATTCGAAAATTTTCCATTGTGAAAAATGCAGCAAAACTGCCGAAAAATAAGATCGACGGAGCTGAAGATGTCCGAAATTTGAAAAACGAAAAATGACATCTTGATCAGAAGATGGTTTAGAATTTTCCAATGTAAAAATATTACGGTTTAGAAGATAAAAATTTTCGCGTTTAAAATGAACTGATGTGAAGTAAACGCGCGCGAAAATTTGCTGTGGTATTTTCCGACGAAACTTTTCCCATATCTATAACCATCTAGGCTCAATTTATAACCAAAATTTTGACGCTAATTGAAATCGTAAGAAAGTTCCATCATTTTATGTTAAAATAGTGGATTCAAAAATTTAAAATTGGGTCGGAATTTCAGGGTCGTTACATTCTCCCCCACTCAAAACTTTTCGTCCTCGAAAAGAACGAGACGGTGAAGTAAGAATGGAGAGAGCGGAAAAGTCAAGATAGATTTTTAAGAAAATTTGATTTATACCTTAAATCAGTAATTCGGGGTTTGAATCCCGAATGTTATCCTTAGTTTCCCACGTGCAATCTCGCTCATCTTCACTCCATTGGACTTTGACGAGATTTATAGACTTCCTTCTTAATTGCCCTGTTTCCCGATCGACTATTCGAAGTGGTCTCCTTTTGATAGTCAAATCTGGCTCGATATCTACTTCATCCAACTGAGCAATTGGAATGGTCATGGATGGATCACGCACGACTTTCCGGAGATGTGAAACATGGAATACGTTGTGCACGCCCTCAAACTTTTCTGGTAATGCAACTCTATAAGCCAGTGTGCCAATTCTTTCGGTGATAGTAAATGGTCCAACAAATCTTGGAGCAAGCTTCCCTCTACGACCAAATCGAATAACATTCTTCAAAGGGAATACTTTCAGAAATACCACATCCCCAACCTGGAATTCCAAATCTCTTCTACGCCTATCTGCATAGCTCTTCTGCCTATCCTGTGCGGTCTTCATCTTCCTTCTGATCTCATTAACCTTCTCGGATGCTTCCATAATCATATCTGGGCCAAGAACCAATCGATCACCAGGCTCAATCCAACAAGCTGGCGATTTGCATGGCCGTCCATATAAAGCTTCGAACGGTGCCATATCAATACTTGCCTGATTATAAAGATAGTTGTATTTCAATTCGAATTTTTTTTTTCTTATTCAAATAATTTTTTTTTTTTGAATTATTTGATAGCTGTTATTATACGTGAATTCAACTAAATGTAAATGGTCTTCCCAAGATCCACCAAAATCAATGATGCAAGCTCGGAGCAGATCCTCCAGAATCTGATTTACCCTCTCAGTTTGGCCATCCGTTTGTGGATGATAAGCTGTGCTCAGATTCAGTTTAGTGCCCAAGACGTCTTGAAATGCCTTCCAGAATTTACTAGTGAATATAGGGTCTCGATCGCATACGATACTAGATGGAACCCCATGAAGTCTAACAATCTCTCTCATATATATCTCTGCCAAACTTGAAGCAGTACGAGTGGTCTTAACAGGAATAAAGTGAGCAGATTTTGTCAACCTATCAACGATCACCCATATACTCTCGTTACCTTTTCTGGTCCTTGGTAATCCATCGATGAAGTCCATAGAAATCTGATCCCATTTCCAACAAGGAATCTCTAGCGGTTGAAGTAAACCGGCAGTCTTCTGGTGATCGGCTTTGACTTGTTGGCAAGTGGTGCATCTACTGACATATATAGAAATATCTCTCTTCATCCCACTCCACCAATATAAACGCTTCATATTACGATACATCTTAGTGACACCAGGATGAAGTGAAAGTGATGACTGATGATTCTCCCTAAGTACTTCTTGTCTCAGTCCATCGACATTAGGAACACAAATACGGTTGTCGATCCTTAGGATTCCATTACTATCAATCTGCGCTCCTATTTTACTGTCGGCATTTCCAACTCTACCAAGAACTAACTCCTTTATACGATAGAGCAAAGTGTCCTCATATTGTTTAGCTTTTATGCGATCCATAAGGGAGGGAGAGATGACAAGCTGAAATAACATGCCTTCAACAATATTACAGCAAGACAATGCTTTGCTACGACTCAATGCATCGGCTACAACATTTGCTTTCCCAGGAGTATAAGTGATGTCAAGATCATATGCAGCTAAAAATTCGAGCCATCGGACTTGCCTCTGATTCAAATCCTTCTGAGAAAAGATATATCTCAAGGACTTATGATCAGTGAATAATTCGAATTTTGTTCCCAAAAGATGATGCCTCCATAGTTTCAGAGCAAATACAACGGCAAGAAGCTCTAGGTCATGTGTGGCATAGTTTAATTCATGAGTCTTTAACTGACGGCCAGCATAAGCAATAACCTTTCCATTTTGCATAAGAACAGCGCCTAAACCTTCTCGGCAAGCATCTGTATAGACAGTTAATCCTTCACTTCCATCGATTACCGCAAGAACAGGGGCTGAAGTTAACTTACGCTTCAACTCATTAAAAGCTGATTCGCACTTCTCACTCCAAATAAACTTAACGTCCTTCCGAGTTAAAGCAGTAAATGGGGCAGAAATCCGGGCAAAGTGCTCAATAAATCTTCGATAATAACCGGCTAAACCCAAGAAGCTACGGATATCAGTAGGAGTTTTGGGAGTCTCCCAATCCTGCAGATAAATTTCAAATTAGAAAGGGATAAGAGGAATTGAATAGAAATAGCGAATAGGACAGAACTTACATTGATTACGGCGATCTTAGCTGGATCGACCGAAATCCCATTTTCAGAAACTATGTGGCCCAGGAATCTCACTTCGTCTCGCCAGAAGTGGCATTTAGAGAATTTGGCCTTAAGCTGATGATTTCGGAGAGTTTCCAGAACATAAGCAAGATGCGTCTCATGCTCCTTCTTGTCTTTGGAGAAGACGAGAATATCATCAATGAAAACAAGAACAAACTTGTTAAGAACATCGCGGAAGACTCGATTCATTAAGTCGACGAAATAAGCAGGTGCGTTGGTCAAACCGAATGGCATAACCAACCATTCATAGAATCCGTTCTCGGTACGGAAGGCTGTTTTATGAATACTATCTTCTGCTACTCTGAGTTGGTGGAACCCAGTGGCAAGATCAAGTTGGGAGAAAACTTTAGCTCCATGGAGCTGATCGAATAAATCATTGATGCGAGGCATCGGATAGCGGTTCTTGAGAGTGCGTTTGTTCAGTTCCCTGTAATCAACACACATGCGAAGAGATCCATCTAATTTGGTGACAAATACAACTACGGCGCCCCATTCAGAACAACTTCTCCTAATCAAACCTCTAGCAAATAGATCATCAATTTGGTTTTAAGTTCAGCTTTTTCTTTAGGAGCCATCCTTCTGTGAGGGAGAACTACGGGAGTAGCTCCAGGAATAAGGTCAATACGGAAATCGATTTCTCGTTTAGGTGGTAGGGAGTTGACCTCTCCAAATACATCGGTAAATTTCTGAACAATAGGGGTAGTACTAAGATCATCCGGGTGAGCATCAAGAGAGAATATGAAGCTTCCGGCATATTTCTGCGTTGATTTACATTCAATGACAAGCGGTAGGCCCTTGTCATTGACTAGAGAAACAGAACGGGCCTTGCAAGAAATAACAGCATCGAATTTCCTTAACCAATCAGCACCTAACAAGATGTCAAATGCTGCGAAGCCAAGTACATAAAAATCCCAAGTGAATCGATATCTCCCATACAAGAGCACAACCTCTTTACAAATTCTACTGAGGTTGGCAAGTCCTCCAATAGGGTTGGAGACGCATAAGGAAGTAGTAGCAAGAGTAGGTTCTAATTTGAGCTTATTGCAAAGATCAATAGATATGAAGCTATGAGAAGCACCAGTATCGAATAATACCCTAATAGGTAAATCATGTAATGAAAAAGTACTTCGTAAGGTACCTTGGTCATCCTGAGCAGGCGGTGTAGGAGTGGTGATAGCAAATATTCCAAATGGTGTGCCACGCTTATGCATTAGGCAGTCTTTCTTGAAATGACCCGGCTGGAGGCAGACATAGCATAAATCTTTCCTAGTCGAAGAAGGTGGTGGAATAGCAGCTCCGGTAGATGGACAACTATTAGCATAATGGCCCTTCTTATCGCATTTGAAGCAAGTGATATTAGCAAGGTCAATTGGGCTTTTCTGAGCATATCCCAATCCTGTAGTCTTCTGTTAAGCTTTCTTTTGTTGATCAAAGTTCATCTTCCTCTTCCCGGGCTGGCTAGAGAAGGGCTGAGTAGGAGTGGCCTTGGCAGTAGGTCCCCTAGGCTTTGCCTCATATCTAAGAGCATAGTCAACAAGCTCTGTGAAGGTGCAGTGAGTGTGGCCAGTAAGCAAGTCATAATACTCTGGTCTAGCTCCCAAAATGAACTTCTCGTTCTTTAGAAGCGGTGTATCAATCAATCCCGGGCCGAACTTGGAGAGTTCGTTGAATTTCCTCTCGTACTAAGAAAAAGTCATACTGCCCTGCTTAAGATCCATAAAAGCTCTATAAAGTTGGGTTTTCCCAGCAGCGGGCATCCATTGTGCCGAGAAAGTATCCCTAATCAAATGATAGGCAAGATGAATAACATTCCAAGTTTAAAAAGAAAAATTTAGACTACGGAATCCAATTAAATTTTATACCTAAACTGGGCCCAAGAGATGGTGTCCTCCTCGATACGAGAAGTAACTGATTCCCACCAATCTTGCGCGGCATCCTGAAGTTGCCAGGCAGCAAGCTGACGCTTCTGAGCATCAGTGATCTCTAGACCAGAAAATATCTTCTTTAAGCCTTTAAGCCATTGCTGAGCCTCAATAATGTTCTCGGATCCAGAAAACTTAATACCTCTCAACTGTGCATACTCCTTACTAAGAATGGTGAATTTGACAGGGGCTGGAGCGACAGGTGCAGCCTGAGCAGGACCATGGCCTCTTCCTCCCCTATGGTTTCCTCTGGTACCCATCCTGAAATACCAAAGAGATTGTTAAAGACAAAGGATAGAAAATCATAGAATTTTTAGGGAAGGTCTAATAAATGAATCAAAGAAGTTTGAAATGAAAGAATTTGGATATTGAACCGATTCTCCTCATTCTAGGGTATTGCTACCCTATCTATAATGAGTTTATATATAATCCCAAACTAAGGTTTTTAGGGAAACCGAAGCTCTGATACCAACTGTAACAACCCGTATATTTGGACCATTTAAATTGACAATAATCCACACATGTCAACTTAAATAATACAAAACACGAATCATTATGGGATTATGAATACATATATGTAAATGAGAATCAATACAACATCACAGACACAGAATAGTCATAGAATAATGCAGCGGAAAGGTACATCATCATAATAGTAGTTCATGAAGCTACTACAGGAATACAACAATGTCTCAACATAAAGTGACAAATAGAAATACAAGATGTTCAATACATAAGTTCATCAAATACTAGAAAGGAAATAACTGATAAAGATAAATGCTAAGTCTTCAGCATCTTCAACCAACCTTGATCAGCAACTGGATAGCTTCAGACTGACCCGAGCATATACAAAAGAAACACTCGAGTCAGGACTCAAAATCTTATACATGATAATCAGGTGCAAATAATAAAGTCCATAACTCAAAGATGAATGTGATACACATCTTTAAGGATCCGATAAACTATCTATATATACAATAGAATACGCTAAATAGATAAGGTCTAATCAGTAAAGTATGATATCAAAATAGCGTTAAGTCGTGGCCCATTCCACCCTTAACACATTTTTATTCCCAAAAGCATATACAAGACCGTAGTTTCCCCAAAACCGGAGGTCACCAGAGGGCAATCCATATACTAAAGGTAAAAAACAAAACGTAGTGGTCGCGAATAGGATAATCAGTATGACAAGGTACATGAGGCGATATCAACTAGGATACTAGTAGTTGCGTGATCCGGACTGATGTTGAGCATAGCAGCTACTATCTCAACACCGCGAAACAACACTCCCAAATCAAGGGGTGCACCCAAATCGAATCACAAAAGTAATAGATAAGGTATCGAAGAAGTGTGTCCGCTAGAGGTAGCGAACCTCAATGGCCCGGCGCGGCTTCTGTTTTAGTCATGTCAGGGGTCATCCAAAATCGTTCTCTTTCTTCAGTCAACGCGTTCACCAAACCATCCACTTCGTTCTGGATCAACACTCCGCGTATATTAGTTATTAAAGTGGTTTCGGTATCGACAGAGAGTATGTCCATATCCGATCCCGGTCTCTTTAATAACTACTCATTAATTTCCCGATGGTCATTTAATATTAAAGTTTAAACCAATCAAAGTCCAAAGGTCAAGTTGCAAGTTTGACTTTAAAAATTTGACATTTCACAATTCAATTTATTTTGAACATTTAAAAATCACATTTCCAAATGGAGTTTTAGTTCAAGTCCTTGAGTTAACAATACTTAAGTATTCAAGTTCAACTAAATTCCTATTCCCATTTATCGTTACATTAATTTTTAATCAAACTTTGATTTACCAATTTCAATAGCTAAATCAACTCTTTAACTTTGGTGGGTTTTACATTCCTTTTTGAGTCACTTTGTTAATCTCAAATTTAATTTATAACAAATTCCAAATTTATTAAATTTATCCAAATTAGATTTTATTCCGAATCTAATAAATTCAATTTATTAGATTCTAAAACTTACTTATTCAAATCTCATTTCAAATTAAATGTGTCAATCCGTTTATCTAATTAAATAGATTTATTAATCCATTTCAATTTAATCCATTAATTTATTTCAATTAGGCCCACTTATTAATTCATTTCAATTAAATCCATTTATTTATTACAATTAAGTCCATTAATTTATTACAATTAATCCTATTAATTTAATACCATTACATCCATTGATTTACTTCAATTAAATCCATTCATTTACTACAATTAAATCTATCGTTTTATTTCAATTAAATTCATAAATTACAATTAAGTCCATTCATTTATTACAATTAATCCTATTAATTTAATTCCATTAGATCCATAAATTTCGTTACATACTTTCCAACAATTTTTTTTTAGTTCATTTCTTAATTTCAAATGAATTTCAATTTCAAAATGATTTTGTTGACCAATCGGGTTTCTTATCTTTAATTATCTATCCTAGGCAAAAGTTGTTCAATTTGGGTATTTATCATTTCAACCCAATATAAATAAATACATAAGACAAAGCATAACAAAGGGAACTTGCAGTGTGATAGCTGGGATGGTGTCAAAGTAAATAAACAAGCAATAGCAACCATACATAACAATTTAACCGTTTATTTAAATAATCCTGAAATAATCATATTAACTTACATTCGTTATTTATGCAAATTAATATAATTATTCCTAGAATCCTACGGATTAAAGATTATTACCTTATGATTTTTTTTTCTTGGTGTCCGTTATCAAATTTCTACATCAATCGTACACATCAATTTTAATGTCACTGTTATTTACCCTAATTAACATCATATTACAGTTCAACAAGTTTAATCAATTTAAACAATACATGGCGTCACATTTTTTAGAAATTTACAGTTTATTTCAACCAAATTTTTTACAATCAACAATTTAATATCCAAATTTAATATTAACAACAATTATCACTTGATTATCATCGCATAATATATTTGAGTCGTGAATAAAATATTCACCTTGCGTGGTTGAAGAAGATGACGGCGAAGCACGAAATTGAATAGACTAGAATAGACGACACAAGCACGAATACGAACTATAAATCAAACAAAAGGTTATTCAACAATAGCTTAATACGATGTATATATATTGATTTGTAAATATACATAAACCATACCAACGACTAGATGCAAATAAGGTGGATGGAAGACTAGATCGCTGAATTAGCCTCAACTGGAACTGCGCGGACAAAGCATAAATGAGTCCATAAGTTACAAATTATACTGATATATAATTTTATTAAAAGAAGAACAAAATAAAATAATATAAAATAAAAGGCAGCGGACGCGGAAGCGGGCTAAGCGGACCGGGGTGCTGCATGGCAGTGGGTCGGTGGCGGGCTGCTGGCGGTGGGGTCGGTGGTGAGCTGCTGGGCAGGTGGTAGAGGGATGGGCAGGCGGGCTATGGCTGGGTGGGCTGGACTGGGCAGGGGTTCGGAGGCAGTGGCAGGCGGTGGACCGGGTGCAGGCGTGGGAGGCGGTGGGTTGCTGGAGTGGGTCAGGTCAGCCGGGTCAGGTTCGGTAGGGGAGGCAGGCGGCGGGCTGGTTCGGTAGGCGGAGGGCAAAGGGCGGAGGCGGGTTGGTGGTTGGGCGGGTGTGGGCGAAGGCTGGGGAGGGGGGTGGCGGACTGGGCAGGCGGCAGAAGCAGGCGGGCGGAGGTTTGGGCGTAGGGAACTGGGCAGTGGGTGGCTCGGGTAGTGACGGGCTGGCATGGGGAGGAGGGCGCGGGTCTGGGCAGAGGGTGCTGGCGCGTAGGCGGAGGGCGGGGATAGGCGAGTGGGAGGCTGGAGGAAGGTTTCAAAAAAAAAATGGAAAAATTATGAACCAGAATTTCTCTGGAGAAGAAGAAAGAAAGGTAGCAGAGAAAAGAAATACGAACCAGTGGAATTAGTTTGCAAACCAATAGAAAGATGAAGGAGCTAGTTTATATAAACTAGTATAGGGATTCCAACGGCCACAATTGATGGTCACGATAACCAAAAAGACTGTTGGGTTTTCAAGGTAGCTGAATAGTCTAAGGCTCCTAGAATTCCAACAAGGTAGATAAATGAGGTACCAGTCTGTACAGCGTAACAGACCCGTTTGCAATCCGTTAAACACTTTGTAACTTTCAACTCCGAACTCCGAATGACGCAAATAAATATACCATTTTGATCAGCGCGACGAGGAGAACGCAACGGTATAAAGATATCAGTGGTACGAGTAAATTATAAAATTCGAAATTTTTCCATTGTGAAAAATGCAGCAAAACTGCCGAAAAATAAGATCGACGGAGCTGAAGATGTCCGAAATTTGAAAAACGAAAAATGACATCTTGATCAGAAGATGGTTTAGAATTTTTCTATGTAAAAATATTACGGTTTAGAAGATAAAAATTTTCGCGTTTAAAATGAACTGATGTGAAGTAAACGCGCGCGAAAATTTGCTGCGGTATTTTCCGACAAAACTTTTCCCATATCTATAACCATCTAGGCTCAATTTATAAACAAAATTTGGACGCTAATTGAAATCGTAAGAAAGTTCCATCATTTTATGTTAAAATAGTGGATTCAAAAATTTAAAATTGGGTCGGAATTTCAGGATCGTTACACCTTGTTACGGTTGGATTCAATAGAAAATCTGATGATGAAAAACCCATTATTTCTTGCATATATTTCGAATTTGTCGACTGGATTCCATGTTTTGAGAATGAAATCCCTGAAATGATGATAATAGGGCCTAGGACCAAACACATAAGCAACAATTGAATTACTCCATTTATCTTCGGTTCTTCGACTGATCTCTTCTTTAACCGCAACAATTTTTTTATCACCAATTTTCATTGATGCAGAATAAATCAAATCAACAAAAGAATTAAGCCCTCCTTTCCTAACTAGATCTGCCAAAGAAGATGCTGGTTTAATGTTTGTTTCTTTAGAGAGAGTTCTTGAGGCATTGAAATCTGGTCTGCTATTAGACTATTGATGGGTATTTCTATGATTATAGCTCTGCCTATTAGGCGCAGATCTTGCCAGGTTCTACATCACTGACCTTTGGATTTGCCTCTAGGGTTTCTCTAAGAAACGATTGCGATGGTCTCTGACCAATTGGAAACCATCATTTTCTTGATATGGAGGTTTGTCTTTAAGATTAAGAAAGAAAGAGGACGAGGAGAAGTCGAAGAATCAAGAGGGAGGAAGAAGAACCCTTTGAATTATGGTCAGGGTTTTTGCAAAAGATTGGGCCGTTTTGAATATTCATGGCAGCCATGGTTGTTAGAGAGGAAGCTTTTTCTTTCGAAGGCTAAAATAAGAAAGAAGACAAGAGCATGAACTTTTAAGACAACACAAACTTGTAAATGTAATTGGAATATGAATTGACAGCGTTACTTGCTTTTTACAACCAGTTTACTCTATATACATTTTTCTACTCCTAAAGCAACTAATTACATATGCTTACAAGATGCTAATATAATTATACTTTATGATTTCATTTATATGATTCAAGCGATAATATTCTCTTTTCTCTCAACTTGTGATGGTAAAAGTTTTGTTTTTATTAGATTTTGTATTTTGTTGTCAAATTTGATTTGGATGCTGTTTAAAATACTCCATTTTTCTATATAAAACTGGTAATTACATTTCGAGGGTACAATGACCTTGAATTGTATAAGGAAGGCATTTATTTTACCAAAAAGTATGCCTCATAGTTTCTATTTTTAGTTTTTAGTTTTCAAAATAATCTATAGTTTCACGAAATAATGAATTTATTTGATTATTTTGGTTATAAGATATGCACTAAATTCATTTATTATCATCTTGAATTGGAAAATATGTTGGCTATGTGGGTTTATTTAGGTCATAAGCATTTGTTAAATAAAGAGGATTAAGTTTATATGACTTTTGCAGGAAAAGAGGAACAGTGGGTGTTGTCTTAAAGCTTTTTGGTTGCATATATTGAATTGGAGGCGATTAACTTGTTTTGTATGGTTGATAATACAAAAAATATAGTTTATCATTATCAGATCGACCAGTTTAAATAATTTTTAGATTGTTTGGTATTATTTCTACACAAAGAATTCACATTTGTACTCGAGATTTTTATTAAATAATATGAGATATTTATATACTTTTATACTAAATCATGATAATTCACTATTATCATCAATATTTGCACAAAAGATCAATCTAATATCACCGATTTATTGGATAATGTCACCGGTATATCGCAATATATCGTCAATCATTATTTTAATTGATATTTTCAATAAAATATGACTTTGAGTTCAATATCAACATATCGAAGATATTATCTACTTAGTTGTAATCATATTTGACTCTTTCATACCAAGGACCATTACTGTGTATAAACATGAATTCTAGCACTTACTTCATGTTTGAGTTATAATGTTTTTTTAAATATAAACTAAGTGCATCAATGATGAGCTGTATTCCAAGTTCTACCAATTCTACTTATCTCCCTAAATTTCAATATTTACTTTTTTTGGAGTTCTTTAAACAGCCTAGTGAATTAATATAGGAGATAGATATGTAAGAGCAAAAAATGTAGTTTTGCTTTCCTGTCTTCTGCTATCGATCTCTAATAGACAATTCTTTTTCTAAAATATAATATCCAAACATGATTTCTTTCATAACAGGCAACGTCTCTTTGTCTAGTTTCCCAAGCATTTGACACTGATGTATGGTTACAACTTGGCCAACTACTATAGTTTCTTATTTCTTGCATATTATACTATCATTAAAATTAAATTCATTATGTTTTTTTGTCACGACTTTTGGTTTAAGGGTTACAACCTTTCCAACAGTCACGACCGTTTCGAATATGCACCTCCTCCAGCCTATAAATAGGGGGACAGAATCATTCATTCAATTTTTCCCTCCTTCTTCCTACAACATCTCTGTTTTAGTTACTGTAATCTCTTCCATTCGTCGACGATCCATCTGCAACCACCACGCTGCGGGGCTGGTCTGTTTCATCCTGGGAAACAAATTGCTAACATCCGTGAACTACGTACGGCGGTAATATTGTTTCAAGAAAACAGTTTCTACTGGACTCGGACGCTTTAATCGGTAATATCTTTAGGACAGATCTATTCACGCATTTTTGTGTTACAATTTCTCAAAATTAATTGACAAATTAGTGACAATTTTTGGCGTTATTGTTCCTGCATTATTTTGTAACTGTTATTGAAGTAACAATTGGTTTTGTAACACTTTCCGGTAGTTGCGAATAACAATCTTGAAACAATATTTGATTGTTGTCGACGACGATGTCAAAGAATAGCAACAATAACGCTGCACCAACACAAACGGTGACAAACGCTCAGCTTGCGCCTGTGATTCCAACAATGGCAATATCTCATGGAGAAAGGCCAGAGAAGTTCAACGGCATGGATTTCAAGCGTTGGCAACAGAAAATGTTGTTCTACTTAACAACATGTTTCTGACTAAAGATGCTCCTGTGGTAGGCGAACTTGAACCCGATGCAACAAAAGTAGAGGCATTTAATGACTAGAAAAACTCAGATTTTATGTGTAAAAACTATATTCTGAATGGTCTAGATAATAGCCTCTATAGTGTATACTGTACTGTAGCAACATCCAAAGAACTATGGACGACCTTGGATAGAAAGTACAAAACTGAAGATGCAGGCATGAAGAAATTCATCGTTGGAAAATTTCTCGACTTCAAAATGGCAGATTCAAAGACTGTGATCAACCAAACTCAAGAACTACAACTCATCATTCATCAACTAGAAGATGAACGGATGACTCTTAGCGAATCCTTCCAGGTTGCCGCAACCATTGAAAAACTTCCTCCATCTTGGAAGGACTTCAAGAATTACCTTAAGCACAAGCGTAAGGAAATGACAATGGAAGAACTCATAGTTCGGCTAAGAATTGAGGAAGATAACAGAAATTCTGAGAAAAAGATTTCTCAGAATATGGCGGCCAAAGAAAATGTAGTTGAGTCAGACAAACCTAATAAGAGAAAACGCGAGAAGGCGCCCAAGAAGTCGAAGAAATTTCAGGGTTCTTGTCATAACTGTAGACAGGGGAGCCACTCGACATAAATGTGCTAATAAGTGGATGTTTACAAACTATAAAACTACAACTGATGATGAACAACTTTTCATGGGAAATTCATCTGTATCAAAGGTCGAAGGCAAGGGAAAGGTTGTGCTGAAACTAACTTCTGGAAAGGAACTTACTTTAAGTGACGTTCTCCATGTTCCAGAAATTCGCAAGAACCTGATTTCAAGGTCATTACTCAGCAAGCATGGATTCAAATTAACTTTTGTGGCTGATAAGTTTGTATTATCAAAGAATGGAGTGTATGTAGGAAGAGGATATGTGTGTAATGGTTTATTTAAAGCAAATGTAACCACTATTGTACCAAACACTGATATGAATAAAAGTGAATCTTCTGCTTATATTGTTGACTCTTTTAACATATGGCATTCTAGATTAGGGCATGTAAATTTTGATACATTGCGAAAATTGATTAATCTAGATTTTACACCAAAATGTATCATAGACTCCAACTATAAATGTCAAATTTGTGCAGAAGAAAAATTGACAAGAACCTCGTTTCATCATGTTGAACGAGAAACTGAACCTCTAGATCTAATACACACAGATGTATGTGATTTGAAAATGTGTCAAACTAGAGGCGGAAAAAGGTATTTCATTACCTTTATTGATGATTGTACTAGGTACTGTCATGTGTATCTCCTTAGAAGCAAGGATGAAGCATTCGATATGTTTAAACAGTATAAAGCAGAAGTTGAGAATCAACTCAACAAGAAAATTAAAGCTTTAAGAAGTGATAGAGGAGGAGAATATGAATTTCCTTTTGAAGAATTTTGCGCTGAGCGTTGCATTATACACCAAACTACAGCACCATATTCTCCTTAATCCAACGGTATAGCCGAATGGAAAATAGAACTCTTAAATAAATGATGAATGCTTTATTAATAAGTTCTGGACTACCAGATAACTTTTGGGGAGAAGCTATTCTTTCGCCAAATCATATTTTAAATAAAATACCATGAAAGAAAACATCTAAGTCTCCTCATGAACTTTGGAAAAATAGACCACCGTCCTACAAATACTTAAAAGTGTGGGGGTGTCTTGCTAAAGTAGAGATACCTAAACCAAAGAAGGTCAAGATAGGACCAAAAACAATTGATTGTGTATTCATTGGATATGCACAAAACAGTTCTGCTTATCGATTTTTAGTACACAAATCATAAATTGATGATATTCATGAAAATACCATCATTGAGTCGAGAAATGCAAGATTTTTCGAACATATATTCCCTTTAAAGCAGGGCACTGATAGTGATACTCATAAGAGACCAAGGGAAGATGAAATCTCCAATTCTCTTGAGGATACTGAAGATAACCTTCAGCAAATTAGTGCTGATCAACAAGTGGAGGAACCAAGAAGAAGTAAAAGGTCTAGAACCTCAAAAACCTTTGGACTAGACTTCTATACCTTTATGTTAGAAGATGATCCATTTACATACAAACAAGCTATGTCCTCCAGCGATGCCTCTTACTAGAAAGAGGCTATTAACAATGAGATAGAATCCATTATGGCTAATCAAACCTGGGAGTTAGTTGATTTACCTCAAGGATGCAAGACCTTAGGTAATAAATGGATATTTAAAAAGAAATTGAAACCTGATGGTTCAATAGACAAGTACAAAGCTCGTCTTGTAGTCCAAGGATTCAGACAAAAAGAAGAACTGGACTATTTTGATACATATTCACCAGTGACGAGGATAACATCAATTAGGATGCTTATTGCAATCGCATCCATACTTGATTTAGAAATACATCAAATGGATATAAAAATTGCATTTTTGAATGGTGAACTAGAGGAAGAAATATATATGAAGCAACCTGAAGGGTTTCTGAGCTATGGATAGGAAAATAAAGTATGCAAATTAGTAAAGTCCTTTATGGCCTTAAACAAGCTCCAAAACAATAGCATGAGAAATTTGATGAAACTATGTTATCAATTGGATTCACAATAAATGAATCAGATAAATGTGTCTATATGAAACAGACACATTTAGGATATGTCATTGTTTGTCTTTATGTTGATGACCTGTTGATCCTAGGAAATTACAAGGCCATAATAACATCTACAAAGGAAATGTTATCCTCTAGATTCGATATGAAAGACCTAGGACTTGCTGATGTGATATTGGGCGTTAAAATTTTGAGAACACCACAGGGATGTGCCTTATCCCAATCACATTACATCGCCAAGATACTTGAAAAATTCAAGCAATATAATATAACTATTGCAAAATCACCAGTAGATATGAACCAAAATTGGGTGAAGAAAACTGGTGATGGCATCTACCAGCTTGAATACTCTCGTATACTAGGAAGTATCATGTATGTTATGAACTGCACTAGGCCAGACAACGCATACGTTGTAAGTAAGCTAAGTAGATTTACCAGCAATCCTGGTAAACATCATTGGAAAGTGATAATCTGAGTTCTAGGATACCTAAAGTTTACACAAAACTATGGTCTACACTATACAAACTATCCTTCAACAATGGAAGGATACAGTGATGCAAATTGGATAACTGGATCACATGATTCAAAATCTACAAGTGGATACGTGTTCACATTAGGAAATGGAGCAATATCATGGAAATCATCCAAACAGACTTGTATAGCTAGATCTATGATGGAATCAGAGTTTATTGCACTAGATAAGACCGCAGAAGAAGCAGACTGGCTTCGAAGTTTCTTGGAAGATATTCCAAATTGGAGCATACCGTGCCTCCAATATGTATACATTGTGATAGTCAATCAGCAATTGGAAGAGCTAATAGTACACTATACAATGGTAAATCTATGCATATTCGTCGTAGACATAAAACAATAAGACAACTTCTCTCTAATGGAGTTATCATTATAGACTACATAAGGTCTAAAGATAACATAGCGGATCTACTAAAAAAAGGCTTGCCAAGAGAGAAAGTTCAAACCTTATCGATGGGAATGAGGTTAAGGCCCATAAACTAAAAGTTTTTCTAAAATGGAAACCCCACCTAGTTGACTGGAGATCCCAAAATCTAGGTTCAAAGGGACAACTAAGTTTAAGAGAAACTTGATAGCACTGTTACACTCAAATCATTCCTACGATAAGTCAGTGCTTTATTTGTTGGAAAATAGGACAAGTATTGATACTTTTAATGATGACTGTACTTGAGGAATTGTGAATACCCTTTGCAGAATCACCTACGTAAAGTGCGAAGGCACCGCTTCAAAGAGAATTATGAGGCCAAATTCTCTAAGCACTTTTGAGACCAGGCAGGTGTTCAAGGCAAAAACGAACACATACAGAGAATGAAGGATTATAGGAAACATTTGTTGTGTGTTATCTATTGTAGAATTACACAAAAGGCTTACAATTCAAGGACACTCTATGTCTACTGATTCGCCTGTAATTCAAATAGGTAAACACTAGGAAAGTTCAAGGCCCCTGTGCTACTTTAACCAATACGATAAATGGTTCGTGAAACTAAGAACAACTGCTCATTCATGTGGGGGATTGTTAGAAATGAATGAGTTAGTGGAGAGATTTGGGAAGAAGAAAGAATTATACAAAGTCCCACATCGGGGAATATTTGTACCAATTTCTTTATATACACTACAATCCAACATAGTATATCAAACAAAAGGAGAATGAGGACAAAGTGTGGAAGGGATAAGGCAATGTGACATGTAGGCCTTCATATTAATATTAACATGTCAAAGATAGGGCCTTGGGCCTTGGGGCTCTTGGGGTCTCGTGATTAAATGGGCCACCGACTGCCGCGTGGGCCTGCATGTGCCGAAACGTCTATTTTTTGTCGGATGTGTCCGTTCGTTTGAACGGTAACCATATGCGGCCATTTCCTTCCAGACGCACTCACACAACGGTCACTGCTGTTGGTTTAAGGGTCGCAAACTTTCCAACAGTCGCGACCGTTCCGAATAGGCACCTCCTCCAGCCTATAAATAGGGGGCCAGAATCATTCATTTAATTTTTCTCTCCTTCTTCCTGCAACATCTCTGTTCTAGTTACTGTAATCTCTTCCGTTCATCGACGCTCCGTCTGCAACCACCACGCTGCGGGGCTGGTTCGTTTCATCCTGGGAAACAAATTGCTAACATCCGTGAAATACATACGGCGGCAATATTGTTTCAAGGAAACAGTTTCTACTGGACTCGGACGCTTTAATCGGTAATATCTTTAGGACAGATCTAGTCATGCATTTTTGTGTTACAATTTCTCAAAATTAATTGACAAATTAGTGACAATTTTTGGCGTTACTGTTTCTGCATTATTTTGTAACTGTTATTGAAGTTACAATTGGTTTCGTAACACTTTCCGGTAGTTGCGAATAACAATCTTGAAACAATATTTGATTGTTGTCGACGACGATGTCGGAGAATAGCAACAATAACGCTGCACCAACACAAACGGTGACAAACGCTCAACTTGCGCCTGTAATTCCAACAATGGCAATATCTCATGAAGAAAGGCCGGAGAAGTTCAACGGCATGGATTTCAAGCGTTGGCAACAGAAAATGTTGTTCTACTTAACAACATTAGGACTCGCCAAGTTTCTGACTGAAGATGCTCTTGTGGTAGGCGAACACGAACCCGATGCAACAAAAGTAGAGGCATTCAATGTCTGGAAAAACTCAGATTTTATGTGTAAAAACTATATTCTGAATGGTCTAGATAATAGCCTCTACAGTGTATACTGTACTATAGCAACATCCAAGGAACTATGGACGGACTTGGACAGAAAGTACAAAACTGAAGATGCAGGCATGAAGAAATTCATCGCTGGAAAATTTCTCGACTTCAAAATGGTAGATTCAAAGACTGTGATCAACCAAACTCAAGAACTACAACTCATCATTCATTCTCTTAGCAAATCCTTCCAGGTTGTCGCAACCATTGAAAAACTTCCTCCATCTTGGAAGGACTTCAAGAATTACCTTAAGCACAAGCGTAAGGAAATGACAATGGAAGAACTCATAGTTCGGCTAAGAATTGAGGAAGATAACAGAAATTCTGAGAAAAAGATTTCTCAAAATATGGCGGCTAAAGCAAATGTAGTTGAAACAGACAAACCTAATAAGAGAAAACGCGAGAATGCGCCTAAGAAGTCGAAGAAATTTCAGGGTTCTTGTCGTAACTGTGGAAAGAAAGGACACAAAGCTACCGAATGTCGCGCACCCAAAAAGAAGAAATCATAAGCTAATATGGTTGAAGCGTCAGATGGCGTTTCTGATATGGATTTATGTGCAGTAATATCAAAATGCAACCTTGTTGGTAACTCAAAGGAATGGTTTGTAGACACGGGAGCCACTCGACATATATGTGCTAATAAGTGGATGTTTACAAACTATAAAACTACAACTGATGATGAACAACTTTTCATGGGAAATTCATCTGTATCAAAGGTCGAAGGCAAGGGAAAGGTTGTGCTGAAACTAACTTCTGGAAAGGAACTTACTTTAAGTGACGTTCTCCATGTTCCAGAAATTCGCAAGAACATGATTTCAGGGTCATTACTCAGCAAGCATGGATTCTAATTTACTTTTGTTGCTGATAAGTTTGTATTATCAAAGAATGTAGTGTATGTAGGAAGAGGATATGTGTGTGATGGTTTATTTAAAGAAAATGTAACCACTATTGTACCAAACACTGATATGAATAAAAGTGAATCTTCTACTTATATTGTTGACTCTTCTAACATATGGCATTCTAGATTAGGGCATGTAAATTTTGATACATTGCGAAAATTGATTAATCTAGATTTTATACCAAAATGTATCATAGAATCCAACTATAAAAGTCAAATTTGTGCAGAAGAAAAATTGACAAGAACCTCGTTTCATCATGTTGAACGAGAAACTGAACCTCTAGATCTAATACACACATATGTATGTGATTTGAAAATGTGTCAAACTAGAGGCGGAAAAAGGTATTTCATTACCTTTATTGATGATTGTACTAGGTACTGTCATGTGTATCTCCTTAGAAGCAAGGATGAAGCATTCGATATGTTTTAACAGTATAAAGCAGAAGTTGAGAGTCAACTCAACAAGAAAATTAAAGCTTTAAGAAGTGATAGAGGAGGAGAATATGAATTTCCTTTTGAAGAATTTTGCGCTGAGCATGGCATTATACACCAATCTACAGCACCATATTCTCCTCAATCCAACGGTATAGCCGAACGGAAAAATAGAACACTTAAAGAAATGATGAATGCTTTATTAATAAGTTCTGGACTACCTAATAACTTTTGGGGAGAAGCTATTCTTTCGGCAAATCATATTTTAAATAAAATACCACGAAAGAAAACATATAAGTCTCCTCATGAACTTTGGAAAAATAGACCACCGTCCTACAAATACTTAAAAGTGTGGTGGTGTCTTGCTAAAGTAGGGATACCTAAACCAAAGAAGGCCAATATAGGACCAAAAACAATTGATTGTGTATTCATTGGATATGCACAAAACAGTGTTGCTTATCGATTTTTAGTACACAAATCTGAAATTGATGATATTCATGAAAATACCATCATTGAGTCGAGAAATTCAAGATTTTTCGAACATATATTCCCTTTAAAGTAGGGAACTAACAGTGATACTCATAAGAGACCAAGGGAAGATGAAATCTCCAATTCTCTTGAGGATACTGAAGATAACCTTCAGCAAATTACTGCTGATCAACAAGTGGAGGAACCAAGAAGAAGTAAAAGGTCTAGAACCTCAAAAACCATTGGACCAGACTTCTATACCTTTATGTTAGAAGATGGTCCATTAACATACAAACAAGCTATGTCCTCCAGCGATGCCCGTTACTGTAAAGAGGCTATTAACAATGAGATAGAATCCATTATGGCTAATCATACCTGGGAGTTAGTTGATTTACCTCAAGGATGCAAGACCTTAGGTAATAAATGGATATTTAAAAAGAAATTGAAACATGATGGTTCAATAGACAAGTACAAAGCTCGTCTTGTAGTCCAAGGATTCCGACAAAAAGAAGAACTGGACTATTTTGATACATATTCACCAGTGACGAGGATAACATCAATTAAGATGCTTATTGCAATCGCATCCATACTTGATTTAGAAATACATCAAATGGATGTAAAAACTGCATTTTTTAATGGTGAACTAGAGGAAGAAATATATATGAAGCAACTTGAAGGGTTTCTGAGCTATGGAAAGGAAAATAAATATGCAAATTAGTAAAGTCGCTTTATGGCCTTAAACAAGCTCCAAAACAATGGCATGAGAAAGTTGATGAAACTATGTTATCAATGGGATTCACAATAAATGAATCAGATAAATGTGTCTATATGAAACACACACATTTAGGATATGTCATTGTTTGTCTTTATGTTGATGACCTGTTGATCCTAGGAAATAACAAGGCCATAATACCATCTACAAAGGAAATGTTATCCTCTAGATTCGATATGAAAGACCCAGGACTGGCTGATGATATATTGGGCGTCAAAATTTTGAGAACACCACAGGGATATGCCTTATCCCAATCACATTACATCGCCAAGATACTTTAAAAATTCAAGCAATATAATATAACTATTGCAAAATCACCAGTAGATATGAACCAAAATTGGGTGAAGAACACTGGTGATGGCATCTATCAGCTTGAATACTCTCGTATACTAGGAGGTATCATGTATGTTATGAACTGCACTAGGCCAGACATCGCATACACTGTAAGTAAGCTAAGTAGATTTACCAGCAATCCTGGTAAACATCATTGGAAAGCGATAATCAAAGTTCTAGGATACCTAAAGTATACACTGAACTATGGTCTACACTATACAAACTATCCTTCAACAGTGGAAGGATACAGTGATGCAAATTAGATAACTGGATCACATGATACAAAATCTACAAGTGGATATGTGTTCACATTAAGAAATGGAGCAATATCATGGAAATCATCCAAACAGACTTGTATAGCTAGATCTACGATGGAATCAGAGTTTATTGCACTAGATAAGACCGCAGAAGAAGCAGACTGGCTTCGAAGTTTCTTGGAAGATATTCCAAATTGGAGCAAACTTGTGCCTCCAATATGTATACATTGTGATAGTCAATCAGCAATTGGAAGAGCTAATAGTACACTATACAATGGTAAATCTAGGCATATTCATCATAGACATAAAACAATAAGACAACTTCTCTCTAATGGAGTTATCACTATAGACTACATAAGGTCTAAAGATAACATAGCGGATCCACTAACAAAAGGCTTGCCAAGAGAGAAAGTTCAAACCTTATCGATGGGAATGGGGTTAAGGCCCATAAACTAAATTTTTTTCTAAAATGGAAACCCCACCTAGTTGACTGGAGATCCCAAAATCTAGGTTCAAAGGGACAACTAAGTTTAAGAGAAACTTGATAGCACTGTTACACTCAAACCATTCCTACGATAAGTCAATGCTTTATTTATTGGAAAATAGGACAAGTATTTATAATTTTAATGATGACTGTACTTGAGGAATTGTGAATACCCTTTGCAGAATCACCTACGTAAAGTGCGAAGGTGCCGCTTCAAAGAGAATTATGAGGCCAAATTCTCTAAGCACTTTTGAGACCAGGCAGGTGTTCAAGGCAAAAACAAACACATACAGAGAACGAAGGATTATAGGAAACATTTGTCGTGTGTTATCTATTGTAGAATTACACAAAAGGCTTACAGTTCAAGGATACTCTATGTCTATAGATTCGCCTGTAATTCAAATAGGTAAACACTAGGAAAGTTCAAGGCCCCTGTGCTACTTTAACCAATACGATAAATGGTTCGTGAAACTAAGAACAACTGCTCATTCATGTGGGGGATTGTTAGAAATGAATCAGTTAGTGGGGAGATTTAGGAAGAAGAAAGAATTATACAAAGTCCCACATCGGGGAATATTTGTACCAATTTCTTCATATATACTAAAATCCAACATAGTATACCAAACAAAAGGAGAATGAGGACAAAGTGTGGAAGGGATAAGGCAATGTGACATGTAGGCCTTCATATTAATATTAACATGTCAAAGATAGGGCCTTGGGCCTTGGGGCTCTTCGGGTCTCGTGATTAAATGGGCCACCGACTACCGCATGGGCCTGCATGCGCCGAAACGTCTATTTTTGGTCAGATGTGTCTGTTCGTTTAAACGGTAACCAGATGCGGCCATTTCCATCCAGACGCGCTCACACAACGGTCACTACTATTGGTTTAAGGGTCGCAACCTTTCCAACAGTCATGACCATTCCGAATAGGCACCTCCTCCAGCCTATAAATAAGGGGCCAGAATCATTCATTCAATTTTTCTCTCCTTCTTCCTGCAACATCTCTATTCTAGTTACTGTAATCTCTTCCGTTCGTCGACGTTCCGTCTACAACCACCATGCTGCGGGGCTGGTCCGTTTCATCCTGGGAAACAAATTGCTAACATCCGTGAACTACGTACGGCGGCAATATTATTTCAAGGAAACAGTTTCTACTGGACTTGGACGCTTTAATCGGTAATATCTTTAGGACAGATCTAGTCACGCATTTTTGTGTTACAATTTCTCAAAATTAATTGACAAATTAGTGACAATTTTTGGCGTTACTGTTTCTGCATTATTTTGTAATTGTTATTAAAGTTACAATTGATTTCGTAACACTTTCCGGTAGTTGCGAATAACAATCTTGAAACAATATTTGATTGTTGTCGACGACGATGTCGGAGAATAGCAACAATAACGTTGCACCAACACAAACGGTGACAAACGCTCAGCATGTGCCTGTGATTCCAACAATGGAAATATCTCATGGAGAAAGCCCAGAGAAGTTCAATGGCATGGATTTCAAGCGTTGGCAACAGAAAATGTTGTTCTACTTAACAACATTGGGACTCGCCAAGTTTCTGACTGAAGATGCTCCTATGGTAGGCGAACTCGAACCCGATGCAACAAAAGTAGAGGCATTCAATGTCTGGAAAAACTTAGATTTTATGTGTAAAAACTATATTCTGAATGGTCTAGATAATAGCCTCTACAGTGTATACTGTACTGTAGCAACATCCAAGGAACTATGGACGGCCTTGAACAGAAAGTACAAAACTGAAGATGCAGGCATGAAGAAATTCATCGCTGGAAAATTTCTCGACTTCAAAATGGTAGATTCAAAGACTGTGATCAACCAAACTCAAAAACTACAACTCATCATTCATCAACTAGAAGATGAAAGGATGACTCTTAGCGAATCCTTCCAGGTTGCCGCAACCATTGAAAAACTTCCTCCATCTTGGAAGGACTTCAAGAATTACCTTAAGCACAAGCATAAGGAAATGACAATGGAAGAACTCATAGTTCGGCTAAGAATTGAGGAAGATAACAGAAATTCTGAGAAAAAGATTTCTCAAAATATGGCGGCCAAAGCAAATGTAGTTGAAACAGACAAACCTAATAAGAGAAAACACGAGAATGCGCCTAAGAAGTCGAAGAAATTTCAGGGTTCTTTTCATAACTGTGGAAAGAAAGGGCACAAAGCTGCCGAATTTCGTGCACCCACAAAGAAGAAATCAGAAGCTAATATGGTTGAAGCGTCAGATGGCGTTTCTGATATGGATTTATGTGCAGTAATATCAGAATGCAACCTTGTTGGTAACTCAAAGGAATGGTCTGTAGACACGGGAGCCACTCGACATATATGTGCTAATAAGTGGATGTTTACAAACTATAAAACTGCAACTGATGATGAACAAATTTTCATAGGAAATTCATCTGTATCAAAGGTCGAAGGCAAGGGAAAGGTTGTGCTGAAACTAACTTCTGGAAAGGAACTTACTTTAAGTGACGTTCTCCATGTTCTAGAAATTCGCAAGAACCTGATTTCAGGGTCATTACTCAGCAAGCATGGCTTCAAATTAACTTTTGTGGTTGATAAGTTTGTATTATCAAAGAATGGAGTGTATGTAGGAAGAAGATATGTGTGTGATGGTTTATTTAAAGCAAATGCAACCACTATTGTACCAAACACTGATATGAATAAAAGTGAATCTTCTACTTATATTGTTGACTCTTCTAACATATGGCATTCTAGATTAGGGCATGTAAATTTTGATACATTGCGAAAATTGATTAATCTAGATTTTATACCAAAATGTAACATAGACTCCAACTATAAATGTCAAATTTGTGCAGAAGCAAAATTGACAAGAACCTCGTTTCATCATGTTGAACGAGAAACTGAACCTCTAGATCTAATACACACAGATGTATGTGATTTGAAAATGTGTCAAACTAGAGGTGGAAAAAGGTATTTCATTACCTTTATTGATGATTGTACTAGGTAATGTCATGTGTATCTCCTTAGATGCAAGGATGAAGCATTCGATATGTTTAAACAGTATAAAGCAGAAGTTGAGAATCAACTCAACAAGAAAATTAAAGCTTTAAGAAGCGATAGAGGAGGAGAATATGAATTTCCTTTTGAAGAATTTTGCGCTGATCATGGCATTATACACCAAACTACAGCACCATATTCTCCTCAATCCGACGGTATAGCCGAATGGAAAAATAGAACTCTTAAAGAAATGATGAATGCTTTATTAATAAGTTCTGTACTGCCAGATAACTTTTGGGGAGAAGCTATTCTTTCGGCAAATCGTATTTTAAATAAAATACCACGGAAAAAAACATCTAAGTCTCCTCATGAACTTTGGAAAAATAGACCACCATCCTACAAATACTTAAATGTGTGGGGGTGTCTTGCTAAAGTAGAGATACCTAAACCAAAGAAGGTCAAGATAGGACCAAAAAAAATTGATTGTGTACATTGGATATGCACAAAACAGTGCTGCTTATCGATTTTTAGTACACAAATCTGAAATTGATGATATTCATGGAAATACCATCATTGAGTCGAGAAATGCAAGATTTTTCGAACATATATTCCCTTTAAAGCAGGGAAATGACAGTGATACTCATAAGAGACCAAGGGAAGATGAAATCTCCAATTCTCTTGAGGATACTGAAGATAACCTTCAACAAATTAGTGCTGATCAACAAGTGGAGGAACCAAGAAGAAGTAAAAGGTCTAGAACCTCAAAAACCTTTGGACCAGACTTCTATACCTTTATGTTAGAAGATGATCCATTGACATACAAACAAGCTATGTCCTCCAGCGATGCCGCTTACTAGAAAGAGGCTATTAACAATGTGATAGAATCCATTATGGCTAATCATACCTAGGAGTTAGGTGATTTACCTCAAGGATGCAAGACCTTATGTAATAAATGTATATTTAAAAAGAAATTGAAACCTGATGGTTCAATAGACAAGTACAAAGCTCGTCTTGTAGTCCAAGGATTCAGACAAAAAGAAGAACTAGACTATTTTGATACATATTCACCAGTGACGAGGATAACATCAATTAGGATGCTTATTGTAATCGCATCCATACTTGATTTAGAAATACATCAAATGGATGTAAAAACTGCATTTTTGAATGGTGAACTAGAGGTAGTAATATATATGAAGCAACCTGCAGGGTTTTTGAGCTATGGAAAGGAAAATAAAGTATGCAAATTAGTAAAGTAGCTTTATGGCCTTAAACAAGCTCCAAAACAATGGCATGAGAAATTTGATGAAACTATGTTATCAATTGGATTCACAATAAATGAATCAGCTAAATGTGTCTATATGAAACACACACATTTAGGATATGTCATTCTTTGTCTTTATGTTGATGACCTGTTGATTCTATGAAATAACAAGGTCATAATAACATCTACAAAGGAAATGTTATCCTCTAGATTCGATATGAAAGACCTAGGACTGGCCGATGTGATATTGGGCGTCAAAATTTTGAGAACACCACAGGGATATGCATTATCCCAATCACATTACATCGCCAAGATACTTGAAAATTTCAAGCAATATAATATAACTATTGCAAAATCACCAGTAGATATGAACCAAAATTCGGTGAAGAACACTGGTGATGGCATCTACCAGCTTGAATACACTCGTATACTAGGAAGTATCATGTATGTTATGAACTGCACTAGGCCAGACATCGCATATGATGTAAGTAAGCTGAGTAGATTTACCGGCATTCCTGGTAAACATCATTGGAAAGCGATAATCAGAGTTCTAGGGTACCTAAAGTATACACAGAACTATGGTATACACTATACAAACTATCCTTCAACAGTGGAAGGATACAGTGATGCAAATTGGATAACTGGATCACATGATACAAAATCTACAAGTGGATATGTGTTCACATTAGGAAATGGAGCAATATCATGGAAATCATCCAAACAGGCTTGTATAGCTAGATCTATGATGGAATCATAGTTTATTTCACTAGATAAGACCGCAGAAGAAGAAGACTAGCTTCGAAGTTTCTTGGAAGATATTCCAAATTGGAGCAAACCTGTGCCTCCAATATGTATACATTGTGATAGTCAATCAGCAATTGGAAGAGCTAATAGTACACTATACAATGGTAAATCTAGGCATATTCGTCGTAGACATAAAACAATAAGACAACTTCTCTCTAATGGAGTTATCACTATAGACTACATAAGGTCTAAAGATAACATAGCGGATCCACTAACAAAAGGCTTGCCAAGAGAGAAAGTTCAAACCTTATCGATGGGAATGGGTTATGGCCCATAAACTAAAAGTTTTTCTAAAATGGAAACCCCACCTAGTTGACTGGAGATCCCAAAATCTAGGTTCAAATGGACAACTAAGTTTAAGAGAAACTTGATAGCACTGTAACACTCAAACCATTCCTATGATAAGTCAGTGCTTTATTTGTTGGAAAATAGGATAAGTATTTATACTTTTAATGATGACTTACTTGAGGAATTATGAATACCCTTTACAGAATCACCTACGTAAAGTGCGAAGGCGCTGCTTCAAAGAGAATTATGAGGCCAAATTCTCTAAGCACTTATGAGACCAGGCATGTGTTCAAGGCAAAAACGAACACATACAAAGAACGAAGGATTATAGGAAACATTTGTCGTGTGTTATCTATTGTAGAATTACACAAAAGGCTTACAGTTCAAGGACACCCTATGTCTATTGATTCTCCTGTAATTCAAATAGGTAAACACTAGGAAAGTTCAAGGCCCCTGTGCTACTTTAACCAATACGATAAACGGTTCGTTAAACTAAGAACAGCTGCTCATTCATGTGGGGGATTGTTATAAATGAATGAGTTAGTGGAGAGATTTGGGAAGAAGAAAGGATTATACAAAGTCCCACATCGGGGAATATTTGTACCAATTTCTTTATATATACTACAATCCAACATAGTATATCAAACAAAAGGAGAATGAGGACAAAGTGTGGTAGGGATAAGGCACTGTGACATGTAGGGCTTCATATTAATATTAACATGTCAAAGATAGGGCCTTGGGGCTCTTGGGGTCTGGGGATTAAATGGGCCACCGACTGCCGCTGAAACGTCTATTTTTGGCCAGATGTGTCCGTTCGTTTGAACGGTAACCAGATGCAGCCATTTCCTTCCAGACGTGCTCACACAATGGTCACTGCTGTTGGTTTAAGGGTCGCAACCTTTCCAACAGTCACGACCGTTCCGAATAGGCACCTCCTCCAGCCTATAAATAGGGGGCCAGAATAATTCATTCAATTTTTCTCTCCTTCTTCCTGCAACATCTCTGTTCTAGTTACTGTAATCTCTTTCATTCGTCGACGCTCCATCTGCAACCACCACGCTGCGAGGCTGGTCCGTTTCATCCTGGGAAACAAATTGCTAACATCCGTGAACTACGTACGGTGGCAATATTGTTTCAAGGAAATAGTTTCTACTGGACTCGGACGCTTTAATCGGTAATGTCTTTAGGACAGATCTAGTCACGCATTTTTATGTTACAATTTCTCAAAATTAATTGACAAATTAGTGAGAATCAACTCAACAAGAAAATTAAAGCTTTAAGAAGTGATAGAGGAGGAGAATATGAATTTCCTTTTGAAAAATTTTGCGCTGAGCATGGAATTATACACCAAACTACAGCACCATATTCTCCTCAATCCAACGGTATAGCCGAATGGAAAAAGAAATGATGAATGCTTTATTAATAAGTTCTGGACTGCCAGATAACTTTTAGGGAGAAGCTATTCTTTCGACAAATCATATTTTAAATAAAATACCACGAAAGAAAACTTCTAAGTCTCCTCATGAACTTTGGAAAAATAGACCACCGTCCTACAAATACTTAAAAGTGTGGGGGTGTCTTGCTAAAGTAGAGATACCTAAACCAAAGAAGGTCAAGATAGGACCACAAACAATTGATTGTGTATTCATTGGATATGCACAAAACAGTGTTGCTTATCGATTTTTAGTACACAAATCTGAAATTGATGATATTCATGAAAATACCATCATTGAGTCGAGAAATGCAAGATTTTTCGAACATATATTCCCTTTAAAGCAGGGCACTGACAGTGATACTCATAAGAGACTAAGGGAAGATGAAATCTCCAATTCTCTTGAGGATACTGAAGATAACCTTCAGCAAATTAGTGCTGATCAACAAGTGGAGGACCTTAGAAGAAGTAAAAGGTCTAGAACCTCAAAAACCTTTGGACCAGACTTCTATACCTTTATGTTAGAAGATGATCCATTGACATACAAACAAGCTATGTCCTCCAACGATGCCCCTTACTAAAAAGAGGCTATTAACAATGAGATAGAATCCATTATGGCTAACCATACCTGGGAGTAATTTGATTTACCTCAAGGATGCAAGACCTTAGGTAATAAATGGATATTTAAAAAGAAATTGAAACCTGATGGTTCAATAGACAAGTACAAAGCTCGTCTTGTAGTCCAATGATTCAGACAAAAAGAAGAACTAGACTATTTTGATAAATATTCACCAGTGACGAGGATAACATCAATTAGGATGCTTATTGCAATCACATCCATACTTGATTTAGAAATACATCAAATGGATGTAAAAACTGCATTTTTGAATGGTGAACTAGAGGAAGAAATATATATGAAGCAACCTGAAGGGTTTCTGAGCTATGGAAAGGAAAATAAAGTATGCAAATTAGTAAAGTCGCTTTATGGCCTTAAACAAGCTCCAAAACAATGGCATGAGAAATTTGATGAAACTATGTTATCAATTGGATTCACAATAAATGAATCAGATAAATGTGTCTATATGAAACACACACATTTAGGATATGTCATTGTTTGTCTTTATGTTGATGACCTGTTGATACTAGGAAATCACAAGGCCATAATAACATCTACAAAGGAAATGTTATCCTCTAGATTCGATATGAAAGACCTAGGACTGGCTGATGTGATATTGGGCGTTAAAATTTTGAGAACACCACAGGGATATGCATTATCCCAATCACATTACATCGCCAAGATACTTGAAAAATTCAAGCAATATAATATAACTATTGCAAAATCACCAGTAGATATGAACCAAAACTGGGTGAAGAACACTGGTGATGGCATCTACCAGCTTGAATACTCTCGTATACTAGGAAGTATCATGTATGTTATGAACTGCACTAGGCCAGACATCGCATACGCTATAAGTAAGCTGAGTAGATTTATTAGCAATCCTGGTAAACATCATTGGAAATCGATAATCAGAGTTCTAGGATACCTAAAGTATACACAGAACTATGGTCTACACTATAGACACTATCCTTCAACCGTGGAAGAATACAATGATGCAAATTGGATAACTGGATCACATGATACAAAATCTACAAGTGGATATGTGTTCACATTAGGAAATGGACCAATATCATGGAAATCATCCAAACAGACTTGTATAGCTAGATCTACGATGGAATCAGAGTTTATTGCACTAGATAAAACCGCAAAAGAAGCAGACTGGCTTCGAAGTTTCTTGGAAGATATTCCAAATGGGAGCAAACCTGTGCCTCCAATATGTATACATTGTGATAGTCAATCAGCAATTGGAAGAGCAAATGGTACACTATACAATGGTAAATCTAGGCATATTTGTCGTAGACATAAAACAATAAGACAACTTCTCTCTAATTGAGTTATCACTATAGACTACATAAGGTCTAAAGATAACATAGCGGATCCACTAACAAAAGGCTTGCCAAGAGAGAAAGTTCAAACTTATCGATGGGGATGGGGTTAAGGCCCATAAACTAAAAGTTTTTCTAAAATGGAAACCCCACCTAGTTGAATGGAGATCCCAAAATCTAGGTTCAAAGGGACAACTAAGTTTAAGAGAAACTTATTAGCACTGTTACACTCAAACCATTCCTATGATAAGTCAGTGCTTTATTTGTTGGAAAATAGGATAAGTATTGATACTTTTAATGATGACTGTACTTGAGGAATTGTGAATACCCTTTACAAAATCACCTACGTAAAGTGCGAAGGCACTACTTCAAAGAGAATTATGAGGCCAAATTCTCTAAGCACTTATGAGACCAGGCAGGTGTTCAAGGCAAAAACAAACACATACAGAGAACGAAGGATTATAAGAAACATTTGTCGTGTGTTATCTATTGTAGAATTACACAGAAGGCTTACAGTTTAAGGACACTCTATGTCTACTGATTCGCCTGTAATTAAAATAGGTAAACACTTGGAAAGTTCAAGGCCCCTGTGCTACTTTAACCAATATGATAAATGGTTCGTGAAACTAAGAACAACTGCTCATTCATGTGGGGGATTGTTAGAAATGAATGAGTTAGTGGAGAGATTTTGGGAAGAAGAAAGAATTATACAAAGTCCCACATCGGGGAATATTTGTACCAATTTCTTTATATATATACTACAATCCAACATAGTATATCGAACAAAAGGAGAATAAGGACAAAGTGTGGAAGGGATAACGCAATGTGACATGTAGGCCTTCATATTAATATTAATATGTCAAAGATAGGGCCTTGGGGCTCTTGGGGTCTCGTGATTAAATGGGCCACCGACTACCGCGTGGGCCTGCATGCGCCAAAACGTCTATTTTTGATCGGATGTGTCTGTTCGTTTGAACGGTAACCAGATGCGGCCATTTCCTTCCAGACGCGCTCACACAATGGTCACTACTGTTGATTTAAGGGTCGCAACATTTCCAACAGTCACAACCGCTCCGAATAGGCACCTCCTCCAGCCTATAAATAGGGGGCCAGAATCCGAGAATCATTCATTCAATTTTTCTCTCCTTCTTCCTGCAACATTCCTGTTCTAGTTACTGTAATCTCTTCCGTTCGTCGACGCTATGTCTGCAACCACCACGCTGCGGGGCTGGTCCGTTTCATCCTGGGAAACAAATTGCTAACATCCGTGAACTACATACGGCGGCAATATTGTTTCAAGTAAATAGTTTCTACTGGACTCGGACGCTTTAATCGGTAATATCTTTAGGACAGATCTAGTCACGCATTTTTGTGTTACAATTTCTCAAAATTAATTGACAAATTGTGACAATTTTTGGCATTACTGTTTCTGCATTATTTTGTAACTGCTATTGAAGTTACAATTGGTTTCGTAACCCTTCCCGGTAGTTGCGAATAACATTCTTGAAACAATATTTGACTGTTGTCGACGACGATGTCGGAGAATAGCAACAATAAAGCTGCACCAACACAAACGGTGACAAACGCTCAGCATGCGCCTTTGATTCCAACAATGGCAATATCTCATGGAGAAAGGCCAGAGAAGGTCAACGGCATGGATTTCAAGCATTGGCAAGAGAAAATGTTGTTCTACTTAACAACATTGTGACTCGCCAAGTTTCTGACTGAAGATGCTCCTATGGTAGGCGAACTCGAACCCGATGCAACAAAAGTAGAGGCATTCAATGTCTAGAAAAACTTAGATTTTATGTGTAAAAACTATATTCTGAATGGTCTAGATAATAGCCTCTACAGTGTATACTGTACTGTAGCAACATCCAAGGAACTATGGACGGCCTTGGACAGAAAGTACAAAACTGAATATGCAGGCATGAAGAAATTCATCGTTGGAAAATTTCTCGACTTCAAAATGGTAGATTCAAAGATTGTGATCAACCAAACTCAAGAACTACAACTCAGCATTCATCAACTAGAAGATGAACGGATGACTCTTAGCGAATCCTTCTAGGTTGCCGCAACCATTGAAAAACTTCCTCCATCTTGGAAGGACTTCAAGAATTACCTTAAGCACAATCGTTAGGAAATGACAATGGAAGAACTCATAGTTCAGCTAAGAATTGAGGAAGATAACAGAAATTTTGAGAAAAAGATTTCTCATAATATGGCGGCGAAAGCAAATGTAGTTGAGTCAGACAAACCTAATAAGAGAAAACACGAGAATGCGCCTAAGAAGTCGAAGAAATTCCAGGGTTCTTGTCATAACTGTGGAAAGAAAAGACACAAAGCTGCCGAATGTCGCGCACCCAAAAAGAAGAAATCAGAAGCTAATATGGCTGAAGCGTCAGATGGCGTTTCTGATATGGATTTATGTGCAGTAATATCAGAATGCAACCTTGTTGGTAACTCAAAGGAATGGTTTGTAGACACGGGAGCCACTCGACATATATGTGCTAATAAGTGGATGTTTACAAACTATAAAACTGCAACTGATGATGAACAACTTTTCATGGGAAATTCATCTGTATCAAAGGTCGAAGGCAAGGGAAAGGTTTTGCTGAAACTAACTTCTAGAAAGGAACTTACTTTAAATGACGTTCTCCATGTTCCAGAAATTCGCAAGAACCTGATTTCAGGGTCATTACTCAACAAGCATGGATTCAAATTAACTTTTGTGGTTGATAAGTTTGTATTATCAAAGAATGGAGTGTATGTAGGAAGAGGATATGTGTGTGATGGTTTATTTAAAGCAAATGTAACCACTATTGTACCAAACACTGATGTTTATACCAAAATTGGGCACAACACTCTTCGGAAGTTTTTGAAGAGATAAAGTGAAGAAATTAAATGAAAAAAGAGGATTATCTTACAAAAACTCCAAATTTCAGATAAGAAAATAATTAAAATGCAAGGAGACACAAGAATTTAGAGGGGTTCGGCGTATCGCCTACGTCCACTATGAAGTTGATAGCTTATTGATCTATCTTTGAAGATTACAAGTGAATTCAATGAATTACAGTAGATAATTATGATTTGCAGTAGTGAATTTCGTTATTGGAAGCAGCAAGGGAGTTTAGATCTGGATCCGGCAGAGTCTGGGCATTGGAGAATTCAAAGAGGAAGAAGCCCCTTTTCTGTATGCCTTGGGGTTCTATTTATAGGTGTAAGAGACTGGTATTTTGCTCAGATCTCGGGAGACCCTCTCTGGCACGTGACCAGGTCCGCACGCCTAAGCCCGCGAAGTTTCGGTCCGATCTGTGATCGATACGAACGGATTTCGTATCGATCAAGATCGCGTCCGATGGAATCGAAACTTGGCGTGGACATTCTTTAGCATGCACGCGGTCTACTGTGAAAATTTCATAGCATTTGGACTTGTAGATTAGGAGATATGATCGATACAAATTGGGATCTTCGGTTGGTTGTTTCGTTCGACTCCCTTATTTCGACTCGCTCTTATTCGACTAGGTATTGTTCGAATCCATGTTCGACTCGGTCTTGTTCGAATCGGTGCTCGACTCGTTCTTGTTCGAATCGCTATTCGACGCGATGACGTGGCGTTTGAATCTCTGGATCACCCGCCTTTGATGCTGCTTCGATCGAGTCGTTCTAGGACTTTCGCCCTGCTCGTATCGATGGTATTGCCTTGTTTGCATCGATAAAAGATGCGTAGTTCGCATCGATGGAGGTAGCCTTTGTTCATATCGACTGCTGTGCTTTGCTTCGCATCGATGGATACGAAGTAGAAGTCTTCGGATGGATGCGAAGTTGACATTGGATGATCGAGTCGAAATGTGGCTCTCTCATGGATGCGAAGCGGAGAGAGTCGAAGTAGATCCTGGTGATCGATGCGGAGCTGATCGAGTTGAACTCGATCGATTCGAACAGCGGCTCTGTGATGGAGTCAAACTCGATCGAGTCGAATAGTGGCCAGTCTATGGATTCGAACGCGAGGCTATTTCTTATCCAATTTTGCATCGATCATAACTTGAGCATATTAACTCGGATTGACTTGAAATTTGGAACGTTCACTCTCATAGCTTCGCTTGTCGTGTCATATCAATTTTAGCTTGATCCGGACTTGGACAAAATTCGTCGATATCCATAGTGAACCTGCGTATAACCGATTTTCTAGACGAACTGTGTTTGGTTTCTAGTCAAGTTCTTGGTGTCATGGCCTTGCCAAAAGGCGGGATAACATTTGCCTTCCAAAGTACATCTTGTGGGAACATGATGTGCTTTGAAATGCCGCAATCTTCGTTCTGAATGGTTATCGTCTTTTCGATGAAATCTGTAATCTTCGACTGTTTTTCTAGATAATGTAAACTGTTGACTATCAACTGCTGTACCCTGTATTGTTACAACTGATTGTTGTATGCTAGTGATTAGCCGTTTGTTGTTGTAATCGTTATCAAACGAGTTTCCAATTCCTGTAAATCTGGAATATTGAATATTAATCTGACCTATATGCATATATGTTAATCTGACTCTTGTTGACGTTCACGAGTCGTTGTCAGTTTATCTTGTATTGAATTCCATATCGATCCTCTCCTGAATCATCGTGAAACTCGTTGTAACAACGCTCGATGGTTGTTTTTGACTGTTCCTTCATATCGATCCTCTCCTGGATCGGTGTAGAAGGTTAAAACATTGCTTTTGCATCAGTATTCATTTCATTGATGGATACGAAATGAGCATTTCGAATCGATGGATGTGGGGCTTGATGGATACGAAGCGGTCATTCGTATCGATAGGCATTGGCCTCTGGGAGCTGTGATCTGATGGATTCGAACTGTTCGTTCGTATCGATGCTCTGGGGAGGGAGTCGAAGATGACCGATACGAAGAAGGGCTTCGCATTGATGCAGACTCGAGTCCATGGAGTTGAACAGCTTGTTCGAATCGATCCCATGGTGGCGCTTTGTAACTGGTCGAATCCATTGGGAGGCGAATTGTTCATTCCATTCACCTTTAAGCCCATATAAATACTCTGTACTTAGCCATTTTTTCACTTTTTTCTTTTTACTGTTGTGCCTTGTCTTCGTATCGATAAAGAACTTGGGAAAGAAACATTGCCTTCGTATCGAAACAGACCTTCGATCCTTCGAATCGATCCAACTCATTCCTTAATCTAGCGTGACAACATCTGCCTTTAGGTAAGTAAACAACGAATCCATTCTGAAAAATGATGAGACTCGAATCTTAGTGCCAGTTCGTTCGACGTCATCGCCGATTCCGTCACTGTTGATGCCGGGACTTGGTCGTCGTTGAATCGAGAAGGAGCAATGGCACGTTAACAGCTTGGGGAAGCAGGAGTAAGGAGGGATGTGAAGGAGTTGGTCGTTCCAGATTTCGTATCGATCTGTTGGGGAAGAAGGTGTTCTGCCTTGTATCGATCTTGAAGGGAAATTTCATATCGTTGTCTTGCTTTGGGCTTCGTGTCGGTCATGGAACAGTTGCCGATTGTTGGTTGTTTCGAGTCGATGTCGATCGATACGAAATAGATGTCTTCTGATCGATACGAAGTAGGTGCTTTTTTGATCGATACGAAGTACTAGGCCTCGATCGATTCGAACTGCGCAGCCATGGGATCGATACGAAAGTGTCTCTAAACGATCGATATGAAATCGAACCTGACCGATGCGAACTTGAACCTGAGCGACCGATTTGAACCTGAACTTGAGCGACCGATTCGAACTTGAACTTTAGATGATTGACTATGAACCTAACTTCGATGATATCGAAAACTCTTGTGCATTTGAACATCTAACTCCGACGAGCTTCATTTTGGCATAATTAGACTTGACCTTTGGACTGCATATTTGATTTCCCTTCGAAGCTCGTCGATGGAACTGCAACTTTAGCAAAATTTTAACAAACTTTAACTTGGATTGATTGCTAATAACTGGATGGCACGGTTGTGACGGTCAGCGATGACGGTCGTTCCGACTGAATTTTGAAGTCTTGTCGTTTTTCATGCTTTCTCCAATTCTGTAGAACTTTTCAAGTGATATACAGTACCGCACTGCACAACACACTCACACACTTTACACTGGGGGATGCACGAGCGTTATTGTCTGTTTAACAATGATTTTTCATAAGCTAGCTAGTCATGGAACCTTCAAGTTCTCAGCAGCAGGAACTCCCGAGTTCAATTCCTTCAACCATCGAAATACCGGTCATTGAAGCCGAAGTTATAGACCCAGCTCCGGACGAGCGTCCAGGTGCCCGGTTCATTTGTCGTCCACAAGATTCTGTGCCATCCGGTATCTCCGAAGATATGATGGGACGGATTTGTTTAAGACACGGCTTGTCACTCGATGACGTGCTACTGCCTGGGCCAAATGATAGGCCGCATGATCCCCCGGAGGGGTTTACTGCTTTTAACCGTCATGCCTGTACGGTGGGAACGCTTCCTCCTTTCAACCAATATATAAGGGAGATGTTATCATTCCTTGGAATAGCTCCATCCCAGCTACATCCCAATGGATATGCCCTACTGAATAGCACTTTCATCCTGTTTATGGAGATTCTCTTTCGACCACCAAAGCCGATCGAGATTAGATATCTATTTAATGTTAAGAGTCGTGGAGACAGCCCTTCTTTCACCTTCTTGGAAGCGGTCAGGAACTGCCACATTGTAATGGGTTCTTGGGAAGGTCTAAGTTATTTTAAAACTGAATGGTTCTACGTTCGGTGCCCCCTTGGATTTGTTAGGCGATGGTTGGATAGACGTAAGCGTTGTAATCTTTCCCTTGAATTATCGAGATAATAATAACCGACTTCAAAACTGACACACTTCTCTTCTTTCACAGCCGCAATTTCTCGACCTGACGATGCATATTTTAGAGAGCTAGTTCGGATCCTCCAAGCGGTTTCGGGTGAAGAGAGGCATATCGACTTGGTTCTGACCGACAAAAATTTGAGGACTGTCGGGCTGATAGAACGGAGGCAGTGCACACGGCTGGAAGGGACACTTAGAGTGGTCTCGAAGAAACGGGTGAAGCGCAAAGCGCCCGGAGTCGTAATAGCCGAAGAAGTTGACCCGGAGAGAACGCCTACTAACAATGAGCTCCAAGCTGGGCCTTCTTCCGATGTCCAGGATTCAGGAGGAAGGAGAAAAGGCAAGGTCGTTGCTCACAAGCGTTCTAAATCAATGAGACTGAAATATATGGTTATGTCTTTTCCGGTTCAGGGGATTAGAATTTCGGAGGCTCCTCCCCCGCAAGTAGAGAATCCTTTTGAAGGGCTTGCTAATATTTTGATTCCGGATTATGTGTCGTTTCAACACGACACCGGGATGGAGGAGCTTGATAATGCTCTTGAACTGAGCGGGTCGCTTGCTACGAGTGCGGCCGACATTTCCGGTTGGTCGGGGGATGCACATGCATACACTTCACTGCACTACATAATTCATAATCGTGAATCGTCCAGTTCAAGAGATCACTAACTTTCCTTTCATCTCTCACTTTCAGGTACTATGTCTGGGAGGAGTTCAATGCTTGGGAATCTTCGTTTAGCCCGAAAGTCTTCTACCTATTATGACTCCCGCAAGAGAGACTCGGATAGAGACCGTGATCGCGGGTACTCTAGTCAAGAGAGGTACGAGCGGGACAGGGACAAAGAATACAGACATCGATCTAGATCTCGCTCTCCTCCTCTTAGACTTCCGTCTCCACCCCCTGTTCTTGTTCCACACCCGCCAGAGCCTCCTCGTCACGGACCATCTTCTCACACTTCTCGATCCAAAACTCATTTCCAGAGAGTTGAGACCACGGCCTCCATAATTACAGAGCAGGTTCCGGCTGAGCCCACAGGAGAATGGGCTATTAAATTGGCTCAGATGAGGAAGGATTTTCTGATTATTTGCTTCGATGGCTATGTCTTCCCGCCTCATTTGAAAAGAATTCCGTCGGGGGTGGAAAACATGATGCATGATTACGTTCATGACATCTACACCCAGTATAGAGAGTGGGTAAAAGCTGTAGAGAAAGCTTCTAAGGTGGCCTTTGAGCGAGCCAAAGCACTTGAGAAAATGGAGACCGAACTTGCTCAAAGGGACCGGATCATTCAAGTGCTCACTGCTGAGGCCGAGTCTTCTCGGACATCTGAAATTGCGGCCACCAAAAAAGCCGATGAAGCGAATGTGGCCATGGAGAGGTTGAGGCAGACACATGTTGCCTTGGTGGAGGAGATGGGCCATCGGAATACTACAGTTACCGCCGAGCGGGATGCGGCGGTCAAGGAACTTAACGAGCTCAAGGCTAAATTTTCCGACATGGCCAAGGAAAGGTATGATGCAAACAACGCAGCCCAGGTGGCGTGCGAACAAACTGTTCTGCTTAGGGGTGAGCGGGATGCGGCTGTGGCTAAAGTCCACAAGGTGGAGACTGAGGTCGAGGAGAAAGTGAAGTCGGCCGAGTCCAAGCTAGAGGCTGACATCGAAGACCTTCTCGTTGTTTACAACGCTAACGTGCTGAGGCATAGGGGTCTAGCCTTGCTCGATGATTATCCGGCGCATCTTTACAACGCTTGGGGTCGACTGGTTGAGGAAGAGAAGGAGGCGCATCTGGGTGAGTCTGTGGATGAATTTGAACTCGAGAATCGCATTCTGAATGAAGATGAAAGGAAGATTCTTCACGAGTCAATGATTCTGCATGAGAAGGAAAGACTTGGCGCCCAGCACTTTGAAATAGGAGAGGGTTCAGGGGTTGACCATCATGAGGCGAGTCTTGAAGTTCCAGCGTCAACCCAGCCCGATCCCTCATCTGCGGTCGATCCTGAAGCTATTCCTACCTATAATCCGGATCAGTCGCAGATGTCTCCCGCTACAGCGCAAGTTACTAAAGTCGTTCTGCTGCCTACAAATCAAACTGAGGAAGGTATTCTGAACATTCCACATATCTGCCTCAAGTCAGAATCTTTACTCGAATCAAGTTCTAAAAGTTCTCTTATTTTTTGTCCAGTGATTGATGTTGCAACGGCCATGCCTCCTGCTACTCAAGAATCATATCAGACGCAGGAGGCTATCGTGGCCGAAGCGATCACCGTAACCACAACTACCCCACTCGACGATGCGCAGGGAAGCACACTTGTGTTTGATGAGCATTTGATGGAAGAACTTTTTCGCCGTCATGGCGATCCTTTAGCTGACTTGTCATTCGTCATGGGTGGAGGCGCTCCTGCTACTAGTTCTATAATGCCAACCACTGATGCCCCTAGCGAGGCTCGGGCGGTTACTGAAGAGGAGATGTTTGCACAAATCGACGCTGAAATGGCAGCAGCGGCTCATGGTGGCAGTCTCGGAGGTGGGATGGCGGCGCCCGGTCCAGCCCCACTCAGAATGATATCTCTTGGTGGCACGGTTTTCATCACCAGCGTACCCATTCCACCTTCTGCACTTGATCATGTTCCTCCGACTCCGCCTGCAGGAAGCATTCTTATTCATACGAGCTCGGAGGAGGATGTTGAGATCATGCCCCCACCTGGAGACCAGCCACCGAAAGGCAAAGGCTCAAAGAGGAAGGATAGTGGCGGCTCCAGTGGGCCTGCACCGAAAAGGAAGCCGTGGAAGAAGAAAGATTAGACATGCTTCCTTGGTGTAATTATGACTTTCATTTTGTTGGCCGTGTATAGATGCGGGTTCGGCACCTGCTAGTAGGAATTTTTTGGAACAAACTTGTATACGAACTCCTTTTACAAACAATAGAAATGAAACTTCTCTTTTTTGGCTTTTTTTCTGTCATTGTGTATTCACCTAAGTGTTTCAATATCTGAAGTGCAATTGTAAAGTCTCAGCTTCCGAATCAAGTTTTGTTTTTGTTCGCCAAGTTTGGAAACTGTGGACATGGTTTGTGACCGGGAAGCGAGTTAAATTTTGATGTCGCATCGCTTCAGTCTTTGGTTGATGCTTAAGTCCTACCCCCAGTCTCGGGGATGAGTTGTGGAACATTGGTCAGCGATTGATTCTTGCTTATAACATGTTGAGTCTAGTCCCGCTGAATGAATGTTTGAGACAAGCGGAGATTGAGCGGTCTATTCACGCGTTTTCGATTGTCGATGGTCATCTCCGCACTCCGGGGATCCTCATTTGTTTACTAGCGGTTGGTCACACCGGCTTAAGTTTAAATCATACGTCCGCGCTTTGGGGACTTGGAATCGACCTTTGTACTCCGACTCGCATTCTGGGAGTTCAAAGTTGATATTATACTTCAATTCACGCTCTGGGAACTTGAAGTTAATGTTTAAACTCCATTTCGCACTCTGGGAATCCGGGGTTGATGTTTATGCTCCGACTCGCACTCTGGGAGTTCGGAGTAGTTGGTTATACTCCGTTTTGCACTCTGGGAATTCGAAGTTGATGTTTATACTCCGACTCGCACTCTGGGAGTTCAGAGTTGTTGTTTATACTCCGTTTCGCACTCTGGGAATTTGGAGTTGATGTTTATACTCCGACTCGCACTCTGGGAGTTCGGAGTTGTTGTTTATACTTCGTTTTGCACTCTGGGAATTTGGAGTTGTTGTTTATACTCCGACTCGCACTCTGGGAGTTTGGAGTTGTTGTTTATACTCCATTTCGCAATCTGGGAATCCGGAGTTGATGTTTATACTCCGACTCGCACTCTGGGAGTTCGAAGTTGTATCAGGATCATGGATGGTCGGATCACATCCACCCTGGGTTAACAAGTGAGGTCGTTAGATGGACGGGTCCACCCTCCTCAAACTTGGTTCAGGTACGGATGAAGTCGTTAGGCGGATGGATCCAACCTCTTCGTAGACGTATTTTTAATACTCCAGTTCGCACTTTGGAAACCGGGAGTCTAGTGAGGGATTGTCGTGTATCAATCCGTTTTTGACTTTGATGTGATGGCTTGTCCCCGAGCTCGGGTTTCGCTTAGCGAGTGACCGGTTGCATCACAGTCACTCTCTATTTGAATAAATTCCACCGTATGGTGAAACTTAGCTCTCCGTGCATAGTGATGATCATATGAAGCATTTCAAGTAAATCACAGCTCTGGCTCGAAGAGATTGCATTTTATTGCTGAAATAAGAAAATATGGCAAAGTTAGTTGCCTTATTACAAATTCTAATTTCGAAATGCAGAAATAAATTTTGAAATGGAAAATAAACTAAATGGATAAACATAGCCTGTTATGTGTAGTAGCGGCGAAGACTCTCGCTATTCCAGGCTCTTGGCAAAGTAAGACCGTCAACGGTCAATAATTTGAATGTGCCATCTCCGAGCCTTCATTCAATAACGTATGGTCCTTCCCATGTTGGCTTCATATGCGAAGGAACCAGATAAATTCTTTTTAGGACGAGATCGCCTAGTTCAAAGGTTCGCAGGCGGACCTTGGCGTTATACAATCGGGAGACTCGACTTCGATGAGCGGCTGCCTTCACATCAGCCTCTTCACGCTTCTCATCTAGTAGATCGAGAGATTCAGCAAGTAATATAGCATTTTTCTTTGGATCATAGTATGTCACACGATGAGAAGGTACTTCTAGTTCAACTGGAATAACGGCTTCTGAACCATAAGAGAGAGAGAACGGAGTGTGGCCGGTCGCGGTCTTGTGGGTTGTTCGGTAAGCCCATAAAGCCTTAGGAAGTTCATCGACCCACTTGCCCCCGACCTTTTCCAGTCGTTTTTCAGAATGGATTTTATAACTTTATTAACTGCTTCGACCTGTCTGTTTGCCTAAGGGTGTGCAACTGCGGAGAATTTCTTTTGGATGTGAAATCGTTTGCAGAAATCTTTAAATTCAACACTGTCGAATTGGGTTCCGTTATCCGTAATAATGGTGTGTGGGAGACCGAATTGACAGATGATGTTGCGAACTACAAAGTTGATTACTTTCTTCGTTGTTATGGTAGCAAGATCTTCGGCTTCAGCCTACTTTGTAAAGTAATCAACTGCGATGATGGCGTATTTCGCACCACCTTTTGCCAGAGGTAGAGCACCAATGATGTCGATGCCTCACATTGCAAATGGCCATGGGCTGACCATTTGCGTTATCTCGGTAGGAGGAGCTCTAGGAATTCGGGCATATTTCTGGCACCTATCACATTTCTTTGCATAATCCGACGCATCGCGATTCACGGTTGGCCAGTAATATCTGTATCGAAGTATTTTCTTGGCAAGTGCTTGCCCCTCGGGGTGATCGCCACATTCTCCCTTGTGCACATCATGCAATACTCGTTTAATTTCATCGTGAGCGATACATCGGAGTAGAGGGACTGAGTACCCTCTTCTGTACATGATTCCATTTTGGATGGTAAATCGTGAGGCCTTCCGAAGGACTTGTCTCTTTTCACTCTTGCGCTCCGGCAGGGTTCCGTGCTCAATGTAACCTCTAAGTGGAGTCATCCATGAATCCTTTTAGAGGACGGTTTCACATACCAGGTCTATTTCTGCCTAGTCAATGCTCGGGGAGGATAACGCTTCTATAGGAACGAGTCCCATTTGCTGAGCTTCGCCTGTGCTGGCTAGCTTCGCCAATGAATCGGCTTTTTGGTTGCGTTCTCGAGGTATACAATAAATGGCATAATAATCAAACTGATTTAGTACTTCCTAAACTCGAGCTAAGTAAGTAGCCAACCTTCGATCTCTTGCTTCATACTCTCCCCGTACTTGACACACAACTAATTGTGAATCACAATAAATTTCCACTACGATAATTCTTAAATCTCTAGCAAGTTTCAAGCCAGCTAAGAGGGCTTCATATTCAGCTTCATTATTAGTTGCATGAAAATCGAACTTCAAAGCATAACGTATGGATCGGTCTTCGGGAGTTTCAAGTATAACACCAGCGCCCGAACACCGGTCGTTTGATGCACCATCGGTATAAAGCTTCTAGACGTATTTGGGGGATTCACTGGTTTCGGGCAAGTCCTTTGGCATGGTAAATTCAGCTATGAAATCAGCTAGGACTTGTCCTTGTATGGCCCGTCTTGGAGTGTAAGTAATATCGAACTGGCTCAGTTCGATGTTCCACTTGAGTAACCTACCAGACGTCTCAGGCCGCGAAAGGACCTGTCGTAACGGCTGGTCGGTGTAAACAATAATGGGATGTGCCTGGAAATACGGTCGGAGTTTTCTTGATGCAATAACAAGGCAATAAGCCAACTTCTCTAATTTTGGATAATTCCTTTTGGCCCCAGTCAATCACTTGCTGACGTAGTATACTAGCTTCTGTATCTTGTCTTCTTCTTGAATTAATGCAGCGCTGATAGCGTTTTCTGATATCGCCAAATATACGAACAACTTCTCATGATCAATAGGCTTCGACAGGATAGGTGGTGTGGATAGATGTTGAACTAGTGCTTGGAAAGCGCCCTCACACTCCGTGGTCCATTCAAAGTTTCGTTTCCCTTTTCGGATCAGGTCGAAGAAGGGGATGCATTTGTCAGTGACTTTGAAATGAACCTGCTCAATGCTGCTACTTTCCCATTGAGGCTCTGGACTTGCTTTATGGTTTTCGGAGTTTCGAGATTTTTGATAGCCCAGATTTTTTCAGGATTAGCTTCGATCCCTCGAGCGTTGACGATGAACCCAAGGTATTTTCCAGATTCAACTCCAAAGTGACATTTCAGTGGATTTAGCTTCATTTTGTATTCTCGAAGTATGTTGAACATAGTTTCCAGGTCTTTAACATGGTCGGTGGAGAGTCGTGACTTCACAAGCATGTCGTCTACATATACTTCCTGTTTCCTGGGGATTTGACCAGGCAACTAGTACTCGGCAATAAGTGCTCGGCATCAGAGAGCGATTGGCATCAAGGAGTGTTCGGCGAAGCACTGGCCATCCAGGAGTGTTCGGCGAAGCAACTGACATCCATGAGTGCTCGGCGACAAGTGTGCTGGGCATAGTACTCGGCATCCGTTAGTGTCCGGCATCGAGACTGTTCGGCGTACCAGAGTACTCGGCGTCAAGGCTGCTCGGCATACAGGAGTACTCGGCATCCCCTGGTGTTCGGCGAGGCACTTGACAGCCAGGAGTGTTCGGCGAGGCACCCAACATCCAACGAGTTCTCGGCGACAAGTGTGCTCGGCGTCAAGACTGCTCGGCATACGAGATTGTTCGGCGTACAGGAGTACTCGGCGTAAGGGCATTCGGCGTCAAGGAGAGCACTCGGCAACAACCTATGCTCAGCGTCAACTAGTGTTCGGCATCCCACGGTACTCGGCATCCAGAGGCACTCGGCGTCAGTGGAACTCGGCGATAGGATAACTCGGCAACGAGAGCGTTCGAACTACATACATTGGTCGGTCAAGAGCTTCAAATAGAGATACGCTCGGCTTCACTGCAACCACCCTACACTTCCCATACATCAGGAGCACCGTTCGGCATGGGAAGGACCGTTCGGCATGGGAAGGACCGTTCGGCATGGAAGCGTTCGGCGTACCTGGTTCGGCATGCAGCGCCTGGGCTCGAACGTTCGGCTAACAAGCCCGCTTGGGAAGTCCAGCCCATCTTTGCCTATAAATAGAGGGGCAGGGTCACAGTGAAATGGATCCTTTTTTGGAGAGAAAACACCGGGGAGACTCTGCCATTTACAAGACTCATCTTCTCTACTTAACAACTTCATTCAAGCATTTGATTCACGAATTGTATTTGTAATCAACTATAAAGAAGATCAATAAAGTTTAACCTCAAAGTGGACGTAGGCAGTTACGCCGAACCACTATAAATTTGGTGTTCTTACTTTCTGTATTTAGATTAGCACTGTCTTCTCTGTTTAAGTTGATTTCATCACTTATATCTCTTCACAACCTTCTTCTACGAGGTTAGTGACCAATTTTGGTGCTAACACTTTGGTGCTTTCACTGAGAATCGAATTCTCAGACCTCAAGGATCTGCTTTGAAGCTACTGGATTGAACAAATCCCCCAAAGAAGATCCGACTTACTGATAGGACATCCGTTGATTCTACTCAGAGTTCATACCAATAACTCTACAATGGCAAGACCACGTACCAGGTCAGCTTCTCTTAATGCGGATGCCCGAGAGACTGCTAGCGTGCAACAAGCAGGACCTAGCAATCAACCAGCGATACCGAGTGCAGGGATTGCCGCTCAAGAACAGACTCCAGTTGTCACCAGAGTGGAGTTCAATGACTTGATGAGAGAACTTAGGGAAAGCAGGAGACAACTGGGAGAACAGATGCAAGCTAATGCCAACCTGATGGCACAACTCACTCAACAGCAGCAACAGAATGCTGGGGGCAATCCAGCTGCTTATTCCTCTTCTGACAGCTCAACTTCTTCTGATGAACCACCCAGGCGTAGACGCCGTAAGACTGAAGCTGCAAGGGCAGATGTTGCTATTCGAACAGCAGGAGACCGCGACCAAGCCAGAACTGGAAGCTTCCGAACCGGAGTACAGATGGAGGATGGAGCTCCAGATCATAAAAATGTTAACAATGTTGAACCTCACGACGCACGATTGGCAGATCGCCAGGAAAGGAGGCATCAGCATGGACAGGCGCGTAGAACTGACTCCAACCTCCCAGCTTCCATACAGACACCCGATCTGACAGCCATGATCAGGCAACTGATGAAAGAAAATCAAGGCTTATCAAATGACGACTGGGGAGTGGCAAGAAGTCATACTCCGTTCATAGATGTTGTGCTGTAAGCGGCGTACCCCAAGAAGTTTAGCATGCCAACCATTCCTGCATACGAAGGTAAGACTGACCCCAGACAACATGTAATGAGGTATGAATGGATGATGGATTCAGCCAGAGCAAATGATGCCACCAAGTGTAGGTGCTTTCCGATTACTCTATCTGGGATCGCTACTATGTGGTTCACCCGACTTCCTCCGCGATCCGTATCAAATTTCGAGGAGTTGGCAAAGAAGTTTATTGAGCAATTCAGGATACACACTACACGCCCGAAGGACGTGATGTCTCTGTCAAGTGTAATCCAAAGTCCCGGAGAGTCGCTGAAGGAGTACTTACAAAGATTCCACGTTGCGGCAACTGAAGTCAGTAATCCCAACGACCATGCAATTCTAATGGCTGTAATGAGAGGTGTAGATCCGGATTCTGAATTCGGAGATTGGCTGGCAGGAAAACCTCCGGCTACGCTAGAGCGTTTCTACTCCAAGGCACACCAGTTCATAAGAAGAGAGGAAGCTAGGTGGGTACGACGAGACAAGGCACCGGGACCTGCCCAAGAGTCAATTAAGAGCAACATTGCTGTGAAGCAATCTGGAGACAATTCGGGAAAGGTCCAAGTCAATGTCCAGAGTAAGCCTGTGCAGCCCAAAGAGTCCGGAGGAAGAAGTCAAGGAAAGAGGAAAGAAGCGGGAAAGTGGAAGTCGAGAATTCCAAGCTACAGCGAGTACACTCCGCTAAACGCCCCACTTGAGTACATTTACCTATCCACATGCAATACTTTTCAATACAGAAAACCTCGTCCAAAAGAATCAACTGAAGAACAGAAACGGACTGGGAAATATTGCCGCTTCCATGAAACTTATGGGCACAACACGGAAGAATGTAGACACCTGCATGACGCTATCGAGAAATTGATCAGACAAAAGAAGTTGCAAGAATTTGTAAAGGATCCACAGGAAGGAGGACAGGGAACGTCCAACCCAGGTCGTGCACCAGCTCCACGTCATCCTGAGGAACCTGCCCGGACTGTTGGAAGACTGGTTATAAATACAATTATCGGCGGACCTCATCCCGCAGATAAGAACTGGCAAGAGATGGAACGATATGCAAGCTCCTTGAAGCATGCAGATTTTGAGTGCTGTTCGAACGTAGAGGACGGGGCCCCTGCTAAGCAGCAGCGCGTGATGACAGACGATATTGTGTTCAGGAACAGAGACGCTGATAAGGTAGAGGCTCCGACCATCGATCCCATGGTCATATCTGCAACGATCGGACCAGCATATGTAAAAAGAATTTTGATTGATTGTGGAAGTTCAGTCAACATCATCTTCAAGAAGGCCTATGATCAGATGAAGCTAGAGACAAAAGACTTGAAACCATCCAAAGCTCGTATCCACGGCTTTAACGGCGTTGCGACTGATGCAGTAGGATATGTCGAGTTACCAGTTGAACTGGGACAAGGCGAGCGTCGGAGGGTACGAATTCTACCCTTTGTAGTTTTGGATGTGGACTCTCCATATAATGTTTTCTTGGGTCGGCCGGCCCTGGCTGAATTTAGGGCGGCACTAGCCCCGTGGTGCTTGACTTTGAAGTTTCCGACTGACAAAGGAGTAGGCATTGTTCACGGTGACCAAGCAGCTGGTCGTTCTTGTTATGTGGCCGAGCTTCGAGAGGCCCACCGGAGGGAGAAAGGAAAGGTTGCGGACAATCCCGTCCGCATCATCAATACGAATAATTGACAAGTAGTGCCCGAGCCCTGGCTCGGGCATAGTTCTCGGATCTACGGAGATATAGATCCGAGAGACGACGATGAGAAACCCAGGGAAGAGAAGGCGGCACCGGCTGAATTAACAATTGACATCTCAGTTAGCCGTGACGACCCTTCGCGAATAATGAAGATCGGATCACAGTTAGGCCCCGCAATGACTGAAGACCTTAGCGACTTCCTCCGGGCAAACCTTGATGTTTTTGCCTGGACGCATTCTGATATGTGTGGGATTTCTCCCGCCATCACGAGTCATATGTTGAACATAGACCCGAAATACGTCCCAGTCAAGCAAAAAAGGAGAGGAATGGATCCGGAGAGATCCGCCGCTCTTGGAGAGGAGGTGGACAAACTCAAAGCAAATGGGTTCGTCCGCGACGCCCTCTACCTGGAGTGGGTCTCCAACCCCGTGCTAGTAAAGAAGGCGAATGGGAAATGGAGGACTTGCGTAGATTATTCCGACTTGAACAAAGCATGCCCTAAGGACAGTTTCCCGTTGCCTAGGATCGATCAGTTGGTCGATTCCACAGCAGGACATGAATTATTGTCATTCATGGATGCGTACTCGGGATACAACCAAATCCCAATGCATATTCCGGACCAAGAACACACCAGCTTCGTTACAAATGTCGGGCTGTATTGCTATGTAGTGATGCCCTTTGGATTAAAGAATGCTGGAGCAACTTACCAACGTCTGGTGAATCGAATGTTCAAGGACCAGCTGGGCAAAACCATGGAAGTCTATGTGGATGACATGCTCGTGAAGTCACGGCGGTCAAACGACCACATTCAAGACTTAGCTGAAATGTTTAACATACTCAGGTTCTATGGAATGAAGATCAACCCGCTGAAGTGTTCTTTCGGCGTTGCATCAGGGAAGTTTTTAGGATTCATCGTCAACGCTAGGGGAATCGAAGCCAACCCAGAAAAGATCCAAGCCATTCGAGATGTACAAGCGCCCAGGATTATAAAGCAGGTACAGAACTTGAACGGAAAAGTAGCTGCGCTGAGTCGATTTATATCCAAGGCAACTGACAAGTGCATCCCGTTCTTTGACATAATAAAGAAAGGAAAGAGGAATTTTGAATGGACGTCTAGCTGCGAGGAAGCTTTCCAAAACCTGGTAAGGCATCTGGAGAGCCCACCAATGCTATCTAAACCAGTTGACCATGAGATGCTATACGTTTACTTGGCTATATCCCCTCATGCGATAAGCGCAGCTTTGGTTCGTGAGGAGGATCGAGTCCAGAAGCCGGTATATTATGTTAGCAAGCGTTTAACGGGGGCAGAGAAAAATTACCCTAAAATCGAGAAATTGGCTTATTGCTTGGTGATTGCATCACGCAAGCTGCGCCCATACTTTCAAGCGCATTCAATCGGCGTTTATACCGATCAACCCCTGAGACAGGTACTTCAACGACCGGAATCTTCTGGAAGATTGCTAAAATGGAACATCGAGTTGAGCCAATTCGATATCGCGTACTTACCACGGAGAGCCATCCGAGGGCAAGCGTTAGCAGACTTCATCGCTGAATTTACCATACCCATCAAACCGGACGATCACGACATCATTCCCCCCATTCGATGGAAATTATACACTGACGGTGCATCAAACGACCGTTGCTCCGGCGCGGGCGTAGTTCTTATAACTCCGGAAAACCGATCAATCTGTTATGCCCTGAAGCTCGATTTTCCGGCTACGAACAACGAAGCTGAATATGAAGCACTGATCGCTGGCTTGAAGCTCATCAAAGAACTCGGGATCGAATCAGTCGAAATCTTTTGTGACTCGCGGTTAGTGGTTTACCAAGTACGAGGAGACTACCAAGCAAAAGGACGAAAGCTTGCTCCGTACCTCGTTCAGGTCCAGGAACTACTATCAAATATTGAGCGTTATGACATTTCACATATCCCGCGAGAACAAAACAAAGAAGCCGACTTGTTGGCTAAGTTCACAAGTACTGACGATGTTCAACAAATGGGATTGTATCCCGTTGAAGTCTTGCATGCCCCGAGTGTGGACGAGATGAAAATCGATCGCGTGTTGGAAACAGAGATCGAGAAGGACTCGTGGATAACCCCATTCAAACTGTACCTGACAACCGGGGCTTTACCAGAAAAAAGAAGCGAAAGACGACAGGTCCTTCGAAAGGCTGCGCGGTACGTAATGCAGGATGGATCCATGTACCGGAAAGGATTCTCAGTCCCATTGTTACGGTGCATCGCTCATGATGAAACAAAGCGAGTCTTGAGGGAAGTCCACGAAGGGGAATGCGGCGACCATACTAGTGGGCAAACGCTAGCAAAGAAGATCCTCCGCTATGGGTATTACTGGCCCACCGTAAACCGGGATGCCGCGGACTACGCAAGAAAATGCGACAAGTGTCAAAGATATGCAAAAATACCGAGGGCTCCGTCAACGGAACTCACACAAATGATCAGTCCTTGGCCATTTGCGATCTGGGGAATCGACATAATCGGCTCTTTGCCTCTATCCAAAGGTGGTGCGAAATACGCAATAGTTGCAGTCGACTATTTCACGAAATGGGCTGAGGCAGAACCTTTGGCCACTATCACCTCTAAGAAGGTCATTAACTTCGTTGTACGAAACATTATATGCCGCTTTGGCCTTCCACGCACCATCATTACAGACAACGGAACGCAATTCGAAAGTAGAGAGTTCAAAGAGTTCTGTTTAAAGTACGGCATCGAGAAAAAGTTCGCCGCCGTTGCACACCCAAAAGCTAACGGACAAGTCGAGGCCGTTAACAAAATAATCAAGTCCATACTAAAGAAGCGTCTGGAGAAGGTTGGAGGCAAATGGGTAGATGAACTCCCGACAGCATTATGGGCGTATAGAACTACCCACAAGTCCGCGACCGGCCACACTCCGTTCGCCTTGGCATACGGCTCTGAAGCCGTTATACCCGTGGAACTTGAAGTTCCAATGCACCGAGTGACGTACTACGATCCCAAGACGAACCAAAACCTCTTGCTGGAGTCACTGGACTGCATCGATGAAACACGGGAAGAAGCTGAATTAAGGGCGGCGGCGCACAGACATCGAGTCAAGCGTTACTATGACGGCAGAGTCCGTCCGAGAATCTTTGATGTGGGAGATCTCGTTCTGAAACGAGTCTTCCCGGTACCATCACGCATGAATCCCAGCTGGGAAGGTCCATACGCCATTGAACGGAAGCTTGGAGAAGGAAAATTCAAGCTAGCGACCGTTGATGGCGCGACACTCCCCCGAGCATGGAACAGTGAACATTTGCGGCACTATTACATTTAGCATGTTTCCCTTTCTTGCTATAGGCACTATTGTTTCCTGCATGTTTCCATTCAATAATGGCTTAGTTTCCTTTTAAAGTTGTAATCGAGCAATTTAGTTGATTTTCATTAATAAAGGCTTGAAGCCACATTTTCTATGAAGTTTCTATATCTCTTAATTGGATGATAAATTACATTATTCTGCGCGACATACAGGCTCGTATGAACGATTTCCAATCTCTGAATCCCCAGAGCGCGGATCGGAGTACTCTAAGTCCCCGGAGCGCGGACTAGAGTATAAACGATTCCAATCTCCGAATCCCCAGAGCGCGGAGCGGAGTACTCTAAGTCCCCAGAGCGCGGACTAGAGTATAAACGATTCCAATCTCCGAATCCCCAGAGTGCGGAGCGGAGTACTCTAAGTCCCCAGAGCGCGGACTAGAGTATAAACGACTTCCCATCTCTGAATCCCCAGAGTGCGGAGCGGAGTACTCTAAGTCCCCAGAGCGCGGACTAGAGTATAAACGACTTCCAATCTCCGAATCCCCAGAGTGCGGAGCGGAGTACTCTAAGTCCCCAGAGCGCGGACTAGAGTATGAACGATTTCCAATCTTCGAATCCCCAGAGTGCGGAGCGGAGTACTCTAAGTCCCCAGAGCGCGGATTAGAGTATGAACGATTTCCAATCTCCGAATCCCCAGAGTGCGGAGTGGAGTACTCTAAGTCCCCCAGAGCGCGGACTAGAGTATGAACAGTCTCAAGTCTCCGAGTCCTCGGAGCACAGTGTCAGCAAACCAAATAAAGACAAGAGAATCATTCAAACAAGAAGAAACTAAAATTTTATTCGATAAGTCCAAAATGAGGATACAAGATCACTCCTACAAAATTCGGGCCTATACAAACTACAAGTTATGGAAGATAGAAACAATTACAAACTTAAGCAAAAACTTGTTGAACAAGTGCATTGATCATTTCTTCGACTTCTTCTTCTTGTCTGCCTTTGGTGTTTCCGACGACTCCTCTCCCTCACGTTTTTTCTTGGACTTTTTGCTTGCTAGAGAGACGGAGTCAGGAGTAGGAGACGGAACATCTAGTGGTTTGGACCTGCCCGGGAGAATGATTTTCAGAGGTCTGTTCCGCGGGTCAGTGAGTTCCAGGACTTCAGATTCAACTTTGACTTTGACCTTTCTCTTCTCCTCGTCGGTGAGACGATCCTTCATGCTCATCTCTGAAGTATGTTCAGAGGCGCCAGTGATTTTAACTTCGTCGCTTCCTTCGGCAGGAGACGAAGTATCAAGTTTGTCATCATCAAGCGCCCCGATCACTTGAGCGTCTGGGCCGGGAGTTACCCCTGCGTGAGCAACGTCGCTTGTTTTCCCCGCTTCCTCCTTGGCGTCATCGCTCCTCGGAGTTAGCTCGGTGTCAGAACAACCTGCGCGAAAATATAAGAAGTGGGCATTAGAACGAATAACCACTGCTGAAAAATGACGGGATCTCTTTGACTTCTAGAGAAAGAAGAATCTCCTACCAGGATCAGGTTGACTATCGGTGGCGCGCGGGGTTTCACCCTCCAGGATAGGTGACAGCACATGAACGCCGAGCCCGGGATCTTCGGGATCGTAACTGGCATGCTGCTCGAATGGATCAAGCGTCGACCGACCAGCCGATTGAGCAGCATAAGGAGCGGCGATGTGAGGAGTAGTAGCGTCGGCCTCTGACGGGCCAGCCTCGTCATTCTTCTCTTTTGAAGGGGAAGAGCCTTTGCCATAAAGAGCCAATGCTGCGGATAAATCCGATGGCTCATTCCCCCTCAGGAACTCCTTCACCAATGCATCCTCGTCGATTTCTTCGGAGCCTGACTCGACTTTCTTGATCTTTATCAGAGTTTCCCATGCCTCAGCCAGGGATTCAAGGTAGCCGTCACCCAAGAATGTTAGGTCGCGGTGCATAAGGATGCGGGCTCCGTACTTGGCGATCAACGGGTCAAACATACTTTTAACCTCTTCCCTGCCGGCCTCTGCGGCTGCCTCAAGGCGAGAATCAAGCTCCTCCACAGCCATTCTTTTGCCCTCCTCACGGGCCTCATCCTTCATTTTCTCGACCCCGGCAAGTTCACCGTCGAGCTTTGCCTTCAGGAGTCGGGTAGCAACAATCTCATCACAATACCGTAGTGATTCTTCCTGAGCGGCTATTTTGTCTTCTTTCTCCTTGGAGAGTTGTTCTTTCAGCTCTTTGACTTGAGTAGCGAGCGCGTCCCTTTCTTTTTGGACAGAGTCTTTTTCTAGGGCAAGGGCGCCGCTGCGCTGAACTACTTCGTCAAGCTCCTTTTTGTGAGCCATCTCTAAGCGAGTAACTGCCTCAGCAGTATCTTTTGCACCTTGTTCAGCGGCTTCTAGCTTTGACTTATAAGAGGCGAGTTCTTCGTCTTGGAGTTTGATGATTTTCTTATCGCTGTCAGCCTCCAGATTCAGACGGCCAATCTCGTGTTGACGCTCGACAGATACTTCTGAGATCTTCTCCACCAAGTGCACGAATGCGTCATGTTGAACATAGACGTCATTGTTGCAGGCAATGGCACTTTGCTTCACGTGCCCAGGAATGTGATGGATGGCCAGGAGGAATTTCAAACCGTCAAAACAAATTTTCGGAAACTTGGCCTTAAGGTCGACCATCTTTTCCGCAACAGTTGGGTCCACGGCAGGAGCAGGAGGAGGAGGCTTAGAGAATTCCCTTCTTTTACGCGGCTCTCGAACTTGCCTCGTACTCGATGAACTGGAATGTTGTTCTCGAGCAGCATCAGACTGATAACCCTTCTGCAAAGACTTCTCTTTATCCGGCTCAGTTGTAGGAGGAAGATCGCGGGACTGGGAAGATTGATAGTGTGCTTTCTTGCGGTGAGATGACTCGCACAGACGATTGTCCCTATCTTCATAATCACCTCGGTCCCGGCGTCTGCCTGAACCGGAATCCCGTCCGGAGTGATGGAATATAGAAGACCCCTGAAGGCGATCAAGTCCGTGGGAGCGGCCCATATCACCTGCAAAGAAGGAAAATAACAACGAGTTAAGGAGAATTCACGAATTAAAAAGACTTGAAGTATATTATGGAATGCGCATGTGCGTGTGTGTCCTAAGTGTTCCCCCCGACGGACCCGTTCGTTTATCTTTGCTAATCGGAGTATTGTCTCTTTGAGCCGGGAGTTGAACTCCTGCATTGCCTCTAGCGGGCGAGGAGAATTTGAGAGCTTCAGGATCATCGAACCCGTAATTAAGTATGTCTTCGGGAATAGAGAGGTTCGAGAGACCCCTCAGAGAACTTTCCAGATGCTGCGAAGAAGCCTCTTTCTCAGGAGGGATAGGCGTAGATTTTGAGGTGCCACCAACTTTCTCCTTCTGAACCGTATATTTCAGCTTTTTCTTTCCCTTCGAAGGGGAGGATGTCGTCTCAATATCCTGAACTTCGATTGCCGGATTCCAAGCGGGACCCACGTTCTCGCCCTGAGTTTCGGGTGCATCATCCTCTTTGCGCTCGCCTTCTTCGTGCGTGTCGGGAGCGCGACGCGACGACGGGCCGGCAAGTTTTTTCCCTTTACCAGATGGAGGTTTGGGAATTGTAACACCTTCTGGAAGGCTGATCCGACGATCAGGAGCTAGCAAGCCGAACCCCGACAGCGATTCATTGGAAATGATAGCTCGAATATCTCGATCCTCGGCCGGAAGAGCTCTAATCGCGTCGACAGCATCAGAATATCCTCGGCCTTCCGGACGCGGGTTAATACCTGAAAAGATGAAATGAAGAGTTAGGAAAAACATGACTCCCATTAAATACGAATAACGATTCAGCAGAGAGACTTACTGCCTTCAACCCATCTCCTAGCAAAACCAGACGGGCATCGCACATAGAACCATTCCTGTTTGTACAGGGCGAATTTGCTACAGGCCCCTGTCAAGATCTGGCACTTGTGGTATGGCTCGAGGAACATGAAGGAAGGGCTATCTTTCCGTCTCTTGAACATATAAATGTATCGGATATCACCGGGGGTTGGAGGTCTGGAGAAGACGGCCATGAAGAGTAAATAAGTCCCATATAGGAACGCATGGCCATTCGGGTGCAGCTGCGACGGAGCAATGTCTATATACTGCAGCACATCCCGGAGAAATAAGTTAAACGGAGGCACGCTGCCCATCCAACACATGAACTTGTTGCAGGCTGTGTACCCGACTGGGGGCAGATGAGGGCGGTCGTGTCTCGAAGGAACTAACACGTCAGCAAAGGGAATCCCGTGAATGGAACATATCCGTCGCAGAGCGGCCTCGTTGATCTTCGAGGCTTGAGAATCGACCGGATTGTCCAGTAAGATGGTTGACTCCAGAGCATCGGGCGCCAAGTTATGAGCGGGAGAGATTGACGGGTTGGAAGCATCTGCGGCTCCTTGCCTTGCTGATGGCCCAGGCCTGTCAGATATGGTGGCAGAACTAGATTTTCCCGACATCCCGAATAAATAATGAACCTGGCTAAATGCTTGAGAGAGCTATACTTAAAAAACGTTGAACGTTAGAATTAGCAACACGATTTTTCCCCCCCGTGTGGTGTGTGAACTAGTGCAAGCAATTGTGTGCAGGCAATAAGAATCTAAAGGTTCTAAATATGTAATATTTAGCTTCGAATCATCGCCTTCGAAGACCGTCATCGCTGACCGTCTCAGAAAGCTCGCCTTGAGGAGATTATAGTCCCAGATTCAGAAGACATATGATTTCTAGAGTGACCGGCTTAAAATGTAGTTAGACACCTATCCTGTTCGGCATTTTTAATGTTGTTCGGCATTTGTATTGACCGGCTAAAGACATTATCCGGCCCAAGAATTGTCCGGCAATTGCTTTGCTTGACTAAGGTAATGGTTCGACCTAAGGGTTGTTCGGCTGAAGTCATTGTTTGGCATATCAAATATGTTGTTCGGCTAGAGTCATCGTTCGGCATGTCAGTTATGTTGTTCGGCTAAAGTCATTGTTCGGCATGTCAAATATGTTGTTCGGCTAGAGTCATCGTTCGGCATGTCAGTTATGTTGTTCGGCTAAATTCATTGTTCGGCATGTCAAATATGTTGTTCGGCTAAAGTCATTGTTCGGCATGTCAAATATGTTGTTCGGCTAAAGTCAGTGTTCGGCGTATCAATCGTATTGGTCGGCTAATGTCATCGTTCAGCTAAAAGTGGTGCTCCGCCACGATTTCAACTCTACCCTACACCTTCTCCATCCACACCGAACGACAGAGACGGATCGCCCGGCAAAGACTACGCCGTTCAACACCCCATCTACCCTTCTATCGTTCGGCACGGAGGAGCTATCCCCAATTAGACCACTCAAAACGAGCAAACCACGATGAACCTAAAATGGAAGTAGTGCAATTGTTAGAGGAAGGATACCTAATTCGACGATCGAAGTTGAGAATGGATTATAAAGGCTTTATGTCTGGTAGGATGGGAAGAGTTGAAAGTCTCTAAGGAATGGCTGAAGAGAAGGCGTAAAGGGAAGAGAGACGGCGAGGACCTAGTTATATAGAGGGAGGTAGAAGTTGAAGAGGCTATACCCGGTAGAACCGGTCAACACCGTAGGGTTCGGCGTCGTAGCAGTGTCACGTTCGGCACACGAGGTACGTTCGGCTTCGAGCGTATCGTCCGGCATCTAAATCTCGTTCGTCTTGCACCTCCTTCGCTAGCATTTGATTCTCGAGAAGGTACCTCCGTGGTAGATTGTACCAGATTCAAAGCGCATCACGTTCGGCCACGCAATACACTTTGGGGGGCAAGTGTTTCCTGGGGATTTGACCAGGCAACTAGTACTCGGCAATAAGTGCTCGGCATCAGAGAGCGATTGGCATCAAGGAGTGTTCGGCGAAGCACTGGCCATCCAGGAGTGTTCGGCGAAGCAACTGACATCCATGAGTGCTCGGCGACAAGTGTGCTCGGCATAGTACTCGGCATCCGTTAGTGTCCGGCATCGAGACTGTTCGGCGTACTACTCGGCGTCAAGGCTGCTCGGCATACAGGAGTACTCGGCATCCCCTGGTGTTCGGCGAGGCACTTGACAGCCAGGAGTGTTCGGCGAGGCACCCAACATCCAACGAGTGCTCGACGACAAGTGTGCTCGGCGTCAAGACTGCTCGGCATACGAGATTGTTCGGCGTACAGGAGTACTCGGCGTAAGGGCATTCGGCGTCAAGGAGAGCACTCGGCAACAACCTATGCTCAGCGTCAACTAGTGTTCGGCATCCCACGGTACTCGGCATCCAGAGGCACTCGGCGTCAGTGGAACTCGGCGATAGGATAACTCGGCAACGAGAGCGTTCGAACTACATACATTGGTCGGTCAAGAGCTTCAAATAGAGATACGCTCGGCTTCACTGCAACCACCCTACACTTCCCATACATCAGGAGCACCGTTCGGCATGGGAAGGACCGTTCGGCATGGAAGCGTTCGGCGTACCTGGTTCGGCATGCAGCGCCTGGGCTCGAACGTTCGGCTAACAAGCCCGCTTGGGAAGTCCAGCCCATCTTTGCCTATAAATAGAGGGGCAGGGTCACAGTGAAATGGATCCTTTTTTGGAGAGAAAACACCGGGGAGACTCTGCCATTTTCAAGACTCATCTTCTCTACTTAACAACTTCATTCAAGCATTTGATTCACGAATTGTATTTGTAATCAACTATAAAGAAGATCAATAAAGTTTAACCTCAAAGTGGACGTAGGCAGTTACGCCGAACCACTATAAATTTGGTGTTCTTACTTTCTGTATTTAGATTAGCACTGTCTTCTCTGTTTAATTTGATTTCATCACTTATATCTCTTCACAATCTTCTTCTACGAGGTTAGTGACCAATTTTGGTGCTAACACTTCCATTGTTTTCTTGATTTGATTGGCAAACATCAGATTGACCAATCGTTGATAAGTAGCCCCGGCATTCTTGAGTCCGAATGGCATAACTTTGTAATAGTAAAGTCCCAGATTGGTTACGAAGCTGGTATGTTCTTGATCGGGTAAATGCATCGGTATCTGATTGTAGCCAGAATATGCGTCCATGAAGGATAAGAGTTCATGCCCAGTTGTCGAATCCACTAGCTGATCAATTCTGGGAAGCGGGAAACTGTCTTTGGGACATGCTTTATTCAAATCGGAATAATCGACACATGTTCTCCACTTTCCGTTCGGCTTTCGACCGAGCACGGGATTCGACACCCATTCAGGATATAGCGCATCTCGAATGAACCCGTTCCTTTAAGCTTTTCTACTTCTTCTTTAAGGGAGGCAGATCTCTCTGGATCCATACCACACCTTTTCTGTTTGACCGGGACATGCCGCAGGTCAATATTCAGAGTGTGGCTCGCGATGTCCGGCGAGATCCCACACATGTCGGAATGCGTCCAGGCGAATACATCAAGATTTGCCCGTAGAAATTCAACCAATTCCTCTTGAGTTTGCTGGCTTAGCTGAGACCCAATCTTTATCATTTTCGAATCATCATCATTGTCAATTGGGACATCGATTGTCAGTTCGGCCAGGGATGCTTGACTTTCTTTAGACTCTCCTTCGTCTTCACGTTCTCTTGGGTCAAGATCCTTGAGGAATTGGCTGGGGTACCCGGGCCTAGGCATGGGCGTTAATTGTCAATTATCGGCAAAACGAATGCAGAGAGATTCCTCTACGACCTTTCCTTTCTCCTTTCGCTGCGCCTCCCGCAGCTCAGCAACATAACAGGCTCTAGCAGCAGCCTGATCTCCTTGAATGATTCCCACTCCATGATGAGTGGGAAATTTTAAAGTCAAACACCACGGGGCAATGGCTACTTTGAATTCAGCGAGGGCCGGTCGGCCCAAGAAAGCATTATAAGGGGAGTCTATGTCCAACACAACGAACTGTAACATCCGTACTCTTCGGCGTTCTCTGACTCCCAACTCCACGGGCAGTTCCACCATTCCAGTGGGTATAGTAGCACTTCCATTGAAACCATGGATTCGAGATTGACAAGGTTTCAAGTCCTTTGCTTCCATTCTCATTTGATCATAAGCTCGTTTAAACATGATATTCATAGAGCTTCCACTGTCAACTAAGATCCTCTTCATCCAAGCAGGACCTACTTGAGCTGAGATAACCAGCGGGTCGATAGTGGGGGCTTCGACTTTGTCAGCATCTCTGTTCCTGAACACGATGTCATCTGTCATCGTCTTCTGTTGCTTGGCCGGAGCCCCTTCATCAAAACTACTACAACACTCGAAGTCTGCATGCCTGATAGAACTGGCATACGACTACATTTCCTTCCAGCTTCGATCTGCTGGATGAGGACCACCACTTATTGTATTAATAACCAATCTCCCGCCTGTACGAGCGGGTTCCTCCTGTCTTTCCTGATTCGGAGCATGATTCTGATTTGATGGGCCCACACCACAAGACTGCGGCGCCCGCACATACTGATCCAACTTCCGTTCCCGTATCAGTTTTTCAATGAGGTCCTGTAAGTGACGACACTCATTGGTGTTGTGGCCATAACTCTCATGGAATCTACAAAATTTTCTTGTCTGGATTTTCAGTTGGTGGTTTCGGGGCAGGTTTCTTGTATTGCATGGTATTGCAGGTCTGCAAATACACATTTTCCAATGACGTGTTCAATGGAGTGTAATTATCGTACATGGAAGCTCTACGCCGTGGACCACGATTCTGATCGCGTTTTTTGCTTTGATTTCCATTGTCCCTCTGCTGATTCTGTTTATTTTGTACGTTCAACTAAACTTTTCTAGAACTCTCTCCGGACTGTTTAACAGCGATGTTACTCTGGATCCCCTCGATGTAGGGTCCTACGTCATCCTGCTTCCTAGACTGTTTCGCATCCTCCCTTCTCAAGAATTGGGCTGTCTTGGAATAGAAACAGTCCAATGACGCAGGTGGTTTTTCAACTAGCCAATTTCTGAACACGGAATCGGCATCAATTCCCTTAGTCAACGCCATCAGGATAGAGTTATCATTGGGATTGCTTATTTCTGCACACGCAGCATGGAATCACTCCAAGTAACATCTAAGTGTTTCTCCGGGAGCTTGTGTAACACTAGACAGAGTGATAACATCTTTAGGCCTCGCTACGTGCATACAGAATTGTTCAACAAACTTGGTGGCCATATGATCAAAATTAGAAATGGATCATGGTGGCAAACGAGTAAACCACATGGTTGCAATGCCCCCCAGCGAAATGGGGAAACTACGGCATTTTACTGCATCATCAGCTCTCGCAGCATTCATCAGCCATTCGTACTTCAGGATGTGTTGATTGGGATTGGAGCTCCCTTCATAGACTAGTAAAGTTGGCATCCTGAAGCGCCGAGGTGGTTCAGCATATAATACGTCATCGGTGAAAGGGGTATGACTCCGAGAGATTCCCCAGTCGTCATTACTGAGACCCTGACTTTCACGGATCATTTGACGAATCATCGTTGGTATATCCGGCATTCAGATACTTGGAGCATGTTGTGCCAAGGTGTGGTCAAGTTCCACGGCACAAGCCTGGACCGGACGCGGTCGACGGTCCGTGCCTCGCCTCCTTGATTCAACATTTTCTGGGACATAAGGCTCCGGGGTCTGCTCTCGTTGGTTACGTTGAGGATCAGCTTGGTTTCTAGCATCAAACCCTTGTTCGGTAGTGGTAGTAGTAGCAATGTTGCCTGTTACATGATAAGGAGCAGCTCCTCCTCGGGACGAAGGTCTGGTATGATGACTAGTGGATGGTCTAGTTCTGGGTTGTCCAAGATTCGAAGTAGGTTGGTGCCCTATGGCCTGGGTGTAGCTTACATCCAACCGTGGGCGCATGGATCAGTGATGACCGTCAGATGAGGCTGAACTCTCTGTGGAAGAATAAGAACCTTGGTCTCTTCTGCGCCTTTGGCGATTTAACTGGTTGGTCAACTCTGTGTTGGCGCGCAGTTGTTCAGTTAGCTGTTGTCGACTCTGGGTCAATTCTTGGAGCAGCATCTGAAACTCTTGTCTGGTAACTGGGCCTATTGGATCTGAAGGTCCGGCGGCATATTGGTTTGATGGAGGCAATTGTGCGGGATTCTGCCTGTCCCGTCCTCCCTGATCAGCAGCTGTAGAAGTATTCTGTGTACTTACCATGGTGAATTGGTGAAAGTCCTTTCCTAGATCTGAGGCAAATCTGAATAGAATGGAAGGGCTTCAAAGTTCTAGATCTGGATCTTCTTCTTGGATTTGTGCAATCCGGTATCGATAGGAGATCCAAAAAGCAGGAGAAAAATTGGGTTTTCTCCCAGTGAAAGCACCAAAGTGTTTGTACCAAAATTGGGCACAACACTCTTCAGAAGTTTTTGAAGAGATAAAGTGAAGAAATTAAATGAAAAAAGAGGATTATCTAACAAATACTCCAAATTTCAGATAAGAAAATAATTAAAATTCAAGGAGACACAAGAATGTAGAGTGGTTCGGTGTATCGCCTACGTCCACTATGAAGTTGATAGCTTTATTGATCTATCTTTGAAGATTACAAGTGAATTCAATGAATTACAGCAGATAATTATGGTTTGCAGCAGTGAATTTCGTTATTGGCAGCAGCAAGGGAGTTTAGACCTAGATCCGGCAGAGTTTGGGCGTTGGAGAATTCAAAGAGGAAGAAGCCCCTTTTCTGTATGCCCTGGGGCTTTATTTATAGGTGTAGGAGGCTGGTATTTTGCTTAGATCTCGGGAGACCCTCTCTGGCACGTGACCAGGTCCGCGCGCCCAAGCCCGCGAAGTTTCGGTCCGATCTATGACCGATACGAACGGATTTCATATCGATCAAGATTGCGTCTGATGGAGTCGAAACTTGGCATGGACATTCTTTAGCATGCACGCAATCTTCTGTGAAAATTTCATAGCATTCGGACTTGTAGATTAGGAGATATGATCGATACGAATTGGGATCTTCGGTTGGCTGTTTCGTTCGACTCCCTCATTTCGACTCGCTCTTATTCGACTTGGTATTGTTCGAATCCCTGTTCGACTCGGTCTTGTTCGAATCGCTGCTCGACTCGGTCTTGTTTGAATCAATGTTCGACTCGATGACGTGGAGTTTGAATCTCTGGATCACTCCGCCTTTGATGCCGCTTCGATCGAGTTGTTCTAGGACTTTCGCCCTGCTCATATCAATTGTATTGCCTTGTTCGCATCGATAAAAGATGCGTAGTTCGCATCGATGGAGGTAGCTTTTGTTCGTATCGACTGTTGTGCTTTGCTTCGCATCGATGGATACGAAGTAGAATTCTTCGGATGGATGCGAAGTTGACATTGGATGATGAGTCTAAATGTGGCTCTCTCATGGATGCGAAGCGGAGCGAGTCGAAGTAGACCCTGGTGATCGATGCGGAGCTGACCGAGTCGAACTCGATCGATTCGAACAGCGGCTCTGTGATGGAGTCGAACTCGATCGAGTCGAATAGTGGCCAGTCTATGGATTCGAACGCGAGGCTATTTCTTATCCAATTTTGCATCGATCTTAACTTGAGCATATTAACTCGGATTGACTTGAAATTTGGAACGTTGGCTCTCATAGCTTCGCTTGTCGTGTCATATCAATTTTAACTTGATCCAGACTTGGACAAAATTCGTCGATATCCAAAGTGAACATGCGTATAACCGATTTTCTAGACGAACTATGTTTGGTTTCTAGTCAAGTTCTTGGTGTCACGGCCTTGCCAAAAGGCAGGATAACAACTGATATGAATAAAAGTGAATCTTCTGCTTATTGTAACAACCCAGGTTTTTCTAACACGAAAAACCGGACCATTTTAGTTAAGAAGAAGAGGTAGAAGAAGAAAAATAGAAAACAACAGCAGAATCTCACATACGCAGCGGAATAAAATATAATATATATATCAACAGATCTTTACACAAATCAAACTGTATCTGTATATATATATATACATCCAAATATATCATCAGAGTACATCTCATCAATATCATACAACTGAATACACAGCGGAAAAATAATAGCAAGTACGAGAGTACGTATCGTCATCCAGCTCGTCTCCTGAGCTCCACATCATCATATCCTGTAATTTATAATACTCGGTCTGACCCGAGCATCATATAAAACAATACCCGAGTCAGTCTGGAAAACCAGCGTGAGAAAATTTCACTCAATTGATTATTAAAGTTTTAAAAATCCTTTGAAATCAAAAGCATCTCGTAAGACCGCGCCACAAATAAACATGTCGGGTTTTTACCTTACGATAGCTAAAACACTTTATATCAAAATCCTCTGCTATTATAATAGTGTCTACAGAAAGTAAACTAGAATCTAGCTGAAATGCTTGCATCTCACGTTTCAGCAATAGTTGGGCACAATCAAAACCGTACAGGCACGTAGGGAGAATGGATTTCCAACGAATGACTAGGCACTGGGGTACCACCTATCACAGTACGTGGCCTAGATCACCGTACCGAGGAGTACGCCCGCTCCCCTGCAACACAAGGCCGGAACCATCCCTTACTGGATAATTCCGAATAAAATCACCCCACGGTTGGGATCAGCAACCGCACCACTAAGCCGAAATAAAAAGGGACATCTAGACAGGGATGACCTTACCCTCCAGTGTGAGCTACCCACGAAGCCTTGCTGCATAACCCCTGATTTTCAGTCATTCCCGGTTGATGAGGTTCGAGGCTAAACGATACCTTTTAGAGAACATATCCCTTAGAATGCCCATCGTCCGCTGACGATGTTTCGCAAGCATTCGTCCATACCAGTCCGTCCTGGGTTTGAACGGAACCGAAGGCACTACTCCTACTACATCCATTTTGGAAATATCCTCAGGATTAGTAGCGACTAGCCCTTGCACTTCACAGCTCCATCTTCGACTCCGAACACGTTACACGAAACGTACAAACCGGATCGAAGTGGTATTCGAGTCTCCAGACCTAGAATCCCGGTATACGGAAACTCGATCCCGGTCTCTTCGAAACGATCAGCGCATTGGCCAATATTGATAGTCGGTTATTTAACTATCAATTAACATCCACAAGCAACCATCACACAATAAATAATTTCCCACATTATTTATTTGCCCAAATATCTTTCCAAGATATATTTCCAAATTTCCAAATTCCTTTTGAAAACAATTTCAAACAGTTTCCGCTTACGGAATACATTTCCAAATATTTATTTCCTTGAAACACCAAGTACAAAACACTTTTAGATTTTAGAATAATTTAAAAAAACATTTTATTTTAAATATATCTTATAACATTGAAATTAAACTACTTTAATACTTTATTAAAAATATATACTTTAAAATAAACCACTTTATAAATATAAACTAAATTTCTCCTTTTAAAAACATAATAGCAAATCACTTTTATATAATTACGACAATAATATATTTTTGAAAATACTTACTTTGGAAATTAACCTTTAGAAATAATCAATTTTCTAAAACATACTTTTAAAAACACAATTAGAACTTTTAACTTATATTAAAAATTACTTTGAAAACGTACTTGGCTATCCAAAGAAATACATTTCTCATTTCCATAAAATAAATCAACATTTATTTTTAAACCAAACCATATCTTTTTATAAATTCTTACCTTGAATTTATTTTAAATTCTTACCTTGAATTTATTTTCAAATATCCACTATATTTTATTTTACTTTATAAACCCAGTTTTATATCTCCAAAATCTCACTTCTTTTAAAATTACAATTTTAAATAACTAAATCAATTTCCAATTGATTTTCCAATTTACTTTACTTTACTTTGAAATAAATTTCCTTTACTACTTCATTTATTTCAAAATACATTAACTTTTAGATTTATTCCTTTATTTGAGTTAAAACCCTTTTTAACTGAAAATACCAATTTTAAACTTCCAAAATTCCTTCTTTAGCCTTTAATTAAATTTAATCCTTACATTCAAAATAAATCCTTTATTCTTTAAATTTAATATCACTTTAGTTTAAAGTTAATATTTCCCTTGTTATTTTGAAATTCCCTTATTCCAATTCACTTGAATTATTTACTTAAATTTTACTCTTTTATTTCTTTCAAAATCCAATTCAATATATTTTGATAACTCCTTTTATTGAAATATTCAATCCAACCATATCATCCAATATTTCAATCATCAATAAAATCATCACAGGATATCAATATTCATAGAACAGAATATCAAATAATCTAAATAGTTTTGAGGAATCCAGTTGGATCCCTCCAACCTGTTTCCCTGCATCCACAAACGTTAGCACAATACCAATTCCACTTCGAGGTGGAATATCGTGGTATATGGGTTTTATATAAAATATCCGCTATTATGCGGCGCATAGGGTCTCATCCGCTATATAAATGCGGGAATATCAACAACTCAAATATATACATATGTCAATATGTATATATTGATATATACTACTATATATATATCATATCAACCAAATCAACCATTCAATCAAATATTTAAATTTAACCATTTAAATTTAAATCTAACTGAGTGAGATTAACTCACTTGTTATTTTTGTTTTGCAATCCATCCAACCCGGCTCGCCTCTTTACAATTTTTGACCTTGAATAAACAATTCATGATTTATTATTATTTGATTTAATCAAACAATTAATCACTATTTACTTTTTTTTTTTAAATTTTATATTATAATTTGATTTAAACTAATTTTCCTTTTCAGATCTCTTAATAACTAAAATAAATTTTAAATAAGTTAACTAAACAAATATATTACTTTAAAGTTAAACCAGTAAATTCAAAAGGGTGTAGATATATATAGACTGCATTAAAAATCTTTACTAAGATTGAAATTTTTATTTTCTGTTTACATATTAAAACTGAAACTGTATAACAATATAACTATGATATATTTTTCAACATTAACAAATTTTATCTTCAAAAGCTTACTTATCCTCATATATGTATAAATTTAAATTGATTTAAATCAAAAGAATAGATCAGTAATTACCCCACAGCTACTGGAACCTTAGCCATCATGACTTGCCGAGCCCATCTCCAGTTGCCTCTGCGAAGACGAGCCACCACCAGTCACTGAAATTGACTTCGACACCGACACTGCCAATCGCCCAAATCCTCCCCTGCCTTGCATCTCACGGCCCCCAGGAACAGCCCACTTCGCCAGACCCGAGCTCGGCTTCACTTTGGCCTAGCGCGAGCACCCAACATCGAACTGCAAGCTTCCATTAACATAGCCTCGCGGCCACGTTCGCAGTTGCGAACTCGATTTCCAGATCGCGACTGCGTCGCTTGACTTGCCTACCACGATACCATCACGCGACTCAACTTTAAACCCTAGGTTGCAGCAACACGCCAATCCAAACACTCTCGACCTTGAACTAAGTCGCGCCGCTCGCCTTGCCTTCGAATCGAATTCGAGATTGTTAAAATCGAGATGCCCGAGCTTTGACTTGTTTTCGAACGATCGGTCGAACAACTTGAATACTTTGATTTGAGGGTAGCTGAAAGGAGGAAGATAGGAAGGGCGTTCGGCCATTTTTGATTTCTTTAGAATGAAATTATAAAGTGAAGAATAAAGAAGCTCAGCAATGTTCGAGATTTTCAATTCTTTGATTTTTAAAAGTACGAGCAGAAGAAACATTTCGGTTTCTTTTATTTGCCTAACGCGTGTCTTTAATTTGCCAAGTGTTGAATTAACAAGAGAAGAGATGTGTAATTTGCCTTGTGAAAACAGTATTATATTAAATATATATATATATATAATTTTTAAATTTAAATTTAAATTTAAATTGTCACAATTATGCAACTCACAATCTCGATCTCCTATCGAGGCGTGCCGCCAGGCGTTTATAATGTTATGCCCCTATTCCGAACACACAGGAAAAGGTTTCGAATCCTAATTCGGTCGTATGGAGAAGATAGCTTTTTGAACCAGTTATTATATTGGATTTCCTATATAAATTTTAACACGTTTATATACCGTATGCTTACAAAACAACTCCAAACACTCCAAAATTTAAAATCCGAAAATAATACAATATTACGGATCCAATGGAACTGGTTTCGTCGAATTTCGAGACTGTGCCTCGAACGGCTATTTTTTTTAATTCAATTTCAACGATATATTTTAAAACTGAACAAAACTCTTTAAAATTCCATTTTAAAAATTAGTTCATCTTCAGTATTAACAATATAAATTTTCTGAACCTTTGAACTATTTTAACAAGCTTAAAATCAAGATTCAATATTTTACCCAATCCCGATAATTAAATTTAATAATTAATTATCCAAATAAATACTGTATTTGAAATTAAAGTTAAAATTTAACCTTCGGATATTTAAAATAAATTAAATATTCACATTTCAAATATACAAAAATTCCGGGTCGTCACATTCTTCCCCCCTTAAAAGAATTTCGTCCCCGAAATTACCAGTTAAGAGAAATGATTCGATTACCCGTTCTTTTTCCCCATCCAAATAGTTTTAACAACTTTCCATAACAATCTTTTATTAATGATACACTAATCATCTTTTAACTTCCCAAACTTATTCATAAGTTCAACTCATACCACCTACTTATCCATTCAAATTTAAATTTGAATTCAAATTTTGAATTATAAAAATTTTCTCAAAATTTTTCTAACTCCCTAAATTTCCGAAAAATTTCGCCAGCGTCTCCTTTGCGCGGCTAGCTCGGTACTACTACAAAATGGCTCTACGGCCTCCCAATCTCAAAAAGAAAACAAAAAGCCAAGTGACTGGATCAAAAACCCAATCAAATTTCATATAGAAATTCAAATACATACCTTTTTGTCGGGCCATTAAATTTTATCTTCTAAATCAAAAATCCCAATTTATCCATTGCTTTTATACACCTGTATATCCTACTAAGCAATAATATCCAATCACAATCCCAAAGTCATTTTATACTTTCCTTTACAAATTTTCAATATTTGTTTTACTTAAGCTCGTACGATGCACATATATCATCCGTACGCAATATCACATTCGATCGCTCAATCGATCACACAATTTCACTTCCGAACTAGTATCGTCCACCCGACTTCCTAGTGCGGACTCAGATCTGGTTCCTTGATCAGAAACCGTCATTCTCCTTGCATAGCCACCAACTATGATAGAGAATATCCAGAATCAATCAACAACCCATATCCAGGCTCGCCGTCGAAAATCGAGTGAAAAATCCTAATTCGGATCGATAAAACTATCTCGAAATTCTGTGTTCGACATCTGGACCAAATAGCTATGCGAATAAAATAATATACGTACATCTTACGTATAAATTTCAATTGATTACCAATTATATCAATTCTCTTTTATTCACATTCATTTTAATTGTTATCCCTTTATTCACAACTATCTCATTTCACAATTTACAGTCTCACCTTAATTCAAATATTCACTTAGCATACTTTCAGTACCACATTTTCTTAAGAATTCACTATTCATTTCTTAAGTTTAAGATAAACCTTTTACATACTGCTTATACATATTTTCACTTCACTATTGAAGTTCCTATTCATTTCTATCCACTTTTGCTTTTACATTTCCACTTGAATTCAATTTATCTTCCACTTGAATATTGAATTAGTTGCACTTACTAATTAGTTTAAATCTCAATTAAAAATTTGTTTGCAAGCTTTACTTTCGTTAGTTCCTTCGATTTCACTTACTTTACTTTCACATTTTAAATAGATTTCAATACTCAGTTTCAACTTTATTTGTTTAACAAATTTTAAATCATTTGTTGTCAGTGAAAATTTCCAAAAATTTTCAAAAATTTTCTAACTCTCAAAATTTCTAGAAAATTTTGGCAGAGTCTCCTTTGTACGGAGGGACTTCTGCGATATCGCAGGATGCACAAATATGTATATACATCGGCCTCAGGCCGGAAATCACAATATATATCAATATATGCAGTTCATATCTCCTATTAAATTCTTTTGCGTAGGCGTACCTCTATTTTAGCATTTTTAAAGCAAGCGGCTTATTATTTAGCAATTAATGCAACCCAAAATCAGCTATACGGCTTCCCTGAACCTGTACTAACTCAATTTAAAAGTGTAAGTGACAAATATAGGAAGTTCATAGCATTTCACTTATATTTAAATAGCTAAAATATGGATTCTATTACAATGCATGTTATATACTTCCATAAACACGTATGAAATGTTCCAACACTAATTTTAATTGTTTCCCAACAACATTTAAACCATCCCATTCAATTTAAATGATTTTACAACTTCCTTTCTTAACTTCAATTTATTTTTTTAAGTCCAAACAAACTCATATCATTACAATTGATTCAAAACAAATTTTATTGTTTATATTAACTCAATAGATTTATACAATCTCATTTTCATTGCATTTTGAATTCGAACCCTTTAACTACTTAGGTTCATCTTCATTACCAAGTGGATTTCCTTTTTATCTTAATTCATTCACAACGATTATTTAGCTCGACGCATTCCAATTAAATGTTATCTGTAACTCACCTAAATTTAGTTCGATTAAAATTTATTTCCACTTAGTTGGATTCTATTTGCAATTCATACCATTTCTATTTTAACCCAATTTCATTTTTATATGATACAATTTCAATTATAATTAATTTGTTAACACTTCATGTTAACTTTTAATTATAACTTGAGTTCTAGATCCACTACCCGTTTCCAATCTACTTATTTCTAATATTTGATTTTTATTTCAAAAACACTTTACTATTTTCAAGTGTTCAATCTATTTTATAATTTAAATTTCTGGATTATATTCCTTACTATTACAAACAGTTTTATTTGGCTTATTTATTTTACTTCCAAATTTTATAAGTCCCAAATTTATTTATATCTATATTTTATTCATTTACAATCGATTTCATTCACATTTTAATACTTTACTACAGGATTTATATTTTATTTAGTTTGGCATATTTATTATTCCATATAAACATTTTAAATATGATTCCAGAGTTTAAACAATTCTCCAAAATTTCAAAATCACTTTTGAAATCAACTTCATCCAAAACCCTTGACAATTTTCATTTCCCTTTGGAATTTTAAAACCAAACCTAGTTCACAAACAATTCCAATTTTAAAACAGTTTGGTAGCAATTTTTCTTTGGAGACTCGAAAATGAACATCGATGATGCTGCAGTCATTACCGAAATTATTTTCCAGCGACCGTAAGAGAATTTAATGCTTTTATCACTCTAAACATTTCAAACATTTTTAAATTCCAAATCCCACCAGATTTCAATTCAATTTCAAAAATATTCATGAAATAATATCACTATTATTTCCCCAAAACCTTTAAAAACTATTTTTAAATCCAAAGGAATTTAAATCTTTCCCAAAACTTTAAATTCAAAATCCATCCAATTTTTATATCCAAACATTACTCTGGAATTCTATCACATTTTATTCCAAGTTATAAGACACATTTACAATTTACATTTACAAATTTCATTTGTTTATGAATTAATCTCATTTGATTATAAATCACCTTTGTAATTCACATTTGTATATAAAGTTTATCTCAATTTATAAATTTCATTTATAGTCTATATTTCAAATTCCATTTTGTTATATAAATTTATTCTTTCATCTTTGGTTATACTTTTTCCAATTTCTGATTCAATTTTTACACAATGATGATAATAATTTAATATCATCACTTTCTAACAACCAAGCAACCAAATATATAATAATTTACAAAGTTATTCCTTTATATACAAAAATAATTTGGGCAAAATTATTTCATTCACCCTATTTAAAACCATACTGTGTCGAACTGTTCTATTCAAGTGTTTAGAAACCCCTTCGATACAGTTGTACAGACTGTGCCGACGAAGGTTCATATGCCACTCAATAAATCAACCAACACAATATAAAATCATTTTATATTCACTAACAAATACGCGCTCATATCTATTAATACTCTCAAAATTCCCAACAGAGCCAAGGTTGTCGCCAGCCTAAGCTCTGATACCACTGTAACAACCCAGGTTTTTCTAACACGAAAAACCGGACCATTTTAGTTAAGAAGAAGAGGTAGAAGAAGAAAAATAGAAAACAACAGCAGAATCTCACATACGCAGCGGAATAAAATATAATATATATATCAACAGATCTTTACACAAATCAAACTGTATCTGTATATATATATATACATCCAAATATATCATCAGAGTACATCTCATCAATATCATACAACTGAATACACAGCGGAAAAATAATAGCAAGTACGAGAGTACGTATCGTCATCCAGCTCGTCTCCTGAGCTCCACATCATCATATCCTGTAATTTATAATACTCGGTCTGACCCGAGCATCATATAAAACAATACCCGAGTCAGTCTGGAAAACCAGCGTGAGAAAATTTCACTCAATTGATTATTAAAGTTTTAAAAATCCTTTGAAATCAAAAGCATCTCGTAAGACCGCGCCACAAATAAACATGTCGGGTTTTTACCTTACGATAGCTAAAACACTTTATATCAAAATCCTCTGCTATTATAATAGTGTCTACAGAAAGTAAACTAGAATCTAGCTGAAATGCTTGCATCTCACGTTTCAGCAATAGTTGGGCACAATCAAAACCGTACAGGCACGTAGGGAGAATGGATTTCCAACGAATGACTAGGCACTGGGGTACCACCTATCACAGTACGTGGCCTAGATCACCGTACCGAGGAGTACGCCCGCTCCCCTGCAACACAAGGCCGGAACCATCCCTTACTGGATAATTCCGAATAAAATCACCCCACGGTTGGGATCAGCAACCGCACCACTAAGCCGAAATAAAAAGGGACATCTAGACAGGGATGACCTTACCCTCCAGTGTGAGCTACCCACGAAGCCTTGCTGCATAACCCCTGATTTTCAGTCATTCCCGGTTGATGAGGTTCGAGGCTAAACGATACCTTTTAGAGAACATATCCCTTAGAATGCCCATCGTCCGCTGACGATGTTTCGCAAGCATTCGTCCATACCAGTCCGTCCTGGGTTTGAACGGAACCGAAGGCACTACTCCTACTACATCCATTTTGGAAATATCCTCAGGATTAGTAGCGACTAGCCCTTGCACTTCACAGCTCCATCTTCGACTCCGAACACGTTACACGAAACGTACAAACCGGATCGAAGTGGTATTCGAGTCTCCAGACCTAGAATCCCGGTATACGGAAACTCGATCCCGGTCTCTTCGAAACGATCAGCGCATTGGCCAATATTGATAGTCGGTTATTTAACTATCAATTAACATCCACAAGCAACCATCACACAATAAATAATTTCCCACATTATTTATTTGCCCAAATATCTTTCCAAGATATATTTCCAAATTTCCAAATTCCTTTTGAAAACAATTTCAAACAGTTTCCGCTTACGGAATACATTTCCAAATATTTATTTCCTTGAAACACCAAGTACAAAACACTTTTAGATTTTAGAATAATTTAAAAAAACATTTTATTTTAAATATATCTTATAACATTGAAATTAAACTACTTTAATACTTTATTAAAAATATATACTTTAAAATAAACCACTTTATAAATATAAACTAAATTTCTCCTTTTAAAAACATAATAGCAAATCACTTTTATATAATTACGACAATAATATATTTTTGAAAATACTTACTTTGGAAATTAACCTTTAGAAATAATCAATTTTCTAAAACATACTTTTAAAAACACAATTAGAACTTTTAACTTATATTAAAAATTACTTTGAAAACGTACTTGGCTATCCAAAGAAATACATTTCTCATTTCCATAAAATAAATCAACATTTATTTTTAAACCAAACCATATCTTTTTATAAATTCTTACCTTGAATTTATTTTAAATTCTTACCTTGAATTTATTTTCAAATATCCACTATATTTTATTTTACTTTATAAACCCAGTTTTATATCTCCAAAATCTCACTTCTTTTAAAATTACAATTTTAAATAACTAAATCAATTTCCAATTGATTTTCCAATTTACTTTACTTTACTTTGAAATAAATTTCCTTTACTACTTCATTTATTTCAAAATACATTAACTTTTAGATTTATTCCTTTATTTGAGTTAAAACCCTTTTTAACTGAAAATACCAATTTTAAACTTCCAAAATTCCTTCTTTAGCCTTTAATTAAATTTAATCCTTACATTCAAAATAAATCCTTTATTCTTTAAATTTAATATCACTTTAGTTTAAAGTTAATATTTCCCTTGTTATTTTGAAATTCCCTTATTCCAATTCACTTGAATTATTTACTTAAATTTTACTCTTTTATTTCTTTCAAAATCCAATTCAATATATTTTGATAACTCCTTTTATTGAAATATTCAATCCAACCATATCATCCAATATTTCAATCATCAATAAAATCATCACAGGATATCAATATTCATAGAACAGAATATCAAATAATCTAAATAGTTTTGAGGAATCCAGTTGGATCCCTCCAACCTGTTTCCCTGCATCCACAAACGTTAGCACAATACCAATTCCACTTCGAGGTGGAATATCGTGGTATATGGGTTTTATATAAAATATCCGCTATTATGCGGCGCATAGGGTCTCATCCGCTATATAAATGCGGGAATATCAACAACTCAAATATATACATATGTCAATATGTATATATTGATATATACTACTATATATATATCATATCAACCAAATCAACCATTCAATCAAATATTTAAATTTAACCATTTAAATTTAAATCTAACTGAGTGAGATTAACTCACTTGTTATTTTTGTTTTGCAATCCATCCAACCCGGCTCGCCTCTTTACAATTTTTGACCTTGAATAAACAATTCATGATTTATTATTATTTGATTTAATCAAACAATTAATCACTATTTACTTTTTTTTTTTAAATTTTATATTATAATTTGATTTAAACTAATTTTCCTTTTCAGATCTCTTAATAACTAAAATAAATTTTAAATAAGTTAACTAAACAAATATATTACTTTAAAGTTAAACCAGTAAATTCAAAAGGGTGTAGATATATATAGACTGCATTAAAAATCTTTACTAAGATTGAAATTTTTATTTTCTGTTTACATATTAAAACTGAAACTGTATAACAATATAACTATGATATATTTTTCAACATTAACAAATTTTATCTTCAAAAGCTTACTTATCCTCATATATGTATAAATTTAAATTGATTTAAATCAAAAGAATAGATCAGTAATTACCCCACAGCTACTGGAACCTTAGCCATCATGACTTGCCGAGCCCATCTCCAGTTGCCTCTGCGAAGACGAGCCACCACCAGTCACTGAAATTGACTTCGACACCGACACTGCCAATCGCCCAAATCCTCCCCTGCCTTGCATCTCACGGCCCCCAGGAACAGCCCACTTCGCCAGACCCGAGCTCGGCTTCACTTTGGCCTAGCGCGAGCACCCAACATCGAACTGCAAGCTTCCATTAACATAGCCTCGCGGCCACGTTCGCAGTTGCGAACTCGATTTCCAGATCGCGACTGCGTCGCTTGACTTGCCTACCACGATACCATCACGCGACTCAACTTTAAACCCTAGGTTGCAGCAACACGCCAATCCAAACACTCTCGACCTTGAACTAAGTCGCGCCGCTCGCCTTGCCTTCGAATCGAATTCGAGATTGTTAAAATCGAGATGCCCGAGCTTTGACTTGTTTTCGAACGATCGGTCGAACAACTTGAATACTTTGATTTGAGGGTAGCTGAAAGGAGGAAGATAGGAAGGGCGTTCGGCCATTTTTGATTTCTTTAGAATGAAATTATAAAGTGAAGAATAAAGAAGCTCAGCAATGTTCGAGATTTTCAATTCTTTGATTTTTAAAAGTACGAGCAGAAGAAACATTTCGGTTTCTTTTATTTGCCTAACGCGTGTCTTTAATTTGCCAAGTGTTGAATTAACAAGAGAAGAGATGTGTAATTTGCCTTGTGAAAACAGTATTATATTAAATATATATATATATATAATTTTTAAATTTAAATTTAAATTTAAATTGTCACAATTATGCAACTCACAATCTCGATCTCCTATCGAGGCGTGCCGCCAGGCGTTTATAATGTTATGCCCCTATTCCGAACACACAGGAAAAGGTTTCGAATCCTAATTCGGTCGTATGGAGAAGATAGCTTTTTGAACCAGTTATTATATTGGATTTCCTATATAAATTTTAACACGTTTATATACCGTATGCTTACAAAACAACTCCAAACACTCCAAAATTTAAAATCCGAAAATAATACAATATTACGGATCCAATGGAACTGGTTTCGTCGAATTTCGAGACTGTGCCTCGAACGGCTATTTTTTTTAATTCAATTTCAACGATATATTTTAAAACTGAACAAAACTCTTTAAAATTCCATTTTAAAAATTAGTTCATCTTCAGTATTAACAATATAAATTTTCTGAACCTTTGAACTATTTTAACAAGCTTAAAATCAAGATTCAATATTTTACCCAATCCCGATAATTAAATTTAATAATTAATTATCCAAATAAATACTGTATTTGAAATTAAAGTTAAAATTTAACCTTCGGATATTTAAAATAAATTAAATATTCACATTTCAAATATACAAAAATTCCGGGTCGTCACACTTATATTGTTGACTCTTCTAACAAATGGCATTCTAGATTAGGGCATGTAAATTTTGATACATTGCGAAAATTGATTAATATAGATTTTATACCAAAATGTAACATAGACTCCAACTATAAATGTCAAATTTGTGCAGAAGCAAAATTGACAAGAACCTCGTTTCATCATGTTGAACGAGAAACTGAACCTCTAGATCTAATACACACAAATGTATGTGATTTGAAAATGTGTCAAACTAGAGGCGGAAAAAGGTATTTCATTACCTTTATTGATGATTGTACTAGGTATTGTCATGTGTATCTCCTTAGAAGCAAGGATGAAGCATTTGATATGTTTAAACAGTATAAAGCAGAAGTTGAGAATCAACTCAACAAGAAAATTAAAGCTTTAAGAAGTGCTAGAGGAGGAGAATATGAATTTCCTTTTGAAGAATTTTGCACTGAGCATGGCATTATACACCAAACTACAGCACCATATTCTCCTCAATCCAACGGTATAGCCGAACAAAAAAATAGAACTCTTAAAGAATTGATGAATGCTTTATTAATAAGTTCTGGACTGCTAGATAACTTTTGGGGAGAAGCTATTCTTTCGGCAAATCATATTTTAAATAAAATACCACGAAAGAAAACATCTAAGTCTCCTCATGAACTTTGGAAAAATAGACCACCGTCCTATAAATACTTAAAAGTGTGGGGGTGTCTTGCTAAAGTAGAGATATGAACCTAAATTGGGTGAAGAACACTGGTGATGGCATCTACCAGCTTTCATACTCTCGTATACTAGGAAGTATCATGTATGTTATGAACTGCACTAGGCCATACATCGTATACGCTATAAGTAAGCTGAGTAGATTTACCAGCAATCCTGGTAAACATCATTGGAAAGCGATAATCAAAGTTCTATGATACCTAAAGTATAAACAGAACTATGGTCTACACTATACAAACTATCCTTCAACAATGGAAGGATACAGTGATGCAAATTGGATAACTGGATCACATGATACAAAATCTACAAGTGGATATGTGTTCACATTAGGAAATGGAGCAATATCATGGAAATCATCCAAACAGACTTGTATAGCTAGATATACGATGGAATCAGAGTTTATTGCACTAGATAAGACCGCAGAAGAAGCAGACTGGCTTCGAAGTTTCTTGGAAGATATTCTAAATTGGAGCAAACTTGTGCCTCCAATATGTATACATTGTGATAGTCAATCAGCAATTGGAAGAGCTAATAGTACACTATACAGTGGTGAATCTATGCATATTCGTCGTAGACATAAAACAATAAGACAACTTCTCTCTAATGGAGTTATCACTATAGACTACATAAGGTCTAAAGATAACATAGTGGATCCACTAACAAAAGGCTTGCGTAGAGAGAAAGTTCAAACCTTATCGAAGGGAATGGGGTTAAGGCCCATAAACTAAAAGTTTTTCTAAAATGGAAACCCCACCTAGTTGACTGGAGATCCCAAAATCTAGGTTCAAAGGGACAACTAAGTTTAAGAGAAACTTGATAGCACTATTACACTCAAACCATTCCTATGATAAGTCAGTGCTTTATTTGTTAGAAAATAGGATAAGTATTGATACTTTTAATGATGACTGTACTTGAAGAATGGTGAATACCCTTTACAGAATCACCTACGTAAAGTGCGAAGGTGCAGCTTCAAAGAGAATTATGAGGCCAAATTCTCTAAGCACTTATGAGACTAGGCAGGTGTTCAAGGCAAAAACGAACACATACAGAGAATGAAGGATTATAAGAAACATTTGTCGTGTGTTATCTATTGTAGAATTACACAAAAGGCTTATAGTTCAAGGACACTCTATGTCTACTGATTCGCCTGTAATTCAAATAGGTAAACACTAGAAAAGTTCAAGGCCCCTGTGCTACTTTAACCAATACGATAAATGGTTCGTGAAACTAAGAACAACTGCTCGTTCATGTGGGGGATTGTTAGAAATGAATGAGTTAGTGGAGAGATTTGGGAAGAAGAAAGAATTATACAAAGTCCCAAATCGGGGAATATTTGTACCAATTTCTTTATATATACTACAATCCAACATAGTATATCAAACAAAAGGAGAAGGAGGACAAAATGTGGAAGGGATAAGGCAATGTGACATGTAGGCCTTCATATTAATAGTAATATGTCAAAGATAGGTCCTTGGGCCTTGGGGCTCTTCGGGTCTCGTGATTAAATGGGCCACCGACTGTTGTGTGGGCCTGCATGCGCCAAAACGTCTATTTTTGATCGGATGTGTCTATTCGTTTGAACTGTAACCAGATGCGGCCATTTCCTTCCAGACACGCTCACACAACGGTCACTGCTGTTGGTTTAAGGGTCGCAACATTTCCAACAGTCACGACCGCTCCGAATAGGCACCTCCTCCAGCCTATAAAAAGGGGACCAGAATCATTCATTCAATTTTTCTCTTCTTCTGTTCCTTCTTCCTGCAACATCTCTGTTCTAATTACTGTAATCTCTTCCGTTCGTGGATGCTCCGTCTGCAACCACCACACTACGGGGCTGGTCGTTTCGTCCTGGGAAACAAAATGCTAACATCCGTGAACTACGTACGGCGGCAATATTGTTTCAAGGAAATAGTTTCTACTGGACTCGGACGCTTTAATCGGTAATATCTTTAGGACAGATCTAGTCACGCATTTTTGTGTTACAATTTCTCAAAATTAATTGACAAATTAGTGACAGTTTTTTGCGTTACTGTTTCTGCATTATTTTGTAACTGTTATTAAAGTTACAATTGGTTTCGTAACACTTTCCGGTAGTTGCGAATAACAATCTTGAAACAATATTTGATTGTTGTCGACGACGATGTCGGAGAATAGTAACAATAACGCTGCACCAACACAAACGGTGACAAACGCTCAGCCTGCGCCTGTGATTCCAACAATGGCAATATCTCATGGAGAAAGGCCAGAGAAGTTCAACGGCATGGATTTCAAGCGTTGGCAATAGAAAATGTTGTTCTACTTAACAACATTGGGACTCGCCAAGTTTATGACTGAAGATGCTCCTGTGGTAGGCGAACTCGAACCCGATGCAACAAAAGTAGAGGCATTCAATGTCTAGAAAAACTCAGATTTTATGTGTAAAAACTATATTCTGAATGGTCTAGATAATATCCTCTACAGTGTATACTGTACCGTAGCAACATCCAAGGAACTATGGACGGCCTTGGACAGAAAGTACAAAACTTAAGATGCAGGCATGAAGAAATTCATCGCTGGAAAATTTCTCGACTTCAAAATGGTAGATTCAAAGACTGTGATCAACCAAACTCAAGAACTACAACTCATCATTCATCAACTAGAAGATGAACGGATGACTCTTAGCGAATCCTTCTAGGTTGCCCCAACCATTGAAAAACTTCCTCCATCTTGGAAGGACTTTAAGAATTTACCTTAAGCACAAGCGTAAGGAAATTACAATAGAAGAATTCATAGTTTGGCTAAGAATTAAGGAAGATAACATAAATTCTGAGAAAAAGATTTCTCAGAATATGGCGGCCAAAGCAAATGTAGTTGAGTCAGACAAACCTAATAAGAGAAAACGCGAGAATGCGCCTAAGAAGTCAAAGAAATTTCAGGGTTCTTGTCATAACTGTGGAAAGAAAGGACACAAAGTTGTCGAATGTCACGCACCCAAAAAGAAGAAATCAGAAGCTAATATGGCTGAAGCGTTAGATGGCGTTACTGATATGGATTTATGTGCAGTAATATCAGAATGCAACCTTGTTGGTAACTCAAAGGAATGGTTTGTAGACACGGGAGCCACTCGACATATATGTGATAATAAGTGGATGTTTACAAACTATAAAACTACAACTGATGATGAACAACTTTTCATAGGAAATTCATATGTATCAAAGGTCGAAGGCAAGGGAAAGGTTGTGCTGAAACTAACTTCTGGAAAGAAACTTACTTTAAGTGACGTTCTCCATGTTCCAGAAATTCGGAATAACCTGATTTCAGGGTCATAACTCAGCAAGCATGGATTCAAATTAAGTTTTGTGGCTGATAAGTTTGTATTATCAAAGAATGGAGTGTATGTAGGAAGAGGATATGTGTGTGATGGTTTATTTAAAGCAAATGTAACCACTCTTGTACCAAACACTGATATGAATAAAAGTGAATCTTCTACTTATATTGTTGACTCTTCTAACATATGGCTTTCTAGATTAGGGCATGTAAATTTTGATACATTGCGAAATTGATTAATCTAGATTTTATACCAAAATGTAACATAGACTCCAACTATAAATGTCAAATTTGTGCAGAAGCAAAATTGACAAGAACCTCGTTTCATCATGTTGAACGAGAAACTGAACCTCTAGATCTAATACACACAGATGTATGTGATTTGAAAATGTGTCAAACTAGAGGCAGAAAAAGGTATTTCATTACCTTTATTGATGATTGTACTAGGTACTGTCATGTGTATCTCCTTAGAAGCAAGGATGAAGCATTCGATATGTTTAAACAGTATAAAGAAGAAGTTGAGAATCAACTCAACAAGAAAATTAAAGCTTTAAGAAGTGCTAGAGGAGGAGAATACGAATTTCCTTTTGAAGAATTTTGCGCTGAGCATGGCATTATACACCAAACTATAGCACCATATTCTCCTTAATCCAACGGTGTAGCCGAACGGAAAAATAGAACTCTTAAAGAAATGATGAATGCTTTATTAATAAGTTCCGGACTGCCAGATAACTTTTGGGGAGAAGCTATTCTTTCGGCAAATCATATTTTAAATAAAATACCACGAAAGAAAACATCTAAGTCTCCTCATGAACTTTGGAAAAATAGACCACCGTCCTACAAATACTTAAAAGTGTGGGGGTGTCTTGCTAAAGTAGATACCTAAACCAAAGAACGTCAAGATAGGATCAAAAGCAATTGATTCTGAATTCATTGGATATGCACAAAATAGTGCTGCTTATCGATTTTTAGTACACAAATCTGAAATTGATGATTCATGAAAATACCATCATTGAGTCGAGAAATGCAAGATTTTTTGAACATATATTCCCTTTAAAGCAGGGCACTGACAGTGATACTCATAAGAGACCAAGGGAAGATGAAATCTCCAATTCTCTTGAGGATACTGAAGATAAACTTCAGCAAATTAGTGCTGATCAACAAGTGGAGGAACCAAGAAGAAGTAAAAGGTCTAGAACGTCAAAAACCTTTGGACCAGACTTCTATACCTTTATGTTAGAAGATAATCCATTGACATACAAACAAGCTATGTCCTCCAGCGATGCCCCTTACTGGAAAGAGGCTATTAACAATGAGATAGAATCCATTATGGCTAATCATACCTGGGAGTTAGTTGATTTACCTCAAGGATGCAAGACCTTAGGTAATAAATGGATATTTAAAAAGAAATTGAAACCTGATGGTTCAATAGACAAGTACAAAGCTCGTCTGCTAGTCCAAAGATTCAGACAAAAAGAAGAACTGGACCATTTTGATACATATTCACTAGTGACGAGGATAACATCAATTAGGATGCTTATTGCAATCGCATCCATACTTGATTTAGAAATACATCAAATGGATGTAAAAACTGCATTTTTAAATGGTGAACTAGAGGAAGAAATATATATGAAGCAACCTGAAGGGTTTCTGAGCTATGGAAAGAAAAATAAAGTATGCAAATTAGTAAAGTCGCTTTATGGCCTTAAACAAGCTCCAAAACAATGGCATGAGAAATTTAATGAAACTATGTTATCAATTGGATTCACAATAAATGAATCAGATAAATGTGTCTATATGAAACACACACATTTAGGATATGTCATTGTTTGTCTTTATTTTGATGACCTGTTGATCCTAGGAAATCACAAGGCCATAATAACATCTACAAAGGAAATGTTATCCTCTAGATTCGATATGAAAGACCTAGGACTGGTTGATGTGATATTAGGCGTCAAAATTTTGAGAACACCACAGGGATATGCATTATCCCAATCACATTACATCGCCCAGATACTTGAAAAATTCAAGCAATATAATATAACTATTGCAAAATCACCAGTAGATATGAACCAAAATTGGGTGAAGAACACTGGTGATGGCATCTACCAGCTTGAATACTCTCGTATACTAGGAAGTATCATGTATGTTATGAACTGCACTAGGCCAGACATCGCATACGCTGTAAGTAAGCTGAGTAGATTTACCAGCAATCCCGGTAAACATCATTGGAAAGCGATAATTAGAGTTCTAGGATACCTAAAGTATACACAGAACTATGGTCTACACTATACAAACTATCCTTTAACAGTGGAAGGATACAGTGATGCAAATTAGATAACTGGATCACATGATACAAAATCTACAAGTGGATATGTGTTCACATTAGGAAATGGAGCAATAACACGGAAATCATCCAAACAGACTTGCATAGCTAGATCTACGATGGAATCAGAGTTTATTGCACTAGATAAGACCGCAGAAGAAGCAGACTGGCTTCGAAGTTTCTTGGAAGATATTCCAAATTGGAGCAAACCTGTGCCTCCAATATGTATACATTGTGATAGTCAATCAGCAATTGGAAGAGCTAATAGTACACTATATAATGGAAAATCTAGGCATATTCGTCGTAGACATAAAACAATAAGACAACTTCTCTCTAATGGAGTTATCACTATAGACTACATAAGGTTTAAAGATAACATGGCGGATCCACTAACAAAAGGCTTGCCAAGAGAGAAAGTTCAAACCTTATCGATGAGAATGGGGTTAAGGCCCATAAACTAAAAGTTTTTCTAAAATGGAAACCCCACCTAGTTGACTGGAGATCCCAAAATCTAGGTTCAAAGGGACAACTAAGTTTAAGAGAAACTTGATAGCACTGTTACACTCAAACCATTCCTATGATAAGTCAGTGCTTTATTTGTTGGAAAATAGGATAAGCATTGATACTTTTAATGATGACTGTACTTGAGGAATTGTGAATACCCTTTACAGAATCACCTACGTAAAGGGCGAAGGCGTCGCTTCAAAGAGAATTATGAGGCCAAATTCTCCAAGCACTTATGGGACCAGGCAGGTGTTCAAGGCAAAAACAAACACATACAGAGAATGAAGGATTATAAGAAATATATGTCGTGTGTTATCTATTGTAGAATTACACAAAAGGCTTACAGTTCAAGGACACTCTATGTGTAACGACCCGCATTTTTGACCGTTCAAGTCGACAAAACATACACACATGCCGACTCAAGCAATCCAAACCCAAGAGCATATACAAGACCGTAGTTTCCCCAAAACCGGAAGTCGCCAGAGGGCAATCCATATACTAAAGGTACAAAACAAAACGTAGTGGTCGCAAATAGGATAATCAGTATGACAAGGTACATGAGGCGATACCAACTAGGATACTAGTAGTTGCGTGATCCGGACTGATGTTGGGCATAGCAGCTACTACCCCAACACCGCGAAAGAACACTCCCAAAATCGAGGGGTGCACCCAAATCGAATCACAACAGTAATAGATATGGTAACGAAGAAGTGTGTCCGCTAGAGGTGGCGAACCTCAATGGCCCGGCGCGGCTCCTGTTTTAGTCATGTCAGGGGTCATCCAATATCGTTCTCTTTCTTCAGTCAACGCGTTCACCAAACCATCCACTTCATTCTGGATCAACACTCCGCGTATAATAGTTATTAAAGTGGTTTTCGGTATCGACAGAGAGTATGTCCTTATCCGATCCCGGTCTCTTTAATAACTATGTATTATTACACCGATGGCTCTTTCACATTTCAAATCGATTCATAATTGATATCAAAATATCATATTCGCTTCAAATCAAATCCATTTCAAATATCATCATATCTATTCAAGATGTAAGATTCCGTTTCAAAATCATTTTTTGCCTCAATATCTCATTTCGATTTCAAAATCATTTTCGCCTCAATATCCCATTTCGATTTCAAAATCATTTTTCGCCTAAAATTCCACAAAACGATTCACATAAACTCGAATTCCAAAATTTAAAATTTAATCAAATCTCAAATCATCAATTTCAACTTGATTCAGCTTCTCAATAAAACCATTTCAAATTATCAATTTCAAATACATATTTGAACCACAAAATAAACAATTTCGCTTCCAATATATTTCGAAACTTTAAATATTTCACTTTTCAAAACAGTTCATATATTTATATAAGAATATAAGATTCGCTTTAAAACCATTTCGTATTCAAATTAGAATATTCTTCAAATTAAACATCCGTATTAAGTAGTTTACTTAATTTCTGGAACAATTCCAATTCAATAAACTTAGATTAATATTCGGATTTCAAGAATTCATTTAAGTATTATATTCCAAATCAATTTCAGTTCAAATCCGATTCAAATCAATTTTATCTTCAAATTTAATTCCATAGTTTCAATTCAGTCCAATTCACAAATTTCTTTGATTTTCAATTAAATTCCAAATTAATTAAATCTCAATTTCAAATTAATTTTCAATTCCAAACTCAAACTTGAAATATCATTTCATATAAATTTTCTTAGAAATATTTAGAGTTCGATTAAAAGTCCAATCTTTTAAAACAAATCCACTTTCGAAAATTTACGCCGTAATTCAAATGTTTTTTTACTAATCTAAACTTCGAATAATTAAACAATTTCATTTACCAAGTTTAAATTCCAACATTTCGAGCTTCAATTCAAAATAGTTCAATTCCCATAAATTGGATTTTATTCTTAAAATCAATTCATTTAAATAATTTCAAAACAACTTTTAAAATCATTTAATTTAACCAACCCGGTGTCCGTATATAATTTTCTATCCTATGGCCAAATTGATAATTATTTCGATTTTAATTTCAAGGATGGATATATATCATTTCAATCCAAAAAGATGTTGTAGGTATATCATTTCAACCTATTCCTTAATTTATTCGAAATGATTCAGTTTACAATTTTATATGCAATAAACAATATACATGATGATAGCATGATATATCAAAATAAATAAACAACCAATATCGACCAATAGCATCCATCACAACCAATCAACCATAAAGCCAATAACATTCACAACAATTTTATAATTATCAATATCGAGTAATATACTGCCAATTTAAATTTAAATTTATTTTAACGGTCAATTTAAATTCTATCAATTAATTCATATATCAATACAGATGATAATTAAACCTACCAAACAACAGCCAATAAATTTCATATCACCTCAGAATATAAGTTTAACTAACAAAAATTATTTTAGTCAATTGTGAGCGTATAAACACTCACCTTTGATTTATCGATGATTTAAAATCCAAATAAAGGCCCAAATTTGAACAGTCTCGGAATCCAACCAAACTAGCTCCATGTTGTCCGGAATTTCGATACGAATGCAACGGACAAAACCGCACGTCGATCCGAGCTCGCATGCAAAAGTTATTCGAGTTAGAACATTTGCATTTTAATATACGTAATTAATTAATAAGATAAAATGAAACAAACGTATACCATCTTCTCCCACGCGTATTAGCACAGCCGAACCCATGAACGCAACCCAAACCCTAAATCACGCACACAACTAGGAGCGACCGGACGTTGATCAGGGGATGCCATCGCGTGCGGCTCTCCTTGCTCCACCTCCGCGCCAAGTTTTTCCACCCCATTCGCCACCGTTTGCACGCAAACCAAGAAAAACCGTACACACTTCCAAGTCAGATCTGGGCGAATCCGTGACGTAAAAGCATAGATCAACCGTATGGATTTGAAGAGCTCGCCGAGATCTAATACTTTGCTTTTGGAATTTTTTGATTTCGTTGAACGGATTGAGAGATATTAACGAGAGAAGTTCGAGCGATTCTGGCCATTGAATAGGTGGCGGCCATGAGATAGAATTAGGGTTTCTGGATTAAAATGACAGTAAAACTGTCTTGGTTTGTGTGTGTATTTATATAGGTAGGTCCAAAGTCGTCCGAACTCCAATCGAGACGTGCCGCCAGGCGTTTATAAGGTTTTACCCCCGTTTCGGACGCAATAGAACTAGTCCCAAGGCCTAATTCAATCGTATGTGGAAGATAGCTTTTTGAAGTCGATTATTTTAATTAACGACGTTAAATTTCTACGCATTTCAAGCTCGCACGACCAAACGACAAGTCTGATTGCTACGAAAATTGAAACCTTACAATAATTCACTGTTACGGATCCGATGAAACTAGTTTCGTCGAAATCCGAGACAGTTGTAAAAATGGCTATTTCTACAGTCTAATTTCAATATAAAATTCCCAATTTTAAATTATTAACTTTTAAATCAAATTTCAATTGTTCACAAATTTCATTTTTAATTTCACAGTAATTAACAATCTTTTACAATGCGGTTTTCCATTATAAATCCAGTATAAAAGATTACATTAGATTCAGCGTTCAATTATATTGTAATTCAAATTCAAGTTATTTAATTCCAATTGAATTCTTTTATTTCGATTTACACTTTAATTATTGAATCAACCATTTACTTATACATTATTATCAATAGTTTATAATTCATTTACTTTCATTTTCTTCAGCTATCATCTTATTTAAATTCACAGTAATATTAAATTACATTCATTTACGTTGATTTTCATATTCTAACTTCAATATTAAATGTACATTTTATTTATTTCGTTGTTTACAATCAAATTCGATTCAATTCAATTACTTGTTACATTCAAATTTAAATCTTTACTTACGTTCAATTACAAGTTAACATCTTTATCAAATTACAGTTTCAGTTATTATCTGATTTCAATCAACTGTAATATTAAGTTACATTTATTTATATTAGTTTCAATAACATAAACTTCCACTATTAAATCTACCATTTTATTTATTCTTTGTTTACAATCATAACCAATTTGGTTTACAATCAAACTCAATTCATTACTTACATTCAATACAAGTTAACATCCATATTAAATTTACAAATAAGTTATTTCAGAATTTAGTTTTGTATTTTAACTTATAATTCACATTTAACAACACAAAATTTTATTTCCTTCGGATTTTTATCCAATTTTTTTTATTTTAATTCGTATTTTTAAAGTGTTAAAATACAGGTCGTTACCTTCTCCCCCACTTAAAACTTTTCGTCCTCGAAAAGGAACGAAGAAGGGGAAACCATCATTTAGATATAATTCATTCAAAATATTCGATTTATTTGCAAAATTTAGTTGTAGGATTTTTTTTCTCAAAATTTTCTAACTCCCGGATTTTTGAAAAAATTCGACAGCACCTCCTTTGCGCGGCTAGGACCGAAAAAATTCACAGTGGTAATAATTGCATGATATACATCTCATTACAAGAATGAGGCATCCCAAAACATGGGGAACACAATAATATACCACAACATAAACCGTAATCCGAGAACGTACCTTTTATTAAGCGTTTATTAGCATTTTAACTTACATTTTGCATTTAGCGCAGAAGCGAGCTCCACAAGCGAAGCGCAACCGTTTGTCACCTATTAAAATACTCAACAACAAATGATAACCAAGCATGTAAAGGTATATTGATATACTTGGCATATACAACATATATATAACTTATTTTATCTTCAAAACCAAAATTTATGTCTCAGGACAGCGAACAAATCCAAATTTTTTGTCACATAAATGATGAAATTTTGTAAGGGAATCTAAATAAAAGTTTTTGCATTTGTTTCAGGCTTTCCGGAATGTCCAAAATCATCAAATTCGGACCATCCGTTCAAAAGTTACGGCTATTTTTCTAAATGGATACGCCTCAGTCTGGGAAATGAATTGCGCAGGTCAGCGACGTTCACTCCCGTTTTCGACCCTATAATGACAGGAAAACACAAAACATTTAAAACAAAAGTTTTAGCTTAAGTTCTAAGCTTTCCAGAAATAGTAAGATCGTCAAAATCTGATACACCAGTAAAAAGTTATGGTGAAAATACTAAGGGTATATGCTACTGATTTTGCTTCCTTTTTTCACAGGCCAGCGAGAAGATTCAAATTTAACATAGTAAATGAAGGAATTTCTCAAGACAGTCTAAACAAAAGTCATGCTACTGTTTCAAAGCTTTCCGAAAAGTCTAAGATCGTCAAATTTCGTCCAGCCATTTAAAAGTTATGGTTGTTTTCATTTCAGCATATATTGGACAATTTTGGATTTTTCAAAATTTGCTTTTATTATTTCAAAGTACAAACCATCAAACTTCAAATTTTCTAAAGAAACAATCATAAACACAAAGTCGTTTATTTTCTTATTTATCCATGAAATAAGTTTACATTCGATTTGTTTCCGATTTATTCAAGTTTGTTTCATTCATAATTTAAATTCAAGTCAATTTGCTTTAATTTAATCTCACTTTGCTTCAAATTTGAAAAAAAAATTCCCGTTTATTCAATTCCATTTACACTAATGAATTCTATTTAATCAATTACCATCCATCTAACAAGCAATGCATAACAAACATTAACATCCATCCAAAATCTACACTAAATCAATTATACATTTTCAAGTCAAAATTTTAATTTCATACACTTCCAAGTTTATTGACATTTAGTTTTATTCAAATTTAATTAGTCTCCATTTACTAATTTTATATTTAATTAATTTTAAATTTAATTCATTTTACAACTTAAATTTCCTTTATATTTACACTATCAATAGATCTTCACATTTTATTATTCGCAATCACACTTGTATATTATTCATTTACTTATCCTTATTAGCATTTTAAACTTTTTAAGTATTTGGTAAGTTATAGCTATGCAAATAGAATGTAGCTAAACAATATACAACTTCTTTTCATTCAATTTGAGTGTTATACCTATTAAATAAATTTCCAATTTATTATTTTCCAAATTAAGGGTTACTCCTACAATTTTAAATTAATTTTTTTTTTTCCACTTAAATTAAATTTCACCTTTTTCAATTCATAAATTTCTAACAATTCAAGATTTACTTTAGTTTAATAATTAAAATCATTCCTTATTAGAGAACTTAAGAATTTCAACTCCGGATTCGATTTAAACCATTTTTTTTAAATATATATATATATATATATATATATAGTAATATCTTTATATCTCAAATCATACTTTTTAGAAGAATTTTAATCAGCATTGAAATATATATATATATATATATGTATATACTTATTTTTATTGCATACTTTAGAAAATTTCAATTCAATTTCTATTTAATCCAAAAGAGTACAGTTTCTAGTTTATTTCAAATTTATACTCCTTTATTCTAAGGGTTTCCTACTTCAATCTATTTTCACTTAACACTTAGGTTCATCCCTTATTTTTCAATTCAGAAGTTCCTTAATGATTCAAGTATTTGTTTATTTCAATAGTTTAAAGTCATTAAATTTTGAAGAACTTAAGAATTTCAACTCCGGTTTCATTTCAAATCAAGTTTGAAATAATATATACTTATATTAATATATATCAAGTCATACTATAGAGAATACAAAATAAAATTCAATTTTTTTTACTCAAAACAGGGTTTAGAAAAACTATTAAGTGATCTCCCCCACTTGGACGCTCGAAAATAAACGTCGATGATGCGTGCACTCATCACCGAAATCATTCTCTAGTGTCAAGAGGGGAGTATAACACTTACTTCATTTGAAAATCCTTTGAAAACCATTTCTAATCGAATATACTATCATATAATACTTATATTATACATTTCAAATTTTTGTTAATAAATTTTCAAAACACCGGAATTTAAATTCTCCATCTTAATTTAAATTCATTTTTTTATTTACCATTTTTATTCATTGTCAATCATATTTACAAGTTTCATTTCTTAAAATCATCCAATAATCAATAGTTAGAAATATTGACTAATCAACAATAAACGATGATAATCTAATATTATCATCTCCTAACAACGAATACAATCAAAATTTATAAATTTTCAAGATAATTCTTTTATATATAAAATATAATCTAAAACAATATTATGTCAATCTGTCTTATTCGAGTGTTTAGAAATTCCTATCGATGCCTTGGCGTCCCAAGTACCAACCAGAATTCATAAATACTCAACGGAACAAATTAACACAATATAAAATCATTTTATATCAAAATTACAAATACGCTCTCTCATATACACTCAAACTCATTCATAAGGTTTAACCCTATTTCAATGAGTTATTCCCCACAAGAGCCAAGGTAATCAAAACCAAAGCTCTGATACCAACTATAACGACCCGCATTTTTGACCGTTCAAGTCGACAAAACATACACACATGCCGACTCAAGCAATCCAAAATATAGATAGTTATTGGGGTTAAATAAGAAAGAAAAGAAAGAACAGAAACAAACTCAGAATCTCGCAGCGGAAGGAACAAGATATAATAATAAAATAACAGTTCATGAAGCTGTTAAATAAATAAATTTGATTATTATTATACATCATAGATCAGAGTTACATACATATCAGAGATAAAAAAACAATGCAGCGGAAGAATAATACAGTAGTAGAATACAAATGATGTAATACCAAACTCCGTCTTCGTCCTCCAGAATATACCTTCAACCAAATCTGAAATGTTCAGGCTGACCCGAGCGTAATGAAAAGACAAAACACTCGAGTCAGGACTAAAATATCTCATGTAAGTTAAATCGAATAAGTAAATATGAGTGTGACGGCGTCGGAGATGTTTACGGGTTTTAGACACCTCCTATCCAGTGTTTAACGTGCGTGCATTAACTTAAGAGATGTTCGGGATTTCCATCTCCTAAGGATCCGTTAAACTATCTACTATATAATAGAATACGCTATATACAATAATGTCTATCATAAAGTAAAATATCAAACTAGCGTTAAGCCATGGCCCATTCCACCCTTAACACATTTTTATTCCCAAGAGCATATACAAGACCGTAGTTTCCTCAAAACCGGAAGTCGCCAGAGGGCAATCCATATACTAAAGGTACAAACCAAAACGTAGTGGTCGCGAATAGGATAATCAGTATGACAAGGTACATGAGGCGATACCAACTAGGATACTAATAGTTGCATGATCCGGACTGATGTTGGGCATAGCAGCTACTACCCCAACACCGCGAAACAACACTCCCAAAATCGAGGGGTGCACCCAAATCGAATCACAACAGTAATAGATATGGTAACGAAGAAGTGTGTCCGCTAGAGGTGGCGAACCTCAATGGCCCGGCGCGGCTCCTGTTTTAGTCATGTCAGGGGTCATCCAATATCGTTCTCTTTCTTCAGTCAACGCGTTCACCAAACCATCCACTTCATTCTGGATCAACACTCCGCGTATAATAGTTATTAAAGTGGTTTTCGGTATCGACAGAGAGTATGTCCATATCCGATCCCGGTCTCTTTAATAACTACGTATTATTACACCGATGGCTCTTTCACATTTCAAATCGATTCATAATTGATATCAAAATATCATATTCGCTTCAAATCAAATCCATTTCAAATATCATCATATCTATTCAAGATGTAAGATTCCGTTTCAAAATCATTTTTCGCCTCAATATCTCATTTCGATTTCAAAATCATTTTCGCCTCAATATCTCATTTCGATTTCAAAATCATTTTTCGCCTAAAATTCCACAAAACGATTCACATAAACTCGAATTCCAAAATTTAAAATTTAATCAAATCTCAAATCATCAATTTCAACTTGATTCAGCTTCTCAATAAAACCATTTCAAATTATCAATTTCAAATACATATTTGAACCACAAAATAAACAATTTCGCTTCCAATATATTTCGAAACTTTAAATATTTCACATTTCAAAACAGTTCATATATTTATATAAGAATATAAGATTCGCTTTAAAACCATTTCGTATTCAAATTAGAATATTCTTCAAATTAAACATCCGTATTAAGTAGTTTACTTAATTTCTGGAACAATTCCAATTCAATAAACTTAGATTAATATTCGGATTTCAAGAATTCATTTAAGTATTATATTCCAAATCAATTTCAGTTCAAATCCGATTCAAATCAATTTTATCTTCAAATTTAATTCCATAGTTTCAATTCAGTCCAATTCACAAATTTCTTTGATTTTCAATTAAATTCCAAATTAATTAAATCTCAATTTCAAATTAATTTTCAATTCCAAACTCAAACTTGAAATATCATTTCATATAAATTTTCTTAGAAATATTCAGAGTTCGATTAAAAGTCCAATCTTTTAAAACAAATCCACTTTCGAAAATTTACGCCGTAATTCAAATGTTTTTTTACTAATCTAAACTTCGAATAATTAAACAATTTCATTTACCAAGTTTAAATTCCAACATTTCGAGCTTCAATTCAAAATAGTTCAATTCCCATAAATTGGATTTTATTCTTAAAATCAATTCATTTAAATAATTTCAAAACAACTTTTAAAATCATTTAATTTAACCAACCCGGTGTCCGTATATAATTTTCTATCCTATGGCCAAATTGATAATTATTTCAATTTTAATTTCAAGGATGGATATATATCATTTCAATCCAAAAAGATGTTGTAGGTATATCATTTCAACCTATTCCTTAATTTATTCAAAATGATTCAGTTTACAGTTTTATATGCAATAAACAATATACATGATGATAGCATGATATATCAAAATAAATAAACAACCAATATCGACCAATAGCATCCATCACAACCAATCAACCATAAAAGCCAATAACATTCACAACAATTTTATAATTATCAATATCGAGTAATATACTGCCAATTTAAATTTAAATTTATTTTAACGGTCAATTTAAATTCTATCAATTAATTCATATATCAATACAGATGATAATTAAACCTACCAAACAACAGCCAATAAATTTCATATCACCTCAGAATATAAGTTTAACTAACAAAAATTATTTTAGTCAATTGTGAGCGTATAAACACTCACCTTTGATTTATCGATGATTTAAAATCCAAATAAAGGCCCAAATTTGAACAGTCTCGAAATCCAACCAAACTAGCTCCATGTTGTCTGGAATTTCGATACGAATGCAACGGACAAAACCGCACGTCGATCCGAGCTCGCATGCAAAAGTTATTCGAGTTAGAACATTTGCATTTTAATATAACGTAATTAATTATTAAAATAAAAAGAAACAAACGTATACCATCTTCTCCCACACGTATTAGCACAGCCGAACCCATGAACGCAACCCAAACCCTAAAGCACGCACACAACTAGGAGCGACCGGACGTTGATCAGGGGATGCCATCGCGTGCGCCTCTCCTTGCTCCACCTCCGCGCCAAGTTTTGCCACCCCATTCGCCACCGTTTGCACGCAAACCAAGAAAAACCGTACACACTTCCAAGTCAGATCTGGGCGAATCCGTGACGTAAAAGCATAGATCAACCGTATGGATTTGAAGAGCTCGTCGAGATCTACAACTTTGCTTTTGGAATTTTTTGATTTCGTTGAACGGATTGAGAGATATTAAGGAAAGAAGTTCGAGCGATTCTGGCCATTGAATAGGTGGCGGCCATGAGATAGAATTAGGGTTTCTGGATTAAAATGACAGTAAAACTGTCTTGGTTTGTGTGTGTATTTATATAGGTAGGTCCAAAGTCGTCTGAACTCCAATCGAGACGTGCCGCCAGGCGTATATAAGGTTTTATCCCCGTGCCGGACGCAATGGAACTAGTCCCAAGGCCTAATTCAATCGTATGTGGAAGATAGCTTTTTGAAGTCGATTATTTTAATTAACGACGTTAAATTTCTACGCATTTCAAGCTCGCACGACCAAACAACAAGTCCGATTGCTACGAAAATTGAAACCTTACAATAATTCACTGTTACGGATCCGATGAAACTGGTTTCGTCGAAATCCGAGACAGTTGTAAAAATGGCTATTTCTACAGTCTAATTTTAATATAAAATTCCCAATTTTAAATTATTAACTTTTAAATCAAATTTCAATTGTTCACAAATTTCATTTTTAATTTCACAGTAATTAACAATCTTTTACAATGCGGTTTTCCATTATAAATCCAGTATAAAAGATTACATTAGATTCAGCGTTCAATTATATTGTAATTCAAATTCAAGTTATTTAATTCTAATTGAATTCTTTTATTTCGATTTACACTTTCATTATTGAATCAACCATTTACTTATACATTATTATCAATAGTTAATAATTCATTTACTTTCATTTTCTTCAGCTATCATCTTATTTAAATTCACAGTAATATTAAATTACATTCATTTACATTGATTTTCATATTCTAACTTCAATATTAAATGTACATTTTATTTATTTCTTTGTTTACAATCAAATTCGATTCAATTCAATTACTTGTTACATTCAAATTTAAATCTTTACTTACGTTCAATTACAAGTTAATATCTTTATCAAATTACAGTTTCAGTTATTATCTGATTTCAATCAACTGTAATATTAAGTTACATTTATTTATATTAGTTTCAATAACATAAACTTCCACTATTAAATCTACCATTTTATTTATTCTTTGTTTACAATCATAACCAATTTGGTTTACAATCAAACTCAATTCATTACTTACATTCAATACAAGTTAACATCCATATTAAATTTACAAATAAGTTATTTCAGAATTTAGTTTTGTATTTTAACTTATAATTCACATTTAACAACACAAAATTTTATTTCCTTCGGATTTTTATCCAATTTTTTTTATTTTAATTCGTATTTTTAAAGTGTTAAAATACAGGTCGTTACACTATGTCTACTGATTCGCCTGTAATTCAAATAGGTAAACACTAGGAAAGTTCAAGGCCCATGTGCTACTTTAACCAATACGATAAATGGTTCGTGAAACTAAGAACAACTGCTCATTCTTGTGGGGGATTGTTAGAAATAAATGAGTTAGTGGAGAGAATTATAAAGAAGAAAGAATTATACAAAGTCCCACCTCGGGGAATATTTGCACCAATTTCTTTATATTTACTACAATCCAACATAGTATATCAAACAAAAGGAGAATGAGGACAAAGTGTGGAAGGGATAAGGCAATGTGACATGTAGGCCTTCATATTAATATTAATATGTCAAAGATAGGGCCTTGGGCCTTGGGGCTCTCTGGGTCTCGTGATTAAATGGGCCACGACTGCTGCGTGGGCCTGCATGCGCCAAAACGTCTATTTTTGATCGGATGTGTCTGTTCGTTTGAACGGTAACCAGATGCAGTCATTTCCTTCCAGAGGTGCTCACACAACGGTCACTGATGTTGGTTTAAGGGTCGCAACCTTTCCAACAATCATGATCGCTCCGAATAGGCACCTCCTCCAGCCTATAAATAGGGACCAGAATCCGAGAATCATTCATTCAATTTTTCTCTTCTTCTGTTCCTTCTTCCTGCAACATCTCTGTTCTAGTTACTGTAATCTCTTCCGTTCGTCGATGCTCCGTCTGCAACCACCACGCTACGGGGCTGGTCGTTTCATCCTGGGAAACAAGTTGCTAACATCCGTGAACTACGTATGGCGGCAATATTGTTTCAAGGAAACAGTTTCTACTGGACTCGGACGCTTTAATCGGTAATATCTTTAGGACAGATCTAGTCACGCATTTTTGTGTTACAATTTCTCAAAATTAATTGACAAATTAGTGACAATTTTTGGCATTACTGTTTCTGCATTATTTGTAACTGTTATTGAAGTTACAATTGGTTTCGTAACACTTTCTGGTAGTTGCGAATAACAAAATTTGGTGATTGTATCATGCTCTACAAGGACGATCAACAAGATAGATATGTATAATTTTTATGATTTTTCCTTGAATAATTACATTGGAAGTACTATCATGTTTCTGAACTTAAATAAATCTGCTCACTATGTTTTAGATATTTCACGCAAAATCTAAAGCGAGAACTTAACAGGAAGCAATTACAATTACTCCTATCGATGAAGGAATTGTCGACGCTATTGTGCCTGATATTGCTATGGCGAGGGCAAGATATCCTGACCTGTATCTTCCATAGAGCGATTCAACGAATGCTGCATTTGGTCTTAACTATGCATTCACAGAAGACTTTCCTCTGACTTTTCCTGATGAAATGTTTGCTAGTTCATCGACCACAGAAGGTTTCGTTCAGAGCCTGTCTCTTTATGATTTCAAGTAACATAACCATAAGTAAAGGTTCATTTTGTTATAGTCATAGATGCCTATAAATGCTGGCAATAAACTAGAAATGTAAAATCTATTTGTAAGGTCTGAAGTGTACACTTGGTCGACAAATAATGTTGACAAATGAAATGTGCAAATGCATACCATCATAACTTATAATCTTGCATAGCATATGTATAGTAGAATCACAAACATGGTTATTAATGTTTACAATATGATATAATTATCCAATAAGAGTAATGCCTTGAAGGATGACAGAGTTAGCGATAATTTGATTAGCAGCCTGAGAAGGATGGACACTGTCCCAAAACATGTATCTTGTTGCACAAGCATGTGCCCAATTTATTTATTTTACTTTTAAGTGCAAATTAGCAACAACTATTAGCCGTTGCTAAGAAATATTTACTCACAGCTCTAAGCCATGGTTAAATATAAATTAGCCACGGCACTAAACCGTGGCTAAATTTAAATTAGTCACGGCCACTAGCTATTGTTAAAGCACTAGATTGCAATGGCTAGAAGCCGTGGCTAATTTATATTTAGCCATGGCTTAGAGCCGTGGCTAAATACTAGCCACTGCCCATTTTACCACGGCTGATTTCACCACGGTTCTGGGCCGTGGCAAAATCATTTTGCAACGGCCCAAAGCCATGGCGAAATGGCTTTTCTAGTGTAATAACCAATTAAGAATCATATTATTGTGTGTTGTATGTTGCTTTGTACTTTATGTCTCGTTCAACGAAATATTATCTTTAGATGGATTCCATTTGGTTTGATAGCTATCACATCTTAGTACACAAGAATCACACGTCGCACCATATATAGTTCACTCCTTTGTAGTTTATAACCCATAAAACAACACATCATCATCTATACCACACACACTATTACTTCTTTCAATGTCTAATTCTCCCCTAGATCAATGGTGGATAAATGCTGAAAAAATGTTAGACGAATATGTTCGACAATATGAGAATCTTTTGCGAATATAAGAGTGGTTACATCACTAACACAACCTACTAAGCACCACACTCATGTTTAGTCCAACCCAATTTAATTGTCGGGAGGAACTCCTGTGGAGTACAACATTTGCTTGTAAAACCAACACTACAAGGGCATTCGAATTCATGAAAATGAGAAGCGAATGGGAAGAAGAAGACAACGGGAAGTAAACAATTGCGCAACTATGACCTATTGTAGAGGTATAGTAATCATTGGCTCACGCTACATGATAATCCATTCATTTATCAAGAACCTTTGGATGTGAATGAAAATACCCAATGATGTTGATGTGGTTGGTCAGCACCGATAACCACTGCTTCATATGGTAGGGATATTGGTCATCGATACTATAGATGTTGACACCACATATATAGATTTCATCGATGGATAGACGATCCATTTTCCCAAAGAGCGATTAACTTGGCTACATATTTAATAAAATGAGTGGATAATTCAAATCGAAATCGACCACGTGAAAGATTTAGTCATTCTGATGATTAGGTTAACTAGTATGAGTAATATTTGTATCTTGTAATATTTGTATCCAAGAATATCTTTATCCAGTAATTCTTTACTATAATTATTAATGTTATCTTTGAAAGAAGATCTAGCGGCTATACTATATGAAAAAACATAGTTTGATTTACCAACATTGAACAATAATTATAGTATAAGCACATAAGTCAATGAAAGAATAATTATGGCATATACAACAAAAATGAGGATACACATAAACATATTACGTATAATGCACATACATAGGAAAATAATATAACACTGTATATAAAAAAATGTACAAACAACATAACATACATAGAACAGAGTTACCACAAGGTACATATAACACACATACCATCATCATAACTAAAACAACATATAACTCATAACCAACATGTTTCGACATCGAACAATGTAAGAAAATATGTATAATCACGTCAACGATGCAACACCATCATCGTCATCACCGCCATCATCATCATCAACGTCATCTTCATAATCTCTGTAACCACTATGGTCCCTCATCATCGCCATCGCCACTATCATCACCACCATCACCACAAGCATCTCCTCAATTTGGTGGTCTATAAGGCTCATAAATAGCCAATCTAACAGTCAACTCATCAATTTGTGATTTAAATATGTGTATGTTGCATGCACTTCTCATGTTAGGTATGAGTATGATAAAGTTAAGGGTGCCTTATGGGAAATTATGTAATTTGTTACATATATCTAATTCTGTGCTCAATCTTGTTCATAATAAAGGTATTGATTTTTATTATATACTTTATTATATAGTGATATAATTAATTAAGTAATTAATTTAAAGTATATAAATAATAAGACCCTTAAATGAAATGTTATATGATTGTAGTTGCAAATTATTGCGATCGTGAGTAATTAATTACAATATGATATATTTTAAATATTACTAATCGAGATGTTCCGAGAAAGGATACCGATACATCCTTTGAGACCAGAGTACATAATACTCTCCAAATGTTGGGTGGTGTATTACTCATGGCTGCTAAGGGCACCAAGAGATAACATACTGATAGTTATATGACAACTATGAAATGACTTATTCGGGAGTTTTCTGTTGGTTAATAATAACGTAAGCATGACATCCATCCAATGACTATAGTAGGGTCTGAGTTAAAGCATTAGAAATGGAACACTATTCAATAGAGAATTCATTTCCTTAGACATATGAGGTTGGTATTACGATCAACTGTAGTTAACTCAAAGTAAAAGTCTCCGACCAGAGTAGTATGGTTAATAATAATTATTATTATTGAACTAAGGACTTTATGTTTGGACTAACTGAGTTGAATGTTGGCACTGTTGGAATCTTGACCAAAACCAAATTCCATAAGTCCTAAAGTGATATAGTTTTGATGAAGAGAATCGGTATAAATTATCGTTACTACTGGGTAACGCTTAAAATAGTAAAACAAGATTTTATCGAAAAGATTTATAAGTGATAAATTCGGCCAAACTCTCACACCACTAGCTAAAGTGACATGTGAACGTTAATATTCGATTTGTTCGATATTAATCGCTAATTGAAATTACACCTTTGAGTGCATAATGATGAATACTTCAAAATAGAACATGATTAAATTAATTTATAATTATTGTAAATTAATTAAATTAATTAATATTTATGAAATATTAATTATTAGATTTTATTAAATTTTTGTGTTCCATTATTTAATAAAGTGCGCATATAAAAGTTATATATGTACGTATCGATATATAATATCAATAAATATTTAAATTTGATTTTAATTGATTAACTACTATATGGGTTTGGGAATTGTTGAAGGCCCGTATAGCCTCAATCGTGGCTGGCCTAGGGTGTAAGGAGAGGAGGTGTTTGAATGTTCAATATAGTTCTGAAATGGTATTAAAGAAATGAGTAAAGGAAGGAGGGATGACCTTCACAGTTTCCTTTTCTTAAATGCCTGCTTAAACACATTAATTGTCATCATTTTAGCACTCTCCTCTTATTCATTTTCAATCGAAAATTCCATGGCTCCAAGGCCATAAAATTACCAAAAGCAAAACAAAACAAAATCAAATTAACACAAGGCGGTGTTCATCTCTAAATCTTAGCAAAATCCAAAGTATCATTCAGTTAAATATAATCTAGGAGTTATTCAATCATTCAAGGTGTGAATCTTAGGATACTACATAAGGTAATTATCCAATCTCATCTGGATTATATATTACATCATCTAGATAATTTAGATCCTATACCTTATACAACAAATTTTATGTGTCCAATCTACTGTTTGCTATTTTTAGAAATTAATGTTTAAAAACAAAAAGGGAAAAAACTATTCATAACAACATCATATTGAAATCTACTTTCAATTGTATAAACATACAAGCAAAAGGGCAACCCCTTCTTCTTCTATCTCCCCGCCTCAGTTCCTCCTCGCTCCGCCCCTTTCTCGCTATCTTTTCTCCCTTCCACATTTCCATTTACCCATGGTCACAAGAAATCCTCTCGGTACCAGAACATATTTTCCACTTCCACGACCAGATCTCAATGCCTTTCCAGTCTCCTGCCCTAGTCGCTCAAGCTCTGCTTGCCACTAGTGGTATTTTTCCATTGGCACTATCAGTGCCATTCCAATCTCCGTTTATGTTGCCCACGCCTACATTTGAGAAGCTGCTCCTTTTTTGCAATGTCCCAGTTGAGCCTGGATTAGTTAGGTTAGTAACATCTATAGTCTGCGAAACAGTTGATGTTTTAAAAAATGTGGAGGTGGTAGTCAATGATTTGGGACAGGTTATGAAGGAAATGATTGTGTTTGTTATTTCCCCTTGTTTTCCATCATGCCAACAATTTGTTTATGAAAATTGTTATCCATAAAATAGTCTCAAGATTGTGAGTATGAAAGAAGGAGCAATCGATGAGAATTTAACAGCTTTCGAAAACATTGAAAAAGATGACCTTTCGACGATGTCGAAAGGTAGCTTTCGACCAAGACAATCTTCCGATGAAGTCGACGGGAAGTTTTTGGCAAAGACGACCTTTCAATGAAATTGAAAGGTAGCTTCCGACAAAGATAGGCGAAACCCAAGCTTCCATGGAGGTCAAAAAGGCTCAAGGCTACCCTTTCGACCCAGATTCAAACCTACCGCCTTGATTGAACCTTTCGACAAAATCAATGCATCCTTTCGACCAAGTTCAAGTTAGCCTCCTATACACAATTCCACATCTCAACCTTTCGACTAAGGCGAAAGGGACTTTTTGACTAAGTCGAAAGAACGGAAGTGAAATGTATCCTTTGATTAGTCGAAAGGGTGATGGTGAAAGGGAAGGATTGATTTAAACAAAAGGGCTTTCGAAGGCATTGGAAGACAAGCCAGCACGAAATTGAGAGCTCACCAATCTGGCTAAGGCAACCTTTCGAAGCAATTAGCTCTGAAGCAACTAAACCCTTCGAAGGGATCATTCAACTAAACGGCTCCATCTAGTTCCAAGCGGTACTTTCGAGTCGATCAAAAACGGTGCTCTGCATGTGTTAAGGAATGTAGGCTATCAAAGACATCGAAAGCATGGCAACACAGACATTGGGAACGATGCTTCCGATGGAGTCGAAAGGGATTTTACAACTATTGGAATATGTAATAGAGCCAAAAGAGGGTTTCGTGCACGACAAAGAGAGAGGCTTTCGATGGAGTCGAAAGGAGTTCCTTAATCATCAAAGGAGGTTCATGAAAGAAATCCATGCCTTTAGTATAAGTTCTGTGCACATATTCTTGATATATGAAAGCAGAAAAGATAAACAATAACCATGCGACACCAACAAAGACATGAATAATGTTGAAGCTACTAACATACCTTATCAAGATAGCATGCCATCAAATTTATGAAGAATCAAAGTCATAATTCATGATTATTGAAGCTACACCACATCCAAGTTATAACATATAGAAAATAAAGCAAAGAGGAATAAATTAGAGCCATCGACAAAGCAAATTCAATGAGGATTAGCCTACTTTCCTTCACAAAATTCTCAAAGTCTTCACACTCCTTCACAACCCTTATGGAGCTATCAGTCCCACACCGTAGATTAAAACAAGCATCTCTACATCCTAATTTTATAAATATAGATGTATTCCCTCATAAAAGGGGACTTGAATTTCCTTCTCTCTACAATAGCTCCTCTTGTAATAGACAAATATTTGAATGAAAAGGATGACTTGGGCACATTCATTTTTTGCTTATTCTTTATATCTACATGTTCAAATTCAAACGGTTTTGTAATTTATTGCAAAACCCAAGGGCATTTGTGGAATTTCTACAAATTAGCTCTAATACACACTAGTTTGGGGGTGTTAACCATATTTTTGGTTAACATTTTTGGCGCTACCTCGATGGGATTTGCATTTCATGTTTTTAATTTTAAATTCAAATCTATTTTCGGTTTAAATTCTGGAACTAAGTAGTGTTCAAATGTTTGCCAGGTATTGTAACAACCCAGGGTTTCGTATCGATTGATCATCATCATTAGACGGTAAATCAATTAGCTGATTACTTTTGGGAGTTTTAATCTGGTTGAAATTCGTTTAAAAATTTGTTAAGGGAATACGGGCTTTAAAATTAGTATTAGCCCATTCCCTTTTTATTTGATTGGGCCTGCTTTCTTTCCGTTGAGATAATAGCAGCGACCGTTCCTCCCTTCTTCATTTTTTCGAAAACCCTAAACTAAACGAGAGAGAGAAAAAATGGCGGCTTGGTATCTCGTTCGATTCCTCTTTAATCAATTAGGGCTTTGTATAAAAAATCGAAGATGCCACTTCCAATAGTTCAATCGAATATGGATTTCGTCCTTTGCTTTGTCGAACGGCTGCCTCTGTTGCTCGAGTTTTGCGGTATTTCGAACCGCGCTTTGGCGATCTAGGGGGCGGAAAGGAACTGCGGCGTTGAATTCGCGCTCTTCGAATGAGGTGAGTGTTCGTCACTCACATCTAATTCATGCGAAAATCTGGATTTCGTTTATATGCGTTCAATCTCCTTATTTGCGTTCGTATCTATATTTGTTTGAAGTGTAACTGATTTGCGTCGGCCATTGATTTTGTATAGATATTTGAGTTTTGAAATCTGTCTTAGTGATTCCTTGTTCACCATGGTTTTGACTTTGATCAGTTTCTTTGAATTGTTAGCATTGATTTTGAAACTATTTCACTGCTCGACCCACTTTGAATTGAAACTGCAGTTCTATCATTTCTGTAGCAAGTATGACTTTGGCAATGGCCTGGTTGATTTTAAGTTTGATTTTTTTTTGGCTTCGAGAATTGACTTCGATTAATTGATATTCATTACTGTAATATATTTGACTTGTTCAATTTTGCCTTGCCTTTATTTGTGCTTACTACATTTTAAATGTGGCTTCGGCTCTGGAATTGATTTCGAACTTGTTTTGGTTGAACTCTGACATTAACTCGATAATGTCTTCAAGTTCACGATCTGCTGCATTGACTTGGTATTATATTTTCAATGTTATGAGACCTCAATCGAGGCAGTTTACAATTGCTTTCTGAAAACTTCGACTTGTTCGTTGGTATCTTGAGTTGCCTCTGGTTCCATTTGTTTCGAACCTTCATATAGATGCTATATTTGTTATATTTGAAGTTTTGGTTTTTGCTTAACTTGGGTTACTACTGCATATATTTTATATTACTTTTGGTGGCTTCACTTGTATCACTTAGTATCCACACTTCAAGTTGTTGTTGGCATTGATTAGTTGTCACTGGCCTGTGTTCGGTTGTTTGCTGGGCCTTGCTGTGTTGCCTTGTCTTTGGTGTACCGCCCAGTTCATGATGTTGGCATTGATTTGTGTCATCACTGTCGTATTTACACTCCCTGTCGCACACCTGTGCATTCCACAGTATACACAGTGTTGCTCTTTGTACATGTGCATTTGATATATCTCACAGTTGCATTCACTTGAGTTTGTTGTAGTCCGGTCTTCATTTTGCCTTGTTGCCATATTAATCCCTCTAGCCTATGAGTTGTTTGTTGATTTAGCTTGGTCGACACTTTGTACTTGTAGTTGTTGGGCTTTCATTATAGGCTGGGTCTTTAGTTATAGTTTTTGGCATTTGATCTAGAATAATTTGCTCTTTAGACTGCATGCCTGTTGCCCTACCTAAATTCATATGCATTGATCATCTACTTTGCACTCTGTACTACATATAGCCTGCACTTGCATTGTCTACATTGGTTGTACACTTCACTTAAACTTGCACTGTGAAGTCTGCTCTTTTCGATCCTGGTCTGCGTTGATTTGAGTCACCAGGTATGCTTCGTTCTTGTGATCTTGAGTCTGGTATCTTGACCAGGCTTGTTTGAGTGGCTTTGAGTATTGACTGCGATCATGACTTGTTCGATATAAATTCCTGATGGTATTTTTGATCTGAAGCGTGAACTTGTTCACTGTTTCCTTTGCTTGAATTGGTTGAGCTTGGTTTGTTGGTTCTTGATTGTTTCAGGTTGATTTGTGAGATTTTACAGTGAGTTGAATCCAGTCTCAAAGACTTGAGTTTGACCCTATACTCGAATGTAAACTTTCATTGTGCATTCACGTGTAATTCGTTCAGTTTGATTTGATTTGATGCCATGTGTTTCTGATTCATTGAGATTTTGTGTATTTCATCACTATAGTGGCGAGGCAGTGCATGCTAGCGTACACTGCAGCCAAACAGTATGGATTATTTGGATGTTAATTGCTGTTTAGGCAATTCTGCAGTTTTCATATTATCTTCATTGATAATCGTTTTATTCATCTTGTTGATGATTTGGATTCGCTGATTTGTTGTTTAACACAATTCTGGGGTTTTACATTATCTTCATCGATAATCTTTTTATTTATCCTTGTCAATGATTTGGATTGCTGATTTGTTGTTTAACACTAGTTAGTGTTATATCTGCCGTTATCCGATTCTCTTATCGAGGTGTCGGATATATGTGATTTCTGTGACTGTCGTCTATTTGATATTTGATTATTATTGCTTCCGTGCATTAATAACTGAGTTTGAATTAGACTGACCCGTGTATTATTTTCTTTTGAATTTAATACTCGGGTCAGACCCGAGTTATTTCAGGTTGTAGATTTCCTGCTTTGAGTTGCTGTTTGGGCTATGAAGACTTTTCATATCATTTGAAGTGGTCTGCGTCTTTTTGTAGTAGTCAGTGTACTGATTAGGTTGATATGTATTCATGTACATTAGTTGATAATGTATTTGTATATATAACTTCCAGAGTCGACAGTTGTAGTTGTATCATATGTATTGTGTCAACTGTATTGTAACTGACATCAGTTATATATATATGAGACTTTTATTATCTGTGTTCCACATTCTTTTGTATCTGTGTTATTATTATATATATTGTCCTAAACTATTATGAACCATCGTAGTTCGTTTTATACTGGAATTGGGTATGTCGATGGGAGTAAATAAATAAGAGATGTAAAATGAAAAATATATACCACTCCTATCGAGGTAACCAATACTAGTGTAAGGCCAACTACGGGTGGCCACTCCTATCCAACCTTATTCTTCGTGATAACATACAGTATTTCTTTTAATACTCTTTCTTATTGTGAGCATGGAGGTGGGACGTCATAGTTGGTATCAGAGGTTGGGGTTTATGGACATAATATAAAACATAACTTAGATGGAACATATGTTACAACTATTGGTCGGTGTTTTTATTTGTGCTTTGAGTCAAAACTAAAGTTTTGAAATTTTGGTGGAATTTTTAAATATCTTTATTTAAAAATAAAAGTGAAATTGTGTTCTGATGATTTGATTGATTTGTGTTCTGTTTATCAGAGTGTGCAGCGGAAATAGTGAAACTGTCTTCGCTGAGTACAACTGATAATCTTTTTGATTTAAAAATCAAAATATGAAATTGAAATAAATTTCATTTGTTGTTTACATAATTGTGTTTATTTTGTTTCTTCGAAAATTTCGAATCCGATTTGAGGATTCGAAGCGATTGCAGTTATGTGATTTTGTTGAGATTTTTGCTGGTTTTCTTTTATGCTAATCATATATTGATTAGATTTAGCTGTTTTGAATTATCTTCATTGAAGATACATTCGAATGATTTCTTTGTACATCTTGTAGTACGTGCAAATTTGAGTTGCACGTTACTGCATTAATTTTACGTTGAACCGATGCTTGGTTATGAAACGTATTTTGTTGTCGTTATTTTTATAACGAGATTTTTACACCAATGCAAAATTTTTGAAGCATGGTGTTTTGTTGGCATTTTAATGAATGAAAATTCACTGGTATTACATCTTGATGTAAATTATTTTGATGAGATTTTGACATAAAAAAAATTACTGTCGCTTTGGCTTCAGTAACCGTCGAATTTTTAAAAGTGAATTTTCAAGCGGTTATTCCGCAATGCTGATTTTGAGATACGATTTTACGGTATTTTGGAAAGTACAATTTCCTTTTCAAAATTGTTACTAATATTGCTGCTTTAATCACGTGATTGGAAAATCGTTTTAAAAAAAATTGTTTTATAAAAAAAATTAACAGTTTGCGCTTTCAAAAGAATGAGGAAGCGACTTAAACGATTCAGCAAAATCGAGGACTATGACCCCTTTCTTTTACTGATTCGCTTAACTCCGGACTTGTCCAGTTGAGAATGTGAATTGTTGTTTTTATAAATTAAATAAAATTGTTTTCAGAAATTTTACAGTTTGCGCTTTCGAAAGAATGAGGAAGCGATTTAAACGTTTCAGCAAAATCGAGGACTATGACCCCTTTCTTTTACTGATTCGCTTAATTCCGGACTTGTCCGTTTGAGAATGTAAAGTGTATTTTTACAAAATACACAATTTTGCACTTTCAAGGAAACGATGAAGAGAATCAAACGATTTAGTAAAACACGTGGTATGGGACATGTGCGTTTGCTATTTCGGTTAATTCCGGACTCGTTAATTGAAATATTTGATGTTTTGATGATTCTGATTATTTGTGTGCTTTCGAGCCACTATGTTGGACCTTCGGGTCATTTGTTGGACCTTCAGGTCATCTGTTGGGCTTTCGGGCCACTTTGATGGACCTTCGGGTCAAATACCAGTACTAGACCTTCGGGTCATTCTGCGAACCTTCGGGTCAATCTGATGGGCGCCAAAATTATGTTGAGTACTTGGTAGGCTTCGGCCATTTGTTGATGCACGTGCGGCGAACTAAAAACTCGCCATCTGATGGGATCGATCCAACCTTTTATGTTGATTTTCTAGTCTTCTTAATTGATTTCTAGATATTTGTTGTTTCTAATTATCTGCAGGTAATTAGATATCTGATGTTATGAGATTTAATTATCGTATCGGTAATTAAATATTTGCTGTTATGAGATTTAATTATCGTATCGGTAATTAAATATTTGCTGTTATGAGATTTAATTGTCGCTTGTGATAATTAGATATTTGTTGTTTCTGATTATCGTCTTTGATAATCGAATATTTGTTGTTTTTAATTATCGCTTGTGATAATTAAATATTTGTTGTTTCTGATTATTGTTTTTGATAATCGGATAATTGTTGTTTCTGATTATCGTCTTTGATAATCGGATATTTGTTGTTTCTAATTATCGCTTGTGATAATTAGATATTTGTTGTTTTTGATTATCGTCTTTGATAATCGGATATTTGTTGTTTTTAATTATCGCTTGTGATAATTAAATATTTGTTGTGTCTGATTATCGTTTTTGATAATTGGATATTTGTTGTTTCTAATTATCGCTTGTGATAATTAGATATTTGTTGTTTCTGATTATTGTTTTTGATAATCGGATAATTGTTGTTTCTGATTATCGTCTTTGATAATCGGATATTTGTTGTTTCTAATTATCGTTTTTGATAATTGAATATTTGTTGATTTGAGATTTAATTATCGTTTTTGATAACTAAATATTTGTTGATTTGAAATTTGATTACCGTTTGTGGTAATTAAATATTTGTTGATTTGAAATTTGATTATCATTTGTGATAATTAAATATTTGTTGATTTGAAATTTGATTATCATTTGTGATAATTAAATATTTGTTGATTTGAAATTTGATTATCGTTTTTGATAATTAAATATTTGTTGATTTGGAATTTGATTATCGTTTTTGATAATTAAATATATGTTGATTTGAGAAATTGATTATCATTTGTGATAATTAAATATTTGTTGATTTGGAATTTGATTATCATTTTTGATAATTAAATATATGTTGATTTGAGAAATTTGATTATCATTTGTGATAACTAAATATTTGTTGATTTGAGATTTGATTATCGTTTTTGATAATTAAATATATGTTGATTTGAGAAATTTGATTATCATTTGTGATAATTAAATATTTGTTGATTTGAAATTTGATTATCGTTTTTGACAATTAAATATTTATTGATTTGAGATTTGATTATCGTTTTTGATAATTAAATATATGTTGATTTGAGAAATTTGATTATCGTTTGTGATAATTAAATATTTGTTGATTTGAGATTTGATTATCGTTTTTGATAATTAAATATATGTTGATTTGAGAAATTTGATTATCATTTGTGATAATTAAATATTTGTTGATTTGAAATTTGATTATCATTTGTGATAATTAAATATTTGTTGATTTGAAATTTGATTATCATTTGTGATAATTAAATATTTGTTGATTTGAAATTTGATTATCATTTGTGATAATTAAATATTTGTTGATTTGAAATTTGATTATCATTTGTGATAATTAAATATTTGTTGATTTGAAATTTGATTATCATTTGTGATAATTAAATATTTGTTGATTTGAAATTTGATTATCATTTGTGATAATTAAATATTTGTTGATTTGATTTCTGATTATCATTTTTAATAATTAGATATTTGATGATTTGATGTTTCCTGATTATCATTTGTGATAATTAGATATTGGTTGATTGCTGATTTTTATTGATTTGAGATTTTCTAGTCTCTAATTGATTCTAGATTAAATTGATTATATTAAATCGCTGTTTTCTATCTATCTCTGTTGATAGTTATAGCTTGCTGATTATGAAGTTCGTGTTTTCTATTTATCTGTTGGATAATTAGATATTTGCAGTTTTGCGAATTGTGATTTGTGCTTTCTAATCATCTTTGTTGATAATTAGATTCTGCTGTTTTCTAATTATCATATCGATAATTAGATATTGTTGTTTTATGATTTTATGTATTTTAATTATCTTGTTGATAATTGAATATTGCTAATAATTGCATTTATTCAGTTTTGTTGTTTTATGATTATCTATTTGATAATTAGATTTTGTTGAAAATTTGTGAATTTCTTTTATGAAATTAAAAGATTTTTTGGTCGTTTGTATTCTCGACCTTTATTTTTCTAGCTTAACCAGTTTATGTTAGAAAAATAATTGTTATTGACGACTTTATTTATGAAAATTGCAGGACGCAATTTTTATAAGGAGGGGGGAGTCTGTAACAACCTGGGGTTTCGTATCGATTGATCATCGTCATTAGACGTTAAATCAATTAGCTGATTACTTTTGGGAGTTTTAATCTGGTTGAAATTCGTTTAAAAATTTGTTAAGGGAATACGGGCTTTAAAATTAGTATTAGCACATTCCCTTTTTATTTGATTGGGCATGCTTCCTTTCCGTTGAGATAATAGCAGCGACCGTTCCTCCCTTCTTCATTTTTTCGAAAACCCTAAACTAAACGTGAGAGAGAAAAAATGGCAGCTTGGTGTCTCGTTCGATTCCTCTTTAATCAATTAGGGCTTTGTATAAAAAAATCGAAGATGCCACTTTCACTAGTTCAATCGAATATGGATTTCGTCCTTTGCTTTGTCGAACGGCTGCCTCTGTTGCTCGAGTTTTGCGGTGGTTCGAACCGCGCTTTGGCGATCTAGGGGGCGGAAAGGAACTGCGGCGTTGAATTCGCGCTCTTCGAATGAGGTGAGTGTTCGTCACTCACATCTAATTCATGCGAAAATCTGGATTTCATTTATATGCGTTCAATCTCCTTATTTGCGTTCGTATCTATATTTGTTTGAAGTGTAACTGATTTGCGTCGGCCATTGATTTTGTATAGATATTTGAGTTTTGAAATCTGACTTAGTGATTCCTTGTTCACCATGGTTTTGACTTTGATCAGTTTCTTTGAATTGTTAGCATTGATTTCGAAACTATTTCACTGCTCGACCCACTTTGAATTGAAACTGCAGTTCTATCATTTCTGTAGCAAGTATGACTTCGACAATGGCCTGGTTGATTTTAAGTTTGATTTTTTTTGGGCTTCGAGAATTGACTTCGATTAATTGATATTCATTACTGTAATATATTTGACTTGTTCAATTTTGCCTTGCCTTTATTTGTGCTTACTGCATTTTAAATGTGGCTTCGGCTCTGGAATTGATTTCGAACTTGTTTTGGTTGAACTCTGACATTAACTCGATAATGTCTTCAAGTTCATGATCTGCTGCATTGACTTGGTATTATATTTTCAATGTTATGAGACCTCAATCGAGGCAGTTTACAATTGCTTTCTGAAAACTTCGACTTGTTCGTTGGTATCTTGAGTTGCCTCTAGTTCCATTTGTTTCGAACCTTCATATAGAGGCTATATTTGTTATATTTGAAGTTTTGGTTTTTGCTTGACTTGGGTTACTGCTGCATATATTTTATATTACTTTTGGTGGCTTCACTTGTATCACTTAGTATCCACACTTCAAGTTGTTGTTGGCATTGATTAGTTGTCACTGGCCTGTGTTCGGTTGTTTGCTGGGCCTTGCTGTGCTGCCTTGTCTTTGGTGTACCGCCCAGTTCATGATGTTGGCATTGATTTGTGTCATCACTGTCGTATTTACACTCCCTGTCGCACACCTGTGCATTCCACAGTATACACAGTGTTGCTCTTTGTACATGTGCATTTGATATATCTCGCAGTTGCATTCACTTGAGTTCGTTGTAGTCTGGTCTTCATTTTGCCTTGTTGCCATATTAATCCCTATGGCCCCTGAGTTATTTGTTGATTTAGCTTGGTCGACACTTTGTACTTGTAGTTGTTGGGCTTTCATTATAGGCTGGGTCTTTAGTTATAGTTTTTGGCATTTGATCTAGAATAATTTTCTCTTTAGACTGCATGCCTGTTGCCCTACCTAAATTCATATGCACTGATCATCTCCTTTGCACTCTATGCTACATATAGCCTGCACCTGCATTGTCTACATTGGTTGTACACTTCACTTAAACTTGCACTGTGAAGTCTGCTCTTTTCGATCCTGGTCTGCATTGATTTGAGTCACCAGGTATGCTTCGTTCTTGTGATCCTGAGTCTGGTATCTTGACCAGGCTTGTTTGAGTGGCTTTGAGTATTGACTGCGGTCATGACTTGTTCGATATAAATTCCTGATGGTATTTTTTATCTAAAGCGTGAACTTGTTCACTGTTTCCTTTGCTTGAATTGGTTGAGCTTGGTTTGTGGGTTCTTGATTGTTTCAGGTTGATTTGTGAGATTTTACAGTGAGTTGAATCCAGTCTCAAAGACTTGGGTTTGACCCTGTACTCGAATGTAAACTTTCATTGTGCATTCACGTGTAATTCGTTCAGTTTGATTTGATTTGATGCCATGTGTTTCTGATTCATTGAGATTTTGTGTATTTCATCACTGTAGTGGCGAGGCAGTGCACGCTAGCGTACATTGCAGCCAAATAGTATGGATTATTTGGATGTTAATTGTTGTTTAGGAAATTCTGCGGTTTTCATATTATCTTCATTGATAATCGTTTTATTCATCTTGTTGATGATTTTGATTCGCTGATTTGTTGTTTAACACAATTCTAGGGTTTTACATTATCTTCATCGATAATCTTTTTATTTATCCTTGTCAATGATTTGGATTGCTGATTTGTTGTTTAACACTAGTTAGTGTTATATCTGCCGTTATCTGATTCTCTTATTGAGGTGTCGGATATATGTGATTTCTGTGACTGTCGTCTATTTGATATTTGATTATTATTGCTTCTGTGCATTAATAACTGAGTTTGAATTAGACTGACCCGTGTATTATTTTCTTTTAAATTTAATACTCGGGTCAAACCCGAGTTATTTCAGGTTGTAGATTTCCTGCTTTGAGTTGCTGTTTGGAGTATGAAAACTTTTCATATCATTTGAAGTGGTCTGCGTCTTTTTGTAGTAGTCAGTGTACTGATTAGGTTGATATGTATTTATGTACATTAGTTGATAATGTATTTGTATATATAACTTCCAGAGTCGACAGTTGTAGTGTATCATATGTATTGTGTCAACTGTATTGTAACTGACATCAGTTATATATATATGAGACTTTTATTATCTGTGTTCCGCATTCTTTTGTATCTGTGTTATTATTATATATATTGTCCTAAACTATTATGAACCATCGTAGTTCATTTTATACTGGAATTGGGTATGTCGATGGGAGTAAATAAATAAGAGATGTAAAATGAAAAATATATACCACTCCTATCGAGGTAACCAATACTAGTGTAAGGCCAACTACGGATGGCCGCTCCTATCCAGCCTTATTCTTCGTGATAACATACAGTATTGATTTTAATACTCTTTGTTATTGTGAGCATAGAGGTGGGACGTCACAGGTATAATCCACGTCAAATGCATTCGAAAGCAAATCCATCCCGTCTCATACGCCTGTCATGTGACGACTCCATCTCCTTTCGATAGCCTCAACTCATTCGAAAGGGAATCATGGTAGATTTGAATTTCAAAATTATTTCAGGCTATCTCAAAGCATATTCACGTGTCGAATTCGAATGCTTATCGGAGGGATCGATCGCTTTCAAGAAAAGAGCGTCGGTTTCAAAGGGTTTGCTTCCTTCTCAGTCGAAGGCGGAGGGTGCTTAAAATGGTTGATGGGCTCAATTTGAGGGCCTTCGACGTTGTCGAAGGGAAAGCTTTCACGGTTGTTGAACTTAGAGGCTTCTGCAGTAGTTCGATTTGAGGGCCTTCGACGTTGTCGAAAGGAAAGCTTTCGCGGTTGTTGAACTTAGAGGCTTTCGCGGTGGTTCGGTTTGTGGGCCTTCGACGTTGTCGAAGGGAAAGTTTTCGCGGTTATTAAACTTAGAAGCTTCCACGTCTGTTGATTTGTGAGCCTTCCATTATCATCAAGTTATACGTTATGCAAACGTTGTCGAAAGGGAATTTAGTGCTCGAGTCATTCAAAAAATTGCTTTCGTCGACATCAACGAAAGGTAGTTCCTTCCGCAATATTAGCTTTCACAGTTGTTCAAAAGTTGCTTTCGTCAACGTCGACGAAAGAAGGGGAGGCCTTCGCAGTTATTAGATGTGGATGCTGCCGCTTTAGTTGCCTTCAAGGAGGTATTGCCGCTAGTGGTAGGATTAGCTGCTCTCGAAGGAATGGTGCATTCGACAGAGGTGCTTCTGCTAAAGGTGGGTTTAGATGCTTTCGAAGAGGTTGTTTGCCTTCGAGAGGGTGGATGCCTTCGAGAGATTGATTGCTTCGAAGATATTGGAGGCTTCTGACAGTTATCTGCTTTCGAAGGTTGGATGCTTTCGAATGTTATTGGCTTTCGACGAGGTTGGTCGTTTTCGAAGGGTACCAGTTGTCCATGAAGGGTTAAATCATTCGATGCCCTTGATTCAAGGACACTTCAGACTAGCTCTTATCGCCGCTTTGTAAGTATCGCTTACTTTTAAGAAACGAAGATCCTAAGGTATGGGACTATTACTTAATCTTTTAGATCAACATGTTTTCAAAGTCAATGTTAAAGTGAATTTCAAAGGCTTTAAATCTCGACAAAGGCTTGCAAACCAAATTTTGAGATTGAAAATGAGTTTAAATGAATTTGATTTCTAAAAGTGTTCGATTCAAAAAGAATTGATAAAGTACGAATTTTTAAGTTTCACGCATAAAGGTTCTCAAATTATATAAGTTTCGAGTACATTTCTGCAAACATATAAATATATGTCTGATTTGTGTGGTAGTTATCAAAGAGTGCCATGTTTTAAATTCATGAAATTCCCGATTTTTGCATATGAGTCTTATTTTATTTTTATTTTTAAAAGAAGAGTTCAAATATTAGTTCTATTTTGGATCTATTAAGCTTTAAAAATATATCGATTTTGGATGGAAAGGTTTTAAATATTTTGAACATATGTGGGTTCCAATAAATACAAAATAATTTTCATATGTCTGATTATAAAAAGCATTTGGTATAAAAATGTAAATCCATTTCAATTTTAAATGTACATGTGATTTGGTGCAGAATTTGTGTAGTTTTAACACAATATTATTTGGGTAAATGAAATTATAGAAATGCAATTCCAATGAATATGACGTTAAATTTACAGAGTCCCATATATCTTTGGTCATGAGGTTTCCAACTTACACCAAAGTTTTATACATAAATTATGTTCAGTAAATAGACTTTACAGTTCATATATGAGTTTCCATTAAAATATGACTTTAGTACATATCAGTTTCATATGTATGTATTTATACATTTGACTATACATTAAATTTCAAATGAACATGTACCTAATAGATGAGATTTATGCAGTTTAAATTCTATCCTAATTATGTCTATTTTAAGTGCTGATCAGGTTCATTTGAGAAGTACGTGTGTGTGAATATAATGATGGGTCGTGAAAGAATGAAGTTTTACACCAAAATGACCTTATGATTAAGATGTATCTTTTGAATATGTCAAGCTCATAGAAATGCAAGCTTCAGGTGAATCTATAGTTTAATTGTAAGAGTCCAAAAACTCGGCCTTCGAAAATCGGCACCCGTACTTCACTTGTACTCAAAATGCCGTAGATTCAAACGCCGAATCTGGCTTCCCGGAGCTTATAACAACATTAAGTATAACAACACAGCGGAATAAAGAAATCAATGATATCATATATATAACATTGATACAATGACAGATACAAATCTAATACAATATGATACAACAGAATGATACAACAGATATCAATATACATCAGAGATAAGATACAAGAAATAGCAACGGAAAGAAAATAGATAACACCAGCGGCGGATATAATGTCTCCAATAGAATGCTCCAATCCATAGCTAGCGGAAAGCAAGGTCAGTCGTCCAAGGACTGACTAGCTCCAGATAATCTACTAAACCTGAATATCTAAGAAACCCAACTCTAGACTGCCCGTGTGGAAAATGGTGGGCACCCAGAGTTTAGGAAGGGAACAATAAACTTCGAGTCAGCCGTGGGACTGGTGTGAGCAACAAAAACAGTTTATCTTTAAACAAACAACAAAGAAATTTTAAACATTGAATCCGCAATGCTTTTGGAAAATGAAACTACCATAAGACCTCCCGCCACACACACAAAGCAAACGCAGAATTGGAGGAGATTTCTTCTTATGATAGTCAAACATGCTTACTACGCAAAATCATTGGATTATTATTATGAGTGCATAGTGCAGAAAACATTTCGAAAGTATAATATTAATCTTAGCCAACATACGACCAGTATCGTATGCCTACTATAGCTACCATCTAAACAGTGGTGACCACCATAAGTAAATGGCAGGTTCTACAACTAATAACGTACAAGGTTCGTATTGGAAGATGGATTTCCAACAAATGGTCAGGCTAAGGAACTTCCTATGCCACGTAGGAAACGCCTCTGGCTGGACGCTCCGAGAGACAAACTGCTCTCTGCCAACAAGGCCGGGTTACCCCTATAACAGGTAACTCACGAATATGCCACCTCCCGGTCCTTTGGGACCTTTATCCAAGCGCTCGATATCCAACATCACACATAATAAATAAAGTGTGTCCACATGAGTAAGTATCTGGGCTCCATACCATGATACCACCCCTTTCCAGAAGGAAATGACATACCCTAAAGGGCACGGCCCTCATAACCTTGCCGCAACATTCATGTTTCGACCATTTTCGGGTTGTGAGGCTCTGACGAAGTCTTGTCCACAAAGCTACGCTTTGTCACAAAGCCATGCTTTGGGTCAACAGATGATCAAAGAAATGATCACAAAGATAAATGATCAAACAAATGATCATATCACAAATGATCAAATGATGATCATCACACAGCAACATTCAGCATGTCACATTACCAAATTGGGAATATATTGCTGATAACCTTCAACTACATAACCTCTGAGCTCGTACGTCTCAGAGAAGGGTGTTAAGCTAAGAGAATAAATTCTCCGCCACCAATAGAAATGTATTTGAAAGAAATCTTCTTTATATCTCAAATTGTAATGTCAAACATGTAACCATACAAGTCTGTTTCGGGTTCGAACAGAACCGAAGTCACTTCCAAAGAAGCCCTTGCAAATCCGGATAATTTTCTAATCACGTCCGGACTTCCCATCACAAAGGGTGCTAAAATCTCTATACCGGGGACCAGTCGATGCAGAGACATTCGATGAGTTGTCCTTTCGTTTTCGAAAATATTCGGTCTTCAAATGCTATCCATATACGACGTATCATTATTCGGAATGGGTTATATGACACAAAGGTCCTCTCCCGGCTAAACCGAATAACGAGCGCAATATTTTAAAAACATATGGATATTGGGATTTCAATTAAGTCACAACTTAATAATTCAACTTCTTTTTAAATGGTTTCAATCGATTGCCATTTTAAATCTTTTAAACAAAAAGATTCATTTTAACAACCTTCAACGGTTTAACAATTTTCCACACTTTAATCTTTTAAACAAAAGATTCATTCACAGATTTTCCAAATTAATTTCCCTTTCAATTTGATTAACTCGTTAAATCTTTAAAACAAAGATTTAACTCATAGCTTTCAAAACAATTCCATTTCAATGGTTTAAACAAATCGCCATTTTAAATCTGTTAAAATTAAACAGATTCAATTCATAGCTTTCAAAAAGAATTCATTCATAACTTGGAAAATCATTTTCAATTCAAACTTGAAACTCCTTTAACTAAATTGGAATTTTATTTCTTATAGCTTTTATCATTTGAAAACAAACAGTTTCATTTCAGAAAATCTGATTCATTCATACGAGTTGAAATCCTTGGGTTAAATTCAAATTCCCAAAATTTTACTTTTAAATGGTTTAAATTCATATAACTTGTACAGCATCTTAAATTCCTAGTTTCGAATCATAGAATTCAATTTCAAACTTGAATTCAAATCAAATTATTTAAATTTCAAAACTCGATTAAGTTATTCAAAATAACTTTTATATTTAAAATTCCATTTCAAAAGCTTTTAACTTTGAACTCAAATTTCCAATTTCAAAATCAATTGAAATTGAAATTTTCAATTTCAAAAACATCAAATTTAAATTATCTGTGACTTAATCGATTTCCACGTGAAACCCATATTTGTGTGTGTAAAAGTGTAGTCCAGGGGTTTAACACCATAGTGCAACACGATGAATCATCACAGATCAAAATACAGGATATAGTTGATAAGCGATATAAATTATAACGTTTATCGTTCATACACAGATCACAGATATATAAAGGTCACAAATAAGTAAATTACAGATCAGAATATTACAGTCCAGAGATAACAATTAATGCAAGACAATACAATCATTTATAAGCAAGCCTATTTCTAATTCAAATTAAATTAATTACTTAAGAATTAATCAACTTACCTTGCTTAACCAATCATTAATCACAATCATTTAATTAATTAATCACTTCTTAATTAACCTCATTATCAATTGATTAATCTTTATTTAATTAATCAATTATTCTTTTACAATTAATTAGTAATCTCTAATTATTCATTATAAAATTTGATTAAAAATTTATCATTCCTTGATTGATTACTAATTAATCCTTAATTTACAATTAATCTTAATTAATTGCCTAATTAATTCCAAATTGGAAATTAATTTATCTTAATTACTTAATTAATTATTTAATTAATAAAACTTAACTACTCATTTATTAACTGCTAATTACTTAATCATTAATCAATCTAAACTCTAAATATCGTTATAAAGTAATCGGCCTTAGCTACTCTCCAAAACAATTAATCAATATTAATTAGTTATCTTAATTAACATTTTAAAGTCCTTCTTGAAAACTTTGAAAATCAAATCTCTATTAATTATAAACTTAATTGTTAATAAACTTTAGAGACTCGTATTACATTTTTAACTCAACAGTTAAACCTTTATTAAGCTATAGTATTTAAAACTTGTAGAAAAGAAGTTACTTAACTTTATTTTTTTATATACATTACTGCAATTTAAGGATAACCCGAGTATCCCCTGGTTGTAACTCGAGTAATGCTTCGAGTTATTCACTCGATGCCCTGAGACGTTCATCTGTACGTGCTTCTTCTCCAACCACCCCTGTACTTCGAGAAATCCACGAAATAACCTGAGTACGCACTCGAGTACAAACCCACGATCGAACTGCTGACATACACATGCGCCACTGTGCACGTGCATGATCACCGCAACCACCTCCGATTGCTCTCGTTGATCTCGACATGTCACAAATGACCCCAACGAGCTCCTTCGCCACCCAGATCAACCAATTCGACGACGAATTGAATTTCGGCATCTCGAACCAAACTAGAACCCAACCTTATCAACGAAAACACCACTCCACCTTGACTCTGACGATCAGAAGCTTCCAGCTTCCAGCCACGTATCCTCCGACCTCCCTACCATCATCTCCCACAACCACACGCGACTCGATCAACCAGAGGAAGAACGTGACCCATTAACTAAGCACGACAAAAATTAGGTTTTAAAAACTTCAAACCATCGCCGCCGCTTCCATGGTCATCGGCCGACCATCGCTGCATTTTTCCTGTGACCACCCTAGACCCCTCCATCTCCATGAGGTAACTCGACTCCCCTAGATCATCACAACGCCGGAAATCGATCGAAATACCCACTCCGATCAACTTCGAACTGCTACCAAACCACCCCACTAAAAATCATAAAACCCACCTTAAAAATCATCGTTTCCAGTATGGATTCTAGTTAGATACTTGAATCAATGATCGGTGAAGTTTGAAATTTGGTCAATCCTAAGTTTGTTCAGAAATTTGGGTTTCTAGAGATAATTTTGAGTTGTTTTAATCTTAAATGAATTTCAAAACTTAGTTTATAATGATACAAACAACTTTTGTTTGAATCTTAGGTTCAACCATCAATTAAAAAGAGAGTAATTGATTTTTGAAATCAATAGTTTGAGTTTATGAACTAAGAACAGAGATATTTTTAAACAACAGCATGCATATTATACTTCCTGCTTTCCATATGTATACAGATAATTATATATGCACAAACATACATATCTTAGATATACTTGCACAGATTTAAACATTTTCATTTTAAAAGACAATTGTTACTCACTTTGGTTTGCAGAAGAAAGACAGAGCTTTTGATGACACGGGCTTTGAAGAACTGCTAGCTGAAATCCTCATCCCTTGATCTCTGGTTTGAGTAGATTATTTAAATTGAAGTTTTGTTTTAATTTGAGTTTTGTTTACTTCAGTTTTTCTTGCCTTTGAAGGAACGAAACTGAATGAAGAGATTGACATACAAAAGAAAGTATGATGTTGTATTTTTGAGTTTACAGGTGATAATTTTCTTTTGTACCAAGGTCAGAGATATTTGTTTATTTTTGGAGGCTGATATAATTTTGAACATCTCGAGTTGACTAAAATGTTATGTACTAAGGGATATAGCATTAATTGCTTGAGTCCTCTGCATTGTTTATCTCGGCTGAAAGTTTACTTGGGTATGGGTTGAGATGATTTCGACCATGCTAGAGGTACTGGCATTTATTATCTTATGGGGGCTGCATACTTTTTTTTTCTTTTCTATGTACTTTGTTTTCAGCCTATACTTTCTTCTTTTATTTGTTTGCACATAGATACTTTCATGAATATAGATATAGATATAAAGTAGTTTTAGTTATGTTATGCATATATTTATTTTGCTTTGACTTATGTTTATTTTTGTTACATGAAGATTACGTTTTGTTTTAGCCTTATTACTTAGGAATATAAATGAAATTCTATATTTTAATATGTTGTTAAATTTCTTCTAATTTATTTCTATTTATACTCTATTATTTATTTTTCTTTAATATTTATTGTTTTATATTAAATTTATAAATTCAAGTTATTATTAACCATCATTTGTAATATTTATTACTATCATTTATTATTATTAAACCATTTATTTACGATTTAATTTCAAATCCAATATATACATACATATATATATAAATTCAAATTTACTCATATATATCCATATACAATATTTACAATTTTAAATTAAATGATTTATATAGAATAAATTTGATCCAGGGAAACTCGCTTCAATTTACAATGAATTAAACAAATTTTATTCAAAAATTCGTTTAATTATCAATTTAAATGTAATTAGAATTCGGGGTCGTTACATTAATTGTATGTATCAATGATATTATAGAATTAAAACTTAAGGAATAGTGGGTTTCTCATTTACAAAACTTTTGGGTAAATGCAGTTTCATATACAAGTCCATGGTTAGTTTTGTGCATAAAATGGGTTTTAAAATTCATATCATCTTATATATGTCAGATTTTGGAGTTAAAGTCTCGAGTAATTACAGCCTTTACCGTACATAGTTCAAATTATGAGGATATTTGTTTTGGTTTGAACATACATAAGTCTATACTAGGTTGGTTTTGCAATTTTTATAATCATAAGAATATATTGATTATATACGAAAGTTCTAGTTTTAGGGATATATGCAATTTAAAATGTAGGGTCTTTTATGTATCTAAAATTTGACAAGCCTGGAATATTTCAAAACATATGTCAGGTTTTGTAAAATATTAGTTTCATATATATGGACATGACTCCATGTTAGTGACATCAGACTTTGAAGATAGGAATCTTATACATCACCAGGTTTTAGCTTGAACGGTTAAGTAATGTTTAGATGTCGAAGATGCATTAGTTTGAGTGCATTGGGACATAAATGTATATATATATAACCTTGCTTTAAACTCATAGAAATTCAAATATATAGACTTTATACATATATGTTATAAAGATATTTGAATGACTAAATATATTAGTTTAATATACTTTGGGATTTTTATAGGATATCATTAATGTTGAAGTATACAGTTGCATTGCACAGAGTTTATGATGTATATACAGTCTTAAATAAAGTACAGAGGTTTTTAATTCATAGGTTTTACCCATATAAGAGACTATTATATATATGATTTCTATTTCTGAATAAATATAACTTCGGTTATGGGATGTTCATAGCTTTGAAGGGCTTTAGGTTCGGGAATAAAGGTATGAGCTTCGAATATGAGAATTTTTAAGTAGACATTTGATTTTATACAAGTTCAGATGTGCGGAGCCTTTCAGATGTATATTCCATTTTAAATCTAACAAGTTTTGAGTGCATTCATGGTCGGTTCTTAAAGGAAAATGTATGCAAAACCTTTAGCATGTGAGATCAAAGCATGTGAAGATACTAGACACATACATGTGAATTTCCAAATGGTTGTCGTACTATATGTATGAAAATACAGGTTTTGAATATGTTTTTTTAAGAAAATAATCCTCTAACATTGATAGTATGAGGAACACCATCCGTACATAATTTTGATTATTTAATATGTATATGTAGTATATTGAGCTCTTGGAGAACACAAACTTCATGCATATAAGATTTAAAACATATTTTAAAGTACATCAGGCATCATATAGGTCAATAATATTTTAGGAGTGTGATTTTAGGCTTCAAGCATATATGCATAGTAAGAAATTACAAAGTCTATGTACATTTATGAACTAAGGCTGATTTTAAATGAAAATATATGGGTATATACTTTAAAAATGATGAATTATAAGTACGTATGGATTTTAAAAGCAAATCATTTTCAAGGATATTAGGTTTTTCCATATGTATGAATTTTCAAGTGAATGTGGCTTTAAATGAATAGTTTTTATATCAAGGATCTGATATACAAGTTTTTAAACATGTAGTGTTGACTATAGTTTTGAAAATATATAAAGATTCTTATGTACTCAGTAGTGAGTGTTTCAGATATTGTCAGACAAGTGTAATTCGATATAAGGTTTTAAATGTGCAATGACTTTTAGTGCATGTATCTTCCAATATGAATATAATCAAGATTTAGGTTTATATTATTCAGTGTAATAAGCTTTCAAAATACATGTATATTAATTTCTAAAGGTGTTAAATTTCAAATAAATAATATATGAGCATGTTGAAGGCTCCATATGTAATATCAGCTAATTTTGAAAATATGTGTCAATCAATTTCAAGTACATTTATATTTTCAAGCATGTGTATATTAAGTTTTAATATGAGGTTTTGTATGAGCATTGCTTCAAACGACAAACTTTATAAGTCCGGGTTTACGGATCGTCAGCAAAGTTGTTGTACAAAATAGTTATTTCAAAAGAAGGGATTCTCATAGAAAAGTTCATTCTTGTCTATATGATCTATCCGTTCATGAATCATGACTTTTCAGGCCTATAAATAAGATATTTCTTTTCGTTATGAAAAACTTGAATGGGAACAATCTGCAAAAGAAAGACAATATACATCAATTTTTGTCTGCGAGAGTTTTACCAAACAAGACTTTGGAAAAATATTTTAAAATCAAAAGAACTATTACTAATTACCTAGTGGTTTTTGAAAGTAAACATACTTATTTATATCCAAGGACATCCCTAGAATCTTCTAAGCAATATGTTGTTTAACACTAGTAACTTCTTATAAAAGATTTTGACTTAAAATGTATTGACAAAAGCACTTTCAAAACTAACTTTCGGACATCATTGAAAAGGAGGAACTTATACATATTTTCCAAAGAAAGATTTTGATTTTTCAAGGCCCGCCAGCACCGTTGAAACTCTGATTAGAATAGTTTACTCTTAGTAAAAGACTATTAGTTCATGAATCATAACCATTCAGTCTCTTATTTAGGATCCACATTTCTATCACGATATTAGCGCAACAACCCTTCTTGGTAACAATGCTAGGAAGGGGCTTCTCTATCAAAAGAGTTCAAATATCCAAAAGCTTTTCAACTCGATGACTCAAAACCTAAACCAATAAAAACATTTTAGAAAAACTAATTTTTGGTATATTGGGGTACCTTTTCAAAAAAAGTTCTTTCATCTAAAAGAAAGTTTTCCACCAAGAAGTCATGCTTCTATTTTTACAAAGGGTTTCTTCAAATGCATGAATTGACTGAAAGGTCATAAAGTTATTTTCACAAAAAAGCTTGAAAATGATTTATTTTAAATTAACAAGCAAGAGTCACGATGAGAAAAGCCTCCTCAAAAATATATAACAATAATAAAAGCCCGCTACCCCACCGATTATAAATAAAGGGCGACCCAAGGTATGAGGCGCGCTATGCTTATCGAAGCTTTTGTCCTAACTAGGTCAATTAAGAATCTACGAGCAAAGGCATACCTTATACCTTGCCGGTGTTTCTGACAAAAGAGTCAGATGGTGATCTAAATCACTTGAAAGGCACGTAGGGTCCAGAACCTCAAGGCTGTTAAGGGACAATAGAGTCCAGCCCAGAGGACCAATGCCCTAAGAAGGGTACACAAAACTTTCGAGCCAGGAGTGGCACACAATACTCTCAAGATGTCAATACCCTAAGAAGGGTACACAAAACTTTAGAGCCAGGAGTGGCACACAATACTCTCAATATGTCAATGCCCTAAGAAGGGTACAGAGAATATCAATGATAATAATCCCAACAGATGGCGTACAAAGCGTTAATGATTTCTAAATCTTTTACCAGTTATGGATTTTTGGTCTACTACTGCTTATTGCCAAAAGCGGTCTTATGATCTTCTATTATTGAATGACAAAACAATCTTTTAGTAAACTTGAAACCTCTGGAAGTCTCATTAAGTGGGGAATTGAGCTAAGTCAATATGATATAGAATATCAACCCAGAGCAGTTATTAAAGGACAAGCATTGGCTGACTTCATTAATGAATGTATGTGATTCGTTTCAGAGCAATCCGAAAAGGAAATGGACTTAAAACCCAAATGGCAATTATTTATGGATGGTGCCTCAAATGAACAAGAGGCCATAGCAGGATACGTAATAATTACACCTGATGGACACAAACTTCATTATTCTATGAAATTGGGGTTTTCAGCAACTAACAACATGGCAAAATATGAATCTATGGTCCAGGATTGACCCTTGCTTTACAACTCAAAATCCCGAGGATTCAAGTATTCAGTGATTCCCAATTAATGGTCAATCAAATCAAACAAGTATACCAAACAAAAGATCCCAAACTCGGTTAGTATGTAAAAAAGATATTAAAAGTGCTTATACTTTTCGAAGATTTCTCAGTACACCAAATACCAAGGGGAGATAATTCCCAAGCAGACTCATTGGCTAAGTTGGAAAGTTCAAGAGGGGCCCCTGAGACTCGAGTTGTGCCTGTGGGATTTTAGGCTAATCCCAGTATTGAGGAAAATAAACAAGAGAAAACTAATGAGCTACTGGTATTAACCCGATCACGGGCTAAAGCATAAGAAGTGGGGGAAATCAATCAGGAAATGCCAAGTGAAGAATCCGCGGCTCCAATAACGAAAGAATACTATGAAAACACTTGGATAGCCCCGATTATGAGTTATATTGTCAATAGGACACTACCTGCAAATAAAACAGGGGCACGAAAGCTAAAGAGGCAAGCCCAAAACTTTACCATTATGGATGGAGTTCTATACAAGAAAGGATATTCCTTTCCCTATTTGCGATGTGTAAAATCCGAGTGCGGATTAAAGGTATTAAAGAAATCCCACGAAGAACTTTGTGGAGATCACTCCAATGGGATCAAATTGGTCAAAAAGATAGTGAGACAAGGATTTTACTAGCCACAGTTAACCAACCAAACAATCGAATATGCTAAAAGATGTGAAAAGTGCCAACGCTACTCGAAGATACTACGCTTTCAACCCAAATAATGAACTAAAAATGGAATCACTTGACTTGATTCACGAATTAAGAGATGATGCAGCCTTAAAAACGACTAAATACCAAAGGAGAATATCAAAGTACTATAACTCAAAGGTAAAAACGAGGACATTCAGACAAGGAGATTTGGTACTTAGAAGAGTAATGGTCAATACAAGAAACCCATCAGATGGACCATTGGGACCAAATTAGGAAGGTCCACTAATAAGTTTCAAAGAAATTCCCTTAGGGGCCTACAAGTTATGCCATCCTGATGGTAATATGGTACCGAGAACTTGGTACGCAGAACATTTGAAACCATAGTTTCCGACTCTGAATGAATAAAGCATTTTCAAGAATATCTCTACTATGATTCACTAAGAAAATTCTACATGGTCGGGAGTAAAATTCTCCTAAAAACTTGGACTACCTAAAATGGTAGGCTACCAATAATGGTAGAAAGCCCTTGGTCGTGCCAAGATGGCCAGGTCAAGACACCTCCTAGAGGGAGGCCGTAATCCTTTAGCTGCGCCAAAGTTGGAAATGGCTAGGTTAAAGCAGCACAAGCCCTTATCCGCGTCACGCTATGGCTAGGATAAGGCGCCTCCTAGAGGGAGGACGGGTAATCCCTTGGTCCCGCCATGCTATGGCCTGGCCAAGGTACCGAACAAGCCCTTAGTCGCGTCACGCTATGGCCAGGTTAAGGCGCCTCCTGGAGGGAGGTCGGGTAAGTCCTCGGGCCCTGCTTGAGAATAAGCTAGACGAGCGCACCAAAAACCTAGATGAAATGTCCGACGGACTAAGAAAAGTCCATGCCTGAAATGGGCACCGCCTAAAATGGCAACTGCTTAAATAAGCACAAGAATTGGACTAAAGGGTCCCTGCCTGAAATAGACCAAAACAAATGAATAAAGAAACTCGGGCCCGAGAAAGAAAAAGCATACAAGATATCATCAAAGCCTAAAGACGGCACATTCGACAAAAGAATCGGAAAGAATTCTCTGACTTCTCCTCATAAACATCTACCGGATTAGTTTTCTGGTCTTCTATTACTTATTGCCAGATTGATTTTCTGGTCTTCTATTACCTATTGCCAAATTGGTTTTCTGGTCTTCTATTACTTATTTCCGATTGGTTTTCCGGTATTCTATTACTTATTGCCAGATGTATTCTCTGATCCTTTATTACTTATTACCAGAAACGGTATTCTGGTCTTCTATTATTAATTATCAGAAATGGTATTATGGGAGTGGCATCCTAGTCGTCTATCATTAATTACCTAGAATAGTATTTTGGCCTTCTACTATTAATACCCGAATCTGGGTTTCAGATCTTCTATTCTTATTACCAAACAGAGATTATTGACTTTTGTTATTCCCAAATAATGATTTCTGCACTTCTTATTAATACCCGAAACTGGTTTTCAGGTCTTCCAATACTATTTCCAGATGATGATACTTACATTATGTTTTACAGGAAAATTGCCAAGGAATTCTTGGATTTTTTTCCTAAAGAACAAAAGCTTCTTTCATACAAGGTGGGGGCTAAATGTTATCCATAAAATAGTCTCAAGATTGTGAGTATGAAAGAAGGAGCAATCGACGAGGTTCATGAAAGAAATCTAGGCCTTTCGTATAAGTTCTATCCACATATTCTTGATATATGAAGGCACCAAAGACAAACAATAACCATGCGACACCAACAATGACATGAATAATGTTGAAGCTACTAACATACCTTATCAAGATAGCATGCCATCAAATTTATGAAGAATCAAAGTCATAATTCATGATTATTGAAGCTACACCACATCTAAGTTATAACATATAGAAAATAAAGCAAAGAGGAATAAATTAGAGCCATCCACAAAGCAAATTCAAGGGGGATTAGCCTACTTTCCTTCACAAAATTCTCAAAGTCTTCACACTTCTTCACAACCCTTATGGAGCTATTAGTCCCATATCGCGGATTAAAACAAGCATCTCTACATCCTAATTCTATAAATATAGATGTATTCCCTCATAAAAGGAGACTTGAATTTCTTTCTCTCTACAACAGCTCTTCTTGTAATAAACAAATATTTGAATGAAAAGGATGACTTGGGCACATTCATTTTTTGCTTATTCTTTATATCTACATGTTCAAATTCAAACGATTTTGTAATTTATTACAAACCCCAAGGGCATTTGTGGAATTTCTACAAATTAGCTTTAATACACACTAGTTCGGGGTGTTAACCATATTTTTGGTTAACAAAAAATGTTTCAGTCCCTCAAGGTCATGCTGCTACAATTCCCCTTGAAGTACTTTCCTTTGTCGTAGAAATTCCCATGCACCCATCTGGTAGAAAGTTGCAAAACGATCATCTTTCTTCAGTAATCTCCTTAGAAATGTCGAAGGATATTCCTTATATGATCTAGTGCGAGAGCATTGTAGGCATATGTGGAAGATTAAGGGTGGTCTCAAAGTCCATTTCGATAATGCGATATTCTATTTTCATTTTTCTAATCTTAAACCAAGATTGCATATTCTTTAGTTGGAGCTAATCCTCATAGAAGGCAAGCTATGTATCATTTCTCCTTGGAGCCTGACTATTGACTTAACTAAGGAGAAAGTCCTCTCCATTCCTATTTGGACATACTTCTCAAATATTATATCGGTTCTTCAACCTTTGAAGGGTTTGAATCGGTTAGCAAATTTGTTGTGGACTTGAGATGTTTTAATGCTAATATTGTAGCAAGGTTGAAACTTGTTATGTCATTACTATATTTGAAATAACTTCAAATCAATCCCTTCCCTCCAAACTACATGTTAGATTAGTTGAGTGTTGGCGCCAAAATGGCATAACACACAAAAACCTGTTGAAATGTAGAGATCTAGTAGAAAATTTATGCAAAAAGTAAAGAAACACAAGAATTTTATAGTGGTTCGGCAATCTCTAGCCTATGTCCACTTTATATTTTATTTATTAGAGGTTTGAGAGTCACTAGTACAAGGAATTTACTGATCTAAGTCCTAGAACAACAAACGGTAGCTTCCTCCTTAACTTCAATGGAGGAGAGGTATGAGGTAAAGAAGAAGAAGAATCAAAAAGTCCTTTCCAATTGCCATAGGATCTGTATTTATATAGAAGCAGCTCTGTAGATCTAGGGGCCCGCCGGAATCGAAGTCTAGATGGCCCATAAGAGAGCATGCCAGCTCTATGAGTGAAAAAGATCTCTCGGTACCGAGAGGTTTCTCTCAGTACAGAGAGATTTTATTAGGTGAAAACTCATGTTTTTCACTTGTCTTACTCTCTTATCTTCGATTCGATGTATTCAACACTCTTTTCCATGAAGATCAAGTCCTTTTGATGATTTCCTTGGTTTAACTTATCTTGCTTTGCTCTCTTTGCTTCCTTCTCATCAATCCTGGAAGTTGCTTGTCTAATCTCCAAGAAAAGCACTTGATGATGGTTGAAGACATATATGAAGTTTATGGAGTTAATGAGGGCTCAAACATGAGAGGAGATGATGTAGCCCAGAGACGTGAAGTCATATGTCATGTACGACCTAACTTGTTGATAAGTCGAGTACGACCTATCAAGGGGGCTAACGGTCTAAAACTTTGTGAAGAGTCGGGGAAAATTGAAGTCTTAGGTCGTGGACGACCTAACAGGGACTTAGGTCGTGGACGACCTAACAGGGTTGAGAAGAGTGGGCTAAAACGGAAGAATAGGTCGTTGGAACGACCTAACAGGGGGCAACGAGCTAACAAGTTGAAGGAAAAAGTGTTACGACCTAAAAAGAAACGACCTATGTTAGGTCGCAGGAAAATGGAACGACCTAAGTTAGGTCGCGAGAAGATGAGGAGAGAAAGGTCGTTCGCTATAAGTCGCGAGGACTTAGGTCGTGAAGACTTAGGTCGTGAGGACTTAGGTCGCAAAGACTTAGGTCGTGAAGACTTAGGTCGTGAGGACTTAGGTCGCAAAGACTTAGGTCGTGCAGTTTTCTGAAGCCGCTTCTTTTAGGTCGCTGAAGATTGAAGCCGTGGATTCCTATGCCGCTTTACTCTATGCCGTTGATTGCTTTAATTCGCGAAGAATGTTATGTCGTTGTTGTTTGAGTCGTTGGGCCTGTTAAGTCGTAGGTCGTAGGTTATAGGTCGGAAACGACCTAAGTGTGATGTGTTGTATGTGTTGCTTTGTTAAGTCGCTAAGTACTATTTGCTGTGTCTTTAAGTCGTGGGTTGTTAGGTCGGAAACGACTTATGTGTTGTATAATTTTGTTGTAGCGTGAGTTGTAGCCTATAAATAGGCAAGTTGTGTCATTTGTAAAAGTTTAGTTGATTTGAATAAAAAACTCTTGTTTTGTTAGCTTTGTGCTTTCACCAAATTGGTAGTTGAGTGTAATCTCCTATCTCCTCTTTCGGTTAATCGAGTGCGCTCGATTCAACGACTGCAGAAGCCGATTCACGGAAGCTAGTGCGCTAGATCAACGTGCGAAGAATCGTAGATTTTTGAACACGGTATCGTGCGCGATCAACTTGTTTGGGATAGCTAGAATTCGGTATCTTCGGATCAACGAATTTGGGCATTTCAGTATCCATCAATCCATCGATTGCTACTTTCATCGTATCATCAAATTATTGTATAATCCGCTGCGTCAGTTTGGTATTAGAGCTTGTTTTAGCCAATCATAGCTAAATCAAGTCTTGGAGCCAATTCTTTTAAAGAAGTTTGAAGAGATCAAGTCGAGCCGAGCTATATCATTCACGGCCGAGAGCTTGTTGTTCATCGTGTTCATCACAAATTGCAACGAGGTTGGAGTTTTCGATCCATATCATTTTGGATCTAAGTTCGAAAGGTGTTTGAAACTTGAAGTGTGAATTTGTTGAAGAGTTTGAGAAAATTTTGAATCATGCCACCTAGGAGAGCTAATCGTCACCAAAACGTAGAAACTTTGTATAGAAGAGAAGAAGCTGATGAGATGGAGCAAAGAATTAACGAAAATTTTAGTGAGAAACTTAATGAAGGAATTGGACGATTAGAGAAGATGATGTTGGAAATGAATCAGAATCAGAGAAGGATTTCACCAGAATCTAACCATGGGAGAAGTAGAGTTTCGCCACATTCCAATCGAGAGAGAAGTAATGATAATGATCATCGAAGCATGAGCCGAGACAGTTATAGAAATGTTGATGAACGGGAACGTGATCGGAGGAATGCCGGTAGAAGGGATGTTGGTGGAAGGAATGATGGTAGTATAGATGTGGGTGGACGAGATAGACAACGATATACATCTGATTTTAAAGAGGAGTTTGATAGAGGCAGTGTTCATGGGCGAGGCCAAGGAAGAAATCAATCGGAGTATGATCACAAGTGGGAGTCTGGGATGAAGACTGAAATTCCTGAATTCAAAGGTGGTATGCAAGCTGAGGAGTTTTTGGATTGGTTGTCTAATGTGGAGGAGATTTTTGACTTCAAGGAAGTTCAAGAACATCGTAGAGTGAAGTTGGTTGCTACAAGGTTGAGGGGTAGAGCTTTGGCGTGGTGGCAGCAAACCAAACTTACACGTGAACGGATGGGGAAGTCAAAGGTTGAATCATGGGAAAAGATGAGGAAAATGATGAAAGCCACATTCTTACCTTATAATTATCAATCGCTTATGTATCAGAGGCTGCAAAACTTGAGGCAAGGAACAAAGTCTGTTAATGACTATGCTGATGAATTTTATCAACTGATTGCCAGGAACGATATCATGGAGACAGAGGAACAATTAACAGCTAGATTTGTTGGAGGGTTGCGTATGCAGATTCAAGATATGGTTAACATGTTTGATCCCAGATCTATAGGGGAAGCACACCAGAAAGCGTTGGCTTGGGAGAAATAGGGAAGACGAGGTGGTGGTGTGTTTATAAATTCCAACAATCCAGTGAAGGGTGTTAGTGGAAGTTCTAATGTTCCAAAAACTGTTGCGAAACCAGTTGTGAATGAGGTTGGGAAGACAAAAGTCAATAATGGTTTCACGTGTTATAATTGCCAAGAGATGGGCCACAAAATTAATGAATGTCCAAAGCCGAAGAAGAGAGCTATGATAGCGGAGGTTGAGGATGAGGATGGAGAAGCTGAATGTTCCAATTCACCACCTGATGAGGAGGAAGAAGATGTGACGGGAGACGAAGGTTATAATCTAATGATGAGGAGGTCCTGTTTAACACCAAATCTAGAGGAGGATTGTAGTTGGTTGAGGAGCAATATTTTTCAGTCAACATGTACTATTCTGGGGAAAGTTTGCAAATTTGTTATTGATGCTGGAAGCTGTGATAATATAATTTCTTCAGAAGCGGTGAGGAAATTGGCATTGAAGACTGAGAAACATCCGAAACCGTACAAGTTGGCTTGGTTGAGAAAAGGTGGGGAGGTAAAGGTTGGACGAAGGGCTTGTGTTAAATTTTCAATTGGGAAGAAATATAAAGACGAAATCTGGTGCGATGTAGTAGATATGGATGTTTGTCATTTGTTGCTGGGGAGACCATGGTAGTATGATAGGGCGGTGCAACATGACGGACGTACCAACAGTTATAGCTTTATGTTTGAAGGCACGAAGATTACTCTAGTTCCAAAGAAGCGACAACAGGAAGAAAACAAACTGGAGGAGATTGAAGAGCTGAAAACTTTATTAACCTTGAAGGAGTTTGTTAAAGAAGTTGAAGAGGAGCCAGAAGTGTTTTTGTTGATTGGGCGAGAGAGCAATGAAGTGGTTGAAATTCCAGAAGAAGCGAAGCCAGTCTTGAAAGAATTTGAGGATGTATTTCCAGATGAGTTACCGAAGGAGTTACCGCCACTGAGAGACATTCAACATCAAATTGATCTTGTTCCGGGAGCAACATTGCCACATAGACCACATTATCGAATGAGTCCAAAGGAACATGAAGAATTAAGGAGGCAGGTGGAAGAGTTGCTTGAGCAGGGACGTGTGCAAGAGAGTTTAAGTCCTTGTGCAGTGCCAGCTTTGTTAGTACCGAAGAAGGACGGGACGTGGAGGATGTGCACAGACAGTAGAGCATTGAATAAGATAACTGTCAGATACAGATTTCCAATGCCGAGGCTTGATGATCTGTTAGATCAAATTAGTGGGTCTGTGATCTTTTCTAAGATTGACTTGAAGAGCGGTTATCATCAGATTCGCATTAGACCAGGGGACGAATGGAAGACAGCATTCAAGACGAGGGAAGGATTGTATGAATGGCTGATAATGCCGTTTGGTCTATCGAATGCACCGAGTACATTCATGAGGGTGATGAACCAAATTTTCAGGCCGTACATTGGGAAATTTGTAGTGGTTTACTTTGATGATATTCTGATCTACAGTGCTAGTATAGAAGAGCATGTTCAGCATTTGAAGAAAGTGTTAATTATTCTTCGAGAAGAACAATTCTCTGCCGCTACGAAGAAGTGTGTTTTTATGGCGAGGAGTGTTTTATTTCTGGGGTATGTTGTATCGAAAGAAGGAATACAGGTGGACCAAAGTAAAGTTGAAGCTATCAGAGATTGGCCGCAACCCAAGACGATAACGGAAGTTCGTAGTTTTCATGGGTTGGCTTCATTCTATCGAAGGTTCATTCCACACTTTAGTAGTGTGATGGCACCGGTTACAGATTGTATGAAGGGCAAACAGTTTGCATGGACGGAGGAAGCAGGGGTTGCTTTTGAGCGAATCAAAGAACTCTTGACGTCAGCACCAATTCTAGTGCTACCAGATTTTCAGTTAGTGTTTGAACTACATACTGATGCATCCAAGGTTGGGATTGGAGGAGTGTTGAGTCAGAGGGGACGTCCTATTGCATATTTCAGTGAGAAGTTATCAGGAGCAAAGATGAGATATAGTACATATGATGTGGAATTTTATGCTGTTGTGCAAGCTATTAAACACTGGAGACATTATCTATTTCAGAAGGAGTTTGTTCTTTACACTGATCATGAGGCGTTAAAGCATTTACAAGGGCAAGACAAGATTTCAGCAAGACGTGCATCATGGATTGCATATCTGCAATAGTTTACGTTTGTTGTGAAACACAAAGCGGGAGTGACGAATCGTGTTGCGGATGCATTGAGCAGAAGGAATCATTTGTTGACTACAATGAAGGTCGAAGAGACAGGGTTTGACGTGCTACAAGAGTTATTTGTTGAAGATCCTTACTTTATGAAGTTTGTTGATAAAGTCAAGAATGGGGAGACGGATGAGTTTATGATGGTGGATGGTTTTCTGTTCAAGGGAAATCGATTATGTATACCGGATTGCAGTTTACGGTTGAAGATTGTGAAAGAATTGCATGAGGAAGGTCACGTGGGTAGAGACCGTACATTACAGCTAATTTCTCAATCATATTTGTGGCCATCGATGAGAAAAGAGGTTGAAAGGTTTGTGGAACGATGTCATATCTGTCAGGTTTCGAAAGGAACTGCGACCAATGCTGGATTATATATGCCGTTACCGGTACCTACTAAGCCTTGGGTTGATTTGAGTATGGATTTTGTTTTGGGTTTGCCTCGAACTCAAGGGGGAAACGATTCCATTTATGTGGTGGTTGACTGATTTTCGAAAATGGCACATTTTATTGCTTGTAAGAAGACGACGGATGCTGTGCATGTTGCTCAGTTATTTTTCAAAGAAATCTATCGACTTCATGGATTGCCCGAATCTATTGTGTCGGATAGGGATACTCGTTTTCTGAGTCATTTTTGGCTAAGTTTGTGGAAGATGGTGGGAACGAAGTTGAACTTTAGCAGCGCCTATCATCCGCAAACGGATGGACAGACCGAAGTTGTGAACAGATCATTGGGAAATTTATTGAGATGTCTTGTGCAAGACAATCTGAAGAGTTGGGATATGAAGCTATGTCAAGCAGAATTTTCTCATAATCATGTAGTGAACCGAAGTACTGGATTCAGCCCATTCCAGATTGTATATTCCAGTTTGCCAAAGGGACTGTTGGACTTAACAGTAGTGCCACAACCAAAGGGGACGGTTAAACGAGCTGTTGATTTTGTTGATGGATTGGCAGAATGTCATAAAATCGTTCAAGAACGATTGGAGAAAGCAAATGAAAAGTATAAACGATCTGCAGATCTGAAGCGAAGAAATGTTGAGTTTAATGGAGGAGATATGGTATATGCTGTGTTAACAAGAGATTGTTTTCCAATGGGCGCTTATAACAAGTTGAAAGCCAGGAAAATTGGTCCTGTAGAAGTCATGAAACGAATTAATGAAAATGCTTATAAGTTGAAGCTGCCGGAGGATGTGTACACTTCTGACGTGTTCAATGTTAAGCATCTCGTACCATATTATGGGAGTGAACAATCTAAGGTGAAAGAAAGTACAAATTTGAGGATGAATTTTTCTCAACCAGGGGAGGATGATGCAGCCCAAAGACGTGAAGTCATATGTCATGTACGACCTAACTTGTTGATAAGTCGAGTACGACCTATCAAGGGGGCTAATGGTCTAAAACTTTGTGAAGAGTCGGGGAAAATTGAAGTCTTAGGTCGTGGACGACCTAAAAGGGACTTAGGTCGTGGACGACCCAACAGGGTTGAGAAGAGTGGGCTAAAACGGAAGAATAGGTCATTGGAACGACCTAATAGGGGGCAATGAGCTAACAAGTTGAAGGAAAAAGTGTTACGACCTAAAAAGAAACGACCTATGTTAGGTCGCAGGAAAATGGAACGACCTAAGTTAGTTCGCGAGAAGATGAGGAGAGAAAGGTCGTTCGCTATAAGTCGCGAGGACTTAGGTCGTGAAGACTTAGGTCGTGAGGACTTAGGTCGCAAAGCCTTAGGTCGTGAAGACTTAGGTCGTGAGGACTTAGGTCGCAAAGACTTAGGTCATGCAGTTTTCTGAAGCCGCTTCTTTTAGGTCGCTGAAGATTGAAGCCGTGGATTCCTATGTCGCTTTACTCTATGCCGTTGATTGCTTTAAGTCGCGAAGATTGTTATGTCGCTGCTGTTTGAGTCATTGGGCCTGTTAAGTCGTAGGTCGCAGGTTATATGTCGGAAACGACCTAAGTGTGATGTGTTGTATGTGTTGTTTTGTTAAGTCGTTAAGTACTATTTGCTGTGTCTTTAAGTCGTGGGTTGTTAGGTCGGAAACAACTTATGTGTTGTATAATTTTGTTGTAGCGTGAGTTGTAGCCTATAAATAGGCAAGTTGTGTCATTTGTAAAAGTTTAGTTGATTTGAATAAAAAAACTCTTGTTTTGTTAGCTTTGTGCTTTCACCAAATTGTCAGTTGAGTGTAATCTCCTATCTCCTCTTTCGGTTAATCGAGTGCGCTCGATTCAACGACTGCAGAAGCCGATTCACGGAATCTAGTGTGCTAGATCAACGTGCGAAGAATCGCAGATCTTTGAACACGGTATCGTGCGCGATCAACGTGTTTGGGATAGCTAGAATTCGGTATCTTCGGATCAACAAATTTGGGCATTTCAGTATCCATCAATCCACCGATTGCTACTTTCATCGTATCATCAAATTATTGTATAATCCGCTGCGTCAGGAGACCTCTCGATACCGAGAGCTCTACTTAGCTCAATTGTCAATGAAAATTCTTAAACTCCATTCTCTTTCCTTTCTGATCATGTTCCTAAGTTCTTGAGTCATTTAGTCTTCGTTTTGTCCTTCTACTTCCAGTTGAAAATCCGCTTGGTCAAAAAGCCGGTTTACAGTTGCCTCCTAAAGTGCACCTTTTGAATGCAAGGTATGCTTTGCTCAAGAACAAGTTTTGGCAGTAGTCGACTTCTAGCAGTCAAACTTTCCGAATATCCATCGATCCAAATTATGGTTAATCATCCGGTTTCTTCGAATTGTCCTACAAACCGAAGTTCATTCTAGACCCATTATAGCTTAGGACTCCAGCCCTTGCTTAAGCGTTAACCATGAATCATCATCAGCTTGTCTTTATCCGGAGGCATCATATTGTATATCAAAATAATCCCATGTTCGCTTGGGAATAATCTAACTCACTCTAATTATAAGGCATTTAAATCCTTATCTTAGATCAATATCCTTTTTAGGGTTCAATCTCACCGGATCGTTTATCATCCAAACTAAGGTTAGATCTCTCCAGACCATTCAATCATCTAATCTAGGGGTCGATCTCTTCGAACAATCATCCAATCTAGGGTTCGATCTCTCTGGATTGTTTGACAACCAATCTAAGGTTCGATCTCTCTGGATCTGTTGACATCCAATATTGGGTTCGATCTTTCCAGATCCTTACTAAGGCCAATCTTCTCGCTCTCCAACGATGGGACTTAACAACAAGAAAGTCCATTTGGTCACTCTCCGGTGAGGGGAATTACTTTTGGTCTCTTCGAATCCTTGCTAAGCCTAATCAACTCACTCTCCAATAAAAGGACTCAATGACAAACAAGTCCATCCGCTCACTCTCCGGTGAAGGGACTTTTGATCTCTCCAGATCCTTGCTGAGACCAATTCACTCACTCTCCGGTGAGTGGACTCAATGACAAGCAATTCCATCCATCCTGAAACACCCTACCTCTTTACCCATACTATCCAAGAATATTATAGAATAATACCGTCAGATAATATGGAGAATGAGGCTATATGGGGTACATGTGTGAATATTATCTTAGACTAATACTGGTACGTATTAAAACATCAAATAAATATCTCACCTACACATACACAGTATCGGTACAAAGTAATATACACAAGTGCCTCCAGGATAGAACAGTACATAATATACATTAAATAACAGAGAACATGGAGTCAGAATCACAGCGATAACATATAATGTATAATATATAATACTGTTTGGATATATATTATTTCAAATGTTAACTGGCACAATATAATACAGCAGATAATCAATAAACAACTCAGTATCATATGTATATAGTGAATTAAAATCATACAAATATGATACAGTAATCCTAGTATAAGTCTCCTTTAAGCCCACAAATGCAAATGCTAGTCAAGTGGTCTCTATACCTGAAATGTCTCATACTGGCCCGAGTATTACTTAAATATCACACGGTTCAGACTATGTCTAATCAAGAATCCATAATAGGGGTAACACAAGTAAAGGGTGAATGATAATATGATAACACTGTCAGAGGTACTCAATCATCAAACGACATGTTAATACATACATACATATATATAATTATGGGATCGGTGCATGAAGTACAGTTATAAATAAATAAATAACCATAAAAGCATCATAACACATGAATAACCCAAAACCGTACAAAGCAATCAGCTCTGATATCTAAAGATGTCATCACCCATTTAGAAATACATCAAATCAGAAATCACAGAGTCAATACAAATGAGTGAATCGTACATATCTAGAATTCATTATCTCAATCTAGAAAATATTGGTACGAGAGACATCACCATTATGAACATCATTATCAATATGTAATAATAACATAAATAATGAAATGAGAATCCACTATACTCTGGATATCTATCACAGGTATAATATCAATTTCTCATACCTAAACTATCAGAATACATCGTGATGGGGAATAACTGTATGACAGATAAGAAGTCGTAAGTAGAGCCATTAATATAACAATATGTGGGTCATTTAACCCATATCTATGCTAAAGTGACGTGTATCAATAGTATATGCCATTCCACTACTCCGTTAGTACTAGAAGGAAGACTGATAGCACTAAGCAAGCTCCAGAGACACTAAGTCCCTACAGCCTTAGTTACCATCACAGAACGTGACATCCACCGGTGTGCTCATCAACGCGAGGACCCAATAGTCACATCCGACACTAGCCTTGATAGGTAACAGACCGGTGGCCTAGTTGTAGGACAAATGCGCACATAGGGATAGCATATAGCTATATGATATAGTGTCACAGACCTAAGGTACGACCGCACGATCGGGCCGCTAGGGTGGATTCTAGCCATATGGTCCTCTCCAACACAAATAAAAGGAGTACATCATAATGGTGGCATATAGAACTAATACATATAGACACGAAGTCTTGGTCATCACTAGGCACAGAGCCATACTTGCTGAGTATAGGCACAAATCCAAATATCACTACATGTATCACCTCACAATATCCACTCTATTCCTGTCATGTGATTGTCATCTACTTGCAATGAATAACTGAATAAATATCACAACAGCGTCACATACCACTATGTGATACTTAAACGTTTATTCATTGCTTATAAACTACACTCAATCTACTTAATATTCTACATAATGAGTCCAAAGAATAACAGAAGAAATATTACCGAATGTCTCATACCAGTCGGTATTATAACTTCATTTATTCGGATTTCTCGTCACATGAAATTATATTACAAAATCTTATCAAAAATGTCATCACCGTATCATCTAAAACCACCAAGCAAATCCACCTCAATGGTGAATCACTTATGTCATCAATATCAGAATAGAGAAGATGAAACTCGAAAACTTAGAAATCATGTATAAATATTTTCATATCACACATTAATAACCTATATATAATTATTCTATCTTAGAAATACACTTTAAAACCCTTACAATTCTAATTTAATAAATATCAACAATCTCAGAAAGCATATTTTTTTGTCTTTGAAATCCCAGAAATGTTTTATAAAAACTAAATATTACTCATAATATTCATTTCACCATTTTCTATAATCAATTATGGTTTTTAAATTATTTCTTTAATATCCAAAATCGATATTAAATATTATTTCATAATCACATATTTTGAAACTAAGTGAATTAGCTGGACGAAACCATTCAACACGTCTTACTAACATTAACATAGTTAAGAACATCAAAAGCAATGGAATATGATAATTTTTAGAAATAAGTTGAGTTTCTAAATAATTTTAGATTATCAAATACATGAAAATATATCACAAAACCCTAATTGAATTTATTTATTACAATTCTTATCTCAAACTCTAAAAATGTTAATTAGATTATTCTTCATATTTTTCGAAACATTTTCACAACTTATATAGATATGATTTATTAAAATAAAAAAATTCAAGTCATCCTATAATTAAGTAGTTTCTTAAAATTGATAAATAATATATATATTATAAAATTCATATAAATTCCACAAATCCATTTTATATTATAATTTATATTACACTTTGATTGTATATTATTTATTATATTCTCACTTATTTTATTCTTATATATTTCTGTTTATGTTTTTAAATTTATATTTTTTCAACTCAACTAGCGATCAACCCAGCTCAACCACAGGTCGACCTAGGCGATCGACCGTAGCTAAAGCCAATCGTTGGCTTTCACTATCACTTTCCAACTTCCTTCCCCCTTGTTCGTGCATAGATGACATAAATTCAAGACAACCTCGAGTATATTAACCAAACATCAATCCAAAACTACATACAAATGATGAATCATTTGATTATGCATAAGTTTGTGAGTGGAGCACTCACCTGTATGCATGCGCGAGCTTTGAATTATCCTCCCTTTGGCACGTTCGAATATCACAATCCTTCATCAAACCCACATCTCCTTATTACCATAAGTTCCTATCGATGCTGTGATGAATTTACTCGGGTTTGGTGATTTGTAACAATTTATTTAATTTGTTCTTGAATTTCAAAAATAATAAGGGTTTTTTTATTTTGCTTTAGGAGAAGATAATTAACAGAAGAATGTACATAGGAATGTTTTAAGGAAAAAGGAAGAGAATTCTAGAAAAAAAGTTGGGTTTGAATACTTGGGCTTGGACCTTCCAAAATAAATAATCATATATATATATATATAATTTTATTTTTCTCTTTTATATATATAACTAAATTCTATTTAATTTAAATAAACAAAAGTTTCCATTTCAGAATGACTTCTTTAATAAATTAATATTATATTTCAATTACATCATTTTTATAAAGCATTATTTACATATTTTTAATTTATTTAAATTCAGTTATTTTAGTTTCATAATTTAAATCCTTTTATTAAATAACTACAAAACCAATTTATTTAATAATTCCACAAATTCCAGTTTAATTAATTAAATTTCTATTATTAGCTTTAATTAATTACTACTTAAAATCCCGGTTGTTACAATCTTCTCCCCGTGATAAAATTGCATAATCGTAATTTCTTGTAAGGAAGATCTATAACAAATTAATTATACTAAATTTCCTTCAAAAAAATTATAATAAATTCAATCATAATATTTTCAACTTTATCTTACATACAAACATTTACCGTAAATAAAAATTACTTTATAGAATTATAAAATTACTGAATTCTATTTCACTCTAACTCAAATTAACCTTGAATTCAAATTTTCATTGAATAGCCTTTAAAATATTTCAACAAAACAAAAATTTATCAACCAAAATTTCTTCTAAAATCTCATTTCTCCATTTAATAAAATACCTTATAATATATAGTTTAGATTCAACCATTTTATTATAACATAATTATCTCTGAATACTATTTTACAAATCCTTTCCATACATTTATTTAAACATTTTACTCTTTTAAAATTGATATCTGGAGGGAAGTTTTAAATTTATTCTCAAAATTTAACACTTTTAAAATAATTTTATATCTCTTATCAAAGTAATTCTCGATTTAAATAACCCACTGAATTTCATAAAATTTCGCACTTCCCAAAATACTTTACTACCAAAAAAATTCTTTGTGTCCAAAGAAAAATTATCAAAACCCAGGACTTATTAAATTTCAAAGCTAAAACCAAATCAGATTTTTATCCATAAATCATGTAGTAATACATATAACTACAAAGAAATTGTTCATTATTTACAAAACACTTAATAATAATCTCTAAAATAATTTGTATTTTCGAATTTTCCCCTTCTGTAACTTTCCAAATCTATTTTTAGAATTATAACCCATCGCACTCATTAATAACTTATAAACCACTTTATTATCCTATATTTAATATTTACAAAACTTAGGTAAATTACATTCGATTATTCAAAAATACCACACAGCTTGTGTTAACATTCAATATGTAAAAATGTTTATTTATTCTTCATTACTTAACATTTACCATAATATTCTCCAAAAGAACACCCTTCTTATTAAAATTAATTAGTGAAACTATAAAATTTCCCAGACATAATTTGTAATGTTACTTTTTAAAACATTCTCCAATTATAACTAAAAATCATCAAATATACATGCTTATATTCCCAAATTCTCAAATACTATAAAATAGAGCAATGTTGCCTCACCATTTATTATGGTGATTACTAATATCAATTGGTTGCATACATCACTAAAAATACATACTACCATATAAAATATCCTTTACAATGTCAAATATCACTCTTATCAAATAACTAACTCTTTATAAAAAATTATTTTAAATATTCCACACTTCCTCAAACACTTTAATTTTACTCAAAATATTTACATTTATTAAAAATTTTGTGTTCAAATGTCTCGTCTAGTGTTTAAGAATCTCTATCAAGTACTTATGCACTCGCATCTATCAACATCCTTAGCATGCTCAACGGACAAGTTAACACAATTTTATTTCAAAAGTCTATATAAGTATTACTTCCTCATATTATCTAATATACCAGTTTCAATAAAACTTTTACTAGTTTATTTTCAAATCATCATTTAATACTATACTTATAATATATTCTTTCCAAAAGATTTGTGATTAAACCATTTACTTGGCTACCAAAATCATTTAATAATAGTAATCGATATTGGTATATATTAGAAGTCTTTACCTTTACCAAATACCCAATAACTTTAAAACATTTCCAAATCACCCTTAATCATAACCCCACACGGAGGTGCATGGGGTTGTTTAGAATTGCTAGTGATGAAATGATTCGAATTGGCGATTGTTTGCACGGAGGTACATGGGTTGTTTAGAAGTGGGCACTGCAATAGTGATGCACTGTGGAGAAGGGTTTTTGTGGTGGTTGTAGCAGTGGTGTGTTCGATGATTATAGAGGTGGCTGATTTGGTTGGCAACTTGTAGCTGGATTGCGATCGAATTGCGTGAACTATGTGGAGTTGTTTGATTTCAGCTTGGGCGATGGAGGACAGGTAGTCGTTTTGGGGATGAGTGGCTTCGAGTTCGAGTGTTTCTTTAGGGTTGGACTTGGGCTGTTCGAATCGAGGAAGTTGTTGTTGTTGTAAAAGGAGGTATTGGGTTTGCTGTAGTAATGTGTAGTTTGGTGAGGGCAGTGCACACTGCAATTTGGTGTGAAGCAGTACTGTCGAAAGTGGGTGGCTGCGGTGGGTATTCAGGTGATCAGGGGTGTGTGATAGAGGCAATGTGTTGTAGAATGGACTGTTGGAATTGCAATGGAAGTTGATCGGGGAGTTGGTTATGAGCACGGTGATGACTTGACAGTTTGATGATTTGGTAGGATTTGAAGTTGTGGAGAGGTATGTGTGTGGTCTATAGACGGTGCAGCAGTTCGATGGGTATGGTTTTGCAGTGTAACAGGCAGCAACTGGCAGTTGCGTGATGTAGTTACAGTGTATTTATGGTATGCACTGCAGTTGTTCACTATATTTGGGGCAGTGTTGTGGATATGGCAGCAGTGAAAGTGAAGATTTGAATAAAGTGTGAAGTTGAATAGAGCAGCAAATGCACTGTTTTAATGGTGAATGTGTATGTTGATCAGAGCGGTTGCAAGTTGAAGCAGTGGTTTGTTGAAAGCAGAAGATATATGGAAGATATATGGAAGGTAATGAAGTGTGATGTGCACAGAATGAATGTTGATGGCTGTGCACTGTGAAGTAAGATGTTGATCAGATGCTGCTCTTTGGAGTGAAAGGTTACAGAGTTCAGAAGTTTTTTGTTTGAGAACAGTTTTTTTTTGTGGCAGTGTGTTTTTTTTTGGCCTGATAGCACTGATGATAGAAGGTGGATAAATGGTGAGTGAAGAAGATATTTGAATTGAAGAGTGGTATAAAGGCAGCTAGCGTGGGGACAAGAAGATGACACAAGTAGGTTACACAGTCAGGACAGTTGATATGCTGTGTCGGCAGATGATATTCGACGGTGTTGGCAGTTTATATTGGAGAATGGAGTTTTTGTGGAGAATGGTGGATGATGAAGGAATGGTTCGGGCTGCTGTTAGATGTAGGTTGCAGATAGCAGCAATCTTGTATTGGTTAAGTGGTTGGTCGAGGGGTTCAGGTTGTTCAGTCGGGTGTGTTAAATTTTGGTTCGAATTGGATTGACAGGTTGACTGGAGTAGTAAACTGTGAATATTGTGGTTTGGAATGCAGCTGCAATTGACAGGGAGAAGAGCAGTTGCAGTTAGAGATGTAGAACTGTTGCAGTTTGTTGATAATGTAAGTGTGGGCAATGTTTGTGCAATGTAATGGAGAATGAAGTCTCACAGTTTCGAATAGCAGTGTTTTGATGGGTTGAAGGTTTGATATGGTGATAAAGATGTAAGTAGTGGTTCGGGAACAGGCAGTAAGTGGTTCAAGCGAATGTAGAGATGTTTGGGGAGGTTGGTTGTGTGAAGTGTTGTATGGTGAGGTAGAAATGAAATGTTGTAGGGGTATTGAATATCTGTCAGTGGGGATGTGAATTTGGTAGAGGAGGATGGTGTAGGAGTTGTTTGCTGATGATGTTTGGACTGAGTTGAAATAGCATGTGGTAGTAGATGGGGGAGGGAATGTGCAAGGCAGAGGGTATGTTGAGATGACTGAAAATGATGGTCAGTGATCGTAGTGGTGGTGTTGACTTGTTTGGATGGAAGAAGTTAGTGTAGGCAGGGATGGTTATAGTGGAACAGTGGAGAGTTGTTTGTGGCACTGACAGTATGCAACGGTCAATGTTGAGAGGGCAGAGGCAAGAATGGATTGAACAGTGGAGTGAAAACAGAGAGAAGGTTTGTGTGCAGGCTGATGTGCACAGTTTTGAAATTGTATATGTAAAATGTAAAGGCAAATGTAAAATGTGAATGTAAAAGCAAATGCAAATAAAAAGAAATATTTTTGTTTCTGAAATTGTATGTGTTTTTTTTATATGGAAATGCAAATTCAACAACAACTAGAAAACAAGAAACAAACACAAACACAAGGCAACAAAAATCACACAAATATTTTTTTTTAAAAATGCAAACACAAAAAATAAAAATCACACAAAAATCAAACAAACTAATAATTCGAAGAATAGAAAATCAAAATCAAAACATACTCCCCGGCAACGGTGCCAAAAACTTGTTCGTCGACGGAAATTCTATCGGTTTAGAAAACCGTCGAACGAATTTAGATTAAAAATATAACCGCAAACGCACGGCGTACACTTGTAGTACGTGGCGAATACGGGTCGATCCGCAGGGAATTGATGATTTTAACTCTCTATTCAATCAAATTAAACCAAAGTTGAGTGAAAGTTAAGCTAGAGAATTAGAAAATTAGCTAACTAACAAAAAGAAAAGAAATGCAAATATAAGATCTAAATGACAATTTAGAGAATAAATCCACTCTCTAGATCATGTAATTCAACACATATGAAATCATGATCTCTCTTTTATGGTCATTAGTGCTTTAATTGATGTGCCTCTCATAAGTATGGCATATTTGTGCTATTGATTAGCCAACATAAGCCATCAAACTATAACACACCCCTTAAACCACTTACTAACTTTCATGAAATTTGACAATGAAAATGAAATCTATTTTAAGTATGGCCTATTAACTATGATTAGAAATATAGACCATCAAATTTTAATTTCAAATCACTTTCTTTTGCCATAATCATATTTTGATGAAGAGGCAATTAGTGTTAGTGATTGTTTAAGTATAGCCTATTTGGTGTCAACAATATAGACTATCAAATTCAAGGCAAAAACAACAATTAAACCACTTCAATCATTCTTCATTAAGCACAAAAAGAGAGCATGAATTAACAAATAGTTGAAGCTACATAATTAGAGAGCTTCATTACCCCTAAATTGAAGGGGTTTAGCCTCTCATATTTGTCATTTGATTAACAAATGTAGCTAGCAACATGAAAGCAAAAAGAAAGGAAAATGAAAGCAAATGGAAAAGAAAACTAATCTAATTGCATAAAAGAAAATTTACACTACTAGCATGAAAGGAAATGAACATGTAAGTAAAAGGAAACACTAATTAACATTGCATAAAAAGAAAAGAAAATTACATAAAATAAAAATGACTAAGTAGCCATGAAAAGAGAAAGAGAGTTTTCTTTTATTTGATCTAAACTAAACTAAAGAGAAGGAGGCCTAAGAGAGATTAAGAGAGAAGAGAAAGGAGGTGTTACATGAAACATAAGGGGATTTTATACATGTGCTAAACCCTAATTCAAATTTTTGGGGAATGCCCAAAATACCCTCTTAGGAAGTGTGGAGGCCAAGTAATCATTAGCTTCAAATAATCCTCATTTAAGTGTACATGAAGCCATTAATTCCATAAGCATGTGCATTAGCCTCTAATTTGTACATTAAGGTAGGTGGGTAGGTGGGGTCCTCCATTATCTTCACTTTGAATTATTTGTTCTCTATACTCCTATGCATGCATCTATCATCATGTAACCACTTGTAAAATTCACCAAATTTCCTACAAAACAATATAGAAAATTCCAAGTAAATTTTCACAATTTAATAAATGCATAAAAGTGACCATTTTGCCCCTATATGAAGATGAATATGTGATAATTTCAAATAATTTGAATTTTGGTTTAAACAAGTTAAAATACCCGATATGATCATTTATTTAATTTAAATAGATTAAATATGGTGGTAAAAATATGCACATTTACGTGCACATCAAATACCCCCACACTTGTCTTTTTATTCGTCCTCGAATAAAGAAAAACTAAGATAAATCCGTTTTCGTAGGGAGCACGATTGCATTGAGCGTATGCAACAAGCCGTTAAACCTCTGGGTGTCCCCAGTAGGACGAGTGTTGTCTCATGAGGATTTTCAGTGGATACTACCCACAAAATCCAAATGCAGGATGAAAATATTTATAAAATGCAAGATTTATTTACAAAGATGTGAATGCAAGTTTTTGAAAATATTTACGAATGAAGGATTTACTTTTAAATTAACACAAATAAGTTAAACATAGGTTTGGTCATTATCTTGAAATTTAAGTCATTTACTCGTCAAAATTTCCAACAAAAATTAAGTTATCATAACAAATAGACTATAGTTTTAACTCGTTGTTTCGGTTGATAACAAAGTGTAACCATGAAATAGATCCTTAGTTGATTATCAAAGTTTATCAAAGTGGTATTTTCATTTCTTTTCAATAAAAAATCAAATCAAATAAGTAAAAATAATGCTATCATTTCAATTGCTTGCTCTCTCATTATTTGCAAGAAAAACTACACACCTAGCTCAGGTAAACTGAGGCCAGATATACCACCCATGCACTGCCTTTCGGGCTTATGTTAGGGGATTACAGAGCATGGCGAGTGCACACACTTTCGTGCATACACCTATCGACCGTAGGTGGTTTTATTAAGTCTATTCTTTTTTTTTACATGTGTTCCATACATGCATAACCGTGAGGACTTTTAAATGAGTATGAAAGCACATAATCAAAGATTCCAAGTAATTCACCCATGCATAACCGTGAGGACTTTTAAATGAGAGTGAATACTTTGGATGTTGTTATTTTTTTTTTAAGAGAGAGAGAGTTTTGCAAAATCATCTTAGCATCATTTAACTTAGAAGACAAAAAAAATGTTATATCCTTTACTTTAAATCAACCACTTTTTAAAACAAAGATTTTCAATTAGGACGTATTTCATAATTAACACGTATGAATCTTCCTATGTACTAGTTAAACCATTATTATTTGTAATCAAACTTCATTTTTATTTTTGTTAAGACGAATAAATTTTCAAAAATTTCAATTTAATAAACCAAAACCATATATTTAATCATTTTTTTTTAGATTTTTTTTTTATTTTGGAAAGAAAAATTGAAAGATGACGATGAGTCTCCCCCCACACTTGATTTTGACTGTGTCCCCACAGTCAACCCAAGTGGAAGGAGAAAAAAAAAAGATGACTTATATTTACATGAAAACGAAAAGATTATTATTTACAAGAGTTCAGAAAGTATATCGTCAAAAAGTACATGAAACGGTCTTCCAAATACCGATTCATTTGTCTCGTCAAATATATGAGACACAGCTTAAGCTCGAAAAACCAAATCGTAAAAGATTTCAAAGTTGTATGTTGATTTGGAAAAACGAATGTCGTTTTATTGAAAACCGTACGAATTGTTTTATTTTCGATGATTTTCGGGGTCGATAAAACAATTGGTTGAAGTTCAAGTTTATTTTCACCAAATTGAAATTCAAGCTCTTCATTGAAAAGTTCTTCAGAATTATTGATTTTAAAATCAAAGTGATAATTTAAATCTTCCCCGTCAGAATTTAACAACTCGTCATCGAAAAGTCCATAAAACTCGTGTTCATTAAATTCGACTTCCTTTGTTGGATTATCAACAACTTCATTGCGTATCTCAAGTTCAAAATCCAAAGTTGTTGTATTCAAATTTTTGAAATCGTGAAAAGGAAGATCGAATTTTAAATTTGGTTCAACACCCTCAAAAGAATTGAAATCCAACTCAATTACCGTGTTTTCAACAACTTCACTAAGATTGTTATTTTCAATTTCAAAAGTTGTTATTTGGAAATCGTCGATTTGGGTGAAAGATGGATTATTGCTTGACTCGTCACACGTTGGAATTTGATTTTGTTTTTCACGTTGTTTCATATATGTTTCAAACAAAGAATCCGTGTGATCATTGTAAATTTCATTCATTTGCTCAACAAAATCCAATTTATAGTTATTAGCATGAGGATTTTCACTTTGAATTTGTTGAGAACAGAGATTTTCAATCACATCGTGGTTAAGATTATTCCCATTGCCAAATTCGTTTGAAAAGTTGTTTCCATTTTCATTTTGAGTTTGAAATAAATTTTGGAGTTCGAAATTGAATTGGCATGGGTTATAATCGAAATCGTTTGAGTTTTGAATTGAATTCAAATTTTGAAATCCTTGACTCGAGTTATTACACAAATAAGAATTACACAAATCATTTATCTCTTGATTTTGTTGTGTAGAGAATTCAAGTAAAGATGAAATGCAATTTTCAAGAGTCGAGGGTTGGTCATCATTTTGAAAACTTTGTTGTTCAAAATTCGAATTGTTTAAAGAATAGTTGTCGTTAAAATATCCATACGAATTTGGAGTGAAATCTATGGATTATATTGATTTTCACAACTATTGTAAAATTCAAGTGAATATGGAAATTCGGACATTTTCAAGAATGTTTTTGGTTTTTTTTATAAAGGAAAAATATTTACAAAAAAAAATTATTTTTCAAAAGGGAAATTGATTTTTGTTTTGTTTTTTGGTTTTTCAATTTTTTTTCTTTGTTTTTGAAAAGGTTTTATATTTTTTTTTGGATTTTTGATTTTCTAAAAAAAAACTAAGTAAATTTTGATTTGAAAATTTTCAAAGGAAAAGGAAAAATAAAAAAACTAAGTTAAGAAATATTTACAATTTTTTTTTAGTTTTGGATTTTGAATTTTTTTTGTTTTTTTTTTTAAATATGCATGAACTAATGCAACTAAATGAATGCAATGGCTAATTACAAATGATTTATCCTGAGTTAACCCAAAATTGTATAATTACAAATTGTCTTAAATCAACAAGATAGTTCTCAGCCAGGTAACGGGCAGGAGTTATCGGTGCACCACGAATCACCGTAGCAATGCAGCCGAAGGTTTAAGTACCTTTAGAGGAACAACCACTGTAATATTTATGAATCACCGTAATATTTATAAATGGTTATTACTCTGCCGTAGCCTAGACACCAAGATATTAAATTGTTCAAAGAAGACAACTTGTCAATATACAATTAAAAGTTATCGATGTCAAATCGTTATTATTAATCAAAATGAAATGCAAAGCAGAAATTAAACTTGTATTAACAATGCAACTACGAATGGATTTTAGGTTTTTTTTATGAAATGCAAGCAAACAACAATGCAAGGCAAATAAAAACAATATATATATCAACCAAGCAGATTTTTTTGGCAAGCAAAGCGAAGCAATTATTTTTAGCAAGCAGCTCCTTTCCTTTTCTGCTTTTGCAACCTGAAAATAAATACAAGATATATATACAGTTTTTTTTATATTGAAGAAGAAACTAAAATAAATGAAAAACAAAACAAATTCAAAACAACCCTCGTTTTTTGGAAGAGACTCTTTGGTTTTTTTTGTTTTTTGAAATTTTTTTTTATTTTTTTTTGGAAAGGAAACGTAAAAGTACTGTTTTACTTAAAAAAAATTGAAAGAGAGTCTAAAATAAAACTCAAAACAACTAATTAAACACCTTAAAAAAATTACCATTACCCAATCAAACAAACCCACAAATTATCTTACCCGGCCCAAATAAAATTAATTCCCTAAACCAACCAAATTCACTTCACAGTTAAAAACAAATACTCTACCACAGTTAAAAACAATTCAGAGTTTAATTTTCATGAAGTAATTCCACTTCACGAATAAACTCCATTTCTCAGTTCAAAATTCACTCGAATTCAAGAATACACTCAATTCAAGAAAGTGATTAGCGATTACAGTGTTTGCTGGAGGGTTTGTTTTCAGGTCGAGGCGGAGTAATTCTCGAGTTCGAATGGAAGCTCTGGTTTGCGAATTGCTAGTGATGAAATGATTCGAATTGGCGATTGTTTGCACGGAGGTACATGGGTTGTTTAGAAGTGGGCACTGCAATAGTGATGCACTGTGGAGAAGGGTTTTTGTGGTGGTTGTAGCAGTGGTGTGTTCGATGATTATAGAGGTGGCTGATTTGGTTGGCAACTTGTAGCTGGATTGCGATCGACGTGAACTATGTGGAGTTGTTTGATTTCAGCTTGGGCGATGGAGGACAGGTAGTCGTTTTGGGGATGAGTGGCTTCGAGTTCGAGTGTTTCTTTAGGGTTGGACTTGGGCTGTTCGAATCGAGGAAGTTGTTGTTGTTGTGAAAGGAGTTATTGGGTTTGCTGTAGTAATGTGTAGTTTGGTGAGGGCAGTGCACACTGCAATTTGGTGTGAAGCAGTACTGTCGAAAGTGGGTGGCTGCGGTGGGTATTCGGGTGATCAGGGGTGTGTGATAGGGGCAATGTGTTGTAGAATGGACTGTTAGAATTGCAATGGAAGTTGATCGGGGAGTTGGTTATGAGCACGGTGATGACTTGACAGTTTGATGATTTGGTAGGATTTGAAGTTGTGGAGAGGTATGTGTGTGGTCTATAGACGGTGCAGCAGTTCGATGGGTATGGTTTTGCAGTGTAACAGGCAGCAACTGGCAGTTGCGTGATGTAGTTACATTGTATTTATGGTATGCACTGCAGTTGTTCACTATATTTGGGGCAGTGTTGTGGATATGGCAGCAGTGAAAGTGAAGATTTGAATAAAGTGTGAAGTTGAATAGAGCAGCAAATGCACTGTTTTAATGGTGAATGTGTATGTTGATCAGAGCGGTTGCAAGTTGAAGCAGTGGTTTGTTGAAAGCAGAAGATATATGGAAGATATATGGAAGGTAATGAAGTGTGATGTGCACAGAATGAATGTTGATGGCTGTGCACTGTGAAGTAAGATGTTGATCAGATGCTGCTCTTTGGAGTGAAAGGTTACAGAGTTCAGAAGTTTATTGTTTGAGAACAGTTTTTTTTGTGGCAGTGTGTTTTTTTTGGCCTGATAGCACTGATGATAGAAGGTGGATAAATGGTGAGTGAAGAAGATATTTGAATTGAAGAGTGGTATAAAGGCAGCTAGCGTGGGGACAAGCAGATGACACAAGTAGGTTACACAGTCAGGACAGTTGATATGCTGTGTAGGCAGATGATATTCGACGGTGTTGGCAGTTTATATTGGAGAATGGAGTTTTTGTGGAGAATGGTGGATGATGAAGGAATGGTTCGGGCTGCTGTTAGATGTAGGTTGCAGATAGCAGCAATCTTGTATTGGTTAAGTGGTTGGTCGAGGGGTTCAGGTTGTTCAGTCGGGTGTGTTAAATTTTGGTTCGAATTGGATTGACAGGTTGACTGGAGTAGTAAACTGTGAATATTATGGTTTGGAGTGCAGCTGCAATTGACAGGGAGAAGAGCAGTTGCAGTTAGAGATGTAGAACTGTTGCAGTTTGTTGATAATGTAAGTGTGGGCAATGTTTGTGCAATGTAATGGAGAATGAAGTCTCACAGTTTCGAATAGCAGTGTTTTGATGGGTTGAAGGTTTGATATGGTGATAAAGATGTAAGTAGTGGTTCGGGAACAGGCAGTAAGTGGTTCAAGCGAATGTAGAGATGTTTGGGGAGGTTGGTTGTGTGAAGTGTTGTATGGTGAGGTAGAAATGAAATGTTGTAGGGGTATTGAATATCTGTCAGTGGGGATGTGAATTTGGTAGAGGAGGATGGTGTAGGAGTTGTTTGCTGATGATGTTTGGACTGAGTTGAAATAGCATGTGGTAGTAGATGGGGGAGGGAATGTGAAAGGCAGAGGGTATGTTGAGATGACTGAAAATGATGGTCAGTGATCGTAGTGGTGGTGTTGACTTGTTTGGATGGAAGAAGTTAGTGTAGGCAGGGATGGTTATAGTGGAACAGTGGAGAGTTGTTTGTGGCACTGACAGTATGCAACGGTCAATGTTGAGAGGGCAGAGGCAAGAATGGATTGAACAGTGGAGTGAAAACAGAGAGAGGGTTTGTGTGCAGGCTGATGTGCACAGTTTTGAAATTGTATATGTAAAATGTAAAGGCAAATGTAAAATGTGAATGTAAAAGCAAATGCAAATAAAAAGAAATATTTTTGTTTCTGAAATTGTATGTGTTTTTTTTATATGGAAATGCAAATTCAACAACAACTAGAAAACAAGAAACAAACACAAACACAAGGCAACAAAAATCAAACAAATATTTTTTTTTTAAATGCAAACACAAAAAATAAAAATCCCACAAAAATCAAACAAACTAATAATTCGAAGAATAGAAAATCAAAATCAAAACATACTCCCCGGCAACGGCGCCAAAAACTTGTTAGTCGACGGAAATTCTATCGGTTTAGAAAACCGTCGAACGAATTTAGATTAAAAATATAACCGCAAGCGCACGGCGTACACTTGTAGTACGTGGCGAATACGGGTCGATCCGCAGGGAATTGATGATTTTAACTCTCTATTCAATCAAATTAAACCAAAGTCAAGTGAAAGTTAAGCTAGAGAATTAGAAAATTAACTAACTAACAAAAAGAAAAGAAATGCAAATATAAGATCTAAATGACAATTTAGAGAATAAATCCACTCTCTAGATCATGTAATTCAACACATATGAAATCATGATCTCTCTTTTATGGTCATTAGTGCTTTAATTGATGTGCCTCTCATAAGTATGGCATATTTGTGCTATTGATTAGCCAACATAAGCCATCAAACTATAACACACCCCTTAAACCACTTACTAACTTTCATGAAATTTGACAATGAAAATGAAATCTATTTTAAGTATGGCCTATTAACTATGATTAGAAATATAGACCATCAAATTTTAATTTCAAATCACTTTCTTTTGCCATAATCATATTTTGATGAAGAGGCAATTAGTGTTAGTGATTGTTTAAGTATAGCCTATTTGGTGTCAACAATATAGACTATCAAATTCAAGGCAAAAACAACAATTAAACCACTTCAATCATTCTTCATTAAGCACAAAAAGAGAGCATGAATTAACAAATAGTTGAAGCTACATAATTAGAGAGCTTCATTACCCCTAAATTGAAGGGGTTTAGCCTCTCATATTTGTCATTTGATTAACAAATGTAGCTAGCAACATGAAAGCAAAAAGAAAGGAAAATGAAAGCAAATGGAAAAGAAAACTAATCTAATTGCATAAAAGAAAATTTACACTACTAGTATGAAAGGAAATGAACATGTAAGTAAAAGGAAACACTAATTAACATTGCATAAAAAGAAAAGAAAATTACATAAAATAAAAATGACTAAGTAGCCATGAAAAGAGAAAGAGAGTTTTCTTTTATTTGATCTAAACTAAACTAAAGAGAAGGAGGCCTAAGAGAGACTAAGAGAGAAGAGAGAGGAGGTGTTACATGAAACATAAGGGGATTTTATACATGTGCTAAACCCTAATTCATATTTTTGGGGAATGCCCAAAATACCCTCTTAGGAAGTGTGGAGGCCAAGTAATCATTAGCTTCAAATAATCCTCATTTAAGTGTACATGAAGCCATTAATTCCATAAGCATGTGCATTAGCCTCTAATTTGTACATTAAGGTAGGGGGGTAGGTGGGGTCCTCCATTATCTTCACTTTGAATTATTTGTTCTCTATACTCTTATGCATGCATCTATCATCATGTAACCACTTGTAAAATTCACCAAATTTCCTACAAAACAATATAGAAAATTCCAAGTAAATTTTCACAATTTAATAAATGCATAAAAGTGACCATTTTGCCCCTATATGAAGATGAATATGTGATAATTTCAAATAATTTGAATTTTGGTTTAAACAAGTTAAAATACCCGATATGATCATTTATTTAATTTAAATAGATTAAATATGGTGGTAAAAATATGCACATTTACGTGCACATCAAATACCCCCACACTTGTCTTTTTATTCGTCCTCGAATAAAGAAAAACTAAGATAAATCCGTTTTCGTAGGGAGCACGATTGCATTGAGCGTATGCAACAAGCCGTTAAACCTCTGGGTGTCCCCAGTAGGACGAGTGTTGTCTCGTGAGGATTTTCAGTGGATACTACCCACAAAATCCAAATGCAGGATGAAAATATTTATAAAATGCAAGATTTATTTACAAAGATGTGAATGCAAGTTTTTGAAAATATTTACGAATGAAGGATTTACTTTTAAATTAACACAAATAAGTTAAACATAGGTTTGGTCATTATCTTGAAATTTAAGTCATTTACTCGTCAAAATTTCCAACAAAAATTAAGTTATCATAACAAATAGACTATAGTTTTAACTCGTTGTTTCGGTTGATAACAAAGTGTAACCATGAAATAGATCCTTAGTTGATTATCAAAGTTTATCAAAGTGGTATTTTCATTTCTTTTCAATAAAAAATCAAATCAAATAAGTAAAAATAATGCTATCATTTCAATTGCTTGCTCTCTCATAATTTGCAAGAAAAACTACACACCTAGCTCAGGTAAACTGAGGCCAGATATACCACCCATGCACTGCCTTTCGGGCTTATGTGAGGGGAGTACAGAGCATGGCGAGTGCACACACTTTCGTGCATACACCTATCGACCGTATGTTGTTTTTATTAAGTCTATTCTTTTTTTACATGTGTTCCTTACATGCATAACCGTGAGGACTTTTAAATGAGTATGAAAGCACATAATCAAAGATTCCAAGTAATTCACCCATGCATAACCGTGAGGACTTTTAAATGAGAGTGAATACTTTGGATGTTGTTTTTTTTTTAAGAGAGAGAGAGTTTTGCAAAATCATCTTAGCATCATTTAACTTAGAAGACAAAAAAAATGTTATATCCTTTACTTTAAATCAACCACTTTTTAAAACAAAGATTTTCAATTAGGACGTATTTCATAATTAACACGTATGAATCTTCCTATGTACTAGTTAAACCATTATTATTTGTAATCAAACTTCATTTTTATTTTTGTTAAGACGAATAAATTTTCAAAAATTTCAATTTAATAAACCAAAACCATATATTTATTCATTTTTTTTAGATTTTTTTTTATTTTGGAAAGAAAAATTGAAAAATGACAATGAGTCTCCCCCCACACTTGATTTTGACTGTGTCCCCACAGTCAACCCAAGTGGAAGGAGAAAAATAAAAAAATAAATAAAAAGATGACCTATATTTACATGAAAACGAAAAGATTATTATTTACAAGAGTTCAGAAAGTATATCGTCAAAAAGTACATGAAACGGTCTTCCAAAGACCGATTCATTTGTCTCGTCAAATATACGAGACACAGCTTAAGCTCGAAAAACCAAATCGTAAAAGATTTCAAAGTTGTATGTTGATTTGGAAAAACGAATGTCGTTTTATTGAAAACCGTACGAGTTGTTTTATTTTCGATGATTTTCGGGGTCGATAAAACAATTGGTTGAAGTTCAAGTTTATTTTCACCAAATTGAAATTCAAGCTCTTCATTGAAAAGTTCTTCAGAATTATTGATTTTAAAATCAAAGTGATGATTTAAATCTTCCCCGTCAGAATTTAACAACTCGTCATCGAAAAGTCCATAAAACTCGTGTTCGTTAAATTCGACTTCCTTTGTTGGATTATCAACAACTTCATTGCGTATCTCAAGTTCAAAATCCAAAGTTGTTGTATTCAAATTTTTGAAATCGTGAAAAGGAAGATTGAATTTTAAATTTGGTTCAACACCCTCAAAAGAATTGAAATCCAACTCAATTACCGTGTTTTCAACAACTTCACTAAGATTGTTATTTTCAATTTCAAAAGTTGTTATTTGGAAATCGTCGATTTGGGTGAAAGATGGATTATTGCTTGACTCGTCACATGTTGGAATTTGATTTTGTTTTTCACGTTGTTTCATATATGTTTCAAACAAAGAATCCGTGTGATCATTGTAAATTTCATTCATTTTCTCAACAAAATCCAATTTATAGTTATTAGCATGAGGATTTTCACTTTGAATTTGTTGAGAACAGAGATTTTCAATCACATCGTGGTTAAGATTATTCCCATTACCAAATTCGTTTGAAAAGTTGTTTCCATTTTCATTTTGAGTTTGAAATAAATTTTGGAGTTCGAAATTGAATTGGCATGGGTTATAATCGAAATCGTTTGAGTTTTGAATTGAATTCAAATTTTGAAATCCTTGACTCGAGTTATTACACAAATAAGAATTACACAAATCATTTATCTCTTGATTTTGTTGTGTAGAGAATTCAAGTAAAGATGAAATGCAATTTTCAAGAGTCGAGGGTTGGTCATCATTTTGAAAACTTTGTTGTTCAAAATTCGAATTGTTTAAAGAATAGTTGTCGTTAATATATCCATACGAATTTGGAGTGAAATCATATGGATTATATTGATTTTCACAACTATTGTAAAATTCAAGTGAATATGGAAATTCGGACATTTTCAAGAATGTTTTTGGTTTTTTTTTATAAAGGAAAAATATTTACAAAAAAAAATTATTTTTCAAAAGGGAAATTGATTTTTGTTTTGTTTTTTGGTTTTTCAATTTTTTTCTTTGTTTTTGAAAAGGTTTTATATTTTTTTTTGGATTTTTGATTTTCTAAAAAAACTAAGTAAATTTTGATTTGAAAATTTTCAAAGGAAAAGGAAAAATAAAAAAAAACTAAGTTAAGAAATATTTACAAATTTTTTTTTAGTTTTGGATTTTGAATTTTTTTTGTTTGTTTTTTTTAAATATGCATGAACTAATGCAACTAAATGAATGCAATGGCTAATTACAAATGATTTATCCTAAGTTAACCCAAAATTGTATAATTACAAATTGTCTTAAATCAACAAGATAGTTCTCAGCCAGGTAACGGGCAGGAGTTATCGGTGCACCACGAATCACCGTAGCAATGTAGCCGAAGGTTTAAATACCTTCAGAGGAACAACCACTGTAATATTTACGAATCACCGTAATATTTATAAATGGTTATTACTCTGCCGTAGCCTAGACACCAAGATATTAAATTGTTCAAAGAAGACAACTTGTCAATATACAATTAAAAGTTATCAATGTCTAATCGTTATTATTAATCAAAATGAAATGCAAAGCAGAAATTAAACGTGTATTAACAATGCAACTACGAATGGAGTTTAGGTTTTTTTTTATGAAATTTTTTTTTATGAAATGCAAGCAAACAACAATGCAAGGCAAATAAAAACAATATATATCAACCAAGCAGATTTTTTTTGGCAAGCAAAGCGAAGCAATTATTTTTAGCAAGCAGTTCCTTTCCTTTTCTGCTTTTGCAACCTGAAAATAAATACAAGATATATATACAGTTTTTTTTATATCGAAGAAGAAACTAAAATAAATGAAAAACAAAACAAATTCAAAACAACCCTCGTTTTTTGGAAGAGACTCTTTGGTTTTTTTTTTGTTTTTTGAAATTTTTTTTTTTTTTTTGGAAAGGAAACGTAAAAGTACTGTTTTACTTAAAAAAAATTGAAAGAGAGTCTAAAATAAAACTCAAAACAACTAATTAAACACCTTAAAAAAAATTACCATTACCCAATCAAACAAACCCACAAATTATCTTACCCGGCCCAAATAAAATTAATTCCCTAAACCAACCAAATTCACTTCACGGTTAAAAACAAATACTCTACCACAGATAAAAACAATTCAGAGTTTAATTTTCATGAAGTAATTCCACTTCACGAATAAACTCCATTTCTCAGTTCAAAATTCACTCGAATTCAAGAATACACTCAATTCAAGAAAGTGATTAGCGATTACAGTGTTTGCTGGAGGGTTTGTTTTCAGGTCGAGGCGGAGTAATTCTCGAGTTCGAATGGAAGCTCTGGTTTGCGAATTGCTAGTGATGAAATGATTCGAATTGGCGATTGTTTGCACGGAGGTACATGGGTTGTTTAGAAGTGGGCACTGCAATAGTGATGCACTGTGGAGAAGGGTTTTTGTGGTGGTTGTAGCAGTGGTGTGTTCGATGATTATAGAGGTGGCTGATTTGGTTGGCAACTTGTAGCTGGATTGCGATCGAATTGCGTGAACTATGTGGAGTTGTTTGATTTCAGCTTGGGCGATGGAGGACAGGTAGTCGTTTTGGGGATGAGTGGCTTCGAGTTCGAGTGTTTCTTTAGGGTTGGACTTGGGCTGTTCGAATCGAGGAAGTTGTTGTTGTTGTGAAAGGAGGTATTGGGTTTGCTGTAGTAATGTGTAGTTTGGTGAGGGCAGTGCACACTGCAATTTGGTGTGAAGCAGTACTGTCGAAAGTGGGTGGCTGTAGTGGGTATTCGGGTGATCAGGGGTGTGTGATAGAGGCAATGTGTTGTAGAATGGACTGTTGGAATTGCAATGGAAGTTGATCGGGGAGTTGGTTATGAGCACGGTGATGACTTGACAGTTTGATGATTTGGTAGGATTTGAAGTTGTGGAGAGGTATGTGTGTGGTCTATAGACGGTGCAGCAGTTCGATGGGTATGGTTTTGCAGTGTAACAGGCAGCAACTGGCAGTTGCGTGATGTAGTTACAGTGTATTTATGGTATGCACTGCAGTTGTTCACTATATTTGGGGCAGTGTTGTGGATATGAAAGCAGTGAAAGTGAAGATTTGAATAAAGTGTGAAGTTGAATAGAGCAGCAAATGCACTGTTTTAATGGTGAATGTGTATGTTGATCAGAGCGGTTGCAAGTTGAAGCAGTGGTTTGTTGAAAGCAGAAGATATATGGAAGATATATGGAAGGTAATGAAGTGTGATGTGCACAGAATGAATGTTGATGGCTGTGCACTATGAAGTAAGATGTTGATCAGATGCTGCTCTTTGGAGTGAAAGGTTACAGAGTTCAGAAGTTTTTTGTTTGAGAACAGTTTTTTTTTGTGGCAGTGTGTTTTTTTTTGGCCTGATAGCACTGATGATAGAAGGTGGATAAATGGTGAGTGAAGAAGATATTTGAATTGAAGAGTGGTATAAAGGAAGCTAGCGTGGGGACAAGCAGATGACACAAGTAAGTTACACAGTCAGGACAGTTGATATGCTGTGTCGGCAGATGATATTCGACGGTGTTGGCAGTTTATATTGGAGAATGGAGTTTTTGTGGAGAATGGTGGATGATGAAGGAATGGTTTGGGCTGCTGTTAGATGTAGGTTGCAGATAGCAGTAATCTTGTATTGGTTAAATGGTTGGTCGAGGGGTTCAGGTTTTTCAATCGGGTGTGTTAAATTTTGGTTTGAATTGGATTGACAGGTTGACTGGAGTAGTAAACTGCGAATATTGTGGTTTGGAGTGCAGCTGCAATTGACAAGGAGAAGAGCAGTTGTAGTTAGAGATGTAGAATTGTTGCAGTTTGTTGATAATGTAAGTGTGGGAAATGTTTGTGCAATGTAATGGAGAATGAAGTCTCACAGTTTTGAATAGCAGTGTTTTGATGGGTTGAAGGTTTGATATGGTGATAAAGATGTAAGTAGTGGTTTCGGGAACAGGCAGTAAGTGGTTCAAGCGAATGTAGAGATGTTTGGGGAGGTTGGTTGTGTGAAGTGTTGTATGGTGAGGTAGAAATGAAATGTTGTAGGGGTATTGAATATCTGTCAATGGGGATGTGAATTTGGTAGGGGAGGATGGTGTAGGAGTTGTTTGCTGATGATGTTTGGACTGAGTTGAAATGGCGTGTGGTAGTAGATGGGGGAGGGAATGTGCAAGGCAGAGGGTATGTTGAGATGACTGAAAATGATGGTCAGTGATCGTAGTGGTGGTGTTGACTTGTTTGGATGGAAGAAGTTAGTGTAGGCAGGGATGGTTATAGTGGAACAGTGGAGAGTTGTTTGTGGCACTGACAGTATGCAACGGTCAATGTTGAGAGGGCAGAGGCAAGAATGGATTGAACAGTGGAGTGAAAACAGAGAGAGGGTTTGTGTGCAGGCTGATGTGCACAGTTTTGAAATTGTATATGTAAAATGTAAAGGCAAATGTAAAATGTGAATGTAAAAGCAAATGCAAATAAAAAGAAATATTTTTGTTTCTGAAATTGTATGTGCTTTTTTTTATATGGAAATGCAAATGCAACAACAACTAGAAAACAAGAAACAAACACAAACACAAGGCAACAAAAATCACACAAATATATTTTTGTTTAATGCACACACAAAAAATAAAAATCACACAAAAATCAAACAAACTAATAATTCGAAGAATAGAAAATCAAAATCAAAACATACTCCCCGGCAACGGCGTCAAAAACTTGTTCGTCGACGGAAATTCTATCGGTTTAGAAAACCGTCGAACGAATTTAGATTAAAAATATAACCGCAAGCGCACGGCGTACACTTGTAGTACGTGGCGAATACGGGTCGATCCGTAGGGAATTGATGATTTTAACTCTCTATTCAATCAAATTAAACCAAAGTCGAGTGAAAGTTAAGCTAGAGAATTAGAAAATTAGCTAACTAACAAAAAGAAAAGAAATGCAAATATAAGAGTTAAATGACAATTTAGAGAATAAATCCACTCTCTAGATCATGTAATTCAACACATATGAAATCATGATCTCTCTTTTATGGTCATTAGTGCTTTAATTGATGTGCCTCTCATAAGTATGGCATATTTGTGCTATTGATTAGCCAACATAAGCCATCAAACTATAACACACCCCTTATACCACTTACTAACTTTCATGAAATTTGACAATGAAAATGAAAATGAAATCTATTTTAAGTATGGCCTATTAACTATGATTAGAAATATAGACCATCAAATTTTAATTTCAAATCACTTTCTTTTGCCATAATCATATTTTGATGAAGAGGCAATTAGTGTTAGTGATTGTTTAAGTATAGCCTATTTGGTGTCAACAATATAGACTATCAAATTCAAGGCAAAAACAATAATTAAACCACTTCAATCATTCTTCATTAAGCACAAAAAGAGGGCATGAATTAACAAATAGTTGAAGCTACATAATTAGAGAGCTTCATTACCCCTAAATTGAAGGGGTTTAGCCTCTCATATTTGTCATTTGATTAACAAATGTAGCTAGCAACATGAAAGCAAAAAAGAAAGGAAAATGAAAGCAAATGGAAAAGAAAACTAATCTAATTGCATAAAAGAAAATTTACACTACTAGCATGAAAGGAAATGAACATGTAAGTAAAAGGAAACACTAATTAACATTGCATAAAAAGAAAAGAAAATTACATAAAATAAAAATGACTAAGTAGCCATGAAAAGAGAAAGAGAATTTTCTTTTATTTGATCTAAACTAAACTAAAGAGAAGGAGGCCTAAGAGAGACTAAGAGAGAAGAGAGAGGAGGTGTTACATGAAACATAAGGGGATTTTATACATGTGCTAAACCCTAATTCATATTTTTGGGGAATGCCCAAAATACCCTCTTAGGAAGTGTGGAGGCCAAGTAATCATTAGCTTCAAATAATCCTCATTTAAGTGTACATGAAGCCATTAATTCCATAAGCATGTGCATTAGCCTCTAATTTGTACATTAAGGTAGGTGGGTAGGTGGGGTCCTCCATTATCTTCACTTTGAATTATTTGTTCTCTATACTCTTATGCATGCATCTATCATCATGTAACCACTTGTAAAATTCACCAAATTTCCTACAAAACAATATAGAAAATTCCAAGTAAATTTTCACAATTTAATAAATGCATAAAAATGACCATTTTGCCCCTATATGAAGATGAATATGTGATAATTTCAAATAATTTGAATTTTGGTTTAAACAAGTTAAAATACCCGATATGATCATTTATTTAATTTAAATAGATTAAATATGGTGGTAAAAATATGCACATTTACGTGCACATCACCGATCGAATTTTAGTGGGTCATGGTGGGTGCGGCAACGAGAGGAAGGACAGCGGAGTTTGGGTTCTTCAGCTAGTAGGTTTTCACGAAGAAGAAAGAAACAGTGGCCACGATCTGATGATTGAAAATGTGCGGCCCAGATTAATTGAGGTTAAAAAATAAAAGTTGTAAATTATATTATAAAATCGTGTAATGTTTAAAATATCATAACTTTTTCATACGAGGTCAAAAATTGACGAAACAAATTGCGTTGGGATCGTATTGACGAGCACTACATTTTAGAGCAGGTTTGGAGTTGATTGGAGCTAGTGAAAATTTTAGGTAAAATTAAAGTTGTTTAAATTTATTCGGAATAAAACGCTGCAGCGGCTATTGGAATCAAAGTGAGTACAACTCACTCTTTCTGACTCGCTTATATTTTTATATAAGTGAGAATAAATTTATTTTGTGCTGATTGATGATTGTTTGGGTGATATATGATATATTATATATATATATATATTGATTGGTTTGGATATATTCCTGCCTATTGGAGCAGATGAGACCCTATACGTTCCCGTGTATGAATGGATGACCTTTTGTACGCGCGTCTGCCTCGAAGCTGACATTGTACATATTTTCTAATATGTATATTTGTTGCAGGTGACGGGTTGGAGGGATCCAACTGGATTCCTCACCAGCGTGATTTTTATTTACAGATATTGTGATATATGCTGTTATCATATGATATATGATGATTTGGATGCCATGATGGATATGATTGTTGTGAATCACCTTATTTAATGCTGTTGTAGCATTGGGCCATATTTTTGGAAATTTAAAATACTAAAATGATGATTTCAAATTAAAAAGGCCGTTTAAGTGATTTTTGAAGTTATATGAGTTTTAATATTGATTTGTAAATTATTAAAAGAAGAAGTTTATTTAAATGGAATCAAAATATGATTTTTGAAATATGGAGTTAACTATTTGGTAAAATAAGTTAATTAAGAACTTCGATTTATTATAAATGGGTTATTTATATAAGATTTATGAAATTGATATTTTATAAATAAAAACAATGGAATTATAATGGAGTTTTATAAGTGTTAAAATGAAGTTATAAATGAATCTGATAAGTGAATAAGATTTATAAATTTATGAAGTTATAAAAAGAATGAATTTGTAAATAAAGAGATTTACAAGTAAATAAACATATAATTGGATTTTGGCATATAAATGAGATATAAATGGAATTTATTAATAAAGGAATTTATAAATGGAAGTTTTTATAAAATAGAAATGTGAATTATAAAGATCGTTTTATAAAGGTGGAATCAACTTATTTTGATAAGTTAAATATGAAAGCTTATTAAAGGAATATATTCATGATTTTGGACAGTGGATAATCCTTTAATAAATGTGTAGAAATAATGAATTTGGTTAGAGAATTATATTCACGATTTTGGACAATGAATAATCTTTTAAATAAAATGAATGTTTTGAGAAGTGATATTTTAAAATGAAGTTGAATGGTTTGAAAATAAGGTAAAGTATGAATTCACTTATTATTAAAATAAGTATATGGAAATGTTTTCCAAATTGTGAAATATTGAAATGGTTTTAAGATTATATCTTTTTAAAGATAATTTGAAGTGAATATTTGGAAAGTGATTTAATTAATAAAAGATTAATTAAAAGGGCCTAGTGATTGCTTATGGTGCTAAATATTTGTTTGTGCTTTGATAGTTAAATAACCGACTATCAAATTTGGCCATTTTTAGTTCCTCGACTTGATATGGAAACTATTTAGTCGTACACTTAGTACATAGCCATCTCTATAAGCTTGATTATCGTTTGTGTCGAGGATGTTGATTCGTGTAGTGTGGAGTATTACTCCTATCTATCGAGTTTCCTTCTTGGCCGAAGGGTAGCAAGTTGAAAGTTGGAGACGTGATAAGTCTATGAGACTTAGTTTCTGTGTGAGGTTGAGAAACGCTTGCGTTGTTGGTGCGAAGAGACCGGGATCAGATTTGCTTGATGCGTTCAGCATGATAGGGCATTCTCGCTTTGTGAACGGTGACGAAGCTTAGACTCTTACTACATGTCCCTAGAGTGAAAAGGTTGGTTGATAGTCAAGAGGCTTGCCGTAAAAGCAAATTTGAGGTACCACTTGTGGTCACCTCCATGTTGAAAAGCAAGAGTACCCCCAAGTTGAAAAGCAGAAGGGTAGCGGGATGGTTGAAAAGCCTACCGGGGCAGGTACGGAATTGCCCGTTCGTCACACGTGGTATCAGAGCTTAGGCTTAGTATATTCCTAGGCTTTGATGTGTACCCAGTATCGGTAGGGTCAGTAGCGCCCTAGATTGAGTTCGATTGTATTATATATATGAGCGCGTATTTATTAGTGATATAAAATGTTTTATATTATGTTTACTTACCCGTTGAGTGGTTTATGAGTTCTGGTCGGTATGTGGGACGCCATGTTATCGATAGGGATTTCTAAACACTTAAACGAGGCAAGTCGACGTAGTATTGTTTTTAAATTGGGTAAATGAAATAATTTTTCCTCGGTTGTATTTTATATATAACAGAAACCATTTTTTAGAAATTATTATAGTATATAAATTGATTGTTTGGTTGTTTGAAAATGTAAATATATATAAGCTAATAAAAGCTGTTTGAATAATCTAAATAAAAACAACAATTGTAAAGAATAAATTATATAAGTAAATGATTTATATAGTATGGAATTATAATTAATATGATTTAAAATTGTAAAATAATCTTATATATAAGAAATGAAACTACATTAGTATATTTATAAATATGAGTTGTAAATAAAAATGGATTTAAACTAAGAATTTGAGAATCTAAATCCCGTTGATTTTGGAAGTTGTTTATCAAAGTTTGAAGAGGTTATATTATCGTAAATCTAAATAAGATAAATGAATTTGGAATAAATCTTATATAAGTGAAGTGAAATAGTGAAATTATATAAGTAAGAATTTATAAATGTGATTTATAAAAATAAAAAGGATTTAAAAAAAAGAATATAAAGAACCGAATTCACTACCGTTGCTGGAAAATAATAAGGGTGATGACTGCAGCATCATCAGTATCATTTTCGAGTTTCTGTGTGATGGATTTGCTACCAGTAGTAAATTAGAAATTGAAGTTTTGTGGTGATAAACAAATTTGAATTTGAAATCCAGTTTGAAATTGATAAATATAAGTGAAATGAGTTTTGGACTTATAATATGAAATAATTTTTTTTAAGTTTTAGTAAAGTTAAATAAATTAAATTGGATTTGAATTGGATTAGATAAGTTATTGAAATGGAAAAGTTAAACTTAAGTGGTAAGTGATTATATAATATGAATTTGGAAGTTTGAATAAATAAGTTGTATAACTTATAAAATGAGAAAATGTAAGTAAAACCAATAGTTAAAATGGTTAAACAATTTTGTTAAGCAAAACAAAATCTGAATTTGAATAGTGATATGAAATTTGACTTAAGTAAAAGTTAAATAAAATGAGTTTAGAAATGAAATCTAAGTTAAGTTAAATAAAATGATCTTTGAAAAATAAATTTAACTCAAGTAAAGAAAAAGAAATGAGCTAATGAAATGAGTTAAATAAAATAGAATTCGAATTAAATTAGAAGTGAACTTAAGTTGTATAGTGAAAGTAAATGCAAGTGAGAAAAAAAATGAAATATAACTTAAGTGATGTGGAATGAAGTTGAATTTGATATAAAAATGAATTAATAAAGTGAATTAATGAAATGAAGTAGTTAAATGAATATGAACTTGAGTTATATTATGAAATTCAACTATTAAAATGAATTATCAATCGAATGTAAATGAATTGATATGGAATAATGGATGTAGGTGTAAATTCATTAAATGTTAATGAAATTGAAAGCTAAATAACTGAATTCAAATTGGTGAAAAGTGAATCTAAATAGAATTGAATTCGATTTAATTTGGAAGTGAACTAACTTGAATAGAAATTAGTGAATGTAAACTAATTGAATATGAATGAATAAATGTTAGTAAAATCAAATGTTAATGAATCAAATGTGAATAAATTGAAAACCAATTCAATGAATATTAAAGAGAAATGAATGTATATTGATTTTGTTATGGATGGATTGGATAAATATTGGTTTGTTGGATGTTAGTTGGATGATGGTTAAATTTGTTACTTTAGATTGCATTTGCTATATTGGCATGTATAGTTGTTGTATTGGCATATGTTGTATATTGATATTACTTCCTATATACATGTTTCTCATTTTTTTGTTGAGTGTTTAGTAGGTGCGGACGGCGTTGCTTCGCATTTGGAGCTCGCTTTCGCGCTATATTACCCGTATATGCTCGCTAATAATATATAAGGTACATATCTTGGATTACATATCGTACTTTTATATTTTTTCCCTACGGGATGTCTCATCCTCGAAGATGAGATGTATATTTGTAATATATATATATAGTTATTTTTTTCGGATCGAACCGCGTAAAGGAGGCTATGGAGAAATTTTTTGAAAATTTAAGGCGTAAGAATTTTTTAAGAAAATTGGAAAAAAAATTATTTTGAATTAAAAGTTAAACGATATTAGTTGGTTTTTAAAAGATAACTATGAATGATTTGAAAACTTAGAGAAGTTTTATAAGAAGTTTAACTAATGGATTTTGGAAAACGTTAAAAGGTTTAAATAATGTTTGTAATCTAGTCTGAACAAATTATTTTGAAAAGTTAATGGATTTTGTGGCTTTTACTTACTTGGTAATTTCGAGGACGAAATTCTTTTAAGTAGAGGAGAATGTAATGACCCAGACTTTCGGTCATTCGAAATAGGAATATTTAATTGATTTTAAATAATCATAAGTTGATTTTATAAGTTGAATAACTTATATTTCAAATATCTTGATTTATTTGAATGATTAAATCGTTGATTTAATATTTAAAATTACAGAAATAATTAAGATTTGAAATTTATGTGAATGAAAATAATTTATAAAGTTGATATAAATTCTATTTGAATTAGAATGACGTTGGTAAACTTTTGGAATCGATTTAAAAGTAAATTTATTGAAATTGGAGATTTTAATATTTAATTAACTTGTAATAATAGTCATTTTTGACATTGTCTCGAATTTCAACGAAACCTGTTTCATTAGAGCCGTAATGTTATATTATTATAGGATTTCAAATTTAGTGTCAATCGGATTTACGGTTTGGTCGTGGGAAGCCGAAACGCGTAGAAATTTATTTAAGTGGATTTTAATTAAAATAATTCGATTCAGAAACCTATCTTCCAAATACGATGGAATTGGCTTTCGATATATATTCCATTATGTTTGAACTAGGGGTAAAACAATATAAATGTCTGGCGGCACGCTTCGATTGGAGTTCGAAAATTTTTCGGGTGAATAGTGTTTTGAAATTTTCTATAAAAAACCAAATTTCTTCAAATTTTCACAAACCCTAATCAAACCGTAGGGCTGGCCACCACTTCACTTTTAATGGCCAGAAATGCTCGATTCTTTCTCCCTCATTTCCTCTCAATCCGTATATAATTACGAAAAAGTTCCAACTGGAAAAATGTTGAGCGCAACGAGTACTATCAATCCAACGACTATGTTTGGATTTCACGAGGTGGATCGACGGCAAATTGGCCACACAGGGCCGACGTTCGTGCACGTTTTTCGAAGCAAGGAGGTGGCCGAGTTCGACGGCGCTCATGGCGGGGGTGGAGCTTGCGTAGACGAATGATTTGGTGATGGCCGATCGAATTTTAGTGGGTCATGGAGGGTGCGGCAACGAGAGGAAGGGCGGCGAAGTTTGGGTTCTTCGGCGTGTAGGTTTTCACGAAAAAGAAGGAAACAGCAGCCACGATCTGATGTTTGAAAACATGCGGCCCGGATTAATTGAGGTTTAAAAATAAATAATAAATAAAAGTTGTAAATTATGTTATAAAATCGTGTAATGTTTAAAATATCATAACATTTTCACACGAGGTCGAAAATTGGCAAAACAAATTGCGTTGGGATCGTATTGACGGACACTACATTTTAGAGTTGGTTTGGAGTTGATTGGAGCTAGAGACAATTTTGGATAAAATTAAAGGTTGTTTAATTTTATTCGGAGTAAAACGCAGTAACGGCTATTGGAATCAAAGTGAGTACAACTCACTCTTTCTGACTCGCTTATATTTGTATATAAGTGAGAATAAATTTATTTTGTGCTGATTGATGATTGTTTGGGTGATATATGATATATTATATATATATTGATTGGTTTGGATATATTTCTACCTATTGGAGCAGATGAGACCCTATACATTCCCGTGTATGAGCGGATGACCTTTTGTGCACGCGTCTGCCTCGAAGCGGACATTGTACATATTTTCTAATATGTATATTTGTTGCAGGTGACAGGTTGGAGGGATCCAACTGGATTCCTCACTAGTGTGATTTTTATTTACAGATATTGTGATATATGTTGTTATCATATGATATATGATGATTTGGATGCCATGATGGATATGATTGTTGTGAATCACCTTATTTAATGTTGTTGTAGCATTGGGCAATATTTTTGGAAATTTAAAATATTAAAATGATGATTTCAAATTAAAAAGGTTGTTTAAGTGATTTTTGAAGTTATATGAGTTTTAATAAAGATTTGTAAATTATTAAAAGAAGAAGTTATTTAAATGGAATCAAAATATGATTTTTGAAATATTGAGTTAACTATTTGGTAAAATAAGTTAATTAAGAATTTTGGTTTTTGAAATATGGAGTTAACTATTTGGCTCTTATACCAAGCTGTGACGCCCCACCTCTATACTCACACTAGCCAAGGACACCACGGAGTAATGTCATCGACTAGTACGAAGAATAAGGCTGTTGAGGAGCGACCATCTGTGTAATTAATTTGTGCGAGTACCGATATGCCAGATAGAAGGTCATGCATTTTATTTCAATAGGAAATCTAACATATCAAATACAAACACAAAGCTACTACACAGTGGCTATGTGGCCTTCGGAAACAAATATAAAATAAGCATAACATAAACCAGTCACAGATATTCATATCACTAAGGCGGAAACAGATATGAATATAACACATAGAAGTGTACACCAAAGTAGTGGTCATACAAGACCCACTACATCACAAAAGAATAGGTACAAGTGCTAGACAAAAGAATATGTATACACTAACGAGTCTCTATCTCGAATGTATAAAAGCAAAAACTACCGAGCTAAAGTAGTTAGCCAAAAGTCAGAAGCTAGTCCCTGCTAAGAAGTCAAGTGGAAGCACCTGAAATACCTCGGTCTGACCCGAGTATTATTTAAGAAGAAAAATAATAAACGGATCAGTCTAGCTATAAATATCATATAAGACGAGATAGGATAAAAGATATGACAAAAATATATGATAACAATAATGTCATACTTAGACAAGTATATATCTAATAACAATGAAAATCATATAATATCTCTAATCTCCTCAATATCCAAAAAAAGAATATCACGTTCTTTAGCTTATTCACCAAACCTCAAATATTGACAAAACATATCAATGCAAATCGCAAAAATTGGTGAAACACAAATTCCAGAAATCAATAATTAGAAATCCAGAAAACACAAGGAGGAGGCTTATCACAAACGGGAACATGAAAACTCACCAACACGTGTATCACAAATGAGACGCTATCCCATAAAATACGGGGTACAGTCCCCCAAGCGAACGAATGAGCCGAACATCGACGCACCCTAAAAGATATGCCTCATGCACAGACTCTGTCGTGGTACAGTCCCCCATGCGGACGAATGAGCCGAACATCGACGCACCCTAAAAGATACGCCTCATGCACAGACTCTGTCGTGGTACAGTGCCCCATGTGGATGAATGAGCCAAACATCGACGCACCCTAAAAAGATACGCCTCATGCACAGACTCTGTCGTGGTACAGTCTCCCACGCGGACGAATGAGCCGAACATCGACGCACCCTAAAAGATACGCCTCATGCACAGACTCTGTCGTGGTACAGTCTCCCACGCGGACGAATGAGTTGAACATCGACGCACCCTAAAAGATACGCCTCATGCACAGACTCTATCGTGGTACAGTCCCCCACGCGGACGAATGAGCCAAACATCGACGCACCCTAAAAGATACGCCTCATACACAGACTCTGTCGTGGTACAGTCCCCCACGTGGACGAATGAGCTGAATGCTCCTCGAACGGTCAAAAGACCATGGATCGCTACCCCCACCAAATTGAGCCAAAGCTACATAGAATAAGTGTAAATTACACCAAGCTGGTAAATAAATGAGTTTAGCTTCATGTCCCATAACCACTGGCTTACTTAAATATTTACGAACAAATTGTAGATTTCCACTCGAAAATACAAAATGATCATCATTGATAAAAAAGAAGTCTAAATTACACTAAGCTAGTAAATAAATGAGTTTAGCTTCATGTCCCATAACCACTGACTTAACTTAAATATTTACGAACAGATTGCAGATTCCCACTCGAAAATTGTCACGAGAGTTCAATCGAACAAGTCCAAAAATTAACCGACGAAGTAAACGCAAGCGTTTCATACCACTTGTTTTGCTAAGCCGTTTAATTAGATTTTTCATACGAATGAGGTAAAGGTTTGTACATACTAATAGATTGGAAAACGGTTTTAAAAACGAGCTTTGTATTAAAAATAATGCTGAAATCGTTTTTGTGAAAGAGTTTGAGTATTTACTACTAGTATAAAACCTTAGTATTTTAAAATGACAAATCACAGAAATGATTGTAAAAACAATCTATCACAAAAAATCCACCTTCGACGACATGAATTAAAATCATAAATATCGATATGAAATCCATCAAATGGATATTCCTAAAAATTCATAAATGAAGTCATCAAGGTCGATAATAAATGACAACAACTATCCAGAACAACAAAAATCGATAAAAATTGAAAATCCACTCAAAACAGCCAAAATAGGCAAAATTGCACAGGACCAGACGTCTGGTTGGATTGGCCAGACATCTGACCTGGGGTTCGGGAAATTTATTTTTTCTTTTCCCCATTTTCTTTTTAATTTCAGAAGCCTCCCAAACGTCTGGTTGGTTTGGACCAGACGTCTGGTCCAAGGCTCTTTCCTTTTTTTTTCTTCTGCCACACTTTTTTTTTCTTCTGGTGCCTTAACCAGACGTCTGAGTTCTTCAACCAGACGTCTGGTTGCCTGTATTGGGCAACGGTTTGCCTAGGCCATTGATGGCCAAATCGGTTCGGAAGCGATCGGACGAGCGACGGAGGCTAGGGAATTATGCCAAGCGACAACCCAGTCTTATAGGCTCTTCGATACACCCTAAATAACATGTCCAAACATCCAAGATAGGAACTTTAAAGATTTGGACTTCAAAACACCAAAATTGGAAAATTCACCAAATCAATTCAAATCAAAAGCAATTAGACATGAAATGTATGTTAGGAATTCATACCTAACAACAATGAAAGCTATAGACATAGATGTGAGTTCAAGAACTCACCTTTAAACCCAAATACAAAGAAATGAGAAGCTTTATAACAAAGGAAGATGAATTCCTCTTCAAATACTCCTCTAAGATCTTCAATCTATTATTACATGCAAAGATTTCCTAGATTACTTTATAGGAATTTCTGAAAATTGAAGAGAGATTGAGATGGAGAAGATGAAGAGGATGCTTACTTACTAGAACTTGAATTTCCTAAGAAAACTAGGGCTTAGGAATTTTAATTTCCCATATTTTCCCCCATTCTTTCCTCTTGAGTGTTAGGAAATGTTATGAATAAATGAAGAGGAGTGGAGTGGGATTTGTTATTGTAGAGGAGTTGGGTTCTTTGTTAGGTTAGTGGGCTGAAACCCAAACCCAAAGCCCCAAATGAAAATATCAAAATTCTAATCAACTCCAAACTTTTCGATGTTTATACTCAAAAAGGTCGCAAACACCGTTTTGGACTCAATGGAAGTGGTCCCAAGTCCAAATTCAACTGTTTACAAAAAGTCACATTTTGGACTTTTAAATTCAATAAATGATGCTATATTTAAATAAAACATTTAAATATATAATCGTAAAATATGCGGGTTGTTACATATAAATAGAATTTGTTAATAAAGGAATTTTATAAATGGAAGTTTTTATAAAATATAAATGTGAATTATAAAGATTGTTTTATAAAGGTGGAATCAACTTATTTTGATAAGTTAAATATGAAAGCTTATTAAAGGAATATATTCACCATTTTGGACAGTGGATAATCCTTTAATAAATGTGTAGAAATAATGAATTTGGTTAGAGAATTATATTCACGATTTTGGACCGTGAATAATCTTTTAAAAAAAATGAATGTTTTGAGAAGTGGTATTTTAAAATGAAGTTGAATGGTTTGAAAATAAGGTAAAGTATGAATTCACTTATTATTAAAATAAGTATATGGAAATGTTTTCCAAATAGTGAAACATTGAAATGGTTTTGAGATTATATCTTTTTAAAGATAATTTGTAGTGAATATTTGGAAAGTGATTTAATTAATAAAAGATTAATTAAAAGGGCCTAGTGATTGCTTATGGTGCTAAATATTTGTTTGTTGCTTTGATAGTTAAATAACCGACTAATAAATTTGGCCATTTTTAGTTCCTCGACTTGATGTGGAAACTATTTAGTCGTACACTTAGTACGTAGATGTCTGTGTAGGCTTGATTATCGTTTGTGTTGAGGATGTTGATTCGCGTAGTGCGGAGTATTACTCCAATCTATCAAGCTTCCTTCTTGGCCGAAGGATAGCAAGTTGAAAGTTGAAGACGTGATAAGTCTATGAGACTTAGTTTCTGTATGAGGTTGAGAAACGCTTTTGCGTTGTTGGTGCGAAGAGACCGGGATCGGTTTATCCGAAAACCACTTCGGACCAACGTATATCCATTCGATTGTGCAGGTTATTGATGATATTGATATTTAGAATTTTCATAGTGAAGGACTGTTTGTTGATCATTTGGGGTTAAAATCCCAATGTACATATAGTAGCAGTAGTCTCTTCGTTATGAAATATCCAATGCAAGGACTATTCGCTACTAATCCTAGGGATTTCCCGATAGGATGTGGTAGGAAAGTACCTTCGGTTTGTCCTGTTCCTGGACAACTTGTATGGACGAGTGTCTGACATTGCATTTCAAATGATTACGTACATTGGTTTTTACAAACATACATCTGTTTGGTGGCGGAGAAGGCAACTTCTCTTAGCTTAACACCCTTCCTTGAAATTTACGAGCTTAAGGGTTGTATTTTTGTGAAAGGCAATTAGTAGTCAACGAAAATGGCAAATGTGGCATTCAAAAGATGATGTGATATGTGATATGTGAAAGGTAATCGATACCTTTTTGACCTCACTCCCCGGAAAATGACCGAAAAAGGGTTAGATGCAGCAAGGCTAAGTGGGTCATTCCCAATTAGGATATGATCATGCCCTTCTAGATATATTTCTTTCCGCTATGACGTTCGGGATGTAAATTAATGTGGTTTGTATGCTATGAGGGCCCTCAGAAAAGGTCGGTAACGACCAGGGGATGATATATTCGGTACTACCTAATTATAGAGGTAGGCTGGTCTTGTGTTGGTAGAGGTTCCTTTGTGATGTTCCCCGGTATATTCCTCTAGAGATGTACTGCCGGAAGGTAGTCCCTTCACCTGGTCATTTGTATGGAAATCAAAACTCCGCTACGTGCCTGCCATTTTGATTGTATTACCCAATTTGGGCTATATGCTGGAATTTAATGATGGTAACAATTTCGGCTATGATTAATATTATTTGTATACTAGACACTAGTATAATATAGGATGATTTGATATAAAAGGTTTTGGTTATCGTAAGGTAAAAACATGTCCGTGTTTATGTGTGGGCGTGTCTTACGAGATACTTTTGTTTTGAAAGGAAAGTTTGGTAATTTAATAAATTCAGTTGAGTGTGTTTCTCACGCTGGTTTACCAGACTGATCCGGGCGTTCTTCCCTTTCAATGCTCGGGTCAGACCGAGTATATTTACAGGTTCAGATTTGGTGCTTTTGGAGCTTCAGCAGGAGAGCTGGAGATCTTCATTTTAGTATACACGTATCTGTTTATTTTCCGCTACTTTGTTATTTATATTATCAGCAACTGTAAGGACAGGTTTTTATAACTGTCCAGGCTGATGATTAGTGATTGATTGTTGAACTCTGATTGATGTATGTATATACAGTTTCTGTTTTGTAAAGATTATTAATATGATATTATATGTTTTCCACTGCGATGTGAGATTCTATATTGTTATGTTTGGTTCTTTCTTCTCTCCTTTTCTTCTCTTCTCTTCTTCTTTCTTCTCTCTTTCTTCTCACCCTTTCTTTTCTTTCTCGTAATTATTTGCAATCGGTGCACTCTGGTTCGGACATGTGTGATTTATTGTCAAATTCAGAGGGTACGAATTTGCAGGTCGTCACAAAAATCATTCAAAACACAACATAATGCCAAGCCATAACATATTGGTAGAATACTAAATCACTCAAAATCATAAATACAAATGTTGCTGGTTGGACAAACTCCTTTCATCCTTGCTACTCCAACGATTTTATACTTCATGAAGAAAAAGAAATTAGTTATATATTTAAGTACATATATTTGTAAACCACAAATATGTTCACTGATGATTACCCCAGTAATCATCATATATATATATATATATATACACACATAATACTATCTCTTATTATAGAAAATTACCTAACCCTCCCAAGGTCTGGGACTCTAGTTCATATCTAAGGTCTTGACTCGCGTCTCTAATATATGATGTATTATTCTAAACCTTCTCTGATACCAAAATGAAATACCCCACCTCTATACTCATATTACCCAAGAGTATTACAAAGTAATACCATCATATAATACAAAGAATGAAGCTATATGGAGTACACATGTGAATGTTCTCTTGGACTAATACTGGTACATATTAAAATATCAAATAAATATCTCACCTATAAGTACACAGTATCGGTACAATGTAATATACACGTGTGCCTCCAGGATAGAACAATACATAATATACAGTAAATAACAAAGAACACATATTCAGAATCATAGCAATAACATATAATGTATAATATATAATACTATCTGGATACATATTATTTCGAATGTCAACTGGCGCAATACAATACAACAAATAATCAATATACAACTCAGTATCATATGTACATAGTGAATTAAAGTCATATAAATATGATACGGTAATCCTAATATAAGTCTCCTTTAAGCCCACAAATACAAATGTTGGTCAAGTGATCCATATACTTGAAATGTCTCAGACTAACCCGAGTATTACATAAATAACACACGGGTTAGACTATGTCTAATCATGAATCCTAATAGGAGTAAGGCAAAGTAAATAATGAATGATAGTATGATAACACTACCAGAGGTACTCAAATCATCAGACAACATGTTATATATATATATATAACTATGAGATCATGTGCATGAAGTACAGTTATAAAATCATAAATAACCATCAAAGCATCATAGCACACGAACAACCCAACCATACGAAGCAATCAGCTTCGATATTTAAAGATGTCATCACCCATTTAGAAACACATCAAATAAAAAATCACAGAGTCGGTACAAATAGGTGAATCATACATATCTAGAATTCATCGTCTAAATCTAAAAAAATATCAATAAGTGAGAAATCACCATGTATAATCAGGCTAGCATGGAGCTTTGCACAAATATAACACTCAATTTCAATAGAAAGAACATCATTATCGATATATAATGATAACGTAAATAATGAAATGAGAATCTATTATACTATGGATCTCTATCATAGGTATAATCCCATATTCTCATATCTAAACTATAAGAATACATCATGACGGGGAATGACTGTACCATAGTCTCAAGTGAGCCATTAATATAACAATATGTGGGTCATCTAACCCATATCTATACCAAAGTGAGGTGTATCAATAGTATATGCCAATCTACTACTCCATTTGAACCAAAAGAAAGGCTGGTAGCACTAAGAAAGCTCCAAAGACACTAATTCTCTATAGCCTTAGTTACCATCATGAAACGTGACACGTATCCACCGATGTGCTCGTCAATGCGAGGACCTAATGGTCACGTCCGACTCTAGCCTCTATAGGTAACAGACTGCTGGCCTAGGTGACACATGGGAAAATGCACGCATAGGGATAGCACATGGCTATATAATATAGTGTCACGGATTTGGGGGTGTGACCGCACGATCAAGCCGCTAGGGTATATTCTAGTCATCTGGTCCTCTCCAACACACATAACAGGAGTACATCATATAGACACGAAGTCTTGGTCATCGTTAAGCACAGAGCCATACTTGGCGAATATAGGCATAGAGACATATATCATTACGTGTATCACCTCACACTATCCACTCCATTCCCGTCACGTGAGTGTCATCTACTTACAATTAATAACCGAACAAATATCACAACAGTGTCCTATACCACTGTGTGATACTTAAACGTTTATTTATTGCTTATAAAATATACTTAATCTATTTAATATTCTAGATAACGAGTCCAAAGAATAACCCAAAAAATATTACCGAAAGTCTCATACGAGACGGTATTACAACTACGTTTATTCAGATCTCCTCACACAGAATTATATTACAAAATATTATCAATGATGTCATCAAGGTATCATCTAAAATCACTAAGCAAATCCATCTCAACGGTGAATCACTCATGTCATCAATATCAGAATAGAGAAGATGAGAAATCAGAAACTTAGAAATCATGTGTAAATATCTTCATATCATAGATTAATAACTTACATATAATTATTTTGTCTCGGAAATACACTTTAAAACCCTTACAATTCTAATTTAATAAACATCAACAATCTCAAAAAACATATTTCTTGTCTTTGAAATCCCAAAAATGGTTTATAAAACTAAATTTTACTCATAGTATTCATTTCACCATTTTCTATAATCAATTATGGTTTGAAATAATTTATTTAATATCCAAACTCGATATTAAATATTATCTCATAATCTCGTACTTTGAAATTATGTGAATTAGCTAGATGAAATCATTTAACACGTCTTACTAACATTAACATAATTAAGAACATCAAAAGCAATGGAATATAATAATTTTTAGAACTAAATTAAGTTTCTAAATAATTTTAGATTATTAAATACATGAAAATATATCACAAAACCCTAATTAAATTTATTTATTACAATTCTTATCTTAAAACTCTAAAAATGTTAATTAGATTATTCTTCATACTTTTCAAAATATATTCACAATTTATATAGATATTATTTATTAAAATAAAAAAATCCAATTCATCCTATAATTAATTAGTTTCTTAAAATTTATAAATAATATATATATTGTAAAATTTATATAAATTCCATAAATTCATTTTATGTAATAGTTTATATTAAACTTTGATTGTATATTATTTATTATATTCTTACTTATTTTATTCTTATTTATTTCTATTTTATTTTTGAATTATATATATATATATATATATATTAACTCGGCTAGCGGTTGACCCAGGTCGACCATCGTCGACCGGCCATGGTCGATCGATAGACCTATGCGATCGACCATGGCTGAAGCCAATCACTGGCTTTCACGATCAACTTCCTTCCCCCTCATTCATGTAGACATGATAATAATTCAAGACAACCCCAAGTATATTAACCAAACATCAATCTAAAACTACATACAAATGATGAATTATTTGATTAATTATAGGTTTGTGAGTGGAGCACTCACTTGTATGCATGTACGAGCTCTGAATTTATCCTCCCTGTGGTGTGTTCAAACATCACAATGCTTCATCGAACCCACATCTTCTTATTACCATAAGTGCCTATCGATGTCATGATGGATTTACTTGAGTTTGGTGATTTATAACAATTTATTTAATTTGTTCTCGAATTTCAAAAATGATGTGGGTTTGTTTTATTATGCTTCAGGAGAAGATAATTAACAGAAGTAAGTATAGGAGAACGTTTTAAGGAAAAAGGAAGAGAATTCTAGAAAAAAATGTTGGGTTTGGATACTTGGGCTTGGGCTTGGGCATTGAAAAAATAAATAATCATATATATATATATATATATATATATATATATAATTTTATTTTTCTCCTTTATATATAAAACTAAATTCTATTTAATTTAAATAAACACAATTTTCCATTTCAAAATGACTCCTTTTACAAATTAATATTATATTTCTATTACATCATTTTTATTAAGCATTATTTACATATTTTTAATTTTTTAAATTCAATTATTTTATTTTCAAAATTTAAATCCTTTTATTAAATAAATATAAAGCCAGTTTTATTAATAATTCCACAAATTCCAGTTTAGTTAATTAATTTATTAACTTTAATTAATTACTACTTAAAATCTAGGTTGTTACACTTTCACTCTCCAGTGAGGGGACTTACTTTTGATTTCTTCGGATCCTTGCTGAGTCCAATCAACTCGCTCTCCAGCGAATGGACTCAACGACAAGCAAGCTTATCCACTTAATCTTTGGTAAGAGGACTTACTTCTTGTGGTCACCACCTTGTCTCTTCAGATGGGACAACCACGATAAATATCGGTTATCACTTTCAAGTGGATTTCAAAAATCAAATATTCAAATCAAAGTAAGAAAACAAACATCCTAAGTTTTCACCTCCGACATCCAACTCAGAGCACGCCTATAGACCAATCGATGCCTCGTACACTGTAATTGGTCTAGGGTTGTTATTGTTTTAAAATGGAAAGTAAAGCATGAGAAACAAACTTCATTCCTATCTATCCCAATTATGGAATTACCATCTTCGAACCAGATCCCTGGTCATGTCTTGATGCATTTGTCGCAGATGGTGGCTGCTTCGGCTACACTATCGCAGTTCGGTTCCTTACGTACTATTGCAATTGGTTGCTCCGAGCCAATTCTTAAATCAGATTGCACAGGTGCCTGCACTCATTCGTTTCGTGTCCGTCTAGTTCGTGGAATAGGCAATACTTTCCAGACCTTCTCTCCGGATTCGTGGTTTCCTTTTTAGTTGGCCTCCGATAGGGGATCTTCTCCTAGTATCTAGATATATTGTAACTACCCTTACCTCTATATCTATACCACCCAAGAGTATTATAAAGTAATACTGTTGAGATACAGAGAATGAGGCCTTATAGGGTACACACGTGAATATTCTCTTGGGCTAACACTGGTACGTATCTAAACAATGGATATAACTCACCACAAAATGTACATAGTATCGGCACAAGCAATAAATATGTGTTCCTTCAGAATAGAAAAATACATAATATACAGTAAATATCAGATAACATAGAGGTAAAATCACAGTGATAGTATATAATATAAAAAAACACAGCATATGTCCAACATACATCATAATAATACACACACAAGTGATACAATACAGGATGATAATATAAAATACTGAATATCTAGTCTCCTATATGCCAAGAAAATACATGAGCTGGTCTCATATTCCCTACACCTAAAAAGTCTCAGACTGAACTAAGTATTATATAAATAACACACGGGTCAGACTATATCTAAATCAGGAGTATAATAATATGATAACATCCATAATACCAAAAGTACGTGGTGGTATATGCATGGTGTGTATATATATAACTAAAATATCATAGACAATCACGAATGCATCATATAATTTCAAATATCATAGAACCATGCATAAATATGTCATCACCCATATAAAAGCACACCAAATCACTCATAAAATCAGTAATAAATGGGTGTATCATCCATATCTGAAATCATCATCAAAGTCCATAAATTATCAAATATGAGATGTCATCAAGTATATCTCTCAATCTCAAAATAAAATACTGTCATTAAAATAATGTAAAATGGACGGTCTGACTACAAAATATAAGGCACCTACCCATCAGTCAGATATAATAAAAGATAAGAATCCACTATACTCTAGACACCTATCCAAATATAATCTCATCTTCTCATATATAAATCAAAGCATATTATGATAGGCAATGACTGTACGACAGACTCAAAGTTCCAAGTATAGTCATATATACATCAATATGTGGATCACCTAACCGTGGATCGCCTAACAAATATCTATACTTAGGTGAGACGTATCAATAGAATATGCCAAACTACCACTCCGTTAGAACCAAAAGGGAGACTGATGGTCGTTTGCCTGCTCTAGGAGCCTAGGGTCACCTAACCAGATCTGCTACTACAGTCTTCGCTTACCTCAACGAACATCGTGAATCATATCCACCAGTTGCTCGTCAACGCGTGGCCTCTTAATCACGACCCTGCTTTGCCCTAATAAGTAATAGACTCCTAGCCTATGCGACATAAAATGGGCTATAGGGCACCTACCATATGGGTCAGCTAACCTAAATACTGTGATGTGGGGCGTCTACACCATGGGTCGCCTAACCCAAATCATGTGATGTGCATTAAAAATAAATCTAATACACTATTGCGGATCTGGAGCGCGACCCCAAGATCAAGCCGCTAAGATGGATTCTAGCCGTCTGGTTCTCTCCAATGCCAATAACAAGAGTACATCATGATAGTGGCACATGATATCAATAAATGTAAGCACACCTACCCTACTCGTACCTACGAGTATCACCTCACGTAAGTACAGTCTCATAATACTATTCCTGTCACGTGAGTGTCATCTACTTTCAATGAATAATCGAATAAATATCACAACAACGTCCCATACCACTGCATGATATTCAAATGTTTATTAATTTCTTATAATCTACACTCAATCTCCACAATATTCTATATAACGAGTCCAAAGAATAACCGGAGAACTATTACTAAATGCCTCATCCCAAACGGTATTATAACTCTGTTTATTTAGATTCCTCGTCATATAGAATTAAAATCATCATAAACAAAATATACCAAATATAGAAATCTCACGAATCCATACAAAAGATGTCATCACCGTATCACATCAAAAGTATCAATCAAACCAATATCAATGGTGAATCGTTCATAATACAAAACTAGTGTAGGGAAATGTGAAATCAGAAGATGAAGAAGTCATACATAAAAATCCCAATTTAATTCAGAAATGAAATAATAATAATAAGTTCAAAAAATCTTCCTTTAAATACTTAAGTCAAATATCAATATATATATATATATATATATATATATATATATCTGTGTGTGTATGCATATATATATATATGCACATATATTTATGTATAGAGCACACTTCAATAATTCATAACAATCATATAATTAGAGAAACACGCTTTAAAATACCCAAAATATTAATCAAAAAATATTCCATAATTTTATAATCTTTTAAATAATTAATTAAAACCAAATATTAAGTTTTCTTTTCAATAAAGCAATAAATTTAAATAAAACTCCTTAAATCAATTTAATATTCTGAAATCAATAAAAACCTTTAAAATATATTATATATTCAATAGTATTTTAACTTTATTTATATAATTCCAAAATAAAGATTTAAATACCAAAATTCATTTTCAAACCATTACTTATATATATTTTAAAACATTCAAGATCACTTTGCAAACCAAATATCCTTTATAGAAGTCTTTCCACAAATTCTCTATAATTAGTTATTATTTTCAAATAAATATATATAAACTTCAAAATAAATTACATTTATTTCAATCCATAGGATATAATTCAATATTTTCACTTTATACACAAACTAATTAGAAATAAAACATTTTCTTATAAATAATACCATATTTGAAAATTCTCATATTATGGAAAAAGTACTATTTATTTAGAACATGTACAAAATATCATAAACATACATCATAAAACAAAATTCTTGATTTCCAAGGTTAACTCTTTCAAAAAAAATTGAAATAACCTTTATAATAAAAATCTCTTTAAAATAATATAATCATTTTTATAATATATTTTATAAAATGGTATTATATCTATTTTATCTTTAAAAAATTTTCAAACTTATATTATATAACATTGATTTGCATTACAAAATATTTTATATTGCTTAAAACATTTTATTCAATTTCAATGAATTATCCGAGAAGAACTTGATTATTCAATTCAATTATTAAAATAAAATCTTTTATTAAATAGAGTTCATATAAATAAGAATTTATTATTATAAAATATCAAATCCGAACAATTTTTATTTTAATTTAATTTGTGTATAGTTACAACATAGAAAGTAAGGTTGTCCTCTCCGGGGTTTTGATTTGGTCAATGTAAGAAGGGAACTTCGATTCCCTCCTTTGTCGTTTCAGTCCTTAGAAGTTGTTACCAGCTTTTCGCTTCCCCTTTTCTTTTCTGTATTCTGCTTCGAACAGTCCTTCATCATCCACAGCATTAACATTAACATTATCATCTTCAGCACCCTCTTAACGTAGATATCTCTCGAGTTCATGGTAAAACTCCGTGAGATCCATCGGTGCATCCCTTTCCAATGCAATTTTGAAGTTGGTCATGCTTATGACTCGAAACACTACCGCTATTAGGATTATCGATGGCTCCAGCTTATCAACCATGGTGGCTGCCATGTTGAATCTCGTTAGATAGCTTCTTAAGTTCTCTTCGGCCCTTTGCTTTATGCTTAATAGTGTCATCACATTTTTTGGTCGAGAAATATGAATCTTGAACTATCTTAAGAACCTATTCACTAACTCGGTCACATGCTTATGGACCCATTCTCCAGCTATTTGAACCACATCATCGCTAAATCTATCAGATATGACAGTAAGCATCGTCCTATCACCTCCTCAACACCTCCATTTGTCAGATGTATCTCATTAGATGAACCATTGGATCTGTCTGCCCATCGTACATCTCCAACGTCGGAAGATTGAAATCGGGAGGATTCCTCGCATTCCAGATGTAAAAGGTGAATGGATTTCTGTTTATGTCCTTCGGACTTTGGTCTGGTGGTCTACCCTTCACTATCCTTCTAACTAACTCGACTATCTGGTTGTTGCCATCCAACGATGGTCTTCGATCAATAACTACATTCGGCCCCCTCCTACAAGGGAACTCTGGCACATACTCTGTTGGCTGCATGCTTGCATTTTGATCTGCACCTCTGGCTTCAATCTTTCTCACGTTCCTATGGGGAAACTCTAGTACATACCCCTTCGGTCGTTATAGGTTTGCATTTTGACTTGCATTTCTAGCTCCAGCGTCATCCGTTCTCGGCATCCTAGCTTGCCCTAAGCCTGAACTAACATTTGCCCCGAGTAAAATCCCCTCGGTACTAAGAGGATTGGGGTCGGAACCGACAGGTCCTATTCATGGGGGAATTGTTCCAATTTGCTCCGCTCCGACTCCAGATGCTCCTACATTAGTTCCTTATTTTTGATTCTAAATTCCAACAGCTCCAGCTATTCCCTATTGTCCTAAACTTTGGAAAAATCCATCAAGCGTCTCCTGCAGTCGAGCCATTATTCCATATTGCATTTATTTCATCATTTTCTCCATCTTCTCTCTGGTCACGTAGATGGAATGATTAGAATTTGAAGACAACTCCTGGTTGCCCTTATGCTCTAGTTGACTCCCTCCAATCCTAGATCTGATGTTAAGTCTTTTCATCTTCTTCAAACTTCAAATCCAAGGTTTAGGTTGTAAAATCTATCTCTTTTTCGATGAAAGCACCAAAATGTTGGCGTCGAAAATGGCACGACACTCAAAAATCTGTTGAAATATAGAAATCTAGCAGAAAATGTATGTATAAAGTAAAGAGACATAAGAATTTTTATAGTGGTTCGATAATCCCTGGCCTGTATCCACTTTATATTTTATTTATTAGAGGTTTGAGAGTCACTAGTACAAGGGATTTATTGATCTAAGTCCTAAAAAAGGAAATGGTAGCTTCCTAAGTGACTTCAATAGAGAAGAGGTAAGAGGTGAAGAAGAAGAAGAAGAAGAACCAAAAATCCCTTTCCAATCGCCATAGTGTCTGTATTTATTAAGAAACGGTGATGTAGATCTAGAGGCCCTCCAAAGTCGAAGTCTAGAAGAAAGCCCAGAGGCCTATAAGAGAGCATGTCGGCTCTATGAGTGAAAAAGACCTCTTAGTACCGGGAGCTTTACTTAGGTGTAAACTCATGCTTTTCACTTGTCTTGCTCTCCTATCTTCAATTCAATGTATTCCAAATACTTTTCCATTAAGATCAAGTCCTTTTGATGATTTCTTTAGTTTAGCTTATCTTGCTTTGCTCTTTTTGCTTCCTTCTCATCAATCCTGGATGTTGCTTGTCTAATCTCCGAGAAAAGCACTTAACGATGACTGGTTGAAGGAATATACTAAGTGTATGGAGTTGATGAGGGCTCAAACATGGGAAGAGACCTCTCAGTCCCAAGAGCTCTACTTAGCTCAATTTCTAATGAAAATTCTTCAACCCCATTCTTTTTCCCTTCTGATCATATTCCCAAGTTCTTGAGCCATTTCATTTTCGTTTCGGCCTTCTACTTCCAGCTGGAAATCCGCTTGGTCAAAAAGCCGGTTAATGCTGAGGGGTCATGATGTGATAGTTGATTTGAGTTATAGTTGGAAATAATATATTTGCATTACATGTTGCCATTTTGGACACATTGCATCATTATGTAAGCATGGCCCTCCTTTGTCTCCTTCAGTTTCTAAGATAACCCTACTACCTATTCTAGCGAAAATCCCCCTTCCTCATTAGTCTACTAAGCAATGGGTTCCAAAGCGCAACCTTGACCCTATGGATAATCCTCCCTCAATTGAACATCATGCCAATGAGCCTTCCTCCTTAATCATCAACATATCTCCTCTTTAATAGCCCACTCTTGAATTGTCTAAATCCCTTGCTAAGCCAGCACCTAACATTCCACTTAACACTCCAGATCATGAGTACGTGTTTCCTAGTCCCACTATCTCTTGGATCACTACTGAGCATTCATGGGAACACAATGCAACTAAGATGCACTACTACCCTTCTAGGTGTTACTATTTCAGATTCATTTCGTATCAGATTGGTGAGAAATGATGCTTATACTATCAAGTTTTAGGAGATGGTCTTATTCTAGCTACTAAAGGAGAGCTAGGCGAGAGGAACAATCTGCTGATGGAAGATGGATCTTAGGACAGAAGTTACATATACTCTAGTGAATCCAAGGGTTATGTACCTGAGCTTGTTGTATTTTTTTAGGTATGAAGATGTTATAGGTCCAGATCAGTCTGATGCGAGTAGTGACTCCTCTCGAAAAGAGAGATAAGCTTGTATTTCTAGTAGTTAGAGTAGTTCAGCTCTACTCCCATATCTTAAAAGTTTTAGCTGAGTAATAAAAGTAAAAGTGTCACTATGAAACCGGTTGGCTTTGACCAAAAAACATTATATTGAAATTGTTTTCAAAAATAGGAAAAGAAATTTCGAATTTAAAACTATTCTAATTAGTTAAATAAGTTAATACAAATTATATATATAAATATAAGCAAACTACATACATTAATTAATTAGAATTTGTAGGCCCAAAGAAGATACAAAATAAGGAAAAAATAAAAATTCACACATTTAACCCGCTTCCAACTGGCTTGGGTCCTTCAATGGTATTAAGCCCAAATGGATTGTGCGGTCTAATTAGCAACTTTAGGACTAACTTGTTAAACCTACCTATCAGATGGGTGTCTATATAATTAATGTCTAGGCTTAGGGTTTAATAATCAAGTACTCTCTTATATCTAACTATCAGCATGGCCCAATGGGTGGAATAAGTCCAAAAGGTTGGGTCCAAACTGTTTTGGGCGCTGCACTAATTTTTAAAATTTACTTTGAAAATTTAATACATATTTTAAATTTGAAATTAAGTTTTAAATTGAAATATATTTTATAAATAATATAAAATAATTTTCAAAATTTTTTGAAAATAAATTTTGATAATTTTAATAATTATTTTATTTTAATTAATTGGATTAATTAAATAGATATCTAATTAAAAGTTAATTAATTAAAATAAAACATATATATTGATATATGTGTATATGTTATAACTATAAATGTTATAGTATAATATATATATATATATACACATATGTATATATTTATCTTAAATTGTTTGAGGTGAATTAAAATATATTTTTATTTATTAAAAATATTTATTTAAAATTGCTTTAATTAAATAAATAAATATTTGATAAAATAATTAATTAAATGTTAATTAATAAAGATATATATATATATATATATATAATGATATATATATGTGTGTGTAACAATAAATGCCATAGTTTATATTCATCTTAAATTGGTTATGATGGATAAAATAAAATTTTGAATTTTAAAATAATTTAATTAATTTTTTAGTTAAATTAATTAGAATTAAAATTAACTAAGTATGATTTAATTAATAGGATACATATATAATATAAGTTAATTGAATTATAAAATTTGTAAATAAATTAAAACTTATATAACTATATGTATAAACATAAGTGGAACTGAAAGAAACCCAACTTAGATTTAAGGAACGAGTGCATGTGTATGGTACATATATTGTGATTTCAGATGTGTTTGACACTTGAATCGTGTGGATATTTCATAAGAAATACATTGTTCCACAAATCAATATCAGTCAATGTATGTGTGTGTATTAAAGATTATGAATCCTTAGTATATAAGTTGTACTCTACCATTTATATATTAATAGATTACTTGCATACTCTTTAATCGTTGATATTCCTTAAGCTAGAGATGGTATATTTAGTACTATTAATATTATGACTAGACGACGTAAGATACACGGATGTATTTGTTTATATTCCTCAAAGTGCATGCATTATACTTAGACCGTCGTGAAATGGTAGGTATGAGCGAATAGTCTCTTTCGATTTGTTGATATAACTTAAGTCGAGATGAGATAAGGATAAAAACCAAGGGTTAGGAGTTGTATATGATACAACCGATAAAGTTATTATCCATCGCTTATCAGCTTATGATTTGTTGATATTCCTCAAGGTCAGAATCCCAAGACAAGCGAGTATTACCGTGTACTAAAGAAATCTATGCAACCATCATAATTGATAAAATGTTTATGAGTTAAAATATACGAATGAACTAAATTAAGGTTGACATAGAATATTTACCAATGGATCTTTTGGCATGTTGTCGCTTTAAATCCCATGCAAGGGCCTATTTATAACAACTAAAACATTCATGCCTCGGTTGCTTCAGTGTTTATCTATACAAAATTTTATATTATATTCTATGAGTTCCGAACTCTTAAATAATACAAGAATATAGATATTTGATCTGTATTTGATCACATATAAATGTTATACGATGAACAGCCATGATTCGTAATGTACGAAACATCGGAAAAATTAATTCACTCAAAATAAGCAAGTAAACCATAATGCAAGATCGTGTATTCAACACGATTGAGTACAATAAAAATTTGGTTGTGTTAGATGTAGCTTGGACCAAGAGCTACAAAATGTACCTATGAATTCGATCATTGAAATGTTAGTTTGATCATTTATGTAAAGTGCAAATTATTCGGCATCCTTAAATGTCAAGGATGACCAAATGCATTTTTGTAAAGAGTTTATTATGCTCTTGTAGTAAAGGTTTTCTTTTGGATATCTCAACCATTTTGAAAGGAAAGCGAATGCACAAGAGTGGATGTAATTTACACATGGTTGGGAAGAAGAGAGTGAATGCTCATCTCCACTTCTTAGAGTTATTGGAAATAAGAATTGTGTAGATATTAAAAGATACCTAATATGGAATGAGAAATGCAGTTTCTATTTCAAATGTATTTTTATATAGAAAATTCTTTTCTATGGAAGTTATTTCTTTGAGTTCAAGATATTCGATCTAAAACGCTTGACTGTAAACTAGTTATAGTGTACAAAATAAAATTCCATAATAAGTGGTTGAATGGAGCTTCATACTTCGTATGCTATTATAGTAATGGTTGAAATAGCGGGAGTATACCATATAACACTTCTTAATGGACACATCAAGTTACAAAAATTATTCTCATAAATATACCAAATATTATTTATGAAATAATAGACGTTTTTAAGTATTGACTAAAATCAGATATAGTTTTATTTTGATATGAATATAGTGAATATTTGTTATAAATAAATATATAATAATGGTATTTATAACAAAAGCGATGCATTACAAAGTATAGAAGTATCAAATTACTATTATTTTGGAATTATGGACAAAGCCACAGTTTTGAAAATAATTCTTTGATCATATGATTATGAATCATATGGTACCAGTGAATTGTATCTTAAATAATTAAGGGTGAAACATCCATTCAGTGGGAGCAACAAAAGAGTTAATGAACCCTTCAATTTGATTTATGAAGATGTATGAAATCATTTGTCTAATTATACCAAAACAGGTCCACTTATTTTGTTAAAGTCATAAATGTTTTCATGGAAATAAACATGTGTATTTGATACATAAGTACTGTATTTATGATAAGTCCATTGAATATAAAACGGAAGTAGAAAAACATAACATGCAAATAAAATAAATATTCAATTTGATCGAATATTTGACTGTATTGAAAAGGAGTTCCAAATGTACCTAAAACAAATATGTTTCTTTCTCAAAAGCCACTGCATCCCAATACCTAATTGACGCAGCGGATTAATCAAAACAATGTAGATCGATGAATGTAGTAATCGGTGGATTGGAAGATACTAAAATGCCCAAATTCGTTGATCCGAAGATACCGAATTCTAGCTATCCCGAACTCGTTGATCGCGCACGATACCGGGTTCAAAGATCTGCGATTTTTCACACGTTGATCTAGCGCACTAGATTCCGTGAATCGGCTTCTGCAGTCGTTGAATCGAGAACACTCGATTAACCGAAAGAGGAGATAGGAGATTACACTCAACTACCAATTTGGTGAAAGCACAAAGCTAACAAAACAAGAGTTTTATTTCAAATCAACTTAACTATTACAAATGGCACCACCGGCCTATTTATAGAAGTTACAACTCACGCAAAACAAAAATGTACAACACTTAAGTTGGTTTCGACTTATCATAACTCCTCGACTTACGACTCATCATGCTCTCCGACTTACGACTCAGCCAAAGCATACGACTTACGAGTTACAATAAAGAAACACAATCCTGCGACCTTCGACTTAAGTACAGACGACTCACGACTTATTACAATAAAGCCTAGCGACTTAGCAAACAGAAAATACAATAGAAAAATACATCATTTAAGTCGTTGCCGACTTAACAACTCCACTCTTACATGTATAACACAACGACTTACGACTTAAAAGATGCGACCTACGACTTAACATTGCCACGACCCATAAACTCAACGACTCAAGAGACAAGCTTCTTCACCATTTCTTGCGACTTAAATCATGGACGATTTAAGACTCCAAGACTTAACATGAGTCGTAACTCGTGGCATCTTCCCACGATTCAATTAGGTCGCAATCCTCTTCCGACTTAAAGCCTTCAACCACTGGAACTTCTTTTTGCTTTTTGATAAGTCGTGGACGACTTACAGCCGTGTCGTTAGATCGTATACGACTCATCAAACCCGAACGACTTAAGCTCCCATTAAGTCGTAACTCTTTTCCATCTGATTTGTTAGGTCGTAGACGACTCAATACCGCTTTATTAACTCGCCGCTTCCCCTCACATGCCTCCTTAGGTCGTGGACGACCTATATCTTCTGTCTTAAGTCGTATGCGACTTAAATCCTTAAGTCGTGTGCGACTTAGACCTTCACTTCTGTCCTGAGCTGCATCACTAATGATGTATCAATAGGTAGTAATCAGACTTTATTGAACAAAGAATGATTGATAATGAGTGAAATTGAGTTAAATTCTTTCTATTGTGATATGTACTTAAGAGTAAGTACGTATGTTAAAATTAATTTCATTCAAAGCAAAGTTTACAAGATTATACATGATAAATGTTTATAAGAAAACCCTATATATCCTAAGTCAAGAGTTGATCAGTTTTGTAAGTCAAAAAGGTTGGGCGTAATATCCGTTCATAAAGGAACTTGCGTGGATCACCCCAAAATAGTTTAGGGCAGACCCAATATTGATTGAACAATTTATGCTATGAACATAAATTTTCGTTAACTCAAAACTAAATCAGTTTTATACATATATAAGACAGTTCATAATATGTTTATGAACACTATACTGACAGAGAATTGTTATTTTAAGAAACATCAACTTCATGAAGAAGGAATTTCGTTTAGAAATTATTGGAAGTAATATGGATTTGGATAAAATCCAAAGGTAAAAACTGATTACGAAGGACGAAGTGAAGTTAACCAAGCCTAAATGGACACAGCACATTAGAATGTCTAATAAGTATTCTCACACATTAAAGAGAAACTATGAGTTTCTTATTAATGTGAAGAATAAAATTTCTTCAGTTGATAATACAGCTATTAAGAGTATCGACTTTGCATATGGCACAATGTGTAATTCCAAAAAAGTACATTATCAAAACATGGTTTTGATAGTGGTACCTGAGGGAATATGATCCATCAGCCACAAAAACGAATTCGAGAAGAAAACAACTGTAATTGGAATAGATAAAGCTATGTTGATAAGAATAACAAAGCAAATTTCAATTGTTGAAATTAGCACAACAGATTCATTAATCAACATGCTTAAATTAATTTGGATTTTACTCGCAATATTACCACTCGATGTAATTTTGAATTTTGGTACATATATGTTGAAACAAAAATTCTAAGTAATGATTTAGAATAATCTGTTTGCACATAACAACTAAAGTGTCTTGAATTCAATGGAAGTGATAGTCAGTTTGTGTGTTTTGGATAGGATCCAAGAACTAATATGAAAGTATCATTCAACAAACATCAGAGTTGTGCAAACATTTGATAGAAAAACAAATGGTTTTAATTTTAATCAAAGTGCAGAGGAAGCCTGTGTTCGTAAGAAAGAATTATAAGGGTACTAGAATATTTCTAAGAACTATAAATAAACAACAAACTTATGATTATTATCGATGTACCCATGTTAAAATCATTATAGTTTGGTTGTTTAATTCTCAATATTGGATTTGAAAGGACACCTTTTATAATCAGTATAAAAGGATGTTGGGAATGTCCGAAATGATATATATAGACTCCATATTAAAAAGTTTAATGTGAAGCGTATAAGATGGATTCCATATGCATTTGTCAATAGGAATTATCATACATGTTGTGTTGTCTATAATTTCACATTTCGCTTATGTATTTGATATAGAAAGTAAGTATCGAATCTGAATTAAGATTGCTAAATGATAATTTCGAGTGTTATTGAGAATTTACCAAATACTACATAATAGCTTATAGAAGCAACAAACTTCTTATGAAGGAGTATTCAGACTCGAACTTCATAAGTGATATCGAGTATAATATATCAATCCCAATTTCACGATCAATCTTAGTTAAGGAGTTTTAACTTGGAATTATTTGAATAGAAATGTTGTGGCTGACCAAAAGGCTAAGTATATCGCCTTGAATAGCACCGCAACAGTAGCTATATAATACATAAATTTATAACTGAGTCGGGGGTGATTCCAAATGTTGAGAATAACTTTACATTGTTATGCGATAACAATCCTGCAATACAGATCATGAAAGAACCTAGAGCTCACTAGAAGTTGAGAAACATACTTCGAAGGATTCCACATGTTAAAGAGTTTATTAGCGTCGAAGAGAGTTGATTGACTTAACTATAACATATCTATTTACTAAGGGACTAGCTCGATCAGTTTTGAGAAAACTGATAAGAGGAATGTGGATAAGATTCCATAATTGACCCCAAGTGCAAGTGGGAGATTGGTAGAGTTAGAGGTGCATCCTATGGCCAATTATGTATTATTTTACATATATATAACTTCATGAACAATCTTGTTCGTATAAAGGTATTTGATTTCTATTATATACTTTATTATATGGTGATATAATTAATTAAGTGGTTAATTTAAAGTATATAAATAAGAAAATCCTTAAATGAAATGGCATGTGATTATAATTGCAAATAGTTGTAATCATGAGCAATTAATCACAATATGAAATAACATTTTATTTTAAATATTTCTGGTCGGGATGTTTTGAGAAAGGATATCGATACATCCGTTGAGACCAGAGTACGTAACGCTCTTCAAATGTTGAACAGTGTATTACTCAAGCCTACTTACGGCACTAAGGGGTTGCATACAGAAAGCTATTGTGTAACTATGAAATGACTTATTCGAGGGTTGGTTGATAATAACTAAGGCCTAACAGAAAATCTCGAACTGATGATATTTTACGGTTCTCCCAACTTGAGAACACTGTTAGCTTCAATATGGACAATCCACTTTGATTATAGTTAAATCGTGGCGTGACGTCCATTGAATAACTATAGTTGGATCTGAGTTAAAGCACTGAAGGTGAATAGAATTCGTCTTCTTGGTTACATGATGTTAATATCACAATCAATTGTAGTTAACTCAAAGTCAAAGTCTCAGGCTAAAGCGGTACGGTTAATTATTATTATTATTAAACCAAGAACTTTGTTTCTTGACTAACCAAGTTGAATGTTGACAATGTTGGAAGTTTTACTAAAGCTAAATTCCAAAAGTACTAAAATGATATAGTTTTGACGAAGAGAATTGTTGTAAATAATTGTTACTAATGGGTACATCTTAAAATAGTAAAATTCGATTTTACCAAAAAGATGTGTAAGCGATAAATTCGGCTAAACAATCACACCACTAGCTAAAGTGATGTATGAACATTATTATATGAATTGTTCGATATTAATCGCTAATCAAATTTACATCTTTGAATCGCACAATCGTAATGATGAATACTCTGAAATACCAAACGATTTAATTAATTTATAATTGTTATACATTAAATAAGTAAATTAAAATTTATGAAATATTAATTGTTAAATTTTATTTGATTTTTGAGTGCCATTAGTACTTAATAAAGTGCGTATATAAAAGCTATATACGTACATATTGATGTATGATTCAATAAACATTTAAATTTAATTTAATTTAATTAATTACTAGATGGGTTTGGGAATTATTAATGGCTCATATAGCCTCAATCATAGCCGATCTGGGGTGTAAGGAGAGAATGGTTTGGGTGTTCAAAATAATTTTGATATGGTATTAAAAGAATGAGTAAAGGAAGGAGAAAAGACCACCATACCTTTTTCTTTTCTTAAATGCCTACTTAAACACATTAATTATGATCATTTTGGCACTCTCCTTTTGTTCACTTTTTGATCGAAGATTCCATGGCTCCAAGGCCATAAAATTCCCAAAGTAAAACAAACAAAATCAAATTAATACAAGGTGGTATTCATCTCTAGATCGTAGCAAAATCTGGAGGCTGATTCAGTTAAACCAAGGAGTTATTCAATCATTTAAGGTATGTGTAATGACATGCCTTTTCAACCCTTAGAAATCGACGCTAATACATCCACGGTATTCACGTGTCAAACATCTAAGTGCTCGAGAGAGAAATTGTTGGGGTTAAATAAATAAAAGATAGAACATAATCTCACATCGTGACGAGAAGTATATATAATATACACATGATCTTTAAACAAAAAGAAAGGAACTTTATTATATACATAACATCAGAGTACGCTAATCTATTTTCTTCCTGCATAGTTATAACAGCATGCCCTTACAATTGCTGATAAATACAGACATAAATCAAGAACAACAAATAGCGGAAGAATATAAGATACGTGTATACGTCTTGGAGAATCCTGCTCGTCCCCCGAAAGCTCCAAAGCATCCAGCTAAATTTGGAAAATATGCTCGGGCTGACCCGAGCATTATAGGAAAACAACGCCCAGGTCAGTCTTGTAAAATCAGCGTGAGAAACACAATCAAATGAATTCTTAATATTTAAATAAACCTTTCAAAATAAAGATATCTCGTAAGACTTACGCCGCACATAAACACGGACGGGTTTTTACCTTATGATAACCAAAACATTTATATCAGAAAATCCAGTGATATTATAATAACGTCTAAGGGTGAAAATAATAGTAATCAAGTAGCTATGATGCCCATGAGTGTACATCACAACAGTACTAGATATATAATCAAAAACAGATAAGACACGTTCGCTAATTGTGTAGGAATCCACAGAGATGCCATCGGTACTTCGAGAACGGTCCCCCTACACAAGGATCAGAGTTATCCTTTCGAAGCAACAATACATCCCTAGTGATGTACTATAGGAAAAACATAACTGGTCTCGCTAAGACCAAGTGCATCACTCTATGCATGCATAACAACTGAAGGTAACATGTAGGTGAAGCCGACTGCACCCTATGGATTTGCCAACCTTACTGGCTATGCCTCCTATCTCTGGTTTTAGTCATTTCGGTTAATGAGGCTACATCCATACCCCTGACGGGTCTCAAAATCGCACATGGATTCCCACATCTCAAATAGACCTCGGAATCACATAAGGATTCCCACACCCCAACAGGTCATGGAACCACACATGGATTCCAACATCTCAATAGATCATGAAATTCCTCCATAGAATCGTTTATGGTTTTTGGAGTGGTTACGATACGACTCATCTCTTACGAGTATGCTCCCCCACTTATCGGGCGCTCCAAAAACCCATCGTCGATTTTTCGAAAATCTCAATACGGGTTCTATAAGAAATAATCAGATAATATATAAGCGTAGGGATCACCCCCTAACCGTTTAATTGGACGGGTCTCCTTATCATTTGTCCTAAAAGAACAAAACGAGTTTATACATACAATAAAGCACCACTAACGGTAACTATACCATATAATCCCCGTGTTTCTCCAAGATATTTCCAGAGTTAAATCTTTCGGTGTTAAATAGGGAATATTTCCATACCACAAAAATTAAGAAGGATTACATATTTAGGGCCAAGATTTGATAGTCAGTTATTCAACTATCAAATAAACAAACATTCAAAACTAAGATTACATTTCCCATAGAAACCACCAAGCCTCTTAAATTAATCTTTCGTTAATTTAAAATCACATTTCAAATATTTATTAAAATATTCATATACTTAACTCATCGGGATAAGAATATTCACAAACCATTCCTTTCAAAACTTAGAAAACCTTGTTCACATACTTATAAAATAGTATAAGTATATTCACCAACATTTAGATAGATTTTCTATTTCAAAATCATATTAAAATAATCAAACCCAAACATCATTAAATGGAGATATAAATAACCCAAACACTATTTATAAATCTCCTTTCTAAAATCATTTAAATACCAAGCTCCTTTTTCCGATCCCAAAACCATTAAAAACCAACTTCTTTCCAACTTACAAAATCCATTCCCATATTTATAAATTTATTTAATAAAGTCTTTTATTAAATAAAGCCCTTAATATAACCCTTCCTTCTAAAAATAATTTCTTTTTAAATGAACAGTTTATTATTTCTAAACATCTTTTGTAAAACAATTTATTATTTAAGAATATCTTTAAGCAAACAGTTAATTCTCTTTAAATAACATTAGTGAAATAATGAATTTGAACACTCATTAATAATAAATTTTTAAAGCAAATAATATTATAATAATAATCTTAGAACACTTATCTAGTATAATAATAATGAAACACAATTATTAAAACACAATTTAATAATTTAAAACAATATTAGTATATAAATAAATTAACTTTTAAAAAATATTAAGATAATAACAATAAAGATAAATAAACCTTAAAACAATATTATTATAGTAATAAACTTTTAAATAATATTATTATAATAATAAATAAACTTTTAAAATATTAATAACATAACAAATAACTTTGAAATAAAATAATCAACTTTAAAATATAAAATAATTAACTTTAAAAAATAATTTAACTTTAATATAATAATTAATTTAAAATAATAATTAACTTTAAAACAAATTATTATAAATAACTTTAAATAATATTTTAAAGTATAAAATAACTTTAAACCATATTTAGAGTATAATTTAATAATTTTAAACAATATTTATAATATAAATAAGTTAACTTTAAAACATTGCTAATAAAATATATTATATAAAACACTTTACATTATTATATAGAACACTTTACTAAAATAATAATTATATAAAACATTTATAATTGTTTAAAATTGAAGTTGATTGAAATCTATAGCTTTCTAAATTCGGAATTAGGCTTAACGATCATAATAGTACTTAAACAAGCTATCATACCATTCAACTTAACTTTCCAAGTTAATTACTGGCATTTACATAATCAACATCTATGTAAACAATTAAGCATCACTGCTTAACATATTACTTATTCAAATTGGCATATCAATTAACGATATATAATTATATGTCCAAATCTGTATAATAGTAGAACAAGGATTTATTCTGCTAATTAAATGACCAATTAATTTAATCAGTGGGACGTTGTATCCCGCTACACATGTATCCTAATTAATCTATTTAATTTTCTTTAACAGTACGGTGTTTATTTGGCCAAATAGATAACACTCATTAAGTATAATTAATTTAGTTATGTAATTATCCAAATTGACGTAATTATAATTAGGCGGTATTAATTTATTATTAAATTATACAACATCCAAACTAAAAACATTTTATACCAGAGCATTGTACTTGTTAATACGAACCCAACACAAAATCCCATGTGTCAATCGGTTTTAAAATGAGCGAGATATTGCATTTACAAGTTGCACATATATTTATTCAAATTTAAAGCAATTAAATTTAAATGTTCGTCACCCAAGAAAATAGGCCCATGGCCCAAACTCTTCCTCACCCGCATCCACTAAGAACAGGACTTCATCTTCCCCATTCAAAATGCCCATGTATCCCAAACAAGTGTGCACGCATGGATACGTGCACGTGCACGAGTGCTCTGGCTGTCGAATCTTGGATCCAACATCACTCGCACGTCCACCAACCAGAGCAGTCCAAACCACGCGCTCGCCAACGTTCCTGACCTCACCCAGCGTTTTCCGACCCTTTACCCGAGAACCCATGTTCGAAAATCCTGAAGCCAACAATTGCAACAAATTCAAGGTTGCACTCCCTCATAAACGTCCGAACACTTCCAAATTTTCACTCCCACCTTGCCTTGGCTCAGTGAACTCAACGGCACACCCCGATCCTCCTAACTCTGCCTAAATCGACTAACAAATCAAACCATAGGTGCCGACCATCGTCGATCATCGTCATGGAAAGCCTTCAAAACTTCACTAAAAATCCTAAGACTCCATACGAACCTAATGATGCATGCAGTGTCGAGTAATTCTCCCCGGATCATGAGAAATCAATTTTGAAACAAATGAATACAACTTTATCCTTATTGTTATTTACTAATTTCTTGGTCGTCGCTCGACGAAATTCCCAGCGACAAATTTCTAAAAATAACTGACGAGATACTGAACAACTTTTATGTTGGAGGTTCAGCCTAAAAGTGAATGATTTTGGAGGTGCTAATTTTAGAAGTGGGGGAAGTGATTAAATTCCCGACTTTGAATGTTCATAGAGAACACAATAAAATGAAGGAGCAAGCTTTTTGACCAATTAGGTGTGTGTGTGTGTGTGTGTAATAAGATGTACCAAATCAAATTCATAAATGAAAGGCACGGATCAATGGGACAAAGGTCAGAGGAACAAGGGGAAACAAGGTTGACAGGGAGACAAAGGCAGTTGGTTGGAGAAAAGGTAAACAAGAAGTTGGTTGCACTGTGCATTCATGCGTGTGTGTTTGTATTATTCGGGGGTTCGTTACACATCATTATGTTCGTGTGCGAAGCACGAACGACAGAAAAAAATACGATCACATACAGAAATGTGATGCGACCATAAACAACAATAAAATAGACAAGGTAACATATTTTGTTTAATTTACAAAAATAACAACGTTCGACATAAAATACGTCAAACACCAATTTAGATTATTTTCAAATTAAAAATTATGAAAAAATTCTAAAAATTAAATTAAAAATACGTCATTAAAAATCAGACAATTATTTGAAACATAGATTTTATTAATTATTTGAAACATGGATTTTATTATAAAAACCCCAAATTGAATATTTAAAATTAATTAAATGTTCCAAAAATCAAAGTGAAAAATTCTGGGTTGTTACACTCTCCCTCCCTTAAAAAGAATTTCGTCCCCAAAATTTACCATAACCCTAACCCAGAAACACTTATCACTACTCATCAATTCGTATGATGCACATAGATCGTCCATGCGCGGAATATGATTCGATCACTTACTCGAATACGTAGCTTTTTCTTCGAACTACTATCGCTCATCCGATTTTCTAGTGCGGACTCTGATCAGGCTTCTTAATCGGAAACCTTCATTCTCCATACATAGCCATAAACTATGATAGAAAATTTGGGTTCCACATTAAGAACCCTCATCAAGTGTTCGCCATCAAAAATCAAATGATAAATCCTTATTCGGAATGGTGTGAAGCACCTCAAATCATGTACCCGAATCTTGGATCGAGAATTATATGAAAAGAGGGAATGATCTACGTATAACCTACGTACTTATACTATTGGTCCTCACCAATACCAATTCCATTTATGCTAAAATTATTTATGAAAACATTTTATAAAAATTCCAACTTAGTTTCAAACATTTTAGATGATACAATTTTATTTATGAAACCTTTTCAGAAAATCACTTTACTTTATTAATTTGTATAATATTCTCCTATATCCTAAGAGTATATACAAAACATTTAATTTTTAATTCTATTCACTTTAAATATTCAGATGGAGACCCAACATAATTTGGGTCTTAAAACTGAGTCGGTTAATACAACCTCTTTACCCCTTCAGTTTGATAAGTAGCTAAGAAGAGTAGGATGCTAGTATCCAAACTCCATCCTGGATTCTACTTTTCTTTAGACACTCAGAGGTAAAAATGTTTATTAGCCGGCCCAATAACATCAAGTAATTTTTAACTTCCTAGATATTAAAATTAAAAGACATGGTCTAATAAAACAAAGTTTGTTAAACCTTCTTAATAAATTTAACCCAATTAAAACTTCATTTATTAACCCACTCTTTAATCAAAATACTTTATTATTTTGAAAACTTAAGAGCCAAATACCCGAATTTTTATTTCAAAAGTCTTTTGAAATGATACTATATATATTTTAATCCATGACAAATATATATATATATATATATATATAGCCCGAGTAACCCTAAAATGAAACCAAGGAACTGGGTGCTACCAAATAATATTATATATTCCCTTACCAAGAAGGGTAATACTTAAGAAAAGCATCTGCCATCCGGGGACATCCACTGCCCATTATTAGTTATTTTGAGTCACTCGAACTAGTTAATTTAAAAAAAAACACTTCTTCTATAATCAAAATCCTCATTTTGAAATAATACTTTATATATGTTTCCAGCTAAATAATTTCAATGAAATATCTAATTCTAATTTTCTTTGGATTCATTCAGATTCGAACTCATTTCGACCGTATAATAACAAAGAGAATAATTTACTAAGTGCACTACAATTTTCGCCTAGACAAACATCGGATCGTCACTTAGAAGATTATTATGATCATCACAAAACAAATCGAGACTCATTCCCCGAACCAAACCAAAGAGAACACATCTTTCCATAAAATCTTCTTTTCAAAAGTATTTATACATAAAAATACTTTTAAATAAACCCTTTCTACCATTTTGAAAAAATATTTACACTCTAAAAATTCTTTAAGTAAACTATTACTACTATTTCCAAAAATCATTTGAAATAATAATAAACATATTACTTAAAAATCCTTTTTGAATATTTCTATTCATAAACACCTTCAAATAATACTATTATTATTTTCCCAAAAGTACCAGGACTTAAGTTTTCAAAAATCATTTTTATTTACAAGACTCGTTCTTATAAACCAAATTTATAAAATTATTTCAAAATATTTAAATTTTAATAAACAACTTTTAGTAAAATCAAATTTTAACCCAACATTATCAACAAATGCATTATAGTCAAATATGAAACTTAATTCATAAGGTGTTCGTTTCAATGTTCCCAAATTTCCTATCTACCCCAACATAAGTTTCAAAAAGGAGGATTCCAAATAGATCATTAAGCAATAGTTAATACTTAAAACTGGATGAGCATGACTAATCAAATCCTAGATGATAATGATGGAATATTATCATTTCCTAACAAACAAGCACAACCAAGAATAACTATATTAAATTTTTGAAAATTATTCTTTTACATAAATAAAATATATTCCTAGGTAAAATTATTTCATTTACCAACTACAACAACAACTAAGCCATTATTCCCAAACAATTTGGGGTCGGCTAGAGATGGAACCCAAAACTAAAAGACAAAGTCAATCTAAAAGTTATAATAACAAAAATAATACTAAAATAAAGTCAAATAAGTAAACAAATAATAATAATACCTAAGTAAAATAAAACTTAAAATAATATATATATATATATATTAAAAAACCACGATGATAATGATAATAATACTAATAGTAATAATGGTAGTAATAGTAATATTGACTGAAGATCAAACACTATGTCTTAGGCTTCTATTCACTAGTCCTACAATCTAAAACTTATAACACTACCCTTAAGTCATCCTTAAGCCAAAAAAACAAAAACCAAAACCCAAAAAACAAACTCCTAGCTCATAGTTCTGGTACATGGATCGCTAACTTCCACACGCTTCTGTTCGACACCAGCTCTTCGGATATATTCCAATGCTTCAAGTCCCTTTTTACTACTTACTCCTATGTCAACCTTGGTCAACCTCTACCTCTCTTTGAGCATTCGACGCAGCCTATAATTCCAACGCCCATAGGTGCCTCGGGAATCCTCCGTTGGAGATGTCCAAACCATCTTAAGCGGTGTAGCTTCTCTTCAATCGGTGCTACTCCAGGTTTATCACGTATATCATCATTTCTTATCCGATCTCTTCTTGTATTACTACAGCTCCATCGTAGCATACGCATCTCTGCAACACTTATCTTCTGTACATGTTGGCTTTTAGTAGGCCAACATTTTGCACCATACAACACCGCACGCCTGATTACCATTCTGTAGAATTTTCCTTTAAGCTTTTGTGAGACTTTCCTATCACAGAGAATGCCAGACGCTTGTTACCATTTCACCCATCTCGTTCGAATTCTAATGTAACAATACGATTTTTCGTGCTCGAAAGTCGATATTAATACGTCCACTGTATCAAATGTCGCGCAATCGAATGCCGGAAAATCGAACCATTAGGGTTAAAAAGAAGAGGTAGAAGAAGACAGAAGAAGAGAAAGAACAGAAAAACAGAAACAGAAACAATATTAGAATCTCACATTCGCAGCGGAATAATATATACTAGATGAATCAATAATCTTTAAAACAAAAGACTATATCAGTTTATACATACATCAATCAGAGTCAATATATAGCTCAATACAACAATGGACAATTATATAAACTTGTCCTCATACAGAATATATAGCGGAATAAATATACAAGTACGGGTGTACGTCTCGCCATCCAGCTCATCTCCAAAGCTCCAGAATATCCATAATATCCTGATAACATAATTCTAGGCTGCCCGTGTGGAAAATTATGGGCACCCAGAGTTTAGAAAGGGAACAATAAACTCCGAGTCAGTCATGGTGACTGGTGTGAGATCGTAAAACAGTTATTTTCACACGGAAAATAAACAAATTCGCAATGCTTTTAGAAAATGAAACTACCATAAGGCCTCCCACCACACACACAATGCAAACGCAGAATTGGAGGAGATTTCTCCTTATGATAGTCAAAAATGCTTACTACGCAAAATCAATCGATATTATTATTAATGTCTAGTGTGGAAAACATTTCGAAAGTATAATATCAATCTTAGCCAACATACAACCATTGTTGTATGCCTACTATAGCTACCATCTAAACAGTGGTGACCACCATAAGTAAATGGCAGGTTCTACAACTAAAACCGTACGGGGTTCGTATTGTTTCTTTGGATTTCCAACAAATGGTCAGGCAAAGGAACTTCCTTACACCGAAATAGAAACGCCTCTGGAAAGACGCCCCGAGAGTCAACTTGCTCTCTGCAAACACAAGGCCGATGCTACCTCACACAGTACAGCTATAACTAGGTAACTAACACACTGACGCTACCTCACGCTGTACAGCTGTAACTAGGTAACTAACACACAAGTATGCCATCCCCCAGTCGTCACCGACCTTTATCCGAGGATCCTCAACCACAAAGTATAATAAATGTGCAGCATCAACATAGGCAAAATATCTGGACTCCATAACATGATATCACCTCTTATCCAGAAGGAAATGACATACCCTAGCGGCGCTACCCCTACAAACCTTTGCCGCAACATTCCTGTTTCGACCATTACCGGGTTGTGAGGCTCGACGAAGTCTCGTCCACAAACTACGTTTTTTTCACAAAGCCACGCTTTTTCACAAAGCCACGCTTTTTCACAAAGCCACGCTTTTTCACAAAGCAACGCTTTTTCACAAAGCAATGCTTTGATCAATCAATGATCAACAGCACTTCGTATGCCACATTACCAAATTGGGAATGTATCACTAGTAACCATCAACTACATAACCTCTGAGCTCGTACGTCTCAGAGAAGGATGTTAAGCTAAGAGAATAAATTCTCTGCCACCAATAGAAATGTATTTGATAGAAACCAGCTTTACATCTCAAAGTGTAACGTCAGACACACATCCATACAAGTCCGTTTCGGGATCGAACTGAACCGAAGGCACTTCCAAAGAAGCCCTTGCAATCCGGATAATTTCTAATCACGTCCGGACTTCCCAACACAAAAAGAGTGATATAAATCTCTATACCGGAGCAACTCGGTGCAGAGACATTCGACAGGTTGTCCTTTCATTTTCGAAAAAATCCGGTCTTCACCACCGGTCTTCAATACGATCCATATCGCCGTATCACAAATTCGGAATGGGTTATATGACACAAAGGTCTTTTCCCGGCTAACCCGAATAGTGAGCGTTTGTTTTAAAAAAAAACAAATCAAGTGCCATTTCAAAGGCAAATATTGATAGTCGGTTATTTAACTATTAAACAACATTCACAACAAACATCCAATTTAAATAATTTTTCCCAAATTATTTAATTTCAAAATATCTTCACAAGATATATATTTTTCCACACTTCACATTAGAAAACCAATTTCAAATCATTTTTCACAATTCACATTTGAAAACCAATTTCAAATCATATTTCACACTTCACATTTGAAAACCAATTTCAAATAATATTTCACACTTCACATTTGAAAACCAATTTCAAATCATATTTCACACTTCATCTCAAAATGGTCCATTTAAACCAATTAAATAAATCCTTATCGATTTATTTCAAATTTACATTCCAAATTTGTAAATTCATTTCCACACTTCATCACTTTGAAAACAAGTTTCAAATCACATTTTCCAATACCAAATCAATTATCAATTGGATTTCAAACAAATTTATCACCTTTGAAAATAAATTCCTTTATCTCTTCTAAACCATTTTAAAATTCCATTTTAAATAAATTTACCAACTTTCGAATAATACTATTCAAAATCCACTTATTAATATCTTTTCCCATATCTTGGAAATAATTCGATAAGATTTCAAAAATCAACTTTACGCTTTTAAATCCCTTCTTTTAAATTTATTCAATTCTTTCAAAAAGAATTTACTAAAAATTCCAACTTTAATTTCAAAAATCCAATTTCATTTATTTCTGGTATCCAACGATACCAAAAATACATTCGGCTAAATTATAGCCTTCAACCAATTCAATCATAGATATAATCATACACAGATTATAAATAATCAATTACACAACATATGAAACAAATTCATATAATTTGTGGAATCCTGTTGGATCTCTCCAACCTGTTTCCCTGCATCCACAGATGTTAGCACAATACCAATTCCACTTCAAGGTGGAATATCGCGGTATATGGGATTTATAAAAATATCATCCGCTATTATGCGGCGCAATAGGGTCTCATCCGCTATATAATGCGGGAAAATCAATCACCAATATACACGTATGCCAATATATATATATATATATATTGCTATATACTACTATATATAGTATCACATCCAAACAGCAATCAATCTATAACTGCAAATCCAACTTTCATTTTGAGTGAGAAGATCTCACATTTGCTATTATTTTGCAATCCATTCCATTCCAGTTTGTTTTTCTTGATATTAAACCTTGTATAAGCAATTTATACAATTCATTAATATTCGAATCAATCGAAAAATCAATTTCCATTGAATAATTTTAAATAAATCAATGATTTTTACTAATTTAATTTTAAACCAAAAATTCCCTTTTTTCATTCTTTAGTATCTTAGGATAATGAAGTAGATAATTGAACAAATCACTTCCCAAATCCAGCAAATCAAATATGTATACAAATCTTTATTTATGTATAATATTCTATAGATTTCAAAATCCAATTTTTAATAAATTCTTCGGACAATTTTAAAACCCTATAATTTCTTTTAAAATTTGTCTTAAGTATAATTACTGTAGACTTCAAACACATATACGTATTACTGAGTTGAAATTTAATTCGAGATGTAAATTCGAATTACTCACCCAAATCGATCGCCGAGTCCAACGAATCGCCATAAGCCACTGTGCTTTCACGCAATTCGATGCAGTCCCCTACGCGAGCGCCAGCTCCATCAACTAACTCGCGATCGAACGCCTCGCCTCAGATCGATCGAACTCCACACCATCGCCACGCGTGCCAAGGATCCAAGCCCTAAGTCGATCGAGAACGCCTCGTCTTCGGTCTCGATAATAGCTCGAGATTGTCGCCTTCCATCGACTAGTCGCATCGCGACATCGCACGCGACCCCCCCCCATTCGTTCGCAACCTCCACGTTCGAGCATCGTGAACCCAGTCGCGACTGCAATGAGTCCCCCTGCTCCTTGACGAAGATTTACAGCCTCGAACGAAATAGGTATTCGATTTTTATTTGTGAAGAATGAAAGGGCGAAGTGGGTTTCAATGTATTGCAGAGGAAAAGGAAAATGGGCTTCTCGTTTTGACTGGAGGGAAAGAGATCGATGTTTGGAAAGGGACCGGCCATTATATTTTTTCCTTTGAATTGAACGAGAAACATTTCGTTTCCTTTTAATTTAAACGAGAGGAACAAACGTACGCGTTATCAGCTGGAAAGGAGGAACAAGAGGGGATGTTTACGTGATTCCCTCAACTTGCTACAGTAGCCCGATGTGAAAATAAAAACAACCGATGTGAAGTAATTTCAACTGATGGTTGACAAGTATAAGAGAATATATTCAATTTAATTCAAATTCAAATCGTTCCGATGAAGTCAACTAAAATTTTTGACTTCCTATCGAGGCGTGCCGCTAGGCGTTCGTAATGTTATACGCCTATTCCGAACGCAATGGAAAAGGTTCCGAGTCCAAATTCGATCGTATGGAGAAGATAGCTTTTTGGACCAGTTATAATATTAAATTTTCGATTAAATTTCAACGCATTTGCTTATCGCATGCTCACACAACAACTCCAATCACTACGAAAATTGAAATCCGATAATAATACAATATTATGGATCCAATGAAACTAGTTTCGTCAAATTCCGAGACTGTGCCTCGGAACGCTATTTTCAAATATCGATTTAAACGATAAAATTTCAAAACTGAACAAAACAGTTTCAAATCCAATTCTGAAGCTTCTATTATCTTTAGTATTATTAATATGAATTTTCAAAGCCTTCAGATTATTTTTGATCAGCTTAAAACTGAAGATTCAAATTTTTATCCAACTGCAATTAATTAAATTCAATAATTAAATTGCCAAATTCATTCCGGTATTTGAATTTCAAAATAAACTATCATTCGGATATTTAAACTCAATTAAATATTCATATTTCAAATGTCAAAAATTCAGGGTCGTTACAATCTTCCCCCTTAAAAGAATTTCGTCCCGAAATTACAAGTAAAGAAGAATGCTCCAATCTCCGTTAACTATTTTCTCAAATCAATCTTTTTATTAAAGATTCGTTGTCACTTTAACTAACTTTCCACAATCAACCATAAGTTCCAAATAATATGGTTTTCTTAACAATTCAAATTTAAATTCAAATTCAATTTTTTGAACTCAAAATTTTCTCAAAAATTTTCTAACTCTCGAAATTTTCGAAAAATTTCACCAGCATTTCCTTTGCACGGCTAGCTTGGTACTACTACAAAACGTCCCTACGGACTCTCAAATCCCAATAGAAAACAAAAGTGCCAAGTGGCAAAATCAGAATCTCATCAAATTTCATACTGAAATTCAAATACATACCTTATTGTCGAGCAATTTAATTTATCTTCAAAATCAAAAATCCCGATTTTCCTTTTCCTTTATACCCCCTGTATACTTTGCTTAACAACAATGGCCAATTTACTTATTGGATTTCCAAAACCAAATTACTTAAGAATTACACCATTCATTTCTTAAGTTCAATACAAGTACTTACATACTTCTTATATTCATTTTCACCTCACTTTACTAACAAAGTTATATATTCATTTCCATTCAACTCCGCATTTTCAATTCCATTTGAATTCAATTTGTCTTCAATTCTATTTGGAATTCATTTCAAATCTCAATACTTTTATTTCCAAATTTTTCATTCAGATTTTCATTTCAAATTTTACTTGAATTCGATTCATCTTCTATTTCTGAATATTGAGTTTCATTTACCTTTATCTCAAATTCAATTTGAAATCACTTGTCGTTAAGTTAAAATTTTCAAAAATTCCAAATTTTTTCTAACTCCCAAAATTTTCGGAAAATTTTGGCGGAGTCTCCTTTGTACGGAGGAGCTTTTGCAATATGACAAAAGATATAAATATATATACATCGACCCACTCGGTCGGAAAAGCAAAAATAGTTCATATTTCCTATTTTGTATTGCGTAGGCGTACCTTATAGCATTTTAAGCAAAGCGGTTTATTATTAGCATCCGCGCAACCCAAAATGCAGCCAAACGGCTTCTAAAACATGTACTTACTCAGTTTAAACACGTCAGTGACAAATAAGAAATCTATTAACATTTCACTTATTTTCAATAACAAATATATAGATTTCATAAGAAATGCGTTCAAAATAAATTCCAATAGCAATTCATATGGTTTCAATTCAACTTTAGTCGCTTACGACCAATTCACATACCATTTCCATTTAATTCAATTGGTTTACAACTCATTTTCTTCATTCTATTCATTTCTAAGTGAAACGAATTCATATTCATTTCAATTGATTCAAAAATCAATTTCATTTACATTCCATATTCACATTCATTTCCTTTGGAACCATTTCACAATTTTTTTCTTAAGTCGAGCATTTATCCAAATATCGCTTAAGTCATTTCAACTAAAAATTCAAGTTACATTCATCAACTTAGAATATTTTCAATATCAAATTTACTTAAGAATTTCACACTTATTTCTTAAGTTCGATATAAGTATTTTCCATACTTTTTATATTAATTTTTAATTACCACTTGGTTTATAACCACTTATATTTAAACTGGATTGCCAATTCCATATAAATTCAATCAATCTTTCATTTATAATTATTGAATTCAATTCGTTTCAAACCTTATTCATTTGGTTAATATTCAATTAGCTTCACTTACTAATTTTTAGTTTAATACTTCACTTCGTTTTCCACAAATCAAATTAAATTCCAGTTCTATTTACTTACAAATTCAAAATGAAGTTTAACATTCAATTTCATTTTCTTGCACTTGCAATTGCAAACTTATTTATTCATTCACAAATTCATTCATTTTCAATTTGAATCTCCTTCCAATCAAATTCCAAATATTTTATAAGTTATCAACTTATTTACATTCCATTAATGAATTATATTTCAAATACTTCTCTGAAATTCTATTTCAAATTATAAATCACATTTACAATTTACATTTACAAATCTCATTCATATATGAATTCATTTCCTTATCTTCAATTCATATTTATAAATTTCATTTGTTAAATGAATTTATCTCCAAATCTTGGTTATATCATTCCTTCTTATTTAATTTCCATTTATTATAATGATAATATTTCAATATTATCGCTTCCTAACAACCAAGCATCCATATACTATAATAATTCATAGAAAATCATTTCTTTTCTACACAAAATAGTTTTGGGCAAAATTATTTCATTTACCCCATTTAAAACAATACTGTGTCAGTTTATCTTGTTTAAGAGTTTAGAAACCCCTATCGATTACAGTTGGCCACCCTGCACCGACCAGAATCTATAAACAATCAACCGATAAGTCAACACAATACAAATTTTGTATTCACTAACAAATACGCGCTTATATCTATTATTACACTCACACTCATTCTAGAGTACTACTGACTCTATCTCTAATGAGTAACACCCAACAGAGCCAGGGTTATCGCTTAACCGGCTGCTCTGATACCACATGTAACAATACGATTTTTCGACGCTCGAAAGTCGATATTAATACGTCCACTGTATCAAATGTCGCGCAATCGAATGCCGGAAAACCGAACCATTAGGGTTAAAAAGAAGAGGTAGAAGAAGACAGAAGAAGAGAAAGAACAGAAAAACAGAAACAGAAACAATATCAGAATCTCACATTCGCAGCGGAATAATATATACTAGATGAATCAATAATCTTTAAAACAAAAGACTATATCAGTTTATACATACATCGATCAGAGTCAATATACAGCTCAATACAACAATGGACAGTTATATAAACTTGTCCTCATACAGAATACACAGCGGAATAAATATACAAGTACGGGTGTACGTCTCGCCATCCAGCTCATCTCCAAAGCTCCAGAATATCCAGAATATCCTGATAACATAACTCTTGGCTGCCCGTGTGGAAAATTATGGGCACCCAGAGTTTAGAAAGGGAACAATAAACTCCGAGTCAGTCATGGTGACTGGTGTGAGATCGTAAAACAGTTATTTTCACAAAGAAAATAAACAAATTCGCAATGCTTTTGGAAAATGAAACTACCATAAGGCCTCCCGCCACACACACAATGCAAACGCAGAATTGGAGGAGATTTCTCCTTATGATAGTCAAAAATGCTTACTACGCAAAATCAGTCGATATTATTATTAATGTCTAGTGTGGAAAACATTTCGAAAGTATAATATCAATCTTAGCCAACATACAACCATTGTTGTATGCCTACTATAGCTACCATCTAAACAGTGGTGACCACCATAAGTAAATGGCAGGTTCTACAACTAAAACCGTATGGGGTTCGTATTGTTTCTTTGGATTTCCAACAAATGGTCAGGCAAAGGAACTTCCTTACACCGAAATAGAAACGCCTCTGGAAAGACGCCCCGAGAGTCAACCTGCTCTCTGCAAACACAAGGCCGACGCTACCTCACGCTGTACAGCTATGACTAGGTAACTAACACACTGACGCTACCTCACGCTGTACAGCTGTAACTAGGTAACTAACACACAAGTATGCCATCCCCCGGTCGTCACCGACCTTTATCCGAGGATCCACAACCACAAAGTATAATAAATGTGCAGCATCAACATAGGCAAAATATCTGGGCTCCATACCATGATATCACCTCTTATACAGAAGGAAATGACATACCCTAGGGGCGCTACCCCTACAAACCTTTGCTGCAACATTCCTGTTTCGACCATTACCGGGTTGTGAGGCTCGACGAAGTCTCGTCCACAAACTACGTTTTGTTCACAAAGCCACGCTTTTTTCACAAAGCCACGCTTTTTCACAAAGCCACGCTTTTTCACAAAGCAACGCTTTGATCAATCAATGATCAACAGCACTTCGTATGCCACATTACCAAATTGGGAATGTATCACTAGTAACCATCAACTACATAACCTCTGAGCTCGTACGTCTCAGACAAGGATGTTAAGCTAAGAGAATAAATTCTCTGCCACCAACAGAAATGTATTTGATAGAAACCAGCTTTACATCTCAAAGTGTAACGTCAGACACACATCCATACAAGTCCATTCCAGGATCGAACGGAACCGAAGGCACTTCCAAAGAAGCCCTTGCAATCCGGATAATTTCTAATCACGTCCGGACTTCCCATCACAAAAAGAGTGATATAAATCTCTATACAGGAGCAACTCGGTGCAGAGACATTCGACAAGTTGTCCTTTTATTTTCGAAAATATCCGGTCTTCACCACCGGTCTTCAATACGATCCATATCGTCTTATCACTAATTCGGAATGGGTTATATGACACAAAGGTCTTTTCCCGGCTAACCCGAATAGTGAGCGTTTATTTTAAAAAAAACAAATCAAGTGCCATTTCAAAGGCAAATATTGATAGTCGGTTATTTAACTATCAAACAACATTCACAACAAACATCCAATTTAAATAATTTTTCCCAAATTATTTATTTTCAAAATATCTTCACAAGATATTTTTTTTTTCCACACTTCACATTTGAAAACCAATTTCAAATCATATTTCACACTTCACATTTGAAAACCAATTTCAAATCATATTTCACATTTCACATTTGAAAACCAATTTCAAATAATATTTCACACTTCACATTTGAAAACCAATTTCAAATCATATTTCACACTTCATCTCAAAATGGTCCATTTAAACCAATTAAATAAATCCTTATCGATTTATTTCAAATTTACATTCCAAATTTGTAAATTCATTTCCACACTTCATCACTTTGAAAACAAGTTTCAAATCACATTTTCCAATACCAAATCAATTATTAATTGGATTTCAAACAAATTTATCACCTTTGAAAATAAATTCCTTTATCTCTTCCAAACCATTTTAAAATTCCATTTTAAATAAATTTCCCAACTTTCGAATAATACTATTCAAAATCCACTTATTAATATCTTTTCCCATATCTTGGAAATAATTCGATAAGATTTCAAAAATCAACTTTACGCTTTTAAATCCTTTCTTTTAAATTTATTCAATTCTTTCAAAAAGAATTTACTAAAAATTCCAACTTTAATTTCAAAAATCCAATTTCATTTATTTTTGGTATCCAACGATACCAAAAATACATTCGGCTAAATTATAGCCTTCAACCAATTCAATCATAGATATAATCATACACAGATTATAAATAATCAATCACACGACATATGAAACAAATTCATATAATTTGAGGAATCCTGTTGGATCCCTCCAACCTGTTTCCCTGCATCCATAGATGTTAGCACAATACCAATTCCACTTCAAGGTGGAATATCACGGTATATGGGATTTATAAAAATATCATCCGCTATTATGCGGCGCAATAGGGTCTCATCCGCTATATAATGCGGGAAAATCAATCACTAATATATACATATGCCAATATATATATATATATTGTTATATACTACTATATATAGTATCACATCCAAACAGCAATCAATCAATAACTGCAAATCCAACTTTCATTTTAAGTGAGAAGATCTCACCTTTGCTTTTATTTTGCAATCCATTTCCATTCCAGTTTGTTTTTCTTGATATTAAACCTTGTATAAGCAATTTATACAATTCATTAATATTCGAATCAATCGAAAAATCAATTTCCATTGAATAATTTTAAATAAATCAATGATTTTTACTAATTTAATTTTAAACCAAAAATTCCCTTTTGTCATTCTTTAGTATCTTAGGATAATGAAGTAGATTAATTGAACAAATCACTTTCCAAATCCAGCAAATCAAATATGTATACAAATCTTTATTTATGTATAATATTCTATAGATTTCAAAATCCAATTTTTAATAAATTCTTCGGACAATTTTAAAACCCCTATAATTTCTTTTAAAATTTGTCTTAAGTATAATTACTGTAGACTTCAAACACATATACGTATTACTGAGTTGAAATTTAATTCGAGACGTAAATTCGAATAACTCACCCAAATCGATCGCCGAGTCCAACGAATCGCCATAAGCCACCATGCTTTCATGCAATTTGATGCAGTCCCCCACGCGAGCGCCAGCTCCATCAACTAACTTGCGATCGAACGCCTCGCCTCAGATCGATCGAACTCCACACCATCGCCACGCGTGCCAAGGCTCCAAGCCCTAAGTCGATCGAGAACGCCTCGTCTTCGGTCTCGATAATAGCTCGAGATTGTCGCCTTCCATCGCCCAATCGCATCGCGACATCGCACGCGACCCCCCCCCCACATTCGTACACAACCTCCACGTTCGAGCATCGTGAACCCAGTCGCGACTGCAATGAGTCCCCCTGCTCCTTGACGAAGATTTACAGCCTCGAACGAAATAGGTATTCGATTTTTGTTTGTGAAGAATGAAAGGGCGAAGTGGGTTTCAATGTATTGCAGAGGAAAAGGAAAATGGGCTTCTCGTTTTGACTGGAGGGAAAGAGATCGATGTTTGGAAAGGGATCGGCCATTATATTTTTTCCTTTGAATTTTGAATTGAACGAGAAACATTTCGAATCCTTTTAATTTAAACGAGAGGAACAAACGTACGCGTTATCAGTTGGAAAGGAGGAACAAGAGGGGATGTTTACGTGATTCCCTCAACTTGCTACAGTAGCCCGATGTGAAAATAAAAACAGCTGATGTGAAGTAATTTCAACTGATGGTTGACAAGTATAAGAGAAAATATTCAATTTAATTCAAATTTAAATCATTCCGATGAAGTCAACTAAATTTTTTGACTTTCTATCGAGGCATGCCGCTAGGCGTTCGTAATGTTATATGCCTATTCCGAATGCAATGGAAAAGGTTCCGAGTCCAAATTCGATCGTATGGAGAAGATAGCTTTTTGGACCAGTTATAATATTAAATTTTCGATTAAATTTCAGCGTGTTTGCTTATCGCATGCTTACACAACAACTCCAATCACTACGAAATTGAAATCCGATAATAATACAATATTACGGATCCAATGAAACTAGTTTCGTCAAATTCCGAGACTGTGCCTCAGAACGCTATTTTCAAATATTGATTTAAACGATAAAATTTCAAAACTGAACAAAACAGTTTCAAATCCAATTCTGAAGCTTCTATTATCTTCAGTATTATTAATATGAATTTTCAAAGCCTTCAGATTATTTTTAATCAGCTTAAAACTGAAGATTCAAATTTTTATCCAACTGCAATAAATTAAATTCAATAATTAAATTGCCAAATTCATTCCGGTATTTGAATTTCAAATTAAACTATCATTCGGATATTTAAACTCAATTAAATATTCACATTTTAAATGTCAAAAATTCAGCGTCGTTACATCTAAACTAACATCTTCATCAATCTCACCATAATATTGCAACATTGATCCAAAATATCGAAAGTGTTCCTTCTTGGGCACTACTTGTCTGGCCAGAGTGACATCTCCATCCTTTGATTCGACACCGCTGAACTCGCACTTCATATACTCTGTTTTAGTTCTGCTAAGCTTAAAACCCCTTGATTCTAAAGTCTGTCTCTATAGCTCCAGTTGTCCATCAACCCTAATCCTACTTTCATCAATTAGCACAACATCATCAGCAAAGAGCATACACTAAGGAATCTCATCTTGTATACCCTTCGTAACCTCATCCATCACTAGGGAAAAAATATGGGGGCTCAAAGCCGACCCTTGATGTAATCTTATGTTAATGGGAAAGTCATTGGTTTCACTTACCAATCCTATCTCCAATAATATTATGTCAGTTGGTCATGTTCAAGTGTTTAGGAATCTATATCAATAACGTTGGCCGAACACATCAATCAGAATTCATAAACCACTCAACTGATTAAATAACACGATATGAAACCTTTTTTATGAAAGTAAAAAATACGCGCTCTCATACACACACACACTCAAACTCATTATAGGATATTACCAATCCTATCTCTAATGAGTTTACCCTACCAAAGCCTAGGTGTTCGCTCAACCTAGGCTCTGATACCACGTGTAACAACCCGCCTTTTCGACCCTTAGAAAGTGACACTAATACATTCACGGTATTCACATGTCGAATATCCAAGTGTCGGAGAGGTAGATTGTTGGGGTTAAAGAAATAAAAGATAGAACATAATATCACATCCTGACGAGAAGTATATATAATATACACATGATCTTTAAACAGAAAGAAAGGAACTTTATTATATATGTAACGTTAGAGTACACTAACATATTTTCATCCTGGACAGTTATAACAGTTTGTCCTTACAATTACTAATAAATACAGACAAAAATCAAGAACAACAAACAGTGGAAGAATATAAGATATGTGTATACATTTTGAAGAATCCAGCTTGTCCCCTGAAAGCTCCAAAGCATCCAACCAAATCTAGAAAATATGCTCGAGCTGACCCGAGCATTATAGGAAAACAATGCCAGGGTCAGTCTGGTAAAACCAGCGTGAGAAACACAATCAAATGGATTCTTAATGTTCAAATAAACCTTTCAAAATAAAGGTATCTCGTAAGACCACGCCGCAATAAACATGGACGGGTTTTTACCTTATGATAACCAAAACATTTATATCAGAAAATCCAATGATAATCAAGTAGCTATGATGCTCATGAGTGTACATCACAATAATACAAGATATATAATCAAAAATCGATAATTGATTAGATGTATAATTTAATCCCGATCTGCTATTCAGTTGTAAAAATATTGAAAATGAAAAAGAATATTGAATAGATGTATAATTTATTCCTTATATGCTATTCGGTTGTAAAAATATTAGTATAGTTTTGATTCTTACCATAATCTTGTTAAAATGTAAATTTTCTATGTTTAAATTGTTGGAATTAAGATACTTTAATTTTTATAAATTGGTTTGATTTCTCTTATTTCCATAGAAAAATACAGCATTTGATTTGACAAGGAATATATACAAATAAAAGAATGAGGCGTGTAAAGTACGCAGTGTGAAGACCCACCTTTTCGACTCTTGAAAATCGACACTAATACACCTTTGGTATTCACATTCCATAAATTCAAGTATCGGAAAGGCAGATTGATCAAGGGTAAAAAGAAATAACACAGAACAGAGAAGAAAACAGAATCTCGCATGAATGGAATAATCATATATTATTAACCATAAAATCTTTTATAGCGGAAAAATTTGAATACAATATCAAAGTCTAACCTAGATTCAGCCTGGACACTTATAAATCATTTGTCCTCACAAATGCTAAAAAACAATAAAATAAATGCAGCGAAAAAATAGAATACGTCCATACGTTGATGAAGATCTTCAGCTCTCCTTTGGAAACTCCAAGCATCATTAGTTAAATTTAAACTAATTGGATCTGACCCAAGTGTTAAAAATACCCGGATTAGGCTTGATAAACCAGCATGAGAAAACTCGAATTATAAATGTATATGACAATGTCATAGATGTTGATGCCAATCAAAACTTTTGGAAATAAGGATATTTCGTAAGACCATGCCTCACATAAACACGGACATGTTTTTATCTTACGATAACCAAAATACTTTATACCAAAACAAATTTGATATTATCATTAATAACATTGGTTTGAAAACACTTTTCAAATAAATATATACACAAAGTAGGTATCAATACCCGGATAATGTCAAATGGTGTATATGGTACCAAAGGGGTAGCTGAAATGTTTGCAAAGCATTATAGCTATTTTGAGAATACAACCAAAACCGTAAAGCTCATATTGAAATTGGATTTTCAACATGATAGGGAACAAGTGGCCATTTCCTTCGATGCAAAATCCACGCATAACAATCCTAGTCCCCGGTGATTATTCACTTTTCTCCAACAAGCCTCTGTAATACATTGTTACACTACTATGGAACATCGTATTTCAGTGGCTTTGCTCTTTCTCAGTCGAGCCTCCCATACTTGTCCATTTAAACCGTTGAGGGTCCAGATACTGGACTCCTCTATCCACAATAAAACTAATAGCTCGAAATATGTCCTGCAGACCACATAATTACCCGTATCATCTCCGAGATGTGAGGCTCATGAAGCTACGCTCTTCTTTCCATAAAGCCACGCTTTTCTTTTCACAAAGCAAATTCCACTTAAAATGCCACATTGCCATTTCTAACAATACACTATTGATTTCCACAGAAATATAACCTCTGAGCTCGTACGTCTCAGAGAAGGGTATTAAGTATATGAGGGGTTACCTTCTACACCACCAAACAGATATACGTTTATAGAAATTAATGTATGTGATTTTAGAAATGTAATGTCAGACACTCATCCATAAAAGTTGTCTAGGTAAAGGACAAACCGAAGGCACTCCTCCCACTACTTCTTGTTTGGGAATCACCCCTAAGATTAGTAGCGATTAGTCCTTGCAAATTGAAGATATTCATAACGAAGGCACTACTTCCACCATATATACATACATATGTATGTATATATATAAATGATGTGGGGATTAACCCAAAGGTTAGTGGCAAGCAACCCTACATCATGAAGATCTTAGTCTTCGAATCATTGTCTTCAACATGTCCTGACTTTCGAACACATATATTGGTTCGAAGTGGTTTTCGGATAGGAATTACCCAAATCCGACCCCAGTTTCTCCGAACCAATCATCGATAAAAAGATGTCAAGTATGTAGGTGATTATCAAACAACATCCAATCAATTTATCTTTTTATCAAACCTAATATCTTTCGGAGATGTATTCTTTTAAATTATTCCTTTATCTTTTAAGAGTATATGGAATCATTAAGCCTCATTTATCAAATTCTCTAGTTGATTAAACCTTTTTAATCTTGTAATAATTCCAAATCATTTCACCTTTTACTCAGAAAAACATTTTCAAATCATTTAATTAAATCTTAATGAAGATTTCTTATTTTACAATAACTTTTAAATGGATCAAAAACGATGTTATTTAGGACATCATTTATTGTAAAACCAAATCAATCAGTATTCGGTAGAAAAGGATCCATAGAGATTAGACTAATTATACTCAATACCAATTTCCATATTCAACCTGTACTATTCATCGAATAACGGTGAAATCGCCTTTTAAATTCACACGGATAGTACAAGTTCCTCCTCGGAATTTAATACAGAGTTTAACTAGGATGTTCTCTATACCACCAAAAATCATATTTTAAAATCTTGTTTAACTTTTGAAAAACTCCAAATCTCTTTTCTTTTAACTTAATAAAATACGATCCGAGTAAATCAATTTAACTATCCCCTCTATCGGGCCAGTCCGGATAGCTAGAGCGGAACCAAGACACTGGCTGTCCAAGCTTGGGTCTAGAAACCATCTCTCCGTCTCCCATTAGGCAGTCAAGTTATTTAATCGACTTTAAATCCTTTATATGATCTTTTAGAGATGATTTTTTTATCTACTTAACACTATTCTAAATATCGTTTATAATAATTTTCCTTTAATCATTTATTTTAAACTCCTTTAAAATAATCATAAAACTTCCAAATCATCTTCAAAATACTTAATTATTTATTGAAAAGATTACTAAAAAGACCAGGGAAGAATAATTAAGTCAAAACCATGATTTTCAGAAGTTACCAAAAACCGTCGCAAAAACTACTACGGATAGTGTTTTTGAAGCTTCTTAGATCCAAATACGTCTTCCTTTTCATATAAGTCTATTTTTATAAATCAAATCCCTTTTAAAACATTTTAACATATTTAGGGAATTTATTTCATATTTTTAAATATTAAAAATACCCATTTTTAAAGAATTTACCACTTTGGTTTCTGAATTGTCAAATCGCGATGTTTTTGAAAACTTGATTTGGACATATTTCAAACTTTAATAATGAAATCTTGATTTTCTTATTTTGTTTGAAAACTATACCCATATGTGTCCGAAAAATATTTATTTCAAAGAATTCCGACTTATATTGAATCCTCCACATTGATTTAACTTTCAGGTCGGAAAATTACAAACTACCACTAAGTGACGAGCTCGATTTGGCTCAAATTTTCAAACTTCATTAAACTGCCGAAACTTGTTAAAATTTTTAAAATACCATAACAAACCATTTCAAAATATTTTTACTACATTGAAAACTCATTGTCCAGTTTATTCCATATTATAATATTATATTATTATAATATTTATTTTTCAATCTTTTTTTTATTCAAAACCATTAAGAGGCTTACTAAATCACATACACATATTAATAGGAATTTTTTTCCATGAATTGAGTTAGTTAATTAACCATTTCTATTTTGGATAATTATGATTTTCCCATTTTTGGTTATATTTATCACAACCAAGTTATCAACCATATAATCAACCAATTTCCAAACATCCATATAAATCATCCAAGATATTAAATGGTCATATTATCATACTTAAAATAATTATATATGTTATTTAATAATCACGAATGTCGAGTACTCGCTATTGGTTTCCACTCCACCAAACTTTTCCCAAAACTCCTTGAATTGATTTCGGCGGAAATCCGGCAGCACTTCCTTCTCTTTTCTTTACCCTGGAGCTCCTCCAACTTGTTCCTTGCCTCCTAGTGTACTCGGCCTCCCTTGCTAAATGTGGTGCTCAACCAAGCTTGATGAAGGAGGTGGTGGTCGTAGGTTTTAAAGAGGAAGTGGTGGAGTTTGGACTTGCTTTTGAGGAGTTTTTCTTTTTGTATATGTATGTGTGCGTTTATATATTATTTTTCTTCATTCTAAGGAAGAAGCCATTAAAGAAGAAGCTTGAGTTTTGAACGATATAAATGTGAAGGGGCATGTGTGTATTTATAGGAAGAGGGGCCTTAACCCTTAAGCAACTTACCAAAATATCTCCACCCTCATCATCCATAAGCTCGGCCATGACCTCCCCCTCTCCCATCATGCATGCATCACGGCCCCACCCCCTCCATGTGCACCTCCATATGCTTGTAAAGTGATGTGAGTGAAGAGATGGTTGCTTTATTAGACTTAAAGATGAAGAGAATGGAGATATTTTAGATATTTTCTTTATAAAGTGCATATGTGTGTATATATGTATGTACATGTTAGTGCATGTATGTGTATGTTATATATGTGCACAAGACATATAAATAATGTTGCAACGACTTTAAACAACTTTCGTTCGACAAAAGGTCGAAAATTCGAAAGCTGAATCCCGGTCACATTTTCAGTTTTAAATCAAACTATTTATTTACGTAAACAAAACTTGAAAATAAATTTCTTATCTTAGAATAATTAAAATGTGCACATTTAAATTATTAAACCATATATATTAATATTAAAAGTGTTTACAAAAAGTGCTGTCGTATCGACAAAAAGTTATGCATTTTCTTATATTTTAAAACAAATATATATCTTTATAAAACTATTATAAATGATTTATCACCACTATATAACTTATTAAAATGAATTATTATTATTTTAAAACAATTATTTGATTATTTAAACTTAATTTAAAATTACAGAAAATATATAAAAAGTGATGATATCCCTGATGATGTCATAAATATATTTTATTTCCAAACTAGTATCGATCCCTCGATTTTCTAGTGCGGACTCTGATCAGGCTTTCCAATTAGAACTTTAGTTTTCCTTGCATAGCTCTTGACTATGATAGAAAACGCAAGTACCTGACCACAAACCCTCATCAGTGTTGGTCGACAAGAATCGAGTGATAAATCGTTTTTCGGACCAGTGTAAACAACTCAAAGTTTCGTACTCGAATCTTAGATCAAAACTGTGTGATGAAATGATCTACGTACAACATACGTACTTAATAGCTTCCCAAAATCTTTATGAAAACATTTCATAAAACTTTTACCTTTTGGTTTAAACACTTTTATTAACCATTATTTCTTCAAAATATTTATTCACGAAAAATTCCTATTTTCTTCCTAAAGAAACCATTTCAATTTTAAAAGATAAATTATCCTTTTTTTATTTCTAAAATTATAATAAACTTCTTATATTATAATTTACTCCCTTTTAACCAATATTAAGTGCAAACACCTTGATAAAAATTAATGATTACTAATTAATTTATAAATTAATGATTCATATTATCTTTTAAACTTAAACTCGTACTTATTAACTTTCAAGAAATCTTTATGAAAATATTTCAAAATTTTTAACTTCGGGTTTAAACACTTTTATAAAGCCATTTCTTTATAACATTCCTTTAAACGTTTTATTCCCAAATTTCTTATTAAATTGATTTGCTATAGATAGAAGAAATGCATAGAGAGAATAATCCAAAAGAAGATTTATTAATTAACATCATATTTATACACCTACTCTTAACCGTAGCCTGTATCATAGATTTTAAGGAATAAACTTTAGGGAATATAGTCTATCATATACCACCATCATATATATAGGTACTTGAGCTTCTATACACACTATTCTTGGACCCCTTCTAAGGTAGATGGTGCTTTATCCTTAGTACCTAAGTTAACCTACCTTTTCTTTGGACAGTCCTTCATTAAATGTCTTCCTTCATATCACTAACTGCAAGTCCGTTTGGGACATTCTTTGGCGATCCTTACACTGAACTGCATAATGCCCTTCTTTACAGCATCTGTAATAGTAGATGTCAGCATAAGATCCTACCTAATTCTTAAATTTCTTCGGTACTAAGCAAAAGATGTTCAAATTAATTTGGAAAACTAGTGCTCCCCTTAAAATAAAGGTACATATGTGGTTAATTCTACACAAGAAATTAAACACAATTGAATTCTTAAGGAAGAAACGTCTTAGTTTAGACAAAAAATGTGTTTTTTGCAATTCAAACTTAGAAAATATCACACACTTAAATTATGACTATGCCCTGCCTAATTCTATACTTGTAAACACTCTATGTATTTTCGACTTTAACATGACCAACACTTATTTTAATAGTGATTACTATTGGGACGTCCTGAGATTTCAATACGTGCAATGCAATAGAATTATTTTCGATATTGCCTACATGATCACTTATTGGTACCTTTGGTCTGAAAGGAACCAAAGGATGTTCAATAACGCTAACACTCCTTTTGATAACCTAATTAATGCTATTGCGTCGTTTAGTAACAACTGGATGGCAAATCCTAAGTTAAGATTGGCCAAAAATGTACTCTTTAAGGAATACCTTGAAAAGGCAAAATGTCGTATTCACATATTAAAGCTAAAAATTGGTTGCAATGGTAAAAGACACAAGACGACCTTAAACAATGTCATTGTTGATTTCTCTAACGAGGATAACTCCTCGAGCACTTCATACTTACTTGATAACTAAGTCTATATTCCTTTTCTTTCTAGCATTATCTATCTCACATATATATGTATATAAAACTTATGTGTGTGTGTGTGTTGGGGAGGGGGGCTAGACTAACGTATTTTATTGAGTGCAGTCAGCTTTAGTAGGTGTTCATTGGCTGGACCGATTATGCGATGGAGCTATTGTACGTGGGATGTAGCTGCTGAGCTATGGAGTTAGGTTACCTCTTATTCGCTTGCCAAGGATTCATCTTTTCACACCCGTTCCACTCTCGATCCTATTACCTTCGTTTGGATTTTTTAGGGGAGTGGTTTTATCTTTCTCTTTTTGTTTGGGGGGTTATATTTTCTTCTTGTACGGGGTTTTTGCTGCCTATCATGCTTGTTGACGGCATCTTTTTAAGTGTAGAATAAAATTACATGAGTGTTCTCCTTCTTGAAAGGATCACTCATTTTACTCAAATGAAAAATAAAAAATTAGGATGCATAAGTAGGAAATGATTGTAAAGCTCATGGAGTATTCATAGATCGTCAACTCGAGAGCTGAAGGAATGTGTATAAGGTCAGTTTCTTTATGTGCATGCATGCGAACCGTTCTTCTTGCAATTTTGGTCTATAATGATGGTATTTCGATAGTTAAAAGTGGAAAAAATAAATAAATAAGGATTAAAGAAATTTGGGCCTGATAGGCATCGTTTTTGCGCATAATGAGGTCCAAGTGCAATCGAGCCTGTTTATTGGGGTCTCGCCATGTCTGTTGGAAAATGGAAATGCCCTAATACCTCATTCACCGTCTCAATTCACAACTAATTACTTTGATAGACGTCTCCATTTACTCGATTGATAAAAAGAATTAAAAATCATAAAAGCTGAATTGGTATAGCTAGCTACGAATTTTCTTCGAGAATAGGATGATTGGAGTCGGGGGAAAAGTGAAGCAGTATAGCAATGTCCTTGATAAACCTCTAAGCAAAGGCAGGCAAGAGGTAACCATTTACTATCTTGAGTTTCTTTTTTGAGATCTGAACTAAATTTCATACTTTTTTTCTTTCTCAAATCCAACTGTTAAATAATGGAGATTCATAAGCTTATTTGACTTGTTATGCATCGGCTGTGAATAAAATGTATTCTTCATTATAGTTATTATTCAGCGCGTCCGTTTATGTTTATACGATCACTTGGAGTTAGTTTTCCCAGAAACATTTGGTTTATACCTAGATCTGTAATTTTCAGTTTATCAGAAATAAAACGAAAGAATGTTTCTCAAAAGATGGAAACTGTTTTTTGTCTGTTAAAAACTAGGATTATTTAAAAAATCTTTTTAAGGTATAACGCTTACAGTAATAAGACGAAGAATGCTACTCTCACAACTCCTATAGAAGTGTGAGTGCTCACACTTGGGCCGGGTGTTTTATCAAATATTATAATGAAGTCCAATAATTAATAACTAGGGTTTTCTTGTTTTACTTAACAATGCACATGGCGGAGTGTGAGTCCTCACATTCATTAGGAGTGCGGGGATGAGGGTAAAATTAGTCAGCAGACATTAAAAATATGTTGTGTCATGTTCATGCTAGGAAAATTTCCATATTTATAAGATGTCTGTTCTCTTCCAGGTTAGCTTGAGTGCATTTGCCTTCCTGTTTTCAGAAATTGTTCAGTACAATCAAACTCAAGTCGACAATATATCCGAGTTAGAGCGAAGGTGATTTTTTTTCCTTTTTCTTTAAAGTATGTGATGCTACATAATTCTGTATTGAATTGCATGCTTTAGTCATGTTCTTCAGTGATCTTGATAAGGAGTTTGCTTCCCAATGAAATAGGACATGATTCAATACAACTATATCTGATCTGAAAAGTCAAGTGATTGAAGGATAAAATGTTAGTTTCATTTACAGAATATGCTTTTAATGATCATTTATCTATGATTTTGATTCAAACGTAACCGTTTACCTTTTTGGTAATTTCACATTTACCTACACTCTTTCCTTTTATACATTTGTAGAAATAATAGCTCTTTATCGATAATGAAGCAATAATTCAAAATGAGGGGTAATGCATTTTTGTTGTGAGTAATAAGTCCATGTTTCATCCCAACTGTTCCAAGGTACTCTTTCGCAGAAACATTTGAAAAAAAAAATGGGACGTTGGGCCATTGCCGTTCATGGAGGGGTGGGAGTTGACCCCAACCTACCTGAGGCCCGACAACAAAGCGCCAAATCATTGCTTACGCACTGCCTCACCGTCGGCACCGAAGCCCTTAAAAGTGGCGCACGTGCAATAGACGTTGTGGAGTCGATCGTTAGAGTGTTGGAGTCGGATCCGCTGTTCAATTCGGGCAGAGGGTCCGCCTTGAGCAGAAATGGAACGGTGGAGATGGGAGCCAGTATAATGGATGGTAATGGCAGACGCTGCAGTGCGGTTTCGGATGTGAAGACTGTTAAGAACCCAATTTCGCTGGCTAGGCTTGTCATGGATAAGTCGCCGCACTGTTATTTAGGGTTTAATGGCGCGGAGGAGTTCGCTAGGGATCAGGGTGTGGAAATGGTGGATAATGACTACTTCATCACAGAGAACACTGGTATGCTGAAGCTAGCAAAAGAAGCAAACACCATAATGTTCGACTACAGAATCCCACTTCCAGAGACCTGCAGTGCCACAGCTGGATCAGCAATGGCTACATCGGATTCCAGCCTTCATATGAATGGCCTACCAATTGGCATAGATGCCCCTGAAACAGTTGGATGTGCGGTTGTAGACAGCTATGGAAACTGCACTGCTGCTACATCCACTGGTGGACTGATGAACAAAATGAATGGGCGTATAGGGAGACACCATTAATAGGTGCAGGCACGTATGCATGTGATATACGTGCAGTGTCATGCACAGGAGAAGGAGAGGCGATAATAAGGAGCACTTTAGCAAGGGAAGTTGCTGCAGTGATGGAGTACAAAGGAGTAGGGCTGTAGGAGGCGGTTGATTTCATTATAAAGGAGAGGCTGGATGAAGGAAAAGCTGGGTTGATTGCAGTGTCTAAGAATGGAGATGTGGTTTGTGGATTTAATGCAAATTGTATGTTTAGGGGACTTGCTACTGAGGATGGCTTCATGGAAGTGGCCATTTGGGAGTGATGATTATAAATATAAGTTTATGATCCCATGTTACAGTTTGTTTTGATAGATCACAATTGTTGTTCTATGGGGGGTTTATGGGTTCTGGATTATTGTTCTTTCTTTGCATCTATGGATGAAATTTGGTATATTGATATTTGATCTGATTAGATTTCAAAAAGAAAAAAGTTTAAGTCCATGTTCTCACATGCTTGACATTCCGTAAAGAATGTAATGTTCATTCTTAGTTTTTTTTTTCCTTTTTTTTTGCGCTTTTTAAAGTCATGTATTGATTTGCCCCTAGAATGTGCATGGGGTGTCATCATTTGTTGCCTTTGAACCACAATTTACTGGATTTTTTTTGTTCATTTCACGGTACAATGTTTTGGGATTACACTTTTCCCGCCCGCATCAGTCACTAACAACAGAGAACATTCTGTTTGAAGAACCATCATGTTACAATGTTACAATCAAACTTTGTGCTCTCATATATTTATATACTTTGTTTTTTCACTCATTAATTCTCTACATTGTTACTTGTCTTTTAGGGTTATAGAAATAAATTGTACCTGGGCACATTCACAACCATGTCAATTTTTATACTGAAAAGGTATTTTGAAGTAAATTCATGTCTGAATTGTGGTATTAAATTAACGAGTGGCTTCAGACATTGGCCAAAAGGAGGCTTTAAACTTGCACATACAGAGAATTAATGTTTCCCTAAACAATATGCCTATAGTATGGAGTGGTAAAGCTTTGTGCCTTTAAGGTGCACAAAAAAAGAAAGAAACTTGTATCCTATTGAATAGAACTTTGCTAGAAATAAACGTCAAAAGAAAATTAATCAAATGTTACTGGGTTGAATATAGTTTCTGTTAAGAGTAATTGTTTTTTTTTCCCGATGTGTTTGTGCGGGTGTGCGTATTCGAGCGAGTGTTGAAGATTTCATATATGTTTATTTCTGGTGGCATGGGTCATGCTATCAAAACACTCACCCGAAAAAATCTTATTTACTACCAAAGAGCTCCCAAATTGCAAAGTTACATCAGAGTTATTGCTGCAGTTCTCAGTTATTAATTTACGCATAATCAAGTATTCATGTACCTTTAGCTGTATCAGAGTCATTACTACGATCCTTTCTGTCATATTATATTTTCTTTCACAGTTTGTACTGTAGCAGTTTTTGGGTATGTGGTATTCAAATCTAGCCAACATGTCGTTATACAGATTGGAAGATGCTGGCTATGCTGTTGGAGCTAGAGTCCTTGAACTTCTTTGCCACAGAGATAAAGTAAATACTCCTGGATTTTTTATTTTATTTTACTGTCATTCATTCATGAAATAGCAAATTTTGATAAGGGGACCTCTGATAAAGATAATATATAATGATTGAAACTAAAATAATATACTTTACCCCCAAAGGAAGGGTAGCTTGTCTGGTCGATCACATTAGCTGTAGAATTTTGCCTTGTCGAAGTTGTAATTTTGGCATTGTATGCTTGTAATGGCAAAAAGGATGGAAATTGTATCATAGACAGAGAAGTCACAAAAATAACTTTATTATCAGTCATCATATCTTGAAAGAAAAAGAAAAAAAGAAGAAGCTTATAATAGCTTTAATCAACCAATTAGTGTGAATATGCGTCTTTCATACAATGGTTGAAATGTGAAAATCCAGAATGTGATACTTCAGACATATTTTGCTAATTACCCTTATACATTGTATACTATGCATTACCCTAATTTACGACTTCTATTTTAATTAATTTATGGCTAACTTGCTCTAATTTTAAACAATAACTTTTACTTTCAGATTTTTCATTTACTTTATTATTAGCATTGAACTTTCAAGTACTTAGAGCCCTGCTACTTATAAAAACATGTTTCACTACTTCGGAGAACAAAATTTAGATGTCTCATTTACCTTTAGCTTTTATCTGTCATAATGGATTCCAACTTCTAATAAACATATGTATAATATGCTCATTACTAGTGCAAAAAATAGTTGCATAGAATCGTGAGTGGACTTCTATATGAGTTGGAGTAGTCAAGTACAATGTTCAAATGCTTAAAGACCTATGGACGTTTAAAAAATCAAGAACTCTGTGAACTATTTATTTGAAATATATGATTCCAGTAGTTAACAACAGATTGACGAATATGCCAACATGGTAACTCTGAAGAAGGGTCCCTTTCTAATTTGATTTACCCTTTTTTCTTAATCTATAAATTAGGTAACCAGTGATCATAAACAATTCCACACTAACAATATTGCTTCCATTTGCAGATACTTAACAATTCTATGCGATTTCACTGAAGTGCTTCAATTTGATATACAGGGTAACAGAAGGGAGACAAGATTATTGGGGATTCTTTCCTTCATTCATAGCACCGTATGGAAAGTTCTCTTTGGAAAGGTTGTGGCACTTATTGTATACTTTCTGTTGATGAAGTAAAATCATGGCAAGGTTTTAGTCTAAATAGTTTCATGTAATATCATAAGAACCTAAAAAGGAAAGATCGTCCCTAGTGGTGGAACCTTTTGTTTTTTGCCTACAGCTGGAGCACAGTATAACAGCATCATAGTTAAATCTATACATTTTGACACTATTTATACGACGATAATATATTAAATGATTTAAATAACTGCCTTTGGAATTCCATATGGCAAATTTAACTTGCAAAGTGACCAATCTACTTTAACTTAGTGCTGGTGAACCCGTTGAACGTAAAATGTGCTAAGATGGACCTGTGCAAATGTTAGTATTTTATGAAGTTCGAGGTTTTGTCCCTGATGTCGAAATTCCAGCCATTTCGGGTCAGTTTAGTCGAGAATTGATTTAGAATTTCATGAATTTCGGTTCTGGCCATGTGATTATTTTTTTGAAACAAAAGAGAATCCGTTAGAGGTGAAAATTAACAAATAAGTTAAATAAATAGGGAATTTTCTTTGAAATAATTCAGTTTACCATTAATTTTCATAACCGAAGAAAAGTAGTAGAAAAGAAAGCAAAAGGTAGAAAATGAAAGGGATTTTCATTATTTTAATACAACTGGCATAATTAAGGTATTAAGTAATTATTGTACTATTTTGTCTGTCATTGTATTTTTGCTTTATTATTGTTTTTGCATTGCATTATCCGGATTGGCATGGCTTCCATTGGATATTATATCATTTAGCTACTTTGAATTATTATTTACTGACTTCGACAAGTGTAAGTTTAATTTTAGTCGGTGAAAACAAATAAGCGAGTTATTAGAAATATGTCCAGTCAAATCCATCTATTATTATGTCTATACATATTAAAATATTACCGGATTTCATATTCAAAATCAATAACAAAACCTCAGAAATTCATGCAATCAACCGAAATTACAATAAAAATGATAGATGGGAGTCAATACAGAAATCAAACGAAATTTCAAACCTGTGTATTCTCTAGAGAGAAACTCATTGAATCTATATAGGAAGCAAATAACAATTTTGCATCTGAAAATCCAGTTCGGGTCCTTATTAATAATCAAAATGTAAATAGGATCTTCATCTACTAAATTATGTAATTAGGTCACTGTCACATTAATGTTACCTTCGATTAAGCTTAATACTTCGAATTGCGACAACTTTCCATAGAAAAATCGGAGAATAGTTTTCACTACTAAAATACATGTTTTGTAAGCTTTCTAATGATATGCATTGTTGATGCATAAAAAATCAATTTTTGAAAAATCATTCTTTTTTGCTGGAGATTCAATAAGTTTTAACCGTCTTAGCATGAACTGATTAATATTATGAAAATCTGTAATTTCAGATATTGTTTATGACATTACAAATAGCATGATTGTGATTAAATTCTGGAAAATTGTAAATATAGTAATATAGTCGACTTAAATTATAAATTACGAGTGTATTTGTCGATAAAACAAGTTACACATGAATTTCACAATGATAGTCCTAACTGCTTCATCATGATGCAGTCTTATATTTTGATGCAATTTTAATTGCTTCAGGCAAATGCAGCTTTAAATGTGTCATTCAAATGCATTTTTAACTGCGTTTGAAAGATGCAGTCAAAATTGCATATACAACTGTCTTTGAGTGTTGCAATTACAATCGAATCATTTCAATAAAGTTAAAATTGCATCATTCTGATGCACTAGTTAATACCAAAGTTGTTAAGGCACTCACTTAGGTTAAAAATGGTTCAAGGTGCAACCGTTCCACTTTTCTACCTCTAAAGACCTACGTGTCAATAAAAGTACACAAAAGCGTGCTTTTTGCTAAAATTAAAAAAACGCGAAGTCCACTTTTTTGCATCTTAAAAATTATGATATCCTATGAACATTTTTTTCTTCCAATTTTCATATTTCTTCTCTGTTCTTCTATTGTTTCTGCCTTTTTCTTCTAGTTTTTATTTTCTTTTGCCCAAGATTACTACGTTTAGAGCAAATTCACTTCTCCTTGTCACATAATTGTTTTTTTTGTTAAACAACTTCACTCCAAAGTTGCGATTGATTGAAGAAATGGTCTTTCCCATTTCATTGCTGGTTTTTTATTTTATTTTGCATGTTGTATGATTTAATTTTCCATTCATAATGTTATTAAGGCGTTACAATATAGTTTCATACTTGTATCGATTCATAATGGTACTAGTTATTGATTTATAATGCTATTATGTATATTATAATGCAGTTCTAGATTTGAAGTCTTGCATTGCTTGGAGAAATAATCACAAAATATTAGTAGGAAAAAACAATAAACTTTGATTAGCCATAATAAAAATAACAAATAGGCATAGACATTAGTATTTGCAGTTTTGCACAAAAGTGGTTGTTTAGACGTAAGACACAAGGTGCATAGAAGTTCAAGGCACAAATCTTTCGTCTTGCTATGCCTTTTTGAATTGACTAACCTTGATGAAAAACTGCAACATTCAAATGCAGTATTAACCAAGATTTGAGAATTCAATTTTCGTTTTTACTCTTTAAAATTTTTAAAATTTCGGTTCATTTCTTTAGTTTCATTATATATTTTAGTTCTGGGTATTGGTAAATAATATCAAAAGAATAATTACATATGTGTGAAATATAATAATTATAGTTTATAATCCAAACATCATTATCTCATAATTGTAACCCAACCCATGTTAGCTCAAGTTACAACATTATTAACATTACCTAAATTGTTAGTTCAAATTAGTAACTTTAAATTATAATATTATTAATATTCATTATTACAATAACCTAGCCCAACGCATTAGGTAACCCTAAATTTCAATAAGCTGATTCATTCCTTTTATATTCTAACACCCCGGCATAAAACAGAAAAAAACATCGATTAGGGTTTCAAACCTATGCCGTTCGAGACGAAGCGAAGCGATAGACGCTAAAAATATTTTTAAAATATAGGCGGAGTCTGGACAAAAATAAGCGCTCTATGAATAATAGGGTAAAAATAAATTTGCATTAAGTAACTTTAATAACAGTAACGACATAAATGAGAAATTTAACTTGTTTTTATTAGATCATAACTATTTATTGTTTTACTACAACTTATATATTTATACACAATTTAAATTTATCGTTAATAAATTTTGAATTAAAAAATACTTTAATAGTTTATAATAGCAATAGAAGTTATATATAATTAAATTTATGTCGTAACTATAGCAAAATATTTAAGTATCTAATAATGACGACTTCTTCAAAAACCACAATAATTGTGAACAATTTTATTTTTTTAATATAATGGATTACTAATAAGTTACACTCAATATCTAAAATATAATTTAGAAATATAAAGAATAAGAAAATAAAATGAAGAACTGTTAAAATCAAATTTCGAAGAAGTGAAAAGTTAACGAGTAATTATTATTGTGCTCTTATTTTTTGAACCAAAGAACCACTTAAATAAGCGTTATGAAACATGAAAATTGTTCGTTTATTTTAAATTATAAAATAATTATTTACTGAATGACGGTTAATGTATTTTGAAATGGAATACATACAGAGTAAATAAATATTGAAATTATACGGGGAAGAGTATTAACAAATAAACTAATTGATTTTTTTAGTGTATTAATATTCATTTTAGTCCAAATTACGTTTATTTTCTTAGCGCTACAAGAAAAACTTAGCGTCCAGACAATGCATTGGACAAAGGGCAGAGTAAAGCAACAAATCAAATGAGCGAGGTACCATATTGCAATATAACGCCTAAATGACGCTCAAACATCCATTGAGTTTCAGACTTTTTTCACATCAACTAGCCGCCACCAACAACCTACAATCAACAATTAGAGTTTCTAAAATCAACGAAACCAAAAATTAAGCCACAATCACAAGTACAAATATACAACAACTAAGCCATTATTCTCAAACAAGTTGGGGTCGACTAGAGATGAAATTAAAAACTAAATAACAAAGTTAATCTAAAAGTAATAACAATAGCAATAATAGTAATAAATCATTATAATAATAATAAAATAAAGTAAACTAATTAAAGAAATAATAATGATTATTATATAATAATAATAATATAAAATAAGTAAGAAAAAAATAAAAATAAAGATAAAAGTAAATATGTAAAGAAATAAAAAAATTATGATGATAATAATAATAATAGCAGTAGTAGTAATGGTACCAATAGAAATTAAAAAGACCAAACACTACGCCTTAAGCTTCTATTTACTAGTCCTATAAACTAAAATTTATAACACTATTCCTAAATCAACCATAAATAAAAAACTCCTAGCTTATGGTTCTGATACGTGGATCGCTATCTTCCAGACGCTCATGTCCCACGCCAGCTCTTCGGATATATTTCGAACCTTCAAGTCCCTTTTTATTGCTTCCTTCCATATCAACCTTAGTCGAAATCTACCTCTCTTTGAGCTTTCGATGCGGTCTATAATTCTAACGAGTGCCTCTGGAGGCTTCCGTTGGAGATGTCTGTTATCCCGCATTTTGGTCAAAGCCGGAATACCAAACAAATCGACAAGAAAGGATGGATATCAGGATTGGAGTTCACTTGGAAACAAGGCTGCAATGGATATCGTCAAAATTTGGCCGAGCTCCGATCAGGACGGAATCGATTGGAGATGATGATGAGGACTAGGAGAGGCTACGTTTCAAGTTTCAGGTTAATCGGAGTTTGTACGGAGGAGATACGATCGATACAAGGTAGGAAGAAGGTACTGTTCGAATCCATCATCTCCATACCCACACCTCACTTCGAATCCATCACCTTCGACTCCAACAAGTTCGACTCCATCTGCTTCGTACCCATCAGAGCGGACCCATTGGAACAAGCTTTAGTTCGAATCCATAGATGTCACTATACTTCGAACTGGTCCTAAGCCTCGCTTCGAATCGATAGGGACGAGGCCATCGTTCGTATCCATCTAACGCAAGCCTCTGCCTCGAATCGATTAGAACGGATCACACTTCGAATCCATCGAAGCCAGTACTTACTTCGAATCCATCGAGGAGAGATCCTTCGAATCGATATAAGTTGTAGAAGCTTCGACTCCATTTGGAAACTATCTTCGAATCCACTAAGTCCAGGCAGCGAAAATGATGGAGTCGACCCAGTAAACTCGGAGAAAAAGGAGTATCAACTCGTAGATTGCGCGCCACGTCACCGTCTTCACGAGTAGAAGCATGGATTCGACCCTATGGATTCGAACCATATCGATTCGAACGAATCCATAGGGCGAAGAACGTCAATTTGAATCGATCATAACTTGAGATCTACAAGTCCAAATGCTATGAAATTTTCACAGTAGCTTGAGCACATGTTGAAGAATGTTCACGCCAAATTTCAGCTCGATTGGACAATTTCTTGATCGATTCGAACATAGCTTCGAATCGATCCCAAAGTGGGCCCGGATTTCCAGAAAGCGGGCATGTGGGCCCCCTCACGTGCCAGAACTGGTCTCCCCTCATTTTAGGCGAAATATCAGCCTCCTACACCTATAAATAGAGCCCCTGGTCATTCAGAAAAGGGGTCGGACAATTTTGAGAGCTAAGGAGCGTCCAGACTCTGCCAGATTTACTCCAGATCACCATTGCTGCCTTAGATTCAGATTATAATCATAAAATCCGTTGTACTACGCGATAGGAAATTGTAATCTTCAAGCATCGATCAATAAAAGATAAAAACTTTGGAGTGGACGTAGGCCGGAGATAGCCGAACCACTATAAATCTCGTGTTTTTGTTCATTATTTCTGGATTGCTGTTTGTTGTTTGTTTAGATCTGAGATTTGTGTTTGAATATTGCTGATTTGTATTCATACACTGGTGCTTTCACAACATTCGGGGTTTGTGACCATTTTTGGCGCAAACACTTTGGTGCTTTCACCGAGAAGGACTAGCGCCCGCTACATCGGAGTGAAGAGTTTAGGTTTGAAAGACGATGACTCGACAAACAAGACAAAGAGCTGAGAGAAGCCAACAGGGAGGAAGTCAAGAGGCATCCTCCGGAGCTGGGGAAGGACAAGCTTCGATTTACATTACGAGAGACGAAATGGAAGCTATGGCAAATTCATTGCATGAGAGGTTGCTGAAGAGTCAACAGGATATGATGCAGACTTTCTTCGAGCAGATGAGAGCTGCAGGAACACAGAACCTTGGACCAACTACAGCGACTGCAAATGTGGAACAAGGAACTAGGGTTGCAGAACCCAATGGAGGACAGAATACAGAACCGAAAGGCAATCAACAAGGGCTTGGGGGCAGGCCCACAGGATCCAACGCAGAAGGATCTTTGGAAGGAGTTCAGCAGGCTAGAGCCAACGTTGCGGCTAATGAGCCACATGAAGAATATGTGCCGGAGTTCCCTCGGGAGCATGGGGGCAACACCTAACAGGTAATGCTGGATTAATGGAAATCATTAGGAAGACTATGCGTGGAGGTTCGAACAATAGACTTGGAAGGGGCGAACAGGAGTCCGTTCGCTCGGGAAATCAGGATGGCTCAGAATTCACCTAAGTTCAAGTTACCTAGCGTGGAAGTATATAATGGAAAGGCTGACCCGACTGATCATTTGATGAGATACACTAGACACATGGAAGTGCTGGGGGCATCGGACGAAGTAATGGCCAGATGTTTCCCTTTATACTTGACAGACCTAGCGGCAATGTGGTTTAGGCAGCTGGAGGAAGGATATATCAGGAATTGGAGGGAATTGGTGGATAGGTTTTTGGGACAGTTTCGGGTTCATATCAAAAGACCTAAGAACGTAATGACGTTAACATCGGTAAAGCAAAGAACGGATGAATCGCTTAGAGCATTTTTAACTCGATTTAATGCGGCGGTTGCTTCGGTGGATCGGCCGGATCCATCGATGGTTTTGATGGCGGTAGTATCGGGAGTCGGAGAGGATTCAGATTTTAAGGTATCTTTAGTACGAGACCCACCACTGGATCTTGGAGTATTCTTCCATGAAGCTGAAAGGTTCCTTCGGCAAGAAGACGCATGTACTGATTTAAAGTTAAAGGAGGTGAATGTGACTGGGGGTGGAGGACCATCCAACGGAAGCTCGGATAAAGACAAAGGAAAAAGGAAGATAGACGACGATTCAGGAAAAGCCGGGAAGCGATGGAAGGATCCAAAGTTTTCCACATACACAGGATTAAACGAGACGCAGGAGCGGATATACATGGAAACCCGGAATCGCCTTCCTTACCGAAGGCCAGCTAGGAGAGAACCTTCTGAACGAGAAAGGGCATCAGGAAAGCACTGTCTCTTCCATGATTTGGATGGACACGATACCAACAGCTGCAGGCACCTAAAGGACATAATTGAGGAGCATGTGAGGAATGGACAATTGACGCAGTATGTTGGGGCTCGGAATGCAGCGGTGGAGCAGGAGCAACCACCGCCCACATCAAGCCATGATGGCATGAGGCCCAGGAATGATGGTCGATTGGTTATCCATTGACCAGGATATTATGAAATAAGTAACAAACCATTGGCGAGCAACCAAGTCATTTACACATGTATGGGGACGGAGATAGCCCCTAGGCATGCTCTGAATGATGATAAACCGCAAAGCCATGGTTTGCGAAATCTGTCTTTTGTTTTTGATTGGACACTTGGTTTTCTGGTTTGGTTTTGGAGTTTGGATTGAACTCCTGGTTTTTGTTTGCTTTCTGTTTTGGATTTTCGTTCGGATGACTGGTTTTTGTTTTGGGTTTTCTGTTTTGGATGATTGGTCTGGATTTCTGATTTTCGGATTTGATTTGGATTTTGGATTGGATTTTGATTGGATTCTTTTTAGTTTTTGATAAACGGTCGTCGAGTATGGACTATGCTCGGCAAGGGTCCGGAGAGACCAGGGTTCGGCCTAGGATTTAGGCCCTATATTATCGGTTATCATTTCAGGTCGTTAAGTATGGACTATGCTCAACAAGGGTCTGGAGCGACCAGGATTCGGCTTAGGACTTAAGCCATGGCATTACTTACGTCCAGGGACACTGGACCACGGTCGTCAGGTGTGGATTGCGCTTGGCAAGAACCCGGAGAGGTTAGTTCAACGTCCAGGGGCATTGGACCACGGTCGTCAGGTGTGGATTGCGCTTGGCAAGAGCCCAGAGAGGTTATGGATTTGGATATCGACCCGGATAGGTCCTGGATTCGGTTATTGGCTATTTGATAAGGATGGATTAGGATTTGGTCGTCAGGTTCAAACGGATATGGATTTGTCTAAGGCTTTGGTTATTGGGTTTGGAGTTGGGCATCGACTCCGAGCAGTCAAGGATGATGCACTTGGATGATGTGGCTATGGACTTTGAATATCAGATACGGAACTATTCAAAACACGCCTTCTTATCACAAGGCATGTTTTGGGGGGCAAATGTTATCCCGCATTTTGGTCAAAGCCGGAATACCAAACAAATCGACAAGAAAGGATGGATATCAGGATTGGAGTTCACTTGGAAACAAGGCTGCAATGGATATCGTCAAAATTTGGCCGAGCTCCGATCAGGACGGAATCGATTGGAGATGATGATGAGGACTAGGAGAGGCTACGTTTCAAGTTTCAGGTTAATCGGAGTTTGTACGGAGGAGATACGATCGATACAAGGTAGGAAGAAGGTACTGTTCGAATCCATCATCTCCATACCCACACCTCACTTCGAATCCATCACCTTCGACTCCAACAAGTTCGACTCCATCTGCTTCGTACCCATCAGAGCGGACCCATTGGAACAAGCTTTAGTTCGAATCCATAGATGTCACTATACTTCGAACTGGTCCTAAGCCTCGCTTCGAATCGATAGGGACGAGGCCATCGTTCGTATCCATCTAACGCAAGCCTCTGCCTCGAATCGATTAGAACGGATCACACTTCGAATCCATCGAAGCCAGTACTTACTTCGAATCCATCGAGGAGAGATCCTTCGAATCGATATAAGTTGTAGAAGCTTCGACTCCATTTGGAAACTATCTTCGAATCCACTAAGTCCAGGCAGCGAAAATGATGGAGTCGACCCAGTAAACTCGGAGAAAAAGGAGTATCAACTCGTAGATTGCGCGCCACGTCACCGTCTTCACGTGTAGAAGCATGGATTCGACCCTATGGATTCGAACCATATCGATTCGAACGAATCCATAGGGCGAAGAACGTCAATTTGAATCGATCATAACTTGAGATCTACAAGTCCAAATGCTATGAAATTTTCACAGTAGCTTGAGCACATGTTGAAGAATGTTCACGCCAAATTTCAGCTCGATTGGACAATTTCTTGATCGATTCGAACATAGCTTCGAATCGATCCCAAAGTGGGCCCGGATTTCCAGAAAGCGGGCATGTGGGCCCCCTCACGTGCCAGAACTGGTCTCCCCTCATTTTAGGCGAAATATCAGCCTCCTACACCTATAAATAGAGCCCCTGGTCATTCAGAAAAGGGGTCGGACAATTTTGAGAGCTAAGGAGCGCCCAGACTCTGCCAGATTTACTCCAGATCACCATTGCTGCCTTAGATTTAGATTATAATCATAAAATCCGTTGTACTACGCGATAGGAAATTGTAATCTTCAAGCATCGATCAATAAAAGATAAAAACTTTGGAGTGGACGTAGGCCGGAGATAGCCGAACCACTATAAATCTCGTGTTTTTGTTCATTATTTCTGGATTGCTGTTTGTTGTTTGTTTAGATCTGAGATTTGTGTTTGAATATTGCTGATTTGTATTCATACACTGGTGCTTTTACAACATTCGGGGTTTGTGACCATTTTTGGCGCAAACAATGTCCAAACCATCTTAGGCGGTGTTGGACTAACTTCTTTTCAATTGATGCTAATTCAAGTTTGTCACGTATGTTATCATTACTAATTCGGTCTCGTCTTGTATGACAACAGCTCCAACGCATATACGCATCTCTGCTGCACTTATCTTCTAGTCGTGTTGTTTTTTAGCAGGTCAACATTCTGCACCATACAACATCGCAGGATTGATTACCATTCTGTAGAACTTTCCTTTAAGCTTTTATGAGACTTTCCTGTCATAGAGAATACCAGACGCTAGTCGTCATTTCACCCATCCTGCTCAAATTCTAAAACTTACATCTTTATCAATTTCACCATCATACTGCAACATTGATCTTAAATATCAAAATGATTTCTTCTTGTCCGACCAAGTAACATCTTCATCATCTGACCTGACACAGCTGAACTCGTACTTCATACACTCTGTTTTAGTTTTGCTAAGCCTAAAACTCTTTGATTCTAAAGTCCGTCTCCACAGCTTTAGTTGTCTATCAACCTCTATCCTACTTTCGTCAATTAGCATAACATCATCATCAAAAAGCATACACCAAGGAATCTCATTTTGTATACTCTTCGTAACCTCATCCATCACTAGGACAAAATTGTAGAGGCTTAAAGCTGACCCTTGATGTAAACCTATATTAATAGGAAAGTCACTGGTTTCACCATCGCGTACCCGGGCACTAGTCATCATACATATTCTTGATAAGAGTAATGTACTTTGTTCGGACTATCTTCTTTTCTAGAGCCCACCAGATAACCTTTCTCGGTACTTTGTCATAAGCTTTCTCAAAATTGATAAATACCACGTGTGGATCTTTCTTTTGCTTCCTGAATCTCTCCATAAGTTGTTTTATCAAGAAAATCGTCTCTGTGGTCGACCTTTCATGCATGAAACCAAATTGGTTTTTTGAAACGCTTGTCAACCTTGTTAATTTCATATTGGTTTTGGATTTAACTACCATTGAGAGATGCACTTAAACCTACATCCTTTGATGCGGTTTTGATTACATCAAACAAATGAAGTTTAATTGCATCATTGAGTTGTAGTTGTAGTTGCCTTTGAAGGATATAGATTAAAACCACATCATTTTAACGTGGTTAAAACTTCATCATTCTGGTGCAATGTTAATTGTATTTGAGAGATGAAATGAAAATCCCATCAAACATATACAATCATGCAGTTTTAATTTCATCAATTTGATGCAGTTTTTAACTAGGTCAAATGCAGTTCTAACTGCATCATTCTGGCATAGTTTGAAAGTTGTCATTTTTATGTTGTGGAGACGGACTTTAGAATATCCCTAGGCATCAAAATGATTTCTTCTTGTCCGACCAAGTAACATCTTCATCATCTGACCTGACACAGCTGAACTCGTACTTCATACACTCTGTTTTAGTTTTGCTAAGCCTAAAACTCTTTGATTCTAAAGTCCGTCTCCACAGCTTTAGTTGTCTATCAACCTCTATCCTACTTTCGTCAATTAGCATAACATATACAATCATGCAGTTTTAATTTCATCAATTTGATGCAGTTTTTAACTAGGTCAAATGCAGTTCTAACTGCATCATTCTGGCATAGTTTGAAAGTTGTCAATTATCAATACTTCAATTGCTGGTAGTTCGCCAAATAACATATTGAGGGATATCCCCTTGACCTCCACGGATCGAGACATTATTGTGAAGGGCAAATTTTAAAACATTAACTAGAAATATCTATTTTTTGAAATTTGGTTTTTATTATGGGTTTTAAAAAATTAACTAGAAATATCAAAATTTTGGAATATCTAGTACCCATCATTTGAAAGATTGTAAATTTTGAGAGTAAATGGTAAAACGGATGCAATCGGATGTTTGTACATAATGTTATTGCCTTTTAAAGGTTTAAATTAAATGAAGCATGAAGTGTTCATAGTGAGTGTGAGAATAACAGCAAAATACGAAACGTTGAAAGGGGCATGAATTTGATTTCCATTTAAGCCCAACAAAATGCCCAGTTAGCCCCCTATTGTTTAAAAGGTTAAGATGATAAAACTACACTTGTATCTTTTTCATGTTCATTCTAAATTGTTCTATGTCTTTCAAACATTTTTTAAAATATCAATTTTTAACATCGATTCTTCAATTTTAAGGGTAAAATAATAATATTTGTAGAATAGAAGATATTAGAAAATGAATCATATGAAGTAATTTGTTTATTTTACGTTTTCAACTCAATTTTTGAATGGAAGAAAATTTTGAAACTTGCAGAATATGGAGTTCATTATCAAACCCCGTATATGGAACATGTGGTTAATACTACATAGCACGCTGTGCAAATGTGAGGTATCATACCTCACAGAGTTTTTGTGGGATATTGTACACAACCACACAGTGAAAATGTGGGATGTTGTGTGTAACACAGTAACCACGTGGAGCAATTGTGGGATAATTCTTAATGTTGAGCAATGTAAAACGTAGAAGAATAAATGCGTGTTTTTGTATAGTGCTAAGAGCACCTCAAAATACTTCTTTTATTACTAGATTTTTTTTTTCATTATTCATCATTCTTTACCCAATGCACAAAGCTTCGACTTGAGCAGGTCTAGCGAGACTGTTTTAAAATTTGGTCATTAAACCAGCGTTCACAAGTGCTAAATCTGACAATGTATGAATAAGCTCGCAATAGGCTTGCATATTAAAAGTAAAACATGCTGCGTATATCACCATCTACCTATAAAGTGAGATGGTCAACTAATCAATGTAGCTTGAATTGAACATCAAATACCGATGCGCAATTACCGTAATGTTTTTAATTTTTTTTAATACAAATATATTCTTCCTAGTACCATAAAGTTTGATCTTTTGCTCAACTATATTATCCCAAACAAACACAAAAACAAACAGTGATACACAACTGCATGATCAGATGAATTCGATTCATTTCTCTTTCACTGACATTCTAGTATCATTCTTGTGCAAACCCCAATCAATGACAAAATCCATCCACTCCAAATTGGTTGTAGTCAAAGCATATATTTAAATTAAAAGTTTGCCTCAATTTTCTGGATTTCTCGACATCATCATTCATTGGTTACAGCCAATTTAAGAGCGAGATTTAGGGCTTAGGTTTTGGCATTTTGAGATAGTATAAAAGTTTGAGAAAGATTATTTAGTTTAAATGGATAACAAGTTTGGTGGTATCCCCAGAACATATCGTGGTAGTGAGGAACATTATATAATTAATCTTTAGTGGTATGTTTTAGTGTTGGTAATAAGATGAATAAAACTGATAACAGGTTTATATATTTAAACTTTTAAAGTAAACCGTGATGTATGTGTCATGCTTCTTTAGTATCTGCCGATGAAGTGAGACGTCCAACTAATCAATGTAATTTGGACATCAAATATTGAGGCATAATTGCCATATATAAAGTTCAATAAATTTATACAAATATATTTTTCTTAATACCATCAATTTTTCTTTAACTGAGCTATATTATACCAAACAAACGCGATCAGACGGTGATATACTACTGCACGACCAAAGAAAATCGGTTCATTACTCTCCCACGGACATTCTACTAGCATTCTTGCGCTACACACTACAAAATCGATCCCCTTCAAATTAGCTGTAATCGAAGCATAAATTCAAATAAAAAACTTAAGTCAATTTTATGGTTTTCTCAACGTCATCATTCATTGCTTCCGATCAATTTAAGAGTGGGATTTAGGGATTATGGTTTGGTGTTTTGAGAGAATATAAAACGTTTGAAAATGATTGCTTAGTTTAAATAGATAATAAGTTTGGTGTTGTTAGCGAGAAGTGTTACAATTGATTTTCTGTGGCATCTTTTTAATTATTGGTAATATGAGGAGAGCATTTTGATGTGCTTGTGGGACCACACTTTTCTTTTTTCTTTTTTCTTCTGGGTTTATCCAGTAATATATCGAGTGCAATAATATTTCAGGGATAACTTAACAAAACTTTTGGTTTAAATAGAATTTGCCTATATGTAATCATGGGGGAAGATTTGTTTTTTTATTAAAATTAGCAAGATGGTTCTCTAGTCCAAAGTCCCAATTTGCTTTGGGTACATGATCATTTTATATTTTCCATGGAAGTTTTTTTTTCCTTCCGCAGAATCCTATAGTAGATGAAACTGTGCTAGAGAGCCTGAAAATGGAGAGGTCAGGGAAGTTATGGAATTGATATGGCCATTGAATCCAACTCCTTGAATTCAGAGGGTCATTGGATTGTTTTTTGTCAAATGCTTTGACTAAAAACTCTGGCCTTCTAGCATTGTTGTAGAAGATGTGCTCTCTCCCTAATATGCTTCTAAACGGCCAAGTCACTACCAAAACTTGAAAAAATAAATCAATTAGATGTGCTCTCTTCAATTCAAAAATTGGTCCTCGTCTGTCAAATATTTTATGTTTAGCCAGTTTAAGCACGGTTCTTTTTGACTTCTTATTAATTCATAAATTAGCAGTTGCAACATTTTTTGCACTGGCATGCATGATGCATGCATGTGTAAATTGTCATCGAAAAACATACATATTAATTGAAGTTAAAAATCCAATGTGGAATGTAGTATTTATCATTCCAATTTTGCAGAGGTTATGATATAAACAAAATTTATATCTAAAAGTGATTTCAGGGGCCGTTTCATTTAAAAAGTGGAAAACTAAGGCACAATTTTCTTATCTATATCTTATTTTTATTGATAAAGAGTATAGGTTTCTTAACTACTTCAAAATATGAGAAATAAAATGAAAACGTTTTTTTAAGGAAATCAATTTTCTGTTTCTTACAATTTAAATAGAAAAGGTCTATTAGTTCTTATAATTTTGTTTTTTTCATCATCGAGATTCAAATCCATGCTGAATTTAGAATACTTAACTCATTTTGTGTTGCACCAAAATTTCTATCTAAGGACGTTTGATAGGTTTCTGTTTACATGAAAAATGTTTAGACACTAAAAATACTACAACTATGTATTAAAGATTCGAGGCTTACAATACATCCCTGCCATGTAAATTTCTTATTTACCTTGCATTGATTCTGTATTATTCCAAGACTTTTTTCCTTTTCTTTTTTTTCCAGAAAATGTGCATCTTAATAATACTATTGTTTTGTAACTGTACAACAAAACTATAAGCCAATATGAATCGGCGGAAAAAAGAATCAGTTAGTTAAAAAGAATTGTGAAGTGGTCTGAAATTTCATGGAGATGATCTTCAGACTCCAAAATGAGGTGAAATCTGAAACCATCACACTCTAAAACCTTTTGGATAAAATAGATTCTTTATGTAGAATGGAGGCTCAACTTTTTTCTTTCAAATTTATGTTACATATCATTGTTTCACTCTTTTCTTTTATCAATTTCACTAGATTGCCGATTCACTTGAAAAGGGAACGGAACACGAAGATGAATACATGATCAGTGAAAAGGAACTTCTTGTCAACCGGTAATCTTACTTCTATGGAATATCTTAAAAATTCATGCGATCATTCATGGTTCAGGATCCAATTCTTCTTTTCTTCAGATTTATTTCCATACCAAAAGATATGGGGACATTTAATTGTGGAGCCTTTGTTGCTGGAATCGTAAAGGTGAGATATACTTGTGAGAAAGTTTTAGTTTGGTTTTCTCATTTATAGAAATTTGTTGAATTGCACTGAAATATATTTGGACTTCCTTTTGAAGGGTGTTTTAGATAGTGCAGGTTTTCCTGCAGTAGTAACTGCGCATTTTGTTCCTATGGAGGGCCAACAAAGACCTCGAACTACAATTTTGATCAAATTTGCTGAAGAGGTCAGTTATATGACAATTCATATCAGGAAGATAAATTTCTAGCATATGTAATTCCTATACATCCAAGTATCCATTACATTTTGCGACACTGAATCCAAATATTTTACCAATTTGTTTTGAACCTAGTTGCTTTGAGTTTTAATAGAGGAAATTGCCAGTTATTTCATTATTAAGCCCAAATGTAATGATGAGATGTCACTAATCAGATTGGTTTGATCATATATGTATGTTTACATATATGCATGTGTGTGTGTACATATAGGAATGGTACTACTACACCCTTCTTTGCTACATCCATCTACACCCTTCTTTGCTACATCCATCTACGTCCTTACAGTTTTTCGAGCTGCACTATCCAAAATCAAACGAAAATTCGTCCTATAGTCTTGCATGCATCAAGATTATCTTCACAAAATTTTGGTTAATTTGAATGGTTCTAATATTTTCAAAATAACATTTCAAGTCATCTGTTAATTGAATGTTTGATATCGATTCAACATTTGAACATGTTAGAAGTTTTGAAATGATCTCGTTTTTATGGCCACGATGTTCATAGAAAATCCCAAAATTTCGTTTGATTTTGAATAATGTAGCATTGAAAACTGTAGGAGTGTAGAATGAGGTGTAGTGTATCCTCTCGCACATGCACGTACATAGAGAGAGGGGTCTCTTGAAACACAAAATGGTGATGCAAATTCTGACATAATAGTTCTCAACTGTTAGATATCCCCTTAGTTCTCAGCTATTAGACATGTGTTAAATTTTGAGTTCCAATAGCCGTAATATGATATATATGTTCGGCTACACCTCTAATCCCTTGAATATCAGCCACAAGTTCCAATTTATTAGAGGTGTAGCGAAACTGAGGTATAGCCGATCCTTGTCTATACATACGTGTGTCTATATTTAGCACCATTTTGCAGCCTCTTTATTTAGCACCATTTTGCAGCCTTTGATGCAAGTTTCTATTTAAATATTTGTTTTTACTCTCTTCTGTCACATGAACCAAATATTTAAATATAAACTTGTGGTTGATATCCGAGAGCTACAAATGGTGCTAAACAAAGTAGACTACTGATCTTAGCTCATTTATAGACCATATTAGAGCCAGGTCGTTGACCCAACATGCATTGGCGAGGCTTTAGATTTACTAGTTATGTATAGTGTGCAAACTCAATATTTTTAGTTCAACTAGATATATGCTAAGTTCGTCCATAAGTTGTCTATAACTTCATTCTCAGCAAAATGACTCGTTCTTAAAATTTGTAGGTTCTTGTAAGGGAAGCAAGATTTGGCTAGAATATTTGTGGTTTGTTGCTATCGGGTGATATTTGGCAATAGTGATCATTCGTGGAGTTTGGAGAGACATAAACTATCGGGTGAATATTTATTTATGTATCATAGAAGCACACTAAGCAGCCGGGTACTATTTTTCATTGCCGGCAGCATTATATACCGCTAATGCAATTTATTAAATTTCGCGGTTTTGTTATTTCTAATGATGTTATGCCACAATTACATCTGTGCGTTCATGTACTGTTTCAGAATGTAATGCCAAAAATGCATATTTACACTGGTGTGTATTCCGGTTTGCGTTTGATTGGTTAGGAACGTTCATGAACTTTGGTATTACGTATTATCAGGACTGTTTCTTTTTAACTTTTTTATAAAGAAAAAACTGAGAATTCTGAATGGAAATTGTTCTGTTATCTTATTTCTTGTGGACGGGTTGTAGCCTCAAATTTGTTGTGAGATTGGGCCATAGCCTCAAAATTGCTGTGTGAGTTCTATGTACCTGTATTGCCTATAAAAGCGGTAATGCGCTTTGTATGTCTATTGGGCTAGTTGAATTCTATACCATGTTCTTTTAACAATACTATCGACTAGATTTCTAGTCATTTTTGTAATAGCGATTAGGGAAGATTTTCAATGTTATTCACTAGAATCATTGTTAAAAATGTAAAATAAAGAGTAATATGAGTAAAAATGCGATACAAGAAAGTATACAGCACACCATACACGGTGGTTCAATCCAAAATGGTTTATGTTTATGATGGGTTGCTATTGCCTTCAAGAGTTTTTGATTACAAAAGTGAAGGTAATGCAGATTGTAATTCTGAAATTCCATCAGTGTACAGTAGGTCGTAAATCAGCATGCTTTCATCAAGGACTGGTGTGGTACAGTGAGTCATTATGTTGATCCACAACAACTACAAATACGCAACCACGTAATCTCTTGATGTCTCTGACGGTCATGGGTAAATCATCCTCAATTACATAAAGGCATTGTATACGCTAATCTCGTGGGTGAATCAATATTCCTTTCTTGAATCACTTTGAGTATGAATATTCAAGGATAAATATTTGTAGCTATTGTATGTATGAATGTAATCATCAATTCAACATACATATGTTTATATGTACACATACAATAAAAAAAACAATTAAATATACTTTCATTTTGAACGAGATTCATACAAAAGAGTTAAATGTACAATTATATAATCAAAATTACATAATTGCTCCTATGAAATACCATCAACTCTATCAGTTAAATAATTAAACTACATAATTGCCTTTACGAGAGAACCCATAATTCCAATCTTCCACTTGCACGTTTGGACAATTATGTCCCTTTTTGCCTGGTCTTTTGAGACAAGGCTGCAAGGATGTCCACAGTGAGTGGATCTTATTATTATGTTGTAAGTACTCGTAACTTTCTTATTTACATTTCAAATGATTCACACGAATTTTCAAATGATTCACACGAATTGATTTGGGCTCAATAAATTCCTAACATGACTAGGAATAAACCATTAAGATATGTGTTTGATCTATCTTTCCAAATTGACATTCTGTATTATCAGTAGCTATATGTAAGATACGTCTGTTGGACGTGTACAAAGAAAAACGTAACTTAAATTCTTTTTAGTACAAAATAGTATGTAAAAAAACACACACAAAACTTGATGTACTTATTTTATGCATAAATTTGGTTATTATGTAAATATTGAAGGAAAAAAAACTCATTGTACACAGTTTATTAGTGAATATACGTTAAGGTAGCCATGAGAAACACGAATGCCTAATGAACTAACATAAATGTATAAATGGTAAGCAATATATCATCTGTTTGTCAATTGTTCTTTCTCATCCTTTATCTGAGTTTGAAACTTACATCAACAGCTAAAAGAATACAGATGATGGAGTTAAAAACGTTGTTAAAGGGATATTTGACATAACCCACCGTGTGAATATGACTCTTAAACTTTTAAACCATTGGTAATTATATTTGACATAAAATAATATTCCAAATTTGATCATTAATTAATATATCTTAAATAATTTAAAAATATATCAGTAGTGTTAATGTTTAAGCATCAAGGATTATGTACTAAAGTCCGTGAATATTGGCTGTCAGAGTTGATAATTAAAATAAAATAACAAATCCATCCACTAAGAGAATGACCCGAATATTTTTGAGAAAATCGATCGAAGAAGTTGAAATAAGATTCCATAATTGACCTCAAGTGCAAGTAAGAGATCGATAGAGTTAGGCGTATGTCCTAGATACAATTATGTAATTTGTTACATATATTTATCTCAATAACCAGTCTTGTTCAAAATAAAAGATGTTTTCTTTATATTGTATACTTACCATATGTGATATAACAAATTAAGTAATTAATTTAAAGTATATTAAATACAAAATCTTTAAATGATATGTTAAGTGATAGTAATTACAATGTGTTGTAATCATGAGAACTTTATCATATTAAAAATTACATATTATTTTAAATATTCATAATCGAGATGTTTAGAGATGGGATATCGATACATCCGTTAAGACTATAATGCGTAATGCTCTCTAAATGTTGGACAGTGTAGTACTCATAACTGCTGTGGGGCATCATGGGGTTACACACCGATAGTTATTGGATAACTATGGAATGACTCACTTAAGAGTTTTCTGTTGGTTAATATAACTAAGATCAAACATAGAATCTAGAAGCGACGATGTTACGAAGTTCTCATAATTAGAGAATACTGTTGAACTTCAATATAGACACTCAACTTTATTATAGTTAACTCATGGCATGACGTCTATCGAACAACTATAGTTGGGTCTAAGTTGAAGCATTGGAAGTGAAACGCTATTCAATGGAGAATTTGTCAAATCGGTCATATAGGTTAGTATCACGGTCAACTATAGTCAACTTAAAGTCAAAGTCTTTGGGCAGAGCACTGCGATTAATAATAATTATTATTATTGAACCAATGACTTTTTGATTGGACTACTCAAGTTGAACGTGGACGATGTTAGAATTTTGATCAAAACCAAATCCAATAAGTCCTAATGTGATATAGGTTTGATGAAGAGAATTAGTGTAAATAATCTTACTACCACGTACCGCTTATAAGAAGTGGAATTGGATTTTATCCAAAAGACGTGTAAGCAATAAATTCAGCTAAAACGTCACACCACTAGCTAAGGTGACGTGCGAATGTTAATAGTCGAATTGTTTAGTATTAATCACCGACTATATTTACACCTTTGAGTCACACAATCGAAATGATGAATACACCAAATGAACCACACGATTTAATTAATTTATAATCGTTGTAAATTAATTAAATTAATTAATATTTGTGAAATAATAATTATTGAATTTTATTTAATTTGTTTGAATTCCATTAGTATTTAATAAAGTACATGTATAAAAGTTATAAACATGCGTATCGATATATGTAGTATATTAGAATTGGATTTAAATAGAATAAATACTAAGTGTTTTCAAATAAATTGTATTAATTAATATTTATGAAATATTAATTATTAAAATTTTATTTGATTTGTATTTAATAAAGTGCGTATATAAATGTTATAAACGCACGCAGCGATATACGATATCGGTAGAACATTTAAATTGGATTTAAATGGAATTAATGCGAATGAGATTTTGGAAATTTTGAGGGCTTATATGGCACCATCTATGGTCAGCCATTGATGTAGAAGAGGGAGAGAATTTTATTGTGATTTAATAGAGAATTAAAGGGGAGGGTTTTAAGGAAGAAATAGGAAAAGTTTCTATCATTCATTAAAAAAATCTCCATTTATTTTTTTCTCCATTTATTTTTTTCATCAATCCATTCCTTGCTGACAAAAAAAAATAAAATTTCTCTTCCTCTCCCATCTATCATGGTTGAAAATTAAAAGGCTACGAGGGAAAAAATGTTCCAAAATCAAAAATTAAACAACAAATAAAAACAAAGGTGGTTACCTCCCGATAGACCTGTCAAAATATGATCCAGCCCATTAATCCAACTCATTTACCCTACTTATAAATGAGTTGGATCAATCCATTTATGAATTTTATTAAATGGGTTATGGGTTGGGATGACCCATTTTTAAGGGTTATAAATGGGTAAATCATTTACCCGTTTATTAAAAACATAAAATTTGAAAATAAAAATTTTGAAAATAAATTTTTTGAACACACACCGTAGTTCTCTATGGTGACTAATAATTATACTTAGAAAATAACAGACTATCTCTCCATATTTGAACTCCGCCTAGGCAGAAGCCGCTATTTTTTTGATCAGACCGCAGTAACTTCTTCATACTAACTTGGAATCAGACGAGACTTCGACCGATGATATCCCATCTAAATTACGGACAATATGGAACACTCGAATATTTCATCTTGTGAACACACACTGTAGTTTTCCATGGTGACTAACAGTTGTACTTAGAAAATAACAGGCTATTACATCCCATATTTGAACTCCGCCTAGACAGAAGCTGCTATTTTTTTGTTCAGACTACAATAACTTCTTTATACTAACTCGGAATCAGGCGAGACTTCGACCGATGAACTCCCACCTAATTACGGACAATATGGGACACTCAAATATTTCATCTTGTGAACACAAAATGTAGTTCTCCATGGTGATTAACAGTTGTACTTAGAAAATAACAGGCTACTGCATCCTATATTTGAACTCCGCCTAGGCAAAAGCCGCTATTTTTTTGTTCAGACTGCCATAACTTCTTCATACTAACTCAGAATTAGACGAGACTTTGACCAATGATCTGCATCCCATATTTGAATTCCGCCTAGGAAGAAGCCGCTATTTTTTTTGTTCATACTGCAATAACTTCTTCATACTAACTCGGAATCAGGCGAGACTTCGACCGATGAACTCCCATCTAAATTACAGGCAATATGAGACACTCAGATATTTCATCTTGTGAATGCACACTATAGTTCTCGATGGTGACTAACGGTTGCACTTAGCAAATAACAGACTACATTCACATATTTGAATTTTGATAAAAATTAGAATTAAAATTTTAAATTCTAAAATTCTAAAATTTGTTTTTTATCGAAATTAAAAACGTAAAAATTAGAACTAAAATTATTTTATATCAATTTGTTTTTTATTAGTCAAATCAAATTTAAATCTTTAAATGGGTTAAATGGCTAACTCGCTTATTAAATGGATTGGGTCATAAGTGGGTCAAAAAGAATGGGTCATAAATGGGTTGGGTCATAAATGTATACTTCCTATATGTTGCACCTGCACTTTCACACATTGGTGCATTTGATGCACTCATTACAACATACATACAACTTGAAATTAAACTCGGACCATTTTAAACAAATGAGATAAAATGAAGATTTTATTTAAAATTTTAGACTGGATTTAAAATCCATTTAGGCTTCATAGGTTTAACAAGATCAAAATGGAGTTTTTTTTTGAAATTCACGCTTTTAACTAGCTTTCCACACCCGGATCCTACAATGGTATTAGAGCCAAATAGTCTATGCGGTTTAAATTAACAATGTTAGGGCTAACTGATTAAAGCATGTCCATTTAGTAGGGTGTCTAGAAAGGTATGTCGAACTATTGAGTTTGGGTAATCGAGTACTTTGCCTTACCCGGCTACTAGCCTAACTTAAAGGATGAAGTAAGCTCAAAGGTTATCTCTAATACAAAGGCCTAAATTAAGGTCTTTGTGCTAATTTTTCAAAAATTTGTTTTGAAAATTTAATAATTATAATCTAAATTTAAAAGTCAAGTTTAAAATATGACATGTTATAGAGCTTATAAACTTTTGAAAATTGGTTTTGAAAAGTAAATATATTAATTTCAAAGTTCTCTTATCTTGATTAATTATTTAATGGTATTAAATAAATAAATAAGTAAATAATTAGTTAAAAGTTAATTAATTAAATTAAAACATATATAATGATATGTGTTTATTTATCTTAAAATGTTTAAGGTAAATGAAGATAAAATTTTGAATTTAACTAATGTTACTTTAACTAAAAATTGTTTTAATTAATTAAATTAATTAAAGTTTAATTAATAATTATATACATGTATAATGATATATGTATATAATTACTATAATGTTATAGTCTGTCTTCATCTTTATATTGTTAAGGATGAATAACTTAAAATTCAATAGTTGAAATTTAAATTAAATTAATTAAAATATTAATTAAATAATTAATTAAATAAATAAATTAAATAATTAAATAAATAAATTAATTAAATATGATTTAATTAATAATAATTTAATTAGAATTAATTAAATAAGATTTAATTAATGAAAATACATGTATATATTATATAAGTGAATTAAATTACAAAATTTATAAATAAATTAATACTTATATAACTATATATGTATAAAATTAAGTGGAACCGGAAAGAAACCGATATTGGATTTAAGGAATAAATACATACGTACTATGCATATACCGTGATTTATGATGTGTCCGACACTTGAATCACGAGGGTATTTCGTAAGAAATACATTGTTCCCTAAATTAATATCACTCAAAATAAATACATTAAAGATTATTAATCTCTAATATATATAAGTTGTCCTCTACCATTTATATTTTAATAAATTATTTGCATACTCTTTTGTTGTTGAGCTTTCCTTAATCTAGATATGTTATGTGTAGTACTATTAATATATTGACTAGACTAAGTAAGATACATGCACGTATTTGTTGAGCTTTACTCAAGACATGAGCATTGTACTTATATTATCATGAAATGATGGGTACGAGTGAATAATTTCTCTTAATTTGTTGAACTTTCCTCAAGGTCAAGATGAGATAAGGACAAAAACTATGAGTTAGGAGTTATATATGATACAACCAATAAGGTGTTATCCATCACTTGCGAGCTTATGATTTGTTAAGTTTTCCTAAAGGTCGGAATCCCAACGCAAGCTAGTCCCAACACCCACTAGAGAACTAAAAGATTTCTACGTTTTTCTTAGGGTTTTAGTAAACAAAAAGTCTAATGGGAGCCTTATTAAAAAAATAAAATAGTAACATTTAACCTTTCTGATGTGTGCTTTCCTCTACTTTAGAGGATCACACATTTCTAATATTGTGTAACGACCCGTATTTTTTAACAAATAAAAATATTAAATTTAATGAGACTTTGGGATTTAATATTTTCAGAAATTAAAATTTATGATTTATTAATGAAGAAAAAAAATTATTAGAATATAATTTAATAATATTGATTGAATGTAGTTGACAGCTGTTTTAATGTAATTTCAATTAATGGTAATAATAAAATTTAATAAGGAATAAAATTAAATGTTGTATTAAAAAGAGAAATAATAGGTTTTAGCATGCAATAAGAAATCAATTATTTAGTACGTAGATTTATTAGCCTTTGTTTGTAAACAATAAATTTATAAATGTGTTTAAATTACTAAGATGTAACAATTGTTTATTCTCATCTCATTATTTAATCCGTTTTGAAATTAATTGGTAATCAATGGAAAATTAAAGGCAATTGTAATATTTTAGGTAATATGTGAGAATATGATAACTGTAGAATAATGAGTATAATAAAATGAAAACTCATGTTTAATAAATTCATAAGGTATTGTAGATTTAACAATAAGAACATTTAAATCAAAATAAAAGAATTTGTCTGGAATATAAATATAATGAACAGATTTTTTTACTGTTGTAATTTAACGTTGAAATTAATTTGATATTTAAATCTTGTGTTTAACATGGAAAAATTTAATTTTAAAAGATTATAAATTCTGTTTAATCAACAATGATGATAGAAAACTTTTAATTTAGAATTTAAAAGTGATTAAATCAATTAATAATAATTCGTTTAATTAACGCGCAAAAATGAATTTAATTTGATTTTAAAGCTAACTTCTATATACAATAGAATTAGGGTTTGAAATTAGTTTCATTGAGTTTAAAAATATTGAAAACCTATATTTCGACATGTAGGATGACCTACTTCATTTCGGGAACGAAATAGGCTTTTCAGGTCTTTATTATCGCTTCGACCCAATCGATCTATTCCATTCATTCCTGTCAATCTTTTTCTATATATATGTTGTTATAAACCCTAGCAGTCTTTTATTCTATTTTCTGTACGTACAATTCAGTTCTAATCTGTTCCTTCTCAATGGCGAATATCCCAAACCTTAATTACTGATTTCAAATCAAACTCCAAAAATTCAAACTGCTCAAACCCTATCATATAATATATCATTGCGAAGCTCTCGACGAATCAAATCTGCGTCTACAATTCGTTTTTTGATTGGAGGCTCCGTTTGTCCAAAAATTGGCCAAACATTCTCGGCTGTCCATTCTAGGGTTTGGATTCGATGGTGGATCGTCGACCATTTGACGATCGGGAAGCGCTGGCATGTAGAGGTCGCGAAGCAGGTTTCAACGGTGGGGTCCGATCATTGTATCGATGTCGGAGTTCGAGGTCGCGAAGCAGGATCCAACAATTGATAATCAGTAACTGTTGTGATATATTGGTTGATTTGGATGCTAATTGTTATTGTATGCCTATTGATTGATGATGGATGCATGATTGTTTATTTATTTGACATACTCTTGTTATACCTATTTATTTATTGACATCATTTATATTATCATTTGGACCATTGGAAATGAACTAAGAAGTAGGTTGAAATGATATATACCTATGTCATTTAAATATGGATTGAATTGATATATATCACTACAAGGGGAAGCATGTTTTCCGACGGCCAGAAACCGTCGGCGGCCGTCGGAAAAAGCCGTCGGAAATGCCTATGTCGGGAAGCAGTAATTCCAACGGCTTCCGACGGAAGCTGTCGTACACGATTCCGACGGATCCCGACGCCTTCCGACGGACGTCGGTAACCGTCGGAAATGTTAAGATACAGGCCGCCGGTATTCGTCGTAAGCCGTCAGAAATTTTAACCTGTAAGTCGTTGGGAGCCGTCGGAAATCTGCTGTTTTTTTTAATTTGCTGCAAATAGAGCCTTCCAACCACATTTCTCTTCCAAACACTATAATATCAATACTGCACAATCCAATATACTATAATCCAACCAAAAATCCAAACCCAAACTACAAAATATTCAATAAACACACAAATAAATAAAATTACATCAAAATATACATAACCATTCCAACATTAACAATAATCCTAACAATAACTGTTCTACCATGTTGTTAATACACAAATTCATCAATATTCTCATACACGTCCTCATACAACAATAGAATCAAGTGTATCAAACATAATTATACATAAATCAACAATTACCTACGCCGTCTACCAAATCATTATAAAGTAAAACAAAACATACCTGAATGAACAAGCAAGCAAGCAATGAATCAATCTCCTCCAGATCCAGAGCCAGCCGAGGAAGGAAAGCGACCGCCAAACTGCTGCATGTACTCTAACAACTGTGCGGTCTGCATGACCTGTTTGCGGTTCTGCTCCTCCAACTGGGAAACTCTAGTCCGCAATTCTTCTATATCTGCTAGATCGCTCTGAGGTCTACTCCGCCATCCCCTACTCTGACTACTAGACTGCAATAATTAAAAAATAAATAAAATCCAAGTTTATTGTTTTGAAAAGGTCAAAATATCATATTTTAAGTATTTTAAGAAAAAGTAAATTATTTATCGCTAAATTGCCAAATCCGTATCGTCGACCATGCTCTGCTGGATCCATAACGGATTCAAAAATAACGTCCTCCTCATTGGTCGTCAGCTGATCTCGACCCGTGTCAGCAAGGAGTTTCTGCCGCTGCTCCATAAACTTCTCCTGCATTAACAAATTAATAATATCATAACTTATGTCATCATACTTTAACAATTACTAATACTGAATAAAATGAAATATGCTTACATGGCTTTTGCTGGATTTATCGTCCTGCCATGTGTACGAAACAATCCCGTCTGGATTAACATGCTCAACAGCATGCGTATGGGTGAACACGTCCATATAGCTGACAGGACCATGTGACTCGGCTTCCTGAAGTTGATTGTTACATACAATTATTATACATTTAAAATCATATAGTATAAACTATTTACATTTATTATTCAGTAAATTTACCAACTCCTGCCGATACTGCTGAAACGACTTCGATCCTCCGCGATGAGTGATGGGATTCTTATTTCTATTTGCAGAGTTTCTATCCGACTCTGCCTGTTCATTCAAAATTTGATACATTATTTTTCGATCACGTCAAACTAATAATTCAAAAAAAATTAGTATACTTGCCTTCGCCTCGTCCGTCTCCCAGTATCTCAACCAAGCTTGCCACACGCTCTCTCCCATCCACCGTGGTTTCTTACCAGATTTCTTAATCTCAGATATCGTATCCCTGTAGTTCTTGCGCATCTTTTTCATCCCGTATGCTCGTGCCAGCATCATATCGTCTGTTTGGATGTCTATCTCAGCCTGTGTTAAAAAAAAGATTACACTTTAAACGATATAAACAGTAAAAAAACGACAAAAACGAATTAAAAATGGAAAACAGAAAAATATGCATACTAGGACATCCTGCCATATGCACTCTACGATGTGAGGAGGGATGTTATCCCACTTCGGCCAGCAAGCACTCATCCTACTGCGATAAGAAGCTCTAGAGACGTCCAGCACAACCTTAGAGGGAAGTAGATCAAACCCCCTGTTTTTAAGTACGATATAGATAAGTACGTACGTATATCATAGAAAAAATAAGATGCTGAATAAAATTTAATTCTTACCCATCTTCTCTAGGGACTAACGATACAACTGCACGCTATGGCTCTTGCGATGGGCCACTGCCATCGCCTCCTGACGATCGGGAAGTACTCCTACCTTTACATGACATATTGATAAACCTGTGACATATACACATCATTATATAAGAGAATAAAAACATGATAATTAATATATTTCATATGAAAATGACATCAACGGTATAAATTGCTTAATTAATGACTGAAATGGAAATAGAAATGGAAGTGTGTTATACCTGATTCATAATGGGTGTACTCTTCCAACGATAAGCAGAGTTCATTGCATTTTCAATAAAAATTGCTAAATAAATGACAAATGGAAATAACATAAAACATGCGAAAATCACTTATAGTCCACAACAAAGAAGCAAACATACGAAATATTTTCTTCTTGGACACATCGTATGTTTGCACAAATGAACTTTCACAATATCTGGTAACAAATACTTCAAATGTCTACACCTACTACACGAACAACGAATTTCTGGATCGTTTCCGTTATTACTTAAAGCGAATTCAACAAACACGTTTATACCATTATAAAAATCTTCTTTTATTGAGCCCCTTAGTCCTTTTCTTTGGTACATCCATCTCCTCCGATCAACAAAATAATCAATCATTTTTCCTATTTGACAAAATGAGAAGTTCAAAATTTAATATTTATTTTGAAGAATACAAATTCAAAAAGATTATTTTCATGGTCGTAAAATATATTGAATTTAAAGAACAACTTCACAAATTTAAAAATATTTCCAAATAGGGCACATTTTATTTTTTAACGTAACGATTTAAAAATATATATAATTTTTTTTTCATTGGTCAGGCATCCTACTTCCTATTACAAACACAGTAAGCATTTACATTTCGTATATTACTTCGTCTCAAACGATTCAACAAAATTTCGGCAGCATTTCCCTTTTGTTCCCTGCATTGTACACAAATGCGTGTACGCAGGAAACAAAAAAGAAAAGTTAGGCCGAAATTTTATGAACCGTTTGAGACGAAGTAGTACACAAAATGTAAATGCTTACTGTGTTCATAACTTGTCCAATACAGGGACAAATCCGACGAACATTGTACCAGATGAATATAAATGGTCGTTTTTCGAAAAGAACGACTATTTATACAATGATCATGTACAACACTCGTCAGACGGGGCCAAAAACTCTCTAAGGGACATTTGTCAGTTACATGCGCGCATTTTACGAAAAAATACAGTTTTACTCACTGTTCACATTTACAAAAATATATATTAATTTAACACATTTATTCAACGTATTACATCAACTTAAGGCTGTTTTAACATTTTTGTCATTTTTCAATACACACAATTATAATTTAGAGTAATGCATTTTTTTTGTTTCATAAGTAAATACGCGCACAATATAATACTCCTAGTTCATTCAATCAATTTATCTTATTCCAAATAACGTATACAATCGTCGAATAAAGGCATACACAACAATTTACACATACATGAACAACCACAAATTATACGTGTTTTTCACAATTTCACGATAAAAGATGAAATCGGTATACCATGTGATGCTATAAACCGTTATTACGCTATTGGAAATAATTGCAATCACTAATTCGCCCTAATTTATCAATTTATGCAAATCTATAATTAGGATAAAAACTGATTTTTTCACAAAAATAGGAGATTATACCTGAGATTAAGAGTAATGGAGTTTGATTAGGGAGCCTTGGAAGATCCGGAAGCTAGAAATTAGGGATTGGAAGCTTGGAGGTTGAATTTGGGGGGTTTTTGGTGGAATTTTCGTATGGAGAGGAGGAGGAAGAAAGCTCTCGGCTGGAGGTATAATCGCATATTTCCGACGGCTTCCGACGGCCGCCGACGGCCCGTCGAAAGCCGTCGAAAATAGTCCGTCGGAAGCCGTCGCCCCCCTCCGTCGGAATTTAGCATTTTTCTAGTAGTGTATCCATCCATGCAATTAAAATCGAAATAAATGATCACTTGGCCATAGGGTAGAAAACTATATACGGGCACCGGATTTGGTTAAATTAAATGGTTTTAAAATCTTGAATTTTGATTTATATGAATTAAATTATTTTCTAATTCGAGATTAGAAATGTTGAAATTAAAACTGTTAAATGAAATTGTTTAAAGACTAAATTTGAAATCTTAAGTTGAATTTGAGAAATGACTTAAATTTATTGAAAGTGAATTATTTTAAAGGTTTAAATTTTAATTTAAACTTTGAATTTACTGCAATTAAAATGGTTTAAAGTGATATTTCAAAGTTTTGGATGTGAAATGGATTTAAACTAAATTGTTTAAAAATGAGAAATTGAATTGAAACTTTCAGCCTTTGAATAGAATCATTTAAATTAAATTTGAAGTAAAAATTTGAAATTGTTTTGAATTGAGCCTGATTTAAATTGGAATTTTGAATATGAAGTTTGACTTGAATTGGAAGTCGAAAATGGAATTCGTTATGATTTGGAATTTGAACCGTGTTGTGAAAGAAAGGAACAGTTTTAATATAAACTATTGTAATATATAAACTATTTTAATTATCTAAACTATTTTCAATATTAAAACTATTTTGTATTCAAAACTATTTCCAAATGTTAAACTATTTTAATTATTACAAAATATTTTTCATTATTAAACTATTTTAATTATTCCAAACTATTTCCAATATTAAAACTATTATCCAAACTATTTTCAGTATTCAAACTATTTTCATTATTCAAACCATTTTTAATATTCAAACTTTTTTAAAAGTGGGAATCGTGTAGATTTAAATCATTGATTTGAGTACGGATGTTTTGAAGGTATAAACTATTTGAATTCGAAATGATTTTGAAGAAAAATCTGATATTTTCATATGAAATATGACTTGTTCTTGAAATTTAAAAGAACCAACCGCTGTGAAAATGACATTTGGTTGTTAAAGAGACCGGAGCCGAATATTGGCATACTCTCTGTCAATACTAGAACCACTTTAACAACAATGTACGCGAGATGTTATCCAGAATGTAGAGTTTGAATTGGCGACGTTTACTAGAATGAAGAAAGAGAACGATGATGGATGACCCTGGCACTTGTGTCAATTTGAAATGACTAAAACAAGAGCCTATGTCTGACCAAGGGGTTAGCTACCTTTATGGGCCCCACCCTTTTATATTATTATATTGATTTTGACTCGATTGGTGCACCTTGATTTGATTTTGGGGTGGTGGACTCAGTCGGCAGTCGCTGCGGCGATGTGTTACGATCAGCCAGAAAAGGGTAAACTGGTAGAATCCTACCTTGGGCATGGCCTCACGTTCCTTGTCATACTTTTATCCTTATGCGCGACCACTACGACTTATTTTTGGTGGTGTCTTATCGCGGTGCCTCCCTGGCATCCGACGTTACTGGTGATGCTACTAATGCAAACTGTATGACAATGCTTAAAAATGTGTTAAGGGGGATCAATGTAAAGCCTTAATGCTATTTTAGTACTTTATTTTACTGATAGACACTACATATATAGCGTATCTTACTATATATAGATAGTTTGTTGGATCCTTAGGAGATGAGAAATCCCGTAACATCCCTTAAGTTATTGCACTCACGTTATACACTTGATAGGAGATGGAAATTCCCGTAAACATCTCTGAAGCTATTACACTCATATTTACTTGTTATTGATTTAACTTACATAAGAACTTTTAGTTCTAACTCGAGTGTTTTGTCTTTTCATTACGCTCGGGTCAGCCTGAATATTTCAATGTTTGAAAACATTATTCATTGAAGATGAAGATGGAGTTTGCTAGACCGTATTTACTATTATTATTCCGCTGCATTATTTTGGTATGTTTGTTGATTGTACACTGATTTTGTTGTAAAAATTGTGTAATCAAATGTATATTGTATAACAGCTTCATGAACTGTTTATTTGATTATTATATTTTGTCATTCCGCTACGAGATTCTGTGTTTTGATTTCCTTCTTTTCTCTTATTTTCTTATATTCATTAACAATCCTACCTTTTGAATGGTTTGAGTTAGACATGTGTGGTTTATTGTCGACTTTAACCATACAAAAATGTGGGTCGTCACATATTGTAAGAATATCTACTATGTAAAGTAAGAATAATCTACATCGATAAATTTATGCAACTAATATAATTGATAAAATGTTTATCAGTTAAAATATACATATAAAATAAATTAAGGATAGACAAAGAAATATAAAATACTTACCTTAAAGATGATGTCACTTCAAGACCCATCCAAGAGCCTAATTCTACACTATTAAGTATATTCATAACTTGGTCGCTTAAGAGTTTATTTGTCTAAGACTGTATATTGTCTTCTATGAGTTTTGAACTCTTAAATAACTCAAAATATGTATAATTGATCCATACTATGTAACATACAAAAGTTGTTTAGTAAACAGTCATGTTTGTAGTGTATGGAACTTCAATGAAACTAGTTCACTGGAAACAAGCAAATAAACCATAATTAAAAATCATGTATTTAATATGATTGATTACAATAAGGATTTCCTTTTAAATGGTTCGACAATCTAGAAAAGGAAAATAAATGTATAAGAGTGAATGTAACTCAGGCACAGTTAGGATGAAGAGAGTGAATAATTAACTCTTCCTCATGAAGTGATATCGGAAACGAGAATTGTACAAAATACTAGAAGATATTTAATATGGAATGAGAAATATACCAATTATCTTTCGATATAAAAAATTGTTTTCTATAAAAGTCAATTCTACGAGTTTAAGATATTTGATCGAAAACTATCGACTGTAAACTAATTACAGTAAAAGAAATAAATAGCCCATAGTAAGTAGTTGAATGAGGCTTCCTATTTCATACACTACTATAGTAATGATAGAAATAGTGGGAGCATTCCATATAATACTTATAAGTAGATGCATCAAGATTCGAAAAATTATTTTTGTAGCCATACCAAATATTATTTATGAAATAATTATTATTTGCAGTATTGATGAAAAGTGAATATAGTTTTATTTTGTTTCGAATGTTTTGAATATTCGTTATGAAATAAATCTATTAGAATAACAATATTTGTTTCATTAGCTAAATAATGTAGAAGTATCTATAAATGTTATAATTATTTTGGAATTAAGGACAAAGCACCCATTTAATGTGAGTGAAATAAGGATTGACGAACTCTTCAGATTAATACATAAAGATGTATGTAGTCAAAAACTCCAATGATACCAAAAGTAGTTCCATATACTTCGTTTAATTCACAAATGAATTAATAAATTGAACATGTGTATTTGATACACAAGTAATCAATTTATGATAAGTTGATTGAGTATAACACGAAAGTATAAAACATAACATGCAAAGGAAATAAGAAAATTCGATTTCATCGAATAGGCAAGTATATAAGATAATGGTTTCGAAAGTACCTAAAAAATGGTAAGAATTAATATCAAAAGTCACTTCTCTATGTGATACATAACGAGATACTAATAAGGAGTAATCAGACTAAGTTAGACAAAGTATGAATCATAACAAGTGAAGTTGAGTTAACTTTTTTCTGTAAAGCCGTGTACTTAAGAGTAAGTACATAAGGTTAAAATTTAATTTCATCTAAAGAATAGTTAATGAAATCATACAAGATGAATATTTATAAGAAATACCTACATGTCCTAGGTCAAGGAGTTTATAGGTTGTGTGAAAGGCCGCACGTGATATTCATAGGGGATCCTGCATTGACCATCCCAAATGAGTTTGGGACCGATCAATATTGATAGATCAATTTATGTTATGAACACCTGTTGAGTATGTGGGAAACAGTGTAGTATAAATTATACTAGTGTGAACGGATTTAAAGGCTAGTTTAATACTAGAGGGAGGGTGAATAGTGTTTTATAACTGATATATAATTTTTCTAAATTGTTTCAAGATTTTAAATAAAGCACAGATAATCAACACACACACACACACACACACACATATATATATATTACCAGGCAGTCACAGATATATATATATATATATGCATATATATATGCAGTTAAAGTAAAGTAAAAGCAAGAGAGATGACAACAGAAGTTTTTATACTGGTTCTGGTTAACCAATCATATGTCCAGTCCTGTACAGTATATGTACATATTTCCTTTCAAATGCCTACTTTAAACAGGTAGCAAGCAAACCAGAATACAATCTCAATTTCAAAGCAACGAGATACACTCTCCTGACTTTCCAAGCTCAGGGTAGACTCGCTTGATTTAACAGGGCAAGAAGCACACCCCACTTGATTTGATTGGGCAACAAGCATACCCACTTGATTTAAACGAGAAATAAGCACACCCACTGGATTTAAATGGGCAACAAGCATACCCATACAAATAGTAGTAGAGACCTCTTCAACGGTACATATGTCAATATCTTGTGTATGTTTTTGAAAAACAAAAATACTTTTAAGGTGTTCAAAATTATGAACTCTTGTAAAATTATTCAAACATAGTTTCTAAATAATTTAATGTATAAAACTCTTATAAAATATTTGTAGAAAAATATTTTGAAAACAGAATAAATGTTTAGATGATAAAATAAATAATTTGACAAGAGAGTATTCGAAGGAAATAAAGTTGCTATTCAAGGACTTTAACAAATTAATGAAATGTCTATTAACTATAATTTATAGTCTTGATCTCTTCAGTCTTTGTCTTTGTCTTTAAACTCGCGAGTCTTCAAATATCTTGATCATCTCTGAATCTCAATCTCTAGTCTTTTTACCGACCAGTCTTCAAACTCAATTATCTTATACTTGTATAAACCTATATAATATCCTGCAAAATATTATATACAACTTGGGAAAACTTTAGTACTTATATTTATATGGTTGTTGTCATCGAAATCAATATCTATGGTATTAACAATCTCCTCCTTTTTGATGATGACAACCATGTAAATATTAAATATAATGTAACTCTCCCTAATTGGTTAACTCCCCCTATTTTGAATGACCCCCCTTAGTATATGCATATATTATATTTTATATTTTTTCTCCCTTTGACATCAACAAAAATGGGTAAAGAAATACAAACTCCCCCTAAATGTGACATAGTTATGTGATAATGTTGTATATGGAATCATAATCAATAATAATTGCGAAAATAATGTTTTTGAGAAATAACTATATAAGTATAATTACATTAGTTTCAACAATATAATCAATTCATATCATTCATATCAACAACTTATAGAATAAACAAAACCAACATATCAAACTAAGGCGTAAAAATTCAAATTTAAATATTACACACCGAACTATGTATCCAAACTAAAACAACCCTATATATTTACACAAAATAAACAACCAAACATATGCATACCCAAAATAAAAATTAATGTTTTGATTTAATTATAGGATATTTATGAATGGAGCAATTTGGATAGTGGGGTCAAAAAATTTCCTTTTGTTCTAGTAAAATTGCCACGAACATCATAATGGACCTCTCCCATACAATGAACTTCATCCTCATTATCATTCTCATCCTCCTCTTCTTCATCTTCCTCTTCATCTTCATCCTCATTATCATTATCATCCTCCTCTTCTTCATCATCTTGATTCATAGAATTATGAATTGCAAGATTTATTTGAGTATCTCCCTCTTCAATGATTATTAAATTTGCTTGATTATCCAATAGATGTTTTTGCAAATTCCTTAACATTCTCCCTTGCCTTTTCTTGTTCATTTTTGAAGCAAATTTGCATTATTTGAATTTCAGTAAGAATCGTAAGAAAATCCTTCAGTTTCTTTCAACATTACCTAGTTTAGAGAATGCGAAGTCACGAAATGGGCTTGATTCTTCTCTTGGACATTTGGAATTGGGTAGATCCATTTTTGATTAATTTATTTAGAGCCTTTAGAAGGAAGAAGATGATAAATTGGGTCTGGAGTCAAATTTTTTTGGTTATATAATTAGATTTTAAATTTTGAAGAGGGAGGAAAAAATAGTTTTCTGAAAACTGCCATGTATGTCGGCATATACATATTAAGTTTTTTTTTCAATTTTCTTTTTAATTTGTAAATAAAATTTTATTATTTCTAGATTTCTATAAATGAACATATTCCAAGTTCTCTTCTTAATTTGAAGAAATTAGTTTATGCTAATGGTTTAGTTAAAATATCAGCTACTTGATTTTCTGTATTTATAAATTCTAGTGTAATAATTTCTTTGTTTATGTTATCTCTTAGGAAATGATGCTTATATCCATATGTTTTTTCCTAGCATGATGGGTTGGATTTTTAGATAGATTTATTACATTAGTGTTATCATAATATATTGGTGATTATTTTAAATTTAAACCAAAGTTCCTTAGAGTTTGTTGCATATAGATGACTTGTGAAGACGCTAATGTTGTTGATATATATTCTGTCTCCGTTGTGGATAGAGATACAAAATTTTTCTTTTTACTAATCCATGATACAAGTGAGTGTACCAAAAAGTGGTAGGGTCCACTCGTACTTTTTCAATTAGATTTTCATCCAGTATAATCAGCTTCACCATATGTATTAAGTCAAATGAATATTCTTTTGGATAAAAAAGCCCATAGTTTAAAGTGTTGTTAACATGTCATCAGATGCATTTTATAGCTCTAAGATGTGTCTCCTTAGGTTGTAACTGATATCTTGCACATAGACATACACTATGCATGATATCGGGTCTACGAGCTGTGATATAGAGTAAAGATCCTATCATACCTCTATATAGTTTTTGATCAACATCTTCTGAATTATTTTCTTAATTAAGTTTCTCACTGGTTGTCGGGTGTTGGTTTACTGCTTGTATTAGAAATTGCAAATTTATTTATTAATTCTTTAGCATATTTTTCTTGACTTATGAATATTCCATTGTTTAATTGTCTAATTTGTAAGCCTAGAAAGAATGTTAATTCTCCCACGTGACTCATTTCAAATTCTTTAGTTATTATATCAGCAAATTCTTTATTTAGTTGTTCATTTGTTGACTAAAAAATACTATCGTCTACATATATTTGTATAAGTTGAATATCATTGTTAACTCTTTTTATAAATAACGTAGTATCTATTTTGCCTATTTCAAAGTTAGATTGTACTAAGTATGATTTGAGTCTTTCATACCAAACTCTAGTTTCTTGTTTTAAACCATATAATGTCTTTTTAAATTTGTAAACATGATTAGAGAGTTTTTTATCTTCAAAAAGTAGGGTTTATTCAACATATACATCTTTAATAAAACCATTTAAAAATTCACTTTTGACATCCATTTGAAATAATTTAAAATTATTATAGTTTGCAAAAACGATTAGAATTCTTATGGCTTCTGATCTGGCTATAGGGGCAAAGGTTTCATCTGTTGATACACGAAGATTTTGATCAATGACAATGTGCTTCAACAAAAAGGAAGAGATATATGCAAAATCAAAGGAAGATCGATGAAGACCAAAGTATAAACATAAGTATGATTTTTATAGGTCTAAAGTCTAGATTATTTGTTAAAATCTATCCTCAAGAGATTTGCACGAACACTAAAACACATTCATAAAACTTCATTTTATTCACATGTTCACTGTGCATACTTTTATAGTTCAGTCGATTGAACAAGTATGGACAGTCGACTGAAACTGGCACACATTTACAAATATGCACAGTTTCAGTCGACTGAATTTCCTGCCCAGTCGACTGAATGCTTTCCTGAAAATTTTCCTTTGTATTTTCAGTCGACTGAATTTCCTGCTCAGTCGACTGAATCTGTAACTGCGAATTTTCTTCCAAAGGACACCTTCTTCCTCCCAAGAGTTGCAACCATTCTCCAATAGAAATGGAAGCATCTCTTGCCTGCACCTCTTGCAAACAAATGCACCTCTTCTACAAGTATAAATACATGGTTTTAACATTTGCAAATCACCAACTTTAATTGCTTTAATCTTTCTATTTTCTTGAACATACTTTCAGATTTCTTAAGTTTTCAAAAGCAATCAAAAACCACTTCAATTGCTTGAATCTTTGTTTTAACTATAACACCTTTTGATTCATAGCAATTCACATTTCCTAAATCTTCACAAACACTTTGAATACTTTCGAGGAGAAGATTATAGGAAAGTTGTACTCAATTTGACTCATTAGTGTTATCAAGAACACAACAAGTCAGAATTACTTTTAGTATCTAGTTGAAGTCCTCTTCGGTAGTTGAGGCAAGAAATCCCGTTCGGTTGTTCGGGTAAGTTGTAAACCTATTCCTCCGGGTTAAGTGAGGGTTGTTGGTTAGTTGAATTCCTAAGAGGAGCTTAGGGACTGGACGTAGGACAAGAGGTCCGAACCAGTATAAAGTCTTGGTGTCTACTTTACTTATAGCATATAACTATCTACCTAGACCATTTCATTATTCCATATTATACGATCCTACCGCATAGACTCTTTCAATTAGTATCAGAGCCTGGTATTCTAGAGATCGTAACAACATCCTAGAATAAATGGATACAAAGAGATCTAGTCAAGGAAATAAGAAGAGGAAAAGCAATAAAGAAAAATCAAAGGAGCAAACAAACAAATGCTTCATGGCAAAAGATAATGAGGTTAGTGATCTAACTTTTGATGATATGATAGAAATAAATTCAGAACTTCTAGACACTTTAAAAAGTCTCAAAAGAAAATATAAGGAAGCTCTAGAAAATCAGAAGAAAGCGGAATTCGAAAGAGATATGCTTAAAGATGAGAAGAAAATTTTAGAAGAAGAACTTGAGAAAATTCAAGATTCAAACAATTCTCAACTCGCTCTATTAAGTCAAGAAATAGAAGCTCAAAAAGAAAAGAATAATGCTCTAGCTTCTGAGAATCATGAGTTAAAAACAAAAATTAAAATTGTTGAGTTATATAACACTAGTCTCAAAACTAAGCTTGATGACATTACTAAAAATATTTCCAATTTTAATAAAGGGAGAGAAAATTTATCCAGGATTATTGAAAATTCTCAACCTACTTCAAATAAGAAGGGATTAGGTTATGTTAAGAATTCAAAAGCTCACAATGATAAAAGTGGTTTAGGATATAATATAACTGATTGTAGAAATAGCACTAGATATGCTTTCATGTATAGTAAAAATATTAGTGCTAGTACTAAATTTCAAGTAAAGTTTAAATCCAATTTTAATAGAAATTCAAATACTGCTATGACCAATCATGTTTATAATTTCTCTAGAAGTACAAAATCATTGACGGGAAATATGAATAAAAATTATCTAAGTATTTGGGTTCCTGTTAATTGGAAAAATAGAGAAAAATACATTGATGGTTATTTTGATATGGTAGTTAATAATGAAAATTATATTTTGAAAGGTTCAACCACACCCAAATGGGTATGGTTTCCTAAAAATTAGGAAGGTATTGCATGCTTTAAATGTTAAATTTTTTGATACCTTATATTATAAGTAGTAGTTATTTTGTTTTATATTGTTCTATGTTAAATACTTATGTGGAATATAATTTATGTCATCATATAAAATCTCCTTTTTGTCGATGACAAAGGGGGAGAAAGATATTGCTCTAACACTATTTGCAGGAATAAACGATGCAAGCACATATTAAGGGGGAGAAAAGATTAATTATTTACAGAAATATATAGCATAGATTCAGGGGGAGAAATCTATAAGTCAACAAAGCTTGTCGAAGATTCGTCCGTAACAAATGGAGTTGTCATCATCAAAAAGGGGGAGAATGTTGGATCATAGGTTTTGATTGCTGACATGAAACAAAAATTCACGAATCTACGACTACGATAACATCCAGACTCATCGGCTCAATATATGGTTTGTATAGTTAACAAGAGTCATCAAATGAGTATATAAAGTCTAGTTTAGTGCTTTGTTAAAATCTTTCCTCAAGAATCATCATTCACATAAACTTGCATGCATATTTTAATCAAAATCAAGTTTTCAAAAAATGCATGGAGCGAGGCTCGAACCTTGGTCACTAGTTTGGAAGGCAAGTACTCTAACCAAATGAGCTACTATAGTTTTTGCTTAATAACAGAATTCAGTCGACTGAATAACCTGAGTCAGTCGACTGAATCTGTGCAGTTTAACATATACATGCATGTTTTTAAATTCAGTCGACTGAATAATCTGAGTCAGTCGACTGAATCTGAACCGAGAGTTTACACTCTGTAATCAGTCGACTAACTCAGACTATTCAGTCGACTGAATTCTGCAACAGTCATTTTTTTGTGAAAAGTCACTTCCTCTTTTGAATAGCCTTCTTCCTCCCCAAGGGTTGCAACCATTGCTATTCGTAGAGAACTCTTCACCAGCAGTTGCAACTCCTTAACTACTATATATATGCATGAATTTCAAGATCAAATCACTTAACTAACTTCACTTACTTGCTTATACTTGACTCATATTTTCTAAATTAACCACTCTCTTGAATTCATACATTCATTGCTTACGTATTCATTTCCATATCCTTCAAGCAATTTGAAACTTCCTAATCTTCATATACACATAACTGCACACATCATACTTGAGGAAAAGATTATAGGAAGGGTGTACTACAAGTGACAAATCCGTGTTATCAGAACACACAAAGTCAAAACAATCTTTTGTATTTATTGAAGTCCTGTTCTGCTGCTCAGGCGTGTGAAGTCCTCTTCGGCTGCTGAGGCGAAATCCTGTTCCGCTGCTCAGGTCCCTGTTCGGTTGCTCAAGGGTTGTATATACCTGTTCCTCCGGGTTAAGTGAGGGTTGTTGTTTTAGTGAAATTCCAGAAGGAGTCTGGGACTGGACGTAGGACGGTGCTCCGAACCAGTATAAAAATTCCTGGTGTCATTTTACTTTACTGCTTTTATATTCCGCACTATTTACAGTATTACTATCATCTCTATACTCTGTATTATCATATATCCATATTACACGGTCCTACACACTTTCAATTGGTATCAGAGCAAGGCCGTCTTATAACCATAACACCGTTATTTGATATATTGATAATATGGAAAACAACACAAGCACAACATCTGCCTATAACTCTACATTTGCTGAAGGACAATCTACCCAAAGACCTCCTCTTTTCAATGGACTAAACTATAATTATTGGGCTACAAGGATGAGGATTTATATGCAAGCAACAAGTTTTGAAGCCTGGAATGCAACTCAAGCAGAACTCGTTGTACCCACAACGGATTATTCTACATGGACGCAAGCTCAGAAGAATGAAGTTAGTGCAAATGCCAAAGCTATGAATATGCTATTTTGCACTTTGGATAGAAATGAGTTCAATCGTGTTAGCATTTGTACTACTGCACATCAGATATGGAGTACACTTAGAACCATACATGAAGGCACAAACAAAGTCAAACAAACAAAGATCTCCATGCTAAAGAACCAGTTCCAAAACTTTAGAATGTGACAAAATGAATCCATCAATGACATATACTCAAGGTTTCAAGACATTCATCATGCCTTAATAGGACTAGGAGAAAAATACACGGATTTTGATATTATATCTAAAGTTCTAAATTCACTCACTGATGAATGGGAAAGAAAAGTCTTAGCAATTGAAGAAGCAAATGATCTTTCTACAATGAAACCAGAAGAATTAATTGGAAATCTTATGTCGTATGAAGTACAAGCCAAGAAAGATCAAGCACAAGAAAGAAAAAATGTAGCTTTTTATGCGGAAAAGGAAGAATCAGAGTCTGAAGATGAGGATTTAGCATTTATAGACAAAAATTTCAAGAAATTCCTAAGATACAGAAAAGAAAATAAAAACGGATTCAAAAAGAATTTCCTAAACAAACCTTCATCCTCGAATATAGAATGCTTTAACTGTCACAAGAAAGGTCACATGCAAAAAGATTGTCCAGAGCAAAAGAAGGAAAATCAGAACAAAAACAAGAAAGAAAAATTCAAAAAGAAGGCATTCTCTGTAACATGGGATGACTCAGATTCATCTTCATCTGAAAGTGAAAATGATAGCGACAATGAACGAGCAAATGTATGCTTTATGGCTCAAGAATCTAAGGTTAGTAATTTAACTTTTGACGATTTAATTGATGTAAATACTGAACTATTGAGTACAATAAAAAATCTTAAAAAGAAACTTAAGGAAACTCGTGAAAATCAGAACAAAGCTGGGTTTGAAAGGGATATGCTAAAAGATGAAAAGAAAATTCTAGAAGAAGAACTTGAAAAAGTTCAAGAGTCTCTTTCAAATTCAGAAACTCAATTATCTCTTTTAAGTCAAGAAATTGAAAATCAAAAGACAAAAAATGATATAATTGTTTCTGAAAATCATGAGTTAAAAATTCAGATTAAACAAGTTGAGCTAGAAAATAATAGTCTTCAAATTATATTAGATAATATCACCAAAAATGTTTCTAACTTTAACAAAGGAAGAGAAAATTTATCTAAAATTTTAGAAAATTCTCAATCTTCCTCGAATAAACATGGATTAGGATATAAAAAAGAACCAAAAATTCCTAAAAAGATAAATACAAATTTTAAGAGGAATATTGATTCAAAACAACAAATGATGTTAAGAAAACCTATTAGAACAAAAGAAGAAACTAATATAGTTAAAATTTGGGTTCCAAAGACTAACAATATTTTAATAAGGAATAAATATATCAAAGCTTTTATGGATAGTGTTCATAATAATAAAAATTATATTTATAAAAAGGATATTGAACCAAATTGGGTTTGGTTTCCTAAGTTCTAACTTTTAGGACCCTATTGAAAGGTGGGTACCAATAATTTTGTATTTATTTTCAGGTCCCACTCAAAAAGAAAAAAATGGATACTAGACAGTGGTTGCTCAAAACACATGACCGACGACAAAGATATGCTTACAAACATCACATACTTTGATTGTGGCTCGGTTACCTTCGGAGATAATTCAAAAGGCTATATCATTGGCAAAGGAGATGTGAGCAATTACAGTACATCAAATTTACCTTTTATTACAAATGTCTCATTAGTTAAAAATCTAAAACATAATCTACTAAGCATAAGTCAACTTTGTGACAAAGGTTTTAGAATAACTTTTTCGGAAAATAAATCTAGTATTTTCGATCAAAACCAAAATCTTGTTTTTGAGGGAAATAGAGATAGGAATATTTATGTTTTAAATATGAAAATTAATCATAATACAAATATGTGTTTACTAGCCAAAGATAATGATCCTTGGTTGTGGCACAAAAGATTTTGTCATATTAATTTCAAAACTATTAGAAAACTTTCTAAAAATGAGTTAGTAAGAGGATTACCTAAGATAAACTTTAAGATAAAGAATCTTTGTGATGATTGTCAAATAGGAAAATTAACAAAATCATCTTTCAAATCTAAGAAAAATATTTCAACTTTACAACCACTAGAATTACTTCATATGGACCTTTTTGGACCAACACAAGTTCAATCCATTAATCATAATCGATACGTATTTGTAATAGTTGATGATTTTTCAAGATATACATGGACTGTTTTTATGAAAAATAAAAGTGATACATTTGAACACTTTAAAACATTTGTCAAAAGAATTCAAAACACTAAAGATTTGAAAATTAAGAATATACGAAGTGATCATGGCGGTGAATTTGAAAATGAAGCTTTTGAATCTTTCTGTAAAAAGAAAGGAATAAATCATAACTTTTCATTTCCTAGAACTCCTCAACAAAATGGAGTAGTGGAAAGAAAGAATAGAACATTACAAGAATGTGCAAGAACATTATTAAATGGAAGCTTTCTACCAAAACATTTTTGGGCAGAAGCCGTAGCTACTGCATGTTATGTATTAAATCGTATTTCTATTCGACCATTAACTAAAAATACTTCATATGAACTCTTTAACAATAGAAAGCCAAATATCTCTTATTTTAAAATATTTGGATCAAAATGTTTTATTTTAAATACAAAAGACCAACTAAGAAAATTCGATCCAAAAGCTGATGAAGGAATTTTCGTAGGATACTCAGAACGAAGTAAGGCATATCGAGTTTTTAATAAACGAACAAATATAATCGAAGAAACTTTACATGTATCTTTTGACGAAAACTTTAATAAAAACTTGAGTATAAAAGATGATGATGAACTTATAATAAATACAGAAAATACAAATCTTGAAAATATAAATAATACCGAACTTAGATCTCCACCTAAAATCTTACAAGATCATCCTGTACAAAACATAATCGGTGAAATTGATTCTCAAGTCAAAACTAAAAGTCAACTAAACCAAATGGGACATGTTGCTTTTATTTCTACAATAGAACCTAAAAATCCTAAAGAAGCATCAACAGATGACTACTGGATTGTTGCTATGCAAGAAGAATTAAATCAATTCGAACGTAACGATGTTTGGGATTTAGTTCCTCGTCCTAATAATCAATCTTTTATAGGAACAAAATGGGTTTACAAAAATAAAGTAGACAAACAAGGAAATATAACTAGGAATAAAGCTAGACTAGTAGCACAAGGATATAATCAAGAAGAAGGTATCGACTTTGAAGAAACATTTGCTCCCTTTGCACGACTTGAAGCAATACGTATTTTATTAGCCTTCGCGTGTTTTCACAATTTTAAACTTTATCAAATGGATGTTAAAAGTGCTTTTCTAAATGGTTTTATAAAAGAAAATGTGTACGTAGAACAACCTCCTTTATTCATACACGAAAAATATCCGGATCATGTATATAAGTTAAAGAAAGCCCTATATGGTCTTAAACAAGCACCTCGTGCTTGGTACGAGAGACTTAAAAGCTATCTACTAGATTCGGGATTTCAAATCGGAAAAGTAGATCAAACTCTATTCATTAAAAACACTACTAATGACATTCTAATAATTCAAATATATGTAGATGACATTATATTTGGTTCAACTAATGAAAACTTATGTAAAGAATTTTCAAATATAATGACTAAAGAGTTCGAAATGTCACATATGGGAGAATTATCTTATTTTCTCGGATTACAAATTAAACAATTAACAAATGGAATTTTCTTAAATCAAGAAAAATATTGTGCTAATCTAATTAAACGTTTTGGAATGGAAAATACTTCTGGAAAGCCTACTCCTATGAGTACTACAACTCATCTCGATCGAGATGAAAATGGTAAAAGTATAGATAAAAAATTGTTTAGAAGTATGATAGGTTCCTTACGTCCTAGAGCAAGAATTCTCCACAAAGCTCTTATGAGAACAATCACTCCAAGAACGGGTTCATATGAACTTGTATACCCTAACAACTATCGAGCACTCTATGCACTTTGGGGTAATTATCAAGTTAATTGGGTTCAATTAATTCTTGATGAATTCCTTACATTTAATAATGGCAAAATGAGGACAATCTATTTTGGTGAGTATATCATGCGATTACTTCTCAATGTTGATACGCCATTAACTGAGTCCGAGAATACAATGGTGCACCAAATAAACCATCGAACCATAAGTCTAATGCAACTTCCGACAAGACCTCCTCGCATTATATCTCTTACCGAATGGGAAGCTAGACATCAAGAACAACATCAACCTCCTCCACCTCAACAAGAAGAACCTTTAGACCAAGATGATGAGATTCGTATCATTAAGCCCGGTTATACTTCCACCAATCAATCATTGGGGATCTTATCAAGGAATCAACAAATTCTTGATAATCGTCTCAAGAAGGTAGATCACAAGCTTGATAAAATTAAAGGATTCTTCAACAAATTATGGAATGCCATCTCATGCTCAAGCTCCACTACCGCTTCAACATCACTTGGCAAACGTCCAGCACCAACTTTCACTTGGACATCATCCGAAGAGCATACAAGCAGTAGTACAAGCGGAACAAGTGGTGGCCAAGGAGGAAGAGCTTATAGACCACCAACAGGAGGACCAGTCATTCGAGAACCTAGAGAGAGAGAAGGTTCTTACGATTGGGATAAATATGAGTAATTTTTAATGGTTTATTGATCTATGTTCTTAACTTGTTAAAATCATGTCTCCATTCTACTTATGCAACCTTGTTTTATTATTTGACTATGCTATTCTCTAGTAATCTTAGAACTCTATTGTTCAGTGGTTGTCTTTTATTCTATATATCTATGATTATTACTTCCTTTTTGTCGATGACAAAGGGGGAGAAATCTATGTAGCTAACTTTATTTTGTAGGAAAGATAAGTGCATACATTCAGGGGAGAAAATTAGTAAATACATCTCTATAACACATTAGTGTTGTCATCAATCAAAAAGGGGGAGAATGTTGATACACGAAGATTTTGATCAATGACAACGTGCTTCAACAAAAAGGAAGAGATATATGCAAAATCAAAGGAAGATCGATGAAGACCAAAGTATAAACATAAGTATGATTTTTATAGGTCTAAAGTCTAGATTATTTGTTAAAATCTATCCTCAAGAGATTTGCACGAACACTAAAACACATTCATAAAACTTCATTTTTATTCACATGTTCACTGTGCATACTTTTATAGTTCAGTCGATTGAACAGGTATGGACAGTCGACTGAAACTGGCACACATTTACAAATATGCACAGTTTCAATCGACTGAATTTCCTGCCCAGTCGACTGAATGCTTTCCTGAAAATTTTCCTTTGTATTTTCAGTCGACTGAATTTCCTGCTCAGTCGACTGAATCTGTAACTGCGAATTTTCTTCCAAAGGACACCTTCTTCCTCCCAAGAGTTGCAACCATTCTCCAATAGAAATGGAAGCATCTCTTGCCTGCACCTCTTGCAAACAAATGCACCTCTTCTACAAGTATAAATACATGGTTTTAACATTTGCAAATCACCAACTCTAATTGCTTTAATCTTTCTATTTTCTTGAACATACTTTCAGATTTCTTAAGTTTTCAAAAGCAATCAAAAACCACTTCAATTGCTTGAATCTCTGTTTTAACTATAACACCTTTTGATTCATAGCAATTCACATTTCCTAAATCTTCACAAACACTTTGAATACTTTCGAGGAGAAGATTATAGGAAAGTTGTACTCAATTTGACTCATTAGTGTTATCAAGAACACAACAAGTCAGAATTACTTTTAGTATCTAGTTGAAGTCCTCTTCGGTAGTTGAGGCAAGAAATCCCGTTCGGTTGTTCGGGTAAGTTGTAAACCTATTCCTCCGGGTTAAGTGAGGGTTGTTGGTTAGTTGAATTCCTAAGAGGAGCTTAGGGACTGGACGTAGGACAAGAGGTCCGAACCAGTATAAAGTCTTGGTGTCTACTTTACTTATAGCATATAACTATCTACGTAGACCATTTCATTATTCCATATTATACGATCCTACCGCATAGACTCTTTCATCATCAAAGTCTATTCCTTCTTCTTGGCTGTATCTTTGTGCAACTAAACGTGCCGTATTTCTTAGACTTCTCCTTGTTCCTTTAATTTATTTCTATAAACCTACTTAGTTTCAATTACAGATTAATTTCCAGTCATGAAACTAATTCACAAACATCATTTGAGTAAACTGATTCAGTTCTTCTTGCATGGCAAGAATCCGTAAATCATTTAATGATGCTTCTTTTGGATTTTTAGGTTCATTAGTTGAGATAAAATCTACATTATTCATCTTATTTAGTTGATTTCTAGTTCTTACAACCGATTCTATACTTCCTAGAATATTTTCCTTATGACGGTCTCTTAAAAATTTCGTTCTTTTATTTGGATTTGAAATATCAGTATTATTATTTTCATTGTCAACGGTTTCATTGTTTGTAGTTTCATTATTCTCACCAGGATTAATATTTTCTTCCTCATCATTACTAATATTAGTTACTTTAAAATCTTCATTAAATGAAACATATAAATTTTCTTTAATAGTGCTAGTTCTAGTACTAAAAACTATGTAGGCCTTACTTCTATTTAAAGAACTAGTAAATATACCTTTATCTTATTTAGCGTCAATTTATCTAGATTATTTTTTGTATTTAGTATAAAAAATTTACTACCAAAAACTTTAAAATAAAATACTTTTGGCTTTTTATCATAAAACAATTCATAAGGCATTTTCTTGGTTAATGGTGTTATTAATATTCAACTAAAAATATTACATGCTATAGCAACTGCTTCAGCCCAAATTTTTTTAGATAAATCACCATCATTTAGCATATTTATAGCGCATTATTGTATAGTTATATTTTTACGTTCTAGAACTCCATTTTGTTGAAGGGTTCTAGGAAAAAATTTATGTATAATTCCTTTCTTATTACAATAGTTTTCAAAATTTTCGTTCTCGAATTCTCCCTCATGATCACTTCATATTGTTTTAAATTTAATTGACTTTTGATTTTGATTTTCTAAGTGAAAATTTTAAACATTTCAAATGCATCACTCTTATGTTTAAGAAATATTATCCAAGTATATCTTGAAAAATTATCTACTGTTACAAAAACATACCTAATATGATTTATTGATTGCACTTGTGATGGTCCAAAAAGATATAAGTGAAGAAGTTTTAAGGGTTGTGTAGTAAAAATCATGTCTTTTGATTTAAATGAACTTTTGTGAAGTTTTCTAAGTTGACAAACACCACATAGGTTATTGACACTAAACTCATTTTTGGAAGTCCTCTAACAAGTTCATATCTGACTACTTCAGTTAAATGTTCAAAATTTAAATGACCAAATGTTTGTGCCAAATCCAATGGCCAGTAGATTCGGCTAAAAGACCAAGATTATCATTAGACATTTTCATACTCAAAATGTAGATGTTACGTTTCCTAACTCCTTCAAAATAATTCTAGACTCATTATACTTGATGTGGCAAATGTCTTTTTCAAACTTAATTTTGAATTATTTATCACATAATTGGCTAATACTAAGTAGATTATGTTTTAAATTCCTAATTAACAAAACATTATAAATTTTAGAGTTACCGATGTTGCCGATGCCGATGACGTATCCTTTTGAATTATCTCTGAAGTTAACTATTCGTCCATCTTTGTAAACAATATCCTTTAAGATCTCTGAATTTCAAGTTATGTGTCATGAACATCCATTGTTTAATATCCATTTGTCCTTGATTTGTGATGATGGTTATCAAGTATCTATCCTCTATGTGCCATATAACTTACCAGTTCCTACAAATTTACTTTATGGACTTTCAAATAATCAAGTAACGTTTCAATATTATTAGTTCCTAATCTATTTGAGGGCAACATAAGGATTTACAACCTTTTTTCCTTCAAAAGTGTTAAAAAAATGCAGTACTAGTGTTACTAGTCATTAATACTTTTCAAAAATCGAATAATGAGTTTTTGAAAACCTAATGCTTCGATACCAAATGTGGGAATGGTGTAGTATAAATATGCTAGTGTGAGTGGATCTTAAGGATACTTTAACACTAGAGGAGGGATGAATATGTAAGTACACACAGATCTTATATAATATGGCTTAGATGTATATTCGAATGTATATACAAAATTAAGCAATACTAATTAGGAGATTATAGTAAAGTAAAGTAAATAAAAATGATCACGTCAGGGTTTTTATACTAGTTCAGACCTTCCGTCCTACGTCCAGTCCCAGACTCCTTTCGAAATTAACTAACCAACCCTCACTTAACCTAAAGGAGCAAATATCTTACAAAATGCTTGAGCAGCCAAACATGACTTCAACCTTTGCTTGCAAATCTCCAACATGACTTCCTAATATGATAATAAATCTCTAACTTCTAATGAGTTCTTGATAACTCGAATACAGTCAAATGTTTTACAAGACTTCCTATAATCTCTGCTTGCATTGAATGAGTGTAATCTCCGCTTGCATTTAATGAGTGTGAGCATGTGAATTTTAAGGAAGTACATCACAAAATACTATGGTACAGATTTTGGTGATATAGAGTAAGAATTTGAAATCAATGAGAGCGCTTCGAGTTTAGAGAGTTAGATAAAAGGATAGAAAGAAGGAAGTAAGTGAAGTGAATGCTAAACTCAAGTCCTGGATATATTTATAGGTGTTCAAGGGTTTTCTTTAACAGTTGTCTCCATTCAAATAACATCTGTTGATGAAAAGTTGCAGCTATTAGAGAAGGAGACACAACCAATGTAGAAGAAGTGAAGTGTCTTTTCAAAACTTGACTGCTGCAGAAATTCTGAATTCTGGAAGTTAAAGTCAGACGTCTGATTGTATATATATTTAAAGAAAAGAAAGCCAATTTAAAAATAAAGTTAAAAATATTATAATCAGACGTCTATATATGCCAAACAGACGTTTGTCTTTGTTGGCCAAACGTTTGATATATTTTCTCAAATGTCTCTGTATATAGACAACTTCAAAATAGAAAGTTTGAATTTAAAGTTCATATGGCCAGGTGTCGGATATTTACAATCAAACATCTATAATAAAGAAATTTGGAAGTCCGATAACTGAGCCAGACGTCCGATAAAAACAATCAGATGTTTGTTTGTTATTGATTTGAATACAAAGACATTAAGGTTCAAAACTTTGTGTCCCCAGACGTCTGGATAATGTTCCCAGACGTCTGGATGCTTGAGTTATACAAAAATATGTTTTTTAATTTGTATTTGAAAGCGACATAACTTGAGTGTATATTATGTTCACTCATCTAACTCAAGGGAGATTGTATAAAGTAATCTAAGACGCTGACACAAGTATATGACCTTACTATGAAATCTCTCCATGTCGCTCTTCATAATTATGCTCTACTTCAGCTTTGTTGTTCTTCCGATGTCCAGAGCGCTTTTGATTTGTCCATCATATACAAACACTTGTCTTCATGTGATCTCTTTGTTGATATGTCGTTGCAGCTTATTGAGTCTCTATTGTCTTTGTGTCTCCAAATGTGTATATTCAAAGCTTCTTTTCGATCATCATGTACCTGCATGTTAGCTTGAAGATTTTTCAATATGATTGTATAGTTGTTGTCATTAAAATTCAACAAGAGACGTTCTAACATTCTCCCCCTTTTTGATAATGACAACTATACAATTCTATAGAAAATTATTTCATTAAACATATATTATGATAAGAATAAAATGCTCATTCTAAGTATAACATCTTCCTCTATCAATATGCAAATATATTTCTCTTTCTTTGTCATTATGAAAAAGAAACATAAAATATATGTAAATTATAGACAATCTTGTAATGAACAAATACCTAAATCCCTTCTTAACTTAAAAAATAACTTCACTTAAAGGTTTGAAAGATTGTTGTTTGTAAATTATATGAGTACACACAACTCTGCTTCATAAGTTGATAAAGAGATGTAGTTTTAAATAAAATGCTGTAGAAAATAATTTTTAGGATCAATTATAGCATTTTTGTACAAAATGCAATATTGAAATGCTTGAAATTTTTTTTTAAATAAAATAAATATTATATGGAGTACCAAAATATTAGAAATGATAATGCATGATACCCTATATTTACAAGGTTCCTAAGTCTTAGGAAACCATACCCATGCTGGAGCGATACTACCTTTATAAATATAGTTTATATTATAATAACTTTAGATAAAAAATCTTCTATATGCTTCTTTCTAATTAACGTGTTATTACATTTAGGAATCCAATAATGTTGTCATATTATAGTTTTGGTTTCGTAGAAGTTCTATTCCTAGAAGCACAATTAGATTTCTTTTTAGTAATAATTTTAAATCCAAGTCCATTCTTATTTGAACAGGGTTTCGAAGAATTTATCAACGTTGATAAATTTTCTTTTCCTTTGTTGAATTTTGAAACATTGTTAGTACTTTGTTCTAACTTTTGTTTTAACTCAAAACCTCCTTTTAGTAGAATCTAAATTAGATTCGAGTTCACAAACTTCCTTTTCAAGTTTAATATTCTCAATATTACATGTTTTATTTTTTTTCAAATAAAACCGTATTTTGAGAAGTTAAATGTGCATAAAAATTTTGTGAATTTTCTAACTCTTCTTCTAAAATACATTTTTCATTTTTTAACATTCCAACTTCTAAGTCATCTCTATTCAACTTGCCAATAGTTTCTTTATATAACTTCTTTAAATCTCTAAATTTATCATCGAGTTCTACACTAATTTCAAGAAGATCATTGTAGAGGAGATTAGAATTTACGTCATTAGTGGCCATGAAACAAACATTAGCTTGTTCCATGTCACTGTCACTTTCACTATCCAATGAAGACGACTCTGAATCTTCTCATATAACTTGAAAAGATTTTCTTTTCTGCTCAAATTTTCCCTTCTTTTCTTTGTTTACTTGTGGAAAATCCTTCTTTATATGTCTGAATTTGTCACACTCGAAGCATTTGGTTGAAGTTGAATTTTCACCATTTTGTGCTTTCATGGATTTCTTGAACTTCTTGAATTTGTTATAATTTTTAGCAATTAATACTATTTGAGCATCGTCCAAATCCGAGTCATCATCATTGGCTTGGAAGGCTATACTCCTTTTCTCTTGATTTTTCTCTTTCATTATGTAAAGATCCAAAAACTCGGCCTTCGAAAATCGGCATCCGTACTTCACTTGTACTCAAAATGCCGTAGATTCAAACGCCGAATCTGGTTCTCCGGAGCTTATAACACCATTAAGTACAACAACACAGTGGAAGAAAAAGAATATATCAATATATATAACATTGATACAATGACAGATACAAAATCTGAGACAATATGATATAACAGAATGATACAAGAAATAGCAGCGGAAAGAAAATAGATAACACCAGCAGTGGATAGAATATCTCCAATAGAATGCTCCAATCCATAGCTAGCGGAAAGCAAGGTCAGTCGTCCAAGGACTGACTAGCTCCAGATAATCTACTCAACTTGAATATCTGAAAACCCCAACTCTAGACTGCTCGTGTAGAAAATTATGAGCACCCAGAGTTTAGTAAAGGAACAATAAACTCCAGGTCAGTCGTGGGACTGGTGTGAGCAACAAAAATAGTTTATCTTTAAACAACAACAAAGAATTTTAAACATTGAAATCCGCAATGCTTTTGGAAAATGAAACTACCATAAGACCTCCCACCACACACACAATGCAATCGCAGACTTGGAGGAGATTGCTTCTTATGATAGTCAAACATGCTTACTATGCAAGAAAAACTCTTTTGATATTATTACTAGTGCATAGTGTACAAAAATCATTTCGAAAATACAATATTAATCTTAGCCAGCATAGGTACCATTATATTATGCCTGTTATAGCTGCCGCCTGAGGAGACAGGTTATACAACTGCAATCGTAAAGGTTCGTATTGTTTCTTTGGATTTTCCAACAAATGGTCAGGCTAAGGAACTTCCTACCGCCACATGGGATCGCCTCTGGCTGGACGTCCCGAGAGACAACTGCTCTCTGCCAACACAAGGCCGGGTTACCCCTGTAACTAGGTAACTCACGAATATGCCACCCCCCGGTCCTTTGGGACCTTTATCCGAGGCGCCTCGATAAACACACAATCACACAATAAATGAGATCGGAGTATCCACATAGGTTAAATACCAGGGCTCCATACCTGATACCACCCTTTTCCAGAAGGAAATGACATACCCTAAAGGGTGCGACCCTCATAACCTTGCCGCATATTCTTGTTTTGACCATTTCCGGGTTGTGAGGTCCGAAGAGGTCTCGTCCACAAAGCTACGCTTTTTCACAAAGCAACGCTTTGATCAATCAAATGATCAACAGCACTTCGTATGCCACATTACCAAATTGGGAATGTATCACTAGTAACCATCAACTACATAACCTCTGAGCTCGTACGTCTCAGAGAAGGGTGTTAAGCTAAGAGAATAAATTCTCCGCCACCAACAGAAATGTATTTGATAGAAACCAGCTTTACATCTCAAAGTGTAACGTCAGACACACATCCATACAAGTCCGTTCCAGGATCGAACGGAACCGAAGGCACTTCCAAAGAAGCCCTTGCAAATCCGGATAATTTCTAATCACGTCCGGACTTTCCATCACAAAGGATGATAAATCTTTATACCGGGGACCAGTCGATGCAAAGACATTCGACGAGTTGTCCTTTCGTTTTCGAAAATATCCGGTCTTCACCACCGGTCTTCAAATGCTATCCATATACGACGTATCATTATTCGGAATGGGTTATATGATACAAAGGTCCTTTCCCGGCTAAACCGAATAACGAGCGCAGTTAAAAATCATATGGATACTGGGGTCTCAGTTAAATCACAGCTTAAAGCCCAAAACTTTTCATTCGAATGGTTAAAACAAATTACCATTTCCAATCTTTTAAACAAAAAGATTCATTTCAACAACCTTCAATGGTTTAAACAAATTTCCACACTTTTAATCTTTAAACAAAAAGATTCAATTTAAAAGATTCAATTCACAAAGTTCACCCCGTTCACAAAGATTCATTCATAGCCTTTCAAAATAATTCTATTTCAAGTTGGATTAACTCGTCCGGTCTTTGAAATCAAAGACTCATTTCATAGCTTTCAAAATATTTCAATTCTATTTCAATCTTGAAACCTTTCAACACAATTTGGAAATCCTTTCTTAAAATGAAAGCTATTATTATTTGAAAACAAATAGTTTTCGTTTCGGAAAAATCCAGTTATATTTACACGAGTTAAAACCCTTGAATTAAATTCAAATTCCCAAAATCAATACCTTTAAAATGGTTTAACCCATATATAACTTGTACAGCATCTTTAATCCCTAGTTTCAAATCATAGAATTCAATTTCAAACTTGAATTCAAATTTAAATCAAATTATTTAAATTTCAAGATATCCAAAATATCTTTAAAACTCCTTTTAAAAGCTTTTCATATTAAACCCCAATTTTCAATTTCAAAGTCAATTGAAATTAAAATTTCAATTTCAAAAACATTAAATTTACATCATCTGTGACTTAACCGATTTCCACGTGAAATTCATATTTGTGTGTGTAAAAGTGTAGTCCAGGGGTTTCACACAATAGTGCACAACATCAATCATCACTGATATATCGATAAGCGGTATAATCCATAACGCTTATCTTCATTCACAAATTCATAGATAAAGTAAATTTATCAGTCACAAAGATTCACTATTACAATTCGATGTGGGTTTCGGATATCCAACTGGAATCCGACTCCCTGTCGCATCGAAATTCAAGTGCCGTTTTACGGGCCAAGGGTTTCATATTCACATAGTAATATATCACAGAAACAGATATATAAATCACAGATAATATATTACATTCATCCCAGATAAATGAACTACAGTACAGATCACACACAAATCATAATATATCACAAGGCATCACATATCAGGGATATCAGTCGATTAAATCATCCAATAGAATCCAAACATCCATAGGTAGGGTCAATCTATTTACCTGATTAAATTAAATTAGATTTGTCACTAATCCTGGTTAATTAACATTAACTAATTACAACCCATTTTTTATTAATTAACCTTTAATCATTTATTAATTAACCTTTAATTAATTTATTATCCTCAAATTAATTACCTTAATTAATTTATCACATAAATTAATTCTTAAATTAATTTATTACTTAATCACTTGATTAATCCACTTTAATCATTAATTAATATCTAATTAATAATCCTTGGTTTACAAATTTATTTTTCCTTAATTAATTCATCTTTAAACCTTTCATTACTGATTTAATTAATCCAAATCATTAATTAATTAATTAAATAATTTATTCATTTTAATTAACTTATTAATAAATGAATTACAAATCATCATTATATCTTCATCACTTAAGTTAAAACTCATTCTCAGTAGTGATTTAAATATCATCTACAAATATGTTTAGAAACATTGATCTTCGAATTTACTTTTAAATTTCAATTTAAATCCCAAGATTCAAAATGAATTCCAATTTATCGTTACTAAAGTTTAAACTGATTTCCAAAACCTTTAATTTAAAACTTGCCTTTCATTTTGAATTCTGTTTAAAATAATAATAATAAAAAACTTAAACACTGCCCGTTCTTTAAACTAAAACCTGTAACCTTAAATTTACTCGAGCCAGACAAAAATGACTTCGAGTCAAATCCTAAAACCCTTCGAGTAAAATACTTGAACTACTCGAGTCAAACCCGAGTAAATTGCATCCACCCAAATCAACAGAGCAAAACACCAGATACCATACATACACGCGTGCACGTGCACGATCGTTCTGACCACCTTCGACCAACGCCAGCCCCTTCAACAAGTCATCGACATCACTTCCGACCGACCCAGATGCCCAGTTCGATGATTCGAGCCTAAAAATTGAATTTGATAATTCGAGCTAGACCCAAATCACAGCCTGGTCGACAAACAAACTTCACGTGCCGCCACCAGAGTTCGCCTGAACTCACGCCACCATGTCCAAATCTTCACCATATCGTGATGCATCGACCCATCACCATGCGAACCATTCCAATGCTCAGATGAAGTTGCGGCAATCAATTCTTTCTTAGCTATGCCAACCACGAGTCGAAACCCTACTCCACTCGATTCCGATCACCTCGGCCATTAGAAAAATATCAAAGCATTTTTCTAAGGATCCCCTAGTCTTCCTCCACCTCCTGGCAAAACCCCGACTACCCCGAGTGCCTCAATCGCCAGAAAAGCCTCAAAATAGACTTTCCGTTCAACTTTGATTTTCTCGATCGACAGTTCATTAAAAATCTTGATCTTGCTTTTAAAAATCATCAATTTCAAAAACGTTTTGATTTATATACTTGAAATCAGGAATCACGATAATTAAATTTTCAACATGTTTGAGTTTGCCTGTAATTTCAAATTTCCAAAGGAAAGCTTTAATTGTTTTTTCTCTAATTTATTTTTAAAACTTAAAACATGTTTAAACAAATAATTTCTGTTTAGATTATAAAGTTTAACAAGATCCAGGGGAAGAGAAATCAAATTTTAAACAGGTTTTTGAAATGACTGCTGAGTATTTCCATTTTCCAATTATTCCTAAAAATGAAATTCCATTGTCATCTTCATTTTATTTTTAGTAATCATAGTCTACAATTGATTCTAGTAGGAGCAATTTCATTTTTTTCTTTTCCCAATGGCTTTGAGCCAGAGATTTAACAGAGTAGTACATATGTATAGATATACATACACACAGACATGCATACACACAAAACAGTACAGTTCAAAGCATTTTTCACAACAACTTGAAGTATTCATCACAACATCAAAAATATAAACAGGTCTCAATATTTGAAAGGTAGTTTGCTCACCTGTTTTTAAAAAGAACAGAGACTTTTCTTTGAAACTGGCTGAGAACTGAAAGCTATATTCTCTGGTTGATCTCTGGTTGTATTGATCTTGATTGTTGTTTAAACTGAAGTTTTGTTTGAGTTTTTTATTTACAGCTTGAAGTGGAACGAATTTGAAATGAGGATGATGTTTATATAAAAAAATGAGTATAGGGTGTTGTATTATTTTGTACAAGTGAAATTATTTATGTTTGGTTTGTACAACAGGTAGAGATTTTCTTTCTTTGTTTATGGTGGTTGAAAATGTTGTTTGTACTAAGGACATGGCTGAAGATGCTTGTATTAAATGCTTATGTCCTTTTTGTTCAAGTGTTCATACATATCCTATTTATTTCTACTTGAATATATCTTTGCTTGTTGACTTCGGCCGAGAAGATGTTAGTAAGTACTTTTGTTTATTTTTTCCTTCTTGTTTACACATATATTTATCTTTATTTGGTAAGTACATTTGTGTACATTTCCTTTCTCGCTTCATATCTTTGTGCTGCTGAGAAGATTATATGGTGTGCTTGCATTAATTTTCTTTGTCCTCTTTTACAATTATCTTCATATATATGTTTTGTTTGTTCATACCTGAATATATTGTTGTCTTCTTGCTTTGTTTTGCAAGTTAATTCATATATATGTTTTGTTCTATTGCTTTGTCTTATTACTTTATAGTATGAATAACTTCTATTTTAACATGTTGTTAAATTTTATTTATGTGTTACTATATATATATTTTTCATAATTTATTTTAATATATTGACTTTATATTGTATCAAAACTATATATATATATATATTTATAAACTCAAATATTTATTAAACCATCAATTCTAAATTCAAAATTATTTATTAGTATTTATATTTTAAACCATTTATCTAAGATTTAAATTCAAATCACATATATATACATATATATATTATTTCAAATTTACTCATATATGCTCAAATACATATATATTCACATATATACAATATTTTAAATTTAAATGATTTATACAAAATTTATTTGAATTCGGGGAAACTCGCATCACTTTATCGATTTATTTCACAAATTTTATTCAAAAATTAAATTAGTTATCAATTTAAACTTAGAAAAATCCGGGATCGTTACACATTACCTGCAAATTAGCTTCGTATGACATCAAATTTCCTATTAATTCTTCAACTTTAAGTTGAGAAATGTAATGACCTGTTATTTTGAACCGTTCAAATCGACAATCATCCACTCATGTCAGACTTGAAATACTCAAAACAATAGATTGTTAATTTATAGTTGGCAAAACTCGACATATATAGTAAATAAATCAATCACAGAATCACAAACACAGAGTATTATAATAATAAGCAGCGGAATAGATAAATAGTAGTTCATGATGCTACTATAAAAACATCAGAGTTTAAAGTAAAATACAACAGATATCTCGAATACACAGAAGTTACTAATACAAATGCCAATGACAAGTCTGAACAAACAACCGGAATAAACTGAAGTAACTAGAAAGCTGAATAGACAAAGACCGATCTTCAAGCAAAGCTCCAAGCTCCAAAGATGAGTGTTAAATGCTGTGACACTCAGTCTTACCCGAGCATAAAGCAAAACACAAAACACTCGAGTCAGGATTAACATTCTTATACTAATCGACTCAAGTGAAATGTCCAAGTGAAATACAATATAACTTAAAGGATGTTTGGGATTTCCATCCTCTAAGGATCCGTGGAACTATCTACTATGTAGTAATATACGCTATTATAATATGTCTATCAGTGAAGTAAAGTATTAAAATAGCGTTAAGGCGTTACCCATATCCCCCTTAACACATTTTATATATTCCCATAGTCTAAACAGTACCATAATTCCTTCATAAACTAAAGGGCTATCAGAGGGCACTCCATAGGTGTGGTACAAACCAAACTCGTAGAACGCGCGATAAGGCATGTGACAAGGCACGCGAGGCAATGCCAGGGTAGGATTCTACCATTTGCACTCCTGGATTGGTGGTAACGCATAGCAGCTACTACCACCCACCTCGAGACACACTCCCAAATCAAAGGTGCACCCAATCGAATCACAAAGATTTAGAATGGTATCGAAGAAATGTGCCCGATAGAGGGAGCGACCCCACTTGGCCCAGTATAGCTCCTATTTTAGCCACATCAAGGTGACTCGTGGAAATCAGGGGTGCGTAAATACCTCATACAGAATCATCGCCAAACCATCTACTTCGTTCTGGAATATCCACCACGTACACAGTTGTTAAAGTGGTTTTCGGTATTGGCAGAGAGTATGGAAATATCCGATCCCGGTCTCTTTAACAACCAAACGCTTATTTCACACCGTGGTCATTTTATAATTCAAACAGTTTATACTTCATATCAAAGCATCATATTCATTTCAAAATCATGTCCCTTTTGAAATCATAATCACTTCCAAAATCATATCACTTTTGAAATCATATTTACTTCCAAATTCATAACCACAAAGTAGTTTGAACCATCATATCAAAATATTCGCATTTAAATCCATTAAATCTAAATCATAACAGTTCCAACTTAACAGTTTAAATATTGAAAATAGTTTATATGTTTTGAAATAGTTATAAGTTAAAATAGTTTATATATTTAAAAATAGGTTATAAATTAAAATAATTTATATATTAAAAAGAGTTTACATATTAAAATAGTTTATATATTAAAAGAATTTATATCGAAGTAGTTTCAAATTAGAATCGTTCCTTCCAATTTCACAAATCAATTCAAATCAACTTTAGTTCCAAAAATTCAATTTAAATCAATCTCAGTTCAACAATTCCAATTAAAAAGGTTTAAGGTTCATTTCAAATTCTCATTAAACTATTTTTAATTAATATCAATTTCAATCCAGGTTTAAACTACAATTAAACCATTTCCAATAAGTTTCACAGTTTTAAATATTCAAAGGAATTTACAATAACTCAATTTGGAAAGTTTCATTTATTTCAAAACTCAACTTTAATTTTATTTAAATTGAAAATATTCATTTAAATATTTTTTAATAACATATAAATAAAACCTCAAATTGCAAATTAAATCAAAATTAAATATACAAATTCAATTTTAAATTTCAGAATATTCATTTAATCACCTTTAATCATAATCAAATTATCAAGTTATAAAAAAAACATATCTTTAAAATCTCAAAATTTATAAGTTTCAAATCAATTTTATTTAAATTCATTTCTTAAATAAATAAAATTTCAAGTCCACTTTAACTTACCTTTCCGACCTTTATTTACTTAAGTTATTACAAAATCTATTTAAAAATATTAATATAAATTGTAAATAAATATTTAAAACATATTATATATATTAGTTAAATTATATTCTATTAAATTAAATGTTATTATATATATATATTAAAAAATAATAAAATTATAAGTAAAATCTTAAAATTTATATTTTCAAAACTTATAAATTTTAAAATTTCCAAACCTATAATTTTAAAAATCTAAATTTTACAAAATAAAATATCTTTATATTATATTTAAAAATCTATATCTATTAAAATCCATATATTTCATTTAAAACCTTGGAAATCATTTTCAAAAAAATAGACCAATGGTGTCCGTATATAATTTTCTATCATATGGTCAAGTGATATGGATATTTATCATTTCAATCCGCAATTTAAATATTTACTGGTATATATCATTTCAACCCGCAATCCCAAAATTCATAATCAACGAAAATCGCTTGGGTTTATCATTTCAACCCATAATGATTTTCCCTTAATCTATAATATCGTTCGGGTATGTTTCATTTCAACCTATAGGGATTTCTAAACTAACAGGGAACTTGCAGAGTGAGAACAAATATGATAATAATATCACATATCAACAATAGGCGTATATCATCAGTAACAAATTTAAATATAATATTTACTACAGGTTATGGTGTCATATGTCATAGGTGAACAATTTCAGATAATGGCATATCATATTTAACAATTCAACAACTTAATAATCCAAATTTAACAGCATATTTCAATCATCATTTCATGTGAATTAAATTTACTAAATATAAGAATGTTAATCGTGAGTGATTTCTCACCTTTCGAGGCAAGAAAGATTAGACAACATGACAAGCTAGTAATTGAATCACGAACCCGACAATCGACCAATCCAAACGACAAATCTCAAAGCAAAGCAAGGTGAACGGATTCGATGAACAAAGTTGATAATTAGGAATCGATGAAACAAATTAAAATCAGCTTGATATAAACTGAAACGAAATGTATATTATATCATTATATATTTTTCTAAAATCAATATTAAAATTTAAAACTCATATTCAAAATTAAATCGTTATATGTATTTTCAAATCTATATTTAATTTACGTCAAATAAAATATATATATATATATATTTCGACTCATTACTTCTTAAGCACATATTAAAATTTAAAATAAAACTCTTATATCATCTTTGAAAATCAAAACACATATGATAAAACCTTTATAATCATTATTCCCTAAAACAAATTTATTTTCTATCGAAATATATATAAGCAACCAATATATAAACTCATATATACTTAGATATATATGTAAACTAGTATATGAACAAACGTATGACTTACATATATATATATATATACTTTATATAATTCACAGAACCAAAATAGAAGGTGACCTGGCTCATCATTGAAATGTTTACACAATAGTGGACGGTGTAGGATCCCAATCCCACACAAGCAGTCTCATCATTACTCGGATATGGGTGGGGAACTAGCTGCATGGAGATAGGGGAGGAGTTGGACGCGGTTAGGTGGAGGAGGAGATCTGGGTTGAGGACTCGGCTATGGTGCTTGGCAGTTGCATGTTGTGTAGATGGTGGAAGGTGGGTTGCTTGGTGGAATGTATGCATGGGGTGTGGCTGCTGTCATGTCGGCATGGTGGAAGGGAAGAGATGTGGGAGGACTGGAGAAAGAGGTCGATGGTTTGAAACAGTGGCAGTGGGTGAGTTGATGCGTGCCTGACGATGTGGGAGGAGATCTGAGGCGTGCAGTGTTTGAGGGCGTGGGTTGGACGACGACATGGAGGTGGTCACATGGAAGTGCGGATCTGTGGTGACAGATAAGGTCGTCGGTTGCGGAGTTCAAGGAGGCGGAGAGGGTGGAGGGTAGGAGTGGCGTTTGGTTGTGAAGGGCGGGTTCTGTATGGAGCAGGCGACAACGTCGGAGGTTGATGGTGAGGTGACGTGCGAGGAGAAGGGTGTGAGGCTCGGAACAGTTTCACAATGAAAATGTTGAAACTGTTATAAACTTATATTATATGAAAATTGTTTCTCGAAATATGAACAGAACAAAATGGGTAAGAGAAGAAAGAATGAACGTGAAGAAGATTTGAACCAACATATTATTGGAACCAGTGGGGAAAAGCAAAAGTCACACCTTAAATTCTGAAAATAATAAAGGCTAGTGGCTGTTAGCTTTATCAAAGGCAAACGAAAGGACACAGAACCCAAAAGGACCAATACAGGTCCTGATACGGCTGACCGTTTTGCAGATTTCACCTTGTATCGGACGCTGAAATGCACAAATGAATATACTACGGATATGAGAGATACGATCATCCTATTAAAATTCGAAATTTCGCTGCCAAACTGCTGTAAATTCGTCGAAAATAAGATAAACGGGGCTATAGAAGTCCAAATTTGGTGAAACGAAATATGACGTCTCACTCAGAAAATGATCTACATTTTTATTATATAAAAATATTCATGTTTCGAAAATGTTTTATTTCCATCAAATATTAACTGATTTAAATTTAAATAAAATTACACAACAAAATATACTTTCATATTCTCTGATGAAAATCTGACATTTGCTATGATTAAATAGACGTATTTCAAATATCAAATTTTCATTGTTAAATTTAATTATTTAATTTCAAGCAAAATTCCAGTTAATCACGTTATAAAAATCGTTAAAATTTCCGAGACATTACGCTCTACCCCACTCAAAACTTTTCGTCCCCTAAAAGGAACGGATAGGAGAATAGAAGCAACGGAAAGGAAAGATAAATTCAAAATACAAAATACAACAATTGATTTAAAACCATATAAATTTCATTTTGGACATCTTATTTATATATTATTCAACTACATATTCACATTCCAATTTAAACTTTTGAATATTTCAGGTAAGTCATACATGTTTAAGAAATGCAATTGAGTATTATACAAATAAATTTTATCCTAGTTCAAGTGTTTCAATTTTATTTTTGTTTTTTTAGAAACTTCAGTTTTTCAAATTTTTTTTTGCTTCATTTCAATAATTGAAATCCATCACATAATATATAATTTAAGGATTAAAATTCCGGTTTCACTTTAAACCAATTTGAAATGAATATTTACATATACATATTTATACACCAAATCATACTCAAGAAATTCAAATCAAAGTCAATTTCCAAAGCAAAAGTGTAGCAAAGCTACTTAGTGGTCTCTCTACTTTGAGTCTTGAAAATAAATGTCGATGATGCTGCGGTCATCACCGAAATTATTTTCCAACGACAATAGAGGAGAGTACAGACTTACTTCTTTAAAAATTCTTTGGAACAATTTCCATTCGAAAATACTTTCAAATAATATTTTTTTTTCAAAACTTTGAAAACCAAATTTAGAAAAACACCAAAAATTCAAATTCTCAAATCCTTAATTTTAATTCATTTCTCTTGCAAATCAGATTTATAGACCATATTTATAAAATTTATCTCCTTATAACATGCAATAATAGTTAATGGTTTAGAAATGTTAACAAAACAATAAATGATAATCTAGTATTATCATTTCTAATAACTAATTCGTTTAGATATCTAATTTTAGAAAATTAAACTTTTATATATATATATATATAATATAACCATACATAAAATTATTTTATTTACCAATTTCAAAAACAATATTGTGTCAGTTTGCTCTATTCATGTGTTTTGGAATTCCTATCGATAGCGTTGGCCAGACGAATCGATCGAAACCCAAAATACAAACTTAATAATTCAAACAACACAATGTAAAACATTTTATATTGATTACAAATATGCTCCCTCATAGGATGACTCAAAATGGATTTAGAAAAAAGATAGAGATTCAAATTTAGAGAAATCCTAATCGAAGAGAATTCTAACTACGAATATAGGCTCGAATGGAAGATAAGATAATTAAATTACAAAAGTGGAAAGATGGATAGACTTATATTAATCGTGGCGACCTTAGCCGGGTCAACCGAGACTTAGAAAAACAGGAATGTCATCAACTAAATTGGGAATAAACTGTTGAGAACATCGTGGAAAACGCAATTCATGAGATCGACGAAGAAGGCAGGAGAATTAGTTAATTCAAAGGATATGACCAACCATTCATAGAAGAGGAAGAACAACGGGTCGAACTCCAGAAATAAGATCGATGTGGAATTCAATTTTCCGCTTGGAAGGAGGAGTGACTTCACCAAGCATCAGGATAATCCCTGACTATCGGTGTGGAGTCGAGATCACTCAGGCTGAGAACCTAGCGAAAAGATAAACTGCCTGAAAAATCCTAAGGCAATCGACATTCGATCACAAGAGAATTGCCCATTGTCTACTAGAGAAACGGTTCGGGCTTTGCAAGGGATAATAGCATCGTAATCCAAGGACATAGAAATCTCCGATGAATCGACGCCTGTTGTAAAGGAGTTTCACCCCTTTACAAATCATACTAAGGTTGGCAGGACCACTGATGCGATTGATCACACATAAGGACGAAGTTGCCAATTTAGGTTGAAGCCATGGGATGCTCCAGTATCAAAAGAACACGAATAGGACAAGACAAGAATGGATTTTAGAATAAAAGGGAAAGTTTTGAAATTCAAAAGAAATCCAAATTGAGGGGGATCCTAACAAAGAATTTCAAGCTCGAACGAAGATGATTCTGTAATTAATTTTACTCATTCTAGGGTATCACTACCCTATCTTTAATGAGTTTTTACTCCATATGCTAAGTTTTGCCCAAACCAGAGCTCTGATACCACTTTTAATGACCTGTTATTTTGAACCATTCAAATCGACAATCATCCACTCATGTTAGACTTGAATTACTCAAAACAACAAACTGTTAATTTATATTTGGCAAAACTCAACATATACAGTAAATAAATCAATCACAGAATCATAGACACAGAGTATTATAACAATAAGCAGTATAATAGATAAATAGTAGTTCATGAAGCTATTATAAAAACATCAGAGTTTAAAGTAAAATACAACAGATATCTCAAATACACAGAAGTTACTAATACAAATGCCAATGACAAGTCTGAACAAACAACCAGAATAAACTAAAGTAACTAGAAAGCTGAATAGACAAAGACCGATCTTCAAGCAAAGCTCCAAGATCCAAAGATGAGTCTCAAATGCTGTGACACTCAGTCTTACCCGAGCATAAAACAAAACACAAAACACTCGAGTCAGGATTAACATTCTTATACTAGTAAATTGACTCAAGTGAAATGTCCAAGTGAAATACAATATAACTTAAAGGATGTTTGGGATTTCCATCCTCTAAGGATCCGTGGAACTATCTACTCTGTAGTAATATACGCTATTATAATATGTCTATCAGTAAAGTAAAGTATTAAAATAGCATTAAGGCGTTACCCATATCCCTCTTTACACATTTTATATATTCTCATAGTCTATACAGTACCGTAATTCCTTCGTAAACTGGAGGGCTATCAGAGGGCACTCCATGGGTATGGTACAAACCAAACTCGTAGAACGCGCGATAAGGCATGTGACAAGGCACGCGAGGCAATGCCAGGGTAGGATTCTACCATTTGCACTCCCGGACCGGTAGTAACGCATATCAGCTACTACCGCTCACCTCGAGACACACTCCCACATCAAAGGAATTTACAATAGCTCAATTTCGAAAGTTTCATATATTTCAAAACTAAACTTTAATTTTATTTAAATTGAAAATATTCATTTAGATATTTTTTAATAACATTTAAATAAAATCTCAAATTGCAAATTAAATCAAAATTAAATACACAAATTCAATTTTAAATTTAAAAATATTCATTTAATCACCTTTAATCATAATCAAATTATCAAGTTATAAAAAAAATCATATCTTTAAAATCTCAAAATTTATAAGTTTCAAATCAATTTTATTTAAATTCAGTTTTTAAATAAATAAAATTTCAAGTCCACTTTCACTTATCTTTCCGATCTTTATTTACTTAAGTTATTACAAAATCTATTTAAAAATATTAATATAAATTGTAAATAAATATTCAAAACATATTATATATATTAGTTAAATTAAATTCTATTAAATTAAATGTTATTATATATATTAAATAATAATAAAATTATAAGTAAAATCTTAAAATTTATATTTTCAAAACTAACTTATAAATTTTAAAATTTCCAAACCTATAATTTTAAATATCTAAATTTTACAAAATAAAATACCTTTATATTATATTTAAAAATCAATATTTATTAAAATCCATATATTTCCTTTCAAACCTGGAAATCATTTTCAAAAAAATTGACCAACGGTGTACGGATATATTTTTCTATTATATGGTCAAGTGATACAGATATTTATCATTTCAATCCGCAATTTAAATATTTACGGGTATATATCATTTCAACCCGCAATCCCAAAGTTCAAAATCAATGAAAATGCTTGGGTTTATCATTTCAACCCATAATATTTTCCCTTAATCTATAATATCGTTCGGGTATGTATCATTTCAACCTATAGGGATTTCTAAACTAACAGGGAACTTGCAGAGTGAGAACAAATATGATAATAATATAACATATCAATAATAGGCGTATATCATCAATAACAAATTTAAATATAATATATACAACAGGTTATGATGTCATATGTCATAGGTGAACAATTTCAGATAATGGAATATCATATTTAACAATTCAACAACTTAATAATCCAAATTTAACAACATATTTCAATCGTCATTTCATGTGAATTAAATTTACTAAATATAAGAATGTTAATCATGAGTGATTGCTTACCTTTCGAGGCAAGAAAGATTAGACAACACGACAAGCTACAAATTGAATCACGAAACCGACAATCGACTAATCCAAATTACAAATCTCAAAGCAAAGCAAGGTGAACACGGATTCGACGAACAAAGCTGATAATTAGGAATCGATGAAACAAATTAAAATCAGCTTGATATAAACTGAAACAAAATGTATATTATATCATTATATATTTTTCTAAAATCAATATTAAATTTTAAAACTCATATTCAAAATTAAATCGTTATATGTATTTTCAAATCAATATTTAGTTTATATTAAATAAAATATATATATATATATATATATATATATTTCAACTCATTACTTCTTAAGCACATATTAAAATTTAAAATAAACTTTTATATCATCTTTGAAAATCAAAACACATATAATAAAACCTTTATAACCATTAATCCCTAAAACAAATTTATTTTCTATCGAAATATATATATAAGCAACCAATATATAAACTCATATATACTTAGATATATATGTAAATAGTATATAAACAAACGTATGACTTACATATGTATACTTTATATAATTCACAGAACCAAAAGAGAAGGTGACCTGGCTCATCATTGAAATGTTTACACAATAGTAACATAATAGTGGACGGTGCAGGAACCCAATCCCACACAAGCAGTCTCATCATTGCTCGGCTATGGGTGGGGAGCTGGCTGCATGGAGATAGGGGAGGAGTTGGACGCGGTTAGGCGGAGGAGGAGATCTGGGTTGAGGACTCGACTGTGGTGCTTGGCAGTTGCATGCTATGTAGATGGTGGAAGGTGGGTTGCTTGGTGGAATGGATGCATGGGGTGTGGCTGTTGTCATGTAGGCATGGTGGAAGGAAATAAATGTGGGAGGACTGGAGGAAGAGGTCGGCGATTCGAAACAGCGGCAGTGGGTGAGTTGATGCGTGCCTGGCGATGTGGGAGGAGATATGAGGCGTGCAGTGTTTGAGGGTGTGGGTTGGAAGATGACATGGAGGTGGTCACGTGGAAGTGCGGATCTGTGGTGACGGATAAGGTCATGGGTTGCAGAGTTCAAGGAGGCGGAGAAGGTGGAGGGTAGGAGTGGCGTTGTGAAGGGCGGGTTCTGTGTGGAGCAGGCGGCAACGTCAATGGTTGATGATGAGGGTGACGTGCGAGGAGAAGGGTGTGTGGCTCGGAACAGTTTCAGAATGAAAATGTTGAAACTTTTATAAACTTATATTATATAAAAATTGTTTCTCAAAAGATGAACAGAATAAAATGGGTAACAGAAGAAAGAATGAACGTGAAGAAGATTTGAACCAACATATTATTGGAACCAATGGGGAAAAGCAAAAGTCACATCTTAAATTCTGAAAATAATAAAGGCTAGTGGCTGTTAGCTTTACCAGAGGCAGATGAAAGGATACAAAACCCAAAAGGACCAAAACGGGTACCGATACGGCTAACCGTTTTGCAGATTTCGCCGTGTATTGGATGTCGAAATGCACAAATGCATATACTGTGGAGATCAGCATGACGAGATGAACAGAACGGTACACAGATATGAGAGATACGATCATCCTACCAAAAGTCGATATTTTGCTGCCAAACTGTTGTAAATTCATTGAAAATAAGATAAATGGGGCTAGAGCATTCCAAATTTGGCGAAACGAAATATGACGTCTCACTCAGAAAATGATCTACATTTTTATTATATAAAAATATTCATGTTTCGAATTTTTTTTATTTCCATCAAATATTAACTGATTTAAATTTAAATAAAATTACATAACAAAATAAACTTCCATATTCTCTGATGAAAGTCTGACATTTACTATGTCTAAATAGACGTATTTCAAATATCAAATTTTTATTGTTAAATTTAATTATTTAAATTCAAGGAAAATTCCTGTTAATCATGTTATAAAAATCTTTAAAATTACTGAGTCATTACAAGAAAGATAATTAGCTTCTTCGATAGTTAAAGCTTTTCTTTCCAATTCAACGATTAAAGAGTTTAAAATGCATTTAACTAGATCTAAATCTTTAAAGTTAATTCCTAGTGCCATGAGATCATGTTGAATTGTTTGAAATCAAGCATACATGTCTATGATCGTCTCATTTGCATTCATTTTGAATGATGAGAACTCATTCTCTAAAATAGATATTTTCGTTTGTTTTACTTTATTCGTGCCTTCATGAGTGACTTGTAGTGTACGCAAGATATCATAAGCAGTTTTATAAAGAATAACTCTTAAGAACTCAATTTTATCAAGTGAATAGAATATGACATTCATAGCTTTAGCATTGTTGTCATTATGGTCTTTTGAACATCTGTCCATGTACTCATTTCAATAGCGGGAGCTTCATTCTTAGTTTAAGTAGCTTGACATATTTCAAGACTGCTAGTGTCACGACCGGTTTTTCCGTACCCTTTGAATCGACAATAAACCACACATGTCCAATTCAAATTGCACGAAAATACGGAACATGAAGGGTAATAAAGAAAAAATAGACAGAACATAATCTCACACGAACAGAATAACATATAATATTGAACCAATATCTTTACAGCGGAAAACTTTTAAATACATATATCAGAGTCTAACCTAAATTCAGCTTGGACAGTTATAAACATCTGTCCTTACAATTGCTGACAAACATCAACTAAAACAAACTAAGTACAATGGATAATAGAATACGTCCATATATAGATGAATATCTCCAGCTCTCCTCTGGAAAACTCCAATCGTCTTTGAATTCGCCGATTTCTTTATCCTTCTTTCTTTTCTTTTTTTTATAAGAGAGGAGGGTATATGGCTTGGCTAGGGGGTACATGGCCTAGGGAGGAGGGCTCGGGTTTGGGTCTTTTGGGTTCGGCCTTGGAGTTTTGGAAGGGGTAGGTGGGTTTGGCTGAGAGTTAGGGTGGTTTGGGTGATGGTGTGGCTAAGTTTTGGTGATGTGGAGGTGAGGTGATGTTTTGGTGATGGTGGTGGAAGGAAATGGAGGAAGTTATGGAAGTGGAAAAAGAGAGGTTAGATGCCATGGAAATGGAAGTGGAGAGAATGAAGAAAGTGAAGAAGGAAGGTAGAGAATGAAGTGTGCAAAATGAAAGGTATGGATGCATATTTATACTTGAGCTTTAGATGACAAATGACTAAAATACACTTCTCTACTTTTTGACTTTTAATTTACCTTTCTACCCTTGATTTAACCTCTTAAGGACATGCATTAATTATGGAAGAGATGGTTTGATTTGAATTTGTACTTAAGAAATGATGTTTGCATTATTTTCTTAAACTTTAAAATGTTAAAATAACATTTTGCTCATTTTCCATAAGTGATATGACTTAAGCATTAATGGTGATGTTAAAGGTAGGAATGATTACTTAATTTTCCTTCTTAAATTTTGAACTTAAAAAGAAGATTTTTTCCTTTGATTTGATTTGCATTAATTGTAAGCATATGTGTCACTAATCCCTTTAGTTAGCTTTCTTTTCATACTTTATTTTGCTTGAATTCTATGTGTATAAGTCCCATCTTGCATAAGAGAAAAGAAGTGTGTCTAATGATGTTGTTTTATTTGTTTACTTTTGCACTCTTTTGTCAAATCATGCATTAACATTATTTTTATCATTTATGTAAATATTTTCAAGTAAACTCTTTTTGTCTTTAGTGCTAAATGTAGAATGTTTAAATAGTTTGTAAACTTGCATATATATGTTAGAAAATGTATCAAGTTGCAACAACTTGCCGACAACTTTTTTGGTTGAAAATGGTGTTTTTGTCGACAAATTTTACAGTCAAAATTTGACGTTTTTGTTAAACTATATATTGAAGTAAACCAAACTTTAAAATGAACTTTTTAATTTTTAAAATAAAATAAAACATGCCTTTTTATATTTTAAAATCATACTTAATTAATATCAAAATCTCTATTTTTACAGTGTATGTAAAACTAACAAAATGCGACAAATTTTGGTTTTTTTTGTAAAATGATTCTTAACATACTTTTATTATCTTTATTAGATATTTTAAATAAGATTTAACTTATCAAATAAATATTTAAACCTATTTATTTAAGCCTTTATTTATTTTTAACAAAACTTAACTTTTGTTGATTTGTTCTAAAATCCAAATTTTATACTTTTTAAGTTATTAATTATAAGAATAGATAATTATTTATTATATATAACATATTTATTTAAGTTTTAAATTCCTTTTAAATTTAAAAATAAATAAAATCTCTCATTTTCGAAGTAACGGAATTACGGGTCGTTACGTTCTCCCCTACTTAAAAGCATTTCGTCCTCGAAATGAAAGTTAGATAAAGGAATCTATCTCATACTCGTATTCTCAAATATTTTGACTTATTTATACTGATGATAGAAAAGAAGAAGGTCGATATCATAACAACACTAAAACAAATGATGCCAAACATACATATAGAGATTCCCCACACTAACCTGAGTACTTATCACGTAATTAATTTTATATATACATACATCAAGTCAGACTTCTATCGTACCCATCCTAGTGCATACTACACACTTAAGATAATATATCCAACAACCAAATAAGACTATACATCCAAAAATAATCACATTGATACTGTATTAATATAAATGAATACATCCAACATAACTCATTCCTTGACCTGAGCATGTACTACACTTGAGGTTTATATATATACACATATCAAAACATAAGTCTAACCCCTACATCTTAGTGTCTAAGATAACTATCTAACTACTATGTAGACGGACCCAAAACATCATGCTATATGTGATATTTGATTCGATCTACTATTCGAATCCACAACTTTACTTCCGAACTAGTATTGATCCCCTGATTTTCTAGTGCGGACTTTGATCAGACTTTCTAATCACAAACCCTTGCTTTCCTTGCAATGTCAGACAAACGTCCATACAAGTTGTCCAGGAATAGGACAAACCGAAGGCACTCTCCTACTACCACTAGTAGCGAGTAGTCCTTGCAATCCGAAAAAAATCTCCACAACGAGGAAACCACTGCTATATATAACTCTGTAATGGATGCGACCCCGAGCAAATCAACAAGCAGTCCTCACGCTATGAAGATCCACGGTCTTCAATAATATTCATCTTCAACAAGTCTTCACGTTCGAACGTATACATTGGTTCGAAGTGGTTTTCAGATAGGATTAATATGTTTATTTGCAAAGGTTTTCAAAGAAATGTCATTAAAAATAATATCAAATGTTTTGATATAAAAGTGTTTTAGTTATCATAAGGTAAAAATCCATCCGTGTTTATGTGTGGGCGTGGTCTTATGAGATACTCTTTTTTCAAAGGATTTTATCCAACGGCTGATATATGACACTGTCATTTAATATTGAGTTTTTTTCACGCTAGTTTATCAAGCCTGATCTGGGTATTTTCAATACTTAGGTCAGATCCGAGTATTTTCAAGTTTAGTCAAAGACGATTGGAGTTTTCCAGAGGAGAGCTGGAGATATTCATCTACGTATGGACGTATTCTATTATCCGCTGTACTTAGTTTGTTTTAGTTGATGTTTGTCAGCAATTGTAAGGACATATGTTTATAATTGTCCAAGCAGAATTTAGGTTAGACTCTGATATATGTATTTAAAAATTTTCCGCTGTAAAGATATTGGTTCAATATTATATGTTATTCCATTCGTGTGAGATTCTGTTATGTCTATTTTTTCTTTATTACCCTTCATGTTCCGTATTTTCGTGCAATTTGAGTTGGACATGTGTGGTTTATTGTCGATTCAAAGGGTACGAAAAAACGAGTCATGACAGCTAGGTCCGTATAGATTCTCATACATGTAGACCCGTAAATTTTAATAATTTTTATAAAGTAATTAATTGAATTTTTGTAAACAATAAAATTTGAATTTGAAAATAAAAATTTATTATTTGGAATACGTCTATTTTAGTATAGCAATTGGTAAATTTTCATTAGAAAATACGGAAGTTTATTTTATTGTATAATTCCATTCCAGTTTAAATCAGTTAAATTTAATGACAATAAATTTATTTCAAAATCTGAATATTTTTTTACATAGAAATTTTCTAAATCCTCTTCCGAGTGAGACGTCATCTTTCGTTTTTCAAAATATTGAATTCTATTGCTCCGTTTATCTTATTTCTGGCTAAATAGCAGCATTTCTGGTATCGATTATCGACTTTTGATTGGATAATCGAACCACTAATATCTGTATACCATTTTGTTCGTCTCGTCATGCTGATCCCTACGGTATATTCATTTCTGTATTCTGAGGTCCGGTACGCAACGGAAACAATAAAACGGTGCGTTGTATCGGTACCATTGTGACCGTTAGCTTTCGTTTACCTTTTTCAAATTTTGAACGTACATCCCAAGCAATATAATAAATTGCTTTAATAGCTTCTCAATCAATTTTCAGCTAGTACCTTTCCCATCACTACCGCAGCGGGTTCATTTATTTTATTTTATTGGTTTTTTTTTTCATTTCGTGCAAGCATCTGTTTCATTTGATATGAAGTATATGTGAAAGGTTACACATAAATATAACGTGTTACGTTATCTTCCATCTGAAGCTTTTGGTTTTCATGCCTTTACATATAATTGTAACGTGTTTTTTGTTCATTTCGCTTTGAAGATTATATATTGCATTCGTTCTCTCCTCTCCACCTTTCTCCTCTCTAAAGCTTGTTCCCTCTGTACATTCCTCTTCCTCCTTTCCCCCTGGAGTGTCGGCCCTACTCTCTCCGCCTCAACGGCCAGACCCGCCTTGAGCAACCGCCGCCGCACCCACCTTGCTCCACGTTGCACCTAGATCCGACCTCATCCTCAGCAGCTCCGACCTAAGCACAGCCGTGCCTTCCAACAAGCCGCCTTTTTTTCTACACCTTCCTCTAGCCTTCCTCCACCAATTCCTACCGTGTCCATCACCACATATCATGTGCCTCCCGTTGCATCCAGCTCGAGACCATCTTCACCTCTTCACCCGGCGGCGGTCCATCATCTTCCACTTTTGTTCGTCACTGCCTTCCCGGTCCCAGCCTATTTCCTTGCTTCCATCTTATACCTTTCCAGTCGGCCTCTATCTATCTGTAAGTGTATTGATTTTTTTATTTTTATTTTTTTCTTATATATGCATTGGTTTATAAAAGTATATTTATGTCTGCTACAATAATAAAGGATGTTTATATATATACCACTCGCTGTGAAGACTTAGTAACATTTATATGAATGTTTCGAATCATAAGTTTGTATAGTTTTAGAGTATAGTTGAAAATAGTTTGATAATTTCATACAGCGTCTTTTATATTACATGTATACTATATTATAATTTATTTTTTTGTATCATATTACATTTTTTCCAGTGAATTATAGTATAAGTTGGGCTTGCTGTTATGTTCATATAAGTGATGTAAGAAAACGTTATTCGATATATGTTATATGCTCTTTAAAATGATATAATTTGTTTTGTATAATAGCTTAAAAACTTTGAAATTTGGTCAGTATATATAACACCTTAGTTTCATTCTACATGGTAGCTGTTATGTGTTTCGTTTTAATATGCATGCCAAACGTAGTATTTTTGGCTAGTTATATATACATATATATATATATATTATTTTTTTGATTTTACATAACATCTATATGTTGTATGAATATATACGTATATTTTTAAGTATGAAAGGTTTATGATTAATAAAGTATACATATTTTGTTTACTTGGTCTGCATGTGTTCTTGGATTTGCTGTAATATACTTTCGTATGAGGCTTTCAAAAGTTATATATCTATTCTATTTATGCGTGTCCTGTTACATTAGTTATTATGAGTTTGCATTTTTTGGTTTAGGATAAAAGGTACTGTTAATTTATATAAATTTACATAAATAATAACATTCTGGAAAGTATGGATAAGCCTATATGTATATGGTCTGATTTCAAAGTATCTGCATATTAGTATATATGTGTTTATCTATCATGTATAGGGTTATATTAATACAACTATCGTTTGTTTTATATATGTATGCACTGTGTATACACTTATTTTGTTAGTTTTATACTAGTGTATACGAGTTACATATTAGCTTATAGGTGAGTTCATACTGAGTTTATATAGATTTTATAGTTGTTAGCTATATATGTTAGAGATTTTGGTCACATTGGTTTACATATCATATTTAGTTTGGGACAATGTTCCTATTCTTTTATACAAGTTACAGTAAATTATATTATATATATATACGTCAGTTTGTGTTGAATTATATATATAGAGTTTATTTGATAAATGTAAATTTTGATTTTAAAGAAAATATAATATAGATAGATTATCTCAGATATGTGTTTTAAACGTTTTATATTATGTTGTATATTGGGGGTTTCACTGTGTATAGTGCTTCTCTTGGTAAATATGTAACACATATGGTATATGTCACATATATGGGCTGTTTATATATATTAATTTATATGTAAGTATTTGTGAACTTAGATTTTCAAAATATATATATATATATAACATAATAATATTATTTCAATTTCATTGTATATAGGAAATATATTATTTAAAAACATTAATTTTAATTTACTATGATATTTTAATATTTGTTTAAAAAAAAAATCTATTTCATAATGATAATAAATTGTTGTCTACATCAAACTGATTCTGATTCAGTTCATCAATTCTTATCTATCAGCTTGTTGAATTCGTGTCAATTTTGCTTTGTTTGGAATTCGTGCTTGGATTCGTATCTCAACTCCTTTGTCTATCATCTAGCCACGAAAGTTGAGCAATCAGTCACGATTAACGTTCTTTTATTTATTAAATTTGATTTCAATTGAAACGACAATTGAAATATGCTGCTGTAGTTATTTAAATTGTTATATATGCTATTATTTGTAACTGTTCACATGTGAGATATGACACCATATCCTGTTGTTTATATTCTATTGTTATTGATGATATGTGCATGTTGTTGTATTTCATATTATCTGTTATCACTCTGCAAGTTCCCTGTTAGTATAGAATTCACTATGGGTTGAAATGATACATACCCGAACGGACTTTAGAATAGGAGAAAATCGTTATGGGTTGAAATGATAGACCCAAGCGATTTTCATTTGAATTGAATTTGGGATTATGGGTCGAAATGATATCTACCCGTATGTATTTAAATTTACGGATTGAAATGATAAATATCCGTATCACTTGACCATAGATAGGAAATTATATACAGACACCGTTGGTCCATATATAAATATTTTGAAAATAAATTCTATGGTATTGGAGAGAAATATATGGTTTTAATAAATGTTGATTCTTAAATTTTTATATATAAATGGTAATGATATATATAGATTTAATAATGATATTTAATTTAATTAAGATGGACTTAATACATATAATATGTTGAGAATAAAATTTATATTTCAAAATAGATTTTGGTAATAATTTGAATAAGTTAAGATCGGGAAGATAATTTTATTTAATTAAACCGATTTGAAACTTATAGAAATTGAGATTTAAGTTCTAATTTGTAACTAGGGTTGATTTAAGTAATTTAATGAATATTTCTTGTTTAAATAAAGTTTAAGGAAATATTTAGTAAAATGTAATTTAAGGCTAGTTAAATGATATTGAATTTATTAAGTGAATATTCCCTGATTAAATAATAAATGAAGTTAAATCAAGAACTATATGAAACTGTTAAATTTAACTTTGAAATTGTTGAATATTAAAACTTTGAAATATATTGGAATTTAAATGGTTTATTTTGTGATTCAGATCTGTATTTGAAATCAATTTGAATTGAATTTGTTATTTAGAAACTGAATTGAATTAAAATGGGAAAATTGAGCTTTGAATAAATTTGAATTTGGAATTTTTGTTAATTTGAACTGATTTGTGAAACTTGAGGAAATTATAAAACACTTTACTTTATAAATTATTTAACCTATATATACTATTTTGGAAAATAGATATATTTGAAATGAAATGATATTTGGGTTTGAAGTATAAATTAAATTGAAATGACCACGGTGTTACAGTGTATATTTCCACCTTGTAGATAGTTCTGAAGATCCTTAGAGGATGGTTATCCCAAACATCCTTTAAGTTACTTGTATTTCAGTTGATATTTCACTTGAGTTGGATTTATTAATATAAGAATGTTAATCCTGACTCGAGTGTTTTGTGTTTTGCTTTACGCTCGGGTCAGACCGAGTGATACAGCATTTGAGACTCACCCTTGGAGTTTGGAGCTTCCTTTGGAGATCCAACTATCGCCTCAGCTTTCAGCTTCTAGTTGATTTGTTCAGAGAAGTCATCTGTTGTACTGGAGACTTCACTGCATTTGAGATATTCTGTTGTATTTTATTTCTAACTCTGATGTTTATATAGTAGCTTCATGAACTACTATTTTATCTATTCCGCTGCGTTTTATTGTATTACTCTGTGTCTGTGATTCTGTGATTGATTTATTTACTGTATATTTATGAGTTTTTGCAAAATTTTAAATTAACAATCTGATACTTTGAATTATTCAAGTCAGACATGTGTGGATTATTGTCGATTTGAATGGTCCAAAATAGCGGGTCGTTACAGTTGGTATCAGAGCTTTGGCTCTAGGCAAAACTTAACATATATTGTAAATTTATTTACAGAATCACTTTCGTTCGAGTTTAATCTCTTCCTTTTGACTCGACTTCCTTTGAACTTTGGAACGTTCCTCGCGGTTCCAAAATTCATTCTTGTCTCTCCCTATTTGTATTCTTTGATTCTGGAGTATCCCATAACTCCACTTCGAATGATCTCTATAAGAATAGAATCCCACCAATCTTTGAATGATTTGTGAAGGGGTGAAACTCCTTCACAATTGGCATTGATTCACCGGAGATTTCTATATCTTTGGTTTAGATGCCGCAATCTCTTGCGATCGAATGTTGATTTTTCTTAGATTTTCGCATCAATTATATTCTTGAAGTTACGGTTGACCCGGTTAAGGTCGCCCGCGATTTATATAAGTGTATCCATCTTCTATTTTGAAATTTAATTATCTCATCTTCGTTCGAGCCTATCCTCGAATCAAAAATTTTATTTGATTAGAGTTCTTTTAAATTTAATCTCTATCTTTGTTCTGAAATCCGTTCGTGAATCATCCTTTGAAAATCGGGTTTGTTTGTATTTTTGAAATTGTTTTCTAAACCGAAATTATTATTTTGATAAGTATGATTATATTCTATATATATAAGTGAAATGTTTTCGATAAAGATTATAAACCCTTTAAAAATAAGAATTTGAGGTTTCGAAAGGATTTGTAATTTTGAAAAAAAACTATATAAGAAATTTGATTTATAACTGAAGGATTTTAAATTTGAAATTTGAGAATTGAACTCCGGTATTTTGGAATTGGTTTTAAGATTTGAAATATATAATAATAATATGATTTAAGAATATTTTCCGAATAAGAAATGTTTCAAATAATTTTAAATGAGTTTCGAAGAAATTTCAAAAGAAGTTTGAGAAAATAGAAGTCCAGAACTCACTTATGTCGCTGGAAAATAATTTCGGTGATGAGTGCACGCATCATCGACATTGATTTTCGAGTTTCATAGTGGGGGAGAGGCCACTTTAGTAGCATTGCTACGCGAGTGATTTTGCGAAACCAATTTTGATTTCAAAAATTTTGAAGTATGATTTGATATTCGAAAGATATATGTAAATGTATTTGAAACGATTTGAAATGAGCCGGTGTTCAGTCCTTGAGTTTCGAATTAGAAACCTATCTTTTGAAATTGATTTACTAATTTGTTGCTGATTTCCAACTCTTGAATTTGAAAACGATTTCTTCAGCTATTTTGAAGGTTCGAGCACTTCCAAATCAAGGTTAACTTTTCAAAGCTAAGAAATTTTGAAAAGTATGAATTATTTGATAAAGTATATAAATTTGTTTGAATGTTTAAGTATGAAGTAATATGATTTAAATAAGTTGAAACTGTTTGGTTAAGTAAATGAATAAGGAAATTTTAAATTTTCTAACATGAAATTTAGATTTGAAATGTCTTGAGAAGAATTTGGTCTTCAAAATATTTTGAATAAAATTTAGTTTAAATGTTTTAACTTAGTAACATCTTTATGAAACTATATATTTAACAAGTTGGAATAAATATATAAGTTGTACGTATGCTGTTTTATTCGCATAATTAATTTGATCCAAGTTTGAGTACATAAGTTCGAGGTGGATTACACCATTTCGTGTTAGGATTCTTCATTCGATTCTTGATGGCGAATATGTGATATGGATTTTGGGCTTGATTCTTGAATTCTCTATCGTAGTATATGGCTATGCAAGGAGACTGATGGCTTCTAGTCGAGAAACCATATCGAAGTCCGCATTAGGGAAGTCGAATGGACAATACTAGTTCAAAAGCGAACTTGTGTGATCGAACGAGCGATCAAATGTGATTCTGAGAAATGATGACGTATGTACATCTTATATTCTAATATCATTGATATATTTTGACGCTGAAATTGAAAGCTGTCATGTTAGAATATCTTTGCTTACTAAAAGAAAATTTCCAATTTAAATTACAAAGATATATAACCCCTAAAAGCAAAGATATTCAAATCCCATATGGCTCTTCATACAGCGAAATTTATTTTGAAAAATTTGATCCTTATATAAGATAGACCTTACGTAAGTATAAGATGATTTTGAAAACATTTGATTTTGGTAATGAATTGGTTGACTTAAATTATATTGATTTGGAAATTTGGATTTATTTTCTAAATCTATTATTTTGGAAACTTTGAAACTAAAGATATTTAATTTGAGAAGAAATAATTTGGTGAAATTGTATATGATTTTGAAATTGAACTGATATTGAAACAAATTGAAATTTGAGAACCTTATGTTACTAAACACTTGATTTGGGAGTTGTCGAACTTATATAAAATTGATTTGTATGAGTATGAAATTGGTTCGAAAACTATGGATTTGAAAAGGGTACTCAATTTGAAAAGTGAAATCTTATATAATTAAAGTCTATATAAGTGTGATTTGATACACTTTTGATTTTGGAAAAGTATTTGATTTGAAAATTAAATCTTATATATAATGGATTTTATATAAGTACGATATTTGAAAGTGATTTGAAACGGTACTATATGATACATATTTTCGAAGTAAAGATATGGAAAGTGCCTTCTGCTTGATATCCGATTTGTGGCCACATCTTGGATTCATTCTATCGATATTATTCTCTCTGATTTTGGTTTTCCGGATATGATACTCGAGTGTCCTTCGAATTCCATGGCGTTACCCATGGTCTTACGAACTCGACTGCATAGCGTAATTCGCAAGGCAGTGATTGCTTAAAAGGTACGGATGTTTCCTGGGGGATCCAGGCGTAACCATTGTGTATCTGCGATCTATGGTCGTGTTAGTGGCGTAATCCGCAAGGCAGAGATTGCTTAAGGGGTATGGATGTTTCCTGGGGGATCCAGGCGTAACCATTGTTATGTATCCCGCGGTCCACAGTTTTGTTGCATGGCGAAATTCGCAAGGCAGTGAATGCTTAAAAGGTACGGATGTTTCCTGGGGGACCCAGGCGTAACCATTGTGTATCTGCGATCCATGATTTGTTCGTTTTTGTTTGGATTGTACTTTCCATATCTGTTTTTAAAAGTTTTCCAGTATTTTCACTGGGTGATGAAACAGGTCTACTAAGTACCTGGAGAATTCTAGTTTTGCATCTGATCAACGCACTACCAGAGTCTACAGGAACAAGGATAAACTTGTTGAAACATCGAGTTATAAAAGTATTTTATTATAAAGGTATTTTCAACAAAAGAAATTCTATATTAATATTTGAAATTAAAATCCTTATGGTTCTAAATTAATTATTCATGCCCGATACTATTCTTTAAATCTACCTTATCGGCTCAGCTTTATTTATTCACCTATATTCTGCTTTTCCAAATCCTCCTTCTTTTCCTTGTTAACTATTTTTTTTAAAATATTGTTTATTTAGATACCACATGGTTTAATAGATTTTAGTGTTATAAATATTTTAGAAGTTATTAATTAAATAAAACATTTTTAAAGTAAATGATTATTTGTTTATTAATAATATTTGAAAGTATCTTGAGATAAATTAATAAATTTATGAATTATGGATTTAAATATTTTCGAATAGCTTCTTTATAAATATAAGTAATAATGTAAATAATTGTTTCAAATAGTTTCATATATTTATAAAGTTGTTATTTAAGCATATAAATGGTATTTATAAAGAAAGCAAGAAATTTTACAAAGGGGTTTGAAAATATTAAGGTATTAAAAATAATTGAATTGTAAATGAAGTTTTCAAATTTTAAGTAAAATTTATATAGTTTCAAATTAATTGTTTAATTTTGACTTTCAATCTATTTTTCTTTTTGGTTGTTCCTATTCTTCTACCTCCTTTCTTTTCGGGGACGAAAAGTTTTGAGTGGGGGAGAGTGTAACGACCCGTAAATTTTAATAATTTTTATAAAGTAATTAATTGAATTTTTGTAAACAATAAAATTTGAATTTGAAAATAAAGATTTATTATTTGGAATACGTCTATTTTAGTATAGCAATTGGTAAATTTTCATCAGAAAATACGGAAGTTTATTTTATTGTATAATTCCATTCCAGTTTAAATCAGTTAAATTTAATGACAATAAATTTATTTCAAAATCTGAATATTTTTTTCCATAGAAATTTTCTAAATCCTCTTCCGAGTGAGACGTCATCTTTCGTTTTTCAAAATATTGAATTCTATTGCTCCGTTTATCTTATTTCTGGCTAAATAGCAGCATTTCTGGTATCGATTATCGACTTTTGATTGGATAATCGAACCACTAATATCTATATACCATTTTGATCGTCTCATCATGCTGATCCCTACGGTATATTCATTTCTGTATTCTGAGGTCCGGTACGCAACGGAAACAATAAAACGGTGCGTTGTATCGGTACCATTGTGACCGTTAACTTTCGTTTACCTTTTTCAAATTTTGAACGTAAATCCCAAGCAATATAATAAATTGCTTTAATAGCTTCTCAATCAATTTTCAGCTAGTACCTTTCCCATCACTACCGCAGCGGGTTCATTTATTTTATTTTATTGGTTTTTTTTTTCATTTCGTGCAAGCATCTGTTTCATTTGATATGAAGTATATGTGAAAGGTTACACATAAATATAACGTGTTACGTTATCTTCCATCTGAAGCTTTTGGTTTTCATGCCTTTACATATAATTGTAACGTGTTTTTTTGTTCATTTCGCTTTGAAGATTATATATTGCATTCGTTCTCTCCTCTCCACCTTTCTCCTCTCCAAAGCTTGTTCCCTCTGTACATTCCTCTTCCTCCTTTCCACCTGGAGTGTCGGCCCTACTCTCTCCGCCTCAACGGCCAGACCCGCCTTGAGCAACCACCGCCGCACCCACCTTGCTCCGCGTTGCACCTAGATCCGACCTCATCCTCAGCAGCTCCGACCTAAGCACAGCCGTGCCTTCCAACAAGCCGCCTTTTTTTCTGCACCTTCCTCTAGCCTTCCTCCACCAATTTCCTACCGTGTCCATCACCACATATCCTGTGCCTCCCGTTGCATCCAGCTCGAGACCATCTTCACCTCTTCACCCGGCGGCGGTCCATCATCTTCCACTTTTGTTCGTCACTGCCTTCCCGGTCCCAGCCTATTTCCTTGCTTCCATCTTATACCTTTCCAGTCGGCCTCTATCTATCTGTAAGTGTATTGATTTTTTTATTTTTATTTTTTTCTTATATATGCATTGGTTTATAAAAGTATATTTATGTCTGCTACAATAATAAAGGATGTTTATATATATACCACTCGCTGTGAAGACTTAGTAACATTTATATGAATGTTTCGAATCATAAGTTTGTATAGTTTTAGAGTATAGTTGAAAATAGTTTGATAATTTCATACAGCGTCTTTTATATTACATGTATACTATATTATAATTTATTTTTTTGTATCATATTACATTTTTTCCAGTGAATTATAGTATAAGTTGGGCTTGCTGTTATGTTCATATAAGTGATGTAAGAAAACGTTATTCGATATATGTTATATGCTCTTTAAAATGATATAATTTGTTTTGTATAATAGCTTAAAAACTTTGAAATTTGGTCAGTATATATAACACCTTAGTTTCATTCTACATGGTAGCTGTTATGTGTTTTGTTTTAATATGCATGCCAAACATAGTATTTTTCGCTAGTTATATATACATATATATATACATACATATATATATATATTATTTTTTTGATTTTACATAACATCTATATGTTGTATGAATATATACGTATATTTTTAAGTATGAAAGGTTTATGATTAATAAAGTATACATATTTTGTTTACTTGGTCTGCATGTGTTCTTGGATTTGCTGTAATATAATTTCGTATGAGGCTTTCAAATGTTATATATCTATTCTATTTATGCGTGTCCTGTTACACTAGTTATTATGAGTTTGCATTTTTTGGTTTAGGATAAAAGGTACTGTTAATTTATATAAATTTACATAAATAATAACATTCTGGAAAGTATGGATAAGCCTATATGTATATGGTCTGATTTCAAAGTATCTGCATATTAGTATATATATGTTTATCTATCATGTATAGGGTTATATTAATACAATTATCGTTTGTTTTATATATGTATGCACTGTGTATACACTTATTTTGTTAGTTTTATACTAGTGTATACGAGTTACATATTAGCTTATAGGTGAGTTCATACTGAGTTTATATAGATTTTATAGTTGTTAGCTATATATGTTAGAGATTTTGGTCACATTGGTTTACATATCATATTTAGTTTGGGACAATGTTCCTATTCTTTTATACAAGTTACAGTAAATTATATTATATATATACGTCAGTTTGTGTTGAATTATATATATAGAGTTTATTTGATAAATGTAAATTTTGATTTTAAATAAAATATAATATAGATAGATTATCTCAGATATGTGTTTTAAACGTTTTATATTATGTTGTATATTGGGGGTTTCACTGTGTATAGTGCTTCTCTTGGTAAATATGTAACACATATGGTATATGTCACATATATGGGCTGTTTATATATATTAATTTATATGTAAGTATTTGTGAACTTAGATTTTCAATATATATATATATATATAACATAATAATATTATTTCAATTTCATTATATATAGGAAATATATTATTTAAAAACATTAATTTTAATTTACTATGATATTTTAATATTTGTTTAAAAAAAAATCTATTTCATAATGATAATAAATTGTTGTCTACATTAAACTGATTCTGATTCAGTTCATCAATTCTTATCTATCAGCTTGTCGAATTCGTGTCAATTTTGCTTTGTTTGGAATTCGTGCTTGGATTCGTATCTCAACTCCTTTGTCTATCATCTAGCCACGAAAGGTGAGCAATCAGTCACGATTAACGTTCTTTTATTTATTAAATTTGATTTCAATTGAAACGACAATTAAAATATGCTGCTGTAGTTATTTAAATTGTTATATATGCTATTATCTGTAACTGTTCACATGTGAGATATGACACCATATCCTGTTGTTTATATTCTATTGTTATTGATGATATGTGCATGTTGTTGTATTTCATATTATCTGTTATCACTCTGCAAGTTCCCTGTTAGTATAGAATTCACTATGGGTTGAAATGATACATACCCGAACGGACTTTAGAATAGGAGAAAATCGTTATGGGTTGAAATGATAGACCCAAGCGATTTTCATTTGAATTGAATTTGGGATTACGGGTCGAAATGATATCTACCCGTATGTATTTAAATTTACGGATTGAAATGATAAATATCTGTATCACTTGACCATAGATAGGAAATTATATACAGACACCGTTGGTCCATATATAAATATTTTGAAAATAAATTCTATAGTATTGGAGAGAAATATATGGTTTTAATAAATGTTGATTCTTAAATTTTTATATATAAATGGTAATGATATATATAGATTTAATAATGATATTTAATTTAATTAAGATGGACTTAATACATATAATATGTTGAGAATAAAATTTATATTTCAAAATAGATTTTGGTAATAGTTTGAATAAGTTAAGATTGGGAAGATAATTTTATTTAATTAAACCGATTTGAAACTTATAGAAATTGAGATTTAAGTTCTAATTTGTAACTAGGGTTGATTTAAGTAATTTAATGAATATTTCTTGTTTAAATAAAGTTTAAGGAAATATTTAGTGAAATGTCATTTAAGGCTAGTTAAATGATATTGAATTTGTTAAGTGAATATTCCCTGATTAAATAATAAATGAAGTTAAATCAAGAACTATATGAAACTGTTAAATTTAACTTTGAAATTGTTGAATATTAAAGCTTTGAAATATATTGGAATTTAAATGGTTTATTTTGTGATTCAGATCTATATTTGAAATCAATTTGAATTGAATTTGTTATTTAGAAACTGAATTGAATTAAAATGGGAAAATTGAGCTTTGAATAAATTTGAATTTGGAATTTGAGTTAATTTGAACCGATTTGTGAAACTTGAGGAAATTATAAAACACTTTACTTTATAAATTATTTAACCTATATATACTATTTTGGAAAATAGATATATTTGAAATGAAATGATATTTGGGTTTGAAGTATAAATTAAATTGAAATGACCACGGTGTTACAGTGTATATTTCCACCTTGTAGATAGTTCTGAAGATCCTTAGAGGATGGTTATCCTAAACATCCTTTAAGTTACTTGTATTTCAGTTGATATTTCACTTGAGTTGGATTTATTGATATAAGAATGTTAATCCTGACTCGAGTGTTTTGTGTTTTGCTTTACGCTCGGGTCAGACCGAGTGATACAGCATTTGAGACTCACCCTTGGAGTTTGGAGCTTCCTTTGGAGATCCAACTATCGCCTCAGCTTTCAGCTTCTAGTTGATTTGTTCAGAGAAGTCATCTGTTGTACTGGAGACTTCACTGCATTTGAGATATTCTGTTGTATTTTATTTCTAACTCTGATGTTTATATAGTAGCTTCATGAACTACTATTTTATCTATTCCGCTGCGTTTTATTGTATTACTCTGTGTCTGTGATTCTGTGATTGATTTATTTACTGTATATTCTGAGTTTTTGCAAAATTTTAAATTAACAATCTGATACTTTGAATTATTCAAGTCAGACATGTGTGGATTATTGTCGATTTGAATGGTCCAAAATAGCGGGTCGTTACTCCTAGAAAAGTGCTTGCCATATTCTAATGATTATTCAAATACTTTGTTACGGTACTTTGAAATGACCTTACTCTGATACCAAATGTAAGAGCACACAGATTTATATAATATGGATTAGATGTATATTCTAGTGTATATTTGAAATTAAACAATACTAACTAGCAGAGTATAGTAAAGTAAAGTAAATAAAAATGATCACACTAGAGTTTTTATACCGATTTGGTCCTCCCGTCCTACGTCAAGTCCCAGACTCCTTCTGGAATTAACTAACCAACCCTCACTTAACCCTGAGGAACATCTACCTTTCAAAATGCTCGAGCAGCCGAACAAGACTTCAACCTTTGCCTAAAGATCTCCAATAGGACATTCCAATACGAGAATAAATCTCTGACTTCTAATGAGTTCTTGATAACTCGAATATAGTCAAATGTTGTACAAGACTTCCTATAATCTCGTCTTGAGTTGAATGAGTGAGAGCACGTGAATTTAAGGAAGTAAATCACCAAATACTATGGTATAGATTTTGGTGATATGGAGTAAAAATTTAAAATCAGTGAGAGCGCTTAGAGTTTAGAGAGTTAGATAAAATGATAGAAAGCAGGAAGTAAGTGTAGTGAGTTCTAAACTCAAGTCTTGGATATATCCATAGGTGTTCAAAGGTTTCCTTTAATAGTTACTTCCACTAAGATGACATCTATTTATTAAAAGTTGCAGCCATTAGAGAAGGAGTCATAACCGGTGAAGAAGAAGAGAAGTGTCTTTTCAAAAATTTGACTATTGTAGAAATTCAGACTTTTGGAAGTTAAAGTCAGACGTCTGATTGTATATATATTTAAAACAAAGAAAACCAGTTTAAAAATAAAGTTACAAATAGTATAATCAGAAATCTGTATATTCCAACCAAACATCTGTCTTTGCTGGCCAGGCGTCTGATATATTTTCTTAGATGTCTCTGTATATAGACAACTTCAAAACAGAAAGTCTAAATTTAAAGTCCATAAGGTCAGACATTTGATATTTACAATTAGACGTCTTTGTCAAAGAAATATGGAAACTCGAGAGCTTAATCAGACGTTCGATAAAAACAATCAAACATCTGTTTGTTATTGATTTGAAAATAAAGAAATTAAGGTTCAAAATTTTTTATCGCCGGACATTTGGATAATGTTACTAGACGTTTGACGGCTTTAGTTGTGCAAAAATGTTCTCTAATTTGTATTTGAAAGCGATATAACTTGAGTGTATATTGTGTTTGCTCATCTAACTCAAGGGAGATTGTACAAAGTAATTTAAGATACCGACACAAGCATACGACCTTACTATGAAGTCTCTCCATGTCGCTCTTCGTGATTGTGCTCCAATTCAACTTTGTTGTTCTTTCGATGTCCAGAGCGCTTTTGATTTGTTCATCATATACAAACATTTGTCTTCATGTGAACTCTTTGTTAATATGTCATTTCAGCTTATTGAGTCTCTGATATTTTTATGTCTCCAAATATGTGTATTCAAAGCTTCTTTTTAATCATCATGTACCTGCATGTTAGCTTAGAGTATCTTGGTTATAATCAAGAAGGTCCTAACGAAGAATTTCAAGCTCGAACGAATATGATTCTAAAATTAAATTTTACTTCATATGCTAAATTTTGCCTAAACCAGAGCTCTGATACCACTTGTAACGACCCAGTATTTCGAACCATTCGCATCCGTACATGTCAAACTTAAATTGCTCAAAATATCAGATTGTTAATTTATATTTGGAAAAACTTAACATATACGGTAAATAAATTAATCACAGAATCACAGACACAGAGTATAACAACAATAAGCAGCGGAATAGATAAATAGTAGTTCATGAAGCTATTATAAAACATCAGAGTCTGAAACAAAATACAACATAATCTCAAATACAAATGAATCTCTAATACATAAGCAACTGACGAGTCTGAACATAAATGACTGGATTAAACTGAAATAACTGAAAGCTGGATAGATAGGTCTTTAAACAAAGCTCCAATCTCCAAAGGTGAGTCTCAAATGCTGTGACACTTAGTCTGACCCGAGCATAAAGCAAAACACAAAACACTGGAGTCAGGATTAACATTCTTATATCAGTAAATTTAACTCAAGTGAAATGTCAACTGAAATACAAGTAACTTAAAGGATGTTTGGGATTTCCATCCTCTAAGGATCCGTGGAACTATCTACTATGTAGTAATATACGCTATTATAATATGTCTATCACAAAAGTAAAGTATTAAAATAGCGTTAAGGCGTTACCCATATCCCCCTTAACACATTTTATATAATGCCATAGTCTATACAGTACTGTAAACTCCACCTACAGGTGGGCTATCAGGGAGCACTCCATAGGTACGATACAAACCAAACTCGTAGAAGGCGCGATAAGGCATGTGACAAGGCACGCGAGGCAATGCCCAGGGTAGGATTCTACCGTTTTGCGGATCCGGACTGATGGTAACGCATAGCAGCTACTACCGCCAACCTCGAGACACACTCCCAAATCAAAGGTGCACCCAATCAAATCACAAAGTAATAGAATGGTATCGAAGAAATGTGCCCGATCGAAGGAATGACCTCACTTGGCCCGACGTGGCTACTATTTTAGCCACATCAAGCTGACTCATGAGAGTCAGGGCTGCGTTAATACCTCATATAGAATCGTCGCCAAACCATCCTACTTCGTTCTGGAATCTCCACTACGTACACAGTTGTTAAAGTGGTTTTCGGTATTGGCAGAGAGTTTGACAATATCCGAACCCGGTCTCTTTAACAACCAAATGCTTATTTCACACCGTGGTCATTTCATTTCAAATAATTTATAATTCATATTTAAATTATCATATTTATTTCAACGTCATATCACTTTAGAAATCATATCACTTTCAAAATTATATTCACTTTCGAAATCATGTTCGCTTCTAAAATCATAACCACAAATAGTTTAAACCTTCATATCAAAATATTCGCATTTAAATCCATTAATCTAAATCATAACAGTTCCAACTTAAATAGTTTAAATATTGAAAATAGTTTATATATTAAAATAGTTATAAACTAAAAATAGTTTATATTTAAAAATAATTTATAAATTAAAAATAGTTTATATATTAAAAAGAGTTTATATACTAAAATAGTTTATATCAAAATAGTTCAAATTAGAATTGGTTTCTTCCAATTTTACAAATCAATTCAAATCAACCTTTAGTTCCAAATTCAATTTAATCAATCTCAATTCAAATTATCATTAAAACCAATTTCATTTATCGATTTCAAATCCAGATTTAAACTACAAATTTAAACCATTTTCCGATTCAATAGGTTTCAAAGTTAAATATTCAACAATTTACAATAACTTAATTTTATAAATTTCATTTATATTTCAATTTCAACTTTAACTTATTTAAATCTAAAATATTCACTTAACCAATTTTAATAACACTCAAATAAAATCTCAAATATCAAATTTAAACCAATATCAAATTTTATCATATTTATAAACATTTAAATAAATTTGTCAAATTCAAATTTAAATCAAAATTAAATATTCAATTTCAATCTTATTTAAATATGAAAATATTCATTTATTCACCTTTAATTAAATCAAACTATCTGGTTATAAAGTTATATCTTAAAATCTCAAATTAATGAGTTTCAAATCAATTTCTATTTAATACAATTCTTAAACAAATTATATTACAAATCAATTTCAATTTATCTTTCCAACCTTAATTTATTAGTTATTACAAAATCTATTTTTAGAATATATTAATATAAATACTTAAACATAATATATATTAATTAAATTAAATTTTATTAAATTTTATTTATATATTTTTATAATAATAAAGTTATAAGAAAAATCTTAAAAATTATATTTTCAAAACTAACTTATAAATTTAAAATTTTCAAACATATAATTTAAAATTCTAAATTGACACATATATAAAATAACATTTATATATTATATTTTAAAACCAATATTTATAAAACCTCTATATTTCCTTTCACAACTTTGAAAATCATTTTCAAAATATAGACCAACGGTGTCCGTATAATGATACAGATATTTATCATTTCAATCCGCAATTTAAATATCTACGGGTATATATCATTTTAACCCGCAATCCCAAAATTCAAAATTAATGAAAATCGCTTGGATTTATCATTTCAATCTATAACGATTTTCCCCTAATCTATAATATCGTTCGGGTATGTATGATTTCAACCCATAGGGAATTCTAAACTAATAGGGAATTTGCAGAGTGAGAACAAATATAATAATAACATAACATATCAACAACGGGCATATATCATCAGTAACAAATATATATATATATATATATATATATATATATATTATATACAATAGGTTATGGTGTCATGTGTCATAGGTAAATAATTACCGATAATGGCATATCATATTTAACAGTTAAGTAACTTAACAATTCAAATTTAACAGCATATTTCAATTGTCATTTCATGTAAATTAAATTTACTAAATATAAGAATGTTAATCGTGAGTGATTGCTCATCATTCGAGGCTAGAGAACAACAATGACGAAGAAGATGACACGGACACGCACGTGAATACGGGCACAAGCAAAGCAAATCAAAAGCTGCTGAGATTTCCGGGCAGCGACAAATGAAACAACAATTGGACATTGACGAAGTAAGCAAACGAACACTTGAATTCGAAGGGAAACACAATATATATATTTGTATGAATGTATATATCCTAATAAATTATATTTAAAAATCAGTATCCAATTTAAAACCCATATCAAAATAAAATATCTTCATATCATATTGGAAATCAATATTTATTAAAATACATATATTTTCCTTTCAAAATCATCAAATATATATTTAATCATAAAATCTATAACAAAACATTCAAATATATTGTATACTTTTTAAACATATACTATATATATGTCTATCTAATAAAATCATCGCCCTTTATACAAAAAAATATCAAATAAATCCTTGCTTTATATTTGAAGCCAAACTTATATATACTTATATAAACTTATATTTTATAACAACAGCTTATCTACAGCAGATTATATTTTATATACTTTATATATCAATACTCTATACAGACCATAGTTTATTGAAACCATGTAATAAACTTATATAACTTTAGATATAAACCGATCTTATAGTTTATATATTATATATAACAACCATAACTTATGAAATATAAATCAATATATTAACTATATAAGCTAATATATATACAAAGTAAAAGGAAGCTTGGCAATTGGTTGGAGAATACAGCTCGGCTGTGAAGTGCTGGAGCAAGGAGATTGGGCGGCGGTGATCGGCCGAGATGCTCTCAGGTGGGGTTGACAACATGGCAGTTTAGGCGGGGGTGCAGGCTGTGTTTTGGTGGCCATTGGTGTGCTAGAGTGACTCGGCTACTAGGGTGAGGAGGAAGGAATGATGCGAGCTGCTGTTGGGTGATCTTTGGTCGGAAGAGAGGGCGAGGTTAAGGGAGAAGGCGGCGGTTTGAGGAAGGCCAGTGGCTCGGGTGTATGGAGGTGGGTTGTATACGGTGTAGGTGGCTGTGAGATAAGGCGGAGGAGGCGCTGGGTGGTGAGCGGCGGAATGGCATGTAAAAAGGAGGAGGGTTGGATTGCGGTAGTGGCACATGGGTTGGAGTGGGAAACCATGGCTATGCGTGGAGACATGTGCTGTTATGGTGGTAGACAGTGGGAAAGGGAGGGGAACCGCTGTGTTGGCTATTGCCGAGGTAAGGCAGTGGGTGATAGGGGACGGGTCTGAGTCGATGGTGGATCTGGCGGCAGAGGGAGGCGGGCTTGACTGCTTCCGTGGATGAGGGATGGGGTATGGGAAATGGCCGGCTGTCGGTGTTTTGATGGCTGCTCGATGGTCTTGCGGTGTGCGTTGTTGGCGGTCGACAAGGTGGAGAAGGCGAGTGTATGGTAGGAACGAGCCAAGTGGTTTCGGAGAGGGGAGCACGTACATTTTTTGTCAGAGTTCAAAACAAGGAAGAAGGAAAGAGAAGAAGGTACATGAACGAACAAAAAATTTAAAATGAAATAGTAAATAGTGGAAGCCAGCACATATGAATTGAAATAAGTAGCCACCAAAAGTCATGTGTTGAAATGCTAGAATATTAATAGCTAATGGCGATTAAATTCCTCACGGCTGAAATTGAAAAGGAAAAGGAAACAAAAAGGCACAAATACGGTATCGATACGACAAACTATTTTGTCGTTTCCGTCGTGTACCGGACCTTAAAATACAGAAATAAATATACTGCGGAGATTAGCACGAAGAGACGAACAAAATGGTACACAAATATCAGCGATATAATTAAGTTATAAAAACCAGATTTTTCGCTACCGAAAAATGCTGCTAAAACGCCGAAAAATAAGATAAACGGAGCTATAGCAATCCAAATTTGACGAACGAATTATGACGTCTCACTCAAAAAATGATTTACATTTTTATTATATAAAAATATTTAGATTTCAAAGATATTTAATTTTCAACAAATTAACTGATTTTAAAATTGAAAATTACACAACAGAACTAACTTTTATATTTACCAATGAAAATCTGCCATTTGCTATGTTTAAATAGGCGCATATCAAATATCAAATTTTCATTGACAAATTTTTAATTATATAATTTCAAGAAAAATTCAGTTAATTACGTCATAAAAATAGTTAAAAAAATTCGGGTCTTTACACAAGTAATGTGTAAATATATAAATGGTAGAGGATAACTAATTATTAAAAGATTCATAATCTTTAATATACATGTAATGAGTGATATCGACTTAGGAAATAATATATTTCTTATGAAATATCCTTACGATACAACTACCATACACATTTGAAATCTCGGTACATGTACTATACATATGTACTTATATCTTAAATCTCATTTGGGTTTCTTTCCAGTTCCACTTGATTTTATACCTATATAGTTATATAAGTATTAACTTATTTATAAATTTTATAATTCAATTTACTTATATAATACATACATGTATCTTATTAATTAAATCTTGTTTAATTAATTTTAATTCTAATTAATTAAATCATATTTAATTTATTTTATATAAATTTCTAAAACTTTATGTCACTCATCTTAAACTATTTAAGATAGTTAATCAACCATAACATTTATAGTTTGTTTATGTATACATATTAATATATGTATATATTTTAATTAATAAATTTTTAATAAATTTTATTTAATCAAACAATTTAACTAAATATTTTAATTAATTTGTAATTTTAATTTAATTTATCATAAACAATCTTAAGATTATTATAGTAATACATACACATCAATATATATATATATATATATGTTTTAATCAATTAACTTTTAATTAATTATTTTATTCAATTTAATTAATCATATTAGTTAAATTTTAAATTTAATTTAGTTTGTCAAAACAATTTTGGTAAATTAGAATGCATTTTATAACTTTGATAAAATTTCCCTTGTTATATTTTAATCTTAACTTTTAAAGTTAAAATATTCAAACAAATTTTGAAAACTAGCCCAAGGCCCAAAATTAATTCAGTCCTTTAGAGATAACTTTTGATCTTACTTCATCCTTTGGGTCAGGCTAGTAGCTAGGTAGAGTAGAGTACTTATAACTCAAACCAAACCTCAAACTCAACATTTATAGGCATCCTACTAAATGGGTAAGTTTTAATCAGTTAGCTACAATATTGTTAATTTAGACCTCATAGACCATTTGGGCTTAGATACCATTGAAGGGACTGAGCCAATCGACAACGGGTGAAATACATAGATTTCAAAAAAAATCCTATTTAAGATCTGTTAGGCCTATGAAGTTTAAAGGGTAATTAGATACAATCTAATATTGTTTTAAATAAAATCTCATTTATTATACTTTTAAAAAAGGGGTTTCACAAATTTGAGGTTTGTATGAATTAGGAAATATCTGATATATTCTTATATGTATATGTGTATAATAGTTAATTTCTTTGTATTATTATTTTAGCAAATGAAGAGTCAAGTCCTTAACTATTCAATAGATCATAAACGCAATGAATACGCAATTAATCAGAAATAACACTTGCTACTGTTATAAACAATTCACCGTAGCTTTGTTAATTTTTTTGAAGGAAGATTAGTTTAATTTAAATTAAATAAATTTTAATTTATAAGTGTATCAAATACACTTATATGTATATAGTGCACGTGCAATAAGTATGAAGTGTACTTGGGTAATGTAACCGGATGTAAGTGTTGGAATCTACATCACAATGGACACATTTTCCCTTTATATATGCCTTTGTTGTCTGAAGTTTTTAAAATAAAAAATAAAATAACAATTGTAAATATACATACAACAACAATTTTATATATACATATAATAACAATTATATATGTATGTGTGTGTGCATGGGAAAGGATTAGTTACACCTCATTTTTGCTACACCACAAATCCCCCTGATTTTAGGCGTATGTTCCAAATTAAATAATATACATTTTCTCTCTTGTCACTTAAGGATAGAGAGTGTATATTATTTAATTCAGAATATGTGACTGAAATCAGAGAGATTTGAAGTGTAGTAAAAATGAGGTGTAGTCGATTCTAGCCCTACACACACGCACATACACATATATACATACGTACATACATAGATGTGTGTATGTATATGTTAAATTATAGTTTTGACTATCTTAATTATTTTGAATTCTAGAATTAACAATTTTAAATCTAATTTTAACATTAGAAGGTTTTAAAATTAAATCCATGATTTTATAAAAGTACCCTTTATAAACTTTGAATTAAAATAACAAACATTTATGTATACCTATATAAATAATCACAACCAATGATTTAAATTTAAAAATGACATAAATTTGTAAAATTTGTGATTCTATATGTATGTTTTGAAACTTAAGTTAACAAATAGAAAATTACCTTAACTTATGAATAATTCAAAATAGGTTTATATTTCGCACAAAATTTCACTTATGAAATTTTGAATTGGAGCACCTTTAAAATTATGTGAACAATGACCAAATTAATTTACAAACAAAATCATCAAACATATAAAACATGAAATCATTTCTCAAAATGATTTCAACTATTCAACACATGTAGTTTATTTATGTTTGCATATAAAAAAGGTTAAAAATGATATTATTAAATTAATATCAGTTTCCAAATTAGGATTTTTTTTGTTGTTGTTTATTCATTAATATCCAAATAAAAAACAAAATTAGATTTGACAACCCAAGCATATATAAATTCGTTGTAAAAAGTTTGGGATCTAAACAATATATATAAGATGAGAAAATAATCAGAAGAGAAGTAGAATAGGGAGATCTAAACTGTATTAAAATCATGAATTGTATTATAAAATAAAATTAGAATATTACCTTAAGATGAAGTCAAAAAATCGCACTTTGGATGAAGAATAAAACTCCTAGATCCGGTTGGATCATCTCCAGAAATTGCAATGATTTGAAGCACCAACTTTACATTTATTTTATTGAATTGATTTGGTTTTGTTTTGGGAAAATGTCTTTATGGCTTGGAAGCCATGAATTTTCAGCCTAAAGGAGAGAGAGAGAAGGGAGAAGAGAAGAAAATGAATTGTCAGGAGAATTGATGAGTGAATGAAAGAAATTTTGTTTAAAGGAAACATTTTTACCTTTTCAATTAGCTCCTTTAAAACCTTTCCACTTTAATTTCTTATTAAATCTCAACCAAATCCTCTTCACTTACAATGTATGGCCGACCAAGAAAGCGCCTAGGAAAGCTTTAGAAAATTTCCAAATTCACTTAATAATTAATTGATTTAAATCAAATTTAGACATTTATCAATATCATATATCGATACGTACATATATAACTTTTTTATTCAAAATTTATTAAATACTAATGGCATTCAAACAAACCAAATAAAATTTAGTAATTGATATTTCATAAATAATAAGTAATTTAATTAATTTATAATAATTTATAAATTAATTAGATCATGTGGTTTTTCGGAGTACTCATTATTATGGTTGTGAACTCAAATGTGTCAGCGATTAATATCCAACAAATCAAATATTAAAGTTCACATGTCACCTTAGCTAGTGATGTGACATTTTGGCTAAATTCATCGCTTACGCATATTTTCTATAAAATCCGATTTTATTTAAGCAGTATCCGATAGTAATGATTATTTACACAAATTATCTTCACTAACACTACATTACAATATGACTTATGGAATTTGGTTTTGTTCAAAATTCCAGCATCGTCCACAGTTAACTTGAGTAGTCTGAACACAAAATCCTTGGTTCAATAAATACAATTATTATTAACCATACCGCTTTGGCAAAGATTTTGACTTTGAGTTGACTACAGTTGACCATGGTACTAACCCCGTATAACTAAGGAGATGAATTCTCTATTGAATAATGTTACACTTCCAATGCTTCAACTCAGACCCAACTATAGTTGTTTGATGGATGTTATGCCATGATTTAACTATAATCAAAGTAGAGTGTCCAATTGAAGTTCAACAATATTCTCTAGTCAAGAGAACTATTCAATAGTATTCTCTAGTCAAGGGACCTATTTCATATCGTCTTTGAGATTCTTTGTTTGACTTTAGTTATATTAACCAACAAAAAACTCTCGATTGAGTCATTCCATAGTTATCCAATAAGCATCAATACATAATCCCTTGGTGCCCCCAAAAACCATAAGTAATACACTGCCTAACATTTAGAGAACATTACGTACTCTAGTCTCAACAGATCAATAAATATCCTATCTTGAAACATCTTGACTGGGATTATTTAAAATAATATATTATTTTAATATGATAAATTTCTCATGATAATACATTGTTTAATACCAAGGATATCGATTTTGATGACAACAACCATATAAATATAGATACTGATGCTTTTCCAAGTTGTATAAAATATTTTGCAGGATATTATGCAGGTTTATACAAGTATAGGATAATCGAATTTAAAGATTAATTAGTGAAAAGACTAGAGATCAAGATTCAGAGATGATCATGATATTTAAAGACCCATGAACTTAAAGACAAAGACATGAAGAATTCAAGACTACAGTTTATAGTAAATAGACATAAGATTAATTTGTTAAAGTCCTTGAATAACAACTTTCTTTTCTTTGAATACCCTCTTATCAAAATATATTTTTATTATCAAAGTATTTATTTTATTTTTAAAATATATTTCTATAAATATTTAAAAAAGTTTTATATATTAAAAGTATTTAAAAACTATTTTAATGATTTTACAAGAGTTCAGAATTTTGCAACACATTTAAACCGTTTATATATTTCAAAATAGACAAGGGTATGTCGACATACCCTACATATGTATGTCGACATATGTACCACTGAAGAGGTGACTTTTGAATTTTAAATAATTGTGATTTTTAGTTGCATTTCTTCGTGAATAGACATATCCCTTCAAACGCTGTATAAAGGGGACTGGAAAACGAATTTTAGCAACTACTTTCTCTGTATTCTTCTTACTCCAAATTCTCATTATATATTTCACAAAATCCATCCTATACTCTTCAGATTCACTCAAATTCAATCTCTACTTTACCACATATATTCTCTACAATCTACTCGCTGATTTGAAAAGTATTCTCTCATCAATTCAAAGATCAAAGTGCTAACAAAGGACTAAAGGATATTATATATCCAATGTACAACTATTTTTATTTGAAATCAATAACTCTCTACTATTACTTATGTGGGTGTGCTTGCTGCCTGTTCAAATCGAGTGTGTTTGTTGCCCGTTTAAATCAAGTGGGTGATCTTGTTGCCCGATTAAATCAACAGAGTCTACCGTGAGCTTGGAAAGTCGGGAGGGTGTATCTTATTGTCATGAAATCAAGATTGTATTTTGGTTTTCTGCTACTTGATTAAATTAGGCATTGGAAAGGAAATCTGTATATAAACAGTACAGGACTGGACGTAGGATTAGTTAATCCGAACTAGTATAAAACTCATGGTGTCATCTCTCTTACTTTTACTTTATTTCTACTGTGTTTATATATATCCTTGACTTTTTATTAATATATATCTATATTGATTATCTGTGTTTGAATTTTAATCTTGAAATAATTTAGAAAAGTTCCATATAAGTTATAAAACATTTTTCACCCCCCTCTAGTGTTAAAGTAGCCTTAAGATCCATTCATACTAGTATAATTTATATTACACCATTTCCCACAGTAATTACTATCACATAATATTTCATTAAAGATTTTCTATTTAATATACTTTAAATAATTACTTAATAATTATATCACAATATAACAAAGTATATTATAGAAATCAAATATGTATATTGCTAGAAAGATTGATGATAAAGTTAGACATATGTAACAAATTACATAATTCCCCCGGGAAATATCCCTAACTTTATCATATTCCACCATATACTTGTCAAATCTTTCAATTGTCTTAATACCAGCTTCACTTTTTGGGCATCGATAAGCTCCAAATCTCCACAAATCTAGTCCCATCCCCAGCCAATCACTTGCCTTCAATACCTATTTCATCCCATTAAACATCTCTCCTCCTATACTTCGAAATTCCTTTTCATCTTAGAAAAATCTTCTCAAACTAGCTGCACTGGGCCCCTTGGCACATTATCGTCTTAATTTGGTACTTTCTGTTGTGCCAGTTCGTCTTGAACTGTTGAAAAATCACATTCATGTCTACTTTTCCCCAGTTGGAGTTGTCACCTTCACACCTGCCCCTACTCCAACATTTAGGGATGCTTCCCTCCTTGGCTATTTGTTTGCATATTCTCGGTTCTTCTCCTTACATTGGCTCTTGCTCCTCCTTGCATCAAAAAAACACTCCTTATTTCTATTCTTGCTTTCTACATAAGCAAGATACTAAAAGAAGCGGAAGTAAAGAGAGTGAGCTAAATAGTAGGAGGATAGATATATCCACCTATGTATCTATGTAAATGTAACGACCCAGTATTTTCAACCATTCGCATCCATTATAAGTGTATAGGTAAACACTCATGCCGGAGTTGAATTGCTCAAAATACTGCGTTGTAAATAAAATTTGGCAAAACTCATCATATACAGTAAATAAAATAATTACAGATCATAGACACAGAGTAATATAACAATAATGCAGCGGAAACAAAAGGATAGTAGTTCATGAAGCTACTATATATATAACAGAGTTAAACAAGATACAACAGAGGTCTCGAATACAATAGATGTCTCAATACAATAATCAAATACCAGATCTGAATACATCACTGGAATCAACAGAATAACTGAAAGCAGGATCGATAGATTGCTGGATCTCCAAGCGAAGCTCCAACTCCAAAGGTGAGTCTCAAATGCTGTATCACTCAGTCTGACCCGAGCGTAAAGCAAACACAAAACACTCGAGTCAGGATTAACATTCTTATATTCAATAAATTCAACTCAAGTGAAATATCAACTGGAATACAAGTAACTTAAAGGATGTTTGGGATAACCATCCTCTAAGGGTCCGTTAAACTATTTACTATGTAGTAATATACGCTATATACAGTAGTGTCTAAATAAGTAAAGTATAATCATATCGGAAAATAGCGTTAAGGGGATGGAGAACCTTAACGCGGTCGGATCTTAAAATCATAATCGTAGTAAAGCTCGGTATGGTAGGTGACACGGCACAACTAGGCAATGCCAGGGTAGATATACCAATTACGCACACGGACTGATGGATACGCATAGCAGCCACTACCGTTCCACCTCGAACAACATTCCCAATCGAAGGATGGCCATCTAGTCAAATCACAAGTAAGAGTATAATATCGAAGAAATGCGTCCGAGAAGAGGTGCTACCTCACTGGTCCGAGATCGCTCCTGTTTTAGCCACCTTATGCCAACTCACGGGAGTTGGGTCCACGTAACATACCTTAAGAACGCCGCCACCATCCTACTTCATTCTGGAAACTCCACCGCGTACACGGTTGTCAAAGTGTTTTTCGGTATCGACAGAGAGTATGTCCATATCCGATCCCGGTCTCTTTGCCAACCAATCGTTATTATAACACCATGGTCATTTCAAAATAGTTTATACTTCAAACCAAAATCATTTTCATTTCAAAACCTAATTTAATACGATATCATTTCACTTCAAATATATCCATTTTCAAAATCATATTACCTTCCAAAGTTATAATGCTTTCAAAATCATAGTCTGGAAATCACAGTATTTTGGAAATCATAGCACTTTCCGTTTTAAACAGTTTAGATGTTAAAATTTCGTTATAAGATAAATTAATTTCCTCAAATTTCACAAATCGATTCAAATTAACTTGAATTCCAAAAATTTAATTTAATCAAATCTCAAATCATCCGTTTCAACACGATTTAGCTTCTAAATAAACCATTTCAATTTATATATATTTCAAAGCTTTAAATATTCATCATTTCAAAACTAAATTCGATAAATTTATATACATATCAGATTCCCTTTACAATTATTTAGTTTTGAAATATTAACTTAATCATTTCCATAACCTTTAAATTCAATTTCAATTTACAATTTAAATAAACAAAATATCTCATTCAAATATTTATACGTTTGGAATATCCATTTAAGTCACCCTTTTCAAATTTCAAGTTGTAAATCAATTCTTTAAATTTCAAATTCAATACATTTCAAATCTAACTTATTTAAGTATAATTCTTAAATAACTATAATTTCAATCAATTTCAAATCATTATAAATTCTATATTTAAAAATATAGAATTAAATAAATACTTAACATATTATTTATCAACTCTATTAAATCAACTTTAATAAATCTTAAAATCAATATTTATCAAAACCATATATTTCTTTTCAAAACCATAGAAATCATTTTCAAAACGTTTATATATAGACCAACGGTGCCTGTATATAATTTTCTATCCTATGGTCAAGTGATACGGATATTTATCATTTCAATCCGCAATTTAAAACATATTCGGGTATATATCTTTTCAACCTGAAATCCCAAATTCAATTCAATGAAAATCGCTTGGGTTTATCATTTCAACCCATAACGATTTTCTCCTATTCTACAGATCGTTCGGGTATGTATCATTTCAACCCATAGTGATTCTATACTAACAGGGAACTTGCAGAGTGATAACAGATATGATAATAATATAACAACAGTAACAGGCATATAACATCAGTATAAATAACAGATAATGGTGTCAGATGTCACAGGTGAACAGATACAGATAATGACATATATATAACAGTGTTAATAACTAACAGCAGCATATTTCAATTGACATTTCAATTGAAATCAAATTTAATAAATATAAGAATATTAATCGTGAGTGATTGCTCACCTTTCGAGGCTAGAGGAATTTGATAACGGAGTGAGTTACGAATCCAGGCACGAATTCCAAAGCAAAGTGAGATGAGCACGGATTAGACGAACAAAGCTGATAACAAGGAATCGATGAAATAAATCGAATCAGTTTGATTGAGGCAGAAATATATGTATTATTATCATTGTTGTTATTATTATTTATAAAGATCAATATTAAATTTAAAATACTTATTTAAAAATCTAGGCATATTCTCTCTCAAACAATACTTATATAAACAAATAGGTATATAGACTAGAATATAACTTATGCACACATTATTTTAAAATGGATTTATATAAAGGAATAACATCCAAATATCCATATACTGATATATCTAAAATATGATGAACAAACTTATACAACAGAACACATCCATATAAACAATTATACATATTCATACACGTATACCCAAAATCCAAATATACCTTTATAAACTTATGTAGTATACTGACAAATCTTATAATACCAATGTATACAGACAATAGGAAATGAACTAACAAGTAAACTTATAATAATATATATATACTTTTATATGAAGTCACATATATTATAATTCCTATATTCGTTTATAAAACCCATATACGAATAGATATATTCCAGTAGACCAAATGTAAACATTGTTAATACCTCATCTAAAAATATAAAACATGCTATAACTCATATACTTTAAACCCTTGATATACAAATTCAAACCAATCACATAAACTCATATTTGCAGAACAACTAATATATATAACATAGATGTATACATAGCATAAAATATATTATAAAATATTTATAACATCAAATAAAATATGAAATACTATATACTTTATATATATGCGACTGCAACCTACTTACATCCAAACTAAACTTTTAACTATGGGTATAGATATATATATGTATTTGTACTTAAACTCTAAACAAACTCATACGAAAAGGTACATACAACTATATATAATTATGTATAACTAAACCCATAGACTATATAACTAAATATCTCTAACTGCATTATATACTTAAACTAGTATATATGTATATAAACTATATAATTCCAACTATAACAGAACTATGAGGCACTTTATAGACTACATATAAACTAACAGTAACCAAATCTTTATATAAGGTATAATACATCCAGGCATACATTATATGTAATACAAATGCTGCAGGGGAAGTAAATCATTCGCTGTCCCTGATATATACACATATGCCAATGACGCAACATATATATATAACTTATATTTTACAACACCTTAATATATTATAAATTTACTATGTTTTTAAAACATACTTTATATATACGCAACACGAGTTAGTCAAAACTTACATAACATATAAACTTATAATATAAACATATATATAAAGTAATATATAATACATATTTATATATATATACCTTATGATCAAAGATGCAAATTAGCTTGGCCAGGCAAGGCTAAACAAAGAAGGAGACTGCTGCTATGGCACCCGAGTTCGGCTGAAGAGGGGGAAGTGTTCGGTGTTGGCGGCGAAGTGGATAGGCATGTCAGATAATGGCGGAAAGCGAGGTGCTCGGCTAGCTCGCAGGAGCTTGGGTTGCTAATGGTTCGGTTGTGGTGTCTGACAAGGTGGAAGGAGCGGTGTTTGTCTAGGTGGTCTGGCCACGCGGAGCAGAGCAGAGGAGGAGACGGAAGATGCGGTGCGCCTCGGGTGTGTTGGAGTTGCCGTTGGCTGCTGCTGACACATGCTAGGGGCACGGGGAAGTTCAGGAGGAGGAGGCAGTCGAAAGGAGGAGGAAGCAGACGGCTGGTGGTCAAGGCACGGAGGAGGAGATGACTTGGTGGCCTACCATGGAGTGGGTGGTCGGCGGCACACTGGGTTCGGCAGGGATGGGCGAGGCGATGGGTTGTGGTAATGATCTGGCATGGGTTTCGGTGGTGACGTGGTGGAGGGCTGGAAGGCTGGCTTAGTCAGGTGCTCGGTCGTGGTTGTGGGGTGGTGACAGGCCTGGGTAGGGCTCGGTCTGGTGGTGGTAGCTGGGACTCGAACTGGATTGGACTGCCTGAGTGGAGACGTGGTCGGGGTGGTTTCTGGCAGAGCACGGCATGGGTTGGGGCGTGATGGCGAATGGGTGGTCTGGGGTTGGCGACGTGGTGGGTCTGGTCTCGGTCGTGGCTGTCTGGGTGGAGGCGTGGTGAAGTTCGGTGGTGACAGCATGGCGTGGGGTTCTTGGCCTGGCGTTGGCGACGTGGAGGTAGTAGCTTCGTGGAGGCATGGGTTAGGCGAAGGGGTTGGACGTGGTTGGTGGATCTGGTGAGAAGTGAGAAAAGTGACAGGCAATAAAATTCTTGAGAACAAAAATGATGGGAGGCAAAATAGAAATGGAGGAGTAGCAGGATTGAGAAGGTAGCTTCTTTGATTAATATTTGGAACGCATTGAACAGAGAAGGCAAACGAACGGATATAATTACAACGAAAGAAAAGGTCCACAGTACTAAACAGTAGGAATAGAATTGGTCACCCCTTGATTTTGGAAATTTATTAACCCAATTAATTGTTGTTGGGCTGCACGTTATAGATTTGAAGCCTAAGGGAAAAATGTAAAGTCAAAATTCGGTACAGTTACGGTGAACTGTTTATTCTTTTCGACGCGTACCGGATCTCAAATTATAGAAATGAATATACCGCGGAGATCAGCACGACGAGACGATTAAAATGGTACACAGATATCAATGAGACGGTCATCCGATCAAAAGTCGATAACCGGTACCAGAAATGCTGCTATTCTAATCGAATTAAGATAAACGGAGCAACAGAAGTCCAAAGTTGACGAAACGAAAGATGACGTCTCACTCAGAAGATGATTTACAAATTTTCCATGTAAAAATATTTAGGTTTGGAAAACATTTTATTATCATCAATTTTAACTGATTAAATTGAAGTAAATTTACGCGCGAAATAAATTTTCATATTTTCGGACGAAAATTTACCAGTTGCTATTTTTAATTAGTCGCATTCCAAATATCAAATTTAAATTTCAAAATTTTATTGTTTTAAAATTTCACAAAATTTAACTAATTACGTTATTTAACAGTTAAAATTTACGGGTCGTTACACTCTCCCCCACTCATAACTTTTCGTCCCCGAAAAGGAAGGAGGTAGGAGAGTAGAAACAACCAGAAAGAAAATAGATTAAAAGACAAGATAAGACAATTAATTTAAACCATATAATTTCAAATTAAACTAATTAATATTTAACAATTTGATTTAATCCACTGAGTTCACTTAAGTTAAATCAATTCAACTATTTCTAAATTCATTACCTTATGTCTAGTCATCCTCAATTAACAATTTCTAAGTCATCAAATTTGTATAATCATTTATTTTCCTCATATTTTGTTCGACAAATTAAATTCTTTTATTCCAAATTATTAATAAATTTATTCCACTTAATATGTCCTATCACATATATTTTAAACCATATAAATTAATTTAAACCATATAAATTTCAGTTTAAATCAATTTATATTCAATAATTGATTTTAAATTCAAGGTATTTCCATACTTTAATCAAATTTCAATTTATTAATTCCTTCCAAACAAATTTATTTGTCTCATCTTATTATCCACTTAACTTATAATTCTATTTATTTCAATTGATATTTATAACTAAATTTTAAGTGTATAACATTTATTATAACCACTCAAATTTTACTTATAAATTCATTTTATATTGTATATTATCCAATTACATTTTTAACTTCTGAAAATTTTAGGTAAGTTATGTTGAGATGTAATTTAGTATTATACAAATAAGATTTTACAATTCAGTTATTCCCAGTTAAATTATTTATCCAAGAATTTTGACTTTAGTTTATAATTGAAATCATCTTTAAACCTAAAATTTAAGAATTTAAATCTCCGATTTACTTCAAACAATTTAGAGATATATATATTATATCTATACCAATCAAATTAAATTTTAAAATAAGATACATATATATATAAATCAAATTATATTGAAGAAATTCAAATCGAATATATTTTTTCCAAACAAAACCGTAGCAAAGCTACAGAATAGTTTCTCCTCTTTGAAACTCGAAAATGAATGTCGATGATGCGGCCGTCATCACCGAAATTATTTCCCAGCGACAACGAGAAGAGCACTGATTTAAACATTTAAAATTCTTTGAAAACCATTTTATTCGAAAATACTTTAAATAATATACATTTTACGACTTTAAAACAAAGTTTGAAATCACCAGAAATTTAATTCTTAAATTCTCAATTTAAATCCATTTCAATTCCAAATAAATTTAAAAACAACAGTCATTTTGCAATAGTCAATGACTTACAAAACAATAAAATGAAAATCAAATATTATCATTTTCAACAACCAAATTATTTAACTTTTAATTCCAGAAAATTTTCTTATATATTTATAATATAATCATACAAATTTATTTCATTTATCAAATTTTGAAAATTATCTTGTGTCAGTTTGCTCTATTCAAGTGTTTTGGAAATCCTATCGATAGCGTTGATCAGACGAATCGATCGAAAATCCAAACCAACATCAACAGCTCAAACAACACACTATAAACATAAACTATTTTATATTAATTACAAATACACTCCCTCACACGATGATTCCAGAATTGGGTTCCAACACAAGGATAGAGATCCAAATAGAGGGACTCTAATCAAAGAGAATTCTAATCTAAAATAGATTGGCTCGAAACGAAGATTAGATGATTGCATTTCAAACAGGAAGATGGATAAAATTGTATAAATCGCGGGCAACCTTAACCGGGTAAACCGTGACTTCATAGATAAGATCGATGTAGAATTCTGAAGCAAATTGACATTCGATTACCAGAGGTAGAATTCGGGTATAGCATAAGATAGCAGCATCGTAAACCGAGGATACAGAAATCTCCGGTGAATCAATACCGATTGTAAAGGAGTTTCACCCCAGTACAAATTATTCGAAGATTGGCGAGACCGCCGATTTATTATAGAGATCATTCGAAGTGGAGTTATGGGATACCCCAGAATCAAAAGACAAGAATGGGGGGACACAAATGGAGACACGAATGGGGAGACACGAATGGACTTTGGAACCGAAGTGAACGGCCCAAAATTCAAAGGAACCGAGTCAAAGAAGAAGGAATTCAAGCTCGAACGAAAGTGATTTTGTAATCGAATTTACTTCATATGCTGAGTTTTGCCTAAAACCAGAGCTCTGATACCACATGTAACGACCCAGTATTTTCAACCATTCGCATCCATTATAAGTGTATAGGTAAACACTCATGCTGGAGTTGAATTGCTCAAAATACTGCATTGTAAATAAAATTTGGCAAAACTCATCATATACAGTAAATAAAATAATTACAGATCACAGACACAGAGTAATATAACAATAATGCAGCGGAAACAAAAGGATAGTAGTTCATGAAGCTACTATATATATATAACAGAGTTAAACAAGATACAACAGAGGTCTCGAATACAATAGATGTCTCAATACAATAATCAAATACCAGATCTGAATACATCACTGGAATCAACAGAATAACTGAAAGCAGGATCGATAGATTGCTGGATCTCCAAGCGAAGCTCCAACTCCAAAGGTGAGTCTCAAATGCTGTATCACTCAGTCTGACCCGAGCGTAAAGCAAACACAAAACACTCGAGTCAGGATTAACATTCTTATATTCAATAAATTCAACTCAAGTGAAATATCAACTGGAATACAAGTAACTTAAAGGATGTTTGGGATAACCATCCTCTAAGGGTCCGTTAAACTATTTACTATGTAGTAATATACGCTATATACAGTAGTGTCTAAATAAGTAAAGTATAATCATATCGGAAAATAGCGTTAAGGGGATGGAGAACCTTAACGCGGTCGGATCTTAAAATCATAATCGTAGTAAAGCTCGGTATGGTAGGTGACACGGCACAACTAGGCAATGCCAGGGTAGATATACCAATTACGCACACGGACTGATGGATACGCATAGCAGCCACTACCGTTCCACCTCGAACAACATTCCCAATCGGAGGATGGCCATCTAGTCAAATCACAAGTAAGAGTATAATATCGAAGAAATGCGTCCGAGAAGAGGTGCTACCTCACTGGTCCGAGATCGCTCCTGTTTTAGCCACCTTATGCCAACTCACGGGAGTTGGGTCCACGTAACATACCTTAAGAACGCCGCCACCATCCTACTTCATTCTGGAAACTCCACCGCGTACACGGTTGTCAAAGTGGTTTTCGGTATCGACAGAGAGTATGTCCATATCCGATCCCGGTCTCTTTGCCAACCAATCGTTATTATAACACCGTGGTCATTTCAAAATAGTTTATACTTCAAACCAAAATCATTTTCATTTCAAAACCTAATTTAATACGATATCATTTCACTTCAAATATATCCATTTTCAAAATCATATTACCTTCCAAAGTTATAATGCTTTCAAAATCATAGTCTGGAAATCACAGTATTTTGGAAATCATAGCACTTTCCGTTTTAAACAGTTTAGATGTTAAAATTTCGTTATAAGATAAATTAATTTCCTCAAATTTCACAAATCGATTCAAATTAACTTGAATTCCAAAAATTTAATTTAATCAAATCTCAAATCATCCGTTTCAACACGATTTAGCTTCTAAATAAACCATTTCAATTTATATATATTTCAAAGCTTTAAATATTCATCATTTCAAAACTAAATTCGATAAATTTATATACATATCAGATTCCCTTTACAATTATTTAGTTTTGAAATATTAACTTAATCATTTCCATAACCTTTAAATTCAATTTCAATTTACAATTTAAATAAACAAAATATCTCATTCAAATATTTATACGTTTGGAATATCCATTTAAGTCACCCTTTTCAAATTTCAAGTTGTAAATCAATTCTTTAAATTTCAAATTCAATACATTTCAAATCTAACTTATTTAAGTATAATTCTTAAATAACTATAATTTCAATCAATTTCAAATCATTATAAATTCTATATTTAAAAATATAGAATTAAATAAATACTTAACATATTATTTATCAACTTTATTAAATCAACTTTAATAAATCTTAAAATCAATATTTATCAAAACCATATATTTCTTTTCAAAACCATAGAAATCATTTTCAAAACGTTTATATATAGACCAACGGTGCCTGTATATAATTTTCTATCCTATGGTCAAGTGATACGGATATTTATCATTTCAATCCGCAATTTAAAACATATTCGGGTATATATCTTTTCAACCCGAAATCCCAAATTCAATTCAATGAAAATCGCTTGGGTTTATCATTTCAACCCATAACGATTTTCTCCTATTCTACAGATCGTTCGGGTATGTATCATTTCAACCCATAGTGATTCTATACTAACAGGGAACTTGCAGAGTGATAACAGATATGATAATAATATAACAACAGTAACAGGCATATAACATCAGTATAAATAACAGATAATGGTGTCAGATGTCACAGGTGAACAGATACAGATAATGACATATATATAACAGTGTTAATAACTAACAGCAGCATATTTCAATTGACATTTCAATTGAAATCAAATTTAATAAATATAAGAATATTAATCGTGAGTGATTGCTCACCTTTCGAGGCTAGAGGAATTTGATAACGGAGTGAGTTACGAATCCAGGCACGAATTCCAAAGCAAAGTGAGATGAGCACGGATTAGACGAACAAAGCTGATAACAAGGAATCGATGAAATAAATCGAATCAGTTTGATTGAGGCAGAAATATATGTATTATTATCATTGTTGTTATTATTATTTATAAAGATCAATATTAAATTTAAAATACTTATTTAAAAATCTAGGCATATTCTCTCTCAAACAATACTTATATAAACAAATAGGTATATAGACTAGAATATAACTTATGCACACATTATTTTAAAATGGATTTATATAAAGGAATAACATCCAAATATCCATATACTGATATATCTAAAATATGATGAACAAACTTATACAACAGAACACATCCATATAAACAATTATACATATTCATACACGTATACCCAAAATCCAAATATACCTTTATAAACTTATGTAGTATACTGACAAATCTTATAATACCAATGTATACAGACAATAGGAAATGAACTAACAAGTAAACTTATAATAATATATATATACTTTTATATGAAGTCACATATATTATAATTCCTATATTCGTTTATAAAACCCATATACGAATAGATATATTCCAGTAGACCAAATGTAAACATTGTTAATACCTCATCTAAAAATATAAAACATGCTATAACTCATATACTTTAAACCCTTGATATACAAATTCAAACCAATCACATAAACTCATATTTGCAGAACAACTAATATATATAACATAGATGTATACATAGCATAAAATATATTATAAAATATTTATAACATCAAATAAAATATGAAATACTATATACTTTATATATATGCGACTGCAACCTACTTACATCCAAACTAAACTTTTAACTGTGGGTATAGATATATATATGTATTTGTACTTAAACTCTAAACAAACTCATACGAAAAGGTACATACAACTATATATAATTATGTATAACTAAACCCATAGACTATATAACTAAATATCTCTAACTGCATTATATACTTAAACTAGTATATATGTATATAAACTATATAATTCCAACTATAACAGAACTATGAGGCACTTTATAGACTACATATAAACTAACAGTAACCAAATCTTTATATAAGGTATAATACATCCAGGCATACATTATATGTAATACAAATGCTGCAGGGGAAGTAAATCATTCGCTGTCCCTGATATATACACATATGCCAATGACGCAACATATATATATAACTTATATTTTACAACACCTTAATATATTATAAATTTACTATGTTTTTAAAACATACTTTATATATACGCAACACGAGTTAGTCAAAGCTTACATAACATATAAATAAAGTAATATATAATACATATTTATATATATATACCTTATGATCAAAGATGCAAATTAGCTTGGCCAGGCAAGGCTAAACAAAGAAGGAGACTGCTGCTATGGCACCCGAGTTCGGCTGAAGAGGGGGAAGTGTTCGGTGTTGGCGGCGAAGTGGATAGGCATGTCAGATAATGGCGGAAAGCGAGGTGCTCGGCTAGCTCGCAGGAGCTTGGGTTGCTAATGGTTCGGTTGTGGTGTCTGACAAGGTGGAAGGAGCGGTGTTTGTCTAGGTGGTCTGGCCACGCGGAGCAGAGCAGAGGAGGAGATGGAAGATGCGGTGCGCCTCGGGTGTGTTGGAGTTGCCGTTGGCTGCTGCTGACACGTGCTAGGGGCACGGGGAAGTTCAGGAGGAGGAGGCAGTCGAAAGGAGGAGGAAGCAGACGGCTGGTGGTCAAGGCACGGAGGAGGAGATGACTTGGTGGCCTACCATGGAGTGGGTGGTCGGCGGCACACTGGGTTCGGCAGGGATGGGCGAGGCGATGGGTTGTGGTAATGATCTGGCATGGGTTTCGGTGGTGACGTGGTGGAGGGCTGGAAGGCTGGCTTAGTCAGGTGCTCGGTCGTGGTTGTGGGGTGGTGACAGGCTTGGGTAGGGCTCGGTCTGGTGGTGGTAGCTGGGACTCGAACTGGATTGGACTGCCTGAGTGGAGACGTGGCCGGGGTGGTTTCTGGCAGAGCACGGCATGGGTTGGGGCGTGATGGCGAATGGGTGGTCTGGGGTTGGCGACGTGGTGGGTCTGGTCTCGGTCGTGGCTGTCTGGGTGGAGGCGTGGTGAAGTTCGGTGGTGACAGCATGGCGTGGGGTTCTTGGCCTGGCGTTGGCGACGTGGAGGTAGTAGCTTCGTGGAGGCATGGGTTAGGCAAAGGGGTCGGACGTGGTTGGTGGATCTGGTGAGAAGTGAGAAAAGTGACAGGCAATAAAATTCTTGAGAACAAAAATGATGGGAGGCAAAATAGAAATGGAGGAGTAGCAGGATTGAGAAGGTAGCTTCTTTGATTAATATTTGGAACGCATTGAACAGAGAAGGCAAACGAACGGATATAATTACAACGAAAGAAAAGGTCCACAGTACTAAACAGTAGGAATAGAATTGGTCACCCCTTGATTTTAGAAATTTATTAACCCAATTAATTGTTGTTGGGCTGCACGTTATAGATTTGAAGCCTAAGGGAAAAATGTAAAGTCAAAATTCGGTACCGTTATGGTGAACTGTTTATTCTTTTCGACGCGTACCGGATCTCAAATTATAGAAATGAATATACCGCAGAGATCAGCACGACGAGACGATTAAAATGGTACACAGATATCAGTGATACGGTCATCCGATCAAAAGTCGATAATCGGTACCAGAAATGCTGCTATTCTAACCGAATTAAGATAAACGGAGCAACAGAAGTCCAAAGTTGACGAAACGAAAGATGACGTCTCACTCAGAAGATGATTTACAAATTTTCCATGTAAAAATATTTAGGTTTGGAAAACATTTTATTATCATCAATTTTAACTGATTAAATTGAAGTAAATTTACGCGCGAAATAAATTTTCATATTTTCGGACGAAAATTTACCAGTTGCTATTTTTAATTAGTCGCATTCCAAATATCAAATTTAAATTTCAAAATTTTATTGTTTTAAAATTTCACAAAATTTAACTAATTACGTTATTTAACAGTTAAAATTTACGGGTCGTTACAGTAAAAATACAAGTACATTATATATCATCTACCCTCCCCAAGGTGTTGGGTTTCTGCTAATTACTCAACAATTTCTAGCTCTAATTTACTTAAGTGCCTGTTAACCCAAAAAATGGATCAACATCCTGGATTGAATGTGAAAGCACCAGCCCTGTTCTTACATAGCAATAATACAGAGAGTAGATATAAAAAGAGCAGAAATAGTAAGAAGAGAAGAAGATAGTTATAGTGGTTTGGCTGTTAATGAAGCCTACGTCCACTTTATAACTTTTATTATTGACTGGTTGCTGTTACAAAGTTAATTGGATTACAAAGTCATTGAATATCCTAAGTTAGACTGTGTCCCCAAAGCTAGAGTTCACTGGAGAATCAGAGTGAACTCCTTGGATGACTATTGTGAGGGAGGAGAAGTGTGAAGAATAATTTCTGCAGAGTTCTAACAGCCAGTCCAGAGGATTCCCCATTATGTTGCAAGTAGGTGAGTATTTATAGAGGTTGGAGAGTCATTGGGCTAGGCCTTCTTTCCTAACTTTATGGATCGCTGGCGATCCATAGCTTCTGGCTCAATGACGACCCAGCGACTTGAGATGCTTCCCTTACCTTCTACCTCAAAGTTCATGGTGATCTGGAAAAATGGTATGGATCGCTAGCGATCCATAGTACATGGATCACTAGCGATCCATGTACTTAACTGATTTTTGGACTTTGTCTTTTGGGGTGTATTTGCTGTCTTGTGCTGGTGCCCTCCATGTAATTTTGTAGCATGTTGCCTTGTTTGATGACGATCCGCATACTGATTGCATTAGACCACTGATTGAAATAGATGAATGCTTTCCTCTCGATTTAACTAGCTCGGAATTCCATCATACTTAGCCATTGTCCTTAGAATACCCATTGGACCCTGATGCAAGTGAATTCATGAATCCATGAGACAAGCTTATGGGTCGGCGATCCATCACCTTTGCATATTTTTGTTTTCCATTCCTATGACTTCTCTTGGTTAATTGCTCCAGTCATTTTGGTTGGCTCTTCAGCTACTCTGACTCGACCAAGCTGTTCTGACTTCCTTTGGATTCTACTGGGTTAAAAAAATCGGACAACATTTTAGGGAAGCATCTCCAGTCGTTGGGTTGCCATCGAGCCAGAAGCTATGGATCGCTAGCGATCCATCAAGTTAGCTCGGTTCGAGAAGAAACTTGCAGTGCGTCTTCCTATTGTCATTTGCAAGCATATGGCAAGAAGGCTTAGCCCAATAACTCTCCAACCTCTATAAATACTCACCTATCTGCAACATAAAGGGGGATCCTCTGGACTGGCTGTTGGAACTCTGCAGAGATTATTCTTTACACTTCTCCTCCCTTACAATAGTCATCCAAGGAGTTCACTGTGATTCTCCAGTGAACTCTAGCATTGGGGATTTAGTCTAACTTAGTATATTCAACGACTTTGTAATCCAATTAACCTTGTAATAGCAATCAGTCAATAATAAAAATTATAAAGTGGACGTATGCTTCATTAACAGCCGAACCACTATAAAAATCTTCTTGTCTTCTTACTATTTCTGCTCTTTTTTACATTTACTCTCTGTATTATTGCTCTGTAAGAACATGGCTGGTGCTTTCACACTCAATCCAGGGTGTTGATCTATTTTTTGGGTTAACATTTTGGTGCTTTCACTGAGAACTCTAACTCAGGCTTAGATCTAGCTATCTACTTTGGATCAATAGGTTCAGAAGTTAGATCCTTAATCTTCGTTCAAAAGATCTGCTACTAGAAATCAATTGCTCCAAGAAGAAAAAGAACCGCTTCTAGAAGATCTATAGGGGTAGTAATAGCTGGAGAAGAGATGAACCATCAACAAATTGAATCAAATTGCGCCAACGTAGGAGATCAGGGGCTAGGATCCTCCAATCAATGCGAAGTCCTTACAAGAGATGAGTTGAATAAAATGGTTGATGAAATCAATGTGAAAATGGAAAGCAGTCAGAGAGCTCTTATGGATAATGTTAGCACCAAAATTGGTCACTAACACCCAAAGAGAGTTTTGTGTAGAGAGATTAATGAAGAAGGTAAATTAGAACTGAGGAATAATACAGTGGAATGCAGTAATAACTGTAAGAAACGAGAACACCAAATTTATAGTGGTTCGGCGTAACTGCCTACGTCCACTTTGAGTTTAAACTTTATTGCTTTTTTCAATAATTGAATATAGATTAGTCCATACACCAACCACTTGAATACAAGTTCTAACTGAAAAAGAATGAGTCTTGAAAATGGCAGAGTCCCCCCAGCGTTCTCGAAAAAAGTCCTTTTTCATTATGCCCCTGACCCTCTATTTATAGACGAAGATGGGTTGAACTTCCCTCACGGGCCTAGGAACAAGGTACCTCGGCCCATAGAAGGCGACAACGGCACGCCGAGCTATGCAAGCCGAACAAGACAGGCCGAGCGGGAAACGCCGGGCGACAATTGGAGGATTATGGGCTGTTGTGGTTGAGTGACATTCGCCGAGCGAGGCATGCCGAGCGACGACTCTGTGCCGAGCGTGGCATGCCGAGCGAGGGCTTGTGCCGAGCGATGCTTTGTGCCGAGCGAGGGCCTGTGCCGAGCGAAGGCTTTGTGCCGAGTGATGCTTTGTGCCGAGCGAGGGCTTTGCATGTTGAACAGGAACCCTTTGCCGAGCCTCTCGTTACCGGGTCAAATAACCGGGTAACACTTGCCCCCCAAAACATATCATGAGAGTCAATCATGATATGCTTTGAACCATAAGACATCTATGCTTACCGCTCCTTCATCATACCTCCTCTTTTTCACGGCTCAGTCCATACTCGTGCGCTGGGCCCATTCGATTGTCAAGTCCGAAAGTCGTTCGGCATAACTCCCACCGAACCATTAGCATAACTTGACCTGGTCCACCGGTTGATGCCAGTTCGACTTCCCTTCTTCCTATATAAGACGATACTTCTTCTTCTTCCCCCTTTTACTTTTACCTCCGTTCTACAAGACTTCTGAACTCATCTTCCACCAGACTTCCGCTAACACTATACCCTTTCCTTTTTCTTCTCGAATTTAATACGTTACCTCACATCCCCTCTCAACAACGAACCTGCCCAGCTTTCAAATCCAACTCCAAAATTTTCCCTAAGCTTCGAGCCATTTCTTAGGTAATTCTTAGGTAATAACTTCTTCCTATATGATACGAGATTCGAGTTCATGAATTTTCATAAGATCGAAGATAGTAGGAACCGCATGGATGAGGAAGACGAATCGTGGTTAGAACATGTCTTAAGGCTAGGTGGAAAGAAGGAAGGAAGAGGGCGTCAGAGGTGTTTGGGACGTGAGTTCCTATTGGGTTGTTGAGTGAGGGAATAGGAATAGTGGTTGGATTAGTAGGAAGTAGCGAGGTTAGGGAGTGTAGGTTAACTGTGGCGTGCGAGTTGGAAGAGAACGTATGGCTGTGGCTCGGCATGACTTTCGCATGCCGAACGATGAAGAGAAAGTGAAGAAGAGAAACATGAGTCATGCCGAACGACGAGGAGAGAACACAGGAGAGAAATGAGCGAGTGTTGGGTTTAGAGTGCCGAGCGACGTGGCTCGGTATTACCGCGGCTCGGCATGACTCCCGCATGCCGAACGGTGAAGAGTGAGAGCAAGAGAGAAGTGAGCGTTGGGCTTAGAGTGCCGAGCGATGCGGCTCGGTATTAAGCCTTTGGAGTGCTGGGGAGTCTAGGTGGTTACTTAGTCGAGTCTTTTGAATGTCGCTCGGCATTTAGTTTTTAAGTAGGCAATAGTAGTCGAAACCATTACAACTCGAACATAATTCGTGTTGACTTGACCCACTTATTATGTCTAAACATATGACACAAACAAGGACAAGGACTTAAGCAAACAAGCATATCGACCAATCCGGACTGATAACTCCCCTGTCTCAACAACTATAAATCTGAATTTAACTCGATAAAAACAGACAATGGCCTTCGACATATATTGCCAACTTCCGAGTTCAAAATTAAAAACCATCACTGGACACTTGTACTTTACTTTATCTTATCAGCTTCACGACTTTAAATCCTTTGACACTTATACTCGAACGATTGCACTAGTTCACACACCACACGGGGGGAGTTTTTTTGTTGTTTTGTCTAATGTTGATTGTTTTTCAAGTAGAGTTTAAACAGGTGTTTCATCAGATCCAACACTCATTAGAGATGTCCAGAAAATCCAGTTCTGCCACAGTCTCGAATAGACCCGAGCCATCTTCTCAACAGGAAAAGGTTGGAACCTCAAATCCATCGGCAGCTCCCGTACAAGATATTCCGAGCCCCATGATCGCATCCGTTGACTTGGCTCCCGACGTCTTGGATGCAGCAATCTTTCTAGACAATCCGGCCGATTCTCAAGCTTCGAGAATTAACAAAAGCGCTCTTCGTCACATATGCTCAATACACGGAATTCCCTTTGATGATGTGCTGGTTCCATCAGGACAAGATCGTCCTCACTTGCCCCCAGTCGGATATACGGCCTGCAACAAATTTATGTGCTGGGTTGGTAGCGTGCCACCATTCAACTCTTTCCTCCGTGACCTGTTATAGTATATTGAGATCGCTCCATCATAGTTACATCCCAACAGTCACGCATTCGTATACGGCACGTGCATTCTCTTCATAAGCACTCTATTCAGGCTCCCCACTCCTGGCAACATCCGCTACATTTATCGTTTCAAGAGACGATCTGACAGCCCATCTTTTGTATTTCTCGAGCTGCATAAAAAGTGTCAAATTCTGACTGGGATGTGGAGAAAATTCGCCCAGTATAAACAGGAATGGTTCTACGTGTGTTGTCCCCCTGGTTTTGTAAGGAGATGGGTGGAAGGGAGTAAGTTTCTTTTCTGGATCAATACTTGCATTTGGCGGAAATTGCACCTTTCTAACTCTTTCTCTACTTTTACAGGTATCGGCCAACGTCCCGAAGGCTCCGGGTATTCTGAAGCTGTTGAAGCTATCCGAGCTACCCCTACGGAAGATCGGGACATTAGATCTATCATTTCAAACGAATCGCTATCGAAGTTTGGGCTGCTGGCGGAAGGTTGCCGAATATGTCTTCCTCATGGCGCTACTACAACTGGACTTGCCTCGGACAAAGGCAAAAGGCAAGTTGGGCCTTCGTCACATGGTGCCCCTGACACACCTGAAGAGGGCGTGATTAGAAAGACTAAGGTGCCCGAAGCATCGATTGAAAACGTCAGTCCCACTCTGGAACCGGTGGTTGAGGTACACGACATTGAAGTAACGCCTCCTCCTTCAAAGGGAAAGAAGAAATTGGCTTACAAATTGAGGAAAAAGACAACGGGGGGAACCTCTAAGGTCACAATCATTCCAGTAGAGAGAGAGAGAGCCTTCTCCTCAACACTTAGAGAGTTCATTGAAAGGCTTGTCAGACCTTGCTATTCCCGACGATTTGCTTAATTATGGCTTCGATGATCCGGATGCCCTGAAGCTTCGCTCGTCCGCGAAAGGTGATGAAGGCGCTCAAGTCCAAAATCAAGGAGAGAAAACTCCAATTAGTAAAGCTAAAAAAACTGGTCCATTGGGGGGAAACACTAGGACACACACGACAACACTTACACTTCGCCCTGCACTCAATCTTCAGTCACCATGTGATTTTGGCTAACCCGCGTTCATTTAATTTCTATGCAGGTGATATGGGACGTTCTCATGGATTTGATCGCCTCCGCGGTTCCTCTATTTTCCATCATTCTGGACGAGATTCGGGCTCCGGCAAATGTCGGGATAGGGATGACGATAGCGACAGGGATTATCGCTCCCGGGACTCATTATCTCGAAGAAAAACTTACAACCAGCCCTCCTATCATTATGATCCTCCTCCTCACCCGGAGCAAGGCAGGGAGAAATCCGGTCACAAGGGGTCCTAGTCCGATACTCCCCGCGACCAACACTCAGTTTCATCAAGCACAAGACAATCCCAGGAACTCCTTAAAAAATCAGTAGTCTCGAAACCAACTCCTTCTATTCCCGCACATGATCCGTCGATATCGGAAAAACTAGCAGAGCTTAAGGCTACGTTCCCCAAAATATGTTTTGATGGCTTGAAGTTTCTCCGGGCGATCCATCCCATTCCGGGGCATGTTAAACAGAGCAATCTCGCTTGTACTAATGACGTTTATGTCCAACACGACGCATTTGTTCACTTGGTAGAAAAAGTTTCTGAAGTTTCTATGGAGCGCCAACACAAAATCGATCGTCTGAAGCTCGAGGCCATCCATGACAAAGACATTATTAGGGCCCAAGATAAAGAGCTTTCCACGTATAAATCTAATCTTGAGGCTGCTCGAAAGAATGCTAAAGATACTGCAAAGGCAGTCAGTCGCCTGGAGGCCACACACAAAAAGGAGATCGATGAAGCTGTCCAACAATGTGGCGCTTTAGCTTTAGAAAAAGACTCCTTTCAAAAGGATAGAGACGCGCTCGCTCAACAAGTCAAAGAGCTGGAAGAGCTATTTCTCAGAGAGAAAAAAGAAAAGGTTGCTGCTCAAGAGGAGGCGCAACGTTACTGCGACGAGATTGTCGCTACACGACTCCTGAAGACAAAGCTCGATGAAGAACTCTCCAAGGCTGAGACGCTGAAGGATGAAGCCCGTGAAGAGGGCAAAATAATAGCATTTACGGAGATGGACTCTCGCCTTGAGGCGGCCGCCGAAACTGGTAGGGAGGAGATCAAATGCCAATTCAATCCGCTTATAGCCGAGTACAACGCTCGAGTCCTCATGCATCGTGACTTAACATTTCTCGGCGAGGATTATCTCGAGTCTTTGGCCGAAGTATGGGAGACTTTGATAAGGATCAAAAAGGCTGAGTCGGGGACCGAAGAGGTTGACGAAGAAGCTTTAGTGAAGGAATTTCTCCAAGGGAATGAGCTTTCGGACTTGTCTGCAGCGAAGGCTCTCTACAGCAGAGACTCCTCCTCACCGAAAGGAAAAAATGACATTGTCGGCCCGTCCGGAGTCGAGTCTACAGTTCCTCCCCCTACCAAACCGACTAATCGCCTACCACTTGACCCCTTCGAAAAACACATTAGCTACGACCTAGAAGATCCCGGTCTTAGTATTCATGTGCTATCTCCTATCCCAGAAGGCGAAACTCCCCGAACAGTCGAGAGTCAACCAGAGACAAGTACATAACTTTCCCTTCAAAGTCCAAAGGGTCTTTGCTTTCAGCAAGCGATAAATGTATTCTAACAGTTGTTTCTTATGATTCCGCGTAGGTCATCCCGATCCCGTACCTACTCCAAGGAGCGATGCCGCAACGGAGAAGTAGGAGAGAATGGGAGAAACAACTCAAGCGGAAGAGACTCCCAGACCTGACGCTCAAGTGATTGAGGCGCTTAACGAAGACAAATCCGACGATCCGTCGCCCGTCGAGGAACATTACAAAGTTGAAATTATTGGCGCCTCCAAACACACTTCAAAGATGAGCATGAAGGAACATGTCACTGAAGAGGGGAGAAAGAAAGCCGAAATTAAGGCCAAGCCTTAAGTGGTAGAACTCGACGACCCACTGAATAGGCCTTTGAGGATTATTCTTCCAGGTGGGACCAGGCCGTTAGAAGTTCCTTCTTCCTCTGACACCCCTTCTCAGGTGAGCAAAATGTCTAAGAGAAAACACGTGAGGGAGGAGTCGTCTGAGAAATCGAAGAAGGAGAAGAAGCCGAAGAAGTAACTATCATGCTCGTTCAACAAGAATCAGCCTGGATTATGTAATCATTTTTATTTATTTTCACAGCCGTTGTAGATAGACTTTTTGCCCCGAGTTTGGGAGAAGTTGTAGTAGGACTTCATTTTGAATTGATGAATAAAACTTCGTTCTTTGTCTTTTAAATGACTTTTGTTGTTCAGCTCACTGTATAACTCGTAGTCAAAATCCGAAATCTTGTGAGTTAAATAAGCTCTAGTTCCCTTCCATATGACTCGGAAATTTTTTGGATTGCTTATACTCTGATCCGTACTCTGGGGACTCAGAGTACTCCAGTCCACGCACAGGGGACTTTGGAGATTTCGAAGTTGTTTATACTCTAGTCCACACTCTGGAGACTCAGAGTGCTCCAGTCTGCGCCCTCGAAACTTGGAGATTTTTTTTAATCGTTAATATGCTAGTCCGCACTCTGGGGACACAGAGTACTTCTAGTCCGCACTCTGGGGACTTAGAGATTTTTTAGTCATTTATACTCTAGTTCGCACTCTGGGGACTTTAGAGATTTTTTAGTCGTTTATACTCTAGTCCGCACTCTGGGGACTCAGAGTACTCTAGTCCGCACTCTGGGGACTTAGAGATTTTTTAGTCGTTTATACTCTAGTCCGCACTTTGGGGACTCAGAGTACTCTAGTCTGCACTCTGGGGACTTAGAGATTTTTTAGTCGTTTATACTCTAGTCCGCACTCTGGGGACTCGGAGTACTCTAGTCCGCACTCTAGGGACTTAGAGATTTTTTAGTCATATATGCTCTAGTCCGCACTTTGGGGACTCAGAGTACTCTAGTCCGCACTATGGGGACTTAGAGATTTTTTAGTCGTTTATACTCTAGTCCGCACTCTGGGGACTCAGAGTACTCAAATCCGCACTCCAGGGACTTAGAGATTTTTTAGTCGTTTATACTATAGTCCGCACTCTGGGTACTCAGAGTACTCTAGTCCACACTCTGGGGACTTAGAGATTTTTTAGTCATTTATACTCTAGTCCGGACTCTGGGGATTCATAGTACTCTAGTCCGCACTCCGGGGACTTAGAGATTTTTTAGTCGTTTATACTCTTGTCTACACTCTGGGGACTCAGAGTACTCTAATCCACACTTTGGGGACTTAGAGATTTTTTTAAAGTTTGGGTGTGTGTTCATACGCCAGATAGAACAGCACAATTTAATTTTCATCACAAAATTGTACTATACGGAAACATCAACGGTTCATGGAAAATACGGCTTCAAGCCTTTATTGATCATAACAAAGGAAAACAAACTGAATTGTCTTATTGAATGGAAAAAACTAAAAACAGCGAAATGAACATACACTGGAAATAAGTGCAACTAAAATGCAAAAAGAAATAGACTAGGTATAATAACGACGCAAATGCTTGCTATTCCATGCGCGAGAGAGTGTCACGCCATCTATGGTCGCTAAAGTTCCTTCTCCAAGCCTCCGTTCGATGACATACGGAACTTCCCATGTGGGATTCAAATGTGATGGGGTCGGAAAAAATCGCTTCAAAACGAGATCACCCGTATTGAAAATTCTCGGTCGGACTTTTTCATTATAATACCAAGCAACTCGGTGCCTATGTACAGCCGCTCTTAAGTCAGCTTCTTCACGTTTTTCGTCAACAAAGTCCAATGATTTCAATAGGAGATTCTAATTCGCCTTGGGATCATAATAAGTTACTCGATGAGAGGGAACTTCAAGTTCCACGGGTATCACAGCTTCAGTGCCGTATGCCAAGATGAATGGAGTATAGTCAGTCACGGACTTGTGGGTGGTTCTGTAAGCCCAGAGCGTTGTCGGAAGCTCATCCACCCACTTGCCTCTAGCCTTTTCCAGTCATTTCTTTAATATTAGCTTGATTATTTTATTTACGGCTTCCACTTGTCCGTTCGCTTTAGGGTGAGTGACCGCCGAAAACCTTTTATCAATATGATATTTTTGGCAAAATTCTTTGAATTCTCTACTTTCAAATTGAGTTCCATGGTCTGTGATGATAGTTCGCGGGAGGCCAAAACGGCATATGATGTTTCGTACCAACGAAATTAATAACATTTTTGGTGGTGATCGTAGCTAAAGGCTCTGCTTCTTCCCACTTAGTAAAGTAATCAACCGCAACAATTGCATACTTTGCACCACCCTTGGAAATCGGTAAGGAACCGTTTATATCGATCCCACAAATCGTAAATGGCCAAGGACTAACCATTTGCGTGAGTTCCGTTGGTGGAGCTCTTGGGATTTTCGCAAACTTTTGACATTTGTCGCACTTTCTCACGTAGTCTGCAGCATCCCGATTTACAGTTGCCCAATAATATCCATAGCGGAGGTGTGAGAAATGCGGATTATGGACCTTAAGGCTAGAATAAACACTAGAGGGGGGTGAATAGTGTTTTAATAATTTACTAATTCTTTTTGAGTTTATATTAATTTGAACACAAATGTATGCAATATTCAGACACAAATATAATCACAGAATCAAACACAGATGCAAATATAAAGTAAAAGCAGTAAAGGAAAGAACACACCGGATTTTATACTGGTTCGGAGTTACCCTACATCCAGTCCGACAACACAAGTACGGATTTCCTTTCAAAATCAATTCTTACAATTACACCCTCGATTTCAAGGCCACGAGGTACACCACTCCTGATTCACAATCCTCTGGGTAGAGATACTTGATTTTACGGGCAACAAGTTCACCCAATTGATTTCCTAGGCTACAATCACACCTTCTCTCTTGATTGATTTTCCAGGCTACAATCACACCTTTTCTCGCTCGATTGATTACAAAGAAGCCTATAACTCTGAATAGCACTGGGATCTTGTTGTTTCACTCCTCTTCTTCTTCCATATTTCTTTATATACATCCCCTATTTATAGTAGAACAACAGCCATGTCCATTTGGGAAGGATATGACGAATAGACACTTCCTTTGAAATTCAAACTTTTGGAATCAACTGCCATCATGTTGACATGGGTACCTAGGGGTTGTCGACATGCCTAAGGTTATTTTGATGATTTGTTTTTCTTTTAAAAATAACTTCTATCTTATATTAAAACTATTTTAAACTTTATAAATATACTATAGTTAAAATACATAAATAAGTACAGAGAATAATATTTTGGTATATATAAAATTTTACTATATTTTCATATTTAAATCTTTAAATATAAATATTAAAAGTTAAGTACTTTATAATTAAAGATAGTTTAAAACCAAGGATAATTTTGATATTGAAAATAAAGATTATTTTGAGGCTAAAAGTATTTAAAACCAGGATAGATGTTTTTGATTTAAAAAGGAAGATTTTGAAATCATTTTGAAAACAAGATATAATTTTGTAAAACATTTGAATAAAAGTTAGTGGATACAAAACGATGTTCCACTAGATTTTTCGTAGGTTCCATCCTACTTAGGGTTCCATCCCTTTAACAGGCTCGATGAGGATTCCATTCCACGAATAAAATGGATTTTAAGATGTCAGTGCTTTTCTAGGAGTTTTAACATAATTTTAGACTCGATACTTGTCTTGTACTATTGAAATCTTGAACTCTTGATATCTTAATACTCATAAGTCTTGAATCTTGATGTCTTCGATCTTGAGTCTCTATACTGTACAGTCTTTATTCTCAGCACCTGCATGTTTATATCCTGCATATACATATATATCTAAACTATAATGTTAGTATAATGTTAGTATTTATATTTTATAACAAGTCCTAAGGTTGTTGTCATCAAAACCATTCTTTTCAAGGACTAACAATCTCCCCCTTTTTGACGATGACAACCTTTGTTTATAAAATATTACTTCTATCCTAAACTAATAACTCCCACTTAATCTATGCCTAACTATCCTATTTTATACTTCTCCCCCTTTGTCATCAACAAAAAACAAACTAACTCCAAACTATATAACTCCCCCTTGTTCTTGTACTAAAGTACCTGCATTAAAATATACAATGGAGTATATAATAGATAAATTAAGATATAATTACACTGATAGACATGATAACTAATCAAAGATCGTATAAATATCAATGTATATTTATACAGATTATGTTTTGCACACCAATTATCAATCCATACCAAATCAAATCAAATCAAATCAAGTCAAATCAATCCAAGCAATCAATTCAAATCAAATAAAACAATCAAATCAAACATTACGAGGAACTTCCACCCATCCCTCTTCTCCAAATATTGGATCTGGTTTAATGGCATCCCAATTTTCATTGTCATTGGTGAGAGAGACTGAAGGATGTGCTTCATTATCGTTTTTGTGTAGGGAGGAAATCATCCATCGAATTGCATCGAAATGCTTTTCTTGTTCCTTGATCATCTGCATTTGACTTAACTCTAAGTGTCGCTGATTACGGAGAATGAAAGAAAGAATATTCTTGAAAGAATTAAGGGTTTCTTCAAGATTCTCAGTCAAATTATGAATTGGATTGACCATTTTTGAATTTGTGAGAAGAAATATAGATAGAGTAGATAAGAAATGATTTTGAGTGATGAATTCTGGAAGAAATATGTATTTATAGATGTAGGAATTCGTTTGAAATGAATAGACACAAGGTAGTTATTCGAATTTCAAATTTAAAATGAGAAGTCATTTCTGACCAGTACTTGTCGACATGGTGTGTGGGGGGTTGTCGACAGGGGTCAGTTCATTTTGATGACTCATTTTGATTTTGTGAATAATTGTGTGTATATATATATTTATATAATATACTAACATTTATTTTGGAGATAAGATAAGCAAGATAACAGAAAAGTAATTCAATTTCATTTCATAATAGAATGATACAACGATTAAACATTAAGAACTACACGAACATTCAAATCAAATCATACTAAAACAATACAACATGATATGAAAAGGTAGAGCTAGTTAGATGATGACGAAGATGAAGATAATCCAAGTTTCTTGCTAACTTTGGAGAAAAACTTGTTCATCTTGGATGACATTTTATCCAATTTCTTATTAACGGACCGTTTAAGAATCCGTTGATTTTCAACAAAAGTCTTTTGATTTTTGAGTAAGGTTTTGTTGGTTGGATTAGAGGGATAATCAATACTTTCCAAGGATGTTTCACCTTCTTCTTCTTCTTCTATTTCCATTTCATCCCCTTCTTCTTCTTCTTCCTCCTCTTCCATCTCTTCATGAGCCAAACGCTCTTCCTTTTCGGCAAGAGTCTCATATGGTTGAAAAACATATGGAATTTTCATAAGAGAAATGTTTGAGTGATTAAAAAAATTTCTTGAAACAAATTCTTCTCCTTTGAAATCTACTCCAAAATAATTAAAAATCCGAGTGAGATAGATTCCATGATATAAAGTATTTTCACCCATTTTAAGATTTTTGGGACGAAGTTCATCCAAAATAACTTGTGCCCAATTAATATCATAATTTCCAAAAATAGCAAAAAGTGCTTTGCAAACTTTTGAAGTTGGATTGTTAAAACTTCCCGATCTTGGGGTCAAAGTATGTTGTAAAAGAAGATTAACAATTCTTGCTTTTGGTCGAAAATTTTGATTTTTGAATTCAAAGTTTTCATCTCCTTCAAAAATGTGATGAAATGTCTCACGATCATTTTCATCGATTTTAAAACTAGAAAGATCCATTCCCGTGCTTTTGCAATTGAGAATGGTTCCCAAAATATCACAATTTAAAATGATTCTAGTGCCTTTGACACTACTCCAAATTTCATCATCATTTCCATTATAAAATCCAAGGTTGAGATTTGCATAGAAAATTTTAACAACATTTGGATAACAAACAAAATCATTTTGTGAAGCATCAACAAGACTAAGAATTTGGTTGTTTGCAAAAAGAGAATCGATTTCATAAGAAGAGAAATCTTGAAATATAGCAAACTTTCCGGGATGGACTTTTCCATAGTTAGCATAGTTGATATATGCTTTTATAGCCTCCGGATCATTGAAGAGTTGCTCTTTGATGTTTCTAGAAAGTCTCATTGTGGAGGGGTTGCTTGAAGAAGCCATTAGAGTAGAGAGTAGAGAGCTTGAAATTTTTTAAATAAGAGTTTGAATTTGAAAATGAAAGTGAAAAGGTGTGATATGAGATAGTAAATAAATAGATTCTCGAAGGACAGGTTCTATGGTCAAAAGATGACTTTTCAGAGTTTTGAATGAAGTGAAAAGATGGAGGGATATTCAAACATTTGAATTCAAATTTGAATTTCAAATTTCTGTACCCTTGTCGACAACGTGGGGGGACCATGTCGACAGGTGTCTCTGAATTTTCATGATTTATTTCTTTTAAGTATTCTAATATATATATTTATTATTTTTAATGACTATATATATATATATATGAAATTATAGTATATTGCGTAAAATATTATGATACTATTTTTTTTTAAATAAAAATAATAAAATAATAATAAATATAATAAAATAATAATAAAAATTTAAAATTCAAACGACACACCAATTCAAAATCAATCAATCAATCATTCAATCCTAAGCATGCAATTTCAACCAATGTATTGTAAACGTGTACCTTTTTCTGAGTCCGTTTTTCTGAATTCATCGGAGTCGTGAACTACCGTGAAACACATATTTGAATTATTGTCTTCTGATCATCATCGCTCGAGGATGAGTCTGCGTCATCTAGAGTGGCGGTAAATGCACGTTTTCGTTTCTTTGCGGATTCATTGTTTATAGGAAGATTTTGCTTATCTGGATGTGGACAGTCTCTTTTGATATGACCTGGTTCGTCAGAGTTGAAACATTTGATATAGTTTGGCACTATATTCTGATTACCAGAGCTCTTATAGTTGTTTCTCTTGAGACTATTCATCTTTCTGTATTTCAGGAATTTCCAAAAGTTCTTGGTCATAAAGGCTATTTCTTCATCATTATCGCTGTTTGAGTCTGATCCATCGGTCAATGCATTGAATGCAATTGATTTCTTTTCAGATGCTTTGCTTTCTCTTCTCCCAATCATTTGGACTTCAAACGACATTAGATTTCCAATTAATTCTTCTATCTTTAAGGTACTGATGTCATTTGCCTCTTCGATCGCAAGTGTCTTTTGATCACATTCTAGAGTAAGAGAATTTAAGATTTTTCTGACTTGATCTTCTTCCAAAAATACCTTTCCCAAAGATATGAGGGAATGTACAATATCCTGAAACCTACTATACATATTTGAAATAGACTCATTAGGAATCATTTTAAATAATTGAAACTGATTTGTGAGCATGGAAATTTTGGTCTGTTTAACTTTGCTTGTTCCTTCGTGAGTAACTTGCAAAGTTTTTCAGATTTCATATGTAGACTTACAAATTGACACTCTATTAAATTCATTTCTATCAAGTGAACAAAACAGAATATTCATAGCTTTAGAGTTATTTTGTGCGACTGTCTTTTGCTCAGCAGTCCACTATGCAAAATCAGTTGTGGGTTCAAAATATTCAGTCTGTGTGATATTCCAAGTGTCCAGTCCTACTGATCGTAAATATATTTTCATCCTACATGCCCAATATGCATAGTTACTGCCATTAAAAAGTGATGGTCTGACAGTAGATTGACCTTCTACAAATGAACTAGTGTTGGTAGTAACAACAGTACCAGTGTCGGTAGCCATTTTGAAAATTTTCAAAATTCAGATTATGAAACTTTGAAAACCTTGCTCTGATACCAAATGTGAGAAATGCAGATTATGGATCTTAAGGCTAGAATAAACACTAGAAAGGGGTGAATAGAGTTTTAATAATTTACTAATTTTTTTGAGTTTATATTAATTTGAACACAATGTATGCAATATTCAGACACAGATATAATCACAGAATCAAACACAGATGCAAATATAAAGTAAAAGCAGTAAAGGAAAGAACACACCGGATTTTATACTGGTTTGGAGTTAACCTACATCTAGTCCCGCAACACAAGTACGGATTTTCTTTCAAAATCAATTCTTACAGTTACACCCTCGATTTCAAGGCCATGAGGTACACCACTCCAGATTCACAATTCCATGGGTAGAGAAACTTGAATTTATGGGCAATAAGCTCACCCAATTGATTTCCTAGGCTACAATCACACCTTCTCTCACTTGATTGATTTTCCAAGCTACAATCACACCTTTTCTCGCTCGATTAATTACAAAGAAGCCTATAACTCTGAATAGCACTGGGATCTTGTTGAGATAGTGATAGAGAATCAAACCAGAGATGATCTAGTTAGATTCAATGGTGATTTCGGCAAAGTAATAGTAAAAATGTATATAAATAAATGTGGAAGAAGAAGAGGAGTGATATTAGAAAATTATGAATATAAATTCGTTTAAAACATCCCCTATTTATAGTAGAACAACAGCCATGTCCATTCGGGAAAGGATATGATGAATAGACACTTACTTTGAAATTCAAACTTTTGGAATCAACTGCCATCATGTCGACATGGGTACCTAGGGGTTGTTGACATGCCTAAGGTATTTTTGATAATTTGTTTTTCTTTTGAAAATAACTTCTATCTTACATTAAAATATTTTAAACTTTATAAATATACTGTAGTTAAAATACATAAATAAGTATAGAGAATAATATTTTGGTATATATAAAATTTTACTATAATTTCATATTTAAATCTTTAAATATAAATATTAAAAGTTAAGTACTTTATAATTAAAGATAGTTTAAAACTAAGGATAATTTTGATACTGAAAATAAAGATTATTTTGAGGCTAAAAGTATTTAAAACCAGTATAGATGTTTTTGATTTAAAAAGGAAGATTTTGAAATCATTTTGAAAACAAGATATAATTTTGTAAAACATTTGAATAAAAATTAGTGGATACAAAACGATGTTCCACTAGATTTTTCATAGGTTCCATCCTACTTAGGGTTCCATCCCTTTAACAGGCTCGAAGTGGATTCCATTCCACGAATAAAATGGATTTTAAGATGTCAGTGCTTTTCTAGGAGTTTTAACATAATTCTAGACTCGATACTTGTCTTGTACTATTGAAATCTTGAACTCTTGATATCTTGATACTCATGAGTCTTGAATCTTGATGTCTTCGATCTTGAGTCTCTATACTGTACAGTCTTCATTCTCAATACCTGCATGTTTATATCCTGCATATACATATATATCTAAACTATAATGTTAGTATAATGTTAGTATTTATATTTTATAACAAGTCCTAAGGTTGTTGTCATCAAAACAATTCTTTTCAAGGACTAACAGGAGGATCTTTTTTGTGAGTGTTTGCCCTAGTATGGTCGCTACATTCTCCTTCGTGCACTTCCATCAAAACTTGTTTTATCTCATCATGGGAGATGCACCGGAGTAAGGGAACCGAGAACCCCCTTTGATACATTATTCCATCTTGCATTATATATCTTGAAGCTTTACGAATGACTTGTCGTCTCTCGTTCTTTCTATCGGGCAAGGTTCCGTGTAGTATGTATTGTTTGAATGGGGTCATCCACGACTCATTTTCAATTTATATTTCTAGAACAAAATCTATCTCCATTTTGTTTATACTCGGAGATTGTAAAACTTCGACGAGAACCAAGCCCATCAGCTGTGCATCGCCTGTACTTGCGAATTTTGCCAATGAATCGGCCTCCTTGTTTTGCTCGCGCGGGACATGGGAAATATCGTAGTATTGAAGGTCTGCTAACAGTTCTTGAACTCATGCAAGGTATGGGGCGAGTCTCTGCCCCTTTGCTTGATAGTCTCCACGAACTTGGTACACTACCAATTGTGAGTCGCAAAAGATTTCAATCGATTTTATTCCGAGTTCCCTGATAAGTTTCATGCCATCAATCAATGCTTCTTACTCAGCTTCGTTGTTTGTGGCTGGGAAATTGAGTTTTAAAGCGTAACAAATTGATCGGTTTTCGAGAGTCACAAGTATTATACCAGCCCCAGAACAACGGTCATTGGATGCCCCATCAGTGTACAGTTTCCATCGAATAGGCGGAATGACATCATAATCGTTTGATTCGTCTGACACGGTGAATTCAACAATGATGTCTGCTAGCTCTTGCCCTTGTATGGCCCTTCGTGGCAGGTAGGTAATATCGAACTGACTCAACTCGATATTCCATTTTAACATCCTTCCAGAGGTTTCTGGTCGTTGGAGTACCTGTCGTAAGGGTTGATCGGTATAAACACTGATCGAGTGTGCCTGGAAGTATGGACGTAGCTTGCGTGATGCAATCACCAAGCAGTAGGCCAATTTCTCAATTTTGGGATAATTTCTTTCTGCCCCCGTTGGACGTTTACTTACATAGTACACCGGCTTTTGAACTCGGTCCTCCTCGCGAACCAATGCTGTACTGATAGCACGTTGGGATACAGCCAAGTATACATACAACACTTCATGGTCTACAGGCTTCGACAGCACCGGGGCACTTTCCAAATGCCTTACCAGAACTCGGAATGCGTCTTCACAGTCGGGTGTCCATTCAAAATTTTTCTTTCCTTTCTTTATTACATCGAAGAAGGGAATACACTTATCTGTGGCCCTGGATATGAATCGACTCAACGCAGCTACTTTTCCATTCAAGCTTTGTACTTGCTTTATAGTTCTGGGTACTTGTATGTCTCGGATAGCTTGAATCTTCTCCGGGTTAACTTCGATTCCTCGTGCATTAACAATGAAACCCAAAAACTTTCCCGATGCAACACCAAAGGAACACTTTAGTGGGTTGATTTTCATTCCATAATTCCTGAGTATATCAAACATCTCCACCAAGTCTCGAATGTGGTCGTTTGACTGCCGTGACTTCACGAGCATGTCATCCACATAGACTTCCATTGTTCTACTAATTTGGTCTTTAAACATCCGATTCACCAAGCGCTGATAAGTCTCCCCTGCGTTTCTCAACCCAAAATCAAATGGAAGCTGTCACTAGGACGGAGTTCAACGAGATGATGAGAGAACTCATGGAGAGTAGTAGGCCAATTTCTCAATTTTGGGATCGCTCGGTATTAAGCCCAACGCTCACTTCTCTCCTGCTCTCACTCTTCACCGTTCGACATGACTGAGTCATGCCGAGCCGTGGTAATACCGAGCCACGTCGCTCGGCACTCTAAACCCAACACTCGCTCATTTCTCTCCCGTGTTCTCTCTTCGCCGTTCGGCATGACTCATGTTTCTCTTCTTCACTTTCTCTTCATCGTTCGGCACGCGAAAGTCATGTCGAGCCACATCCATACGTTCTCTTCCAACTCGCTCGACACACTTAACCTACAATCACATCCTGCTCCAAGAACTATGGAAGAAACCATGGCTGCTGTAGAATAAGAAAATTCTTCTGTTTCTGCTCTAAATAGAAGAAATGGAAAGCGGCCACAAAGAGGAGTGATAGCTGGAACCGTGGGAATCAACATAGAAGGAAACACAAGTACTCCACCGACTGCAAGGCAACCAGCTATGAACTTGAACCAATGAGCGAAGACCCCACAAGAGGATATAGCTGTGGACCTCCCCGACTCAGAATATGGAGAACAATTTAACGACGGCAAGTTGGAAGAAAATGCCAATGCATTCGATAACGCTAGGAATGTCCAAACTGTCCCAGTCAGGCCAACCACAAGCCAACGGGATCCCAAAGGAGTGGCTCTTCCAAAGGCAGGAGAGCCTAGGCTTCAGCTCGCTCACCAAGACCGTTTGCAAAGACAAACACTCGGCGTAGTGACTGACAGCCGACCCCCAGACTACAGGACATCAGAGGCATTTATCGTGGATATGGTCAAGCGGCTGATGGATGAGAATAAGAATAGAAGAGATGATGAGTGGGGATCCGCTCCAAGTCGGACTCCCTTCATTGGTGAGATCTTGAATGAGCGATATCTAGAATAGTTCACTATGCTAACTATTCCATCCTATGACAAATAAAAAGACCCAAACCCCCATTTGTACATGTACAGTTGGTACATGGACGGAGCAAATGCTTCGGACCCTGTTCGATGTAGATGTTTTCCAATTTTTTTGGAATGAATTGCTTCCATGTGGTTCACTAGGCTTCCGCCAAGATCTATCTCTACTTTCGACCAACTAGCAATGAGATTCCTTGATCAGTTTAGACTTCACACAACGCAGCCTAAAGATGTGATGTCCTTGTCTGACCTATTCCAGGGACGAAATGAATCTTTGAAGTCTTTCATGAATCGGTTTAATACCGCAGTGACACAGATAAGCAATCTGAATGAGGATATGGTTTTCATGGCTTTAGTCCGCGCCATCCACCCCGAAACTGAGTTCGGAAAATGGATCAAAATGAAACAACCTACCACTAGGAAGAACTTCAACCGTAAGGCAAGTCAATACTTCAGATTGGAAGAGGTGCAGGAATTAGAAAGGAAGTCTACTGGCGTGCAATCGATGAACATTGGGCAGAGCGACATGGCGATGAACCAGAACATGAACGCCTCCGAGACCACTGAAGGAAGTGTAGGGAAAGACGAAAACCAAAAAAGGAAGAACCAAAATTCCAATAAAAGAAATGGAAACAAAAATGACTTAAAAGATTAAGGCCTGAGGATTACACCCCGCTCAACGATACTCCGGAAACATCTATCTTGCAACACAGGGGACAAAGGAGTATAAAAAACCACTTAGAAGGAGGCAACTGAACAACAAAAGTGCTCGGGGAAGTTTTGCCACTTCCACAAGACGCATGGTCACAACACAAACGAATGCCGTCATCTAAAGAACTTGATCGAAGAGCTGATCCAGGAAAACAAGCTTTGGCAATACGTGAGAAAATCGCAAAATTCTAACCAAACCATGGCTCCACAAGTTCCTAGGGATCAAAGAAACCAAGATGGAACCAACGAAGAGGGATCTAAGCGAACTGACCAAAGACTCATTATCGGAACGATATTTGGAGGACCTCATCCCACACAAAGGAGTTGGAGAGAAATGGAGCGGTACACGAGCTCATTAAAGCACACTCTGAAGATTCGTGCCTCGCAATCAAAGATAAAGCTCCAACCAAGTAGTAGAAAACTTTAAATGATGATATAGTATTCCGAAATCGAGATACTGAAGGGATCGAAGCTCCAACTCTCGATCCCATGGTAGTGACAGTAGGGATCGGGCCCGCGGTGGTCCAACGAGTATTGGTTGACAATGGCAGTTCTGTGAATATTATTTTCAAATGTACCTTTGACCAGATGAAGATCGGCATGAAAGATGTATCTGCATGCCAAACAAAAATCCAAGGATTCACCGGTGAACCAAAACAACCCGTCGGGACGATTAACTTGCCAATAGAACTTCGGGAGGGCGATCAAAGAGTCACCCGCATCCAGACTTTCATAATTGTTAATGAAACATCCACATACAATGCCTTCTTGGGATGGCCCGTGCTGGCGGATTTCAGAATCGCTCTTGCCCAATGGTGCCTTACCATGAAATTCCCAACGGCAAATGGAACCGAGGTGGTCAAAGGAGATCAATGCGTCGTAAGAGAATGTTACATTGCAGAACTGCGCGAATCCAAAAGAAAAGAAAAAGGAAAAAATGTGGAGAGCACTCTCCACATTCGCGAACCTACCGAATAGCAACTACAGAGCCACCCCTGGCTTCGGTACCATAGCCAATTCGACAAGGCTTTGGAACCTAGAAAGAAGAGTTCAAGGGAGGATCGGGCAGCACCGGTAGAATTTATGGTGTCTGTTCCTGTCGATATGGATGACCCAACGCAGGTCTTGAAAATTAGATCGCACTTTGGAAACAAGATGCGATTAGAACTCACCAAATTTCTTCATGCCAACTTGGATGTGTTCGCTTGGACACATTCCGATATGTGTGGGGTATCACTAGAAATTGCATGCCATGCACTCAACATTGACCCCATGTTTACATCGGTAAAGCAAAAGAGGCGTAGCCTGGGCCCCGAGCGGTTCAAGGCATTGAGAGAAGAAGTGAAAAACTGATGGCCAATGGTTTTATTCGTGATGCGACCTACCCCGAATGGGTATCTAACCTGGTTTTGGTCAAGAAATCCAATGGGAAATGGCAAACCTGCATCAACTACTTAGACTTAAACAAATCCTGCCCGAAGGACAGTTTTCCATTACCCAGAATTGACCAGCTTATGGACGGGACAGCTGTGCACGAACTGCTATCATTTATGAATGCATACTCGGGATACAAACGGATCATGATGCATGAGCCCGACCAGGAAAACACCAGCTTCATAACCGACCTAGGATTATACTACTATAGGGTAATGCCATTCGGTTTAAAGGACGCATGGGCAACCTACCAAAGATTAGTAAACGCCATATTCAAGCGTTAGATCAGAAAAACCATGGAGGTCTATGTAGATGACATGTTGGTAAAATCATGAGTAGCAGCCAATCACCTAGATAATCTCACTGAAATGTTTGAAATATTCCGAAAATATGGAATGAAACTCAATCCACTCAAATGTCACTTCAGGGTAGCCTTTAGAAAGTTCTTGGGATTCATCGTGAGTGCCAGAGGCATTGAAGCAAATCCAGAACAAATAACTGCCCTACGGGAAGTCCAAGCCCCAAAGAACAAGAAGGAATTACAAAGCTTGAATGGGAAAGTTGCAGCGTTAACCCGGTTCATCTCGAAAGCCATCGACAAGTTTATACCGTTCTTTGTTGCATTAAATAAAGGAAAGAAGAACTTCGAATGGAATGAATCTTGTCAAATCATATTTGAAGAGTTGCTGCGACATATAGAAGCCCCGCCAATCCTATCAAAGCTAGTAGACGGAGAGGACTTGTTCATCTAACTAATAGTCTCACCTCACGCGTTGAGCGTTGCCCTTGTGCGAGAAGAAACTAGGATTCAGCGACTCATATAATACATTAGCAAGCGGTTCACTAGAGCCGAGAAAAATTATCCAAAATTGGAAAACCTAGCATATTGCCTCTTGATTGCATCTAGGAAATTATGACTGTATTTTCAGGCACACTCGATTAAAGTACTGATTGATCAACCTTTAAAGCAAGTATTGTACCGACTCGAAACTTCTGGGCGACTCCTCAAATGGAATATCGAATTAAGCCAATATGATATCAGTTACCATCCGAGAAGGCAATCAATGGGCAAGCGCTGGTAGATTTCATCGCCGAGTTTACTATACGGGACGATGAGGAAGAAACACCGTTGGAAATTGAAACACGATGGAAACTCTTCGTCAATGGCGCATCTAACAACTTCTGCTCGGGGTCAGGGGTAGTGCTTGAGACTCTAGAAGGACGAGCCATTTGCTACGCTTTGCGATTAGAATTCCCAACAACAAATAACGAAGCAGAATATGAGCATTGATAGCTGAGCTAAAAATTATGAAAGAGATGGACATAAAAACACATCTATAGTGACTATCGGTTATTCGTCTATCAGGTGAAAGGCGAATATCAGGCTCGAGGGGAGAACCTTGCCCCATATCTATCTAAAGTGCAAAAGTTGTTGAACGACATCGAGCATTACACTATAACTCACATCCCAAGGGAGCAGAACACGAAAGCTGACTACTTGGCTAAACTAGCCAGTTCCAGAGAAGCTCAATCACTTGGCCTAGTCCCAGTCGAAACCCTAACCACTCCAAGCATAGGTGAAATGGATGTCGACTGGATTTTTGAGACTATCATTAAACCAGAAATGTGGATGACTCTACATGAAGTTCTTTACACTACTCATGATTTAGAGATGGCAGCGGTAATCTTTGCAATAAAAGTGCAGATACATTATCTTTTGGGAGAATTGTCCATGTTGTTTATGCATCATAAGTCTTTGAAGTATTTATTTTCTTACAAGAATCTAAATAAGAAACAAAAAAGATGGCTTGAGCTTTTAGTGGCTTATGGCTTTGGAATTAAGTATATGTCAGAAAAAGGAAATAAGGCGGTTGATGTGCTTAATAGAAAACATCATATTATAGTGTTGGAAATGTTGGCAGAATGAAATGATTTGGAGGCATTGGCTTTCTACAGAGTTCATATAAGGTTGACAACCAGTTCTAGTCAGTGTATTGCAACAATCACTTATTTAGAAGTTGGACAAATGTTGATTGAAAGAATTGTTGTTAAGAAAAGAGATGATCCATTACTAATCGAAGGGATTAATAGACTAGAAGTGGGTACTAAGATTGACGATGTGAAAGACTTTCCACCTGAATAAAGAGGATGGTTAAGAAAGAAAGGGCGATTATGTGTTATGAATATAAAAAAAAATGAGGAAGGAAGTTCTTAGAGAATTTCATAGATCAAAATTTACTATTCATCCTACAGATACCAAGATATACCATGATATGAGAGGAGTTTCATATAAGCAGGAATGAAGAGAGATGTAGGCTTACGATTTAAGCAGTATCTGAATATCCAGCAAGTAAAAGAAAAACATAAAAAACCCAATGGATTAACCTTTAGAAGTACCACTGTGGAAATTAGGTTCTATATCGATGGATTTTGTAGATGGGTTACCAAGGTCGAATAGGGAAAATGAAAGTATTTATGTCGTAATTAATGGATTGACCGAGAGCAAACACTTTATCCCTATTAGTCGACAAGAATGGCACCACATTTAGTTAAATTGTTTATGAATAATATAGTAAGACATCATTAGACACCAAGTGACTTTGTGAGTTGTGAAGACTTCCCTACACCGCCGATACCCAATGAACCGGTATAGTGCGCTATAGCGGTGCTAAGCCGAGGCAGGGGGATCATCAAGGTTGTAAAGTAAATAAGTAACACAGAACCTGTCATATATCTCCTAGCGCATCGAATAAAATATAAAAGTAAACATCTCAGATATAAAACTGGCGAGACAGTAAATAACCAAATGAATCACGGCATTAGAGTGCATAGATTCATAAAGTAAATATCATAAGTGATAGAGTTATACATTAAATAATAACTCATAAAAACTATCTCTAAATAGTAAGGCACTAGCAAGCTCCATAGTGATGTGCAGTGGAATAGCAAGTGAGTACGTATAGTAATACAAGACTAGCCTCCTGCTCGCCACCTGTCCTGCACCATGTGCTCACCGGATATGATATCCGTAATCTACTCATTTAAGTGTATCCAGTGTAATAGGAAGCCAATCATAAAACTCCAAGTCAGATAACAGTCTGGTGTGAGCGGTAGAAATCCCAAATACTATAAAGGCAATAAACTAGAACAAATGGTATGGAAAATCATACCTGACCTATTCCTACATCCACAGAGTTAGCACATATAAAAGATGTACACTACTCTATGATAGTCATCATGGGTGTACTATATATCAAAGTACTAAGGGTGTCCAAATATCGGCATCGGTAATATCTACATCATGTGACATCCTTAAGGTGATAAAGACTGCCAAACAAACATGGCATCCATCATCCATCCTCATATTCACTCACTTAGTGTATTGGCTATATGATACTCCTATGACCACCCGCATACGACCAAGGACTATTCAACATCTCAATTCCTAGGTACTCAAATCCATGCCACTCAGTAGGCCAAGAACTAGACTGCACACTTCATAACAGCCAAGGGTAAACGGATCAAAACATCATGTGGTCCGAGGCACACTATATAGCCCAAGTGAGCGTCCTTACATTACTTTACTTTATGAGTACACTCTGAAACCTACGAGTATCAATGATCCCTTTGCACGTGCCATCCATAGCGGAGCTCATCTTTGAACTATCCATACAACTCCCATCTGAAGTCGTCACGATTGAAAACTATTATAGACAACCATCATAAATCACAGAGTGTCATCGTGTGTCTCAAAACCGCCTCCCACAGTCCTCTCAATTCGACTTGTTGTAACCTACTCTACCTCATGAAGTATAGCTATTCATCATCAAACGACCATAACACGAGCATACAAACTCAAAACGATCCGAAACTCGGAACGTAGAGTTATGGGGTCTTCCTTGTCATCCCATATCGACAGCACCAAGTTTGGAATAAAACTCATGGATAGGTACCCATCCATGACCCCCGAACCATCCCTACCAATCCATAGCCACATAACCATCGCCACCGATCCTCCACTTCACACATAAGCTTCAGCACACCTCCCAATGCTCCACTATCGATCACACCTTGATTAGGTCAATCCCCATGGATCGATATCAATCCATCGAGATCAATCCCGCACTTCATCTTTACACTCTAACATGCTTTCGCATGCTCTAGAACAAGTTGGAGTCAAATGGGCTAACCCCCATAGATCGATATTGATTCATGGAGTCGAACCCATACTTAGCCAAATTTGAATGATCATGGATCCACTTCATTTCCATGCTCTGATCCATGTCCAAGCCACTCTACCGATCCATACTATCGACTCTCACTGATCCATGCATTGAATCCTCACCGATCCTTTCGTTCTAGCAACCCGATCCATCCACAACTCGAACTTATGAAGCCTAAACGAAGTGAAACTTGAAGCACGACATCATGGAGCGTTCCTTGCCACCCCACGTCGATCGCGCCTCTATTGGGTGAAGTATCATGGATCAGTACCGATCCATGATGCAGAACCCAGGATTCCCTTAAAAACCTATAATCGACATTCGATCGGCCTTTTCAACCATTCAAGCATGACACAAGTAAGCAATCAATACACATAACATTCAGTAACAAGAACATAGTCAAACCATCTCAAATCAAGGCCTAAATCTAAGGTGAATGTTGAGGATCCATAAGAACATGGTTAAGGATCCATAAGAACACATTTTTATGAACCAAGTTTAAATCATCTAAAATTCACATATATGCTGTAATATAGTCTAAAAACATTTTTAGTATTTTTAAATAATTTTTAAAACATCGTTTAGGATGTAAAATGGCTTGATTAGTAAATGAGAGATCTAACCACTCACCCTAATCCAAATCAAAGCCCAAATCCTCCAATGAATAGTAAAAGGAACGAAATACAATGCTCCACTAACAGCAAATCTCTAATCTCAAGTGTTGATCATGCAAATATCTTCTTAATGGTGTAATTTGGCTAATGAAAGTATGTTTTAGGGCTTCTTTTTGGCTAATGGAAGTTAATGGAGGTTTCTAACTATTTTTGAAAGTTGTGAAATGATAGGGATGAGGTCCCTTTAGCCTACACTAACCCAAAACTAAAATTAGTTATGGGCCTCAAGGCTAGTGACCCTGATTATCCACTCAAGCTGCTCAAAATCAAAGAAAACTCCAAACAATCCTAACTCAAAAATGGTAAGTCCATTTTCTTAATATGACTACTTTACGGAAACGGAAACCATCATCTGGATTCATGGAACTGGTTTCAGGTCCTAACTCAGCTCCTATCAAAGTTATAGTCCATATAAGATTAACATAGTCCATATAAGATTAACATAGTCCATATAAGATTAACAGGATCAAAATGGTCAGATATAAATTTGCCAAAAATCATGGATGTGAGAAATGTCCCTAAGAGTCATTTCCTAAAATATCAGAACCATATAACCTCATATAAAAATAATATAAATATTCTATGATCCTCCGATACGTTGAATATGGATCGTTATATTCTCTCCCCCTAGGAATTTCACTCCCGAAATTCCATAATCAAGTCAATAGGGTCATCCTGCATGCCTCATATATAAGCATAAGCAACCATCACACATCAAACGTGCATACATAACAATAAGTGAAAAGAAAATATCTAAGCTTATCCTAGCATGAAGCACATTATGCCATGGTACATTTCATGATATCATAAGTGAAAGTAAAAGCAATAAATAAGAAACATCACCAAGTAAAGAGCTCTGGATATGTTGTCTTCATGCTCTCCTCGGTCTCTCAAGTGTAATCACCTTCACTATCACTCCACTGAACCTTTACCAACTTTACCGTCTTCCTCCAAAGCTACTTCGTATCACGTCTGACGATAAGAGTTGGCCTTCGACGTCTCGAAGCTTCTGGTTCAATCTTGATATCATCTAGTTAATCTGGTGAGATAGTTATGCCCGAGTCATGCATAAATTTCAACAAATGAGAGACATGGAAGACATTGTGCACTCCCGCCATTCTTTTAGGTAAGTCGACTCTATAAGCAAGATTCTCAATCCTCTCTAATATCGAAAAAGGACCAATAAATCTCAGTGCCAACTTCCCTTTACTATCGAACCGAATGACATTCTTCAATGGAGAGGTCTTGACAAATACCATGTTACCGAAAGAGAACTATAAATCTTGATGTCTCCTATCAGCATAGTTTTTCTATCTATCTTGGGCAGCTTTCATCCATTGTCGAATGATCTCGATCTTCTTTGATGTTTCCCTAACCATATTTGGGCCCAATATCAATTCTTCCCTGCTTCCCACTAACAAAAAGGAGCATTGCACGATCGGCCATATAATGCCTTTAATGGTGTCATAGTGATGCTAGCCTATAACTATTATTGTATGTGAATTCAACAAGATGTAAGTGACCATTCCATGAGCCTCCAAAGTCTAATATGCAAGCATGCAAGAGATCCTTGAAGATAAGATTCAATCTCTCAATTTAGCCATCAATTTAAGAGTGATAAGCTATTTTGTAGTGTAGCATTGTCCCTACGCCTCCTGCAATCTCTTCCAAAATCCACTAGTGAAAAACGAGTCTCGGTCACTCATAATGCTCTTCGGCACACCATGGATTCATACTATCCACTTTACATACAAGTCGGTCGGTTTGGCTGTCGTTCTACTTGACTTGACGGGTATAAATATAGTGCTCTTAGTCAATCGATCGACTATGATCCCAATGTTGTCATTCCCTGCTCAAGTCCTTAGCAGTCCATCGATGAAATCCATCGATACTTGTTCTCACTTCCACTTGGGAACTTCTAGCGGTTGCTTCAGACCACTAGGCTTCTTCTGCTCTGCCTTAACTAACTGGTAGTTCATGCATTTCGAGAAGAATGTCCCAACATCTTTCTTCATCCCTTCCCAATAGTAGGACTGCCTCATATCACAATACATCTTATTACCACCAGGATGAATAGTAAATCTTGAATGGTGTTACTCATTGAGTTCCCCATCCCTCAAACCATTGACATCAGGACCAAACAATCTCCCATCAACCGTCTGGGTCGATTTCGTACTGTCTCATCTCCTCAGACTCTACTCTCGCTTCAATCTTAGAACTGATCTCAGCAAATCTAGCATCGCGCCTCTGACTAGTAATAATTCACTCAATAAGACTAGGTCTGATAGTCAAGCTCGTTTGCATCTCTAGCTCTAGCTCGCACCTCGGTCGTAAATCATAACCAATAATATAATCTAACTATGTCCACTCTAGAACATAGCTCCCAAGCTGGCATGTCTCCTACTCAAGGCATTGGCAACTGCATTACCTTTTCTAGGCGTATTGTTTGACAACCAATTCTCTACCGGATTAGAAAATAGCCGATCAAATTTTAGATTAAAAATAACCGCAAGCACATGGCGTACAATGTTAGTACATGGCGAGTACGTGTCGATCCGCAGGGAATTGTTTAGATTTTAAAATTCTATTCAATCAAATTAACCAAGAGTTTGAAATTGTTTGAAGCTAAAATTTTTTAGAAACCAACAAAAAAAAGCGGATAAAAATATGAGAGTAAAAGACAATTTAGAGATAAATCCACTCTCTTTATCAAATAAATTAACACAACATGGAATTATGATCTATTTTTTGTCTTTAGTGAATTTAATTGATGTGTTTATCATAAGTATGGAATATTTGTGCTATTAATTAGCCCAATATAAACCATCAAACTATAACACACCCATTAAACCACTTCTTAACTCTCATGAAAATTGCAATGAAATTGAAAATAAAATCTATTCTAAGCATGATCTATTAACTATTGATTAGAAATATAGACCATCAAATTTTGATTTTAAAATCCACTTCATTACCATAATCATATATAGATGAATAGGTGATATGTATTTGAGTTTTTAAAGCATAGCCTATTTGGTGTTAACAACATAGGCTATAAAATTCAAAGCTAAAACAACAAAGTTTAACCACATCAAACATTTCCATTAAGCACAAAAAGAGATCAAAAACGAGAAAATTATGTTGAATCTACATAATAGAGAGCTTCGTTACATCTAAATTGAAGGGGTTTAGCCTCTCATATTTGTTATCATTTCAACAAATGTAACATTCAACATGAAATAAAAACAAAAGGAAAATAGAGAGCAAATTAAATAAAATGAGAGATAATCTACTTGCATAAAAATAAACTAAGCTACTAACATGAAAGGAAATAAATAAGAAAAGAACACGAAAGAAAAGTGCATGGATTAAAACTGCATAAATGAAATTACATAAGTGAAATGGCAAAGAAGCCATGAAAAAGAAAAAAGAGCTTTTCTTTTATTTTTGAGCCTAAAACTAAACTAACTAAAGAGAAGCTCAAAGGAGGCTAAGAGATTAATTATATGAACATATGGGGTATTTATACAAGCCTAAAACCCTAATCATATTTTTGGGAACTACCCAAACTACCCCTCTAGGAAGTGTGGCCTTCAAATTATCATTAGCATAAGCATAATCCACCATTACATGTGCATGTAACTTTAATCTTCATTAGCATGTGCATTAGCTTCTATTTATACATCATGGTAAGTGGGTAGGTGGGGTCCTCCATGTTGCATGAAGTGAATGATTTCCATCTTCATTTGCTTGTATTCTCTTGTGCATGCATATTTTCCATGAAGCCTTCATTATATTTCCATTTAGTTTCCATTTAATTTCCTACAAATAAAAATAAAATGCACAAATAAATATTCTCAAAATTAATACATGCATAAAATGACCATTTTGCCCCTATATGAAGATGAATAAATGATAATTTGAAAATAATTGAAATTTTGGTTAAACATGTTAAAATACCCTATATGCTCATTTATTTAATTTTATTAGATTAAATATGGAAGTAAAAATATGCATATTTACGTGCACTTCAAATACTCCCACACTTATCTTTTTATTCGTACTCGAATAAAGAAAAACTAAGATAAATCTGTTTTCGTAGGGAGCACGATTGCATTGAGCGTATGCAACAAGTCGTTAAACCTCTAAGTGTCCCTAGTAGGACGACTATTGTCTCATGAGGATTTTCAACGGATACTACCCACAAAATCCAAATGCAAAATTCCTATATGCAATATTTATTTACAAAGATATGGATGCAAGTTTTTGAAAATATTTACACATGAAGGATTTACTTTTAAATTAACATGAATAATTTAAATATAAGTTCTGGTCGTTATCTTGAAATTTAGGTCATTTGCTCGTCAAAATTTCCAACAAAAATTAAGTTATCATCATAATAAATAGACTTTAGTTTGGCTGGTTGTTTCGGTTGATAACACGGCGTAACAATAAAATGGGTCCTTAGTTGATTATCAAAGTTTTTCAAAGTGGTATTTTTATTTCTTTTGAATAACAAATCAAATCAAATAAGTAAAAATAGTGATTGGATTTCAATTTCTTACTCTCTCTATTTTTGAAAATTTTATTGATATTAACAATATTTACATATGCCTTACTCAGAAAACTGAGGCCAGATATATTACCCATGCACTGCCTTTCGAGCTTACATGAGGGGAATATAGAGCGTGGCGAGTGAACACACAAGTGTGTACACCTACCTATCGACTGTAGGCATTATTAAAGAAAGAATTTTTTATATACATACACCTAACTCAGATAAACTGATGCTAGATACCGATCATGCACTGCCTTTCAGGCTTACGTGAGAAGGGTACAGAGCATGGCGAGTGTACACACTTTCGTGTGAACACATGACTCTGGGCGTTATTAAAAAACATATACATATATACAAAAAAATTCTTTTGTTTGTTTGTTTTTTCTGTTATATATATATATATATGTATGTATATATTGTTTTCTTTTGAAGAGAGAGTTTTGCAAAATCATCTTAGCACGATTTAACTTAGAAGACCAAAATTGTTATAGCCTTTACTTTAAATTCACCACTTTTTTGAACAAAGATTTTCAATAGGATATATTTCATAATTATCACTTATGAACCTTCCTATATACTAGATAAACCATAGTTGCTTGTAATCAAACTTTATTTTTATTTTTGTTAAGACAAATAAATTTTCAAAAATTTCAATTTAATAGCCAAAATCATATATTTATCCTATAGCGTTTCTTCAAAAGTAAACCAGAAAAGAAAATTGTTTTTGGGATTCTTTTTTTTGAGTGTTGGAAAGAAAATGCAAAAAATAAACCATGAAAAATCAAAATGAAAATGAGACTCCCCCCACACTTGATTTTGACGGTGTCCCCACAGTCAACCCAACTGAAAGGAGAAAAATAAAACAAAAATAAAAATATGACCTATGTTTACATGAAAATGAAACAGTTATTATTTACACGACATCAGAGAGTATATCGTCAAAGAGTAAATGAATCGACTTTCCAAAGATCAATTCATTTGTATCGTTAAGTATGAGAGACACGGCTTAAGTACAGAAAACCAAATCATAAAAGATTTCGGAGTTGAATGTTGATTTGGAAAACGAATATCGTTTTATTGAAAATCGTGTGAGCTGTTTTATTTTTGGGGGAGCTATAATGATTGATTGAAGTTCAAGTTTATTTCACCAAATTGAAATTCAAACTTATCATTGAAAACTTCTTCAGAATTATTGATTTCAAAATTTAAATGGCGATTTAATTCTTCCCCATCAGAATTTAACAACTCATTTTCAGAAAGTCCAAAGAAATTATGTTCATTAAATTCATCTTCCTTTGTTGGATTATCAACAACTTCATTGCATATCTTAAGCTCAAAATCCAAAGTTGTTGTATTCAAACTTTCAAAATTGAAAAAAGGAAGATCGAATTTTAAATTTGGTTCCACACTCTCAAACGAATTGAAATCCAACTCAATTACCGTATTTTCAACAACTTCATTATGATCGTCATTTTCAAAAGTTTTTATTTGAAAATCATCAATTTTGATAAAAGGTGGATTATTATTTAACTCGTTATACATTGGGATTTGATTTTGTTTCTCACGTTGTTTCATATATGTTTCAAACAACAAATCCGTGTGATCATTGTAAATTTCATCCATTTGCTCAACAAAATCCAATTTATAATTATTAACTTGAGAATTTTCAATTTGAAATCGTTGAGAACAAAAAATTTCACCATCATTGAAACAACTCCCATTGCCAAAATCATTTAAACAGCTATTTCCATTTTCGTTTTGATTTTGAAATTCATTTTGAAGTTCGAAATTGAATTGGCATAGGTTATACTCGAAATCATTTGAATTTTGAAGTGAATTCAAATTTTGACTACTTTAAAAACTTGAGTTATTGCACAAATATGAATTACACAAATAATTTATCCTTTGATTTTGTTGTGTATAGAGTTCAAGTAAAGACGAAATCATTTCAATGTTATTTTCAAAAGTTGAAAGTTGGTTATTATTTTGAAAATTTTGTTGTTCAAAATTCGAATTGTTTGTACAATAGTTGTTGTTAAAATATCCATAAGAATTTGGAGTGAAATTATATGGATTATATTGATTTTCACAACTATCGTAAAATTCATGTAAGTAGGGAAACTTGGACATTTTCAGAAACTATTTTTTTCTTTTTTTTATAAAGGAAAACTATTTACCAAAATAAATTTATTTTTCAAAAGGGAAAATTGATTTTTGTTTTGTTTTTAGATTTTCAATTTTTTTTGTTTTTGAAAAGGTTTTATATATTTTTTGGATTTTTGTTTTTCTAAAAAACACTAACTTAATTTTATTTTTTTGATTTTGATTTAGAAATATCAAATGAAAGGATTAAAAAAAAACTAAGTTAAGAAATATTTACAATTTTTTTATTTTTGGATTTTGAAATTTTTTTTATATATGCATGAACTAATGCAACTAAATGAATGCAAGAGTTTAACTACAAATTTTCAATCCTAAGTAGCTCCTAACCCAAAATTGTATAATCACACTTTGTCTTAAATCAACAAAATAGTTCTCAGTCAGGTAACAGACAGGATTTATCGGTGCACCATGAATCACCGTAGCAATGCGGCCGAAGGTTTAAGTACCTTCAAAGAAACAATCAGTATAATATTTACGAATCACCGTAATATTTATAACTGATTATTGCTCTGTCGTAGCCTAGACACCAAGAAATTAAATGTTCAAAGAAGACAACTTGTCAATATACAATTAAGCCCTAGGTGAGCTCGTGACACCCTTAAAATGTCTAACCGTTATTATTAGTCAAGTTTTAAGATGAAATGCAAAAATGAAATTAAACGTGTATTAACAATGCAACTACGAATGAAATTTGTTTTTGTTTTTGAATTTTTTTTAATTACAAACAACCAACAAATGCAAAACAAAATAAAAACAAGAGATAAGGGCACGATACCAGAGCGTGCAGAATTATTTATTTTTAAAAGCAGCAATTTTTTATATATAAGCAAGCAAGCAATTTATTCTTGAACAATCACTTCTGCCACCTGCAACTTGAAAAATGAATCGAACAAGATATATGCAATATATATATATATATATTTCTATATATCAAAGCAAAAACTAAAACAAATGAAAAACAAAACAAATTAACCCAAAACAATTGAAAGCAGCTCCTTTTTTTGTTTTTTTTGAATTATAAAGGCAAAAGAAAATTTAAAAGAAATTGCATAAGGCACTCAGCCAACTTAAACAAATCAACATTTAATTAAATAAAAAGGCCAGTACCCACACCACAAGCCCAAACGCAACCCGTTAAACAAATTACATCTGATTAAACACGAATTCCTCTCCTCGTTCTCTTAAAAAATAATTGAAATCAATGAAAGAAAAGAAAAGAAAAAAAGAAAAAAAAGGCGAACTTCAAAAGGAGCTGAGGAGATGATCATGGTTACTAATTTCAGGTCGAGGTGGTGATTGATGGTGTATTGGAAATGGCGATTGCAGGGAGGAGCAGTTTGCTTCTGCCTTTCATGGGAAATTTGGAAGGCGATTGGTGATCGGTAAGCAAAGGGTTATTGGCAGGTGATGGTATGTTGTAGATATTGTTCGATGAGATGTATGGTGTTGTTTGAAGGCAACAACGAGTTGGATACGAGGATGAAGGTTTAGGTAGGTGGTTCATAGGTAAATGGAGGCAGCAGGTATGTCTGTTGTTGCTTGAGTTGTTTTTAACAGTGTTGTGAAATGATGAGGTAGAGGTAGGTGATTGGTTGATGGAGCGTGTGGTTGCAGGAGGGGTTTAAGTTGGTGGCTGCTCTGAAGTGATGGCAGCAGTTGGTGGTATGGATGGTCAGTATGCTTGTGGTCAGTTGGAATGTTGAGTGCAATGTGTGTGACAGTGGTTTTGCTGTTGTGCAACAATTTTTTTTTTTGGTTGAAATGTGGCAACATCAGTTGCAAATTTAGGTGGTAGTAAGGAGAATGTTGGCAGTCGGTAAGGAGGAGGAGATTCGGGAGGCTTTAGTTGGATAGGAACTCTATTGTTTGGTGTTGGATATAAGTAGTTGTATGAATGTGTTATGGAATTAATATGTGTTTACAGCAGTTGTGCACAGTGATGTTTTGATTGTGGGTTGTGCAGTAGTTGATTTCTGGTGGGGTTAGAGGATGATGCAGAGGAGGTTTAGTCTGATGAAATGTAATTGGGGTCTGATGAAGTAAGTGTGTATGACAATTTGTAAAGAGAGGTATACTTGGGTAGCTGTTTTGTTGTATGAGGCAGAGAAGCAAGGAGTAAGGAAAGCAGTGCACTTATGTGTGCAGCGAAGATGTTGGCACTTATGTGGTATAAAGATGTTGGCACTGTGGTTTGAAATGGGGTAACAACAGATGGTTGAAGGGTTAAAGGGTTGTGAATGTTGATGGGGTAACAGTAGTAGTTTGTGACAGTGGATGAATGTAACAGGCAGATGGTTTGTGACAGGTAGACTTTGTTGTTTGGTATGTCAATAATGGTTGAACTGTGACAGGTAGATGGTTGTGGTGGTGGTGTGAAAAGTGATCGGTGCAGTAGTTTTGAGTGGTATGTGATGGTATGTGGTTGTAGGGTGTCAAACTGAATATGCAGGCGGGGGGTTGGTTCGATGAGTAGTTTGCAGTGTTGTGAAGTAGTTGTGTATGTAAGTGATGTAGTGAAGACTGTGGGTTGTTAAAGGGCAATAAATGAATGGCGGTAGTAGATGGTCGATGAGGCAGTGGGGACTGTATGTGTGATGGAAGTGCACTGTGTATGTGCAGCAATGCAACAGTGGATGTATGGAAGTTATGAGATAATGTGGGTAGTATGGTTGATATAGTGACATGATGAATGCAAGGAGTGGCAGTTTTGTAAGTTGAGGATGGAGTGATATGATATGTATGGTGGCAGTATTGATGACAGAAGTTTGAAGCAAGTAGTGGTTTCACTGTGAAGTTGTTTGAATGGCTGAGGAGATGTTGGCTTGTTAATATATGTTTGGCACAGTGAAGATATGTTGTTGGAGCAGACAGTGGAGTGACAAAGCAGGGGAGATTGTATGGAATTGCTTTGTATGCTAGGGTAGTGAAAACTCGGTTCAACACCGCAAAATTAATGTAAACAGTGTAAACTCAATGTAAACGGAACTGTAAATGTCAAATTGTGGAATAAAACTGCAAAATGAAGTGGAAATTATTTTAGAAATGAAATTGTGCGATTTTTTTTAATAGAAAAGCAAATGAAAATGCAAAAAAAATAAACAAGCACACAAATCAAATCACACAACAAACATACGCACAACTTTTTTTCTTTTTAAAATGCAAATTAACACACAAAACAAACACACAATAAAAATCAAACAAAATAATTCGAAGAATAGAAATTAAAATCAAAGCAAATCCCCGGCAACGACACCAAAAACTTGTTTAATCGACAAATTCTCTATCCGATTAGAAAATAGCCAATCAAATTTTAAATTAAAAATAACAGCAAGCGCACGGCGTATAATGTTAGTACGTGGCGAGTATGGGTTGATCCGCATGGAATTGCTTAAATTTTAAATTTCTATTCAATCAAATTAACCAAGAGTTTGAAATTGTTTGAAGCTAGAAATTTCTAGAAACTAACAGAAAAATATAAAAGCGGATAAAAATATGAGAGTAGAAGGCAATTTAGAGATAAATCCACTCTCTTTATCAAATAAATCAACGCAACATGAAATTATGATCTTTTTTTGTCTTTAGTGAATTTAATTGATGTGTTTATCATAAGTGTGGAATATTTGTGCTATTAATTAGCCTAATATAAACCATCAAACTATAACACACCCATTAAACCACGTCTTAACTCTTATGAAAATTGCAATGAAATTGAAATTGAAATCTATTCTAAGCATGATTTATTAACTATTGATCAGAAATATAGACCATCAAATTTTGATTTTAAAATCCACTTCATTACCATAATCATATGTAGATGAAGAGGTAATTTGTGTTTGAGTTTGTTTAAGCATAGCTTATTTGGTGTCAACAACATAGGCTATAAAATTCAAAGCTAAAACAACAAAGTTTAACCACATCAAACATTTTCATTAAGCACAAAAAGAGATCAAAAATGAGCAAATTATGTTGAATCTACATAATTAGAGAGCTTCATTACCCCTAAATTGAAGGGGTTTAGCCTCTCATATTTGTTATCATTTCAACAAATGTAGCATTCAACATGAAATAAAAACAAAAGGAAAATAGAAAGGAAATCAAAATAAAATGAGATCTAATCTACTTGCATAAAAATAAACTAAGCTACTAACATGAAAGGAAATAAACAAGAAAAGAACATGAAAGAAAAGTGCATGAATTAAAATTGCATAAATAAAATTACATAAGAGAAATGGCTAAGAAGCCATGAAAAAGGAAAAGGAGCTTTTTTTAATTTTTGAGCCTAAAACTAAACTAACTAAAGAGAGGCTCAAAGGAGGCTAAGAAATTAATAACATGAACATATGAGATATTTATACAAGCCTAAAACCCTACTCATATTTTTGGGAACTACCCCTCTAGGAAGTGTGGTCTCCAAGTTGTCATTATCATGAGCATAATACACCATTACATGTGCTTGTAACTTTAATCTTTATTAGCATGTGTATTAGCTCCTAATTACATCATGGTAAGTGGGTAGGTGGGGTCCTCCATGTTGCATGAAATGAATTGTTTCCATCTTCATTTGCTTGTATTCTCTTGTGCATGCATATTATCCATGAAGCTTTCATTATATTTCCATTTAATTTCCTACAAATAAAAATAAAATTCACAAATAAATATTCTCAAAATTAATACATGCACAAAATGACCATTTTGCCCCTATATGAAGATGAATAAATGATAATTTGAAAATAATTGAAATTTTGGTTTGAACATGTTAAAATACCCTATATGCTCATTTATTTAATTTAATTAGATTAAATATGAAAGTAAAAATATGCACATTTACGTGCACATCATGTATATGCAATATTAAAGTCATAGGAGGCCAGGAACTCTAACCATCGCTGCCGATAAAGGTTAATATCCTTCTACGAAAAGAGGTACTTCAATGATTTATGGTCGGTGAATAGCTTGAACCTCTCTCCTAAAAGATATTACCTCTTAATCTTCAGCACAAACACAATCGTTGCTAATTCTAAATCATGGGTCAAGTATTTCTTCTCATGTGGCTTCATCTGTCAACTAGCATATGCAACAACCTTGCCTCGCTGCATCAATACCGCGCTCAATCTGGTACCACAAGCATAAGTGTATACCGTCATTTCCTCGTTCCCGCTTGGAATATGTCAATATTGGTGCACTCATCAACTTTTCCTTCAGATACATAAATGCTCGTTCACATCTCGCATCCCACGTAAAAGATTGATTCTTTTTTGTCAAGTGAGTCAACGGTGCTGCTACTTTAGAGAAGTCCAGGATGAATTGTCTATAATATCCAGCTAACCCTAAGAAACTTCTCATGTCCATAGTGTTTTTAGGATTAATCCAATCTTGGACTGCTGCAACTTTTGCAGGATCAACGACAATGCCATGCTTGGAAACAACGTGACCTAAAAATCACACTTCTCTCCTTCAGAAGTGACATTTAGAAAACTTCGCCTTTAGTTGTGTTTTCTCAACACCTCAAGCACAATCCTTGAATGTGGCTTGTGTTCTTCCTTTGTCCATGAATAAACAAGAATATCGTCAATGAACACAAGCATGAATTTATTTAACTGACCCCTGAAGACGTGGTTCATGAGATCAATAAAGTATACATGCGCATTGGTTAGCCCGAACGGCATAACAAACCACTCATAGAAACCAGACGGCGTACGAAACATTGTAATCGGTACACTCTCCTTTGCCACTCTCAGTTGGTGAAATCCCATCACAAGATCCAACTGAGAAAATACTCTGGCACTATGTAGTCGATCGAACAAGTCATCAATACATGAGAGTGGGTACTTGTTCTTCTCGTCACTTTATTCAACTCACGGAAATCAACACATAATCTAAAGGAGCTGTCCGCCTTCGTGGAGAATACTAATATCGCTCCCTACTCAAATATACTCCTACGGATGAACCCCTTTAGGAAAAGGTCACTCACTTGCACCTCAAGCTCTCTTTGCTCTTTAGTTGTCATCCCTGTTAAAGGCATCACTATTGGTCTGGCATCTTTAACTAAATCAATACGGAACTTGATCTCTCTATGTGGCGGAAGTCTGGTCACCTACTCAAATACATCTGGATACTCCCTAGCAATAGGCATGATAATAACTCGTTATGTGGGATATTAAACGAATATAGAAAGCTAACCATCGTATCATCATTTGGAAGGCAGCCTAACACTACCGTCCGCCCATCAGTTGCCCCTATCGTCACCAATGACTTCTCACAATTCACCATCACTCCGTATCTATGATACCAGTCGATCCCAAAATGATACCAGACCCAAAGAAACTCAAAACAAAACAATCACAATGAAAAGAAAATCCATGACTCGATAAGACCAAACCATGACAAACCATACACAGGCTAGTGGAGCCTCCAACAGGGTTCGTCACAATCAAAGGTCGGTCAACTATTTCGAGTTCTGTTCCTAACTTATCTCCCAAGTCACTAGATATGAAGGAATGTGAAGCCTTGATATCAAATAAAACTTATATAGGACATCATAAAAGGAAAGCATACTTTGAATAACGATGCTCTATCTCTTCTCTTTCGCCGATGGAGCTTTCAACGGAGTCGGAATAACATTGATAGCATATGCTTTCACCACCTGCTTCTGCTTTAATGACTCTGGATAGTTCTTCTAATATGCCCAAGGTTGTTGCAGTTATAGTACTTTCTTCCTTTAGCTTTGCAGTCTCTAGCATAGTGACCTTTTTGCCCGCAGTTGTAGCAAGTCGGTTCCGGCTTGACTTTCTTCTTTTGGCCATCTTTGTTCTGAAACTGCTTCCTCTTGTTGTTCCCTATCTTCCTACCTCCCCTGCTTAATTGTGGCTTTGGTTCTTGTTTAGAAACAATGGCTTTTGGTTTTGGATGTAGAATTTCGTACCTCAGGGCCTTCTCAACTATCATCTCAAAAGTCTCGTCAATATGGCCCACGAGTCTTTCCCCAAGTAGTCATCCAAGCCAATAATGAACTTCTCGTTCTTCTTTAATATAGTGTCGATGAAGGACATCCTGTATTTCAATAGAGCATCGAACTCGGCAACATACTGGAAGACTGTCATACCCCCTTCCTTCAGATCTATGAACTTATGGAACAGAACTAACCTCTGGGCTGCAGGAATAAATTTCTCCTCAAATCTAGCTTTGAACTGGTCCCAAGTGAACTAATCCTCAGGAGTGGCAGCGCTCACTGCATTCCACCAGTTCATGACCTGCCCTTGAAATTGTCAAAAAGCCAAACACCATTTCATAGCATCATCTAGCTCTAAGTCCATGAAAATCCTTTTGCAGATATCAAGCCAATGATTGCTTGGAATGGTTTGCCACCAAGACTAGCAAAGTCCTTATTCAGCTTAGCAAAATCAGCTCTGGGCGCCTGCACTATAGCACCAGCATCAATAACATTTGGAGCGGCTACTTGAGCATTCTACAGCATGTTCCTCATCATGGCATTAAACATAGTCTGTAGATCTGGATTAGCATCTCCCAAGCTAGCTCCTTCCTCGACTCCAAAGATGGAGTTCCTAGCAGCGTTCCTTGTTTGGCGACTCATTGTTGAATCTGTAATAAAAACGATCAGTCTCTCTATAAGGGATTCTTCTAAAGTAGTACTTGTGTGTGCAGTCTGACTTATATTATATATACTACCATATAGTTTTGAAAACCAAAATATATAACAAGTACGCACTCTTATATATACACACACTCTCGATCCAGTCTATGGTGAAAACTCCCACCCTATCTCTACTGGATCTCGGTATCCCTTAGGTTAAAAATGAAACCTAAGCTCCGATACCAAATGTGATGACCGTCCTACACCGTTGACATCCAATAAACTTGTGTAGTCCGCTATAGCGGTGCTCGGTCGAGATGAGACGATCATCAGGGTTGTAAAGTAAATAAGCAACATAAAACCTATCATATATCTAACAGCCGATCGAATATAAACATCTTAGATATAAAACAGGCGAGACAATAAGTAACTGAATGAATCAAAACATCGGAGTATATAGATCCATACAGTAAATAACATAGGTAATTGAGTTATACATTAAGTAATAACTCATGAAAACTATCTCTAAATAGCAAGGCACTAGCAAGCTCCATAGTGATGTGCAGCGGAATAGCAAGTGGGTACATATAATAATATGAGAATAGCCTCTTGCTCGCCACCTGTCCAGCTCCACGTGCTCACCAGACCTGATATCCCTAATCTACTCATTTAAGAGTACCCAAAGTAATAGAAAATAGAGCATAAAACTCCAAGTCAGACAACAGTCTGGGGTGAGCGGTAGAAATCTCAAATATTATAAAGGCAATAAACTAGGACAAATGGTATGGAAAATCATACCTGGCTTATCCCAACATCACTGAGTTAGTACATACAAAAGATATACACTACTCTATGCCAGTCATCATGGGTGACTATATATCAAGGTACTAAGGGTGTCCAAATATCGTCATCGGTAATATTTACATCATGTGACATCCCTAAGGTGATAAAGACAGTCAAAAAAACATGGCATCCATCATTCATCCTCATATTCACTCACTTAGTGTGTTGGATATATGATACTTGTATGACCACCCCCATAGAGCTAAGGACCACTCAACGTCCTGGTTCCTTGGTACTCGAATCATTGTGACTCAGTAGGCTAAGAACTAGACCGCAAACTTCATAATAGCCCAGGTTAAACGAATTGAAACATCATGTGATCCAGGGACACTCTATAACCCAAGTGAGCGTCCTCACATACCCCTGCTTTACGAGTACACTTTGAAATGGTAATGATACCCGGCTGTTTGGCCCGGTTACGAGAGGCTCGTCAAACAAGCACATCTTTTGGCATATAAACTTCACTCGGCTTGGATGTCGTTCGGCATAGACGTGTGGCTCAACTTGGATTCCATTCGGCATAGGCATGTGGTTCGGCCTGGATGCCATTTGGCATAGGCATGTGGTTCAGCCTAGATATTTTGGATCAGCTTGAATGCCGTTCGGCTTCAAGGACAGGATCTACACTCAACCTTAAGGAGGGTGTCGTCGTTCGACATATATCGCTCGGCATACCTCACTCGCCAACTACGCCCGGTCATGATAGTATGGCATGCCTGGCTTGGTGCATACTAGAGGTGTTAACAAGTTGTCAAGCCCACGACAAAGTAAGGGCGATCGGCATGACTTCTCTTCGAGTCAACTCACTACTTGCTTCGGTTCTCTTGAGTGTTTACTTCGAGTCACTTGATAATCGACCAGACAAGTCTTGACCGGCATTTCTCGCTCGACATGACTCGTTCGACATGCCTGACTCGGTTCACAGAAGTCACCTACTGTGGGCCAAGATACCTTGTTCCTAGGCCTGTGAGGGAAGTCCAGCCTATCTTCGCCTATAAATAGAGGAGCAGGGGCACAGTGAAAAGGGACCTTTTTTGGGAGAACACTAGGGAGACTCTGCCATTTTCAAGACTCATTCCTTTTCAGTTAGAACTTGTATTCAAGTTGTTGGTGTACAGATTGTATCTGTATTAAATTATTTGAAAAATCAATAAAGATTAAACTCAAAGTGGACGTAGGCAGTTACGCCGAACCACTATAAATCCGGTGTTCTAGTTTCTGCAGTTAATTTTGCATACATTCCTCTATTTCAATTTTCTATCTTCATTAATCTCTCCACACAAATCTCTCTTTGGGTGTTAGTGACCAATTTTGGTGCTTTCACTGAGAACTCATTCTCAGGTTATTAGGATCTACTTTGTAGCTACTGGATTGAAGAAATCCCCCGAAGGAGATCCAAGTCATTCACAGGAAGTCCGTTGATTCTACTCAGAGTTTCTACCAATAACTCTACAATGGGAAGACCACGTACCAGATTAGCTTCACACAACGTGGACGTAAACGAGACTGCTATCGTCCAGGGAATAGGACCCAGCATTCAACAGGCTAATCCGGGTGCAGGGACTGTCACCGCCCAAAACCAAATGGAAGCTGTCACTAGGATAGAGTTCAACGAGCTAATGAGAGAACTCATGGAAAGAATGAGACAACTTAGCGAACAGATCCAAGCTAACGCCAATCTTATGACTCAGCTTACTCAACAACAGCATCAGAATGTTGGAGGAAGCCTCGCTCCTTACTCCTCATCCGAGAGCTCTTCTTCGTCTGATGAACCTCCTAGGCGTAGACGTCGTAGAACAGAAACAATGCAAGCAGGTGTTGCTGATCGATCAACCAGGGATGGTCCGGGTTCCCTACCTAGAGCAATGGCCCCTCACTTACACCAAGGAGATCATACTCAAGCTAGAACGGGAAACTTAGGATTTGGAGTACGAGTGGAAGCTGGACAGCCGGCACACCAAGGTCCTAATGATGTTGGTCCCCAGGATACACACTTGGTAGATCGCCAACAGAGGAGACACCGACCAGAACGGTCTCGCAGGACAGACACTAACCTGCCATCTTCCATCCAAACCCCAGACCTATCAGCTATGGTCAGACAGCTGATGAGAGAGAACCAAGGCTTATCAAATAATGATTGGGGGATATTCAGGAGTCATACTCCGTTCACAAATGCTATCTTACAGGCCGAGTACCCTAGGAAGTTTAACAAGCCGGCTATTCCGGCCTATGAAGGAAAGACTGATTCGCGATAGCATGTGATGAGATATGAATGGATGATGGACTTAGCTAGAGAAAACGATGCAACTAAGTGTAGATGCTTCCCAATAACTTTATCTGGAATCGCTACCATGTGGTTCACCCGACTTCCTCCACGAACTATCTCCAACTTTGATGAGTTAGCGACAAAATTTGTGGAACAGTTCAGGATTCAGGACCCGTCCCAAGGACGTGATGTCCTTATCCAGTGTGATTCAGGCTCCAGGGGAGTCGTTAAAAGAGTATTTACAAAGATTCCACATTGCCACAACTGAAGTTAGCAACCCCAACGACCATGCTATTTTAATGGCCGTAATGCGAGGAGTAAATCCGGATTCAGAGTTTGGAGATTGGCTGGCAGGAAAGCCTTCGACTACGCTGGAATGTTTTTATTCAAAGGCACACCAATTTATAAGAAGGGAGGAAGCTAGGTGGATGAGGCGAGACAATGCACCCGTACCTGGCAAGGAGACAGTGCAGTGCAACATTTCTGTAAAACAATCCGGTGACAACTCTGGAAAAGTACAAGTCAATATCCAAAACAAGCCTGAACAATCTATAGGATCTAGTGGGGGAAATCCCGGAAAGAAAAGGGAGGCTGGAAAGTGGAAAACAAGGATCCCAACTTACAACAAATACACTCCTCTGAACGCATCTCTGGAGAATATTTACCTGTCGACTTGTAATACTTTCCAATATCGAAAGCCACGACCAAAAGAGTCCACCGAGGAAAAAAAGCGGACTGGGAAGTATTTCCGCTTCCATGAAACTTATGGGCATAATACCGAGGAGTGTAGGCACCTCCACGACGCTATAAAAAAGCTGATTCGACAGAAGAAGTTGCAGGAATTTGTCAAGAATCCACCAGAGGGTGGACAAGGAGCATCAGACCCTGGTCGCGGGCAAGCTCCATGCCATCCTGAGGAACCGGCTTGGACAGTAGGAAGACTAATCATAAACACGATAGTCGGAGGGCCTCACCCGGTAGACAAGAGTTGGCAAGAGATGGAACGTTATGCTAGTTCCCTAAAGCATGCAGATTTCGAATGTTGTTCAAACATGGAAGATAGTACCCCAGCGAAACAACAGCGAATGATGACGGATGATATAGTGTTTAGAAGTAGAGATGCCGATCAGGTGGAGGCACCTACCATTGACCCGATGGTCATCTCGGCCAATATCAGGCCAGCGTTTGTGAAAAGAATACTGATTTACTGTGGAAGTTCGGTTAATATCATCTTCAAAAAGGCGTATAATCAGATGAAGATGGAGACAAAGGACCTAAAACCATCTAAAGCCCGTATTCATGGCTGTAATGGTGCGGCTACCAATGCAGTGGGCTTTGTTGAATTGCTAGTTGAACTAGGGAAAGGTGAACCAAGGAGAGTGCGGATCCTGCCGTTCGTTGTTTTGGATGTCGATTCTCCGTATAATGTGTTTCTGGGTCGACCGGCCTTGGCAGAGTTTAGGGCAGCTTTGGCCCCGTGGTGCTTAACCTTGAAGTTTCCGACCGATAAAGGAGTTGGTGTTGTGCATGGCGATCAGGCGACTGGTCGTGCGTGTTATATGGCTGAGCTGAGAGAGGCCCAGCGAAGAGAGAAAGGAAAGGTTGTGGACAGATCCATCCGCATCCGAGCCACTGAAGATTGACAAGTAATGCCCGAGCCTTGGCTCGGGCAACATGATCGGATATATAGAGACATAGATCCGAGAGATGACGATGAGGAATCCAAGGAGGCAAAAGCAGCACCGGCTGAACTGACAATTGACATTCCAGTCAGTCATGATGATCCATCGCGAGTGCTTAAGATTGGATCACAACTTGACCCCTCGATGATCGAGGATCTTACCGATTTCCTCCGAGCAAATCTGGATGTTTTCGCTTGGACACATTCTGATATGTGCGGGATTTCTCCCGCCATTGCAAGTCATATGATGAACATAGACCCAAAATACGTGCCAATAAAGAAAAAAAGGAGAGGGATGGACCCGGAAAGGTCCACCGCTCTCAGAGAGGAGGTGGACAAACTCAAAGCCAATGTATTCGTCCACGACGCCCTCTACCCTGAATGGGTATCTAACCCCGTGCTAGTGAGAAAAGTGAATGGGAAATGGAGGACCTGTGTTGATTACTCGGACTTGAACAAGGCTTGCCCTAAGGATAGTTTCCCTTTACCCAGAATTGACCAGCTGGTCGATTCAACCGCCGGGCATGAGTTATTGTCGTTTATGGACGCATACTCGGGATATAATCAAATCCCAATGCACATTCTAAATCAGGAGCACACTAGCTTTGTCACGGATGTTGGACTGTATTGCTATGTGGTGATGCCTTTTGGGCTGAAGAACGCAGGAGCGACTTATCAGCACTTGGTGAATCAGATGTTTAAAGAACAGATCGGTAGAATGATGGAAGTTTATGTGGATGACATGCTTGTGAAATCACAACAGTCAAACGACCACATTCGAGACATGGCGGAAATGTTCGATATACTCAGGTGTTATGGAATGAAAATTAACCCACTGAAGTGTTCCTTTGGTGTCGCATCGGGAAAGTTTTTGGGTTTTATCATCAATGCACAAGGAATTGAAGCTAACCAGAAAAGATTCAGGCTATTCAAGACATTCAAGTGCCCAGAACTATAAAGCAAGTGCAAAGCCTGAACGGAAAAGTGGTCGCGTTGAGTCAATTCATATCCAGAGCGACCGACAAGTGCATTCCTTTCTTCGATGTAATAAAGAAAGGGAAGAGAAATTTTGATTGGACACCCAATTGCGAGGATGCATTCCGAGCTCTGGTAAGACATTTGGAAAGTCCCTCGGTGCTGTCGAAGCCTATAGACCACGAAGTGTTATATGTACTTGGTCGTATCTCAACATGCAATCAGTACGGCTTTGGTTCGCGAGGAGGACCGAGTTCAAAAGCCGGTGTACTATGTCAGTAAAATTGAGAATCTAGCCTACTGCTTGGTGATTGCATCATGCAAGCTTCGTCCGTATTTTCAGGCACATCCGATCAGTGTTTACACCGATCAACCTTTGCGACAGGTGCTCCAACGTCCAGAGACCTCAGGAAGGTTATTGAAATGGAATATTGAGTTGAATCAATTCAATATCACCTACCTGACATGAAGGGCCATACAAGGGCAAGCGTTAGCAGACTTCATCACGGAATTTACCGCATCCGACGAACCGAACGGAGGTGATGTTATACCCACTATTCGATGGGAACTTTACACTGATAGGGCATCCAACGACCGTTGCTCTAGAGCTGGAGTCATCCTAGTAACCCCTGAAAACCGATCTATTTGTTATGATTTGAAGCTTGATTTCCCAGCTACGAATAACGAAGCAGATTATGAAGCATTGCTCACTGGCTTAAAGCTTGTTCGGGAACTCGGAATAAAAATGGTTGAAATTTTTAGTGACTCTCAGTTGGTGGTGTACCAAGTGCGAGGAGATTATCAAGCAAAGGGGCAAAGGCTTGCTCCATACCTCGCTCGGGTTCAAGAACTTTTGGCAAACCTTGAATATTATGATATTTCGCATGTATCACATGAACAAAACAGGGAAGCCGATTCATTAGCAAATTTCGAAAGTACTGGCGATGCACAACAGATGGGCTTGGTTCATGTTGAAGTTTTGCGATTTCCAAGTATAAACGAGATGGAAATAGACTTTCTGCTGGAATCAGAAATTGAAAAGGAGTCATGGATAACCCCATTCAAGCAGTACCTGTTACACGGAGCTTTGCCTGAAAAGGAGAACGAAAGACGACAAGTCATTTGCAAAGCCTCAAGATATGTGATGCAGGATGGAATAATGTATCGAAAGGGGTTCTCGGTTCCATTACTTCGTTGCATCGCCCACGACGAGATAAAATGGGTCTTGAAAGAAGTTCATGAGAGCGAATGTAGCGACCATACTAGGGGGCATACACTGGCAAAAAAGATCCTCCGCTATGGATACTATCGGCTTACTGTAAACCTAGATGATGTAGACTACGTAAGAAAATGTGACAAATGTCAAAAGTTTGCAAAAATCCCGAGAGCTCCGCTAGCGGAACTCACACAAATGGTTAGCCCATGGCCATTTGCAATTTGGGGGATTGATATAACCGGTTCTTCACCAATTTCCAGAGGTGGTGCAAAATATGCAATTATTGCAGTTGATTACTTTACCAAGTGGGCAGAAGCAGAGCCTCTAGCCATGATCACCACCAAAAAAGTAATTAATTTCATTGTACGAAACATCTTATGCCGTTTTGGCCTCCCACGAACTATCATCATGGACAACGGAACTCAATTTGAAAGTAGGGAGTTCAAAGAATTTTGCCAAAAATATCACATTGAGAAAAGGTTTTCGGCGGTCGCTCACCCTAAAGCGAATGGACAAGTGGAAGCCGTAACTAAAATAATCAAGTCAATATTAAAAAAGCGTTTGGAGAAGGCTAGAGGCAAGTGGGTGGATGAGCTTCCGACAGCGCTCTGGGCTTACAGAACCACCCACAAGTCCGCGACTGGCCATACTCCATTCACCTTGGCATACGACACTGAAGCTGTGATACCCGTGGAACTTGAAGTTCCTTCTCATCGGGTAACTTATTACAACCCCAAGACGAATCAAAATCTCCTATTGGAATCGCTGGACTTTGTTGACGAAAAACGTGAAGAAGCTGATTTAAGAGCGGCTGCACATAGGCACCGAGTTGCTTGATATTATAATGAAAAGGTTCGACCGAGAATTTTCAACGTGGGTGACCTCGTTTTGAAGCGAGTCTTTCCGATCCCATCACATCTGAATCCCACAAGGGAAGGTCTGTATGTCATCAAACGGAGGCTTGGAGAAGGAACTTTCAAGCTAGCGACCGTAGATGGCGTGACACTTCCTCGCGCATGGAATAGCGAGCATTTGCGTCGTTATTATACCTTGTTTATTTCTTTTTGCTTTTTAGTTGCATTTATTTCCGGTGTATGTTCATTTCTCTGTTTTTAGTTTTTGGCATGTAATAAGACAATTCAGTTTGTTTCCATTTGTTATGATCAATAAAGGCTTGAAGCCGTCTTTTCCATAAACTATTGATGTTTCCGTATGTTACAATTCTGTAAAAAAATTAAATTACATTATTCTGTCTGGCTTATGAACGCACACTCAAATTGAAAAAATCTCTAAGTCCCCAAAGTGCGGACTAGAGTACTTTGAGTCCCCAGAGTGCGGACTAGAGTATAAACGATGAAAAAAATCTCTAAGTCCCCAGAGTGCGGACTAGAGTACTCTGAGTCCCCAAAGTGCGAACCAGAGTATAAACGACTTGAAAAAATCTCTAAGTCCCCAGAGTGCGGACTAGAGTACTCTGAGTCCCCAGAGAGCGGACTAGAGTATAAACGATGAAAAAATCTCTAAGTCCCCAGCGTGCGGACTAGAGTACTATGAGTCCCTAGAGTGCGGACTAGAGTATAAACGACTTGAAAAAATCTCTAAGTCCCCAGAGTGCGGACTAGAGTACTCTGAGTCCCCAGAGTGCGGAGTAGAGTATAAACGATGAAAAAATCTCTAAGTCCCCACAGTGCGGACTAGAGTACTCTGAGTCCCCAGAGTGCGGACTAGAGTATAAACGACTTGAAAAAATCTCTAAGTCCCCAAAGTGCGGACTAGAGTATAAACGATGAAAAAATCTCAAAGTCCCCAGAGTGCAGACTAGAGTTTTCTGAGTCCCCAGAGTGCGGACTAGAGTATAAACGACTTGAAAAAATCTCTAAGTCCCCAGAGTGCGTATTAGAGTACTCTGGGTCTCCAAAATGTGGACTAGAGTATAAACGACTTGAAAAAAAATCTCTAAGTCCCTAGAGTGCGGACTAAAGTACTCTGACTCCCTTGAGTGTGGATTAGAGTATAAATGATTTAAAATCTCTAAGTCCCTAGAGCGCGGACTAAAATTGAATCAATTCAGAAAACTCCGAGTCACGTGGAAGTGAGCAAGTACTTGCCTAACCCACATAACTTTGGATTTCAAACACAAGACGGATGGTGAAGCTAATCATCGAACATCATCAAAAGAACAAAAAATTTATTCACTAATCCCAAAACAGAATTCCACTATAATTCCTCCTAAACTCGGAACTAAAAGTCTATTAACATCGACTACGAAAATAAATAGAAATAATTACATGATCCGGGCTTATTCACGTTAAACGAAGCATGATAACTACTTCTTCGACTTCTTCTCCTTTTTCAGTTTCTCTGAAGACTCCTCCCCCACGCGTTTTTTCTTGGACATTTTGCTCACTAGAGAAGGGGTGTCAGAGGAAGGAGGAGGAACTTCTAACGACCCGGTCCCACCTAGAAGAATAACTTTTAAATGCATGTTCAGTGGGTAATCGAGTTCTACCACTTGAGACTCATCCTTAATCTTGGTTTTCTTTTTCCCCTCTTCGATGATCTGTTCCTCCATGCTCAGCTTTGAAGTATGTTTGGAGGCGCATGTAATTTCAACTTCATAATGTTATTCTAAAGGAGAAGGGTTTTCAGACTTGTCTTCATCGAGCGCCTCGATCATTTGAGCGCCAGGTCCAGGAGCCTCTTCGGTTTGAATAGCCTCTCCCATTTTCTCCTCTCTCTCCGTGGCGACATCGCTCCTTGGAGTAGGTTCGGGATCAGGATGGCCTACACGAATTCATAAGAAACAAATGTTAGAATACATTTATCACTCGCTGAAAACGAGAACCCTTTGAACTTTGGAGGAAAAGTTATGTACCAGCCTCTGGTTGTCTCTCAACTGTTCGGGGAGTTTCGCCTTCTGGGATAGGAGATAGAACATGAATATTAAGTCCAGGGTCTTCTGGGTAATAGCCAATATGTTGCTCGAAGGTGTCAAGTGATGGGCGACATGACGGCTGAGCAGGGGGAGGAACCGGAGACTCGGTTCTGGATGGACCGACAATGGCATCTTTTCTTTTTGATAAGGGGGAGTCTCTGCTATAAAGAGCCTTCACCCCAGACAAGTCCGAAGGCTCATTTCCCCGAAGAAATTCCTTCACTAAAGCATCTTCGTCAATCTCTTTCGCTCCCAACTCAAACTTTTTGATTTTGATTAAAGTGTCCCATGCTTCGGCCAAAGATTCGAGATAACCCTCGCCAAGAAATGTTAAGTCATGATGCATGAGAACACGAGCATTATACTCGGCTATGAGTGGATCAAACATACACTTGATTTCCTCCCTACCAGCCTTAGTAGCCGCCTCAAGGCGAGAATCAATTCCTGAGAGCGCTATTCTTTTACCCTCCTTACGGGCTTCATCCTTCAGTGCTTCGACTTTGGAGAGGTCTTCATCGAGCTTTATTTTCAGGAGTCGCGTAGCAACAATTTCGTTGCAATATCGTTGCGACTCCTCCTGAGCAGCAATCTTTTCTTCCTTCTCTTTGAGAAGTAGCTCTTCCAACTGTTTGACTCGTTGACCGAACGCATCTCTCTCCTTTTGAATGGAGTCTTTCTCTAAAGCTAGATCTCCACAGTGTTGGACAGCTTCATCGATCTCCTTTTTGTGTGTGGCCTCCAGGCGACTTACTACCTCAGTAGTATCTTTAGTGTTCTTATGGGCGGCCTCAAGTTGAGATTTATATGTGGAAAGCTCTTTATCTTAGGCTCTAATGATGTCTTTGTCATGGATGGCCTCAAGCTTCAGATGATCGATTTCGTGTTTGCATTCCATAGAAACTTCAGAAACTTTTTCGGCCAAGTGAACGAATGCGTCGTGTTGGACGTAAACGTCATTGTTGCAAGCAATGGCACTCAGTTTGACATGCCCCAGAATAGGATGGATGGCTGGAAGAAATTTCAGTCCGTCAAAGCATATTTTTGGGAATGTGGCTTTAAGCTCGGTTAGCTTCTCTACTATCGACGGATCAGGTGCAGGAGTAGAGGACGTTTGTTTAGTCGAAACCACGGACTTCTTGTGAACCTCCCGAGATTGCCTAGTACTTGAGGAACCTGAGTATTGGTCGCGAGGAGTTTCCAATGTGATCCCCTTTGACCTGATTTCTCCCTGCCTTGTTCCGGTGGAGGAGGAGGATCGTTGGAGTACGATGAGTGACTGTGAATTTTCCTTCAAGAAGATGAATCTCTGGGGCGATAATCCCTATCGCTGTCGTCATCTCTATCTCTGCGTTTTCCATATCCAGAGTTTCGGCCGGAAGGATGTAAAATAGAAGAGCCGCGAAGGCAGTCGAATCCATGTGAGCGTCCCATATCACCTGCACAGAAGTTAAGTGATGACAAGTTAGCAAAAATGGCATGATGGTTGAAGTTTAAGTGCAAGTTGAAGTGTGAGTGTTCGTGTGTGTCCTAGTGTTTCCCCCCGACGGACCAGTTTCTTTAGCTTTACTTATCGGAGTTTTTTCTCCTTGGTGATGGGCTTGAACGCCTTCACTGCCTCTCACCGACGAATGAAGTTTTGTGGCTTTTGGGTCATCGAAATCGTAGTTGAGCAAATCATTAGGAATTGTAAGGTCAGACAAGCCTTTCAATGAACCCTCTAAGTGTTGTGGAGACGGCTCTTTCTCCATTGGAGTAATTGTCACTTTCGAAGTTCCCCCCACTACCTTCTTCCTCAACTTATAAGCTAGTTTCTTTTTTCCTTTTGAAGGAGGAGGTGGTTTACCAGTGCCGTGTGCTTCAACTGCTGGTTCCGGAGCAGGACTTACACTCTCGCCCGAAGCTTCAGCCTCCTTTATGTCACCTTCCTCAGATACATCGGGAGTCTCTCTTGTCGAAGGCACCGAAGGCCCAGCTTGCCTTTTGCCTTTATCCAAGGCAGGTCTAGTTGTGGTGGCACTGTGAGGAAGACTTATCCGGCGACCTTCCGCCAACAATCCAAATCTTGAAAGCGATTCATTGGAAATGATGAATTTGATTTCCCGGTCTCCCACGGGAACATCCCGAATGGCTTCGACGGCCTTGGAGTACCCGTAGCCTTCGGGACGTGGGCTAATACTTGTAAAAATCGAAAAAAGGTTTAAAAAGAATGCACTTCCTACCACGTACAATTATTGATCTAGAAAAGGAACTTACTCCCTTCAAGCCATCTCCTCGCAAAGCCAGGGGGCAGCGCACATAAAACCATTCCTGTTTGTATAGGGTAAATTTGCTCCACACCCTGTTAAGATTTGGCGCTTGGAGTGTGGCTCGAGGAATATGAAGGATGGGCTATCGGACCGTCCCTTGAAACGATAGATTTATCGGATATCCCCGGGTGTGGGTAGTCTAAATAGAACACTCATGAAAAGAATACACGTGCCGTAGAGGAATGCATGACTATTGGGATGTAATTGTGCTGGGGCGATTTCCATATACAGCAGCACATCACGAAGGAAGGAGCTGAAAGGTGGCACACTACCAACCCAGCACATGAATTTGTTGCAAGCCGTATACCCGGTTGGGGGCAGGTGGGGACGATCTTTTCCCGATGGAACCAACACGTCATCAAAAGGGATTCCGTGGATTGAGCATAGTCGGCGAAGAGCGTTTTCGTTGATTCTCGAAGCTTGAGAATCGACCAGATTGTCGAGGATAATTGCTGCATCTATGGCATCAGGAGCTAAGTCAATAGTCGCAGTCGTTGGACTCGGGATATTTTGTGCAGGTGTCGTCGATGGATTCGAAGTTTCCACTACTTCCTATCGAGAACTTGGCCTGGGTTTATCTGAAACTATGGCGGAGCTCGACTTTTTAGACATCTTTAACGAACGCCAAAGTTGAGTAAACTCCTGTTTGAACTATACTTGAAAGACAATTGATATTAGTCATAACGACAAAAGTGCTTCCCCCATGTGGTGTGTGAACTAGTGTGATGGTTCATATAAAAAATATAAATAAATTATGGTTCTGAAAAGTAAAGTGCAGCACGACGAGCTTTAAGTTGCCCTCTTTACAGAATTTTAAGTTCAAGTTTATTATAGTTTCAATCGTGAAGTTATCAGTCCGAATCAGTTCGATATGCTTGTTTTCTTAAGTTCTTGTCCTTGTTGATAGTCCTATGAGTAGGCTTGGGAGATAAGTGGACTTGACATGTGTTGTGTTCAAGGTGGAATGATTTTGACTGTCATTGCCTACTTCAAGGCTTAATGCCAAGCGATTCTCAAAGTATAGAACCGAACGACCCTCTAAACCAGAGAAGCCGACCCACTCAATCTCCCTCACTTCCTATCTCTCTAACAACCGAACGACCCTCTAAACCAGAGAAGCCGACTCACTCACTCTCCCTCACTTCCTATCTCTCTAACAACCGAACGACACTCTGGACCGGACACACCGACCCACTCACTCACCTCCACCTCACTTCCTCAGATCGCCTCAACACTCTCTTTCCCTAAACCGAATGACATCCCATTCCACTACCTCTTTAGCATTACTCCCACGAGGGAATGACCGAGCGACAGACATCCACCCAAAATGCAAATACCGACTCGCTCGTCCTCTCTCCTCTCTCATTCCCTGATTACCGAGTAGCTTCAATCACACACTTAGCCCTATCTCACAAACCTGGCGACCACTCTCCCTCACTCAGTGGCTTGACAAAAAACCTATGTCCAATTCTACCTCCCTCGTCTACAACGTTTTCTACTGAAAAATACTCACGAACTCGAGCCTCACATAGAACCCCTAATTCGAAAAAGTCAGTCGGATGAAGAATTCGTACCTAAGAGAACGAATCGAAGCTTGGAGGCTGTTGGATTTAGGATTGAAGTTTGTTTAGATTTGTTATCGGGGGAGTTGAGGAGCAAATGTACTGGGCTCAAGACGAAGGAGGAAGATCGAAGAGGTAGCTGAAGTTTGGAGGAAGGTAGGTTGTGAGATCCTGTAGAGTCAAAGCGAAAGTAAAAGGAAAAAGGAGAGAAGTGTTGGCTTTTATATATGAAGAAGGGGAGGTGTACAGGCATTCACCAGTGGCCCGGTCAAGACTCAGTGGGTCGGTAAGCAATTGTGACGAGTGGTTCGGTATCTATATGCCGAACGGCCCCTTGCTTATGCATAAAAGAAAGAAGGGGAGAGAATAGACTTGGGACTGTACAAAGGACTGCCGTGTTTTGACCTTCATTGAACACATTCAACTTTTGATAGTAGGAATTGGATATTGGTTCAAAGCGTGTCGTGTTGCCTCACACGACACACTTTTGGGGGCAAATGTTACCCGGCTTTTTGGCCCGGTTACGAGAGGCTCGTCAAACAAGCACATCTTTCGGCATATAAACTTCACTCGGTTTAGATGTTGTTCGGCATAGACGTGTGGCTCAGCCTGGATGCCGTTCGGCATAGGCGTGTGGTTCGGCCTGGATGTCGTTCGGCATAGGCATGTGGTTCGGCCTAGACATTTTGGATCAGCTTGGATGTCGTTCGGCTTCAAGGAGAGGATCAACACTCAACCTTGAGGAGGGTGTCGTTGTTCGGCATATATCGCTCGGCATACCTCACTCGACAACTATGCCCGGTCATGACAGTATGGCATTCCTGGCTCGGTGCATACTAGAGGTGTTAACAAGTTGTCAAGCCCACGACAAAGTAAGGGCGATTGGCATGACTTCGCTTCGAGTCAACTCACTACTTGCTTCGGTTCTCCTGAGGGTTTACTTCGAGTCACTTGATGATCGACCAGACAATTCTCGACCGGCATTTCTCGCTCGGCATGACTCGTTCGGCATGCCTGGCTCGGTGCACAGAATTCACCTACTGTGGGCCAAGATACCTTGTTCCTGGGTCCGTGAGGGAAGTCCAGCCTATCTTCGCCTATAAATAGAGGAGCGGGGGCACAGTGAAAAGAGACCTTTTTTGGGAGAACATTAGAAGACTCTGCCATTTTCAAGACTCATTCCTTTTCAGTTAGAACTTGTATTCAAGTTGTTGGTGTACGGATTGTATCTGTATTCAATTATTTAAACAAGCAATAAAGATTAAACTCAAAATGGACGTAGGCAGTTACGCCGAACCACTATAAATCTGATGTTCTAGTTTCTGTAGTTAATTTTGCATACATTCCTCTATTTCAATTTTCTATCTTCATTAATCTCTCTACACAAATCTCTCTTTGGGTGTTAGTGACCAATTTTGGTGCTAACAGGTAACAACCAGATTTTTTTACAAATAATTAATTAATTAATAATTTATTTAATTAAATAAGAATTTGGAATTTGTTCGATGAATTAGTTTTGAAATTATTTTATAAAGGAATTCAAATTGTGGAAATAATATTTTGCAAATGGTGAGGTAATCGAAATAAGATATTAGTTGAAAGAAGAAATGATTTTTTATAGGAATTTGCATTTATATAAAGTAAAAGAATTTAGTTATAAAACTAAAAGAAAGTAAATTTTTTATATATGGGTATATATTCACTTATTTTAGGTTTTTGGCCAAGCCCAAATAACTCAAACCCAATTACAATTCTAGAATTCTCTTTCTTTTTCCTCTTCCCTGGATGTTTACATATATGCCTTATCACATTTTAACAAGAACTTCCTGTGCAACATTTTCTTTGATTCCTCACTTCAACATTCAAGAACAAAACATATAAATTAAAATAAAATATGAGGTTTGAGTGGGGTATTCTACGCACCATCGTTCGAATCAGTGGTATAAAGCAATTTGGTGCGTGTGTTCGTTAACAGCAAGAGAGGAAAACGTGCAACTGTCAGGTGAGTAAAATACTCATGCACCTATGTCTAAAACATTTATTCTTTGAATCCCTATGCTTGCGTTTGATTGAAATCAGGTGTACATCAAACCCCAAATGAGTCAAGAGAGCACTAGAGGAGCGATGACCATTAGCAGGCAATCGACCTTGCCTTGAACAAGCTCGACCGGCCGACCTATCAAGTCCACCGGTTGGCCTCTGTTCGTTGTGTTTTTGTGTAAGTGCAGCTGTTTGGTGCGAGCGTTTACAGTTTAGTGTGTGTATGTTGAATACACACACACACATATCTCTACTACTTCCTGTAGCTTGCTTTCCTAAGGTGTTTGGCTGCTACTATATTGTATGTGAATTACGTTTACATAGGTATATAAATATGTGTATATGTGTTGAGTTGTTACTCATTTGCTACTTTGGTTTTGATTTGCACATTTGAATCTTTGTTTCTGGGATTTGTTCCCCGTATATATTTTTGATTTTTGACAGTAAGTTAGTGTGTTGGAGTTCCTTAAGTTTTTATTTGCTTTGTTTATAGTCTCGACAACTTAATTACTATGTTACTACTACTGCTGTTTTGGTTTGCAAGTAATTGTTTTTCTATATAATGTTGAGTTCTTCTATATTTTATGTCTTCACAAGTAATTGTTTAGACTGTTGTATTAGTATAAGGAGCTTATTTGCAAGTTGAACTAAATTACTATAAGTATATATATAATATAATTAGAATAAGTATGCATATATATTTACATTTAGTTTAAACTATATCAGATCTATACTCAAATTTGAACACATGTTTACTGAAGACTATAAATTTATACAAAGGTAAAAATGAGTTTAATAAGTGAATAAAGCTTTTTAACGAAATTGTTCAAATAGTTTTTATTGTTTTATATGTTATAAAGATGCGAGTATAAATTAAGTTTTGAGATGCGTGCATTTTATATAGTACTCTATATGTTGCGTGTATGTGTGTTAGTGTCCTATTGTTTTCATATCCTAAGGTCCTGCTTGCTCTGTTCATGTACAAAAATATTTATACAGTTTATTAAATCGTTTACACTTTTGTTTGAACTGTATATTTCGTGAGTCTGACATCATTTCCTTATGTATTATAGTTCTGTTGTTGGATTTGCGTCCTATCAATCAACATGGCTGCCACCATTTTGTTCTTTCGTTTGTTTTCTATATGCTTTCTAATTCACTATCATGAGCTGATATTTATTTCACTATCATGACCTGTAAGTGGGCACAAGTTATATGTCATCGTGAGTGTGTACACACACACTTTTCACTTCAATTATATCTTTTGTTCGAGTTTTATATACACACACATTTCATATATGTATTACGTTATAAGTTGCAAGGTCGATGTGTTTTGTTAAGTTTATATGTCATGTTTAATCATTATTATATATATATATATATATATATATATATATATATATATATATATAACATGTTTATTTGAATATCTATTTATTGTTCGTTATAAGTACTTACTTTCTAAGTTGAAGGAAAAAAAATAATATAAATGATTTTATTAGGTATTAATTTAATTGTTTCATAATTATATATATTTATTTTGAATAATATGTTTTGGGGATTCAGAATAAGTTTTCTAATGATGTTAATAAGTAAATAATAATCGTTTAATTTTATAAAAGACTGAGAATTTAGTTATTTATCATAATATTAAACTATATTGAGTTTGAATAGTTATTTAATTAATTTTGGGAATATAAACTTATTATTCGTCTTTAATATTGATTTTGTTATATAAAATATTTTGAATGATTCATTATTAAGTAGTGGTTTATTTATCTGTATTTATTCGAATAATCTATATTAGTTTCTGATTTTTTTGATTTCTTATCTTCTTTAAATTGGTTTCAATGATATGAGTGATTCACCGTTGATGTTGATATAGTTTCATAATTTAATATGATTTTTTTATGTTTGGCATTTTTTTGGTTTGATTTATTGATGTTTATTCTATGCAATGAGAAATCCGAATAAACGGTTTAGTGATACCGTCTGGTATGCGACTTTCGGTAACACTTTTCCGGTTATTCTTTGGACTCGTTATATAAAATATGGAAGGATGAGTATGATGTATGAGCACTGAATAAATGGACTAGTAACACGTGGTGGTATGGGACGTCGTTGTGTTATTTATTCAGTTATTCTTTGCTCATGGATGACACTCAATACAGGGTATGTTGCGTGTGGCTCGCTGCGGCGAATATGTATGGAGGCTACTTGTTAGCCACATAGTTTGTGTGTGCATTATATGTTTGTCTACCTTTGTCCAACTCCCTTTATGTTTCGGGAGTGAACCAGATTGGCTAGTATCCACCATGGCGACCTGATCATGGGGTCGCGCCCCAGATCCGCGACATCATTGTTATTTATGATATTTGATGCGCATCACGAGATTGGTAGTTGGTTGCCCCTTGTGTCACATAGACCAACAGTCAGTTACCATATAGGGGCACATGTCGGTAGTCGTGGTCGAAGAGGCTACGCGTTGTCGAACCTATTGTGGATCATTGTCACAATACCGAGATGGGAGAGGTAATGGTAACCGATAACTGTAGAAGTCGTATCATATGGACCATGTGTGGCTCCTGGAGCAAGCAGACGTGCTGTCAGTCTTCCGTCCGGTTCCATGTGAGCGTATGTATGTGGGTAGTAGATAGACATATATTATGTAGGATGAGATTATATCATGTTCAGAGTATGATCAACCTCGTATCCTTCTTAGGTAGATAGCCTACTTATTATTGATTTGTTATTTCTACCTTTTAGGACCTTTTAGTCGAGAGTTTAGCCTCTACAAGGACCGTGGGTCGAGATATATGATCTTGTATATTGCAGCATTGTTATGAGCTGGCTCAAATCATCCTGTTTGATTTTATCAATTTGATATTAATATTTTATATATGCGATTGAGAGAGATAGTGGGCATTGCTTCTTTACTGCTTGAATTCATTTGAGGATGTCTCAATACTGATTATTTTGGATTTGACGGTGATTTCTAAATATGTATGATTCATCCATTTATGTAGATTCTGTAATTTCTGATTCGATGTATTTCTATATGGTGATGACATATTTTGATATTAGTGTTGATTATTTCATATGAAATTGAGTTATTAGTGAGGCGTGATGTCTTGAGAAATATTTACTGAATTATATAGATAATTCAGACATACATTTCTAAATACATTTATCAATCTTGAAATGTTAGTTGATGGTTTGAGTATCTTTAATTGTGATATCATATTGTTATTTCTTGTACACATTATTACCCTTATTCATGATCCTTGATTAGACATAGCCTGACCCTTGTGTTATTTTATAATACTCTGGTCAGTCCGAGACATTTCAGGTACAGGGACGATTTAACTAGCATGTATATCATTGGGTTTAGAGGAGTCTTATATTAGGATAATTGTAAGATATTTGTATAACATTAATTCACTATATATGTATAATTAACATTTGAGTAGTATTGTATTTTTAAAATATTATTATATATACATTATATGTTATCACTGTGATTAACTCTGCGTTCTCTATGATGTAGTATATTATGCATTGTTCAGTTCTGGAGGCACACGTGTCTATTTCCTTGTACCGATACTATGTACATATGGATTTATATTAGATGTTTGAATACCCATCAGTGTTAGTCCAAGGGAATATTCACATGTGTACTCCATATAGTCGCATTCTCTATATTATCGACAGTATTACTCTGTAATACTCTTGGCTAGTATAGGTATAGAGGTGGGATGTTATAAAATGGTATCAAAGCAAGTATAGAATAATACATTGTATATCAGAGACATGAGTCAACACTTTAGATGAAACTTAGAGTCTTTGTTCCCTTAGGTGTGATGGGTAGTTAGCATATATTAAGGATAATGGGTATATATATTATACAATGATTACCGGTGTAATCATCTGAGCCGTACTTGTGTTTATATATATATATAATACTTTAAAATTTTCTATTAAGTTTTAAGTATATGGTTGGAGTAGCAAAGGCGAAAGGAGTTAGTCCAACCAGTAGCATTTATATTTATAATTTTGAATGGTTTGATATTGTATTTGAGATTTGATTTGTTTTATAGAGTGTGTAGTGGAATTATTAGGTTCAGCTGAGTACCTTTATTTAGTCTCTTGTGTTTATTTGATAATTTGAAGTTGCAGGAATTGAATTGATTTTAGAATTTATGTATAATTATCGAAGATATGAAATGAATCTAATTATTTGGTTTACACTTATTGTAGATAAATAAATATAAATAGTGTTTGTTTGTTATTATAAGTTGTTCTTTGAAATGGTTTACTGATTAATATACATAAGATAAATGTGATTTAAAGACTGTTTAAAATTATTTTAAAATTAATAAGTGTTTGGTGGAAGCAAAAATTTAAAGTCGAAGTCATTAAAACTATAGCATGTCGAAATTAATACACATTGGTATCTCCAATGAACAACGTCGGTATAGTAAAAGAAACAAATTAGTACCCCCAATGGTCTATGTCGAACTTATAAAAGAAACACATTGGTATCCCCCAATTATAAAAGAAACACGTTGGTACCCCCAATGATTAAAGTTGAAATCAATAACCATATGGCTCACTACCGTTCATTAGTACAACGTAGTATATTTTCGGCATTAAAACAATGTCGTCCTCCATCCAAGCTCGAAATAAAAACTTAAAATCTTTTAAGTAGAAAACTTTATGCCAAAACAAGGTCGTCGACTTACATATGATATAAGTTATCTACCTTTTAAAACACAACTTTTATTAACTTGAAAAAGAGGCGGCTTGGCCTTGAAAACCTCAACGTCAACACTAATAATTGCGGAGTCGATATTGTGCGGCGCTATTGCCAAATCCAAGAAGTTTAAGGTCGTCAACCTTGATAAATTACGGCAAAAAGACTTACAGTGTCATTTTAAAAAACCTTTTACTTAGCATACTTTGGCTACTATGCCTTAAATTTATAAGGTTGAAGCCAAAACAGGCAGCAACACTATCTTGGTATTGAAAACAGTTGAAAAAAAGATAAATGGCGTCATTTTAAACCAACAGTGAAAACATGCGGTATCAACGAGGTCGGTATTAAATCTTTAAACGTTTAAGTGAATGATGAGAATGCAATGTCACCAATGATGGGTTGCCAACTACGTCCACTTCGACTCAGTTAGAACCATTCCATAACTACCTAGGTAATTACCATATGCGTCCACCCTTATCGACATCGCCACTCATAAATGCGACATTGTCTTAGGCTCGGCGAAGATAATAGCGGCATGACATTATTGTAAATTTTATGAAAACTGATTTATTACCAATAAAAGCAAATACTTTTCACCAAATCTTATTCTTAATCAAATTCTTATTGGATAATAAAATGCTTTACCAAATTATTTTTAGAAATCTACTGCAAGTTTTCAAAGTCTCAAAACATATATCAAATTAATTAATTAATATCCTTAATTAAATTTTCATTTAAATGATTATCTAACATAATAATTTCATAGTAATTCGAAATCACTTGGGCAAAGTCCCCAAAAATCATTGAAATTCCAATGTACCATATTCTTCATCGTATAGAAATTCCAGGACCAAAAACTATATTTAATTATTTTTAATAATTAAAACCTGAAAGTAACCTAATTTCCACATTAGGAAATTCATAAAATATTTATTTTAACCCAAAAATTTATGAAATAAAAACCCCTCTCCAAAATGGTGTTTTACTCAACATACCAGAAAATCAAAATGGTTGGAGGTTAAAAACTTAGGTTTTACCCTTAAAACACACTTAATTAATTTCATAAAAATTCCATAAATCATTATTCTATCAAAACTATGATTATACAATCATATTTTGGTAAAAAAACAGTAATAATTCAGGTACTATCCATAATCGAATATAAACACAAGCAAAAGAGATGGTTCATGTACTATTCACCTTAGCTTTAATGTTGAAGTTAAAATTTGATGTAGCTCTTGAATCCCTAAGTCTTTTCTTTAATTAGCTTTACTTTCCTCTTCTAACCCCTTGTTTAATGGTCGGCCTCTCTCTTCATTTTGATTATTTTTGATGTTATGAAAATATAAGAATGAATATGAGGGGGAGAGGGTTTAGATGGATCTATTTATTTTTCTTTCTCATATATTCTCCTATATGTTAAGTTTTTAAAACAGTCTTATTACTTAATTCATTAAGGCACGACCTTTTTTAATAACCAATTCTCATTCTCTTTAACCATTTATGTTATTCTATTTAATCTATCTAATTAAATATCCTAAATAATATTAAACTAAAATTAGAGGTGTTACAGGCTCCCCTTCTTAAAGAATTTTATCCTCGAAATTTAGTAAGGACTACATAACACCCATATCAAACATGCAAACTGTGCTAGTATATCCTACCAGCTATAAAGTCTATATACAACAAATATAGAACATATCATCATAACAACTCAGGATAAGTATCCCTAATCCTGCTTTTGTCTTCCAAGTATAGTCTTTCTTATTTTCACTCCATTGGACTTTCACAAACTTGATTATCTTATTCCTTAACTTCTTCTAATCTCTCGCAACAACATGAACTAGTTGTCTCACAAAGGTCAGACCCAGTCCTACTACTAAATTTTCCATTGCAGTTAGAGAAATAGTAGTCTCTGTATCATGCACATACTTCCTAAGATGAGAAACATGAAACACATTATGAACACCTGCCAAACTACTCGGTAACTCAACTCGGTACATAAGCTTTTCGATTTTCACTATAATAGGGAACGGTCCAACATATCTCGATGCCAGTTTCCTTGACTTTTCAAATCGTATCACGCCCTTCATCGGTGATAAATTAATGAAAACACGATCTCCAACTTAGAACTCTAAATCTTTACGCCTCTTATCTTGGTAACTTTTCTACCTAGACTGAGCTTCCTTCATCCTAGATCGGATCAACTCAATCTTTTATGTGGCTTCTTTCACCATCTCTGGAACAAGGACCAATCTGTCTTCGGTCTCCAACCAACATGCTGGTGATTTGCACGACCTTCTATACAAAGCTTCGAAAGGCGCCATTCCTATTCTTGTCTAATAATTGTTATTATAGAAAAACTCAACCAAGTGTAAATGCTCTTCCCACAACTCTGCGTTCTTTGTGGATTATAAATGGTACTCATCTTAAGCTTGGTACCTAATACCTCCTATGGACTCTTCTAGAATTCACTAGTGAATAAATCATCTCTACAACTGACTATACTACTAGGAATCCCATGCAGTTTAACAATATTCTTCATAAAAAACTTATCCAATACAAGTGTCGTCCTGATTGGCTTAATGGTGAATGAAGTGTGCACTCTTGGTCAGTTTATCCACTATGACCCATATACTTTCATTTCTCCTATTTGACCTTGGCAACCCATAAATAAAATCCATGGATATAGAATCTCATTTCCAAACTGGTATACCTAAAGGATGAACCAATCCGGTCGGCTTCTAATGCTTGGCTTTTACTTGCTAGCAATTCAAACACTTCTTTACCCACAAGCTTACATCCCTTTTCATACCTTCCAAAAAGAAAATTCTCTTCATATCTCGATACATCTTTGTTCCTCCAGGATGTACAGTAAACTTCGATCGATGACACTTCCCAATAACTTCCTTTCTTAGGTAAACAACATCTAGAACACATAGTTGTCCCTTCTTCCTTAATCATCCTCTCTGGTCAAGACTAAAGTCTTTTAGATCATCGATCTCGGTTCCACCTTCCAACCCTCTAGTCATTTCGGCTAACAGTGGATCATTTCTCTGCTCAAAAGCAATCCCTTCGATCAATACTAGTCGACCTTCTAAGCAAGATAACATGGCAGTACTCTGACTAGAACTAGCAGTCGACCTAAACTACACGCTACATGTAGTCAATGCCTCTAAATCTTCCATTCAGCCAACATAGCTAACACCACATTCTGATGTTTCCCGCTAAGTGCTTCCATAACTTTATTTCCTTTCCCGGTGTATACTTAATACCAAAATCATAAGCGACAAAAAACTCCAACCACCTCTGTTGTCTTGTATTCAACTCTCTCTGAGCGAATAAATACCTCAAAGACTTATGATCTGTATACAACTCGAATCGTTCTCCTAAGAGGTAGTGTTTCAACACTTTCACTATGAAAATCACCGCTGCCAACTCCAAATTATGAGTCAGATATCTAACTTCATATGGTCTAAGCTGTTGAGAAGCGTAGACAATCACTTTACCCTTCTACATCAATGCAGCTCCTAATCATGTTCCATACACATCGATATACACCACCAAATCCTGATTCTCATGTGGAACAACTAACACGGGCGCATTGGTCAACAAATACTTTAACTCAAGGAATGCTTCCTCATATTTATCGGTACAAATAAACTTTACGTCCTTCCTGGTTAGTTTAGTTAGGGGTGCTGCCATCCGTGAGAAATCCATGATGAATCTTCGATAATCGCTAGCCAATCCAAGAAAACTCCTTATCTCGGTCATCGTCTAAGGTCTCTTCTGATTACTTACAACTTCAATCTTAGCTAGATCCATTGACAACCCTTTCTCTGAAACTACATGACCAAAAAATTCACCTTTCTTTTTTTAGAAATGACACTTTGAAAATTTTGCTTTTAGTTGATGCTGCCTTAACGTCTCAAGCACCATTCTAAGATGAATCCCATGATCTCTTCCATCGTTATAATATATCAAAATGTCATCAATGAATACCGACACGAACTTATCCAAGTGCTCTTGGGAAATCTGATTCATCAAATCCACAAAGAAAGCAGGCGCATTGGCTAATCCGAATGGCATCACTAACCACTCGTACGAACCATGTCTCATTCAAAATGTCGTTAAAGGAATAGTGTCCTCCACCACCCTCAATTGATGGAACTCTGTCACCAAATCCAATTGGGAAAATACTTTAGCTCCACTCAACTGGTCAAATAAATTATCAATTCTCGGCAAAGGATATCTATTCTTTATCATCTTCTCATTCAACTTACTATAATCAATACATAATCTCAACGACCCATCCGGTTTCTTTATGAAAAATGCGGCCGCTTCCCAAGACGAACTGCTTGGTCTAATAAAACTCTTTACTTCTAAGTCCACTAACTGCACCTTTAACTCCTTCATCTCGATAGGTGTCATCCTGCTAGGTGGTCTAATTATGGGTTTAGTTCCATATACAAGATCTATTTGAAACTCAATAGCTCGTTTCGGTGATAGTCTTTTAAATGGCTCAATAACATTTACAAATTCCCTTGCAACTAAAACCTGATTCACTTCGACTTCTACGTCAATTGCTCCCAACAAAGTACAAATATCCACACTTGAGTTATCTACTGAGTATATAATTCGATCACTATTATCAGGATGTCTAACTAGTATTTTTCTATCTTGGCAAAATATCCTAGCATCATATTTTCTCAACTAATCCACACGCAAAATAATCCCAAACCCCACAAAATCAAACACATACAAACTATAGGAAAAAGTATAACCTAGCAACTCTGTAACAACCTGCAATTTAATGATTATATATTTAAATATTTTATTTAAATATAGCATCGTTAGTTGGATTAAATTCCAAAATGTGACTTTTTGTAAACAGTTGAATTGGTACTCGAGACCACTTCCATTAATTTTAAAATGATGTTTACAACTTATTTGAGTATAAACATCAATATGTTTGGAGTTGATTAGGATTTTGGTATTTTCATTTGGGCTTTGGGTTTGGTTCTAGCCCACTAACCCAATAATAGAACCCAAACTCTTCTACCAAATACCCTAACTCCTCTCTCCTTCATTCATTCTACTCATAATAATTCCTAATACTCAAGCTAAGGGTAAAATGGGGGAAAGAGGGGAGATTAGAAATTCCTAAGCCCTAGTTTTCTTAGGAAATTCAAGTTCTAGTTCTAAAATCAAAGAGAAGCTTAAGTAAGCATCCTCTTCATTTTCTACATCTCAATCTCTCTTCAATTTTCAGAATTTCCTTTAACCTAACTTAGGAAATTCATTTCAATTGATAATAGATTGAAGATTCTAGAGGTGTTGTTGAAGAGAAATCAATCTTAGCTTGTTTTAGAGCTTCTCATTTCTATATTTGGGTTTAAAGGTGGGTTCTTGAACTCACATCTATGTCTAAAGCTTTAATAGTTGGTAGGTATGAATTCCTAACATATATTTCATGTCCAATTGCTTTTGATTTGAATTGATTTGGTGAATTTTCCAATTTTGGTATTTTGAAGTCAAAATCTTTAAAAAAAATCATACTTTGGATGTTTGGACATGTTATTTGGGGTGTATCGAAGAGCCTATAAGGCTGGGTTGTCGCTTGGCATAAATCCCTAGCCTCCGTCGCTCATCCGATCGCTTCCGAATTAATTTGGGCATCAATGGCCTATGCAAACTGTTGCCTAGTACAGGCAATCAGACGTCTGGTTGAAGAACTCAGACGTCTGGTTAGGGCAACAGAAGAAAAAAAATACGGTAGAAAAATATATATCCAGAGACATGAACCAGATGTCTGGTTCAATCAGTCAGACGTCTGGTTAGGGGTTCTGGAAATTATAAAGAAACGAAAAAATAAAAGAAAATGGCAGAACCCCAGGTCAGACGTCTAGCCAAACCAACCAGACGTCTAGTCCTGTTGGTTTTTGCCCATTTTGCCTATATTTGTACGAATTTCCATTTTCTTACCATTTTTGTTGATCCGATTAGTTGTTGTCATTTATTATCAACTTTGATGACTTCTTTTCTGGATTTTTAGGAATATCCATTTGATGGATTTGATATCGATTTTTACGGTTTTAATTTACGTCGTCGAATGTCGATTTTTGGTGATAGATTGTTTTTACAATCATTTTTATGATTTGTCACTTTAAAATACAAAGGTTTTTATACTAGTAGTAAATACAAAAAACTCCTTCACAAAAATGATTTCAACACTATTTTTAATACAAAGCTCGTTTTTAAAACCATTTTCCAACCTATTAGTATATACAAACCTTTACCTCATTCGTTGAGAAATCTAATTAAACGACTTAGCAAAACAAGTGGTATGAAACACTTGCGTTTACTTCGTCGGTTGATTCTTGGACTTGTTCGATTGAAATCTCATGACAATTTTCGAGTGGAAATCTACAATTTGTTCGTAAATATTTAAGTTAAGCCAGTGGTTATGGGACATAAAGCTAAATTCATTTATTTACTAACTTAGTGTAATTTACACTTCTTATTGAGCAATGAAGATCATTTGGGATTTTGACTAGCAATGTGCGATGTCTCTTGGTCCGCGTGGGGGACTACGCCTCGTTTTGTAGAGCTTCGTCTCATTTTAATGGTCTAACGACCCATGGTCTTTTAACCGTTTTATTGAGTTCGGTTCATCGGGCGTATCGTTGTACTACGTCGTTGTTCCGGCTTATTTGAGTTTCAGGTTCATCAGGCGTATCACTGTACTACGTCGTTGTTCCGAATTATTTGAGTTTCGGGTTCTTCGGACGTATCGTTGTACTACGTCGTTGCACCGGCTCTATTGGGTTAGGGACCCATGGGATAGCATCTCGTTTGTGATACACGTGTTGGTGTGTTTTCATGCTCCCAATTATGATAGGCCTCCCCCTTTTGTGATTTCTGGATTTCTAATTGATGATTTCTAAAATTTGTGTTTCACCAATTTTTTTTGTGATTTGTATTGATAAGCCCTATCAATATTTGTAGTTTGGTGAATAAGTAAAGAATATGATATTCTTTTTGGATATTTGAGGAGATTTGAGATATTGTATGATTTTCATTGTTATCAAATATATACTTGTCACAGTATGACATTATTGTTATCATATATTTTTGTCATATCTCTTATCCTATCTCATTTTGTATGATATTTATAGCTAGACTGATATGTTTATTATTTTCCTTCTTAAATAATACACGGGTCAGACCGAGGTGTTTCAGGTGCTTCCACTTGACTTCTTAGCAGGGACTAGCTTCTGACTTTTGGCTAACTACTTTAGCTTAGTAGTTTTTGCTTTTATACATTCGAGATAGAGACTCCTTGATGTATACATATTCTTTTGTCTAGCACTTGTACCTATTCTTTTGTGATGTAGTGGATCTTGTATGATCACTACTTTGATGTTCACTTCTATGTGTTATATTCATATCTGTTTCCGCCTTAGTGATATGAATTTCTGTGACTGATTTGTGTTATGCTTATTTTATATTTATTTCTGAAGACCACAAAGCCACTGTGTAGTAGCTTTGTGTTTGTATTGGATAGTCAGATTTCCATGCCATACTATATGACATATCAGTACTCGCATGAAGAAATTACACAGATGGTCGCTCCTCAACAGCCATATTCTTCGTACTAATTGACGGCATTACCAGTAGTGTCCTTGGTTAGTGTGAGTATAGAGGTGAGGCGTCACAGCTTGGTATCAGAGCCAAACTTCGGAACAATGTAGAATAATCCATCAAGGATCATTGTCCTAAGTCTTTCTTAGGAATCGTGCCTTAGGATTTAATTCGAGTCTTAGGACCCGTTCTATCCTATTTTCTTTTATGGTGCCTTGTTTTATCAATCATGTTTGTTTGATATTCATTCTGAGAATAACATTTTTCCTCTTCTTTCTTCCTTTCTTAAAGAAAAGAAATGGTTAGACCTGGCCGTCCCAGTGCCGGTCAATCCAGTGCTACTCCTCAGGAAGGCGTATTCATGTCTGTCCAACAGCTTTTGGATCTTGTAAAGAATGCCCAAGCTGTCGGATCCATTCCAGAGCCTACTCATCCTAAATCCGGGTTTGCACGCTTATGTAGTGATTATACCAATTTGGGTGGAAGGCCATTCAAGGGTTCCGAAAGCGTTATAGAAGTCCAAGCTTGGCTTAGAACATGCGATCGCGTCTTTTCTCGCATGAATCTTGTGGATCTACATCGAGTCCAAGTGGCTTCTAGCATGCTCCAAGAGAGAGCATTAGATTGGTATGAGCTTTTGATTTCGGAAATTGTTGAAGCGGATCTTACTTGGGAGCAATTCCGGGAAAGGTTCGAGTTAAAGTTTATGCCGGAAGCTGAAAAAGTAACTTTCGCTCGGCTCTTTATTGATCTTGTTCAAGGTGAATCTTCTGTGATAGATTAAGTCGCATCTTTTAAATCCCTCTCCAAATATAGGGTCGAGTATATTAATACCCCATTGAAGAAAAATCGGAGGTTTATCTATGGGTTGAATAAAAACCTCAAAAAGCCTTTACTTTTGAAACTAGAAGTGCCTTTTGATCAATTGGTAGATATCGCTCTTCGACTTGAAGGGCCGATAAAGAAAGTGATGTTGAAGTTGTGGGTACCAAGAAGAACTTCAACAACAACAAGAAGAGGTAATTCAACAGTAAGTTCAAAGGCCCTAATCCCAACAAGAAAGGGAAGCAAGCAACTTCGGTAGCAAAGACTCTTACCTCTAGTCATGGACAATGCTACAATTGTGGTTCTAAGGACCACTATGCAAATAAGTGTCTGAAACCCTTTTATTGTCGCTATTGCAAAAGTTCGGGTCATCTTATTTCTTCATGTCCCATACTTCAAAGTAGGAGAGAGAGAAAGCTGAATGTTGTGCAAGCCCCTAGCAACACTTCTCTTGGTCAAGGTATTTCTCATTCTATCCTTGATGGTATTATTATGTTTCGTAATCATCCTATTCGAGTTCTTTTTGATACGCGTGCATCTCACTCTTTTATATCGAAGGAACTTGTTGATACTTTGTCTTTAAATGTTATGGGCTTGATGACTTCATTGAGAATTGCAAATCCGGTTGGTGGATCTGCACCACTTGGTTTATTTTGTAAGGATGTTGAAATTATTCTATATGATTATGCTTTCCGTGTCGATTTGCATGTTATGCGTTATTTAGGTTTCGGAATGATTTTGGGAATGGATTGGCTTAATCGTTATGAAGCCCACATCCTATGTCCCGAGAGGACTATCCACCTTCAACATCCTCAATCTGTTAAGCAGATTTCTATTGTTCTTAAAGATTCAGATTCCAAATCGGTAGCATCCTTATATTCTCTAAATCCACATGATGATGATAGTGATGATGAGGAAGATGTCATTTCCCTTATTCAGGTTGTTCGTGAATTTCCCGATATAATTGAGCCCATTTTAGGATTACCACCTAAGCGAGCAATCTAGTTCAGAATTAATCTAATCCCTGGAGCTCTACCTATCACTCGTCCTCCTTATCGTATATCCAATAAGGAAAATAAGGAGATGCATAAACAATTATCCGAATTGGAAGCAAAACAGTTTATTCGTTCTAGTTCCTCTCCTTGGGGAGCTTCAACTATCTTGGTGAAGAAATCCGATGGTACACTTAGGCTTTGCGTTGACTACCGCAAGCTTAATGATCTCACCATCAAGAATAAATATCCCTTACCTCGGATTGATGATCTATTTGATCAACTTAGCGGTGCTAGAGACTTTTCACAGTTAGACTTAGCAACCAATTTTCATCAGCTTCGTATTGCAGAGGATAGCATTTCTTTGACATCGTTTCGTACTCATTATGGATCTTATGAATGGCTTGTTGTGCCATTTGGTTTAACGAATGCTCTAGCTTATTTCGTTGACCTTATGAATCGAGTTTTCAAAGACTTCCTCGATCGATTTGTTCTCATCTTTATTGATGATATTCTTGTTTATTCTAAAACCGAGGAAGAGCATGAAAAACATCTTCGGATTGTGTTGGAAACTCTTAGGAGCAATCAATTGAAAGCAAAATTTTCTAAGTGCCACTTTTGGCAATCCCGTGTGAAATTTTTAGGACATGTTATTTCTGAATCCGGAATTTCCGTGGATCCTTCAAAGATTGAGGCGATTCAAAATTGGAAGAGATCGGAGAGTGTGACGGAAATTCGTAGCTTTCTTGGATTAGCAGGCTATTACCGTCGGTTTATTAAAGACTTTTCTAAAATTTCCATACATCTTACTAGTTTGACAAAGAAGGGAGTTAAGTACATTTGGCTAGAAAAATGTGAAGCTGCTTTTCAGAAATTAAAAGAACTCCTTTCCGATGCTCCTATTCTTGTGATTCCCGAGGGGAACCAAGACTTTATTGTTTATACCGATGCTAGTCGTGTTGGTTTGGGAGCCATTCTCATGCAAAGGGAACGTGTTATCGCTTATGCTTCTAGGCAATTAAAGTCTGCCGAGACTAGATATGCCACTCATGATTTAGAGCTCGCAGCCATTGTTTTCGCCCTTAGAATTTGGCGTCATTATCTTTTGGGAGAGAAATTTGTTCTCTACACCGATCAAAAATCTTTGAAGTATTTGTTCTCTCAAAAGGAACTTAATTTGCGTCAACAACGTTGGCTCGAATCCCTTGCATCTTATGATCTTGATATTCTTTATACTCTCGAAAAGGGAAATCGTGTTGTTGATGCCCTTAGTCGTAAGCAATAAGTGGTTGTTTCCATGATGATATCTGAATGGAATGATCTCGATACTTTGTCTACTTGTGAGATTCGAGATCGTGAATCTGATTTGTGTTCATCTCTTGTTTTATGTAGCCTTGAGGCTCATCCTTCTCTTTTAGACCGCATTCTTGAAGCTCAAAAGCATGATCCTGAATTGGCTCATCTTAGTCGAAGTTGTAGGGATAAAAATAATACTGATGGTTTGAAAGACTTTGAAATCGATGCTCGTGGAGGCATTCAAAAATTTGATAAACTTATTGTGCCAAATATCAGTGATCTTCGTAAAGACATTTTAGAAGATTCTCATCGTTCTAAATTTACCATTCATCCCGGTAGTAGTAAAATGTATGCGGACATGAAACGAATTTATTATTGGGATGGAATAAAATCTGATATTGCTAACTTTATTAAGTGTTGCATGACTTGCCAACTCGTAAAGGCCGAGCATCAAAGGCCCGGTGGGTTATTGCAACCTTTGGACATTCCAGTTTGGAAGTGGGATCAAATTTCAATGGACTTTATTGACGATCTTCCCCGATCTCGTTCGGGTTATGACATTTTATGGGTGATTGAAGATAGACTTACAAAATCTGCCCATTTTATTCATGTTCGGTCCAATCGGACCGTACCTCTTTTGACCAAACTCTATGTTAAAGAAATTGTTTAATTGCATGGAGTTCCTACTTCTATTGTTAGCGATCGTGATCCATTATTTATTAGTGGATTTTGGAAGGGTCTTCAAAAAGCTTTGGGAATAAAGCTTAATTTTAGCATTGCTTATCATCCTCAGTCCGATGGACAAACGGAACGTGTAAATCAAACTCTTGAAGATCTCCTTCGTGCTTGTGTTCTTGATTTTGGTGGAAGTTGGGAAGATCATATTTCCCTTGTTGAGTTTTCTCACAATAATAGCTTCAAATCTAGTGTTGGTATGGCACCTTTCGAGGCACTCTACGAAAAGCAATGCCGATCTCCTTCGTGTTGGCTTGAAGCTGGTGAGAAGCTGGTTTTAGGTCCAGATTTTATTCGTGATGCCACAGAAAAGATTGATCTTATTCGTCATAGGATGAAAGAAGCTCAAAGTAGACAAAAATCCTATGTCGATAACCGAAGAAGGAATTTAGAGTTTTATGTGGGAGATTTGGTGTTCATTCGTGTTTCACCTATGAAGGGTGTTGTGCGTTTCAGTCGATCGGGAAAATTAGCACCTCAATATATTAGCCTATTTCCATCACCGAACGCATTGGTTCCGTGGCTTATCGCCTTTTATTACCGGCTCAATTTTCTGCTATTCATGACGTTTTTCACGTTTCTCAACTACGAAAATGCCTTAGAGATTCTGATTCTATTCTTGAGCCCGGTGTTATTGAAGAAATTGAGGTTTCACCTAATTTGACTTATGAGCAACATCCTATTCGCATCATTGCTACGGATGTTAAACGCCTTCGTAATAAAGATGTTCCGCTTGTGAAAGTTCAATGGTCCTCAAATCCTAAGGATTGCTCTTGGTAATCCAGAGAATTCATCGAGCGAACTCATCCGGACTTACTCTCTCATGCTCCTTAAGGAGAACTTCTCACTTCAAATTTTTCTTTAGTGTTGTTATGCCTTAAAGTGGTTGTTACTTTTTATTCTCTTCTTAAGTATTGCAAGGACGCAATTTCTTTAAGGAGGGAAGTCTGTAACAACCCGCAATTTTACGATTATATATTTAAATATTTATTTATATATAGCATCGTTAGTTGGATTAAATTCCAAAATATGACTTTTTGTAAACAACCGAATTGGGACTCGAGACCACTTCCATTGATTTTAAAATGATGTTTACAACTTGTTTGAGTATAAACATTGATATGTTTGGAGTTGATTAGGATTTTGGTATTTTCATTTGGGCTTTGGGTTTGGTTCTAGCCCACTAACCCAATAATAGAACCCAAACTCTTCTACCAAATACACTAACTCCTCTCCCCTTCATTCATTCTATTCATAATAATTCCTAATACTCAAGCTAAGGGGAAATGGGGGAAAAGGGGAGATTAGAAATTCCTAAGCCCTAGTTTTCTTAGGAAATTCAAGTTCTAGTTCTAAAATCAAAGAGAAGCTTAAGTAAGCATCCTCTTCATCTTCTACATCTCAATCTCTCTTCAATTTTCAGAATTTCCTTTAACATAACTTAGGAAATTCATTTCAATTGATAATAGATTGAAGATTCTAGAGGTGTTGTTGAAGAGAAATCAATCTTAGCTTGTTTTAGAGCTTCTCATTTCTATATTTGGGTTTAAAGGTGAGTTCTTGAACTCACATCTATGTCTAAAGCTTTCATTGTTGGTAGGTATGAATTCCTAACATCTATTTCATGTCCAATTGCTTTTGATTTGAATTGATTTGGTGAATTTTCCAATTTTGGTATTTTGAAGTCAAAATATTTAAAAAAAAACCTACTTTGGAAGTTTGGACATGTTATTTTGGGTGTATCGAAGAGCCTATAAGGCTGGGTTGTCGCTTGGCATAAATCCCTAGCCTCCGTCGCTCGTTCGATTGCTTCCGAATTGATTTCGCCATCAATGGCCTAGGCAAACTATTGCCCAGTACAGGCAACCGGACGTCTGGTTGAAGAACTCAAACGTCTGGTTAGGGCACAGAAGAAGAAAAAAATATACAGCAAAAAAATATACATATCCAGAGACATGAACCAGACGTCTGGTTCAATCGGTCAGACTTCTGGTTAGGGGTTCTGGAAATTATAAAGAAACGAAAAAAAATAAAAGAAAATGGCAGAACCCCAGGTCAGACGTCTGGCCAAACCAACCAGACGTCTGGTCCTGTTGGTTTTTGCCCATTTTGCCTATTTTTTTGCGAATTTACATTTTCTTATCGATTTTTGTTGATCCGATTAGTTGTTGTCATTTATTATCGACTTTGATGACTTTTTTTCTGGATTTTTGGGAATATCCATTTGATGGATTTGATATCGATTTTCATGGTTTTAATACATGTCGTCGAATGTGGATTTTTGGTGATAGATTGTGTTTACAATCATTTCTATGATTTGTCACTTTAAAATACAAAGGTTTTTATACTAGTAGTGAATACAAAAAACTCCTTCACAAAAACGATTTCAACACTATTTTTAATACAAAGCTCGTTTTTAAAACCATTTTCCAACCTATTTGTATATACAAACCTTTACCTCATTCGTATGAGAAATCTAATTAAACGAATTAGCAAAACAAGTGGTATGAAACGCTTGCATTTACTTCGTCGGTTGATTCTTGGACTTGTTCGATTGAAATATCGAGACAATTTTCGAGTGGAAATCTACAATTTGTTCGTAAATATTTAAGTTAAGCCAGTGGTTATGGGACATGAAGCTAAATTCATTTATTTACTAACTTAGTGTAATTTACACTTCTTATTGATTAATGAAGATCATTTGAGATTTTGACTAGCAATGTGCGATGTCTCTTTGTCCGCGTGGGGGACTATACCCCGTTCTTTAGAGCTTCATTTCATTTTTATGGGCTAACGACCCATGGTCTTTTAACCGTTTTATTCAGTTTGGTTCATCGGGCGTATCGTTGTACTACGCCGTTGTTCCAGCTTATTTGAGTTTCAGGTTCATTGGGTGTATCGCCGTACTACGTCGTTGTTCCGGATTATTTGAGTTTTGGGTTCTTCGGACGTATCGTTGTACTACGTCGTTGCATTGGCTCTATGGGTTAGCGACCCATGGGATAGCATCTCGTTTGTGATACACGTGTTGGTGAGTTTTCATGCTCCCGATTATGATAGGCCTCCCACTTTTTGTGATTTCTGGATTTCTAATTGATGATTTCTGGAATTTGTGTTTCACCAATTTTTTTTGTGATTTGTATTGATAAGCCCTATCAATATTTGTAGTTTGGTGAATAAGTAAAGAATATGATATTCTTTCTGGATATTTGAGGAGATTTGATATATTGTATGATTTTCATTATTATCAAATATATATACTTGTCACAGTATTACATTATTGTTATCATATATTTTTGTCATATCTCTTATCCTATCTCATCTTGTATGATATTTATAGCTAGACTGATCCGTTTATTATTTTCCTTCTTAAATAATACTCGGGTCAGATCGAGGTGTTTCAGGTGCTTCCACTTGACTTCTTAGCAGGGACTAGCTTCTGACTTTTGGCTAACTACTTTAGCTTAGTAGTTTTTGCTTTTATACATTCGAGATAGAGACTCCTTGATGTATACATATTCTTTTGTCTAGCACTTGTTGTACCTATTCTTTTGTGATGTAGTGGATCTTGTATGATCACTACTCTGATGTTCACTTCTATGTGTTATATTCATATCTGTTTCCGCCTTAGTGATATGAATTTCTATGATTGATTTTTGTTATGCTTATTTTATACTTGTTTCCAAAGACCACATAGCCACTATGTAGTAGCTTTGTGTTTGTATTGGATATGTCAGATTTCCATGTCATACTATATAACATATTGGTACTCGCACAAAGAAATTACACAGATGGTCGCTCCTCAACAGCCTTATTCTTCGTACTAATTGATGGCATTACCAGTAGTGTCCTTGGTTAGTGTGGGTATAGAGGTGGGGTTTAACAAACTCAAACTCTAGACGGTCACATCTCATCCTTAGAGTTACATACCCTCATGTTGGATTAGCTATCCTTTAGGACGTAACAAGGTATGATGGTTCTAAACATAACTTATCTACCAAACACTAAGATATAAATGAATGCGATGCACTGGTGTCAAATAGTATACTAATTGGTATACTTGCTTCTCCTTTCCGAAAGTAGAAAGAATATCCTTGTTCCTAATTTCCATCTCCACTACAACATTCGATGATCCCGGAGATGTGGCATGGTCACCCTAGCAATCTCTGGTCTCAAACCCCGAATAAACTTCTCGTTCCTCTTGATAACAGTGCTTATAATGGCATACTCATATTTGGACAGCTCATCAAACTTAGCAGAGTATTCCAATACTGACATTTCCCCTTGCTCCAACTCCACAAACTTCCTAAGCAAGGCAGACTTGGCTACTTTAGATGAAAAAATTTCCTCGAATCTTCTTCGAAATTCTACCCAAGTCAATTCCTCCTCTAGTACCTCTACTGTCACCACATTCCACCAGAACAAAGCAGCTCCTTGCAACTGTCTCAAATCCAACCTCCTTTTTTGCTCGTCATTCAAACCCAAATAAGCAAAAATTATTGCACAATGTAACAGCTAGTTCTCTACTTCTATTGCAACCTCAGTCCCTAGAAAAGGCTTCCCACCTAGCCTGGTGTAATCTTGACTTAGCTTAGCATAGTTATTACCTAGTTATTACCAACTAGTACTACGAGATTGACTCCTCCCGCATTAGCAGCATATCCTCCAGCTATTCTTGTAGCTGTTGCAACTTTCATCAGAATGACGAAGCACTGATAAATTGTTCCCATATCTACTGGTGGGGTCGAAGCATCTACATTGGCATTTGCATTTTGATTAGCATTTGCCTGTTGACCCGGATTCCTTCTGGTGTTGGGTCGAGCATTTCCATTGGTTGTGGTGCTTCCGCCACCTAGATTTGCTCTTTTATTTCTTGCTTCCATATCTTTCTTTCTATAAATCTACATATGAGCCTTAGTAAGATACAGAAGAATGGTCTAAGAGAGAGGGGAGAATAGAGATATAATACATACTTATATATAGCAAATACAAGTATGTTACTGTAATGTTATCCTATACCCCAATCTTATTCTTTGATTCATTAGGATTATGTTTACAAAATCTTTTAATCTTTTAAGTTTTATGTAAACTTATGCTCTGATATCAACTTGTAGCATCCCCTATTTTGAGGCTCGAAACTAAGTGTTACGGATGCTGCAGTCATCCATAGTATTAATTTCGGATGACAAAATGTGGCTATGCTAATCATATCAATAACCAGATGCATATAAATATGGAAAATATTAAACACAATTTTTCTTAACAAATTTTCACATTTCATTTCACAAATGATATTTCATATTCATTACATAATCGCATTCGCAAACCACGTTCGAAGAAATTATAATTATTACAAATACTTCAAGAGCGACATATGAAGATGCCCCCTTGTTCGATCAGAGTTTAATACTTGGCAATTATATAACTTGCCATTACATCCATATAGACAAAATTAAACAACAAGCGGAGTAGATAGGTACTCCTAAATAGATAGATTGTCTCCTGCATGTCTTCGGAAACTTATTCGTCTAACTGGAAACTTGAAAACCCTTACTCCCGACCTACTCAAATGGGTACCGAGAGTTTAAGGGAAAAAACAAAAAAATTTAAGTCAGTCAAAAAGTCCGGTGTGAATAATAACCTACCGTCTCGAACCAATTAGATATCTATTGAGACCACGCCACTGAGCGAAACGAGTTTTTCCCCCACCAATATCTTAACCAAAACCAATCAACCATACATTGTGCTCCTGCATCCACAATGGTTAGAACATTAAAGATTATTTGCAGCTATGCAACATATACTGGATTATCCATCCCACTTTGTTAGACTACCCATCTAATATTTTTTCTTGACTATCCATCTTATACTTACGTGGACCGCCCATCTCATATCTGATTACTTGGATTATCCATTACCCTCCCACATGGACTACCCATCACACATGGTTTCATTGTCAAAGTTATGTGGACTATCCATCTCACATATAAATATTTTTATCGATTATCTATCCCCTCCCATATGGACTACCCATCACATATGGTCTCATCTATTTAAAATGATATGGACTATCCATTACATATCCCATAGTTTTTCTGGGATTACTATGAACCCTTCATTAACCATTTAGAGACTATCTATCTCTGGCATGACGTGGACTATCCATTTTAGATCCCATAGTTTTCCTAGGATTACTATGAACCCATTACTTAACAATTTAATTCATGTTTAGCTTACATGTTCAACCTATGTCTATTGGTGTCCCCAATTAGGTTGTTTACCCTTTAAACTTATAAAATTTAAAAATAAAAAAATTGGTATCCCCAAAGATTAAAGTCGAAGCCATTAAACCTATAGCATGTCAAAATTAATACACATTGGTATCCCCAATGAACAATGTCCGTATAATAAAAGAAACACATCGGTACCTCATTGATCTTTATCGAACTTAATAAAAGAAACACATTGGTTACCCCAATGATTAAAGTTGAAACCAATAACCATATGGCTCACCGTCATTCATTAGTATAACATAGTATATTTTCAGCAATAAAACAATGCCGTCCTCTATCCAAGGTTGAAACAAAAGCTTAAACTCTTTTACGTAGAAAACTCTATGCCAAAAAAGTCGTCGACTTACATACAATATAGGTTATCCACCTTTAAAACACATCTTTTATTAACTTGAAAATGAGGTGTCTCAGCCTAGAAGACCTCAACTCAACACCAACAATCACAGAGTCAATATTGTGCGATGCTATTGCCAATACCAAGAAGTATAAGGTCGCCGACCATGATAAATAGCGACAACAAGACTTACGACATCATTTTAACAACATTTTACCTGGCATACTTCACCTACTATGCCGCCAATTTTATTAGGTCGAAGTCAAAACAAGTGGCAACACTTCCTTGGTATTGAAAACAGTCGAAAAGAAGATATGCAGCATCATTTAAACCTATGGCCAAAACCCGCGTCATCAATGATGTCGGTATTAAAGCTTTAAACATTTAAGTGAATCACGAGAATGCAATGTCGCCAATGATGGGTTGCTGTTGATGTCCACTTCGACTTGGTTGGAATCATTTTATAACTACCTAAGTTATTAACCTATGCTTCCATCCTCATCGACGTCGACACTTATAGATGCGGCATTGTCTTTGGCTCGACCAAGACAATAGCGGCATGACATTATCGTAAATTTTATGAAAACTGATTTATTACAGTAAAAGCGTATACTTTTCACCAAATCTTATTCTTTGTCAAATTCCTATTGGATAATAAAATGCTTTACCTAATTATTTTTAGAAATCTACCGCATTCAGTTTTCAAAGTCTCAAAACATAGATCAAATTAATTAATTAATATCCTTATTTAATTGTCCATTTAAATGCTTATATAACATAATAAATACATAGTAATTTGAAATCATTTGGGAAAAATCCCCAAAAATCATAGAAATTCCAAAATACCATATTCTTAATCATATAAAAATCTCAGGGCCAAAAACTATATTTAATTATTTTTAATAATTATCGAAATTAACCCAATTTCCACCTTAGGAATTTCATAAAATAGTTATTTTAACTTAGAAAATTATGAAATTAAAAACCCTTTTAAAATAGTGTTTTACTCAACATACCAGAAAATCAAAACGATTGGAGATTAAAAATTTAGGTTTTACCCTTAAAACATACTTAATTAATTTCATAAAAATACCATAAATCATTATTCTATCCAAACAATGATTATACAACCATATCTTGGTAAAAAAACAATAATTCTAGTACTATCCATAACCGAATATAAACACAAGCAAAAGAGATGGTTTATGTATTATTCATCTTAGATTTAATGTTGGAGTTGAGATTTGATGTAGCGCTTGAATCCCTAAGTATTTTCTTTGATTAGATTTACTTTCCTCTTCTAACCACTTGTTTAATAGTCGGCCTCTCTCTTATTTTTTGATTGTTTTTGATGTTATGAAAATATAAGAATGATATGAGGGGGAGAGTGTTAGAAATGGATCTACATATTTTGCCCCTCTCATATATTCTCGTATATGTTAAGTTTTTGAAACAATCTTATTACTTAATTCATTAAGGAACGACCTTTGTTAATAACCAATTCTCATTCTCCTTAACCATTTATATTATTTTATTTAATCTATCTAATTAAATATTCTGAATAATGTTAAACTAAAATTAGCGGTGTTACATTCACATTTCTTATTATATTTATATTTTGGTCCAGGTTGTCTACTATTTCATTCTTCTTATATTATCAAGTACTTGCAAAGAATAATAATGTATGTTGGTGCACACTTTCTACGTTAGGTCTAAGAGGTTAATCAGAGGGTATGAACCATAACTAAACAGCTGCCACTGAACCCCTAAAGAGAAATATATAATCAAAAATATAATTTAACTATTATATGCTAAGGGTATCTTATATAACTTAATCATTTAAGCCTAGCGATACCCTATAAAAAAATTAATGTTAGGGGACAAAACCCAAATGGGTATGGTACTAAATCTATTAAATAAGTTGTTACCGTTGTTAGCTATGCTTATAAAATAATCTGCAACATACACGTTCATATACTTCTCATGTTTTTGAGTCCATATATAAATATATTTATGAGATTTATTTTCAAAATTGGTTTAATACAAAATTTTGTATACTCAGTGTACATAGTGTTATACTTCTTAGACTTGATTTAGCACTTTTTTAATATTTTATTCTTAAATCCTAATCCTGTTTTACTAATCGAAGGCTAAGAATTATTCATCAAACTTGATAAAACTTCCTTGCATTGATTTAACATAGTGACAATAGTTTAAGTTTTACCCTATTAGTATTCAAGTGACCAACTTGATTCTACCGTCGAGTTTAAGTTATAATTCTATAAACGCCCGAATTTTTATGACATTTAATTTTAAATATATAAATGGTTTTAAATATTAATTGGGAATATAAGTTGATTTTAATATGAAGATTCTGGTTGAAATTATAGAATGAATTTAAATTTCAAATATTACGATTTATCGTAATACGGAAATGGTAAATAATTAAAATTGGAGTGAATATGAATCTAAATGATTTCTAATGTTGATATAAATTCTATTGGAATTATAAATGAGTTAATAAGTTTTTAAAAACTAAAATTTCAAGTGATTTCGTAAATTTTTGAAATCTTCGATTTAATCGACGCGTTAAAATAGCGATCCGGGGCACAGTCTCGGAATTCGATGAAACTAGTTCCATTGGATCCGTAATACTGTATTATTATCGAATTTCAAATTTTGTAGCAATTAGATTTACCGTTTGGTCGTACGGAATAGAAACGCATTGAAATTAATATTGAAAATTTAATTTAATTAGTCGATTTAAAAAGCTATCTTCTCCATGCGATCGAATTGGGACTCGAGACTTGTTCCATTGGGTTTGGAATAGTGGCATAACATTAGAAACACTAGGTGGCACACCTTAATAGGAGTTCAAAATTTCATAACGCGAGATATTTTGAAAAATATAAAATAAAAATTTTCAAATCAAAGGTCAAACTCTCAGCCACCTTAGTTTATGTAGGCCAACCTAGTTGCGTACGTATAGCCGCCCTCCTCTGTTATAAAATCGATCTCCTTCTCCCTCTTCTTCAGTTAAAATACGAACCGAAATTGAAGGAAAAAAGAAGAAGGGGGATGGCCGTAAATTTGAAATTCAAAATCGAATGAGAACGAAGCCGCTCCCCCTTCAACCCTTAAACTCGCGTACCCCTTTCCCCTTTCTCTTCCTTTACAGTTCGAGTTCTAAAGAAGAAGAGAAAATAATAATAATAATAATAATAATAATAATAATAATAATAACAATAAAACTCGAAATCAAATCACGTGATGAAAACACGATGAGGCTGGGCGACTCAACAGAGATGGCAGCAGAGAGGGGTGTCGCTCTGGGCATGGGAGAAGCCATGAGTGGCGCACGCGGCATAGCAGTGTATGGAAGTTGGAGGCGAGTTCGAGTTCGAGCTCGAGTTGATGGCGAACGCCTCGAGGGTTGCATGGAAAATGCTGGAGCGATGATCGAAGAAAATGGAAGCATTGATGGGTCGCGACTTCCAATCGTCGTTGATAGGGTTTCGGTAAAGGGGTCGTATGGTGGTCCTCGGTGGAGTTTATTGTGGGTCGCTGCGTGCTCTAGGTTGGAGGTGATGAACAATGAGGGTGCTGGCGTGAGGAGTTCGCCTGAGAGAGAGTCGGAGGTTGGTGATGGCACACAAACTGTTGGTGACGTGGGTGGTCGTTCGTTCGATGGCCAGAGAGCAGGGGTGGAAGGTCTGCGATGGTGGGTTCGAGCTTGAGTCGAGGGACTGTTGCTTGGTAGGGGATAAGGTATTACTGTAATTGAATTTAATGATATATTCAGTTATTTAAATTAAGAATTTAAAAAATTAGGTAGCTAATAAAATTTAATAAATTTGCATACAAGGTTCAAAATTGATGAAACAAATCGAGTCTGGTTCGTAGCTGTGGAATCAATGCAATAGGATTGGTTTGGGATTTCTCGGAGTCCGTTGGAATTTTAAATTTAATCGAACGATGTTCGATTTAGTTTAAAATCTGGATATTCGGTAGAATAATAAAATCAAGGTGAGTAAATCTCACTCTTTTTGGATTGCTAGAGTTAATCTAAAATAATTAAAATTAATTATTGGATGCTGTTTGAATTTATAAATTATTATCTGTTGGATGCTATATTATATATAGTAGTGTGTGTGTCTGTGTGTGTGTTAGTAGTTGGATATATACCCGCCGATTGGAGCGGATGAGACCCTATGTGCCCGCATAATAGCGGATGACCCTATATTACTGCGATATCCCGCCTCGAAGCGGGATTGGTGTTTTTATGTTGTCTAACATCTATGGATGCAGGGAAACAGGTTGGAGGGATCCAACTGGATTCCACAAAAAATATATTAATTGTTCATATATATTGATATATGATGTGTGTGAATAAATCTGTTATAGATTGTTGTATGATTTGAATTATTGGATGCTCTAGTAGCATTGGCCTTAATTTTGGTATTTTAAATACAATAAATATTATTTTGAATTTAAAGGAATTAAAAGTAGATTTTGGATATAAAAATATTTATATCAGAATTTGGAATATTTTAATGGAAACCGAGTTGGATAAAATAATAATTTGATTTTGGGTTTTGTACTTAACTATTCGTAAAAATATTTTAAATAGAGATTGTAAAATAAAGGATTTTTAAAAATGGATTTAAAAATGAGATTTCTAGGAAGAATATGGAAAGAAGTTAAAAATAGATATTTAAAATAGATTTGAACAATAAATGAAACTTATAAAGAAAAGGATTTATAAAAATGGAATTTTATAAATGAGATTATATTCGTAAACAAGTAAAACCCAAATGAGTTTATAAATTACAAATGAAGTTTATAAATAAAGGAAAGAGATCAGTTGATAAATATAATTTCACAGTATAAATTTATATTGAGATAGGAAAATAGTTTTGGGAAAAATGGTGAAGTCTATGTTGAAAAGTGAGAATGGTTAGGAAATTGGAATGAAATTGATGTATTGTGAATCAAGAGGGATTTATAAATTTATTTGGTTATTGAGATTTTTTTAAAAAATATTTTTTTATTAAGAAGTTATGTTTTTTTTTTAAATGAAAATTTTATTTATTTAACTGTGTAATTTAAAACTAATTAGTATTGAAATATTTCAGAAGTTAATTTTTCAAATATCTAATATTAATTGAAATTAAATTCTAAATTTTTATAATCAGCTTTGTAAATTGATTAGTTTTATTTAAAAATGATTTGAAAATGAGTTATCGATGTTTACTTAAAGTGTTTTAAATAATTACTTAAACATATTTTTTTAAAATAAATTATTATTCTTTAAAAGTACTTATTAAGTATATAGAGTTTCGAAATGATTGTACTTTATTTATAAATGCTCTCCGGATTGGTAAACGGGGTTATTTAACGGATATGATTTTTATAAGAGAAATCTTATAGTGAAATTCTGGGGACTTAAGGAAATTTCGAAAGTATTTAAATATAGAAATTTTGGAAATGAATTAAAATTCATAAAAGGAAGTTAGAAATGGGTTACTGAGATTATAGACAAGTATAATCGATGTTGGAGATTTTAAGGGGGATTAATTAATGAATTCCGGAAATTTATCGAATCCGTTATAGGAAATCTCAAGTGGATTATAAGAATTTTGAGAAGTATGAAATAAAGGGAATATTTCCTAAGTATTGGAAATAAAGTGATTTTAGGAAAATATACTTATAAATATTTTCTAAGCATTAAACTGGAAGGATTTGAAATATTTAACTACGAGATTATTATTTTAGAAATATTTCTCAAAGGGTTGAATTATAAACGGGGTTGAAAGAAATATTCTAAGTGTTGATATGGATTTAAATATCCTCTTATGGATATAAGAATTTGAATTGTTTCAATTAGTGAATATATTGGAAGAGATTTAAATATATGTCTTTGTAAAGATATTTTGAATGAATATTTTGAAGATTTATAAAATAAAGCCTAGTGATTGCTTATGGATGTTATTTGATAGTAAAATAACCGACTATCAAATCTGGCCAAATTCGTTGACCGTTTCGAAGAAACCGGGATCAGATTTAATTATCCGAAAACCACTTCAATCTGGTTTGTGCGCTATGGATTGTGATATCTCAAAAATAGTGGAGATGGTGATTTGGAAGGAGATTCGGTTTGTTCAGACCCAGAACAACTTGTATAGATGAATGCTATCGTTGCATCGTGGTCTGGAAGGCAGTGTTAACATTCCAAGTATGAATGCTATTCAAAGGTAAACGTAACCTCAATCCTCATCAACCGGGAATGACTAAAACAGGGGAGATGCAGCAGGGCTAAGTGGGTCGCACCCAATTAGGGTATGTTATCACTCTTCTAAATACCCTCGAATATAATATAAATATGGATATGGTTTTGCATGGAAAAGAGAGCACTCGATTAGGGTGGGAACACCTGGGGTGATAACATATTCGGTACTATCCAGGTTAGGGGTAGGCCGGTCCTGTGTTGGCAGGGGATCCAAGCGAGGTCCTCGGTACATTTTTCTAGAGGTGCACTGTGGCGGGCGGTACCCTGGTAGCCCAATCATTGTATGGAATCCAATATCCACTACGAGCCTGTACAGTTTTGATTGTATACCAAATATGCTGTAACGTGAGATGCAAGCATTTCAGCTATTTTCTAATCTATTTTCTATAGACACTATTATAAGTTGTTGATTGATTTCCTAAGCTTTTCCCTTGAATCCCTTACAATTATCCTCGTCTTCTCTTGTTAATGGCCGACTTCTTGTGTTTAATTTTGATTGTATGACTTGAAATGAGAATGACTAAGGGAGGAAAGGGTTTTAGGAATAAAATAAAGAACTGTTCTCACTTTGCCCCTTTCATTAATTCTCCTATCCTATGCATAAAATAATCTTATTAATTTAGGTTCGACCCAATCAATTATCAAGTCTTATTCTCCTTATCTCCACGTATCACATTATTCTATTTGATTTATCTAGTTAAATCTCTTGAATAATGTAAACAAAAATTAGTGGTGTTACATTACTTTCATTACATCAACACATATATTCATTTCCAAGTATATAAATATCATATTAGACAAGCCGAGACCAGAAATTTTCGCTGTTGTTCCTTTTTGCTTCTCTTCTTCTTTGGTGAAACTAACTAGACAACTCCAACTCTCAATCAAAAGGCTAATTTCTTCTTGCAATTGGGTGTAGATTGACATAGAGAAGGCTATATAATTTTTGTAGAATTTTTGGTGATTTTTAGCTATTTTAATTTTTGAACTTATTGAAGAGGGCTTAGGGAAGTGGAGAAAATGAGTACATAAAGTGAAAATATGAGGGCATAAGAAAATTTCTGGATTCCTTCCGACATGGAAAAGTAAATAAAGATTTTTTTTCTAAGTCATATTGGGCCTTGGGCTTCATTTTCTTCATGTTTTATTTCCTTTGCATTTCTTTACACTAATCTATTCTTCTTCCTAAATAACTTAGCGTAAAACTTCCATTAAAATCATAATTATTCTCCAAAAATGTTTTACCATCTTCTTACAAATTTTCATAGAATTATGAATTATTATTTTCTCCATTTAAATAATTATTTTCTTATTTACTATTTAGAGCCCATTTAAAATATTAATTTATTATCCTCTCTTAAAATAAGTAAAAATTCATTTTCTTTAAAACAAAATTCTTCATCTTAATTATTTTCATTATTTGGCTTTACAAAGATTATTTGACCATTCTATTTATATTTAAAATCGTTTTAATCTAAAAATTAATATTCGCTCATTTGAACTATTTTACTATTTTACATATATTTTCCCTTTTGTAATTTCCTAAATATTTATATTTTCCATATTTATAATATTAAAACCTCTTTTTAATTAAATTAATCTTTATTTTAATATCTTCACAACTTCGGGTTGTTATAGAAATACCACTCAAAAGGGGTTTTGACTTCTTAGATACAAAAGGCTAATGCCACGGTAATTAGAATTTTGCAGATATCGTTTATCGATGAAATGTTATCGGATTGAATCAAGCGACTTTGAAGGTCAAATTTTGTAATTAAATAGGGATGTTATTAATAGTGAAAATTAGGCACACATCCTTAAAACGGAAGTTAATTCAAAGAGGATCCCTGTGGTAAAATATATATTTTCTACATCCCTGTTTCTGTTTTCCGCCAATTTTTTTCCCAAATTACCCTTGCGCTTCGTTGTCGAGCTGATTCTTCTTCTTATTTTTCGATTTAAATGGAAAACTGCAATTAAATTAAAAACGAATCAATTTTTTTTATGAAATATGATATTCTTAATATTTTCAGTTATGAATAATCGCAACAAATTTCTGCAAATATATGCGCAATAGTTGCAGAAATGTCTGCAACTATACGCAATAGTTGTAGACATTTCTGCAACTATAAGCGATAGTTATAGAAATGTCTGCAACTATAAGCAATAGTTGCGGTAATTTCTGCAACTATGCGCAATAGTTACAGAAATGTTTGCAACTATATGCAATAGTTGCAGATATTTCTGCAACTATACCATATAGTTGCATAAATTTCTGCAACTATACCCAATAGTTGCAGACATTTCTGCAACTATACCATATAGCTGTAGAAATATCTGCAATTATTTGTAAATTTTGTAAATTTGAAAAAAAAATCAAAAAGGTTTAAAATTTGCTGAATTGTCTGCAAATATTTGAAATAATTGCACCTTTAATATAAATATGAATTTTTGGTATCAACAATGGATCTCATTTCAAAGATCATAAAATTTGTGATTTTTTGGTGAAAACGGTTTGTTGATCCGGTTTTTGTACATAAAGTTATACGCGTTTGAATTGTTTAAAACGTAAAGGGTATTTGTGTATTTTTGCTTGCGCGAATTTGAAAATAGGGAGCGGAAATGCAAGTTTTGTATGTGAAGGATGTTTTGTTTATTTTAAAACTTGTTAAGGATGTGAGCCAAACTTTCTCTTATTAATATTGACCATTGACTAAACTTTGAATGTCTAAGTGACATAATAATGATGAAGGGACGTAAGGTGCACAATATATTGTTGCTTAAGGGTGCCACTTTAAATGATTAGAAGTTGGACTTCACCAAGATGAGTGATAAGAAACAAAAATCGTGCCCACCACTCCACTTCAACAAATTTCTTACAAGCTTTAATATAAATATCGTTGAGGGCTGAGTTCGCATCTAAAGAGTCACCCAACTGCAACTTTCTTAATTCGATCGAAATTTATTTAATGAAATAATTTATCATTGTTATAAAATAATATTATGGAGAAATTCAATCTTGCCTCAAAAAAATTATTATGGAGATATTATATATATATATATATATAATGGTTATATATTTATTAATTGATTATTTGAGCTTGAATTTGATTAATAAAGTTTATATAATTGTTTTATGCATTTATTTAATTAAGTGGATTTTTAAATAATAATTAATATATTTATATGAGGTCGAGAAATATTTTTGATATTATGGTGCTAACCTATTTTAGTGTGTAATTGGTTCAAAATGTTTGAATGTATATATGGACAAGTCTCATATTATATGAGATATTTATGAAAAAAAGAAAGATTCCATCCATTTCAGTTTACCCCTATAAATAAAACCCAAGGAGTCACTATTCCAACTCCTCGAAAAAAAATTCTTACTTTCTTTATTTTCTCTATTAAATTACCTTTATTTTGAACTTGCAAATCATTTCTAGAGTAGAGAAGGATTTCCCTAAAGGTGATCAAACGGTTCGACATGTACAACTTGGTTTAATTATTAAGGTAAGCCTTTCCATGAAAGCTGACAAATAGAACTAAGACGCAAAACCTAACCCAGACGACACAAAAGATTCATACCCGACCCAAACACGATGGGTCTCGGCTTGGGTCGGGTGATCAAAAATACCATTAAGACTCAACTGAACTCGAACTAAACCGACCTGCAAGACCTGACCAATAATTATAAAATATATGCATTTTTAGTGTCATTATCTGTTCGGATCCGATCCAAACCTCGGGCCGAGTCAGATTTAGACTTTCAAAATACGTTGTTCAACCCAAACAAAATCCAACCCAACTGGACACGAGATCACTAGTTCGTGTGTGTGCTGGCAAGGATCGACTACACTTCATTCTTGCTACATCTCTATTCCCTTTGATTTCAACCACATATTCCAATTTAAATAAAATACTTTCACCCTCTTGCTATCTCATTATATTATTTAACTTGGAATGTGTAGTTGAAATCAGAGAAAAATAGAGGTGTAGTAAGAACGAGGTGGAACTGATCCTTGCTACACATACGAGCGTTACGGCACGCGCTTCGCGCATGATGAAGAAGGACGAATTGTTTTTCTACAAATTGTATTTATTTAATACGTTCAAAAGAAAATGATTTCCACGTATATTTAGTCATATTTTTATGTTGAATCGCATGTAGGTAATTTGAAATTTTATTTCTAAGTTGAAATATCTAATATTTTGTGAGTTTAAAAAAAATTGTATTAATAATTAATAAAAAATCAAATTTGTAAAGTGGTTTATTTGCTAGATCCTATTTTTAAGTGATATTAAGACTCAATAAATATTTGTAGAGGAAATTTTGAATTTGTAAAAGAAGCTTAATTACCATATCCTAATTTTAAGCAATGCTAAATTTTAATAATATCTATATAGAGGCATTTTTGGTATTTCATGCTTATACCAAAAAAATATGATATCAAATATATAAAGACATAAAGAGCAATTTTGGTAATTCACGGCCGGACCAAAAGTTTGCACTTCCAAACCAACTATTAATAAAGATATATATCCGGTATTGCGGACTGTCCAAGGGGGACTGCGATAAGCTGTACAAGCTTGCGGTTGCGGACTGGGTGACCCATACCTTCCTAAGATGAGCGGTTTCCGTTAGTCTTCGGTGACCGTTCATTATATATATATATATAAAATTTTAGTTTTAATATTAACGATGATATTAATATATATAGAACTATTATATGTATAAACTTCAATTAAATTAAAATATGAACATGTACATATGTATTATGATTTTATTTCACTTTGAGGATGGAGGGGGGGGGGAGGTTGTGTGTTGTTGGGTGGGTTTGGGTTGGTGGTCATCATTCTTTAATCGTTGAATAATAATTATTTACATCCTCATTAATGCTAATTCAAAGTTCGATCATAAACTTTAGAAATTTCAAATTCAAATTTGAGAACTCGTGTTTTCGAAGAATTCAAAATTTTGAACATTTGATTTTACAAACAATAATATAAAAAATGATAGTTTGATAATCAAAAACTTTTATAACCAAAATTTTAAATGCTCAAATCTTACTAACTTAAAATTTATTATTCGGTTCTCTTCAAAATAAAATATTTTGTTCCACAATCAATTTCTATAAATAAAAAAATAAAAAAATTCAGCAGTTTCTCCTGAAATTCTAAGTTTTCTGAATTCAGATTGTACTAAAAGTCTTTCAAAATTAAAATATATCATGCAGTTCTCTTCAAATTGTATTGGAAGTTATGGATTTTTTCGAAGTTATAATTCCTACTAATAATGATCGCGTAACAGCTATTTATTTAAATTCTAACCAAAAGTTGACAGAACTGATTAATCAAAATTCCCACATTCATTAGTCAATAGTCACGATTCAGTATTCCAAGCAAATGCCTACTGTCTTGAACCAGGATGAACTAAACCCAATTGGAGCATTTCTCATTTCAGAAACCACATCTATTAGGTTATAACAAATGCAGATGATTCTAGTCCCCATTTATCTTATACAGGCACCACTAAATACCTGTGCATGATTATCAGATAAATTTACAAACAGTGGCAGCTAGTATTGTTACTAAATATTAATCATATAAAGATGAAAAGTAACTATTATCATATACAGATGAACAAAATAATTTAGATAGTCCAATTTGAGCAAAAGATATGAGTTATGACAAGGGCAAATTTATCATTGCAACAATATAGCAAAATTGTCAACCAAACTATACATGCCAATAGACCTACAGAAAACAGTTGACTTATAAAGGTAGTTACAAGCATAATGTAAAATGCACAATTCAGGTGTGCATTTTGATTCCAACAAGTTAAACCTGACCATAGCTTATATAGTTACAATACTACTGAAAAACGCTACACTGTATTTCTCAGATTCCTCCTCAATACCTTGCACTTTGTATGATTTCTTGTGAAGCAGGTCGTACGATATATATCATATATGATCCTTCTTTAAAATAGTTACGTTGGACTGAATGAAAATCAACTGCCTCACCACTTTTTCTCCGACAAAGATATGAGCTGAAAGAAGAAGAAAAAAATGTGAGGATACAACTAAGATAATGATAAGAGATATCCATTTGTAAGTAGCTACAAAGATAATGATAAGAGATATCCATTTGTATGTAGCTACAAATAGAAAGCAATGGTTGTACAAATAAATTAGGATGCCATGCATATCAAGACTGATTTTTCATCTTTCAACTTTTTTTAAGTGAACTCATCGATAGGGTCAAAGGTTAACCTAGCCAATGTTACATTCCACCATTCATGTACAATGGAAGTTTTACAAATACATTAAGCAGTACACTCCATGTTATTTTAAAAAAAAAAATTTGTTCACAATATATGGTGTATAGTCCTGACCTTGCTAGCACTACATACAAGCAATTTATCCATTCAGCTGCGTGATAATGTTTGGTTGTGTTACATATTACATGCTTGTACTATCAAACAAAATCCCAATCAATCTCCAACAAGTTCAGAACTGAAATTACGATCCGTAATTTTCAGATCTGAATTTCGAGGAAATCTATAAGACAGCTATTTCTTTTAACCACTTGATCTTAGATGGTTAAAACACAGAAGCCTAATAGCATGCTCCTATTTTTTAAGGGCATTGTTAAAGAGACATGATAAATGATAACAAATAAAATAATTTACTAGTTTATCCTCGTGCAAAGCAAAATTCACAAAACTCCATCGAAAAATGAAAATAAAACCGATGGTGGTTTACCGAAAACCATTTTCGGTGGGATCTGATCGAAAAGAAAGTAAAAAAAAAACTTTGGAGGATCAACTAAATAATGAAAGCATGTACAGATTTTATTTTATTTTTAGCTAAGGAGGTTAACTTTTTTGGTGCACCTATAGCAATTGTACGAAAATTGAAAAATGAAACCCCCCCTACCCCCTCCAAAGTTGAAGTCCCTTTAACAATGTTCTTTTTTAACCGTCTAACGAAAAGGTGGTTAAAAAATAACTGCTTCCTTCTATGCTATTTTGTTGCCATTTTAAATCGAATGCCTATTTAATAGCCACATACAAACAGACTTGTATATTTTAGCCACCTACTTTAGGGCATCTGAAAAACAGATGTCTATCGGGGTTCAATTTCCGGGATGTTCAGTCTGCTATGAACTATAGGAAAGCTTTTTTTTCCTCCAATTTCCAAATTTTCAGGCTGGATTGAGGCCTTGTTGGTGATGGCCTAAGACGAGGATAGAAGACATAACTTTGTATGCAATTAAATATATGTGGCACATACACAGATCGAATATTTGTACACAGTGAATACAAAATCTTGATAAGTCTTGTATCTTTAGAAAAATATTACTCTTTATCTTCATGAACTTTATTAATAGCATGAACGATAGCAAAGAGATGAAGTACCTGGCGAGCAACTTGAACAATTCGTCTATCATCACGACGTGCTCCTAGAGAAGGCACCATAACTTTTTCAGGAGAAATTGCTTTGGCACATGAAGATCCTCGTTTCCTTGTCCTCTGAAATGTATATTTGTAAATTTTCTCATTTCCTTTTGTTTCATCTTTTGTATTTGAGTGCACCAAAGATGCATCAACTTTCATATCCGAGTCATTTACTTTTTCTTCCATATTCTGGTTCGTAACTGCCAAATTCAAATCATCCACTTCCATATGATTTCCATCATTTGGCTTAACAGCAACCTGTTCGTTGGCAGTTCTGTTGCTATTACTACATTGCACAAGCCCGAGAGCACCACTTAAACCAATCCTTTTATCATCTGAATCATTAGAACTTGTACTAGAAAATGGAGCAGAATGAGACTTCAGAAGTTTGAGTGGCCTTTCCTCTGTGATAGACTCCGTAGTATCAAGTACCGAGTCTGTACTTTCCTTCTTGGTCAACGCTATACATTTTGTTCTTGGTTTTCTGAAACTGCAGTCAAATCCATATTTATAACTGCCTGATGCGTGCACAGCCATGGGATCCACAGATTGAATGTTATGGTCAATTGCATGAATCCTTTGTGTACACCCATTTCTATATAGCTCAGGTTCTTTGCTTTTCAATATGAATGATGCAAGATCAGGGTTGCTATCTTTACTACTAAGAGTAGTAGGCGATGCAATTTCAAGCTCGACATGAGGGCTTCCTATAGAATCGGGGCTTAGTTGGCTCTCCTGACATTTGACACTGGTTGAAGCAGCATGATCATCTACCTTTTTCTCATTTGTTGGCTCAATCAAGTCACTATGATTTTGCTTAGATTCGTTCTCTGCCCTTTCTAATTTTTCCCTAAGATCCATGATTATATTTTCTGCTTCATTGAGCTGTAATTCAAGTTCCATGATTTTTTTGTCCTGGTTCAACGATTTCAACTCTGCTTCTTTGATCTGGAAAAGGAAGAACCATTATTAATTAACTGAACACGTTTTAACTACACAGGGGATCATTCGCCCAAGTAATTTTTGCTTAAATTTGATGTTTATTCGCTTTAGCTTAAGCTATTGGTGCTTAAACTTTAAATCATAGTTCATCCTATCTTCCATGAAGCTTAGTCAATAGCAACAAAGTTCTTTGAATGGTTGAAAGCAATCATTTAATTTTTCATGTTAACACCAAGTTGATCGATGTTAGTACTAGATAATTGTATTAGTATGCTCTTCATTTCAGTATATTGCGCTACACAGCAATAAACCTCACCCTATCTTTAATGATTCGTAACAAAACTGCATTAACATTATTTAAATAAATGCATTGGTTTTCCTAATTTAAACGAACAAATTAAATTACTTTAACATTCACACCTGCATATCTGAAGATAGCGAATATAGAAACTCTTATTAACTTCAAAAATGAATAGTATAAAGAGAAAATTATGAAACCCTTGTGCGAAAAAAAAAATGAAGGTACGAATCAACAATACAGGACACACCAACGATAAATTACTTGATCGACATATGCACATTAAAGTATGAATAAAATGAATTTTCAAAATATTAAACCAAACATCTTTATCTTTACTACTAATAATGAGAATTCATTGAGTAGACTTCGACCGTATCTTTTTGAAATACCAAATATGCCCTTGCTCTCGCTATGCCCTTGCTCTCGCCGTGCGTTTGCATTTTTCCACGCTTCTCCCAAAGTAAAAAAAAACCCTAATTCCCTTTCCCCTTCCCAGTGATTCGAAATCTTAAAATTACAATCGATCTCCACACCTTGCATAGCAACGACGATTATCAATTACATATGGTCACCAATTAACGACGATTACTCCTCACTGACGACTACGCTCAACCAACATCGACTCGATGTCTACCGGACTTCGAACATAGGTACCATTCCGATTTTCTTTTCCTTTCCTGCATCGAATACGATCTGTTGAATTTGACTGCACTTTTACCTCTTACTCTGCCAATGTTCGTCAACTGGCTCCGGCCATTTTCCTTATTTTGCTGCCCTGCGCGGCATCAACGTCGATAGGTAATCAACTACGGCCAGTTGAAAACCGAGTCTGTACAATTAACGACGATTAGCCTAAACGAAGATCACAAGTAATTTTAAGCACTATCTATTAAAATTTACTAGGATGGGTCTTAAGTGCTACCTGTTAAATTTGACTTCAGTTTTACCTCTAACGATCACAGGTGACAAACGTTTGCTGCTCAGAATTGAGAGACTTACTGCTGTTTTAAAAGTAATTTATAATTTGAGTTTAATATCTGTCACAAACAAAAATTGAAGGGCTCTGCCTATAGGTATTTTAAATCTTTAGTATATGTTAATTCATATTGTTTTACATGTTGACAATAACGTCTGTCTTGGATGCAACAATTTGATGGTACAATAACTATATATTTTGTGCTTCTTGCGTCACACTGTTTATACGTAAACTATTTAGTACCATCCCCATTACTGCTTACCATTACTCTATCTTTCACAGTTTACCGTTACTCTATCTTCAGAAGTAAAGATTTATGTGGGGTGGAAAAATAGTTCTTTCTTTTTTCTTATATGCTTATTTACTCTGTCAATGATAGCAAAGTACCTTGATACATAAGTCCCTATAGCAGCTGCAATAACTGCCTGATGTTTAATCTTTAAATTCAAATAGTGCCTACTGTTTAGATCAAAGATTTTGTAGTACTATTCACCTTCAAAAAACGAAGATTGGATTTTAATAAGAACCATCCAGAAAACAGAAAGAAGTGCACATGTACACCAGCTTTATTTTTCCTAATTGTTGCCAATATTCCGATTAGTAGAGATAATGTGATTATTTAAGTAGTGATAACAGTGGGGCACAATAATAGATATTAGATATGGAATTAGTCAAAATATCTTGCTAATCTATTATCCTACGAATGAATGCCTAACTTATGACTTTGATGCAAACAGATATCTCTTTTACTAACTATGTAGAGCTTACAGTTTTGAATTAAGTCCATGGCTCACTGTCTATCGATCGTCATAGCCTTAGGGCCATGGCTCACTATCCGGCCCGGGCTCTAAGTACACCCCCCTTCGCCCCCCTCAACTATAGGGAGCTCCTATTCTCAATCGGTGAAGCCTCACTCAGAGCTCACCGATGCAACATTACTTCTATTTCTAACGGATACATGTATAAATTCTCCTTTTTTGTTATTAATTAATTGATATTCTATAATTTATAAATGGTGAAGTTATAGGTGAACTAAATTCTATAAAATTTCATCGTACCTGTGGTATTTAACTTGAAATATCATCTAATTCACTTATTGTTTACAGCTTACAGTTTTAAATTCAGTACACACAACTATTGATCTTGCATACACACACATACATATATATATATATATATATGGTTTACATTCCACCGTCTCCTCAAGATCTATTTCAATCAACCCTCTTTAATTAGTTAAATATTCCGCATTTCATTAAGGGTAGTATTCTTTTTCGATGGTAATACACAAAACAAAGGGGTAGGTGCACTTCATGAATTCAAATGCTCCATTATATTTTCTAATTTGGTTAATCTATTTTGGAAATGAGTTTTTATCTTTAACGAAGTTGTTTCAATTATTTTTTCCTTCATATCATAATTTTTATTAATTTGTAGTTTAAGTATTACCATCTCTTTATTTTATTTCTCAATTTTATTTTTTTACATTTGACAAGTATCAAATTACTTCATATTTTTGGTAGGAACTAAAAAACGACCACAATCGTAAAATATAGTGACATATTGCAAAAGAAAAGGAGGCACAAGCAGTTGCGTCTCCTTTATCCTACATCCAAGAATCCTGTTAATTGAAACAAAACTATAGAAAGGGCAGAAAATATGGCTTGCGTTGTGAGGGTTGTAATATGAGAATTCAGAAATTACCATGTGTGATAAAGGTATGATATTTGATTAATTCTGAAAAGTCCTTTTTTGTTCTAAGAAACCTTTTAGTAATTAGGATTGTATTTCTAATTATCTCAATACCATCCTTTAAAAATATACCAATGTGAATTCTAGAGTGAACACTGAGAATGGATTTGCATTTGGTTTATTCACACAAAACACTATTTAAACTGAGGCCATATAAGTTATATATATATATATATATATATTATATAAAGTATGTTGTATATGAGGTATGTTACATGTTACCATAAAGAACGAACAAAATTTTCTTCATTTATCCATTAGGAAAACTGAGATTAATGTATCATGTAACTTATGTTTAGCATTAAATGAGGAAATTATGCTTTATTACTGTCGATTATAAAATGCATACGTTGATGTAAAGCAGCAAGTTCCTTGCATATACAGTAGTATAATTAATAGATTATTAATATAATGCTAAAAACATGCTTGCATAAACTATGTAAAAAAACTCTTCGATTTTAGAATGCATACGTTAATGCATTAATTCACTGACATAAATTAAGCACTGAAATTGTGCAGTTGCAGATTTGTTATATAACTTCTTAAATTCATACAGTTGCATACCTTTTGGAATTTTTTCATTTAAGCAAACAAGTTATCAAATTATCATTTATTGATAATTTTAACCGGATTTTCATTTTGTAGAACAATTTTGTATATTAATACTTATAGTATTAGAACCCATATTGTATGCTCATAGCATTGGATGCGAGTTTTTTATTTATTTCTAAATTGTTATAAATAATAATTATATATTATAATTAAGTGTGCAATTGATAATAATAAATAAGAAAATATAATGTACATAAATATTATTAATATATCATTACATTAATCACTTGGTAAAAAATATAAAATGATATTATTATTATTATTATCATTTTTTGTACATGTAATGTAAAACTTAAAAATCCACTCAGCATTCTCTTGAAAAATGGGTCAAAACTCGATATGATTACTGATTCTATATAGTATTTTGTCCAAAGCCCAATGATAAACTGACAAACTATGTTGGAATTACTATATTAAGCAATGTGTATATCTATATACACGCACGTACATATGTATGTACATATTTAAATTACTAGCTGGTGTTGACTTGGATGTACTAGAATCTAATGAGAAGGGTGATTATTGTTTGACCCGCAAGGATGAAGATGGTGTATATTGGTATTACTTAGTATCCACTTTTTGAATAATATATATTTGGAAGAATATACTGATGGGAATTGGGTTTTGGACTTTGTGAATTATGGGAAGGTTATTTATTTCAAATAAATAGAGTATATATAGATATATTTAATTTAATGTAGCCATCCTCTGTCTACTAAGCAGTTGACCCTTCCTTCATATAGAAGTTATTTATGTACTATGTAAGTTCATCAAGTAAAAATTTAATTTGGTAGTAGTTCTACTGTAAATTAATATGCTAAGTGAAAAGCGAACAAGGATGTAACACTGTACCATTCACAACTTTTCACTTCAGTTTTGCCTATTGGGTTGACTATTTTCTGTTGGTTGCACTGTTATAGGAACATGTCTAATACCATGTGTAGATTTGGGAGTAATCACTTTATATGTTCTATACTTTCACTTTGTTAAGATGACCATGATACCTGATAGATTGAAGTTGTCTAAAGAATTTTATATCTATTCTCTGAGGATGGAAGCAATTTTTATATGATCCCATCGTTGAAAAGGTTAAAAACTTTACCGTCGGAGGTATATAAATTTTGGTTGGCGGTGTCTTTATTTTTATACCAGTTTGAGACTCTGACCATTACAACATGCATTATTAATAAAATCGGTGAAGTATTGTGCAGAAATCTAGCTAGAGGTTTCATGATCACATTCTCACAATTGAAGTTATAACAAATGTTAAGAATAAAATAAAACAAAGAGAGAAAATCCTATTTATCTCAAAACATTATATTTATGATTGAATTTCTATATATTTTGTTGAATTGCATATGGCAGCTAAATGCACGGTTATAAAAAAGGAAATGAGTTCAATAATAGAAATATTGATAGTAATATACAATGAAAAAGTTCGACTAGAAAAACAGTACAATTTAACTATTTTTTAACCACTCAAAATATTAGTTCTCACGGTCAAAATTAGAAACAATAATAAAAAATTTAACCACATTCTAATGTATGGCTTGCGTGAAATATCAAATGAAGAAAATACAGTCATATAAATCATAAGACATCTTCGTCTACTATCAAGCAATACGAAATAGTAGCCTCCAAATCATTGTCAAAGTGTTGCCTCTGCTCTAGGGTTTAGATAAAAGTTTTCACCTTTTATTTTTCCAATCTTTTCTGCTTTGTTTTCGGGATCTAAAACCTTGCGATCTTTCTAAGAAATTTCATCCATAAATATACTAAAAAGAAAGTCCCGACATAACACAACATGGTCAGTCCAACTAGAGGCAGCATGCATCTGTCTACGTTAATTTGTACATAGCTCCCCTAAACATTATAGCACTTTTTAAATGTCCACACGTTGTTGAATTAATGCATACACATTGTGATTAGATGCAGGCCCACCTGGGCGTGCATATATACTCGTACAAATAATGTTTTTTTAACCACAAAAGGTTTGATTGAACAACACAAAACGTTTTACACACACACACACGTTTAAATTCCAAAACAGAGAGGAATGGGTCACCACAAAATGGCAAAAAAGTATGATTGAACCAATTGAAATCATGAACTCATAAAATGGTATGCTTCTTACTTGCGTTTGGGAAGGGATTCTATTTTAGGTAATAACAATCCAACTCTACATCAATGTTTAAGAAATAATGTTTTGTACAACTTATTGATTCCTCGCAACACGTACTCTACCGAATGTTAGATGCATGCTGATTCATAATAATATGTAGCAAGAATGATATTACAAACACTAGGCAGTGGCATCGAATTAAATTACATAACAGAAATGATAGAAATTGCATATGACCCCTTTTCAAGTGCACAGTATACAACTTCACAAGTACACCTAAGCACCAACAACAATGAATCATTATAACCAGTATCATCTTCAAGTTCATAAGCCAATAAAATTCTATTCAAACTATCACGAAATACTCAAATTTGAAATACCCTATCACATTTACCCTTAGTTCACCTTAATAAATAACAATTATTAAGGTAACGTATTTCCTTTCACATTCCACATACAAAATAAACTCAAATTCAATTATTCACAAGAAAAGAAGAAGAAAAATATAAACATATAAAAATTTCAAATTAAAACAGTCACCTTTGCATCCATAAAGGATTTCACTCGCATAAGCATGGCCAAAGCTTCTTCTTTAGCGTCAAAAAGAGACTTTTGGTACATCAGAGCTTTTTTCTCAGAAGCGAGAATTCGAGCCGCCGATTCTTTTGCGGTATTCAACATTATCTCGGCGTATGCGCTTTTTAATGCCGCCATTTTCTGTAATCACAAAACAGCAAAACAATTCGATAAACAGCGAAAAACAATTGAACTCTAGAAAATAACCGATTGAGCTTACTTCATTTTCGACTTCAGACGCCATCAACAAAATCGAGGTTTGGAATATTACTTTTTAGTTTTTCTTATTTTTGCGGTTTTTTCTTAGTTTTCTTGCCCCTTTCAGCTTTTCCTGTCTGTTATAGAAGGTGGGAGTTTTTGCAGTTAGACCTCTCTTTTTTATGTTATTTGCGAATGAAGCTTCGAGGGCTTGGATGGACGGCGCAGATCTCTTTCGGGAGGGCTGAATTTGCCTGTGGGCGCCAACTTAGGAAGTTGATTGGATTTCAATTTGGAAAAATTCATTTCACTCCGTTATTACTTGTTGCTCGGTATCCCGGTTTTTAAGCTTTTATTCAACTTTGTATTTATGAGGCAAACTGTTTTAAATGATTTTCTTTGTTATCTACATCAAACTATCTAGTTACATTATAATGCACACGATAATGTCGATTTGAAAATTTATTTTAATATATAAAATTGAATATGATTTATTTTTATTTTCCGTCTTTCAAAAATATTAAAAATAAAAAACACAAAACTCATTTCAAGACAAATACTGTTTAAACTATTTCCTTTTTTTATTAATTTTTTGTGTATTTAGATGACTTGATATCATATAAAGTTAAACTACTCTAAAGGGAAAATAAGTTAGCTTTTTGCCTTTTAAAAGCAAAAGCCAATTAACATATAATAATCAACAAAACTTAAGTACTTTTAAAAGTCTTTTTTAATTTAACTGAAAACCAATACTTTTTTTCTTTCTGCTTCACAAAATCCGATTCGACAATAAAGAAAAATTAATTAGAATATATCTATATATAATGAGGATACCTCCGTTTGAAGCTTTTGAAATGTCCATATCGCCCTCTAAAAATTATACTACGTACTAAGGGTATTTGTGTCAGTGCAGTTTTCCACGTTTTTATCTGTTTGCTCTAAATGCAGTACACGTATCCTCTCCCAACCACATCATTGTCTACTCTTTCTTCGAAATCACATAGGACGCCTCCGATCCCACTCCCCCATCTCCACCTTAATTGGCTTCTTTTGTCCGTAATAACAAAAACCCAAATGGAGAAACTGGGTAGCCGAGAAGAAACTATAGAATGGTTTTGTTTGCAAATTCAAGTTTTTGATTAAGAGACACACGACTCGATAGCTAATAGGTAATTGTGTTTTGGTTAAGTTTTATTTGATTTTTTATTGATTTGCAGAGAACCAACTAACTTAGGCAAACTCTGGTTAATTTCAATGAGCTTTAGGTTGAATACTTCTTCAAATATATGACGGTATACATGTGAGCATCACCAGTGGCCGCGGTGCTTCTTCTTCTCGGCTCTTTGATTTATTCTATCAATCAGTTTCTCATTTCATTTTGACTCCTTTAAAATTAAGGTACGGTTTTGAATTTTTATAGTTTTTTTTGTCTAAACTATTTCCTTTAAAATATTTCATTCAATTGCTTTAAGTAGACTGGAAGAGGATCCGACTTCCGATAATTTTGATTCGCGCATAGAATTTTGTTTAGTGGAAAAGGAATTTTGTTTTAAGTTAGTATGCGCATAATGGTTGTTAGATTGTGGAGGGATTAACTATCATATTGGGTTGTTGTTGTGTAATTCTTGGTGTTGCTCGCATCGAGAGTGCCACTATCAGCTAGATGTTTAAGCTTTGGAAAGCTGCTTAATTACTTTTACTGTAAATTCATATGTTATTTGACATAGTAGAAATGCTATATACATACATACATATAATTGTATGGTTCTAAAAGATGTATCTAATTAAAAATATTTCCATGTTACGTTCAATTAAACTCGGCAATTATCGGTTCCATTGGGTCATATTAGTCTTAAATTAACACATAAACTTATTTGTTTTTTCATTATTGTTTGATCAAGCACATGTATAGAAAACCATACAATGTTCACTTCATGATATTAATAAAAGACTATGCAGTTCAAATTAAGCAAAAGGGTTCGATTAAAAAAATAAATTCTTTGTTAATGATATATTATACGTCCTTTATAAAAGATCAAATTGTTCAATGGAGTAAAAGTATGAGTTGATAACAGTGCTCCTACTTGATAGGTTAAAAGAAATGGTAGGTGCACAAAGCTAAGCCAATAGAGCTACAATTGCACCAGGTGGTGTGAAGAGCACCAACCACAGGTTGAAGTGATAGGAGCTTGCAACAAAAGAGGATTTTTAGAGACATTAGTGGTTTCAGGGGTTGTACTACTGATAGGACGAAGGCTATTGCCATGTTAGTGCCTGTCAGATCTCCAAATGCTCTGTCTATGTTGTTATAGACTTACAAGTATAAAATATTTGGTTTCTTTAGTGCTTATTGATTTTGACAGGCACTTTATAAGTTTATAGACTAAGTGTGAACATGTGATGTGATACATGTTTTCAGTTTTTCTTCTATATTGTTTGTGAATGTTAGAATGAACCATATTCATTTATTAATATTTGCAGCAAGAACTAAAGATACTTTGTAAATCCTCGGCCCACGTTCCCCATAGAATAAATCCCTTTTTCTTTTGTTTCAATTGCATATTTTTCAGCTATTTCTACTACATTTCGAGCTATTAGTTTTGACATAAAATGCCGATACGAGATTGTGACATGCTAAAACCACTTGATATACACGACGATGACCGATTTTGGTTTGCCTTATTTCACGAAATTGTCGGGTAATGGAGGGCGGAGTAATCCACTACAAACACAATTTGATTCGGCAATGCCTACATTTTTGTAGGTCTTTGAGTATCAGGCTGTGATTTTGTCTTTTTATTATGAGAGGTAATTTTAGTTTTAGAATCACTAACTTTTTCTAGATTGGTTAAATGGTGTTTTAGAAAACTGGGAGCTAATTTTGGCAGTGTGCAAAGAAATTTGGGAGCTAATTTATTTATCGTGAAATAATGACAATATGCAGAGATAATATAAGACAAAAATAAATATGTGAGTTAACTTCTTTGTATTGTGAAATAGTATGAACAAATACATACAAATCTCATTGCCAAATTTTTGGATATCAATTTGGTTTCTGCGTAGATATCGAATGAGAGAAATATATTATCTAGATTTGCACTCATAAGCTTGAACTCACTCATATACTTAGGATATGTTTAATTGGTATATTATTTGCAAGGTAGGTGTCGTTAATTTACTGCATAGAAAATGGCGAAATTGCTACTACAGAGTTAAATACGTGGATGCTTTAGATAAAAGAAACTAATAAGATGCATAAGCATATAACAAGGCATAAAGAGATGGGTTTTGAAGAGGTTTGGAATTATGAAGTTGCATGTGACTTTGGCGTTGCTTGCTGTAATGATTACTTAAAATTTAGATAATTGGCAATTTCAAGGTGGCATGTTCTAAGTATATCAAAATGGGACACTTTGGAATTATTTTTAGCTAATATGTTTTTTCATGGTGATATACTCATGTAAATGTGTAATAATTGTGTGGCTAAATAGAAACTCATTTAGCTGTGTACTCTGTTTATTTATTGCGAGAAATGTAACCCGTAACGTCAGCATATACTTTCTCAGATGATGTTGTTGTCAAATGAACGCTTGAAGCTAAAGATTCTTTCAAACTTTTGTTTACTATGTTTTGCAAGCAAAAATTCAAGTGTGCTACCAATACTTTCATTTATTATATAATACTAAAAGCTTTGTTTTCTGATTATGATCCATGTTTAAAAAATTATATTTAACATCAGAAATAAAATTTTACAAACATAATAATAAACTTTGGTTCAACAACACTACAATATAACTTTAGTTTGTTCGGATAAAACTAACAATAGAGTTTTGATTTTGCAATATACATAACTGAGTTATTTTAATGGATTAATTTGATAGTTGGTATGCCAATATCTTTGAAACCTGCTTACTACATAGGATACGACAATATAACTAATTACCAAGAAATGATATTTTAGAAAAATTATTGCTCAAAGTGAAATGATATTTAATTCATTTCCCTTAAACTGGCTAGCAAGAAATGACATGTAAATTGAATGATAGTAACAAACAGAAGCAAAGTACGGGTTCAGAGCAGTAAAATAAATACACCCATATTAAATCCAGTATGAAAGTGGGCGCATCCTGCGTAATTAACAGACATGTTAAACCATAAAGTAATTAAATTAAAAAATCTTAACCAAGCATGCATACTTATAAACATGCAAAAATGTTTAATGTTATTGGCAATTAAAAACCTTGAAAATGATACCTGTAATCAACAATCAATCAACAAATGTGTTTATATTTCCAACATGAATGTATCATGATTAGAAAAATAGAACCTTATTACATATCATATTTCAGCACTGACAGCGCAATACAAGTAAAAGAAAACAATGCAAATAATAGTAGAAACGGCTATACAACTGCAGCCAGTTTACAGTTAGGTACAAACTCACATGATTGTGTAGCCAAATGCTAATTATAACAATAGCAAGCAAAAATAGATAAATTATAAATATGATTTGTAGTCGTTTATTCGCCTTTTCTTTAGCATCTCAAAACTATGGTGGCAACCAATGAATTAATATACTCGGAAAATTTTTTGAAGGTTGTTGATGACTGCTTTGGTAAAATCAGTAGTTGTTGTAGTGCCTACCAAGTTCACCAATTCTACACTTACCATCAGCAATATGAGTATTGCATTTTGGACGAGATCAACTTTATCCCTTAATTTCAACTGTCGGAGAATCGGTACAGAGCTCAAAAGAAGGGCAGTTGGATTCGCTAGATTCTGTAATTCAATACTAACATTAACCTAAAGATTGGATAAACTAAATTTCAGTCACATTGATAAAAAGATCGGAAAATCAAATGTAATCGACACTGAATGGGCAAGAGTATTGCCATTTGCGATTTCTGTATTCAAGAGAAGTATGTTGCAATGCATAAGAGAGTTCCATGTGGAAGCCCTAGAATGGTAAGTGCTATCGAATTTTTGGCTTATTCATTCATTTTCATAAGCAATTTCTACTGATTGCAGTATCCCATATGTTAAAAAATGTTAACTTGGATGCTATAAACTTTGAATTTTTGTGGAGTTAGCATGGACAAACTTAAAAGTTAGTGTATGGAATCAAATTCCTCGGTCATGGATATGTAATACACGAAAAAGGATGTATATGGCCAGAATTGGCTTTAGTTTTTTTCCCCACTCAACTCTGATCTCCTATCATGTGAAGGCTAATATATGTGCATCAATGTAAAATTTTATTTAATTTAAATAAAAACTATATCAGAAATTGAATGATATATTAGGCAACAATAAGCTAAACAAAACGGGCTCTGCTGAAAGTCATGATACATTTAGACTATGAGTAATGTATAATAGAGAACCTGTTCACCCAATGATGATATTTTCATTATCCTAAAAAAAGCCTTCCTCATATTTGATATTGTCATTTGTGCCACCCATAATACAAATAAATTAATACGAAGTAAATAGAAGAATGAGTTTGAGAACTCATATCAAAATAGCTTTATATATGTCTACAAATATCCATAAAATTTGATATAAGTCAAATAATTTTTGTTCATGCTTTTATGTCAAGTTATGAATGTAATCTGCACATGCGGTATTTACACAAAAACAAAATTGATACTCGAAAATATAGCAATGTGTTTTGTGTGTATTTGTGCATACTATTTCACAACAATAAGAAGTTAGACCATATATTTATTTGTGTTAACAACTATCTTTGCATATAACTATTATTTCACAACAAAAGAAAAGTAGTTTTTAGTTTTCTTTGCACACATCCAACGGACTGCCTAACATACTGGTATATATAATATGAGAATACTCCAATTTGAAGCTTTTGAATTACCAGAAGTAACCTTTTACAACCTATTGGACATTAAATAAAAATACGGATAGTCACTTCATTTAACTTGCTCCACTTGCTCCACTTTCTCCATGTTTACCACGTGATTCCCTTCACCTCTTCTCCTTGAAACTTTCCAGTACACATTCCCTACTTGGCTAAAGAAATGAAACTAAAATGACGACGATGATCAAGAGTAGAAACGGGGATGAGAAATTTTCAAAAATAAATCTCGACAGCCTCTCTCTCTATTAGGGTTAAGAATAAGGTAAGCCACCTTCTGTGTTTGTCGTTAATCGATTATTTATTGAAACTAAGTCCATACTTCAATTAATTAGTAGTAATGATGTTTGTTTCTTTGTAGGTATAAGCATCAAAATCAATCACTGCATACAAATACGCAAGGCTAATAATTATTTTGATTAATTATCTTAGTTGTCAATCCCTACATTAATAACGGTGGTTAATGTTTTTTGTTGCATTTGTTAGGTTTTGTTCATGATTAAATTTTAAAGATTAAGAGAACTATGAAATTAGATGAACTATAATTTGGTTGACATTTATTGAATTCGCTTTTTTTTCTTCATGGATTAAGGAAGATTGACAAAGAGTAGAATTTGTAGATATATATTTCTTTTTAGTTTCAAAAAATCAACCCATAACTTATACAACATCGATAATGTTGTATGCAGCTTTAATGTTTTCATGGTACATTTTTTATGATATACATAATAGCTCTACTACAGTGTTTATGTTTTATGAAGATGATATATATACTCAATTGAATGGTACAAGCAGTAGCTTTTAAGCTTTTAACTAAGGCATGTTAGTTTTTTTTAAATATTCATTTCATGTAAACTAACTTGGATGTAATTTATATAATACAGACGGAGCTCCTTTTATTTCATGGATTCTGACCAGGGTAAATATGAATGAAATGACTCAAGGTATAAGAAATGGCGATGATAAAAAAATGAGGAACCCATTCATTATTTGTTTGTTGTCATCAACTTACCTAATTTTAGTTTCTATGTTTACCTATGACTTTGTTAAGTTTGATCTATTTACTGTATTCATGATGTGGCATTGTATTTTATATTGTTTCAAATTAGTTATCAAATGTTTAATCACTTTATATGTTCCCTAAAATATGGTTAAACGATCACAAAATTTTTAAAACGGCTACATATTTCCTATTAAACATTATGTCGTATTTTGGCCAGTAAGCATATTAGTACTTCTTATTTTGTATCTAATTCTGTACTAGACAAAATTTCTCAAAAAATAGTGCATTTGATTGAAGATGTTACCAGTTGGAAGTATTCTTTTTTCTCTTTTTTGTCTCACTTCTTTGGCTGTTATTAAGTTATCAATTTCGTTACAACATATAAAATAATACTAATCTTTCCATTTATCCTACTGTGTTTCAACTCATATTTACTTCTATATTATAATGAGAAAGGAGAAAACCTCATTTTTAAGCTTTTTAAATTGCACAAATATCCTTTCATGTTTGACAGATTGCTATTAAATTAAAAAGGGACTTCTGTACTTTCCACCATTCAACCACGTCTACCAAAACCACATTACCTGCACATCTCAACTTATCCCAAATTAAGTGGCCTCTCCATCTTCTTTTATCTTCTTTAATTTATCTAAGGAATAAATCAATTTATAAACTGAAAATTTTCCACCTTCGAAAGTTGTCTCACTTTCCCATTTTTAGAGGTAATTTAATATTAAATTTCATTCTCTTATTAGAATTTCGTTGGGCATTCAAATAACTTCATATTATAATTAATTAATTTGCTTTCTTAATTATTTATGTGCAGAAAATGTTAGATTGGAGTTAGTACTCTGATGGGTTTTCAACGACCTGGGGGATCTAAGGGGCTATTTTCTACGCTACTGGATAGCATCAAGTAGATTATTTGGATGCTTCAAACTATTTTTTTTTAATTTTATTGGTTCCTTTATAAAGTATTAAAGTTGACCATGTCAATGATCAATACATCATTCCTTTCTTTTAACTTGGTTCCGTCTTGATTTATAAAAATATTCAAAAATGCTGAACTTACAAAATTAATATTTATAAATGCTTAAAAAATTGATGTGGTTTAGTTGTGGATATGTGGAGACTATTCTCATATTATACCAATATTATACCAATGCTCCAATTGATGCATTCTTACACATCGCATTTTTTGTTTAACATTTTTGTTCGCTACATACCGATCTATATTTAATGAGAATACCTCATTTTGAAGCTTTTGAAAATTATGTTAATATCCTTGCTATATATAAATTAAAATAAAGCAATAGGAGGATGGTTTCATCATTAATAAAAATAAACTAATGCACCTTTTTCTTTGCAAACGTCCAACGGACGTGCCAAACGTACTAGTATACGCGCGCGCGCGCACACACACGTATATATGTAAATTAAATCCAAAAATTTCAAATTAAAACTTCAATTTTAAAATCCAGTTGAAATCAAAATTTTGAAACTAAATAAAAATACAACTCAAAATTTGGATTTTCAAATATCTGAACTTAAATTTCAAAGTTCTAATTTTGAGACACAAAATTTCAAATTTTAATTTCCCAAAATTTATACTTTTAAAATACAAATATCCAAATTTCAAATTTGAATTTTTCAAATGATAAATTCATAAATTTGAATTTCCCAAAATAAAAATTCAAAAAATTTCAGTTTTCAAATTTTACAATTAGAAAATTCTCAAAATTTAGTGTCCAAATTTTCAAAAGTTGATTTTTTTTCCTTTCTTTTGTTTAGAATAATTGTGGTACTTTATTCAACTAGAGCACACATAAAAGTTGAATTTTTAAATTCATACTTTTATTATAATTAAAATTCGAAATCCATTATTTGAATTTTAGTTTGAATTTTTTTTCCTTTTTTTAATTGTATGTCAAAAATTTGTCAGCTAAACTCTTGGGCATATTAAAACCAAAAGAGCATCCAAAATAAGCACAAGCACGTTTTCTTTTTGTCGTTAGAGGGGTCTTACAAGCGAAATGTATTAGATTAATATAAATATCTTCTACATGTAAAATTGTAACATCCTGAAATTTTCAACCATTCGCATCCATACATGTCGGATTTGAATTGCTCAAAATATCATATTTTTATTTAAATTTGGCAAAACTCAGCATATACAGTAAATAAATAATCACAGAATCACAGACACAGAGTAATATAACAATAATGCAGCGGAAACAAAAGAACAGTAGTTCATGAAGCTACTATATATATATATATATAACAGAGTTAAACAAGATACAACAGAAGTCTCGAATACATAGATGTCTCAATACAATAGTCAAATACAAGGTCTGAATACATCACTGGAATCAACTGAATACCTGAAAGCTGGATAGATAGCTGGATCTCCAAGCGAAGCTCCAACTCCAAAGGTGAGTCTCGAACACTGAACCACTCAGTCTGACCCGAGCGTAAAGCAAAACACAAAACACTCGAGTCAGGATTAACATTCTTATATCAATAAAATCCAACTCAAGTGAAATATCAACTGAAATACAGTAACTTAAAAGATGTTTGGGATAACCATCCTCTAAGGATCCGTAAAACTATCTACTATGTAGTAATATACGCTATTATAATAATGTCTACAGTAAAGTATACTATTTAAAAAATAGCGTTAAGGATTGACATTTTCCACCTTAACACATTTTTAGGTATGCCAATAGTTTATACAGTACCGTAATACCCCGTAAACTAGAGCTACCAAAGGATACTCCATAGGTACGACACAAATCAAACTCGTAGTAAAGCTCGCTATGGTAGGTGACACGGCATAACAAGACAATGCCAGGGTAGATATACCAATTACGCATCTGGACTGTTGGTAACGCAAAGCCGCAGCAATCGCCCAACTTGAGCCACACTCCTGAATCAAGGGTGCGCACCAAATCAATCACAAAGTAATAGAATGACATACGATGGAGTGTCTCCGATAAGAGGAGCTACCTCATTAGCCCGGAATCGCTCCTATTTTAGCCACCTTATGCTAACTCACGGGAGTTAGGTCCATGTAAATATACCTCAGGATCGTCGCCACCATCCTACTTCATTCTGGAATCTCCACCGCGCACACAGTTGTTAAAGTGGTTTTCGGTATCGATAGAGAGTATGCCCATATCTGATCCCGGTCTCTTTAACAACCAAACTTTATTATAACACCGTGGTCATTTCAAATTAGTTTATACTTCAAAACCAAAATATCATTTTCATTTCAAAAACCAAATCAATACGATATCATTTTCACTTCAAATATATCCATTTCCAAAATCATATCACTTTCCAAAGTTATAACGCTTTCGAAATCATAGTCTTTAAAAAATCAAAACACTTTGGAAATCAAAACCTTGAAATTCATACCACTTTGAAATCATAGCATTTTGGAAATCATAACACTTTTGAAATTATAGCATTTCCCTTAAACCATTTAGATATCAATAATAGTATATATAATAAAATAGTTTATAAAATAAAATAATTTATATAAAATAGTTATAAGTTAAAACAATATATATATTAAAATAATTAGTATAATTAAAATAGTTTATATTAAAATAGTTTATATTAAAATAGTTTATATTAAAAATAGTTATATTAAAATAGTTTATATTAAAATAGTTTATATTAAAAATAGTTATATTAAAATAGTTTATAAAATAATATAAAATAGTTTTAAATAAAATTTAAAATACTTTATATAAAATAAAGATAGTTTCCACAAATTCACAGATCGATTCAAATCAACTCGACTTCCAAATTCAACTTAATTCAATCTCAATTCATAAATTTCAACTCAATTCAATTTCTTAATAAATCATTTCAAATTATATCGATTTCAAATACAGATTTGAAACAAAATAAACCATTAAATTTCAATATATTTCAAAGCTTTAAATATTCCACATTTCCAAAACTAAATTTGATAATTCCATTCATATCTTAATTTAATTTCATTACATTTAGTTTCTGAAATATTTTTTTAATCATTTCAATACCATCTAAATACAACTTCAATTTACAAATTTAAATAAACAAAATATCTCATTTAAATTTATATAAGTTTGAAATATTCATTTAAGTCACTTTTAATCAAATTCAAGTTATAAAACATATCTTAAAATTTCAAATTTAATAAATTTCAAATCAAACTTATTTAAGTATAATTCTTAAATAATTAAAATTCTAAATCAATTTCAAATTTACCTTTCAACCTGAAACATTATAAACTCTATATTTGAAAGTATAAATTTTACATAAATACTTAAACATATTTTATATTGATTAAATCAACTTTATTAAATCTTTAAAATCAATATTTATTAAAACCATATATTTCCTTCAAAACCATTGAAATCATTTTCGAAATATTTATATATAGACCAACGGTGTCTGTATATAATTTCTATCCTATGGTCAAGTGATACGGATATTTATCATTTCAATCCGCAATTTAAATATATATACGGGTATTTATCTTTTCAACCCGCAATCCCAAATTCAATTCAATGAAAATCGCTTGGGTTTATCATTTCAACTCATAACGATTTTCTCATATTCTACAGATTGTTCGGGTATGTATCATTTCAACCCATAGTGAATACTATACTAACAGGGAACTTGCAGATAACAGATATGATAATAATATAACAATCAGTAACATGCATATATCATCAATATAAATAACAGATAATGGTGTCGGATGTCATAGGTGAACAGATACAGATAATATCATATATATAGCAATGTAAATAACTAACAGCAACATATTTCAGTTTAAGTTTTCAATTGAAATCAAATTTAATAAATATAAGAACGTTAATCGTGAGTGATGCTCACCTTACGAGGCTAAAGAGATAGACAATGAAGTTGAGTTACAAAATCCCGGCACGAATCTCAAAACAAGGTAAGATCAGCACGAATTCGATAGACAGGTTGATAAATTGGAAATCAAGAATCAAAAATCAGTTTGCTATAAACGGATATATATATACATATATTACTACTATTTTCATGAAATCAATATTTAATTAACTTAAAACAAATATTAAAAATAATTTATATATAATTAAAATCATTGATTTATTTAAACACAGATATAAAAAATAAAATCTATATATATTTCCAAACTCAGCTGAACTTGTATATATAAACACTATATATATATATGTCAAAATCATATTTTATTTCAACCACATGTATTTAATTCTATAGTTAATGGAACCCATATAATTATTTTCAAAATCTATATTATCACAAAATAAATATACAGTCAGCCTATAAATATTGAACGTAATATCTATCTGTTTGAAATCATAATGTCCCTCTCAAAATACTAACATATAGTATATATGTATACTCCCAAATTTCTATCATAACAATATATATATATATATATATTCCTTATTAAACAAACCCGTACATTTTAAATCCACGACTATAATACAACTGAATATATGCATAACCTACATATATATATATATACTCGAACCAATGTAAAGTATATATTTATAACAATCAAACCGATAATTTATAAACTAACACTTTAAATGCATACTGTACACGTGTACACTACAATATTATAAAATATATACTATATACCTTGACATATAAAAATACATATACCTTTACAACTTCATATATACACCGTACTTCTATTAAAATTATATGAAAGTCGGTCCTTGAATATCAAAATATCTATATATATGTAAGCTGCATATATATAAAACTTTTATAAACACTTTATTTCACTCTTAAGCATGCCAACCCAAGTTTATAAACCTACAAACTATACATAAAACCCAAGCACGTAATATGTAACTTCTATATACTTTTTCCTATATACTGCTAGCTAGATAGGAATGAATGCATTCGACAACAACATATATATATATATATATATATAACTTACTTTATTATACTGTACACAAACAGTATATTTATAAACATAAAATATAAACTAATATATATGTAAACCTTAAACATACTTTAAACTCAATATAGTTATAAATATATATATACAAATAGATATATGACTATAAACATAAAAAAAAGTAAACACAACTATTGCTTTAACTATAATATAAAATACTATAACAGACTTATATAAACTTATAAATATATACCAGTATATAAACGAGAGGAGCAAGACTTGGCCAAGCTAGGGAAGGTGGAAAGCTACGTGCTCGGTGAAGGCGGTGATGAGGGTCGGTAGTTGGTGGAGTTCGGCACAAGCAGGAGTTCAAGATGCGGGCTGTCGAAGTGGCGGAGCTGTGCGGTTTCAGGGTTGGACGGATCTCGGTGTTAGGGTGTGAGCTGCGGCTGCCGGGTGATGTGGCGGAAACACGGTGGATGAAGTGGTGATGGGTGTGACTAGCTGCTCAGGTATGGGCTGACATGGACGAGGAAGGTTGGTGTTTTGCGGAGATGCTATGGTGGCCGGGTCGGTTGATGGCCGCTTGGGGTCTGCTTAGGTTAGGAGGGTTTTAGGAAGAAGAAGGTGAATGGGTTTGAATAAATGCAGCTTTCTCCAAAATATAAATGCAACCTATATTATATAACTTATAAATATTTTATTTGAAAGAATACGAATGAACCTAAAGCAAACAAACGAACCAAAAACAAATTGGAACCATGGGGATGACAATAGACATGTCCAAGAATTCAAGGAAATAAAACAACTGGCTATTGATTGTCTCGGGAACACGAAAGGACACAGGGAAACAAACAGCTGCTATGGTGGACAATTGTTTCGCGGATTCCGCCACACACCGGAACCCTGAACACAGAAATGAATATACAACAGAGATCAGCACGACGAGATGATCAAAACGGTATACAGATATTCGTGGTACGATCATCCTATCAAAAGTCGATATTCGGTACCGAAAATGCTGCTAAAACGTCGAAAATAAGATAAACGGAGCAGTAGCAGTCCGAATTTGATGAAACGGAAGATGACCTCTCACTCAGAAGAAGATTTACAAATTTATTGTATAAAATAATCAGGTTTGGAAAACATTTTATTATCACCAAATATTAACTGATTTAAATTGAAATAAAATTACACAAGAAAATAAATTTCCATATTATAAATTGAAATTTTACTATTAGCTATTTTTAATCAGACGTATTCCAAATATTAAATTATTATTTCAAAATATTATTATTTAAAATTTCACAAAAATTCAATTAAATATATTATTTAAAACAAATAAAATTATTAAAAATTTACGGGTCGTTACACTCTCCCCCACTCAAAGCTTTTCGTCCCCGAAAAGGAAGGAGGTAGGAGAATAGTGACAACCGGAAAGAAGAATAGATTGAAATACAAAATAAAACAATTAATTTAAACCCATATAAATTTCAAATTAAACTAATTAATATTCAAAAATTTGGTTTAATCCATTTGAGTTTACTTAAGTTAAAATCAATCTATCTATTTCTAAATTCATTGTCTTATTACCTAGTCATCCTAAATTAACAATTTCTAAATCATCAATTGGTATAATCAATTATTATACTCATATTTCATTCAAATTTAATTCTTTTATTCCAAATTATTATTAACTTTATTCCACTTAATATATCTTATCACATATATTTAAACCACATAAATTAATTTAAACCATACAAATTTCAATTTAAATTAATTTATATTCAATAATTGATTTTAAATTCAAGGTATTTCCATAAGTAAATCTAATTTCAATTTATTAATTCCTTCAAAACAAATTTATTTGTCTCATATATTATTCAATTAACTTATTATTCTATTTATCTCTATTAACATCTTTATAATAAAATTTTAGTGTATAACATTTATTATAATACTCAAATCTTTCCTTATCAAGTCATTTTATATTGTATACTATCTAATTACATTTTTAACTTCTGAATAATTTAGGTAAGTTATATATGGAATGCAATTGAGTATTATACAAATACAATTTTACAATTCAGTTATTCCCAGTTAAATATTTATCCAAGAATTTTGACTTCAGTTTATAATTGAAATCATCTTTAAATCTAAAATTTAAGAATTTAAATCTCTGATTTACTTCAAACAATTTAGAGATAAATAAATATATATATATATGCTATATATATCAAATCAAATCTATAAATATACATATGTATATATAAGCTAAATCAAGTCATACCTAAGAAATTCAAATCAAACTAATTTCTAAAACAAAAGTGTGGCGAAGCTACCGAATGGCCTCTCCACTCTGAAACTCGAAAATGAATGTCGATGATGCGGCCGCCATCACCGAAATTATTTTCCAGCGACAAAAGAGAAGAGTACTGATTTAAAACTTTAAATTTTTTAAAATTCTTTGGAAACGATTTCCATTCGAAAATACTTTTAAATAATATACATTTTAAAATTTTAAAATCAAAGTTTGAAACCATCGGAAATTAATTCTCAAATTCCTGATTTAAATTTATTTCAATTCCAAATCAATTTATAAACCATGTTTATAATTTCATTTATAGAACAATAAATGATAATCAAATATTATCATTTCAAACAACCAATCTAATTAACTTATTAAATTCCAGAAACTTTTACTTATATATATATAATATAATTATACAAATTTATTTCATTTACAAAATTTGAAAACAATATTATGTCAGTTTGCTCTGTTTAAGTGTTTTGGAATTCTTATCGATAGCGTTGATCAGACGAATCAATCGAAACCCCAAATCAACATCAACAACTCAAACAAAACAATATATAAAACATTTTTATATTATTACAAATACACTCCCTCACTCGATGATTCCAGAAGGGATTTCAAAACAAAGATAGGGATTCAAATTCAAGGGGCCCCTAATCAAAGTGAATTTTTAACTAAGAAAATAGGCTTGAAAAGAAGATAAGATAATTGAATTTTTCAACTAGGAAGATGGATAGACTTACATAAATCGCGGGCAACCTTAACCGGATCAACCGTGACTTCAAAATAAGGCCGAGGTAGAATTTTGGAGCAAATCGACATCCGATCACCAGAAATAGAGTTCGGGTATACCGGTATAGCAAAAGATAGCAGCATCGTAAACCGAGGATACAGAATTCTTCGGTGAATCGATGCTTGTTGTAAAAGAGTTTCACCCCTGTACAAATCATTCAGTGGAGCCATGGGGTACTCCATAATCAAAAGAATTTGGATAAGGGAAGACAAGAATGGACTTTGGAACCGATGGGAACATTCCAAAATTCAAAGGAAACCAAGTCAAAAGGAAGAAATTCAAGCTCGAACGAAACTGATTCTGAAATCAAATTTACTACATATGCTAAGCTTTGCCTAAAACTAGAGCTCTGATACAACAAGTAACATTCTGAAATTTTCAACCATTCGCATCCATACATGTCAGATTTGAATTGCTCAAAATATCAGATTGTTAATTTAAATTTGGCAAAACCCAGCATATACGGTAAATAAATAATCACAGAATCACAGACACAGAGTAATATAACAATAATGCAGCGGAAACAAAAGAGTAGTAGTTCATGAAGCTACTATATATATATATAACAGAGTTAAACAAGATACAACAGAAGTCTCAAATACATAGATGTCTCAATACAATAGTCAAATACAAGGTCTGAATACATCACTGGAATCAACTGAATAACTGAAAGCTGGATAGATAGCTGGATCTCCAAGCGAAGCTCCAACTCCAAAGGTGAGTCTTGAACACTGAACCACTCAGTCTGACCCGAGCGTAAAGCAAAACACAAAACACTCGAGTCAGGATTAACATTCTTATATCAATAAATCCAACTCAAGTGAAATATCAACTGAAATACAGTAACTTAAAGGATGTTTGGGATAACCATCCTATAAGGATCCGTTAAACTATCTACTATGTAGTAATATACGCTATTATAATAATGTCTACAGTAAAGTATACTATTTAAAAAATAGCGTTAAGGCTTTACATTTTCCACCTTAACACATTTTTAGGTATGCCAATAGTCTATACAATACTGTAATACCCCGTAAACTGGAGCTACCAGAGGATACTCCATAGGTACGACACAAATCAAACTCATAGTAAAGCTCGCTATGGTAGGTGACATGGAACAACAAGGCAATGGCAGGGTAGATGAACCAATTACGCATCCGGACTGTTAGTAACGCAAAGCCGCAGCAATCGCCTAACTCGAGCCACACTCCCGAATCAAGGGTGCACACCAAATCAATCACAAAGTAATAGAATGGCATACGATAGAGTGTGTCCGATAAGAGGAGCTACCTCATAAGCCCAGAATCGCCCCTGTTTTAGCCACCTTATGCTAACTCACGAGAGTTAGGTCCACGTAATATACCTCAGGATCGTCGCCACCATTCTACTTCATTCTGGAATCTCCACCGCGTACACAGTTGTTGAAGTGGTTTTTGGTATCGACATAGAGTATGCCCATATCTGATCCCGGTCTCTTTAACAACCAAACTTTATTATAACACCGCGGTCATTTCAAAGTAGTTTATACTTCAAAACCAAAATATCATTTTCATTTCAAAAACCAAATCAATACGATATCATTTTCACTTCAAATATATCCATTTTTAAAATCATATCACTTTCCAAAGTTATAACGCTTTTGAAATCATAGTCTTTAAAAAAACAAAACACTTTGGAAATCAAAACCTTGAAATTCATACCACTTTGAAATCAATGCATTTTGGAAATCATAACACTTTTGAAATTATAGCATTTCCCTTAAACCGTTTAGATATCAATAATAGTATATATAATAAAATAGTTTATAAAATAAAATAATTTATATAAAATAGTTATAAGTTAAAAAAAAATATACTAGAATAATTAGTATAATTAAAATAGTTTATATTAGAATAGTTTATATTAAAATAGTTTATATTAAAAATAGTTATATTAAAATAGTTTATATTAGAATAGTTTATATTAAAATAGTTTATATTAAAAATAGTTATATTAAAATAGTTTTAAATAAAATTTAAAATACTTTATATAAAATAAAGATAATTTCCAAAAATTCACAGATCGATTCAAATCAACTCGACTTCCAAATTCAACTTAATTCAATCTCAATTCATAAATTTCAACTTAATTCAATTCTTAATAAATCATTTCAAATTATATCGATTTCAAATACAGATTTGAAACACAAAATAAACCATTAAATTTCAATATATTTCAAAGCTTTAAATATTCCACATTTCCAAAACTAAATTCGATAATTCTATTTATATCTCAATTTAATTTCATTACATTTAGTTTCTGAAATATTTATTTAATCAGTTCAATAACATCTAAATACAACTTCAATTTACAAATTTAAATAAACAAAATATCCCATTTAAATTTATATAAGTTTGAAATATTCATTTAAGTCACTTTTAATCAAATTCAAGTTATAAACATATCTTAAAATTTCAAATTTAATAAATTTCAAATCAAACTTATTTAAGTATAATTCTTAAATAATTAAAATTCTAAATCAATTTCAAATTTATCTTTCAACCTGAAACATTATAAACTCTATATTTGAAAGTATAAATTTTACATAAATACTTAAACATATTTTATATTGATTAAATCAACTTTATTAAATCAACTTTATTAAATCTTTAAAATCAATATTTATTAAAACCATTTATTTCCTTCAAAACCATATAAATCATTTTCGAAATATTTATATATAGACCAACGGTGTCTGTATATAATTTTATATCCTATGGTCAAGTGATACAGATATTTATCATTTCAATCCGCAATTTAAATATATATACGGGTATTTATCTTTTCAACCCGCAATCCCAAATTCAATTCAATGAAAATCGTTTGGGTTTATCATTTCAACCCATAACGATTTTCTCCTATTCTACAGATCGTTCGGGTATGTATCATTTCAACCCATAGTGAATTCTATACTAACAGGGAACTTGCAGAATGATAATAGATATGATAATAATATAACAATTAGTAACAGGCATATATCATCAATATAAATAACAGATAATGGTGTCGGATGTCACAGGTGAACAGATACAGATAATAGCATATATATAGCAATGTAAATAACTAACAGCAGCATATTTCAGTTTACGTTATCAATTGAAATCAAATTTAATAAATATAAGAACGTTAATCGTGAGTGATGCTCACCTTACGAGGCTAGAGAGATAGACAATGAAGTTGAGTTACAAAATCCCGGCACGAATCTTAAAACAAGGCAAGATGAGCTCGAATTCGATAGACAGGCTGATAAATTAGAAATCAAGAATCAAAAATCAGTTTTGTTATAAACGGAAATATATACATACATACATACATATATTATTACTATTTTCATAAAATCAATATTTAATTAATTTAAAACAAATATTAAAAATAATGTATATATAATTAAAATCATTAATTTATTTAAACACAGATATAAAAAATAAAATCTATATATATTTCAAAACTCAGCTGAACTTGTATAAATAAACACTATATATATATATCAAAATCATATTTTATTTCAACCACATGTATTTAATTCTATAGTTAATGAAACCCATATAATTATTTTCAAAATCTATATTATCACAAAATAAATATACAGTCAGCATATAAATATTGAACGTAATATCTATCTGTTTGAAATCATAATGTCCCTCTCAAAATACTAACATATAGTATATATATATTCCTTATTAAACAAACCCGTACATTTTAAATCCACGACTATAATACAACTGAATATATGCATAACATATATATATATATATATATATACACTCGAACCAATGTAAAATATATATTTATAATAGTCAAACCGATAATTTATAAACTAACACTTTAAATGCATACTGTACACGTGTACCCTATAATATTATAAAATATATACTATATACCTTGACATATAAAAATACATATACCTTTACAACTTCATATATCACCGTACTTCTATTAAAATTATATGAAAGTCGGTCCTTGAATATCAAAATATCTATATATATGTAAGCTGCATATATATAAAACTTTTATAAACACTTTATTTCACTCTTAAGCATGCCAACCCAAGTTTATAAACCTACAAACTATACATAAAACCCAAGCACGTAATATGTAACTTCTATATACTTCTTCCTATATACTGCTAGCTAGATAGGAATGAATGCATTCGACAGCAACATATATATATAACTTACTTTATTATACTTTACACAAACAGTATATATATAAACAGAAAATATAAACTAATATATATGTAAACCTTAAACATACTTTAAACTCAATATAGTTATAACTATATATATACAAATAGATATACGACTGTAAACAAAAAAAGTAAACACAACTATTGCTTTAACTATAATATAAAATACTATAACAGACTTATATAAACTTATAAATATATACCAGTATATAAACGAGAGGAGCAAGGCTTGGCCAAGCTAGGGAAGGTGGAAAGCTACATGCTCGGTGAAGGCGGTGATGAGGGTCGGTAGTTGGTGGAGTTCGACACAAGCAAGAGTTCAAGATGCGGGCTGTCGAAGTGGCGGCCGTGCGATTTCAGGGTTGGACGGATCTCGGTGTTAGGGTGTGAGCTGCGGCTGCCGGGTGATGTGGCGGAAACACGGTGGATGAAGTGGTGATGGGTGTGACTAGCTACTCAGGTATGGGCTGACATGGACGAGGAAGGTTGGTGTTTTGCGGAGCTGCTATGGTGGCCGGGTCGGTTGATGGTCGCTTGGGGTCTGCTTAGGTTAGGAGGGTTTCAGGAAGAAGAAGGAAAATGGGTTTGAATAAATGCAGCTTTCTCCAAAATATAAATGCAACCTATACTATATAACTTATAAATATTTTATTTGAAAGAATACATATGAACCGAAAGCAAACAAACGAACCAGAAACAAATTGGAACCGTGGGGATAACAATAGACATGTCCAAGAATTCAAGGAAATAAAACAGCTGGCTATTGTCTCGGGAACACGAAAGGACACAAGGAAACAAACAACTGCTATGGTGGACAACTGTTTCGTGGATTCCGCCACACACCGGAACCCTGAACATAGAAATGAATATACAACAGAGATCAGCACGACGAGACGATCGAAATGGTATACAGATATCCATGGTACGATCATCCTATCAAAAGTCGATATCCGGTACCGAAAATGCTGCTAATACCTCGAAAATAAGATAAACGGAGCAATAACAGTCCGAATTTGATGAAACGGAAGATGACGTCTCACTCAGAAGAAGATTTATAAATTTATTGTATAAAAATATTCAGGTTTGGAAAACATTTTATTATCACCAAATATTAACTGATTTAAATTGAAATAAAATTACATAAGAAAATAAATTTCCATATTATAAATTGAAATTTTACTATTAGCTATTTTTAATTAGACGTATTCCAAATATTAAATTTTTATTTCAAAATATTATTATTTAAAATTTCACAAAAATTCAATTAAATATATTATTTAAAACAAATAAAATTATTAAAAATTTACGGGTCGTTACAAAAATACATTAGAATATATAATTCAATCATTTAATAATTGTAGGTTGATATTAAAAGTCATATTAAGATAAGTTTTACGATCAATTTTGACAATTAGTTCAAGTATCTTGACACATGCTATTACATATGGACAAAGGTATCATTGAGAAAATTAAATACATTATTAAAATAATTTTGGTAAAATATTACATGTGATTATTTATAATTCAAAAAAGGAAATGGTACAAAAAAATGTTATAAGTGAAAGTCATTTTAGATTATTCATATTTCAAATAAAAGAAAAGGAACCAAATTAACTTTTCCTTTTCTGATTAAAAGTCTACATTTTTATTTATTAAAAATTGATAGAGCTAGGGGCGTACCCTATGGGAAATTCTATGATTTATTGTAAATTATTAACACTATAATAAAATTTCGTTCGAAATAAAAAATATTTTTCATTCTATCATATATTTGTTATAATGTGTTATAATTATTTAATTATTTAATTTTTGTATATTTAACAGAAAATCCTTAAATGATGTGTTTTGTGATAACAATTCCAAGGTGTTGTGATCATGAGCAATTTATCATAATATAATATATATACATCGTTTTAAATATTCCTAGTCAATATGTATGGAGGCTGGATATCGATGCATCCTTTGAGACCAGAGTACGTAACACTCTATAAATGTTGGGCAGCGTATTACTTATGGTTGTTGGAGACACCAAGAGGTTACGTCCTAATAGTTATTGGATAACTATGGAATGACCCACTCTATACTTTTCCACTAATTAATATAACTAAGGTCAAAAAGAAAATATTAAAGTAATAATATTACATAATTCTCTCGACTTGAGAATACTGTCGAGCTTTCGCTCTGATTATAGTTAAATCGTGGCATAGTGTCCATCGGACGACTATGGTTGGATCAAGTGGAAGCATTAGAAGTGAAACACTATTCAATAGAAAATTCATCTTCTCGATTATATGGGGTCGGTATCACGGTCAACTGAAGTCAACCTAAAGTCAAAGTCTCTGGCTATAGCAGTTTGGTTAACAATAATTGTTATTATTGAACCAAAGACTTCGCGTTTGTATTATAAAGTTGAATATGGACGATATTGGAATTTTTATCATTATCAAATCCCAAAAGTCCTAATGTGATATAGTTTTAACGAAGAGAATTGATGTAGATAATTGTCACTACTGGGTAACGCTTGAAATAAGTAAAATGGTTTTACCAAAGCTATGTAAATGATAAATTTGGTTATAATATCACACCACTTGTTAAGGTGACATGTTAACGTTAATATTTGAATTGTTCAATTTTACTCACTGATCGAATTTACACCTAAGAGTCACAGAACCGAAACGTTGAATACTCTAACACAAGCTGATTTAATTAAATTATAATTTTTATAATTAATTATATTAATTAATATTTTTGAAATATTAATTATAAAATTTTATCGATTTATGTTGATCAGTATTAAAAATAATACAAGTTGTATATGCATTTATCGATATACAATATCGACATATGTTTAAATTAGATTTAAATGTATTTTATCTGATCAGGCTTAAAGCATTGCGGCCGGTCGATACCCAGCGGTCGACCACCTGGAACCAAGCAATCGACTTTTGGGCACATATCGGCTTCTAGGTCGAATGGCCCAAATTTAAGTATATTAAATCAACGGTCGGTATCCATTTGTGCTGTTATAAAAAGGACGTTAATCCTAAATCCTAAACCCTAATCACCACCATACATCCAAATTATGTCTCTCCTCCAAATTTATATCTCCTCTACAAAAAGATTTCAAATAAAAATTAAAACAAGTTGAAGACAAAATCAAGTAAAAAGAGAAAATAACAAGTAGAAGAAAGGGCGATTCAACACAAATCAAAGAAGGAAAAGCTTATAAAAGGTAAGTGAGTTCATAATTAATATGATGTTTTGTATGAAATTAAGTTCATTTACATTTTATTTGATCTAGAATTGATTTAGTTTAAATCAGAAATATTGTATATCTAGTGATTGTAATAGGTTAGAAATTGATTAAAAAGTTAACCTAATTGAATATATGATCATTGTCTAATCTAAATCTGGTTAAAGTAAGTCTATTGGATAAAAATTGGTTTAGGTTGAACATACTTTTGTTGCTAAATTAGATATAGACTCGTATACCGATACCCTATTAATTCTAAACCCGATTTAATTTGTTTTGATGACAACCATGCATATGAAATTGTTAGAAACTAAAATTGAAAATACGAGAAATTGTAGATTAATAAGTAGAAGTTTACTGAAATTAAAAAGAGAGAAAGATTAACATAGAAACAAAGAATGATAATTAAAAATCTATAGTAATCAGAGTCCAACCGTTTGACGGGCTCACTAGAGTCGGTCGACTACTCCAATAGCTAGTGGTCGATCGGTTATTGATTTTCAGTCGTAGTCTTAACCTCAACCTGAGGCCCAGGTTTGCTGTGACGCCCCACCTCTATACTCACACTAGCCAAGGACACTACGGGGTAATGCCGTCGACTAGCACGAAGAATAAGGCTGTTGAAGAGCGACCATCTGTGTTATTGCTTTGTGCGAGTACCGATGTGTCAGATAATATAACTTACATTTCATTTCAAGAGGAAATCCGACATATAAAATACAAACTCAAAGCTACCACACAGTGGCTATGTGGACTTCGGAAACAAATATAGAAATAAGCATAACACAAATCAGTCACAGATATTCATACCACAAAGGCGGAATCAGATATGAATATATCACATAAAAGCGTACATCAAAATAGTGGTCATATAAGATCCACTACATCACAAAAGAATAGGTACAAGTTCTAGACAAAAGAATATGTATACATCAAGGAGTCTCTATCTCGAATGTATAATAACAAAAACTACTAATCTAAAGTAGTTAGCCAAAAATCAGATGATGAACCCTGATAAGAAGTCAAGCAGAAGCACCTGAAATACCTCGGTCTGACTCGAGTATTATTTAAGAAGAAAATAATAAACGGATCAGTCTAGCTTTAAATATCATATAGAATGAGATAGGATAAGAGATATGACAAAAACGTATGATCACAAAAATGCCATACTGTGACAAGTATACATCATATAACCAAAAAAAAATCATACAATATCTCAAATATTCTCAAACACTAAAAAGAATGTCATATTCTTTTAAATTATTCACCAAAACACAAATATTGATAGAGCTTATCAATGCAAACCACGAAAATTGGTGAAACGCAAATTCTAGAAATCATCAACTAGAAATCCATAAATCACAAAAGGGGGAGGGGGAGGCCTATCACAAACGGGAGCATGAAAACTCACCAACACGTGCATCACAAACGGAATGTTATTCCATGGTCGCTAACCATCAATTTTAAGCCGAAGCTCCAAAAACGGCCTGAAGACCATGGGTTGCTACCCCACCAATTTTGAGTTGAAACTCCACAAACGGGGTTTAACCCCCACACAAACAAAAGAGACGTCGCACATCGCTAGTATAAATCACAAAATGATCATCATCGATCAATAAAAAGTGTGAATCACACTAAGCTAGTAAATATAAGAGTTTAGCTTCATGTCCCATAACCACTGGTTTAACTTAAATATTTACGAACAAATTGTAGATTCCACTCGAAAATTGTCATAAGAGTTCAATCGAACAAGTCCAAGAATTAACCGACGAAGTAAACGCAAGCGTTTCATACCACTTGTTTTGCTAAGCCGTTTAATTAGATTTCTCATACGAATGAGGTAAAGGTTTGTATATACTAATAGATTGGAAAACGGTTTTATAAACGAGATTTGTATTTAAAATAGAGTTGGAATCATCTTTGTGAAAGAGTTTGAATATTTACTACTAGTATAGAAACCTTTGTATTTTAAAGTGACAAATCACAAAAATGATTGTAAAAACAATCAATCACCAAAGATTCACATTTGAAAACGTGAATCAAAACCATAGAAATCGATATCAAATCCATCAAATGGATATTCCCAAAAATCCAAAGAAAGAAGTCATCAAAGTCGATAAATGATAACAACAAATCGGATCATCAAGAATCGATTAAAAATCGGAAACCCACACAAAACTGCCGAAAATAGGCAAAAATGCACATTTTCCCGATTCAGTCGACTGGACTGTATGGTCAGTCGACTGATACATGCCTGGAAACTCTCAGCTTCCTGGTTCAGTCGACTGACTATACAATTCAGTCGACTGATACAGGGACAGGAACTTTCTGTTCCCAGATTCAGTCGACTGAACTGTATGGTCAGTCGACTGATACAGGGGTAGAAAATTTTTTGTTCCCAGATTCAGTCGATTGACCATACAGTTCAGTCGACTGAATTGTCATTTACAGTATTTTCAGTCTAGCCCAAGAAGGGCAAAAACCCAAACCGGAAGTGATCGGACGAGCAATGGAGACTAAGGATTTATGCCAAGCGACAACCTAGCCTTATAGGATCTTCGATACACCCCAACTACATGTTCAAACTTCAAAGATAGGATTTTTTAAAGGTTTGACTTCAAAACACCAAAAATTGGAATATTCATCAAACCAATTCAATTCAAAGGCAAATGGACAAGGAATAGATGTTAGGAATTACTACCTAACAACTATCAAAGATATAGACATAGATGTGAGTTCAAAAACTCACCTTTTAAACCCAAAACAACAAATGAGAAGCTCTAGAACAAGAAAAGATTGATTTCTCTTCAACAACACCTCTAGAATCTTCAATCTATTATCAAAGGTGAAGTTTTTCCTAAGTTAGGTTATAGGAATTTCTAAAAATTGAAGAGGGATTGAGATGGAGAAGATGAAGAGGATGCTTACCTAAGTTTCTCTTGGATATTGGACTTGAATTTGAGTTTCCTAATCAAAGCTAGGGTTTAGGAATTTTAATTTCCTCTTCTTTCCCCATTTTTACTTTAGCTTGAGAGTGTTAGGAAATGAGGAGTGGAATGAATGAAGAGGAGTGGGTTGGGTTATTTGTTAGGTTGGTGGGCTGAAACCCAAACCCAAAGCCCTAAATGAAAATATCAAAATTTCACTCAACTCCAAACATATCGATGTTTATACTCAAAAAGGTCGCAAACTCCATTTTGGACTCAATGGAAGTGGTCTCGAGTCCTAATTCGACTGTTTGCAAAAAGTGACATTTCGGACTTATCCGACTAATGATATTATATTTAAATAAAACATTTAAATACACAATCGTAAAATATGTGGGTTGTTATATTTTTAGTGTGTGTGTGTGTGTATATAATACAGATGTTAGTATATTATTTAGGAAATTAGTCCCCTAAGTTGACGTTCCTTCAATGATACTGGACCAGTGAGGTAATATACGTTGGCTATTAGGCCTAGACACTATCTACGCGACGTAGTCAATATTCAGCATGAGCAATTCGACCGTAAATTGCACTGACATGAAGTTTTATGGTATACGCACAACACTGGCGAGGATGCCTGAAGAAGTGGGTGACCAGACACTAACAGAAGGTTCCTAGGTGCAACAGGTGGTACTGTTGATTGTTGACTGGATGCCCGATGTTGTGCAATAGTGGTGTAATGTCACCATTGAGACTGGATATGGATGCAGTGGACCCTGAGATGTCTTTGGTGCGAGTCAATGTTGCGGGCTCCTCCGCAATACGTAAATATGATACATGTAATCGTAGTTTGAGAATATAGTCCCATGGATGATATTGTAGGTGATCATATGTTGGAAAATTTTCATTAGCTATTGGTCGATCCGCCGTTGTTTTAAGGTTTGATTAGTTGCTCGACTCTAAGTGTAAGCCTTCATAAGATGTTAGTGTAGGTGTATTTAGAACTATATCCCTTAGATAAATGAAACTAACCTTAAAAAGTGATTCACAGACAAAAGCAGGACACCCTATGCCACATAGATTATAAATAGGTCAATTGCACGTTGTAACACCCCACAAAATTTAACTGGAGATTTAATAGAAGAATTAAATTTAAGTATAACAAGGGTAAAAAAATGGAATTTTTACAAACATTTGAATCTTTCTATGAAACTTGCACCGTTATGCTCATAGCAATTTTTTGGACAATTTCATATATAATGTTTTGAAATTGAAGCTAGTATGAAAAAGTTATTAACGTTTAATAATTCAAAACAAAAATTAATTATTATTGGAAAGAAATATTTAAATAAGGAAAGCTCCACCAGTCGACACATTTGGTTGGACCAACCAAAACCCATCGGTTGACTGCTCCAAGCCAAGCGGTCGATTGGTCATCGCTTTCAAACTAGGGTTCGGGTTGGCCAAATGCCTCGCATTTGATAATATTTGATCGAACTATTCCGGTTGCTTTCTACCCATATAAATAGAACTCTAAGCTGCATCAAAACCCTAACTAAATCAGAGCATAACAAAAATCTGTCTCCCTAAAATCTGAAACCTCTTTCTCCTCAAATCAAAAATTCTTCAAAACAAAACTAGAATTAAATTTAAGAGATTGAAGACGGAGAAATAAAATTAAATCAATTGGAACTCTACACCAAACGAAGGTGATTCCAAATGTATTGAAAAGAGGGGGAAGCTAATAAAAGGTGGGTGGTTTTATAATTAATATGAGAATTTACATATAATTGATTTTGTTATACCCTATTTGATCCAGAGCTGTTTAATTTGATGTTCATCTAATAACTGTAGTGGATTGGGAATTTGATAATAATTTAACAAATATGAATTTGATCGCATTCTTAATCTAATTTTGGTGAAAGTAAATATGTTAGATAAGAATTGATTTAGGTTGATTACACACTTTTTGTTAAATTAAACAGATATAACTCAGTTGATTCTAAACCTAAGTTAAGTTGATTCAGTGAAATTGTATATGAAATCGAATACGAAAGTGTCACGATTATAAATTGTAGATTTACGAAATTAGGTTTACTATAATGGACAGTTTATAACTAACATTTTACTGTAATAATAATTGAGAATGACAATTAATAGAGAAGGTAATTAAAAATCCACAGTAATCAAACTCTGATCGGTCGACCGTCGACAGCAAGCAGTCAATTGTTCCAGTCACCAGCGATCGACCAGTAAGTTATAAGTTTATTTGTATATTATATATATATATGGATGTTAGTATACGTAGGGAAATTAGCTCCCTAGGTTTGCGATTCTTACACTTTACGGGATTTAGGTTGCTTACACACTTTTTTGTTAAACTAAATATAAACAGAGATAACCCTGTTGATTCTAACCTATTCAGTGAAATTGTATATATATATTTGTCATGAAATTGAATATGAAAGTGTTGCGATTATGAATTGTAGATTTAAAAAATTAGGGTTTACTGTAATGGACAATTTATAATTAACAATTTACTATAATAATAATTTAGAATGATGATTAACAGAGATGGTAATTAAAAATCTACAGTAATCAAACTCTGATCGGTCGACCGTTGACAACAAGCGGTCAATTACTCCAATCACCAGTGGTCGATCGGTTAACGAATTCTGAGCGCGGTCTGAACCTTGGCCTAAGGCCCAAGTTATAAGTTTGTTTGTATATTATATATATATTATGTTAGATACGTAAGGAAATTAGTTCCCTAGGTTTGCAATTCTTATACTTAACGGGAATGGATTGATGTGTATGCTGGCAACGAGGCCTAGATACTATTTATTCGACCAGGTCGATATTAGACACGGCGATTCTATCACAAATTACACTCGTAGGAGGTTCTACGATGTATGCACACACTAACGATGATGCCTGGAGACGTGTATATCCCGGCACTACGAGGATTTCCTTGATATGCATGGCGGCACGGACATGAAACTGTGTTGTTGATGGATCCCGACATGCTGCGATAAGTGATGTTACGTTACTATTGAGAGGTGGACAGTGCATCGATCCTGAGACGTCTTTGGTGTAAGTCGGCATTGCGGGCTCCCATTCAACGTGTAAATAAGATACGTGTAGTTTTAATTTGGAAATTTAGTCCCGAGATTGATATTGTAGGTGATCCTACGTTGGAGTAGTTCCAGTAGTTATTAGCCAATCCATATTTCATTTTGAGGTTCAATTAGTTGTTTGACCCTAAGTGTAAGCCTTCACCAGGTGTTGGTGTAGGTGTGTTTAGAACTATACCCCTCAGGTTAACTAAACCTCCCTTAACAAGTAGTTCACAAACACACGTAGAGCAACATAGGTCACATAGAGTGTTAATGAAGTAGATTGCATGTGATCACCATATATTAATGATGTAACACATTCATTGGACTTTTGTCTGGCCCACTCCTTTTCTTTTTTCCCCTACCACAAGTTGATAATGCAGCAAGTGATAGGCCCAAGGATTAGTATGTGGAGAGGCGAGCTTGGTGTTGGAGTTTCTTATTATTTTCCTTCACTCTCCATATAAACTTTATGATGTATTTATGTAAACTATGGATTTTGACTACATAATGTTTTGAGATTTTCCTTTCCATGATATTTTCTAAGATAACTATTTCCTTTATTTATATTTTTCTAGCTTCCATTGTGAGATTTGAAAGTGTAGATTGTCTTAGATTTTATCCTTATATTTTTAGTCTCTGTAATGTTTAATAACCTAATAGCTCGTACTTCTTGGCATCGACGCGAGTCTGAAAGTCACCTTAGCCTTGAGATCGGTATATTGGAAGATGCAGGTTGTCACATTTGGTATCAGAGCCTAGGTTTAAAATTCCTTAGGAGTGAGGTACGTATTGAGAGAACATACTTTAAAAAAATTGAATTTTTTTCCAAAAAGCTTCCAAAAAGTTTTTCAAAATGGGTTTCTAAAGTATATATGTATAGATATAACGTTTTTCTCAAAGAATTTATGTATAATATAGTACGACAACGCTTTTTCTTATTCTTGCCAATATCATATGTGAAAAAATTGCTAATAATTCTTAATCATGGAAAGAGAGGATGAGCGATCCTGCTGGTTACGACTCAGGTGCTGCAGTTGAGATCTAGGGCATGAACTTCCTAACTTAGTTTCATCGGTATCTACAAGCGAGAAGACAAGTCAGGGTTAACCTTAATAGGGGACCCATAGAGCAGGTGTCAGGTGTATTTCATGCCCATCCACCTACCGTTGATTTTTCCAAGATATGAAAGGATTGTAAGCCTAGGAGGGAAGCCGTATATAGGTACCGAGTCGTATGTGGACTTGAAGGCACGGATCTGCACTTGTGAGAGGATTTTCGGATTGATGGGTCTTGGAGATGACGTTAGGAGAAAGTTTAGCACCTGACACTTACATAGAGAGGCTCTAAATTGGTAGGATGTGGTGGTGGCGGAGACAGATGAGGAAGGGAATACTTGGGGGGAGTTTAGGAGGTGTTTTTAAATGAAGTTCCTTTCTATAGCAGAGCAGGAGTATAGTTGGAGAAGTTCATACATTTGCAGCGATGAGAGATGTCGGTGAAGGAATATGTAAACCAGTTTAATGAATTGGCTAGGTTCAGTATGGAGCTGATAAATACCCCTCACAAGAAAGCTCTGAAGTTTGCAAAGGGGCTAAATCAACCTCTTCAAGATTTGGCCCTTAGTCATATTCCCATGGGTGCAACTTATTAGGGTTTGGTGGAGATGGCCTTGTTTGAATACCGTGTCTAAGGAGGAAGTGAAGAGCGAGCCCAAGAAGTCAGGAGGTAAGGCACCACAGTAGAATTAGCACAAGGGCAGAATGAGGGCCAAGGGGAAGATTAAGAAGTAGGAGCTGCAGTGTAGGAGATGTGGTAAGAATAGGCATTTTGTGAAAGAGTACAAGATGGACATCTCGAAGATCAAATGTTATAAATGTAATCAATTCGGACAAATGAGGCAGGAGTGTCCAGCACCACAAAAGACCTCTGCCCAAGTAATTTCAGCTCATGCATTGGACGATGTTTCCAGCTTGAGTGCGCCTCTAGTAGCGAACAAGGGGAAGAAGGTCGTAATTGAAGGCGTGTTAACTCTATCTGATTCATCCGTTCGTACCTTATTTGACACTGGGTCATCACACTCTTTTATTTCGAGTAGACTTGTAGATGAGTTAAACTTAGATACTAGCATAGTTACAGACCCACTAGTTGTATCAAACCCTGTTGGAGGAACGACTTATTTATCTATGATATGTAGTGGTTTGAATTTTTTTATTTTGGGGTTGGGTTTGATTGCGATGCTTTTGTCTTAGAATTTTATCGGTTTGGTTTTATTTTGGGCATGGACTGGATGACTATGTATGGGGCAATCTTAAATTTTTATAGGAAGATTGTTAGGTTGGTACTTGTAGTGGACGCAGTCTAGAGGTTTATTGCGATCCCAGAGGTTCAGTTATGTTGGGTTACCTATATTTTTTAGACTTATCACATGATGAGTTAGGTTCAGTTCCAGTAGTTAGAGGCTATCTAGATGTCTTTTTCGAGATCATTGGTCTTCCACTCCTGAGAGAGATCGAGTTTTTGGTTTATCTTATAAAGAATGCCAGATCTGTTGCCTTGCCCTTCAGGCACATGGCTCCTAAAGAGAGACGCAAGTTGAATAAGAAATTGAATGAGCTATTGGAGAACGACTTCATTAGGAGGAGTATTTTAGAGTGGGGAGCACCAGTTGTCTTTGCACTAAGTCAGACGGTTTTCCGAGGCTTTGCATTAATTATCATGAGCTGAATAAGCTGACAAAGAAGAATCTTTACCCATTGCCCCACATATACGATCTCTTTGATCAATTAGTTGGAGCGAAGGTGTTCTCTCAACTTGACTTGGCTATCTGTAACACTCTGTAATTTGCAGTTAATTATTTAATTAGTTAGTTAGTTAATTAATTAGGATCCAAAAATGAAATTTGTGCAAATGATGGAATTTGACCATGAACTTGACCATTGGCGAAATTCTGAGCAACTTTCATATTTGGGGTTTCGCGATCCGAGTCCAAATGAAGAAGTTACAAATGAAAAATGAATTCGGAAAGAAAATAATTCGAATAGGAAAATTAACATTTTATATTAATTAACCTGAGCCCACAGGTCGACCTGCCACTATGAGTGGTCGACTGCTCCCTGTGTGGTGGCTAGGGTTAGCCTAGGCCCAATGGCCCGGATTTAATATATTTCGATCTGACGGTTGAGGTTGATTCTTGCACTTATAAATTCAGGCCTAACCCTCCATTCTCTTCTCATATTTTTCTGAATAGATCAATGAAGCTCTGCCTTTTCTTCTTCTTCACTCTCTTTCTAAATTATAAAAATAAGATATTTTTATTTATAATCATACAAATTGGAGAAGAATAGAAATCAAATGAAAAGGAGAAGAGAAGAGAATTAACTATACGCATATTTGAGGTAATTTATATATTTGTATCTATTTTCTCTCCCAATCCCAAGTCTCATCTTAGATCTGTAATTCTAATGTATATATATACCATTTTTATACATATTTCTTGGATTCAAAAGGATTTGGAGATGAATTTAACGTTCCACTTCAGATTTGGAGATTTGGATCGCTTTTAGAATTTGAATGTTTTATATTTTTATTCCAGATCCTTACTTGGGTGTAAAATATGATTTTTGGATTATTGCACAATTTGTGCTATGTTGAAGATTTTCCATCGTTTAATTTGTGGGAAGAACATCCATTTGATTTTTATAATTTTTTTTATTTTTTCCACCTTTCATTCAAAAGGGCGACGTTTGATTTAACAAAGAATACCTACAAATAAAAAGGGAAGAGATCTGTAAAGTACAGATTTATTCTCCATAGTTTACACTTCTATTCCAATTAAAAAGAAATTATCTATTCCATGCAATTTCAAACGTAGTCAATCTTTCTATTTTGTGTTAAACCAATTTATGGAAATCGTGGTGGAAAATCTTCCTAAGGAATTTAATTCCAGCAAATTAAATATGGAAATCATATTCTAGTTACATATTTATGACTAGAATATATTTGGTTAGGAATATGTAGTTTTATTAGGCAGTTTATACGTATTTATTGCGTTAATAAAGAAGAACAACGTTTATTCGTGTGTTATTTATGCACAACGTTTGCTAGTTAATATTATACTTAGGGAAGCTGATAGTTATAATTAGAAAAGGTAGCAATTCATATTAATGGGAAATAAATTAGGAATTCTTATTAATTAATTAATAGGAAATAAAAGATTGTAACCTAAATTAATGGACAATTAATGAAAAATAATGGATAGTATTAAATTAAGGGATATAATTAATATAAACAAATGGATTAATAGGACTTATAAAAATGGAATACATATAAAAATGTTACTAATTTAAAATTTATAATAATACATAAATGTCTTAGGAAATGTACGTTAGGATTTTATGGACAAATTGACATTTATGAGCATTAAAAAGAGATTTATGGGTTGATAAGTATTTAAGGTAAATCTTGTTGTCTTAAATAAATAGGGAATTAGTAAGCTAAGTCCAATGTAAACCTAAGATGGTATAAGTAAAGAATTAGGATGGTTAATTGGACTTAGTAGGTTAGTGATGCGAGGTCAGTAGAGTCACTCGACGGAAGACTGCCCTTCACTTTGAGGCTACCAGCAGTCGGGGTGCGCTTACTACTGATGTGAGATATCACTAATCCTACGACCCATGATGACATGAGAGATTAGACTTGCTTTCTTAATTGAAAAGTATTAAATGGTCCAAATTTGGAGTTAGGAGCGATGAGGGATATCTCTAAAAGGTTTACTTCAGTGTTGAGGTATTAAGTGGCTATCTTAGGGCCCGCCTCCCTACCAAAAGAAGTAATCTAATGAGATTCCATATTTATAATTAAGAGTGATGTTGGATATCTCGGGAAGGGTTCGCTTTGGGTTTGAGGTACTAAGTGACTGATATAGGGTTCTCCTCTTTCCTATTAAAGAAGTATTAAGTGGCCCAATGAGATTTTCAAGCAATGTCAGCTAGATAGTACCAGTGAGGAGTCCGCTTTGGGGTTAGGTATTAAATGGCAAAGGCTTGCCTATAAATAGGTGTTAAATGATCATTGGTCTGCCTAGTCCTTATTAATGAGGTATTAAGTGGCTTGGGTACAGTCTCTCACATTGCTATGACTTTAATAATGATATATGTGCTAGTGGTATGGCTATTATAAATTATAAGGCCATATATAGTGGTCAAAGGTCTCTGTAGTTAAGACTAATAGACCACCTTGGAAATAGGTCTTAAATGACGGATTCTACCTCGATTGAGGTCTTAAATGGAAAGTCTTCCTATTTCTCTTTTAAAAGTATTATGTAGTGATAGTCGAAGCTCGCTTCACATTTAGAAGTATTAAGTGGCAAATGAGTATGGAAGTATTAGGTGGTTGATAAGGCTTCGTCGGTATTTTGCATCTTAGGAATGGGTAGATAAGTAATCGTGTATGCAATGCAAGGTTAGATTAGAATTGCTAACCTTAATAGACATAACAATTAAATGGAAACCAATCGATATAGATTATGTCATGGACGGTTTATAGATTTTCCAGTAACCAGAACGTTGTTCTTGAAAGTGTACGTGCAGTACTAAGGATCGTGTAATATGGTATATAAATGCGGAAACTGATAATAGTAGTAAAATAAAAATTAAAGTAAGCACACCAGGAATTTTTATACTGGTTCGAACTTTCCGTTCTACGTCCAGTCCCAGAATACCCTCTGGATTTAAACTAAACCCCTCACTTAACCCGAAGGAATAGGTATACAACACCTAAGCAGGCGAACAGGAATTTTTCCGCCTCAACAGCCGAAGAGGACTTCAACTTAATACAAATAACTTGTTGACGAATGTGTTCTGAATAACACGGATTGTCTTTTGATAGTACAATTCTCCTATAATCAAATCCTCAAGAATATATAGTGTGTGTGAAGATTTAGAAGGAGGATAATCGCGTAGAATCGAAGTATATGAATTAATTCAGTGATTCTAGCGATATTGAATGAGAATGAATGCTTTTATTTGTAGAAATAAATAGAGAATAGATTTCAGAATTATAAACAAGAATCGGTTATTGTAGAAGTGAATTAAACATGTTTATATAGTTGTAGAATAGTTACAATCTTTCATGAAGAGTTTCAATCAAAAGTTGTGACCATATCTCTTGGATTAAAGGTGATTCCTCTTCACGAACGATCGCAACTCTTCAGAAAAATAGCCATTATTTCTAGGTCGGTTGACTGAAAATTCTGGCCGGTCAGCTGAGTTTAAAATCATGCACAAAATAGTGCATATCTGTGCACTAACACAGGTTCGGTCAGCCGAGTTTACTGGTCGGTCGACCGACCTGCTGTTATGTGCACAGATCACATTTTTTCAAGTATAAAACAATATACAACTATTTGTATGTGTGTGTGACTACTTGAGGAATGATTTTAACAATATTCTAAGACTCAATATAATAAAATATTCATACTAATCTCTGGATTGTAGTCTTGTCTCCTTTGTAGTACACAATATACGTTTATTCTCTTTCTGTCACCTTTGTATAGTATTCTCTTTGTAGTTCGTCTTATGATCTCTGAAGCTTGTGTCATGAATCAAAACCCATGAATCAACATTCTCCCCCTTTTTGATTGATGACAATACTTATGTGACGAAGTAGTATATACATATATATTGTAATTCTCCCCTTGAATATATGGCGACTTTTCTGCAAAAACTTGTTTGCTTTCATATATTTCTCCCCCTTTGTCATCGACAAAAAAGAATACTTATGATACATAAAATGTAAGAAACAATACAGAACATGTATCAAATTTAGGAACATAGAATTAAATTTACATACCGAAACCACATAAAATGTTAATGATACCATTACTTAAAACGTCATAAAATAGAAATATTGTTCACAATAAAAACAGAATACTTGAAATAATCCAATAGCAAGACAAAAAACAACAAGATCACTCCTCACCCTCGTCGGTATCCCAATATTCTGGACGAATATTTTCATCAGGAGGAGCATGTTCTTTACCACGACGCTGAGTATGAGAAGTATGAGTTCCTGATGTTCCGGAACTTGTATTCTCCGAAGTTGACCAAGAGAAATTAGGTGCTGGTATTTTTTCGGGAGCAAGATGAGAGGTACCGGCTTCAGAAATGCATGACAAAGCATCCCAAAGATTAACAAAGAAGCCTTTGATTTTCTTGAATCTTCCATCTATTTTCCGTAGATGGGCATCTAAAGCTAATTGATTTCGAGCCAAAATATCAATAGCCGCTTCCGTACCAAGTCCGGGAGTTGGTCTTTGAATTGTGGACTGGCGAGTTAAGTGTTCCATAGAATGAGTGGTTGGTTGTGGTGTGGAATGGCTACGGCGTAGTTGATCTCTAGGAGTAGCACGCCATTGGTCAAATTTTATAAATCTTGGTGGAGCATCCGACAACTTCATTAATTTAATGGTCCTTGAATCAAAATGATGAACTTTGGTAGTTTTGGATTCTGGAACATGCACGACTAAGTCATTGATTAATCTCATTATATATTCTCCATAGTAAATATGAAGCATCTTGCCTTGGTTAAATGAGAGAAACTCATCCATAAGTAATTGTGCCCAATTGACTTGAACATTCCCACATATAGCATATAATGCTTTAAAATTTTCAGGATACACTAAGTGATAAGAGCCGCCTCTTGGAACAATGGATTTCATCATGAATCGATGAAAAAGTCTAGCTTTTGGTCGAAGAGATGATGTTTGTCTGAAATCTATAGCATCATCTTCGAAAAAGAGATGGCTTATTTGGTCGCGTCTCATTACATTGCAATCCACATCATGTAACGATATTCCACCCGGTCGAGCATTCAAAGTATGATTTATTCTATCTAGTGAAAGGAAAACTGCCGAACCACATACCGACGTCCAAACACAATTTTCAGTATTTCTAGGAGGATTAACAAGGTTTAGGTTAGCAAGAAATAATTTGACCATAATGTGGTTAATTTTCAAATTGTTCTTTCTATGGTCAAGAAAAGTGTCAAGCCCACTTTCAATTGCAGCATGTTCAATACCATAAGAAGAGAAATCGGGGTAACTTACGAAGGATTCCTCGAAGATCTTGGCATCTTGAAGCTTTATCCATCTTTCGAGTGCTCTATCACTCACAAGGCATGAGGCTATTTGAGAATCCACTGGAGTTGATGAAGAAGCGCCGGTAGTTTTAGTTTTCTTTCTAGGAGCCATTGATTTTGAGGAAAAATATAAAATTTGAGAAACTTTTAATGGAGTTTGGGGTAAAAATCTGAAATTGGGAAAGTTAAAATGAAGAGGTAGTTGAAAAAAGTGAATAGGTGGGTTAAATATTTGAATAGGCAGCAGCAGATTTTTTGTCGTTCGATCGACCGAAATGTCTGGTCGGCTGACCGAGTCTGTTAACTGAAACATATGAAACTTTCGGGAAGGGATTCGGCTGACCGACTCAGTATTTCGGTCAACCGACCCTGTTGTTTTGCCCAGTTTTGCCGTTTCTGTTAAAAAATTGTTTAAAGAGAAATTTTATTATTTTTGCATGATATTAATACAACTTATAGACAATCAGCAACATATATATATATATATATATATATATATATATTAAAAAATGCTTAGCCACCGGTTGTTAATATCGACGTTCCTAAGAATTTGGAGATGGAACATTCTCTATAGGTGACCACGTAGGAGCTACTGGAGATTGAGCAGGATTTGAGGAGGTTGAGGGTCTAGATGTGGGTTTAACAATGTCTTCCTTTTTCGATGAACAAATTTTTATGGCCATCCGTTCTAGAAAGCTTAAACGTCTTGCCGTAATTTTTTGTTCATAGTATAACTCCTTTTGTAGATCCATTTGTTGCTGTTGATAGTGGTGTATCTCATCTATTTTCTGTTTAGTTGAAGGAGATATGACCATAGCATTCTTGCCTTTCTTCTTTTCCGGTGTATAACCAGTATGAGTGTTCTCCCATAGTTTCCAGCTATGTCGGGGGTCTTTATCCGGGGAAGAAGAGAAGTTAAGGACATGATTAGGTAAGGGAAAAATAGGATAGGGTCCATTTTCAGGAACACGATCGAAATCATTGTCCAGAGATGTATACGATAAATGAGAGTTTTCGGAATTGTAAAAATCATTGTTGGATGACATTTTCAAATAATTTTGAATATAAACTTTCTTAGTATTTGTTTGAAAACTAAATATAGTTTATATAAGTACTTGTTTACTAAAAAACAAGTGGATAAGAATTATTATTTAATTCTCATCACAGGTAACTAATAGCAAAACAGTTTATAAATGGATGATTACAAATTTTAAAACTAAAAATAGATTTCTGTAAATACAATTTAAACTAAAAAGGAGATTGAGAGAAGAAACAACTATAGCTCAAGTGGCTATATATACCATTTAACAAGCAAGTAAAAAAAATTTATTTTAAACATTTTGCATATTTTTAGTTATAACTCTTTTAGAGACATTATTCCTAAATCTCGTCTAAGTTTGATAAAAATATTTTCATTTAATGGTTTAGTAAAAATGTCAGCAATCTGATTTTCAGTATTAATAAACTCTAAATTTATCAATCCTTTTTCCAAACAATCACGAAGAAAATGATGACGGATATCTATGTGTTTTGTTCATGAGTGATTGACAGGATTTTTAGAAAGATTTATTGCACTAGTATTATCACAATAAATTATAGACTTTTCAAGATGACAATTAAAATCCCGAAGTGTTTGTTGCATGTAAATGACTTGTGCACATGCCAAAGCAGCAGATATATATTCTGCTTCACATGTCGATAAAGAAACACAGTTTTGTTTCTTACTGAACCAAGAGACTAAGGAACGTCCAATGAAGTGACATGTTCCGCTAGTACTTTTTCTATCCGTCCGACTTCCTCCAAAATCAGCGTCGCTATAGGAAACTAATTCGAAAGGACATTCTTTTGGATAAAATAGTCTGAAATCTTTTGTTTTAGTTAGATAACGAATAATGCGTTTAACTGCTCGCATATGTGATTCTTTGGGATTTGCTTGAAATCTAGCACATAAACAAACACTCATCATTATATCAGGTCGACTAGCTGTTAAATATAATAAAGATCCAATCATACTACGATATAGTTTTTGATCAACACTTTTGCCCTCCTCGTCTTTATCGAGATGAATCGTTGTGCTCATAGGAGTTGGTTTGGCAGAAGTGTTTTCCAGACCAAATCGTTTAATTAAATTATAAATATATTTTTCTTGATTAATAAAAATTCCATTTTCAACTTGTTTAATTTATAATCCAAGAAAATATGACAATTCTCCCATATGAGACATTTCAAATTCATTTGTCATTATCAAGGTTTTAAATCTCCCCGAGATCAGCCGAGATGAAAATCCGAGATATTAGCCAAAATCCGAGATGTGGCAGCTTGGTTAGTTATAAGTCTTTTAAATATTGCCCGAGACAGCCGAGATATTTGCCCGAGATATTGGCCAAAATCCGAGATTTGAAACCTTGGTCATTATAGTCGAAAATTCCTGACATAACTTTTCATTTGTCGATCCAAAAATAATATCTTCAACATAAATTTGAATTATCAAAATATCTTTCTTAGTTTTCTTAATAAAAAGAGTTTGATCTACTTTACCAATTTCAAAACCAGATTCTTATAAATAGCTTTTAAGACGATCATACCAAGCACGTGGTGCTTGTTTTAAACCGTATAAAGCCTTTTTGAGTTTATAAACATGATCCGGAAATTTTTCATGATAAAAAAGAGGTGGTTGTTCAACAAAAACATTTTCTTTTATGTAACCATTTAAAAATGCACTTTTAACATCCATTTGATAAAGTTTAAAATTATGAAAACATGCAAACGCCAATAAGATTCGTATTGCTTCAAGTCGGGCGACTGGAGCAAACGTTTATTCATAGTCAATTCCCTCTTCTTGATTATATCCTTGTGCAACTAATCTAGCTTTATTCCTAGTTATATTTCCCTGTTCATCTGCTTTATTTTTGAAGACCCATTTAGTACCAATGACTGATTGATCACTTGGTCTAGGAACAAGTTCCCAAACTTCGTTTCGTTCGAATTGATTTAGTTCTTCTTGCATGGCAAGAATCCAGTAGTCATCAGTTGAGGCTTCTTTTATATTCTTAGGTTCTATGTTAGAGAGAAAAGCTACATGACCAACTTGATTTAATTGATGTTTGGTTTTAACATTCGTATTTACTTCTCCAATTATATTTTGTACAGGATGATCCCGTAAAATTCTAGGTGGAGATTTTATTATATTAGGAGTAATATTTTTATTTTCGGTAAATTCATGATTATTATCAAAATTTTCACTAGTATTACTGTTTTTATTCTAAATAGTTTCATCATCAGAATCGATAGTAATATTTGGATTTATATTTTTAAAATTTTCATCAAATGAAACATGTAATCTTTCTTCAATAATTTGAGTTCTTTTATTAAAAAATCGATAAGCTTTACTTCGTTCCGAATATCCTACGAATATTCCTTCATCGGATTTTGGATCGAATATGCCTAGCTGATCTTTAGTATTCAAAATAAAACATTTAGAACCAAAAACTTTAAGATATGAAATATTTGGTTTTCTTCCATTTAGAAGTTCATATGGAGTATTTTTAGTTAACGGTCGAATGGAAACACGATTCAATACATAACAAGCAGTAGCTACAGCTTCTGCCCAAAAATGTTTTGATAAAGTGGTTCCATTTAATAAAGTTCTTGCACATTCTTGTAACGTTCTATTTTTTCTTTCTACAATGCCATTTTGTTGTGGTGTTCTAGGAAATGAAAAATTATGGTTAATACCTTTCTTGTTACAAAATTGTTCAAAAACTTCATTTTCAAATTCTCCTCCATGATCACTTCTGATATTTTTAATTTTCAAACTTTTAATATTTTGTATTCTTTTAACAAAAACTTTAAAATTATCAAAAGTATCACTTTATTTTTCAAAAAGAAAGTCCAAGTGTATCTAGAAAAATCATCTACAATAACAAACGCATATCTATTATGATTAATAGACTGAACTTGAGTTGGACCAAAAAGATCCATGTGTAAAAGTTCAAGTGGTTTTTCTGTAGAAATTACCTTTTTAGATTTAAAAGAAGATTTTGTTAATTTTCCTAATTTACATGCATCACAAAATATATTAGTTTTGAATCTCATGTCACGTAATCCTTTAACTAATTTATTTTTAGCAAATTTGTTGATGGTATTAAAATTGATGTGACAAAATCTTTTTTGCCAAAGACAGGAATCATTTTCCTTAGCTACTAAACACAAATTTGAAGCATTATTAATGTTCATATTTAAACTATAAATGTTTTTATCTCTTATTCCTTCAAAAATAGTGTTATGATTTTTATCGAAAATATTACATTTATTTTCTAAAAAGTAATATAAAAACCTTTATCACATAGCTGACTAATACTCAAAAATTATGTTTTAAATTTTTAACTAATAAAACATCAGTAATGAGAGGTAAATTAGTGGTACCGTTGGTGCTGACATCGCCTTTACCGATGATATATCCTTTAGAGTTATCTCCAAAAGTGACTGATCCTCCATTTGAGTAGATAATATTTGACAACATTTCTTTGTTTCCAGTCATGTGTTTTGAGCAACCGCTATCTAAAATCCATTTTCCTCTCCTTTTATGTGGTACCTGCAAAAATTTATAAAAAGTTGGTACCCATTTCTTTTTAGGGTCCTAAGAGTTAGATCTTAGGAAGCCAAACCCATACGGGTTCAGAATTTCCTTTATAAATATAGTTTTTGTTATTATGAACAGTTTCCATGAACATTTTGATATGTTTATTCCTTATCAAAACATTATTTGTTTTTGGAATCCATATCTCAATGGTTTTAGTGTTTGAACAAACCGTTTTCTTAATATCCTTTTAATATTATTATTAATCCTACTTTTAGCAAAATTATTCTGTTTCTTAAATCCTGGTCCAGATTTATTGTTAGTGGATTGAGAATTTTCAAGTATTTTAGAAAGATTCTCTTCCTTTATTGAAATTAGAGACATTTTTAGAAATGTCATCAAATTTTATTTTTAGACTAGATTTTTCTAAATCTAAATCTTTAATTTTAGAATTTAAACTATTATTTTCCAAAAATAAAACATCATTTTTATTTTTCTGAATTTCTAGTTCTTCAGATATTGAAGAAATTTGAGAAGATAAGTTAGAATTTGATTGTTGAGAAATTTCAAGTTCTTCTTCTAATATTTTCTTCTCATCTTTCAGCATATCTACTTCTAAGGCTGTCCTATCTAATTTTCTTTGTAAATCTTTATTTTTCTTTTTAAGTTGCTTCGCTAAGTCTACTAATTCAGAATTAATTTCAATTAAATCTTCAAAACTAAGATCACTTACATCGTCTGACGAAGCCATTATGCACACATTTGCTTGTTCATTTTCATTGTCACTTTCACTCTCTAATGAGGATGATGAGTCTGTGTCGTCCCAAGTGACTGAAAAAGCTCTTCGTTTGGTTCTGTCCTTCTTAAAATTGCTCTTTTTACGTTCTGGACAATCCTTCTTCATGTGACTTTTCTTGTGACATTCATAACATTCCATTGCTGAAGATGATGGTTTTCTACTGTTGGTATTATTGTTGGAATTATTTTTGTTTCCACTGAATTTATTTCTTTTGAATTTCAGAAACTTTTTGAAATTTTTAGCAATCATTGCCATATCTTCATTCTCTGAGTCGGAGTCATCTTTTTCTGCTTGAAATGCCACATTCTTCTTTTCTTGTGCTCCATTTCTCTTTGCCTGCAAATTTACTTCGTAGGACATTAAATTACCTATCAATTCTTCCGGTTTTAATGTTGTCAAATCATTTGCTTCTTCAATGGCTAGGACTTTTCTTTCCCATTCGTCCGTTAAAGAATTTAAGATTTTTGTGACAATATCAAAATTAGTAAATGTTTGTTCTAATGATAGTAGAGCATGATAAATATCCTGGAATCTAGAGTACATATCATTTATAGATACATTTGGCCTCATTTTGAAAATTTTAAATTGATTTTTCAACATAAAGATTTTGTTTAATTTAACTTTGTTCGTTCCTTCATGTGTTACCTTCAGTGTTCTCCAAATTTCATAACCAGAAGTGCACATGCTAACTCTATTGAATTCATTTCTATCTAATGCATAAAATAAAATATTCATAGCCTTTGCATTTGATGTAGCATCTAGTTTTTGTGTGTTACTCCAAGTTGAGTATTCTCTAGTAGGAGTTGTGTACTCTCTTTGTATAACATTCCAAATATCGAATCCACTAGATTGCATATAGATTCTCATTCTAGTTGACCAATAATTATAATTTATACCATTAAAAAGTGGAGGTCGTGAAGTTGATTGACCCTCATGTAACTAGTATTAGTGTTAGCGCCAACATCGTTAGTTTGTGTCGTTGCCTTATTACTAGAAATATATATCAAATAACTTTGTGACGGTTATAGGATTTCCTTGCTCTGATACCAAATGAAAGTGTACGTGCAGTACTAAGGATCGTGTAATATGGTAGATAAATACGGAAACTGATAATAGCAGTAAAATAAAAATTAAAGTAAGCACACCAGGAATTTTTATACTGGTTCGAACTTCCCGTTCTACGTCCAGTCCCAGAATACCCTCTGGATTTAAACTAAACCCCTCACTTAACCCGGAGGAATAGGTATACAACACATGAGCAGGTGAACAGGAATTTTTCCGCCTCAACAGCCGAAGAGGACTTCAACTTAATACAAATAACTTGTTGACGAATGTGTTCTGAATAACACGGATTGTCTTTTGATAGTACAATTCTCCTACAATCAAATCCTCAAGAATATATAGTGTGTGTGAAGATTTAGAAGGAGGATAATCGCGTAGAATCGAAGTATATGAATTAATTCAGTGATTCTAGCGATATTGAATGAGAATGAATGCTTTTATTTGTAGAAATAAATAGAGAATAGATTTCAGAATTATAAACAAGAATCGGTTATTGTAGAAGTGAATTAAACATGTTTATATAGTTGTAGAATAGTTACAATCTTTCATGAAGAGTTTCTATCAAAAGTTGTGACCATATCTCTTGGATTGAAGGTGATTCCTCTTCACGAACGATCGCAACTCTTCAGAAAAATAGTCGTTATTTCCAGGTCGGTTGACTGAAATTTCTGGCCGGTCAGCTGAGTTTAAAATCGTGCACAAAACAGTGCATATTTGTGCACTAACACAGGTTCGGTCAGCCGAGTTTACTGGTCGGTCGACCGACCTGCTGTTATGTGCACAGATCACATTTTTTCAAGTATAAAACAATATACAACTGTTTGTATGTGTGTGTGACTACTTGAGGAATGATTTTAACAGTATTCTAAGACTCAATATAATAAAATATTCATACTAATCTCTGGATTGTAGTCTTGTCTCCTTTGTAGTGCACATTATACGTTTATTCTCTTTTTGTCGCCTTTGTATAGTATTCTCTTTGTAGTTCGTCTTATGATCTATGAAGCTTGTGTCATGAATCAAAACCCATGAATCAACAGTTCTAACCCCCTCCTCATTACAACCTACATGATAGATGTATAGGAACATATCGTTGGAGCTAGACGTGTTTCACTGTTGGAGAAGTCTTCTTTTCTCTCATGTTCGATGATGATGTGACAATCTGCTATCCAAGGAATACCACTAATTCCAAGGTAGTAGTCATAATCAGTATTCTTATCCTATTATTGTTTCCGTTGTGAGTTTAGATTTCTGTCAATTTCTGATAATGCTCATGCTTATTTGCAGGTACCAAAACCAAGGATATGTGATTTGATAGACTTGGGTTTCGATTTTTGTTGAAATCTAGGCCCATTAAGATACTGGTTGTTACATTTGGTATTAGAGCTTAGGTTAGTAGATAAGAGGAATTAGAATAAATTGAGATAACGTATTACTTTCCTATTATTATTATATTTTTACGTTAGATTCTAAGAATTCTGACTATAGAAGTTGTTGTAATTCCACACCAAAGTAATGGGCAAAGCAACTATGGGTTGGGAATCTTTTAGAGTTAAGATGTTCATGCCGACTTCAAAGTACCCCATGGAATGGTGGCGATGCATAAGGCACTGATGATGAAGACCATGAGTATGACATATGGCAGAATTCCAGAGACTGCAGGTGTTCGACTTGGTGGTTGAGATTCTAGCTACCTTGTGATTTTGGATTTTGATGATGAGTTCCAGTCAGAGACACACATTTGTTCTAGATGGGCGGAAAATTAGAGTTTTCATGTCGCAATTATCCAGAGGCAAGTTCTTCCTAGGGTGTATCCACTGATCACCTCTTTGATGGCAAACCGGATTTAGTTGGATAATTAATGTCAATTCCTTAGTTTAAAACCCATGAGAGAATTTTTAAAACGTATATTTTGGAAATTCCTGACTTTGGAAAAAGGGTTTTTCAAAGGATTTCTTTTCCCAAGAATTTTTTTTTGAAATTTTATTTTGGGTAAGTTTTGAAATTGTAATTTTCAAAGAAACACGTATACTGCTAAGTTTGTCGTGTTAAGAAATTTTTAGTTTATAAAAGATTAATTTTTGAAATCCTTAAATATTTATATGTATATATCATTAAAGGCTTGATTTTAATTTTTAGCAAGGAAATAGTTTTCCTATTTGGGAAACTTGTGTTTAAAAAAAAGGTTTTTGAAAACCCTGATATATATATATATATATATATGTAAGTTTAATTTTTAAGAGAAGTTTCGGTATAAAATAGTTTCTATTATTTAGAACCAAGTATAAAGGAGCATATATTTAGCTCAGTGATTTTTCAGTTTATAAAATTGAATTTTTAGATTTTCTCTCTTTAAGGTACAAACAAAATAAGAGTGACATCAATTTTATTGGAGTATGTAGTTTGAAGTGTTGTTGTACCACCGGCTATTAGAAGAAATACTTCCGTGTGAAGTGGGTAGGAAATAGCAATTGGAATATTTTTGGTTTTTGGAATTGTAGTTGGTCATAGCAGGTTTGTTGGGACTACTGTGAATTGCTGGAGCATGGTCTGGGACTAGGCAGTAGGCTTTAACACTGCCGTAACAAGAAAAGGAATTTTTTGACTCGTGTCGAATCGAAGGAGATAAGGCGAAACGATTATTATTATTTAATCCTACCTTAATTGGGTCTAGGTTCAACTAACGCCCAAAGCCCGTCTAGCTGTTGACCACCTAGCAATAAATCTAGAGTAGTCTGCCAGTAAACGAGTTTTAGCACAACTTGAACCTAGAATGAGACGCGTTTGAATTCCCCCAGTTGCCTTCTTTCGTTCCTCCTTCCTCAATAAGCCGAACCCAATCTCCATCCTCCTCCTCCTCCAAGTATCAGCCTCTCTCTTTCGTTACTCCCCTAGGCGACACCGGTTTCCTTAGGAGCAGCAGCCTCCTCTCCCCCTCGTGCTGGTTTTGCACGTTAGATCTCATCCAACCACCACTCCAGATCTAAACTCTATTTCCTCCCTCCGACCACTTCTTAGCCCAAGACACCTTTCCGCACTGTCGGTTTTTCCTCGCACCATTATGGTCTCAACCCTCAAGAGGCCACTTGGCTGGATCGGAATGATGAGAAGGTTTGGCCGCTTTAGGCTGGAAGAGCTATTAATTGCGGTAGGATTTGCACTAGTCCTCTGCTTTAAGATATTTGAGCGGGAATGTTACCCGTGATGCATCTACCTTTTCGATGTTCAGTTGGCGCAGAATTTCGATGGAGGCAACAGTTTGATTCCAGAGGTAAAGGGTGTCTTGATTAAGCTGACTAATGATGATCTCGATGAGATTTTGGAGGCCTCCATGAAGGACGCGGACTTGGATGATTTTGAAGTGACCAACTCAATGATTTTGCAGCATATCTTTTCCCCAGGTGTCGATATTTGGAAGACAGATAATCTACATCTGATTGCATGTCAGGTTATGCACATCATTCAGCATAACGTCATCACTAAGACAAAAAGTTACGACTAGATTTATCCCATGGTGCGGAAGACCACCTATGCTAGTATTTGCGGCATCACCGTCAATTGGACCCACACCTTTATGATACAATTTGTTAATCAAGGATTAGCACTCTACAGAGTCACTATCCATATTTTCACCTATCTACTCTCGCTTTAGGAGATACGGGTGAACCTCCATGGAGAGGTAGTTTAGTACAAGGTTCCTTCTACTATCATTAGATCCTTCCTTAGGAAGATGGCAATTCCGAAGCCGTCAGCAACACCTGCAGCAACAACGGCACAAGATTGGGTGTATAGCTGCTATGCTACGACCATTCAAGGGTCGCATCAATGGATCGAGCTCCAGCCGTGGAGCTAGGCATCTTGTAGTCATAAGCACCTATAATGAATTACATATATGAGTTCCAGATCCAGTATCTAATACCTAGAATATTTCATTGATTACAAAACAATTTTGAATCATAAATGTACCTAACGGAGCTACAAAACCATTCTACTTTCTTTCTCTAACAATCCTTAGGTAATCAAGAAAGTTCCTTTTCTAGTGACCTTTCTTGTGGTAGTGATGACATTCACCTTTATCATTGATCTTCTTAGTTTTCTTGTTCTTCTTACCTTCTCTTTTATGCTTCTTTGAACTTTTCAAAGATGGTGCACCACCCATTACAACAAGTACAACCCCTTGATCCTTAAATAAAGACTCGGTTGACCTCAATATATTAAGGAGCTCCACGAGATTCACATTTAATTGGTTTATATTGTAATTCAGTATGAAAGTTTTGTACTGAGGTGTAAGAGAACCAAGGATCAAATCAACTTGTAATTCATTGCTTATCTGTAAGTCTAATTGCGAAAGCCTATCAATATAGCTCTTCATCATTATCATGTAATCGTCCACTTTCTATCCTTTAGTCATTTTGGTATTCAACAGTTTCTTCGTAAGCTTATACCTTGCAGAACATGATTGTTCACCAAATAGGGCCTTGAGACTATCAAATATCTCATGGACAAACATGTTATCGTGCTGCCTTTACAACAGCTTGTCTAACGTAAACACCATGAAAACTTGGGCAGTCTCTAGGTTTGAAACCCATTTCTCATAAGCAAGTCTAAGTTCGGGGTTCGCATCATTAGTGGGTTGTTCTTTAGGTATACATGTAATAGTCGACCAAAGACGCTCGTAAATCAATGCTATCTTAATCACTCTTAGCCAATTGGTATAGTTAGAAACCCATTTTACTAATAACCTCTTACTAGTATTTTATGTTCCACCAAACCCAAAGTCGAAACATAGAAGTCTTTTGACTTCACTAGTAGGTGTTAGGACTCGTCCACCTTGGAATTCTAACCTTGAGTTTGCTCAACAAGTGATAGCTCCATGGACGATGGATAACTCCTTATTTGTTGTATCATATACAACTCCTAACCCTTGGTACCTGTCCTAATTTCACGTCGACCTTGAGTTTGCTCAACAAATCAAAATGAAATTACTCACTTATACCTACCATATCACGACAGCCTAAGTATAGTATATATACCTTATGTTTTCTCAACAAATACATATAGTTATCTTACCTCGTCTATTCAATATATTAATGATACTACATATAACATCCTTAGTATGAGTTTGCTAAACAACTAAGCAGTATGCAACTAATTTAATTATTAACACACACACACACACACACAGATATATATATATATATATGGTAGAGGACAACATTATATTGAAGATTTATAATCTTCAATATATTATATTGAGCGATATCGACTTATGGAATAATGTACTTTGTATGAAATACCCTCGTGATTTAAGTGTTAGACACATTGGAAATCACGGTATACGTACATTTACGTATGTATTTATTCTTTACGTCTATTTAAGGTTTCTTAATGTTCCACCTTTAATTTATACATTCGTATTATATAAGTTTTACTATTATATAACTTTTATATTTTAATTTACTTATATAATAATCTTATGTATAATCTTATATTAATTAAATCTTATTTAATTAATTTTTAATTATTCTAATATAACCTTTACATAGAATATTTATTATTATAGTGTAACACATATATCATATATATATGTGTATATAATTTAATTAGCTACCCTTAAATTAACTTTTATAATTAATTTTTTTAAATTAAATTATATTAATTTTAAATTTCATTTTATATACATACATGTATACTTATGTTATTTTAACATTTAAAACAACATAACATATATCATAATATATACTACACACCATACATATATACATTTATTAATTAATTAACTTAATTAATATATTTTATTAACCTTATTAATAAATTTTTAAAATTTTAAATTAATTTATATTAATTTTCAAACAATTTGAAAAAATTCATTACATTATGACATTTATAATACGTATATATATTATTTTAAATTTAACTTTTAAATTTAGAATCTTATATTTTTAAATTTCGAACAATTTTGAAAATTTACCCAAGGCCCAATTCAAATTGGGCGTTTTTTATTATGAGCAACCTTTGGCTCACATATCTGTTCAGGCCAGGGCGGAGTACTTGATTACACAAACCCACTCCTTCGACATTGCCTTTTTAGACACCATATTATCTGGGTTCTGAGCTTAATTAGTTAACCCTAACATGACTAATTTAGACTGCATAAGCTATTGGGCTTTGATACCATTGTTGGAACTAGGCCAGTCCATAGTGGAAGAAATGGGTGAATTTCAAAAAATATATTCTATTTTGCATCTTTATTGGGCCTATGAAGTCTAATCTATTTAGAACATTTTTAAGTTACTTTTAAATAAAATCATTATTTTATTTAACTTTATAATATAGTTTTATATTATGTAATTAATGTTATATTATATATTCATGCATCACATACATACATACATATATATACACATACACACACGTATGCGCATGTGTATAATAGCAATCCATGTAAGGTTTGACATGTTCGTATATAAGTGTTGGAATTTACACTACAACGGACATGTTAGCCCCTCAAGCATAGAAATATATCGTCTGAATATATGCTTATGTGCTTTAATTTTTATATATAAAATATTACAAATATATATATATATATATATATATATTATAAATTTATATTTTATTTTGAATGATTTATATATATACACATATATGGAAATTATAATATATATATATATATAATTATGTATATGTAAAATCGCATCAATATGGAGCAGTTATGCTTGAAAAACCGCCCCCGAACCCTCCTGATCTCCATTCCTAACCAACTTCATCAACTTCTTGGAGTAGATCTTGGGGAGAGGCGGTTATAGGCATTCATAACTAGGCACAGGACGAATAAGAGGCGAATCTTCACTTCGTTCAACTAACCGCAGATGATGGGTGCACGTATTCGGAATTCCATCGACAATTAATTCAATTGCTGAAGCAAAATGGAGGAACTCGGTTGTAGCATACGTGATTAGAAGCAAACCCTTATAGTTTACAAAATTTGTGCAAAACGTTTGGAAACCTGAAGGAGCGGTTGAAATATTCTACGAACAAAATGGATTCATCATTGTACATTTTGCAAGGAAGATGATTGCAGTCGAATTATAATATCTGGCCCCTACACATTTAATTCACACATTATCATCATGAATGATTAGAAGTTGGGTATGAAACTATCCAGAGACTATTTTACTACTATCCATATTTGGATTCGACTATGAGATCTAAATCTAGAACTATGGAACAAAGATGTTATTAATAGGATTGCTAGTACATTAGGAAATCCTATTAGAATGGATAACAATACCCTAAAGGAGATTCAATTACAATTTTCTTGTGTTCTTTTTAAAATTGACTCGAATTTTACTTTCCTACTTCAATACGTGGAATAAATTTCTGATGGGCAATAAATATAAATTCAAGTTTCATATGAATACAAACCACACCCATGTGAAAACAGCAAAGTGTTTGGCCATAGTACCAAAAATTGTCAGTTTACTTATACAAAATCATGGCAACCCAAACAAAGTGATATTGAAAGTACTGAATAGAGAACAAAAACTACTAAATCAACTCATACTCAGTCCGAGTAGCCTTCCTCTCCACTTAAACATGTAGGTAGCATAAATGAGTTCAATATAGAGAAACTTAACACTGCTGAGACTCAAACTTTTCGGCAATCGAAGCTAAAAGGAAAAGAGTCTACTGATATACCCACAAAAAATAAATTTCCTTATTTGAATCCAGAGGATAGTGCACGCTCATTTACAAAAACATCTACATTTACTCATGCCTCTACTTCCCACTGGCCTCACAATTCCATAAAACCTGTAAATAAATCAAAGGAAAGAGCCTGTGTTGATACATTAAATACTCATTCTGATAAGTCAGAAGATTACCTACCAGCTTCTGAAATATTTGATGATCACCAAAATTTGTTGAGAATGTTGCATAACATATAGAAGAGATTGGAAAACTTGAAAAACCTCCTATAAATGTTCCCCATATGGTCGAGACAAATGTGAATTATAGAAAGAAGCATGATAAGAAACAAAACACTCTTCCCCCCCTCCTAAAATGCACAGTAGCGGTTCCTCTACTATTAAATGAATATATATAGGTGGAATGTGTTAACCAAAAAAATGGATCAACACCATGGTTAGAGTTTGAAAGCACCAGCCCTGTTCTGACAGAGCAATATCACAGATCACGGATATAAGAAAAGAACAGAAAAAGAAAGAAGCCAGAGAATTTTTATAGTGGTTCAGCTGTTAATAAAGCCTACGTCCACTTTATAATTTTTTTTTATAGACTGGTTGCTGTTACAAGAGATGTTTGATTATAAGGCTTTGATTATCTTTAGCTAGATTGAATCCCCGAAGTTAGAATCCACCAGAGAATCACAGTGAATTCCTTTGGAGATGCTGTAAGGAAGGCAGACAGTGAAGAATAATTCCAGTAGAGCTTCAGCAACCAGTCCGGAGAAGACCCCTTTATGTTGCAGGTAGGATGGTATTTATATGGGTCGGAGAGCTTCTGGGCCAGGCTACGTCTTCATCAGCTCGCATGTAGGTATCAGACGACCTAGGGGGACTTTGGCTCGCAAAATGAGCCAAAACAATGGGTCGTTGGCGACCCATGGCCCGATGGGTCGCTGGCGACCCAATACCCGATGGGTCGATGGTGACCCATAGACTTGGTTCATTTTTCGGGCCAACATCTCGCCTCTTTCCATGGCCCGATGGGTCGCTGGTGACCCATAGACTTTGTTCATTTTTCGGGCCAACATCTCGCCTCTTTTGTAGTGTTCCACAACTGGCCGGTTTGAAGGTTCGAGGAGAAGCATGGGACTCTGACAATCTAAGCACTTAGGATTTTTCTAGAGTTTGGAATTGGAGATGTTCCCATAGTCGTTTATCGTAGTTGTTTGCGTAGTATCATTGCACGTTACTCCGTCTTGATGACGACCTACTAGTTGATTGTGCTTTGATTGCGGACTGGATTGAACTGACGCTAGCTTCTTGGTTCAGTTGAACTTGGTCGTTGCTTTAGTAATATGATTTGGCTCTTGTCAACTCCTTGCCTTAGCCTTTCTGGTTAAGTTCTACGCTATTCTGATATGATGGGATTGTTCCGTATTCTGCTGGATCCTGTTGGGTTAAAAATCCGGATAACATTTCCCCCCCTAAAGTACGCCTTTTGAATGAAAGGTGTGCTTTGCTCTAGAAAAAGTCATGGCAACGAGTCTTTGGTTGTTGAGATTTAGTCTTGGTGAATTGTCCAATTCCTTCGGATTCTCTTGCCGGTCACAAGTCGTTCCAAACCTATTACAACCTAAGACTCTAGACTCTGCCTAAGTGTAATCTATACATCATGATCATTTCGATTTCATTCGGGGTTATTACATCACATGTCTCTAATTACATTACACATCTCTAATCGTCCCGAGTTCATTTAGGATTTACATCACTATCAACTTTTGCTTTTATTTTAGAGTTTTTACATCATATATCAAAATCAAATCATATATCAAAATCACATCATATATCAAAGTTATCCTGTGTTCATCCAGGATTTATTCGTCTTGTTCTATTTATAAGGCATTCAAATCCTTTTTTTCCTTTTTTTTGCAAAACCAAATCTGTTTTAAGGTCTATTCTTCCTGGACCGCTTATGTAAGTATAATGCATGATCTCTCCGGATCGTTTAATGTTTAGTTTAATGTGTGATCTCTCTGGATCGTATAATGTTTAGTTTAATGCTCGATCTCTCTAGATCGTTTAATGTTTTAAGTTAAAGGGACGATCTTTCCGGATCGTTTGTTTGTTAAGTCAAAGGGGATTAAGTAAGCCCATCCGCTCACTCTCCGGTGAGGGGACTTACGTCTTGCACTCTGGTCCCGTGGTGGGACTCTAAGGTGATCAATATCGAACAAGTCCGTGCACTCGCTCTCTGGCAAGGGGACTTGCACCTTGCACTCTGGTCCCGTGGTGGGACTTTAAGGCGATCAATATCAGTTATCAAAATTCAGATATTCAAATCAAAAAAAAAATTAACCAATTAGGAGTTCTAAGTGTTCTCTCAGGCATCCGACTCAGAGCGTGCCTAAGGACCGTTCGGGATCCCGTACACGTGTAAGCGGCCTTCGATTGTTATCGTCACATACCAAAAGAAAAGTGCGGGAAAAGAAATGATGAAACAAAGCATTGGAATCGAATCCAACTCCTGTTTACCCGATCATGAGATAATTTGTCTTGGCCCTTGTCCCTGGGCGTTTCCTGATGCATTTTCCATGGATGGCGGTTGTCCCTATAATTCCACTACAGTTCTATTCCTCATATATTGTGGCAGCTGGTTATTCTAGACTAGTTCTTCTATCAAATCACGAAGGTGTCGACACTCATTCGTCTCATGCCCATTCAACTCATGGAAGATGCAAAACTTTTTAGATCTTTTCTCTCGGTCGGTGGGCTCCCTCCAAGGCGGCCTTCGGTAGAGGTTCTGCCCCCTCGTATCCAGGTATATCCTCTCCAAGATTTCAGTCAGGTCGGTGTATGAGGAGAATCTTGGCTTGTTTCTCTGTTGTTTTGGGTCTTTAATGTTGTCATTGGCTTTCCTCTTCCCTTTGTCTTTTCCAATTCCAACTCCAAACGGTCCCTCGCCTTTGACGAGAGCATCCACATCCTTATCCTCGGCTTCGGCATCTTCCTGACACAGGTACCTCTCAGCTTCGTAATAAAATTCTACAAGATCCATCGGTGGGTCCCTTTTCAATGCGGCTTTGAAATTAGTCTTATTCGTGACTCCAAATACTGCTGCCATTAGGATAAATGATGGGTTCGGTTTGTCCACTACGGCTGCCGCTGCATTGAATCTTGTTAAATAACTTCTCAAGGACTCTCCAGGCCTCTGTTTTACGTTTGAGAGCGTAAGTACATTCCTTGGTTGTGAGACATGAACCCTGAAATGTCTCAAGAATCTGCTCACTAAGTCGGTTCACGTGCTTATGGACCCATTTCCAACTGTCTGGACCACATTGTAGCCAAATCTGTTAACTATAAGGGGAAGCATCGCCCCATTACTTCCTCGGAAGCACCCAGCACCTCCATATGTCGGATGTATCGCATCATATGAATCGTCGAGTCTGTCTTCCCGTCGTACATTTCCAGTGTCGGAAGCTTTAAATCTGGAGGATTTCCCGCGTTCCGGATATTAGCAGTAAATGGATTTCTATTCACATCTTCCAGACCCTGATCTGGGGAGCCTCCTCTAATGAATCTCATACCAATTCATTCTGTTCTCACCGTCCAATGAAGGTCTCTGTCCTAAAGCAATACTTTGCCTCCTCCCCGTTGGGGGTATCCCGGGATAGACTCTTTCGACAATATACCTATGTTCTGATTTGCAAATCTAGCTCCATTTATTCCTCCGTTCCTTTAAGGAAGTTCTGGTACATATCCTTCTGTCTGCCGCATCTTAGTATTCGGATCAGCTCCCATGCCACTAGTCCCTGTTGTTTCAACAGTCGCTCCGGCATTGGCATTGATTCCCATGTTGATTCCAACGCCGCCCCCATGTGTCGGTTGCTCTGGGCGTGGGGGCAAGGCTCCACCTTGCTCCAATCCAAATCCGACAATCCCTTCATTGTTTCCTGGAGTTTGATTCCTATTCCTTGCAGATCTAGCCATCCCTTGCTGCTCCATTCTCTGGAAGAATCCGTCCATCATCTCCTGTTGTCTAGCTAAGAGTCCATCCTGCATCTCTTTCACCATCCTTTCCATCTCCTCTCTAATCACATAGCTGGGTTGATGAGAATTTGAGGACACTTCCTGACTGCCCCCAAGCTTCGGTTGACTTGCTCCAGTTTTAGATCTGGTTTTAGGCCTCTTCATTTTCTTTGAATCTTGGATTCAAACTTCATTCTTTCACTTTAGATCTCGTTCAAGGTTCTCAGTGAAAGCACAAAAATGTTAACCCAAAAAAGGGATCAACACCCTAGTTAGAGTTTGAAAGCACCAGCCTTTTCTAACAGAGAAATATCACAGATTATAGATATAAGAAAAAAAACAGTAAAAGAAAGAAGACAGAGAATTTTTATAATGGTTTGACTGTTAATGAAGCCTATGTCCACTTTATAATTTTTTTATTGACTGATTGCTGTTACAAGAGATGTTTGATTACAAGGCTTTGATTATCTTTAGCTAGATTGAATCCCCAGAGTTGAAATCCACTGGAGAATCACAGTGAATTGCTTTGGAGATTGCTGTGAGGGAGGTAGAAAGTGAAGAATAATTCCAGTAGAGCTTCAGCAACTTGTCTGGAGAAGACCCCCTTTATGTTGCAGGCAAGATGGTATTTATATGGGTTGGAGAGCTTCTGTGCCAAGCTACATCTTCATTAGCTCGTAGGTAGGTATCAGACGACCTAGGGGGACTTGGGCTCGCAAAACGAGCCAAAACAATGGGTCGCTAGCAACCCATGTCCTATGGGTCGCTGGCGACCCATAGACTTGGTTCATTTTTCAGGCCAATGTCTCACCTCTTTTGTAGTGTTCCACAGCTGGTTGGTTTAAAGGTTCGAGGAGAAGCATGTGTCTTTGACGATCTAAGCACTTAGGATTTTTCTAGAGTTTGGAATTGGAGATGTTTCCATAGTCTTTTATCGTAGTTGTTTGCATAGTATCGTTGCACGTTACTCTGTCTTGATGACGATCTGTTGGCTGATTGTGCTTTGATTGCTGTTTGGACCGAACTGACGCTAGCTTCTTGGTTCAGTTGAACTTGGTCGTTGCTTTAGTAATATGATTTGGCTCTTGTCAACTCCTTGCCTTAGCCTTTCTGGTTAATTTCTACGCCATTCTGATGTGATGGGATTGTTCCATATTCTGCTAGATCCTGTTGGGTTAAAAACCCAAATAACAAAATGTAAGGGGATTGAATAAATAGAATAAGATGCAATATGTATTCAATCAACTTATGTCTCTGAAGCTGTCCTTGATAGCTTTATATGAGGCAAAATTAAAAGATAATGCCATTGGAAGATTCATGCAAAAATTTCCACCAAACTGGATACATATTCACAACAATGATATTGGCTTAAAGGGTCGTATTTTAATCATCATTGATGCAAATGTTTGGAATATAAGCATCGCAAATAAGAGTTTTCAACATGTTACTGCTGTTTTAACAAATCAAGGGGTTCATAATGCACTTACTCTTTTATCTATGGAAGTAATACCTATTCATAGAGGGAGATTCTTTGGTGTAATTTAATTCATGATGCTTCTTCAATTTACATGCCTTGGATATTATTTGGGGATTTTAATAGTGCTTTGAACCATAAAGATAAGAAGGGAGGATTGCCTATACCTTTTACTTATCTTTCTGGTTTTAAAAATTGTATTTTACAGAGCAACCTTGTTGAATGTTGCTTGTAGGGATGTAAATTCACTTGGAGTAAAAGGGGCATGGCTAGCCATATAGATAAAGTGTTGATTAATCCTGAATTTCTACAATTATTTCCTGCGTTATCAGCTATTGACCTACCAACTACATTAAGTAATCATACCCCAATTCTAATCACATTCAAAGAAACTGGAATGCTAAATAGAAATTTACCATTCAGATATGTTAACACTTGGTGTTTCAAACAAGGTTATCAACTATATGTTACAGAGGGGCTCAAAGCTACAATATAAAGGGACTACACACATCAACTACTAGCCAAGCTCGAGTCTATTAAGATTAATCTCAAGAAATGGAATAGGCAAATAGCTAAAGGTGATGCAGTTAATAAATTAACAAAGGATTATAATTCCATCTTTCAACAAATTGATGCGGACCCAGAAAATACAACATTATATGACACTCTCATGTAAGTCAACTTGGAATTAAAGAAGCAGTATAAAATTCAAACTGAGTAACTAATGTAGAAAAGTAAAACCCTCTAGCTCATAAAGGGACATGTTATTTCTAAAATGTTCTTTTCTTGTATGTCTATTCGAAAACATAGAAATAGAATTCAAGCTTTACTTTCTTCAATTAGTGAGTATATTTATGATCATGATAAAATAACTCAGGGAATCTCCAAGTTATTACTTTAATCTTTATAATGGGACAACTACTACTCATTTTCTACATATAGAGCCAAGAATGATTATTAACGAGGAAGGAAAAAGATACTTATCTTCTCCTGTTCTTCCTCATTAATAACTGGTCTACACATAAATCTGGTCAAATCAAAGGTCTACTTTAATAAAACAGTGGCTCAAAAGCAAGAAATATTACAATTGCTTGGTTTGGAAGAAGGAAATCTACCTATTAAATACCTTGTGGTTCCTCTTTCTTTTGATTATGTAAATGCCGCACAATGTACTCCTCTGCTACAAAGAATTTCTACTAAACTTGAGAGCCGAGATATAAATTTATTATCAGCTACAGCCATAGCAAGTTGATTCAAAGTGTTATCGTGCCTTTAGTTTTATATTAGCTATTAATTTATCACTTGCATACATCTGTTCTTAACAAAATTGAATCATTGTGTTCAAATTTTTTATAAGGTGGTAAGACTCACAAAATAGCCTAGAATGTTTTATGCAGACCTAAAAAGGAGGGTGGAATTGGTTTAAGGTTCCTGTCAGACCTAAGAGCTACTACAATATTGAAGCTTACATGAAACCTACTTACTAAAGATTCCTTCTGGTCTATATGGGTGAGAAATGGATACTTGCAAAACAGACATTTCTGGACCATGGAAATTAATAACAATTATTCCTCTACTATGAAGCATATTTTAAGGAGCAGGGGTACTATATGTACAATCTTAAATAGAGTTGTAGTAGATGGGAATTCAACTTCATAATGATTTGATCCTTGAATCAACCATAAATCTCTGGTGGATCTTCTTAGATGGCAGAGATTAGCAACTTTTAATTCAATTACAAGTATAATTTCATGCGTTATACTAGAAAATAGATTTGTACCAGAGATTTATCCAGAAACAAGATAGGTTACATAACAAATTCTATTCGTTCCTATACATTTAGAAAATTCAACATATTACTAAAGAATATGTGGAGTTACCCAATTTAAGTTTTCAACAATTTATGATGCAGTGGGGATGAAATACCCTACAATTTTTTGGTATAAGATTATATGGAACAATTACAGTGCCAAGAAGATGTCAATGTGTTCGTACAAATCAATTAGTAAAAGATTGCCTACTTCAAACAGACTATCATCAACGGGGATTCGAGTTGACAATCAGTGCCAGTCATGTAATACTGATCTAGAATCTCATGAGCATTTGTTTTTTATATGTTCATACAGTCGATACTTACTCTCTTTTATCTTATTGAAGCTTAGGATTCAGTGTACTGATATTGACATTGCGACGGTGTTTGATTTTTCCCTCTCGTCGTATCTAGTGAAGAACAACTAGCATTACTTCGCCTTTGTCGCGCTGGTCACACTCATCTTCCATATCTTGTCAGAATGCAACCAACGAATTTTTGATTCTAAGAAGACTGGAAAGCTACAGCGAGCTTGTATTATAGAGAAGGCCGTCATTTTTCAAGTGATTCGATCTAAAGTCGGAAGCCATTACTCTAATGAAGAAATTTGATTTATCGGTAGATGGGGATGGAATTAGCTGATAATGGTTGAGCAGTGGCTTTAATCCTAATTTATGTTCACTGTTGTTTACGGGTGGATTTTTTTTGGGCCTTAATTGTTCAGTGGTGTTTATTGCTGGAGAATTGGTATTTGGTTATTTAGTGTGAGTTTTACAACACTGTTATCGTATGTCTACAACACTCTTTTTTCCTACTACCATGGTAAGGTTTTTTAAGGAGGCGGATTCAGTGATTGTTCTTTATGCGTCACTTAATAAAGAACCTGTTTTCAAAAAAAATGTACACATTCAATAATGCTCACGGCAAAATTTGTCTTTTTTATGTTTAAATATTTATTAAATTAATTTTTTGATCGAAAATTAATAAAATTAGATAAAAATTATTTTTGAAAATATAATTTTGTGTTTTGACGTTTTATAAAGAAAATTTGAATAATATTTTAGCATTTGAATATTTCATATATTTTGTAATTCAAACTATTAATTTTGGCATTTATATAAATATTTAATTTATAAAAAAGTTAAAATTTTTTACCTGCCGAAAGCATGTTATGTGTGAGATTAATTTTATATAATTTAAATTATATGTTATATAATATATTTATTTATTTATAGGTTTATGTAAAAAAAATATTTAAATAATATATGTATATAGTATTTTCTTCGAAAGCTTTACTGGTCTAAAATAATTTATATATAATTTTAAAACATATTTTTGTGATATAATGTTTAGTATTTAAATTTATAAAACTTATATGAATTAAATAATATTTTTATTAAATATTTTTTTTATGTTGTGAGTGCTAATATACATATTACAATTTTTTTCTTAAATTGCATTACACATAAATATATACAACCATCATAAATGTGAAGATATATTGATATACTATATTCGTCACCTATCGATCTAGACATTATATGATATGTAAATAATATTAACTATAATTATGGATTAGAGAACATACCTTCACCATAGCCTATAGAATACATATAGAAATGAAGAGATTGGCTCATTGAACTAGAATCCAATTCAACAAGGTGCTAGCTCTTGAACTAATGACTACCGACTATCGAATACCTATAGATTTATTTGATTTGAGCTTAAAAATGAATGAGAGGAGGGGTTGAATTTCAATCAACACTAGGGTAGATGGAGGTAACAAATAGTAGTAGAAGTATGTAGGTTATGATGCTTTTATAGAGGAGAGAATATAGAGACAAAGTACGATCTAGATCCTTGTATTTCGCTTACTTATTATCTTCCTCTTTTCAACCCAAGCCTTTTTGCCATCGTATAGCAAACTTGATCTCATCACGGCCAAAATCTCTTTGCTCTTATGGGCTTTAAACCCATTTCAAGCTCATACAATATTTATCGCATTTAAATCCAATTTAAACGCATATCGATATCGTATATCGATTAATATATTTATAAATATTATAAACATGTTTATTAATATTATTTAACAAATCAAATAATTTTTCTTTTAAAGGTTGTATGGTCCAAGGACTATACAACCATAATATATATAAAGAACGGAAGTCCATGACTCAGAGGGCCACCCAACACACAAATACGAAGCCAACATGCTAGGCTTGATAGCATATAATGAAACAAAATAAAGACAACATGCCTGGCGAAATAGAAAAATAGCAAACAATATCTCAAAAGTATGAAATGCAAACTTAGCAATGTCTGACACGAAGAAATAACCGATAAAGCTAGATTTTGGCGCAATGACGAAACCAAGATAGAACCTCAGGCCTGTATCCAGGAGTGCATGAAGAAAAGATGAATATGCGATCCCAGTCCTTAGCAGCAAAAATTGCTCCATTATTAGCACCAAACTCACCGTCATTGCAAAGGACCAACTCATCATCTAAGAGCCAAATTTTACAATCAAATATTTCACAAATATTAATTTAATTAATTTAGAACAATTACAATTTAATTAAATCATATGGTCAAAGGAGTATTCAACATTTCGGTTATGTGACTCTTTAGGTGTAAATTTGGTCAGCGATTAATATCGAACTATTTGAATATTAACGTTCACACATCACTTAGCAGGTGGTGTGAAATTTTAGCCAAATTTATCGCTTACCTAGTTTAGGTAAAATCCAACTTTACCTTGTTAAGCGTTACCGGTCAGTGACTATTATATACACCAATTCTCTTCGTCAAAACTGTATCACTCTGGACTTATGGAATTTGGTAATGGTTAAAATTCCAATATTGTCCATATTCAACTCTATAGTCAAAACACAATGTCCTTTGTTCAATAACAATAGTTATTATTAATCAAACTAGTTTGGCTAAAGATCTTGACTTTGAGTTGACCATGATACTAACCCCATATAACTGAGGAGATGAATCCTCTCTTGAATAGTGTTTCACTTCCAATACTTCCACTCAGCCAAATTATAGTCACTCGATGGATGTCGTGCCATGATTTGACTATAATCGAAGCAGAGCTTTCATATTGAAGATCAACATTATTCTCAAGTCAGGAGAACTGTGTAAAATCAGTCACTTCGATATTTTCTGTTCGACCTTGGTTATATTAACCAACATAAAACTATCGAGTGAGTAAATCCATAGTTATCCAATAACTATCAGTACGTAACCCCTTGGTTCCCCCAACAATCATGAGTAATACACTGCCCAACATTTGAAGAGCGTTACTTACTTTAGTCTCAATGGGTGCATTGATATCCAGTCTCGATGCGTCTTGACTAGGAATATTTAAAATGATGTGTTTATTATATTATGATATAATACTCATGATTACAACTATTTGTAATTACTATAAAAAACACGCCATTTATGAATTTTCTGTTAAATATATTTTAATTAAACATTTAATTTATTATAGAACATTATAACAAAATATAATTGAAAGAAAAACATCTTTATTACAAACGAGAATTGATTACAAGGTTAATTAATTCCCAATAAATTATAGAATTTCCCCTAATGCATACCCATAACTCTATCATTATATACTTGATATAATGTGTTATATATTGATTAATGTAATTAAAAGTATATTTAATAGAAAATCCATAAATGTTATGTTTTATGATAGTAGTTACAATGCGTAGTAACCATGAGTGATTCATCACCATAAAATAAAAATACTATTTTAAATATTCCTAATCAAGATGTATCGAGACTGAATATCGATACATCCGTTGAGATTAGAGTACGTAACGCTCTTCAAATGTTGGGTAGTGTATTACTTATGACTGTTAGGGGCACCAGGGGGTTAAGTACCAATAGTTATTGGATAACCATGGAATGACTCACTCGATAGTTTTCTGTTGGTTATTATAACTAAGGTTAAACAAAAAATATTGACGTGAAAAAATTACACAGTTCTCTTGACTTGAGAATACTATTAATCTTCCATGTGGAAGCTCCGCTTTGATTATAGTTAAATCGTGGCACAACATCCATCGAACGACTATAGTTGGATTGAGTAGAGGCATTGAAGTGAAACACTATTCAAGAGAGGATTCGTCTCTTCAAATATATGAGGTTAGTATCACGGTCAATTGAAGTCAACTCAAAGTCAAAGTCTTTAGCCATAGCATTTTGATTAATAATAATTATTATTAAACTAAGGACTTTGTGTTTGGACAATAGAGTTGAATATGAATGACGGTAGAATTTTGACCATTACCAAATTTCATAAGTTTATAGTTTTGACGAAGAGAATTGGTGTAAATAATTATCACCACTGGATAATGCTAAACAAAGTAATATTGGATTTTTACCATAACCAAGTAAGTGATAAATTCGGCCAAAATGTCACACCACCTCCTACGTGATGTGTAAATATTAATGTTGAATTATTTGATTTTAATCACTGATCAAATTTACACCTAAGAGTCTCATAACTGAAACGATGAATACTCCTTTTATCACCTGATTTAATTTGTGATTGTTATAAATTAATTAAATTAATATTTATAAAATATTAATTACAAAAATTTTTGTTTGATCTATTGAACAATGTTAGATAATGCATTTATAATAGCTAGAAATATATCAATCGATATATGATATCGATATAGATTTTAAATTTATATATAAATGCAATAAACATTGTTCGAGTTGGAATTGGCTTTAAGGGCCATATATGGCGTGCAAATTTCAACAAAACTTGTTTGGATAGGCTAGCCAAATTTTGGAAAAAGAGGGAAGTTTTTTAATGGTTTAAAAGAGAGATAAGTTTGCGATCCAATTTTCTCTCCATTTGACTTTCTATTTATATGACATTCTCTACACCATATATTTTGATACTTTTTCTCTATTCTCCGTATGCAAATTTCAACCAGCAAACCTTCCAAAAGAAATCTAAGCTCAAATCATATCAAAATTCTTCGATTTGATCATCGGTGGTAAAGCAGTTCGAGAGCCAACAACTCTAGAACCTGGAATTTTATTCAAGGAGCCTTCAAAGTAAGACCTTTAAGCCTTGGTGAAAGGTATTCAACATGTTTATTAATTCAACTAATATTATTTTATATTATTGTAATATATTGCAGGTTATAAGATTATATTACGAAACTAGTGTATCGATGTTCTGTCACATATTGGATGGTTGGATATATTGGTGCATCTATATATATTTTATTAAAAAAATTTAGATACATACTAGCATTAAACACATGGCCTAAAATAAAAAATTTATTTTAAATTAAATAATATTATATATATGATTTTATTAATTGATTTATTATATCTTAAAGATAAAAATCATATACTAAACATTTTTAAATTTATAAAATTTTGTTTTCATACATTATTAATTTAGCAACAATGAATGTTCAATTTTAATATATATTTATATTTAATTACCGATATAGCCATTTGTTTAACTAGAATTTAATAATGTGTGTGTATATATATATATGTAATATAGGATAAAATTAGGAATATAATTTTACATAAAAATAGTACATATTTTTCAGATCTTAGCAATGATTTTTATAATTTTAATTAATTTAATTAAATCAATTTTAAAATTATTTTATAATTGTTTAATTTAAAATTCAAAAAAAAAAAATTATGCCACAAGCTTAAACTCGGGTATTATTAAAAAGATCTATATCTGTATTTATTTATTTATGTATGTGCACAGGTGTATGTATATATATAAATATTTATAATTAAATATAAAAATATGATTTTGTACACAACTTTTCAGTAGCAATTTGAATAGAAAATTTAAAATTATTTTATATTAATTATTAAATTATTTTTTATTTAATATAAACAAAAATTTGTTAAAATATATTTTAAAATATAATACATAAATTATTATAATTATTATTTTCATATATTTATGTGTGTGTATGGTTATATTTTACATAAGTAAAATTTTACATACATATGCATATACATATACATACATACATACGCACGTACGTACGTGTATATATATATAAAATTTTCGATGAGCGTGCGCACGCACATACACAAACATATATATTCATTTAAACATCACATAGAATACTAGATGGGCTAACATGTCCATTGCAGTGTAAATCCTTGTACCTATACACATGCATGTCAAACCATGTACACTTTATTATGTTGCACGTACACACATATGTGTATATGATACACATATTCAAGTATAACACAAAATAATATAAAGAAAAACTTTGTTAATAAATTAAATAGAGTAAAGATTTTATTTAAAAGAACTTTGAAAAGTTCTAAATGAGTTAGACTTCATAGGCCCAATAAAATCAATATGGTAAACAAAAATTTGAAATTCACCCATCCACTACGGGTTGGCACAGTCCCAACACTAGGCACATGTACATGTTGCAAGCTATATAGCCTACTGGAGGATTATGCGCCCGTTGGTTAGATGTTAAGAGCAGGACATTGCTCTCTAGCATTCCATGTTGAGGACGTATAGTCTGGAGTGACTTGGAAGTCAGAATTATTGGCATTTGCTTCGGGGGATCATCTAGAACTCTTAGCCAACTCATTCATTGGGAGGAGGAGGTTGTTGAGATGGATCTGTTGGCACTATCATCCTCTATAATTCAACACTGATCAAGTGTCTAGGTCTGGCAGCTATAAAGGTTGAGGCTTGATTAGTAGTAGAATCAGTTTTTAGAGACATTGATGATCTAATACCAATGTTGAATCGAGGAGAATGGAGTGTCATTCTAGACAGGGAGACTTAATGTTCAACATGGTTAGGTATGTTTTATTTCGAAATTATATTTTGTGAACCCATGTGACCAGTGCTCAGAATGCAATTGATGTAAATGTGTATCAATCTATACAGTGTGAGTCCTAGGTCCCATACACGATGAACGGACAATTCTATGTAGATAGCCTGCTCATGCTGGAAAACGAGCCCCGTCGCATAACCGAACTATGTGTCGGATGTTACCAGTTATCATCAAATAATCAATATCGGAATTATTGTCTAGAGCACGTTCTTTTGTAGGAACACCGGGAGTGCAATGATTGGAAATGCTATGCAATGGAATTATTTGAATGTTGGAATACATTTGTCGTGGCTTAAAAATCAAATTTAAGAAAACATCGGAATTTGGCCACGAAACTTGCACCATTGCATTCGTGGCAATTTTCTAAGCAACTTTAATATTTGGTGTTTTGAGATCGCAGTTCAAATAAAGAAGTTATCCACGTTTGAAGTTTTCGGAACGAAAATAATTAAAAAACAAAAATAAATAATAATAAATGCGGGACCCCGATGGTCAACTGCATTAGTTTGACCGATCGACTACTTATAAAGGGTGGTCGATTAGTCGAGAGCGTGGAGGCTAGGGTTAAACCTTGGCCAAACGGCCCGGATATAATTATTTTAATCTAACGGATATGATTGATTCAAGCGCCTATAAATACAAGCCTAACCCCTCACTTCACTTCTCATATTTTCTAATCAAAGTGGCGAAGCTCTGCTATTTTCCCTTCTCCACTATTTCTATTAATTATAAAATATTATGTTATATGTACATATAAAATGGAGAAGGCCATAAAATAAAAGAGAAGAAGAAAAGAAGCGAATCAACGTTGCAGAAGAAAAAGGTAATATCTGTAATTATAAATCTATATTCCCCTTAATCCCAAATCTCCTTTTAGATTTGTAATTCTACTAGCATGTATATACCTTTTATACGTATTTTTTTGGATCAAAAGGAAAATGAGTCAAATCAAAGGGATGTATTCGGATTTAGGAGATTTGGAATACTAGAACAGAGATTGGGAAATTATATAGTTTATTTATAACATTGAAATTTATATTTTTGAATTTTATTTAATTATTATGCCTATATAAGATATGATGAGTTATAGGCTTAAAACGAACGTATAGGAATATCGCCTACATATTTTATAACATAGGTAATTGAAATACGAATGGTATTTTCACCCTAATCTAGAAATTTGGAAATCAGTCCCTAAATTTGTTAAAAATGAATGTTGATGAAGTAGTAAAGTTTATTCCAGATTTATAGTTGAGTTCAAAAATGTTAGTATTAATTTAGATTTCCTAATCTGATTTGGAATACGCATTTCTATGTTTTAATTTATTGGGAGTGGGGTATTATTTAATTTTATCTATTTCCATGTAATTTTCATAAATTATCTAATTCTACAAATGTATAAAAAATATATGTCGTTTGAAATAATAAGGAATATACCAACAATGAAAGAGATGTGTAAAGTACGGATGTTCTTCCCCGTAGTTTACATTGTCTATTTCAATAAAAAAAGATAATTCCTTGTAATTTCAAATGAAGCAAACATCTCACTTTTGGTCAATTTATGTAATGTTATAACGATAATACTTTTAGGAAGGATAGCTCTGAAAAATTAAAACATGGAAAGGAATATTCTGGTTAAGAATTAATAGATAATAGGAACACACACACGTATAACCGTGCTTACCGATTAAAAATAAAAATATATTTATATAGTAATAAATAGCGTAATAGACTAGGAGGCGTAGATGGAAAACAGATAATAACTCCAAAATTAATAGGATAATAAATGTGTAGCTAATAAGGAGTTACATGAATTAAATAGGGACATAAATGCGGTTAATAGGACTGGTTAAAGGATTTAATATGGCATTTATGAGGAAATGGAATACGCATAATAGGTTGAATCAGAACGAATAAATAATTGTTATTAGAGGTTGTCCAAATAGAATAATAATAACCATTTATTATAGACAATTGACGTATATGGAATATAGGAAATAAGCGGATAAGACAAGAACTAAATACTAGTAGGTGGTATAATTTTCATAGTGGGAAATTATAAAGCCTTGATTATACGTTTAGGATAAGCATGAATTATTGAGTCTAGTCCAATATTTAGGCCTAAAATAATTGGTTTGGTTTAGTGGGTTGGGATGCGATGTCGGTAGAATTACACAATAGAAGTTTGCCCTTCACCTAAAGGCTACAAGCAGTTGTGTATGCTTATTACTGTTGTTGGACATCCCCAACCATAGGACCCGTAGGGAAGGGATATGCGTTTGCGTATAGGTAGAGAAAAATATACCAAGGGTTCTACTCAGATTTGAACTATTGAATGGCCCAGTACTTTTAAGGAAATGGGGCCTGCTTCATTTCTAATAAGAGTTATTAATTAACTGAAAGGGCATTTTCCTTGACTTACATTAGGTTAGACTAAACAAGATTTCGACTATGGAACGTCGGCGGGCTATGTCAGTATTGTCGTTGGACCGGTATTGAGTAGTAGGGCTGGCATATAGGCTATGACCACTAGTGGTCCCAACAATTTGTAGTAAGGACTTGGATTATGCCTTGATAGATTTCGCTTCTTACTGGTGTAGATTCCATATGGGATACGCAAAGACATCAAAATTTAATTAGTTAGCTAGTTGTTTGTTTGTCTGAGGTAGGCTAGTTAACCCTTAAACGAGTCTTTGAAATGCATTAGTAATACGACAATTATATTATTAAGCTGTATATATGGATCATCGATCTCTGTAGTTAGGACCGATTGACTAGCGTTTACATTACAAAGGGCCCGCTTCGGGGTTGAGGTATAAACGGTCATTGGGCATGCCTCCTCTTTATTTAAGAAGTATTTAGTGGCCGAGGTTTTTGGGTAGTACAAAGTTTAGACATATATTTTTATAGGCATATATATATAATTATACCTTGGAGGAATTAAGCATATCGTAAGCGCATAGGATTGAACGGATTAGCCGTAAATAATAGACCTAATACTTAAATAGGAATCAATCGACATAAATTAGTGTTATAGATACAGTATGTAATTTTTTAGTCACCAGAACATTGTTCCGACCCCCTCCTCATTACAACCCACATGATAGATTTAGAGGGATAGACTACCGGTGGAAGATGGGACTGTAGATGGTAAAGTCTTATCACTCATGCTCGACGCTAGCAAGGCAATTAGATACTGAAGGAATAATATTGATTCCAAGGTAATATCCTTGGTCAGAATATATGTTCTATTATATTTTTCTATTCCGCTATGAGTTTTGTGTTGATGGATCTTTGATATACTTATGTTTATTATAGGTTACCAAAACCAACGATCCATACCCTAATGGACTTAGGTTTCGATTTAGTCGAAATTCAGGCCCATTAAGTGCAGGTTGTTACATTTGGTATCAGAGCTTCGATCATAGAAATTAGGATACACCAAAAGAGTGTATTTGTATTTCTTACCTATAATTATGTATATTTGTGTGTGTGTACGTATGTGTGTATGTGTGTATATATATGTATATGTATATGTGTGTGTGTGTATTATATACGCCAACTCTATGAACTCCTACTATAGAAGTAGTTGCGACCATATTTCGAAAGGATGGATGAGGCAACTATGGGTTAGAAAAATAAATAGAGTTAAATTTAGACATATACCTCGATTATGCCACGGAACATTGGCTGTACCGTAAGGCGTTGACCTAGAAGAGCGTGAGCATGACATATAGAAGAATCCCGAAGGTTGGATGGTACTTGACTACTTTGTTGGGCTTAAGCTACCTTATGATTGTGATTTCGATGAATAGCCGATTAAAGACGTATATTTCATCCAGACGGATGGGGGATAAGAACCTATATGTTACAAGCATCCGGAAGCAAGGTATGAAGAAGGATTGAGCAAATCCCATAAGAAGGTATGCATTAATCACCACAAGAAGATAGTCGGATTTTTTATGAAGATGGGTTAAGAAGAAGTAGAAAAGAAGAAAATTCTGAAAGAAAGGACGATTAAAATCCATTTCTACGTCCGACCCCATGCGGAGGAATTTGACAAAAAGATTTTGAAAATTCCTTAAAATGTTTTGAATGGCTTTTTCAATGGATTTAATGGGAAGCTGTTGTTTTGAAAAAGCAAGGAAGTTTTGAGTTTCTTAGTTTAAAAATGGTTGAGTCAAAAGTTTTTGATTTAAAGGTTTTTGGTAAAGGGTTTCTTCATTTTCGAAATGAATGGAAAAGAGAGGTATGTTTGGCTCGATGATTTTTCCTATTTTATAATTTTGGAAGTTCCTTTTTAAAATTCTTTCTAAGGAGTGGATAAAATGGAAATGGTACTTAACTGAAATGGGATAAAGATAATAGAAGGGCAAGAACGCCCGATAATAAAGATAGTAGGAATATTTTCATATAAGGAAAATATGGAGAAAAACAGTTGAAATAGATTTATACATATCTCTTTTCATTCAAGAAAAGCCCAATAATGAAAGGAGTAGGTGAAGGCATAGCAAAAAGTCAATGGAGAAAACAATAAAAGAGGAAAATAGCTATGTAAGAAGAAGCCACTTTAAGACAATTTAGGTAGGAGAAATTTTAATAGTAGTATTAGGAAATTTGAATAGAAATAGCGTTAGGAATTTATATAAAAATAGGATAAGTAATCTAGTTAGAAATAGTGTAGGAGAAAAACAATATGGATAAGATAGGAGAAATGGATAAATTCCATAAATATGAGCAGTAATTGCGCATAACTTTTAGAAGTCCCCTACATGTGCTATTAGAATCTCTGTTAAGGTTAAAAGTGGAAATAACATGAGTAGTAGGAAATAATAGGATGGAAGTTATCCTTGTCCACTCCAGTTTTTATTGTTTAAAGTTAAAAGGTATTTTTGAAAAAAAATAGTTTCGTATGACAATTGGGTTTTTGAATATGAAAAATATTTTAAGTAAAAATCCTACTTTTGAAGGAGTAAATCTTTGTTGTAGAAAGTCTTTGAAAAGAGAAAAGTTTCATGGCTCCTTTTGGAAACCAAACAATTGTTAAAAAGGTTTCTAAGTTTATATTTTCAAAGATAAAAGTTTTGGATTAGGTTCTTTATGACTGTAAAGTTTTATTTTTATAAAGAGTGGTGAAAAACCAAGCCAATTTTCGATATAGAGTAAGTAGAGATAATACCTAGATAAGACGAGGAAAGCTATAAATAAAATAGCAAGAATGGTCGTAAGGTAGCAGCAAGGAACCCCCGTTGAATATAAGGAATATTGGTATGGACCTAGGAAAGTCGATTAGACATGTGTGAAAGCCACAAGAAGAACCCTTAAATGAATAGGGAAAGGTATCAAAGTATAATTTTGTGAGTCCTAGGGTATACTCACATGAAAGATCAAAGAAATAAAAAGTAATACCAAAGTTTGAGAATACTTTCAAGAGATTTTGATTGAAAGAAGATCAATATGATTGGAGAAGAGGGTAATGAGATGGAAAATGCATATAGAGGATGATGGTTAACTCAAGATTAAAGAAGGGAAGATAGGTGACCTGAAGTTTTTCCACCAAGCTAATTTTTCGATGAGTTATTCTAAATGCACATAGTTTATACTTCTTACCCACTATAGTGTGGGAATGCACAATTTATCCCTTAATCGGGTGTAATGATTGAAGTAATGGATGAACCTTATTTATTGGGAGCCAAGGAGATAAGTTAAGATGGATTATAGTGGAATGATATACTAGAAATGTCCATCTTAATTGAGTGAGGAGTGATAGAACCACAACATCATTACATCAGTTAACGATGAAGGGTAACTTCCAGCAATTGTTCTTTTAGGTTATTTGGGTTGTAATCGCTAGTTATCTCCCTTCGATTATTGGAAAAGCGTATGATATGATATGATATGAGATATATTCATATTTTATCACTGTGTTGATTTTTTGGATGAGCTTAGACCACTATATATGTATATTCGACCCGTATTTTTGATAATTAAAAATATTAAATTTAATAAGATTTATGAATTTAATATTATGAGAAACTAAAATTTTACGATTTATAAATGGAAAAGATTATTAGAATATAATTTAATAATGATTAAATGTAATTGACCGTTTTAATGTAATTTTAATCAATTGCAATTATAAAGGTTAATGAGGAATAAAATGAATGTTGTATTAAAAAGAGAAATAATATGTAATTAATTGAAATTGGTTTTGTAACAACCCAAAATTTGAGCTATAATAATTAATTAACGAATTAATTAGACAATAAAATAAGTTTGTGAAATTGTTAGAATCGAGCTACGGGAGTTGCACCATTGGGTCCGTGGCGATTTTCCGATCAATTTCCATACATAACTTGTCGAAATCTGAGTCAGTGTGGAGAAGTTAGGAGACAAATACGAAATCCGAATAAAACGAAGGAAAAAAAATACAAGACCCCATAGGGGTCGACCCATGCTCTGGTCGGGTCGACCTATAGGTCGACCCCCAATGAAGCTAGGTCGACCCGCCAAAACACCTGGACGTTATTTCATCCAGGTACGAGCCGAACAACCTATTTTGCAAATTTTGTCGAATCTTGTGTGTTCTTAGCTGCATCCGACGGTTCCTAGTGAGCCTATGACGTGGTTGCACCAGATTTAATCTTCAAATCCGATGACCTGAGATCCCTAAGTCACACTATAAATAAGACCCTAGACCTAGCTATTTTTCTCATTTAGATTTTCTCCCCATTGGGTTCATTGCCTGAGGCTGAACCCTACATAGAAAATTTTTCCGGGGAGAAGATCTTTTTAATAAAAATATTCTACACCCTAGTAGCGGATCCAGGAAGGCACATGATTAGGCTAAGGACCACATGTGAGTGTTTTGTAATTATTTTAGATTTTTAAGCGATTTAAAATAATAAGGTTCTCAATAGTTGTAGTTTTTCTACAATTTTTAGATAGTTTTTATGTAAGTTTATTTACGGTTAGTTTTTAAGTAAATTTCATAAGTTCTTTTCAGTCTATTTTTATTCAGCTATTTTATTCAGTTATTTACATCTGTTTTAAGTTAGAATTTAGCCCGTAAATGTTAGTTTCTTTTTATAGAGATTTAATCCCTTTTTACGCGAATAGAATATTAAAAAGAGAAGAATTCACTAATATGGATTAAAATAGAAAAACACTAAATTTACAGAAATCAGATGTAAAATGAGAAAAACTGTAATAAAATAGAGATAGACTGAAATAGGCAAATTTAAGATATTTGCAAGTATGATTATAACAAGTGGTTATAACTAAAAAGAAATAATAGGAGAGGCTTATTTTAAAACTTAGATCTTGGATTAAGTTAATAAGCAAATATAGCAGAAATAACAAAAGAGGCTTATTTTAAAACTTAGATTAAGTTAATAAGCAAATATAGAAGTAGGGTCCGTACCGACAACATTCCCTTTCAGATCTAGGACTGATGGTCTCACAATAGCAGGTGAGGCTGGGACACGCTTATGCTGATTAGGGTAAATCAGTGGCCAATAAATAGAGGGTCAAATCTGGGAATTTGGACAAGGGTGCAAAACTAGAAGATTGTTTGTTAGGACCAGTACCGGTAGCATTCCCTTTCAGGTCTACGACTAATGGTCTCACAATAGTTAGGTGAGGCTAGGCAGCATTCCCTTTCAGGTCTAGGACTGATGATCTCACAACAGTTAGGTGAGGCTGGGCAGCATTCCCTTTTAGGTCTAGGACTGATGGTCTCACAATAGTTAGTTGAGTCTGGGCACACTTATGCTGATTAGGGTAAATAAAGGGTCAAATAAGGGGCGATAGTTAGTGTGTACCGGCGATGACCGAGCGTGCGGCATCGATTAGGGTAAATAATTTGATTCAGGTTGCTTGGAGATTCATTTTTGGAGTTTTCCCATTTCAGATGTATTCTTCTGATTTTCATCTTTTTCATTTGGCTTATGTTGGATTGGCACTTGTGAGAGGGATTATGATTATTGTTGTTACTTTTGTACTCTGATTTTATGAGACTGAGATGTATTTTCATGAGACATGAGACATTTTGAGTTTTTCAGACACGTTATGTTTTTATGACTTATTTTGAAATAAAGTTTAATTCTGAATGATAAGTTATTATTTTAATGTTTTCCGCCGTTTCTACTTATTTGTCTTGTGAATCTTAGTCTCTATGATACGTTAGCCATACCTATAACGCACCACATCCTTTGGTGTGCCCTTTTTGGGAATACTAAGGGGTGTGGGGTGTTTCATTTGGTATCATAGCCTAAGGTTACAGGATTCCTAAAATCTTGTTTTAGAAGTAAAGTATTTTTCAAAGATAACATATCTTCAAACTAAAAGTATTTTTTAGAAAGAAACTCTTACTATAGAAATAGTTTTCAAGTATAAAAGAGTTTTTATAAAAATCCCCTCAAAGTCCAGTTCAACCTTCTTTCGATTCTTTCGAGCCTAAATTTTCCTTTCTTTGCATATAATGGCGGACACCTCAAATCTTCCAAAGGGTGTCCCAGTCCCTGGCTGGTTCCATAGATACCTCCAAGCTATGGCACCATAGGTGCAAGGGCAAGTGCCCAATGCAGCATCGGCAGGTGGAGATCCCGTTAATCCACCTACAACAACCAATTTTTCTAAGCTATGCAAGGACTTCGCTAATCTAGGAGGCATGACATTTTCTGGCATGGAGGATTTCGTAGAGGCACAAACTTGGTTGAGGAATACGGAGCAGATATTTGGGATGGTAGGATTAAAGGACCAGCAGAGAGTTCAGCTTGCATCTTGGCAGCTGAAGTGAGAGGCTTCTTACTGGTGGGATATTTTAGAGATTGAGGGTAGAGACATTGGTTGGTTTGGATTTCGGGAAAGGTTTGAGAGAAACTTCTTGTCGCTAGTCGAGTAAAGCATGTGGTTGGAGCAGTTCATTAGTCTAAAGCAAGGGAGTCTTTCTATGAAAGAGTATATAAATCAGTTTAATGAGTTATCGCGGTTCGGAATGGAGCTTGTTAATACACCGCATAAGAAGGCCACCAAGTTTGCTAAGGGTTTGAACCAGCCCCTCCAAGGGTTGGCATTGACACATGTACCTATAGGAGCGACGTATGAATCACTTGTGGAGATGGCTCTCATGTCAGATGTAGCTAAGAAAGAAGAGGTTAAGGAGGTTCTTAAATCAGAAAACTCTAAGAAGCAGTGGTGGAAGAATAAGAAGGATAAGGACAAGAAGAAAGGAGGAGGACTTCAAAAGGGACAGATCAAGAAAGGTGAGAAATGTCATAGTTATGGATTGGTTGGGCATTTCATAAAGGACTGTAAGAAGGACACAATGAAGGGGGGTGTTACAACTGTGGGCATCCTGGACACCTTAGTAGAGCTTGTCCTCAGAGGACGGGGCAGAGAGCAGGTGCACCTACGGCGCAAGTACAGGCTTTGGATGCAACACCTTTTAGTAGTGGACCAGATCGAGGCAGGAAAGTCTCTGTAGAAGGTTTGATCTCTATTTCAAATTTTCCTATAAGGACTCTTTTTGACTCCAGAGCATCGCATTCTTTCATTTCTAGTTCCTTGGTTGATTGTTTGCACTTAGATATTTCTCTAATCGTAGACCCTATAGTTGTTTCAAACCCCGTAGGAGGATCAGAACATTTATCCATGATTTGTAGGAGTTTGAAATTTTTTATACTAGGCGTAGAGTTTGATTGTGACGCCTATGTACTGGGATTTTTGGGATATGGGATGGTTTTTGGAATGGACTGGTTATCCACTTATGGTGCGATATTGGACTGCGAGAAGAGAGTCGTTAGACTAGAGACATGTAGCGGACGGACTCTCGAGGTTTTTTGCAACCCAAAGGGGTCAGTCATGTTGAGCTTCCTTTATTCCCTTGATCCATCACTAGGAGAGTTAGATTCGGTTCCAATTGTTAGAGATTTCCTAGACGTTTTTGAGGAGGTTAGGGGACTACCCCCTAAGAGAGAGATCGACTTTAGGATCTATTTGAATGACAATGCTAAGCCAGTGGCATTGCCCATGAGACCTATGGCTCCTAGGGAGAGGAAGGAGTTAAGTAAGCAGATAAGTGAGCTATTAGAGAAAGGCTTCATCAGTCGGAGCATATCTGAGTGGGGAGTGCCAGTCGTCTTCGCTACAAAGGTAGATGATTCCCTTCGACCTTGCGTAGACTATAGAGAGTTGAAAAAGCTCGCGAAGAAGAACCGTTACCCACTTCCTAGGATAGACGATCTTTTTGATCACTTAGTTGGCTCTCAGTATTTTCTCAGCTTGACTTAGCCATTGGATTTCATCAGCTTAGGGTCGCTGACGATAGCATCGATAAGACAACATTTAGGACACCCGACGGATTCTTTGAGTGGTTGGTTATGCCGTTTGTGCTGACCAATGCCCCAGCCTATTTTGTAGATCTGATGAACCGTGTTTTTCGAGATGTCCTAACTAAGTTCGTTGTAGTGTTTGTGGACGACATTCTGGTGTTTTCCAAGAGTATGGAAGAGCATGCTATTCATCTTAAGGAGGTTCTTCGTACACTTCATGTATATCGGTTGAAAGCAAAGTTCTCAAAGTGTCACTTTTGGCGTAAGGAGGTGCGTTTCTTGGGGCAAGTAGCCTCAAGAGAGGGTTTAGTTATGGATATATCCTGCTAAGATAGTAGCAGTACAGGATTGGAAGTCCCCCGAAAAAGCTACCGAAGTTAGATGCTTCCTAGGTTTAGCTGGTTATTATAGGAAGTTTATCAGAGATTTTGCTAAGATTTCAGCACTTGAGGTTAAGCCTACCCTCATAGATCATATTGGCTCAAGGCAGCGAGAGGATTCAGAGCTTGTGGATATTTTGGATAGGATTAGCAGAGGAGAGGTCTCTAGACATCTCCAACGCTATTCCATCGATAGTAAAGGGTAGCTAAGGAGAGATGGAAGACTTTGTGTCCCCCACACTGGCGATTTGATAAGTGTAGTTCTAGCAGAAGCACACCATTCTCGAATGACTATTCATCCAGGTGGTGATAAGATGTATATTGACATGAAGAGAGTGTTTTGTTGGAGTGGCATGAAGAAGGATGTAGCAGAGTTTGTGGACAAGTGTCTTGTGTGCCAAAGATTTAAGGTGGAGCAGCAAAGGCCTGGTGGATTGCTTCAACTACTGGATGTACCCGAATGGAAGTGGGATAGTGTTTCGATGGACTTCATAGATGGTTTACCCCGATCTAGGAAGGGGAATACCAGTATTTGGGTGATTGTAGATCGCTTGACTAAGAGCGCCCACTTCATTCCGGTCAAGAGTAAGAGGACAACACCTTATTTGGCATCCTTATACGTTCGTGAGATAGTCCGACTTCATGGAGTTCCCTCTAGCATTGTGAGTGACAAAGACCCTATCTTTACTAGCGAGTTTTGGAGAAGCTTGCCAGAGGCTTTAGGGACACAGCTTAGATTGAGTACGGCTTCTCACTCTCAAACGGATGGCCAAATGGAGAGAGTTAATAGAGTTCTTGAGGATTTGTCGAGGATGTGCATTCTTGATTTTGGAGGAACTTGGGAGGAGTACCTTCCTTTAGTGGAATTTGCATATAATAATAGTTTTCAGGCTAGCATTGGAATGGCATCTTTTGAAGCTCTTTATGGAAGACCTTACAAGCCGCCTTCATGTTGGTTGGAGTCTACAGAAAAGTTACTACTTGGTCCCGACATGGTTAGAGAGACTTCGGAAAAGATTGATTTGATTAGAAGAAGAATGAAGACGGCCCAAGATAGACAGAAATCCTATGCAGATAAGTGGAGAAAGGATATTGAGTTTGAGGTAGGAGATTTTGTTTTCATTAAGGTGTCTCTGCTAAGGAAAGTAGTGATGTTTGGATCAACACTACAAGAAATTTTATTTTTTGTGGCGCTCAAAAAATGCTACAAAAACTTTTGGTGGCGTTTTGATAAACGCCGCGAGAAAACATGCGACTAAAAATCCATGATTTTTTGTTTCATTTATTTTAACGCCACTATAAATGCATTTTTGGCAGCGTTTTTCAAACGCCACCATAAATATTTTTGTAGCGTTTAAAAACGCCACCAAAAGATTTTTTGGCGCTACTAATAGAATTTCCAACTTTACCCCTGTTTTACGGCTGCATTTACTCAACGCCACTATATATATTTCGGTAGCGTTTTTGAAACGCTACTAAAAGTTGTTTATTATTTTACACCATTTTTTCATGCTATTATTTCCTGTTAATGGTCTATTTTGGTTCTATTATATCAATCAACAACCACTCACATAATCATCATATTCAAATAAGTTAAAAAACACATTAACCATATAATCAAATAAAATATCCATAACCATTCCAATACAATAGTTTTTCGATAAAAAGAACTAACTCACATACAATAACCATTTGTATACAAATTTACACATCGGGTACTAATAAATGTTATATCTAACTAGTGCTAACAATTGCATAGTGCACTGCACACAACTATGCATCCTATTACATACCCTTCTCTGACTCCAATTTCCAGTGCAAATCCATTACATTAGCTATCACTTGCAACTACACTTCAAACTGACCACACCAGTGCAAATTTTGGGTTGAAATGATATATAAATTAGCTAAAAGCAAGTTTTGTTGTAGTGAGTGCTGCTTCTTTAAGAATAGAATAGAATCATCGTCAACAAATACTTCACCTACACTATAAGTTTTTTTTCCACAGTCTCCGGAAGAACTTTAAAAGGATCAGTCTGCAAAACAAAAGCATCGACGAAGAAAAGTTTTCTCTCTTTACCTACTATCACTCTCACATCTCCTTCATCGTAGCCATCCATTGCAAGTGCTTGGTAGCCATTGGATGGTCATTTTAAGAATACACAGCAACCATTCATTTGTGATTTGTTTGAAAATATTTTAATGAGAAGATTAAATATAGAGAAGAGGATATATATCTATATTGTGTTGAGAGTAAATATGAGAAAGAAGGCGGCATGAATATATATTAAAGATAAATAATAACGTGTATGACAGAAAGCAAACTCAACAAGAAGATTCCAAGAAGCAGTAAAGCTTCTCGTGTATTGCTTTGGATTAGTAGGCAGTGTTGCATAAATAAGAGTTTGTCATGAAACATTTAAGAATATTTTTTGTTAAAACGGTAATTAAGAATATAATTCAGCCATGTTTATATGAAGTACCAAACTCAAAGAAGTTTTTCGCAGAAACACAACCATTTACAGAGAAATAAGTGAAGTATTTTGCATTTCCATATGTGCTAGAGCCTAGCATAAAGGAATAGTATGAATAAAACCTACACTGCTTCAAACCAGTACCATCTAAAATATGACCACTAATGCGAGAATATAAAAATTAGCATTTACAATCATGAACAGTAAAACAATTGAAGAGTCAACCTTTGAATCCAGGCAATAAATCAAACAGGTTGAAAGCATACCTCTGCTCAAACTTGATATATAATTTGAACAGTCGATAGATTTTCCAACTCTTGCCGAACCTATCGAATATAACAACGATCAATGTAGTCATTGTACATCATAAAAACAATTTTACTTTTATCTAAATTCTGTTTACATAATTATATCAATTTGAAGCATGACAGTAACATACAATTACTATTACAAAAGATCCAGTAAGTTAGGGTCCAAGATTGTAACACATAACGACTACTTATGCATTATTGACCATTCAAGAATACCAAAATAAATTTCAAATTGTAGGGACCTCAAACTTTTGCATTAACAGAGATAAGAGACATACCAGTGAACTGACACTAAAGTAGAAAAGAGAAGCAAAAGTAACCTCACTGAGGGCATAACTGTTCGAATACAGGCAATCTTCGGCCAGTTGTAGGGCCATAGAGAGTATGTGTGATGAGCTTTTCTTCTTCTTTGGTTGGAGGCCAGTTAAAGCTAGTAGGTAATATTGGCATCGATGAAATTGCTGGAATGCACTTTGATTTTGATATAGTTTTCTTGATTTCAATAGGAGAAGGGTAAGGACCAAGGTAAGGATTGGGTGATTTAGATCTAGGTGATGGACTGGAGCTACATAGTTTGCTGCTAGATCCTGCATTTTGGAGTGTTTTGTTGGCTAGATTTCCACTTAACTGTAATATATTTGAAAACATTCAAAGGATGTCAGCTGTATCAGTATATAAGTGAACTTATTTCTGTTTGAAAGTCAGGCAACAACTTATAACGAGAATAAGTCACTTAGAAGTTTACAAGTCATGAGTAACAGATACACGATCATTACTTATTCCATCTTCAAAATTCAGCTTATCTATCTAAACACTTCTCCTATTAGCAACAGTGTAACTAAGTTGTAATTAATACATGAAAACACACGGTACCTAAAAGAAAAATAGTTATCAAAATTTACAAAACAAGTACAAATCCAGTTAGATAACATAACATGAACCTACAAATTGAACATAGATATCATGCATTAACTATGCATGCCTCAGAAGAATCCATGAAAGAATTTGTAACTAAAATAAAAAGGGTACAATTAAGAAACTTCTAGTGAACAAACGCTAGTCTTCCACCGAAGCAACTATATATTGCATCATAAAATCCACAACCTTAACTTGCTTGAATTGGTAGACCATATTACATGAGAAGATCGACACCATTATCCAAGGGGTCTGCTAAAACGAAGAAGAGCATGGTAGGAACTATGCTGGACAGTACCCAGCAGACTCAACAACAGCTGGGCCAAGTGGAAGAGCTATAGCATGATCCTACACAACTACTACCCACACAACACTCTACCATATACTAGCTCCACAAGGGGTAACCAATTCCAAGCATTTATAAGATCAAAATATTATCATATGGGGTTATGCATCACATATATCTCATTTTATCATGTATGTATAAGTAATTATCATCCTAATAATAGACTTAAAATGATACACCCACACCTAGAACTAGAAGTTGCAACTCAAAGTCTCAAGCATATATAAAAGTTACAGCTCAAGCATATATAAATTTCATATATGAACTCGCCATTTGTATAGGATGCACTTCATGCTCTTTGTAGGATTTCTGCTGTGTCTTAGCAATAATTTTCAGTTTTAACAAGTGAGAATATGGCATAAAACAATAATAGTTGCACTTGGCTTAAGGATGTGTACTGTGAATTAAAGAAGGTCAAAGACATTTTAAACCGTACTTGATATCAATTGTTATCACATCCAAATTAGCTCTGGTTAGTGGTACAGAATAGTTTGGTGCATATTCCTAAGAGGGAGAACATGCATTTGAGATACAATAGTTACCCTAGAAAATAAATGGACCATTACAAAGAAGTGAATTATATCAAAAGGTACACCATTTTGACAAGTAGTCAGATTGTAGACGATGCTATCTTTCATAAGCATGATTCCAGTGAGACATTCCAATGATACTATAGTTACCATGTCAATATATACTTAGATAATGATAAGGGTACCCTTTACTCATCTTTGATGCATAAATAAGGAAAAACTGAGTCCATAACTTTCACATAACATATAGAATGTTATAGTGTAGACAAATATACAGAATGTAAACGTATAGCTAACACTAAACCAGGATTAAACCAACCTGGTTGCAAATTTCACAAGTAATGTCCCCCTTTTTATTGCACCATCTTTGTATGCATTTCCTGTGTGCAAACTGAGACGGAGAGAGAAATTTGATCAGCCATTCTTTGACAAACTACATGTAATTTGGATGGTATCATATGAAGTAAGGAGTAAATAATATGAATTGGTGAAAACGGTATGCAGTTAATCTCAATTCCATCTCTAAATCTTTCACAATGTCAATGTTAATATATCTTGATACCAGTGAACATTGATTTAACGTTTTCTTTAAAAGGGATTGAAGCATAAATATCTTTGATCCCTGAATTACTTAGAATTACAATTTATAAATCACCGTATGTTGATCAATTATCATCCTAACTATAGTACAAAAGTAAGTTGGATTAGAAGTTTGAGGCACAAGTCTTAAGAGCGTAAAATAAGGAGAACACACGAATGGAAATAATAATATGCTAGCTATAGATAATCATACTGGACAACTGTATAAGAAAGCTCCATTTAAAACAGATTACTATGAATAGTTGTTCACAGTTTGCATGATTTAATTATCTCCAATAATGCAAGGTTGCAAATTATAATTACATATTGAGTTGATACAATAGTTGAAATTGACTATGTATAATTCTGATAAGACAGCCTATAAACATTTAGATGGCGTATTTAATGTTCAAAGAGTTATTAATTACTATCAGTTAGTAGCTTCTGAATATATAGAATTCAAAGATAGAATTATATTAGCTTAAAGTTTATAGCTAGTCTCACTATCACATTGTACATAATGATCTTGCTTGGTATGTATTACTGATGAAATATTATGGTAGCAGTGTTCCATAATACTCTCACCATTTCATGTACTAACATAGGTTGTTAGTGTTGAGGGGGTGTCTCATGCCAATTTAAAAAGAAGTGATAGGATATTTGGATTTAGATTAGTCTAACATCATGATATAAGTTAAGTTAGATCACTGCAACAATGTTTGTGCAAAGATCAAATTATAAATAAGTAAATATATCCAACGTAGAAGTATTGAAATTAGCAGTTGTTTATAGTCCTTTCCTCCATCTAAAAAGTGAAAAAAAATTGTGTTTGTTGAATTTACATTGTAATGTTACATTAAATCCTTTTCCCCGTCTAAAAATGTGTTACCGTATATGCAAATAATATTCATGAAAAATTCCCTAATAAAATCCTCAACTAAATAATATAACAGCATTTCCATTAACTACTGCTAACAACCTCACCTAATGTCTTTAACTATTCAACTCGTATTTATTAAGTAACATTAGATATACTTTCGCCAAAAATAATAATTTAACCTGTTATTCTTTGAAAATAATAACAGCAAATGAACATACCAAAATTTTTGATCATATCATGAAAAATTCCCAAAATACTTGTACGGTGAATAAGATCGGATTTAAACCTTGAGAGTTCCATTGCAAGCACAAGGCGCTTCCATTTCAGCCTCATCCCCTTCATCCTGACAAATTCGGCATTCTGATACTTTATTTTCCAATTCATCACCGTTATGTTTCACGAATTTCAAACTACTACCGTTTTTTGAACTCTCTTCTTCTTCCACCACCCCTTTTGTCGTAAACTCATCACTGGAAATGGCGAAACTGCTCGAATCAAAGCATGCTGCGGATGCTATAAGCCTGTCTACATAAACTATGAAATCTCTTTAACATCTTAGATGGTCGTCAATCTCTTATAATGCAGAAGCTTTAATCACAATCAGAAAATCAATTTATAAAAATCAACCTAAATATACCTATTTAGGGCACCGTGAGGAGAAAATCATGTTGGAGAGCTACCGCGATGATGTGGAGAGAAGTAGATGCGACGATGAAAATAAACGACGATGTGGAGATGAGTGATGTGGAGAGGAATGGTTGAATCGAAAAGCGATTTGGGAAATTATCTTGAAGCGATTTGGGAAATTTTGTTCCTTAGGTTTAGAAAATGTATAAGTGTGAGATAATTTAAGGATAGGAAATTTACTGGTTACGTTTATTAGATTTAGGCGGAAAGATTTTGGTAAGGCGTGAAAGTTAAAATAATTTTTTCCACGTTTTAACTATAGGGTGAAATGTTTTTAGTTGCATTCACAAATAAATGCCACCAATTTATGCAACCAAAGGCTAGTTTTCTTGTAGTGCAAGTGGGAAACTTGCTCCCAGATTCGTAGGATTGTTCCTCATCGTGGGAAGGGTAGGGAAGATGGCGTATCGGATAAAGCTATTGGAGAGGCTCATGGGAGTTCATGATGTTTTTCATGTTCCGCACTTGAGGAAGTGCTTACATGATTCAGCAGAGGTAGTGGAACCTAGCCTACTTGAGGAAGTTGAAGTGGAGAGAGAAACATCGATTCGTCGCATTCCTACCAAGATCGTTGGACATGATATCAAGAAGCTTAGGAATAAGGAAGTCCCATTGGTTAAGGTGCGGTGGGGAGATAGTATTGAGGACGCTACGTGGGAGGCTGAGGAGAAAATACGTACCTCTTATCCACATCTTTTTGTTGGTACGTCTTGAATTTTCTATTTCCATCTTTAGTTTTGAATAGGTTCTTTCCTTTAGTATCCTTTGGGAGGGTAGATCTTAGGATTTAACCTATGGATGGTAGGACTGAATGTAAACATGTTGCTAGAACATGTTCTGTATGACGGACGCTAGTGGTTGCAAGTGTTTGCTAGTGGATGCTAATGGACGCATAAACACACACTAGGCACTATTATCTCTTAGAGATCGGCCTAACTAGGTCACTAAAGCATATGCATATGGATGTGCGTGCACTTGCATTTTTATTTCATGGTTGCTATGAATGGGTGATTATCATATGATTGTTGCATTTGGATGATAAAAGTAGCACGCATATAGAACTATCAGTGGTCATTAGAAAATTTGCATTCATTTGGATACATGGAACAAACATGAAACACATAAAAAGGAGGTCGAATGAATCAGTAGACCGCCTAATCTTTTGCATTAGTTAGGGACGTTGACAATACACTATTGCATATAACATAAATTGCATTAGAAAGCTTAAGGACAAAGGATGTAATGGATGATGATTGAATATGTGGTTGTAGAATTTGGATGAAAATATTTATTTCATTCTTCTATCCTTGGAGATTTCAGGGACGAAATCCTTTAAGGAGGGGAGAATGTAACAACCCAAAATTTAAGCTATAATAATTAATTAACGAATTAATTAGACAATAAAATAAGTTTGTGAAATTGTTAGAATCGAGCTACGGGAGTGGCACCATTGGATCCATGGTGATTTTCTGATCAATTTTCATATATAACTTGTCGAAATTCGAGTCAGTATGGAGAAGTTACGAGAGAAATACGAAATCAGAATAAAATGAAAAAAAATACACAAGACCCCATAGGGGTCGACCCATGCTCTGATCGGGTTGACCTATAGGTCGACCCCCAATGAAGCTGGACCGACCTGCCAAAACACCTGGACGTTATTTCATCCAGGTGTACGAGCCGAACAACCTATTTTGCAATTTTTTTCATATCTCGTGCATTCTTAGCTGCATCTGACAGTTCCTAGTGAGCCTATGACGTGGTTGCACCAGATTTAATCTTCAAATCTGATGGCCTGAGATCCCTAAGTCACACTATAAATAAGACCTTAGACCTAACTATTTTTCTCATTCAGATTTTCTCCTAATTGGGTTCATTGCCTGAGGCTGAACCCTAAATAGAAATTTTTTCTAGGGAGGAGATCTTTTTAGTAAAAATATTCACTACGCCATAAATGACCTTCTGCAACATTTTTGCAAGGTGTTGCCAGCTAAAATGTTGCGATAGATATAAAATTTTGGTCCTACTGCAACGTTGTATTTATGGTGTTACCTTAGCCATAAAAATGTGTTGCTCTAGCTAAACAAGTGTAACACGATGCAACATTTTTATATAGTGTTGCTATAGATGTATTCAGATTAAAAAATTAATAAAATTAGCAATCCGCGTGAATACGATCCAACGGTCTACATTTAATCTGATTGTTAAACTGGATCACCGCTACAATTTGCCACAAATTTTCGTTTTCCCTCTTTACTTTTCATATCATTTTCGTTCTCACCCCCAATTTCCGAAATCCCTAATTTCCAAATCATATTTTCGTTTCTTTTTTTTCTTCCAAAAATCCCTAATTCCCAAATCCTACCAACCGCAGCCCCCAACAAAACTCCACTACCCCACCACCGTTTCTACAGCCTGATTCCGATGGCCATCGAGCACATATCCCGTGGCGATGGAGTTCGGATTTAGTGATGGAAATTGGCGATTGGTGGTTATAATTGGGTTCGCTGCTGCTATTAATTTGCAGAGGAAGTCAAAGTTTGAAGTAGGTCGTTGGTTGGGTTGTGATGCTGCCGATTGAGGGTCAATTGATGGTTGTTGGCAGTTGACTGGTTGAGTATTGTGGTGGTATGGCTGCAGTGTATAATGTTCTGTTGATTGAAGCTGGTTCGAAGTGTTGTCGAAGTAGTGTTGAAGTTTGATGGGCAAGTGGTAATTGAGGCTGACAGTGGTAATTGAGGAAGTAGTGTTGAAATGGCAGCTGCTGTTCCTCGAATCTGAGAATCCGTATAAGCCGCTTTCTCTCTATATCAATTCACCTGGTGGTTCCGTGATGGCTGGGTTGGCAATTTATGATACTATGCAGTATATTCGATGTCCCGTCTCTACTCTCTGTGTTGGCCAGCTGATGTTTTGTTATATTTATGGAAAAGTTGTGAACTTTAACATTGGATTTACATTTATTCGCTTACATGTTTTTGTTGATTGGTAATTGTGGTGATATGCTAGTTCAGCACGAATTGCCACTTTGTCCTCCTCTTGGCTTATGACTAATTATGTGAACATACTGCTGCTATGATTAGCTTTTTGATTACATTCAGTTCCAATCTCAGTATAGATTGCACGTGCTTATACTAGAAAGTAGCCAACTAGATTGCAGGCTGCAATTTCATATCCTGATTCAAAATGTACCAACTGTTGTTAAGGGCTGTAGGGGATGTAAGTTGCAGCAGTTTGGGGAGTGGATGGTGGCAGTGTAGAGGTTGAAGTTTGGTAGTATTCAAGGAGAAGGAGTTGATGTCTAGTAGGATGTTTAGATGAGTGAACTGTGGTAATGTATTACTTATTAACACGCAACCTGTTCGATGAAATGTTAATTTTTATTTATCATGGTTTCAGGTCTTTTACCAAGGCAGAGCTAAAAGTAAGGTCGGATGATTCAGAAGAAGCCATGAAAGAGTTGCAAAAGTCAATCATCGAGGAGGTGTTCAAATTCGCAGGAGGTGTTCATTTGTGCATCATTTTACGTCGTTTCAAAGAAGGCTCGATCTTCCGAAATCGGATGAATCGGGCGGTGCCCCGGACCCCCGCCGGGACTGCGGTGCCCCGGACCCCGCCGGGACTGCGGTGCCCCGGACCCCCGCCGGCGCTGCGCCCGGACCCGCTTCTCGCCTCGCCTTCGGCTCGGCACTCGGCTCGCCTTCGGCTCGGCACTCAGCTCGTCATATATTTGTCAGTGTCTGTGTCTGTATAAATTGAAACTGCATATGTAATGAGTGAATTGAGTGATGTAGTGAGGAATATCTGTATATGTGAATATCAATGTTATATATCATTGAATTGTAAAATAGTGGAGTCAGGAATTTGTACTATTTCAAATGTTGAAATAAAATATTTATTTAAATAAATTACTGTTTAAATATCAAATTCTATGCAAAAGCATTTTATTAAATAAATATTTATTTCTATTAAAAAATCAAATATGCTCTACATTGTGGGCCCCACAAATTCAGAAAGTTAATATCTATGGCAACATTTTAAAATGTTGCTACAGATACCTATGGGTGTTGCCATAGACCCAAATAGGGTTCTATTGCAACAATATTACTTATGTTGCCTTAGATAGTCAAAATGTTGCCTTTGAGGTCTAAGGCAACGGCAAAAATTGCATCACCCTAAAAGTGTTGCCATAGACCTATGGCAACATTTTTCGGGCCTGAGCCAACATTTTTTTTGTGTTGCAGTAGGCCATTTATGGCGTAGTGATTCTACACCCTAGTAGCGGATCTGGGAAGGCCCAAGATTAGAGCTAAGGACCACATGTAAGTGTTTTATAATTATTTTAGATTTTTAAGCAATTTAAAATAATATGGTTCTCAATAGTTGTAGTTTTTCTACAATTTTGAGACAATTTTTATGTAAGTTTATTTACAGTCAGTTTTTAAGTAAATTTCATAAGTTCTTTTCAGTCTATTTTTATTCAACTATTTTATTCAGTTATTTACAGTTATTTGCAGTTATTTACATCTGTTTTAAGTTAGAATTTAGCCTGTAAATGTTAGTTTCTTTTTATAGAGATTTAATCCCTTTTTACGCGAATAGAATATTAAAAAGAGAAGAATTCGCTAATATGTATTAAAATAGAAAAATACTAAATTTACAGAAATTAGATGTAAAATGAGAAAAACTGTAATAAAATAGAGATAGACTGAAATAGGAAAATTTAAGATATTTGCAAGCATTATTATAACAAGTGGTTATAACTAAAAAGAAATAATAGGAGAGACTTATTTTAAAACTTGATCTTGGATTAAGTTAATAAGCAAATATAGCAGAAATAACAAAAGCGGCTTATTTTAAAACTTAGATTAAGTTAATAAGCAAATATAGAAGTAGGGCCCGTACCGACAACATTCCCTTTCAGATCTAGGACTGATGGTTTCACAATAGTAGGTGAGGCTGGGACACGCTTATGCCGATTAGGGTAAATAAGTGGCCAATAAATAGAGGCAAAAATCTGGGGATTTTGGCAAGGGGCGCAAAACTAGAAGGTTATTTATTAGGACCAGTATCGGCAGCATTCCCTTTCAGGTCTAAGACTGATGGTCTCATAACAGTTAGGTGAGGATGGGCAGCATTCCCTTTCAGGTCTAGGACTGATGGTCTCACAACAGTTAGGTGAGGCTGGGCACGCTTATGCTGAATAGGGTAAATAAAGGTTCAAATAGGGGGCGACAGTTAGTGTGTACCGACGATGACCGAGCGTGCGGCACCGATTAGGGTAAAAAATTTGCTACTGCGTCCTACGCGCTAAAGAGGTATCTTTTGCTGTGACCAACATGATTGGTTCACAGTGGCACAACAGAGATAGGAAAGGCCGATCAATGGGCAGAATTAGGATTTCAGCCTAATCAAGTTAGCAGTTGAGATAGGATTAGGGTTTCAACCTAATCATAGCAATTTGAGACAAGTGCAAACAATCAAACAATCAAAGCAAACAGTTAAATCGAATCAGAAACAGTATTTTATGCCAGTTTTATCTTTTCTATATTTTCCTTTCAAGCTAGAACTATTGCTTAGTCTATTATCTTTATCTTGCTTAGAAATGCTAGTAATTACTTCCACTCACCAGACTTATTGTCTAACTCACTCCTCTATCTTTCCTTTCCCTCCCAATAGACCAGCAGAGTTGAGGATAGTTGATTCAGGTTGCTTGGAGATTCATTTCAGGAGTTTTCCCATTTCAGACGTATTCTTCTGCTTTTCATCTTTTTCATTTGGCTTATGATGGATTGGCACTTGTGAGAGGGATTATGATTATTGTTGTTACTTTTATACTTTGATTTTATGAGACTGAGATGTATTTTCATGAGACATGAGACATTTTGAGTTTTTGAGACATGTTATGTTTTTATGACTTATTTTGAAATGAAGTTTAATTCTGAATGATAAGTTATTATTTTAACCTTTTCCACTGTTTTTACTTGTCTTGTGAATCTTAGTCTCTGTGATGCTTTAGCCATACCTATAACACACCACATCCTTTGGTGTGCCCTTTTTGGGAATACTAAGGGGTGTGGGGGTGTTTTAGGGTTTAATATAGAATATGAAATCAATTATTTAGTACATAAATTTATTATCTTTTGTTTTTAAACAATAAATTTAGAAATGTGTTGAATTACTAATGTATAACAATTGTTTTAATTATCATCTTATTATTTAATCTGTTTGAAATTAATTTGGAAATCATGAAATTTAATGTGAGTGCAATATTGCAATTAATATAAGAAAAGACGTTAAATGTAGAAATTGAAAATAATAAGGTAGGAACTTATGTTAAATAAATTCATAAGGTATTGGTTGATTTAATAATAAGAGTGTAAATCAAAATAAAAGAATTTATTGGAATTTAAAATATAATAAACTGGGGTTTTATTACAGTTGTAATTGAACGCTGAAATTAATTTAATATTTAAATCTTGACTTTAACATTGAAAATTAAAATTTAAAAGATTATTAATTTCTGTTTGACTAAGAATGATGATAGAACACTTTTAATTGGTAATTTAGAAGTGATTAAATCTATTTAACCATAATTCGTTTTAATTAACATGTAAAATTAGCCATTTTGGGCACAATCTCGGATTTTGGCGAAACACATTTTATCGAATCCAGAAAAATGAATTATTATATGATTTCAAGTTTCGTAGCAATCAGACTTAACGTTTGATCATGCGAGCTCGAAACGTGTAAAAATCAATTAATGGAATTTAAATGAATATAATTTGATTTTAAAAGCTAATTTCTATATACAGGAGAATTAGGGTTTAAAACTAGTTCCATTGAGTTTAAAAATATCGAAAACTTATATTTTGATATATTGGATGACCTATTTTTGTTTCGGGAATGAAACGGGCTTTCCGGGTCGTTGTTATCGTTTCGAACCAATTCGATCTGTTCCATCCATTCTTATCCATTTCTGTCCATATATAGGCAGTTATAAACCCTAGTAGCTTCTTATTTTCATTTTTGTATGTACAATTTCTATATATCTGTTGTTCCCTCTCAATGGCAGACATTTCAAAACCATAATTCCTAATTCCAAATCAGATCGAAATTCCAAATTCCTCAAACCCTATCTTATAATATATCATCGTGAAGCCCTCGACGAACGTAATCTGCATTTGCAGTTAGTTTTTGTAATTGAGTCTCAGTTTGGCCAGAATTTGGCGAAGAAGTTTCGGCCGTTCATATTAGGGTTTGCAAATCAACGGTGGATCATCGACCAATCGACGATCGGAGGGCACAATATTATGGAGGTTGTCGAGCAGCGTTCATCCATGTAGCTGGTTCATCTCAGAGGCGTCAGACTTCACTAGAAATGGCCTTGGAAGAACGGAGGCGGCGCTGGCTGTAGGAGTGGCGGAGGGGGGCCGTGCGTGGCCTAGTGAGGCGCCTGGGCGAGGCGGAAGCATCAGCGAGGTTCGATCAGGTCGAAGGTGATGGATGCGACGGCGAATCGCAGTGGAAGATGTTGGCTGAAGGTACGTGGGTTCGTTCGTTACTGTTTGCGTTAGGGTTTGGGGTAGGAGAAGGTAATTTAGCCCTCTTATTTTATTTTCAATTCAAATTTTAATTTTCAATCTTCTAATTGTCATAACTTTTGCATACGAACTCGGTTTTGGATGCGGTTTCTTCCGTTGGGTTCATATCGAAATTCCGGAAAACATGAAACTAGTTTGGTTGAATTTGGAGATTGTTCAAATTTTGGTCTTTTATTGGATTTTTAATCTACTATAAATCAAATGTGAGTGATTTAACTCACTCACGCAATATTAAATCTTCTTATGTTAGTTGAATTAGATTTATGAATTGATAAGAATTTTATTGATTATTGTTTGGTAATTTAAATTGTCATTTAAATTAAATTTTAATTAAATTGACATTTAAATTAATATTGAAATTAAATTTCTAGTTAAATACCTGATATTGGTAACCAGTTAATTATTGTGATTTATTGACTGATTTGGGTGTTGATTGTGATTGATGTCAATTTGTTGACATTCTAGATGATTGGATGTTTATTTATTTATATATATCCATGTTATCACTCTGTATATTAATTGAAAGCATATAAACTGTTATTTAAATTATTTTGAATAAATTACGAAATGGATTGAAATGATATATACCTATGACAATTTGATTTGGATTAAAATGATATATATTCATCCCTACAATTAAAATTGAAATAACTGATCACTTGGTCATATGGTAGAAAATTATATACGGACACCAGATTGGTTAAATTAAATGGTTTTAAAATCTTGATTTTTGGATTTTCATTAAATGATATTGTTTTAAAGGAAATTAATTTTGAATTTATATGAATTAAATTATTTTCTAATTCAAGCTTTGAAATGTTGAAATTGAAATTGGTAAAAAGAAATTGTTTTGAAGAATTGAATTGGAAATATGAAGTGATAATTGAGGTATGACTTTAACTTTGGAAATTGAATTATTTTAAGATTTGGACCTTAGAATTGAACAGTGAGGTTTAATTTGATTTTAGCGATTTAAATCAGTTAAAATTGAACTTGAAATTGATATAAATTGAAATGGTTTAAAATAAAAATTGAATTGGAATTTTAAATCATTTAATTGAATTGTTGATTGAATTTGAATTTAAAATGAATGTTTTGGAAATTGAAGTTAATTCGAATTGGAATTGAAATCAAGTTGTTTTGAAGCTAAACTGAAATCCAGTCAATTGAATTGAAAGACTGGAAATTAAGTTTTGTTGATTTTAAATTGGACATAGGTCCAGATTTGTTGAAATGGAAGAAACAGTTTGATTTGATATTATTTTCAAAAAAAAATATTTTAGTATAAACTGTTTAAAATCTATCTTTTTAATATTCAAATTATTTTGATTTTTCCAACTATTTTACTACATAAACCATTTTATATCAAACTATTTAAACTATTTAACTATTTTAAACTATTTAAAACTATTCAAACTATTTTCTAAAAATTCAAACTATGCAAGGTTGGAATGTTTATATTTAAATCGTTGATTTAAATGCGAATGCTAAATGAGGTTATAACCTAAGTTGGAATTTGAAATGATATTTTCAAGTGGAAATGACATATTTTGAGAAAATATGGTATTTTTAAATGTAGGATATTTTGAATTAAATATGATATTTTGATATCAAATATGAATCGGTTTTGTAATGTAAAAGTACCAACCAGTGTGAAAAATGACGTTTGACTGTTAAAGAGATGGGGCCTCTTATTGACATACTCTCTATTAATATTAGAACCACTTTAACAACTGTGTACCTGGTGGATGATCCAGAATGAAGTGGTTGAATTGGAGGCGTTGCTAGATTTAAAGAAAGAAAACGATGATGGATGACCCTGGCACTTGTGCCAATTTGAAAAGGCTAAAACAAGAGCTTGTTAGGGCCAAGTGGACTAGCTACACCTAGCAGACACACCTCTTCGTATTACTATATTGATGTTGGCTTGATCGATGCACCTTGATTTGATTTGATTTTGGGGGTGTTGGACGCGGTGGGTTGTCCTAGATACGATGCGTTACTACCAGCCCTGCGACCCGAACTGGTAGTATCCTACCTTGGGAATTGCCTCACGTGCCTTGTCATACTCTTTATCCTTGTTCACGCCCACTACGATTTTGTTTTAGTATGGTACCTGTAAGGGACTCACTGGCTACCGATGTTACTGGTTGTGTTACATGACCTGCATAGACTACCTGCTTAAAAATGTGTTAAGTGGGATCAATGTAAAGCCTTAATGCTAAGAAAAATATTTACTTTACTAATTAGAAATTACATATATAGCGTATTTTACTACATATAGATAGTTTAACGGATCCTTAGGAGATGAAAAATCTCATAACATCTCCTAAGTTATTGCACTCACGTTGTACACTGGATAGGAGATGGAAAACCTTGTAAACATCTCTGAAGCTATTACACTTATATTTACTTGTTGTTGATTTAACTTACATAAGAACTTTTAGTTCTGACTCGAGTGATTTGTCTTTTCATTACGCTTGTGTCAGCCTGAGCTTTTCAGTGTTGAAGACATTATTCTGGAGGACGAAGACGGAGTTTGGTATATTATATTATTAGTATTATTCTGCTGCATCATTATTTATATGTTGTTGATTGTACACTGGTTATGTTGTAAAATTTGAGTAATCAAATGTAAATTGTAAAACAGCTTCATGAATTGTTTATTTGATTATTATATTTTGTAAATTTCGCTGCAAGATTCTGTGTTTTGTTTTTCCTTCTTTTCTCTTATTTTATTATTTACCTCATTGACAATACTCCCATTTGAATGGTTTGAGTTAGACATGTGTGGTTTATTGTCGATTTAAACCATCCAAAAAGGTGGGTCATCACAGTTGGTATTAGAGCTTTGGTTTAGAGATACCTTAGCCTGTTGGGGATAAACTCATTAGAGATAGGGTTAATGATACCCTAGAATGAGTCTGAGTGTATATATATGAGAGAGCGTATTTGTTAGTGTTATATAAAAATGTTGTGTATTGAGTTAATTTGTTCTGTTGAATATTTATGAATTTTGGTCGTTGTTTGGTTAGTCGTGGCTCTTAAAACTATTAACTACTGTATGTTATAAGAAATGTAATTTTTATAAATAAGGTTTATAAAATATGATTTACAAGTAAAATGAATATAAATTGAAAATTTTAAGAACTTAAATTCTGGTGTTTTGAATTTAGGTTTCAAAGATTTGAGAAAAAAATAGTATTATTTGGAAGTATTTGCAAATAGAAATGTCTTCAAATTGTTTTCAAAAGGCACTTGAAAGTAATGATTTCAAAGAATTATTGAAAGGAAACAAATTCTGTACTCCCCTTTTCTGTCGTTGGTAAATAATTTCGGTGATGACCGCGGCATCGTCGACTTTCATTTTCGAGTTTCAAAGTAGAAAGATCGCTATAGTCGCTTTGCTACACACTTGTTTTGGTGAAATAAATTTTGATTTAAATTTCCTAAGTAGGATTTGACATACAAAGGATATAAGTATATATTATTTCTAGATGATTTGAAATGAAATCCAGTATTTAGTTCTTAAGTCTTCTATTAATTAGTGATTTTAATTATTGAAAGAAAAATGGAATCTTGACTATTTTAATGGTCGGAAACTTCCAAATTAAAATCTGAAATTAAAAGCTAGATGTTTAATGAAAATATAGAAATTGAAGTTTTGTAATTTGTAAATTAAAGGATAATGAAAATTAAGAAGATGTAAACTATTGAACATTATTGTTAACCAAAATGAATAAGATAAACTTGTATAACACTCAATTACATTCTAAAAACATATATAAAACTTACCAAATATGTTTAAAAAGTTGTAATGTTAATATGAATATGTAATAGAATATTATACAAGTAAAACTTAAGTAACGAAAATGTTTCAAATGGAATTATGCCTACAAATAAAAATTTATAATGTATGAAATGTTTTAAACTTAAAAAGATGTTGAAATGATTCATTAATAGATTTAATATTAGTTTATTCATAAGTAGATGTAATAGTAAATGATACTAGATACGAAGGAATAAATGTGGATTAAACTACAAGAAACTTATGTAATACTTTGAGAATTTATTCATTGATGATTTTAAATATTGAATGGGAAATATTATATGTAAGTAAATGAATGTAAATTAATAAAAGATGAAATTGTATGAATGAATAAAAATAAATAAAAGGTCAATAATGTGAAAAGAAACCAATAAAATAAAATATGAAAATTATGCATAAATCATTTTATACTCATAATAGTTCCGATTCACATTTGAGTGCATGATTTGTGGAAATTCACACCAGTCCGAACTAGGGTTTTTCGCTCGATTCTTGACGGCGAACATTTGATACAAAATTTTGATATGATTTTTGAAGTTTTCTATCATAGTTTACGGCTATGCAAGGAAAATGGAAATTTCGAATCAAGAAATCGGATCAGTCCACGCTAGAATGGTTGGGTTAACATCACTAGTTCGAAAGTGAAATATGTGTATTCAAGCAAGCGATTAGAATTAATATTGTGTATAAAAGATTTATGTACATCGTGCAAATTTAAATTATATTTAATTCCTTGTTGTTTGACTTATGGGAAGTTTGGGAAATGGTACTTTAAATTGTTGAGGTTGTATGAATAATCTATTAAGTAATTATCTAAGGCTGTAGAGCATAAGGTACATTTGGTAGTTTATTTATCACCCTTGTACGATGAAAAGTTTCTGAATCCAGACAAACCATTAGTTTTTGGTTGCTACGAATGTGTGATGGATTCTTTTATTTCATATAATGGTTGTACAACTTTTGTTTGCATATGATTATTATATATTATGTGTTGCTTGTGTTATTAACTGAAACAACTAATATATTATTCTTTTTACATAGTTTTAACTCCTTTGGATTATGTAAGTAAAATACAGGTTTATGGAAGCAATAGCTACTGCTTTTGGTTTCATAAATTAAGTTGTTTGCCTGACAAATAGGTACGTTTTCGAATTATGGCTTTTGAAATGATATTTTATTGTTTTTCCCATGGTTTGGGATGTTTTATTATTGAAATATGATATATATAATGTAATTATTGATATTGTTATTTTTCCGGACCTAACAGCACAAATGAGACTCTGCCGAAATTTTTCGAAAATTTAAAACTTAGAATTTTTTTGTCGAAGTTGGGTTATTTTCAAAATTTTATTAAACTTAAATATGTAAGTTTAATTGTTTCAAATTGTCAATTTTGAATAAAATATAACAAATTCTTAATTCTTACTTGTTCCTTTTCGAGGACAAAAAGTTTTGAGTGGGGGAGATTGTAACGACCCGTATTTTTTATAATTAAAAATATTAAATTTAATAAGATTTTGGAATTTAATATTATGAGAAACTAAAAATTTATGATTTATAAATGGAAAAGATTATTAGAATATAATTTAATAATGATTGAATGTAATTGACCGTTTTAATGTAAGTTCAATCAATTGCAATTATAAAGATTAATGAGGAATAAAATAAATGTTGTATTAAAAAGAGAAATTAGATGTAATTAATTGAAATTGGTTTTAATATAGAATATGAAACCAATTATTTAGTACGTAAATTTATTAGCTTTTGTTTGTAAACAATAAATTTAGAAATGTGTTGAATTACTAATGTATAACAATTGTTTTAATTATCATCTTATTATTTAATCCATTTGAAATTAATTTAGAAATCAATGAAATTTAATGTAAGTGCAATATTGTAGTTAATATAAGAAAAGACATTAACTGTAGAAATTGAGAATAATAAGACGGGAACTTATGTTAAATAAATTCATATGGTATTGGTTGATTTAATAATAAGAGTGTAAATCAAAATAAAAGAATTTATTGGAATTTAAAATATAATAAACTGGGGTTTTATTACAGTTGTAATTGAACACTGGAATTATGCAGTTGTAATTGAATGCTGAAATTAATGTAATATTTAAATCTTGACTTTAACATGGAAAATTAAATTTTAAAAGATTATTAATTTCTGTTTGACTAAGAATGATGATATAACACTTTTAATTGGTAATTTAAAAGTGATTAAATCAATTTAATAATAATTCGTTTTAATTAACGTGTAAAATTATCCTTTTTGGGCAATGTCTCGGATTTTGACGAAACCAGTTTTGTTAGAGTAGTATTTTTCCATTGCTTTGTTATGTTTATGTTTCGGTTATATTTTGTTTGTGTGTCTTTCTTATTTTGTTCGGGCTTCTTATGTTTGGCTTATTATCAAGGCCCACTTATGTTGGCCCATATCTTTTCTTTCCTCAAATAGAAGACTCTCTTCTATTATATAAGTTTGTATCTGCTGGTTTGTTTTTGGTTAAGTTGAATAATAATCAAACTCAAAAGTTACCGCTCTCTCTCTCTCAAATCTTAACATGGTATCAGAGTGATCAGATTCGATCTAAATTCTATTTTCGTTTTCCGCTTCTATCTCTTCTTCAATCCAGATCTAAACTCTAGGGCTATGGCAGAGAATAAGGCTATCATGGATGTTATGCCAGTGATGTCAAAGATCACAGAACACAAATTGGGAGACTCGAATTATTTTGATTGGAATAAAACAATTTGATTATATCTTCGAAGTATTGATAAGGAAGATCACCTCTCTCGAGATCCACCAAAGGAAAATTCTGATTACAAGGAAGATCAAATCTGGTTAAGGAATGATGCGCGGCTGTTTCTTCAGATCAGGAATACTATTGATGGTTGTGTAATTAGTCTAGTGAATCATTGCAGTTTTGTAAAAGAATTAATGGATTACCTCGAATTTTTGTATTCTGGAAAAGGGAACTTGAGTAGGATGTATGATGTTTGTAAGGCATTTTATCGATCTGAAAAACAAGACCTATCTCTGATGAACTATTTTATGAAGTTCAAAAAGACATATGAAGAATTTAACATGCTGCTACCAATTAGTACAGATGTGAAGGTTCAGCAACAACAAAGAGAACAAATGGCAATTATGAGTTTTTTTGGGTGGATTGTCAAGTGATTTTGATTCTGCAAAAGCACAAGTTCTATCTGGATCTAATGTTACCTCATTGCAAGAAGTTTTTAGTCGAATTCTGAGAGCAGACAATTCAAGTAATGAACAAAATACCACACCAAATACAAGTGCTCTTATTAGCCAAGGCAGTGCACAACCAAGATATGCACAGAATAATGCACAGTGGAGACCTAACCAATACAACACTAAGAAAGGAAGTGGCCAACCTGAAAATCCAACTGTTAACCCAAATTTTTGTACCTTTTGTAAAAGAGATGGTCATAGGTACCAACAATGCTGGAAATTACTGGAACGAAACAAGCAGAAAAACTTTGATAAAGGCAAGGGGCAAAATCCTTATAATCAAGCAGCAGCAAATGTGGCAAGAACTCAAGAAGAAGGGTCTATGCTGATCTCTGGAGAAGAATATGCAAAATTCTCTGAATATCAAAATAATATGAAGAAGCAATCAAACAATCAATCATCTAGTATCTCAACTGTTTCCAAATCAAATAAATGGGTCATAGATTCAGGTGCCACTGATCATATGACTGGTAACTCACTGCTTCTCTCAGAATTTCATACAAACCACAAAGCACAGATCATAACATTAACAGATGGATCCTTATCATCTGTTCATGGATCAGGGTCTAACAACTTTAACTCCTATCTGAAATTAAATTCTATTTTATATACACCAGAGCTTAGTTTTAACCTCATCTCTGTCAGTCAAATAACAAGAAAACTCGACTGTTGTGTTATTTTTTATCCTAATCATTGTGTGTTTCAGGATTTAACCACCAAGAAGATTATTAGTAGAGGTCATGAATTTGGGGCCTATACATGTTTGATAGCTTGCCATCAACTTCTATTGCATGTACCAGTATTAATCAGGCTCTCAAGTCTCACTGCCAACTTGGTAATCCTTCCCTACAGAATTTTAAAATTCCATGTCCTCAGTTTAATTCAATAAAGTCTTTGGAGTGTGATTCTTGTCAGTTTGCCAAACACCACCGTCAAAGTTCAACTCCAAGAGACAATAAAAGAGCTAATGCTGCATTTGATCTTGTTCATTCAGACATTTGGGGGCCATCTTCAGTAACATCTAAACCAGGATTTAAATATTTTGTTACTTTTGTAGATGATTACTCTAGACTAACTTGGCTATTCCTTATGAAAAATAGATCTGAACTATACTCTATTTTTTGTAATTTCTATGTTGAAATAAAAACACAATTCAATGCTAAGATCAAAGTACTAAGAAGTGATAATGCTAAGGAGTACACTTCTAGTCTTTTTCATAATTTTATGGCTGCTAATGGCATTATGCATGAAACTTCATGTGTTGACACACCATCTCAAAATGGAATAGCAGAGAGGAAGAATAGGCATTTGTTAGAAACCACTAGAGCTCTTTTATTTCAAATGAACATGCCAAAAGTTTTTTTGGCTGATGCAATTGCCACGGCTTGTTTCTTAATTAATAGGATGCCATCAAGTGTTTTAAATGGTGATATCCCATACAAAGTTCTCTTTCCAGAAAAAGCTATCTACCCTGTTAAACCTAAACTGTTTGGATGCACATGTTTTGCTAGAGATGTTCGACCACAAGTGTCTAAATTAGACCCTAAATCCTTAAAGTTTGTGTTTGTTGGTTATTCAAGGTTGCAAAAAGGGTATAGGTGATATTGCCCAAGTCTTGATAAATACCTAGTATCTATTGATGTAACTTTTCATGAAGATATACCATACTTTCAGAATAGAGCAAGTCAAACTGAGTCTGATCCAAATGAAGAGAGTGAATTTCTTATCTATTCTATAAACACACATACACAAGAAGCAGGAAATAATGATGAATCTACACCCCTTCCACCTATTCATGAGCCAGTACTCTATCATAATCCAGAGCTAGACCTTCCAATTGCTTTAAGAAAAGGGAGACACCAATGCACATATCCTATTACATCTTATGTTACTTATAATCATTTACCACCTACCACATGTTTGTTCATAAAAACACTTGATGCCATTTCTATCCCAAAGACAGTTAATGAGGCTATCTCACACCCAAAGTGGCATGAGGCAATGATTGAAGAACTAAATGCCTTGGAGCAGAATAAAACATGGGACTTAGCAGTTCTACCTGAAGGGAAGAAGGCAATTGGATGCAGGTGGGTATTCTCTATCAAAGTCAATCCTGATGGGTCAGTTGCTAGATTTAAAGCTAGACTTGTGGCAAAAGGATATGCACAAGTATATGGGGTGGATTATTTAGAAACCTTTAGTCCAGTTGCTAAACTTACCTCAATTAGATTATTCATATCTCTGGCTGCTACACATGATTCGAGAATTCACCAATTGGATATTAAAAATGCCTTTTTGCATGGAGAACTTCAAGAGGAAACCTACATGACACAGCCTCCAGGTTTCAGTGTTAAGGGGGAGAAAAATAAGGTATGTAAACTCAAGAAAACACTATATGGCCTAAAACAATCTCCTCGGGCATGGTTTGGAAAGTTTAGTCAAGCTTTAGAAGGTTTTGGTATAAATAAAAGCAAATTTGACCACTCTGTATTTTACAAGACAACTGAAAATGGAATCATTCTCTTGGTTGTCTATGTTGATGTTATCATTATAACTGGAAGTGATAGCAAAGGTATTTTGTCTCTAAAAAATTTTATACAATCACAGTTTCATACCAAAGATTTGGGAAATTTAAAATACTTTCTTGGTATAGAAGTAGCAAGAAGTAAACAAGGAATTTTCCTATCACAAAGGAAATATGTGCTTGATCTCCTAACTGAAATAGGAAAGCTTGGATGCAAACCAAATTCTACTCCAATGATACCCAATAACAATCTAGCTGAAAATGGAGAACCATTCAATGATCCAGAAAGATATAGAAGATTAGTTGGTAAACTAAACTATTTGACTGTCACAAGGTCAGATCTCTCATATTCAGTAAGTATTGTTAGTCAATTTATGTCTGCACCTTGTGTTCATCACTGGAAGGCAATTGAACATATCCTAGGGTACCTTAAAGGGACATCAGGTTTGGGTATATTATATACAAATCATGAACACACTAGGATAGAATGCTTCTCGGATGTAGACTGGGCAGGGTCCAAATTAGATAGGAAATCTACATCTGGTTTCTGTGTGTATGTTGGAGGAAATCTCATATCATGGAAAAGTAAGAAACAAAGTATAGTTGCAAGGTCTAGTGTAGAATCAGAGTACAGAGCTATGGCTAAAGGAGTTTGCGAAATTATGTGGATACTTCATCTTATGTCTGAAATTGGTCTAGAGGTTCAGAAACCAGCCTTGCTATTTTGTGACAATCAGGCAACCTTACACATTGCCTCGAATCCTGTATTCCATGAAAGAACAAAACACATTGAAGTTGATTGCCATTTTATATGAGAAAAGATTTTATAAGGAATTGTATGTACAAGCTTTGTTAGAACTGGAAATCAAGTCACTGATATCTTTACCAAGGCATTGGATGGGGCCAAAATTAAAGCTTTAAATGACAAGTTGAGCATGATAAATCTATATGCTCCACTTGAGGGGGAGTGTTAGAGTAGTATTTTTCCATTGCTTTGTTATGTTTATGTTTCGGTTATATTTTGTTTGTGTGTCTTTCTTATTTTGTTCGGGCTTCTTATGTTTGGCTTATTATCAAAGCCCACTTATGTTGGCCCATATCTTTTCTTTCCTCAAATAGAAGACTCTCTTCTATTATATAAGTTTGTATCTGCTGGTTTGTTTTTGGTTAAGTTGAATAATAATCAAACTCAAAAGTTACCGCTCTCTCTCTCTCAAATCTTAACAAGTTTCATTGGATCCGTAACAGTGAACTAATTATAGGATTTCAAGTTTCGTAGCGATCAGACTTATCATTTGATCGTGCGAGCTCGAAACGCGTAGAAATCAATTAATGGAATTTAAATGAATATAAACTGATTTTAAAAGCTAACTTCTATATACAGTGGAATTAGGGTTTAAAACTAGTTCCATTGAGTTTAAATATATCAAAAACCTATATGTTGATATATTGGATGACCTATTTTCGTTTCGGGAACGAAACGGGCTTTTCGGGTCGTTGTTATCGTTTCGACCCAATTCAATCCGTTCCATCCGTTCTTATCCATCTTTGACTATATATAGGCTGTTATGAACCCTAGCAGCTTCTTAGTTTCATTTTTTGTAGTTCAATTTCTATCAATCTGTTCAATTATATGTTCCTTCTCAATGGAAGACATTTCAAAACCCTAATTCCCAATTCCAAATCAGATTGAAAATCCAAACTCCCCAGTTCCAAATTAGATCGAAAATCCAAACTCCTCAATCCCTATCATATAATATATTGTAACGCCCCACTCTGAGACCCACTGTAACAAAGAGTATTACGGGAGTAATACTGTCTGTTAAAGCGGAGAATAGAGTATAGTGGAAGCGACCATTTGTAATCAAGCTATAACTATCTACCGAATACGTCGAAAGGTGGAATCTATTTAAATTTTTCTCAATCAGGTGGTTCGACATATTCGGTAAATACTTATAACGAAATTACAAATGGCTAAAGATCTATCAGGACAAAGCATAATAACATAATGAAATAGCATCACAGAACAGAATCACATAACAGATATAAAATCCCAGAACAATACATCATCAATACAGATCCAAATACTAAAAGTGGGTACAAAGCCACTGCCCACACATGTGAGTCAAAAATATGTACATATCAAAGTCTGAATAATAACAGAGTAGCGGAAAAGTGGACAAATAAAAGCGCTATCTAACAGCATAGCAGATAATGTCCAAGCGGAAGCACAGAAGCTAAGTCCAAAGACCTAACCTGAAACAACTCGGTTTGACCCGAGCGAAAACACTCGGGTCAGGCTAGCTAAACAATCAGTAATAGCTGAGATATATAATAATGCGGTACATAAATAAAACAGTACTTATCCAAAGAGAAGTATATTATGAACCACATGAATATAATGACGATCCCTAATCATCAGTAAACGATAAAAATCTCCAAAGCGAAATCAACACCAAAGTGTAGAATAAATAAAATCGCCTCATATCATCGGCGTAGCCAAAGCTATAAAAAGATGCCCATAGGCAATAATCCCAATAGTGACCAGAGTCTGTGATCAATGCCCAAGCAAAGATCGATGCTCCAAAGAGCCATGGGGATATATTGAAAAGTCAATGAAATCAAACACTGAAAAGCAGTGTCCAGAGACACTGTGGATCCATAAGGTAATCGCACTTACATCGTATGGTTCCATAGAACCAACACCGAATGGCGGTACTCGAATGGATATAAAAATAATCAGATAATACAAGTTTTGCACGTGCACCGACCAGAGTCGTTGTTGCCAAGTACTGTAGAGTTGTGATCGATCACTCGCACCGATGCGAAACGCGCGAGACGGCGAGATCCCTCCCAGAAGGATAAAGGCCCAGAGGCACACGCCGAAAAATAAACTGCTCCATAGAGCAGGTGTCCAGAGACGGTTGCCCAGAGGCGTGGTGACCCAGAGGTCCAGTACTGGCCGCCCAGAGGCTAATGTGTCACTAACTTCTTGGAGAGGAACCCGCAAAGTGTTAACAATGAGTCCCATACCCCACGTTCGCACTAAACGGTTTCCTAACCAATAGCAAGCTCACACTCCAAACAATAAAAAGTCTACCTCATATCATCGGTAAACTAGACCCAAAGGTCAAAACGATCAATCGAATAGGTCGGGGATTAACCGGAAAGAAAATACACACGGTTTCCATAGGCCGGAGGTTTCCTAACCGTTTAAGCAACTTTCCACTTCGCTCGACGTGCTAAAAGTGAGTGTGAGATTTTTATTATAGAAAATAATGGTGTAAAACGGATTTATAATTGATTTTCGGAATCACTTTTAAAACGGTCTTTTGAAAGGTCTCCTATTATGGAGTAATTAATTTAATAATTAAAATAATATTATATAATAATTTTCAAAAGCCATTTAGGAGTGAAAAATCTTTTGAAAATGATTCACAAAACCCGTGTACGAAATCTAGAGACAAATCTCAAAGAAATCAATGAAAACCAGAAAATCATCAAAAATATTCAAGTGTTTGTAAACATTCAAAAACAGCTGTGAACTCAAGTTCGATAATTTATTTGGACTAGCAAACTGTGTCCAAATGTCATGAAAATTTGTAGGCATGTAGTCCAACATCCCTACTTTAATATGCAAAAAGAATTTCTGGATTCCGAGTTGAGACGAAGTGGCAGCGACGTCTCAAAGTTGGACCCAGAACAAGATTTACACTGTTTACAAACAGCGACTAGAGTTCAACTTCGACACAAAATTCGAAGTACCAAACGAACTCCAATGTTGTCCAAATTTTCCTGAGATGGAGTTCGGAACTCCACCTTTCTAACGAGACCAAAAACGTTGAATTCCGACTTCCGATGCGAACGTGGAGGCATCGCGGAGTGGCGCTCAAAAGCTGGAAACGGAAGGGATATTTGATTTTCATTCTAAGTGTTTGACCATTCAAAAACTGCTGCGAACCCAAGTTCGGCAATTTATTTGGACCAGCAAACTGAATCCAAATGACATGAAAACTGGTAGGAATATAGTCCAACATCCCTACTATAAGATGCAAAATGAATTTCTGGAATCCGAGTTGAGACGAAGTAGCAGCGACATCTCAAAGTTGGACCCAGAACAAGATTCACACTGTTTACAAACAGCGACAAGAGTTCAACTTCGACACGAAATTTGAAGTACCAAAAGAATGCGGATGACGCCTAAATTTTACAGAGATGGAGATCGAAACTCCACCTTTCCAACGAGACCAAAAACGTCGAATTCCGACTTCGGATGCGATCGTGGCGGCATCGCGAAGTGGAGAAAAAAATCTGGAACAGGGTTTAAAAAAAAATTATTTATTATTTTTTTTTCTTTTTTTTTCTCGGGACAGTGGTAAGAATGTACAATTTTAACCAAAATAACTTCGAAATTTCATGAAACTCAAAACATGAAAGTTTTAGCTCTAAATCTAAGCTTTCCAGAACATTCAAAATTATTAGATTTGGATAAGAAACGAGAGAGATACATGCAAAACAATATCAGATTGAAACTCAAGATAACTTGTTAAAGACAGAATTGGTCTTCTGTCTTTGAACGCATTTCAGGTCATCTAAATGGCAATACTACAGAAAACTCACTGAACAAAAATTGTATCATATGTTTTAAGCTTTCCGGAACATCCAAAATTATCTAATTCGGATCAAAAACGAGTAACTTATGGCCAAATCAATTTCAGGGTTTTATTTTATCAACCTTGTAGTTTGTTGTCAGGTCAGCGACAAACAAACGTGATTTCGACCATTGAAATCACAAAATTAGGCAAAGCTCAAAACATGAAAGTTATAGGCTACAGAATAAGCTTTCCAGAACTTCAAGAAAATCTTAATTCCGATTTAAGATGAATGAGATATGCCTAATTTACTAACAGCAATAAACTAATTATAATTTCAGCTAGCATATATTACCTCTTTCCAAGCAATGAAAAGAAGATCAAAGAGTTTCACAATCTAAATGCACAAAAAAAAGAGGATTACAAAATAATTTTAGAAATTAAAGAATGAATTAGATGTGGGTTTTGTGATTGCTATTACCTCTTTTAGTAGTTTGGATTAACTCTCTTTGATTTGGTGTAGATTGGAGTCTTGCTTAGGAGGCCATGACTAGGTTTTGGAGCTTTCTAATTAGGTTTTAGTAGTTATGAAATGAAGTGTTGGCTGAAATGGGAGAGTAAAAGATACTTTATAGGCTAATGGTTAGGGTTATTGGATCTAATACCCATTAGGACTTTGTATTATTCATGTGCATACATATATAGGCAATTTTCTCTAAGTACACTCTACATACAAATTACTAAATACATTTCAAACCATAGAAAATTATGAAAATATGTTAACAATTACTTTTAGCCATTTCATAAAATCCTATATCAACAATATTTTACATTTTAACCCCTAATTTTTCCAAAACACCGTTTATAGTTAATATTAGCCAAAATCACCATTTTGCAAATAAATTGCAAATTAATTTCCCAAATCAAATATTGCACTATTTTACACATATAAAATTTTGCAATAATATAAATTACAAATTTCCCTAATTAATTTCCTTGAAATGCTCCATTTTACACTTAAGCCCAAAATATTAATTTATTCAAAATGACTAAATTTTGAACAAATTAGCCACATTAAAAATTCATTAATAGCTCCAATTAAATTAAAATCCCAATTTTAATTTATTATTTGGTAACCGCAATCACGGGTTGTTACAGACTCCCCCCCTTAAGAAAATTGCGTCCCCGCAATTCCTTAAATATAGAAGTCGTCTATAACATCTAATCCACAAAAGGAATACAGAAGACGGAGCTCGATTTCGAATATCACACATAGAAAGAGTCTCAAGAATATCGTCGATGAAAACCAGAACGAATCTATTGATGTATTCCCGGAATACTCGATTCATGAGATCGACGAAGAAAGCCGGAGCGTTCGTCAAGCCGAACGGCATGACCAACCACTCAAAAGAACCATGACGAGTGCGAAATGCTGTAAGAGGAATGCTGTCTTCTACGACTCATAGATGATGGAATCCGGTGGCAAGGACCAGTTGAGAGAAGACCTTCGCACCGCTCAATTGGTCAAACGGGAATTAGAGTTAGACATGATTCAATGATAGATAATTAATTAAGGAATACTACGGAATATAACGGATTCCTAAACATATTCCTAACTTATCTATCAATAAACATAAGGAAGGGATTTGATTTAATTCGGATCTAATTAAGATGTATTGTACTAAGTGTATCTGTTCTGTGTTTATTATGCTTATTCCTGAAACCAAGCTCTGATACCAAACTGTAACGCCCCACTCTGAGACCCACTGTAACAAAGAGTATTACGAAAGTAATACTGTCTGTTAAAGCGGAGAATAGAGTATAGTGGAAGCGACCATTTGTAATCAAGCTATAACTATCTACCGAATACGTCGAAAGGTGGAATCTATTTAAATTTTTCTCAATCAGGTGTGTCACGTACCGAAATTTTCGACTTTCGAAAATTCGACATCGATACTCACTTTATCGACTGCCGAGCAATCGAGTGCCGGAAACTCCAATAGTGAGGGTTTAAGAAAGAAGAAAAAGGCAGAAGAAGAAGAAAACAGAAGAAGAAGGAAGAAGAAAGAAGAAGAGAAAAAGAAAATAGAGAAGAACAACATCAGAAGTAGAAACAATATCAGAATCTTACACATCGCAGCGGAACAATATATAATAGATAAATGAATAATCTTTAAAACAAAGAACTATATCATTTTATACATACATCAATCATCAGAGTCAATATACAACAATGGACAGTTATATAAACTTGTCCTCATACAGAATACACAGCGGAATAAATACTATCAGATACAAATACTACGTCTCGTCATCCAGCTTATCTCCAAAACTCCAGAATATCCTGATAACATAACTCTAGGCTGCCCGTGTGGAAATTTGTGGGCACCCAGAGTTTAGAAGGGAACAATAAACTCCGAGTCAGTCATGGTGACTGGTGTGAGATCGTAAAACAGTTTATCTTTAAAATAAACAACAGGAAAAACTTTAAAGTCAATTCGCAATGCTTTTGGAAAATGAAACTACCATAAGACCTCCCACCACACACACAATGCAAACGCAGAATTGGAGGAGATTTCTTCTTATGATAGTCAAAGATGCTTACTACGCAAAATCAAATCATTTTTGATATTATTATTAGTGCATAGTGTAGAAATCATTTCGAAAGTATAATATTAATCTTAGCCAGCATAGGCATTCCGCACTTATGCCTACTATAGCTACTATGTTCAATAGCAGGTTACCGCCACATTCCATAGCAGGTAATACAACTAAAACCGTACAAGTCACGTATTGTTTCTTTGGATTTCCAACAAATGGTCAGGCTAAGGAACTTCCTTTCCACGATGGGTACGTCCCTGGAATAGACGACCCGAGAACCTAACCGGATCTCTGCCAACACAAGGCCGGGTTACCTCTGCAAAAATAGGTAACTACTGACACGCGTATGCCATCCCCCGATCGTCACCGATCTTCCCGAGGATCCCCGATTCGCAACAAACCACATAGATAATAATAATGCAGTAACCACAGAGGTTAAGTATCTGGGCTCCATACCATGATACCACCTTTATCCAGAAGGAATGCCATACACTAAGGGGCGCTACTCCCTAGAACCTTGCCGCATCCTTCCTGTTTCAACCATTTCCGGGGTGTGAGGCTCGACGAAGTCTCGTCCACAAAGCTACGCTTTCTCAAAAAGCCCTACTTTGGGTCAAACAAAATGATCAACCTATGATCACAAAGATATAAGATCAAACAAATGATCATATCGCAAATGATCAAACACTGATCATTTCACAGCAACACTCAGTATGCCACGTTACCAAATTGGGATATATCGCTGATAAATTTCAACTACATAACCTCTGAGCTCGTACGTCTCAGAGAAGGGTGTTAAGCTAAGAGAATAAATTCTCCGCCACCAACAGAAATGTATTTGAAAGAAATCAGCTTTATATCTCAAATTGTAACGTCAGACACACAATCCATACAAGTCTGTTCCGGGATCGAACAGAACCGAAGGCACTTCTCACGAAGCCCTTGCATATCCGGATAATTTTCTAATCACGTCCGGACTTCCCATCACTAAGGGTGATAAAACCTCTAAATCGGAGATCAGCCGATGTAGAGTAACTCGACGGTAATCCTTCCGTTTTCAAAAATATCTGGTCTTCAACACCGGTCTTCGAATGCAATTCATAACGACGTATCACATATTCGGAATGGGTTATACGACCCCATGGTCCTTTCCCGGCTAACCCGAATAGTGAGCGCTTATTTAAAAATGAGTGTGGCATTCAAATTCATCCAATTCACAACAAATACCTATCTAAAGGTAATTATTGATAGTCGGTTATTTAACTATCAATAAAGATGCGCAACATCATCAGATTCCAAATAATTTTCCAAATTATTTCATCTTCAAAAATATCTTTACTAGATATAAAATTTCCACACTTCAATCATTTGAAAACAATTTAAAATCAACTTCCACATTTCAATTTATCTTTAAAAGATAAAATCTCAAAACAGTTCATTTCATATTGGAAAAGCATTCCCATACTTATTTAAAAATAAGTAATTCACAAATCATTTATTTTCAACACTTAGAAAATATTCGATATACTTAAATCAAAGTTAAGTATATATTTCATTCTTTAAGGAAATCATTCTCTAAACACATTTATTTGAGTCAAAACGAATGTTACGTAAAACATCGTTACGACGACTCAAAATCACTAGTATAGGGATTCGGATTTAGATAGATATATATAAATCCCAATACTACATTAAAAACATTTCCTTTTGGAAATCATTTACTATAACAACAGTGTTATAGTCCACCATTTCCTTATTTCTCGAAAACGTCTATTTCAACAATAAATGTTGAAATCTATGATTTCGATATTTCACACGTTTTAAAACATCTTTTAAAACAATTACTTCATTTTATAATATCGCTTTCCCAAAACCATATCCATTTTACTTAAAAATATACTCACTGTCCAAAATCGTGAATATACTTCACTAACCACATTTCAATCTTTTCTAAACATTTATTTCAAGAATTATCCACTATCCAAAATCGTGGATAAAATTTTCTTAATAACCTTCTATATTAAATTTACCAAATTTGATTGATTTCCGAATTTATAAAACAACGTTTATAAATTCCATTTTCTATTTTCTATAACAACTCCGGTTTATAAATCTCATTTTATTAACTTCTAAAATTCACTTATAAAAATAAGTGATTTCGGATTTATAAACAACGTTTATAAATCGCATTTGTACTTTATAACGATTTCAACTTTTAAAAAAAAATCATTCATGAACAAATTCGATCAATATTCCATTTAAAGGCAAAAATCCAATTTATAAGTAAATTACTTATAAATCCTTTATTCTACAACTTCATTCATTTTTAACTTCACAATATAAATCTATTAATTTCATTCACTTATGAAATCCATTTATACTTCTTTTTAACACTTATAAAATTCGTTTTATAAGTCCAACATTTTGATTTATAAAATATCAATTTTATAAATCTTTCTATACAAATCGTTTATAGTTATTCAAAAATCCCAACTTAAACCATTTTATAAATAAATCGACTTTTATTTCAAAAACGACACTTCGGTTATATTTCACTAAAAATTATAACTTTTATAACTTTAAAATTTTACGTTTATAAATTGATTCAAAAATTCCATAAAACGGATATTTTCAAAAATCACTTTAAAAACCCTTTTTAAGTAAAATTCGTTATTTTTACATTTCAAAACTGAATCCGATGATGCAACAGCATCAATTAGTCCATCACAACAGTCAATATCATATATTAATATGATAACCGAATATACATCAATATCTGTAAATAAGTAAATACAGTTGAGGAATCCAGTTGGATCCCTCCAACCTGTTTCCCTGCATCCAAAGATGTTAGCACAATACCAATTCCGCTCCAGTACGGAATTATCGCGGTATATGGGTTTTATAAAAATCCGCTTACTAACGGCGCAATAGGGTCTCATCCGCTATACGAGGCGGGAAATCATCAATCCAATATATACATATGCCAATATGTATATATTGCTATATATAGATATATATCCTACTATATCTAATATCACATCCAAACAGTCAATCAATCAATCAATAACTGTAAAAGGAAATCCACTTTCATTTGAGTGAGAAGATCTCACCGTGATTTTCTGATAGCAATTTGTAGCGTTTATTTCGAATGAAATTAAACGGACGTTTAATTTCACTCAAAATTTTCATTGACCCCGATCGCTTCCAATCCAGTTTCATAGCGAAGTGCTCGTCAAAACGATTGCAACGCAAAAAATTTCGTCCGTTTTCAACCTCGTATGAAAGAGTTACAACATTTTAAACTTTAAACGAATTTATATTACAAAATTTCAATAATATTTTCCATACTTCGATCTCGGCCGTCTATCCCTACACCCAGATCCAAGCCCCACACACGATCCCTTCTTCCCCAGTAAACATCGCACGCACTAACCCAAACCGCCACCCCTTGCCCTAATTTCGCACCCCACTACGAACCACCTGGAGATGATCAGGAAATACTACGTCGAAGCCCCCACCGCCGTGCACCACTACGCCCAGACCGGTCGCACTCGGCCACCTCCCCAGCTCAGAAAAACGTGCGACATCGAGCACGAATGCGAGCCATTTTCACCTTCCTCGTCGCGAATTATACGATCACCACCGTATGGATTGATCGAGCTCGACGAGTTCTTCAAGTTTGTAGTTGATCATTTTTGCTGAAAGTTAGTGGATTGGAAGTAATTGAGGAAGAAAGAGTTGAATTTTCTGGCCATTGATTTCATCAAGTGGCGGCTGAACGTTTAAAAATTAGGGTTAGGGTTTTTGTCTTGAAAAATTGGAGTTGTGATGTGCTTTTATAGAGAATTTTTCGAACACTATTCACTTCGAATTTCCGAACTCCGATTTACGCGCGGTCACTATCGTTTCTAGGGTTTATCCCGCGTTCCGGACACAATGGAACAGGTTTCGGAAGCTAATTCGATCGTATGTGTGAGATATGACAATAAACGATCAATTTAAATTAAACCGATTTAAATCGATTTCGAGGCGTTTTAATTCGTACCGGACAAATGGTAAATCCAAAAATTACGAAATTTGAAATCTTACAATAATATAACATTACAGATCCGATGAAACTGGTTTCGTCGAAATCCGAGACTTTTTGAAAAATGACTATTTTAGCTCGCCGAATTAAAATTAAAATGATATCGTTGCGTTTCGAGCTACCACGGTCAAACGACAACTTCGATTACTACGAAAATTGAAATCCTATAATAACTAACTATTACGGATCCAATGGAACTGGTTTCGTTCAATTCTGAGACTGTTCAAAAATTGGCTATTTTACAGTCGATAATTAAATATTAAAATATTCAATTTTCATAGATTAACTCCAAATTCGATTCTGAAAGTTCTAAAATATTTCTATAACTCCAGTATGATTAAATAAAATTTTCCAAATCGTTTTCAATCATATTAACTCGATTTTCAATTATTTCTGGAATTTCAATCCTTAAATTATCGATTCAATTGACCAAATTAAATCCAATATCCTTTAAATAAATTATTCGACTTATTAAATTCATTTATTAATATTTAAAATCAATTAAATATTCGAATTTTAATTATCAAAAATTCTGGGTCGTTACAAACTCCACCCCTTAAAAGAATTTCGTCCTCGAAATTACCAAGTAAGGAAAAAGGTCCTTAACTCGTCTACTATTTTTCACAATCCGATAGTTTTATCAAATTATCGAAACAAATCTTTCTACTAAAGATTCGTTATTACTTCAACTAACTTTCTAACTTCAATTATAAGTTTCAACAGCATTGTTTAACTTCTCAATTTAAATTCGAGTTTAAATTCAAATTTTAAACTTTCAAAATTTCTCAAAAATTTTCTAACGCCCTAAATTTCCGAAAAATTTCGCCAACGTCTCCTTTGCGCGGCTAATACGGTAAGACTACAAAACGTCCCTACGAACTCTCAGATTTCAAAAAGAAAAAGAAAAAGCCAAGCGGCTAGACAAGAAATCATCAAATCTCATATCGAACTTCAAATACTTACCTTTTGTCGAGCAATTCAAATTATCTTTGAAATCAAATCCAATTCCTTTATAACACCTGTATATCCTACTAGCCATAATATCTAGTTACATATATTCAAACCATTTTGCACATTTTATTACAAAATTTCCAATATAAACTGTGTATACATTTTAGCTTACTATTGAAGTTAAATATTCTTTTCATTCAACTTTACATTTAATTTTTCATTTGAATTCAATTTACCATTTCAATTAAATTTGGATTCAAATTAGCTTCTGAATATTGAATTTTATCGATTAGCTTTCATTTACAACTGCACTATTTTAAACTAGTTCCAATTACTAATTCAAATTGATATCAATTCAATTTATTTTAATTCTAGTTCGATTAAATCTACTTACATTTAAACCGAATTTCCAATTTCCATATGAATTTTAATTCATCTTTCATTTTCAATTATTCAATTCAGTTCATTTGCTTACGAATTCGAAATGAATTTCAACTTTCAATTTCATTTTCATTTAATTGATTCACTTATACTTGCTTTGATTTAACTTCATTCTTTTAAGTTAAATTTATTCTACCAAAACTCAATTGGTATAAGTTATCACTTAATAATATTTCATAATTATCTTTATATAGCATCCCAGAGTCTTACCATCATTCCAAAGCCATTTTGAAAACAATTCAAATTCCATTTGAATTTCCAAAACAAAAACCCAAATTTTCCAAACACTTTCCATTTAAAACAATTTGGCAGCAATTCCTCTTTTGGAAACCCGAAAATGAACACCAATGATGTCGCGATCATCATCGGAATTATTTTCCAGCGACCGAAAAGAGTTTAGAGCTTTCAACTCTCCAAAATACTTTTCAAAACCTTCGAAATTCATTTTTCAATCAAAAAGGATTTAAATTTTCCAAATCTCCAAAATTTTCAAATTCTTTTCAAAACATTTCCAAAAACTTCTCTGGAATTCCGTTTTAAATTACAAATCACTTTTATAATTTACATTCTTTAAATTTCATTAGTATATGGATTTATCTCTTAACTTTGGAGTTATGATTTCAATTTCTTATCCGATTTCATATAATAATGATAACATTTCAATATTATCACTTTCCTAACAACCATGCAACCATATACTATGATAATTCATAGAAAAACATTTCTTTTCTATACAAAAATAGTTTTGGGCAAAATTATCTCATTTACCCTATTCAAAACAATACTGTGCCGAATTGTTCTATTCAAGTGTTTAGAGATCCCTATCGATAGAGTTGTACGGACAATACCGACCAGAATCCATATACCACTCAACAAACCAATCATCACAATATAAAACAATTTTATATTCACTAAAAAATACGCACTCGTATCTATTATTACACTCAACTCATTCTAGAGTACTGCTGACTCTATCTCTAATGAGTAACACCCAACAGAGCAGGGTTGTCGCTTAACCATATGCTCTGATACCACACTGTCACGTACCGAAATTTTCGACTTTCGAAAATTCGACAACGATACTCACTTTATCGACTGCCGAGCAATCGAGTGCCGGAAACTCCAATAGTGTTGGTTTAAGAAAGAAGAAAAAGGCAGAAGAAGAAGAAAACAGAAGAAGAAGGAAGAAGAAAGAAGAAGAGAAAAAGAAAATAGAGAAGAACAACATCAGAAGTAGAAACAATATCAGAATCTTACACATCGCAGCGGAACAATATATAATAGATAAATGAATAATCTTTAAAACAAAGAACTATATCATTTTATACATACATCAATCATCAGAGTCAATATACAACAATGGACAGTTATATAAACTTGTCCTCATATAGAATACACAGCGGAATAAATACTATCAGATACAAATACTACGTCTCGTCATCCAGCTTATCTCCAAAGCTCCAGAATATCCTGATAACATAACTCTAGGCTGCCCGTGTGGAAATTTGTGGGCACCCAGAGTTTAGAAGGGAACAATAAACTCCGAGTCAGTCATGGTGACTGGTGTGAGATCGTAAAACAGTTTATCTTTAAAATAAACAACAGGAAAAACTTTAAAGTCAATTCGCAATGCTTTTGGAAAATGAAACTACCATAAGACCTCCCACCACACACACAATGCAAACGCAGAATTGGAGGAGATTTCTTCTTATGATAGTCAAAGATGCTTACTACGCAAAATCAAATCATTTTTGATATTATTATTAGTGCATAGTGTAGAAATCATTTCGAAAGTATAATATTAATCTTAGCCAGCATAGGCATTCCGCACTTATGCCTACTATAGCTACTATGTTCAATAGCAGGTTACCGCCACATTCCATAGCAGGTAATACAACTAAAACCGTACAAGTCACGTATTGTTTCTTTGGATTTCCAACAAATGGTCAGGCTAAGGAACTTCCTTTCCACGATGGGTACGTCCCTGGAATAGACGACCCGAGAACCTAACCGGATCTCTGCCAACACAAGGCCGGGTTACCTCTGCAAAAATAGGTAACTACTGACACGCGTATGCCATCCCCCGATCGTCACCGATCTTCCCGAGGATCCCCGATTCGCAACAAACCACATAGATAATAATAATGCAGTAACCACAGAGGTTAAGTATCTGGGCTCCATACCATGATACCACCTTTATCCAGAAGGAATGACATACACTAAGGGGCGCTACTCCCTAGAACCTTGCCGCATCCTTCCTGTTTCAACCATTTCCGGGGTGTGAGGCTCGACGAAGTCTCGTCCACAAAGCTACGCTTTCTCAAAAAGCCCTGCTTCGGGTCAAACAAAATGATCAACCTATGATCACAAAGATATAAGATCAAACAAATGATCATATCACAAATGATCAAACACTGATCATTTCACAGCAACACTCAGTATGCCACGTTACCAAATTGGGATATATCGCTGATAAATTTCAACTACATAACCTCTAAGCTCGTACGTCTCAGAGAAGGGTGTTAAGCTAAGAGAATAAATTCTCCGCCACCAACAGAAATGTATTTGAAAGAAATCAGCTTTATATCTCAAATTGTAACGTCAGACACACAATCCATACAAGTCTGTTCCGGGATCGAACAGAACCGAAGGCACTTCTCACGAAGCCCTTGCATATCCGGATAATTTTCTAATCACGTCCGGACTTCCCGTCACTAAGGGTGATAAAACCTCTAAATCGGAGATCAGCCGATGTAGAGTAACTCGACGGTAATCCTTCCGTTTTCAAAAATATCCGGTCTTCAACACCGGTCTTCGAATGCAATTCATAACGACGTATCACATATTCAGAATGGGTTATACGACCCCATGGTCCTTTCCCGGCTAACCCGAATAGTGAGCGCTTATTTAAAAATGAGTGTGGCATTCAAATTCATCCAATTCACAACAAATACCTATCTAAAGGTAATTATTGATAGTCGGTTATTTAACTATCAATAAAGATGCGCAACATCATCAGATTCCAAATAATTTTCCAAATTATTTCATCTTCAAAAATATCTTTACTAGATATAAAATTTCCACACTTCAATCATTTGAAAACAATTTCAAATCAACTTCCACATTTCAATTTATCTTTAAAAGATAAAATCTCAAAATAGTTCATTTCATATTGGAAAAGCATTCCCATACTTATTTAAAAATAAGTAATTCACAAATCATTTATTTTCAACACTTAGAAAATATTCGATATACTTAAATCAAAGTTAAGTATATATTTCATTCTTTAAGGAAATCATTCTCTAAACACATTTATTTGAGTCAAAACGAATGTTACGTAAAACATCGTTACGACGACTCAAAATCACTAGTATAGGGATTCGGATTTAGATAGATATATAAATCCCAATACTACATTAAAAACATTTCCTTTTGGAAATCATTTACTATAACAACAGTGTTATAGTCCACCATTTCCTTATTTCTCGAAAACGTCTATTTCAACAATAAATGTTGAAATCTATGATTTCAATATTTCACACGTTTTAAAACATCTTTTAAAACAATTACTTCATTTTATAATATCGCTTTCCCAAAACCATATCCATTTTACTTAAAAATATACTCACTGTCCAAAATCGTGAATATACTTCACTAACCACATTTCAATCTTTTCTACACATTTATTTCAAGAATTATCCACTATCCAAAATCGTGGATAAAATTTTCTTAATAACCTTCTATATTAAATTTATCAAATTTGATTGATTTCCGAATTTATAAAACAACGTTTATAAATTCCATTTTCTATTTTCTATAACAACTCCGGTTTATAAATCTCATTTTATTAACTTCTAAAATTCACTTATAAAAATAAGTGATTTCGGATTTATAAACAACGTTTATAAATCGCATTTGTACTTTATAACGATTTCAACTTTTAAAAAAAAATCATTCATGAACAAATTCGATCAATATTCCATTTAAAGGCAAAAATCCAATTTATAAGTAAATTACTTATAAATCCTTTATTCTACAACTTCATTCATTTTTAACTTCACAATATAAATCTATTAATTTCATTCACTTATGAAATCCATTTATACTTCTTTTTAACACTTATAAAATTCATTTTATAAGTCCAACATTTTGATTTATAAAATATCAATTTTATAAATCTTTCTATACAAATCGTTTATAGTTATTCAAAAATCCCAACTTAAACCATTTTATAAATAAATCGACTTTTATTTCAAAAACGACACTTCGGTTATATTTCACTAAAAATTATAACTTTTATAACTTTAAAATTTTACGTTTATAAATTGATTCAAAAATTCCATAAAACGGATATTTTCAAAAATCACTTTAAAAACCCTTTTTAAGTAAAAGTCGTTATTTTTACATTTCAAAACTGAATCCGATGATGCAACAGCATCAATTAGTCCATCACAACAGTCAATATCATATATCAATATGATAACCGAATATACATCAATATCTGTAAATAAGTAAATACAGTTGAGGAATCCAGTTGGATCCCTCCAACCTGTTTCCCTACATCCAAAGATGTTAGCACAATACCAATTCCGCTCCAGTACGGAATTATCGCGGTATATGGGTTTTATAAAAATCCGCTTACTAACGGCGCAATAGGGTCTCATCCGCTATACGAGGCGGGAAATCATCAATCCAATATATACATATGCCAATATGTATATATTGCTATATATAGATATATATCCTACTATATCTAATATCACATCCAAACAGTCAATCAATCAATCAATAACTGTAAAAGGAAATCCACTTTCATTTGAGTGAGAAGATCTCACCGTGATTTTCTGATAGCAATTTGTAGCGTTTATTTCGAATGAAATTAAACGGACGTTTAATTTCACTCAAAATTTTCATTGACCCCGATCGCTTCCAATCCAGTTTCATAGCGAAGTGCTCGTCAAAACGATTGCAACGCAAAAAATTTCGTCCGTTTTCAACCTCGTATGAAAGAGTTACAACATTTTAAACTTTAAACGAATTTATATTACAAAATTTCAATAATATTTTCCATACTTCGATCTCGGCCGTCTATCCCTCCACCCAGATCCAAGCCCCACACACGATCCCTTCTTCCCCAGTAAACATCGCACGCACTAACCCAAACCGCCACCCCTTGCCCTAATTTCGCACCCCACTACGAACCACCTGGAGATGATCAGGAAATACTACGTCGAAGCCCCCACCGCCGTGCACCACTACGCCCAGACCGGTCGCACTCGGCCACCTCCCCAGCTCAGAAAAACGTGCGACATCGAGCACGAACGCGAGCCATTTTCACCTTCCTCGTCGCGAATTATACGATCACCACCGTATGGATTGATCGAGCTCGACGAGTTCTTCAAGTTTGTAGTTGATCATTTTTGCTGAAAGTTAGTGGATTGGAAGTAATTGAGGAAGAAAGAGTTGAATTTTCTGGCCATTGATTTCATCAAGTGGCGGCTGAACGTTTAAAAATTAGGGTTAGGGTTTTTGTCTTGAAAAATTGGAGTTGTGATGTGCTTTTATAGAGAATTTTTCGAACACTATTCACTTCGAATTTCCGAACTCCGATTTACGCGCGGTCACTATCGTTTCTAGGGTTTATCCTGCGTTCCGGACACAATGGAATAGGTTTCGGAAGCTAATTCGATCGTATGTGTGAGATATGACAATAAACGATCAATTTAAATTAAACCGATTTAAATCGATTTCGAGGCGTTTTAATTCGTACCGGACAAATGGTAAATCCAAAAATTACGAAATTTGAAATCTTACAATAATATAACATTACGGATCCGATGAAACTGGTTTCGTCGAAATCCGAGACTTTTTGAAAAATGACTATTTTAGCTCGCCGAATTAAAATTAAAATGATATCGATGCGTTTCGAGCTGCCACGGTCAAACGACAACTTCGATTGCTACGAAAATTGAAATCCGATAATAACTAACTATTACGGATCCAATGGAACTGGTTTTGTTCAATTCTGAGACTGTTCAAAAATTGGCTATTTTTACAGTCGATAATTAAATATTAAAATATTCAATTTTCATAGATTAACTCCAAATTCGATTCTGAAAGTTCTAAAATATTTCTATAACTCCAGTATGATTAAATAAAATTTTCCAAATCGTTTTCAATTATATTAACTCGATTTTCAATTATTTCTGGAATTTCAATCCTTAAATTATCGATTCAATTGACCAAATTAAATCCAATATCCTTTAAATAAATTATTCGACTTATTAAATTCATTTATTAATATTTAAAATCAATTAAATATTCGAATTTTAATTATCAAAAATTCTGGGTCGTTACAAGGTGGTTCGACATATTTGGTAAATACTTATAACGAAATTACAAATGGCTAAAGATCTATCAGGACAAAGCATAATAACATAATGAAATAGCATCACAGAACAGAATCACATAACAGATATAAAATCCCAGAACAATACATCATCAATACAGATCCAAATACTAAAAGTGAGTACAAAGCCACTGCCCACACATGTGAGTCAAAAATATGTACATATCAAAGTCTGAATAATAACAGAGTAGCGGAAAAGTGGACAAATAAAAGCGCTATCTAACAGCATAGCAGATAATGTCTAAGCGGAAGCACAGAAGCTAAGTCCAAAGACCTAACCTGAAACAACTCGGTCTGACCCGAGCGAAAACACTCGGGTCAGGCTAGCTAAACAATCAGTAATAGCTGAGATATATAATAATGCGGTACATAAATAAAACAGTACTTATCCAAAGAGAAGTATATTATGAACCACATGAATATAATGACGATCCCTAATCATCAGTAAACGATAAAAATCTCCAAAGCGAAATCAACACCAAAGTGTAGAATAAATAAAATCGCCTCATATCATCGGCGTAGCCAAAGCTATAAAAAGATGCCCATAGGCAATAATCCCAATAGTGACCAGAGTCTGTGATCAATGCCCAAGCAAAGATCGATGCTCCAAAGAGCCATGGGGATATACTGAAAAGTCAATGAAATCAAACACTGAAAAGCAGTGTCCAGAGACACTGTGGATCCATAAGGTAATCGCACTTACATCGTATGGTTCCATAGAACCAACACCGAATGGTGGTACTCGAATGGATATAAAAATAATCAGATAATACAAGTTTTGCACGTGCACCGACCAGAGTCGTTGTTGCCAAGTACTGTAGAGTTGTGATCGATCACTCGCACCGATGCGAAACGCGCGAGACGGCGAGATCCCTCCCAGAAGGATAAAGGCCCAGAGGCACACGCCGAAAAATAAACTGCTCCATAGAGCAGGTGTCCAGAGACGGTTGCCCAGAGGCGTGGTGACCCAGAGGTCCAGTACTGGCCGCCCAGAGGCTAATGTGTCACTAACTTCTTGGAGAGGAACCCGCAAAGTGTTAACAATGAGTCCCATACCCCACGTTCGCACTAAACGGTTTCCTAACCAATAGCAAGCTCACACTCCAAACAATAAAAAGTCTACCTCATATCATCGGTAAACTAGACCCAAAGGTCAAAACGATCAATCGAATAGGTCGGGGATTAACCGGAAAGAAAATACACACGGTTTCCATAGGCCGGAGGTTTCCTAACCGTTTAAGCAACTTTCCACTTCGCTCGACGTGCTAAAAGTGAGTGTGAGATTTTTATTATAGAAAATAATGGTGTAAAACGGATTTATAATTGATTTTCGGAATCACTTTTAAAACGGTCTTTTGAAAGGTCTCCTATTATGGAGTAATTAATTTAATAATTAAAATAATATTATATAATAATTTTTCAAAAGCCATTTAGGAGTGAAAAATCTTTTGAAAATGATTCATAAAACCCGTGTACGAAATCTAGAGACAAATCTCAAAGAAATCAATGAAAACCAGAAAATCATCAAAAATATTCAAGTGTTTGTAAACATTCAAAAACAGCTGTGAACTCAAGTTCGATAATTTATTTGGACCAGCAAACTGTGTCCAAATGTCATGAAAATTTGTAGGCATGTAGTCCAACATCCCTACTTTAATATGCAAAAAGAATTTCTGGATTCCGAGTTGATACGAAGTGGCAGCGACGTCTCAAAGTTGGACCCAGAACAAGATTTACACTGTTTACAAACAGCGACTAGAGTTCAACTTCGACACGAAATTCGAAGTACCAAACGAACTCCAATGTTGTCCAAATTTTCCTGAGATGGAGTTCGGAACTCCACCTTTCTAACGAGACCAAAAACGTTGAATTCCGACTTCCGATGCGAACGTGGAGGCATCGCGGAGTGGCGCTCAAAAGCTGGAAACAGAAGGGATATTTGATTTTCATTCTAAGTGTTTGACCATTCAAAAACTGCTGCGAACCCAAGTTCGGTAATTTATTTGGACCAGCAAACTGAATCCAAATGACATGAAAACTGGTAGGAATATAGTCCAACATCCCTACTATAAGATGCAAAAAGAATTTCTGGAATCCGAGTTGAGATGAAGTAGCAGCGACGTCTCAAAGTTGGACCCAGAACAAGATTCACACTGTTTACAAACAGCGACAAGAGTTCAACTTCGACACGAAATTTGAAGTACCAAAAGAATGCCGATGATGCCTAAATTTTACAGAGATGGAGATCGAAACTCCACCTTTCCAACGAGACCAAAAACGTCGAATTCCGACTTCGGATGCGATCGTGGCGGCATCGCGAAGTGGAGAAAAAAATCTGGAACAGGGTTTAAAAAAAAATTATTTATTATTTTTTCTTTTTTTTCTCGGGACAGTGGTAAGAATGTACAATTTTAACCAAAATAACTTCGAAATTTCATGAAACTCAAAACATGAAAGTTTTAGCTCTAAATCTAGGCTTTCCAGAACATCCAAAATTATTAGATTTGGATAAGAAACGAGAGAGATACATGCAAAACAATATCAGATTGAAACTCAAGATAACTTGTTAAAGACAGAATTGGTCTTCTGTCTTTGAACGCATTTCAGGTCATCTAAATGGCAATATTACAGAAAACTCACTGAACAAAAATTGTAGCATATGTTTTAAGCTTTCCGGAACATCCAAAATTATCTAATTCGGAATCAAAAACGAGTAACTTATGGCCAAATCAATTTCAGGTTTTATTTTATCAACCTTGTAGTTTGTTGTCAGGTCAGCGACAAACAAACGTGATTTCGACCATTGAAACCACAAAATTAGGCAAATCTCAAAACATGAAAGTTATAGGCTATAGAATAAGCTTTCCAGAACTTCAAGAAAATCTTAATTCCGATTTAAGATGAATGAGATATGCCTAATTTACTAACAGCAATAAACTAATTATAATTTCAGCTAGCATATATTACCTCTTTCCAAGCAATGAAAAGAAGATCAAAGAGTTTCACAATCTAAATGCACAAAAAAAAGAGGATTACAAAATAATTTCAGAAATTAAAGAATGAATTAGATGTGGGTTTTGTGATTGCTATTACCTCTTTTAGTAGTTTGGATTAACTCTCTTTGATTTGGTGTAGATTGGAGTCTTGCTTAGGAGGCCATGACTAGGTTTTGGAGCTTTCTAATTAGGTTTTAGTAGTTATGAAATGAAGTGTTGGCCGAAATGGGAGAGTAAAAGATACTTTATAGGCTAATGGTTAGGGTTATTGGATCTAATACCCATTAGGACTTTGTATTATTCATGTGCATACATATATAGGCAATTTTCTCTAAGTACACTCTACATACAAATTACTAAATACATTTTAAACCATAAAAAATTATGAAAATATGTTAACAATTACTTTTAGCCATTTCATAAAATCCTATATCAACAATATTTTACATTTTAACCCCTAATTTTTCCAAAACACCGTTTATAGTTAATATTAGCCAAAATCACCATTTTGTAAATAAATTGCAAATTAATTTCCCAAATCAAATATTGCACTATTTTACACATATAAAATTTTGTAATAATATAAATTACAAATTTCCCTAATTAATTTCCTTGAAATGCTCCATTTTACACTTAAGCCCAAAATATTAATTTATTCAAAATGACTAAATTTTGAACAAATTAGCCACATTAAAAATTCATTAATAGCTCCAATTAAATTAAAATCCCAATTTTAATTTATTATTTGGTAACCGCAATCACGGGTTGTTACATATATCATTTCGAAGCTCTCGATGAACGTAATCTGCATCTGTAGTTAGTTTTCGCAATTGAGTCTCGGTTTGGCCAGAATTTGGCGAAGAAATTTTGGCCATTCATATTAGGGTTTGCAAATCAACGGTGGATCGTCGACCAATCGATGATCGGAGGGCACAGTATTGTAGAGGTCGTCGAGCAGCATTCATCCATGTGGTTGGTTCATCTCAAAGGCATCAGAGTTCGCCAGAAATGGCCTTGGAAGCATGGCGGCGGCGTTGGTTGTAGGAGTGGCGGAGGGGGCCGCGCGTGACCTGATGAGGCGCCTGGGCGAGGCGGAAGCATCGGCGAGGTTCGATCAGGTCGAAGGTGATGGAAGCGGCGGCGAATCGCGAAAGAAGATGGTGGCTGAAGGTACATGGGTTCATTCGTTACTGTTCGCGTTAGGGTTTGGGGGAAGGAGAAGTTAATTTACGATTTTCCCTCTTATTTTCTTTTTAATTCAAATTTTAATTTTCAATCTTATAACTATCGTAACTTTTGCATACGAACTCGGTTTTGGACGTGGTTTCTTCCATTGGGTTCGTATTGAAATTCCAAACAACATGAAACTAGTTTGGTTAAATTTGGAGACTGTTCAAATTTTGGACTTTTATTGGATTTTTAATCTGCTATAAATCAAACGTGAGTGATTTAACCCACTCACGCAATACTAAATCTTCTTATGTTAGTTGAATTAGATTTATGAATTGATAAGAATTTTATTGATTGCTGTTTGATAATTTAAATTGTCATTTAAATTTAATTTGAATTTATATTGAATTAAATTGACATTTAAATTAATATTGAAATTAAATTGCTAGTTAAATACCTGATATTGATAACCAGTTAATTATTTTGATTTATTGACTGATTTGGGTGTTGATTGTTATTGATGTCTATTTTTTGATATTTTGGATGATTGGTTGTTTATTTATTTATACATATCCCTGTTATCACCCTATATATTAATTGAAAGTATATAAACTGTTATTTAAATTATTTTGAATAAATTAAGAAATGGGTTGAAATGATATATACCTATGACACTTTGATTTGGATTAAAAATATATATTCAATCCTAAAATTAAAATTAAAATAACTAATCACTTGGCCATAGGGTAGAAAATTATATACGGACACCGGATTGGTTAAATTAAATGGTTTTAAAATCTTGATTTTTGGATTTTGATTAAATGATATTGTTTTAAAGGAAATTAATTGTGGATTTATATGAATTAAATTAATTTCTAATTCAAGCTTTAAAATGTTGAAATTGAAATTGGTAAAAAGAAATTGTTTTAAAGAATTGAATTGGAAATATGAAGTTATAATCGAGGTATGACTTTAACTTTGGACCTTAGAATTGAACAATTGTGACGACCGCCCATGACCCCCGCACTGAACCTAGAGATAGTGCGCTGTAAAGTGTGCCAGGCAGCCATGGACGATTGCCAAGGTAAATTAAAACAGCAGAATCTATCGTATTACTCACAGCGCATGGATAAAAATACAATAGAGAATATATATATAGTGAAGCTTCACAGAATAGAATCTCATCAATAAAACTTCATAATAGTTGAATACAACATCAGAATAGTCAATACATCAAGCCTCACTACATATCACTCAGAGAATTATACAAAGCAGCGGAACATCCAGTACATATAGTAAGAAAATAATCTGCAAGCCTCCAGCTCGTCTTCGTCATCAGCATCGTCGTAAACTAAGAACAGCACCTGTCACCTACTACCTAGTCTGCCCGTCCCAAAATGGACGAACAACCCAAGGCAATAAGAGTTAAAACATAAAGCCTTGAGTCAGACAACAGTCTTAGTGAGCGGTAAATTAACTAACAACATACCAAAAGAGCATAAAGGAAAAAGGAATAGGAATCCAACCCTCCCACTCCACCTCTTTCTACAGTGATAGCCCCCAGACACACATTAAGCAGAAGCAAACATAGCAAAGCAAACATTTAAAGTAAAGCAATTATCACTCGAGTCAAGGGCGATGTTTTCCAAGTACAAACCCCCAAGGCCTAAACCAAGATCAGATAAGCACCCAGAAAATACCGCTCTTGAGACCGAATGACGATACAACCAAACATCCATGACTCTGGCTATCACTGTTATCATTGCTTCGATATCACCGTTAATTAAATGACCGGCACATTCTTTCAGTCGTCCGTCAAGGGCTAATGGAAACCCCGGTTCTAGACATAACTTCGCACGTCGTCGCAGCCCGTGCCTAGGACTATCGAATCTGCCTAGAGTACTCGACTACCAATCAGTAGTCTTTTGGGACTATCGAATCTTCCCAACGTACTCTTGCTTTGAGCATGCTAGAACCTTCAACAACGATGAAATCTCAGCCTTCTAGTCATCCTCCTCGACGACTATTTCCATACTAGCTCAAGCGCCTCTCGAGCAAACCATTATCCTCAAACCCGAACCATTTCACCGAGTTATCAACATGCTTGGAATGATCCCGTCTGGATTAGACCAAGACTATCTCATATCATGCCTCGCTTCATCACATCCTAGCAAAGCCTCATCTCAACATCATCATCATCAAATCTATCCATATGAGCTTCATCATCCGCTACATATGCCACGAGCAGCTTTTCCAATTCAAGAGCCTTTCTCTTAGCTTTTGAATCATCTTCGACCATCTTTTCTAAATCAAATCATCAATCAACTAATTCATAACAATCAATCAAGTCAATCATTAATCCAAGTAATCAAACATTCAAACATGATCTAATAAACAAATATAACAATAATGGCAATCTTGTAAATAAAGAGTCCAAATCTAACAAGTATGAAAACATGAGCAATATCTCTATAACTTGATGAATGAACTTGCATAGGTTAACATGTAGTAAAATGGATGCCAAATCATCATGAACAATGGATCTATACTTAAGTTTACGGAAATGCATGGAAATCACTACTTTAACACAAAATCAAGCTAACGATCCGATATACTCCTTTGGATCCGTGTGAGAGATAATCACCACTTACCAAATCACCTAGACCCCTCAAAAGCAACACACTTCAGATCTGGACAGCGAAGGATCTAACTCGATCTATCACAAATCCGCTTCAAACGATGAAATCTCTCTTCGATGGATGTAGATCTTCAATCTAAGCTCTTGGATCTTCGATTCGATCTTCAATTTGGATGGAAGGAAGCACAAGATTAAAGTGGAGAAAAGAAGTGTAGATATCGAGCTCTCAAAATGGCAGCACTTCGTCGCTTCAAAATCCGGATCCCAAAAAATGAAGAAGAACCCACCTATTTATAGGCTGAATTCCTTAGGTCGTTCGCTCTTAGGTCGTCCACGACCTAACAATTGCCGACCTAACAGTTGCCGACCTAACAACCCCGATCTAACGACTCAGACCTAAATGCGCGACCTAACTCCATTCACGATCTAATGGCTTAACGTCTACAACAGTCGTGACCTAACACACACGTGACCTAACGCAAGTGCGCGACCTAACTGAGAAACAGTCGCGACCTAACACACACTTGCGCGACCTAATTACCCAACGACCTAAGCCTTTACACTAATGCGCGATCTACGACCTAACTAAGATGCGACTTAACGCATGCACGACTTAACATATACGCGCGACCTAACAAAGATACGACCTAACGAATCTTTGCGACTTAGCTGGGTTACGACTTAACACCTCACGACCTAACTATACCCCAGTACTATCATAGGTCGTGTACGACCGACTACTCATAACTGCTAAACTTAGGTCGCTCACGACCTAACTAAACACAACACCCCATAGGTCGCTCACGACCTAACTACAACTACTTAAGTTGTTAACCCGCTTATCTCCTAGGTCGTTAACTCGCTAATTCTTAAGTCGCCGCTAACTACTAGGTCGTCCACTTCCTTAGGTCGCTAACTCGCCCAGTTCCTTATGCCGCTAACTCTTAGGTCGGTCAAATCCTATAGGTCGTCCCAAACTATCATACGACCTAAACCACTACGCGACCTAACTGTTATACGACCTAAGTTCTTACCTCGTCCAGTCCCTAAGTCGTTAACCTATGCCGCTAATCCTTAGGTCGCCAACTTCCAAACGACTTAAGCTACAACATGGCTTAACTTCTAGACAACCTAAACTCTGGACGACTTAACAACACTAACAGTCTAATAACAACTGTTTTACGACGTTTCGATCCGTAAAATTACGGGTCGTTACATTCTCTCCCCCTTAGGAATTTCGCCCCCGAAATTCCAAACAAACAGAGCAATCAAAGACTATTCTGCATGCCTACCATCCATAGCAATCAACAAACCATGCATCCAATTCTAGCTTAGCATGCAGAATTCTAAAACTAGAACAAGTTACAATGTCGTTAGATGACACGACACCTTAGGGCCATACCTTGAAGAGTTCAGGATGAGCTGCCTTCATCCTCTCTTCCACCTCCCATGTACAGTCGTTATCATCATCACTCCATTGTATCTTGAGCAACCTAACTACCTTCCTCCTAAGCTGTTTCGTGTCGGTTTCCACAACACGAAGCGGCTTACGAGGTCTCTTATCGACTGGATCAACTTCTAAACCTTCACAGCTATCAGCAGAAACCACAGTATTCGAGTCGTGCACATACTTCCACAGATACGATACATGAAAAACATTGTGCACACTCGCCATCTTTTCTGGTAATTCCAATCTGTAGGCGAGCTTTCCAATTCGCTTGATGATCGGGAATGGTCCAACAAATCTCGGAGTCAATTTTCCTTTCTTCCCGAATCGAATAACATTCTTCAGTGGAGAAATATTCACAAAAACCATATCACCTATGTCGAATTCCAAATCCTTACGACGCTTATCGGCATAACTCTTCTGACGGTATTGGGCTGCCTTCATTCGTTGTCGAATGATCTCTATGCAATCCGAAGTCTGTCGAATCATTTCCGGCCCAAGTATCAGCTTTTCTCCTGTTTCTAACCAACATGTCGGAGAGTTACATGGTCTTCCATACAATGCTTCATACGGTGCCATACCAATGCTTGACTGGTAACTGTTATTGTACGAAAATTCCACCAAATGAAGGTGATCTTCCCATGATCCTCCGAAATCTAACACACATGCTCTGAGGAGATCTTCCAAAACTCGGTTGACTCTCTCGGTCTGACCATTTGTTTGAGGGTGATAAGCTGTACTCAAACACAACTCGGTTCCCAAAACTTCCTGAAAGCTCTTCCAAAATCCACTAGTGAACAATGGGTCTCGATCGCTCACTATACTCTTCGGAATACCATGGAATCGAACTATCCACTTAACATACAACTCAGCCAACTTTGATGCAGTCCTAGTCGATCGAACAGGAATGAATCTTGCACTCTTTGTCAGACGATCTACGATGACCCAAATCCCTTCATTTCCCGTTCTTGTTCTAGGTAACCCATCAATAAAATCCATCGATATTTGCTCCCACTTCCATGTAGGAACTTCTAATGGCTGAAGCAATCCACTAGGCTTCTTCTGTTCGGCTTTTACCAACTGGCAGTTCATGCACTTGGAAATAAAATTTCCAACATCCTTCTTCATACCTTCCCAGTAATAGGTTCTCTTCATATCTCGATAAATCTTATTTCCACCTGGACGAATTGTCAGCTTCGAGTGATGACTTTCCTTCAGAACTTCATTTCTCAATTCATCTATATCGGGAACAACTAGTCGTCCTTGCTTCCGAAGCCAACCTTCTCGATCGACCTCGAATCCTTTATCCTTTTCTGGATCCAATCCAGATTCTAAATCACGGATAATCTTGACAAGCTTATTGTCTCGCTTTTGGCTCTTGCCAATTCTTTCCACAAGAGTCGGTCTTATCGATAAGTTTGCCAACATTTCAGGTTCCAATTCACATCTGGGCCTGAAGTCAAATCCAGCTAAATACTCGAGACTCTTCCATTCTGAAAACATGGCTCCCAATCCTGCATGTCTTCGACTTAACGCATCTGCCACCGCGTTACCCTTTCCTGGAGTATAGGCTATACCAAAATCATATGATGCTAAAAACTCTAACCATCATTGCTGCCGAAGATTCAAATCTTTTTGGGAGAAAAGATACTTCAACGACTTATGATCTGTAAACAACTCGAATCGATCTCCCAATAGGTAATGTCTCCACATCTTCAGAGCAAAAACAATCGCTGCTAACTCCAAATCATGAGTCGGGTAATTCCTTTCATGTGGCTTCAGTTGTCGACTTGCATACGCAACAAATTTACTCTTCTGCATCAGTACTGCTCCAAGTCCAGTACCACATGCGTCAGTGTAAACCACCGTCTCATCATTCCCACTTGGAATAGTCAAAACAGGAGCACTTGTCAATCGCTCTTTCAGGATTTTGAAAGCTTGCTCACACTTATCATCCCATCTGAACACTTGGTTCTTCTTCGTCAATCCTGTTAATGGTGCGGCTATCTTGGAAAAGTCTTTGGTAAACCGACGATAATATCCTGCTAATCCAAGAAAACTTCTCACATCAGATGCATTCTTAGGTCTAACCCAATCCTGGATTGTTGCCACCTTGGCGGGATCAACCGCTATTCCATTTCCAGAGATAATATGGCCTAAGAACCTCACTTCACTCTTCCAGAAGTGACACTTCGAAAACTTAGCCTTCAGCTGATGTTTCCGTAAGATTTCCAAAACAATACGCAAGTGCGTCTTGTGCTCTTCTTCAGTTCTGGAATAAATCAGAATATCATCCACGAACACTAGCACGAACTTGTTCAACTGATCTCTGAACACTCTATACATAAGATCCACAAAATATGCTGGCGCATTAGTCAATCCAAACGGCATTACCAGCCACTCAAAGAAACCGGATGGTGTCCTAAAAGCAGTCTTTGGCACACTATCCTTAGCCACTCTTAACTGGTGAAATCCCGTTGCCAAATCAATCTGAGAAAACACCTTAGCCTCGTGAAGCTGATCAAACAAGTCATCTATTCTCGGCAATGGATACTTGTTCTTCTTAGTCACTTTATTCAGCTCACGATAATCCACACACAGCCTCAATGACCCATCTGCCTTGGTTGCAAACACAACTGGTGCACCCCATTCGGACACACTACGCCGAATGAATCCTTTCTGTAAAAGGTCATCAACCTACACCTTCAACTCCTGCTGTTCCCTAGGCGCCATCCGCCTAAGAGGCATCACAACAGGTTTGGCTCCTTCAACTAGATCTATACGAAACTCGATCTCTCTATGCGGCGGTAACCCTTTGACCTCGTCAAAGACATCCTCAAATCCATTAGCGATTGGCACAGATGACAGTCCATCCCGTGGAACAACCAGCGAATACATGAAGCTCATGAAGACGCCTTCTTCATGCTTACATCGTATCACAATCTTTCGCCCCTCCACATTCTCGACTGTCACCTCCAACCTTTCACAATCAACCTTTGCCGCATACTTCCTAAGCCAGTCCATACCCAAAATAATTCCGAACCCCGAAAAGTTCAGAACAAAACAATCACAAACAAAAGAGCAATCATGACTCGATACAATCAGACCACGGCATAGCATACACAAACAAGACGAACCCCCAACTGGATTAGTCACAACCAATGGCCTATCAACAATATCCAGTTCTAAACCTAACCGGCCTACAAGTTCATTACAAACAAACGAATGCGACGCCCCAATATCAAATAACACTCTAACTGGAACACCACATATGGAAAGAGTACCTTGAACCACCACGCTCTTTCCTTTCTCTTCAGCGATAGAGGCTTTCGAAGATGATGGAACAGCCCCCAAAGCATAAGCTTGCACAATCTGCTTGTCCTTCTATGGTTCTGGACAATTCCTCTTGACATGCCCCGGCTTGTCACAGTTGTGGCACTTCACCGGCACCTTAGGATTCTTGCAATCTTTGGAGAAATGGCCCTTCTGCTGACAATTATAGCAGGTCACTTCGCCCTTCGGCTTCTTCTGGCCATCCTTACCCTTTTGCTGTTGCTGTTTCCTCTTCTTGTTTCCACCCTGCTGTGGTTTAGATTCTTCCTTGGTCACAGCAACAACAGATCCCTCTTTAGGAAACAGATTCTCATGCCTGAGAGCTTTCTCCACAAGCTTCTCAAATGGATCGTCCAAATGATCCACCAACTGCCTCCCAAGATGTGACGACCCAGAATTTTTGAGCATTTGAAATAGGAATATTTAATTAATTTTAAATATTCAAAAGATAATTATTAACTTTAATTTCAAATATCATTATTGATTAGACAAGTAATTGTTGAATTTAAATTATTGAAATTGGTAAATTATTGAATCTAGAGCTTTAAGCCTGTTAAAAATAATTTGAAGACTTATAAAATATATATAGATAATACTGAAATGGATAGAAGTGTTGGAATCAGCTTTAAAAATGGTTTGTTATGTTTTGAAATTTTATATCATTTAAATTGAATTTAAAAATAGCCTTCCGAGGCACAGTCTCGGAATTCGACGAAACCGGTTCCATTGGGTCCGTAATATTGAATTATTACCGGAATCCCAATTTCGTATTTTTCAGAATCGTTATGTTTGCACACGATAGATAAACGCATTGAAATTTTAAACGGAATTGATTTAAATTTAAATTTCTAATTGGTCACGTCAATTACTATTCGCTCCTTAAAACACGCCCCGTTGTTCACGCCTAAAATCGCGATGCAGAATCGTGCAAAGCATACCTCGTTCGATTTTAAATATCTCGTTCCCTTTCTTCCTTTATCGTTCAATTCAGAAATTCAAAGAAAAAGAATGGCCGAAGAAGAACAATCGCATACCCCTTCAATTCTTCAGGCAAATTTGCATCTCTCTCTCTCCTCCATTCGAATTCACGAAGTCGTTAAAAAAAAAAGCCCTCGTTCAAAAATCGATTACCAAATCAAAATAAAAGATAATGGCAGAAACCTCGAATTCGTTCGAGACATAGAGGAAGCGCACGTATGCGTTCGATCAGGGGGGAGGCTGGAGCAAGGCGAGTCTGGATGTCGCGAGTCGCACGGCGATTTTGAGCGACGTGGTTGGAGGGTTTTCGACTACTGGGGACTGTCGCGAACGAGGAGGAGCAGCTTGTGGTGGTTTCTGGGGTACTGTGGCCTACTACAGTGCATCGCGACTTAGGGTTCGCAGACGATTAGGCTACAGGTCGCTTCTTCCTAGATGCCGCCATACTCCAATCGAAGGTGGAGGCTGCGACGAAGTGGGATGAGCTCGGCAAAGCTCGACGAAGGGGGAATCGACGTGGCTGCTCGTGCGGAGCCTTATGGGTGATGGGCGAGCTCGAGGCCACTAACGACAACAGTGAAGGTATTTCGATTTACTGCTTCCGATTAAATTTAGCCAAATATACATAGATTTTAAAGTATATAATTTAAGCAAAGAAAAATGTTTTCTTCACTTATAGATAATAACCGGGTTTGATATATATATATATATATTAATGGTAAAGCAGCAAATAGTTTATATATGGATATGATTTAGAAGGTAGTGTTAAATGAAATAGATAAATATATACATAGATATTTTAATCCACAAGTTATTGTAAAATAAATTATGAAGGTGATTTATTTGTAAGTTAATCTATTTAATTATTTTGAAAACTTAAATTGTATTTGTAAAGAAAGTTAGTTTGGAAATTACCTTATTAAGTAAAATGAAATTTTTAGGTAGAAATTGATTTGTTCAAATTGATCGAATATTAATGAAATCATCTAATATTTTTACAAGGTCTGAAATCAAGGAAAATCAAGTCGGGTTGGATGGATTACAAAACAAAAATAAAAGGTGAGTTAATCTCACTCAGTTTAATTTTAAATTTAATTGGTTAAATTTAAATAATTGGTTGAATGATTGATTTGGTTTGATGTGATACTATATATATAGTAGTATATAGCAATATATACATATTGGCATATGTATATATTGGAATTGTTGATATTCCCGCATTATATAGCGGATGAGACCCTATGCGCCGCATAATAGCGGATGATATTTTATAAAACCCATATACCGCGATATTCCACCTCGAAGTGGAATTGGTATTGTGCTAACGTTTGTGGATGCAGGTAAACAGGTTGGAGGGATCCAACTGGATTCCTCAAAATATTTAATTTTGTTTAAATATTATGTGATATGTTTGTTGGTATCCTGTGATGATTTATATTGGATAATCTGGTTGGGTTGAATTTCCCAGTATAATGAGTTATCAAAAGAAATTGAATTGGATTTTGGGAAGAAATAAAAGAGTAAAATTCAAGTTAAATAATTCTAGTGAATTCGAATAAAGTAAATAAGGAATTGTAAAAGAAATAAAGAAATTTCTAAATTCGAACAAATATGGGAAAAGAGGAATTTGAATTTAACAGGGAAGAAATAAATCTTTAACTAAAGTGATATATTTAAATTATAAAAGGATTGATTTTATTGAAATTTAAAGATTTAATTTAATTAAAATATTTATTGAAGAAGTTTGGAAATCCGAAATTTGTATTTTAGTTAAAAAGGTTTCCACTCATCATAAAGAACTAAAAGATGAAAGTTAATGTATTTGAAATAATTAAAGTAAATAGGGAAATTTATTTCAAAGTAAAGTAAAATGGAAATCAATTGGAAATTGATTTAAGTGTTTAAAAACTTGGATTTTTAAAAGAGAAATGAGATTTTGGAGATATAAATTGGGTTTATAAAGTAAAATAAAATATCAGTGGATATTTGAGAATATAAATTCAAGATGGGAATTTATAAAAGGATATGGATTGGTTTAAAAATAAATGTTGGTTTGTTTTTAAAAGATGGAAATGAGAAGTGTATTTCTCTGGACTGCCAAGTACGTTTTTCCAAGGCAATTTTAAATACAAGTTAAAAGTTTAATATGTTTTAAAAAGCATATTTTAGAAGATTGATTATTTCTAAATGTTAAAGTCTAAAGTAAGTATTTTCAAAAATATATTATTGTAGTAATTATATAAAAGTGATTTGGTATTATGTTTTAAAAGAGGAATTTAGTTTATATTTATAAAGTGGTTTATTTTAAAGTATATATTTTTAATAAAGTATTAAAGTAGTTTAATTTCAATGTTATAAGATATATTTAAAATAAAGTGTTTTTAAATTATTTTAAATTTAAAAGTATTTTGTACTTGGTGATTCAGTGGAAATAATTATTTGGGAAATGTATTCCGTAAGCGGAAATTGTTGAAATTGTTTTCAAATGAGCTTTGAAAATAGAAATATATCTTGGAAAGATATTTGGGCAAATAAATAATGTGGGAAATTATTTATTGTGTGATGGTTGCTTGTGGATGTTAATTGATAGTTAAATAACCGACTATCAATATTGGCCAAATGCGCTGATCGTTTCGAAGAGACCGGGATCGAGTTTCCGTATACCGGGATTCTAGGTCTGGAGACTCGAATACCACTTCGATTCGGTTTGTACGTTTCGTGAAAACGATTTCAGAGTCGAAGATGGAGCTGTGAAGTGCAAGGGCTAGTCGCTACTAATCCTGAGGATATTTCCAAAATGGATGTAGTAGGAATAGTGCCTTCAGTTCCGTTCGGACCCAGGACGGACTTGTATGGACGAATGCTTGCGAAACATCGTCAGCGGACGATGGGCATTCTAAGGGATATGTTCTATAAAGGTATCGTTTAGCCTCGAACCTCATCAACCGGGAATGACTGAAAATCAGGGGTTATGCAGCAAGGCTTCGTGGGTAGCACCCACTTGAGAGTAAAGTCATCCCTGTCTAGATGTCCCTTTTATTTCGGCTTAGTGGTGCGGTTGCTGATCCCAACCGTGGGGTGATTTTATTTGGAATTATCCAGTAAGGGATGATTCCGGCCTTGTGTTGCAGGGGAGCGGGCGTACTCCTCGGTACTGTGATCTAGGCCACGTACTGTGACAGGTGGTACCCCAGTGCCTAGTCATTCGTGGAAATCCATTCTCCCTACGTGCCTTGTACGAGTTTTGTTTGTATTACCCACGTTGTGGCTAGTATGCTGGAATTTAATCATGTAACAATTTCAGCTATTTCAATAAGTATTTGTGAATAGACACTATTATAATATCAGAGGATTTTTATAAAAAGTGTTTTAGCTATCGTAAGGTAAAAACCCGACATGTTTATTTGTGACGTGGTCTTACGAGGTGCTTTTGTTTTCAAAAGGATTTTTGAAACTTAAATAATCAATTGAGTGTGATTTTCTCACGCTGGTATTCCAGACTGACTCGGGTATTGTTTTATATGATGCTCGGGTCAGACCGAGATAAACAGGTTTAGGATATGATGCTGTGGAGCTCAGGAGACGAGCTGGATGCCGATACGTACTTCCGTACTTGCTATTATTTTTCCGCTGTGTATTCAGTTGTAAGTTATGGATGTTGATGTACTCTGATGATGTACTCTGATGATATATTGTATAAAACTGATATAGTTTTGATTTGTGTAAAAATCTGTTAATATATATTATATTTTATTCCGCTGCGATGGTTAGATTCTGATTTTGTTTTCTATTTTTCTTCTTCTACCTCTTCTTCTTTTAGCACAAATGGTCCGGTTTTTCGTGTATGAAAAACCCGGGTCGTTACAGTGGTATCAGAGCTTAGGCTGGCGACAACCTTGGCTCTGGTGGGAATTTTGAGAGTATTAATAGATATGAGCGCGTATTTGTTAGTGAATATAAAATTGTTTTATATTGTGTTGATTGGTTTATTGAGTAGTTTATGGATTCTGGTCGATGTGTGGGACGCCACAACATTGATAGGGATCTCTAAACACTTGTATAGAACAATTCGACACAATATTGTTTTAAAGTAGGGTAAATGAAATAAATTTACCCAAATTATTTTTGTATAAAAAGAAACGTTTTGTAAACTATTCTAGTTAATATATATGGTTGTTTGGATGTTAGAAGTGATAATATGGAATTATTACCATTAATATATGGAAACTTAACTAGGAATTTAAGTTTATAACCAAAGCAAAGAATAAAATTTTTATAATAAAATAAAATTTGAAATATAGATTATAAATGTAATTTATAAATTGGAATAAACTCCATATCCAAATGAGATAGTAATTTGAAATAGAATTCCAGAGAAATGATGAATATAAAACTGGATGGGTTTTAAATTTGGAATTTTGTGAAGTTTAAAATTCCTTTGAGTTGGAAATGGTTTCAAAATGGTTTTGGAGAAATAATAGTATTATTTCAGGAATATTTTGAGTTGAAATCTTGTGAGATTTGGAAATTAAAAATATTTGAAAGTGTTTTTAAAGAGATAAAAGCATTAAATTCTCTTTCGGTCGCTGGTAAATAATTTCGGTGATGACTGCAGCATCATCGATGTTCATTTTCGGGTTTCTGAAAGAGAAATTGCTACCTAGATGTATGGGCTGGTGTTTGTTTGCAAAACTGAGTTTGGTTTTGGAATTGAAAAGGGTTTTGGGTATAGTTGATTCAAAAGTGATTTTGAAATTCTGGGAAATTGTTTAAACTCTGGAATCTTATTTAAAATGTTTATGGAATGATGAGAAAAATAAAATATATATTAGTTAAATAAATTGTATAATCCCTAATTAAAAGTAAAAGTATAAATGGGATTGAATTTAAATAGATGGAAGTATGGATATAAATAAATTGTGGCTTATAAAATTTAGAAGTGGAATAAATAAGCCAAAATAAAAGTTGTTTGAATTGTGAAAAATGGATGTAAATCCAAAACCTGAATTATAAAATAGATCGAACTTCAGTAAAATAGTTAAGTGATTTTCGAAGTAAAAATCAAATATTGAATTGAAAAAAAAAGAAGTGTGCTAATTTGGAATAAATTAGAAAAGTGGATATGTTAATGGAATTTGAATTTGGTAATAAAAGTGGAAGTATAAATGAATAATGGAATTGGAGTGTAATAGTGATAATTTGAATTGTAAATAAATTCAAGTAAGCAGACGTGATTTAAGTGGCATTGTTATTAATATAATACAATTCAGGAATAAGTATTGAATGTGGATTAGAGGTTATATTGGATTCAATGAATATACCACTTATATTAAAATGGAAGAGAGTTAAAAATAAATTGAATTGGAATCAATTTAAATTGGTTATGAAACTTAAGCAATTATTTATTCTTATGGATATCGTCAAAACTGCATAAAATAAACCGTCGTTTGACGTAAGTAAAGTAAATTGAAATTCTATCAGTTGATAGAAGTTAAATAAATTGATTTTGAGATCAATTGAATTAAATATAAGTTTGGTTTGCTAAAATGAGCCGAATGTGAGAAATTGAGATGTGAACCATTTAAATTGGATGTAGTCGTACATAAATGGGTTGTAACAATTTAAATTAATGTTGGAACCAAAACATTGCTTATAAGTGTTGTTTAATCTACTTTCCTCATGGAAATTCTCTTTGTTAGTTAAATATGTAAAATGTTGTTAAGTTGCATGATCTTGGTACTTACATTTTTGAAGTAAGTAAGTACAGGTTCAGGGAGGCCGTATAGCTGATTTTGGGTTGCACTAATTGCTAAATAAATCATTGCTTTGCTTAAAAAAAAAAAATTTGCTATAATAAGGTACGCTTACGCAAAAATTCAAAATAGGAGATATGAACTGCATATATTGATATATATTGTGATTTCCGGCCTGAGGCCGATGTATATATATATTTGTGCATCCTGCGATATCGTAGAAGTCCCTCCGTACAAAGGAGGCTCTGCCAAAATTTTCCGTAAATTTTGGGAGTTAGAAAATTTTTGAAATTTTCGTTAACGATAAATGATTTAAAATTTATAAGCAAATAGAATCGAAACTGAATGTATTGAAATCTGATTTAAACTGTGAATGTAAAGTAAGTGAAATCGAAAGAATTAAGGAAAGTAAGCTTGCAAATAAACTTTTAATTGAGATTTAAATTAATTAGTAAGTGAAACTAATCCATATTCAAAATGGAAGCCAATTTGAGTTTAAATGAAATTGTAAGGGCTAAGTAAATAGTAATGAAAATAAACTTCAATGGGGAAGTGAAAATAAATATAAACTTCAAAAATGAAGTAAAACAAATCCAAGAAGTATATAAGATGTTTATATTGGACTTAAGAAATGAATGGTGAATTCTTAAGTAAATTTGGTATGGAGGAAAATTATTCTAGGTGAATAATTGAATGACGATTAAAAATTTGAAGATGTGAATGGGATAGTTGTGAATAAGTGGATAACAATCAAAATGAATGTGAATAAAAAGGAAATTGATAAAATGGATAATTCAATTGGGCTAATTACGTAAGGTGTACGTATATTATTTTATTCGCATAATGATTTGATCCGGATTCGAGCACAGAATTTCAAGGTAATTATACCGATCCAAGTTGGAATTTTTCACTCGATTTTCAACGGCGAGCCTGGATATGGATTGTTGATTGATTCTGGATATTCTCTATCATAGTTTGTGGCTATGCAAGGAGAATGACGGTTTCTGATCAAGAAACCAGATCTGAGTCCGCACTAGGAAGTCGGGTGGACGATACTAGTTCGGAAGTGAAATTTGTGTGATCGATTGAGCGATCAAATGTGATATTGCGTACGGATGATATATGTGCATCGTACGGGCTTAAGTAAAGCAAATATTGAAAATTTGTAAAGGAAGTATAAAATGACTTTGGAATTGTGATTGAATATTATTGCTTAGTAGGATATACAGGTGTATAAAAGCAATGGATAATTGGGATTTTTGATTTTAGAAGATAAAATTTAATGGCCCGACAAAAGGTATGTATTTGAATTTCTATATGAAATTTGATTGGGTTTTGGATCAGCCACTTGGCTTTTTGTTTTCTTTTTGAGATTGGGAGGCCGTAGAGCCATTTTGTAGTTGTACCGAGCTAGCCGCGCAAAGGAGACGCTGGCAAAATTTTTCGGAAATTTAGGGAGTTAGAAAAATTTTGAGAAAATTTTGATAATTTAAAATTTGAATTCAAATTTAAATTTGAATTGATAAGTAGGTGATATGGTTTGGGGCTTATGAATAAGTTTGGGAAGTTAAAAGATGATTAGAGTATCATTAATAGAATATTGTTCGGGTATGGTTAAAACGGTTTGAATTCGGAAAATAGTTAAGGGGGATTGAATCATTCCTCTTAACCGGTAATTTCGGGGACGAAATTCTTTTAAGGGGGAAGGAATGTGACGACCCAGAATTTTTGAGCATTTGAAATAGGAATATTTAATTAATTTTAAATATTCAAAAGATAATTATTAACTTTAATTTCAAATATCATTATTGATTAGACAAGTAATTGTTGAATTTAAATTATTGAAATTGGTAAATTATTGAATCTAGAGCTTTAAGCCTGTTAAAAATAATTTGAAGACTTATAAAATATATATAGATAATACTGAAATGGATAGAAGTGTTGGAATCAGCTTTAAAAATGGTTTGTTATGTTTTGAAATTTTATATCATTTAAATTGAATTTAAAAATAGCCTTCCGAGGCACAGTCTCGGAATTCGACGAAACCGGTTCCATTGGGTCCGTAATATTGAATTATTACCGGAATCCCAATTTCGTATTTTTCAGAATCGTTATGTTTGCACACGATAGATAAACGCATTGAAATTTTAAACGGAATTGATTTAAATTTAAATTTCTAATTGGTCACGTCAATTACTATTCGCTCCTTAAAACACGCCCCGTTGTTCACGCCTAAAATCGCGATGCAGAATCGTGCAAAGCATACCTCGTTCGATTTTAAATATCTCGTTCCCTTTCTTCCTTTATCGTTCAATTCAGAAATTCAAAGAAAAAGAATGGCCGAAGAAGAACAATCGCATACCCCTTCAATTCTTCAGGCAAATTTGCATCTCTCTCTCTCCTCCATTCGAATTCACGAAGTCGTTAAAAAAAAAAGCCCTCGTTCAAAAATCGATTACCAAATCAAAATAAAAGATAATGGCAGAAACCTCGAATTCGTTCGAGACATAGAGGAAGCGCACGTATGCGTTCGATCAGGGGGGAGGCTGGAGCAAGGCGAGTCTGGATGTCGCGAGTCGCACGGCGATTTTGAGCGACGTGGTTGGAGGGTTTTCGACTACTGGGGACTGTCGCGAACGAGGAGGAGCAGCTTGTGGTGGTTTCTGGGGTACTGTGGCCTACTACAGTGCATCGCGACTTAGGGTTCGCAGACGATTAGGCTACAGGTCGCTTCTTCCTAGATGCCGCCATACTCCAATCGAAGGTGGAGGCTGCGACGAAGTGGGATGAGCTCGGCAAAGCTCGACGAAGGGGGAATCGACGTGGCTGCTCGTGCGGAGCCTTATGGGTGATGGGCGAGCTCGAGGCCACTAACGACAACAGTGAAGGTATTTCGATTTACTGCTTCCGATTAAATTTAGCCAAATATACATAGATTTTAAAGTATATAATTTAAGCAAAGAAAAATGTTTTCTTCACTTATAGATAATAACCGGGTTTGATATATATATATATATATTAATGGTAAAGCAGCAAATAGTTTATATATGGATATGATTTAGAAGGTAGTGTTAAATGAAATAGATAAATATATACATAGATATTTTAATCCACAAGTTATTGTAAAATAAATTATGAAGGTGATTTATTTGTAAGTTAATCTATTTAATTATTTTGAAAACTTAAATTGTATTTGTAAAGAAAGTTAGTTTGGAAATTACCTTATTAAGTAAAATGAAATTTTTAGGTAGAAATTGATTTGTTCAAATTGATCGAATATTAATGAAATCATCTAATATTTTTACAAGGTCTGAAATCAAGGAAAATCAAGTCGGGTTGGATGGATTACAAAACAAAAATAAAAGGTGAGTTAATCTCACTCAGTTTAATTTTAAATTTAATTGGTTAAATTTAAATAATTGGTTGAATGATTGATTTGGTTTGATGTGATACTATATATATAGTAGTATATAGCAATATATACATATTGGCATATGTATATATTGGAATTGTTGATATTCCCGCATTATATAGCGGATGAGACCCTATGCGCCGCATAATAGCGGATGATATTTTATAAAACCCATATACCGCGATATTCCACCTCGAAGTGGAATTGGTATTGTGCTAACGTTTGTGGATGCAGGTAAACAGGTTGGAGGGATCCAACTGGATTCCTCAAAATATTTAATTTTGTTTAAATATTCTGTGATATGTTTGTTGGTATCCTGTGATGATTTATATTGGATAATCTGGTTGGGTTGAATTTCCCAGTATAATGAGTTATCAAAAGAAATTGAATTGGATTTTGGGAAGAAATAAAAGAGTAAAATTCAAGTTAAATAATTCTAGTGAATTCGAATAAAGTAAATAAGGAATTGTAAAAGAAATAAAGAAATTTCTAAATTCGAACAAATATGGGAAAAGAGGAATTTGAATTTAACAGGGAAGAAATAAATCTTTAACTAAAGTGATATATTTAAATTATAAAAGGATTGATTTTATTGAAATTTAAAGATTTAATTTAATTAAAATATTTATTGAAGAAGTTTGGAAATCCGAAATTTGTATTTTAGTTAAAAAGGTTTCCACTCATCATAAAGAACTAAAAGATGAAAGTTAATGTATTTGAAATAATTAAAGTAAATAGGGAAATTTATTTCAAAGTAAAGTAAAATGGAAATCAATTGGAAATTGATTTAAGTGTTTAAAAACTTGGATTTTTAAAAGAGAAATGAGATTTTGGAGATATAAATTGGGTTTATAAAGTAAAATAAAATATCAGTGGATATTTGAGAATATAAATTCAAGATGGGAATTTATAAAAGGATATGGATTGGTTTAAAAATAAATGTTGGTTTGTTTTTAAAAGATGGAAATGAGAAGTGTATTTCTCTGGACTGCCAAGTACGTTTTTCCAAGGCAATTTTAAATACAAGTTAAAAGTTTAATATGTTTTAAAAAGCATATTTTAGAAGATTGATTATTTCTAAATGTTAAAGTCTAAAGTAAGTATTTTCAAAAATATATTATTGTAGTAATTATATAAAAGTGATTTGGTATTATGTTTTAAAAGAGGAATTTAGTTTATATTTATAAAGTGGTTTATTTTAAAGTATATATTTTTAATAAAGTATTAAAGTAGTTTAATTTCAATGTTATAAGATATATTTAAAATAAAGTGTTTTTAAATTATTTTAAATTTAAAAGTATTTTGTACTTGGTGATTCAGTGGAAATAATTATTTGGGAAATGTATTCCGTAAGCGGAAATTGTTGAAATTGTTTTCAAATGAGCTTTGAAAATAGAAATATATCTTGGAAAGATATTTGGGCAAATAAATAATGTGGGAAATTATTTATTGTGTGATGGTTGCTTGTGGATGTTAATTGATAGTTAAATAACCGACTATCAATATTGGCCAAATGCGCTGATCGTTTCGAAGAGACCGGGATCGAGTTTCCGTATACCGGGATTCTAGGTCTGGAGACTCGAATACCACTTCGATTCGGTTTGTACGTTTCGTGAAAACGATTTCAGAGTCGAAGATGGAGCTGTGAAGTGCAAGGGCTAGTCGCTACTAATCCTGAGGATATTTCCAAAATGGATGTAGTAGGAATAGTGCCTTCGGTTCCGTTCGGACCCGGGACGGACTTGTATGGACGAATGCTTGCGAAACATCGTCAGCGGACGATGGGCATTCTAAGGGATATGTTCTATAAAGGTATCGTTTAGCCTCGAACCTCATCAACCGGGAATGACTGAAAATCAGGGGTTATGCAGCAAGGCTTCGTGGGTAGCACCCACTTGAGAGTAAAGTCATCCCTGTCTAGATGTCCCTTTTATTTCGGCTTAGTGGTGCGGTTGCTGATCCCAACCGTGGGGTGATTTTATTTGGAATTATCCAGTAAGGGATGATTCCGGCCTTGTGTTGCAGGGGAGCGGGCGTACTCCTCGGTACTGTGATCTAGGCCACGTACTGTGACAGGTGGTACCCCAGTGCCTAGTCATTCGTGGAAATCCATTCTCCCTACGTGCCTTGTACGAGTTTTGTTTGTATTACCCACGTTGTGGCTAGTATGCTGGAATTTAATCATGTAACAATTTCAGCTATTTCAATAAGTATTTGTGAATAGACACTATTATAATATCAGAGGATTTTTATAAAAAGTGTTTTAGCTATCGTAAGGTAAAAACCCGACATGTTTATTTGTGACGTGGTCTTACGAGGTGCTTTTGTTTTCAAAAGGATTTTTGAAACTTAAATAATCAATTGAGTGTGATTTTCTCACGCTGGTATTCCAGACTGACTCGGGTATTGTTTTATATGATGCTCGGGTCAGACCGAGATAAACAGGTTTAGGATATGATGCTGTGGAGCTCAGGAGACGAGCTGGATGCCGATACGTACTTCCGTACTTGCTATTATTTTTCCGCTGTGTATTCAGTTGTAAGTTATGGATGTTGATGTACTCTGATGATGTACTCTGATGATATATTGTATAAAACTGATATAGTTTTGATTTGTGTAAAAATCTGTTAATATATATTATATTTTATTCCGCTGCGATGGTTAGATTCTGATTTTGTTTTCTATTTTTCTTCTTCTACCTCTTCTTCTTTTAGCACAAATGGTCCGGTTTTTCGTGTATGAAAAACCAGGGTCGTTACACAAGATAACTGTCCAAGCCTGTCACAAACTTCTCGTTCTTCTGATACGGAGATTCAATATACGACCGGGCATACTTGGACAAAGCTTCAAACTCAAAAACATACTCAAGAACTGGTCTTCCATTTTGCTTGAGCTCCACAAACTTCTTGAATAGAACAGACTTCTGAGCCGTAGAAATGAACTTAGCTTCAAATCTATCTTGGAATTGCTCCCAAGAAATTTTTTCCTCCGGAGTATCAATGGTGATAGAGTTCCACCAATCAGAAGCTCTCCCTTGAAGCTGTCTTGATGCTAACTTCCTTTTATTCGCATCCTCAATTCCCAAATCACTAAAGATCCTTCTACAAGCATCTATCCACCTCTGGACTTCAATGGTTGATTCTGTTCCTAAGAAAACCTTTCCTCCAAGAGCAGTATAATCTTTACACAGCTTAGCAAAATCGACCGGTCTTGGAGTTTGAACTTGGACTCCAACATCTACTGATGGCCCCGGGGCTGGCATCCTTCTCATAATCGAAGTCATCATAGCTTCGAACATAGCAACATAATCAGCAGCCCCCTCAACAGCACGGCCTTCCCTAGCAGCTGGTCTCCCTCTTCGACTCATTCTCAATATCTATAAAAAGGAATGATTAATACACCTTGAGAAACAACTGCATAAGGAATTCAAATCCTTCTAAGCTACTATATTATATATAGTAATCATCCATCAAAATACAATTACGTCTCTCATACGTAGTTACGTCAGCGAGCGTTGGGTAAAATCAATTAACCAAGGCTCTGATACCAAATGTGACGACCGCCCATGACCCCCGCACTGAACCTAGAGATAGTGCGCTGTAAAGTGTGCCAGGCAGCCATGGACGATTGCCAAGGTAAATTAAAACAGCAGAATCTATCGTATTACTCACAGCGCATGGATAAAAATACAATAGAGAATATATATATATAGTGAAGCTTCACAGAATAGAATCTCATCAATAAAACTTCATAATAGTTGAATACAACATCTGAATAGTCAATACATCAAGCCTCACTACATATCACTCAGAGAATTATACAAAGCTGCGGAACATCCAGTACATATAGTAAGAAAATAATATGGAAGCCTCCAGCTCGTCTTCGTCATCAGCATCGTCGTAAACTAAGAACAGCACCTGTCACCTGCTACCTAGTCTGCCCGTCCCAAAATGGACGAACAACCCAAGGCAATAAGAGTTAAAACATAAAGCCTTGAGTCAGACAACAGTCTTAGTGAGCGGTAAATTAACTAACAACATACCAAAAGAGCATAAAGGAAAAAGGAATAGGAATCCAACCCTCCCACTCCACCTCTTTCTACAGTGATAGCCCCCAGACACACATTAAGCAGAAGCAAACATAGCAAAGCAAACATTTAAAGTAAAGCAATTATCACTCGAGTCAAGGGCGATGTTTTCCAAGTACAAACCCCCAAGGCCTAAACCAAGATCAGATAAGCACCCAGAAAATACTGCTCTTGAGACCGAATGACGATACAACCAAACATCCATGACTCTGGCTATCACTGTTATCATTGCTTCGATATCACTGTTAATTGAATGACCGACACATTCTTTCAGCCGTCCGTCAAGGGCTAATGGAAACCCCGGTTCTAGACATAACTTCGCACGTCGTCGCAGCCCGTGCCTAGGACTATCGAATCTGCCCAGAGTACTCGACTACCAATCAGTAGTCTTTTGGGACTATCGAATCTGCCCAGCGTACTCTTGCTTTAAGCATGCTAGAACCTTCAACAACGATGAAATCTCAGCCTTCTAGTCATCCTCCTCGACGACTATTTCCATACTAGCTCAAGTGCCTCTCGAGCAAACCATTATCCTCAAACCCGAACCATTTCACCGAGTTATCAACATGCTTGGAATGATCCCGTCTGGATTAGACCAAGACTATCTCATATCATGCCTCGCTTCATCACATCCTAGCAAAGCCTCATCTCAACATCATCATCATCAAATCTATCCATATGAGCTTCATCATCCGCTACATATGCCACGAGCAGCTTTTCCAATTCAAGAGCCTTTCTCTTAGCTTTTGAATCATCTTCGACCATCTTGTCTAAATCAAATCATCAATCAACTAATTCATAACAATCAATCAAGTCAATCATTAATCCAAGTAATCAAACATTCAAACATGATCTAATAAACAAATATAACAATAATGGCAATCTTGTAAATAAAGAGTCCAAATCTAACAAGTATGAAAACATGCGCAATATCTCTATAACTTGATGAATGAACTTGCATAGGTTAACATGTAGTAAAATGGATGTCAAATCATCATGAACAATGGATCTATACTTAAGTTTACGGAAATGCATGGAAATCACTACTTTAACACAAAATCAAGCTAACGATCCGATATACTCCTTTGGATCCATGTGAGAGATAATCACCACTCACCAAATCACCTAGACCCCTCAAAAGCAACACACTTCAAATCTGGACAGCGAAGGATCTAACTCGATCTATCACAAATCCGCTTCAAACGATGAAATCTCTCTTCGATGGATGTAGATCTTCAATCTAAGCTCTTGGATCTTCGATTCGATCTTCAATTTGGATGGAAGGAAGCACAAGATTAAAGTGGAGAAAAGAAGTGAAGAAGTGTAGAACTCGAGCTCTCAAAATGGCAGCACTTCGTCGCTTCAAAATCCGGATCCCAAAAAATGAAGAAGAACCCGCCTATTTATAGGCTGAATTCCTTAGGTCGTTCGCTCTTAGGTCGTCCACGACCTAACAATTGCCGACCTAACAGTTGCCGACCTAACAACCCCGATCTAACGACTCAGACCTAAATGCGCGACCTAACTCCATTCACGATCTAACGACTTAACGTCTACAACAGTCGCGACCTAACACACACGTGACCTAACGCAAGTGCGCGACCTAACTGAGAAACAGTCACGACCTAACACACTTGCGCGACCTAATTACCCAACGACCTAAGCCTTTACACTAATGCGCGACCTACGACCTAACTGAGATGCAACTTAACGCACGCGCGACTTAACATATACGCGCGACCTAACAAAGATACGACCTAACGAATCTTTGCGACTTAGCTGGGTTACGACTTAACACCTCACGACCTAACTATACCCAGTACTATCATAGGTCGTCTACGACCTACTACTCATAACTGCTAAACTTAGGTCGCTCACGACCTAACTAAACACAACACCCCATAGGTCGCTCACGACCTAACTACAACAACTACTTAAGTTGTTAACCCGCTTATCTCCTAGGTCGTTAACTCGCTAATTCTTAAGTCGCCGCTAACTACTAGGTCGTCCACTTCCTTAGGTCGCTAACTCGCCCAGTTCCTTATGCCGCTAACTCTTAGGTCGGTCAAATCCTATAGGTCGTCCCAAACTATCATACGACCTAAACCACTACGCGACCTAACTGTTATACGACCTAAGTTCTTACCTCGTCCAGTCCCTAAGTCGTTAACCTATGCTGCTAATCCTTAGGTCGCCAACTTCCAAACGACTTAAGCTACAACATGGCTTAACTTCTAGACAACCTAAACTCTGGACGACTTAACAACACTAACAGTCTAATAACAACTGTTTTACGACGTTTTGATCCGTAAAAATACTGGTCGTTACAACAATGATGTTTAATTTGATTTAAGTGATTTAAATCGGTAAATTGAAATTGGACTTGAAATTGATATAAATTGAAATGGTTTAAAATTAGAATTGAATTGGAATTTTAAATCATTGAATTGAATTGTTGAATCGAATTTGAAGTTAAAATGAATGTTTTGGAAATTGAAGTTAATTTGAATTGGAATTGAAATCAAGTTAATTTGAAGCTAAATTGAATTGAAAGACTGGAAATTAAGTTTTGTTGATTTAAAATTGGACATGGGTCCAAATTTATTGAAATGGAAAGAAACAGTTTGATTTGATATTATTTTCAAAAAAAATTATTTTAGTATAAACTGTTTAAAATCTATCATTTTAATATTCAAATTATTTAGATTTTTCTAACTATTTTACTATATAAACCATTTTTAATACTGAAACCATTTTATATCAAACTATTTAACAATTTAAAACTATTTAAAACTATTCAAACTATTTTCTAAAAATTCAAACTATGCAAGGTTAGAGTATTTATATTTAAATAGTTGATTTAAATGCGAATGTGGTTAAATGAGGTTATAACCTAAGTTGGAATTTGAAATGATATTTTCAAGTGGAAATGACATATTTTGAGTAAATATGGTATTTTAAAATAAAGGATATTTCGAATTGAATATGATATTTTGATATCAAATATGAATCGGTTTTGAAATGTAAAAGAACCAACCGGTGTGAAAAATGATGTTTGGTTGTTAAAGAGACCGGGGGCCTCTTATTGGCATACTCTCTGTCAATATTGGAACCACTTTAACAACTATGTATGTGGTGGATGATCCAGAATGAAGTGGTTGAATTGGAGGCATTATTGGATTTGAAGAAAGAGAACGATGATGGATGACCCTAGCACTTATGCCAATTTGAAATGACTAAAACATAACGGCTTGTCAGGGCCAAGTGGGCTAGCTACCTCTAGCAGACACACCTCTTCGTATTACTATATTGATGTTGGCTTGATCGATGCACCTTGATTTGATTTGATTTTGGGGGTGTTGGACGCGGTGGGCGGTCGTAGCTATGATGCGTTACCACCTGCCCTGCGACCTGAACTGGTAGTATCCTACCTTGGGTATTGCCTCACGTGACTTGTCATACTCTTTATCCTTATTCGTGCCCACTATGATTTTGTTTTAGTATGGTCTCTGTAAGGGAATCACTGGCTACCGACGTTACTGGTTATGTTACGGACCTGCATAGACTACCTGCTTAAAAATGTGTTAAGGGGGATCAATGTAAAGCCTTAACGCTAAGAAATATATTTACTTTACTAATTAGACATTACATATATAACGTATTTTACTACATATAGATAGTTTAACGGATCCTTAGGAGATGGAAAATCCCATAACATCTCTTAAGTTATTGCACTCACATTGTACACTGGATAGGAGATGAAAAACCTCATAAACATCTCAGAAGCTATTACACTTATATTTACTTGTTGTTGATTTAACTTACATAAGAACTTTTAGTTCTGACTCGAGTGTTTTGTCTTTTCATTACACTCGGATCAGCTTGAGCTTTTCAGTGTTGAAGACATTATTCTAGAGGACAAAGACGGAGTTTAGTATATTATATTATTAGTATTATTCCGCTGCATCATTATTGGTATGTTGTTGATTGTACTCTGATTAGTGATTATGTTGTAAAATTCATGTAATCGAATGTATATTGTAAAACAGCTTCATGAACTGTTTATTTGATTATTATATTTTGTCAATTCCGCTGCGAGATTCTGTGTTTTGTTTTTCCTTCTTTTCTCTTATTTTCTTATTTACCCCATCGACAATCCTCTCTTTTGAATGGTTTGAGTTAGACATGTGTGGTTTATTGTCGATTTAAACGGTCCAAAAAGTGGGTCGTTAGATATATTGCGAAACATTGTAAATAATGAGATCTTATAAGGACACTTAACTAGCGATAAAATGTAGTTAAAGCTGGAAGTTTATGAAATAGGTTATGAAATTAAATTAGCAACTAGAATGCTTTTATCCCAAAAACTTTAGAATTTTGGAAAAAATAAATTTTAGCAAGCGAAGGACAAGGAAGAGTTGTTGCGAAATCATGTTTCACTATCCCAATGCCTTAAAAAGATAAAATTTATAATTATGTTGTGTGTTGTTTGTTGTTTTAGAGTAAAAAGAAAGATTCCCCAAATCTAAGGTTAATTGCACATTGCTAGGGTCAATCATATGCACTAACTCGTTGGCAGAGTCCTGATTACGTTAAAATATGGTTTAATTTGTTTTGAGGATGGAGAAGCAAGTGTTTTTTTTGGAAAAGATTATGTTCAAAAGCGTTAAAAAATTTGTGTTCAAATGCTTTTGAAAAGTTGTGTTTAAATGCTTTTGAAAAATCGTGTTTGAATGCTTTTGAAAGATTTCATTTTCAAACCATTTCACAAATTTGGTTTTCTTATTTTCAAAGGCCCTGCGCTTAGCATAGAGAGGGTCGATGTGTTAGTAGATATGAATTTTACTATCCGACAAGGGTGATAGTATACAAAACATAAGGAATGACAAGGGAAAATGCTTATTTAGCATTGGAATTTCTATTTCCATACCTTGTTGATAGTGAACAAAACTTGTGTTTAAGTTAATTACGTCTTAACATCCAAAAATAAACCTCCTTATGCATATTATACTTGGTAAAATTGGATAAAATATGGGGGGAAAAGAGAAGGTTCCAAGGTATAACGGAATAGGTATAAAAAGAATGGTGGAATTATAAAATTCTCCATCTAAGTTCCTTTTCCAGCATAGGAGCGTAGATTTAGTAAAACTAGATTTTCAAAATTTTGGATGTTAGAAATTGTGGGTTAGGTATTGGATGGTAGGGATTGGATGCAAAATTGGTTGAACCATACTCCTACACGTAGGAGTGTGGAAAATATTGTGTGAAAAAGAATTTTTGATTTTTAAAAACTTGCATACATATGGAACTGTCAGTATATGTAGATTGTTTGCATCATATTTTAAAAATGTTTTTAAAAGAATGCATTCATATAGGAGGCGTCGATTTAGAATTATTCAACATGCGTATCATATATGTTGTGATAACCATGCATTTGTATATGTTTGGTTGCAAAATTGGTTGTACACTAATTTGTTAGATAGTTTAGAATGGTTGCACGCTATGTTATATGATTCAACACTTAAGGAATTTCGAGGACAAATTCTTTTAAGGAGGGAGAATGTAACATCCCGTAAAATCAACGATAATTAATAAATTATTATTTAGGCTCAAAAATGGAATTTGAGAAAGCGTCGAAATTGACTATGAAACTTTCGCCATCGCATTCGTGGCGATTTTTTGAGTAACTTTCAAGTTTCAAGTTTTGCGATTAGAGTTCAAATAAAGAAGTTATGTGTTTGAAGTTTTCAGAACAAAAATAAATAAATAACGAAAATAAGAAAATAACAATAAATGCAGGACCCTACCAGTGAACCCCTTACTTAGACCAGCGACCATTTATAGAGGGCAATCGACTAGTCGAGAGCATGGCGGCTAGGGTTGAACCTTGACCAAACGATCTGGATTTAGTTATTTTAATATAATAGATATGATTGATTCAAGTGCCTATAAATACAGGTCTAACCCCTTGTTTCTCTTCTCATTTTTTTGATCAAAGTAGCGAAGCTATGTCGTTTTCCCTTCTCCACTATTTCTATTAACTGTAAAATATTATATTATATGTAAATATAAAAGAAGAATGGTATAAGATAAAAGAGAAGAACAGAAGAAGCGAATCAACGTTGTGAAAGAAAAAGGTAATTTCTATAATTATAAATCTGTATTCCTCTTAACCCTAAATATCTTATAAGATCTGGAATTCTAATTGTATGTATATACCTTGTTATACATATTCTGTTGGATTAAAACGAAAAGGAGTCAAATCAAAGGGATGAAGTCGGATTTGGGAGATTTGAAAAGCTTGAAGGGTAAGTGGGAAATTATATAGTTTATTTATAATATTGAAATTTATAACATTGAATTTTATTTAATTATTATTATACCTATATAAGATCTGAAGAGTTGTAGACTTAAAATGAACATATATGAATATCGCCTATATATTCTATAAGATATAGGTAATTGGAATAAGAATGTGAATTTCTATGTTTTAATTTATTGGGAGTGGGGTATAATTTAATTTTATCTATTCCCATGTAATTTCTTTAAATTATCTAATTCTACAAATGTATTAAAAAATGTATCGTTAGAAATTAAAGGAATATACCAACAATGAAAGAGATGTGTAAAGTATGGATGTTCTTCTCCATAGCTGCACTGTCTATTCCAATAAAAGAAAAGAGATAATTCCTTATAATTACAAACAAAGCAAAGATCTCACTTTTGGTTAATTATGGAAAGTTATAACGTTAATCCTTTTGGAGAGATAGCTTTGATATATTAAGACGTGGAAAGGAATGTTCTGGTTTAGGAATTGATAGCTAGAAATAGGAATATACATACATACATATATATACACACACACGTAAAACCATGCTTACCGATTAAAGAATAAAAATATATTTATATAGTGTAATATACATCAGTTTTCGCATTAGTTATAATTAGGATGTCTAGTTATAAATAGCATAATAAATTAGGAGGTGTAGATGGAAAAGAGATAGTAACTCCCAAATTAATAGGGCAATAAATGTGTAGTAAATAGGGAGTTACATGAATTAAATGGAGATATAAATGCGGTTAATGGGACTGGTTAAGGGATTTAATATGAAAGTTATGGGGAAATGAAATAGGCATGATTTTTGAATTAGAAAAAATAAATAATTGTTTTAGAGATTATCCGAATAAAATAATAATGACCATTTATTACGAACAATTGACATTTATGGAAAATAAGAAATAAGCGGATAAGACAGGAATTAAATACTAGGAGGCAGTACAAATTTCATAGTGGGAAATTATAAAGCCTTAATTATACGTTTAGGATAAGCGTGAGTTAGTGAGCCTAATCCAATATTTAGGCCTAAGATAATTGGTTTGGTTTAGTAGGTTAGGATGTGGGGTCCGTAGAGTTACATGACTGATGTCTGCCCTTCATCTAGAGGTTACCAGTAGTTGTGTATACTTATTACTAATGTGGGACATCTCCAACCATAGGACCTATGAGGAAGGGATATGCATTTGTGTACAGGTAGGGAAAAATATACCAATGGTTCCCCTCGAATTTGAAGTATTAAATGGCCCATTACTTTTAAGGAAATGGGGTCTACTTGATTTCTAATAAAAGGTATAGGTAACTAAAAGGGGCAATTTCCTTAACTTACATTTGGTTAATCTAAACAACATTTTGGCTATGGAAGGTATGCAGGCTATGTCAACATTGTTGTTGGACCGGTATTGAGCAGTAGGGCTGACATATATGCTATGACCACCAGCGGTTCCGAGCAATCGATAGTAAAGACTCGGGTTATGCCCTGACAGATTTCTCTTCCTACTGGTGCAGAATCCATATAAGATATGCACATACCTCAAACTTTAATTAGTTATTTAATTTTTTGTTTGTCGGACGTGGACTAGTTAACCTTAGATGAGTCTTTGAAATGCATTAGTAATACAACAATTAAATTATGAAGTCGAATGGTCATTGTACTTAGGATAGACTGACTAGCGTTTACGTAGTGGAGGGCCTGATTCAGAGTTGAGATATTCAATGGTCATTGGGTCTGACTCCTCCCTATTTAAGAAGTATTAAGTGGCCGGGGTTTTTGGATATTACAACGTTTAGACATATATGTGTATAGGCACACACACACACACACCTCGAAGGAGGTTAGGCATATCATATGTGCACATAGGATTTGAATGGATTAGTCGTAAATAGTAGACATAACACTTAAAAAGGAATCAATCGACACAAATTAGTGTTATGGATAAAATATATAATTTTCCAATCACCAATACGTTGTTCTGACCCCCTCCTCATTACAACCTACATGATACATTTAAATGGAAGGCTACTGGTGCAATACGGGAACTGCAGATGGTAAAGTCTTCTTACTCATGCTCGATGCTGGCAAGGCAATAAAATACTACAGGAATAATATTGGTTCCAAGGTAGTAGCGTTGGTCAACATATATGTCTATTATATTATTTCCAAGTTAGTAGCCTTGGTTAGCATATATAGCTGGCTAGCAAGGCAATCTTTAATATACTTATGTTTATTACAAGTTACCAAAATCAATGATCCATACCGTAATGGACTTGGGTTTCGATTTAGTCAAAATTCGGGCCCATTAACGGGTTGTTAGAACGGTCGTTCTTTGGAAAAGAATCGTCTCATCAGAGTTAATATGATGATTTGTTATCGATGACACTTTTGGAAAGTGCTCTAGCGCATGTTGTTTAGATTTGTAGTCAAGGCCATTATAAAAGATGATAGAGTTAGGGGTATGCCCTTGGGACAATTATGTAATTGTTACATATGTCTAACTCAATAATCAATCTTGTTTGAAATAAAAGGTGTTTTCTTTCTATTATATACTTGATATAATGGGTTATATATTAATTAATTAATTTAATTAAAAGTATATTTAATGAAAATCCATAAATGGTATAATTTTGGATAATAGTTACAATGCGTTATTACCATGAGTGATTTATCACAACAAAATAAACATACCGTTTTAAATATTCCTAGTCAAAATGTATCGAGACTAGATATCGATGCATCTATTGAGATTAGAGTATGTAACGCACTCCAAATGTTGGGCAGTGTATTACTGTTGGCTACTAGGGGAATTAAAGGAATACATACTAATAGTTATTGGATAACTATATAATGACTTATTAGATAGTTTTCTGTTGGTTAATATAATAAGGTTAAACAAAAAATATCGATGTGACAAAACTACACAATTCTCTTGACTTAAGAATACTGTTGATCTTCAATGTACAAGCTCCACTTTGATTATAGTTAATTCATGGCACGACGTCCATCGAACGATTATAGTTGGGTCGAGTGGATGCATTGAATGTGAAATACTATTCAAGAGAGGGTTCATCTTCTTGGTTATATGAGGTTAATATCATTGTCAACTAAAGTCAACTCAAAGTCAGTCTCTAGCCAGAGTAGTTTGGTTAATAATAATTGTTATTATTGAACCAAAGACTTTTTTGATTATAGAGTTTAGTATGGACGATATTGGAATTTTGACTATTACCAAAGTCCATTAGTCCAAAGCGATATAATCTTAACGAAGAGAATTGGCGTGAATAATAGTCAATACAGGGTAATACTTAACATAGTAAAATTGGAGTTTTACCAAAATCTGGTAAGCACTAAATTTATCCATAATGTCACACCGCCTGTTAAGTGATGTATGGACGTTAATATTCGAATTGTTCGATATTAATCGCTGACCAAATTTACACCTATGAGTCACACAACCGAAATGTTGAATACTCTTTTTTACCATCCGATTTAATTAATTTGTATTTGTTATAAATTAATTAAATTAATTAATATTTATGAAATATTAATTATAAAATTTTGTTGGATGTATAGAACAATGTTAAATAATGTACTTATAATGGTTACAAATATGCTGATCGATATAAGATATCAATGCACGTTTAAATTTGAATTTAAACCCAACTAACATTGTTTAGGTTTGAAATATTTTGAGGCCCAAAATGGGACATATTGTAGTTAGCCTTATATGGCCTTATTATGGCCGACCATTAGATGGCAAGATAGAGAGGGTTTTAGATTTGAAAAGGAAAAAGAAAGAGTAAGAGAGATTTTAGAATCATGATCCTACTTTCAATCTTTAGCCTCTCCTTTTTGTTTAGATCGTATTCCCCTCTTATCATAACTTTTTGCTCTTTGCTACAAATTTTCGGCAATTAACACCCCATCCCAAACTTAAAAATTCAAACACATTCAATGCAATTTGATAGTCGGTGGTTAGCAATTCGGGAGACATCACCTTCAGAATTGTAATTTGATTCGGGAGTTTATTTCAACGCTTCAAGATGTGATCTTTTGGCATTGGTGAAAGCTAATTATCTGATTTAACAATTCATATTAATGTTTATTTAATTATTTTCTATATATCGGCTTATCAGATATCTAATGAATCGGTATACAATTGTTTTGTCACATACGATGGTTGTTTGTATATATGTGCATTCGTAATAAAAAAATAAAAATTTCATCTGTAAATATTATAGTGCTCATGGCCATGGATTAAAAAAATTATTAAATAAAATTATTTAAATGATTTAATTATCTTAGTTGTAATTTAAAATGATTATAAATATATAATTTATGTATTAAAATTTGAAAAAAAACTAATTTATGATGGCTAGAGCATCAATTTTTTTTTTATCAAATAATATTATTTTGTTGATTTAATTATAAAAGTCTTAAGTTAATATGATTATAAATATATAATTCACATTTTAATTTAAAAAATTTCATTTATGTGCAAATCAACTTTCGACAAATAAATAAATATTATTATCATTATATATAATATGTATTTGTTTTAAATTATTTATAAAATTATAAAATACAATTATATAAATTTATAAATATAATAATATTGATCAAAATTTTACATTTAATATTATAATATATTTCCTTTTAGAAAGTTTGTTTATTTTTTAAATAATAATTTCATGCGATTTTATAATTTATAATTGTTTTTAATTAAATAATTAAAATAAAAAATATATTTATTTTTATAAATATAGAACTGGGCTGAGAAAAATAAATAAATAAATAAATTTTTATGTATAAATTTTATTATTTATTATATATATATATATATATATGTACATATAAATATATATATAACTTGTTATATGTTTATATATGTATATTTATTATTAAAATAATTTGGTTTGGATTTTAAGAATGTTATTAATGTTAAAGTATTATATATATATATTTAATTATTTAAAATAATTTTATAATTTAATTATATTCATATATGTAAACAAATATATATATTACAATGTTTTATATTTAATTAATTACATCCATTATTATATAATATATATATATATATATATATATATTATATTTTAATGCAAAAATATGTAAACATCCAAACAACACACTTGTATACACAAGGGGCGAACATGTCCGTTGTAATGTAAATCTCAACATCTATACATGGGCACGTTAAACCATGTGGCATGTACACATTTTCTTTATTGCACGTGCATAAATACACATATGCGTATATGACACACATACACACATATATTATAATACAAATGATATAATGCAAAACTATATTACAAATTTAAATAAAATAATGATTTTATTTAAAAGAAATTTGGAAAATTTCTAAATAAATTAGACTTCATAGGCACAATAAAGATCCAAAATGGTAAAAAAATTGAAATTCACCCTTATCTTCCACTATGAGCTAGCCCAGTTCCAGTAATTGTATCAGAGCCAAATAGCTATGCAGTCTAAATTAGTCTTGTTAAGGTTAACTTATTAAGCTCATGGCCCAATTAGTAGGGTGTCTAAGAAAGGCAGTGGCTAGGCTAGATTGTGTTGGGTAATCAAGTATCATGTCCTACATAGCAACCGGCCTGGCCCGAACAATTATGTGAGCCTAAAGGTTGCGCTAAATAGAAATAAGCCCATTTTGAATTGGCTTTGGGCTAATTTCAAAAAAAATTGAAATTAAAATAAAAGTTAAATTTAAAATCAGAAAAAAATACTATAAATGTTATATTATAGATTTCCAAATTGTTTTGAAAATTAAAATTAAAGTTTTAATTTAAAATAAAACACATATTATAAAATTTATAATATAATTTTTCAAAATGTTTGAAAATGTTATAAAATTAATTTCGAAATTATTATTTATTAATAAGATTAATAAATAAATAAATTAAATATATATACATGTACAATAAGTATAAAGATATATGTTATGTTGTCTTGAATTGTTTAAGGCAATATGAGTATACATGTGTGTATAAAAGAATTTTCAAAATTAATTAAAATTGTTTAACTAAATAATAAAATTAAAACTTAATTAATAAATTAAAATACATATATATATATAAGATATATGTGCGTTACTATAAAGGTTATAGTATATATATTCAATGTAATATGTTATAATTGAATAAATATAATAAATAATTAAAGTTCTAATTAATTAAATTAAATAAAATTTAATTTAAATAATGTTGTACATAAAATATAATATAAGTTAAATAAAGTATAAAATTTATATAATAATAAAACTTATATCATATAAATGTATAAACCAAACGTCGAACATTAAAGAAACCCTAAATAGAGTTAAGAAATAAATACATATGTAAAAGTATATATACCGTGGTTTCTGATGTGTCCGACACTTGAATCACGAGGGTATTTCATAAGAAATACATTATTCCATAAGTCGATATAGCTCAACTAAAAATATTAAAAATTAAGAACCTTTAATATAAAGTTGTCCCCTACCATTTATATATCAATAGATTACTTGCATACTCCTTAGTTGTTGAGCTTCCCTTAAGCTAGGGATGTTATGTGTAGTACCATTAATATATAGACTAGACAAGGTAAGATACTTATACATATTTGTTGAGCATTCCTCAAAGTATGTATAGCATATTTAGGCCGTCGCGAAATAGTGGGTACGAGTGAATAATCTCTCTTTATTTGTTAAGCATTTCTAAAGGTAAAGATAAGATTAGGACAAGGATCACAAGGTTATGAATTGTATATGATACAATCGATAATGAGTTATCCATTATATGCAGGCCTAAGATTTGTAGAGCTTTCCTCAATGTCATAATCCCAAGGCATACGAGTCCTAACAGTCTATTAGTGAAGTAAAAAGACTTCTATGTTTTGTCTTATGGTTTGGAGAAACATAAAAGACTAGTGGCAGCCTTATTAGAAAAATGAAATGGTAACATTTTAACATTTCTATTATTGTTAGAACATCTGCTATTGAAAGTTACAATAATCTACAATTAATATAATTGATAAAATGTTTATCAATTAAAACGTACAAATGAATTAAGTTATATTGACAAATAGAAATATAAAATATACTTACTAATAAATTTTTACATGTCGACCCATGCAAGCGCCTAATTACGCAACCATTAAATACATTCATAACTTGGTCACTTATGAGTTTACTTGTCCAAGACTGTGTATTGTCTTCAATGAGCTTCGAACTCTAAAAGCAATAAAAGAACATGGATATTTGATCCATATATGATCACATATAAATGTTATCTAGTGAATGGTCACAATTCGTAATGTATGAATCCTCGATGAAATTAGTTCGCTGAAATGAGCAAGTAAACCGTTGTGTGAGATCGTGTATTCAATAGGATTGATTACAATAACGATCTTGTTGTGTTAAATTTAACACCGGATCAAAGGCTACAAGATAGATCTTAGAACTCGATCACTGAAATGTCAGGTTGATCAGTTTATGTTAAGTGCAATTTATTTGATAGCCTTAAAAGTTAAGGATAACCAAATGCACTTTTGTATAGAGTTCATTATGATATTGTAGTAAGGTTTTCCTTTGAACGGTTCAACCATTTAGAAAGGAGATCGAATGTATAGAAGTGGATGTAACCTAAGGCATAGTTGGGATGAAGAGAGTGAATGGCCATTTCCGCTTCATAAAGAAATTTGAATATAAGAATTGTAAAATAGTAATATATACATAACGTTGGAATGAGAAATATGATTTCTATTCCAAAATTATTTTCATATAGAAAATTATTTACTGTGATATTTTTTTTTGAAATTAAGACACTTGATCTAAAAATTCTCGAATGTAAATCAGTTACAGTAAATGAAATATATAGCCTACATTAAGTGGTTAAATAGAGCTTTGTATTTCATACGCTATTATAGTAATGACAGGAATGGTGGGAGCTTGCCATATAGCACTTATTGGCTACATCAAGTCATGAAAATTATTTTGTAAAATGTACCAAACATTATTTATGAAATAATAACTATTTTTTAGTATTGAATGAAAAATAGACATAATTTTATTTCAATACAAATATTATGAATATTTGTTATAACTATAGTACTGGTATTTGTGATGCATTGAAAATACAGAAGTATTTAAATTTATTTGTAATTATTTTGGAATTATAGACTAAGCCACAGTTTGGAAAAATAATTCTTTGATTATATGATTATGAATCATATGGTACTAGTGAATTATATCTCAAACAATAAAGGAAAAGCACCCACCAAGTGGGAGCATCATAAGAGTTGATGAACTCTTTGGATTGATACATATAGATATATGCAATCGTAAGTCTAATAATACCAAAATATTTCCACATACGTCATTGTATTCACTGATGATTTATCACTAATATGGACATTAGTACTTGATACACATGTACTATGTCCATGATGAGCACACGGAGTATAAAACAGAAGTAAATAAAATAATGTGCAACATAATATAAAATTGATTTGATTTAATGAATAGGTGAGTATATTGGAAAAGATTTCCCAACATACCTAAAAATAAATAAAGATTCAATCTCAAAAGTCACTCCTTGTGATACATAATATGCATAGATAAGGAGTAATTGAACTTTATTGAACAAAGTACGATTAACTATGAGTGAAGTTGAGTTAACTTCTATATATAAGATCATGTACTTAAGAGTAGTACACAAGGTTAAAATTAATTTCATCTAAAGAGTGGTTTATAAAATCATACAAGATAAGGGTTTATAAGAAACACCAACATATCCTAAGCGAAGGAGATGAAGGTTGTGCGAGTCGAAAGACTGCACGTAATAATTGTTCACGAGGGATCTTGTATGAATGGTCACAAAAGGAGTTTGGGACAAATATCATTGAATGACCAATTTAAATTTTGAATATAAGTATTATAAACTAAAACCGAATCGGTTTTATATATAAGGCAATTAATAAAATGTTTGTGAATACCTATTCCATTGAATCGAGAAACAATTGTTGTTTCAAGAAATATCGACTTCATAGCGAAGGAATTTCTTTTAGAAATTATAGGTAGTGAAATGGATTTAGATACGATCCAAGGATAAAACTGACTGTGAGGGATGAAATGAAATTAACAAAACTTGAATGAACACAAAGCACTGGAATGTCTAATATGTATTCTCACACATTGAAGAGAAACTGTGAGATTCTTATCAATATCGAGAATAAATAATCCTCAGTTGTCAATTAAGCCTTTGAGATATTGACTCTACAATATGGTATAATGCATAAATCCTAAAAGGATTCCAAGTACTTTATCAAAATATGATTTTTATAGTTATACCCAAAGGGACATGATCCATCGGTCGTGAATATGTCTTCAAGAGAGAGACTAATGCAATTGGGATATAATGAACAACGTTGATAAGAATAACATCATAAATTTCAATTGTTGAAATTTGTGTAATACATTCATTATTGAATGTGCTTAAGTTATTTTGGATTTACTCAGAAATTTATCGCTTACTATGACTTTGTGTTTTGGTGCATATGTACCGAAATGGAAAATTCTAAATAATGAATTAGAATAGACTATTTGCACAATAACCAAAATGGCTCGAAGTTAGTAGAACCGATATTAAGTTTGTCGGTTTTGTAGGATCTAGATTAACCCTAGAGGGGGGTGAATAGGGTTAAAGCAAATTTTCTCGAATCTAAACACAAAACAAACTGCAGAGAAGTAAATACACTGAAAAGTAAATCACACACAAAATTTACCCAGCTTCGGCAACCCCTGCCTACTGCTGCATTCCCAGATTTCTATTAGAATTAAACAGTCTCCCGCTTACAAACACTCTAACAGACTCGCACACCCTGCTACCGCCTATAGAGTTTTGCAAACTCGCAAACCCTGCTCACTGAACTAATCCTAACTAGACAATCTGAGATCTGACACAACCTAAGTCCTAGGTGGTGATTTACCATGGTTTGATTCATAATTCAAATTTAAAAACAAATTAACAACTTAACACCCTAATTTAAAAAATATACCAAAGCCCTATAATTAATTAAAACAAGAAATAGAAACCGGCCCAAACTATTATCACTAAAAAGGAAAATGCAGCCCTTTTTCTTTTATCTGATGTCGGCCTCGATTCCTTCTTTGTTTGAGATAATGGTGGCTCGTTCTTCTTTGCGCTCTGAAATTAGGACTTCGACTCTCTGCTTCCAAAATTAGGGCTTTCGTGGATATTCGAAGATGCTGACTTTTAATTTCTCGATCGAATGATGATTCTATGTTGTTTGCTCTATCGATCGACGTCTCTTCGTAGCTTGGCTTCGGCTGCTCCACGATGATCGAATTCGACTCCTGACTTTGGTATGTATTTCGTTCCTTTTGCTTTCTCGATTGATTGCTTGAATTCGATAATAAAAGGTGCCGATGATGATTGGTATTTATAGGGTTTGAAACCCTTTATTCTCGTTCGTATGAATCTGTTTGAATTTGTCAATTATTTTTCTCGGCCATTTGATAATGCTTGAACGATTGTGATATTTGTGACTTAGTCAAATACGTATATTTTTGACTTGATTCACACGGTTTTGATTTCGAAGCGTTCGATCTTTTCCTTGATCGATACGGTAGAAACTTTCCTCTTTTATTTGGATTTGATTTTTGATTTTTAATTATTTTTGGTTTCGAGAATATATTCTGGTTGACTTCGACTTTTTGGTCCCTGTGAGCTTCGTCTCTGGCCATCTTCTTTGGTCGGTTTAACTTGAACTTCTCATTGCATTTGAATTTGAATGTTGTCTGGTTGTTTACTACACAGTTTCACTTTGTAGCTTTGTTGCACTTGCAACCAGATGTTGAACCTAATTTGATTTGTGACTTCGGCATTTGTACAGTTTCACTATTGGATAGATTTTCTTCACCTATGCATTCTATTCACGTGTGTTCATTCCTTAGTGTAGTTGTTGTTGCCTCTGTCCAATTGCCTCTGGTTTCTTTGGTATTGTTGTAGACACTTGATCATTCGAGTCTTTGTGTACTTGACATATGTGCACTGTAATGCATTGAGATGTGTATACTTGATGCCTTGTTGATATGTTGTTCACTGGTCTTTGTTTGTTCATCTTGTAGTCTGGTTTGCTTTCATTGCTGTATTGTTTCACTTGATTAGTTGAGCTTGCATTTGAGTTGTAGCTGTTGTTCTTGACTTTGGGTTACACTGCTACATGATGAACTTGTATTCATCTGGACTTGTTTGATTCTGACCCATGCTTTGTGTACTTTGGTTATTGTCCATGTTGCTTGTATGTGGTCTTGTGACATAGTGTATCAGTGATGGTTTGTCATTGTGTAGCTTCTGGCTTGTATTCAGTTACATTTCAATGAATTGGTCTTGAGTTGCAGACTTGAGTTTGTTTGTTCATGTGCACCACTTGTACACCATCTGGAGCTTGTTGTATTCATCTAGTCTGGTAGCTTCATGTAAATGATGCATGTTGTACTGATGTGTATTTGCATTGACTTTTCTCCACTGTACTTCGAGTCATGTTGTCTTGATTCCTATATGTTGTCACTGCACACTGGTCTTGATTGCATTGTTACATTGTGATCTGCTACTTGTTGTTTCCAGTTGTACTTGGTCATTTGGTATCTGCACCCTCAGTTGAGTAATTGCCACTTTCTTTCTGTACTTATCTTGTGATTTGGTTTGTTGCTGTACACTTGAGTCTTTTTTTGAGTTCATGTGTATAGATGCCTTTTACTCGAATCAGTTGTATTTGCTGCCTTCATGCTTGTGTAGCCTTTGCCTGTGCATGTTTGACTTTATAATTGGACTGTGCATTTATTTGGGCTTGCCGGTTCTCATGCTTGAAGTCGTATCCTATACAACTGCCCTGTGTTGAATCCAGTTTCAGAACTTGGATTTGACCTTGTGCTGATGACTTGACTTTATTTATATTGCACTTGAGTTGAATCTGATAATTTGGGTTTGACCTGTGCTCACCTGTCCCTGTAAATTGATCAAGCGTATATCGGTGTGCACGACCTTGTGGCATGTACAGTGATACACTGTGCATGTCACATTGTTCGTGTGTGATGAATTCAAATATAAATGATGACGAACAACCCAAATAACTGAGGCAAATATTATTTTCAAAAATTCATATTTTGTTTTATACTGCAAAAACATTTTATTTTCAATTTTACTGCGTCAATGTATATTTTTGCAGATTGCTCAAATGCTGGATTCACATTGCAATGAAGTTGAAGATAAATACGAGTGTGAGTGATATGTAGTGAGGAACTGATGTAACTATGAAATTGTGATGTAATTGTATTGTGACTGAAATTGTATAGTTATAGTAAGAGCTTGAAATTGTACTATCAAAATTGTAATAAATATTTGTTTGAATAAAATATTCGTTTGAATTCCAATTCTGTGTTATTTATTTTATTCAGCAAATATTTATTTTATCTGTGAAAAATAAAATAGTACATTGTCAAATACATTTAAATGAATATATATATATATATAAATGTTTATTATCATCAAACAAAAATCATATACATGCATATTTAACAATCTCCCCCTTTTGATGATAACAAACATATATTTAAGATTTTGAATATATTAAATGTATTTGATCATTCAATTTGCTCCCCTTATTTGAATGCTCTGTTTCTACACAATACTCCCCCTACATATATGCATGAGAATAAAAAATTCAAATGAGCTTTGATACAATTAGAAAATCTTTGACCTTTATTTTCAAAATCTTAACTTTTCTCTCCCCCTTTTGTTATCAGCAAAAGAATAATAGTAATAGAAAAATAGAGATATAGTGATAGACATTAATAGAATATTAAAGCTCAATCGAGTGTAATTATTAATGTCAATAAGAAAATCAAACAAAAAATCATAAATACTTTAATTGATGCATATTCCACTTTAGAATGATAGGATGATATTATCAAATAAAACCATATAGTTGTGTCTATTTGTGGTATATTTATTTCAGGAAATTTGAATATCTACTAACTATGCATAACTGTTATAACTTTTTAATGAGATTAGTAGTATTCTAAATTTTTTATTTTTATTTTAAAAAATGAATTCAAGTATCTTCTAACCACGCATAACCGTAAGGACTTTTAAATGGGATTAGAATCAACTTGTCTATTTAATCAATTAATTTTGATATGCGTTCCATACATGCATAACCGTGAGGACTTTTAAACGAGCATGGAAACACATAATCAAAAATCCAAGTAATTCACCCATGCATAACCGTGAGGACTTTTAAATGAGAGTGAATATTTTGGATATTATTATTTATTGTTAGAAATATAATAAAATTGAAGCACAAATGATTTCCCGTTTAAACTACCACATATTGACATACTATATTGACTTTAGATGAGTGATGCTCGATAGAAAAATGATAGAAATAGAAATGATCATGGAATATTTATCAACCAAAAAGTTTTTATAACTCTTGTTTAAATTTCTAAAGAAATTTTCTAATTATACTTTCTCAAGTCATAATATATGATTAATATCAACACTCATCTTATTTTCAATCACTATCTATCTTTTTAGATAATTATTAGGGGGTCAGATCAGTTAACATAGTTATTTAAAATCAATTTCAAAATAGTTATAAAATCAAATTTTCTTAAATAACTAATCTGATACAAGATCAACAGAAATTATTTTCTAGAAGGGGTTTTTAAGAAAAATTTCTGCTAAAATAGAAATTATTTCAAGTGAAAAATATGCAGATATTTTCTTTGAAAAATGATGCAGCAAATGAATGTCTCGAAATATAATCAAGTTCCACTAGTAATTTTTCTATCAACTATATTACCAGTGTGATCTGCATCTGACTTTAAATTTCACTCAATATTCACTCGTTGGATGGCATAGACCAGATTGTGAAATTTCAACAAACTATCTCAGAATTATTTTCAACAATTTTTAAACGAAATTTTCTTGACTTTGAATTGAAGTCGTGTTAACCATCAAACAAATAACATAGTGTCAGATGTAGAAACCGTAGGATCAACAGTCATTAAACCATCATCATTATTTCAAAACAATTTCTTGAAGTTTCACCAATTTCATAAAGTTTCAACAATTTCTTAAAAACCTTTTTATAGCATGAGTAATCAGTAATCAATCAACATCATAATTTGACCAAACAGATTAAGTTCAATGAAAAAATGGTTGGTCAACTTTTAAGCACAAATCAAAGTCATAGATAAGAACAAGTCATGTAAGATCATATCAAGTTAGTTAGAATCTGTCAGCCATCATAATTACTTCAAGTAATTCTATTTAAAGATGATTGGTTAATAAAAAAATCAGAATTAACATCATCAATCAATTCACATAACTGGCTGATTTAATTTAGATTAAGGTGCAGATTTTCACATTTTATCTATCGTTTGAAAATAAATAAAATGAGCTGTTTTACCTGTACGATGATCTTTCGTTGTTTGCCCATTGTGAATCTGTCACCTTTATACTAGGCTAAGGAACGTTGATTTGTCGCCCGTTGTGTGTCTGGAACAGCCAGAATCCAGATAACACTAATGTTGTTCCTTAGCCTGCGACCACACCTACACGGTAAAATATTTTTGTGACCTATTTGTTTTTATAGGTCCATGGTTGTTAGTGGCAGAATAATTTGATGAATATGTTTGTGTAGACCCAAAACTATTAATGTATGTTCCTTTTGGCACCCAAACTTGTTTTGTCCTTTTATTCTTGTTCCAATAGACATGAAATGTGTTTATAGAATTCTTAGGAGCCCAAACTTGTATAAATTTTGTGTTCTTGTTCCTATGACTACAATTTTCAACACGATGACCAATTATTTCACATCTAGCAAAGACACTCTTACCTTTTGCATTATCATCAACTTGTGTTTTCTCAAAGCCTAGTCCTTTTCTGTTGTTAGCAAAAAGTTGGTTTCCCAATAACATGTTGAATGATTTTTCTCCTCTTGAAAAGTTATTCAGAGTTTTCTCAAGATTTTGGACTTTGGTTTTTAGTGTTGTGTTTTCAGTCACAAGTGAGGTGCATCTATTTATAAAATCCTTTTTCCTAGTGTCAATGGTTTCCTTAAGACTCAAGATTTCTTTTTCAAGATTCTCAAAGTTATTCTTATGTTTTGATAATTCTGAATCTAAAATTTTACATTTTTTACAATCTAGGTTTTGAATACTTTCAAGTTCAGTTTCTAACCTAAAATTTTCATGGACAAGTTCTCTCCTATCAGATTTCAGTTTTTCAATTTTAGATTCAAGAGTATCAATTGTTTTAGCAAAATCACAACACATCAAAACAAGTTCTTTATAAGAATAGTTTCTTACCTCACTAGATTCCTCAGAGCTTGCTTCTGAATCTGATTTTGTCATAAGACACAAATTAGCCTCCTCTGAGCTATTATTCGAAACTTCCTCTCCTTCTTCATCATCCCAAGTCGCTACAAAGGCCTTCTTCTTCTTTTTCTTTCCTTTGTTGTTTTTGAGAAGTGGGCATTTTTGTTTGAAGTGACCAGGCTTATTGCAGTTATAACAAATCAATTCATTATCAGAATTGTCAGAATCTTTTGACCTATTACCACTTGCTTTCTTTTTGCGTGACCCGAATCTTGACCATTTTCTAAGATTATTGACAGCCATTGCAAGCTCTTCAATTGGATCTTCTTCTTCTTCATCGCTCTCTTCTTCGCTCTTTAAGGCAATCGTCTTCTTCTTTGATTCGGAGTTGTTGCGTTCTTCCTTTGCTTTTAGCTCAAGCTCATATGTCATCAAGTTGCCGATCAACTCCTCCATGCTTAGTTTACTCAGATCTTTCGATTCTTGTATTGTTGTGACTTTTGCCTCAAAGTTCATCGGTAAGACTCGTAGCACCTTCCTCACAAGCTCTACCTCAGTGAATACCTTCCCAAGCGCTCTAGCATTGTACACCAAAGTTGAAAAGCGTCCAAACATGTCCTTTATGCTCTCGTCTTTGTCCATCACAAAGTTCTCGTATTCATTGATGAATAGAGATAGACGAGACTCCTTGACTTGAGAAGTTCCTTCATGTGTCACCTCCAAGGTATGCCAAATTTCTTGCGCAGTTTTACAATGAGAAATTCTATTAAATTCATTCTTATCAAGAGCATAGATCAAGGCATTCATGGCTTTAGCATTTGTAGTTTTTAATTTCTTATCGTTAGCGTCCCATCTATCCTTAGGTTTTGGAATCTCAGTATCACCAACAGTTATAGTGGGAGATTTATAGCCAGTTTCAATAATGTCCCAAACATCATAATCAACAGAACTAAGATAAATACCCATCCTAACTTTCCAGTAAGCATAATCATTCCCATTAAACATGGGTGGCCTAGCAATAGATTGCCCCTCAGAAAAAGCATTATTTGGTGGATTCATGACTCTAGAGTTAAAAAAATACCGGGCTCTGATACCACTTGTAGGATCTAGATTAACCCAAAAGGGGAGGGGGGTGAATAGGGTTATAGCAAATTTTCTCGAATCTAAACACAAAACAAACTGCAGAGAAGTAAATACGCTAAAAAGTAAATCACACACAAAATTTACCCAGCTTCGGCAACCCCTGCCTACTGCTGCATTTCCAGATTTCTATTAGAATTAAACAGTCTCCCGCTTACAAACACTCTAACAGACTCGCACACCCTGCTACCGCCTATAGAGTTTTGCAAACTCGCAAACCCTGCTCACTGAACTAATCCTAACTAGACAATCTGAGATTTGACACAACCTAAGTCCTAGGTGGTGATTTACCATAGTTTGATTCAGAATTCAAATTTAAAAACAAATTAACAACTTAACACCCTATTTAAAAAATATACCAAAGCCCTATAATTAATTAAAACAAGAAATAGAAACCGGCCCAAACTATTATCACTAAAAAGGAAAATGCAGCCCTTTTTCTTTTATCTGATGTCGGCCTCGATTCCTTCTTTGTTTGAGATAATGGTGGCTTGTTCTTCTTTGCGCTCTGAAATTAGGACTTCGACTCTCTGCTTCCAAAATTAGGGCTTTCGTGGATATTCGAAGATGCTGACTTTTAATTTCTCGATCGAATGATGATTCTATGTTGTTTGCTCTATCGATCGACGTCTCTTCGTAGCTTGGCTTCGGCTGCTCCTCGATGATCGAATTCGACTCCTGACTTTGGTATGTATTTCGTTCCTTTTGCTTTCTCGATTGATTGCTTGAATTCGATAATAAAAGGTGCCGATGATGATTGGTATTTATAGGGTTCGAAACCCTTTATTCTCGTTCGTATGAATCTGTTTGAATTTGTCAATTCTTTTTCTCGGCCATTTTATAATGCTTGAACGATTGTGATATTTGTGACTTAGTCAAATACGTATATTTTTGACTTGATTCACACGGTTTTGATTTCGAAGCGTTCGATCTTTTCCTTGATCGATACGGTAGAAACTTTCCTCTTTTATTTGGATTTGATTTTTGACTTTTAATTATTTTTGGTTTCGAGAATATATTCTGGTTGACTTCGACTTTCTGGTCCCTATGAGCTTCGTCTCTGGTCGGTTTAACTTGAACTTCTCATTGCATTTGAATTTGAATGTTGTCTGGTTGTTTACTACATAGTTTCACTTTGTAGCTCTGTTGCACTTGCAACCCGATGTTGAACCTGATTTGATTTGTGACTTCGGCATTTGTACAGTTTCACTATTGGATAGAGTTTCTTCACCTGTGCATTCTATTCACGTGTGTTCATCCCTTAGTGTAATTGTTGTTGCCTCTGTCCAATTGCCTCTGGTTTCTTTGGTATTGTTGTAGACACTTGATCACTCGAGTCTTTGTGTACTTGACATATGTGCACTGTGATGCATTGAGATGTGTATACTTGATGCCTTGTTGATATGTTGTTCACTGGTCTTTGTTTGTTCATCTTGTAGTCTGGTTTGCTTTCATTGATGTATTGTTTCACTTGATTAGTTGAGCTTGCATTTGAGTTGTAGCTGTTGTTCTTGACTTTGGGTTGCACTGCTACATGATGAACTTGTATTCATCTGGACTTGTTTGATTCTGACCCATGCTTTGTGTACTTTGGTTATTGTCCATGTTGCTTGTATGTGGTCTTGTGACATAGTGTATCAGTGATGGTTTGTCATTGTGTAGCTTCTGGCTTGTATTCAGTTACATTTCACTGAACTGGTCTTGAGTTGCAGACTTGAGTTTGTTTGTTCATGTGCACCACTTGTACACCATCTGGAGCTTGTTGTATTCATCTAGTCTGGTAGCTTCATGTAAATGATGCATGTTGTACTGATGTGTATTTGCATTGACTTTTGTCCACTGTACTTCGAGTCATGTTGTCTTGATTCCTATATGTTGTCACTGCACACTGGTCTTGATTGCATTGTTACATTGTGATCTGCTACTTGTTGTTTCCAGTTGTACTTGGTCATTTGGTATCTGCACCCTCAGTTGAGTAATTGCCACTTTCTTTCTGTACTTATCTTGGATTTGGTTTGTTGCTGTACACTTGAGTATTTTTTTGAGTTCATGTGTATAGATGCCTTTTACTCGAATCAGTTGTATTTGCTGCCTTCATGCTTGTGTAGCCTTTGCCTGTGCATGTTTGACTTTATAATTAGACTGTGCATTTATTTGGGCTTGCCTGTTCTCATGCTTGAAGTCGTATCCTGTACAACTGCCCTGTGTTGAATCCAGTTTCAGAACTCGGATTTGACCTTGTGCTGGTGACTTGACTTTATTTATATTGCACTTGAGTTGAATCTGATAATTTGGGTTTGACCTGTGCTCACCTGTCCCTGTAAATTGATCAAGCGTATATCGGTGTGCACGGCCTTGTGGCATGTACAGTGATACACTGTGCATGTCACATTGTTCGTGTGTGATGAATTCAAATATAAATGATGACGAACAACCCAAATAACTGAGGCAAATATTATTTTCAAAAATTCATATTTTGTTTTATACTGCAAAAACATTTTATTTTCAATTTTACTGCGTCAGTGTATATTTCTGCAGATTGCTCAGATGCTGGATTCACATTGAAATGAAGTTGAAGATAAATACGAGTGTGAGTGATATGTAGTGAGGAACTGATGTAACTATGAAATTATGATGTAATTGTATTGTGACTGAAATTGTATAGTTATAGTGAGAGCTTGAAATTGTACTATCAAAACTGTAATAAATATTTGTTTGAATAAAATATTCGTTCGAATTCCAATTCTGTGTTATTTATTTTATTCAGCAAATATTTATTTTATCTGTGAAAAATAAAATAGTACAATATCAAATACATTTAAATGAATATATATATGTTTATTATCATCAAACAAAAATCATATACACGCATATTTAACAATCTCCCCCTTTTGATGATAACAAACATATATTTAAGATTTTGAATATATTAAATGTATTTGATCATTCAATTTGCTCCCCCTATTTGAATGCTCTGTTTCTACACAATACTCCCCCTACATATATGCATGAGAATAAAAAATTCAAATGAGCTTTGATACAATTAGAAAATCTTTGACCTTTATTTTCAAAATCTTAACTTTTCTCTCCCCCTTTTGTTATCAGCAAAAGAATAATAGTAATAGAAAAATAGAGATATAGTGATAGACATTAATACAATATTAAAGCTCAATCGAGTGTAATTATTAATTTCAATAAGAAAATCAAACAAAAAATCATAAATACTTTAATTGACGCATATTCCACTTTAGAATGATAGGATGATATCATCAAATAAAACCATATAGTTGTGTCTATTTGTGGTATATTTATTTCAGGAAATTTGAATATCTACTAGCCATGCATAACCGTTATAACTTTTTAATGAGATTAGTAGTATTCTAAATTTTTTATTTTTATTTTAAAAAATGAATTCAAGTATCTTCTAACCACGCATAACCGTGAGGACTTTTAAATGGGATTAGAATCAACTTGTCTATTTAATCAATTAATTTTGATATGCGTTCCATACATGCATAACCGTGAGGACTTTTAAACGAGCATGGAAACACATAATCAAAAATCCAAGTAATTCACCCATGCATAACCGTGAGGACTTTTAAATGAGAGTGAATATTTTGGATATTATTATTTATTGTTAGAAATATAATAAAATTGAAGCACAAATGATTTCCCGTTTAAACTACCACATATTGACATACTATATTGACTTTAGATGAGTGATGCTCGATAGAAAAATGATAGAAATAGAAATGATCATGGAATATTTATCAACCAAAAAGTTTTTATAACTCTTGTTTAAATTTCTAAAGAAATTTTCTAATTATACTTTCTCAAGTCATAATATATGATTAATATCAACACTCATCTTATTTTCAATCACTATCTATCTTTTTAGATAATTATTAGGGGGTCAGATCAGTTAACATAGTTATTTAAAATCAATTTCAAAAATAGTTATAAAATCAAATTTTCTTAAATAACTAATCTAATACAAGATCAACATAAATTATTTTCTAGAATGGGTTTTTAAGAAAAATTTCTGCTAAAATAGAAATTATTTCAAGTGAAAAATATGCAGATATTTTCTTTGAAAAATGATGCAGCAAATGAATGTCTCGAAATATAATCACGTTCCACTAGTAATTTTTCTATCAACTATATTACCAGTGTGATCTGCATCTGAATTTAAATTTCACTCAATATTCACTCGTTGGATGTCATAGACCAGATTGTGAAATTTCGACAAACTATCTCAGAATTATTTTCAATAATTTTTAAACGAAATTTCTTGACTTTGAATTGAAGTTGTGTTAACCATCAAACAAATAACATAGTGTCAGATTTAGAAACCGTAGGATCAACAGTCATTAAACCATCATCCTTATTTCAAAACAATTTCTTGAAGTTTCACCAATTTCATAAAGTTTCAACAATTTCAACAATTTCTTAAAAACCTTTTTATAGCATGAGTAATCAGTAATCAATCAACGTCATAATTTGACCAAACAGATTAAGTTCAATGAAAAAATGGTTGGTCAACTTTTAAGCATAAATCAAAGTCATAGATAAGAACAAGTCATGTAAGATAATATCAAGTTAGTTAGAATCTGTCAGCCATCATAATTACTTCAAGTAATTCTATTTAAAGATGATTGGTTAATAAAAAAAATCAGAATTAACATCATCAGTCATTTCACATAGCTGGCTGATTTAATTTAGATTATGGTGCAGATTTTCACATTTTATCTATCGTTTGAAAATAAATACAATTACCTGTTTTACCTGTACGATAATCTTTCGTTGTTTGCCCATTGTGAATCTGTCACCTTTATACTAGGCTAAGGAACGTTGATTTGTCGCCCGTTGTGTGTGTGGAACAGCCAGAATCCAGATAACACTAATGTTGTTCCTTAGCCTGCCACCACACCTACACGGTAAAAGATTTTTGTGACCTATTTGTTTTTATAGGTCCATGGTTGTTAGTGGTAGAATAATTTGATGAACATGTTTGTGTAGACCCAAAACTATTAATGTATGTTCCTTTTGGCACCCAAACTTGTTTTGTCCTTTTATTCTTGTTCCAATAGACATGAAATGTGTTTGTAGAATTCTTAGGAGCGCAAACTTGTATAAATTTTGTGTCCAACAGTACGCTCTACACTTTACTTAATAGGTGTTCCTTCCTAAGTTTCAGCTTAGTATAATCCCTTTATATTTAGCGTAGTCAACTTATTTATAAAAATAGAGCCGCCGCCCTAATGCCATACCCTGACAACTCTGACACTCCTGACAATGTCTTTACATGTGTCGACATGCTATTCGTTCTTATTTCACTTTATGTTATTTGCAGCGTCCTTTTCAGCAAATAATTTGGATCTTTCTCCCTTTTTAATATATTTTTACTTGGAGTTTATTTTTACCGCATCCCCTGCAGTACCCATCTACCCCAGCATAGTATTTAGCTGGTTTTACTTCTATTTCGTTATAGAAATTCCGATGAATTCCCTAAAATTTCTCGAACCCCTGTTCTTCCATTATTTAACTTTATTTCACCTTTTTAGGGTAGTTTTCTTGTTTATTTCGAGTCATTCAACTTCCAAAATTCCTATAGGATTACATAAGCTTAAGAAATCTCTTAAAGGGTAAACCCACTTCCCAAATCTGGTCTCAAACATCATATGAAACTTTCATTATGTTTTGAAATCACTAGAGTAGGGAAAACACATGTAAACATCTGGTGTATGCACATTCTTCCCCCAAACAATTCATTAATCATTTTATACTTTTGCATGCATAACCCCATCATACATAAAAACATATAAATCTAAACCGATCTCTTACATATATAAGAAATCGGATTAGAATGGTTAAGTATTACTCACCTAGATCTTTTATATGTATAGCTTTAATCTTTCAGTCTCTTTTAGCTTGCATTTGCTTATCTTTTTTTATTTGCCTTCTTAAGCTTCCACTATTAAAGGGTTTCTCTAGCTATTTATTTTAGTTTTGATAGAATAAAATGAATGATTAAAAATAAATAATGCATATTGTCCCACAGTAAGTTGGGCCTGGGCCCTCATACTCGCTTCTATTAGTTTGTTTCCCTCTACTCACTTTATTTAACCCGTCTTTTCCCTTTAATTTACTTATTTAATAATTTGTAAAATTTATGATTATTACAGTCTCCCCTCTTTAAAGGAATTTCATCCTAAAATTTAGTTTAGGTTAACTAGAGATTGGTCCATTCCTATATGCTTACCCTAAGCAACCTCATGCATTCCCAATCCATGCATAAATAAAATGTGCTAGTACTTCATACTAATACATCAAACAACCATAATATTATGTGTGTCTGTTTATATATATATATATATATATATGTGTGTGTGTGTGTGTGTGTGTGTGTGTATGCACACACACACACACACACACATATACATATAAATGGCCTACATCAGCATAACTTGATACAAAATATATGCGCTAATTTGTGACAAACAACTCTTGGTAGAATCTTCTAACCTTATCCTCTATTTCTCACGTGCAGTCCTCCTGCTCTGCACTACACTGAATATATACTAGCTTCGCAACCTTGTTCTGAAGCAACTTCTCGTCCCGATCCACTATCTGAACCGATCTGTGCACATAAGTCAAATCCGATTTGAAAACCTAGTCTTCTGCTGCCCTCTAATCAACTACTGCTTTCGGGTCCCTAATGCATTTCCACAAACATGATACGTGAAATACATTATGAATCCCTACAAAAACACTAGGCAGATCCACCTTATACGCTATTTTCCCAATCCTTCCTATGACCGGAAACGGTCCTACATATCCGGTGCTAACTTCCCAACTTTCTGAAACCTATCACGCCTCTCATTAGAGAAACCTTGATGAATACCTGATCTCCTACTGCGAACTCCGGTTCCTTTTACCTTGTGTCGGCATGACTTTTGCTTAGACTGCGCTGCTTTCATCCTTGCTCAGATTAGCTCTACCCTCTCAGTAGCATCCTTCACCATATCTGGCCCTAACACAACTCAATCTCTTGCTTCCAACAAACATGCATGCGACTTACACGGCCTTACATAAAAAGCCTCAAGTGGAGCCATCCCGATACTGATTTAATAGTTGTTATTATATGAGAACTCCACCTGATGCAGATAATCTTCTCAAGATCCATCGAATTCTAAAATACATTCTCTCAGCAAATCTTCTAGGATCTTATTGACCCTCTTGGTCTGCCCATCTGTCTTGTGGATGGTACACAGTACTAATGCCTAGCTCGGTACCTAATACCTTCTGCAAACTTCTTCAAAATTTACTAGTGAATAACAAATCCTGGTCACTAATAATAGTGCTTGGCACTCCGTGTAGTCTCACTATCATCTTCACGTATATTTGTGCTAACTTCGACGGAGTTCTCTAAGCCTTCACCGGAATGAAATGGGGACACTTAGTTAGTCTATCAACTATTACCCATATGACTTCATTTTATATCCTTATCCTTGGAAATCCATCTATGAAGTCCATAAATATTGAATCCCATTTCCATACTGGAACTTTTAAAGGCTGCAGGAGCCTACTTGGCTTCTGATGTTCTACCTTCACTTGCTGGCATGTAAGACATCTTCTCACATATTCTTCTACATCTTTCTTTATTCCTTCCTAGAAGAAATTCCTCTTCATATCACGGTACATCTTCACACGTCTAGGATGTATGATAATTTTAAACGATGAAATTCGTCCAGTACTTCCTTCCATGGTTCTTCTGTACTCAAAACATACAACCTACCATTCTTCCACAGTACTCGTTTTATATCCACACCGAACCCCTTCAATTCTACTGCCTTGACTCCTAAGTCCAAACTCCTTATTGTGTCCGCGCAACTATCATTCTTCTGTAGTTCAGTCATCCTTTCTACCAGCGGGGTCTAACTTCTAAGTATGCTAATATTGTTTGTGCTGCTTGTTCCTGCACTAGACCGATACTGCACATTACATGCAGACAATGTTTCTAACGTAGCCCATTTTTCTAACATTGCGAAACACTTTGTTGCCTTTTCCTGGGGTATACTCTATCCCAAAATTGTACGATGCTAGGAACTCTAACCATCTCTGCTACCTTCTGTTCAGCTCCTTCTGACAGAACAAATATCTCAAGTATTTGTGGTCAGTACACAAATCAAACCTCTCCCCAAATAGATAATGTCTCCAAATCTTCAAGAAGAAGACTATTGCGGTCAACTCCAAATCATGAATTGGATAGCTAACTTCATGGGGTCATAACTACCTATATGCACAAGCAATTACTTTGCCATTCTATATCAATACCACGCCTAACCCTAATCCTGATGCGTCAGTATACTCCGTCATACCATCATTTCCTTCAGGTATTACTAACACATGCACGTTTATCAATCAATACTTCATTTCCTAGAATGCATTCTCACATTCCTACGCCCAAACAAACTGCTCTCATTTTCTAGTCAGCCTAGACCTTGACATAGCCATGTGAGAGAAATCCTTAATGAATCTTCTGTAATAACCAGCCAATCCTAGAAAACTTCGCACCCCCATGACAGTCTCGGGTCTCTTCCACCCAGTTACTTCCTTCACTTCTCCTGGATCTATCGCTAATCCTTCTTCCAAATTACACGGCCTAGGAACTTACTTCCTTTCTCCAGAAATGACACTTTAGAAATTTTGCCTTCAACTTATGTTGTCTTGATGTCTTCAGCACAAGCCTTTGGTGAACTGCATGCTCCTCCTCATCCTTAGAGTACATCAAAATGTCATCTATGAACACTAACACATATCTATCCAGCTTATCTCGGAAGATCCTGTTCGTTAAGACTACAAAGAATGAAGGTGCATTGGTTAGCCCAAATGGCATAACCAACCATCCATAAGAACCATACCTGGTTTTGAATGTAGTCAAAGGAATACTTTCCTCCGCAACTCTCAATTGATGGAACCCTATAGCCAATTCTAACAGCGAAAACACCTTAGCTCCACTCAACTGATCAGAAAGGTCATCTATTATTGGCAAAGATATATATTCTTTACCGTCCTATCATACAGATTCTGATAGTCTATACATAGTCTCAAATACCCATCGGACTTATTCACAAATACTGTTGCTGCTCCCTATGGTGAGCTGCTTGGTATGATGAAGCTCTTCACTTTTAACTCTACCAATTGCTTTCTCAACTCCTCCATTTCCTTTGGAGGCATTCTACTAGGAGGTCGACTAAATGGTTCAGTCCCCGGTAGTAAGTCAATGCAGAACTCTATCGCTCTCGGGGGTGGCAACCACAAAACCAGTTCAAACACCTCCCTGAACTCCTTCACCACTCGTATTGTACCCAGCTCCTCTTCCTCCGAAGCTAACGTATATAAAGCACCCATGTACACTGCTCCACCTTCTTCCAATACCACAAACACCCTATCCTTACGATCATAATGACTTGAGTGATTATCCTCTCGGTGCAGTGCACCCTAGCGCTATACCATTCCAACTAGTCTATCTGTAAAATAACTTTGAAGCTTATGAAGTCAAACATGTAGGGATCACAAGAAAATTTACACCTACCTAACTCAACATCTAGGTTAGTGCATCTCAATTCGAGAGCAGCGTACCCTCATATCGGATTAGCTACACGTATGGAAGTGACTAAATAGATAACCCCTAACCTAACTTTATCAACCAAGTCTTTAACTATAAATGAATGTGTAGCTCCTGTATCAAACAATACTCTAACTGAAATATCAGAAATCAAATCCATACCTTCTAGGACTTTCCCATTGCCTTTCTCTTTTGCTGATGGTCTTTCCCTTAGTCCCTCTAAAGCATATGCCTATGCTTTAAGCCCTAGGCAACCATTCTTCAGTTGCCTCATTTTATTACACTTGAAGCACTTCACCCTCGCAACATTATTAGGCATGCAGCACTTCGAAGCATAGTGTCCCTTCTATCCGCAGTTGTGTCAGACTACTTCTGCAATGGAAAATTCAGTATTAGCAACTGTACCCTTCCCCTTCAGCACTCTCTTCTTGCCTTTAGTGCATGGAGTGAACTTCTTCTTCTGTTCTGCCTTGGGCCTCTCACCCTTCCCTACTCTTGGTAAAGGCAGTCATATCTTCTAGCCATGTCACTACAAACTCATAAGGAGATGCTAAGTGAGTCATTGCCTTATGATTAAGCCCTTGCTTCAAGCCAATAATAAATTTCTCCTTTTTTTCATAGGAGTGTTAATGATCTCCCTACCATACTTAGCCAATGCATTAAATTCTGGATGTACCAATCCATTGTTAGGTCACCCTGCCTCAAGTCAATAAACTCCCTCAATAACCACTCTGTTGAGACTCTAATATGAGTTGAGCGTCAAACCTCTCCTTGAATTTCCCTATGTGATTCTCTTCTAGGATTTCTGCAATTACAGTCTCCTACCAATTCGGTGCATCTCCATGTAACTCCCTTGATGTCAGTCTCCTTTTCTGCGCATTATTCAGTCCTAATTCAACAAATATACGCTCATAGCTTCTCAACTAATTTAGCACTTATATTGCAGGCGCTTTCCTTGTAAATACCTTTCCTCTTAGATTTATGTAGTCTTTACTCATCCTTGAGAAATCTTCCCTCACTACTATAGCTCTCAGCTATTATGCCTCCAGTGTAGCTTCCCGTATCATCTAGGTCATGAACTATCTAAATAGGGCATTCACATCCATGCCTGCTTTGTTAACTGATGGTGCAGCTTCCTCCCCTACTGCTCTTGGAATTCTTTCCTCCCTTGGATTATCGATCTGTGTTCCTTCATTATCTCTTCTTGTAGTTGCCCCTCCTATTGTGATTCGTCCACTTCTCAAATCCATCTTGCTTTTTTATTAAGAAAGTTTTCATTAGAACGAGAAGATAGGAAGTGAAATCACAATAGTAGAATAGATATATCTATATATATACAATAGAAGAATAGATATATCTCCATATATATATATATATATAGATGCGCATCCCCACCTCGAAGTGTTTATTTCTATTTTTATTACCGCTTTTATCTTTTATTAGCTCTGTTTTATTTTGGTATCCCAAACCACTGCTCTGATACCAAATTGTAACGTCCCTGTAACATCCCGTATCTAGGGGCTAAAAGCTAAGCGCTATGGATGCTGCAGTCATCCACAATATTAACTTCTGGTGACGAAATACGGCAGTGTTAATGATATCCATAATATCATAAGCACTTGAATATGAACAAAACCACAGATTTCAAAAAAACAATAATTTTAGTGATTATATTTCAAATAAATCATATCCAAGTTACAAAAATCCTAAACGTAATCCCAGGCATTGATCAAATATAATTTACAACAATACACCAAGAGCGGCATATGAAGATGCCCCTTTGGATGATCGAAGTAATATAGACATAACTGTCTTAATACACAGCGGAAACAATTTTAAAACAGAATCCCTAAATTAGCTATCCGTCAGCCACCTGCTCGTCTTCGGATGCTTTATTCGCCAAAATCTACTAAAACCTAAACCTTCAGCCTACTCAAATCAAATTTTGAGAACCCGAGATTTTAAGGGGAAATAAAAACTTCGAGTCAGACATAAAGCCTGGTATGAATAATATCTGTTACATCTCAGTTTACTAATAACTAGTGAGACCACGCCGCTTAGCGGAACGGGTTTCCTCTCACTAATATCTCTTTTCAAAACATATATTTTGCACATCCTTTCCTGCAACCAAACTAGTTAATCAACCGATAATAATAATAATAATAAAATAGCAATATCCATTGTGCTAAACATGAAATAAAATAGACTATATGTCTAAAATATGAACTATCTGTTCTAAATTCTGAGTTATTTGCTCTTTTCTGGACTAGCTGTCCTAAAACTGGTTATACCAAAATATCAATTTCTATTATGCTAGATAATGAGCTATCTGCCCAAAACTGGTAAAAAGGGGTGGACTAACTGTCCTTAAAAATTAGCAAGGTCCCTTATGCTAAAAATGAACTATCTGTTCATATCAGAGCTGATTGCTCTATCTAGACTAACTGTCCTCTGGGCTGACTGCCCGCAAAATGGACTAACTGTCCGAATTTAAATGAGCCGACTTCCCGAATTTTTTTTGGGTTAACTACCCTTCAAAATATCTGAGCTAACTGCTCTACAATATCTAAGCTAACTGCTATTTAAATTTCCCTTGAAACCCTTACAAAAAGATTTAATCCGTCAAATCATATATATACAAGGAAAATACATCTTTTTCTTTACTCTAAGCTACTTTTGCCACGTTATATATACTTTACTCAAAATAATGTTGATGATGTTCGATAAGGATTGTCTATCCTTTAAAATAAGTTGAAGTCCTTTATAACTTAAAACACTTAGGCTATCTGCCTAATTCTTATATTCGAAATCTTTGTTTAAAACCTTCAAACAACCTTTCAAAACATAGAAGGTAACTCCTTCAAAATCATTCATAAAACCCTTTGAAAGTATTGAAGGTAACTCCTTCATATCCTTTTAAAAACCTTTCGAAATCATTGAAGGTAACTCCTTCTAAACATTTTAAAAGCTTTCTTTTCATAAACTTTAAAACATATGACACCCACCTTTAAATCCTTTAAACCTTAGCCTTTCGAAAACATAGCTAAACTATACCTTTCAGAATCAATGTACCTCAAAACCTTTCGAATACATTGGGTTTAATTTTAAACAGGTGGAAAACCTTTCGAAACCAATCAAAGTTAACTACTTTGAAACCTTTAAAATGTTTCGACTTAAAACTTTTAGATTATGCGAAGGGATCAGAAAAACATTGGAGTTGAAAGCAATTGCTTCGAAACCTTCATAAAACCTTTTTAAATCAAACCTTTCGAAATCAAAACCTTTCAAAATCAAACCTTTCGAAATCAAAACCTTTTGAAATCAAAACCTTTCGAAATCAAACCTTTCGAAATCAAAACCTTTCGAAATCAAACCTTTCGAAATCAATGGAGAGAGGCGGTAAGTTTTTAGAAAACAAAAGATAACCTTTGACTCATCTGTTTCGAAAGGTTAGGAAGCGGCAAATATGTTTCCGACCTAGCCGAAAGTTATGCCTTTCGACTTTGCCGAAAGGTTTCAATTAAAACAAGAAAGCAAACCAATTGAAACCTTTTCCTTTTAAACCTTTTGACAATTTCGAAAGCTCTTTGTGCTAGCAGGTGTATTTTTCTTTAAAACCAAAACAAAACTTCATCTCTTCCAAAAGCTATAACCCTTCGTCCCCAACCTTTCGACTTCCTCCAATTCACTACGTACCAGTTTCCTAATACCATGTGCATTAGTATTTAATCTAATCGGAAGGTTTGATACCCTTCGACCTTGTTGAAAGGTCTGGAATGAAGGTGGATGCTCTTGCCGAAAGAGTTGAAACAGTGAAAATACCGTTTGAAATAGTTATTTTGTACCCCACCTGCCTTGTCTGTCTAAATTTGATTGGTTGCCAGAATTTTATATTCAAAAGTGCTGCTGACTTCCTTATTTGGAAATTTGAATAATTTAAAAAAAAACCTTTCTCCTTTATAATTATATAAAACGTTTAAGTCCCATACCTTAAATAATTTTATATAATCATCAAAACACCTTGAAAAATTCTGGAAAAATTCCAGAAAGTAAACTAATATGTTCTCTTCAACATATAAAAATTTCGGATCCCGTAAATAATTTTTATAATCCAAATTAACCTTTTCTTCTTTATAAAATTATAGCAAATCCACGAAAATTCTGAAAATTGAAAATCATCTCTAAAATAACTTTTTAGATCATCTTAAAAATTCGCAAGGCTAATGGATGTAATTTAATAGGGTTTTCATCTTAAAACATGTCATAAAATCTATATGAACATACAAAAATCATCAATGTTATCCCGCCTTTTGGCAAGGCCATGACACCAAAAAATTGAATGGAAAACTAAAGACAGTTCGTCGTAAAAGTTCGTTATGCACTGTTTCACCATGGATATCGATGAATTTTTTCCGAGCCTAGATCAGGCTAAAATTGATAGGACACAACGAGCTAAGTCATGGGAACCAGCCTTCCAAATTTCAGGTTAATCAGAGTTCATATGGAGGAGATATGATCGACGCAATGTAAGGGAATATACTGTTCGTACCCATCAAAGAGTTGAGGCGATGTACAGTTCGAGTCCATAGAGTTCGTATCCATCGGAATGGCACCGCCTCAGCATGTTCGAATCCATACAGCATTGTATGGTTTGATCCATCGGGTTCGAATCGATCAGATTCACGCATGTCTGGTTGTTCGCATCCATCGATGCATCTTGCTTCAAGTCAGTCGGTCTTGTATCCATCCCCAAGTGCTGCTTCGCATCGATCCGCTTTGCATCCATCAACAGTGACAAGTCACCATTTCGTATCCATGAACCATTTGCCCTGTTCGCATCCATCCACCAAAGAACCTCAGTTCATCTCGATTCAGTTCGTATCGATCAGTTCGTATCCATCGATGCAAACTGGGTAAAGGCATTTGATACAAACAAGGCGAGATTCATGGATACGACGCGGTCAACCTGGAGAAAAATGCGGATCGATGCGAGATGTGCGCGCCACATCGTCTCAAAGGCACGTGCATCCATCGATTCGAAGACGTGGGTTCGAAGCAATCGACTCGAAGCAAACAGCCAACCAAGAAACGCTAGCTCGTATCGATCATATCTCCCAAACCATAAATCCAAATGCCACGAAATTTTCACAGTAGCTTCCATACAAGGTAAAGAATGTTCCTGCCAAGTTTCAGCTCGATTGGACTAATCCTTGATGGATACGAAATCACTTCGTATCGATCGCAAATCGAGTCGAAACTTGGTGGGACCGGTTGCGTGGGCCCACTCACGTGCCAGAAAAAGTCTCCTGAAGTTTGGGCAAGATCTGAGCCTCCTACACCTATAAATAACCCCATGAAGCCTACAGGAAAGGGATCTTTTTCGGCCATCGTCCAGACTCTGCCGGATTCAATCCTATACTTCATCACCACTGTTGTATTCGAATTTCAAAGCATTAATCCACTGCAACCTGCTGTAATCAGTTGTAATCATCAAGTGAATATCAATAAAGTTATCAGATTCAGAGTGGACGTAGGCAAGGTCGCCGAACCACTATAAATCCTGTGTCATTTACCGTTTTTATTGAGTTTCCTGAGTAATTTGTATACTTCTTTTTCTACATATTTGTTATCCCTGATCTGTAATTGCAAACTGGTGCTTTCAACGACAATTGGGTGTTTGTGACCAATTTTGGTGCAAACATTTTGGTGCTTTCACTGAGAACCTGAACTCAGGAGTTCTGTCATTTGAAAGTTGAATCATAAGGCTAAGAGATTTAGATCCGAAGAATCATGACAAGACAAACAAGTAGAAGGCAGAGACCAGAGCGAAGTCAGCATGAAGGGAGTCAAGAGGCTTCCTCGGGGGCAAACCAAACATCAATCTTCATCACCAGGGATGAGATGGAGACAATGATGAAGAGACAGGAGGAAATGATCCAGAATTTGCTTCAACAGATTGGACAACTTGGAGCGCAAAATCAGGGAGCAACCAGAATCCAGAACGGAGCAGGACCATCTGGCGCAGCGCCGAAGCTGGGGGGCACACACTTAGGACATGTTGATCCGAACCCGGGAAGAGAGACAAGGACATCCGAGCAACCTGGCAGCGATGGAGGGATGAACGCTCAGCTAGGGGGGAAGACACCCGAAAGCTCACACGGACTCGGGGGGCAGATCGAAGGTAGTGAACGAGGACTACAACTTGGAGACAACGATAGATTGGCAGAGATGGTCAGACGAGCCATGAGAGGCGGATTAGTAAACAGAGATCTTGAAGACGTGAACAGGAGTCCCTTTTCTCCTACGATTAGGTTGGCTAGGAACCCACCAGAATTCAAACTGCCAACAGTGGAAAGGTATGATGGGAGGACGGATCCTGCGGTCCATCTAACGAGATATATAAGGCACATGGAAGTGCTGGGGGCATCACAGGAAGTCATGGCCCGGTGCTTTCCATTGTATTTGACAGACATAGCAGCTTTATGGTTCAGACAGCTAGAGAGCGGCTCCATTGGGACATGGACCGATCTGATTGAGAAATTTATGAGGCAATTCAGGGTTCACATTTCAAGACCCAAGAATGTTATGAGTTTGGCAACGCTAAAGCAGAAAGCTGGGGAGTCTTTGAGGAATTTCCTGACGCGATTCAATGCGGCAGCAGCATCGGTGGATCGGCCAGATCCATCCATGGTTATGATGGCAGCTGTGCCCGGAGTAGATGACGGCACAGAATTCAAAAATTCATTAACTAAGGATCCTCCTATGGACCTAGGAGAATTCTATCACGAGGCAGAAAAGTTTCTGCGGTTGGAAGACGCTAATGCTGAAAGAGAGGAAGGAGAGGGAATATAAGTTTATACAATTAAAGACAAAAAGCCTCTCGAAAAGGACTCAGGCAAGGATAAAGGAAAGGGGAAGGTTGAGGATAGTGGTGACGGGCCAAAGCGACTGCGGAGAGAGCCACGATTCACCACCTACTCAGAGCTGAATGAGAGTTTGGAGCGAATCTACCGAGATACACGAGAGCAAGTTCCCTACCGTAGGCCAACACGAAGGGACCCCACTGTTGATGAGAGGAAATCAGACAGATATTGCTTGTTCCACGAACTGAACGGTCATAACACTAACGACTATAGACATCTGAAGGATGAGGTGGAAGGGCACATCAGGAACGGTATGCTACTTTAGTATGTGAGAAAGCGGGCTCCAGCAGTGGAGCCAGAGCGACCACCGTCTACATCAGCTAGGAGTAACCCTAAGCCAGGACACCGCTTGGTTATCAATTGATTTAAATAACGATGAACAAGTCGTAAACCCCTCACTAACATGGATAAGTCATTTACACATGTGCGAGATCACGAGCGGTCCATAGGCATGCTCTGAATGACTATTAACCCTATCGTTGTGGGAGTTTATACTTTGACATCCTCGCTTTGCTTTTGTTTCATCTTGATTTGAACATTTGAACTTGATTTTGTTTAACATTTTTACTAAAAACTTATTTTCAATAAAAGAATGCTACCTGTGATTCCTTAATGGCTAAACTACTTGCGCATGTACGGAGTCACGAACGGTCCCTAGGCATGCTCTGAGGTAGTGATGAACCGCCCTGACAAACGATCCAGGAACCCACTCGAACGTGAACCTGGTATCGATGATACTAAGTCCCTCCCGAGCACACTCATTCACCCTTTGCCTCGAACGGCACCCGACCTCGAACGGTCACCATTTGCCTCGTACGGCACCCGACCTCGAACAGTCATCATTCGCCTTGAACGGCACCCGACCTCGAACGGTCATAATTCGCCTCGAATGGCACCCGACCTCGAACGGTCACCATTCGCCTTGAACGGCACCCCACCTCAAACGGTTATCATTCGCCTCGAACGGCACCCGACCTCGAACGGTCATCATTAGCCTCGAACGGCGCCCGATCGCGAACGGTCATAACTCGTCTAGAACGACACCAGGCCTCGAACGGTCCCCATTTTACCTCAAATGACATACGGTCGCGAACGATCGTCATTCATGGTCAGGAAAGACTATCAAGTTCTTTACAGGTCGATGATAGGATATGAACATCCAGCTTATGGAACTACAAAACACACCTTCCTATCGAAAGGCATTTCTTGGGGGGCAAATGTTATCCCGCCTTTTGGCAAGGCCGTGACACCAAAAAATTGAATGGAAAACTAAAGACAGTTCGTCGTAAAAGTTCGTTATGCACTGTTTCACCATGGATATCGATGAATTTTGTCCGAGCCTGGATCAGGCTAAAATTGATAGGACACAACGAGCTAAGTCATGGGAACCAGCCTTCCAAATTTCAGGTTAATCGGAGTTCATATGGAGGAGATATGATCGACGCAATGTAAGGGAATATACTGTTCGTACCCATCAAAGAGTTGAGGCGATGTACAGTTCGAGTCCATAGAGTTCGTATCCATCGAAATGGCATCGCCTCAGCATGTTCGAATCCATACAGCATTGTACGGTTCGAATCCATCGGGTTCGAATCGATCAGATTCACGCATGTCTGGTTGTTCGCATCCATCGATGCATCTTGCTTCAAGTCGGTCGGTCTTGTATCCATCCCCAAGTGCTGCTTCGCATCGATCCGCTTCGCATCCATCAACAGTAACAAGTCACCATTTCATATCCTTGAACCATTTTCCTTGTTCGCATCCATCCACCAAAGAACCTCAGTTCGTCTCGATTCAGTTCGTATCGATCAGTTCGTATCCATCGATGCAAACTGGGTAAAGGCATTTGATACAAACAAGGCGAGATTCATGGATACGACGCGGTCAACCTGGAGCAAACTGCGGATCGATGCGAGATGTGCGCGCCACGTTGTCTCAAAGGCACGTGCATCCATCGATTCGAAGACGTGGGTTCGAAGCAATCGACTCGAAGCAAACAGCCAACCAAGAAACGTCAGCTCGTATCGATCATATCTCCCAAACCATAAATCCAAATGCCACGAAATTTTCACAGTAGCTTCCATACAAGGTAAAGAATGTTCCTGCCAAGTTTCAGCTCGATTGGACTAATCCTTGATGGATACGAAATCACTTCGTATCGATCGCAGATCGAGTCGAAACTTGGTGGGACCGGTCGCATGGGCCCACTCACGTGCCAGAAAAAGTCTCCTGAAGTTTGGGCGAGATCTGAGCCTCCTACACCTATAAATAACCCCCTGAAGCCTATAGGAAAGGGATCTTTTTCGGCCATTCAGCGTCCACTGCAACCTGCTGTAATCAGTTGTAATCATCAAGTGAATATCAATAAAGTTATCAGATTCAGAGTGGACGTAGGCAAGGTTGCCGAACCACTATAAATCCTGTGTCATTTACCGTTTTTATTGAGTTTCCTGAGTAATTTGTATACTTCTTTTTCTACATATTTGTTATCTGTGATCTGTAATTGCAAACTGGTGCTTTCAACGACAATTGGGTGTTTGTGACCAATTTTGGTGCAAACAATCAACATGTATATATATAATCTTTTATCATTCGAAAACATGGCATACATTTGCAAAATCATTCGGAATTAACATTAAAACTGAAACCAAAAATATTTTGAGATGTAAACGTTATTCACCTTTGCTTTAATGATTAAGGAGCTTGAGATTTGAATGAGTTTGATTTGAATTTGCTTTCCTTAAGCTTCTCTTTTGTTTCCTCTTCTTCTTCCTTCGTTAATGGTGGCCGGCCAAGCTTTTAATTTTTGAAAATGAGAATGAATGTGTGTTTGGAATACATGGCCTAAGGAATACAATATAGGAATGGCCTCTTTCCCATAATACCCCTCCTCTGATTCATTTTAACCCTTTATTAAGTTTATTAGTTTAAAAAGGCATGGCTACCTTAATTAAATCAAATTCAATCCCTTTATCAACCCATTATTTTATTTAGTTTATCTAACTAAATCTCCTAAATAATGTTACCAAAAATCTGGGGTGTTACAAACTCCCCTCCTTAAAGAATTTCGTCCTCGAAATTACAATAAGGCACAAAACAAATAAGAAGGTAAACATACCATCAAAACAAGGCAGGATAAGTATCTCTAATCCTGCTCTCAACCACCCAAGTACAGTCTCTATCATCGTCACTCCACTGTACTTTGACTAATCTCACCATCTTGGTTCTAAGCCTTTTCTCGTCTCTCGCAACAATGCAGACTGGCTTCTCACTATGGTCAAGTCTGGTTCTACCACTAAATCATCTAGCACTATCGGTGCCGTAACAGTCTCCGGGTCTCTAACACACTTTCTGAGATGAGAAATATGAAAAACATCATGGACACCTGCCAAACTGCTCTGTAACTCAAGTGTATACGCGAGCTTCCCGATCCTCTCAAGAATAGGAAAAGGTCCTATGAACCTAGGAGATAACTTCCCCGACTTCCCAAATCTAAGCACACCCTTCATCGGTGATACTTTGACGAAAACCTGGTCCCCAACTGAGAAATCCAAATCTTTCCGTCTCTTATCTACACAACTTTTCTGCCTAGACTGAGCCTCCTTCATCCTATCTCGAATGACCTCAATCTTTTCTACAGCTTCTCTGAACAAATCTGGACCAAGAATCAACCTATCCCCGGTCTCCAACCAACAAACGGGATATTTGCATGGCCTTCCATTCAAAGCTTCAAACGGTGCCATCCAAATACCAGTCTGATAACTGTTGTTATACGAAAACTCGACTAGATGCAGATGGTCCTCCCATGATCCCCCAAAGTTTAGAACACAAGCTCTCAACAGATCTTCCAAGATCTTGTTAACTCTTAACATTTTCCCATCTGTCTACTGATGGTAAGTGGTACTCATCATAAGCTTGGTTCCTAAAAATTTCTGCAGACTCTTCCAAAACTCGCTAGTGAACAAGGAATCCCTATCATTACTATGCTGCTAGGAACTCCATGCAGTCTAATCACATTCTTCATGAACAATCTTGCTAAAACAGGTGCTGTAATGACCCGCTATTTTGGACCATTCGCATCCGCACATGTCGGACTTGTATAATTCAAAATACCGAATTGTTAATTTAAATTGGCAAAACCGAACATATACAGTAAATAAATAATCATAGATCACATACATAGAGTTATAATTTGCAGCGGAAACAAAAGATAGTACTTCATGAAGCTACCATATACATATCAGAGTAAAATAAGGTACAACAGATGTCTTGAATACAATAATCAAATACAATATCAGAATACATCACTAGAATCAACTGAATATCTGGAAGCTGGATCTCCAACCGAAGCTCCAACTCCAAAGGTGAGTCTCGAATACTGGTACACTCAGTCTGACCCGAGCGTAAAGAAAAACACAAAACACTCGAGTCAGGATTAACATTCTTATATCAATAAATCCAACTCAAGTGAAATAGCAACTGAAATACAAGTAACTCAAAAGGATGTTTGGAATAACCATCCTTTAAGGATCCGTTAAACTATCTACTATGTAGTAGTGTACGATAAGTAGATAATGCCTATCAGTAATATAAGATATCAAAATAGTGTTAAGGCGTTACCATTATCCCCCTTAACACATTTATATAAGCGTTATAGTCTATACAGCACTGTAAACTCCACCGTAAACTAGTGGGATATCAGGGAGTACTCCATAGGTATAACACAAAACAAATCGTAGTGGTCGCGTATAGGGATACAAGTATGACAAGGCACATGAGGCAATACCCAAGGTAGTGAAACTACCATTTGCCTGATCCGGACTGGTGAGAACGCATCGCCGCAGCGATCGCAACACCGCGAAACAACACTCCCAAAATCAAGGGTGCACCAATCGAAAACAAGTAATGAGTTGTTTTCGAAGAAGTGTGTTCGCTCGAGGTAGCTAACCCCTATTTGGCTCGGAAACGGCTCCTGTTTTAGTCATTTCCAATTTAACACAAGTGTCAAGGCTATCCATTATCGTTCTCTTTCTTCAGTCATCACGTTCATCATTCCAATCACTTCATTCTGGATCACACTCCGCGTATAGTTATTAAAGTGGTTTTCGGTTTAGACAGAGAGTATGTCCATAACCGATTCCGGTCTCTTTAATAACTTCCGTAATTATTTCACCGATTGGTCGTTTATATATTTCAAAACCAAATCAAATTCAATTTCAATTAGAATTTGTAAATCAACATTTCATTTGTCTTTCTAAACAAATTTCCATAATTTACGTTTCAAAACTTCCAATTTACCATTTCAAAATCTTATAATTCAATTTCAAATTTTCATTTACAAAATTCAAATATTGATTCAAGTTCGTATATACGTTTCATTCCGAAATCATTTGAAATGATTTAATTTACATTCAAATCAATTTAACTTCATTTATCGATTTCATTCAATTATTCGTTAAGTAAATTTATCACTCAAACAATTTCTATTTGATTTCCAATTCACTAAATCAATTGCTTAAATTCAACTTCATTGTATCAAAACTTACAAATTTGAATTAAATTAAATTCATCAAATCAATTCTTTCAATTACAAGTCTTACATTAATTTCAATAAATCGCATTCTATTTCTTATTAGAGAAATTCAATTTCACTTATCAATTTACTTAGTTATAATTTCAAAACTCGATTAATAAAGAAACTTAATTTCACTTATTCAAGAAGTTCAATTTCACTTAACAAAGAATTCAATTTTATTTAATTATTAAATAATTCAATCCTCAATTATTAAATAATTTCAAACTTAATTATTAATAATTCCAAATTTTAAAACAACGTTCTTTCATCAACTACTATGTTAATATTTTGATTCAGATTATTAAATATTAACATTTCATTTCATTAAAATTCAAATTCCAACTTTGTTTCAAAACCATATTATTTATTAAATAAAATCTTCATATTATTTTTAAATCAAAGTATTGACCAATCGGTTTTTATTTAATTCTCTATCCTAGGTCAAAGTTCAATTTAGGTATTTATCATTTCAACCCGATTCCATTTCAATTCAAAAATCAAAGCATAGCAAAGGGAACTTGCAGTGTGATAACTGGGATGGTGTTAAAGTAAATAAACAAGCAATAGCAACAATCAATAACAACAATCCAATAATTAATTTAAATAATCCCGAAATAATCGTATTAATTCACATTGTTGTTTGTGCAAATTAATATAATTATTTCTAGAATCTACACTATCATTTCATGTAGATTAAAGATTATTACACTAATATTTATACGGTTCTTCAATTGATATCTATTATCCAAATTCATACTACATCAATTTTACAACATACATTCAATGGTTCAAGGTGTACATAACCAAATTTCTACGTATTAATTAATCTAACATTTAAATAAGGTCATATTATGCAAATGTCATCTAATCAAATTTAGCATATATCAAATCTAACTATCCTACGTCAATTTCAATTTGAAATTATTTATCACTTACACATTAACAATTTAACGTCCAATGTCAACATCAAACAATCAATCATTATCAACCAAACTGAATTATCATTGTATAAATAATAGATAGTGGTGTCAGATGTCAAAGGTGAACTGATACAGGTAATAACAGTGTAACTAACTAACAACAGCATATTTCAATTTGTCATTTCAATTGAAATCAAATTTAATAAATAAAAGAACGTTAATCGTGAGTGATTGCTCACCTTTCGAGGCTAGAGATATTTGACGATGAAATGAGCTATGAATCCAGTCATGAATTTCAAAGAAGCTAGATTGGCCCGAGTTCAACGGATAAGCTGATAATACGAATAGACGAAAGCAAATCAAAAACCGAATTGACGAAGGTAGATGGTATAAATGATCATATATATAACTATATATACTATATACATACCATATACAACTTATAATTTAAAATGAACACATAACTTCCAAAATCTATATATACACACCTAACTATACAGATTCAATATTTTATTTAAACTTCTATAAAAATAAAGTCTTATACATATCAATTTTATATATAGAACGACCTATATAAATATATCGCATGTACACTTATACTTATATCATTTAAAATCAATATTTATTATTATAAAATCAAATATATATGACAAAACCTTTTCAAAATAAGTGGAGTCTAACCCCTAAGCTAAAATAATAGATGAAGGCTCGCCTATAACAACTCGAGAGGCCCAAACTTTATATATAACTATTCTCAACATGTATATGCCTTATATATATTATATTATAAACAATACCTTTATATATAACTTTATAAAGGTATTACATATATTCAACAGAACCCAAGCCGAAACTTATAAACAATATCCCAAACTAAGATACATAGCAAATGCAACTAAAATCTGTATGCCCAAACTCACTTTAAAAATTATATAGTAAACTATATATAAAATTATTACACAGTAACCATTATGGTTTGAACTCACAACCGACACTTTCTATTCCTAAAGTACAACTACAAGGACAAACACGCTTTCTCTATACTATAAAGGATAATACAATATAAGTTTACGTACAAACTAACATCATAAAAGTATATATATAACTAACTGTACATTACTATGCTTATAACAAAAAGGAAAAAAATATACTTTAATTCAAAGTCTAATAGACATGCTCTGCATACTTATATAACATATATATTTATTTATTTTTCACCAATAAAAAATCATATACAGTTAACAACTTACAATATAAAATATTTATATACTATACAACGTATAACCATCTATATATACTCATAAACCCACGCGTATAAATATATATACTTTATAATATAATATGTATAATACTTTAAAACATAAACAGGATACACTATATACTATGAAAGTAGCATGACATTTACTTAAAACAGAATTATATTCGAAACCCATATATACAACAATAGATGTACCTCGGTTCGCAAAAGTGAAGGAGGAAGAATCGAGTGAAAGCATGGGTGAGGTGGAGAATAGGAGAAGCTGCGGCTGCCGAGGCTGGTGATGATGGCGTCTCGGCCGAGGGTGGGTTTGGTGAAGAGCTAAGGTGCTCGGGTTGGTGGATGTCAGGGTTGCGGCCTCGTGGTGGAAGCATGGGTCGAAAGGCTGGAGAAAGCGGTGCTCGGCAGTGCCGAGAGGGGCTGCCGATGTGGAGCACGGGGTGAATGACAGGATGATGGAGACGCGCGCCACGTGTGGCTGAGGAGAGGAAAGTGATGGTGAATGGCTTGCTCGAGGTCGGAGGGTGCTGACGTGCTTGGGGCTATGGCCGATGGGGTTTGTTGTAGAGGAGGGCGTAGGTTCCGAGGTGGAGGGAAGGTGCTTGGGATGGTGGGTTGAACTGTGACGGGAGGAGCAGTGCGCGGGGAAGCGGGTTCGTGAGTGGAGATGAGGGTCGGAGCTTGGTGGGAAGACGCATGGGTAAGAGGAGAGGAAGATGCACAGCTTTGGGAAGAAGCAGTTTAGAGAACACAAATGCACAAAAAACAAAATGAAAAGGCACGTTTCGGAACAAGTAAATAATAAATGGAAAAAGTAAAGTCACAAACGTTATTTAATATAATATCTCGAGAATAAAAATGAGAAGGCAGAGAAACTGACCAGAGTTGCAATTTGAAATGGTGGGAAAATGAATGGTCACAATAAGCTAAAAGACGGACCGTTACGGTTAACCGTTTCACGGATTCCGCTGTGTACCGGACTTCAAAATATAGAATTGAATATACCACATAGATCAGCATGACGAGACAATCAAAATGGTATATAGATATCAGTGGTACGATTTAATTTATAAAATTCGAATTTTTCTACTGGCGGAAAATGCAAGAAAAACGTAGAAAAATAAGATCGATGGAGCCAAAGAAGTCCGAATTTGGAAAAACGAAAAATGACGTTTGCTCGGAAGATGGTTTAGAATTTTTTTATGTAAAAATATTTAGGTTCCGAAAACATTTTGTTTTCATCGCTTTTTAACTGATTAAATTGAAGTAAATTTACGCGCGAAATAAACTTTCATATTTTCGGACGAAAATTTACCAGTTGCTATGTTTAACTAGATGCATTCCAAATATCAAATTTTTTATTTTAAAATTTTATCGTTTAAAATTTCACAAAATTTCAACTAATTACGTTATTAAAACAGTTAAAATTTTACAGGTCGTTACAGGTGCCGTCCTGGTTGACTTAACTGGAAAGAAATGGGCACTCTTGGTCAATCTGTCCACTATAACCCATATACTTTCATTTCCCCTGTTCGATCTTGGCAACCCGTCTATGAAGTCTATAGAAATAGAATCTCACTTCCATACTGGAATATCTAACGGCTGAACTAAACCACTCGGTTTCTGGTCTTCGGCCTTTGCCTGCTGGAAATTCAAGCACCGCCTTACACACAAACCAATATCCCGTTTCATTCCTTTCCAGAAGAAACTCCTCTTCATATCCTGATACATCTTGGTACATCCGGGATGTATAGTAAATTTCGAACGATGACATTCATTTAAGACTTCCTTTCTTATGTTTCCTATACTCGGAACACATAATCTACCTATCTTTCTTAACCACCCATTCTGGTCAAGACTAAAATCTTTCAAGTCATAGCTCTTGGTTCCTTCCTTTAGCTTACTGATCCGTCCAGCTAACACTGGATCCTCCATCTTCTTAGAAGCAATTCGTTCGATCAAAATTGGTCGAACTTCCAAACAAGACAATACAACTATATCACCACTAGACCCTGCCTCGGTTCTCCACTGCACTTTGTAATCTGCTAATGCTTCTAAATCTTTCCACTCATCCATCATTGCCAACACTGCATTCTGATGCTTCTTACTAAGTGCATCTGTAACCCGGTTGCCTTTCCCTGGTGTGTACTCAATCCCAAAATCATAAGCGGCTATGAACTCTAACCATCTCTGTTGTCTCATGTTCAGCTCCTTTTGAGAGAATAAATACATCAGCGACTTATGATCTGTAAACAGCTCAAACCTTTCTCCTACAAGGTAATGTCTCCATACTTTCAAAGCAAAAATCACAGAAGCCAACTCTAAGTCATGAATTGGATATTTGACCTCATGTAGTCTAAGCTGTCTAGAAGTATAAGCAATCAATTTACCTCTCTACATCAGCACAACTCCTAATCCTATTCCACACGCATCGGTATAAACTACCAAGTCCTGATTCCCCTCTGGAACTACCAACACAGGTGCATGGGTCAATAAGTGTTTCAAACTCTAGAATGCTTCCTCACACTTACCGGTCCACACAAACTGCACATCCTTCCTCGTTAGCCTGGTCATCGGTGCAGCTATCCACGAGAAATCCTTAATGAATCTCTGATAATAACCAGCCAACCCAAGAAAACTCTTAATCTCGGTTACTGTATCGGGTCTCTTCCAACTATTCACTGCCTCGATCTTAGTGGGATCTACCGATAACCCTTCCTCTGAGATGACATGACCAAGAAACTTCACCTCCTTCTTCCAAAAGTGACACTTCGAAAACTTCGCTTTCTGCTGATGCTACCTCAGCGTCTCAAGCACTACTCTAAGATGAACTTCATGCTCTTTTTCATCCTTAGAGTAAATCAAGATATCATCTATGAAAACCAGCACGAACCTATCCAAGTGCTCTCGAAAAATCCTATTCATCAAATCCACAAAGATAGCTGGAGCATTCTTCATTCCGAACGACATAACTAACCATTCATACGACCCATATCTAGTCCCGAATGTTGTCAAAGGTATACTATCCTCTGCTACCCTGCTTTGATGGAAACCCGTTGCCAAATCCAACTGAGAAAATACCTTTGCTCTACTTAGCTGGTCGAACAAATCGTCAATTCTGGGCAATGGATATCGATTCTTTATCGTCTTCTCATTTAGCTTACGATAATCGATACATAACCTCAACGATCCGTCCGGCTTCTTAGTAAACACTGCCGCTGCACCCCACGGCGAACTGCTCGGCCTGACAAAACTCTTGCCCTCTAAGTCCACCAACTGCACCTTCAACTCCCTCATCTCTGAAGGGGTCATCCTGTCTGGCGGTCTACTCACTGGTTCTACTCCCGGAACTACGTCTATCTGAAACTCAACAGCTCGTTTCGGTGGATATCCAACTACAGGCTCGAACACATTTGCGAATTCTCTAACCGCGAAAACTCAGCTCAACTCATCATCTGAATCCAAAGCACCCAACAAAGCAAACACTGCATCACTAGAACCTCCTACGGTGAAAACAATTCGATTGCTACAATCCGAGTGTCTAAGAGATATCTTCCTACCGTGGCAAAATATCTTAGCATTGTACTCACTTAACCAATCCATACCTAGGATGATCCCAAACCCCACAAAATCAAACACATGAAAACTGCACTCAATAGTATGACCTAACAGGTCAAACTCAAACTAGTCACACCTCAACCCCAGAGTTGCATACCCTTCTATTGGATTAGCAGCCCGTAAGGAAGTAACAAAATATGTGGGTTCAAGGTTAAGCTTATCTATCAAACATCTAGATATAAAAGAATGCGATGCACTGGTATCATATAAAACGCTAACAGATATACCATGAATCTGAAGCGTTCCTCCAAGAACTGCCTTCCCCTTCTCCTGGGCTGTTGGCTTGGAAGTGGCATGCTCCAATGCATACACCTTGCCCTTACCATCTCTAATGGGCTCCTTGGACCGGTTCTTATAATGGCCTATCTGGTCATAGTTAAACACCTGACATTCTTCCCCTTAGACACATCCTTCGCTTTCCCTGAGCAACACTTGTTAGCAAAGTGCCCTTTCTTGTCGCATTTATAGCAGACAACTTCATACTTCGCTTTCTTGGCTGCTCCACCCTTCTGAGCACCCTTCTTGGGAAAGAACTTCCTCTTCTGGCTCTGCCCAACCTGGACCACTTTTGCCTTGATCTTCTCCAGAGACTCAAGGACTTCTTCCTGCCTCAAACCCATCTCTATAACAATATCAAAAGGATCTCTAAGATGAGACAAAGTAGCACTAGCCAACTCCGGCTTCAATCCTCCGATAAACTTCTCATTCCGTTTCAACACGGTATCTACAGAAGCATACCCATACCGAGCCAACTCTTCGAACTTCCTAGCATCATCAACAAAAATCTATCCCTGCACCAGCTCAGCAAACTGCCTAATCAAAGTTGACTGTGCCATTACTGACATAAACCTCTCCTGGAATCTCCTCTTGAAATCCTCCTAGGTTATTGTCTCCTCATCAACTGTTGCTGATACACTGTTCCACCAAAATAATGCGGTCCCCTGAAGCTGCCTAGAAACCAACCTCCTCTTCTACTCGTCATTGAGCCTTAAATCTACAAATGTCCTTTAGCAGTGCAACAACCAATTCTCCACTTCAATGGCATCTTTCGTTCCCACAAACGTCTTCCCTCCTAGTTTCACATAATCGCCGCTCATCCTAGAGAAATGATTAATTACCGGAACTTCTGGAACCCCTACTCCTGCGGCATTTCCTCCTACCACTCCAGCTGCAACTCCTGCCTGCATCATAATCCTAAAAAACTGATACATGGCTTCCATACCGACCTATGGGACTTCAGCACCAACGTTCTCTGCCTGAACTTGGCCTCTCTTTGCATTAGGTTCTGTATTCCTTTCAGTGCTTTCCCCTCCTTGGTTAACTCTGCTTCTTCTACCATCCATATCTGTATTCAAACCTCATGAGATACAGAAAGATAACCTAATCAAAGATAGATGAACGGAGACAAAGCGCATACTTATATATAACAAATACAAGTGAGCTACTATAGCGTTAATCCAACCCCAAACCTTACTCCAATTTCCTTGGATTTTTGTTTTCAAAACAATTTTTTAGTTAAATTTTTCATAAACCTATGCTATGATACCAAGCTGTAACATCCCGTATCTGGAGGCCAAAAGCTAAGCGCTATGGATGCTGCAGTCATCCACAATATTAACTTCTGGTGATAAAATACGGCAGTGTTAATGGTATCCATAATATCAGAAGCACTTGAATATGAATAGAATCACAGATTTCCAAAAACAATAATTTCAGTGATTATATTTCAAATAAATCATATCCAAGTTACAAGAATCCCAAACGTAATCCCATGCATTGATCAAATATAATTTACAACAATACGCCAAGAGCGACATGTGAAGATGGCCCCTTGGATGATCAAAGCAATATAGACATAACTATCTTAATACACAGAAGAAACAATTTTAAAACAGAATCCCTAAATTAGCTACCGTCAGCCACATGCTCGTCTTTGAATGCTTTATTCACCAAAATATGCTAAAACCTGAAAACCTAAACCTTCAGCCTACTCAAATCATATTTTGAGCACACGAGAGTTTAAGGGGAAACAAAAACTTCGAGTCAGACATAAAGCCTGGTATGAATAATATCTGTTACATCTCAGTTTACTGATAACTAGTGAGACCAGCCGCTTAGCGGAACGGGTTTCCTCTCACTAATATCTCTTTTCAAAACATATATTTTGCAAATCCTTTCCTGCAACCAAACTAGTTAATCAACTGATAATAATAATAATATAGCAATATCCATTATGCTACACAAGAAACAAAATAGACTATCTATCTAAAATCTGAACTATCTGTTCTAACTTCTGAGCTATTTGCTCTTTTCTGGACTAGCTATCCTAAAACTGGTTATACCAAAATAGCAATTTCTTTTATGCTAGATAATGAGATATCTGCCTAAAACAGGTAAAAAGGGGTGGACTAACTGTCGTTAAAAATTAGCAAGGTCCATTATGCTAAAAATGAACTATATGTTCATATCAGAGCTGACTGCTCTATCTGGACTAACTGTTCTCTGGATTGACTACCCGCAAAATGGACTAACTGTACGAATTTAAATAAGCTGACTACCCGAATTTTATTTTGGGTTAACTACTCTTCCAAATATCTGAGCTAACTGCTCTACAATATCTGAGCTAACCGCTCTTTAAATTTTCCTCGAAACCCTTTTTAATGATTTAATCTGTCAAATCATATATATACAAGGAAAATACATCTTTTGCTTTACTCTAAGCTAGTTTTGCCACGTTATATATATATACTTTACTCAAAATAATGTTGATGATGTTCAATAAGGATTGTCTGTCCTTTAAAATAAGTTAAAGTCCTTTATAACTTAAAACACTTAGGTTATCTGCCTAATTCTTATATTCGAAATCTTTGTTTAAAACCTTCAAACAACCTTTCGAAACATAGAAGGTAACTCCTTCAAAATCATTCATAAAACCCTTTGAAAGTATTGAAGGTAACTCCTTCATATCCTTTAATAAACATTTCGAAATCATTGAAGGTAACTCCTTCTTAACCTTTTAAAATCTTTCTTTTCATAAACTTTAAAACATATGACACCCGCCTTTAAATCCTTTAAACCTTAGCCTTTCGAAAACATAGCTAAACTATACCTTTCGGAATCAATGTACCTCAAAACTTTTTGAAGACATTGGGTTCAATTTAAAACAAGTGGAAAACCTTTCAAAAAAAATCAAAGTTAACTACTTTGAAACCTTTAAAATGTTTCGACTTAAAACATTTAGATTATGCGAAGGGATCATAAAATCATTGGAGTCGAAAGCAGCTGCTTTGAAACCTTCATAAAACCTTTCGAAATTAAACCTTTCGAAATCAAAACCTTTCAAAATCAAACCTTTTGAAATCAAAACCTTACGAAATCAAACCCTTTCGAAACCAAACCTTTCGAAATCAAACCTTTCAAAATCAATGGAGAGAGGCGGCAAGTTTTTAGAAAAAAAAAGATAACCTTTGACTCCATCTGTTTCGAAATTTTAGGAAGCGGCAAATATGCTTCCGACCTGGCCGAAAGCTATACCTTTCGACTTTGTCGAAAGGTTTCAATTAAAATAAGAAAGCAAACCAATCGAAACCTTTTACTTTTAAACTTTTTGACAATTTCGAAAGCTCTTTTTCGAAAGCTAGCAGGTGTATTTTTCTTTAAAACCAAAACAAAACTTCATCTCTTCCGAAAGCTATAACCCTTCGTCCACAACTTTTTAACTTCCTCCAACTCACTACGTACCAGTTTCCTGATACCATGTGCATTGGTATTTAATCTAATCAGAAGGTTTGATACCCTTCGACCTTGTCGGATGGTCTGGAATGAAGGTGGAAGCTTTTGCCGAAAGAGTTGAAACAGTGAAAATACTATTTGAAATAGTTCTTTTGTACCCCACCTGCCTTGTTTGTCTAAATTTGATTGGTTCCAGAATTTTATATTCAAAAGTGCTGCCGACTTCCTCATTTGGAAATTTGAATAATTTTTATAAAAAACCCTTTCTCCTTTATCATTATATAAAACATTTAAGTCCCATACCTTAAATAATTTTATATAATCATCAAAACACCTTGAAAAATTTTGGAAAAATTCCAGAAAGTAAATTAATATGTTCTCTTCAACATATAAAATTTTTGGATCCAAACAATAATTATTTTACTCATAAATAATTTTTATAATCCAAATTAACCTTTTCTTCTTTAGAAAATTATAACAAATCCACGAAATTCAGAAAATTCTAAAAATTGAAACCCATCTCTAAAATAACCTTTTAGATTATCATAAAAATTCGCAAGGCTAACGGATGTCATTTAATAGGAATTTCATCTTAAAACAAGTCATAAAATCTATATGAACATACAAAAATCATCAACATGTATATATATTCTTTTATCATTCGAAAACGTGGCAAACATTTGCAAAATCATTCGGAATTAACCTTAAAACCGAAACCAAAAATATTTAGAAATGTAAACATTATTCACCTTTTCTTTAATGATTAAGGAGCTTGAGATTTGAATGAGTTTGATTTGAATTTGCTTTCCTTAAGCTTCTCTTTTGTTTCCTCTTCTTCTTCCTTCGTTAATGGTGGCCGGCCAAGCTTTTAATTTTTGAAAATGAGAATGAACGTGTGTTTGGAATACACGGCCAAAGGAAGACAATATAGGAATGACCTCTTTTCCATAATACCCCTCCTCTAATTCATTTTCACCCTTTATTAAGTTTACTAGTTTAAAAAGGCACGGCTACCTTAATTAAATCAAATCTCAATCCCCTTATCAATCCATTATTTTATTTAGTTTATCTAAATAAATCTCCTAAATAATGTTATCAAAAATATAGGGTGTTACAGTCCCCTACTCAAAACCCGAAGATGAATGCTGATGATGTTGTAGTCATCACTAGAATTATCTTTTGATGACTAAAGCGAGTTTTGTATAATATGGAAACACCGACAATGTGAATAGATCAAACTAGTATGATTTCATTACACAACAGTATCTTTTTAATTTTCAATACAATTACTTCGGTCAATATTTCCCAAATATGTGCCCACGAAGGGTAAAATATAATAGAAAATAACATCATAAAGAGACGATCCACCTAAGAAGATTCTTCCCACACTCCATCATACAGTGGAAACAAAATCTTTATTAGCTAAAAAGGCTCCTGCTCCATCTGAAGTTCTTGTACTACGGGAATTATTCCAAACCAGCCAAAGCATACAAACTTAGCCTACTCAAATGAGTACCCGTAAGTTTATGGGGAAAACAATAATAAAAACATGGGTCAGACATAAATTCTGGTGTGAATAATACTATCCCAAAAACCAAACATATAGTGAGACCAACCTGCACGACACATGCTAGTTTCCCCCTCACTATTCAACCAATCATATGTGAAACACTTTAAAGTTCTGATGTAAGTTATTTCTTATTTACATCTTTAATTAATTGTTTCCTTAAGAATATTTTCTCTAATTTTACGCACCCTGCACCATCCTGTGCAAATCCACCTAGTTTCCCTTAGAAATCATTCTTTGATCTACAAAGCATTCCTTTGAAGTATTTGGCGTAGTGCCCCATGCAGTTCATACTACTTTAGTATTGGGTACTGCGACCTTTCTTAAACGTACTTAGCTTCCCGTTAAGGTTTATCTCTTAACTCATACTACTTGGAACTGCCCATCGTAGTATTCTTTTAAGTTCATTCTCTAGAAGTTTCTCAAATCTAATACTACTTGGAATCTCCCACCACGATATCTTTTTAAATTCATTCTTTAGTTCAAACTGTGTAGACTCAGCCCCCCTTATAGTATTTAACTATTTAGTTAGCTAAGCCTTGGTCTACAAAGAAACAGCCCCCCTCATAGTATTTAACTATTTAGTTTTCCTTCTACCCATTTAAAGACTGACATTTGAAAAGAAATATGTACAAGTAATTGTACGGGACTAGATGTAGGGTAACTCCGAACCAGTGTAAAAATCCTTGGTGTGATCTCTCTAATTCTCTATTTTTTACTTTACTGCATTTACTTATCTGTGTTAGCTTCTATTATTGTTCATTCTATGTTGATTAATAATAACCTTGAATGAATTTTAAAAATATTCTTAAAAATTAAAAAATACTATTCACCCTCTTCTAGTGTTTAGTTAGCCTTCATATCCATAATTCTGCAACCCACACTTGGTATCAGAGCACTAGGTTTTTAAAAACTTTTAATTTGATTTTTAAAAAGTTTTAATGGCTAGCAACACGGTTAGTACATTTGTTAACACTTCTACCAAAGGACAATCTACTGCTAGACCCCCACTTTTTAATGACGGTAATTACACTTATTGGTCATGTAGGATGAAGATCTATTTACAATCTAATAGTTTAGATATTTTGAATGTTCCACAAAATGAGTACACCGAACCATAATATTTTTTCCACAATGGATTGTTGATCAAAAGGCACTTGCACACAATATTTCTAAACCCATGAATATTCTATTTTGTTCATAGATAAAAATGAACTTAATAGACTGTCTATTTGTAAGTCTGCATATGAAATTTGGAGAACACTATAGGTTGCATATGAGGGCACTAGTAAAGTTAAACAGGCTAAAATTTCCATGTTAGCGAATCAATTTAAATTATTTAAAATGAATCCAAATGAGTCTATTTCTGACATGTATTGTAGATTTCAAGATATAGTGCATTCATTAGCAGCATTAGGGAAAAACTTTTCTAAAAAGGATCAAGTTATAAAAATCCTAAATTCACTCTCTTCAAAGTGGGATCAAAAGACACTTGCAATTAAAGAGGGTAATGATATTAGTACCCTAAAAATTGAAGAGTCAATAGACAATTTAATGTCCTATGAAGCACAAATGCATGGTAGAAGGGAAAGCAAGGCAACAGAAAAAAATCCATTGCTTTCAATAAATGACGATTGCGATTCTGACGATGACAGTGATAAAGAAATTTCTTTCATGACCAAAAATTTTAGAAAATTTCTGAAGTATAGAAAACTAAACAACTTTCGAAAACCTAAAAATAAAACCAATAGAGCTGGAACTGCGACTAGATGCATCAACTGCGATGAACCCGGTCATTTTCAAAGAGACTGCCCGCATCTGAATAAATCGAAGATCTCAGTAGCAAATGATTCATCCAGAAAAAGAAGCTTATACGGCAACTTTAAATGATTCAGACACTTCCTCTAGCGACAATGAACCTGATATTAAAAATGTGAATATATGTTTCACGACAATAGACTCGTCAAAACTGATCAACAAAAAACAGCAAAAATTAGAACGCTTTACATTTTTTGGTTGCTTTTGATTGATAAAAATAACATATAGATTAATAATAATAATGAATGAATATAAGTATATAAGCATATATATATTTATATAGGAATATATTAGCATAGTTTTATTTTTGGAAATTCCGGACTATATGTTGACATACCCCCATGACATATGTCGACATACATGCAAAAAAACTGAAAGTTGAAATTTGAATTCAAATTTCAAACTTTCCTCTCTTTTTAGACTTACTCCTATGCTCTAAAAATATGCCTTTTTGACTTGAGAATATGTCCTTTGATTCTCTACTTATTCGCTGCCTCTCTATCCTATCATTTCATTCTCTTTATTTCAAAATCAAATACCATTTCACTCTCTTGTCTCCACAAACTTTCGATAATGGCTTCCTCTAGTCAAAATCGAAAAACCATTAGGCTCTCTAAGAAAACAAAACGCTTTCTCTTCAATGAGAAAGAAATAATTGAAACCTATATGGAATATACTACTTCCAGAAAAGTTTCTCCCGGAAGATTTGCTAAATTTGAAGATTTTTATTCTTATGGTTTACATGATCTCTGTTTTGAAAATAATATTCTTAATTTGTTTGAATATTCTCAAAACGATTTTATTGTTACCCCGATTTGGTCAAAATATTTTATGCTGATTTAAATAGAAAATTTTATCAAGTAGAAGAATGTCAAATTTAGAGTAGCATTAATGGCACTGAAATAGTTTTAAATTGTGAACTTTTGGGTCATATTCTTGGTTGCAAGTCTAGTGGAATTGACCTCTTTACTTTTCAAATTGATGTTCAAAACCGTGAAGTATTTCATGATATTTTCAAAAATAATAATGATTTTTAATTTAAACACAAAAATCTTCGTCTAAAATTGAGACTTATGAGTCTCTTTTTACAACAAAGCATAACTCCGAGGATAGGTAATTATAATAACCCTACTCAAAAAGTTTTCAAAGCTCTTTTCATTATTTATGGTCGTTACGACATAAATTAGGCACATGTCATTTTAAGTGACTTTGTTCAAAAGAACATTTCTAGACATGAGAGCATATTTTTTCATGGTGTGCATCTTACTAGAATTTTCTTATATTTTGCTGTAGATTTGAGAGGAGAAAAATTCATTCCTCGAAAGGTTTTTGACAAAGCCAATATTTCACTTATGCATATTCCACCATTTTTTGAACCTTGTAAAATTCGTCCCGAAAAGGAGCAAATGTGCATGGGAAGAAGAGCAATAAATTCAATAAGAAAAGGAAGAAGAAGGGATGATATGAAAGTGGAAGAGGAGGAGGAGGAGGAAGAAGAAATGGAGTCTTCTTTGGAAAGTTTCAAAAAACCATCCAACCCTACCGACAAAGATATACTAAGGAACCAAGTGAAGCTTCTTAAAAACCAAAAGAAGCTAGACTAAAAGATACACTGTGATTTTCGATGGCTCCCCGCCATCGGCGGCCGTTGCGAGCCGTCGAAAAATCCCATCGAAATACATAACACGGATTTCATCCATTTTCGATGGAATTGACGACGAGTTTACGATGGCCCCCGACAGCTTTTTCGATGGCAGTTCCGACGTTTTTTCCGATAGTGCCGACGTCCACGTGGGTTAAAAACACACCAGAGAACCGTCGAAAGCCGTTGGAATATTCGACCGGTAAACCATCGAGAGCCGTCAGAATTCGTCGGAATTTTTCGACCTATAGACCGTCGGGAGCCGTTAGAAATCTGGGTAAAAAAAATTCACAGCAGCCATATGGCACATCAATATTAATATATATCACAACACATCAAAATCAATATATATATATATCAGATATATAAACTAAAATCAATATCAATATTAATATCAATAATAATATAAAACTCAAACATTACCATCTCAAACTCAAACATTTCCAGTCAATACAAAACAAACCATCCATCATCAGTCTTACACACCAACTGCAATATCTACATCCAACATTAATATACAATATATACATCCAACATCCAAGTTCAAACCCCACAAATCAACCCAACAAATTAACATCAAACACCACATGTCCACAAATCAACCTCGCCATATCTCATTGTATATATACACAAGTTTAAAAAATAAAAACTACAAAACATACCTCATGACTCGTCATCGGCTCCAGAACCACCAGACGGAGGGAATACTCCATGACACTCCACATACTCGGCCAAACGCTGATTCAGTTGATCCATTTGCACTGCTTTGAAGCAGTCCTGCTCCTACAGCTATGCAATTTGCTATCGAAGCTCATTAATCTCAACATTGTCCTGAGCCTTTTGATAAGCCTTTTGTGAGGCCCGAGCCTACAAAACAAGTTGAAATATGTTTAAGTTATTATGTAACTTTTATAAAAATTAAGCAATTTTTACAATTTTGTTAATTTTTATAAATTACCAATTGATTTCCATAGCCATAGCCCCTATTTCTCTGTGTCGGGTCCATAACGAAGTCGAAGATAGCGTTCTCCTTATCAGCGGTCCATGCTCCCGTCCTGAATGCTCAAGCATTTGTGCCCGTTCTTGCATAAATCTTTCCTGCAATGCAAAATTAAAAACAATTAAATGTTACATGACATTATTATAATATTTTATAACTAATTAATTACAATGATCATTATTAATAACTTATAACTTAAAATATACTTACATGTGCGGCGTATGCTTTATCATCCTTATGTCAGGCATACGTCATCGATTCTTCGTCATTGGTCTACCTGACATCATGGGTATGTGCAAACACGTCCATATACGAGACAGAAGCCCTACGTGCTCTTTTCTACAATAACTGGTGTATATTATTGTTGTTCATACAAATTTATACAAAAAATGTAATTACTGTTCATAATTGCAATTAATCAATTTACCAGGTCCTCGCGATGATGCTGAAATGATTCCAAGCCACCATGGTGTGTGATTGGATTTTTCTGCCTATTCACCGAGTTCCTGTCTAACTCAGCCTGCAAATTAAAAATTAAGATTATATTTTACTGGTATAAATTATGTATTCTCTACTAAACAAATTAAGGTGATATCTGATAAACTTACCCTGAATTCATACTTACTCCACCATACGACCTAAGCATCCCATACACTGCCGCCCATCCACCATGGCTTCTTCCCAGATTTTCTGATGGTAGACATCGTATCCCGGTAATTCTTTGCAACTTTAGAGTTTTAGTGGCGCTGGTAGAGAGAAACGCCCTCCTCTTGTAGGTCTATCGCCCCATGTATATATGTTGAAAAAATATAAGTTATACATTTATACTTAGTCAGCAAATTGTAAAGTGATTATATATAATGATATATAATTTTACACTTACCAGAAAGTCCTGCAAGGTGCTCTCCCGGACATGCTCTAGGATCCTACTCCATTTCGGCCAGCTTGTAGTCATAAGGCTCATGTATGCCTAGGGCTGTCAACGGATGCTTTCGGATACGGATAGTGCCATATCCGTATCCGTATCCGAAATCATTTTCGGATATCGGATATCCGTATCCATTTAATTTTCGGATATCGGATATCCGTATCCGCTTAATTTTCGGATACGGACGGATATCGGATATTTATCCGCTCCGCCAATAATTGATAAATTAATAGGTATAAACGAAAAAGTTTAGATCAACATAAAACATTTTTTGTACTATATTTTATAAAAAAACAAAGAAATAAAAAATATGGTGATAAAACATTGTTTTATACTAATATATGTATGTGTATCCAAAAATATTCAAAAGTTAAACACTCATAGCCCTATTTTCCTATTTTAAATTATATAAATATGCATTAGTTAATCGGACGGATATTTTTCGGATACGGATACCACTATAACCATATCCGTATCCGAAAAGCTTTTTGGATATCGGATATCCGTATCCGCTTTTCGGATAACGGATATTTTTCATATTTTCGGATACGGATTCGGACGGATATCGGATTTTTCGGGTACCCATTGACAGCCCTATGTATGCCTACTTAGATATGTTGAGAACTATATTTGAAGGCTCAAGCTCAAACCCCTACATTAAATATGATACAGACAAATCATGACTAACATATCATACAAAATATTTATAATGCCGAAGTAAATTTAATACTTACGAGCCGTCTGCTTTCGGTAGCAATCTAACCACTGTGCACGGCACCTCCTATGACGGGCCACTGCAATCACCTCCGCTGCGAGCGGTCCCTCTCTGAGACGAAGAGGGGGAACCGAACTGCGAAGAACTCCGACGCCTAAAGAAAGACATCTGTAATACCTGTCATATACATATTATTTTACTATGGAAGAACATATCATTCAATTATGAGTAAACATATGAAAATTTAATATCAATAATCACATATAACATACCAAAAAAATGTAACATCAATACTCCCATAAATTACCTTTTTTCAACATGTATGCTATTAAATTAGTCCTCGTCATTTTCTAATTCAGACTCGGTCTCGTACTCTATATTGTTTTCCTCTGTGGTCTTAAATTCTTCTATCAATACATTTGATTCATTATATCCAAAATCTGTTTGATCATCTGATATTGTAATTTCACCATTTTCCTCGATATCTGCTTGGTATGCTTGTTCGTCTGGAATATTCTTTCCATCAAACGTAAATCTTGCCTTCATTTTAAAAACTGCCGACCAGTCTTCTTTATCCCTTTTTAGAGATGGATAAGGAGTATAATAAACTTGTAGGGCTTGTTTTGCTAGTATAAATGGATTGTACTTATGATAACGTGATGTATGCTTTATTTCAATATTATTATATTTTTGGTGCACATTGATTTCAAAACCTAGAACATTACTGAACTAGTTGCATCTAAACAAACAAACTTCTTCCCCAGATCTGGTGAAATATGTTAATTGCAAAACCTGATTTAACACGCCGTAAAAATCATTTATGTGATCATTTGGAATATCACTACCTTTAACATATACATCGGTATTATTAGTTAATTTTTTAGCCCCATATTCTTTGGTGTTGAATTTGTATCCATTGACAAAGAATATTGGAAATGCCTTGACTTTTATTTTTGGTCCCATCGTAAGATGTTTTAATCCTTCGTCGACCACACAATTTAATGGATCATATACAGGTTTGAAAACCAAGTAGTAAATTTTTTTGCTCATATTGTCGCTTGGATGCCGTGATTCGTAAATACTGCATATATAGATAACATATTGCATTATAATCAATACACACATGTATTATTCAAGTAAATAATTTTAGATGTGTTATTTAATAAACCTAACAAATGGCGCAACTTCTACACAGTTAAGAAGAACATATGTGTGGGCTACATGGTAATCATTGTCATCTAACCATACTTCCACACATTTACCAATAGGACGTTCCTACTGTCTAAAAATAGATAGCACTGATTCAGAAGAATCTTTTTCAATGCCCTCATCATTTCGTGTAGCACTTTCAAAAGATCAGTTCACATGGTCACTTAAATAACAAGAGAAACAGAACGAAGCTTCTTCTTCGATATATGATTGCATATCGAACCTTCAATTTGTGCTTTTTATCTCATTTTTTCTTTAGATGATTTAAGTACCTGTTAAGAATAATTATAATTAAATTTTATTACATGTAATTAAACTAAAATTTAACATACTCAATATTAATACCTTTCAAACGGATACATCCATCTATATTGCACAAGACCTCGCAGACCTGCTTCAAACGGAAGATGAACAAGTAAATGCTCCATTACATTAAAGAAACCCGGAGGAAATATTTTCTCCAGTTTCAGAGCAATATAGAAATTTCTTCTTCAAGTTTATATAGATGATCAACTTTTAACATAGTTGAACAAAGCTTCTTATAAAACAAACTAAGTTTTGTTACAACCATCCAAACTTCTATGGGCAACAGCTCTTTGAAAGAGAGGGGTAACAAATGTTCCATCGTTCATGACAATAATGACTTTTCATCCCACTTAGTTTACCGTTCTTATAGTCGACACATCTATGAAGATTAGAGGAAATCCTATCAGGAAATCTTAATCCTTCCACCCACTTTAATTGTACTTTAACTTGGTAACTGTCTAGCTCATAACATGCTTTGGGTTTTTCGTGTCATTTGGCTTCATATGAAGCTCAGGACGATTGCATATTGCCTCTATATCACGTCTTGATTTCAAATCGTCCTTAGTCTTTCCTTTAACATTCAGAACTGTGTTAAATACATTATCGAACACATTTTTCTCATTGTGCATCACGTCGATATTATGACGAATTAGGAGATTTTTCCAATAAGGCAACTCCCAAAAAATACTTTGTTTACACCAATTATGAATCGTTGATTTACCTTGAATTTCAATTTGTTCACCAGTGTCATGTATCTTTGGATAATCCTTTACAAGGTCATAAATATCTTCGATTGACCAAATCGTTGGCGGTCGCAAGGTCTCAAGTCTATTACTTGTACAATTTTTTATCTTTTCTAAAAGGATGATTAATATGGAGAAAACACCTATGACAGTCAAACCATAAAATTTTCTTCCCATGCGGTAAAGAAAATGCTCGTGTTTCTTCCATGCAATAAGGACAAGCTAGACGACCAGCCGTACTCCAACCCAAAAGCATTGCATATGCAGGAAAATCGCTTAATTCCAAAGCAGAGAAGCGAACATATGAAATTTCTTTTTTTTGACATGTCATATGTTTCAATACCTTCATACCACAATGTTTTCAACTCTTCAATCAACGGTTGTAAATATACGTCGATTCCTTGTGTTGGATCATTAGAGTCAGGGATGACAACAGTGAGAAATATATATGGAGTTTTCATACACATCCACGGAGGTAAATTGCAAGGTGTAACGATTATAGACCAAAATGAATATTTTGAGCCAAATTGAGAGAACGGTGAAAATCCATCCATATATAAACCAAGTCTAACATTATGGCTCTCCGTTGTGAAAGTGGGATATGTCTATCAAAATGCTTCCATGCCTTTGCATCAGTTGGGTGTGTTAACATACCTTCTTCCTATGTTCTCACACAGTGCCATCTTATAAGATGCGCGGTTACAGAAGATGCATATAATCTTGGAAGCCTAGGAGTGATGGGTAAGTAATGCATACGCTCGTACAAAACTTCTTTTCCCTTCTTTTTTCTTGGTTTGTATCTTTACTGATTACATATTTTACAATTCCAAAGATTGATGTCTTCTTCCCAAAACAATATGCAACCATTTAAACATGTATCTATTTCTTGGTATGGCAAACCAAAAGCGGACATAAGTTTTTTCACTTCATAATGATTTTTGCACATTAAATTATCGGGTGGCATATGCCATTTTGCGGCTTATACTATACCTGTAAACCTAGCTTTCGTGAAGTTGTATTTTGATTTCATCAAAATGTACTTTGCAGTTATTGATAGTTGAGTATCGCTTGTATGACCATCCCAAAGGGGTTTCTTAGTAGCATCCAATAAATCATAATTTTTTTTGCTCCAATACTTGGTTCTTCTTCGACATTAACATTGTTACCATCAACTTCAATAGTAGAGAACATTGAACGTGTTGCATCTTCAACCATATCTTCTATGAGATTCATTGGAACAATTTTAGTATCCACCACCCTGTGCAGTTAAAGCGCTCGGCAGATTCAAAGCGGTGGAGGTGCAAAAAGTCATAGCGGGGATACAGCGAGGATATAGCGGGATATAGCGGATGGCTCTAAAATAGCATATAAAACTAGTAATTAATGTTTTTACAAATATATAAATAGTAATTAAATGAAAAATTATCATTCAATTGAATTATAATTAATACATAAATAATTTTAAACAAAAAACATTTGCGGATATATTTTAAATAAACATAAAACCGTTATATAACATAATTGAATTTAGTAGAATATTAGAATATTTTCATTTTTGAAAATATATTAGAAATTAAATCAAATAAATTAGTTTCATAATTTTTATAATGAATAAATGCAATTTTTTAATTCATTTTATTAAAGAAGATATAGCGGAAATAGCGGAATATAGCGGGAATAACGGGATATAGCGGAAATAGCGGGGCTTAAAGCGGAAAGGCTATATTTTGGGGCTATATGGAAAAATCGTAGCGGTAGAAATCCGCTATAAGATATAGCGGGGTAATAGCGGGGCATTAACTACACAGCCACCACCTCCTCTGAATGTACAGGATTAGGTGCTATAAGTTCTCCATGACGATCCCACACCAAATAATTCGGCACGAAGCCATATTGGCACAAATGAACTATTATCCTATCCGGTATCAAATGCTTCAATAATTTGCACCTACTACATGGACAACGAATTTCTTCGTCATTCCCATTATTACTTAAAGCGAATTCAATAAAGACATGCACACCATTTTGAAAATGTTCACTTATTGAGACTTCAATTTCTCTTCTTTGTTGGTACATCCAGCTCTGATCGATAAAATAATTGACCATTTTTCATATTTAAAACATAAAAACGTATTAATCATTTACGTATTGACATTTTATTTTTCAATTAATTCATACATTTAAATTTTCGCAAATATATATTATTATTCTATTTAATTTTATTTTCAAATGGATTTACACAAATTATTATATAAATATAATCTACAATTTTTAGGTTATTGTTTTACACTTTGATGGTTGGTCATCCTACTTCTCATTACACACACAGTAGTAATTATATTTTGTAAATCATTTTATTTTAAACGATTCAACAAAATTTTGGCAGCACTTCCCCTTTGTTCTCTGTATCGTACACATATGCGTGTACACATCGAAAAAAAAGTATTGTCGAAATTTTGTGAACCATTTAAAATGAAATGATTTGTAAAATATAATTACTTTATTGTGTTTGTAACTTGTCCAATACAGGGAAAAATCCGATTGTATCGGATGAATATAAATGTCTATTCTGTGATAAAAACGAATATCCATATAACGATCATATACAATACTTGTCAGATGGGGCCAAAAACTATCTAAGGGATTTATAAAAAGTAAAATGTATTATACAATAATTTTTACAATAATTTATTTACATTCTAAGAAACGCATACACTAAATCATTGTTTTCGTCATCTTAAAAACGCATACACTAAATCTTAAGCATCGACCCTAATTAATCCAAACTATCCCTAATGAATATATGCACTAAATAATCAACACATATAAACCAATTAACGCACATATACACTAAACAAATTATTTTTCTCCACATTTAAATGATAAACAATTATAATAACAACCTAATTAGCATTCAATGGGGTATAACAAACAATCAATGCAGTATTATAAATAACCATAACAACGAATTAACCCTAATTTACAAAATCAAAATTAAATAGGATTTATAAATTAAACCTTCTTGTAGAGAAATAGCTAATGGAGAGAGTTGAAAATTGAAGATGGAGACTTGCTGATGTTGTGGAAGCTCGCTGACGGTGTGGAGGAGGTGTTGGAGGAGGTAATGCTTGGGGAGGAAGAAGAGAATGAAGAAAACTGTTGACTTGGGGCTAAGATATTCGCGACTTTGCGACGGCTTCCGTTGGCCGCCGACGGCTATGTTTGAGATGACTTCCAATGGCTGCCATTGGCTTGGTTGTTTTATTTTCATTTATGCCACGGAAATTACTTGTTATTGGCAGCCGTCGCAAAAAAATCAACGAGCCATCGGCGGCCGTCGGAAATGTGCATCGCAATAAACACTGTTTCTAGTAGTGTTAAGTGTTCTTTTAGTAAAAAGTTCACTTCTCTTTCCAAAAAAATGGATAAATTCGTTGCAAAGTCATTAGCAAGCTTGGTGGCTCTTCATCATCTTCATCTACATCCTTCTAAGCTTGTGTAAGTTGTTTGCTTATGTTTTCTAGCATGCTATGTGTGTCTTTAGTTTAAATCCATGTTATTTTTATGTATTATCCATTATTTATCGTTGAAAATCCATGTATCCCTCAAATTCTAGTAATGAAAATTATTTATTATTGTTCTATATTGTTTATTAGTCTCTTGAAGTCATAAATGTATAATAGGGTAAGATAAAAACAAAAACTATAACAAATACTTTAATTTTGAAAAATAAGGTATATATTTCGACATACATACATATGATATGTCGACATATAATGGCTAGAAAGTAAAGAATTTAAATTTCAAAATAAAAATAATTACCATCGTGTAACACCCCATATTTTTATAACATTATTTGGTAAATTTAATTATCTAAAATTAAATAAAATAATGTGGAGATTAATGGATTGAGATTTGTTTTAGCTAAGGGTAGTCGTGCCATGATAGAGTGTTAATTAGTATAAAATAACTTAAACAAAGGTGTTAGGAAATGACAAGTGCAATATGGGAAATAGGTGAAGCTTATAACCTAAAACCTTAGGAGATAGAATGCTCACGTTCATTCTCATTTTTATCAAACTAAAAATACTAGGGCCGGCCACCATTTACACTCTCAACAAGAAGATTAAAGCTAGGATTCAGGAGAAGGGAAGCATTCAACTAAATAAACATCAAATCTCACATCTATAATCTCAAAGCTAAGGTGAATAGTTACTACTTCCCATATTCTTTTGGTTTTCGGTTTTAAGGCTATGATCCGAAATGTTTTTGCAAGTAGTTGCCATGTTTTAAAGATTAAAAGTTATATGTATGTTGTTGGTGAATTATGTATGTTCATACTTGTTTTAAATGATATGTTTGGTATAAAAACCCTATTTGATGACATCCAAATGCCTTGAAAATTTAAATATAGGTCTGAATTGATATTTTAGAGATGGGTTTCCATTTTTATAATTTTTCGAATTAAGGTGGATTTTATATTAATTTTCTAGTGAATTAAATTGTTTACTGGGTTATAAATTATTTTCGGCTAAATTAATAATTATTTAGGGTTGAAATTTTTATATGTTAGGCAACATATTAAAATAGATTTTTTGGGATTTTCCAGATTTTCCCTAAATGTTTTGATGAATATATAAAATTATTTAAGGTATGGGACTTAAATGTTTTATATATTTAATTAAGGAGAAGGAGCATTTTGTAAAATAAAATGATTATTAATTTTGAAAATAGTGGCAGCACATATCTGAAAAGAATTTGTTAACCAATGAGAATTTGACGAACAAAGGCAGGTTAATTGAAAAGTTATCCTTTTTAAGTTAAAAACAAAGAAATCATACTTTTAGCATGTTTTAGCCTATTACAGCAGTAAACCTTCCATCCCAGATCTTCCGACAAGGTCGAAAGGTTCTATGCTTTCGACAAGGTCAAACCAATGCATATGGTATCAAGCTACTTGGTACATAATGAATTAGACAGAGTCGAAGGGTTCTTAGTCGAAATGTTGATGGCCAAAGAGGTTGGGGTATGTTTGTTTTATAAACCAAAAGCCTTTGCCTACTTTGCTTTCGAATTAGAGCTTTCGACTTGGTTGCTTTTGACTAGGTCAAAATGTTTAAAAAGAAAGGTTTTAAACCTTCCGACACAGTCGAAAGGTTACTGCTGCTACTTTGTTTTGAAACCATCCATCATAGTCGAAAGGTTACTGCCGCTATATATAAATTGTTTGTTTTGAACCTTCTGACAAAGTCGAAGGGTTTACTTTGATTGATTTCGAAAGGTTTTCGTGTTTTAAAAACCAGCCGCTTCTCCATGCTTTCGAATGGAAGCTTTCGACTTAGGTGATTTACCCTTGTTTTATAAATTGAACTATAACCCAAAGTTTTCGAAAGAGTTGTTTTAAAAGATGCTCTAAAGCTTTTGAAGCAGAGCTTTTGACTTAGCCGAAGGGTTTCTTCCAATGAAGTTGAAAGGTTTTAAAAGAAGGTTTTCCACCTGTTTTAAATTGAACCAAGAAAAGTATTCGAAAGGTTGTATTAAAGAAGAGTTAATTCTTTCGAAAGGATTTGTTTACTGAATGGTTTTAAAAAGGGGTCGAAACCAAAAACTTTCGAAGGGGTCGAAAGGTAGCTTCCGACAAGGTCGGTAGGTTTTTGTTTTCGAATAATTTTGGAAGGTTTTAAATGGAAGGATTTCCAAGGATTTTCCAAGGCAATGTCTCAAGTTTTTGTAAAATAGGATGTCTAAGGTTTTATTGCTTTCGAAAGGTTTAAAGTTCAATAGGTTCGAAAGGTTTGAGGTTCAATGGTTTCGAAGGGTTAAGTTTCAATGGTTCCGAAAGGTTTTGATTTCTAAGGGTTTTGAGGGTACCAATGGAAACAATAAATGAATATGACCTAAGTTAGGGATACTGATGGAAATAGGTTAATCATGGGGCTAACATGATACAAATAGATTCATGGGGCTAACATGAGTCAAATGGAAAATTCAAATAAAATCATGGGGCTAACATGATACAAATAGGTTCATAAGGCTAGTATGAGTCGAATGGCAAATTCAAGTTAAATCATGGGGTTAACATGATACAAATAGAATCATGGGGATAACATGATATAAATAAACTCATGGGGCTAACATGAGACCATTAAATTCATGGGGCTAACATGAAATAATTAGATTCATGGGGCTAGCATGAATCAAGTGGCAAAATGATGGGTTCATAGTCATCCTAGGAAAACTATGTGATGTGAGATGGATAGTCTACATCAACTTAAGCAAAATGAATATGAAATAGATAGTCCCTTTTTGACATAATTAAACTCTAATTGGGGATGGGGAAATCCTAGTTGCTTTCAAGTATGCATATCACCATAATATCTTACAAATACATGTTTTAACATTGTGGATGCAGGGGCACAATATATGGTTTATGAAATTTTGCAAAAGATATATTTTAAAAGGATGTTAGTGAGGGGAAACCCGTTCCGCTAAGCAGCGTGGTCTCACTTAACATATTTAACCGGGATGTATAGTATTATTCATACCAGGATTTATGTCTGACTCAAAGTTTATGTTTTCCCCTTAAACTCTCGGGTGCTCAAAATTAATTTGAGTAGGCTGAGGGATTAAAGTCTTTTTTAGGTTTTAGAACGTTGACGAATAAGCTACCAGAGGCATGCAGGAGGCAACATATAGCTATTTAGGATTTGCAGTTCTTGTTATGTTTTGATGTATTTCCGCTGTGTTTGTATTGGGTCTATTATGACCATATGACTCTGATCATCCAAGGGAGTATCTTCATATACCGCTCTTGGCATAATTTGTAATAATTATATTTTATCCATGCCTGGGAACGTTTTGGGATTATGTGATGTGAATGTGAAACAATAGGTTTTGAAATGTAATGAAGTAAGAGTTGTTTTGAAATCTATGTTTTGTTTCATATTCAAGTGATTCTAATATTATCGATATCATTAACATAGCCGTATTTAGTCATCGGAAGCTAATACTATAGATGACTACAACATCTGTAGCGCTTAGTTTTGGGCCTCTAGATAGGGTGTAACGACCCGTAAATTTCAACTATTTTAATAACGTATTAGTTGAAATTTTGTGAAATTTTAAACGATAAAATTATGAAATATAAACTTGATATTTGGAATGCGTCTAGTTAAACATAGCTACTGGTAAATTTTCGTCCGAAAATATGAAAGTTCATTTCGTGCGTAAATTTACTTCAATTTAATCAGTTAAAAAGCGATGAAAATAAAATGTTTTCGGAACCTAAATATTTTTACATAGAAAAATTCTAAACCTTCTTCTGAGCAAACGTCATTTTTCGTTTTTCCAAATTCGGACTTCTTTGGCTCCGTCGATCTTACTTTTCTACGTTTTTGCTGTATTTTCCGCTGGTAGAAAATTCGAATTTTTATAATTCAATCGTACCACTGATATCTGTATACCGTTTTGATCGTCTCATCGTGTAGATCTCTACGGTATATTGAATTGTCAATTTTGATGTCCGATGCACGGTGGAATCTGTAAAACGTCGAATCGTATCGGTACCGGTTTTGTGCCTTTTGGTTATTTTGTGTCCATTCAGATTTCACATGAATAACCCAATGGCTTCTGGCTTTAAATGTGTCTATTAATTCTTGCGTGACTTTTTTTTATTATTCCCTATGAGTTATTTCTAACTTTTGCTATTCTACCGGTTCATTTTCTTTCCTCTCCACTCTCTGTTTTTTTTCTCTCTTTGTTTCAGACATTGAAAAATGAATTTTATTTGCTGTTGCATTCAAATTATGCCTGCTCCTATTTCTTTTGTTGTTCATCCTCCATCTTCTTTCCTCCCCTCCAAGCACCGACAACCCACCATTCCATCAGCCTCTTCCCTTCCACCTCCCCACTCTTCTCTTCCCACTTCGGCCAGCAAGCCCTACCATTTCCCTGCATCCAGGCAGCCGCCTACCAGACCACCAGCCGTGAGCAACAACCAGTCGATCGTCCACCCCATAACAGAACCTCAACCTTGCTTGGCCCTCCTTTTCCAACCGAAAGCAAACAGCCACCATAGCGCACATCCCAAACCTGTCTCGTCCGCCTCCATGGCCGAACTTCATTTTTGTTTGCAACCAAACCCGCCCTTCTCTCTGCCTCAACCTTCCCATCTCCCTCCCTAGCCACCCATGCTTCTTCATCGCTCGGCCGACCACCTCCTCCTCCGACAACCGTGAGCAGCCCATGCCGAGTTTTGCCTGAGCCCAGTCACCCCACATCAACCATCCTCCTCCTCTTCTTTGTTAAGGTATATATATTACATATTAGTTATATATATATTTTAATGTCTACTGTATAAGCTATTATATATGAGATGTATATTTTTACAGAGTTATCTATGTTTACAGCTTGCGAATGTTAGTACATATGTAGTTTATATAAATCTTATATATATATCAGTTATTTATGTGGTTTATGAAAGTTGTATATATACTCGTTTATATATATTTATAGATTAAGTAAATTATTTTATATATATAGGTTGTTCATATGTATGTAAGTTGCACATATGACAGTATATATGATATAATAAGGTAGGTTATACTGATTTTATAATAAATATTGTTTTAAATATAACATATAGTTACCGTGTTATATATATATGGGTAAATAATACTCATATATATATATAACACGGTACATATAGCTAGCCCCATTTGTCATATTTCAGGCAGTAAGCGGTATATATGTTTTAACGAGAGTAAATAATATACTATATGTAAAGGTCTTATAAACTACACTCTGTGTTACGTTTTGTTTCTTGAAATAAACTTTGACAGTTGTATATATATATATATGTTACCGTGTTTTCATATCTTTTGTTATTAAATTCTAGCTTATATATATGTATATATAAGTTGCACTGTTACCTTATTATGTGTCAGTTTAAAATGTATAATATATCAACTGTATATATTGGATTTTATAAAGTATGTGCATATAGTTTATAAATATTTATACTGTTAGTATGATATAAAATTGTTAGTATAACATTTATATATGTGCGTTAATAAAACATGTGTAAACAATGTAATAAGTGAAGTTGTTTTGATTGTTCTATACCAATATATAAGTTATGTTGAGTTTTAAATTTATAAGTTATATATGATTTTGGAAATATACGTAGATTTTGATTTCAATATATATAAATGAATATGTTTAAAATTCAAGCTTTATTTCAAAATGTATGTGTATTTTAAAAAAAATCTTAATATTAGGTTTAGGGAAATACGTGGTTCAAAAAAAAATTCTGATTCGAAATTTAATATATTTATTTCATATGTATACCTTGGTTTCCACTTATATAAAAATTTGATTTGTTTTCGTCAATACCAATTAATAGCTTTGTTTCCATCAATTTATAGCTTATGCTGATTTGTTCTCATCAATTCTATTTGTCAGCTTTGTTCATCGATTCAAGTTCAAACTTGATTTTTCTTTGAAATTCGTGTCTGGATTCATAACCCATCTCACTCTCGTTCATCTCCAGCCTCGAAAGGTGAGCAATCACTCACGATTAACGTTCTTTTATTTATTAAATTTGATTTCAATTGAAATGACAAATTGAAATATGCTGCTGTTAGTTAATTACATTGTCATATATGCTATTACCTGTATCTGTTCACCTATGACATCTGACACCATTATCTGTTATATATGCAATGATAATCCAGTTTGGTTGTTAAATGATTGATTGTTTGATGTTTACAATTGGACGTTAAAATTGTAATGTATAAAGTGATAAATATTATGCAAATAAATTTGATGTAGGATAATTAAAACTTGAATCGACACATATGTTGAATTTGATTAGTTGAATATGACCCCTTTTAATTGTTAAATTAATTGACATGTAGAATAGTGATAATTACACTTTGAACCATCGACGTATATTGGATTAATTGTTGTAGTATAAAATTGTAATTGAATGACAAGTGAAAAACTGTAATGCAATAATCTTTAATCTACATGAAATGTTAGTGTAGATTCTAGAAATAATTATATTAATTTGCACAAACAACAATGTGAATTAATACGATTATTTCGGGATTATTTGAATTGATTACTGGATTGCTATTGATTGTTGTTATTGCTTGTTTATTTACTTTGACACCATCCCTGTTATCACACTGCAAGTTCCCTTTGTTATGCTTTGATTTTTGAATTGGAATGGAATCGGGTTGAAATGATAAATACCCAAATTGAACTTTGACCTAGGATAGAGAATTAAATAAAAACCCGATTGGTCAATAATTTGATTTAAAAATAAAATGAAGATTTTATTTGAATAAATAATATGGTTTTGAAACGAAGTTGGAAATTGAATTTTAATGAAATTTAAATGTGAATATTTAATAATCTAAAATGAAATATTAATAAAGAAATTGATGAAAGAATGTTGTTTAATTTAAGAAATGATTGAATTAAGTTTTGAAATTATTTAATAATTTAATGAGATTGAATTATTTAATAATTAAATTAAATTGAATCCTTTGATAATTAAAATTGAACTTTTAATTAGTGAAATTTAGTTCTTATTTAATTGAGCTTTGAAATTGTGACTAAGTAAATGAATATGTGAAATTGAATTTCTTTAACAAGAAATAAAATGTGATTTATTGAAATTAATGTAAGGCTTGTAATTTAAACAATTGATTTGTTGAATCCAATTTAATTCAATTTGAAGCTTTGATATAATGAAGTTGAACTTAAGTAATTGATTTAATGAATTGGAAGTTAAAAAGGAATTGTTTTGAATGATAAATTTACTTAACGAATATTGAATGAAATCGATAAATGAAGTTAAATTGATTTGAATGTTAAATTAAATTAATTTTAATGATTTCGGAATGAAACTGATATACGAATTTGAATCAATATTTGAATTGTTTTACATAAAAATTGAAATTGAATTATAAGATTGTGAAATGGTAATTTGGAAGTTTTGAAACGTAAATTATGGAAATTGGTTTAGAAAGACAAATGAAATGTTGATTTATAAACTCTGATTGAAATTGAAATTGATTTGGTTTTGAAATAAATAAACGACCAATCGGTGTTATAATCACGAAGGTTATTAAAGGAACCGGAATCGGTTATGGATATACTCTCTATCTAAACCGAAAACCACTTTAATAACTATACGTGGAGTTTGATCTAGAATGAAGTGGTTGGAATGATGTACGTGATGACTGAAGAAAGAGAACGATAATGGATAGCCTTGACACTTGTGTCAAATTGGAAATGACTAAAACAGGAGCCGTGCCGGGCCAAATGGGGGCTAGCTACCTCGAGCGAACACACTTCTTCGAAAACTACTCATTACTTGTTGTCGATTGGTGCACCCTTGATTTTGGGAGTGTTGTTTCGCGGTGTTGCGATCGTTGCGGCGATGCGTTCTCACCAGTCCGGATCAGGCAAACGGTAGTTTCACTACCTTGGGTATTGCCTCATGTGCCTTGTCATACTTGTATCCCTGTATACGCGACCACTACGAATTTGTTTTGTGTTATACCTATGGAGTACTCCCTGATAGCCCACTAGTTTACGGTGGAGTTTACAGTGCTGTATAGACTATAACGCTTATATAAAATGTGTTAAGGGGGATAATGGTAACGCCTTAACACTATTTTGATATTTTATATTACTGATAGACATTATCTACTTATCGTACACTACTACATAGTAGATAGTTTAACGGATCCTTAAAGGATGGTTATTCCAAACATCCTTTGAGTTACTTGTATTTCAATTGCTATTTCACTTGAGTTGGATTTATTGATATAAGAATGTTAATCCTGACTCGAGTGTTTTGTGTTTTTCTTTACGCTCGGGTCAGACTGAGTGTACCAGTATTCGAGACTCACCTTTGGAGTTGGAGCTTTGCTTGAAGATCCAGCCATCTATTCTGCTTTCAGTATTCAATGATTCCAGTGATGTATTCTGATTTGTATCTGATGTATCGTGTTACTCTTTTGTTGTATCTGGTTTAACTCTGATGTAACTTATATATTTATATAGTAGCTTCATGAACTACTATCTCTTTTGCTTCCGCTGCATTTATTACTCTGTGTCTATGATCTGTGATTATTTTATTTACTGTATATGTTCAGTTTTGCCAAATTTAAATTAACTATTCGGTATTTTGAATTATTCAAGTCCGACATGTGCGGATGCGAATGGTCCAAAATATTGGGTCGTTACATAGGGGATGTTACAGCTTGGTATCAGAGGATGGTCTATGAAATACTTTAACTAAAAAAATGATTTTTGAAAACATAAATCTTAGAAATTAGAGTTAAGATCAGGGTATGGGATAACACTATAGTAACGTACTTGTATTTGCTATATATAAGTATACGCTATATCTCTAGACTTCTATCTTAGTTAGGCTATTCATCTGTATCTCACGAGGTTTGAATACAGATATGGAAGGAAGAAGAGGCAGAGTTAATCTTGGAGGAGATTGCACCAACACTAATGGAAATGCCTGACCAAATGCTAGAAGAGTTTCTGGTCAGGCTCAAGCTGAAAATGTGGGTTCTGGGGTTCCTCAAGTGGATATGGGAGGCTTGTATCAGTTATTGGCAAATCTTTTGGAAGCAGGAGCTGCTGGAAATGTTGGTGGAGAAAATCCGGTAGTTCCAGTTGGATATAACTATGCTAAGCTGAGTAGAGACTATATCAGTCTGGGAGGAAAGCTGTTTGTTGAAATGGAAGATGCTGTTGAAGTAGAGAACTGACTGTTAAACTGTGAAAGGATTTTTACGGATCTAGACTTGAATGATGGAGAGAAGAGAAGGCTAGCCTTAAGACATAGGGTTAGCGTTTCATTAGTGGAACAGTGTGACGACCGGAGTACCAGAGTGTAGCATCCCGCCTTCTGAGGCCCAAAAATAACCGCTATTGATGCTGCAGTCATCCATAGTTGTTAGTTCTTGGCGACCGAATGCGGCATAGTTAATATTGATACACAGGAACACAAGAATATGAAAAACTTTAAACTTCCACAAAACAGAATTTCTCATTTCTTATGAATAACATTCAGAATTAATTGCATAATCCCAGACGTTAACCACGTTCAGATCACATATACATGTACAAAATATGATAAGAGCGACATATGAAGATGTCCCCTTATGATGATCAGAGAACTAACAATATGAACTTTACAGTTCTTAGTACATCATAGCGGAATACACAAAATAGCTCCTATATAGCTAACACTGCCTCCTGCACATCTCCGGAAGCTTATTTGTCCAAAAACCTGAAAGTCTCCCACTCTCAAACTACTCAAATTAATTTTGAGTACTTGAGAGTTTGTGGAGAAACACAAACTTCAAGTCAAACAATAAGTCTGGTATGAATAATCCCCTATCATCTCTTATCATAAATAGATATCTAGTGAGACCACGCCGCTTAGCGGAACGGATTTTTCCCTCACTAGTATCCAAAACAAAACATGCAAATCGTTTACTATGCCCCTGCACCCAAAATGATTAGTCTTAACATAATATGAAATAAAGCCATAAATCATATGTATTGGATATCCCATCCACCTATTTATTAGATATCCCATCTAAAAGCAATTTAATAGATTTCCCATCTAAAATCAAATTTTTAGAGTTCCCCTCTAAAATCTTTAAAATGACTATTTGTCATAATTTAATAGGACTATGCGCCCTAAATCCATTTAAAATAAATTCAGATTATCCATCGTACATTGTTTTATAAAAGATGGTGTGGGCTATCCACCGCACACTACATAGTTTTCCTAGGATGACTATGAACCTTAGGGTGCAAAATCCCAAGGCTAACCACCTCTGGCAAAACATTCTTTTCTTTAGAAATTTGATGTGGGCCATCCACCGCACATTCCATGGTTTTCCTAGGTTAACCAAGAACCCAACACTTGGCCAATTAAAACATCATGATCCCCATGATTGTTTATAAAAATTCATGATCCCATGATTACTTATTTTCCCCAGGTATACCACCTATTTAATCTATACCCATTGGTAGCCCCAATTAGGTTAAATTAAATAAGAACACATTGATAGCCCCAATTTATATTTTCGAAAGCATATTTCTGTTTGTAACCCCAAACTATGTATCAAAAACATAAAACCCACGCCGGTGTCCCAAGGTTTAATAACATCAAAATTTATATAAGGATCCCCCTTACATATTCAAACAAAATAAGTATTTTATGTTATAACCCTTCGAAGTAACCCCTTCAAGTTAGCAAAATTTTACATAAGGAAAAATGTCTTAAAACAGCCCTTTAAACCCCTTCGAATGAAGTCCCATTCGAAAGCAAATAAACATCCGAAGTTAGCCCCTTCGAAGGCCTTCCTTTTGAAAGCATCAAAAAAACATACCTTTCGACCTTGCCGAAAGGTCCTACCTTTCGACCTTGTCGGAAGGTTTCTTTTCGACCTAGTCGAAGGTTCTACCTTTCGACCTTGTCAAAAGCCTGGGGTATCCTCCCTTATAATACCATTTATAAACCTTTCGAAAGCGATGAAACTCAAAACCTTTCGAAATCATTGAAACTCAAAACCTTTCGCAATCATTGAAGGTAACCCCTTCAAAACCTTTCGAAATCAAACCTTTCGAAATCTAACCTTTCGAAACCATTCAAAAACAATGAAGTTTTTGTGTTGGAACCAACCCTTTGAAAGTATACTTCCGACCTTGTTGGAAGGTTTGCCCTTCGACTTTGTCGAAGGCATTAAAACTTTTAAAAACAACGGAAGGTTCAGAAGTAACCCCTTCTTCTTCCACTTCTTTCCCATCGGCTTTGTCGAATTCATCCCTTCGACTTAGTCAAAAGGATTAAAACACCTTTTTAGAAAAACATTTTAAAACAATTCTCTTTAAGGTTTAAACTTTCAAAGATCCCCTTTGAAACCCCTTCTTGAATATATAAAAAATTTAGTCTTTTATAAAATGATAGAGTCGAAGGGTCCCCCTTCAACTTATTCGAAAGCAATTATGTTTTTATTCGAAAGCAAAGGAAGCAGCCTCCCTCTATTCCTTCGCCCCTCTTCCCTTCGACACCATGCCTACCTTTCGACTTAGGTGGAGGGTAATTGTTTACCTTCCATCTTAGACAAAAGGTACCTTTCGACTTCATCGAAAGGGTAAAAGCGGGCTTATTGGAGTTGAAGGCAGAACTGGGCCTACTGAAGTGATGTCTTCTTGCTTGTCTAATTTTGATTGGCTGAGGTGCCTTCTCCTATACTTTCAAATAGTAAAAAGTATACAAAAGTCAACCTTTTTCTTAAAACACTATTCTTCTTCCCCAATTAAATTTTCGAATTGCAGCCTTCCCTCCGAATTGACTAATTCGAAGGCAATTTTGCAGTTTAGCCCTTAGGCTTAAATAATTTAATTACCTTAGTAAAACACTAAGGAAAAATCCCCATAAATCATATACTTCAACATATTAAAATTTTAAAGCATATGAAGATCAAAACAACATTGAATTTAACCAAAACCAAATAAAAACGTGTTAATTAGCCCATTAACATTTAAAACACCTATGTCTTATTCAAACAAAGGTTTAAATGGTTATATCCTAACCAAAATCACAAACACGAATCAGGTATAACCTATAACCGATCCAAACACAGAAAAATGAGATGATAAACATGATTATTCACCTTGATTAGTTAATTGGAGAATGAGATAATTTTCTAGATTTAATTCCTTAGTTTTTTCTTCAATTTATTGCTCTTCCTGGAGCTTTAATGGCCAGCTAAAATATAGGTGAGGAGTTATGAATGAGAAAGTAAAAGTTTACTAAAGTGGAGGAAGAGATCTATACTAAGAAATGTAGCCCCATTTCCAAGTTTACCCCTTAGGAAATTCCTCTTTCTTAATTTAGTCAAGTCTTATTTTAATTCCTTCATTAAGACACGGCCATTGGATTTATTAATCTCATCTCCCTAATTATTCACATTATTCTATTTAATTTATCCAATTAAATATCCCGAATAATGTTAATTAAAATTCAGGGGCATTACACGGAGGAAGAGTTGACTTGGGTTGACTTCAGGAGGAGGTTTGAGTAGAGTTTCTTGTTTGAGGTGGCCAAGTCGGCGTTAATGAGGAATTTTATGGATCTTGTCCAAGGACAGATGTCTGTGGTCGAGTATGCTGCTAGGTTTGATGAGCTATCTTGATATGGTTATGCTTTGTTTAACACGGATGTCAGAAGGAATTAGAGATTCATTACTGGATTGAGGCCAGAGCTTGGCAGAATGACTATGGCCCATATCCAAGATCCTTCTATTGTGGTAGTGGAAATGGCCATTCGCCATGAGGAAATGCTTGCTGTTTCGGCTGGGGAGAAGCCCGTTGAATTCCATGGTCCTTAGGGGAAGAAGAGGAAGTTCTTCAAGAAGAGGGGCGCTCAGAGAGAAGGAGCCACCAAGAAAGGGAAAGCAGATATAGTTTGCTACAAGTGTGATACGAAGGGTCACTATGCTAATGAGTGTCGTTCGGGAGATGGAAAGTCGGTTATGGGGAAGCAGAATGTGAAATATTATAATTGCAACCAGATGGGGCATTACAAGAAAAAATGTCCTGAAGCTGCCAAGGTAGGAAAAGGAAAGGTCTTTGCTTTGGAGCCATCATCCTCTAAACTAACTACTGCTGAGAAAGGAATGTCTGTGATGGAAGGTATGCTTTTGATCCATGGCATACTAGTTAGGGAATTGTTTGATACCGGAGCATCTCATTCTTTTATTTCTCGATGTTTGGTAGATAATCTTAACCTAGAACCCTCATACTTAGTTACTTCCTTAAGGGTTGCAAATCCGATAGAAGGGTATGCAACGCTTGGGATGAGGTGTGACCATTTAGAGTTTGATTTGCTAGGACATACTTTTGAGTGTTCTTTGCATGTGTTTGACTTTAGAGAATTTGGGATTATCCTTGGGATGGATTGGTTAAGTAAATATGATGCTAGGATATTTTGTCATGATAGGAAAATATCACTTAGTCACCCGGATTGTAGTGATCAGATAGTTTATACCATAGAGAACACTAGTTGTGAAGTGAATGCTTTATTAGGGTGTTATGGAGATGGAAGATGAGTTAAGTCAAAGTTTTCTTAGTAAGAGAATTTGCAGATGTGTTTGATCCGGTAACTGGGTTGCCACCGAAACAAGCCATTAACATTTTTGCAGATGGAAGGTGAGTAGACCGCCAAGTAGAATGACTCCCACTGAGATGAGAGAGTTGAAGGTGCAATTAGTGGATTTGGAAGGCAAGAGTTTCATCCGACCAAGTAGTTCGCCATGGGGAGTTGCCGTTGTATTTTCTAAGAAGTCGAACGGATCGTTGAGGCTATGCATCAATTATCATAAGTTAAATGAGAAGACAAAAAAGAAGCGATATCCATTGCCGAGAATTGACGATTTGTTCAATCAGTTAAGTGGAGCCAAGGTATTCTCTCATCTGGATTTGACGATAGGATTTCATCAACTTAGAATGGCGGAGGATAGTATTCCTTTGACTGCGTTTAGGACCTGATATGGATCGTATGAATGGTTAGTTATGCCATTTGGACTGACTAATGCGCCGACATTCTTTGTGGATCTGATGAATAGGATTTTCAGAGAGCACTTGGATAGATTTGTGTTGGTCTTCATAGATGACATTTTGTTATACTCTAAGGATGAGAAGGAGCATGAAGTTCATCTTAGAATTATGCTGAAGCATTGAGGGAGTATCAATTGAAGGCTAAGTTTTTAAAGTGTCATTTTTGAAAGAAGGAAATGAAGTTCCTTGGTCATGTCGTCTCAGAGAAAGGGTTGTCTGTAGATCCTACTAATTTTGAGGTGGTGAATAATTGGAACCCGAGATGGTGACCAAGATTAAGAGCTTTCTTGGACTGGCTGGATATTATCGAAGATTTATCAAGGATTTTTCATGGACAGCTGTACCGATGACCAAGCTTACGCGAAAAAGGTGTGAAGTTCGTATGGACCGATAAGTGTGAGGAAGCATTCCAGAGCTTGAAACACTTATTGACCCATGCACCGATGTTAGTGGTTTCGGAGGGGAATCAAGATTTGGTTGTTTATACTGATGCGTGTGGAACTGGATTGGGAGCTGTGTTGATGCAAAGAGGTAATGTGATTGCTTATGCTTCTAGACAGCTCAGACCACATGAAATTAGGTATCCAACGCATGACTTGGAGCTAGCTGTCGTCATATTTGCTTTGAAAGTGTGGAGGCATTATCTTTTGGGAGAGCGATTTGAGCTTTTATACTGATCATAAGTCGTTGAAGTACTTGTTCTCTTAGAAGGAGTTGAACATGAGACAACAGAGATGGTTGTAGTTTATTGCTGCTTATGATTTTGGAATTGAGTACACACCCGGAAAAGGAAATAAGGCGGTGGATGCACTCAGCCGAAAACATCATAATATAGTATTGGCTTTGATTGCTGAGTGGAAAGATTTGGAAGCATTAACAACTTGTTGTGTGCAGTTTAGATCTGGAGGAGGTTCTAGTACCGGAAGCGCTATATTGTCTTGTTTAGAAGTTAGACCAATAATGATTGAGAAGATAGCTTCTAAGCAAGAGGAGGATCCAATTTTGGCCGAACGAATCAAAAGGTTGAGGGAAGGAACGTAGAGCGATGACCTAAAGGATTTCAGTCTTGACCAAAATGGGTGGTTGAGGAAGAAAGGAAGGTTGTGTGTTCCAAATGTAGAAAACACAAGGAAGGAAGTTTTGGATGAGTGCCATCGTTCGAAGTTCACTATCCATCTAGGAGGAACAAAGATGTATCAGTACATGAAGAGAAGTTTCTTCTGGGAAGGTATGAAATGGGACATTGGTTTGTGTGTTAAGCAGTGCTTGAATTTCCAACAGGCAAAGGCTGAACACCAGAATCCAAGCGGATTGCTTCAACCGTTGGAAGTTCCGTTGTGGAAGTGGGATTCTATCTCTGTGGATTATATTGATGGGTTGCCAAGATCTAATAGAGGGAATGAAAGTATATGGGTCATAGTGGATAGATTGACCACGGTTGCCCATTTCATTCCCATCGGGTCAAATAGGACGGCACCTAGTCTGGCAAAGTTGTTTATGAAGAATGTAATTAGACTGCATGGGATTCCTAGTAGTATTGTCAGTGATAGAGATTCTTTATTTACTAGTGGGTTCTGGAAGAGTCAACAGGAAGCATTAGGAACCAAGCTCAACATGAGTACCGATTACCATCCGCAAACTGATGGGAAAACGGAAAGAGTTAACAAAATCTTGGAAGATTTGTTAAGAACTTGTGTATTGGATTTTAGGGGATCATGGGAGGACCATCTTCATCTAGTCGAGTTCTCGTATAACAATAGTTATCAGACTAGTATTGGGATGGCACCGTTTGAATCTTTGTATGGAAGACCATGCAAGTCTCCTGTATGTTGGTTAGAGACTGGGGATAGATTAGTTCTTGGTCCGGATTTGGTGAGGGAAGCTACGGAGAAGATTGAGTTAATCCAAGCTAGGTTGAAGGAAGCTCAATCTAGGTAGAAAAATTATGCTGATAGAAGAAGGTAAGATTTGGAATTTTATGTCAGAGACTGTGTTTATTAAGGTTTCACCGATAAAGGGTGTGATTAGATTTGGGAAATCAGGAAAGTTAGCACCTAGATTCATTGGTCCTTTTTGTATTGTAGAGAGGATCGGTGTAACGACCCACAAAAATTAATGGTTTTAAAAGTATATTTAACTGGAAATTTGTGAAATTTTAAACAATAAAATTGAAATTAAAAATTTATTATTTGGAATACGCCTATTTAATCATAGCAACTGGTAAATTTTCATCTGATAATATTGAAGTTTATTTTATTGTGTAATTTTATTTCAATTTAAATCAGTTAAAATTGATGATAATAAATTTATTTCAAAACCTGAATATTTTTCTATAGAAAATTTCTAAATCTTCTCCTGAGTCAGATGCCATCTTTCATTTTTCCAAATTTGGACTTCTATTGCTCCGTTTATCTTAATTCTAGCAAAATAACAGCATTTTCTGGTACCGATTATCGACTTTCGATCGAATGATCGTACCACTAGTATTTGTATACTGTTTTGATCGTCACATCGTGCTGATCTCTACGGTATATTTATTTCTGTATTTTGAGGTCCGGTACGCGACGAAAACAATAAAACGGTGTGTCGTATCGGTACCCTAAATTATGACCGTTAGTCTTCCTTTCCCTTTTCAAATTTGAACGTGGATCTCAAACAATAAAATAAATTGCTTTAATAGCTTCTCAATCAAGGTACAGCTGTTACATTCCATCAGTTAAATTTATATTTATATCGGTACGTTTTAATTTGAACTTGCCCCTATTCTGAAACGTAAACTTTTAATCAATGCTCAGACTTCTTATTTCCAATTCATACTTTTATATCTCATTCTCTACGTCATCTTTCTTTCCTCTCTCACCTCCCTTTTCTATGTTACATTCTCTTTCACTTCCACTTTAGAGTTTTGAACCCATCCTTCATCCCTCCATCTCTCTTATGCCACTTTTCCCTGATAGCCTACCCACGCAGCAGCACACCAGCTCCAATCCCCTCTCCATGCTCACGCCACCACACACAACCCCGCGCTCCACCCTTCACAGAATCGAACCACCCACTTCCCTCCGATCTCGTCCCTTCTCTTCTGACCGCCTGCGCCCAATCTCCGGCCACCTGAAACCCGCCTCCACCTTCGCTACAACCAAGCCCGCATCTTCCCTTTGCCTCACCTTCGCCTGCCCCTTTAAGCTTCCAACCTCGGACCTCCACGCAAACCGGCCTCACGCGTTCACCTCTTTGCAAACGAATGACACCCCTCTACACGCCGCAGTCTACCGTTGAACCGCCTCTACCTCATAACTGCCCTCACCCTCGGCCCTTCCCACCACCCGAGCACTCGGCCTCGCAACCGTAGCCGAACAAATCCCATCCTTCCCAGCTTGTTGTCCACCATTGCCTCTCATTCATCGTTTGCAGCCCTTGTTGCTGTATTAAGGTATATTTGTATTTGCAGCCTATTGTATTTGCAGCCTATTATATTTGGTTATATATATATAGGATGGTTGCGTATATTAATATCTATTTATTTTATTTTATTTTTTTCTCTTTGAAGCCTACTTTGAAATTTTATACAATATAGTATGTTTATATTGATTTTATACTAATTTAGAAATACAAAATGTACGTACGTTATATATTTTATATATTGGTTTACTTGCACAAATATACATGAGATATATAGAGAGGTTTTATTTTTTTTGTGTTGTATAAATTATGTAACCTGTTAGTTTGTATGAGTTTTATAACCTGTGTACATATATGGTAGTAAAGAGTATATATATTAGTATATATGGCATCTTGTATATGTATGATACTTAGTATATTTCGCTGTTATTATATGTTTAAAATTAGTTCATATGTGTTTAAGAATTTTGATCATATAATTGTGTAAATATACAAGGCTGCATATAAATTTGCAGGCGTAACCATCGTGTATCCTGCATTCTACTAGTCATCATGGCGTAACTCGCAGGGCTGAGAAAGCTTACGGATATGGATTGTTTCCTGGGGGAACCAGGCGTAACCATTGTGTATCTGCGAACCATGGTTAGACAAAGGTTTTGTTTGGATTGTACTTTCCATATCTATTTTTAAAAGTTTTTCCAGTATTTTCATTGGGTGTTGAACCAAGTCTACTAAGCACCTGGAGAATTCTAGTTTTGCGCCTGATCAACGCACTACCAGAGTCTACAGGAACAAGGATAAACTTGTTGAGACATTGAGTTATAAAAGTATGTTCGAAAGGAAATGTGTTTCGTTATAAAGGCAATTTATTATAAAAGTATTACCAACAAAGAAATTCTGTATAAATATTTGAAATTGAAATTCTAATGGTTTGAATTAATTATTCATGCCCGGTACTATTCTTTTGAATCTACCTTATCTGCTCAGCTTTATTTATTCACCTATATTCTGTTTTCCAAATCCTCCTTCTTTTCCTTGTTGACTATATTCTTTTAAAATATTGTTTAATTATAGACTACATGGTTTAATAGAAATTTTAGTGTTATAAATATTTTGAGGTTATTAATTAAATAAAACATATTTAAAGTAAATGATTATTGATTATTAATAATATTTGAAAAGTATCTTGAGATAAAAAATTTATAAATTATGAATTATGGATTTAATGTTTTCAAATAGCTTCTTTGTAAATATAAGTAATAATGTAAATAATTGTTTTCAAATAGTTTTCATATATTTATAAAGTTGTTATTTAAGCATATAAATAGTAATTGTAAAGGAAGCAAAAATTTTTACAAATGGATTTTTGAAAGGTTTTAAAGTATATAAGATAATTGAATTGCAAATGAAGTTTTCAAATTTTAAGTAAAATTTATATAGTTTAAATTAATTGTTTAATCTTGACTTTCAATCTATCTTTTCTGTCTGGTTGTTTCTATTCTTCTACCTCCTTCCTTTTCGGGGACGAAAAGTTTTGAGTGGGGGAGAGTGTACCGACCCGCAAAAATTAATGGTTTTAAAAGTATATTTAACTGGAAATTTTTGAAATTTTAAACAATAAAATTGAAATTAAAAATTTATTATTTGGAATACGCCTATTTAATCATAGCAACTGGTAAATTTTCATCTGATAATATTGAAGTTTATTTTATTGTGTAATTTTATTTGAATTTAAATCAGTTAAAATTGATGATAATAAATTTATTTCAAAACCTGAATATTTTTCTATAGAAAATTTCTAAATCTTCTCCTGAGTCAGATGCCATCTTTCATTTTTCCAAATTTGGACTTCTATTGCTCCGTTTATCTTAATTCTAGCAAAATAACAGCATTTTCTGGTACCGATTATCGACTTTCGATCGAATGATCGTACCACTAGTATTTGTATACCGTTTTGATCGTCACGTCGTGCTGATCTCTACGGTATATTTATTTTTGTATTTCGAGGTCCGGTACGCGACGAAAACAATAAAACGGTGCGTCGTATCGGTACCCTAAATTTTGACCGTTAGTCTTCCTTTCCCTTTTCAAATTTGAACGTGGATCTCAAGCAATAAAATAAATTGCTTTAATAGCTTCTCAATCAAGGTACAGCTGTTACATTCCATCAGTTAAATTTATATTTATATCGGTACGTTTTAATTTGAACTTGCCCCTATTCTGAAACATAAACTTTTAATCAATGCTCAGACTTCTTATTTCCAATTCATACTTATATATCCCATTCTCTACGTCATCTTTCTTTCCTCTCTCACCTCCCTTTTCTATGTTACATTCTCTTTCACTTCCACTTTAGAGTTTTGAACCCATCCTTCATCCCTCCATCTCTCTTATGCCACTTTTCCCTGATAGCCTACCCACGCAGCAGCACACCAGCTCCAATCCCCTCTCCATGCTCACGCCACCACACACAACCCCGCGCTCCACCCTTCACAGAATCGAACCACACACTTCCCTCCGATCTCGTCCCTTCTCTTCTGACCGCCTGCGCCCAATCTCCGGCCACCTGAAACCCACCTCCACCTTCGCTACAACCAAGCCCGCATCTTCCCCTTGCCTCACCTTCGCCTGCCCCTTTAAGCTTCCAACCTCGGACCTCCACGCAAACCGGCCTCACGCGTTCACCTCTTTGCAAATGAACGACACCCCTCTACACGCCGCAGTCTACCATTGAACCGCCTCTACCTCATAACTGCCCTCACCCTCGGCCCTTCCCACCACCCGAGCACTCGGCCTCGCAACCGTAGCCGAACAAATCCCATCCTTCCCAGCTTGTTATCCACCATTGCCTCTCATTCATCGTTTGCAGCCCTTGTTGCTGTATTAAGGTATATTTGTATTTGCAGCCTATTGTATTTGCAGCCTATTATATTTGGTTATATATATATAGGATGGTTGCGTATATTAATATCTATTTATTTTATTTTATTTTATTTTTTTCTCTTTGAAGCCTACTTTGAAATTTTATACAATATAGTATGTTTATATTGATTTTATACTAATTTAGAAATACAAAATGTACGTACGTTATATATTTTATATATTGGTTTACTTGCACAAATATACATGAGATATATAGAGAGGTTTTATTTTTTTTGTGTTGTATAAATTATGTAACCCGTTAGTTTGTATGAGTTTTATAACCTGTGTACATATATGGTAGTAAAGAGTATATATATTAGTATATATGGCATCTTGTATATGTATGATACTTAGTATATTTCGCTGTTATTATATGTTTAAAATTAGTTCATATGTGTTTAAGAATTTTGATCATATAATTGTGTAAATATACAAGGCTGCATATAAATTTGCACATTCACTTGTATGTTGTTGGGTCTGCATATATATATTTTGTATTGCGTGAATGTTTATAACGGGTCTGCATAGATTTATAATGGGTATGCTTACATTTGAGTAACATGAGTGTAGTGGGTGGCATATATATAAATAGCTTACATATATTTGTTTTTATATATATATATATATATATTGGACTTAAGTTGATTTCGTCAATACTAAATTTATAACAAATATTGTTTTAATTATAACGTATAATTTATTTTACATGTGTCACTTTAGTATTTGAGTTTTAGTTTAAAACAATGGATTTTGAAATACTTATATAATTAATTTAATACATGTTGAATTTAGTATATGATTTATATATGTATATAGTTATATACAGTTATGTGTATATGAATTCACTTTACCAATTATCTTCATCAATCCGGTTTGATTTGATTTCCTCTATTCAAACTATCAGATTTGTTCGTCGAATCGTATCCCTCTAGCTTTGATTGGAAGTCGTGCTTGCATTTCGTAACTCAATCTCATTGTCTATTCTATCTAGCCTCGAAAGGTGAGCAATCACTCACGATTAACGTTCTTTTATTTATTAAATTTGATTTCAATTGAAATAACAATTGAAATATGCTATTGTAGTTATTTAAATTGTTATATATGCTATTATCTGTAACTGTTCACCTGTGGGATATGATACCATATCCTGTTGTTTATATTATATTGTTATTTATGATATATCTATGCCTGTTATATTATTTCTATATCTGTTATCACTCTGCAAGTTCCCTGTTAGTATAGAAATCACTATGGGTTGAAATGATACATACCCGAACGGACTTTAGAATAGGAGAAAATCGTTATGGGTTGAAATGATAAACCCAAACGATTTTCATTTGAATTGAAATTGGGATTGCGGGTTGAAATGATATCTACCCGTATATATTTAAATTTCGGATTGAAATGATAAATATCCGTATCACTTAACCATATGATAGATATATACAGACACCGTTGGTCCATATATATAAATATTTTGAAATAAAATTCTATGGTTTGGGGAAAGAAATACATGGTTTTAATAAATGTTGAGCCTTAAATTATTATACATAGATGGGAATGATTTATATAGATTTAATAATGATATTTAATTTAATTAAGATTGATTTAATACATATAATATGGTTGAGTATTTAAATTTATGTTTCAAAATAGATTTCAGTAATAATTTGAATAAGTTAAGGTTGGGAAGATAATTTGAATTTAGTAAAGAATTTTACTTAATTAAACTGATTTAAAACTTATTGAAATTGATTTAAGATATGATTTATAACTTGGGTTTGATTTAAATAATTTAATGAATATGTCTTGTTTAAATAAATTTAAGGAAATATTTAGTAAAAATGAAATTTAAGGCTAGTTAAATGATATTGAATTTATTAAGTGAATATTCCCTGATTAAATAATAATAAAGTTAAATCAAGATCTATATGAAACTGTTAAATTGAACTTTGAAATGTTGAATATTAAAGCTTTGAAATATATTGGAATTTAAATGGTTTATTTTGTGATTTAGATCTGTATTTGAAATCAATATAATTTGAATTTTTTATTTAGAAACCGAATTAAATTAAAATGGGAAAATTTAGATTGAATTAAATTGGAATTTGAAATTTGAGTTAATTTGAATCAATTTGTGAGACTTGGGGAAATTATAAATACTTTACTTTATAAATTATTTGAGAAAATAGATATATTTGAAATGAAATGATATTTTGGTTTGAAGTATAAATTTATTTGAAATGACCACGGTGTTATAGTGTATATTTCCACCTTGTAGATAGTTCCACAGATCCTTAGAGGATGGTTATCCCAAACATCCTTTAAGTTACTTGTATTTCAGTTGATATTTCACTTGAGTTGGATTTATTAGTATAAGAATGTTAATCCTGACTCGAGTGTTTTGTGTTTTGCTTTACGCTCGGGTCAGACTGAGTGACACAGCATTTGAGACTCACCCTTGGAGTTTGGAACGTTCTTTGGATATCCAACTATCGCCTCAGTTTTCAGCTTTTCCAGTTGATTTGTCCAGAGAAGTCATCTATTCGTACTGAAGACTTCACTGTATTTGAGATATTCTATTGTATTTTATTTTAACTCTGATGTTTATATAGTAGCTTCATGAACTACTATTTTATCTATTCCGCTGCGTATTATTGTACTACTCTGTGTCTGTGATTTTGTGATTGATTTATTTACTGTATATGATGAGTTTGCCAAATTTAAATAACAATCTGATATTTTGAATTATTCAAGTCAGACATGTGTGGATTTATTGTCGATTTGAATGGTCCAAAATAGCGGGTCGTTACAATCGGAAAACTCGCATATAGAGTAGAGTTACCGAGTAGTTTGGCTAGAGTCCATGATGTTTTCCATGTTTCTCATCTTAGGAAATGTGTTAAAGACCCGGAGACTACTATAGCACCTATAGTTTTGGAAGATTTAGTAGTAGAACCGGATCTGACCATAGTTAGAAAGCCGATTCAGATTGTGGCTAGAGATGAGAAGAAGTTGAGGAACAAGACAGTCAAGTTAGTAAAGGTTCAGTGGCATGACGATACTAGAGACTCTGCTTGGGAAACGGAGAGCAGGATTAGGGATACTTATCCTGACTTATTTGATGGTATGTATTACCTATGATTGTTTTGTTGTGTATCTTATCGTAATTTCAAGGACGAAATCCTTTAAGGTGGGGAGTCTGTAACACCCCATATTTTATAACATTTTTTTGGGATATTTAATTAGCTAAAATTAAATAAAATAATGTGGAGAATAATGAATTGAGATTTGTTTTAGCGACAGCCGTGCCATGATAGGGTTTTAATTAATATAAAATAACTTAAAGAAAGGTGTTAGGAAATGACAAGGGAAATATGGCAAATAGGAGGAGCTTATACCCTAAGCCCTTAGGAGATAGAATGCTCACGTTCATTCTCATTTTTATCAAACTAAAAATACTAGGGACGACCACCATTTTCACTCTCAAGAAGAAGATTAAACCTAGGATTCAAGAGAAGGGAAGCAATTGACTAAATCAACATCAAATCTCACATCTATAATCTCAAAGCTAAGGTGAATAATTACTACATCTCATATTCTTTTGGTTTTCGGTTTCAAGACTAAGATCCGAAATGTTTTTGCAAGTAATTTCCATGTTTTGAGGATTAAAAGTTATATGTATGTTGTTGGTAAATTATGTATGTTCATACTTGTTTTAAATGATATGTTTGATTTGAAAACCCTATTTGATGACATTCAAATGCCTTGAAAGTTTAAATATAGGTCTAAAATGATATTTTAGAGATGGGTTTCAATTTTCATAATTTTCCGAATTAAGGGGAATTTTATATTAATTTTATAGTGAAGGAAATTGTTTATTGGGTTATAAATTATTTCGACTAAAATAATAATTATTTGGGGTTGAAATTTTTATATGTTAGGCAACATATTAAAATTGATTTTCTGGGATTTTTCCAGATTTTTCCTAAGTGTTTTGATGAATATATAAAATTATTTAAGATATGAGACTTAAATGTTTTATATATTTAATGAAGGAAAATGGACATTTTGTAAAATAAAATGATTATTAATTTTGAGAATAGTGCCAGCACATTTCTAAAAAGAATTTGTTAACTAATGAGAATTTGATAAACAACTGCAGGTTAGTTGAAAAGTTATCATTTTTAAGTTAAAAATAAAGAAATCATACTTTTAGCATGTTTCAGCCTATTACGGCAGTAAACCTTCCATCCTAGACCTTCCGACAAGGTCAAAGGTTCTAAGATTTTGACAAGGTCAAACCAATGCATATGGTATCAACCTACTTGGTACGTAAAGAATTGGACAGAGTCGAAGGGTTCTTAGTCGAAAGGTTGATGGCCAAAGAGGTTGGGGTATGTTTGTTTTATAAACCAAAAGCTTTTGCCTGCTTTGCTTTCGAATTAGAGCTTTCGACTTAGTTGCTTTTGACCAGGTCAAAATGTTTAAAAAGAAAGGTTTTAAACCTTCCGACACAGTCGAAAGGTTACTGCTGCTACTTTGTTTTGAAACCATCCATCATAGTCGAAAGGTTACTGCCGCTTTATATAAATTGTTTGTTTTGAACCTTCTGACAAAGTTGAAGGGTTTACTTTGATTGATTTCGAAAGGTTTTCGTGTTTTAAAAACCAGCCGCTTCTCCATGCTTTCGAATGGAAGCTTTCGACTTAGGTGATTTACCCTTGTTTTATAAATTGAACTATAACCCAAAGTTTTCGAAAGAGTTGTTTTAAAAGATGCTTTCGAAACAGAGATTTCGACTTAGCCGAAGGGTTTCTTCCAATGAAGTCGAAAGGTTTAAAAGAAGGTTTTCCACCTGTTTTAAATTGAACCCAGAAAAGTTTTCGAAAGGTTGTGTTAAAGAAGATTTAATGCTTTCGAAGGATTTTTTTTACTGAATGGTTTTAAAAATGGGTCGAAAGCAAAACTTTCGAAGGGGTCGAAAGGTAGCTTTCGATAAGGTCGAAAGGTTTTTGTTTCCGAATGATTTCGGAAGGTTTTAAATGGAAGGATTTCCAAGGATTTTCTAAGGCAATGTCTCAAGTCGTTTTAAAATAGGATGTCTAAGGTTTTATTGCTTTGGATAGGTTTGAAGTTCAATGGGTTCGAAAGGTTTAAGGTTCAATGGTTTCGAAGGGTTGAGTTTCAATGGTTCCGAAAGGTTTTAATTTCTAAGGGTTTTGAGGGTACCAATGGAAACAATAAATGAATATGACCCAAGCTAGGGATACTGACGGAAATTGGTTAATCATGGGGCTAACATGATACAAATAGATTCATGAGGCTAGCATGAGTCAAATGGCAAATTCAAATAGAATCATGGGGCTAACATGATCCAAATAGATTCATGGGGCTAGCATGAGTCGAATGGCAAATTCAAATAGAATCATGGTGCTAACATGATACAAATAGAATCATGAGGCTAACATGATATAAATAAACTCATGGGGCTAACATGAGACCACTAAATTCATGGGGCTAACATGAAATAATTAGATTCATGGGGCTAGCATGAATCGAGTGGAAAATGATGGGTTTATAGTCATCCTAGGAAAACTATGTGATGTGAGATGGATTGTCTACATCAACTTAAGCAAAATGGATGTGGAATAGGTAGTCCCTCTTTGATATAATTAAACTCTAATTGGGGATGGTGAAATCCTAGTTGCTTTCAAGTATGCATATCACCATAATGTTTTACAAATACATGTTTTAACCATTGTGGATGCAGAGGCACGGAATATGGTTTGATGAAAGGTTTTGCAAAAGATATATTTTAAAAGGATGTTAGTGAGGGGATACCCGTCCGCTAAGCAGCGTGGTCTCACTTAACATATTTAACCGGGATGTATAGTATTATTCATACCCGGCTTTAAGTCTGACTCAAAGTTTATGTTTTCCCCTTAAACTCTCGGGTGCTCAAAATTAATTTTAGTAGGCTGACGGATTAAGGTCCTTTTCAGGTTTTAAAACGTTGACGAATAAGCTACTAGAGGCATGCAGGAGGCAACGGATAGCTATTTATGATTTGCAGTTCTTGTTATGTTTTGATGTATTTCCGTTGTGTTTGTATTGGGTCTATTATGACCATATGACTCTGATCATCCAAGGGGGTATCTTCATATACAGCTCTTGGCGTAATTTGTAGTAATTATATTTTATCCGTGCCTAGAAACAATTTGGGATTATGTGATATGAATGTGAAACAATAGGTTTTGAAATGTAATGAAGTAAAAGTTGTTTTGAAATCTATGTTTTGTTTCATATTCAAGTGCTTCTGATATTATTGATATCATTAACATAGCCGTATTTAGTCATCGGAAGCTAATACTATCGATGACTGCAGCATCTGTAGCGCTTAGTTTTGAGCCTCTAGATAGGGGATGTTACAACCATCCATCCATTCATTCCAAATTACTTTTTATTCTTATATAAACCTATTTCTTCCAGAAAACTCATTTATCATTTTACTCTGTACTCTATTTCATTCTCAAATATTCTTTTTACAAATATGTCTTCTCCACATCAAAAATTATATGAAAATCTTGAACAAACTCTCCAATCCTTCAAATATTCTCTCTTTTATTCTAAGAAATCAAAGGCACTTAGAGTTGAGCCAAATGCAGATATTAAAGGAGCAAAAAAGCATTTCGATGCTATTCGATGAATGATTTCTTCCCTAATCAAAGATGAACCATCCAATAACCTAGAGTGCACTATTAATAAGAATAATGAAGATTGGAGTGCCATTAAAGAAAATCCAATCTTTAGGGCTAATGGTTGGGTTGCAGTTCCATGAAATGTCCAGTTATTAGTTTGGATTTAATATGTAAATATATATATAAATACTCTTAGGATTTGGTTTGAATGACTTGGTGTGTATTTGGATAAATTTTATTGGTTTTGGATTGTTTGTATGAATGATTTGGTTTGATTGAATTGAATGTATTAAATTGTACAGTTTGAAATTACATTAATAAAGTTTACCTTACCATATATTATCATGTCGAACATAGAAAAGTGCCATTTATCATATTCATCATATGCATCATACATACATACATATATATATATATACTATTTTTTAACTTAGATTACTGATTTTGAATCATATATCATTGTATATTTTAGTTAGGGTGAGTTTTTCTTAATTTTCACCCATTTTTGTTGATGAAATAGAGGGAGAAAAATACAAAATATGCATATGCACATATTTAGGTGGAGTTATCTAACTCAAAGGGAATTATATCATATTATATATATATATATATAAGATATTAATGTTGTCATCATCAAAAGGGGGAGACTGTTAATACCTTAAATATTGATTTTGATGATAACAACCTTAGTAATAATAAGCCATTCATATAAAATATGGATACTAATATTTTTGTCAAGTTATGTAGAATATAGTGCAGGATTTTATACAAGTATTAAATTCAAAGACTGTACAGAGACTTAAGAAAATGGACATGAAGACTCATGAGTATAAAAATCAAGATATGAAGGTCTCAAGACTATGGTATAGTGTATAAATTCATTATTGTTAAAGTCCTTGGTAGCCGTCTTTGATCTCTATCTTCTCATTTTCTTATTCTTTATTTTTTAAAACAAAGTATTTTTTAAAAATATATTTAAAAATATTTTAGAAAAGTTTTTTAAAGTTTAAATTTTTTATAAACTATGTTTAAATTATTTTACAAAGTATCAAAATATTTTACAAAACATATGATTTTCAAAACATTTTAAAATAAATAAATTTTCAAAATACACTAGCCTATGTCGACAAATAGGCAGATGATATGTAGACATACATGCCGGTAATTTGAAATTCAAATTTTAAAATAAAGTGTCTATTCATCGTAACTCTTCACGAATGTATATGTCTGTTTATTCTCTATATATAGGGGGTTTCAAACGAATATTTTTACTACTACTTTCTTATTATCTCCTGTTCTTTTACTCCGGAAAATTTCTAGTGAAAATTTATTCAAATCTTCTCAAATTCAAACCAGAATCAATTCAATCTTCATTGTATTAATTCTCTACTATTTACTCTTTGATTTCAACCCTCTCTCTCTCTCAATCAAAGATCAAAGTGATGTCCAAGAGACTATAGGATCAATTGTAAATAAAAATCAAGAAATTATCTTTGGAAAAACCATCAAACTCTAGTTGTATTTGTGTGGGTGTGATTGTATCCCATTCGAATCAATTTGGTGTGCTTGGTGTCCCGAAAATCCAAGTGGATGTGCTTGTGTCCCATTCAAATCAAGTGAGTGTACCCAGAGCTTGGAAAATCTGGAGGGTGTGTCTCGTAGCCTTGAAATCGAGATTATATTGGGTTTACGTTATGTTTGTTTAAAGATGTCATTTGAAAAGAAATATGTATAAGCAATTGTACGACACTAAATGTAGGGTAACCTCGAACCAATATAAAATTCCTTAGTGTGATCTCTTTAATTCTCTACTTTTTATTTTACTGCATTTATACTTATCAGCGTCTGCATCTGTGATTGTTCATTCTATGTTGATTAATAATAATCTTGAAAGATGTAACGACTCTCAAATTTGAACGATTTTAAATAAAGTATTATTTGAATTTAAGTTAAATTTTAAAATTTGAATTTAGATAACTATTTTGGAACGTTGAGTAATATATTTTTCCAAATTCAATAAAAAGGAAAATTTTGTGAAATTTCAATTTTTGGTCAAATTTAGTAAAAATTTGAGTTTGAGTTGAAAAATTAAAATTTGAAAATTTAAAATTTATTCTTTTTTCTAATTCTAGACTGAATTCTGAGATGGTCTCCACTTTTCGTTTCGTTAAAATCTGACTTCTGTAGCTTTTAATCTGCAATTTACGGTGTAAAAATACGCGGATATGGATATTGTATTTGTGTGTATTTCTACATGTATTTTTATATTGGATCTTGGGTTTTGGGTTGTGTTTGTTGGGCTGGAATCCAAAGAGGAACCTAAAAGGCCACGTATCCTTTCACCAACAGAAACTTCTATTGGGAAAAAGGTACGTACCTTTTCTTTTTCTGGCTTCTCATTCCTCTCCTCTTCTCATTTTGCTCTACAGAAAACTCCAGTAACATGCTCCTCCTTCTTCCTCCTTCCTAAAGCCTAAACCCTTTCTCCTAACTCTCACTCTCCTCTCTCCTTTATCAAATGGAGTTGATTAGAATTTTGATGTTTTCATTTGGGCTTTGGGTTTGGGTTTCACCCCACTAACCCAATAAGAGAACCCAACTCCTTTATCAAACACTCTAACTCAACTCCTCTTCATTCATTTCATTCCTCATTTCCTAACACTCAAGCTCAAGAGAAAAATGGGGGAAGAAAGGGAAATCAAAATTCCTAAGCCCTAGTTTTCTTAGGAAATTCAAGTTCTAGCACCAAAATCAAAGAGAAGCTTAGGTAAGCATCCTCTTCATCTTCTCCATCTCAATCTCTCTTCAATTTCAGAAATTCCTAAACACTAACTTAGGAAATATTTGCTTATTAGCTTAAATTGGAGCTTCTTGAGTTGAAGTTGAAGAGAAATTGACCTTTCCTTTGTTTTAGAGCTTCTCATTCGTGTTTTTGGTTTTAAAGGTGAGTTTTTGAACTCACAGCTACGTCTATAACTCTCCTTATTGTTAAGTATGAATTCCTAACATTTATTCACGTTCATTTGCTTTTGAGTTGAATTGATTTGGTGAAATTTCCAATTTTTGGTTTTGAAGTCCAATTTTATGAAAATCCTACTATGGATGTTTGGACATGATATTTGGGGTGTATCGAAGAGCCTATAAGGCTGGGTTGTCGCTTGGCATAAATCCCTAGTCGTCGTTGCTCGTCCGATCGCTTCCGAATCGTTTTGGCCATCTTGGCCTAGGCAAACTGTTTCCCAGGCCAGGTGATCAGACGTCTGGATATCAATTCCAGACGTCTGGTTATAGACCTGGAGGAAAAACAAATAAGCACACAGATAATAAAATGGCAGAGATCAATTCCAGACGTCTGACTTATAGGTTCAGACGTCTGGATTGAGTCTTAGACGTGTGCCTTGAAATTTCAGACGTTTGGGGGTTTTTCTGAATTAATTTCAAAACCTAAATCCAGACGTCTGGAACTGTTCAGTTTTGCCTATTTGCTTGTTTTTAGTGGATTTCCAATTTTTAATCGATTTTTCTCGATCCGGTTAGTTGTTATCACTTATTATCGACTTTGATGACTTCTTTCTTTGGATTTTTGGGAATATCCATTTGATGGATTTGATATCGATTTTTATGGATTTAATTCACATTGTCGTATGTGAATTTTTGGTGATTGATTGTTTTTACAATCATTTTTTTTAATTGTCACTTTAAAATACAAAGGTTTCTATACAGTAGTAAATACTCAAACTCCTTCACAAAAACGATTTCAACACTACTTTTAAATACAAAGCTCGTTTTTAAAACCGTTTTCCAACTCTATTAGTATATACAAACCTTTACCTCATTCGTATGAGAAATCTAATTAAACAGCTTAGCAAAACAAGTGGTATGAAACGCTTGCGTTTACTTCGTTGGTTAATTCTTAGACTTGTTCGATTGAAGTCTTGTGACAATTTTCGAGTGGAAATCTACAATCTGTTCGTAAATATTTAGGTTAAGCTAGTGGTTATGGGACATGAAGCTAAACTCATTTATTTACTAGCTTAGTGTAATTTACACTTATCGATCAATGATGATCCTTTGGTGATTTAGACTAGCGATGTGCGATGTCTCTTTATCTACGTGGGGGACTGTACCTCGATTTATGGAGCTTCGTCTCATTTTTTATAGGCTAGCGACCTATGGGTTTTATTGGAGTTCGGTTCATCAGGCGTAACGTTGTACTACGTCGTTGTTCCGGTTTATTGTAGTTCGGTTCATCGGGTGTAACACTGTACTACGTCGTTGTTCCGGCTTATTGGAGTTTCAGGTTCATCGGACGTTTCGTTGTACTACGTCGTTGTTCTGGCTCATTTGAGTTTTAGGTTCCTCCGGCGTTTCGCTGTACTACGTCGTGGCACCGGCTCTATGGTTAGCGACCATGGAATAGCGTTCCGTTTGTGATACACATGTTAGTGAGTTTTCATGCTCCCATTTATGATAGGCCTCCCCCTTTGTGTTTTCTGGATTTCTGGTTGTTGATTTCTAGAATTTGTGATTCACCAATTTTGATGATATACGTTGATAAGCTCTATCAATATTTGTGTTTTGATGAATAATTTAAAGAATATGACATTCTTTCTGGTGTTTGAGAATATTTGAGATATTGTATGATTTTTGTTGTTATCTGATGTCTACTTGTCGCGGTATGGAATTATTGTTATCATACGTTTTTATCATATCTCTTATCCTATCTCATTTTGTCTGATATTTATAGCTAGACTGATCCGTTTATTATTTTTCTTCTTAAATAATACTCGGGTCAGACCGAGGTATTTCAGGTGCTTCTACTTGACTTCTTATCAGGGACCATCATCTGATTTTTGGCTAACTACTTTAGATGAGTAGTTTTTGCTTTTATACATTCGAGATAGAGACTCCTTGATGTATACTTATTCTTTTGTCTAGCACTTGTATCTATTCTTTTGTGATGTAGTGGATCTAGTTTGACCACTATTTTTATGTATACTTTTATGTGTTATATTCATATCTATTTCCGCCTTTGTGATATGAATATCTATGACTGATTTGTGTTATGCTTATTTCTATATTTGTTTCCGAAGCCCACATAGCCACTGTGTAGTAGCTTTAATTTTGTATCTGATATGTCGGATTCCCTCTTGAAATGAAATGCAAGTCATATTATCTGGCATATCGGTACTCGCACAAAGCAATTACACAGATGGTCGCTCCTCAACAGCCTTATTCTTCGTGCTAGTCGATGGCATTACCCAATAGTGTTCTTGGTTAGTGTGAGTATAGAGGTGGGGCGTCACAGCTTGGTATCAGAGCCAAACTTCGGAACAATGTAGAAAAATCTAGCAAGGATCATTGTCCTAAGTCTTTCTTAGGAGTCGTGCCTTAGGATTTAATTCGAGTCATTGGACCCGTACTATCCTATTTTCTTTTGTGATGCCTTGTTTTATCAATCAAGTTTGTTTGATATTCATTCTGAGAATAACCTTTTTCCTCTTCTTTCTTTCTTTCTTAAAGAAGAGAAATGGTTAGACCAGGCCGTCCCAGCGCCAGTCAATCTAGTGCTACTCCTCAGGATGGAGTATTTATGTCTGCCCAACAGCTTCTAGATCTTGTAAAGAATGCTCAAGCTGTCGGACCTATTCCAGAGCTTACTCACCCTAAATCTGGGTTTGCACGCTTGTGCAGAGATTATACCGCTTTGGGTGGAAGGCCATTCAAGGGTTCTGAAAGCGTTATAGAAATCCAAGCTTGGCTTAGATCATGCGATCGCATCTTTTACCGCATGAATCTTATTAATCCACTTCGAGTCCAAGTGGCTTCTAGCATGCTCCAGGAGAGAGCATTAGATTGGTATGAGCTTCTGATCTCAGAAATTATTGAAACGGATCTTACTTGGGAGCAATTCCGGGAAATATTCGAATTGAAGTTTGTGCCGGAGGCTGAAAAAGTAACTTTAGCCTGACGCTTTATTGACCTTGTTCAAGGTGAATCTTCTGTGGCAGATTATGTCGCATCTTTAGAATCTCTCTCTAAATATGGGGTCGAGTATATTAACATCCCATTGAAGAAAAATCAGAGGTTCGTCTATGGGTTGAATAAGAACCTCAAAAAGCCTTTACTTCTGAAACTAGAAGTTTCTTTCGATCAGCTTGTAGATATCGCTCTTCGACTTGAAGAGGCCGATAAAGAAAGTGATGTTGAAGTTGTGGGTGCCAAACAGAACTTCAACAATAACATGAAGAGGCCTATTAAGTTCAATGGCCCCAATCCCAACAAGAAAGGAAAGCAAGAAACTTTGGTAGCAAAGACTCTGACCTCTAGTTGTGGACAATGCTACAATTGTGGTTCTACGGACTACTATGCAAATGAGTGTCCGAAAGCCCTTTTTTGTCATTATTGCAAAAGTTCGGGCCATCTTATATCTACATGTCCCATACTCCAAAGTAGGAGAGAGGGAGAGTTGAATGCTGTTGTAATGATCCAGTTTTCCGTACCCCTTGAATAGACACTAATCTCCATCGATTAACTCAAGATGAACGGAAAACCGAACCATTAGGGTTAAAAGAAGAGGTAGAAGAAGACAGAAGAAAAGAAAAACAGAAAAACACAAAAACAGAACCAATATCAGAATCTCACATTCGTAGCGGACCAACATATAATAGATAAATGAATAAGCTTTAAATCAAAGAACTATATCATTTTATACATTACATCATCATCAGAGTGTAGAACAACAATATACAACAAAACTGGACAGTTATATGAACTTGTCCACATATAGAATACACAGCGGAAAAATACATAGTATAGATGATACGTCTCGCCATCCAGCTCGCCACTGAGCTCCACAGCATCTCCTGAATCCAGAATGACCTAATAACCTAACTCTAGACTGCCCGTGTGGAAAATGATGGGCACCCAGAGTTTAGGAAGGGAACAATAAACTCCAGGTCAGTCATGGTGACTGGTGTGAGAACTAAAACAGTTTATCTTTAAACAACAACAACAAAGCAAGATAAAATATCCGCAATGCTTTTGGAAAATGAAACTACCATAAGACCTCTCGCCACACACACAATGCAAACGCAGAATTGGAGGAGATTTCTTCTTATGATAATCAAACATGCTTACTACGCAAATCATTTGATTTATTATTACTAGTGCATAGTGCAGAAAACATTTCGAAAGTATAATATTAATCTTAGCCAGCATAGGCATTTCACACTTATGCCTACTATAGCTACTATGTTCAATAGCAGGTTACCGCCACATTCCATAGCAGGTAATACAATTTCAATCGTAAAGGTTCGTATTGTTTCTTTGGATTTTCCAACAAATGGTCAGGCTAAGGAACTTCCTTTCCTACTGCCGAATGGGATCGCCTCTGGCTGGACGTCCCGAGAGACAAACTGCTCTCTGCCAAACAAGGCCGGGTTACCCCTGTAACTAGGTAACTCACGAAATGTCATCACCCGGTCCTTTGGGACCTTTATCCGAGCGCTCGGTATCATCATCACACATAATAAATAAGGTGTGTCCACATGAGTAAGTATCTGGGCTCCATACCATGATACCACCCCTTTCCAGAAGGAAATGACATACCCTAAAGGGCGCAACCCTCATAACCTTGCCGCAACATTCCTGTTTCGACCATTTCCGGGTTGTTGAGGCCCTGACGAAGTCTCGTCCACAAAGCTACGCTTTATACAAAAGCTATGCTTTGGGTCAAACAAATGATCAAAGTAATGATCACAAAGTTAAATGATCAAACAAATGATCATATCACAAATGATCAAACAATGATCATTTCATAGCAACACTCAGCATGTCACATTACTAGATTGGGAATATATCGCTGATAACCTTCAACTACATAACCTCTGAGCTCGTACGTCTCAGAGAAGGGTGTTAAGCTAAGAGAATAAATTCTCCGCCACCAACAGAAATGTATTTGAAAGAAATCAGCTTGACATCTCAAAATGTAATGTCAGACACGTAACCATACAAGTCTGTTCCGGGTTCGAACAGAACCGAAGGCACTTCCGAAGAAGCCCTTGCAATCTGGATATTCACAATCCCGATAAAACTTCCCATCACAAAGGAAATCTCAATACCGTAGCTAACGGTGCAGAGACAATCGATAGGTCATCCTATCATTTTCATAAACATCCGGTCTTCACCACCGATCTTCAATACGATCCATATCGTCGTATCACAAATTCGGAATGGGTTATACGACACAAAGGTCCTTTCCCGGCTAATCCGAATAGTGAGCTCTTATTCGAAAATAAGTGTGCCATTCAAATTCAAGCAAATCACAACAAATACCCATTCAAGGTAATTATTGATATTCGGTTATTTAACTATCAATAAAGATGCGTAACATCATCAGATTCCAAATAATTTTCCCAAATTATATATCTTTCAAAAATATCTTTACAAGATATATAACTTCCACACTTCAACTATTTGAAAACAATTTCAAATCGATTTCCACATTTCAATTTATCTTTGAAGATAAAATCTCAAAACATTTCACTTCATATTGGAAAACATTTCCATACCTATTTAATAATAGGTAATTCACAAATCCATTTATTTTCAACATTTGAAAATATTCAATATACTTAAATCAAAATTAAGTATATATTTCATTCTTTAAGGAAATCATTCTCTTTCACAAATTTTATTTGAGTCAAAACGAATGTTACGTAAAACATCGTTACGACGACCAAAAATCACTAGTATAGGGATTCGAAATTTAGATAGATATATATAAATCCCAATACTATATAAAACATTTCCTTTCGGAAACTATTTACTATAACAACAGTGTTATAGTCCACCATTTCCTTATTCCTTGAAATGTCTATTTCAACAATAAATATTGAAATCTATGTTTCGATACTTAACACGTTTTAAAACATCTTTTTTTTTAAAACAATTACTTCATTTCGTAATATCACTTCTCCAAAATATATCCAATTTATCTAATAATATATTCACTATCCAAAATCGTGAATATACTTTATTTACCCAATTCAATGTTTCCACACATTTATTTTAAAGGATTATCCACTATCTAAAATCGTGGATATAATTCCTTTAATTAACTTCCAAAATTCATTTATCAAAATAAGTGATTTCGAATTTATAAAACAATGTTTATAAATTCCAATTCTATTTATAAAAACTTCGATTTATAAAAATCCTTGAATTAACAAATTCGATTTATAACTCAATTTTATACCAAAAATCTAATTTATAAGTTAATTACTTATAAATCTTTTATTTTACAAAAATCTATTCATTTTATAACTTCACATTATAAATCTATTAATTTCATTCACTTATGAAATCCATTTATACTTCCTTTTAACATTTATAAAAACTCATTTTATAATTCCAATATTTTAATTTATAAATATCAATTTTATAAATCTTTTATATAAACCGTTTATAATTATTCCAAAAATCTCAATTTAAATAAACCAATTCTATAAAACGTATACTTTCAAAAATCACTTTAAAAATCCCTTAAAAAATTAAAATCGTTATCTTAAACTTCAAAAAATAAATCTGATGATGCAACAGCACCAAATAGTCAATCACAGCATCCAAACATCATATATCATCATATGATAACAGAATATATCACAATATCTGTAAATAAATCACTACGGTGAGGAATCCAGTTGGATCCCTCCAACCTGTTTCCCTGCATCCACAGATGTTAGCACAATACCAATTCCGCTCCAGTACGGAATTATCGCGGTATATGGGTTTAATAAATATTATCCGCTTACTAACGGCGCAATAGGGTCTCATCCGCTATACAATGCGGGAAATCAACAACTGCAATATATACATATGCCAATATATATATATTTCTATATACATATATAATACCAATTTCACTTCAATTTGAAATTATCGTGGTATATGTTTTTAATAAATAACATCCGCTTAATAACGGCGTATAATGTCTATTTATCACAATAAATAGCAATCATCCTTCAATCCACACAATTATCACTATCAACAATTTTAAATCTAACTATTTAAAATTTAAATCGAAACAAAACATTCGATTGAGTGAGGAGTTCTCACCTTGATTTTCCGATAGAAATTTGTAGCGTTTATTTCGAATGAAATTAAACGGACGTTTAATTTCACTCAAAATTTTCACTGACCCCGATCGCTTCCAATTCAGTTGCATCGCGTAGTATTCGACGATACGATTCCAATGCATTTTGTTTCGTCAATTTCTGATCATGCATCAAAAAGATATGATTTTTCAAAGTTATACGAATTTAAATACAAATCATTTTCAATTTTTATTTTATTTTAATGCCCAACTCACATCTGCCATTGATTCCCTCCATCTCAATCAGGACCATGCGCTTCCCGCCCTTCCTCTTCACGCGTGAAAACACTCAGATAAACGAACGCGAGCCGTAACCCATTCAAGCCTACAAACCCTAAATCATGCAACCAAACCGACCACCTTCTCGACGATCAGGGACCGCCGCGACGTGCGCCTAGCCCCCCTTCACCATCGCCGAAGGTCCGGCCATGCACGGCCCTGCCGTTGCCTTGAAATTCGCGCACAAACGCTGGTGAACGCGGCTCTCCTGTGCCTCCATCGTCGCGCCAATGACGATCACAGCCGTATAGATTCAAAGCTTACACGATGCTCTTCACTTCATTAGTTGATGATTTCTTGTAAATGTTAACGGATTTGGAGCAATTTAGGGAAGAAGTTCGTTGAATTCTGGCCTTTGAAATGGAAGTGGTGGCCGGCTTTGAATTAGGGTTAGGTTTTGATTGTTAACGTATATATATATACACGTATATAAATAATGTTAAATTCATTTTAAAACGACTTTTCCAAACGATCTCCAAATTACACGTGTCGCCTGGAGTTCGTAAGGTTTACCCCACGTTTCGAACTCAATGGAACGTGTTTCGGAAGCTAATTCGGAAGCTAATTCGGTCATCTATGCGAGTTACGGAAATAAACAGTCAAATTTAAATTAAACCGATTAAACCGATTTCAATGCGTTTCGAGCTGCCACAGTCAAATGACAACTTCGATTGCTATGAAAATTGAAATCCGATAATAACAAACTATTATGGATCCAATGGAACTAGTTTCGTCCAATTCTGAGACTGTCCCAAAAATGGCTAATTTCACTAGTCGATTAAATATTAAAATATTCAATTTGCACATATTAACTTTAAATTCAATTTTAAAAGTTATATAACATCATTATAACTTCAACATGATTTAATATAACTTTATAAATCATTTTCATTCACATTTATTCCAGATTTCAATTATTTCTGGAATTTCAACTATTAATTTATCGATTTAATTATCTAATTAAATCCAGATATTCGAATTTTAAATTATTCGACTTATTAATTTTACTTATTAATATTTAAAATCAATTAAATATTCAAATTTTAATTGGCAGAAATTCTGGGTCGTTACAGCTGTGCATGCACCTAGTAACACTTCTCTTGGCCAAGGTATTTCTCATTCTATCCTTGATGGCATTAATTTGTTTTGTGATTATCCTATTCAAGTTATTTTTGATATGGGTTCATCCCAATATTTTATATCAAAAGAACTTCTTGATTCTTTTTCTTTAAATATTATGGGCTTGGTGACTTCACTGAAAATTGCGAATCCGGTTGATGGATTCGCAACACTCAGTTTACTTTGTGAAAATGTCGGGATTATTTTATGTAATTGTGCTTTCCGATCCGATTTTCATGTTATGTGCTACTTAGGCTTCAGAATTGATTTTGGGAGAGGATTGGATTAATCATTATGAAGCTCATATCCTATGTCCTAAGAGGACTATCCATCTTTGACATTCTCAATCTGTTAAGAAGATTTCTATTGTTCTTAATGATTTCGATTCCAATTTGGTGGCATCATTTTATTCTTTAAACCCACATGATAGGGAAAATGTTATTTCCCTCATTCAAGTAGTTTGTGAATTTTCCGGTATATTTGAGCTTGTCTGAGGATTACCACCTAAGCAATCTATTGAGTAGTGCTGAGGTCTTTTCAGCTCGACCTTGCCACCGGTTTTCATCAACTACGAGTTGCGGAGGGTAGCATTCCACTTACCGCATTCCGCACTCGTTATGATTCTTATGAGTAACTCGTGATGTCATTCGGTTTGTCCAGCTTATTTCATTCATCTTATGAATCGAGTATTCTGTGAATATCTCGATAAGACCGTCCTTGTATTTATTGATTATGGATGAAAACAACAGTTTAAAATTTGCAAATCTTTTTAATAAGATATTTATAAGTATAATTGGATTTTGTTCTTAAAACGAGCAAAGAATATTCGTAAAATTTTAAGAGACATGTTTATCAAATAGAAGATGACTTTGTGTTGTATTGCCCATTGAGTGCTTTAAGAATTCTAGTCGATGCGTCTGATCAACGTTATCGATAGGAATCTCCTAAACGCTATGATGAGACAGTCAGACACAGTAAATTGACTTGAAATAAGTAAATCTTTCTAAAAAGATGATTACACAAAGTATATTATAATTTTGAAAGTCTTATCTTTTCGAGAAAGAGGATTAGTTAAAAGAACTCCGTTCCGATGCTCCTATTCTTGTGATTCCCGAGGGGAATCGAGACTTTATTGTTTGTATCGATGCTAGTCGTATTGGTTTGGGTGTCGTTCTCATGCAAAAAGGGAACGCGTTATCGCTTATACTTCTCTACAATTAAAGCCTACCGAGACTGGATATGCCACTCACGATCTAGTGCTCGCGGCCATTGTTTCCATCCTGAGAAATTTGGTGTTCATTAGTGTTTCCCTATGAAGGGGTTGTGCGTTTCAGTCGATCGGGAAAATTAGCACCTCGATATGTTGGTCCATTTTCCATCACCGAACGTATTGGTTCCGTGGCTTATCGCCTTTTATTACCTGCTCAATTTTCTACTATTCATGACGTGTTCCACGTTTCTCAACTATGGAAATGCCTTAGGGATTCCGATTCTATTCTTGAGCCCAGTGTTATTGAAGAAATTGAGGTTTCACCTAATTTAACTTTTGAGTAACATCCTATTCGTATCATTGCATCGGAGGTTAAACGTCTTTGAAATAAAGATGTTCCGCTTGTGAAAGTTCAATAGTCCTCAAATTCTAAGGATTTCTCTTGGGAATCCAAAGAATTCATCGAGCGAACACATCCGGACTTACTCTCTCGTGCTCTTTAAAGGTGAACTTCTCATTTCAAAATTTATTCTTTTGTGTTGTTATGCCTTAGTATGGTTGTTACTTTTTATCTTCCTCTTAATTATTGCGAGGACGCAATTTCTTTAAGGAGGGGAGTCTGTAACAACCCGCATATTTTACAATTGTATATTTAAATGTTTTATTTAAATATAACATCGTTAATCGGATTAAAGTCTGAAATGTTACTTTTTGTAAACATTCGAATTAGGACTCGAGACCACTTCCATTGAGTCTAAAATGACGTTTACAACTTTTTTGAGTATAAACATCGATATGTTTGGGGTTGATTAGAATTTTGATGTTTTCATTTAGGGCTTTGGGTTTGGGTTTCAGCCCACTAACCCAATAAGAGAACCCAACACCTTTATCAAACACTCTAACTCAACTGCTCTTCATTCATTTCATTCCTCATTTCCTAACACTCAAGCTCAAGAGAAAAATGGGGGAAAGACAGGGAAATCAAAATTCCTAAGCCCTAGTTTTCTTAGGAAATTCAAGTTCTAGCTCCAAAATCAAAGAGAAGCTTAGGTAAGCATCCTCTTCATCTTCTCCATCTCAATCTCTCTTCAATTTCAGAAATTCCTAAACCCTAACTTAGGAAATATTTTCTTATTAGCTTAGATTGGAGCTTCTTGAGTTGAAGTTGAAGAGGAATTGGTCTTTCCTTTGTTTTAGAGCTTCTCATTCGTGTTTTTGGTTTTAAAGGTGAGTTTTTGAACTCACATCTATGTCTATAACTCTCCTTGTTGTTAGGTATGAATTCCTAACATTTATTCACGTTCATTTGCTTTTGGGTTGAATTATTTTGGTGAAATTTCCAATTTTTGGTTTTGAAGTCCAATTTTATGAAAATCCTACTATGGATGTTTGGACATGATATTTGGGGTGTATCGAAGAGCCTATAAGGCTGGGTTATCGCTTGGCATAAATCCCTAGTCGTCGTTGCTCGTCCGATCGCTTCCGAATCATTTTGGCCATCTTGGCTTAGGCAAACTGTTGCCCAGGCCAGGTGACCAGACATCTGGATATCAATTCCAGACATCTGGTTATAGACCTGGAGGGAAAAAAATAAGCACGTAGAAAATAAAATGGCAGAGATCAATTCCAGACGTCTGACTTATAGGTTCAGACGTCTGGATTGGGTCTCAGACGTCTGCCTTGAAATTTTAGAAGTCTGGGGTTTTTCCTGAATTAATACCAGAACCTAAATCCAGACGTCTGGATTCTGAACCAGACGTCTGGAACTGTTCAGTTTTGCCTATTTGCTTGTTTTTTAGTGGATTTCCAATTTTTAATCGATTTTTGTCGATCCAGTTATTTGTTATCACTTATTATCGACTTTGATGACTTCCTTCTTTGGATTTTTGGGAATATCCATTTGATGGATTTGATATCGATTTTTATGGATTTAATTCACATTGTAGTATGTGAATTTTTGGTGATTGATTGTTTTTACAATCATTTTTGTAATTTGTCACTTTAAAATACAAAGGTTTCTATACTAGTAGTAAATACTCATCCTCTTTCACAAAAACGATTTCAACACTACTTTTAAATACAAAGCTCATTTTTAAAACCTTTTTCCAACTCTATTAGTATATACAAACCTTTACCTCATTCGTATGAGAAATCTAATTAAACGGCTTAGCAAAACAAGTGGTATGAAACGCTTGCGTTTACTTCGTCGGTTAATTCTTAGACTTGTTCGATTGAAATCTTATGACTATTTTCGAGTGGAAATCTACAATCTGTTTGTAAATATTTAAGTTAAGCTAGTGGTTATGGGACATGAAGCTAAACTCAATTATTTACTAGCTTAGTGTAATTTACACTTATCGATCAATGATGATCCTTTGCTGATTTAGACTAGCGATGTGCGATATCTCTTTGTCCACGTGGGGGACTGTACCTCGATTTATGGAGCTTCATCTCATTTTTTATAGGCTAGCGACCTATGGGTTTTATTGGAGTTCGGTTCATCGGGCGTAACGCTATACTACGTCGTTGTTTCGGTTTATTGGGGTTCAGTTCATCGGGCGTAACACTGTACTACGTCGTTGTTCCGGCTTATTGGAGTTTCAGGTTCATCAAACGTTTCGTTGTACTGCGTCGTTATTCCGGCACATTTGAGTTTCAGGTTCCTCGGGCGTTTCGCTGTACTACGTCGTGGCACCGGCTCTATAGTTAGCGACCAAGGAATAGTGTTCCATTTGTGATACACGTGTTGGTGAGTTTTCATGCTCCCGTTTGTGATAGGCCTCCCCCTTTGTGTTTTCTGGATTTCTGGTTGTTGATTTCTAGAATTTGCGATTCACCAATTTTAATGATATGCGTTGATAAGCTCTATCAATATTTGTGTTTTGGTGAATAATTTAAAGAATATGACATTCTTTCTGGTGTTTGAGAATATTTATGATATTGTATGATTTTTGTTGTTATCTGATGTCTACTTGTCGCGGTATGGCATTATTTTTATCATACGTTTTTGTCATATCTCTTATCCTATCTCATTTTATCTGATATTTATAGCTTTACTGATCCGTTTATTAATTTTCTTCTTAAATAATACTCGGGTCAGACCGAGGTATTTCAGGTGCTTCTACTTGACTTCTTATCAGGGACCATCATCTGATTTTTGGCTAACTACTTTAGATGAGTAGTTTTTGCTTTTATACATTCAAGATAGAGGCTCCTTGATGTATACTTATTCTTTTTTCTAGCACTTGTATCTTTTATTTTGTGATGTAGTGGATCTAGTTTGACCACTATTTTGATGTACACTTTTATGTGTTATATTCATATCTGTTTCCGCCTTTGTGATATGAATATCTGTGACTGATTTGTGTTATGCTTATTTCTATATTTATTTCCGAAGCCCACATAGCCACTTGGTAGTAGCTTTAAGTTTGTATCTGATATGTCGGATTCCCTCTTGAAATGAAATGCAAGTCATATTATCTGGCATATCGGTACTAGCACAAAGCAATTACACAGATGGTCGCTCCTCAACAGCCTTATTCTTCGTGCTAGTCGATGGCATTATCCAGTAGTGTTCTTGGCTAGTGTGAGTATAGAGGTGGGGCGCCACATGATATATATCCGAAAATTAAAATTATTGCGGGTTGAAATGGTATATATCTGTATCTCTTGACCATAGGGTAAAAAACTATATACGGACACCATTGGTCTATAGGAAATGTTTTGATAAATAAAAATTTGATTTTTAAAGAATTAAGTTTTTAATTTATATTTAATTTGCTCAAATAAAGAGTTTTTAAATTTTAAGTTTAAGATTTAATTATGTATTTAAAGTTTAAATATATACATGTATTTTTGAATTTAAATTTTAAAAATTTAACTTAGATATTTTATTTAGTTTTAAAAATTATTTTTTGTATAATTTAATTTATTAATAAAATAATTAGGTTTTAATTAAATTTAATATAAAAGTTTAATTTAAAATATTTTATTTAATATAACATAAATACTTAATTTAATAAATAATTTAACTTTAAAATTTAATTTTTGATATAAGTTTTAAAATTTATTTAGAAGTTTATTTTAAAAAAAATTATATAAATATTTATTTTATAACTTTAATAAATATATTCTAAGAAAGATAAGTTTAAGTTTAAGATTTTATTAAGTTTTATTATTATGTAATTTCAAGGATATAATTATGTCATTTAATAAATTGATTTGAGAAATAAAACTTAATAACTTGATTTTGTTAATATCAATAAATTTAATTGTTTAAGCTAAGTGATCTCAAATGATAAATATATTTGAAGTTAATATTTAGAATTTTATGTAACTTAAATTATTTAAGTATGTTTTTATAAAATGACCACGGTGTGAAAAATATAACTATTGGTTGTTAAAGAGATCGGGGTCGGATATTGTCATACTCTTTGCCAATTTCAAAACCACTTTAACAACTGTGCACGTGGTGGAGAATCCACAACGAAGTAGGATGGTTTGGCGAACGCAATTGGAATGAGGTAAGAAACGCAGCCTTGACCTTCGGGTCATAATGATATGACTAAAACAGGAGCCATAACCAGGCCAAGTGAGGTCACTCCTCCGATTGAACACGCTTCTTCGAAACCATATCTCTTAATTTTGCGATTGACTGGTGGCCACTTTAGATTATGGGAGTGTTGTTCGGGGTGGGTGGTAGTTGCGGCTATGCGTTACCACCAGCTTAGTTCTGCAAAATGGTAGAATCCTACCCTAGGCATTGCCTCGCGTGCCTTGTCATATTATCATTATCGAGCCCACTACGATTTTGGATTGTGTCGTACCTATGGAGTGCTCCCTGATAGCCACCAGGATCGGTGGAGTTTATAATACTGTATAAACTACGATGCTTATATAAAATGTGTTAATGGGGATATGGGTAACGCTTTAATGTTATTTTCAATATTTATTTTACTGATAGACACTACATATAATTGCGTATCTTACTACATATAAATAGTTTAACGGATCCTTAAAGGATGGGCGATCCCAAGCATCCTTTGAGTTACTGATGCATTTTATTTAACATTTCACTTGAGTTGTTTACTTATATAAGTATGTTAGTCCTGACTCGAGTGTTTTGTTTTACTTTATGCACGGGTCAATCTGAGTATCACAGCCTTGGATTCATCTTTTGGAACTAGAGATCTGTTGGAGATTTAGCCATCTATCTACCATTTCCTATTTCAGTTATTTCCCTTTTAGTCATTTGCTTATGTATTGTGGACTTATGTATTTGGATTTCCAGTTGTATTTGCTTTCTGACTCTGATATTATGTATTTTTCTTTGAGACTATGTATTTAGTAGCTTCATGAACTACTATGTTTTATTTATTCTACTACGAGATATTCTGCTATTCTGTATCTGTGATTCTGTTATTGATTTTATTTACCCCAATTTAATTATCAATCTGTTGTTTTGAACGATTCAAGTCTGACATGTGTGGTTTTATTGTCGATTTGAATGGTTCAAAATAGCGGGTCGTTACAAAAGAATTTTAAAAAGATTCATAAAATTAGAAAACACTATTCACCCTCTCTAGTGTTTAATTATCCTTAAGATCGATAATTCCTGTAACCCACACTTAGTCTCTTATAGCTTGCGTTTGCTGATCGTTTTCTTATTTGCCTTCTTAAGCTTCCACTATTAAAGAGTTTCTCTAGCGTTTTATTTTCATTTTGAGTAGAATAAAATGAAAAAATAAAAATGGGTAATGTATATTATCCTACAATAAGTTTGGCCTAGGCCCTCATACCCACTTCTATTAGTTCATTCCCCTCTACCCACTTTATTTAACTCGCCTTTTCCCTTTAATTTACTTATTTAATTAATTATAATAATACTCTTTAAATGTTGGACAGTGTATTACTCATGGCTACTGGGGCACCAATGGGTTATGTATTGATAGTTATCGGATAACTATGGAATGACTCATTCAATAGGTTTCAGTTGGTTAATATAACTAAGGTCAAATAAAAAATCTCGACGTGACAAAATTACATAGTTCTCTTGACTTAACAATATTATTGATCTTCAATGTGGAAACTCCGCTTTGATTATAGTTAAATCATGGCACGACATCCATCGAAAAAATATACTTGGGTCGATGGAATCATTGGAAGTGAAACACGATTCAAGAAATGATTCGTCTCCTTAGTTATATGAGGTTAGTATCACGGTCAACTAAATTCAACTCAAAGTCAAAGTCTTTGGCTAGAGCAGTTTGACTAATCATATTGTTATTATTGAACCAATGACTTTGTGTTTTAGACTATAGAGTTGAATATGGACGATACTGAAATTTTAATCATTACCAAAATCCATAAGTCTAAAGTGATATAGTTTCAACGAAGAGAATTTATGTAAATAATAGTCACTACTGGGTAACGCTTAACAAAGTAAAATTAGATTTTACCAAAACCAAGTAAGAGATAAAGTTGGCCATAATGCCATGCCACCTTCTAAGTGACGTCTGAACGTTAATATTCGAATTGTTCGATATTAATCGCTGACCGAATTTACACTTATAAGTCACACAACCGAAACGTTGAATACTCCTTTTTACCAACCAATTTAATTAATTTGTAATTATTATAAATTAATTAAATTAATTAATATTTACAAAATATTAATTATAAATTTTATTTTATATATAGAATGATGTTAAACAATGTATTTATAATAGCTATAAATTTGTTGACCGATATAAGATATCGATGCATGTTTAAATTTGAATTTAAATACAAGGAACATTGTTTGGGTTTGAAATATTTTGAGGTCTGGAATGGGACATGTTGTAGTCGGCCTAGTATGCCCTTATTGTGGTCGGCCATTAGATGGCAAAATTAGGAGGGTTTTTGATTTGAAAAAGAAAAGGAAAGAGTAAGAGAGATTTTAGGATCACGATCCTCTTTTCACTCTTTCGCCTCTCCTTTTTATTTAGATCCTATCCCTCTCTTATCATAACTTTTTTCTCTTTTATTTACTGCAAATTTTTGGTAATTAGCACCCTATCTCAACCTCAAAAATTCAAACACAAATTCACTTCAAATTCAACACTATTCGATATCCAGTTGTTAGCAATTCGGGAGACAGCACCTTCAAAATTAGAATTTGATTCAGGAGTTCATTTCAATGCTTCAAGGTGTGATCTTTTGGCATTGGTGAAGGGTAATTATCCGATTTACCAATTCATTTTAATGTTTATTTAATTGTGGTTCTATATATCAGCTTATAAGATATACTACGAATCGGTATATAATTATTTCGTCACATATGATGGTTGTTTGTATATGTATGCCTTAGTAATATAAAATAAATAAAATTTCACTTGCAAATAATATAATGCTCGCGACCATGAATTAAAAACAAAAAATTTATTAAATAATATTATATAAATGATTTAACTACCTTAGTTGTAATTTAAAATGATTATACATATAATGCATGTTTTAAAATTTGAAATTTTTTATTCATGGTAAAAATAATGTAACAATTCGGAATTTGGAATGCTTTATATTTAAATATCAGAATTATGTAAATATTTAAATTGTGGATTTAATGTGAATAAGAATGATTTCAAAGGCTTATTTAAATTCTTTTTAAATAACAAATGATAATGGTAAAATTTTAATTTATAATTAAAGTGATCAGACTAGTTTAATAATAATTCTTTTTAATTAATGTGTGAAATTATCATTTTCGGGAAATGCCTTGGATTTTGATGAAATCGGTATTGTCGGAACCAAAATAATAAGTTGTTGTGCACCAATGAGTTTCTTGACGATCTGAGGCACTGTGTGGTCGGGTGAGATCGAAACGCGTAGCGATATTCAGAAATTAAAATATAATATAAATTTTCACTATAAATAACCCCTCACCCTTAACTTTTCCTCACTCTCCTCTCTTGTTTTTCTTTCTTCCTTCAGTAAACATAGCTACCACCAATCTTCCTCTTCCTTCAATTATTTCTTGAGCTAGAGGCCACATAATTCAATGATTTTAGATCCGTTGGCTTCGTGTGAGTGAGGGCTTCGATTCCCCATGTGTTTTTGGTATCGCAACATGTTGTTTTTTATGTGGTGACCATTAGGTCACAAATATAAGGAGATGTTCATAGTTGAATTCAAAGGCGGCGTTCGACTCGCGCTGCGAAGAAAAGATGATTGATGTTGGTTTGGAGTAGTCTGGAGCCTCGAGGCAAAACACGATATTAGGGCAGTGATGGTGGGCTTCAGGTCGGAAGTTGCTATAGGTGATCAAGCTTGGGCTTGTTGGGTCCGTCACGAAGCTCGGGAAAAGAGAAGTTTGTTGGCGCAAACGCCGTCGGATTTCATGGAGCGTAGCTCCAGATCATGGTGATGGCATGCACGACATTGCATGCCTGTACAACAGTAAGAAACTGAATTGGGATCGAGAGGGAGGAAGATGATTAGGGTAATTTTTAATTAATTAAAGTTAATTAAAATATCTTAATCCAATATCTTATAAAAATCATAACTTTTGCATGCGAGATCCAATCGAGATGTGGTCTTCCCCATTGCACTCATATCAGGATTATCCAAGTTTTGGATTGGTTTAGGCTTAGGTAAGTTTACTCACCAGTTGAGGGGCATATTGTTGTGATATAATTGTTTGTCGTGTTAAAATATAAGTTAGTGCAAGTTATTATTTTGGGCCCCTCCTTGCTTTTGAAAGCACATGACAATATTATATGTCGTATAATCTCTCTTATAACCCTCTAAAACATGTATCATGACCCAGACTTATTATTTACATGTTTGATATTGCTATGTGAAAATGATAGTGTGTTGCGAATGGTTGAAGCAAAATTGTCGCTATAAATGCACTTGGAAAATCCCCTGTGTTTAACACTTGTTAAATTGGTTAAATGTGAATATATTGTGAAAATATATATTAGATGGAATTGGTTCAGAAATTTATTGAAATTGTGAAATAAAGTGGTGTTGAAAATCCTGGTTTTAGTAAAGTGAAAAGGACTTTTACTTTGGATTTTTTTTCAATCTTTTTAAAAAAGTTTTGTGAAAAGTTGTTAAAGTATTAATAAAAGAAAGTTGAAGTTTATGTTTTTATACTTATTTCTGAATTTTTAAAGTAAAGTGTTTTGATTATAAAAACATGCTTTTTATGGTTTATAAATAAATTATAAAATAGATATTTTAAGTAATATTTTGAGTAAGTGTTTTAAACCATATTATAAGTAGTTTAAAGAGTAATTTATAGTACATATAGTTTTAGAATTTTTTTATTGATTTTATTAAAGGAATAAAAGCTTGTATATTATATATCATTTTAGAAAGGTTTAGTTGGAAAAGAAGTTAAGTATTTTGGAAAAGAATATAAAAGAGGTTTTTGGGATTTTAACACTTATGTTATAATGAATGGTTGTGTAAAAATAATTAAAAAACGAAGATGTACTCAGATCTTTAAATGGACGTGTTTCAAAGTTAATGACAAGTATAAAAGTGATTTTGGGTTTACAATAATGATGTTTAAGCAACAATTGTTTTTAACCCACTTAATTATACTTTTGAAAAGTAATATAATCTTTAAAAGAGAGTTTTAAAGATAATGATTAAGTGTGTAGTGTTTTGGGTTTGTAGTAAATGGTGTTTTAGTAACATTTGTTTTTGAACCGTTAAATTATATTTTAAAGTGGAAAAATATAGTTAAATGATTTTGGAAAATACTTAGATCTTTCATAATGGAATTTTGAAGATAATTACAAGTATGGGATCTTTTAGGAAAAGATAGAAAAATATATGTTTTAACATATAAAAGAGAGAAGGGGTTTATAGTAGCGATGTTCGAGTGACATTTTTTTAACCTTTTGACTGTGTTTTAAGTAAGTAAAACTTGTTATTGATTTGTGAATATACTTATACTGTTGAGATAAGTATATGAATACTTTTGAGAGTATTGAAATGTGTAGAAATGAATAGTGAATTTTTAATTAAAAAGTGAAGTTTAATTAAAAATGGAAGTTTTAATTAATGAAAGAGGTTTTATTAGATAAAAAGGAGTTTTACTAATAAAATATTTTTTAATTAATAAAGGATTAATTAAATAAAAAGGGGATTAGAAGTCGTTTATTTGACTTGATCGTGGTTGTGCGTCGATAATGCTTTTTGGTTACTTGCTTATGGAAAATATATGAGACTTAGCTCCCCTTATATGATCATTCTCATTTTTGTTGAAATTGACCAAATAAAACTCTGGAAATATCTAGAAGGAAAACATGAATTATAGAGTACAATTATCTTTGGTGACGCTATTTTGTACGTATAAACTCGTTTTGCTTTTCTAGGACAGATGATAAGGAAATCAGACCCAGTTCGGTTAGGAGGTGGTCTCCGCTCTTATGTATTATATGTTTATTTTCAAAAGGACCTGAGTTGAGTTTATAGGAAAATCATCAATTGGTTTTGGAGTGCCCGGTAAGTGGGGTAGTATACTTATATAAGATGACTTGAAACTGTAACCACTCCAAAACCATACATGTGTTCTATGCTTTGGTAAAAGTTCGTGCTTGGCTCGATACGTTGGAATATATATGGAGATTTAAGAACCGATTAAGATGCTCGAAACACATGTAGTTGTTCGTGATCTATTCAGGATGTGGGAATCCATGTGTGATTCCGAGATCTATTGAGATAGGGAATCTGTGTGATTCCGAGATATGTTGAGATGTGGGAATCCCTGTGTGATTCCGAGATCTATTGAGATATGAGAATCCATGTGTGGTTCTGATATCTATTCGAGTTGTGACTCCTATGTTGGAATGTTGGGCGTAGCTTCACCATCGGTAATGACAGAAGCCCGAGATAGGATGCCCAGCTAGGGATTAGCTACCCATTATGGGTGCAGTCGACTCTATTCTAGAGATATTTATAGGTATGCATGCGGGAGCGATGCATTCGGCCTTACATTTTAAGGACCAACTATGTATTTCCTATGGTACATTCACTAGAGGTGTATGCTACTCAGGACGATATCTCTAATGATCGTGGGATCGGACTCGGCTTCGATTCTAGCAGATCTACGTGGATATCCTACACAATTAACGAACGTGCCTTAGCGGTTTTGATTATATACCTATTATTGTTATGGTGTACATGTAACGACCCAGAATTTGACCACTTTAAAATATACTATTTAAAGTGATTTTAAATATAAATTAGGTAAGGTTATATGATTCAAACAATATTAGATAGGATTTAGGAGAAGTATACACAAAAATAGTAACATTTGCCTATATCGACAAAAGTGACAAAATGCTGATTTTAGAAAAGTAAGTTTCAATGGTTAAATAAATTATTTTAATTTATTTATGAGTGTTTATATTTTTAAATAACATTATACAAATTTATTTTTAAATTTGGTTTACTTAAACAAATATTTTAACTAAAACGTCAAAATGTGACCGTAAAACGTTTTGTCGATTAAAAGTTGTCGCAACGTTGTCGCACCTTTATTTTCTTATATAGGAACATATATTCAAATAGTATAAGTATTAATTAATTCACTAATCAAGTTTACTTTTACTAAACATACTTAGAAAATTCTAGAATGTAATTAACAAAAAGTAAGCATAAAAGGACAAAATGTGTTATAAAAGTCAAAAAGTAAACATCAAATCAAATAAACATAATTATTATATTCTTCACTTAATACTTAAGTGAAAATGACATAAAGTAATGATTTGAAATGTGATGTTAAGTGTTGAAAAAAAAGGTTTCTTAAAAAGTAAGCAAAGGGTATTTTGGTCTTTTTACAAAATATTATTTTAATCAAAAACTTTTTCTATAAATAAGCTACCATTTTCTCTCATTTTTTCACCTTTCTTCTTCCTTTTCCAAGCTTTTCTTCCACTCTTTAATGCCTTCTTCTCTTTCATTTCCTTACTAACCTTTTCAAAACCATATCAAACAAAGTCAAAACTCCACCAAACTTTGCCAAAAACCTTAGAATATCATCAAAACATTGTTTAGCACTTAAGAAGTGAAGAAATGATGGAGGAAGGGGAGGATCAAGGGGAGGTTGAGCCTTATTAATGTTGTTGGAAGGTTTGGCCAAGAGCAAAGAAGAAAGAAAGACTTGTGGTCAAGAGCAAGTGGAAGTGAAGTGATGGCCGAGCACTAGAAAGTAAGGTGGAGTTGTTTAGGTGATGGTTTGGTGAAGTTAAGATGATTTAGTGAAGTGTTGGATTGAATGAATGTTGGTAGGAAGTTAAACGATTTGGTTAAAGGTGAGTACTCATATTTTAAGTTACTAATTCTTAAAAAAATATTTCAAGTTAATTATATGAAAAGTTTGTTATATGTTGGATGATTTAATGGATGATAACTTGGTTGATATTATGGTTGATTATATGTTTGTGATATGGATGATAACTTGATTTGATAAATGATAAGAGAAATGGTTAGTAAGTATAGTTAATTAAATGTGAATTAAATCCATACAAATGTGTGTATGAAAATTATTTAGCCTCTTAATGATTTTAAAATATCTAAAAAGATTGAAAATGATATTATAATAATATAATATTATAATATGAAATGAAATGAAAAATGAGTTTGAAATGATGAAAATATTGTTTTAAATAAGTTAAAATAGTTTAAATATGGTTTAAAACAAATTTGAAGTATTTCGGACAAGTTCCGAAGCAATGCACAAAATTGGTCAAAATCAAGCTCGTCGCGTAGCGGTAGTTCATAAATTTCGACCCGTTACTTCAAATTTTCATAGAAAATGATTTATAAGTCGGATTTCTTCGAAATAAAAATTCTTTGGTCCACAATGAAAATATTTTTCCAACAAAGAAAGAAAATCAAAATTTCACCAAATAGAGTTTGAAATATGTCCAAAACAATTTTCTAAAAACATCGCGGTTTTGCAGTTCGGAATCCAAAAAGGGATTTCTTTATAAATGATATTTTTAAATGATTAAAAATATGAAATAAATTTGATAAATTTATTAAAATGATTTCAAAGAGATTTGAAATGGAAAATATGAATTTTTAAATATTAAAAAGTCGTTTAAATCAAATAAGCTTATTAAAGCACTTTCCACAGCACTTTTCTGCTACCGTTTCTACGACTTTTTAAAAGAAGGTTTAAACTTAACGATTTTTTCTAGAATCAATTATGAATGTTTTTAAAAGAAAAATTAAGAGTTTATAAGATAATTTGGAATCTTATAATCAATTCCAAAATAAAGCTAATAACTGAGTATGCAGAAATGACTAGTACATTTGTCCCGCTTGTGAGATCTGGGAAGATAAAACAAGGTGTTTAACAAAAGTTAGGGATGGAGCAACTAGTGCCCTGAACTTACCTGACCTATGTTTTCTCTTTTTAGGCGAGGGGTGGAATAGATCGAAAGGAAAGTCTGAATGCTCTAAAAGATCATATTTAAGTTTATCCAAAATATAATAAAATAAACAAATTCTTTGAATGTTAATTAACCACTTAACACATTTTATCAATGATTGGTACGAAGGAACCGAGATCGGGTTTGGGCGATTCCCATCCGAAAAACTGGGATTGGATTTGGGTGATTCCTATTCGGAAACCCCTTCAAACTAATTTTCAAAATAAAACACATTGAAGACAAAGATCTTCATGATGTAGGATTACTTGCCATTAGTCTATGGAGGTGAAATTTACCATATTTAAGGTAGCAGTAGTGCTCTGTTATGAAAATCTTCGATTTGCAAGAATATGATTTGAAGTTAAGAAAGAAATCTTTGATTAAGATTTAATAAATGATTTGGAAATACTTTCCCTAAGTTAAAAGTTATAACTTGAATATAAGAAATCTTTGATTAAGATTAAAAGAATGATTTGGAAAAGTTTTCCTAAATAAAAGAGAAAATGATTTGAAATTATTCCAGGATTTAAGAAAGGTTTAACTAAACCAAATGATTTGATAAATGAGGCTTAATGATTCCTTATACTCTTGAAAAAAATGGAATAAATTGAAAAGAATATATCTAAGAAAGATATTTGATTTAAATAAAAGATGAAGTAATTGATTAATGATTGATATCCACATACGAACTTAACATCTTTTAAAGAATTGATTGGCTTCGAAGGAACCAGGGTCAGATTTGGGGCGATTCCTATCGAAAACCACTTCGAACCAATGTATATGTTCGAAAGTGAAGACATGTTGAAGACCGAGGATCTTCATAGCATGAGGACTGCTTGTTGACATGCTCTGGGTCGCTCCTATTATAGAGTTATTTATAGCAGTGGTCTCCTTGTTGTGGAGATTTTTTTTGGATTGCAAGGGCTTCTCTCCTAGTAATGGCCGAGGAAATTGCCTTCGGTTTCGTTCAGTCCTAGAACGAACTTGTATGGATGTTTGTCAGACATTGTATTCTAAATTGAGTGGTTTCTATAAATGTATATCAGCTGGTGGTGTAGAAGACAACTTCTCTTAGCTTAACACCCTTTTTTCGAGACATACGAGCTCAGGAATTTATACTTTTCTAGAAATCGGTCATGTGACGTGGAATGATAATGTGGCATTCAAAGTGGAACCTGTTATGATCAAAGCGTGGTTTTGTATAAAAAGCATGGCTTCATTTAAGTTGAGCATAACCTCAATCCCAAGCCTCGTGTTAGCACCAAAATTGGTCACTAACCTCGTTCAGAAAGATCGTGTAGAGATATAAGTGATGAAAGAAAATTAAACAGAGAAGACAATGCTAATTTAAATGCAGAAAGTAAGAACACCAAATTTATAGTGGTTCGGCGTAATTGCCTACGTCCACTTTGTTCAACTTTATTGATTTCCTTTATGGTTGATTACAAATACAATTCGTAAATCAAATGCTTGAATGAAGTTGTTTGAATAGAGAAGGTGAGTCTTGAAAATGGCAGAGTTTCCCCGTCTTTTCTCTCTAAAAAAGGATCCCTTTCACTGTGACCCTGCCCCCCTATTTATAGGCAAATATGGGCTGGACTTCCCAAATGGGCTGGATAGCCGAACGGTCAAGCCTCAGTACAGTGGTCGCTGCATGCCGATCCTGGTATGCCGAACGCTCTGATGCCGAGCAGTCTTTCCCACGCCGAACGATGCTTTCCCTGCCGAACGGTCCTTGTGAAGTTGTGCATACTGAATGCCTTCTGAATGTCGAGCGCTCTGATTGCCAAGTTATCCTATCACCGAGTTCCACTGATGTCGAGTACCTTGCGATGCCGAGTACTCCTGTTGTCGAGTACTACGCCGAGTACCTCTGGGTTCCGAGTGCCAGGGGACGCCGAGCGCTCTTGCAGCCGAGTGCCAGTTGATGCCGGACACCACTTGACGCCAAGTACCTTGGGATGCCGAGTACTCCTGATGCCGAACACCACTTGACGCCGAGTACCTTGGGATACCGAGTACTCCTGATGCCGAGTACCACGCCGAGTACTCCTGGATGTCAAGTGCTTCGTCGAACACTCCTGGATGCCGGCCACTCTCTGATGCCGAGTTCTACTGGATGCCGAACGCTAGCGCCGAGCATTGTTTGTCGCCGAACATTAACTGACGCCGAGCATTACGGATGCCGAACGTTTCTGATGCCGACTCCCACTGGATGCCGCGCGCTTCGCCGAGCCCTCCTGGATGCCGAACAGTCCTTCATGCCGAGTAGTGGCCAATGCCGAGCATTCAGTTGCCTGGTCAAATCACCAGGAAACACTTGCCCCCCAAAGTGTATCGCATGGCCGAACGTGGTACGCTTTGAACCGTGCAACCTTTTCGTCACGTCTTAAACCCTTGGCTAACCTTGAACGGAGACGCCCCTTTTGTGGGATCGATGCGTGCCGGACGCGTTCCAAATGCCGAACGAGACATGCGCGTTCGAACGGTGTCTCCTCGCCGAGTGATGCTTCAGCGCCGAACCGTTATGCGCCGAGGCCGAACGCTACGACCTTGACCGGTTCCACCGGTCATGGCCTTTTCGACTTCCAACTCCCTCTATATAACCAGGCGCCCTTCCACCATTCTCTCTTTACGCTTTCTCTTCTATTATTCCCAGAGATTTACAACTCTTGCCACTCTATCAGACATAAAGTCTAGTTGATCCTTCCTCAACCTCGATCGTCGAACTAGGTATCATTCCCTCCACGATTACATTACTTCAACTTTAGGTTCATCACATGGGATTGTACAATGTGTGGTTATTTGAAGTGGTTCGCACGTTCGGAGTCGCCGAACGGTGCATGGTAGTTAGGCCTAGCTCCCTTGTGCTGATCAAGATTGGAAGAAAAAGGAAGATGGGGTGTCGAACGGCGCAACCTTCACCGGGCGATCTTGTCTCTGTCGTTCGTCGTAAATGGAGAAAGAGCAGGGCGGAGTTATGATCGAGGGCGGAGCGCTGCCTTAGCCGAACGAACTAAGGCCGAACGCTACCCTTATGCCGAATAGACATATACGCCGAGTAGCATTTAGACCGAACGACATAATTACCGAACAACTGTCATGCCGAACAGCTACATACCTGCCGAACAATATAACTGCCGAACATTATATTCGCCGATCATCAAAAATGCCGAACAGTATAACTGCCGAACATTATATTCGTCGAACATCAAAAATGCCGAACAATATAACTGCCGAACATTATATTCGCCGAACATCAAAAATGCCGAACAATATAAATACCTAGGCCGGACAATATACGTGCCGAACTATACTTAGGACGAGCAATACAATTGTCGCACTATAATTCAAGCCGAACAACATTCAAATGCCGAACAAACATATATATGCCGAACAATTTCAATGCCGAACACTTGACAATGACTTAACCGAACCAAGATACATGCCGAACACTTCTCAGGACGAACAATGTAACTGCCGAGCGACCTTTAAATGCCGAACGATATAAATGTCAAATTAGACTTAAGCCGGATACTTCATAAATTACATGTTTTCTGAATCTTTAACTGTAATCACCTCAAGGCAAGCTTTTTGAGACGGTCAGCGATGACGGTCTTCGAAGGCGATGATGGTCTTCGAAGGCGATGATTCGAAGCTAATTATTATATCTTTAAAACCTTTAGATTCTTATTGTCTGTACACAATTGCTTGCACTAGTTCACACACCACGTGGGGGGAAAACTCGTGTTGCTAATTCTAACGCTCAACATTTTTCAAGTATAGCTTTCTCAAGCATTTAGCCAGGTTCATTATTTATTCGGGATGTCAGGAAAATCTAGTTCTGCCACCATATCTGACAGGCCTGGGCCGTCAGCAAAGCAAGGAGCCGCAGATGCTTCCAACCCGTCAATCTCTCCCGCTCATAATCTGGCGCCCGATGCTCTGGAGTCAACCATCTTACTGGACAATCCGGTCGATTCTCAAGCCTCGAGGATCAATGAGGCCGCTCTGCGACGGATATGTTCCATTCACGGAATTCCCTTTACTGACGTGTTAGTTCCTTCGAGACACGACCGTCCTCATTTGCCCCCAGTCGGGTACACGGCCTGCAACAAGTTCATGTGCTGGATGGGCAGCGTGCCTCCGTTTAACCTATTTCTCCGGGATGTGCTGCAGTATATAGATATCGCTCCGTCGCAGCTGCACCCGAATGGTCATGCGTTCCTATATGGGACTTATTTACTCTTCATGGCTGTCTTCTCCAGACCTCCAACCCCCGGTGATATTCGATACATTTATATGTTCAAGAGACGGAAAGATAGCCCTTCCTTCATTTTCCTCGAGCCGTATCACAAGTGCCAGATCTTGACAGGGGCCTGCAGCAAGTTCGCCCTGTACAAACAGGAATGGTTCTATGTGCGATGCCCGTCTGGTTTTGCTAGGAGATGGGTTGAAGGCAGTAAGTCTCTCTGCTGAACCGTTACTCGTACTTAATGGGAGTCATGTTTTTCTTAACTCTTCATCTCATCTTTTCAGGTATTAACCCGCGTCCGGAAGGCCGAGGATATTCTGATGCTGTCGACGCGATTAGAGCTCTTCCGGCCGAGGACCGAGATATTCGAGCTATCATTTCAAATGAATCGCTGTCGGGGTTCGGCTTGCTAGCTCCTGATCGTCGGGTCAGCCTTCCAGAAGGCGTTACAATTCCCAAACCTCCATCCGGTAAAGGGAAAAAACTTGCCGGCCCGTCGTCGCGTCGCGCTCTCGTCGCGCACGAAGAAGGCGAGCGTAGAGAGGGTGATGCACCCGACACTCAGGGCGAGAACGTGGGTCCTGCTTGGAATCCGGCAATCGAAGTTCAGGATATTGAGACGTCATCCTCCCCTTCGAAGGGAAAGAAAAAGCTGAAATATTCGGTTCAGAAAGAGAAAATTGGCGACACCTCAAAATCTACGCCTATCCCTCCTGAGAAAGAGGCTTCTTCACAGCATCTGGAGAGTTCTCTGAGGGGTCTCTCGAACCTCTCCATTCCCGAAGACATACTTAATTACGGGTTCGATGATCCTGAAGCTCTCAAATTCTCCTCGCCCGCTGGAGGCAATGTAGGAGTTCAACTCCCGGCTCACAGAGACGATACTCCGATTAGCAAAGATAAACGCACGGGTCCGTCGGGGGGAACACTTAGGACACACACGCACATGCGCATTCCATAACATACTTCAAGTCTTTTTAATTCGTGAATTCTCCTTAATTCGTTGTTATCTTCCTTCTTTGCAGGTGATATGGGCCGCTCCCACGGACTTGATCGCCTTCAGGGGTCTTCAATATTTCATCACTCCGGACGGGATTCCGGTTCAGGCAGACGCCGGGACCGAGGTGATTATGAGGATAGGGACAATCGTCCGCGCGAGTCGTCTCATCGCAAGAAAGCGCACTATCAATCTTCTCAGTCCCGTGATCTTCCTCCTACAACTGAGCCGGATAAAGAGAAGTCTCTGCAGAAGGGCTATCAGTCCGATGCTGCTCGAGAACAACATTCCAGTTCATCGAGTACGAGGCAAGTTCGAGAGCCGCGTAAAAGAACGGAATTCTCTAAGCCTCCTCCTCCTGCTCCTGCCGTGGACCCAACCGTTGCGGAAAAGATGGTCGACCTTAAGGCCAAGTTTCCGAAGATTTGTTTTGACGGTTTGAAATTCCTCCCGGCCATCCATCACATTCCTAGGCACGTGAAGCAAAGTGCGATTGCCTGCAACAATGACGTCTATGTTCAACATGACGCATTCGTGCACTTGGTGGAGAAGATCTCAGAAGTATCCGTTGAGCGTCAACACGAGATTGACCGTCTGAATCTGGAGGCTGACAGCGACAAGAAAATCATCAAACTCCAAGACGAAGAACTCGCCTCTTATAAGTTAAAGCTAGAAGCCGCTGAACAAGGCGCAAAAGATACTGCCGAGGCAGTTACTCGCTTAGAGGTGGCACACAAAAAGGAGCTTGACGAAGCAGTTCAGCGCAGCGGCACCCTTGCCCTAGAAAAAGACTCTGTCCAAAAAGAAAGGGACGCGCTCGCTACTCAAGTCAAAGAGCTGAAAGAACAACTCTCCAAGGAGAAAGAAGACAAAATAGCCGCTCAGGAAGAATCACAGCGGTATTGCGATGAGATTGTTGCTACCCGGCTTCTGAAGGCAAAGCTTGACGGTGAACTTGCCGGGGTCGAGAAAATGAAGGATGAGGCCCGTGAGGAGGGTAAAAGAATGGCTGAGGAGGAGCTTGATTCTCGCCTTGAGGCGGCCGCAGAGACTGGCAGGGAAGAGGTCAAAAGTATGTTTGACCCGTTGATCGCCGAGTACGGAGCCCGTGTCCTTATGCACCGCGACCTAACATTCTTGGGCGACGGCTACCATGAATCCCTTGCTGAGGCATGGGAGACTCTGATAAAGATCAAGAAAGTCGAATCAGGCTCCGAAGAAATCGACGAGGATGCACTGGTGAAGGAGTTCCTGAGGGGGAATGAGCCATCGGATTTATCCGTGGCATTGGCTCTCTATGGCAAAGGCTCTTCCCCTTCGAAAGAGAAGAATAACAAGGCTGGCCCGTCAGAGGCCGACGCTACTACTCCTCACATTGCCGCTCCTTATGCTGCTCAATCGGTTGGTCGGTCGACGCTTGATCCATTTGAGCAACATGCCAGTTACGATCCCGAAGATCCCGGGCTTGGCGTTCATGTGCTGTCACCTATCCTGGAGGGTGAAACCCCGCGCGCCACCGACAGTCAACCTGATCCTGGTAGGAGATTCTTCTTTCTTTAGAAGTCGAAGTGATCCCGTCATTTTTTAGCAGTGGTTATTCGTTCTAATGCCCACTTCTTATATTTTTTCACAGGTTGTTCTGACATTGAGCCAACTCCGAGGAGCGATGACGCCAAGGAGGAAGCGGAGAAAACAAGCGACGTTGCTCACGCGGGGGTAACTCCCGGACCAGACGCTCAAGTGATTGGGGCGCTTGACGATGACAAACTTGATACTTCGTCTCCTGCCGAAGAAAGCGACGAAGTTAAAATCACCAGCGCCTCTGAACATACTTCAGAGATGAGCATGAAGGATCGTCTTGCCGACGAGGAGAAGAGAAAGGTCAAAGTTAAGGTTGAATCTGAAGTCCTGGAACTTACTGACCCGCGGAACAGACCTTTGAAAATCATTCTCCCGGGCAGGTCCAAACCACTAGATGTTCCGTCCCCTACTCCTGACTCCGTCTCTCTAGCAAGCAAAAAGTCCAAGAAGAAACGTGAGGGAGAGGAGTCGTCGGAAACACCAAAGGCAGACAAGAAGAAGAAGTCGAAGAAATGATCGATGCACTTGTTCAACAAGTTTTTGCTTAAGTTTGTAACAGTTTCTTTCTTCCATAACTTGTAGTTTGTATAGGCCCGAATTTTGTAGGAGTGATCTTGTATCCCCATTTTGGACTTATCGAATAAAATTTTAGTTTCTTCTTGTTTGAATGATTCTCTTGTCTTTATTTGGTTTGCTGACACTGTGCTCCGGGGACTTGGAGACTTGAGACTGTTCATACTCTAGTCCGCGCTCTGGAGACTTAGAGTACTCCGCTCCGCACTCTGGGGGTTCGGAGATTGGAAATTGTTTATACTCTAGTCCGCGCTCTGGGGACTTAGAGTACTCCGCTCCGCACTCTGGGGACTCGGAGATTGGAAATCGTTTATACTCTAGTCCGCGCTCTGGGGACTTAGAGTACTCCGCTCCGCACTCTGGGGATTCGGAGATTGGGAATCGTTTATACTCTAGTCCGCGCTCTGGGGACTTAGAGTACTCCGCTCCGCACTCTGGGGACTCGGAGATTGGAAATCGTTTATACTCTAGTCCGCGCTCTGGGGACTTAGAGTACTCCGCTCCGCACTCTGGGGACTCGGAGATTGGAAATCGTTTATACTCTAGTCCGCGCTCTGGGGACTTAGAGTACTCCGCTCCGCACTCTGGGGATTCGGAGGTTGGAATCGTTCGTATGAGTCTGTACGCCGCACAGAATAATGTAATTTATCATTCAATTAAGAGATACAGAAACTTCATAGAAAATGTGGCTTCAAGCCTTTATTAATGAAAATCAACTAAATTGCTCGATTACAACTTCAAAAGGAAACTAAGTCATTATTGAATGGAAACATGCACAAAACAATAGTGCCTATAACAAGAAAGGGAAACATGCTAAATGTAATAGTGCCGCAAATGTTCACTGTTCCATGCTCGGGGGAGTGTCGCGCCATCAACGGTCGCTAGCTTGAAGGTTCCTTCTCCAAGCTTCCGTTCAATGGCGTATGGACCTTCCCAGCTGGGATTCATGCGTGATGGTACTGGGAAGACTCGTTTCAGAACGAGATCACCCACATCAAAGATTCTTGGGCGGACTCTGCCATCGTAGTAGCGCTTGACTCGATGTCTGTGCGCCGCCGCCCTTAACTCAGCTTCTTCACGCTTTTCGTCGATGCAGTCCAGTGATTCCAGCAAGAGGTTTTGGTTCGTCTTGGGGTCATAGTATGTCACTCGGTGCGATGGAACTTCAAGTTCCACGGGTATTACGGCTTCAGAGCCGTATGCCAAGGCGAACGGAGTGTGGCCGGTCGCGGACTTGTGGGTAGTCCTATATGCCCATAATGCTGTCGGGAGTTCATCTACCCACTTGCCTCCAACCTTCTCCAGACGCTTCTTTAGTATGGACTTGATTATTTTGTTAACGGCCTCGACTTGTCCGTTAGCTTTTGGGTGTGCAACGGCAGCGAACTTTTTCTCGATGCCGTACTTTAAACAGAACTCTTTGAATTCTCTACTTTCGAATTGCGTTCCGTTGTCTGTAATGATGGTGCGCGGAAGACCAAAGCGGCATATGATGTTTCGTACAACGAAGTTAATGACTTTCTTAGAGGTGATAGTGGCCAAAGGTTCTGCCTCAGCCCATTTTGTGAAATAGTCGAGTGCAACTATCGCGTATTTCGCACCACCTTTGGATAGAGGCAAAGAGCCGATTATGTCGATTCCTCAGATCGCGAATGGCCAAGGGCTGATCATTTGTGTGAGTTCCGTTGACGGAGCCCTCGGGATTTTTGCATATCTTTGACACTTGTCGCATTTTCTTGCGTAGTCCGCGGCATCCCGGTTTACGGTGGGCCAGTAATACCCATAGCGGAGGATCTTCTTTGCTAGCGTTTGCCCCCCAGTATGGTCGCCGCATTCCCCTTCGTGGACTTCCCTCAAGACTCGCTTTGTTTCATCATGAGCGATGCATCGTAACAATGGGATTGAGAATCCTTTCCGGTACATGGATCCATCCTGCATTACGTACCGCGTAGCCTTTCGAAGGACCTGTCGTCTTTCGCTTCTTCTTTCTGGTAAAGCCCCGGTTGTCAGGTACAGTTTGAATGGGGTTATCCACGAGTCCTTCTCGATCTCTGTTTCCAACACAAGATCGATTTTCATCTCGTCCGTACTCGGGGCATGCAAGACTTCCACGGGATACAATCCCATTTGCTGAACATCGTCGGTACTTGCGAACTTAGCCAACAAGTCGGCTTCTTTGTTTTGTTCTCGCGGGATATGTGAAATGTCATAACGCCCAAGATTTGATAGTAGTTCCTGGACCTGAACGAGGTACGGAGCAAGCTTTCGCCCTTTTGCTTGGTAGTCTCCTCGTACTTGGTAAACCACTAACTGCGAGTCGCAAAAGATCTCGACTGATTCGATTCCGAGTTCTTTGGTAAGCTTCAAGCCAGCGATCAATGCTTCATATTCGGCTTCGTTGTTTGTAGCCGGAAAATCGAGCTTTAAGGCATAACAGATTGATCGGTTTTCCGGAGTTATGAGAACTACACCTGCACCGGAGCAACGGTCGTTTGATGCACCGTCAGTGTATAATTTCCATCGAATGGGGGGAATGATATCGTGATCGTCCGGTTTGATGGGTATGGTAAATTTAGCGATGAAGTCTGCTAACGCTTGCCCTCGGATGGCCCTCCGTGGTAGGTACGCGATATCGAATTGGCTCAACTCGATGTTCCATTTTAGCAATCTTCCAGAAGTTTCCGGTCGTTGAAGTACCTGCCTCAGGGGTTGATCGGTATAAACGCCGATCGAATGCGCTTGAAAGTACGGGCGCAGCTTGCGTGATGCAATCACCAAGCAATAAGCCAATTTCTCAATTTTAGGGTAATTCTTCTCTGCCCCCGTTAAACGCTTGCTAACATAATATACCGGCTTCTGAACTCGATCCTCCTCACGGACCAAAGTTGCGCTTATCGCATGAGGGGATATAGCCAAGTAAACGTACAGCATCTCATGGTCAACTGGTTTAGATAGCATTGGTGGGCTCTCCAGATGCCTTACCAGGTCCTAGAAAGCTTCCTCGCAGCTAGACGTCCATTCAAAATTCCTCTTTCCTTTCTTTATTATGTCGAAGAACGGGATGCACTTGTCAGCTGCCTTGGATATAAATCGACTCAGCGCAGCCACTTTTCCGTTCAAGCTCTGTACCTGCTTTATAGTCCTGGGCGCTTGTACATCTCGAATGGCTTGGATCTTTTCTGGGTTGGCTTCGATTCCCCTAGCGTTGACGATGAATCCTAAAAACTTCCCTGATGCAACGCCGAAAGAACACTTCAGCGGGTTGATCTTCATTCCATAGGACCTGAGTATGTTAAACATTTCAGCTAAGTCTTGAATGTGGTCGTTTGACTGCCGTGACTTCACGAGCATGTCATCCACATAGACTTCCATGGTTTTGCCCAGCTGGTCCTTGAACATTCGATTCACCAGACGTTGGTAAGTTGCTCCAGCATTCTTTAATCCAAAGGGCATCACTACATAGCAATACAGCCCGACATTTGTAACGAAGCTGGTGTGTTCTTGGTCCGGAATATGCATTGGGATTTGGTTGTATCCCGAGTACGCATCCATGAATGACAATAATTCGTGTCCTGCTGTGGAATCGACCAACTGATCGATCCTAGGCAACGGGAAACTGTCCTTAGGGCATGCTTTGTTCAAGTCGGAATAATCTATGCAAGTCCTCCATTTCCCATTTGCCTTCTTTACTAGCACGGGGTTGGAGACCCACTCCGGGTAGAGGGCGTCGCGGACGAACCCATTTGCTTTGAGTTTGTCCACCTCCTCTCCAAGAGCGGCGGATCTCTCTGGATCCATTCCTCTCCTTTTTTGCTTGACTGGGACGTATTTCGGGTCTACGTTCAACATATGACTTGTGATGGCGGGAGAAATCCCACACATATCAGAATGTGTCTAGGCAAAAACATCAAGGTTTGCTCGGAGGAAGTCGCTAAGGCCTTCTGTCATTGCGGGGCCTAACTGTGATCCGATCTTCAGTATTCGCGAAGGGTCGTCACGGCTAACCGAAATGTCAATTGTTAATTCAGCCGGTGCCGCCTTCTCTTCCCTGGGTTTCTCATCGTCGTCTCTCGGATCTATATCTCCGTAGATCCGAGAACTATGCCCGAGCCAGGGCTCGGGCACTACTTGTTAATTATTCGGGTTTAGGATGCGGACAGGATTGTCCGCACCCTTTCCTTTTTCCCTCCGGTGGGCTTCTCGGAGCTCGGCCACATAACAAGAACGACCAGCTGCTTGGTCTCCGTGAACAATGCCTACTCCTTTGTCAGTCGGGAACTTCAAAGTCAAGCACCACGGGGCTAGTGCCGCCCTAAATTCAGCCAGGGCCGGCCGACCCAAGAAAACATTATATGGAGAGTCCACATCCAAAACTACAAAGGGTAGGATTCGTACCCTCCGACGCTCGCCTTGTCCCAGTTCAACTGGTAACTCGACATATCCTACTGCATCAGTCGCAGCGCCGTTAAAGCCGTGGATACGAGCTTTGGATGGTTTCAAGTCTTTTGTCTCTAGCTTCATCTGATCATATGCCTTCTTGAAGATGATGTTGACTGAACTTCCACAATCAATCAAAATTCTTTTTACATATGCTGGTCCGATTGTTGCAGATATGACCATGGGATCGATGGTCGGAGCCTCTACCCGATCAGCGTCTCTGTTTTTGAACACAATATCGTCTGTCATCACGCGCTGCTGCTTAGCAGGGGCCCCGTCCTCTACGTTCGAACAGCACTCGAAATCCGCATGCTTCAAGGAGCTCGCATATCGTTCCATCTCTTGCCAGTTCTTATCTGCGGGATGAGGTCCGCCGATAATTGTATTTATAACCAGTCTTCCAACAGTCCGGGCAGGTTCCTCTGGATGACGTGGAGCCGGTGCACGACCTGGGTCGGACGTTCCCTGTCCTCCTTCCTGCGGATCCTTCACAAATTCTTGCAACTTCTTTTGTCTGATCAATTTCTCGATAGCGTCATGCAGGTGTCTGCATTCTTCCGTATTGTGTCCATAGGTTTCATGGAAGCGGCAATATTTCCCAGTCCGTTTCTGTTCTTCAGTTGATTCTTTCGGACGTGGTTTTCTGTACTGAAAAGTATTGCATGTGGATAGGTAAATGTTCTCAAGTGGGGCGTTTAGCGGAGTGTACTCGCTGTAGCTTGGAATTCTCGACTTCCACTTTCCCGCTTCTTTCCTCTTTCCTTGACTCCTTCCTCCGGACTCTTTGGGCTGCACAGGCTTATTCTGGACGTTGACTTGGACCTTTCCTGAATTGTCTCCAGATTGCTTCACAGCAATGTTGCTCTTAATTGACTCTTGGGCAGGTCCCGGTGCCTTGTCTCGTCGTACCCACCTAGCTTCCTCTCTTCTTATGAACTGGTGCGCCTTGGAGTAGAAACGCTCTAGCGTAGTCGGAGGTTTTCCTGCCAGCCAATCTCCGAATTCAGAATCCGGATCTACACCTCTCATCACAGCCATTAGAATTGCATGGTCGTTGGGATTACTGACTTCAGTTGCCGCAACGTGGAATCTTTGTAAGTACTCCTTCAGCGACTCTCCGGGATTTTGGATTACACTTGACAAAGACATCACGTCCTTCGGGCGTGTAGTGTGTATCCTGAACTGCTTAATAAACTTCTTTGCCAACTCCTCGAAATTTGATACGGATCGCGGATGAAATCGGGTGAACCACATAGTAGCGATCCCAGATAGAGTAATCGGAAAGCACCTACACTTGGTGGCATCATTTGCTCTGGCTGAATCCATCATCCATTCATACCTCATTACATGTTGTCTGGGGTCAGTCTTTCCTTCGTATGCAGAAATGGTTGGCATGCTAAACTTCTTGGGGTAGGACGCTTGCAGCACAACATCCGTGAACGGAGTATGACTTCTTGACACTCCCCAATCGTCATTTGATAAGCCCTGATTTTCTTTCATCAGTTGCCTGATCATGGCTGTCAGATCGGGTGTCTGTATGGAAGATGGGAGGTTGGAGTCAGTTCTACGTGCCTGTCCATGCTGATGCCTCCTTTCCTGGCGATCTGCCAATCGTGCGTCATGAGGTTCAACATTGTTAACATCTTGATGATCTGGAGCTCCCTCCTCCACCTGTACTCCGGTTCGGAAGTTTCCAGTTCTGGCTTGGTCGCGGTCTCCTGCTGTTCGAACAGCAGCATCTGCCCTTGCAGTTTCAGTCTTACGGCGTCTGCGCCTGGGTGGCTCATCAGAAGAAGTTGAGCTATCAGAAGAGGAATAAGCAGCTGGATTGCCCCCAGCATTCTGTTGCTGCTGTTGAGTGAGTTGTGCCATCAGGTTGGCATTAGCTTGCATCTGTTCTCCCAGTTGTCTCCTGCTTTCCCTAAGTTCTCTCATCAAGTCGTTGAACTCCACTCTGGTGACAACTGGAGTCTGTTCTTGAGCGGCAATCCCTGCACTCGGGATTGCTGGTTGATTGCTAGGTCCTGCTTGTTGCACGCTAGCAGTCTCTCTGGCATCCGCATTAAGAGAAGCTGACCTGGTACGTGGTCTTGCCATTGTAGAGTTATCGGTATGAACTCTGAGTAGGATCAGCGGATGTTCTATCAGTAAGTCGGATCTTCTTTGGGGGACTTGCTCAATCCAGTAGCTTCAAAGCAGATCCTTGAGGTCTGAGAATTCGATTCTCAGTGAAAGCACCAAAGTGTTAGCACCAAAATTGGTCACTAACCTCGTTCAGAAAGATCGTGTAGAGATATAAGTGATGAAAGAAAATTAAACAGAGAAGACAATGCTAATTTAAATACAGAAAGTAAGAACACCAAATTTATAGTGGTTCGGCGTAATTGCCTACGTCCACTTTGTTCAACTTTATTGATTTCCTTTATGGTTGATTACAAATACAATTCGTAAATCAAATGCTTGAATGAAGTTGTTTGAATAGAGAAGGTGAGTCTTGAAAATGGCAGAGTTTCCCCGTCTTTTCTCTCTAAAAAAGGATCCCTTTCACTGTGACCCTGCCCCCCTATTTATAGGCAAATATGGGCTGGACTTCCCAAATGGGCTGGATAGCCGAACGGTCAAGCCTCAGTACAGTGGTCGCTGCATGCCGATCCTGGTATGCCGAACGCTCTGATGCCGAGCAGTCTTTCCCACGCCGAACGATGCTTTCCCTGCCGAACGGTCCTTGTGAAGTTGTGCATACTGAATGCCTTCTGAATGTCGAGCGCTCTGATTGCCAAGTTATCCTATCGCCGAGTTCCACTGATGTCGAGTACCTTGCGATGCCGAGTACTCCTGTTGCCGAGTACTACGCCGAGTACCTCTGGGTTCCGAGTGCCAGGGGACGCCGAGCGCTCTTGCAGCCGAGTGCCAGTTGATGCCGGACACCACTTGACGCCGAGTACCTTGGGATGCCGAGTACTCCTGATGCCGAACACCACTTGACGCCGAGTACCTTGGGATGCCGAGTACTCCTGATGCCGAGTACCACGCCGAGTACTCCTGGATGTCAAGTGCTTCGCCGAACACTCCTGGATGCCGGCCACTCTCTGATGCCGAGTTCTACTGGATGCCGAACGCTAGCGCCGAGCATTGTTTGTCGCCGAACATTAACTGACGCCGAGCATTACGGATGCCGAACGTTTCTGATGCCGACTCCCACTGGATGCCGCGCGCTTCGCCGAGCCCTCCTGGATGCCGAACAGTCCTTCATGCCGAGTAGTGGCCAATGCCGAGCATTCAGTTGCCTGGTCAAATCACCAGGAAACACCTCACATCTCGGAAATGATACGGGAACTATGTTACATATTTCAGGCCGAGTATGACGAGGGTGGTGTATGATCCCTCATGGTGACTGGCGGCGTATGATCTAGGTCACTAAGGTGTCCCTATGGGACCCTTATTGTATGGTATAATGGCGTGTGAGTCCTTGCATGAGAAGCTACCGAATATCAAGAAGTGTGGCAATATGAGGAATAGTGGTGTGTGAGTCCTTGCACGAAAAGCCATCGGATTCCGGTTGTTGTGCGTGCTTATCGAGGTTCCCTATCATGATGGAAATCCAATCCCAATATGAGATTTACGGTTTTGATTGTAGTCCCAAAATAGCTATAATTCTTTGCAAACATTTCAACTACCCCTTTTCGTATCATATATTCCGTCCAGTATATTCCGTTGACCCAGTCCGGATATATTCTCTTAGACTTAGTCCGGATATTGATACCTTATTGACGCAGCGACGGAATACAAAAATGATGATACGATGAGAATAGCAATCGGTGGATTGAGAAATACTGGAATGCCCAAATTCGTTGATCCGAAGATACCGAATTCTAGCTATCTCTGACACGTTGATCGCGCACGATACCGTGAAGAGAGATCTACAATTCTTCGAGCGTTGATCAAGCACACTTGATTCCGCGAATTGGCTTCAGCAATAGTAAGGGGAGCAATAGTAATTACAACATACTACGACTTAAGAAAACTACAATACAAAACAACACAAGTCACATTAAATAACGAAATACATGACTTAAAATATTATCTCACGACTTATCATATCTCTCGACTTATCATAACTCGTTCACGCGAGTTAACAGTCCTCACGCCTTAAGGAATGAAAGTTCGCGACTTAAGGAAAGACGCACGCGACTTAAAGTAATTCGCGATTTGGGAATAAGCAGCTTCATTCGCGATTTAGGTCGATCGGGAGGGAATTCTTCGCCTTGGGTTAAGTCGCGACAGGAGATAGGTCGGAGGAGTTATGTCGTAGCTTCGACTTAGGCTAGGAATAGTTCGGGGCAGGAATTTAGGTTGGGCGATTGGAGTTAAGTCGCCTTGGAGGTTGAGTCGTGAGTCGTGGTAGAGATGAGTCGTAAGTCGCGAAGGGGATGAGTCGTAAGTCGCAGGTTGCGGTGATGATGAGTCATGAATCGCAATGTTGATGAGTCGTGAGTCGTGGAATATTAGTGATGGCCGATCGTGAGTTAAGGTATGTGTCAATTCCTCCTCTCTCATGATATCTCGTGCTGCATCACTTATTTGAATAGTTTATTTGAAAAGTGGTTTTAAAAGAATGTCATTAAAAATAATATCAAGTGTATTTTAGTATAAAAGTGTTTTGGTTATCGTAAGGTAAAAACTCGTCCGTATTTATGTGTGGGCGTCGTCTTATGAGATACCCTTCTTTCCAAAGGTTTTGATAATATCATCATATAAAATTTCGAGTATCTCACGCTGGTTTATCAAACCTGATCCAGGTATTTTTAATACTCGGGTCAGACCGAGTAGTTTCGGGTTTAGTTGAAGATGGCTGGAGTTTCCAGAGGAGAGTTGGAGATCTTTATCATCGTATGGACGTATTCTATTATCCGCTACATCTATTGCATTTGTTTTGTTGTTTTCAGCATTTGTAAGGACAAAGGTTTATAACTGTCCAGGTTGAATCTAGGTTAGACTCTGATATTGTATTTTAAAATTTTCCGCTGTAAAGATTATTTATTGAAATAATATATGTTATTCCATTCGTGTGAGATTCTGTTCTATTTTTATTTTTCTTTCTACCCTTAATGATCCGCTTATTCATGCAATTTAAGTTGGACATGTGTGGTTTATTGTGAATTCAAAGGGTATGGAAAAACGGGCCATCACAGTACACTCACATGCAACAAACTATTTCTTGTTTATTTTCAACCCTAGACATTATTATAATATCACTGGATTTTCTAATAGAAATGGTTTGGTTATCGTAAGGTAAAAACCCATCCGTGTTTTTATTTGCGGTGTGGTTTTACGAGATACCTTTATTTTAAAGGGCTTTATAAATATAAAAATCCATATGATTTAAGTTTCTCATGTTGGTTTACCAGACTGATCTGGGTGTTATTTCCTTATAATGTTCGGCTCAGCCTCGAGTATATTTCTAGATTTAACTAAACGCTTTGGAGTTTCAAAAGATGAGCTGGATGCCTCTAAGACCTATCCACGTATTTATTTTTCGATGCATTACTTATTTTGTGTCTATCAGCATTTGTGGGGGCAGACTGTTATAACTGTCTAGGCTGATGATATGTAAGTTTGCTTCGATTGTTATATGTATATTGAAGTTTTCTTTTGGTAAAGATCTTTTGAGATATTATATATTATCATTCTGCATATGAGTTTCTGATATTGTGTTCTTCTTTCTTGTTTTGTTTTGTTTTTTTATCCTAACGTTATGTCTCTCCGGCACTTAGGTGCTTAACACATGAATATCGTGGATGTATTAGTGTCGACATTCTAGGGTCGAAAATGATGATCGTTACGAATAAGCTTCGGCCAGAGCATTAAAAAATATTTTTTTATTGATTTAATTATATAATTCTTAATTTAATATGATTATAAATATATAATTCACATTTTAATTTAAAAAATGATTCATTTATGTGAAAATCAACTTTCGATAAAAAAATAATATTACTAATATACATATAATATTTATTTGTTTCAAATCATTTATAAAATTGTAAAGTACAATTATATAAATTTATACATAATAATAATAATGATCAAAATTTTATATTTGATATTGTAACGTATTTCCTTTTAAAAGTAAAATTTTTATTTATTTTAAAAAAAAAATTTCACGCAATTTTATAATTTAATAACTATTTTTAATTAAATTATTAAAACAGAAAAGAATAAAAAAGAAAAATAATATTTCTTTTTACAAATATAGATCTAGGCCGAGAGCAAAAAATAAAAAATAAAAATAAATAAAAAATAATTTTTTATGTATAAATTTTATTATTTATTATACACACATATGTAACTTATAATATGTTTATATATATATATTTATTATTAAAAAAATTCTTTCGAATTTTAAGAATATCATAAATGTTAAAGTATTATATATATATATATATATAATTTTATAATTTGAAGTTGAAGTGAGTTCTTTGATGGCTTGTTACCGTGCTTTTATGTGTTTTGGTGATTGTAATGTTAGGAGTATTATAGCTTTCCTCTTTGTCGTTAGTTCTTGTAGTGTGCCTTAAAGGTTTGTAATGTCATATGTTATTATTCTTGCAATATTAGCATTGACATACTCCTTCTTGTGAAATGTAACTGTTGCTGGTGTTATGGTTAATTATAAGAGAATTGTGCTCCCAGCTATTTTCCTGTGCTCTTATGTTATTTGTTGCAGCTTAATGTTCAGTTAGGTCGTCATTTGGAAATGAGTTTTTGTTTTGAAAGTGGTTGTAGTTTCTTTGGATTCTACTAGCTTGTTATGTAATCTTAGAGTTCTTGGATAATTGCGTTTCTGCTTACATTCTAGTGGTTAATTTAGGCTTGTCATGCGTATGTTTTTGTTCGATACCATGTCAGGTGTTTGTGACAACTGCGTTTGCTCTATGCAACTCTATTTGTACGTGATTTCCTTGAGCAGCTTAACTTTGTAATTTTGCACTCTACGTGATGTTTGTAGTAGTCTGGTGTGCATAATGATCGTAGTTGAATAGATGTTGAGGACTTTTTCCTTACATATGTAAAATTTTATATAGTGCTACGACCACTTTAAAACCGTGTGTTGCTTAGGCACTTTTGCTTCACACCTGTAATAATTGTTGTAAAGTGGTATGGCCACTATAATCTGGCTTATCTGAACAAAATTGTAACATCCCGCCTTTTTGTACATTTTAAGCAGACACGCATGCCAACTCAAACCATACAGAAGGACGGATTGTTATTTGGGGTAAATAAGAAAAAGAGAAAGAAATAAAACAAAACAGAGTCTCGCAGCGGAATGACAAAATATAATAATCAAATAACAGTTCATGAAGCTGTTTACAAAAACATTTGATTATACTTATACAATACAGAATCAGAGTTACACATATCAGAGATAAAAAAAAATAATGTAGCGGAACAGTATGATGCGGTGGAATAAATATAGTAAATAATAGTAGTACAAATCTTCGTCTTCGTCCTCAAGAAATAAGGTCTTCAAATCCTGAAATGCTCAGGCTGACCCGAGCGAATTGAAAAGACAAAACACGAGTTAGAAATAAAAGATCTTATGTAAGTTAAATCAACGGTAAATAAATATGAGTGTAAACGGCGTCGGAGATGTTTACGGGGCTTGACATCTCTTATCCAGTGTCTAATGTGAGTGCATTAACTTAAAAGATGTTCGGGATTCACATCTCCTAAGGATCCGTTAAACTATCTACTATGTAGTACAATACGCTATTATAATATGTCTACAGTAATATAAACTATTAAAATAGCGTTAAGGCGTTACCCATATCCCCCTTAACACATTTTATATATTCCCATAGTTTATACAGTACCGTAATCCCACCCGTAAACTGGGTGTCGTTAGAGGGCACTCCATAGGTATGGTACAAACCAAACTCGTAGAAGGCGCAATAGGGTAGGTGACACGGCACAACTAGGCAATGCCAGGGTAGATATACCAATTACGCATCCGGGTTGTTGGTAACGCATAGCCGCAACTACCGCCCAACTCGAAACACACTCCGGAGTAAAAATCGAAGGGTGGCCACCAAATAAATCGCAAGTCAGAATATAGTATCGATGTAATGTGTCCGATCAGAGGAGCTACCTCATTGGTCCAGAATCGCTCCTATTTTAGCCACCTTATGCTAACTCACGGGAGTTAGGTCCACGTAAATATACCTTTAGGATCGTCATCACCGTCCTACTTCATTTTGGAATCTCCACCGCGTACATAGTTGTCAAAGTGGTTTTCGGTATTGGCAGAGAGTATGACAACATCCGATCCCGGTCTCTTTAACAACCAATCGCTTATTACACACCGGATGGTTCTTTTACATTTCCAAAATCGTTTCATAATTGATATCAAAATATCATATTCAATTCAAACCATATCACTTTCAAAATCATTACTTATTTTCGAAATCATATTCACCTTTGAAATCATATCGCATTTGAAATCATAGTTCAATAATTTTGTTTCCTTTTAAAAGTCATATTCACAATTTATACCAAATTATCGTATTCTCAAAACCATAATATTTCGAAGTCGTATTCACTTTAAAAATCGAGTATTTGAATATAAACCCATCCATTTTACTTAGTTTGGAATTTGAAAGAAAGTACTTTAAATAGTTATAAATAGTTAAAATACTCCAAAATAGTTTAATTATAGGTAAAGTACTTTTAAATTGATTTAAGATAGTTAAATAGATTTAATTTAGATTAAATATAATTAAAATAGATTATATAGCTTAAAATAGATTAATTAGATTTAAAATAAATTGAAAGGGTTTAATTAGTTTTAAAATAAATTAAATTGGTTTAAAATAGATCAAAATAATTGATATAGTTAATATTAGTTAAATATTTAAATAAATTTGAAAATCTAAATAATTAGGAAATTTAAAATAATATATTTTAAAACAGTTTACTTAAAAATATGAGTTTAAAATTAATACCAAATTAAACTATTCATTGCATTTCAACCTATTTGGGCCATTTCAAATTTCCAAATCAACGAACCAAATTTCAATAAACTGCCGAATTTCATATCGTTTAAATCCATGTTCAAAATATCAATACGGATTACTCCAACTTCAAAATATTTCAAAGTTATTTTCAAACAAATTCAATAACTCAATTTCGATAGAATTTCATTTATACATAAAAGTTTAACTTTAAACCTCCGATTTACTTCTTAAAGAAATTCCTTTTTAAACCAATTCGCATTTCAACACAAAACTTGATTTTTCAATAATACTTCAAATTATATAAATCAAATTTTATTTCAAAACATCAATTGATTAAATTTAAGGATTTTAAAATCATTTAATTTAACCAATCCGGCGTCCGTATATAATTTTCTACCCTAGGGTCAAGTGATACTAATATTTATCATTTCAATCCGCAATTTAAACATTTTATGGTTGTATATCATTTCAAACCGCAATCCATAAATAAATAAAAATCCATAAAGAACTTGCAGTTTATAACGGTATAAAATACAACATCCATTCAACCAACATCAACAATCAACATCCATCACAATCGTCATCCAAATCAATCAATAAATATCAATATAGAACTGATAATCAATAACGGGTATTAAACTGGTAATTTATATTCAATAATAAATTAAATGACAATTTAATTCAAACAAATTCAAATAACTGAGATGATGATTTAAAATATACCAAACAGTCATAAATAAATTTCTAATCATATCAACAATTTAATTTAACAAACATAAGATATTTTAGAAGTTGTGAGTGGGTTAAAACACTCACCTTTGAATTTAAATTCAATTTAAACCCAAAATTTGAACAGTCTCCGAATTCGTCCAAACCAGCGTCAAAATGTCCGGAATTTCAATACGATCCCAGCGGATCCAACCGCGCATGAATCCGACCTCGTATGCGAGATTTATGTGAGTTAGAACATATAACAATTTAAATTTAAAATAAATAAAATAATAAATGGGAAAACACGTCACCTTCTCTCACCTCACGTAAAACCCTAGCAGAAACCACTCGCTCGAACGCGAATTCGAACCCGCTACTGACCATCCAGCCGCCGCCTTCTCAATCAAAAACCCCACCTAATCGCCACTTCCGACCTGATCCATCCTAACCACCACCTTATACGAGCTCCGCCGCTCCTCCATGGCCCGCTACGACGAACGCGTTGCCACGCCAGGCCTTTGGTCGAACCCCAAAACGCATGGCCAAAGACATGATTCTGGCGATTGTCGCAGCCCTTTAGACAAGAACGAACCATGGATCGAAAGCATACGATCCCCTCTACGCAATAGTACCGTCTGATCATCCCCACGTCACAGATCCGCCGTCGAATCCAACAACCCAAAATGGACGGTCGTGGATAAACGGTTAATTTCTGGACAAACCGTGATCCCAAGTGAAAAATGAATCACGGATTTGGGTTGCGCTCATTGAGAGCTTCGAATCGATATATAATTCGATAGGGTTTGAGGAGTTTGATTTTTGAAATTGAATTTGGAGTTGAATTTGCAATTTGAATTTAGGGTTTCGATTGTCTGCCATTAGAAAGAGGAGCTGAGAGATAGATGTATGTATAGACAAATAGAATAAGAAGGAGCTAGGGTTTATAACGAGCTATTTATAGATGGATCAAAAATAGAACAAATGGACTAGATCGATTTGGGTTTTTGAACGACGAACAACCCGAAAAGCCCGTTTCAACTCCGGAACGAAAATAGGTCAACCTATATATCAAAATAGATTCTTTCAATTATTTTAAACTCAATGGAACAGGTTTCAAGTCCTAATTCCATCGTACGAAGAAGTTATGTTCAGTTTATTTCAAATTGATTTCAATTAAATTAATTTCTGGGCGTTTCGAGTCCGTACGATCAAATGACAAGTTCGATCGTTACGAAACTTGAAATCCTACAATAATTCACCGTTACGGATCCGATGAAACTGGTTTCGTCGACATTCGAGTCAGTGGCCAAAATGGCTATATTTCAGTTGATTAAATAAATTAAGTCAGTTTTCCCTTTTAAATTTTAATAATTTACAACTTCTATCATTTTTGATTTCTTAATCACTTACAATAATTTAAACAAATTTAGATGTCAATTTAAAGTTTTTAATCCATCAATTTCAGTGTTTAATTTCAATTTCATTAAATTCAGAAATTATAAATTAAATTTTCAATAATTCAATTTAATTGACCTTTCATCCTATTATTCAATCCATTATTATCAAATGGATGAAATTAACATTGGTTCATAATCTATTACATTAATATTCTCAATTTCATCTAAATTTCCATTAACGTAATATTTAAATATTTAATTTCATTTATTTGCAATAAATCATATTATTATAATTTGAATTCCAATAAATTAATAAATCTTTATTTCCATTCTTTTTATTCAACCAATTGTCATATTATGAATAAAATTAACATTATTTCCAAATATTAACTTAATTTACATTAACATAATATTTAAGTTAGATTTATTGCGATTAATTCTAATTCAATTTAACGAATTAATATATAGGTAACTTATAATAATTGTTTACAAACCAATGTTACAACTGCTTACATAACAATGGTTTTACTCAATTACTATTCATTATATTTTATCTCATTCATAAATTCAATATTTAAATTCATTTTCTTATATTAAATTTATAACCAAGTTATAGCATTTTACATTATTTCAATTTATTGTAATTTCATTCAATCTATCAATAATTAGCTTTAATTACCGTTGTTACATTTCATTCTAGTATTCATTTCATTATTACATTACAACTTTACTTCCAATTTCAATATTAAATAACAAGATTCATTAAATTAACAAATTAAATTATCGAAAATTTACGGGTTGTTACAAAAATAATAATACTTTGTTTTGCCTACGAAGTTCTTTAATTTAATTATATTCACATATGTAAACAAAAAAATATATATTAAAATGTTTTATATTTAATTAATTCATCCATCCTTTTATTATATATATATATATTGATGTAAATATATGTAAACATCTAGACAATACACTTGTATACATGAGGGGCGAACATGTCTGTTGCAATGTAAATCCCAGCATTTATACACGGGCAAGTTAAACCATGTACACATTGTATTTTGTTGCACGTGCACAAACACACATGTGTGCATATGACATACACACTCACACACACACACACATATATATATATATATATATATCTGTGTGTGTGTGTTTGTGTATTAATACAAATGATATAATACAAAACTATATTATAAATTTAAATAAAATAATGATTTTACTTAAAGAAATTTAGAAATGATCTAAATGAATTAGACTTTATAAGCCCAAAAATGATCCAAAATGGTAAATTTTTATGAAATTCACTCATATCTTCCACCTCGGGCTGACCCAATTCCACAAAAGAAATGAGGCCAGGGCCATGTTGAGGGTGACCGAAAGCAAGGTCAGTCAAGACTCGAAGTTGACACTTGAATGCAAGAGAATCAACATGACTCGAGGGGATGTAGTGTTGACTTCGGGTTGATCCTGAGGCTACCGTAAAGAGATTTTCATGATTGCAATGACCAAGAACAACATATGGTTGAGTTTATCTCAAATTTAAATCGTTCGCTAGTAAAAGGCAAACTCCGGTTTAGCCAGTGGCAGTCTCGCTGCCCCCACCATGGCAATGAAATTCAGTAACCCACCTTGTTTTGTAGATATGGACTTAAGCTTGGTGAACTCGGCGTCGACTTGTTTCGACAAGACAATAGTGGCCAAACTGAATATCAGGCGGCGACGACGACTAAATGAAGGTAGCAGCAGGTTCAGCTGGTCAACGACAATCGGTTTGGCCCTGGAGGTTGGATTCATAAGGAATCGGCACCGAGGTCTTAAAGAAGGCAAAGAAATGAAATATGAAAGCATGCTTGAGTTTTTATAAGTGTTAAGTTATAAAGGAGACGAGATGACTCATCAATTCATTTTGGTACCAACCAGAGATGACTGGCACCAACATGAATTTTGACCCAAAATACGAAAGAAAGGAATGGAAAAGGGAGAGTCGTACGTATCTGTATGAGGCATGGAACGATATCCGAATGGTAGATCTTGATCTTAGCATGGAAAGTGGTACTATTGCTATTTAAAGCAATAAAATAGATGCACTTAGAGTGAAGGCAACACTTTAAAGCAACTCTTGGATAACCAACAGATTTGCCTGGATAATGGTATACGCTCGTCTTGTTCGAAAGCTTGTTTTTTTTCCAATAGAAACATACTTTGGGGGACAAGCGTTATCTGACTTTTAGACTAATTGGCTTACAAATGAATCTGGATGGCAAGATAAAGATGAAGTGATAAACGAACTTGAAGACATGCTTGGAAGGACATTGCGATAAACCCCAAAGAGTTAGAGTGCCCAAAATAGGCCAAGAACCATCTTGGTATTGACTACTTCAGGTTGGTACCGACCTGTTTTTATGCACCTTATGGGGCTCTAAAGATATGACTTATGAATTGTTGGTTAAAGAAGTCGTCTTAGGGCTTTTTTTTGAAAAAGTAGGTGAATAACTCAAAGAAGCTCGAAAGAAAAGGACAAGTACTGAAGATATCAAAACCTCTTGGTAGCAACCCGATTTCTAGGGCAAAAGTGCTCGGAGCTTGATGGATTGGAGTTAGAAAGAGAAGTAGAAGAAGATGACACAGTTTGCTATTAACAAATCATATCGGTACCAATATGAACTTATTAGCTAGGATACTTCGTCTCCCCTCCTTCATTCTCGAATTTGGAGTTAGACTTGGTATTTCAAAATCTGACGATTTCGTTGGGCAATTTTTCTATAAATAGCAAGCATGTGACAACTCAAACAGAACTTTTGGCACTTCATCATCTTCTTCTTCTCTCTCTCTCTCTACACGGCCTTGTCACAAAGCAAGCTAAGTTTTGCTGTTCTAGGCTGTTAGATTGGTAAATCCCTTGTAATAAGATTAAAATGGATGTAGACCTTAAATTTTCCAAATCACTATAAAAATTTCTTGTGTCTCTGTCTTTGTTTTGCTTTTCATAGCTAGATCTCTACCTTTTACTTCGAATTTTAGGTGTTGTGTCATTTTCTACCTCAATAGAAAAAAATTGATTACTCATTCAATCAATTAATCGGTAGATTTATAAATGTGGGAAGAACTCGAATCATGAATTCTTTGATTTTGCAATATGAAGAAATAAAAAATTAGACGTGGAGATACGATCAAATGAGGAAATTTATGGAAACCAAGATCACTATCATTTATTTACACTGAAATCAAATCATGGATATTTGGAAAACTTCCAAAATAATTGAGCAATTAATTTAGTTAGTCTCCATGCAATTCCTTCGTTCTTAAGTCTGTTTAAATAAAGAAAGTTCATCTTCATATTTATGTGAGAGAAAATCCACCATTATCCACTTTTTCAGAAAGTCTAATTTCTACAATCAAATCAAATTAGAAGCTTTGAGCACAACAAGTCTTTGGAGAAATTGATTATTTGGTTTGTAATTATATGTTAGTCTCTCCGCTTTACTACCTATAATTTTGTAACTACTCTTTGTTTTCTCTTTCTTCGATAAAATAAAGAATAGTTGTTAGGTCCATGGTCGTAGACAATTTAATCGAATCATGTTAAATCTCTGTGTTCTGTAATGTTCTATCTTTCTTCGTTTGGTGATTACTTCTTATTAAATTGGTTGTTAGCAATTAGTCGACAAACTAGATTCTTGGGTATTCCACGCATAAGGCAAACATTTTCACAAGTTTGACATTAGAGAAAAATAAAGTTTCGCACATCAAATTGGTATCAGAGCGGTAGATTTTGCTCAACATGGTATTATTTCTAAAAAAATTAAAATAATCAGGCTTGAACCAATTATGAGTTGTGATGTGATGATTTTTTAATCTCAATGGGTCTTTAAAGAATAAAAAGGAAAGGCAAGACTATTATTTATCTTTCTCTGAGGAGGGGTCATTTTCCATTATGAAACATATATACAATCCAAAGTTATTTAATTCAACAAAAGTCTTTGATTAGTACTTTGTTCTCTGATATGTTTATATGTTATGATAGAACATTATTTGTAGTACTTTGACTTTCTTTTCTCCTTTCAGCCACATATTAAAATTACTAATCTTCTTCGTCTATGTGGTAGTTGACATAAATGGAATCTTATATAAATTTATGATTCATAATCCTCATAGTTTTTCTTATGCACTAGTACGTACCTTAAGATCTAATTTTGCAAAATATAAATCATCTGCATTAACCTTCAACTTATGGTAATGTATAAAAGCAACATTAAAAATACTTTGCTTCCGACAATTATAATTGTACATCACTAACTTTTCAGTTTTGGATTATACAGGCCTGACATATGACTAACGAGTGCAGGCATACTCAAGGAGCGAAAAATGACCCTGCTTAACAAAAAAACAAACGTACTTGGAAGCATGGGCAATTCTTAACGACGTTTCCAGCTAAAGAAATCTTTAGTGCTGTTCCCAGCCAATTCTCGACATGTTTTAGTTAGTGATGCATCCCAACGGTGTCAACTCCTCTCCCAGCCCTATTGGCTGGTTGGAGTAAAAGTAGCGGTGATGCGTCCGACGTGTCGGATGCCAACAATACTTCCACCCTTACAAATCCTTCCCCTTTCCACCTTCCTCTTTCATCTCCTATTCACCTTTCTACTTCACACATTTCCATCAACACCAACAATGGATGCTTCAGAATCAGATTCAGACTCTGAAGATGCACTGGATGTGGCTGTTATAACAACGTATTTACGTAGAAGAAGAAATGATATCGTCTATATTCATACGTTAGAATATACCGGTTTAATGTGGTGGAAGACATATTGAATGACCATCAAGAATGATGTCAAAGAAAGTTCTGAATGAAAAAGACTTTATTTTCTCTCGTTATGCAAAAGGATGCAAAATTATAGTCTGGCTACAACAGAAAGCATTGGTGTCCGAGAAACAGTTGCCATATTCATATACACTATAGTTGCAGCGCTCTCAAATTGAAAAATGAGCGAAAGATTTTAATTCAAATGGGAAGGTACTGCGCGCGATATTAGAATTTTTAATTTAGTTGTACATTATAGAACCTATAACTTCCCCTATCCTGCACATGGACAGTATTATATAGTTGATTCAGGTTTTCCATTTCAAACTAGTTATTTACCACCGTATCGTAACGTTAGATATAATTTTTCCTTATTTTCGTGAAACTGCAAATCAACTGAAAACATTAAATGAAAATTTTAATTTCTACCATTCGAGTTTGCATATGGCAATTGAGAGAACCTTTGAAATATGGAAGAAAAGGTTTATCATTTTGAAGAATATGCCAACAAACTCATTCGAAACTCAAGTAAAAGTTGTTGTATCTACAATAACTATTCACAATTTCATACACAAATATAACAATAGTGATCCAGATTTTATGACTTATGATCCCGATCTTATTCAAGAGGAATACCTAGAGGAATATTATAATATGATAAATGCAACAAATGGAGTAACTGAATAGGTTTAACGACATGTAAACAATGAAATGACAACAATTCGAGATAACATAAGAGATGAAATTGTTGGAATAGGGCTGCATTGATTAATTGTATAATTTTATCTGTATGTACTAGTATTATATAATTAATTTGCAAGTATTTCATTTTTTTGTACTGTTATTTCATTTTAATTAAACATAAATTATGCAACAAAACAAATAATTTATTAATTATAAATCGATTAAATTAAAAACCACAAATTAAAATACTCCGCTCAAATGCCTCGTTCGTAGCCACAAACCCATACCCCGTTCAACAATCTTCCACGCTCAAGTACCCCACTCAAATACTCCACTCAAATTGCCCCGCTTTCGCTCGTCGCAAATGCACCCTTTTATCAACATCTCACCTTATGTATTGCTAGAAATGAACTGTATCGATCAAACTGAGGAAGTATAAAGCTTTATTCTTTCAAGTATGAGATAGTGGATATATGAGCCGTATCTTCCAGCCCAACTATTACAAATTGCACATATAAAAGCAATCGATATGTTATGCAATAATCATTATATCAAATATTGTATATCTCTCTGTAAAACAACATTCAGTTTCAATATATCAGAGAATTCCATTTTGCTTTTCAATTCAAAACTGAAATCAATATTATCAAATCATCAATTCCTAACATGGTATTAGAGCATCACTTAGCCTGACGGCATCTGCATAAAAAATTTAGGATATTAGTTGCAAGAACAGAAGTACCCAAGTCAAGATATCATCAAAGCATTGTCATCATCTGAAATCTTGATAACCCATCAGGTGAAGACTCATCATTTGGGTTGTTATTGAATTGCTTATGAAAAACAACCCCATACAAAAAATCAATCTGATTTCTAGTTGCAACAAGCTCTCAACAAAGAAGTAAGCAAATTTTCAAACAAGAAGGTTCAGAAAAACTAAAAACCGAAATCAAGAAAGCAATCAAAAGCAGAAAGAAAGCAATTGCCTCGCCACGAACTCATCAGAATTGATTCATCATATGAGTCTTGGCTACAACTAACTTGTTCATGCCACAATTGAAGCAATCTTGAATCAACAAGTATCTGAACTATCAAGTTTGAGTGTTATTGTATTGTGTCATCATGGCTGAAGGAGACAACACTTCAGCAACCTTTGATAATATAGCCAACCCCCAACAACAGACCACTGAAGCAACAAAAAATCCGATCAAGACTATCTGCAGCCCACAAAGCCAGTTAATCACCATACATCTTGAAGAAGATCTATGGAAACTTCAAGTTGAAACAGCAATGCAAGGATATGGCCTTGAAGGATTTATCCTTGGCACCATTCCAATCCCATCAAGATTTATCACTGATTCACAAAACAAGATAACCAATAATAAAGAATACACAAAATATTACAGACAAGATAGACTAATAAGTTCTTGGCTACTGTCATCTATCAACACAAATCTACTATCTCAAGTAATAGGCTGTAAATCTGATAATGACATCTGGATTACAGTGGAAATGATTTTCAATACTCAATCAGCTGCAAAGGTTATGCATTACAAACGACAATTACAGAATATTATTAAAGGTAATCAGACTATGAGGGATTACTTATCACAAGTCAACAACATATGCAATAATATGCTGGAAGCTGCAGGGCACAAAGTATCTGAAACTGAACAAGTATTGAGTATTTTGAATGGACTCGGTGAAGAATACGAAGCTGTTGTTGCAGTTGTATCATCTCAACCAACTCTGCCACCCATACAGTATGTTCATGCAACTCTACTTGCACATGAGGCAAGAATTGATCACAAGAAACCACAAGATATAGATTTATCAATTAACTACACATTCATTTCCAAGAATAAAGGTCAAAATCCCAAAACAATGTCAATCATATCAAAGAGGTGGTTATGCAAACAGATCAAGGGGCAGAGGGAGATGGAATAACAACAGTAACAGACCAAAATGTCAGATATGTGAGAAACTTGGTCATACTGCAATGAAATGCTATTTCAAATTTAATGGTAGTTATGTGCCTAATCAGAATTAAAACAACCAAAGAAGTGGCAATATCAATGTTAACATGGCTCAAACACAACAAGAATCAAGCACTCGGGTAGATGGAAATGGCGTAATCAATCAGAGTACTATTACATAACCAGAACATATTCAGGATGAGAGCTGGTACCAGATTCAGGAGCAACTAATCACATAACAAGCAATCTTGAAAATTTAAACCTTGGCAACAAAGAGTACAGAGGTAAACAGTCAATATGCATGAGGAATAGTGAGTCAATTAATATCACACATACTGGTAATGCATGCATTAATGGTGCAAGACAACTATTTTTAAACAATTTATTAAGAGTGCCAAGGATAAGTAAAAATCTCATGAGTGTATCATAGTTTGCAAATGGCAATAATGTCTGCTTTGAATTCTATCCAAATTATTGCTTAATTAAAGACATACTAACTAAGGAAACTCTTTTGTAGGGTGATGCAGTCATAGGATTGTACAGATTCAATCTAAGAAACAGTAGCAATTCTGGGAGAAAACAAAAATGTTATAATATGGTTGAAATTGCTCAACCTGAAAGGAATAGAAGTGTGTTAGATCTATGACACTATAAACTTGGCCATCTAAATATAAGTGTAGTTAAACAATTACTTGGTGAAAAAAAAATTGTGTTTGATGATATTTCTTTATCATTTGTTTGCACCTACTACCAAATGTGCAAAAGCCATAAATTGGTATTTGATGATTCACTAACCAAGTATTCGAAACCTTTAGAATTGGTTGCTACTGATCTGTGGGGAGCCCCAATTTACTCAGATTTTGGATATAGATATTATATATATTTTATTGATGCATACTGTAGATATACATGGATATACTTTCTGAAAACAAAGTCCGAAACTTAGAATGCAGTAATACATTTCATATCTTTAGCTGAAAAACAGACTGGTCACCAAGTCAAAATTATACAGTCTGATGGTGGCACGAAGTATAAGACACTCAGTAATTTTTCAATAAAAGGGGAATAGTTCACAAAACTACATGCCTCTATACATCAGAACAAAATGGTTTGATTGAGAGAAAACATAGACATGTTATGGAGATAGGCTTAACTTTATTAGCACAAGCATCTCTACCATTAAAATTTTGGCCTAATTCCTTTAACATTGCTGTATATCTAATCAATAGGCTACCCACAAAGTTTCTTAAAGGAATCAACCCATTAGAAAAGCTATATGGAGTTAAACCAGATTATCAGAGTTTAAGAACTTTTAGATGCCTATGTTTTCCCTACATAAGACCATACAATACTAACAAATTGAACTTTAGGTTAAGACCTTGCACATTTATAGGATATGGGACAAACCAGAAGGGCTATAAATGTCTTGATAATAGTGGAAAAATCTTCATAAGTAGGCATGTTGTATTTAATGAGCATATTTTTCCTTTTAGCAATGCAGGTATAAAAACAACACCAAAGATTTATAATTCTAGGGTATCAATACCTAATATACCTATGTGTACCGATGTTCTGCAATTAAAGGAGTTTGAAAGGACCGCTAGAGCTCATGATCCACAACTCATAATGTCAAATCAACTAGGTTATGAACCACCAGAATTACCCAGCTATCACAGTCAATCTCCTGCACAAACAAAAGATCAAACTCAATCAATTAGTGAAGGAAGTTCAGTCAGTTCACAAATGTAACTAGGAAACAATAATGATCAAATAAGTACAGTTTTGTCACCACATGTTAGAACAGGTCATCCAATGGTTACAAGATCAAAAAGTGGGATCTTTAAACCAAAATTATACACAGTAATATCTATCTCAAAGGAGCCAGAGACATTTGAACAAGCTGCAAAAGACAGATACTGGAAGGAAGCAATGGATGAGGAATATAATTCACTAATAAAGAACAAAATATGGGACTTAGTGTGTCCACCAAACAACAAAAATGTGATTAGTTGCAAATGGACCTACAAATTAAAGAAGAATCACGATGGAACCGTGGCTAGATACAAAGCAAGACTGGTAGCTAAGGGGTATACTCAACAATATTGGTTTAACTTTAATGAAACATTTTCTCCAATGGTCAAGCCAACTACAATACAAATTATTTTAAGGATTGCCTTGTATAATCAGTGGAACATCATGCAACTTGATGTCAATAATGCATTTCTGAATGGTATACTCAAGAAGAAATATACATGGAACAGCCATAAGGTTACAGACAAAATTCAAATCTTGTGTGCAAATTAAAAAAGGCAATATATGACCTTAAACAAGCACCAAAGGGTTGGTTTGATAAGTTGAAAACCACTCTGTCTCACCTGGGCTATCAATCCACCAAATCAGCCAATTCATTATTTATCAAAGTCAACAAAAAATCAAGTATTTACATTCTAATATATGTTGATGATCTAGTTATCACAAGAAATGATGAGGATGAAATTAAGCAACTTGCTCAGTATCTAGACGAAGAATTCTCAATTAAGGATCTTGGTGAATTGAATTATTTTCTGGGCATAGAAGTCAGAAGGAAGTCAAAATCAGAAATAATTCTCAGTCAAAGGAAATATGTTTTAGAGTTACTGATCAAGACTAAAATGGACAATGCAAAGCCACAACCAACTCCAATGATAAGTCATTAGCACCTGACTTAAAACAGGGGAGAACACATAACAAACACTAAACAATATAGAAGTGTTGTTAGTGCTTTACAATATTTAACAATTATAAGACTAGACATCTCATTCAGTGTTAACAAAGTGTGTCAATTCATGCAGGAACCACGAGATGATCACTGGAAGGCAGTAAAAAGAGTACTGAGATATATAAAAGGACCAACAAACTATGGCTTATCACTAAAGAAGAGCAACAATCTCAATATAACAGGTTATTCTGATGCTGACGGGGGGACTGACCTAGATGATAGAAAATCAACAACTGGATATTGCATATATATAGGTGATAATCTTGTGTCTTGATGCTCAAAGAAACAATCAACTATCTCACGATCCAACACAGAAGCTAAATACGGGAGCGTTGCAAGTGCAACAGCAGAGATAATGTGCAGTCACTATTTCGTGAACTAAACATCAATTTACAAACCAAACCTACATTATGGTGTGACAACCAGAGTGCAGTATACATGTCAGCAAATCCAATATTGCATTCAAAAACAAAGCACATTGAAATAGATCTTTACTTTGTTAGAGAACAAATCCAGAAAGGTAATTTGCAAGTTAATTACTTACCAGCTACTTACCAGCGTACGGATACACTTACCAAGGCTTTGTCGAGAAAAAACATTACCAGGTTCAGAAGTGACGTGAAAGTCGAAGAAATTCAAACAGATACAAGAAGATCTGCTGAAGCTGCTGAATCTCAAGGAGCAAAGTCGCCGACTTTACTGAAGTACAGCAAAATCACCAACAAACTTGACAAAGACATGAAGAATAAAGCTAAAAAGGTTCTAGGAGCTGAAGAAATCATTTCAATCTGATAAAACTCAAAGGAAAATATGCGGCGGCACATGGATTGCCGATAACACTAACCCTGAAGTCGGTTTGAGGGGGGTGTTAGAAATGAATTGTATCGAGCAAACTGAGGAAGTATAAAGCTTTATTCTTTCGAGTATGAGATAGTGGATATATATATGGGCCGTATCTTCCAGCCCAACTATTACAAATTGCACATATAAAAGCAATTGATATGTTATGTAATAAGCATTGTATCATATATTGTATATCTCTCTGTGAAACAATATTCAGTTTCAATATATCAGAGAATTCCATTTTGCTTTTCCATTCAAAACTGAAATCAATATTATCAAATCATCAATTCCTAACATGTATTTTGTGAAATAGTCAAGGGTACAAATTGCATAATATATGTATTTTGTATTGTAATTTGTTTTTTATTCATTCAGTTATACATTAGTTAAAACCGAATTCTCTACGAAACTTTATACTTTTGTGTATTTTTTGTCTTATTATACCACTTTGTACTTAAACTGTGGTTCTTCATGTCTTTGTACTGGTCAGATTTTGGGAATTTTTTTAATCTTTATGCTCTTTTTTTTTTTAGTTTTGATTAGTTGGTATTGCGTGAATTGAGGAAGATTTGGTTTTGGAATGGTTTGAGATTCGGGTTTATATACACTGAGATCTCTGGTGGAAACCATAGGGTTCTTTTATTGATGTCCTGTTATTGGGCAGTTCTATTCACACCTCAGTTATTCCGTTATTCATCCCAGTAAATGCAAAATATTTCTTTGGACACAATTAACCATTCACGAGACTGTATATCTCCCATGCAACATGCTTGCAGTTGCATGCATATTTTGGGATCTGGTTTCGTAATCTTCCTACTCAGTCAGCGAAGATATGCAAATTTTAACATCCATAATCAAAAGAATATTATTATCATGTTTCCACAAAATTACAACCTGAGTTCAAGCCTTTAAACAAATTTAACAAAATATCAAAGTAAATGCAACTTATTATGGAATTTTGCTTCAACAGTTTTTGGGAAAAATATGCAAAGCCTGAAAAATAAAGTAGAGCAGTTATCTAAATTAAATTCGAAACCTTGAGTGAAAATAAATATTATGTTATAGTATATTTTATTATTATTTTTAGAATTTTGTGCAGGAAAATTCCAGAAAGATGAACAAAAATGAATAAACTGAGGAAGATTTAACTACGAAGCTACGGGGGTAGAATGGGAATAAACTGGTGGTTAACAAGACAATAGCAGGGTTTACCATTTTTACTGAATTATGCGGGGTTCTGATTTATATTGTCCTTTTCTTATGTTTGAAACTTTGAATAGATCAATTGTTAGTATTTTTTCTTTTATATTTTCATCTATATATACTGTAATGCATTGCTTTTAACTTATGTTGAATTATCATGCACCATGCATATTCATCCGAACGGTTTAATGTATATAACCAGTTTGACAATTACCAGATCCGATAACTATCGCTGGCTGTTGATGGTTATAAACAGTTCACCATGTAAAACCATGTAAGTTATCTTCAAGAATATAGAACAATTTGACCATAATCAAAAAGAATTTTATCATCTCTTGCCAATGAGTGAAGTTTTCACCATCAAAGCGCTCCAATCGCATCAAATGCTGATTCATAACTTGAAGAGCATTGAGATTGATGGAACTCGAAGAACCATCCATGGTTGAAATATTGTCTAAAATTGTTGGATTTTGTGTCGATGATTCGAGAATGATAAAGATGATTACTGCTGTACTTCTGACTTCAAGCATCTACTGCGTAGATTCTTTTAAACAATAGTTCAGTCCAGCAAGTACAAACGGATGATCGAACTATCGACTTCACACTACAAGGATTACTGTTTATTCCAACGGGGGGAGGGGGGGCAACGGCCGCCAACGGTATTGACCAACGGCTTCCAACGACAAGTATTTTCCGGATTATTACCAAGAGATTAAAAAGATAGCCGTTGGACGCCGTTGGAAAATGCCGTTTGCGGCCGTTGGTAGCCGTTGGAAACCCGAACCAAAATAAACGGCAGCAGCTTCTTCTCCCCCATTTCGTTTTTCACCAAATTTTTTTCCAAAACCCTTCATCCTCCTCCCCAATTCGCCATCCACTTCCATTCCAACCTCCAACGTCACTCGGTAGCATCTAGAAGCCCTCTCCAACCCCTAATCTTCTCCAATCAAGGTATAAACCCTAATTCCCTTTTTTATTAAATTAGTTAATTTAGTGTTAGATTTGCAATTTATATGTTTGTATTGACTATTGTATGTGTAGTTTAGTTTATTGATGCTTAATTTTTATTATTAACCTATGTATTGTAAGTTAATTGTATATTATAGTATGTTGTATGTATGGTGTATAGTGTATTGTGTGTATAGCGTAGTGTAGAATGCTGCTTGTATGAAAATATAGTGCGATAAGTTGAATGATGACATTAGATTAGAAAATATCGAAAATGATATTTAATTTTATAATATACGGTTACTTTGATTTTTTTTAATAAGTAATATAGTGTAGTAATTTTATAATGTACGGTTAAAAAATATCGAAAATGACAGTAAGTATAGTATCGAACGTCAATTTTTTTTATAAATATAATATGTTACAGAATATGTAATATATTCGAAAACCCTTAGAATGTTTTTCGGCCCCGTCTGATAAGTATTGTATATGATCGTTATGTGGATATTCGTTTTTTTTAACAGAACGGACATCTGTATTCATCTTATACAGTATTTGTTGGATTTGTCCCTGTATTGGACAAGTTACGAATACAATAACGTAATTAAATCGCGTAAATTATTTCATTTTAAATGGTTCACAAAATTTCGACAGCGCTTCGTTTATGTTCCCTGTGTACACGCAAATGTGTACTGTTCAGGGAACTAAAGCGAAGCGCTGCCGAAATTTTATTGAATCATTTAAATTGAAATAATTTACGCGATTTAATTACGTTATTGTATTTGTAATGGGAGGTAGGACGACCCATCACCATAGAGTCAATGATCAGTTATTATAAAATTCACCTGTAAACTGTTTTAATAATATGTCAATGCAAATTAATATCGTACTTTTTAACTATATACGTAGGTTAATGGATAATTATTTTACTGATCGGAGTTGGATGTACAAAAAACGAAGAGTTGAAAGTGAAACGTCAATTAGTGAACATTTTAATAATGGTGTTCGCGTATTTATTGATTTCGCTTTAAGTAATAACAGAAACGACAAAGAAATCCGTTGTCCATGTACTAAATGCAAATTGTTAAAGCATTTGGTACCAGAAATGGTAAGAGTTCATTTGCGTCAGTTCGGTTTCGTGTCGAACTATTTGGTTTGTGATCGTCATGGAGAACCGTTAGCATCTAATCGTGTTGAAGCTGAGGAGGTATTGAGTAATGAAATTGATACGACAAATCTCGTAGAACATATGGTTGAAGATGCTGCACGTTCAATGTTCCCTGTTTCTCAATTAACCGATGACGATGGTAATACTGAAGACGAACCAAATATTGGTGCAAAAAAAAATGATTTGTTAGAAGCGGCGAAGAAACCCATTTGGGAAGGTTGCACAAGCGGAACCCAATTGTTAGTGACTGCTGAGTACATTGCGATGAAATCTAAATACAACCTCACAGAATCTGGATTTACAGCTGTTGTACAAGCTGCGAAACGGCATATGCCTCCCAATAATTTAATGTGCGAAAATCATTATGAAGTAAAAAAAACTAATGTCGGCTTTTGGTTTACCATATCAAAAAATAGATACATGTCTAAACGGTTGCATGCTGTTTTGGAAGGAAGATATCAATCTTAGACATTGTAAAATATGCAATCAGGAAAGGTACAAACCAAGAAAGAAAAAGGGAAAGGAAGTCCCGTATAAGCGTATGCATTATTTACCAATTACTCCTAGACTTCAAAGGTTATATGCATCTTCTGTAACTGCGCAACATATGAGATGGCACAGTATGAGAATACGAGAGGAAGGTACGTTAACACACCCAGCTGATGGGGAAGCATGGAAGCATTTTGACCAAAAGTATCCTGATTTTGCATCCGAGAGTCGTAATGTTAGACTTGGTTTATGTACGGATGGATTTTCACCATTTTCTCAATTTGGTTCTAAATATTCGTCCTGGCCTATAATTGTCACACCTTATAATTTACCTCCTTGGATGTGTATGAAAACTCCATACATGTTTCTTACAGTTGTTGTTCCTGGTCCTGATGATCCGACACAAGGAATCGATGTTTATTTACAACCTTTGATTGAAGAATTAAAAACATTGTGGTACGAAGGAGTAGAAACATATGATATTTCTAAAAAAAAAACTTTCGCATGTATGCTTCTTTGTTATGGACAATCAGCGATTTTCCTGCGTATGCAATGCTTTCAGGTTGGAGTACGGCTGGTCGCCTAGCTTGTCCTTACTGCATGGAAGAAACAAGAGCATTTCCTTTACCTCATGGAAAAAAAATTTCGTGGTTTGACTGTTATCGATGTTTTTTTCATGTTAATCATCCATTTAGAAGAGATAAGAAAAACTTTACAGCTAATAGAGTTGAAACTTTAAGCGCACCTACGGTTTGGTCAAGCGAAGATATTTATGAACTTGTAAAGGATTATCCAAAAATACATGAAACCGGAAAGCAAATTGAAATTCAAGGTAAATCATCGATTCATAACTGGTGCAAACAAAGCATATTTTGGGAGTTGCCTTATTGGAAAAATCTCCTGATTCGTCATAATATTGACGTGATGCACAATGAGAAAAACGTGTTTGATAATGTGTTTAATACAGTTTTGAATGTCAAGGGGAAGACGAAAGATGATTTGAAATCAAGGCGTGATATCGAAGTATTATGTAATCGTCCTGAGCTTCATATGAAACCAAATGAAACAAAAAAGCCAAAAGCATGCTATGAGCTAGACAATAATCAAGTTAAAATATTTTTAAAATGGGTGGAAGGATTAAGATTCCCGGATGGTATATCTTCTAATTTTCGTAGATGTGTGGACTATAAGAACAATAAACTTAGCGGGATGAAAAGTCATGATTGTCATGTTATGATGGAAAATTTATTACCCGTCGCTTTTAAAGAACTATTGCCCGTAAAAGTTTGGACTGTTCTAACAGAACTTAGTCTGTTTTATAAAGAGATTTGTTCTACTACATTAAAAGTTGATCGTCTACGTAAACTTGAGGAAGAAATCCCGATATTGCTATGCAAATTGGAAAAAATATTTCCTCCTGGTTTTTTCAATGTTATGAAGCATTTACCTATTCATCTTCCATTTGAAGCACGTCTTCGAGGGCCTGTGCAATATGGATGGATGTATCCATTTGAAAGGTATATTCATATTTAGTTCATTAAATATTGGTTTAATTATATGTATAAAAAAATTGATTTAAAATAATTTGAAATAGATATTTAAATCATCTAAAGATAAAAGTGAGGCAGAAAGCTCGAGTTGAAGGCTCGATTTGCAAATCATACATTGAAGAAGAAGCTTCATTTTTTTTCTCTCATTATTTTAGTGACCATGTGAACATATCATTTGAAAGTGCTCCGCGTAATGATGAAGGCATTGATCAAGATGATTGTCAATCGACTATATTTATTTTTAAAAAGCATGGTCGGCCTTCTGGTAAATGTGTGGAAGTATGGTTGGATGACAGAGATTATCACGTAGCACACACATATATTCTTCTCAACTGTGCTGAAGTTGCACCATTTGTTAGGTAATATACTTATATATGTAACATTTCTTGTATCTTAATTAATAAATATACAAATATGCACACATGTATCTTAATCAAAATATAACATTTCTTGTATAATTGCAGTATTTACGAATCACAACATCCGCACGGAGATATCAGCAAAGAATTCTCTAAATGGTTTTCTAAGTACGTTCAAATGGTGTTGTAGACGAAGGATTGAAACATTTAGCTTTGGGACCAAAAAGGATAGTCAAGACCTATCCAATATTCTTTGTGAATGGATATAAATTTAATACCAAAGAATACGGTGCTGAAAAATTAACTAACAATACTGGTGTATTTGTTAAAGGTAGTGATGATCCAAATGATCATATACATGATTTTTATGGCGTGTTAACCCAAGTTTTGCAATTGTCGTATTTCACACGACCTGCAGAAGAAGTATTTTTGTTTAAATGCAACTGGTTCAGCAACGTTCCAGGTTCTGGAATAAATGTGCATCCAAAATATAATCTTATAGAAATAAAACATACTTCGCATTATTATAACTACGATCCTTTTGTACTTGCCAAACAAGCTCTTCAAGTTTATTATGCTTCTTACCCATCTCTAAGAAGAGATAAAGTAAATTGGTCGGCTGTTTTTAAAACAATGGCAAGATTTACATTTGATGGACGGAACATTCCCGATGAACAAGCTTACCAAGCAGATATCGAGGAAAGTAGAGGAATAATAATAACAGATGATCAAACAGATTTTGGACCTCTAAACGATGATTCAAATGCATTAATTGAAGCATTTGAGAGTACAGAGGAACAAAATATAGAGTACGAAACATAGTCTGAAACCGAAACTGACGAGGACTGATCAATAATCTACATTTTGAAGGTAATTATATTTAACATTATAATGTTTTCATTAAAAATGTTATGCTAATGTATGATATGTGTCACGTACACTTCTTATGTTATGCCATAATGTATGTTTTACATATAGTCATTTAATGTTCTCATATAATGTTTGTCTGTAACATGTTCTATAGATATGTCTTCACGTAGACGATCTGGGTCTACACATTCTGGGTCTCCCTCCTCTTCATAGAGAGGGACTATTCGTCCTGCAGATCATGATCGCGCTGGTCCATCAGAGGAGATGCCACGCACTGCAATTTGGCTAAAGCCAAAAGCCGACGGATCTGGGTAAGTATTAAGTTTCAAAATTAAATTTTATTCTCGTACAGTCTATTATAAGTATAGTAGTCATAAAATAGTAAATGCTTTTTTTTTCCTGTTAAACACAGTGGTTTTACGTTAGAGCCATCAAATATAGTTCTTTCATTATCTAAGCGTGCATACTAGAGTCGGATGAATGAATGTTGGCCCAAATGGTCCTTGATTCCAGAGAACGTGAAGGAAGCTATTTGGCAGGACTTTTTGGTATGAGTGATATTACTTGTTAGGTTTAAATATCTAATCATGTTTACACTACGCATAAAAACTATATAACTCTTATGTAATCAAACGTGCAGGGCCATGTGGACATCCAAGATGCAGATCTTTCCGTTGTACAGCGTCATTGGCAGAGTAAAATTGCAAAGAACTACAGGGAGACTTTAAATGCTGTGAAATCAAGTGGAAGCAAGCCAAATTGGATGAGCGCTGTTGTGTGGGAACAGTTTATCCGCTGGTGGGCCAATGAGGAATTTCAGGTAAATTTAGCATATATTTAATTTAAATTGTTCTACGCAAATAATATTTAAATTAAAACTATAAAACAATTTTTTTTTCAACTTAAATTTGCAGAAAGAGTCAACTAGGAATTCTGCTAACAGGAGCAAGAAACCCATCACACATCGCGGTGGTTCTAAGTCATTCCAGCATCACCGCGAGGACTTGGTATATTTATTAATTAACATAAATATTTATATAAAAATATTTAATATATATATTTATATGTGCATATTTCAGGAAAGACAGCGCGGTGGTCCTGTCAGTCGTTGGGATGTATTTGCGCATACGCATGCGGTGACTCAGATTGACGATTCAGGCTCATATTCATACACCTGGGAAAGTAATGACAAAGCAAGGACCGCATATGTAAGTATAAGATAATGAACTAAAAGTTTTAAGTCTATTAAAATAGCATTATCTAAATTCAATTGTATTTTGCATACTAGGAAAAGTTTCAGGACGCACGGACATTGATGCTCCAGGACACCGGAAGAGTAGAGTTGACCATTGATGAGGAGAACGCAATATTTGAGTCTGTCATGGATCCAGCGACCCACGGAAGGCGCTTTGGATTTGGAAGCCAATCGGTAATTTAATTTAAATTTAAAATAATTTTTATGAAGCATGTTCATTTCGATATCATATATATAAACACTTTAGATGTGAGCTTAGCTAGAGTAAATATTTAAATGTATTTACACATATATTTACACATATTTACTAATATTTACAGGTTGACGTAGTGCAGAAGAACTACCAGAGGGCTCAAGATAAGGAGGAGATCGCACAGCTACGAGCCCAGATCGCCACGCTTCAAGACCGCGATCGCCGCCGTGAAGAACAAATGGAGCAGCTAAACAATAAAGTGGCGGAGTTCATGGAGCAATACGGGCGGTTTCCTTCCTCCGGTGGTTCTGCTGGCGAGTGAGTTGAGGTATGTTTGAGATGTTTTCTTATGTGTGGAGTGGTGATGGTTTGTATATATTGTTGTATGGTGTTAGACATTTGGTGATGGTTTGGATGTGTTAGGCATTTGGTGATGTGTTTGGATGTCTTAAACATTTGGTGATGGTTTGGATGACGATTGGTGATGGCTTTTTATGTGTTTTGTTTGTATATATGATGACGGTTGGTTTGGATGGCGTTTGGTTTTGATGTAGAAACTAATTTGATGGATGTAGAATTTAGTTTGTTTTGATGGTTTGGTTGTTTATGTGTATGATTTGATTATTATATTGTGTTTGGTTATATATATGTGATTGTTATTGGATATACGCTCAAAATGGAGCAGTTTTGATATTTATGATATTGTGTGTGGCCGGAGGTGAGTAGGAGCTGCTGGGTAAAAAAAAAGTTTCAGATTTCCAACGGCTTCCAACGGATACCAACGGCCATTTGGTCATTTATAGGCAACGGCTTCCAACGGCTACCAACGGCCATAACCAACGTTTTCCAACGGCGAACCAACGGCAAGTTGGTCAACGAAGTTTGCCACGTGGCCAAATGAGCCGTTGGTAAACGTTGGTACAACGCCATTGGAGGCGTTGGAAGCCATTGGAAGGCGTTGAAATGTATTCCAACGGCCTTTCCAACGGCTTCCAACGGCTTACTAACGGCCGCCAACGGCTTGGAGCCGTTGGAAAGAGCTGTCTCCCTTGTAGTGTCAGGATTCAATGAAGCCTTGAAACAGCGCAATCGGATTCAAAAGTTGCACGATTTTGATCCGACCAATAACACTCAAATTTGATCTCTGATGATGCAATATAGTAAAGAATAGAATGAAGAAGAAGAAGGTACAAAGAAAAGCAAAGCTTTGGGTGTCCAAAGGGCTCAATCTTCCTTAGAAAATCATATATTTAAATAAGTATAATCCCTTATTTTCCTAGATGTGGGAGTATACATTCCACCTCTCTTCTTCCATCTTCTTCCCACTTCTTCCATATTCTTCCCTCTTCAAAAACAAACCCAAACACAAAACTAATTTTGAAAATTTTCCACAAAAGCTCCATTTAAAATTGTAGATGGTGGCTCTAGCTTTGCTGCTGGTAATCCAGGTCAGATTTTGGGAATTTTTTTTAATTTTTTTCTCTTTTTAAATTTTGATTAGTTGGTATTGCGTGAATTGTGGAAGATTTGGTTTTGGAATGATTTGAGATTCGGGTTTATAACTTTATATACACTGAGATCTCTGGTGGAAACCATAGGGTTTGTGACGACCGCCCATGACCCCTGCACCGAATCTAGAGATAGTGCGCTGTAAAGTGTGCCAGGCGACCATGGACGATTGTCAGGGTAGAAAAAAACAACAGAATCTATCGTATTACTCACAGCGCATGGACAAAATACAATAGAACATATGTATAGTGAAGCTTTACAGAACAAAATGACATCATATAAAACTCCATAATAGTTGAATACAAGCATCCAAATAGCCAATACATCAAGCCTCACTACATAACACTCAGAGGATACAAAACAGCGGAACATCCAGTACATATAGTAAGAAGATAATATGCAACCCTCCAGCTCGTCTTTGATATCATCATCGTGAGAAGCAAGAACAGCACCTGTCACCTGCTACCTAGTCTGCCCGTCCCAAAATGGACGAACAGCCCAAGGCAATAAGAATTAAAACATAAAGCCTTGAGTCAGACAACAGTCTTAGTGAGCAGTAAATTAACTAACAACATACCAAAAGAGCATAAAGGAAAAAGGAATAGGAATACAACCCTCCCACTCCAACCTCTTTCTACAGTGATAGCCCCCAGACACACACTAAGCAATCAAACATAACAGAGCATACAATGTAAAGTAAAGAAATTATCATTCGAGTCAAGGGCGATGTTTTTCAAGCACAACCCCCAAGGCCTAAACCAAGATCAGATAAGCACCCAGAAAATACCGCTCTTGAGACCGAATGACGATACAATCAAACATCCATGACTCTGGCTATCACTATTATCATTGCTTCGATATCACCGTTAATTGAATGACCGGCACATTCTTTCAGCCGTCCGTCAAGGGCCAATGGAAACCCCGGTTCTAGACATAACTCCTGCACGTCGTCGCAGCCCGTGCCTAGGACTATCGAATCTGCCCAGAGTACTCGACCATCAACAGTTGGCCGTTGGGACTATCGAATCTGCCCAAACGTACTCTTGCTTAGAGCATGCTAGAACCTTCAACAACGATGCTATCCAAGCCTCCTAGTCATCCTCCTTGACGACTATTCCCATACTAGCTCAAGCGCCTCTCAAGCATCCATTACTCTTAACTCGAATCATATCACCGAGTTACCAACGTGCTTGGAATGATCCCGTCTGGATTAGTCCAAGACTATCTCATATCATACTTCGCTTCATTACATCCTCGCAAAGTCTCATCTCAACATCATCATCATCGAATCTATGCATAAGAGCTTCATCATCCCGCTACATATGCCACAAGCAGCTTTCCCAATTCAAGAGCCTTTCCCTTAGCTTTTGAATCATCTTCGGTCTAAAGCAAATCATCAATCATCTAATTCATAGCAATCAACCAAGTCAAACATTAATCCAAACAATCAAGCATTCAAACAAGATCTAAGTAGACAATTATCACAATAATGGCATTTTCGTAATTAAAGAGTTGAAAGTCTAACAAGCATGAAAACATGAACAATATCTCTACAATCTTGATGAATGAACTTGCATAGGTTAACATATGATAAAATGGATGTAACATCGTCATGAACAATGGGTCTATATGGATCTACACTTAGGATGAAGAAAATGCATGAAAATCACTATCTTAACACCAAATCGAGCCAACAATCCGATATACTCCTTTGGATCCGTGTGAGAGATAATCACCACTCACCAAATCACCTAAACAACCCCAAATCAACACGCTTCAGATCTGGACAGCGAAGGATCAATCATGATCTATCACGAATCCGCTTCAAACGAAGAAATCTCTCTTGAAAAGATGAAGATCTTCAATCTAAGCTCTTGAATCTTCAATCTTGATCTTCGATATGGATGGAAGGAATCACTAGATTAGAGTAGAGAAAAGAAATTAAGAAGTGTAGAAGTCGAGCTCTCAAAATGGCAGCACTTCGTCGCTTCAAAATCCGGATCCCAAAAAGTGAGAAAAACCCTTCCTATTTATAGCAGAAATTTCCTTAAGTCATAACTCGGCTATCTCCATAGGTCGTTTCCGACCTAAGCCTCTCCGACCTAACAGATATGCACGCGCGCCCCAACTCCTACGACCTAACACTTACCTATCTATGACTCACGACATAACAGCTATCTCCTAAGTCGGTCACGACTTATAGCATGCACGCCTACGACTCAATTGAGAAGCGACCTAACAACATTACGACCTAACTCCTTAAGCTACCACGCGACCTAACACTTAAGCTATACCCTGCGACCTAACAACCCATACATAAGTCGCTTACGACTTAACACCTTAACTCGTCTACGACTTAACTCCCATAGGTCGTACCCTCCTTAAGTCGCTAACTCACTTAAGTCGCACTATTACTTAACTTGCTAACTCGCTGTCTCTTAACTCGGTCACTTCCTTAGGTTGTCTATCCCTTAGGTCGTTAACTCACCCAGTCGACTTAACTTGGCAACGACTTAAACACTTATCTCGGTAACAATTTAACTCGCCACTATCCTTAAGTCGCGCCTACCTCTTAAGTCGTCCAAACGACCTATCTCCAATCTCTTAACCCGCCATTTCCCTAGGTAGCTCCTATCCCCTAAGTCGTATACGACTTACGACTTATACTAAGTCGTGAACGACTTAGGACTTAGCCATATTTTTGCCTAAAACTCATATGTCACCACCTTAACCCAGTTAATCTCTTAAGTCGGCAACTCGACCCAGACTTCTCTTAACTCGTCCAAACCGACTTAGGACTTAGAAAAATTCTGAATGACTTATCAAAAATGTAACCAATTGTCAACTGTTTTACGATGTTCCGATCCGTAAAATACGGGTCGTTACATTCTCTCCCCCTTAGGAATTTCGCCCCCAAAATTCCAAGCAAACAAAGCAATCGAAGTCTATTCTGTACGCCTACCATCCATAGCAATCAACAAACCATACATCCAATTCTAGCTTAGCGTACAGAATTCTAAAACTTAGAACAAGTTACAATATCGTGAGATGAGACGACACCTTAGGGCCATACCTTGAAGAGTTCAGGATGAGCTGCCTTCATCTTCTCTTCCACCTCCCACGTACAGTCGTTATCATCATCACTCCATTGTATCTTGAGCAACTTAACTACCTTCCTCCTAAGCTGTTTCGTGTCGGTTTCAACAACACGAAGCGGCTTACGAGGTCTTCTATCAACTGGATCAACTTCGAAGTCTTCATAGCTATCAGCAGAAACCACTGTATTCGAGTCGTGCACATACTTCCGTAGATATGATACATGAAAAACATTGTGCACACTCGACATCTTCTCTGGTAACTCCAATCTGTAGGCGAGCTTTCCAATTCGCTCGATGATCGGGAATGGTCCAACAAATCTCGGAGTCAATTTTCCTTTCTTCCCGAATCGAATAACATTCTTCAGTGGAGAAATCTTCACAAAAACCATATCACCAACGTCGAATTCCAAATCCTTTCGACGCTTATCGGCATAACTTTTCTGACGGTCTTGGGCTGCCTTCATTCGTTGCCGAATGATCTCTATACAATCTGAAGTCTGTCGAATCATCTCTGGCCCATGCATCAGCTTTTCTCCAGTTTCCAACCAACATGTCGGAGAGTTACACGGTCTTCCATACAATGCCTCATACGGTGCCATACCAATGCTTGACTGGTAACTGTTGTTGTACGCAAACTCCACCAAATGAAGGTGATCTTCCCATGATCCTCCGAAGTCCAAAACACATGCTCTAAGAAGATCTTCCAAAACTCGGTTGACTCTCTCGGTCTGACCATCTGTTTGAGGGTGATAAGCTGTACTCAAACACAACTCGGTCCCCAAAACTTCCTGGAAGCTCTTCCAAAATCCACTAGTGAACAGTGGGTCTCGATCGCTCACTATACTCTTCGGAATACCATGGAATCGAACTAACCACTTAACATACAACTCAGCCAACTTTGATGCAGTCCTAGTCGATCGAACAGGAATGAATCTCGCACTCTTAGTCAAACGATCTACAATGACCCAAATACCTTCGTTTCCCGTTCTTGTTCTAGGTAATCCATCAATAAAATCCATCGATATCTGCTCCCACTTCCATGTAGGAACTTCTAATGGCTGAAGCAATCCACTTGGCTTCTTCTGTTCAGCCTTTACCAACTGGTAGTTCATACACTTGGAAATAAAATTTCCAACATCCTTCTTCATACCTTCCCAGTAGTAGGTTCTCTTCATATCCCGATACATCTTATTTCCACCTGGATGAATTGTCAACTTCGAGTGATCACTTTCCTTCAGAACTTCACTCCTCAATTCATCTAGATCGGGAACAACTAGTCGTCCTTGCTTTCGAAGCCAACCCACTCGATCGACCTCGAATCCTTTATCCTTTTCTGGATCCAATCCAGATTCCAAATCACGGATAATCTTGACAAGCTTATCATCTCGCTTTTGGCTCTCGCCAATCCTTTCCACAAGAGTTGGTCTTATCGATAAGTTTGCCAACATCTCAGGTTCCAATTCGCATCTGGGCCTGAAGTCAAATCCAGCTAAATACTCGAGACTCTTCCATTCTGAAAACATGGCTCCCAATCCTGCATGTCTTCGACTTAACGCATCTGCCACTACGTTACCTTTTCCCGGAGTATAAGCTATACCAAAATCATATGATGCCAAAAACTCTAGCCAACGTTGCTGCCGAAGATTCAAATCCTTTTGGGAGAAAAGATACTTCAACGACTTATGATCCATAAACAACTCGAATCGAACTCCCAATAGATAATGTCTCCACATCTTCAGAGCAAAAACAATTGCCGCTAACTCCAAATCATGGGTCGGGTAATTCCTTTCATGCGGCTTCAGTTGTCGACTGGCATACGCAACAACTTTATCCCTCTGCATCAGTACTGCTCCAAGCCCAGTACCACATGCGTCGGTGTAAACCACCATCTCATCATTCCCACTTGGAATAGTCAAAACAGGAGCACTCGTCAATCGCTCTTTCAGGATTCCGAAAGCTTGCTCACACTTAGCATCCCAACTGAACACTTGGTTCTTCTTCGTCAATCCTGTTAACGGTGCAGCTATCTTGGAGAAGTCTTTGATAAACCGTCGATAATATCCTTCTAATCCAAGAAAACTTCTCACATCAGATGCATTCTTAGGTCTAAGCCAATCCTGGATTGCTGCCACCTTAGCGGGATCAACTGCTATCCCATTTCCAGAAATCACATGGCCTAAGAACCTCACTTCACTCTTCCAGAAGTGACACTTCGAAAACTTAGCCTTCAGCTGATGTTTCCGCAAGATTTCCAAAACAATACGCAAGTGCGTCTTGTGCTCCTCTTCCGTTCTGGAATAAATCAGAATATCATCCACGAACACAAGTACGAACTTGTTCAACTGATCTCTGAACACTCTATTCATAAGATCCACAAAATATGCTGGTGCGTTAGTCAATCCAAACGGCATTACCAGCCACTCAAAGAAACCAGATGGTGTCCGAAAAGCAGTCTTCGGCACACTATCCTTAGCTACTCTCAACTGGTGAAATCCCGTTGCCAAATCCATCTAAGAAAACACCTTGGTTTCGTGAAGCTGATCAAACAAGTCATCTATCCTCGGCAATGGATACTTGTTCTTCTTAGTCACCTTATTCAGCTCACGATAATCCACACACAATCTCAACGACCCATCTGCCTTGGTTGCAAACACAATTGGTGCACCCCACTCGGACACACTACGCCGAATGAATCCTTTCTGCAAAAGATCATCAACTTGCACCCTCAACTCCTGCTGTTCCCTAGGCGCCATCCGCCTAAGAGGCATCACAACAGGTCTGGCTCCTTCAACTAGATCTATACGAAACTCGATCTCTCTATGCGGCGGCAACCCTTTGACTTCGTCAAAGACATCCTCGAATCCATTAGCGATCGGCACTGATGACAGTCCATCCCGTGGAACAACCAGCAAATACATGAAGCTCATGAAGACGCCTTCTTCATGCTTACATCGTATCACCACCTTTCGCCCCTCCACATTCTCGACTGTCACTTCCAACCTCTCGCAATCAACCTTTGTCGCATACTTCCTAAGCCAGTCCATACCCAAAATAATTCCGAACCCCGCAAAGTTCAGAACAAAGCAATCACAAACAAAAGAGCAACCATGACTCGATACAACTAGACCACGACATAACATACATAAACAAGACGAACCCCCAACTGGATTAGTCACAACTAATGGCCTATCAACAATATCCGGTTCCAAACCCAACCGGCCTACAAGTTCACTACAAACAAACGAATGCGACGCCCCAGTATCAAACAACACTCTAACTGGAACACCACATAAGAAAAGAGTACCTTGAACCACCACACTCTTTCCTTTCTCCTCAGCAGTAGGAGCTTTTGAAGACGACGGAACAGCTCCCAAAGCATAAGCTTGCACAATTTGCTTGTCCCTTCTCGGTTCTGGACAATTCTTCCTGAAATGCCCCGGCTTGTCACAGTTGTGACACTTCGCCGGCGCCTTCGGATTCTTACAATCCCTGGAGAGATGGCCTTTCTGCTGACAGTTGTAGCAAGTCACTTCGCCTTTCGGCTTCTTCTGACCATCCTTACCCTTCTGGTGTTGCTGCTTCCTCTTCTTGTTTCCACCTTGCTGAGGTTTAGACTCTTCCCTGGTCACAGCCACAACAGATCCTTCCTTAGGAAACAGACTCTCATGCCTGAGAGCTTTCTCCACAAGCTTCTCAAATGAATCGTCCAAATGATCCACCAACTGTCTCCCAAGATAACTGTCCAAGCCTGTCACAAACTTCTCATTCTTCTGGTATGCAGACTCAATATATGACCGGGCATACTTGGACAACGCTTCAAACTCAGAAACATACTCAAGAACTGATCTCCCTCCTTGCTTGAGCTCCACAAACTTCTTGAACAGAACAGACTTCTGAGCTGTAGAAATGAACTTAGCTTCAAACCTAACTTGGAATTGCTCCCAAGTAATCTCTTCCTCCGGAGTAGTGATGGTAATAGAATTCCACCAATCAGAGGCTCTCCCTTGAAGCTGCCTTGATGCCAACTTCCTCTTAGTTGCATCCTCAATTCCCAAATCACCAAAGATCCTTCTACAAGCATCCATCCACCTCTGGACCTCAATAGTTGATTCTGTTCCCAAGAAAACCTTCCCTCCAAGAGCAGTATAGTCCTTGCACAACTTAGCAAAATCCACTGGTTTCGGAGTCTGAACCTGAACTCCAACATCAACTGCCGCCCCCGGAACTGGTATCCTTCTCATGATCGAAGTCATCATAGCTTCGAAATGGCTGCATAATCAGCAGCCCCCTCAGTAGCACGGCCTTCCCTAGCAGCTGGTCTCCCTCTTCGACTCATTCTCAATATCTATAAAAAGGAATGATTAGAACATCTAGAGAAACAACTGCATAAAGGACTCAATTCTACTAAGCTACTATATTATATATAGTATTCATCCATCAAAATACAATTACGTCTCTCATACGTAGTTACGTCAGTGAGCGTTGGGTAAAATCGATTAACCTGGCTCTGATACCAAATGTGACGACCGCCCATGACCCCTGCACCGAATCTAGAGATAGTGCGCTGTAAAGTGTGCCAGGCGACCATGGACGATTGTCAGGGTAGAAAAAAACAACAGAATCTATCGTATTACTCACAGCGCATGGACAAAATACAATAGAACATATGTATAGTGAAGCTTTACAGAACAAAATGACATCATATAAAACTCCATAATAGTTGAATACAAGCATCCAAATAGCTAATACATCAAGCCTCACTACATAACACTCAGAGGATACAAAACAGTGGAACATCCAGTACATATAGTAAGAAGATAATATGCAACCCTCCAGCTCGTCTTCGATATCATCATCGTGAGAAGCAAGAACAGCACCTGTCACCTGCTACCTAGTCTGCCCGTCCCAAAATGGACGAACAGCCCAAGGCAATAAGAATTAAAACATAAAGCCTTGAGTCAGACAACAGTCTTAGTGAGCAGTAAATTAACTAACAACATACCAAAAGAGCATAAAGGAAAAAGGAATAGGAATACAACCCTCCCACTCCAACCTCTTTCTACAGTGATAGCCCCCAGACACACACTAAGCAATCAAACATAACAGAGCATACAATGTAAAGTAAAGAAATTATCATTCGAGTCAAGGGCGATGTTTTCCAAGCACAACCCCCAAGGCCTAAACCAAGATCAGATAAGCACCCAGAAAATACCGCTCTTGAGACCGAATGACGATACAATCAAACATCCATGACTCTGGCTATCACTGTTATCATTGCTTCGATATCACCGTTAATTGAATGACCGGCACATTCTTTCAGCCGTCCGTCAAGGGCTAATGGAAACCCCGGTTCTAGACATAACTCCCGCACGTCGTCGCAGCCCGTGCCTAGGACTATCGAATCTGCCCAGAGTACTCGACCATCAACAGTTGGCCGTTGGGACTATCGAATCTGCCCAAACGTACTCTTGCTTAGAGCATGCTAGAACCTTCAACAACGATGCTATCCAAGCCTCCTAGTCATCCTCCTTGACGACTATTCCCATACTAGCTCAAGCGCCTCTCAAGCATCCATTACTCTTAACTCGAATCATATCACCGAGTTACCAACGTGCTTGGAATGATCCCGTCTGGATTAGTCCAAGACTATCTCATATCATACTTCGCTTCATTACATCCTCGCAAAGTCTCATCTCAACATCCTCATCATCGAATCTATGCATAAGAGCTTCATCATCCCGCTACATATGCCACGAGCAGCTTTCCCAATTCAAGAGCCTTTCCCTTAGCTTTTGAATCATCTTCGGTCTAAAGCAAATCATCAATCATCTAATTCATAGCAATCAACCAAGTCAAACATTAATCCAAACAATCAAGCATTCAAACAAGATCTAAGTAGACAATTATCACAATAATGGCATTTTCGTAATTAAAGAGTTGAAAGTCTAACAAGCATGAAAACATGAACAATATCTCTACAATCTTGATGAATGAACTTGCATAGGTTAACATATGATAAAATGGATGTAACATCATCATGAACAATGGGTCTATATGGATCTACACTTAGGATGAAGAAAATGCATGAAAATCACTATCTTAACACCAAATCGAGCCAACAATCTGATATACTACTTTGGATCCGTGTGAGAGATAATCACCACTCACCAAATCACCTAAACAACCCCAAATCAACACGCTTCAGATCTGGACAGCGAAGGATCAATCTTGATCTATCACGAATCCGCTTCAAACGAAGAAATCTCTCTTGAAAAGATGAAGATCTTCAATCTAAGCTCTTGAATCTTCAATCTTGATCTTCGATATGGATGGAAGGAATCACTAGATTAGAGTAGAGAAAAGAAATGAAGAAGTGTAGAAGTCGAGCTCTCAAAATGGCAGCACTTCGTCGCTTCAAAATCCGGATCCCAAAAAGTGAGAAAAACCCTTCCTATTTATAGCAGAAATTTCCTTAAGTCGTAACTCGGCTATCTCCATAGGTCGTTTCCGACCTAAGCCTCTCCGACCTAACAGATATGCACGCGCGCCCCAACTCCTACGACCTAACACTTACCTGTCTATGACTCACGACATAACAGTTATCTCCTAAGTCGGTCACGACTTATAGCATGCGCGCCTACGACTCAATTGAGAAGCGACCTAACAACATTACGACCTAACTCCTTAAGCTACCACGCGACCTAACACTTAAGCTATACCCTGCGACCTAACAACCCATACATAAGTCGCTTACGACTTAACACCTTAACTCGTCTACGACTTAACTCCCATAGGTCGTACCCTCCTTAAGTCGCTAACTCACTTAAGTCGCACTATTACTTAACTTGCTAACTCGCTGTCTCTTAACTCGGTCACTTCCTTAGGTTGTCTATCCCTTAGGTCGTTAACTCACCCAGTCGACTTAACTTGGCAACGACTTAAACACTTAACTCGGTAACAATTTAACTCGCCACTATCCTTAAGTCGCGCCTACCTCTTAAGTCGTCCAAACGACCTATCTCCAATCTCTTAACCCGCCATTTCCCTGGGTAGCTCCTATCCCCTAAGTCGTATACGACTTACGACTTATACTAAGTCGTGAACGACTTAGGACTTAGCCATATTTTTGCCTAAAACTCATATGTCACCACCTTAACCCAGTTAATCTCTTAAGTCGGCAACTCGACCCAGACTTCTCTTAACTCGTCCAAACCGACTTAGGACTTAGAAAAATTCTGAATGACTTATCAACAATGTAACCAATTGTCAACTGTTTTACGATGTTCCGATCCGTAAAATACGGGTCGTTACAGGGTTCTTTTATTGATATCATGTAATTGGGTAGTTCTATTCACACCTCAATTATTCCGTTATTCATCCCATTAAATTTCTTTGGACACAATTACCCATTCACGAGACTGTATATCTCCCATGCAACATGCTTGCATGCATACTTTGGGATCTGGTTTCGTAATCTTCCTACTTAGTCAGCAAAGATATGCAAATTTTAACATACATAATCAAAAGAATATTATTATCATGTTTCCACAAAATTACAACCTGAGTTCAAGCCTTTAAACAATTTAACAAAATATCAAAGTAAATGCAACTTATTATGGAATTTTGCTTCAACAGTTTTTTGAAAAAATATGCAAAGCCTGAAAAATAAAGTAGATCAGTTATCCAAATTAAATTCCAAACCATGATATAGTATGTTTTATTATTAATTTTAGAATTTTGTTCAGGAAAATTCCAGAAAGATGAACAAAAATGAATAAACGGAGGAAGATTTAACTATGAAGCTAGGGGGTAGCATGGGAGTAAACTGGGGGTTAAGAAGACAATAGCAGGGTTTACCATTTTTACTGAATTATGTGGGGTTCTGATTTATATTGTCCTTTTCTTATGTTTGAAACTTTGAATAGACCAATTGTTAGTATTTGTACTTTTATATTTTCATATACATGTACATATGTATACTTATACATATATATACATGTGTGTGTATATGTGTATGTATATATACACTGTAATGCATTGCTTTTGACTTATGTTGAATTCTCGTGCACCATGCATATTAATCCGAACGGTTTAATGTATATAACCAGTTTGACAATTAGCAGATCCGATAACTATCGCTGACTGTTGATGGTTATAAACAGTTCGCCATGTAAAACCATGTAAGTTCGCTTTCTCGTATTCTAGTATATTATATGCATGATCACTAGAGATTCATTCTATTTATATGTTCACTCACTTATCAGCTATTGTAAACAACTTATACTTAATGTATAAAACCATACCATCTACTGTCTGATTGTCTATTATAGTATTATAATAATAGAACATTGGTACACCATCAAAAAATGATTCTGGTGGTTCATGCAGCTAAGAGAGAAACTGGAATTCACATGGGCCTACATGTTTGTTGCATCGGCCTTTCTCTCTCTTAGCTGCACGTAAGTTTTCCCTCGAAATATTTTTGGGTATAACATCAGGGTTCGATTCATCTTTTTTTTTTAACAAAAATAATATATAAATAGCAAAAAGGAGGAGAAAGCCTTCCTCTAGAGGCTTACAGAAGAAGGCGAAGCATATGGAGAACATATACCTCCCTAATAAAGGACAGCAAAAGAAAAGACGAACAAATAAAAACAACCCATAGACACAAAGCAGCCAGGCTGGCTAAGACAAGACCCAAAAAAACAGAATCATCCCAACAACCCTCTCTCCCGCCACAACCAGAAGGTCAAGGCCAGTCCACCCAACGTACCATCAACCACCAACCCGCCGAAAGAAAACCCTACAGACGCAGCAAAACCAAACTGAAAATGATCCAAGGAAGCCGCCCTTCTGCCCACCCCATCGAGCTCCGGCAATGCCACCGCCCAATGGTGTAGACAGAGAAAGGAAACGGAGAACACCAGAGAGTAAGCAAGAGGCCGCAGCCTCAAGAAAAGGCGCAGGAGACCCAAAACCGCAGACCAACAGATCAGAACTCAACTGCGAAACCAACCAGAGCAAATCACTGAAACAAGGGCATAGCAGATGCACCTGAAACAAAAACAAAAAGACGAAATGAGAATAAAAGGGGGGGAGCAGGGGGGAGGAAACTCCACCCGAAGGAAGAGGCCTAGCCAACACCCAGTCTAGCGGCAGGAGGAGAGCAGGAGATTGACAGAAGTCCAACTAGCCGCCGAGAGCGGTGGCTCAGAGGACCCTTGAAAGGTCTTCCCCGGAAAGCTAAGAAGACGTCATTCCTGACCCGATGGATGATGGACGGAGGATCCATCGACGAGCTCTCAAAAGTAGCCTTATTCCTCGCACACCATACGTGCCAGCAAATGAGACAAGGAATCAGACGGAACACGATAGAACGAAGGGATTTCCCAGAAATCCCAGCCCACCACGAATTCGGAAGTTGAAGAGGAAATCTTGCAGTGCTCCGAACACCGACTAGATTTCCGAAGTAATTCCAGCAAGCTCTGGCCGAGAAACCGTCGAAAAACAAGTGGTTTAAAGATTCCGTATCACCGTTTCCGCAGCATCTACAGCGAGAAACAAATGGAATACCGATCTTTTGAAGATTCTCGTCTAGTGGCAATCCATCATGTAGCAAGCGCCACATTAGAATAGAGACCTTGGGGGGAATGCGGGAATCCCAAATGAAAGAAAATTCAGGGCGGATGGGGAAGTGAGGTCTGATAGAGGACCAGGCTTTCAGAATGGAGAACGAAGCGCCATCCCAACCTGACAACCCGCCATGAGAATCAGCTAAAAGCTTCACTGATTGCATGTGCTTCCAGGTCTCGCTAGCAAAGGATGGAGTACCCGAAAAATTCGAACCCAAAAGTCTGTGGTACTTAGCACGGAGGAACGACGCCCATAAAGAGTTGTTGGCGCCAAACCTGTACCACAGTTTACAAGCAAAGGCCGCACAAAGGTCCGATGGGTTACAAAGACCCAAACCGCCTTCATTTTTTGGGCGACAAATTGCGTCCCAAGACACCCAATGGTGTCGACGGACGTTGTCTTTGTTCCCCCAGAAGAAAGACGAGGCCAGAGACCGGTAAGTTCGGAAAAAGGAAGAGGTAGGGGACATAGTCGCGAAAATGTGAGTTCCCACCGAGTCTAAGACCGATTTGATAAGCACAAGTCTGCCGGCTTGGGAGAGATAGGCCGAGTTCCAACGTAAAATCTTCCCCCTAACTTTGTCTGTCAAAGGGTTGAAAATCGCGTTAAGTTTCCTACCCCTATACAGGACAATACCCAAGTAGGGAAGGGGAAGAGATGTTTCCTTGAAACCGGAGATAGTCTCGATCCAGGAAGCGCGGGAGTGAGACATGTCCTTCGAATGGACAAAGCAACATTTGGAAGGATTAACGAGTTGGCCCGAAGACCTCTCGTATTGATGGATGAAACTGAGAAGCCTCCGAACAGAGGACCTACTGCCATTAGTGAAAATGACAATGTCATCTGCAAAGGATAAGGAGGAAATGAGAGGGCAACCCCGAGGAATCCCGAAGCGCTGGATTTGACCGTAGATGGTTAATGATTGGAGACCGCGAATAAAAGCCTCTGCCGCGATCACAAAAAGAGTAGGCGAGAGCGGGTCGCCTTGACGTAAACCCCTCCCAGCCTTGAAATACCCACGGGCCGATCCGTTAATGAGAACAGAGAACCAGCAGTTGGAGATGAGTCTCCACACTAAATCAATAAGGGCCTCTGGAAAACCGAAGGTTCTTAAAACCTTGATGACAAAAAACCAGGACATGCGGTCGTAGGCCTTAGCCATGTCCAGTTTGAAGACAACATTAGATCCCCAAACTTTCCTATCAATTTGGGAGATCAGTTCCTGAGCGAGAAGGACGTTATCAGAGATAAGGCGCCCCTTGACAAACCCTGCTTGAGACGGAGAAACGATGCGCTCAAGGAAAGGAGCCAAACGGGTGGCCAGAATTTTAGAAATAACCTTATTAGAAAAGTTGCAAAGACTTATAGGCCGGAAATCCGCACAAGTCCTTGGGTTTTCGCACTTAGGAATAAGAATAAGATTGGTGGAAGTCCATCCAGCTGGAAGATTTCCCCCTGAGAAGAACGATTGAATGGCAAGACAGAAATCAGCCTGGATAATAGGCCAAGAACACCTATAAAAGACACCATTGAAGCCATCAGGGCCGCAGGCACTATCCTTGCTAAGAGCAAAGACACAAGCGCGGATCTCCTCCGAGGACGGGAGATCCGCAATCATGGTACCTTCCGAAGAGAGGACCACCGAAGGGATGAAAGCTAGTAGGGCCGGGTCTGAAACAGAGATAGATGGAGAACCAAGAAAGGTTTGGAAATGGGAGAGGATGATGCCTTGGACTTCCTCTGGCGACGTAGCCGAAGAAAGATCAGGCCTCATAATCTCTCAAATTGCAAGAAGGTTATTCTTTTTCCGAATGGAGGAGTGGAAGAATTTGGAGTTAGCATCTCCGGCGACTACCCATTTGATCCTCGCCTTTTGACGGAGGTAGTCATTCTCAACACGCAGCTCCGACGAGAAGGAAGTTTGGGCAATAGCCCACGCCTCCTTATTGGCAGCGGTGGGATCCTCGTCTAAAACGGATTCGGCGACGATAAGCGCCTCCTCTGCCATACGAACGCGATCGAAGATGTTCTTGAAAACCTGAACGTTCCAAACCTTAAGGCAAGCCTTAAGGCGAGAGAGCTTTCTCCCGAAAGCAACACAGGGGGGCCAGAAAAAGGAATGCTCCTGGAGTCCGAGACCACTTGAAGGAAAGAGTGGTGGGATTTCCACATGCTTTGAAAACGAAAGGAGGAGGGCCCAGAAAGCGAAAGGGGAGAGCATCGAACAATCAAAGGGGCATGGTCCGAGAAGGACCGGTGGAGATGGGCGAGAGAGAAGGAAAAGGGAAGGCGAAACCATTCCTCCGAACCGAACACACGGTCAAGTCTAGAGAGAATACGATTCGGGCCCTCTTGGTTGTTAGACCAGGTGAAAGCAGAGCCGACGAAGGGGAGCTCTGAGAGACCAGAGGAGGCAATGAACGAATTGAAATCCGCCATCGCCCCTCTGTTGATGGCCGCTCCTCCCCGTTTTTCCGCTTGGCAAGCGACGATATTGAAATCGCCACCTAACACAGAAGAAGAGATGCCCAGAGAATCAAGAGCAAGAATGTCTGACCAGAGAACAAGTCTCTCCGAACGATCACACTTGGCGTAGACAGCGGAGAAGAGAAAAGGACCAACAAAAGACGGGGACGAGCACGCCATCGAAAAGAGCTGAGGGGAATCGAAAACAGGTCGAGTCGCATAAGATTTGGACCATAAAATCCAAATTTTACCTGAGACATTAGCAGAGCCACCGCCAAAGCCTAAGGATAAGACTATCTTGGAAATTCCTGCCGGTGCAATAAATGGTTCCAGGATAGCGACCAAACCCACAGAGTGTTTTCTGACAATGCGTTTTAGCCTAGCCAAAGACGCATCATTACCGATGCCACGGACATTCCAGAAAAGAAAGTTCGCCATATGAGCGAGAATGAAGGAACAAGAAAATCTCAAACTCAAACCAGATACAGCGAAAACCGAGCAGATCGGTCGATCCGCTCGGACACCGCTATAGAGCGTGTGCGAATGGTACGAAGGGTAGGAGGAACTCTCCTCTGTCTACGTCTCGTCGTGCGTGTGGGAGGGACGGGCGACTCAGGAAGAGATGAGGAGGAGTCAACCGACGATGACGAAGGAGAAGAGTTCCTAGCTAAACAAGCTAGACGCTCATTAAGGAGCGCAATCTCTGCCTTACTCATCAGCGGAATGGAGATGGACAGAGGACAAGCAGAGGAAGAGCGCGCGCACTCCGAAGAGCAACACACGGGAGATGGTGCCCTAAAGTCCGATTGATCATAGGGAAACCGCAAAAGGGATGGGATGCGGACCAATCGCAATCCATACAGCCAAGAGAAGCAGTCAAGCGAGGAGGATGAAAGAGAACCAGAGGGGGAAGTAGAAACAAAGGAGGAGTCACCTAAGGGAGAAAACACAGAGACAACCAGAGCAGGACAAGAAGAAGGAGACAGGTAAACGGGGCTAGAGATAACTGGGACAGCAGACGAAGAGCAGAAAGACAGATAGGAAAAAGAGGAAAATGTGGAAGAGCAAACAAGTTGCTTCCCAAGTAGCTGTGGGAGCCCTACCACTGCCGGACTGTCACTAATCAAACAGTCCCGCACTGTAGGTAGGAGTCGCGACTGAGGGGTAGTCGCAGAGCAGAACAATGAGGGCTGGCAATAACCCGTGCTGTCCATATAACGGTCAAAAATGACCGCTATACGACCAGAGCAAGGAGATCGCCCTAACCAACCGCTCCAGGCCCGAGGCAACCCCCTTACGAATCGATAGCTAACCGGCAAAAAAGTAACACAAAACCAGGGGAAGGTCACTGACGATAAAAAAAAAGCTATCGTAGTGACACCACACAAGAATCCCGCAAGCGAACCCCAGACGGTCGGCCCAAACCGGGAAAAAAACTACGGCGCAACCAACGGAACCAAAGATAGCGTACACAGCAACCAGAGACCGTTGTCTCTGGTTCCTGCCACAGGACATAATAACACGACTGGACAAAGCGAAACAAGAAAAGGGAACGGGACCTGACAACGAAACCGTCAAAGGCAAAGAGAACGGAACGAAGTCAGGGAGCACACACAAACATGTGTTAGAGCTCAAACAACCACAGCCAACCTCACCGACCAGTAAGCAAACACAAGCAAAAGGACCAACACCAACTGCAGAAAAGGAAGGATAACATAGAGTACTCACCTGCCTGTAGAAGGCAGCATCCTCGACAGCCTCAGCAGCCAAATGACGATCCGGAAAGGGGAGTAAGGTGGTCAAGTCCTTATCCCCGAAAACGACAGTGCTACCAGCGGATAAAGACCCAAATTCGATATCCAAAACAGGCGGACTAACAGCAACTGCTGCCCCAAAAAAGGACAACCGAGGAGCAAATCGAGTGATGAAATCTCGATTGTCACTCGAAGAGCCTTCACAATCAGGCTGAAGGCCAACAGAACCACCAGCATCAACTACGGCAAGCGAGCCAAAGCTCAACCCCGAAGGGACCTGAACAGCATCACCCACTGCCTCTCCAAAAGCCATGTGTCTCATGTCCCATGCAATCACAACCATTCATTCCATCAGATTAGTTAATTGATTTAATTAATTAATCAACAATGAATGGTGGAGATTGAGTGGGGACGGAAGTGATTCTGAAGATAGACGAATTAAGCTCGTTTTGGATAATAATAAATAACAAAATCACATGTGCTGATGTGATACCGTGTATCTCGGTGCATGGATTTTTTTTTTCACTTGTTCATATTTTATAACAATCAAGTCATTTTGAGCAAGATTTGAATCTTAACAAAACCATTTCAATACCTTTTCTCTTATTAAATTATACCACTACAAGGATTACTGTTTATTCCAACGGGGGGGGCAACGGCCGCCAACGGCATTGACCAATGGCTTCCAACGGCAAGTATTTTCCGGATTATTACCAAGAGATTAAAAAGATAGCTGTTGGACGCCGTTGGAAAATGTCGTTTGCGGCCGTTGGTAGCCGTTGGAAACCCGAACCAAAATAAACGGCAGCAGCTTCTTCTCCCCCATTTCGTTTTTCACCAAAAAATTTTCCAAAACCCTCCGTCCTCCTCCCCAATTCGCCATCCACTTCTATTCCAGCCTCCAACGTCACTCGGTAGCATCTAGAAGCCCTCTCCAACCCCTAATCTTCTCCAACCAAGGTATAAACCCTAATTCCTTTTTTATTAAATTAGGTAATTTAATGTTAGATTTGCAATTTATATGTTTGTATTGACTATTGTATGTGTAGTTTAGTTTATTGATGCTTAATTTTTATTATTAACCTATGTATTGTAAGTTAATTGTATATTATAGTATGTTGTATGTATGGTGTATAGTGTATTGTGTGTATAGCGTAGTGTAGAATGCTGCTTGTATGAAAATATAGTGCGATAAGTTGAATGATGACATTAGATTATAAAATATCGAAAATGATATTTAATTTTATAATATACGGTTACTTTGATTTTTTCTAATAAGTAATATAGTGTAATAATTTTATAATGTACGGTTAAAAAATATCGAAAATGACAGTAAGTATAGTATCGAACGTCAATTTTTTAAAATGCTGTGAAATCAAGTGGAATTGGCAGCGTCATTGGCAGAGTAAAATTGCAAAGAACTACAGGGAGACTTTAAATGCTGTGAAATCAAGTGGAAGCAAGCCAAATTGGATGAGCGCTGTTGTGTGGGAACAGTTTATCCGCTGGTGGGCCAATGAGGAATTTCAGGTAAATTTAGCATATATTTAATTTAAATTGTTCTACGCAAATAATATTTAAATTAAAACTATAAAACAATTTTTTTTCAACTTAAATTTGCAGAAAGAGTCAACTAGGAATTCTGCTAACAAGAGCAAGAACCCCGTCACACATCGCGGTGGTTCTAAGTCATTCCAGCATCACCGCGAGGACTTGGTATATTTATTAATTAACATAAACATTTATATAAAAAATATTTAATATATATATTTATATGTGCATATTTCAGAAAGACAGCGCGGTGGTCCTGTCAGTCGTTGGGATGTATTTGCGCATACGCATGCGGTGACTCAGATTGACGATTCAGGCTCATATTCGTACACCTGGGAAAGTAATGACAAAGCAAGGACCGCATATGTAAGTATAAGATAATGAACTAAAAGTTTTAAGTCTATTAAAATAGCATTATCTAAATTCAATTGTATTTTGCATACTAGGAAAAGTTTCAGGACGCACGGACATTGATGCTCCAGGACACCGGAAGAGCAGAGTTGACCATTGATGAGGAGAACGCAATATTTGAGTCTGTCATGGATCCAGCGACCCACGGAAGGCGCTTTGGATTTGGAAGCCAATCGGTAATTTAATTTAAATTTAAAATAATTTTTATGAAGCATGTTCATTTCGATATCATATATATAAACACTTTAGATGTGAGCTTAGCTAGAGTAAATATTTAAACGTATTTACACATATATTTACACATATTTACTAATATTTACAGGTTGACGTAATGCAGAAGAACTACCAGAGGGCTCAAGATAAGGAGGAGATCGCACAGCTACGAGCCCAGATCGCCACGCTTCAAGACCGCGATCGCCGCCGTGAAGAACAAATGGAGCAGCTAAACAATAAAGTGACGGAGTTCATGGAGCAATACGGGCGGTTTCCTTCCTCTGGTGGTTCTGCTGGCGAGTGTGAGGTATGTTTGAGATGTTTTCTTATGTGTGGAGTGGTGATGGTTTGTATATATTGTTGTATGGTGTTAGACATTTGGTGATGGTTTGGATGTGTTAGGCATTTGGTGATGTATTTGGATGTCTTAAACATTTGGTGATGGTTTGAATGACGATTGGTGATGGCTTTTTATGTGTTTTGTTTGTATATATGATGACGGTTGGTTTGGATGACGTTTGGTTTTGATGTAGAAACTAATTTGATGGATGTAGAATTTAGTTTGTTTTGATGGTTTGGTTGTTTATGTGTATGATTTGATTATTATATTGTGTTTGATTATATATATGTGATTGTTATTGGATATACGCTCAAAATGGAGCAGTTTTGATATTTATGATATTGTGTGTGGCCGGAGGTGAGTAGGAGCTGCTGGGAAAAAAAAAGTTTCAGATTTCCAACGGCTTCCAACGGATACCAACGGCCATTTGGTCATTTATAGGCAACGGCTTCCAACGGCCACCAACGGCCATAACCAACGTTTTCCAACGGCGAACCAACGGCAAATTGGTCAACGAAGTTTGCCACGTGGTCAGATGAGCCGTTGGTAAACGTTGGTATAACGCCGTTGGAGGCGTTGGAAACCATTGGTAGGCGTTGAAATGTATTCCAACGGCCTTTCCAACGGCTTCCAACGGCTTACCAACGGCCGTCAACGGCTTGGAGTCGTTGGAAAGAGCTGTCTCCTTGTAGTGTACCAACAGAGGGTTTGTGTCCTTAGCACAGACCACTATGGTCTTTGTGGTCCACAGACAGATTGTACGATCCAGATTGGGAAACATTGGATCATTGATTATCCGATTTGTTTAAAGTTGGATAAACAATCTCTTAACAATTTGCTCCCACGGTTTTAAATGAATGACCACAATTCAAAACAACACAAATTTGTGTGATTGAAAATCAAAGAAAAAGACACCCTACCTTATACACAAATTTTATGTCAATCTGCCAGCTCCTTGGAGTTAATTAAGCTGATATTTTGATAATATATCTGACCATGACTTCCCCTTATCGATCATCATTGATTGTTGAAGGCTATTTACTCACAACCAAATGCACGTATTCCTCCATATGTCTATATCTCTGTTTGATCATAAATTGTCTCCAAATCGCCATAATATTTTATTGTTTCTTTTGTTTTGTGTATTTTGTTTTTGATTTCTTCCTATCCACACACATTCTATTGTGTTCGACTGAAGTTTAGTGCTACATAAAAGGTATTGTCACACTTGTTTCTTGACTAGCTGCAGATATATGCTGAAACGATAGGAAATGTTATATGGCAGATGCTTGCTCCACAGGAAATACTACCATTGTATGATTCCTGATTTCTTCTCCTAAGTCATGCTGTGAGGACATTTTAATATATCAATTATAATTAACCATTTATTGATCTGTTTTAGTTTTCTTTTCTTTTCTTTACTTTTGATATGTATTTGCTGATATAAGTCTCATTTTGCAAAATAAGCATGTACAATTTTATTTGATGCGGGCACTTATGATTATTTACCATGCATGCACCAATTATGAAACGTCGATTTACCTTGGATTTCAGTTTGCTGCCCAGTTTCATGTATCTTTGGATAATCTTTGACAAGTTCATATATATCTTCACTTGACCAAATCGTTGGTGGTTGTAAAGTCTCATGTCTATTAGCTATGAAGTTTTTTTTGTCTCTTCTAAAAGTATGATTAATATGGAGAAAACGTCGATGACAATCAAACCATGAAATTTTCTTCCCGTGCCGTAAAGAAAATGCTCGTGTTTCTTCCATACAGTAAGGACAAGCAAAACGACCGGCTGTACTCCAACCCGAAAGCATTGCATATGCAGGAAAATCGCTAATAGTCCATAACAGAGAAGCGAACATCCGAAATTTTTTCTTTTTTGATATGTCGTATGTTTCAACTCCTTCGTACCACAATGTTTTCAACTCTTCGATTAACGGTTGTAAGTAAACATCGATACCCTGTGTCGGATCATCGGGGCCAGGGACGACAATTGTGAGAAACATATATGGAGTTTTCATACACATCCACGGGGGTAGATTGTAAGGTGTGATTATTATAGGCCAAGATGAATATTTAGAACCAAACTGAGAAAACGGTGAAAATCCATCAGTACACAAACCTAGTCTAACGTTACGGCTCTCCGCTGCGAAATCGGGATATTTCTTATCAAAATACTTCCATGCTTCTCCATCAGATGGGTGTGTTAACGTACCTTCTTCAGGTGTTCTCACACTGTGCCATCTCATATGATGCGCTGTTACAGATGATGCATATAACCTTTGAAGTCTAGGAGTGATAGGTAAATAATGCATACGCTTGTATGGAACTTCTTTTCCCTTTTTTTCCCTTGGCTTGTATCTTTCTTGATTACATATTTTACAATTCCGAAGACTGACATCATCTTTCCAAAACAACATGCAACCATTTAGACATGTATCAATTTTTTGATACGGTAAACCAAAAGATGATATTAGTTTTTTCACTTCATAATAATTTTCGCACATTAAATTATCTGATGGCATATGGCGTTTAGCAGCTTGTACAACAGCCGTAAATCCGGCTTCTGTGAAGTTGTACTTTGATTTCATCGCAATGTACTCTGCAGTTGCCGATAATTGAGTGCCGCTAGTACATCCATTCCAAAGAGGTTTCTTAGCAGCATCCAATAAATCATATATTTTTTTCGCTCCAACATTTGGTTCCTCTTCGACGTTAACATCTTCGTTATTAAATTCAACAGTAGGGAACATTGATCGTGCTGCATCTTCAACCATATGTTCTATGAGATTCGTCGTACTAACTTCATCACTAATGACCTCTATTGACTGTTCTTCGTTACGTGTTATACTTTCTCCATGACGATCCCACACCAAATAATTGGTTACGAAACCATATTGGCGCAAATGAATCCTAACCATATTCGGTACTAAATGCTTCAACAATTTGCACCTACTACATGGACAACGAATTTCTACGTCGTTTCCAATATTACTTAAAGCAAATTCGACAAACACATTAACCCCGTTTAGAAAATGTGTACTTATCGAGCCTCCCAATTCTCTTCTTTGATACATCCAGCTCCGATCAATAAAATAATTGACCATTTTTCCTACTGTAAAACCTATGATCAATAGTAAAAAAACTATTAATCAAATTCGATAAACACATTTTAGATTTTACTGTTTTTTATAATCCATTTTCGTTTATATACAAAGTTATATTTCTTGCTATTTTGTTTACATTTTTGTACCTTTTGTGATGGTCGGTTATCCTACTTCCCATTACAAACACAATAGTAATTACATTTCTTAAATCATATCTTTATAAACGATTTCCCAAAATTTCGGCAGCACTTCCCCCGTGTTCCTTGTATCGTACACAATGCATGTACACAAGGAACAAAAAGGAAATGCCGTCGAAATTTTGTGAACCGTTTATAACGATATGATTTACGAAACGTAATTACTTTATAGTGTTTGTAACTTGTCCAATACAGGGACAAATCCAACAGATATTGTATCAGATGAATATGAATATCCGTTTTGCAATAAAAACGAATATTCATACAACGATCATATACAATACCTGTCAGACGGGGCCAAAAATTCACTAAGGGATTTAAATTTGGTTTTTATGTTACCGTTTTATTAAATATATAAAATAAGGCATATTATGCATTATATTCTATTATTTTAATAAATACATATATAGTAAATTATATGATTTCTAATATTTCACAAAATATATAATTCATGTTCGTAAAATATTTCACTAATTCATGTTTTTCTAACATTTTACAAAACATACACAAAATAATTTAAATCAATCATAACTAATCTAATGCTAATTCACATGCGCATTTATACTAAATTATAAACATATTTTACATATGTGCATAATATATACATACACAAACAATTTGGACATTTGGATGACAATAATTGTAATTAGCATTTAGTTTGGTGTAATAAACAAGCAATATGTCATTGGATACAAATATAACAGCAAATTAACACAAAATTAGAAAAGATAAAAATTGTAGGGTTTTAGAAATACCTGATTTTGGAGACTTCTAGGAATGGAGAGAGGATGTTGGCGTTGAGTGATGGTGTTGGAGCAGCTGTTGGTTGCGTGGGGAAGGTTGGAGGTGGAAAAGAGGAGGGGAGGAGAAGGGTTTTGGTTGAATTGGGGAAGATGAGAATAATGTTTTGGTCTCTGGCTGGTTGCAGGTATACGCAAATTTCCAACGGTTACCAACGGCCGCAAACGGCGTTATTTTCAACGGTTATCAACGGCTACCAACGGCAAGTTAAAAAAAAACGTGCCGTTGGTAGCCGTTGGAAAATGCCGTTGGCGGCCGTTAGAAAGCCTTCGTGGCTATATACTGTATTTCTAGTAGTGGACGTGCTGCTTCTCGTGTTACTCTGGAGCGTGCTTTGCCAACACATCCAAACATTACCATCATAGGAGGAGAAGAGGTGCTTTATTTCCCATCTTTTGCATTGTAGTTTTATTCGCATATTATACAGAAAGTGCGGTTTTTGTTTCCAGGATATACATTAATTGTCACTTCTCTCACTATTTGGGCAGCCTCTGTTATAGAGAATGAAAGGGTCACTATTTTCAAACATGAAAGTCATCATTTTTTTTAATGGAAATAAAGACAATTTTGCATGGCATTATGGGGATGCTTAAAATATCTTATAATTGAACAAATTTAATGGTATGTTAAATTACAAACTCTACGACACAACTGCCCATACATAAGTTGGTGGTGTAGTTATTTTCATATATGGCAGTATATTCCAATTTTTCATATGTTTTTGCATGATTTCATTTGATGTTCATTGTACTTACTACTTTGTAGTTTGTAGTTATGTGTTTTGGTTAAATCATCTACTGCACATACTATTGCCTTTTTGTTTCCATTTTTTTTTTTTTTTGAACATCCTTTATTTGTTAATTAAAGTGGCCGCTAAAAAACAAACTCTAAAATTAAAGTGTTGCCGATCACATCACTGATATAATCTGCAAGCGTGCTGAAGTTGGCTACAACTATGGTGTCGTACTTATACCAGAAGGGTTTAATAGCTTAAAATAGAACTTTACACAGTTAAGTTACTTAATCTGATGCTGAATATTATTTTAGTTTCGATATTTTTTCAGGTCCAACAACTTATTGCAGAACTAAATGAAATTCTAGCGCATGATGTTGTTGACCAAGCTGGAGAATGGAAGAAGAAGCTGAGAAATCGACCTCGTTTTTTATTTTATTTTCTCCCTCAGGCTATTCAAGAGCAGCTCATGCTAGAAAGAGATCCACGTTGAAATGCGCAAGTACCATTTGATTATTCTTTTCCTACTGAAATTTTAAACATTATGTTTTGATAATAAACAGTAAATACTTTCCTCATATGACCAGGTCGCGAAAATTGAGACTGAAAAGATGCTTATTCAAATGGTTAGAAACCGAGTTAGAGAAGAGAAAATCAGAGGGAAAATACCCAGACAATCTTACTTTTATGGGTAAATGTTTTCTCTTTAGTTATTAATTAGAATAGTCACTTTTATAATTTTCCATTATTTGCGGTGCAATTCTCACCTAGATTTAACTTGCAGTTATGAAGGTAAATGTGGGTTGCCTATGAATTTTGACTCCACGTACTTTTACATTGGGATATGGCGCATGAGCTCTTCTTCGAAAGACTAGCATCATTTCTTCAGTTAGTAGTACTTTCAAGTTTTCTCTTTTGTGTTTTAAATTATAGTGATGATTGTGCTTAACATTTCTTCTTATTTTCTTCATGCTATTGTAATTCTCTGCTTTTTGAATTGTTCATTATATTCATTTTTAGTTCTCTATCTTCTATAAGACTAAAGAAATAAGTATGTGTTCAAATCCGGTAAATTAAACCAAATTGAGTGGAGATCACTTTTATTAATTGAGAGTACTGACAGCAAAGTGGATGTGGATTCGATTTTCTAGACTAATGATACAGAATGGCTACATTTTTAAATAATTCCCTAAAAATGAACAATGATATAGTAGTAATCATATTTATTATTGGAAAGGGATGACGTAAGTCTTATCCATTTCCACTGTACTGAAATACTAAAGATACTGGTGGTAATGATACAGATATAAGTACCTGCTCCAGCGGTATCTATATTTTGTGTTTCATTTGCACCTGCCGATAAAGTACGTACTATATTATTTATGATGTATGTACTTACTGCATATGTTATAGTCTGCTATTGATTCTTTTGAGCTGTAAATTTATGCATTTGTTATGTGTAGGTTGGTAACTTAAGTGCCCCAGTTGAGGAGTGGTCAGTTGGAGGTACCGCATTGACTTCTTTGATGGATGTTGAGAGAGAAGACGTGGTAAGATATTTTCGATACTTTCTCACAATACAGTAATTCAATTTTTATATTTTCTCCTCTGTTGAAAAAAGTATTTATAGTTGTATAGCCTTTCTGGTCCTTGTTGTAACTTATTCGAAAATTGCAGTGTCTTTGTACAGGTCGTTTTTTTAAGACGTTTCACCACGATATTGAAATCGTGCATGAAAGTCAGTACTGTAGCCCCGCCTCTAGGATAAAATAATCATAAATAAAAAATATCAATAGAATTTTTTACAAATACTGCTGATTCAGTGGCATCCAAAAATGTTGCTCAAATATGAAGATGGTTTAAGATGAAGGAAAGTAAAACTTGTACTGAAAAGCGATAATTTTCTCTGAGAAGATAGCTCGGTTTATCTGAAAGGAAAAACGGGGCTATCTCATGAAAAAATATCAAACCTGAGTTTATTAAGTCTTTTACCAAGTCAAAGCCGGTTTAAAAAATGGCAAAAATTCTATTTGAACTTTACAATTTACTGAGTTGCCCCCTATTTTTACAAAAAATTTCATGATAAAAATAAACTTTCAATTTTTTTTACTTAATTTATGTTTTATATTTTTTTGTTCAAATTTTCTGTCCACCACGCAATGACCCTACGTGGTGCCCCAAAGACAACACGCAATGGCCCTACGTGGTGTCCTGAAGGCACCAACACAGTGCAACTACATGGTGTCTTCAATACACCCCGTAGTGCGCCACCGTGGGAAAGTATTTTTGGATTTTTTTTCGATAAGGGACAACTCAACAAATTGAGTGGTTTTTCCATTATTTTAAAAATCTGCGGGGTAACTCAGCAATTGTTTGTGCTCGAATAGAATTTGCCTTAAATAATCAAACACTCTTCTTAATATTTTTAATAATTCATCTTTTAAAATAAATTCCAACAGTCCTAATTCATTATTTCAAAACTTTGGCATGCTTTTCATTTCAATAATCAAATCCTGATTTGGAATAAGGATAGATGTACTCCGGCAAGATGAAATGCTACTGAGTCATGTAATATACATATTTTTGTTACTTTCCTGGTAAACTTAAGACAGCCGTTAATAAGGCAATGGTTCAACTTGAAGGTACGAATTTGGTTCTCTCACATTTTTTTTCTTTTCTGTTTTTTTGGGTCCTCTCATATCACAATATAATTTGGTTGATATGCCAACTTTCAGGTGCGCCCTTTAAAAAGTTTGCATCCATGCGTGATGAATGGGCGCTTAAAAATAGATACATCAGCCCAGGTATGTTCATGTTGTCATGCATCTTACTGCTATTTAATTTTAAACTTTTTTGTTCATTTTTGAATATTTGAATTTGATATTTTTTTGAATATATCAACATGCCCGATTCAATTTACGGGCCATACAGAGTCCATTCTGCTCCAAAGCTATCTTTTTTATATATATATGTGTGTATATATATATATATATGTGTGTATATATATATATATATATATGTGTGTATATATATATATATATATATATATATATATATATATATATATATAGTGAGAGAGAGAGAGGGGTGAAACATTAAATGCTAGCATATTGTCAATGGTTGATTGAAAATTGCATGTTTTGAACTGAAACAGAACTGTGTTCCATCTTTAGTTTAGTCTTCTGTCCGATTTGGAACATAACTGTATCTCATTTTCTGTTTACTCCTTTTGTCCTGTTGCAATAAAACTGACTATCATGCATCTGTCCATTCATTTGACATCGTAAATATCTTGTGAAATTGTGGTCACTGTTCATAAACGTTGCTTGTGCCAAATGATCACGAGTCTAAATTGTGGTGAGAATATTTCCTTACCCAAAATTTGACGTTGATCTATTTGTCTAGGCATTCACTTTTAGCCCCAACCCGTAGAAGGTTAGATCACTTGTTATTTTGTTTGGATGCAGAGTGTAACGACCCTGAATTTTGACCAAATTAAATTGAGAATATTTAATTAATTTTAAATATTTGAACGATGATTTAATTTGAATTCCCGATATAAGTTTAAAATTGGCGATTAAATTTTATAATTTAATCTATTGAACTGGATAAAAATTTAAATCTTCAACTTTAAGCTGAAGAAAAATATTTCGAAAGCTTTTAAAAATTCGTAATGATAATACTGAAGATAATAGAAACTTCAGAATTGTATTTCAAAGTGTTTCGTTCAGTTTTGAATTTATATCGTTCGAATCGAATTTAAAAATAGCCGTCCGAGGCGCAGTCTCGGAATTCGACGAAACCAGTTCCATTGGATCCGTAATATCGTATTATTATCGGATTTCAAATTTCGTGGCATTTGGAGTTGTTATGTGCGAATACGACATGTAAACGCGTTGAAGTTTTAAATCGAATTTGATTTAAAATTTAAATTTTAAATATTAGTCAACCCACACGTTCATTCCTCTAATCACGCCTACAACCCTGCCTAAAATCACGCCGAAGAACACAGAAGAAAATCGTGCAAACCCTTCCTCTTTCGTTTTTAAATAATTACGTCCTCTCCCTCTTCCATCAGTTCGAAAATAAAATCGAAATCATCTCGTTCTCATTCACGAAAATGGCGACCAAAAAATCAAATTCGTTCCCTCTTCATTTTTCAAAACTCGAAACCGTTTATCTCCGTTCCTCTTTCCCTCCAGTCAAAACGAGACGCCATTTTCCTGTCGCTCCTTTCATTCTTCACAAACGGAATAAAAAAAAAAAAAAAATCGAATCGCGTGAAGGCGGACTGGGGAAGCTCGCGAAGCTAGGAAGTTTTTTGGAGGGTATCTAGCTGGATGTCGCGATTTAGGGTTTCGCGTGGTGGAAGTATAGTCACATCGGTGGTCAGGCGCGCGAGCGTAGGCAGGCGCGAGGCTAGGGCTGGGGAGGACGAGCGCGTGGGAGGCATCGCGAGGCGATGGCGAATGAGCGATGTCATGAGTTCAAGGTTGGAGGGAGTATCGCGAGTTGGTCGTGATATTCTAGGGGTTCGCGTGTGCAGGCGAGGGGCAGGTCGAGCTAAGATTGCGAACGATTCGTAGGTGATGTCGCGTTATCAACTGGAGGTGAAATCGGGGAAGTTTGTCAATCGAAGCTAGGCACGTTATCGCGATGGTTTGGGGGTTCGCATCGTTTTCTGGCGACGAGGTCGGGGTGATGGTCGTAGGCAGCGCAGTGTGTTGGGTGTCTTGCTCGAGAGCTCGAGCCTGGGATTCGTACAGTGGAGGTATTATCTGTTTAATTTAATTTTGTATATATCTGAGATTTCAAGAAAAAAAAAAAAACCTTTAATCAAATGAAAAAAATAAACTGTTGATTCTCATTTCGTTCATTAGAGGATTTAAACAGTAAAGAAAAAAAAAACAGTAAAGAAAAAATGTTTGCTGCCCAGTTTTTGAATTTACGGAGTTTAATTTTATAAGCAGTTAGGAATAAATTAAATGAATATATAAGGTTTTGGAAACTATAAGGGTTTATAAATATATAATATATAACTGCAGATTTTAAATAATATGTTGAGGAGTTTAATTTACTTAATCAATTTATTTAACAATTTTAGAATTTGTTAAAAAAGAAGGTTAGTTGAGAATCAAAATTGTTAATTTAAATTAAAATCATTGGTAAATTAACTTATTAAATTTATTTTAGTTTTGAAAGTAAAATTTTAATTAAATTATTAAAAGGGGAAAATTTGTTAATTAAAACTATCAAAACGAAATAAAATTGGTTATTTGATTGATTCAAATATTAATGAATTGTATAAATATTTATACAAGGTCAAAACTACTAAGGAGACAAACTGGATTGGAAAAGGATTGCAAATTAAAAGCTAAGGTGAGATTTTCTCACTCGAAGGAAATTTGATTTTACAGTTATTATTGACTGTTTGATTTCTATTTGGATGTGGTATTAGATATGATAGGATATATCTATATATAGCAATATATACATATTGGCATATGTATATATTGGATTGATTGATTTCCCGCCTCGTATAGCGGATGAGACCCTATTGCGCCGTTAGTAAGCGGATTTATAAAAACCTATATACCGCGATAATTCCGTACTGGAGCGGAATTGGTATTGTGCTAACATCTTTGGATGCAGGGAAACAGGTTGGAGGGATCCAACTGGACCCCTCACATTGATTGAATTTATTTCTATTGTGATATGAATCTGTGAATGATTATAGTGATGCTATTAATCATATTGATATCTGGAAATTGTTTGAAAGCTAAAATTTAGCTGAATGGATGTTTGACATCATTGGATTCCAAAGATAAACGAAATTGAATTTTTGAGATTCAAGTAGAAAATTTCTAAGTGAATCAATTTTTGAAATTGAAGAAATTTTGAAGAAAGGAATTTTTAAAGTATAAAAAGTAAATTTTTATAATCTTATCGAATTAATTCCAGAATCAAGTGAAAATGTTAAATAAATGGATTTCGTAAAATAGTGTTTATAAATTGAAGAATTTAATTTTAAAATTTGGATTTTTAAAATAGATTGAAAGAAACGATTGAAATTTATTTCCTTAAAAAAAAAAGGAATTTATTTAAAAGAAGATAAGTTGGAAATCCAATAGAAATTTAATTGGTAAATTGAAATAAGTGATGAAATCAATGTAAAATGATTTCAATTTGAAGAATCCATTTTAAAACCGAATATTGAATAATTTGAGAAAATAAGGAATTCACTTAGTAGTGATAAATAAATTAGAAATCAATATTGAAATTGATTTGGTATTGAAGCTTTTATAAATAGAATTAAAATTTATAAAAGTTGTTTATAAACCCAAAGTCTCTTATTTTGATAAGTTAAATATAGAAGTTGATAAAAGAGATTTATAAGTCGAAGTTGTTATAAAATGGAAATAGAATTTATAATCGTTGTTTTATAAATTCGAAATCAATTGAATTTGATAAATCAAATATAGAAGGTTATTAAAGAAGATATATTCGCGAATTTGGATAGCGAATTAGTTTTGAAACAAATGTGTAGAAAAGATTGAAATTTGGTTAAGTGAAGTATATTCACGATTTTGGACAGTGAATATATTATTGAATAAAATGGATTCATTTTTGAAGAAGTGATATTAAAAATGAAGTTAAACATTTTAAAGATGTTTTAAATGTATTGTGAATCGAAATCATAGATTTCAACATTCATTGTTGAAATAGACGTTTTCGAGAAATAAGGAAATGGTGGACTATAACACTGTTGTTATAGTAAATGATTTCCAAAAGGAAATGTTTTTATGTAGTATTGGGATTTATATATCTATCTAAATTTCGAATCCCTATACTAGTGATTTCGAGTCGTCGTAACGATGTTTTACGCAACATTCGTTTTGACTCAAATAAATGTGTTAAAAGAATATTTTCCTTAAAGGATGAATATATACTTAATTTGATTTAAGTATATCGAGTATTTTCAAGTGTTGAAAATGAATAGATTTGTGAAACACTTATTTTTAAATAAGTATGGAAATGCTTTTCCAATGAAATGAACGTTTTGAGAATTTATCTTTGTAAAAGATAAATTGAAATTGAATATTGAAAATCGATTTGAAAATCGTATATCAGAAGATATTTTGAAATATAAATTCAATATGGAATTTATAAAGAAATGGGAATTCGTTTTAAAAATAAACGTTGATTTATTTTTGAAATGTGGAAATTATATATCTAGTAAGATATTTTTGAAGAATAAATAATTTGGGAAAATTATTTGGAATCTGATGATGTCGCGCATCTTTATTGATAGTTAAATAACCGACTATCAATAATTACCTTTAGATAGGTATCTATTGTGAATTGGATGAATTTGAATGCCACACTTATTTTTGAATAATCGCTCACTATTCGGGTTAGCCGGGAAAGGACCATGGGGTCGTATAACCCATTCCGAATATGTGATACGTCGTTATGAATTGCATTCGAAGACCGGTGTTGAAGACCGGATATTTTTGAAAACGGAAGGATTACCGTCGAGTTACTCTACATCGACTGATCTTCGATTTAGAGGTTTTTATCACCCTTAGTGACGGGAAGTCCTGACGTGATTGAAAATTATCCGGATATGCAAGGGCTTCGTGAGAAGTGCCTTCGGTTCTGTTCGATCCCGGAACAGACTTGTATGGATTGTGTGTCTGACGTTACAATTTGAGATATAAAGCTGATTTCTTTCAAATACATTTCTGTTGGTGGCGGAGAATTTATTCTCTTAGCTTAACACCCTTCTCTGAGACGTACGAGCTCAGAGGTTATGTAGTTGAAATTTATCAGCGATATATCCCAATTTGGTAACGTGGCATACTGAGTGTTGCTGTGAAATGATCAGTGTTTGATCATTTGTGATATGATCATTTGTTTGATCTTATATCTTTGTGATCATAGGTTGATCATTTTTGTTTGACCCGAAGCAGGGCTTTGTAGAAAGCGTAGCTTTGTGGACGAGACTTCGTCGAGCCTCACACCCCGGAAATGGTCGAAACAGGAAGAATGCAGCAAGGTTCTAGGGAGTAGCGCCCCTTAGTGTATGTCATTCCTTCTGGATAAAGGTGGTATCATGGTATGGAGCCCAGATACTTAACCTCTGTGGTTACTGCATTATTTTTACTATGTGGTTTGTTGCGAATCGGGGATCCTCGGGAAGATCGGTGACGATCGGGGGATGGCATACGCGTGTCAGTAGTTACCTATTTTTGCAGAGGTAACCCGGCCTTGTGTTGGCAGAGATCCGGTTAGGTTCTCGGGTCGTCTATTCCAGGGACGTACCCATCGTGGATAGGAAGTTCCTTAGCCTGACCATTTGTTGGAAATCCAAAGAAACAATACGTGACTTGTACGGTTTTAGTTGTATTACCTACTATGGAATGTGGCGGTAACCTGCTATTGAACATAGTAGCTATAGTAGGCATAAGTGCGGAATGCCTATGCTGGCTAAGATTAATATTATACTTTCGAAATGTTTTCTACACTATGTACTAATAATAATATCAAAAATGATTTGATTTTGCGTAGTAAGCATCTTTGACTATCATAAGAAGAAATCTCCTCCAAGTCTGCGTTTGCATTGTGTGTGTGGTGGGAGGTCTTATGGTAGTTTCATTTTCCAAAAGCATTGCGAATTGACTTTAAAAAATTTTCTGTTGTTTATTTTTAAGATAAATAACTGTTTTACGATCTCACACCAGTCACCATGACTGACTCGGAGTTTATTGTTCCCTTCTAAACTCTGGGTGCCCACAAATTTCCACACGGGCAGCCTAGAGTTATATTATCAGGATATTCTGGAGCTTTGGAGATAAGCTGGATGACGAGACGTAGTATTTGTATCTGATAGTATTTATTCCGCTGTGTATTCTGTATGAGGACAAGTTTATAAAACTGTCCATTGTTGTATATTGACTCTGATTGATGTATGTATAAAATGATATAGTTCTTTGTTTAAAGATTATTCATTTATCTATTATATATTGTTCTGCTGCGATATGTGAGATTCTGATATTGTTTTATGTTTCTGCTCTTGTTCTGTTGTTGTTCTTCTTTCTTTTCCTTCTATCTTCTTCTTCTACCTTTTTCCTCTTTCTTAAAACCCATCATAGTTCGTATTTCCGTTCATTTTGAGTTAATCAATGGAGATTAGTGGTTAATCAAGAGGTACGGATTTGCGGGCCATGACATTTGGTATCAGAGCATATGGTTAAGCGACAACCCTGCTCTGTTGGGTGTTACTCATTAGAGATAGAGTCAGTAGTACTCTAGAATGAGTTGAGTGTAATAATAGATACGAGTGCGTATTTGTTATTTGAATATAAAATTGTTTTATATTGTGATGATTGGTTTGTTGAGTGGTATATGGATTCTGGTCGGTATTGTCCGTACAACTCTATCGATAGGGATCTCTAAACACTTATATAGAACAATTCGACACAGTATTGTTTTAAAATAGGGTAAATGAAATAATTTTGCCCAAAACTATTTTTGTATAGAAAAGAAATGTTTTTCTATAAAGTACTATAATATATGGATGTTTGGTTGTTAGAAAGTGATAATATTGAAATGTTATCATTATTATATGAAATTGAATACGAAATGGAAATCGTAACTCCAAAGTTAAGAAATAAATTCATATACAAATGAAATTTAAGGATGTAAATTATAAATGTGACTTATAAATAAAACGGAATTCCAGAGAAGTTTTTGGAAATGTTTGAAAAGAATTTGAAAATTTTGGAGATTTGAAAAGTTTAAATCTGTTGATTTGAAAATGAATTTCAAAGGGTTTGAAAAATGTTTTGAAGAGATGAAAGCTCTAACCTCTTTTCGGTCGCTGGAAAATAACTTCGGTAATGACTGCAGCATCACTGATGTTCATTTTCGGGTTTCCAAAAGAGGAATTGCTGCCAAATTATTTTAAATGGAAAGTTGTTTAAAATTTGGGTTTTGTTTGGAAATCCAGTTTAAATGACAGTAGATTTAACCGAAGGGTAGATTGAAAACAAATTGTGGAAATGAACAAAAATGAATAAAACTGGAATTGAAATTTAATGTTGAAAGCAAATCTGAATTTGTAAGTGAATTAGAATTTGAAATGGATTAGTAATTGAAACTAAGCTAAAATAAGCAGTTGTAAATGAAAGCTAATCAATGAAAGTCAATATTCAGAAGTTGAATTGAATCCAAATTAGATTGAAGTTGTAAATAGAATTCAAATGGAAATCGAAATGTAAAATGAAAATGAATATGTAACTAGATATTATGGCTAGTAGGATATACAGGTTTATGAAGGAATTGGGATTTTAATTTTGAAGATGAATTTGAATTTGCTCGAAAAGGTATGTATTTTAATTATAATATGAGTTTTTGATGATTTCTTGTCTAGCCGCTTGGCTTTTTCTTTTTCTTTTTGAAGTCTGAGAGTCCGTAGGGACGTTTTGTAGTCGTGCCGTATTAGCCGCGCAAAGGAGACGCTGGCGAAATTTTTCGGAAATTTAGGGCGTTAGAAAATTTTTGAGAAAATTTTGAAAGTTAAAATTTGAATTTGAATTTAAATTTGAATTGTTAAGAAAACAATGATATTTGAAAACTATGAAAGATTCTAGGAAGTTAGTCGAGTTGATAACGAATCTTTAGTAGAAAGATTTGTTTTGATAAATTGATAAAACTATTTGAATTTGAGAAAATAGTAGACGAGTTAAGGACCATTTTTCCTAACTTGTAATTTCGAGGACGAAATTCTTTTAAGGAGGGAAGTCTGTAACGACCCTGAATTTTGACCAAATTAAATTGAGAATATTTAATTAATTTTAAATATTTGAACGATGATTTAATTTGAATTCCCGATATAAGTTTAAAATTGGCGATTAAATTTTATAATTTAATCTATTGAACTGGATAAAAATTTAAATCTTCAACTTTAAGCTGAAGAAAAATATTTCGAAAGCTTTTAAAAATTCGTAATGATAATACTGAAGATAATAGAAACTTCAGAATTGTATTTCAAAGTGTTTCGTTCAGTTTTGAATTTATATCGTTCGAATCGAATTTAAAAATAGCCGTCTGAGGCGCAGTCTCGGAATTCGACGAAACCAGTTCCATTGGATCCGTAATATCGTATTATTATCGGATTTCAAATTTCGTGGCATTTGGAGTTGTTATGTGCGAATACGACATGTAAACGCGTTGAAGTTTTAAATCGAATTTGATTTAAAATTTAAATTTTAAATATTAGTCAACCCACACGTTCATTCCTCTAATCACGCCTACAACCCTGCCTAAAATCACGCCGAAGAACACAGAAGAAAATCGTGCAAACCCTTCCTCTTTCGTTTTTAAATAATTACGTCCTCTCCCTCTTCCATCAGTTCGAAAATAAAATCGAAATCATCTCGTTCTCATTCACGAAAATGGCGACCAAAAAATCAAATTCGTTCCCTCTTCATTTTTCAAAACTCGAAACCGTTTATCTCCGTTCCTCTTTCCCTCCAGTCAAAACGAGACGCCATTTTCCTGTCGCTCCTTTCATTCTTCACAAACGGAATAAAAAAAAAAAAAATCGAATCGCGTGAAGGCGGACTGGGGAAGCTCGCGAAGCTAGGAAGTTTTTTGGAGGGTATCTAGCTGGATGTCGCGATTTAGGGTTTCGCGTGGTGGAAGTATAGTCACATCGGTGGTCAGGCGCGCGAGCGTAGGCAGGCGCGAGGCTAGGGCTGGGGAGGACGAGCGCGTGGGAGGCATCGCGAGGCGATGGCGAATGAGCGATGTCATGAGTTCAAGGTTGGAGGGAGTATCGCGAGTTGGTCGTGATATTCTAGGGGTTCGCGTGTGCAGGCGAGGGGCAGGTCGAGCTAAGATTGCGAACGATTCGTAGGTGATGTCGCGTTATCAACTGGAGGTGAAATCGGGGAAGTTTGTCAATCGAAGCTAGGCACGTTATCGCGATGGTTTGGGGGTTCGCATCGTTTTCTGGCGACGAGGTCGGGGTGATGGTCGTAGGCAGCGCAGTGTGTTGGGTGTCTTGCTCGAGAGCTCGAGCCTGGGATTCGTACAGTGGAGGTATTATCTGTTTAATTTAATTTTGTATATATCTGAGATTTCAAGAAAAAAAAAAACCTTTAATCAAATGAAAAAAATAAACTGTTGATTCTCATTTCGTTCATTAGAGGATTTAAACAGTAAAGAAAAAAAAAACAGTAAAGAAAAAATGTTTGCTGCCCAGTTTTTGAATTTACGGAGTTTAATTTTATAAGCAGTTAGGAATAAATTAAATGAATATATAAGGTTTTGGAAACTATAAGGGTTTATAAATATATAATATATAACTGCAGATTTTAAATAATATGTTGAGGAGTTTAATTTACTTAATCAATTTATTTAACAATTTTAGAATTTGTTAAAAAAGAAGGTTAGTTGAGAATCAAAATTGTTAATTTAAATTAAAATCATTGGTAAATTAACTTATTAAATTTATTTTAGTTTTGAAAGTAAAATTTTAATTAAATTATTAAAAGGGGAAAATTTGTTAATTAAAACTATCAAAACGAAATAAAATTGGTTATTTGATTGATTCAAATATTAATGAATTGTATAAATATTTATACAAGGTCAAAACTACTAAGGAGACAAACTGGATTGGAAAAGGATTGCAAATTAAAAGCTAAGGTGAGATTTTCTCACTCGAAGGAAATTTGATTTTACAGTTATTATTGACTGTTTGATTTCTATTTGGATGTGGTATTAGATATGATAGGATATATCTATATATAGCAATATATACATATTGGCATATGTATATATTGGATTGATTGATTTCCCGCCTCGTATAGCGGATGAGACCCTATTGCGCCGTTAGTAAGCGGATTTATAAAAACCTATATACCGCGATAATTCCGTACTGGAGCGGAATTGGTATTGTGCTAACATCTTTGGATGCAGGGAAACAGGTTGGAGGGATCCAACTGGACCCCTCACATTGATTGAATTTATTTCTATTGTGATATGAATCTGTGAATGATTATAGTGATGCTATTAATCATATTGATATCTGGAAATTGTTTGAAAGCTAAAATTTAGCTGAATGGATGTTTGACATCATTGGATTCCAAAGATAAACGAAATTGAATTTTTGAGATTCAAGTAGAAAATTTCTAAGTGAATCAATTTTTGAAATTGAAGAAATTTTGAAGAAAGGAATTTTTAAAGTATAAAAAGTAAATTTTTATAATCTTATCGAATTAATTCCAGAATCAAGTGAAAATGTTAAATAAATGGATTTCGTAAAATAGTGTTTATAAATTGAAGAATTTAATTTTAAAATTTGGATTTTTAAAATAGATTGAAAGAAACGATTGAAATTTATTTCCTTAAAAAAAAAGGAATTTATTTAAAAGAAGATAAGTTGGAAATCCAATAGAAATTTAATTGGTAAATTGAAATAAGTGATGAAATCAATGTAAAATGATTTCAATTTGAAGAATCCATTTTAAAACCGAATATTGAATAATTTGAGAAAATAAGGAATTCACTTAGTAGTGATAAATAAATTAGAAATCAATATTGAAATTGATTTGGTATTGAAGCTTTTATAAATAGAATTAAAATTTATAAAAGTTGTTTATAAACCCAAAGTCTCTTATTTTGATAAGTTAAATATAGAAGTTGATAAAAGAGATTTATAAGTCGAAGTTGTTATAAAATGGAAATAGAATTTATAATCGTTGTTTTATAAATTCGAAATCAATTGAATTTGATAAATCAAATATAGAAGGTTATTAAAGAAGATATATTCGCGAATTTGGATAGCGAATTAGTTTTGAAACAAATGTGTAGAAAAGATTGAAATTTGGTTAAGTGAAGTATATTCACGATTTTGGACAGTGAATATATTATTGAATAAAATGGATTCATTTTTGAAGAAGTGATATTAAAAATGAAGTTAAACATTTTAAAGATGTTTTAAATGTATTGTGAATCGAAATCATAGATTTCAACATTCATTGTTGAAATAGACGTTTTCGAGAAATAAGGAAATGGTGGACTATAACACTGTTGTTATAGTAAATGATTTCCAAAAGGAAATGTTTTTATGTAGTATTGGGATTTATATATCTATCTAAATTTCGAATCCCTATACTAGTGATTTCGAGTCGTCGTAACGATGTTTTACGCAACATTCGTTTTGACTCAAATAAATGTGTTAAAAGAATATTTTCCTTAAAGGATGAATATATACTTAATTTGATTTAAGTATATCGAGTATTTTCAAGTGTTGAAAATGAATAGATTTGTGAAACACTTATTTTTAAATAAGTATGGAAATGCTTTTCCAATGAAATGAACGTTTTGAGAATTTATCTTTGTAAAAGATAAATTGAAATTGAATATTGAAAATCGATTTGAAAATCGTATATCAGAAGATATTTTGAAATATAAATTCAATATGGAATTTATAAATAAATGGGAATTCGTTTTAAAAATAAACGTTGATTTATTTTTGAAATGTGGAAATTATATATCTAGTAAGATATTTTTGAAGAATAAATAATTTGGGAAAATTATTTGGAATCTGATGATGTCGCGCATCTTTATTGATAGTTAAATAACCGACTATCAATAATTACCTTTAGATAGGTATCTATTGTGAATTGGATGAATTTGAATGCCACACTTATTTTTGAATAATCGCTCACTATTCGGGTTAGCCGGGAAAGGACCATGGGGTCGTATAACCCATTCCGAATATGTGATACGTCGTTATGAATTGCATTCGAAGACCGGTGTTGAAGACCGGATATTTTTGAAAACGGAAGGATTACCGTCGAGTTACTCTACATCGACTGATCTTCGATTTAGAGGTTTTTATCACCCTTAGTGACGGGAAGTCCTGACGTGATTGAAAATTATCCGGATATGCAAGGGCTTCGTGAGAAGTGCCTTCGGTTCTGTTCGATCCCGGAACAGACTTGTATGGATTGTGTGTCTGACGTTACAATTTGAGATATAAAGCTGATTTCTTTCAAATACATTTCTGTTGGTGGCGGAGAATTTATTCTCTTAGCTTAACACCCTTCTCTGAGACGTACGAGCTCAGAGGTTATGTAGTTGAAATTTATCAGCGATATATCCCAATTTGGTAACGTGGCATACTGAGTGTTGCTGTGAAATGATCAGTGTTTGATCATTTGTGATATGATCATTTGTTTGATCTTATATCTTTGTGATCATAGGTTGATCATTTTTGTTTGACCCGAAGCAGGGCTTTGTAGAAAGCGTAGCTTTGTGGACGAGACTTCGTCGAGCCTCACACCCCGGAAATGGTCGAAACAGGAAGAATGCAGCAAGGTTCTAGGGAGTAGCGCCCCTTAGTGTATGTCATTCCTTCTGGATAAAGGTGGTATCATGGTATGGAGCCCAGATACTTAACCTCTGTGGTTACTGCATTATTTTTACTATGTGGTTTGTTGCGAATCGGGGATCCTCGGAAAGATCGGTGACGATCGGGGGATGGCATACGCGTGTCAGTAGTTACCTATTTTTGCAGAGGTAACCCGGCCTTGTGTTGGCAGAGATCCGGTTAGGTTCTCGGGTCGTCTATTCCAGGGACGTACCCATCGTGGATAGGAAGTTCCTTAGCCTGACCATTTGTTGGAAATCCAAAGAAACAATACGTGACTTGTACGGTTTTAGTTGTATTACCTACTATGGAATGTGGCGGTAACCTGCTATTGAACATAGTAGCTATAGTAGGCATAAGTGCGGAATGCCTATGCTGGCTAAGATTAATATTATACTTTCGAAATGTTTTCTACACTATGCACTAATAATAATATCAAAAATGATTTGATTTTGCGTAGTAAGCATCTTTGACTATCATAAGAAGAAATCTCCTCCAAGTCTGCGTTTGCATTGTGTGTGTGGTGGGAGGTCTTATGGTAGTTTCATTTTCCAAAAGCATTGCGAATTGACTTTAAAAAATTTTCTGTTGTTTATTTTTAAGATAAATAACTGTTTTACGATCTCACACCAGTCACCATGACTGACTCGGAGTTTATTGTTCCCTTCTAAACTCTGGGTGCCCACAAATTTCCACACGGGCAGCCTAGAGTTATATTATCAGGATATTCTGGATATTCTGGAGCTTTGGAGATAAGCTGGATGACGAGACGTAGTATTTGTATCTGATAGTATTTATTCCGCTGTGTATTCTGTATGAGGACAAGTTTATAAAACTGTCCATTGTTGTATATTGACTCTGATTGATGTATGTATAAAATGATATAGTTCTTTGTTTAAAGATTATTCATTTATCTATTATATATTGTTCCGCTGCGATATGTGAGATTCTGATATTGTTTTATGTTTCTGCTCTTGTTCTGTTGTTGTTCTTCTTTCTTTTCCTTCTATCTTCTTCTTCTACCTTTTTCCTCTTTCTTAAAACCCATCATAGTTCGTATTTCCGTTCATTTTGAGTTAATCAATGGAGATTAGTGGTTAATCAAGAGGTACGGATTTGCGGGCCATGACACAGAGAGAGTGAAGTTTGTGTAACTTGTTTTCTAGACTTTCAAAGAGCAGTAAGAAAAATAATACTACTAGCTATGTGAAGATTTACTAAACATTAAGTTTTAATGCTTAATGAGTGGTTCAAGGATTGATCCAATAATGAATATATAATGTAAGTTGCATCACACATAGTAAATCCACGAGACTTTCTACTTAATGCATATGCGAAGGGGCTTTGCACATCAAATCTCTATTTCTGACGTTGTTATAAGAAAAATCCATGTATCAATAAATATGTAAATTAGGTATATATTTTGTTAAATCAAAAAGGGCAAACTAGTTTGCAATTTCCTAATAAAAAAGTGTAAATTAATTTGCGCTTTTTAAAAATTAAAAAATCAAATTTTTTTATTCGTAAATAATAATAATTGTTATTTAAATATAATTTTAGCAAATAACTACGGTTCACTTACATTTTCTGTCAGAAAAGTGCAAGTTACCTTACATTTTTTATTTTTAAAAAATAAAGACCTAATTTACATGTTCATTTCTACGGTTACTATTCTTATAACAACTTCAAAAACTTGGGACCTATAACTTTTTTCTTGTATGCGATATGACTTTCTACATATGGTAGTGTAGTAAAGTCATAGTCGTTCGCAAACTCTATCCATTTTTGATATCTTCTATAATAGTTCCTTTCGAGAGAACAAATCCATCAAACGATTATGTTTGGAGTAAATGTTGAATTGTTCATTAGATAGTGTCTCAATGTTTCAATGCAAAAACTATTACTGTTAATTCTAAGTCATGAATTGGATAATTGACTTCATGTGTGTTTAGTAGTTGAGAGTCATAACTCATAAGCAATAACTTTGTCCTTTTGTATTAGTATGCATCTTAGTCCTTAGTCACATGCATCGCAATATATTTTGTAGTTAAACGCTATTCCTTTGAATTGTTACGATCGATGCTTCAATTAACATCGCCACTATTTAAAATCCTTCTCATGATGATCGTTCCACATGATTTTAGTATCCTTCCAAGTTAACTTAGTTGGTGGAGCAGCTAGCTTCAAGAAATCTTGAATAAATATTCCATAATAACCCGATAATCTAAGAAACTTCAAATTTCAAAATGTGTTATTGGAGGTATTTGTTATCCCACTTTTTGGCAAAGCTGAGATACCCAAAACTGACTAAAAACCGATAATAACTAGTCATGAATATTCAGCTACGCATTGTAGGATAACCATGGATATCGATGAATTTTGCCCGAGTCCAGATCGGGCCGTAATTGACAAGACATGACAAGCAAAGCCATGAAAGCCAACGTTCCAATTTTCAGGTAAATCGGAGTTCGTATGAACGAGATATGATCGATACAAGTTAGATAAAATGTGATGTTCGTATCCATCAGAGACAACCTGTTCGAATCGATCAGATTCGTATCCATCGGAGGAGTATCGTCAAGTTTGAATCCATCGGGGCTTGGGAACTTCGAATCGATCAGGCACGAGTCAGTTCGCGGTCATGAAGCTCGAGTCCATCTGCTCGTATCCATCACCGCACCTTGGTTCTTATCCATTGACTTCGTATCGATCAAAATGGTCAAGCCTTCGTATCCATGAATTTCGTATCGATTGATCGATGCTTAGTTCGAATCGATGAACAATTCGAACTAGACGTTGAAAGCTGAAATGAGATACGCGAAGGACTGATTCAAAATAGATAACAGTACTCGATACAAACAAGGCGAAATTCATGGATACGAATCGGTCAATGCGCCATTGGAAATGGATCGATACGGGAAACTCGTGCCACGTTATCCCTTGCGCACGTGCTTCTGATCGATACGAAGGGACGAATGCAAAACATGGATTCGAACGCGACAGTGCACACGAAAACACAATATTGAATCGATCATATCTCACGAACTGTTGATCTGAATGCAATGAAATTTTCACAGTAGCTTGCGTGCGAGGTAAAGAATGTCCCTGCCAAGTTTCAGCTCGATTGGATCATTTCTTGATGGATACGAAATGGATTCGTATCGATCACAGATCGAGTCGAAACTTGGTGGGGTCGGTCGCGTGGGCCCCCTCACGTGCCAGAAGAAGTCTCCCGAAGTTTGAGCGCGTTCTCAGCCTCCTACGCCTATAAATAGCCCCCTGAAGCCTGCAGAAAGGGGATCTTTTTGGCCATTGAACGTCCAGACTCTACCGGATTCAATTCTACTTCTTTCCATTGCTGATATACTCGAATTCATTCATTGTATCTGTTGTAATCATCTGTAATCAGCAAAGAACATCAATAAAAGATAAAAATCATTGAAGTGGACGTAGGCCATAGATAGCCGAACCACTATAAATCTCGTGTTCTTGTGATTTACTTCTGGATTGCTGTTTATTGCTTGCTTAGATCTGAGATTTGTGTCTGAATATTACTGATTTGTATTCATACACTGGTGCTTTCACAATACTTGGGGTTTGTGACCATTTTTGGCGCAAACACTTTGGTGCTTTCACTGAGAACAACTAGCACCCGCTACATCAGATTCAGAGTTCAGATTTGAAAGCTTGAAAGGATCAGATTTGGGAGACAATGACTCGACAAACGAGACAAAGAGCTGAGAGGAGCCAACAAGAAGGAAGTCAAGAGGCATCCTCTGGTGCTAGAGAAGAGCCAGCTTCGATCTACATCACCAGAGACGAAATGGAGACCATGACCAATCTGATGCACGAAAGAATAATGAAGAGCCAACAAGAGATGCTGCAGAATTTCTTTGAACAGATGAGAGCCGCAAGGGTACAGAGCCTAGGACCAGCTACAGCGGCTATGAATGTGGAATAAGGAGCTAGGATTGCGGAACCCAATGAAGGTCAGAATGTAGATCCAGAAGACAATCAACAAGGACTTGGGGGCAGACCCTCAGGATCTGATGCTGGAAGGCCGACAGATGGAGCTCAACAAGCTGGAGCCAACGCTGATGCTAACGGGCCACACGAAGAGTACGTACCAGAATACCCTTCAAGACCAAGAGGGCAACCCCAGGATGGAGATGAAAAGATGGCTGGATTAGTGCGACGACTCATGAGAGGAGGATTGTCTAGCGGAGGATTGGAAGAAGTCAGTCGGAGTCCGTTCACTCCGAATATCAGGAATGCAAGGAACCCTCCAAAGTTCAAACTACCAATGTTGGATCCTTATGAAGGAAAGTCAGACCCGACCATGCATATTACCAGATACATTAGACACATGGAAGTACTGGGAGCATCCGAGGAAGTGATGGCACGATGTTTCCCTTTATTTTTGTCAGACTTGGCTGCACTTTGGTTCAGGCAATTAAAGACTGGATCGATCAGGACATGGGGCGAGCTTGTAGATTGCTTCATGGAACAATTTAGGGTCCATGTGACAAGACCCAAGAGTGTGATGACTTTAGCTTCGATAAAGCAAAGGACCGGAGAGTCCATAAAAGGTTTTCTACTGCGATTCAATGCAACGGTGGCTTCTGTAGATCGCCTAGATCCATCGATGATTTTGATGGCGGCGGTGGCATGAGTTGGAGAAGGCACCGAATTCAAAGATTCATTGACAAGAGATCCACCACAAGATCTCGGAGAGTTTTACCATGAAGCCGAGAAATTCATTCGACTAGAAGAATCATGAGCTGAGAGGCAGGAAGTAAATGCTGCACAAGGCGAAGGAACCGCCAGGGAACAACCCAAGGCAGACAAAGGAAAAAGAAAGCAGGATGACGCACATGATGGTCCTGATAAACGGAAGAAATTCCGAGAGCCTAGATTCAGGCAATACGCAGATTTGACGGCAAGCCTAGAAAGGATTTACACTGAAACTCGGGGGCAACTCCCCTACCGAAAACCACCCAGGAGAGATCCCACAGAGCGGGAGCGTAGAACCGGAAAATATTGCCTATTCCATGAGCTGGATGGGCACACAACCGACGAATGCCGCCACCTAAAGGATGAGGTGGAAGAACATGCCAGGAGTGGTAGATTGCCACAATATGTCAGAGAACGGGCAGCGGCGGTAAAGCCTAAGCAACTACCGCCTTCACCTAACAGAAACGATCCTGGATCGGGATCAAGACTCGTCATCAACTGATTAAGATGGCAAGGGCCAAGTTCAGGATTTGGACTTCGGTCAAATAATTTCATTAGATTTTCTTTTAGAATAAACGGCTACTCCACTTACTCATGTACGGGAACCGGAGAGATCCCTAGGCACGCTCTGAGATGGAGATAGACCGATCTGCCCGGAGAGGCAATGTTTAGTTTTTTCCTGATGTTTGAGATTGAACGTCTAGGACCTGAATTTAATAAATAAACTTGAATTTCTTGAAATAAACCTTTGACCGGAGAGTTAAAGGATGAACATTAAATATCAGTATAAACATGATCGCTTTATGATCCTACCCGGAGAGGCGGAGTCCGGAGTGCAAGAAGTGAGCTGCTTCGCCGGAGAGCGACAGGATCGACTCACTTAAGCATCGTTTCCTATTCACCGGAGAGTGATTGGATCGGGATTCGATAAGAGCCCGGAGAGGCTGTGATCGGCCGACGATTCAGGTCAAGACATCGCTTAATGTTCAGATACACTGAACCGGAGTGCAAGAAGTGGGTCGCTTCGCCGGAGAGCGACAGGATCGACCCACTTAACGTTGTTTCCCCTTCACCGGAGAGTGACAGGATGGGATCCAGCAGGAGCCCGGAGAGGCTACGATCGGTCCAGAACGGCCAAGACATCGCTTCACGCCCTAACTGGGGCCAGAGTGCAAGGGGTAGAAAGCAACGCCAAAGTGCAATAGGATCTTTCTATTCGACCGCTAAGTCTGGAATGGGCTTCGCAAGGGTCCGGAGCGATCATCAACAGTCCAGAGAGACTGTAGAATTTCATTCTTAACTTCCACTGGAAGAAATTGATAATGTTTCGGCTTCGAACAGCCATGGACTTGATTAAAAATTCTATAAGCTCTGAATAAAACCTGAACTCAATGCATTCGATTTGAGACCGATCAAAAAACACCTTTTACCAAAAGGCATGTTTTGGGGGGCAAAGTGTTATCCCACTTTTTGGCAAAGCTGAGATACCCAAAACTGACTAAAAACCGATAATAACTAGTCATGAATATTCAGCTACGCATTGCAGGATAACCATGAATATCGATGAATTTTGCCTGAGTCCAGATCGGGCCATAATTGACAAGACATGACAAGCAAAGCCATGAAAGCCAACGTTCCAATTTTCAGGTAAATCGGAGTTCGTATGAACGAGATATGATCGATACAAGTTAGATAAAATGTGATGTTCGTATCCATCAGAGACAACCTGTTCGAATCGATCAGATTCGTATCCATCGGAGGAGTATCGTCAAGTTTGAATCCATCGGGGCTTGGGAACTTCGAATCGATCGTCTTCGAATCGATCAGGCACGAGTCAGTTCGCGGTCATGAAGCTCGAGTCCATCTGCTCGTATCCATCACCGCACCTTGGTTCGTATCCATTTACTTCGTATCGATCAAAATGGTCAAGCCTTCGTATCCATGAATTTCGTATCGATTGATCGATGCTTAGTTCGAATCGATGAACAATTCGAACTAGACGTTGAAAGCTGAAACGAGATACGCGAAGGACTGATTCAAAATAGATAACAGTACTCGATACAAACAAGGCGAAATTCATGGATACGAATCGGTCAATGCGCCACTGGAAGTGGATCGATACGGGAAACTCGTGCCACGTTATCCCTTGCGCACGTGCTTCTGATCGATACGAAGGGACGAATGCAAAACATGGATTCGAACGCGACAGTGCACACGAAAACACAATATTGAATCGATCATATCTCATGAACTGTTGATCCGAATGCAATGAAATTTTCACAGTAGCTTACGTGCGAGGTAAAGAATGTCCCTGCCAAGTTTCAGCTCGATTGGATCATTTCTTGATGGATACGAAATGGATTCGTATCGATCACAGATCGAGTCGAAACTTGGTGGGGTCGGTCGCGTGGGCCCCCTCACGTGCCAGAAGAAGTCTCCCGAAGTTTGAGCGCGATCTCAGCCTCCTACGCCTATAAATAGCCCCCTGAAGCCTGCAGAAAGGGGATCTTTTTGGCCATTGAACGTCCAGACTCTGCCGGATTCAATTCTACTTCTTTCCATTGCTAATATACTCGAATTCATTCATTGTATCTGCTGTAATCATCTGTAATCAGCAAAGAACATCAATAAAAGATAAAAATTATTGAAGTGGACGTAGGCCAGAGATAGCCGAACCACTATAAATCTCGTGTTCTTGTGATTTACTTCTGGATTGCTGTTTATTGCTTGCTTAGTTATGAGATTTGTGTCTGAATATTACTGATTTGTATTCATACACTGGTGCTTTCACAATACTTGGGGTTTGTGACCATTTTTGGCGCAAACAGTATTCATTTTAAAACAGCTTCAACTTCGCTGCTCAGGGTCTTTCCGTTGGGATAACACGCCTAAGAAACTTTATCTTTTCAAACCAAAACTCACATTTATTTAGTTTTGCATACAATTGGTGCTATTAACCGTTGAAGAGTCGTTTGTAAAAAAAAACCGTTCTTCATTTGTCTTGGATTATAAGGAAATATTGTAAGTTAATAATATAACAAATCGATTAAGGTGCAAAATACATGGTTTATTAATCCATTAATACCGGTGGAGTACAAATCAGACCAAAGAGCAAAATTCAAAAATTCCTAATATCTATACCAAATCGAGAAAGTCATCTTCGTGATGTCATCTTCCTTTGACTATAAACGGTGATAATCTAATCTTGAATTTATATTCAAAATATCACAGCACCCTCAAGTTCATTAAATGTGCCATCAGTCGGGCTAGTATATATTTATTCCTGATGTAACATTGTTGAGTTCTTGAAATTTACACATAATTGTAATGTTCAATCATGCACCTTTGTTAATAACATCGGCATCTGTCGTGATCAGCTCGATTGTATGAATCCATGATCTGTTAGCTTCAAATTTTGCCTTCTCAATTGTTGATTTTTTTTATGGAACCATGCAATAAGCTATTATCACGTAAGAGACATAATAGTGATTAGCCCGATACATAAACTAATTCTCCTTTTGATGGCAATCTCGGTATATGAAGATATGATTTCTTAAATTCAATAATTATCACACGAATTTGTAGGAGCGATAAACTTTCAGACACATCATTTATATAAGCTATACATCTGGATGTAAAAGTCATCCTTTATTTACCACACAAATATGTTTGTGTCTAATATCCCAAAGTTTAAAAGCTCTTGCTGTAATGACCCGGAAATTTTAACTGTTTTAATAACGTAATTAGTTGAAATTTTGTGAAATTTTAAACGATAAAATTTTGAAATAAAAATTTGGTATTTGGAATACGTCTAATTAATCATAGCAACTGGTAAATTTTCATAAGATAATTTGGAAGTTTATTTTCTAGTGTAATTTTATTCCAATTTATATCAGTTAAAATTGATGATAATAAAATGTTTTTCAAACCTGAATATTTTTACATAGAAAAATTCTAATTCATCTTCTGACTAAGACGTCATTTTTCTTTTTTCCAAATTCGGACTTCTTTACCTCCGTCGATCTTATTTTTCTGCGTTTTTGCTGCATTTTCCGCTAGTAGAAAATTCGAATTTTTATAATTCAATCATACCACTGATATCTGTATACTGTTTTGATTGTCTCGTCGTGCTGATCACTACGGTATATTCATTGGTGTGTTTTGGGATCTGGTACGCGATGAACCGACGAACAATAGCCATACCGATAATCGTTTTAAATCTGTTGTTCCTCGTGTCTTTTCATTTATACAACGTATTGTGTATATCAATCGCCACCAAAATTTTTTTCGGAAATGAATATTCAACTTTTGATTTTCTCCGGGCTATTTAATTTCTGGCGTTACTTTCTATTCGCTACATCTTCCGAGAGAACAAATTATTAAGGAAGTTTATATATTTTTTTAACTGTAGTTTGCCATCTTCCTTTTCTATTGTCCATGCCCGTATTTGATACTCTCGTGTCTCCTTCCACCTTCTCTTCTAATGGCCGAGCATAGCATCCCCTTATAAATAAAAAAAATCATTCGTATTTAACCGTTGAAGTCTGCTATCTCCTCTGCTTTAGCCTCGAAATCAGCGCATGTTCTCCTAGCTTGCAAACCGCCTTTCTCCTTGCCCCAGCCTCTCGTAATACCCCCTCAACAGCCGTGCCACCTCACTTCACCAAAACTCAAGCCAAGATCCGCCCAAGCAGCCGCATAGTTCCTAGCGCCTCATCCCGCCTTGATTTCTTCTTAATGTCGAGCATCTTCATCTTCTGTAGATGGTATATCTTCATATGTCGCATGTATATTTTGTATATATATGGTTATACATAAAATAATGTTCTGATTTTGTAAGTCACAGCAAAGTACATATATGTTAGTATATATATTGTATAACTAATGTTAAAGTATGAGGTTGTAGAGATATATAAGTTTATATTAGTTAGCTGAAGCATATATACATGGGTGTCAGCCTTCATTTCATTACCGAGATATATGTGCGTATATGGTCACCAATGTAGTTTACATAAACTTTTATATAATGCTAGTTATATATATATATATATATATATGTATATAGCTTTCTTTTAATAGTTGCAGTTAGAAAAAAATGTGTAAGTTATGATAGTTTACTTTATATTATGTATAGGTATGGGTTTAAGTTTTTCAATCTGGAGGCTACTTGGTACTTTGTTTCTTTTGTTAGTGTTATACCGTAAGTTATAGTCTGTTGCAAGTAATAAAAAGTATATTAAGTTATACTGTTATATCAGTAGTTATACAATCTGTTGGATATATATATATGGGTGTGACTGCATTTGATTTGGTGCTAAACTTATATATATTAGTAGGTATATTTTATATTTTATGTGTAGTATATCATATGTAGGCATATAGTTTGGCATATATATGTAACGTTTAAATGTATTTGGTTAAACATTAATATATTTGTTTCGACTTTTAAATTTTATCTTTGCATTGAATAAGAGAATATAAGAATATATATGTATTGATTTCAAGATATATAATGTATATAGGTTTGATTTTTATGTGTGCTTTAATTTAAAACAATGATTTTTGAAAACCATATATATATATATATATAAATTAATATATATTTGAATTGAGAATATGATTTTATATATATAGTTATGTATAAGTTTATATATACCAATTATCTTCATCGATCAAGTTCTGATTTGATTTCGTCAATTCTCATTTACCAGCTTCGTTCGTCGATTTGAGTTCAATCTTGCCTTGTTTTGAGATTCGTGCTTGGATTTCGTAAACCATCTCATTTCCGTTCATCTCTAGCCTCGGAAGTTGAGCAATCACTCACGATTAACGTTCTTTTATTTATTAAATTTGATTTCAATTGAAACGACAATTGAAATATGCTGCTGCTAGTTTTTTTTTTTGAAAATGGGTAAACTTTATTACTCAGCCCAACTAGCACAGGTCGGCCCGATCCAAAGCATACAATAAAGTTTATAAAATACACATTAATCAATGCAACGGAAGATAAGAAATAAACAAAAGAGAAACTGCTTCGTCTTCCATCAAAGCTATCACGGGGGAATCCATGGCCTCAACAACTGAATCTCAGTATTTCTTACTTCTAGTCCCAGCTTCTTCAATGTCTCTGATTCAGCACTTGATAGATCTGTAAGTTTCCCAACTCTTTTCATAATGATTCGAGCATCCCTTTTAATCAACTCATTAATTTGCTGACCATTTTTCAAATTGTTCTGAAATATGCGTCTGTTTCTTTCCCTCCAAACATGCCAAACTGTGGTAGTCAACAGAATGGAAGCCATTTTCCCTATCAAGCTTTTGGATTTCCAACTTCGGGCCAGGTAATTTGCGATGTCACTGATACTGTAATCTTGATAATTGCAGTTTATTACAGCTTTTTGATTATCCCATATTTGTCTTGTAAATGGACAGTGAAAAAATAAATGATTATGAGTTTCTTCCTCCTTCTTACACAAAACACAGATCGATTCTTGTAGAATCCCCCACTTTTTGAGCCTATCCTTTGTAGGAAGTCTGTTTAGAAGAGCTTTATAGGTAGTCTGCGACGTTTTTGGTGTGCTTGCTCTATTCCAAACAATTTGTGCCCATTCAATTTCATTATTTCTCTCCCTCAGATGATCCCAGGCTATTTTCAAGCTAAACTCTTTATTAGTAGGTTGCCAGGTCCAAATATCTGATTCTTCATTGTAGATTGTGACACTTTTAATTTCCTGATTGATTTGGGTAGCAGGAGAATCCGGGGGGAAGTACCAGGCCTCTCCTCGAATAATTTCCTCTACCTTAAAGTCTCTACCCCCATAAGCATTGTAACTATCCCAACCAAGCTTGTTTATAACACATTCATTGTTCAGCCAGGGATCAAACCAAAAACTCGTGCATTTACCATCAGTAATTTTCCTATTAACTAGATTTTTAAGATCACCTCTAGCTCTTAGGATGGTTTTCCAAGTTCCTGAGGAATTAGAGTCCTCTCTCTGAATCCAGAAATTGTCTTTAAGATATTTATTTCTCATCCAGGTAGCCCAAAACCCTTTGCCTTTTAAAATTTTCCAAGCAAGTTTAGTAGCATAAGCCTTTTTTAAATCTCTGAGATTTTTGAGACCCACTCCTCCTTCCATTTTGGGTTTGCATAGTGTTTGATATGATATTTTATGAACCCCCCCTCTCCATATGAAGTTAGCACAGACACTTTCAATTTTCTCAATAGACGCACTTGGAATTTGGAAAGTTTGAATCCAGAACCTGACCATGGATGTTATGACAGTGTGAACCAGTTCTATCCTACCAGCAAAAGACAGAAGTTTAGAACTCCAACTTTGAAGTTTATTTCTTATTTTAGTTACCAGGACTCCACATTCTCTATCAGTAATCACATTTGTAGATAACGGCACACCAAGGTATTTAACTGGTAGATGATCTCTTCATAGTTCAGGAGGCATCTGAATTGATCTTTGTTTATACAGTTCTCACTGAAATAACATTTTGTCTTCTGTTCGTTTACCTTCAGACCTGCTAGGTTTTCCAGTTTTAGAAATATCTCTTTCATCCCCCTTATTGTTGCATTAGAGGCTTTGAAGCAAATAATAAGGTCATCAGCATATAATAAGTGAGTAATATATGGCTGGATGTTATAAACTGGCTGGATAATATTTTTATGAGTGTATAATTCCATTTGTAAGGAGAAGAATTCCATAGCCACTGCAAAGAGGTATGGGGATAGAGGGTCCCCTTGTCTCAACCCCTTATTACTTTTAATGAAGCCTTTAGGAACACCATTTATTAAGACAGAATAGGTAGGAGAGGATATACATTCTTCAATGAGTTTCATAATTTTAACAGGGAATCCCATATTTTTAAGCATGTGAATAATAAAACCCCTGTTAATTTTGTCGTAAGCTTTCTGCAGATCCACCTTTAGACATATTTTCCCAGCACCCTTCTTTTTGAAATTTCTAACCAGCTCATGAGCTAGCAGAGAATTCTCAGATATGCTTCTACCTTTTATGAAAGCACTTTGACATTCACTTATACATTCACTTAGAATAGGTTTAATTCTATTACAAATTATTTTACTCAGGATTTTGTAAGACACATTACAACACGAGATAGGTCTGTAATCCTGAATATGGGTTGGATTCTCCTTTTTTGGAATTAAACATATGAAAGTATGGTTCATTTCTTTTATGATTTTTCCAGAGTCTAGAGCTTCCTGATAAGCTAACCTCAGTTTTTCTGTCAGGTCCTCCCAGTGGGTTATGTAGAAATGAGATCCCAACCCATCTGGCCCGGGGCTGGAATCATGATGAATGGATTTAATAGCTTCCTCAATTTCCCTGGTTTCAATGTTCCTAGCCAACATGTGCCTCCCCCTTTCAGTAACCAGGCTTCTGGGTTTAATTTCAGGTAAATGGTGAGGGTAACTACCATTAAAAAGATCAGTAAAATAGTCTATTGCATCCTTTTCAAGTTTACTCAGATTAGTTCCCAACTCACCTTTGTCATCAAAAATATTATTTAAATCATTATAATTCTGCCTGATGGACATTTTTGTGTAAAAGAATTTAGAACATTCATCTCCCTCTGTCAACCATTTTTCTTTAGCTTTTTGTTTTAACTCCATAGCTTGAACTTGTAAAGCATTTTTAAGATCTTGCTGTACTTCAAAGAAGTCTCTATTTAAATCATCATTATTAGGGTCTACATCTAATCTGGATTGGATGTTACCTAGAGTTTCTTGAAGTTGAGTAACCATATTAACTTGCTTTAATCTACATTTGTTCCATTCTTTGATTCTCAACTTAATATGTTTAAGAATCATTATTAAAACAAAAGAATTATTACCTTCAAAAATGTCAAGATTAGAGAAGTCAGCTGCTTTAAAATAATCTTTGCAAAGAGGCCAATAATTTGCGTACCTGAATGGTTTACCTTTCTCAATATTAAGTTGGATAAGCTCAACTAATAGAGGGGCATGATCACTTGTAGAGCAAGGGAGAATATTGACTTTCATTGATGGGAACATATTTATTGCATCAGAATTAGCTAAAACTCTATCCAGTTTGCAGGCTATCTTTCTAACCTCTCCACTTCTCCATGTGTATTTCAGTCCAATGTGGGCAACTTCTGTCAGACCTGCAGCTACTACACAATCATTTAATTCCTCCAACTGGGAAGCTTTTAATGTGAGACCTCCAACTTTATCTTCTACATTCAACATAGCATTATAATCTCCCATAGTTAACCAAGGACCATCAACTTGTTTTGACAACTTTTTAATTTGTTCCCAGAGTCCTGCTCGTTTCTTAGCAAAGTTATTAGCATAGATAAAAGTGATATTAATTATTAAACCTCCTTTATTTGTAGCTTTTATTGTAATTTGTTGATCATCAGTACTTATCAGATTACATGACCAAAATTCATTACACCATGCAACTAATATCCTTCCTTTACAATCACTAGAGTTATTATGATAGATACTCCAATTTGCCCCCAAAGTAGAATGAAAATTATCAATATTATCATTATTCATTTTATTCTCAAGTAAACCCAGTAAAGATGGTTTATATTTATTTCTCAAATTAAAGAGGTCTAATTGTCTCTCGTCACTATTGAGACCTCTAACGTTCCAGCAAATTATTGTCATTGGGAGGATGGTGCTTTTTTACTCCTCAAGTTCCTAGGAGCAATGTTCTTTGGGCCATGCTTAGTTGCTTTCTTATTGAACTATTCTATGTATTCCTGATTTGGTTTAGTGTAAGTTCTTGATTCTGTATCATCATTTAACTCCTCATCACTAGAGCTCAGATTTAGATTCATTCTATTAATGTCTTCTACTGTTTCAGGTTCCTCTTCATTCTGGTCTTCAACCCCCAGTTCCTGCTCCTTCTCCTGTGCCAAGTTACTTAATTCCACCGATAGCTTCGGGTCTACCTCTGCAGGGCTCAAGCAACCAGGAGGCTTTTGGTTATCAGCAGTACTTTGATGTATTGAATCAGTGACAGTACTGACACAATCATGTATATTTTGTGTGACTGATGGTTCATTGTCAATATTCTCATCTGTAATTTTTTGCTGTTGTGCTTGCAAAATGTTATCTAACTTCTCATTTTGGGTAGGATGTATAATATTAATCCTTTCCTCTGGACTGCTCTCCTGAACATTTGTTTTTTGTTGTTCTACTGTTTTTTCCTTTATCCTCCACTCTTGGGTACTACTCTTTGTGCATTGCATTTGTGTGTGACCAAAGCACAAGCACTGTGAACATTTTGGAGGAATAAATTCATATTCCACATCTTGAACATACTCCTTTCCAGAGCTATCTTTAGCACGTAAAGTATTTGGTAATTTTGTCTCTGCTGTTATTTCTACCAGAACCCTTGCAAATCTTAGCTTCCTAAGATGTTTTGTATCTTCGTCCATCTTAATTGGTTTGCCTATAAGACTGGCCAATTTACTAATTCCCCTGCTACTCCAGAGAGCTAAATTGAGATTCATTAATCTGATCCAGATCGGGTGAGAGTCCAGCATATCCCTCTCCAATCTTAGATTAGCCTCCCATCTTTTAATAAATAATAATTTGCTATCCATAAACCATGGACCATTTTCTATTACTTTTTGACAGTCAGATTCCATATCAAATTTAACCAGATAAAAACCATTCTCTCTCACGAAGATGCTCCATCCTCCCTGTGGCTTCCACTCTCTTTTGATGTAAGCGTTAAAATGTATGTAGTAAGGCCTCTTTCCTGCCATATAGATGTAGATCGAGTTCTTCCACATACTTGAAGCTTCAGCAAAATCCTCTTCGTCTATTTCTGCAAACTCTCCTTTATCATCCTCCGTTTTCTCGTAGAAACGAATACTGCTATCTATACTGGCTTTACAACCCGTAGCTTGAGTCCAGCTTTTATTACTCTCTTTTGCAAAGACTTGAGATTTGAGCGCATCTGCATACGTCGATCGAACATGATTTGCATTAGTTCGATTGACGCTAGGGTTAGCCGCCACCTTCTGCTTTCCTTTTCTCCTTACTTCTTGCCAGTTATCATCGTCTTCTCCTTCCTAATCCTCAGACAGGTTAGGATTCGACGAATTAGGGTTTTGATTGGAGGATGAAGATGCGGCCGCCATTGATTGGAATAAACAATCCAAATATTAACTCAAGTTCCTGCTGCTGCTAGTTATTTACATTGCTATATATATGTCATCATCTGTATTTGTTCACCTGTGATATTTGACACCATTATCTGTTATTTATATTGCTATATATATGCCATTATCTGTATCTGTTCACCTGTGACATTTGACACCATTATCTTTTATTTATATTTCTATATATATATATATATATGTCATTATCAGTATCTGTTCACCTGTGACACCTAACACCATTATCTGTTATTTATATTGATGATATATGTCTGTTATATTATTATCATATCTGTTATCACTCTGCAATTTCACTGTTAGTATAAAATTCACTATGGGTTGAAATGATACATACCCGAACGATCTGTAGAATAGGAGAAAATCGTTATGAGTTGAAATGATAAACCCAAGCGATTTTCATTGAATTGAATTTGGAATTTCGGGTTGTAAAGATATATACCCGTATATAATCTAAATTACGGATTGAAATGATAAACATCCGTATCACTTGACCATAGCTTTTAGGGAACATGAATAATGAACCGTGATACTAAACAATTTAAATATGTCCTTTGCTAAAATTTTCCATTCATTCTAAATTTGCAGTTTTATATTGCATTTACAGTTGGTTAAGTGTCTTTTATGAGATTCCCATACTTACACTGTTTCTTTCATATGCATAAATAAGAGCGGTTTACATAACTAGAAACAATAACACAGTAAATAAGCATGAACATTCTTATAACGTCATGCATGCATTTTCAAGTGACAAGCAATAGTTTTACAACCCAAATAAACCTACAGAAAAAGGACAAATGTTGGAAATAAAAAGGTACAACAATCCTAAATAAAACCCTGCCTACGAATTGTGAGAAGGTCTCGCTCTGCGGCTGGAGCTCGAGCCATTGCCGCGACCATAGAATGACTATAGCATGGCAGCTATGGACCCAATCTCACACTCATGTCGCTGCTGCTCCGCCCTAACCTCTCAGAGCTTTGCCTTAACCTAACGAATAGCAACACGCTCTGGACTCAAGTATCCCTCGACACCCTATGCTACCCCCTGCTGCTGGTGCTGCTGCTCTGGTGTTGGTATAGGTAGTGCTGTTGGTGGTAAAGAAACATTCATCCTCTTAATAGTGGTCCGGTCGATGGTGGGAGGGATCTTCCTCACTACTGGCTCTTCGCTCAAATTTACCTCGTAATGCCTAAGCACTCGAGTGAGCAAATGGAAAAATAGGAAGTGAGTCCTCGGGGTAGCTACTCCCTGATCGACCATATGAAGCATCAAAATACGAGCCCAATTGATGGCTACGTCACCAATTATAGCATAGGCAGCTCTCCGCACTGAGGTATAGATCTGGTCGAGGCTTCCCGTCTTTGGAATGGTGTTGTGATAAATAATGCGCACAATGAGATGGGCAACCAGTCGTAAATTGTCGGTCCTCCAATCATCGACATTTCTAGAAAAAGTCCGCTGTAGAATCTCAGGATCAGCCATCTCTATGTCATCTAAATCTGCACATACTAAAGATATCTCCAAAATCAAAGCGAGATCATCATCTGTTATCTCGATCCGAGCTCCCTCCACCTTGGACTCAATATAGCCATTGCCATCATCAAAATTCTACTCCACTTATGCATCGAAAAGATGGACGCAGTGCGGGTAATATTCCCGCTCATAGGTTTCGAAGCGGAGTACTGGTGCAAGTCCTGCCATAACGAAAAGCTCTTCAAACCAAGAGCGGTGAAATCTTTGAATTTCATCCGTCGTCCGTGGAGAAAATCAAAGACCGTCGTTTCGAGATAAGTGGCGATCTGCGGCTCGCTCCGGTCAAGCTAAGCGGCTTCTTGCGGAGTGAGACTGGGATGAAGGGAGGAAGAGCCTACGATGCGGGGTAGTGCCATGGGATGAAAGGCGGTTGAAAAAGAGAGAAAAGGATTTAGATCCGGAGTGTTGTTGGGATGAGATCTAACACACAAGAATTTTGGCATCGGTTGGTGGAGGAATGGAGGAGGGAGACTTTATTTTGGTGGAGGAAGGGGGAGGTGGAAATGGGGTTCGACTGAAAATGGAGAGGAGGAAGAGAAGGAGGGGGTGTGGTGGCTGCTGTTTTGGACGTGACTTATAGTCGCGTACCAGGTTCGGGTTCGGTCAGAATCCACCTAGCGATCGACCGCCATTAGATCAACCGATCTACTGCTAAGATTGACCGATTGCGGTCGACTGCTAGCCTAGATTTGGACGCGGCATGAACCTGGACCCAATAGGGCTGGGTTAAATTAATTAATTACTATTCTAATGACCGTTCCACACACCATCTTCAGCTTGGCTCATCCAGAAAATTTTGACCTTCCACACGACGGTATCTACCTTACGGTGTAGTCCCCTCCTCGGCAAGATTGTAAGAACCTCAACAAAACTGCTGCGACCAACAGCACTTCCAAAAACCTGAAAATATTCCAGCTGCTATTTTCTACCTACTATGGAAATATTTATTATAATAGCTGGTAGGCACAACAGCACTTCAAACTACATACCCCAATAAAATTGAACGCCATTCTAATTTTGTCTGCATCTTAAAGAGAGATGATTTTTAAAACCTCGATTTTATAAACCGAAAAATTACCAAGCTAAATTAAGCTCCTTTATTCTTATTTCTAAGTAATAGAAACTATTTCATACCAAAACTTCCTTTAAAAATCAAACTTAGATATATATATATATATATATATTAGGGTTTCCAAAAACGTTTTTAAAACACAAATTTCCCCAATTGGAAAACTATTTCCTTGCCAAAAATCAAAATCAAGCCTTTGCTGATATATATATATATATATAAGGATTTCAAGAATTAATCCTTTATAAACTAAAAGTTTCTTAACACGAGCAACTTAGTGGTCTACGTGTATCTTTGAAACTAAAATTTCAAAAACTTTCTCAAAACAAAATTTCCAAATAAATCCTTTGAAAACCCTTTCTCCAAAATCTAAGGCATTTTCAAAATATACTTTATAAAATTCTCTCATGGGTTTTAGACTAAGGAATTGGCATTAAATATCAAAAAAATCCGGTTTGCCATCAAAGAGGTGATCAATGAATGCACCTTAGCAAAAACTTGCCTATGGACAATTACGACACACAGACTCTAATTTCTCGTCCATCTGGAATAAATGTGTTTCTCCTACTGGAACTCATCATCAAAATCCAAAATCACAAGGTAGCTAGAATCTCAACCATCAAGTCGAACACCTCTAGTTTTCGGGATTCTACCATATGTCGTACTCATGCTCTTCATCAACTGCGCTTTATGCATCACCAACACTCTATGGGGGTACTTCGGAGTTGGCGTGAAAATCTTAACTCTAAGATATTTCCAACCCATAGTTGCTTTGCCCATTCCTTCGGAGTGGAACTACAACTACTTTTATAGTCGGAATTCTTAGAATCTAACTTAAAAATGCAACATTACTAGATAGAAAAGTACGAATGCATTCTCTTAATTTATCATAATTCCGCTGATCTACTAACCTAGGCTCTGCTACCAAATTTAACAACCCATACCTTAGTGGGCCTAAATTTCGACAAAAATCAAAACCTAAGTCTATCAAAGTACAGATCGTTGGATTTAGTAGCTGCAAATAAGCATGAGCATTATCAGAGATTGACAGAAATCTAAACTCACAGCGAAATTAATAATAAGATAAGAATACTGATTATGACTACTACCTTGAAATTAATGGTATTCCTTGGATAGAAGATTGTCCATCAACATCGAGCATGAGAGATAAAAAGACTTCTCCAATAATTAAACACATCTAGCTCCAATGACCCGTTCCTCTAAATCTACCCTGTGGGTTGTAATGAGGAGGAGGTCAGAACGTTCTAGTGACTTGAAAATCTATAAACTGTCCATAACATTAATTTATACCGATTGGTTTCCATTTAATTGTTATGTTTATTAAGGTTAGTAATTCTAATCTAACCTTGCATTGCACAGACGATTACTTACCTACCAATTCCTAATGTACAAAATACTAACGAAGCCTTATTACCCACCCAATTCTTCCATACCCATTTGCGAGTTAATACTTCTAAATATGAAGCGGGCTTCTACTATCACCACATAATACCTTTAAAAGAGAAATAGGCAGACTCTGCCATTTAAGACCTTAATCGAGGTATACTCCATCATTTAAGACCTATTCCCATGGTGGAGTTCCAACGTCGTCATTATTAGTCTATTGGTCCTAGCTTCAGAGACTTTTGACCACTGTCTATGGCCTTATAATTTATAATTGCCATACCACTAGCGCATCTACCGTTATTAAATTCTTAGCGATATAAGAGATTGTACCTAAACCACTTAATATCTCATTAACAAGGACTAGGCAGGCCTTTGACCATTTAACACCTATTTATAATAGGCCTTTGCCATTTAATACCTAACCCCAAGAGGGACTCCTCACTGGTACTATCTAGCTGACATTGCTTGGAAATCTCATTGGACTACTTAATACTATCTAACTAACCAATTGTAACCCCTAATCTAATCTTATCCAAGATTTCTCATTAATTGCATATTAATTGGGGTTACAATCTTTTATTTTCTACTAATTATTGGCAATTCCTATTTTATTGCCCATTAGTAGGAGTTACTACATTTCCCAATTCTACCTATTCGCTTTCCTAAATATAATAATAACTAACGGATGTTACACATAAATAACGCATGAAAAAACGTTGTTCATCTTTATTAACGCAATAAATACATATAAACTGCCTAATAAAACTACCTATTCCTATCCAAATATATTCCAGTCATAAATATTTAACTAAAATATGCTTTCCATACTTAATGTGCTGGAATTAGATTCCTTAGGAAGATATTTCGCTATGATTTCCATAAATTTATTTAACATAAAAAGGATTGACTCCATTTGAAATTATAAGGAACGAATAATTTCTTTTTTTATTTGGAATAAATAGTGCAAATTATGGAGAATATATTTGTATTTTACACATCTCTTCCCTTTTTGTTTGTGGGTATTCCTTGTTAAATCAAACGTCGCCTTTTTGAATGAATAGGTAGAAAAAGTAAACAAATTTATAAAAATCAAACGGATGTTCTTCCCATAAATTTAACTATGGAAAATCAACAGCATAGCACAAATTGGGCGATAATTCAAAAATCCTATTTTACACCCTAGTACAGATCTGGAATAAAAGTATACAACGTTCAAATTCTAAAATCTTTGGGACTGATTTCCAGATCTAGGTTTAAACATATTTCAAATTAGTTCTAAAACAAGATTATATAGGCAATAGTATTCTGCACTGATTTTAGCCTACAATTCACAAATAAAATTAATTTAGGCATAAAAATCAAATGCATGCCAATGGAATAGATTTAAAATCATAAATAATATATAGTATTTCTTACTCACTTTTTAAAGCAATCCAAATCTCCAGATCTAAAATAGAACCTTAAATTCATCTTTAATTCTTTTTTAATCCAAGAAATATTTATAAAAATAGTACATACATATATTAGAATTACAGATCCAAGAAAAGATTTCGGATCGGGAGAGAAAATAGATACAAATAAACAAATATATATATTACCTTAAATATATGCATATAGTTGATTCTCTTCTCTTATCCTTTTTTTAATAGATTTCTATTCTTCTCCAATTTGTATGAATATAGATATAAGTATCTTATTTTTATAACCGAAAAAGAAAGTGGAGAAGAAGAAATGTTAGAGCTTCGCTACTGCGTCCTGAAAAATATCAGAAGGGAATGGAGGGTTAGGCCTGAATTTATAAGCGTAAGAATCGACCTCAACCGTCGGATCGAAATATATTAAATCCGGACAGCTGGGCCTAGGCTAACCCTAGCCGCCATACAGGGAGTGATCGACCATCCCTAGTCGATCGCTCATAGTGGCAGGTCGACCTGTGGGCCCAGTTTAATTAATATAAAACATTAATTTTCTTATTCGAATTATTTTCGTTCTAAATTCATTTTTCGTCCGTAACTTCTTCCTTTGGACTCCGATCGCAAAACTCCAAATACGAAAGTTGCTCAGAATTTCACCATAAACGCAATGGTGCAAGTTTCATGGTCAAATTCCATCATTTACACAAATTCCATTTTTGGAGCCTAACTAATTAATTAACGCCAAATTATGGGGTGTTACATGTATACTCGGATAGGTAAAACCCAACCGACTGTTAGTCCATGAGTTGATGGTTTTGATGACAACAACCTTAGAATAAGATTATAAAATATAAATACTAACATTATAATTTAGATATATATGTATATGTAGGATTTAACAATGCACGTACCAAGAATGAAGACTGTACAGTATAGAGATTCAAGATATCAAGATTGAAGACTCATGAGTATCAAGAATATCAAGATTATCAAGAGTTCAAGATTTCAAGATAAGTATTGAGTCTAGAATTATGTTAAAACTTCACAATAACACTGAAATCTTCATTCCGTATTTTCATTTGGGATGGAACCAATTTCTACCTTTTTAGTGGCTTACAAACCCACGACAAGTAGCTTACAAACCTACGACAAGTGGCTTACAAACCCACGAACATCCTGGTTTTGTACAAGTTCTCGAGTCCTGATGTGATGATATATTCTGTAGGAAGAAGCTTACAAAACTACTTCAAAATGATTTTCAAAACTGCTTTTCAAAATGTTTTAGCCTTAAAAATTATCTTTTCAAATGATTTTCAAAAAGATGTTTTAGCCTTAAAAAATATTATTTGATTTTGTTCTTAAATAAATTCTTGTTTTAAACTTCGTTTGTTTTAAACTATCTCTTAATATATTTAACTTTTAATATTTACTTAGATTTAAATATAAAATTATAGTAAAATTATATATATATATTATTCTCTATATTTATCTATGTATTTTATCCATAGTCAAGTATATTAATAAGTTTAAAATAGTTTTAATATAAGATAAAGGTTATTTTCAAAGAAAAACAAAACATCAAAATTTCCTTTGGGATGTCGACATGCCCTAGTACCCCATGTCGACATAGTGTCAGTTAGGACCAAAAATTTGAATTTCAAAAGAAGTGTCTATTCGCCATAACCTTTCATGAATAGACATGGCTGTTGTTCTTCTATAAATAGGGGTTGGTTTCAACGAATTTTAGATCAGATTTTCTGGTTTTTCACTTCTCTTCTTCTTCCACATTTTCTTATTCAAAATCCTATCATCACTCTGCCGAAATCAACATTGAATCTAACTAGATCATCTCTGGTTTGATTCTCTATCACTATCTCAACAAGATCCTAGTGCTATTCATAGTTATAGGCTTCTTTGTTATCTATCTAACAAGAAAAGGTGTGATTGTAGCCTTGGAAATCAATCAAGCGAGAAAAGGTGTGATTGTAGCCTTGGAAATCAATTGGGTGAACTTGTTGCCCCGGAAATCAAGTATCTCTACCCAGAGGATTGTGATTTTGGAGGGTGTACCTCGTAGCCTTGAAACCGAGGGGGTAACTATATAATTGCTTTTGAAAGGAAATCCGTACTTAGTTGATCGGGACTGGATGTAGGGTAACTCCGAACCAGTATAAAATCCGATGTGTTCTTTCCTTTACTGCATTTACTTTATTTCTGCATCTGTGTTTGATTCTGTGATTATATCTGTGTCTGAATATTGCATACATTTGTGAACAAATCAACAATAACTCAAAAATATTTAGTAATTTATTATAAACACTATTCACCCCCCCTCTAGTGTTCATTCTAGCCTTAAGATCCATATTTCGCATTCCTCACATTTGGTATCAGAGCAAGGTTTTCAAAAGTTTCATAATCTGAATTTTGAAAAGTTTTCTAAATGGTTACCAACACTGGTACTGTTTCTAACACTAGTTCATTTGTAGAAGGTCAGTCTACTGTCAGACCACCACTTTTTAATGGCAGTAACTATGCATATTGGGCATGTAGGATGAAAATATGAAATCTGGAAAACTTTGCAAGTCTGCATATGAAATTTGGAAAACTTTGCAAGTTACTCATGAAGGAACAAGCAAAGTTAAACAGACCAAAATTTCCATGCTCACAAATCAGTTTCAGTTATTTAAAATGAATTCTAACGAGTCTATTTCTGATATGTATAGTCGATTTTAGGATATTGTACATTCTCTCATATCCTTGGGAAAAGTGTTTTCCAAAGAAGATCAAGTCAGGAAAATTTTAAACTCTCTCACTCCAGAATGGGATCAAAAGACACTTGCAATCGAAGAGGCAAATGACATCAGTACTTTAAAGATAGAAGAATTAATTGGAAATCTGATGTCGTTTGAAGTCCAAATGATCGGGAGAAGAGAAAGCAAAGCATCTGAAAAGAAATCAATGGCATTCAATGCATTGACCGATGAATCAAACTCAAATAGTGATAATGATGAAGAGATAGCTCTTATGACCAGAAATTTTCGGAAATTCTTGAAATACAGAAAGATGAATAATTTCAATAGAAACAACTATAAGAATCCGGGAAATCATAATGTAGTGACAAATAATGTCAAATGTTTCAACTGTGACGAACCAGGCCATATCAAAAGAGACTGTCCGTATCTAGAAAGGCAGAATCCTCCTATAAACAATGAATCAGTAAAGAAACGGAAGCGTGCATTTACTGCTACCCTAGATGACTCAGACTCGTCCTCAAGCGATGATGATCAGAAGACAGATAACTCAAATTTGTGTTTCACGGCAGTTCACGACTTCAACAAATTCAAGGAAATGGACTCAGAAAAGGTACACATTTACAATACAATTAATTGAAATTGCATGCTTAGAATTAGATGATTGATTGCTTGATTGATTGTTTTTTTGAATTGGAGTGTTGATTGAATTTTAAATTTATTTTCAATTATTTTATTATAATTTTATTATTTTTATTATTATTTATATATATATATATTTTATGGAATATAATATAATCATAATATTATTCCAGATATATATATTTAGTCATATATATATATATATATATATATTAGAGTAGTTAGGAAAATTAAATCATAGAATATTTCAGGCACATGTCGACATGGTCCCTACCATGATGTCGACATGGGTACAAATTTTGAAATTCAAAATTTGAATTCAAATGCTTGAATTTCCCTCCACCTTTTCACTTCATTCAATACTATGAAAATGCTTTTTTTGACCAGAGAACATGTCTTTCAAAAATCTATTTATTCATTATCTTTTATCACAACTTTTCACTTTCATTTTCAAATTCAAACTCTCTCTTCAGAACTCCAAGCTCTTTACTCTCTACTTTAATGGCTTCTTCAAGCAACCCCTCCACCATGAGACTTTCCAGAAACTTGAAAGAGCAACTCCTCAATAATCCGAAGGCAATAAAAGCATACATCAATTATGCTAACTATGGAAAAGTCCATCCCGAAAAGTTTGCTATTTTTCAAGATTTTGTTTCTTATGAAATTGATACTCTTTTTGCAATCAATCAAATTCTTAGTCTTGTTGATTCTTCTCAAAATGATTTTGTTTGTTACCCAAATCTTGTTAAAATTTTCTATGCAAATCTCAATCGAGAATTTTATGAGGGAAATGATAATGAAATTTGTAGTAGTGTCAAAGGCACTAAAATTGTTTTGAATTGTGATCTTTTGGGTACCATTCTCAACTGCAAAAGCACGGGAATGGATCTTTCTAGTTTTCAAATCGATGAACATGACCGTGAGACATTTCATCATATTTTTGAAAGAGATGAAAACTTTGAATTTAAAAACCGAAACTTTCGTCCTAAATTAAGAATTGTCAATCTTCTTTTACAACATACTTTGACCCCAAGATCGGGAAATTTTAACAATCCTACTTCAAAAGTGTGCAAAGCACTTTTTGCTATCTTCGGAAATTATGATATCAATTGGGCGCAAGTTATTTTGGATGAACTTCGTCCTAAAAATTTTGAAATGGGAGAAAACACTTTATATCATGGAATTTACCTTACTCGGATTTTCAACTATTTTGGAGTAAATTTCAAAGGAGAAGAATTTATTTCAAGAAAAGTTTTTAATATCTCAAACATTTCTCTCATGAAAATCCCATATGTTTTGCAACCTTATGAGACTCTTGCTGAAAAGGAAGAGCGTTTGGCTCATGAAGAAATGGAAGAGGAGGAAGAGGAAGAAGAAGAAGAAGGTGAAACATCTCTAGAAAGTATTGAATATCCTTCTAATCCTACCAACAAAACCCTTCTTAAAAACCAAAAGATAATTGTTAAGAATCAACGGATTCTTAAAGGATCCGTTAGTAAGAAGTTGAACAAAATGTCATCCAAGTTGACCAAGTTTTTCTCCAAAGTCAGCAAGAAACTTGGATTATCTTCATCTTCATCATCCTCTAACTAGTTGTATCTTTTCATTTCATGATGTATTACTCTAGTTTGCTTTAGTTTGAATGTTTATGTAGTTCTTTTTGGTTAATCATTGTATTATCCTATTATGCAATGAAATTGATTTCCTTTTCTGTTATCTAGCTTATCTTATCTCATTAATAAATGTTAGTATATTATATAAATATATATATATATACACTATTATTCACAAAATCAAAAAGGTCATCAAAATTCACTGGACCATGTCGACATCCCCCCTTGACCATGTCAACATGTACTGGTCGTAAATGACATTTCATTTCAAATTTGAAATTTGAATAACTACCCTATGTCTATTCATTTCAAACGAATTCCTACACCTATAAATACCTATTTCTTCCAGAATTCTTCACTCAATATTATTTTCTATCTTCTTTATCTCTTATTCATCTCACTAATTCAAAAATGGCAAATCCTATTCACAATTTAACCGAGAATCTTGAAGAGACTCTTAATTCGTTCAAGAATATTCTTTCGTTCATTCTTCGTAACCAGCGACACTTAGAGTTGAGTCAAATGCAAATGATCAAGGAGCAAGAAAGGCATTTCGATGCAATGCGATGGATGATTTCTTCACTGCACAAGGATGATAACGAAGCACATCCTCCTGTCTCTCTCACAAATGACAATGAAAATTGGGATGCCATCAAAACAGACCCTATTTTCGGAGAAGAATGATGGGTGGAAGTTCCTTGAAACGTTTGATGTTGGTTTGTTTGCTTTGTTTGATTTGATTGCTTTGATCGAAATTGTGTGTTTTGATTGATTTGATTGACACTTGGTGTGGATTGAATAATGTATAAATATACATTGATATATTAATTGAATATCATGTTTATAAGTATAGTTATTTCTTAATCTATCTATTATATACTCTATTATATAGTTTAATGCAGGTACTTAAGTACAAGAATGAGGGGGAGTTATATAGTTTGGAGTTAGTTAGTTTTTGTTGATGACAAAGGGGGAGAAATATAAAATAGGAGAGTTAGGCTTAGATTAAGGGGGAGTTATCAGTTTTACGGGGAGTTATTAGGATAGAAGTAATATTTTATAAACAACGGTTGTCATCATCAAAAAGGGGGAGATTGTTAGTCCATGAGTTGATGGTTTTGATGACAACAACCTTAGAATAAGATTATAAAATATAAATACTAATATTATAGTTTAGATATATATGTATATGTAGGATTTAACAATGCACGTACCAAGAATGAAGACTGTATAGTATAGAGATTCAAGATATCAAGATTGAAGACTCATGAGTAACAAGAATATCAAGATTATCAAGAGTTCAAGATTTCAAGATAAGTATTGAGTCTAGAATTATGTTAAAACTTCACAATAACACTGAAATCTTCATTCCATATTTTCATTTGGGATGGAACCAATTTCTACCTTTTTAGTGGCTTACAAACCCACGACAAGTAGCTTACAAACCAACGACAAGTGGCTTACAAACCCACGAACATCCTGGTTTTGTACAAGTTCTCGAGTCCTGATGTGATGATATATTCTGTAGGAAGAAGCTTACAAAACTACTTCAAAATGATTTTCAAAACTGCTTTTCAAAATGTTTTAGCCTTAAAAATTATCTTTTCAAATGATTTTCAAAAAGATGTTTTAGCCTTAAAAAATATTATTTGATTTTATTCTTAAATAAATTCTTGTTTTAAACTTCGTTTGTTTTAAACTATCTCTTAATATATTTAACTTTTATTATTTACTTAGATTTAAATAGAAAATTATAGTAAAATTTTATATATATTATTCTCTATATTTATCTATGTATTTTATCTATAGTCAAGTATATTAATAAAGTTTAAAATAGTTTTAATATAAGATAAAGGTTATTTTCAAAGAAAAACAAAACATCAAAATTTCCTTTGGGATGTCGACATGCCCTAGTACCCCATGTCGACATAGTGTCAGTTAGGACCAAAAATTTGAATTTCTAAAGAAGTGTCTATTCGCCATAACCTTTCATGAATAGACATGGCTGTTGTTCTTCTATAAATAGGGGTTGGTTTCATCGAATTTTAGATCAGATTTTCTGGTTTTTCACTTCTCTTCTTCTTCCACATTTTCTTATTCAAAATCCTATCATCACTCTACCGAAATCAACATTGAATCTAACTAGATCATCTCTGGTTTGATTCTCTATCACTATCTCAACAAGATCCTAGTGCTATTCATAGTTATAGGCTTCTTTGTAATCTATCTAGCGAGAAAAGGTGTGATTGTAGCCTTGGAAATCAATCAAGTGAGAAAAGGTGTGATTGTAGCCTTGGAAATCAATTGGGTGAACTTGTTGCCCCGGAAATCAAGTATCTCTACCCAGAGGATTGTGATTCTGGAGGGTGTACCTTGTAGCCTTGAAACCAAGGGTGTAACTATACAATTGCTTTTGAAAGGAAATCCGTACTTAGTTGAGCGGGACTGGATGTAGGGTAACTCCGAACCAGTATAAAATCCGATGTGTTCTTTCCTTTACTGCATTTACTTTATTTCTGCATCTGTGTTTGATTCTGTGATTATATCTGTGTCTGAATATTGCATACATTTGTGTACAAATCAACAATAACTCAAAAATATTTAGTAATTTATTATAAACACTATTCACCCCCCCTCTAGTGTTCATTCTAGCCTTAAGATCCATATTCTGCATTCCTCACATTTGGTATCAGAGCAAGGTTTTCAAAAGTTTCATAATCTGAATTTTGAAAAGTTTTCTAAATGGCTACCAACACTGGTACTGTTTCTAACACTAGTTCATTTGTAGAAGGTCAGTCTACTGTCAGACCACCACTTTTTAATGGCAGTAACTATGCATATTGGGCATGTAGGATGAAAATATGAAATCTGGAAAACTTTGCAAGTCTGCATATGAAATTTGGAAAACTTTGCAAGTTACTCATGAAGGAACAAGCAAAGTTAAACAGACCAAAATTTCCATGCTCACAAATCAGTTTCAGTTATTTAAAATGAATTCTAACGAGTCTATTTCTGATATGTATAGTCGATTTTAGGATATTGTACATTCTCTCATATCCTTGGGAAAAGTGTTTTCCAAAGAAGATCAAGTCAGGAAAATTTTAAACTCTCTCACTCCAGAATGGGATCAAAAGACACTTGCAATCGAAGAGGCAAATGACATCAGTACTTTAAAGATAGAAGAATTAATTGGAAATCTGATGTTGTTTGAAGTCCAAATGATCGGGAGAAGAGAAAGCAAAGCATCTGAAAAGAAATCAATGGCATTCAATGCATTGACCGATGAATCAGACTCAAATAGTGATAATGATGAAGAGATAGCTCTTATGACCAGAAATTTTCGGAAATTCTTGAAATACAGAATGATGAATAATTTCAATAGAAACAACTATAAGAATCCGGGAAATCAGAATGTAGTGACAAATAATGTCAAATGTTTCAACTGTGACGAACCAGGCCATATCAAAAGAGACTGTCCGTATCTAGAAAGGCAGAATCCTCCTATAAACAATGAATCAGTAAAGAAACGGAAGCGTGCATTTACTGCTACCCTAGATGACTCAGACTCGTCCTCAAGCGATGATGATCAGAGGACAGATAACTCAAATTTGTGTTTCACGGCAGTTCACGACTTCAACAAATTCAAGGAAATGGACTCAGAAAAGGTACACATTTACAATACAATTAATTGAAATTGCATGCTTGAATTAGATGATTGATTGCTTGATTGATTGTTTTTTTGAATTGGAGTTTTGATTGAATTTTAAATTTATTTTCAATTATTTTATTATAATTTTATTATTTTTATTATTATTTATATATATATATACATTTTATGGAATATAATATAATCATAATATTATCCCAGATATATATATATTTAGTCACATATATATATATATATATATATATATATTAGAGTAGTTAGGAAAATTAAATCATAGAATATTTCAGGCACATGTCGACATGGTCCCTACAATGATGTCGACATGGGTACAAATTTTGAAATTCAAAATTTGAATTCAAATCCTTGAATTTCCCTACACCTTTTCTCTTCATTCAATACTATGAAAATGCTTCTTTTGACCAGAGAACATGTCTTTCAAAAATCTATTTATTCACTATCTTTTATCACAACTTTTCACTTTCATTTTCAAATTCAAACTCTCTCTTCAGAACTCCAAGCTCTTTACTCTCTACTTTAATGGCTTCTTCAAGCAACCCCTCCACCATGAGACTTTCCAGAAACTTGAAAGAGCAACTCCTCAATAATCCGAAGGCAATAAAAGCATACATCAATTATGCTAACTATGGAAAAGTCCATCTCGGAAAGTTTGCTATTTTTCAAGATTTTGCTTCTTATGAAATTGATACTCTTTTTGCAATCAATCAAATTCTTAGTCTTGTTGATTCTTCTTAAAATGATTTTGTTTGTTACCCAAATCTTGTTAAAATTTTCTATGCAAATCTCAATCGAGAATTTTATGAAGGAAATGATAATGAAATTTGTAGTAGTGTCAAAGACACTAAAATTGTTTTGAATTGTGATCTTTTGGGTACCATTCTCAACTGCAAAAGCACGGGAATGGATCTTTCTAGTTTTCAAATCGATGAACATGACCGTGAAACATTTCATCATATTTTTGAAAGAGATGAAAACTTTGAATTTAAAAACCGAAACTTTCGTCCTAAATTAAGAATTGTCAATCTTCTTTTACAACATACTTTGACCACAAGATCGGGAAATTTTAACAATCCTACTTCAAAAGTGTGCAAAGCACTTTTTGCTATCTTCGGAAATTATGATATCAATTGGGCGCAAGTTATTTTGGATGAACTTCATCCTAAAAATTTTAAAATGGGAGAAAACACTTTATATCATGGAATTTACCTTACTCGGATTTTCAACTATTTTGGAGTAAATTTCAAAGGAGAAGAATTTATTTCAAGAAAAGTTTTTAATATCTCAAACATTTCTCTCATGAAAATCCCATATGTTTTGCAACCTTATGAGACTCTTGCTGAAAAGGAAGAGCGTTTGGCTCATGAAGAAATGGAAGAGGAGGAAGAGGAAGAAGAAGAAGAAGAAGGTGAAACATCTCTAGAAAGTATTGAATATCCCTCCAATCCTACCAACAAAACCCTTCTTAAAAACCAAAAGATAATTGTTAAGAATCAACGGATTCTTAAAGGATCCGTTAGTAAGAAGTTGAACAAAATGTCATCCAAGTTGACCAAGTTTTTCTCCAAAGTCAGCAAGAAACTTGGATTATCTTCATCTTCATCATCCTCTAACTAGTTGTATCTTTTCATTTCATGATGTATTACTCTAGTTTGCTTTAGTTTGAATGTTTATGTAGTTCTTTTTGGTTAATCATTGTATTATCCTATTATGCAATGAAATTGATTTCCTTTTCTGTTATCTAGCTTATCTTATCTCATTAATAAATGTTAGTATATTATATAAATATATATATATATACACTATTATTCACAAAATCAAAAAGGTCATCAAAATTCATTGGACCATGTCGACATCCCCCCTTGACCATGTCAACATGTACTGGTCATAAATGACATTTCATTTCAAATTTGAAATTTGAATAACTACCCTATGTCTATTCATTTCAAACGAATTCCTACACCTATAAATACCTATTTCTTCCAGAATTCTTCACTCAATATTATTTTCTATCTTCTTTATCTCTTATTCATCTCACTAATTCAAAAAAGGCAAATCCTATTCACAATTTAACCGAGAATCTTGAAGAGACTCTTAATTCGTTCAAGAATATTCTTTCGTTCATTCTTCGTAACCAGCGACACTTAGAGTTGAGTCAAATGCAGATGATCAAGGAGCAAGAAAGGCATTTCGATGCAATGCGATGGATGATTTCTTCAATGCACAAGGATGATAACGAAGCACATCCTCCTGTCTCTCTCACAAATGACAATGAAAATTGGGATGCCATCAAAACAGACCCTATTTTCGGAGAAGAATGATGGGTGGAAGTTCCTTGAAACGTTTGATGTTGGTTTGTTTGCTTTGTTTGATTTGATTGCTTTGATCGAAATTGTGTGTTTTGATTGACACTTGGTGTGGATTGATGAATGTATAAATATACATTGACATATTAATTGAATATCATGTCTATAAGTATAGTTATTTCTTAATCTATCTATTATATACTCTATTATATAGTTTAATGCAGGTACTTAAGTACAAGAATGAGGGGGAGTTATATAGTTTGGAGTTAGTTAGTTTTTGTTGATGACAAAGGGGGAGAAATATAAAATAGGAGAGTTAGGCTTAGATTAAGGGGGAGTTATCAGTTTTAGGGGGAGTTATTAGGATAGAAGTAATATTTTATAAACAACGATTGTCATCATCAAAAAGGGGGAGATTGTTAGTCCATGAGTTGATGGTTTTGATGACAACAACCTTAGAATAAGATTATAAAATATAAATACTAACATTATAGTTTAGATATATATGTATATGTAGGATTTAACAATGCACGTACCAAGAATGAAGACTGTACAGTATAGAGATTCAAGATATCAAGATTGAAGACTCATGAGTATCAAGAATATCAAGAGTTCAAGATTTCAAGATAAGTATTGAGTCTAGAATTATGTTAAAACTTCACAATAACACTGAAATCTTCATTCCGTATTTTCATTTGGGATGGAACCAATTTCTACCTTTTTAGTGGCTTACAAACCCACGACAAGTAGCTTACAAACCTACGACAAGTGGCTTACAAACCCACGAACATCCTGGTTTTGTACAAGTTCTCGAGTCCTGATGTGATGATATATTCTGTAGGAAGAAGCTTACAAAACTACTTCAAAATGATTTTCAAAACTGCTTTTCAAAATGTTTTAGCCTTAAAAATTATCTTTTCAAATGATTTTCAAAAAGATGTTTTAGCCTTAAAAAATATTATTTGATTTTGTTCTTAAATAAATTCTTGTTTTAAACTTCGTTTGTTTTAAACTATCTCTTAATATATTTAACTTTTAATATTTACTTAGATTTAAATATAAAATTATAGTAAAATTATATATATATATTATTCTCTATATTTATCTATGTATTTTATCCATAGTCAAGTATATTAATAAGTTTAAAATAGTTTTAATATAAGATAAAGGTTATTTTCAAAGAAAAACAAAACATCAAAATTTCCTTTGGGATGTCGACATGCCCTAGTACCCCATGTCGACATAGTGTCAGTTAGGACCAAAAATTTGAATTTCAAAAGAAGTGTCTATTCGCCATAACCTTTCATGAATAGACATGGCTGTTGTTCTTCTATAAATAGGGGTTGGTTTCAACGAATTTTAGATCAGATTTTCTGGTTTTTCACTTCTCTTCTTCTTCCACATTTTCTTATTCAAAATCCTATCATCACTCTGCCGAAATCAACATTGAATCTAACTAGATCATCTCTGGTTTGATTCTCTATCACTATCTCAACAAGATCCTAGTGCTATTCATAGTTATAGGCTTCTTTGTTATCTATCTAACAAGAAAAGGTGTGATTGTAGCCTTGGAAATCAATCAAGCGAGAAAAGGTGTGATTGTAGCCTTGGAAATCAATTGGGTGAACTTGTTGCCCCGGAAATCAAGTATCTCTACCCAGAGGATTGTGATTCTGGAGGGTGTACCTCGTAGCCTTGAAACCGAGGGTGTAATTGTACAATTGCTTTTGAAAGGAAATCCGTACTTAGTTGAGCGGGACTGGATGTAGGGTAACTCCGAACCAGTATAAAATCCGGCGTGTTCTTTCCTTTACTGGATTTACTTTATTTCTACATCTGTGTTTGATTCTGTGATTATATCTGTGTCTGAATATTGCATACATTTGTGTACAAATCAACAATAACTCAAAAAGATTTAGTAATTTATTATAAACACTATTCACCCCCCCTCTAGTGTTCATTATAGCCTTAAGATCCATATTTCGCATTCCTCACATTTGGTATCAGAGCAAGGTTTTCAAAAGTTTCATAATCTGAATTTTGAAAAGTTTTCTAAATGGCTACCAACACTGGTACTGTTTCTAACACTAGTTCATTTGTAGAAGGTCAGTCTACTGTCAGACCACCACTTTTTAATGGCAGTAACTATGCATATTGGGCATGTAGGATGAAAATATATTTACAATCTGTAGGATTATACACTTGGAATATCACACAGAATGAATATTCTGAACCCACAACTGACTTTGCACAGTGGACCACTGAGCAAAAGGCTGTTGCACAAAATAATTCTAAAGCAATGAATATTTTGTTTTGTTCACTTGATAGGAAAGAATTATCATGGGACCGAGTCAATTGTTGAGATGTGGTCATACCTAAGAAATTGCGGTAGGATTTTTGCTATAATCGATGTGAAGGATGCGATGAAGATGCAGTTAGCTTCTGGCACTTGCAAGGAGAGGCCTTGAAGATGTGGGAGATTGTTATTGTTGAGACATATGAGATTGGGATTGCTTGTTGATTTTAAGAGATGCTTTGAGACTAAGCTCATTTCCGAGGTAGAATTGGGGTTGGAGCTAGAGAAGTTCATTCACATGAAATAAGGAAACTACAATGTTAAGGACTATGTCAATAAGTTCAATCAACTGGCAAAGTATGGCCTAGATTTCATCAATACACTAGTGAAAAAGACGACATAGTTTGCTAAGGGATCAAGTCCAGTTTTGAAGAATATTGCTTTGAGTCATGTACCCACTGGAGCTACTTTTTAGAGCTTGGTTGAGATGGCACTGCTGAATTCAATCGCTAAGGATGGACTAAAGAAAGCAGAGGGGAAGCCAACTCAGCAGAATCAACACAAGAGTGGAATAAGGGCTCAAGGCAAGATAAAGAAATAGGAACTCAGAAGTGGGAAGTGCAATTTCAATGGGAATGTGGCTAAGAACTATAAAATGAATCTAACAACGATCAAATGCTATAACTTCAACCAGCTGGGTCATTTGAAGAGGGCGTGTCCAACCTTGTCTAAAAATTCTACCCAAGTGGTTCCAGCTTATGCACTAGATGTTATTCCTAGCTCTAGTGCACCTTCAACTATGGAAAAGGGGAAGAAAGTCATCATATAAGGAGTGTTACTCTTTCCGATTTATCTATTCTTACTTTATTTGACATTGGAATATTACACTCACTTATTTCAAATAGACTATATGAATTGCACTTATAGACCCTGTAGTGATATCGAATCCTCTTGGATGATCAATTCGTTTATCCATGATTTGTAAGGTTTTAAAATTGTATATTTTGGGTATTGAATTTAATTGTGATGCTTTTATTTTGGGTTTTTCTTGGTTTAGTTTAATTTTGGGGATGGACTATATAACTATGTATAAAGCAATGTTAGATTGTTATAGGAAGGTGGTTCGTTTAGGTACTCGTAGTGGACACAACATTGAGGTTTACCGTGACCCCAGGAGTTCAGTTATGTTGAGTTACCTATATTCTTTAAACCTACCACATGATGAGCTAGCTTTAGTACCAGCAGTTCATGACTACCCAAATGTCTTTTTCAAAGTTTCTTTCCTTCCTTCCTATATGAAGGTCAAATTTTGAATTCACCTTGAAGAAAATGCTAGACCCGTTGCCTTACCTCTTGTGCATATGGTTCAAAGAGAAAGATATGAGCTAAATAAGAAAGTGAATGAATTGTTAGAGGATGGTTTAATTCTGAGATGTATTTTAGAGTGGGGAGCACTAGATGCCTTTGCTACTAAAGCAGCAGTTCATCAAGGCTTTCCATCGATTATCACGATTTGAATAAGCTGACAAAGAAGAATTGTTATCCACTGCCATATGTAGATGATCTCTTTGATCAATTAGTAGGAGAAAAGGTATTCTCTTAGCTTGACTTGGCTATCGGGTTTCATTAGTTGCTTGTAGTTGAGGATAGTATTTAGAAAATCTCTTTTTCACACCTGACGGACTTTACGAGTGGTTAGTCCCGCCATTTGGATTAACCAATGCACCAGCATATTTTTACAACCTTATAAGTCGAGTCTTTATAGGGTTGCTAAATAAGTTCATGGTGGTATTCATTGATGACATACTTGTCAATTCAAAAGGCATGGTAAAGAATGTGTTGCATTTAGTAGAAGTGCTCAATACTCTCGTTGTCATAATCTAAAGGCAAAATTTTCCAATTGTCACTTTTGATGTAGGGAGTATTTCTTTGTAGGACATGTTGTCTCCGAGAGTGGACTAGCAGTCGTTCCTAGTAAAGCTGTTGTAGTACATGATTAGCACGTATCAAAGAATGCCAAAGAGGTGATGAGTTTTCTTGGTTTGGCTTGCTACTATAGGAAGTTCATTAAGAACTTCACTAAAATTTCTGCACTATTGACCCGCCTTACAAAGAAGAATTTGGTTTTCTTATGAAACTCAAAATGCAAAGATGCTTTTATTAAGCTGAAAGCTTTGTTGACTAGTGCACCTATTTTAGTACTTCCTGATGGTATGAAGGCGTTCGTAGTATATACCAGTACTTGTGGTATATGATTAGGCGCAGTGTTGATGTAGGAGGGTAAAGTTGTTTGTATGCCGGTCGATAATTGATGGTTCACAAGAGAAACTACCCGACCCATGATCTTAAGTTGGCAACTATTATCTTCGCCCTCAAATCATGGAGGCATTATCTTTTAGGGGAGCAGTTTGGGCTATTCATGGATCACAAGTTTCTGAAGTGTTTATTCTCCCAGAAGGATTTGAATTTGAGGCGGTGGAGGTGAATAAAGTTCTTGGCATCGTATGGTTTCAGTATCTCATATACTCTGGGCAAGGGCAATGTTGTAGCCGATGCCTTGAGTAGAAAGCATGTGATGTTAAGTCCTATGTTTTTCGAATGGAAGCATTTGGAGTTCATTTCTACATTTGATTTTTGACCTTTGTCAAACATCACATTAGGTTTGTTAGCAATTTTAAACGTTCAGCCTTCACTTAAGGACTGTATTGGTTCAAGTCAGAGGCAAGACAAGGAGTTATTGGATATTTTTGAGAAGCTGAATAGAAGAGAGCATTCGATCATTTGGATCGTTATTCCATTGATTCGGAAGGATGGTTGTGAAGAGATGGCAGGTCCTCTTGTTAAGGAGTTAGTAGACATAGCGCTAGCAGTATCCAATCGTTCTAGGATGACTATTCATCCTGGTGGTGACAAAGTGTATCATAATATGAAGAGGGTATAATACTGGTCTAGTACGAAGAAACATATAGCAGAGTATAATTTCAAGTGTGTGACTTATCAGTTTGTAAACGCTGAGCATAAGAACCCTGGTAGATTGTTATAACTATTGGATATTCCGCAATGGAAATGGGAAAGAATCTATATGGACTTTATTGATGGGCTACCTAGGAGTAGAAGGAGGAATGAGGGTATTAAGGTCATTATCGATCGAACGACCAATTACGCTCATTTTATTCCATTCAAAAGTATGAGGATAGCTGCATCTTTGGCAATCTTGCATAGGAGAGAGATAGTTCGGTTGCATGGAGTTCGTTCTAGCATTAGTAGCGACTGAAATCCACTTTTCACTAGCGATTTTTGGAGGAGTCTTCAGGAGGCCATGTGCACTGAATTGAATTTGAGTACCGCATATCATTCACAGACGAACGTGCAGACCGAAAGGGTGAATTAAGTATTGGAGGACTTGCTTCGGTTGTGTATTTTGGATTTTGGAGGTTCTTAGGAGGATCTCCTGCCATTAGTAAAGTTTGCATATAACAATAGTTATTAGGCAAATATTAGGATAACACCGTTCAAGGTATTGTTCGGGCCATATAGGTCACCATCTTGTTGACGGGACACCATAAATAGAACCAGACTTAGACCATATATGATAAAGGAGACTTCCGGGAAAGTAGACTTGATCCGTATTAGGTTAAAGACTACGTAGCATAGGCATAAATCTTACGCAGATAGGAGAGGCGCAGAGTTGGAGTCTACAATGGGAGACATGGTCTTGGTGAAGGTCACGCCACTTAGACACATTATGAAGTTTGGCAATTCAAGAAAGTTAGCACCAAGGTTTTATGGCCTTTTCCAATCATTGAGAGGGTAGGAAAGTTAGCTTATAGAGCGGAGCTTCCTGAAAAGTTGGCGGGAAGCCACAATGTTTTTTATATGTTCCACTTGCGAAAATGTCTACATGATTCAGCTATTGTGGTTGGGCCGAGTCAGTTGGAGGAATATGATGCGGAGAGAGAGTCACTTGTTCGTCGTGCACATACCCATATATTTTAGCATGGAACAAGATGACTTCGCAATAAAGTGGTTAAACTAGTTAGAGTCTAGTAGCGAGACGACCCAGCTGAGAGTACTTGGGCGCCCAAGGAGAAAATCCAAGCTATCCATCTAAAGCTCTTTCCTTATATGTTTCCATTTGAATTAGGATAATTACTAGTGCACGTAGTATTTAGCTTAGTATATCCCATATGTAGGAGTGTTTGGATGCTAGGCATGGATGTGGACATGTCATTAGGACATGTTTTTTATGATGGTCGCTAATGGATGAATTTTATTAATTTGTATTGCACATATGTGCCGATATATTCATGTTGGCTTACGATATACATCACATTATCCATTTTATTTTATCAATTATGTGTATAATAGTTGTTGCATGTTTGCATATGTATTGAATGTTTGCTTATCCGTATAGAATTGCAAGTACAAGACGTTGCATAGATGTTGGATATGGCAGAAGCACTTGCATTTCTGGAGGTCGACTAGTTCAGGACACCACCAAATTTTACCATACCTATATGTTAATATGCGTTCTATACGATATGTACATGCTGCATTAGTAATTTTGAATTTAAGGACAATGTTTGCAAAAGCTTTATGGTTGAGTAGACGGTTGTAGATACATGTTTTATGTGCGAATTACATCTTTCTGCTCTTTGAGAAATCTGGGATTAAATTCTTTTAAGGAGGGATAATGTAACATCCCGGAAATTTTAATAATAAACTAAAATATTAATAAGGGTAAAAAGGTAAGTTTATATAAAAGGGCAAAATAGTGAATTTTCAAAAACATTGGAGTTGGGCCATGAGACCTATTCCATTGGTCTAGAACGTCATCAGTTAAAAAACATATATAACTTATTAAATTTGATGCAATGGGTCAGAAATAGCGGAAAATGGACCCAGTGGCACTTCCATAGTTTATGATTTTGGGATTCAACCTAAAAATCCCAACTTTTACCTATAAATAAAGGCATAAGCTTCCATCCTTCTCACTCCGAAATCCTAGCCTCCGTCTCTTAAAAGTTCTTCTTATCCTCCATCAAACAAAATTCTGATTTAAAAACAAAAATAAAGTAAATCAAATGGAAAGAGAAAAAAGAATTAGAGAAGGGAGAACACAGGAATCAAAGCTTGGGAACCTAGAGAGGAGAATTTTCAAAGATAAAGAAGAGGAAAAGCCATAAAGGTGAGTGGGTTTACCTATAAAATGAGTATGATGGAGATAGGCAATTTATTTTCACTTATATACCTTCTTAATAATCAAAAATGATTTATATTCTTGAGTCTGTGGATTTATTTAAATATATAAAATTGAAATGATTTGGAAAACCCTAATCTTATAGATCTAATTTTATATAACATATTTGGGTTAATTTTGACAAGTGATAATAAATTGGATCAAAACTACCCTTAATCTTATAGGTCCAATTTATTTGATGAATTTGAAGTGATTTTTGATAGATAAAATAATTGAACATATCCATTGGAATTTATTTAAATCCGATTAAATTTACATTGAAATATAAGTTATAATTGATTTAGGTATACGCAGATAATTCCTTGAAATATACATAGATATGTCTGAAAAACAATATACAAACATTGGGATAAATCACTTGAAGTTGGATATAAACAAGTAGAAATTATATCAAAAACACTTATTAAACTAATCCTTACATCTATACTTGAATCGACGAAGAAGATGAACAAAACAAATAAAATAAACAAATTTATCAAATCTAGAAAATGAACAAACCAGAAGTTTGAAAATGTAATCAAACGTCTAAATACACTTCGGATGTCTGGATTTTAGAAATTATGAAACAAAGAAGAAATAGCTCAAATCTGACCCGATTCAGACGTCTAAACCCCTATTCAAATGTCTAGAATCAAAGTTAAATGTCTATATAAGGAATCAGACATCTAAATGCCTGTAAGAAAATTTCTGTATAGGGAATCAGATGTATGAAATAAAAATTCAGACGTTTGAATGGTTTCAACAAACCCAGGTTAAACCTGGACCTGATGCATGCCATGTAGGATAAATCAGGGAACCATGTTCCCATTTCCTTATCTTTTGGGAGTTCATGTAGCTGAATGGAGTCATGCAATAAGCTGGAACTGCATCATACTTAGTGACGTCCTTGGTTCTCACTTCATGAAGTTATTAAACGTGGAACTCAACATGGCGTATGATTATATCAAAACTAGAATTTCTTATCGTTCATAGCCGCTCCTAGTCACAGAATGGTGAGAGCTGGAAAGAGTTGGCGAAGACGTTCATCATAGTAGGATCTGTGAGTCCTACGTGAGGGTCGGATCAACCATTGATTGCTACTTGTGTAATGATATAGTGCTTAGGATATAGACTGAAGTGGAGATGCACCAGTGCATAAATGGCAACTATCATCGGACAATGATTTGATGACTAGGCCGGGCATTGAATGTATACTCCATTTAGTGCACCAATGCATATATGTCAAGTATCGTCGGATAGTGATTCGATGAGTGGGTTGGGCATTCAATGTATACTTAGATAGTTGAAACCATAGCGACCACTATCAAGATGTTAATTAGACGTATAGTTAGGTGGTCTACCATTTGTCATGATTTAACTATAATCAAAGTGGAGCTTTCATATCGAAGATCAATAATATTCTTAAGTTGAAAGAACTATGTAAATTAGTCACAGGGATATTTTCTGTTTGACCTTAGTTATATCAACCAACAGAAAACTATCGATGAGTCATTCCATAGTTATCCAATAACTATTAGTACGTAACCCCTAGGTGCCCCTAGCAGTTATGAGTAATACAGTATCTAACATTTGGAGAGCATTACGTACTCTAGTCTCAACGGATACACTGGTATCCAGTCTCGATGCGTCTTGACTAGGAACATCTAAAATGGTATATTTATTTTTATTATAATAAATTACTCATGGTTACAACACTTTGTAACTACTATCACAAACATACCATTTATGGATTTTCTATTAAATATACTTTTAATTAGTTAATTAATATAGTATTATATCAAGTATATAATAGAAAAAAAAACACCTTTTATTTTGAACAAGATTGGTTATCGAGTTAGATATATGTAACAAATTACATAATTACCTATAGGGCATACCCCTAACTCTTTCAGCTATGAATATTGTTAAACATGCTTTATTGATTAGAAATGATTTTATATGTGTTTAATGAATTAAATTAATAAAATTTGGTCATTATTTAAGGTAAAACCTGATATAATCTTCTCCAAATATTACAAAATATTAACACGATGTTTTTAATATTATAATAGAGGTTGTTTAAATTTTGTATTCTTGGATAAAATCATAATTAATTATGAATTTTCTAAGTGAAAATGACTAATTTCAGGCATAAAGTAATATTTGAAAACATTAAAATTAAATATTTTGCTTTGAAATTTTTACTGGATGTAGAAGAAGATATTTTCGAATTTTTTGGATTTTTAGGAATTTTCTCACTAATTTTTAAATTGTTATGAATTAATTTGTAAATAAAATGTTGCTTTAATTAATGGAAATTAATTGAGGAAAAGATTAATCAATGTACCTAAATTTTTGGATTAGTCAGAGAATACTGTTACAGGATAAAAGTAACCACTGAACAAATGACTTTTGTACTGATTAGGTTAAAAATTATTGTTTTATTAAAATATCATTTTTCACTTAATTTATTACGAATTTTCCATCGCGACTTACGATAGCTCTACTTATATATGCGATGGTCAACGTCCTGACCTTCAATAGCTTAAAAACTAGACATTCGATAGCTCTATTGTTAAACACTTGAAAGCTTTAAAGCCTTGACCCTCGATAGCTTTAAAACTAAACTTTCGACAGTTGTACAAACTTAGCAGTCAATAGCTTTAGAATGTAGCTTGCGAGCTTTTATAAAAAACTTGACCTTTGATAGCTTTAAACTATGACATGTGATAGCTATAAAATATTAACATGCAATATCGCTATGTCAGTACACGTTAGCGTTGCAATAACATGCAATAGTCGTTGATACTAAGATTCTATAAGTAAAATAAGTAAACTTTTAATAGCATCGTGGAATCCCCCTTCCAAAGTGATAGTTGAGAATTTCATAGAGATAAAATGACCATAGTAGATTATAAGTTAGAATATGAAGACATGGGAAGAGGAAACTAATCTTAGAAAGGCTAATTAAAAAACAAACAATAACCTTTATGGACGAGAACTTCGATGTGTGGCCATAAGTGACATCCAGATGTCTATGCATGACCAATGATGAGAACTTTGGTGTGAGGCAATAAGCGACATTCGAATGTCTATTAACGACAAATGGCAAGAACTAATGACAAGAACTTCGGTGTGAGGCCATAAGTGGCATCCAAATGTCCATTCATGACAAGAAAACAACTTTGATGTGAGGCCATAAGTGGCGTCTGAATGTTTATTCATGCCAAATGATGAGAACTTCGTTATGAGGCCATAAGTTGCATCTGGATGTCTATTCATAACAAAAATTATGGCTAGAACTTTGGTATAAGGGCATAAGTGGCATCCGAGAGACTATTTCCGACATAAGAATGGATTACATGGTGTAAGGTTATGTAAGTCAACGGAATAGGGATCTTAAGGCTAAATTAACACTAGAGGGGGGGTGAATAGTGTTTAATTGATTATATGAATATTTTTCAAATTATTTAAGATTTTACTTGGAATGATGTAATTAACAATCATAGAATCAAAGTATAGATAAAAGTAAATGCAGTAAAAGTAAAAAAGGAAAGAACACACTAGGATTTTATACTGGTTCAGAGTTACCCTACATCCAGTCCCGCACAATTCCTTGTACGGATTTCTTTTCAACTAGTAACTGCAAATACAATCTCGATTTCAAGGCTACGAGACACACCCTCCAAAATTCTGACCTCTGGGCAGAGTCCCATGATTTCCGAGCTATAAGCACACCCACTAGATTTACGGACTACTTAGCACACCCAATTGATTTTACAGCCGAAAATCACACCTACTTGGATTTCAGGGATACCAAGCCCACCTCAAATTATAAGAATATGATTTGATAGAGTTTACAGACTCATATCTTCAATGTTGATTACCATTGGTCCTATAACTCTTGAATAGCACTTTGACCTTGAGAGAGATGAGATAAATCAGAGAGTAGATGAAAGAGAATCAAATTAGTATGATTGAATTTAATTCTGGTTGAATTTCTGCAATGTTTTGGTAAAAATTGATATAGAAATCAAGAGAGTGGAAAGAGGAGAGAAAAATAAGAAAGCGGTTGTTAAAAATTTGTTTGGAAGTCTAGTATATATAGGAAAACAACGGTCATGTCCATTCGCGAAGAGATACGATGAAAAAACACTTCCATTCAAATTTTAATTTTGAATTTTATGGCCGCTATGTCGACGTATGCCTATAGAGTATGTCGACATACTCTTCACAAATTTAAAAAACACTTTAAAATATTATTTTGAAAATCCGTTGCTTTGTAAAATAATTTGATAGTTTGTAGAATCATTTAAATATAGTTTATACATATTTTAATCAAAATATAACTTAATAAAACTTTATAAAATAATCTTGAAAGATTTAATAAGAATATTCAATAATACATATAAAAATCAATATAATTATAACTTATTTAAATATAGACAAAAATTCAATATATATAAACTTAAAAACACTAATATGATATTTTTATAAGTATAGAGATTGGAAATAATTTTAGGAAATATTTTGATAAGTTTATTTTAAAACCAGAATATTTGAAAAAAATTTAAAAAAAATTAGTGAAGACGAGAGAGATTAGGAAAGTGCTATCAAATTTTTAACATAAATTCTATGACTCTATAATTTATCTGGAATATCTTGAAATCTTGAACTCTTCAATACTCATGAGTCTTCATTTCTAAACTCTTGAAACTTTATATCAGCATCTTGAATCTACTATTGATACTTTACAGTCTTCTTAATCAACACCTGTCTAATATCTTGCACTATATACTATATATAACTTGATAAAACATTAGTGTTTATATTTAATATAATGTCCTATAGTTGTTATCATCAAAACCAATACCTAAGGTACTAACAGCTTATAGGTGGTAACCAAAAGTCTTTTCACGACATGATTCCTGAACATTAGAGTTAGTCCAAGGAGGCAAACGAACGCCTTGAATAATGAATTAAGTCAGAATATAGTAAGCAAGTAAGGACTTATAAATGCAATTACGATTATATCTATGTTTGTATGAAGATGTTCATTCTTCTTGATGTGTTTATGTTTATAGTGAGGGGAAAACTCATTATGTGCATCAGCAACGTGGTCTCACTATATGATTGAATTGTTTAGGGTAAAGTTTATTGATACCAAGCTTTATGTCTGACCTATGTTTTTATTATTTCCTATAATCTCATGGGTACTCATTCGAGTAGGCTGATTTTATGGCTTAAACATACCACTTTTGGAAAGGAGGAATAAAATAACCAAAGACAAAGTAGGAGGCTTATTTTCTAATAAAAGTTGTTTTAAACTTCAAACGTTGTAAACCAGATTGTACAACCGATTAAGTGATCATGTCGGCATCTTCATATGCTGGGCATGACACAACCATTTATGTTTTATTATACTTTACCCACTACATGGACACGAATTAGGTTCATGGAAATGTAATGATATTTGTGGAAGGAAATTTTATGTAATGAAAGTATTTAGCTGCCCTGGTTACTTAATGTTGTCAACAAAAAATGTAACCCCGTTTTGTTGCTTAAAAATAATTATGGTGATAACTTTTGCATCATTGGTGTCCATTTTTGGGTTTTAAAATTCAGACAAGGAGGGAGACTTCAATGTGGGCTGCGAAATAAAAGATCTTATGGCTACTATAATATTAAAGAGAGGTGAATAGTGTTTTATAACCTTTTATGAATCTTTTTAATCTGTTTAACAATTGAATCAAAACACATATAATCAACCACAGACAAATATTGTAGGCAACCACAGAAATAAATATAAGCAGTAAAGTGAAAAAGTGAAGAGTTAGAAAGATGACACCAGGGATTTTATACTGGTTCGAATTTCTCCTACATCCAGTCTCATACAATGTTTTGTACATATTTCTTCCTACTTTGTATGGTAGCAAGCAAACCAATTACAATCTCGATTTCAAGGCTACGAGACAAACCCTTACGTATTTTGAATTCGGGGCAAACTCTCTTGATTTACCAGGCTACATGACCACCAACTAGATTTGAACAGGCTAACAAAACCCCTTGATTTGAACGAGCTACAAGCACACCCATACAAACAAGAATAGAGTTGATGATTTTCCAAAAGCAAATAGATTTTCTTTAGATACATTGGATACTTTAGATGCAACGACACTTTGATCTTTGAAATAAGAGAGATGCTTGCAAAATAGTAAGTAAGTAGTAATGAATCAATACAATGGAATATATATTGATTCCATATGATTTTGAAGAGATTAAAGTATATTTTTCAAGAGAATTTTCAAGAGAGTAAGGAGTGAGAAGAAAGTTATTAGTTAATTAAAAATTTGTTTGCACTCCCCTTTATATAGACAATAAACAAATATATCCATTCGTGAAGGATTGTGTACAACAGACACCTCCATTCAAAATTTTAAAAAATAATTTAATGGCCTATATGTCGACATACTAAAATGAGTATATCGACATATGCTAGTAAAAGTTGAAAAATGTTTTCTTTTAAATGGTTTTGAAAATTCTATACTTTGTAAAATAATTTGAACATAGTTTTTAAATATTTTTGAACTCTTAAAAAGCTTTTATAAAATATTTAAAATTATTTTTTGAAATTAAAATAATTTGTTTTTGTTTAAAATATAAATTGGAGATAAAGATCAGAAATTTCTATCAAGGAGTTTAACGATACATTCTAATTATTCTAAACGCTAAATTATAATATTGAGCTCTTCATATCTTTGTCTTTGTACTCATGAGTCTTCATATCTTTGATCTTGAGTCTTTATACTGTACAGTCTTCGATTCAGCACTTGCGTAATATTCAGCACTATATACTATATAACTTGGAGAAACATTAGTATTTATATTTTATATGGTTGTTGTCATAAAAATTAATAATTAAGGAATTAACAATCTCCCCCTTTTTGATGATGGCAACCATTAAATATTCTTGTATATGAAATATGATATAACTCCCCCCTTAGTTACATAACTCCTTCCATGTTACATAACTCCCCCAAAATATATGCATGTGTCCATTGTATATTTTTCTTTCCTTTGTCATCAACAAGGGTGAAAAAATAAACCCCCCAAATAATATACTTATAAACTATGGAATCAAAATAAATATTTAAGAATATATGCTAAAGTATTATGGGTTTAACTGTATACAGTTGTGATTGGATTAAAACAATTAAAGCATAAAATAAATGTGACATAAAGATGCAATATAGGAGACATAAATGAAAAAATACTGGATATTTAATATGATATAATCATGGCATATATTAATGTATACAATGATCAATTTTTAAATTATATACTTAATATTATAAACAATAAATAAATAAGAAATGCAAACTTTATTTATTTATTATATAATACACACTATAATACAGTCAAATCAAAACCACACTTAATTATTTTACAATTCACATTATATAATCACACTAAATCAATTGAATCCAAGCCTAATTGTATTAATTATTTACATATTAGTCAACATAAATATACATACTTACGAATTAAAACAAGCATAAATCTAGATATTCCTATGGACTTCAACCCAATCTTTAGATCCAAAGATAGGATTTGCTTTGATGGCATCCCAACCTTTATTGTCCTTGGTATTTGAGCATTCTGGGTTGTTGGTTTGATCATCTTTGATAATGGAGGAAATCAATCAGCAAAGAGCATCAAAATGCTTCTCTTGTTCTTTAATAATTTTCATTTGGCTTAGTTCCAAATGCCTCTGATTTCTCAGTATGAAGGAGAGAACATCTTTGAATGATTGGAGTGTCTCTTCAAGGTTTTCACAAATTTTTTGCTGTGGAGAAGACATTTTTATTAAGAGGAACATTGAGAATGGAAGGGGATGGAAAGATGAATTAACGAGTGAAGTTTTCTGGAAGAAATATGCATAAATAGGAGTGAATAGTCGTTTGGAATAAAATGAATTGAAGGTAGTTACAATTTTTTAAAATTAATTTTTTTTCCAAATAGCTATAGTATGTCGACATATACAAATATGTATGTTGACATATGTACCTAAAATTGCTTTTTAATTTTTTGATATATTTTTAGTTTCTACTTGATACCATTATATTTAATGATTTCCAAAGACTAATAGAACAATATATAACAACAAGAACTAATTTTCATTTATTAAAACAAGATGATACATAGTAAAAACAGAAAATATAAGAAGATAACTTGAAATAAACTAAGGAAATAAAAGATAGAAATGATACACTGAATAACTAGATAGAATTAAAAGCTAAGGAGATGAGCTCCTACCAAGCTTCTTTATAATCTTCTCAAAATACTTATCCACTTTTTTGAAAGATTATGAATTTCTTACTTAGCTTCTTTTGATTTTTGATGATCTTCTCTTGATTTTTGAGAATTTCTTTGTTTGAACTTTGAAATGATCTCTCAAAACTTTCAAGAGAAGTCTCTACTTCCTCTTCCTCTTCTTCTTCATCTTCTCCTTGAATTTTATAACTTTCTTCTTCTTCTTCTTCTTCAATTTCTTGTTGTTCTTCCCTTACTATTCTTTCTTCTTTTTGGGGAAGATTCTCATAAGGTTCAATGTAAAGAGGAATATCTATGAGAGAAATGTTGGATTTGTTGAAAACTTTTCGAGGCAACATGGGTTCTCCTCTTAAATAAACACCAAAGTATTTGAAGACACTATTGAGATTCACACCATGATAAAGTCTGTTCTCAAGTCTATAAATATTCTTTTGAACAAAATCATCTAAGATGACTTGTGCCCAATTGATGTTGTAGTTTACATAAATAGCAAAAAGATCCTTAAAAACCTTTTGAGTTGAGCTATTGTAATTACCCATCCTCGTAGTGATGCTTTGTTGTAAATTGATACTCATAAACCTCGATTTAGGTCTAAGATTTTTGTGCTTGAATTCAAAGTCTTCATCATTTTCAAAAATGTCATGAAAAACTTCTCGATTTTGTTCATCAGTTTTAATAGTGGAGAGGTCAATTCCACTATATTTGCAACCAAGTATTTGATCCAAAATTTCACAGTCTAAAACAACTGTAGTGCCTTTCATACTACTTTAAAATTTTCCTCTCTTCTCCTTCAAAAAAATTTCTATTTAAATTCGCATAAAATATTTTTACTAAATCCGGATAACGGACGAAATTATTTTGAGAAGAGTCGTTCAAACCAAGAATATCATTTTGAAAGAAAAGATATTGAAGACCAAGGAGGAGGTTTGATGTGTAACGACCCGTAAATTTCTACTGTTTTAATAACGTAATTAGTTGAAATTTTGTGAAAATTTTAAACTATAAAATTTTGAAATATAAATTTGATATTTGGAATGCGTCTAGTTAAACATAGCAACCGGTAAATTTTCGTCCGAAAGTACGAAAGTTTATTTCGCGCGTAAATTTACTTCAATTTAATCAGTTAAAAAGCGATGAAAATAAAATGTTTTCGGAACCTAAATATTTTTACATAGAAAAATTCTAAACCATCTTCTGGGCAAGATGTCAGTTTGTCGTTTTTCCAAATTCGGACATCTTTGGCTCCATCGATCTTATTTTTCAGCGTTTTTCTTGCGTTTTCCGCTATTAAAAATTTCGAATTTTTAAAATTCGACCAGACCACAGATATTTATATACCGTGTTGATCGTCTCGTCATGCTGATCACTATGGTATATTCGGTTGTGTATTTCGGAGTCCGAAAGACAACGAAATCTACGGAACGACTTGTTATATCGGTTCTGTAATTGAGCCTTTTGGTCTCCTATATCCACTGTATAATACCAAAAGCCATTTCCCTTTAATAACTTCTGAATTCGTGCTTGCCTTTTTCTATTCCAGATGGTTCATTTAATTTTGCTTCGTTCATGTTTTCACTGCTTTGAAACAAAATTTATTTAATAATAAAGTATATAAAACGTTCTAACCTTCTCCTCTCCTATATTTTTTTCCTTCTTTCATTCAACCTGCTACTTCCGCTTCCTTTGCAAAAAATTTCCCAAACTACTTTCCTTTCCCTTTGCCGTTTCTAGCAGCCGTCCGAGCCTCCTCCACTTAGCCCGCCTCCACCATTGCACCTTCCTCCACGGCCAGTGCGTCCTCCAACCTCACAACCTTGGGGCCTCCCTTCCCAAACTCCCCACCAAACCCAACACTTCCCAGTCGAGGCCGAGAGCCGTCGTCGAAGCCTGGCCGAGCATCGTAACGGTACATGCCGAGCTGCCTCCAACCGAGCTCGACCCCGCCTCTCTCGACTGTCCTCCTCGCCTTTGCTCGCCTGGATCCAATCCCTACCTTCATCCCACAGGGCCTTTGCTCCCCTTGCCGCCGTTCCACCCACGCCTCACCTTCGTCCTCTAACCGACGCAGCTCCGTAACCAGTCACCACATCATTCCAGTCCGCCCTCTTCTTCCTCCCTGATGCACCACCGCGTCAGCCCCGCACTCCACCACCCCGAGCGTAGCCATTCGCCACCTTCTCCCCTCCTTCGTTGAAACTGTAAGTATACATATAAGGTTTTGTATATATATATATATACTTGCTGTTTTTATATGTACATTTGTTTATCTAATAAATAATTTTGCTAAGTTATGTTTAAAGAGGAATATATGTATATATTTCACTTATTAAGTTTGGTTGTATTCTAAGATATAGATATGCTGTTAAGTGGTACTAGGTTGTTCTGTGGGCTTACATACAAGTTTATACATTTGCTTACATCCAACATAGATCCTGTTGGTTGGACATATTTTATAAAAAGTATTATATTTATATATATTAGTATATAAATTACATATAGTATGTTAAATTATTCACTTCAACTTTTCTTTGTGTAAATGGATTTAAAGGTTGATCTTTAGTATGATCTCTGTTTTATAAATATACAGTATTTTATTTTTCTTGGAAATCGATTGGCAAATTTTATATATATATTAATTCACATTGGTATGCTTGTACATGTTACATCCTATTATATATATGGTTATAAGATTTATAGCTTTTACAAAGTACAGTATAAGTATATTTTGTGCAGTATGGAAGTGTCAGATACATGCTATGTGGTTATATGTTAGTTTAGTATATAGGTACGGGTTGTATAAATTTTTGGTTATTTTATCTATAACTTATTTAGGTTTTGTAAAAATTTACATCTGTACATATATGTTTAAACAGATTTTAACATAAGAAAGAAAGGTACGTAAGTGATATATTTATGGGTGTATATAGTGTATATATATAGAGATTTGTTTTAAAAGTTATTTATTGATTTTAAATTTATATACAAATTTTTTTAATATATAAACTCTTTTAAAGTGTTTTAATATATGTACTATTTTCAACATCTAAACGGTTTAGGTGTTATAAATGTAAACAATGATTTTTAAATTTTAACATTCGTCTTAAAATTTAATAATTGATTTCATGAGAGGATAATAATATATATTCTGTTTCTGTCTAATTGATTCTGATTCGTTTCCCATCGATTCTTATCTATCAGCTTTGTCCGTCAAAATCTGCTTTCAGCTTACTTCACTTTGAGATTGTCGTTGGATTGTTCGATTTTCTAGATCGTGATCCAATTCGTAGCTAGTTGTGTTTCAAACTTCTCTAGCCTCGAAAGGTGAGCAATCACTCACAATTAACGTTCTTTTATTTATTAAATTTGATTTCAATTGAAACGACAATTGAAATATGCTGCTGTTTGTTAATTACACTGTTATATATGTTATTGCCTGTATCAGTTCACCTGTGACATCTGACACCATTATCTGTTAATTATTTATGTGATGATAATACAGTTTGGCTGATAATTGATTGATTGTTGATGTTTATATTGGACGTTAAATTGTTAGTGATAAATGATAAATAGTATGAAAAATTGAAATGGATATAGGATAGCTAACAAATTTTAAAACTGATTTATATGTTAAATTTGATTAGTGAATATGACCCCTTTTAATTGTTAAATTAATTGACATATAGAATAGCGATAATTACACCTTGAACCATCGACGTATATTGGATTAATTGTTGTAGTGTAAAAATTGAAATTGAATGACAAGTGAAAACCGTAATGTAATAATCTTTAATCTACATGAAATGATAGTGTAGATTCTAGAAATAATTATATTAATTCGTACAAATAACAATGCGAATTAATACGGTTATTTCGGGATTACTTGAATTGATTATTGGATTGTTATTGTTTTGTTGTTATTGCTTGTTTATTTACTTTGACACCATCCCAGTTATCACACTGCAAGTTCCCTTTGTTATGCTTTGATTTTGAATTGAATTGGAATCGAGTTGAAATGATAAATACCCAAATTGAACTTTGACCTAGGATAGGAAATTAAATAAAACCCGATTGGTCAATAATCTGATTTAAAAATAAACGAAGATTTTATTTGAATAAATAATATGGTTTTGAAATGAAGTTGAAAGTTGAATTTTAATGAAAGGAAAATGTTAATATTTAATAATCTGAAACAAAATATTAAAAATGTAATTGATGAAAGAATGTTGTTTAATTTGAGAAATGATTGAATTAAGTTTGAAATGATTTAATAATTAAGTTTGAAATTATAATTAAGTTTGAAATTATAATTAAGTTTGAAATTATTAAACTTCGAAATTATTTAATAATTAAGTTTTGAATTATTTAATAATTAAATAAGATTGAATTATTTAATGCTTAAATTGAATTGGATTCTTTAATAAGAGAAATTGAACTTTTGAATAAGTGAATTTTACTTCGTAAATAATTGAAATTGAGTTTCTTTATTAATTAAGTTTTGGAAAATTATTTAAGTAAGTAATAAGTGAAATTGAATTTCTTTAACAAGAAATAAAATGTGATTTATTGAAATTAATGTAAGACTTGTAATTTAAAGAATTTGGGTTGATGAATTTAATTTAATCAAATTTGTAAGTTTTGATATAATGAAGTTGAATTTAAATAATGGGTTTAATGAATTGGAAATTTAATAGAAATTGTTTTGAATGGAAAATTTACTTAATGAATATTGAATGAAATCGATAAATGAATTTAAATTTGATTTGAATATTAAATTAAATTAATTTAAATGTTTTCGAAATGAAACTTATATACGAACTTGAATCAATATTTGAATTGTTTTAAATAAAGATCGAAATTGAATTATAAGATTTTGAAATGATAATTTGGAAGTTTTGAAACGTAAATTATTGGAAATTGGTTTTGAAAGACAAATGAAATGTTGATTTACGAATTCTTTTTGAAATTGAAATTGATTTGGTTTTGAAATAAACAAACGACCAATCGGGGTAATAATCATGAAAGTTATTAAAGAGACCGGAATCGATTATGGATATACTCTCTATCTAAACCGAAAACCACTTTAATAACTATACGCGGAGTGATGATCCAGAATGAAGTGGTTGGAATGATGTACGTGATGACTGAAGAAAGAGAACGATGATGGATAGCCTTGACACTTGTGTCAAATTGGAAATGACTAAAACAGGAGCCGTGCCGGGCCAATGGAGGTCAGCTACCTCAAGTGAACACACTTCTTCGAACTACTCATTACTTGTTGTCGATTGGTGCACCCTTGATTTTGGGAGTGTTGTTTCACGGTGTTGCGATCGCTGTGGCGATGCGTTCTCACCAGTCCGGATCAGGCAAACGGTAGTGTCACTACCTTGGGTATTGCCTCATGTGCCTTGTCATACTTGTATCCCGATATACGCGACCACTACGATTTTGGTTTGTACCTTTAGTATATGGATTTCCCTCTAGAGACTTCCGGTTTTGGGGAAACTACGGTCTTGTATATGCTTTTGGGAATAAAAATGTGTTAAGGGTGGAATGGGCCATGACTTAACACTATTTTGATATCTTTATATTACCGATAGACATTATCTACTTATCGTACACTACTACCTAGTAGATAGTTTAACGGATCCTTAAAGGATGGTTATTCCAAACATCCTTTGAGTTACTTGTATTTCAATTGCTATTTCACTTGAGTTTGATTTATAAATATAAGAATGTTAATCCTGACTCGAGTGTTTTGTGTTTTGCTTTACGCTCGGGTCAGACTGAGTGATCCAGTATTCGAGACTCACCTTTGAAGTTGGAGCTTTGCTTGAAGATCCAGCCATCTATTCTGCTTTCAGTATTCGATGATTCCAGTGTAGCATATTTGGAATTCATGTACAGCATACGAACAAATAAAATAAAATCATAACAATTTGAACATAATGCAAAAAAGGATAGAACAATGAGGCTGAAAGTAAAAAAGAGAGTAGGAACTGGGAAAAACATGAGCAAATGTAATGAAAATTGATGTAGCTAGTGGAGTTTTGTAAGAACAGAAAAAACAATTGTCAAAATTAAATTTAGTTAAAGTGAATATACCCAAAAGTTAAACAAACTATTGAATAAGAGAGATCATTTATCATTGAAGATGATGAAATAAAAATTATTGTTCATGATGTAATCCATTAAATGTACCGTACTTATATTTTTTAAGATGATGAAATATATATATCATTGAAGATGATGAAATACCAATATTATTCATGATGAAATAACAGATGAATCATCGATTATTGTACATATATTTTTGAAGATAATTATAGCATATTTAGTATCTATGTCAATCTTGTAACTTGTAAGTATAAATTTTTGATGGTCTTTGCAAAATGAATATATATTAAATGCATGCGAAAAGTGAAATCCAAGATTTGGACAATTAAACATGTTAAGGAAAATATCATTTATTTCAAAAATAAAAAAGATTAATTGAGAGTCTAAACACAATAACTGGTAAGGTGAAGCTACTTTTCTATGCTTTTTGTTCACATCCTACAATAAACATCAACAAATAATGGAAATATAATTTCATGCATTCACAAAATATAGACATAACAGAGTTTCATCTTATGCATGCAAACCTTCTAATCATCTTGAAGATCTATAACAGTAGTTGCCTAAGTCTAAACTCTTGAAAATATATGTTGAATAAGAGGCAAAATATTACCTTTAAATTGTGAATCTAGGGCTGGAGGAGCACGGAAATCGTGATGGAATTAGGGTTCCAAGCACTGGAATTTGCTGCGATTACAACTGAACCCAAGATCTAAAGAAATCAAATAAAATCCAAAATGAGAGTCTAAACTTAAAACGGTAATAAAATCGTACCATTTCTGACTGATTGTTGTGTACCTTCTAACGATGTTGGCTTTCTCAGAGTCGTTGAAAGGCTTCTACTTTTCAATTAGGGCCACGAACATCTTCATTGCTGAATGGCGAATATAGAGGCAGTCGATCTTCCTACAAGCTGAAGAGTATTGGCGGCGGCAGCGGATGTAGCAGCAGAGTGGGAGGGAAAGGACCGGTCGAAGGAAAGACAGGTCGGTGAAGGAGGGGCGGGTAGGCTGTTGAAGGAGGGGGGCAGCCATTTTTTACACGGAAGGGGGAAGTGGGTTTAGAGGAAAGTGGAAGACGGAGAGGAAAAGAAAGAGGGTGGAAAGGAGACGTGGGAGTAATACTGTCGGCAACGTGGGATGGGACTGCAAAAAGACTGAATTGACCTTGTACACGGATGTCTTGTTTTGCTGAACGGTGGACAATACGGGAAGTTCAAAAAAGGCTTCACTTTGACCTTTTGACCAAGGGTTTTTCATTATAGTATTATATATATATATATATATATATATACACACACACGCGCGCACGCGTATCCAAAAGGAATGAATGAGGCTGACAAGTGAGGCTTTGCGTGAGAAAAGCAGGCTGTTTACAGCAGTTATATGCTTGCATCATTTCAACATGTACAGGGGTGCAGGTTCCAATATATGCATGCTTGCTGTAAAACCCATTTGGAGAGACGTGGCTGAAATAGAGGATGGAGGCTATAGAAGGTGTTGCATGCTAGCGAGGCTCGTGTGTGCGGGACGAGGTGGAGGACAGGTGGACGCAGAGGCTATTGGGTAGGGCTGCCGCTCGGTGAGTGGGCGAGGGTGTACGACTGCGTGGGGTCTGGGATGCATGGAGTGGGGGCAAAACGTGGAAGGCGGATGGAGCTTTCTGGTGCAGAGAGGGGACGTGGGCTGTCAGGTGGTTAATCAAGCGGGTCTGGGTTCGGCGAATTGTGTTTATGGCAGAGTGGAGGATGGCTGAGGAGAAGGGAAAAGTGGATGCGGCCAAAAGTGATGAACAGGTTTTCAAGCGAGCAGATACAAAACGAATAGGAAGTGAGCTGGGTTACCAGAAATGATTATATGCGAACCTCAAATTATAAACTCATATAGTTATTTCTTCAGAACGAACAGAAGGAAAAATGAAAGGGAGGAGAATGAAATGAATGGAACAAGGGAGGAAAGCAATTATATTCTGAACGATAGAGGAATAGAAAAGGTTGATATTAATTTCTGAAATATAAAAAAAAGCCAGTGGCAATATATATGATATATATTTCCTATAGAACAAGAGCAGGAAGGCAGCAATCAAAAGACGTATCTAGGAAATAATAAATTAAACGTTGGGAATAAGAATGGTCAAAAGGTGAAAAATATTAATTGCTGCAGGCGATTTGATTCACGTGATTCGTGGTGAAGGGGCAGAAAACCAAAAAGACTCAAAAATGAGTACCAATACAGTTAATCGTTTTGCGGTTTTCACCGCGTACCAGACACCGAAACACACAAACGAATATACCATGGAGATTAGCACGACGAGACGATCAAAACGGTACACAGATATCAGTGATACGACCAAGTTATAAAACTCGATTTTTCGCTGCTGAAAATGTTGCTAAAACGCTGAAAATAAGATAAACAGGGCTAGAACAGTCCGAATTTGACGAAATGAAATATGACGTCTCATTCAGAAAATAGTTTACATTTTTATTATATAAAAATATTCAGATTTCGAAAAATTTAATTTTCATCAAATTAATTGATTATAAATTGAGAATTACATAACATAATTTACTTTCATATTTTTCAATAAAATTTTACCAGTTAAAATTTACGGATCGTTACACTCCGCTTCTCACTTCCATCAAATCCTTATCGCCCCCTTCTCCATCGACCTTGCGATGACAACTCCGCTCTTGAGCATCGCCTCCTCGGTCATCTCCTCAATCGACCTCACTCCTTCCAACCAATATCGAAGTTTCAGACGCTTCTATACTTGAGGTAACTCCGAATTTCCTTTGGACTGCAACAAAACGTATCTATATTAATTAATAATAAGTTTACTCAAAACAAATTTACTCTTTCTACTCTTTCAACAAGTTTTGCAATCTGTTGTATCCAGATATTTGTGAAGTATTACTTGTTTTTCTAACTTAATTAGGAACCGAGCTATTTGTTGCTAGATTGTAAAAATTGATGCTTTAGTAATTTAGAGAACTGGTCTCTTTGTATGGTTTAACCCAAAATTGCTGTTATTTGATTTTTACATTGTTTTATCCTATTCATTGTTTTTTTAATCTGTTTCGCCTCTTTTGTGACTCCTTACAATCCAATATTTGAACTAGTGATAACGTCTTTAAATTTGATATAATCTATTTTCTTTTGTATCATGAAGTTTGTATTAGTGAAGAGGCTAAATGTTTACATATTCTTTTTTTGAGGCAAAAGGATGGGATAATCCCAGCCTATAAATATCATAATCACCACATCAGTACAGCAGTTACATAAATTGTCACATATGACCACAACAAAAACCCAGGTTTTCCAACATAGAACATAGAACAAACACAAAACACAACATACACTACATATTAACTACCAGACATATCATATCCACATACAACAAAATATACAGTCATAACAAAAGCAAATAAGAAAGCATGCTGGCCTAAGCTTCAGTTATCATTCTCACCACCTCTTCTTCTCTTCGCCACTCTTTTTCCAATGGTATCCTGACTTTCTTTGACACGCCTCTGCAGTTCAGGTAAAATGAGTCTCCATTCCTGACCATATAAGCAAGTACCACCTATCCAAAATGCAATATTAGAGATAGCATTTTTAATTAGAATTTCAAAAGGTTTAGAAATTTGTTTGAAACATCTATTATTTCTTTCAATCCATATAACCCAAGATAAACTCAGATTAAGTAAATCAGCAAGACATCTATCAACAGAGCCAGAAATGAGATTTCTATCTTCCTCCCAGTACCAGAATTGGTCAAAGAAGTGAAGCACCTTTCTAATATGCAGGCAACTTAAGCAATTGATCCAGAGAAGGTAAGTGAAAGGGCATTGAAAGTACATATGATCAATATCTTCATCTTTACAGCAGCAAAAGACACATTTTGTATCTAAATCCATTCCCTTGTGTTTTAGAAGAATTTTAGTATTTAACTTTTTGTTGATAGCCAGCCACATGCATTCTAATCTTTGGTGGTTGTTAGCACCAAAATTGGTCACTAACCTCGTTCAGAAAGATTGTGTAGAGATATAAGTGATGAAAGCAAATTAAACAGAGAAGACAATCCTAATTCAAGTGCAGAAAGTAAGAACACCAAATTTATAGTGGTTCGGCGTAATTGCCTACGTCCACTTTGCTCAACTTTATTGATTTCCTTTATGATTGATTACAAATACAATTCGTGAATCAAATGCTTGAATGAAGGTGTTTAAGTAGAGAAGATGAGTCTTGAAAATGGCAGAGTCTCCCCGTATTTTTTCTCCAGAAAAGGATCCCTTTCACTGTGACCCTGCCCCTCTATTTATAGGCAAAGATGGGCTGGACTTCCCAAGTGGGCTCATTGCCGAACGTTCCAGCCCGAGTACAGTGGTCGCCGTATGCCGAGCGAGGTTCGCCGAACGATCTGCGCCGAACCATTCCTTCTATGCCGAACGGTGTGCTGGTTAGTTGTGTTGAATGTCTCCTGGATGTCGAGTATTACGCCGAACACCATGAGATGCCGAGTACTCTTGTATGCCGAGCAGCCTCGATGCCGAGCGACCTTGTACGCCGGGCAGTCTTGATGCCGAACAGCCTTGATGCCGAGCACTCTGGTATGCCGAGTACTCTTGTATGCCGAGCAGCCTCGATGCCGAGCGACCTTGTACGCCGGGCAGTCTTGATGCCGAACAGCCTTGATGCCGAGCACTCTGGTATGCCGAGTACTCTTGTATGCCGAGCAGCCTCGATGCCGAGCGACCTTGTACGCCGAGCAGTCTTGATGCCGAACAGCCTTGATGCCGAGCACTCTGGTATGCCGAGCAGTCTTGGTGCCGAGTACTTATGGGATGCCGAACACTAGTTGACGCTGAGCATAGGTTGTTGCCGAGTGCCAGTTGATGCCGAACACTACTTGGCGCCGAGTACCCTTGTTGCCGAGCACTACGCCGAGTAGTCTCGATGCCGAGTGCTTTTGATGTCGAGTGCTCTCGTATGCCGAACACTACTGAGTATTACGCCGAACACTCCTGGACGCCGGACACTATGGACGCCGAGTACTCATGGATGACGGTTGCTTCGCCGAACATTCCTGGATGTCGGACACTCTCTGATGCCGAGCACTAGTTGCCTGGTCAAATCCCCAGGAAACACTTGCCCCCCAAAGTGTATCTCGTGGCCAAACGTGGTGCGCTTTGAATCTGGTACAATCCACCTCGGAGGTATCCTCTCGAGAATGCTAGCGAAGGGAGGTGCAAGACGAACGAGCTTGGGATGCCGAACGACATGTTCTGAGCCGAACGTTCCTAGCGTGCCGAACGTCATTCCACCTTAATGCCGAGCGCTCCGTTATTGACCGGTTCTACCGGGTATAGCCCCTTCGACTTCCTCCATTCCCCTCTATAAAACCAGTTCCTTCTCCTCTTCTCTCCTTTTACTTGCCTCATTTTACTTCTTATTTCCTCCGTTCTCACAATTCTGTTCAATCGTCCGAATTTGAGACTTAACTACACCATCTCAATCTTTGATCTGCAAACTTAGGTATTTTTCATCGTATACTCAAACGAGATGTTCAAACGAAGTCGTGTAGAGGGTTTTTGTATAGCTTGTCTGTATTGCCGAACGACATAGCGTGGAGGAGTTAGGAGTATGTCCGCTTATTGCCTTAGTTTCCTCGTGTTGGATCGAGGTCAAAAGGAAGAAAAAGAATGAAAGGTGTTGGAGGGGGTAATGGCGCCGTTCGCTGCTCCGGCGCATGTGGTCATGTGCCGGACGGTGTAATGGTTAGTTGCCGAACGGTACCTCAGCCGGACAATGCCAGGCCGAACGCTCACTAACAAGTCAAACTATAATTGAGCCGAACGAACTAAAGCCGATCAATGCCCAAATGCCGAACATTTCACATGCCGAACAATACAATTGCCGAACACTTGACATGCCGAACAATATAATTGCCGAACAACTGACATGCCGATCAATACAATCACCGAACACTTTACATGCCGAACAATACAATTGCCGAACACCTTTCATGCCGAACAATATAATTGCCGAACACTTTATATGCCGAACAATACAATTGCCGAACACCTTTCATGCCGAACAATATAATTGCCGAACACTTTATATGCCGAACAATACAATTGCCGAACACTTTTCATGCCGAACAATATAATTGCCGAACACTTTATATGCCGAACAATACAATTGCCGAACACTTGACATGCCGAACAATATAATTACCGAACAACTGGCATGCCGAACAATACAATTGCCGCACACTTTACTTAGGACGATGAACATTACTAAAATGCCGATCAGTATAAATGTTAAACTACACTTAGGCCGGTTACTCTAGAAATCATATGTCTTTTGAACCTGGAACTGTAATCACCTCAAGGCGGGCTTTTGAGACGGTCAGCGATGACGGTCTTCGAAGGCGATGATCCGAAGCTAATTATTATATCTTTATTATTGTCTTTACACAATTGCTTGCACTAGTTCATACACCACGTGGGGGGAAAACTCGTGTTGCTGATTCTAACGCTCAACGTTTTTCAAGTATAGCTTTCTCAAGCATTTAGCCAGGTTCATTATTTATTCGGGATGTCAGGAAAATCTAGTTCTGCCACCATATCTGACAGGCCTGGGCCGTCAGCAAAGCAAGGAGCCGCAGATGCTTCCAACCCGTCAATCTCTCCCGCTCATAATTTGGCGCCCGATGCTCTGGAGTCAACCATCTTGCTGGACAATCCGGTCGATTCTCAAGCCTCGAGGATCAATGAGGCCGCTCTGCGACGGATATGTTCCATTCACGGAATTCCCTTTACTGACGTGTTAGTTCCTTCGAGACACGACCGTCCTCATTTGCCCCCAGTCGGGTACACGGCCTGCAACAAGTTCATGTGCTGGATGGGCAGCGTGCCTCCGTTTAACCTATTTCTCCGGGATATGCTGCAGTATATAGACATCGCTCCGTCGCAGCTGCACCCGAATGGTCATGCGTTCCTATATGGGACTTATTTACTCTTCATGGCTGTCTTCTCCAGACCTCCAACCCCCGGTGATATCCGATACATTTATATGTTCCAGAGACGGAAAGATAGCCCTTCCTTCATATTCCTCGAGCCATATCACAAGTGCCAGATTTTGACAGGGGCCTGTAGCAAATTCGCCCTGTACAAATAGGAGTGGTTCTATGTGCGATGCCCGTCTGGTTTTGCTAGGAGATGGGTTGAAGGCAGTAAGTCTCTCTGCTGAACCGTTACTCGTACTTAATGAGAGTCATGTTTTTCTTAACTCTTCGTTTCATCTTTTCAGGTATTAACCCGCGTCCGGAAGGCCGAGGATATTCTGATGCTGTCGACGCGATTAGAGCTCTTCCGGCCGAGGACCGAGATATTCGAGCTATCATTTCAAATGAATCGCTGTCGGGATTCGGCTTGCTAGCTCCTGATCGTCGGGTCAGCCTTCCAGAAGGCGTTACAATTCCTAAACCTCCATCCGGTAAAGGGAAAAAACTTGCCGGCCCGTCGTCGCGTCGCGCTCCCGTCGCGCACGAAGAAGGCGAGCGTAGAGAAGGTGATGCACCCGACACTCAGGGCGAGAACGTGGGTCCTGCTTGGAATCCGGCAATCGAAGTTCAGGATATTGAGACGTCATCCTCCCCTTCGAAGGGAAAGAAAAAGCTGAAATATTCGGTTCAGAAAGAGAAAATTGGCGACACCTCAAAATCTACGCCTATCCCTCCTGAGAAAGAGGCTTCTTCACAGCATCTGGAGAGTTCTCTGAGGGGTCTCTCGAACCTCTCCATTCCCGAAGACATACTTAATTACGGGTTCGATGATCCTGAAGCTCTCAAATTCTCCTCGCCCGCTAGAGGCAATGTAGGAGTTCAACTCCCGGCTCACAGAGACGATACTCCGATTAGCAAAGATAAACGAACGGGTCCGTCGGGGGGAACACTTAGGACACACACGCACATGCGCATTCCATAACATACTTCAAGTCTTTTTAATTCGTGAATTCTCCTTAATTCGTTGTTATCTTCCTTCTTCGCAGGTGATATGGGCCGCTCCCACGGACTTGATCGCCTTCAGGGGTCTTCAATATTTCATCACTCCGGACGGGATTCCGGTTCAGGCAGACGCCGGGACCGAGGTGATTATGAGGATAGGGACAATCGTCCGCGCGAGTCGTCTCATCGCAAGAAAGCGCACTATCAATCTTCCCAGTCCCGTGATCTTCCTCCTACAACTGAGCCGGATAAAGAGAAGTCTTTGCAGAAGGGTTATCAGTCTGATGCTGCTCGAGAACAACATTCCAGTTCATCGAGTACGAGGCAAGTTCGAGAGTCGCGTAAAAGAACGGAATTCTCTAAGCCTCCTCCTCCTGCTCCTGCTGTGGACCCGACTGTTGCGGAAAAGATGGTCGACCTTAAGGCCAAGTTTCCGAAGATTTGTTTTGACGGTTTGAAATTCCTCCCGGCCATCCATCACATTCCTGGGCACGTGAAGCAAAGTGCGATTGCCTGCAACAATGACGTCTATGTTCAACATGACGCATTCGTGCACTTGGTGGAGAAGATCTCAGAAGTATCTGTTGAGCGTCAACACGAGATTGACCGTCTGAATCTGGAGGCTGACAGCGATAAGAAAATCATCAAACTCCAAGACGAAGAACTCGCCTCTTATAAGTTAAAGCTAGAAGCCGCTGAACAAGGCGCAAAAGATACTGCCGAGGCAGTTACTCGCCTAGAAGTGGCTCACAAAAAGGAGCTTGACGAAGCAGTTCAGCGCAGCGGCGCCCTTGCCCTAGAAAAAGACTCTGTCCAAAAAGAAAGGGACGCGCTCGCTACTCAAGTCAAAGAGCTGAAAGAACAACTCTCCAAGGAGAAAGAAGACAAAATAGCCGCTCAGGAAGAATCACAGCGGTATTGCGATGAGATTGTTGCTACCCGGCTCCTAAAGGCAAAGCTCGACGGTGAACTTGCCGGGGTCGAGAAAATGAAGGATGAGGCCAGGGAGGAGGGTAAAAGAATGGCTGAGGAGGAGCTTGATTCTCGCCTTGAAGCGGCCACAGAGACTGGCAGGGAAGAGGTCAAAAGTATGTTTGACCCGTTGATCGCCGAGTACGGAGCCCGCGTCCTTATGCACCGCGACCTAACATTCTTGGGCGACGGCTACCATGAATCCCTGGCTGAGGCATGGGAAACTCTGATAAAGATCAAGAAAGTCGAATCGGGCTCCGAGGAAATCGACGAGGATGCACTGGTGAAGGAGTTCCTGAGGGGGAATGAGCCATCGGATTTATCCGTAGCATTGGCTCTCTATGGCAAAGGCTCTTCCCCTTCGAAAGAGAAGAATGACGAGGCTGGCCCGTCAGAGGCCGACGCTACTACTCCTCACATTGCCGCTCCTTATGCTGCTCAATCGGCTGGTCGGTCGACGCTTGATCCATTTGAGCAACATGCCAGTTACGATCCCGAAGATCCCGGGCTTGGCGTTCATGTGCTGTCACCTATCCTGGAGGGTGAAACCCCGCGCGCCACCGACAGTCAACCTGATCCTGGTAGGAGATTCTTCTTTCTCTAGAAGTCGAAGTGATCCCGTCATTTTTTGGCAGTGGTTATTCGTTCTAATGCCCACTTCTTATATTTTCTCACAGGTTGTTCTGACACTGAGCCAACTCCGAGGAGCGATGACGCCAAGGAGGAAGCGGAGAAAACAAGCGACGTTGCTCACGCGGGGGTAACTCCCGGCCCAGACGCTCAAGTGATCGGGGCGCTTGACGATGACAAACTCGATACTTCGTCTCCTGCCGAAGGAAGCGACGAAGTTAAAATCACTGGCGCCTCTGAACATACTTCAGAGATGAGCATGAAGGATCGTCTTGCCGACGAGGAGAAGAGAAAAGTCAAAGTTAAGGTTGAATCTGAAGTCCTGGAACTTACTGACCCGCGGAACAGACCTTTGAAAATCATTCTCCCGGGCAGGTCCAAACCACTAGATGTTCCGTCTCCTACTCCTGACTCCGTCTCTCTAGCAAGCAAAAAGTCCAAGAAGAAACGTGAGGGAGAGGAGTCGTCGGAAACACCAAAGGCAGACAAGAAGAAGAAGTCGAAGAAATGATCGATGCACTTGTTCAACAAGTTTTTGCTTAAGTTTGTAACAGTTTCTTTCTTCCATAACTTGTAGTTTGTATAGGCCCGAATTTTGTAGGAGTGATCTTGTATCCCCATTTTGGACTTATCGAATAAAATTCTAGTTTCTTCTTGTTTGAATGATTCTCTTGTCTTTATTTGGTTTGCTGACACTGTGCTCCGGGGACTTGGAGACTTGAGACTGTTCATACTCTAGTCCGCGCTCTGGAGACTTAGAGTACTCCGCTCCGCACTCTGGGGACTCGGAGATTGGAAATCGTTTATACTCTAGTCCGCGCTCTGGGGACTTAGAGTACTCCGCTCCGCACTCTGGGGACTCGGAGATTGGAAATCGTTTATACTCTAGTCCGCGCTCTGGGGACTTAGAGTACTCCGCTCCGCACTCTGGGGACTCGGAGATTGGAAATCGTTTATACTCTAGTTCGCGCTCTGGGGACTTAGAGTACTCCGCTCCGCACTCTGGGGACTCGGAGATTGGAAATCGTTTATACTCTAATCCGCGCTCTGGGGACTTGGAGATGGGAAATCGTTTATACTCTGGTCCGCACTCTGGGGACTTAGAGTACTCCGCTCCACACTCTGGGGATTCGGAGATTGGAAATTGTTTATACTCTAGTCCGCGCTCTGGGGACTTAGAGTACTCCGCTCCGCACTCTGGGGATTCGGAGATTGGAAATCGTTTATACTCTAGTCCGCGCTCTGGGGACTTAGAGTACTCCGCTCCGCACTCTGGGGACTCGGAGATTGGAAATCGTTTATACTCTAGTTCGCGCTCCGGGGACTTAGAGTACTCCGCTCCGCACTCTGGGGACTCGGAGATTGGAAATCGTTTATACTCTGGTCCGCGCTCTGGGGACTTAGAGTACTCTGCTCCACACTCTGGGGATTCGGAGATTGGAATCGTTCGTATGAGTCTGTACGCCGCACAGAATAATGTAATTTATCATTCAATTAAGAGATACAGAAACTTCATAGAAAATGTGGCTTCAAGCCTTTATTAATGAAAATCAACTAAATTGCTCGATTACAACTTCAAAAGGAAACTAAGTCATTATTGAATGGAAACATGCGGAAAACAATAATGCCTATAACAAGAAAGGGAAACATGCTAAATGTAATAGTGCCGCAAATGTTCACTGTTCCATGCTCGGGGGAGTGTCGTGCCATCAACGGTCGCTAGCTTGAATGTTCCTTCTCCAAGCTTCCGTTCAATGGCGTATGGACCTTCCCAGCTGGGATTCATGCGTGATGGTACTGGGAAGACTCGTTTCAGAACGAGATCACCCACATCGAAGATCCTTGGGCGGACTCTGCCATCGTAGTAGCGCTTGACTCGATGTCTGTGCGCCGCCGCCCTTAACTCAGCTTCTTCACGTTTTTCATCGATGCAGTCCAGTGATTCCAGCAAGAGGTTTTGGTTCGTCTTGGGGTCATAGTATGTCACTCGGTGCGATGGAACTTCAAGTTCCACGGGTATTACGGCTTCAGAGCCGTATGCCAAGGCGAACGGAGTGTGGCCGGTCGCGGACTTGTGGGTAGTTCTATATGCCCATAATGCTGTCGGGAGTTCATCTACCCACTTGCCTCCAACCTTCTCTAAACGCTTCTTTAGTATGGACTTGATTATTTTGTTAACGGCCTCGACTTGTCCGTTAGCTTTTGGGTGTGCAACGGCAGCGAACTTTTTCTCGATGCCGTACTTTAAACAGAACTCTTTGAACTCTCTACTTTCGAATTGCGTTCCGTTGTCTGTAATGATGGTGCGTGGAAGACCAAAGCGGCATATAATATTTCGTACAACGAAGTTAATGACTTTCTTAGAGGTGATAGTGGCCAAAGGTTCTGCCTCAGCCCATTTCGTGAAATAGTCGACTGCAACTATCGCGTATTTCGCACCACCTTTGGATAGAGGCAAAGAGCCGATTATGTCGATTCCCCAGATCGCGAATGGCCAAGGGCTGATCATTTGTGTGAGTTCCGTTGACGGAGCCCTCGGGATTTTTGCATATCTTTGACACTTGTCGCATTTTCTTGCGTAGTCCGCGGCATCCCAGTTTACGGTGGGCCAGTAATACCCATAGCGGAGGATCTTCTTTGCTAGCGTTTGCCCCCCAGTATGGTCGCCGCATTCCCCTTCGTGGACTTCCCTCAAGACTCGCTTCGTTTCATCATGAGCGATGCATCGTAACAATGGGATGGAGAATCCTTTCCGGTACATGGATCCATCCTGCATGACGTACCGCGCGGCCTTTCGAAGGACCTGTCGTCTTTCGCTTCTTCTTTCTGGTAAAGCCCCGGTTGTCAGGTACAGTTTGAATGGGGTTATCCACGAGTCCTTCTCGATCTCTGTTTCCAGCACAAGATCGATTTTCATCTCGTCTGCACTCGGGGCATGCAAGACTTCCACGGGATACAATCCCATTTGTTGAACATCGTCGGTACTCGCGAACTTAGCCAACAAGTCGGCTTCTTTGTTTTGTTCTCGCGGGATATGTGAAATGTCATAACGCTCAAGATTTGATAGTAGTTCCTGGACCTGAACGAGGTACGGAGCAAGCTTTCGTCCTTTTGCTTGGTAGTCTCCTCGTACTTGGTATACCACTAACTGCGAGTCACAAAAGATTTCGATTGATTTGATTCCGAGTTCTTTGATAAGCTTCAAGCCAGCGATCAATGCTTCATATTCAGCTTCGTTGTTCGTAGCCGGAAAATCGAGCTTCAGGGCATAACAGATTGATCGGTTTTCCGGAGTTATAAGAACTACGCCCGCGCTGGAGCAACGGTCGTTTGATGCACCGTCAGTGTATAACTTCCATCGAATGGGGGGAATGATGTCGTGATCGTCCGGTTTGATGGGTATGGTAAATTCAGCAATGAAGTCTGCTAACGCTTGCCCTCGGATAGCTCTCCGTGGTAAGTACGCGATATCGAATTGGCTCAACTCGATGTTCCATTTTAGCAATCTCCCAGAAGTTTCCGGTCGTTGAAGTACCTGTCTCAGGGGTTGATCGGTATAAACGCCGATTGAATGCGCTTGGAAGTACGGGCGTAGCTTGCGTGATGCAATCACCAAGCAATAAGCCAATTTCTCAATTTTAGGGTAATTCTTCTCTGCCCCCGTTAAACGCTTGCTAACATAATATACCGGCTTCTGGACTCGATCCTCCTCACGGACCAAAGCTGCGCTTATCGCATGAGGGGATATAGCCAAGTAAACGTACAGCATCTCATGGTCAACTGGTTTAGATAGCATTGGTGGGTTTTCCAGATGCCTTACCAAGTTCTGGAAAGCTTCCTCGCAGCTAGACGTCCATTCAAAACTCCTCTTTCCTTTCTTTATTATGTCGAAGAATGGGATGCACTTGTCAGTTGCCTTGGATATAAATCGACTTAGCGCAGCCACTTTTCCGTTCAAGCTCTGTACCTGCTTTATAGTCCTGGGCGCTTGTACATCTCGAATGGCTTGGATCTTTTCTGGGTTGGCTTCGATTCCCCTAGCGTTGACGATGAATCCTAAAAACTTCCCTGATGCAACGCCGAAAGAACACTTCAGCGGGTTGATCTTCATTCCATAGGACCTGAGTATGTTAAACATTTCAGCTAAGTCTTGAATGTGGTCGTTTGACTGCCGTGACTTCACGAGCATGTCATCCACATAGACTTCCATGGTTTTTCCCAGCTGGTCCTTGAACATTCGATTCACCAAACGTTGGTAAGTTGCTCCAGCATTCTTTAATCCAAAGGGCATCACTACATAGCAATACAGCCCGACATTTGTGACGAAGCTGGTGTGTTCTTGGTCCGGAATATGCATTGGGATTTGGTTGTATCCCGAGTACGCATCCATGAATGACAATAATTCGTGTCCTGCTGTGGAATCGACCAACTGATCGATCCTAGGCAACGGGAAACTGTCCTTAGGGCATGCTTTGTTCAAGTCGGAATAATCTATGCAAGTCCTCCATTTCCCATTTGCCTTCTTTACTAGCACGGGGTTGGAGACCCACTCCGGGTAGAGGGCGTCGCGGACGAACCCATTTGCTTTGAGTTTGTCCACCTCCTCTCCAAGAGCGGCGGATCTCTCTGGATCCATTCCTCTCCTTTTTTGCTTGACTGGGACGTATTTCGGGTCTACGTTCAACATATGACTTGTGATGGCGGGAGAAATCCCACACATATCAGAATGCGTCCAGGCAAAAACATCAAGGTTTGCTCGGAGGAAGTCGCTAAGGTCTTCTGTCATTGCGGGGCCTAACTGTGATCCGATCTTCAGTATTCGCGAAGGGTCGTCACGGCTAACCGAAATGTCAATTGTTAATTCAGCCGGTGCCGCCTTCTCTTCCCTGGGTTTCTCATCGTCGTCTCTCGGATCTATATCTCCGTAGATCCGAGAACTATGCCCGAGCCAGGGCTCGGGCACTACTTGTCAATTATTCGGGTTTAGGATGCGGACAGGATTGTCCGCACCCTTTCCTTTTTCCCTCCGGTGGGCTTCTCGGAGCTCGGCCACATAACAAGAACGACCAGCTGCTTGGTCTCCGTGAACAATGCCTACTCCTTTGTCAGTCGGGAACTTCAAAGTCAAGCACCAAGGGGCTAGTGCCGCCCTAAATTCAGCCAGGGCCGGCCGACCCAAGAAAACATTATATGGAGAGTCCACATCCAAAACTACAAAGGGTAGAATTCGTACCCTCCGACGCTCGCCTTGTCCCAGTTCAACTGGTAACTCGACATATCCTACTTCATCAGTCGCAGCGCCGTTAAAGCCGTGGATACGAGCTTTGGATGGTTTCAAGTCTTTTGTCTCTAGCTTCATCTGATCATATGCCTTCTTGAAGATGATGTTGACTGAACTTCCACAATCAATCAAAATTCTTTTTACATATGCTGGTCCGATTGTTGCAGATATGACCATGGGATCGATGGTCGGAGCCTCTACCTGATCAGCGTCTCTGTTTCTGAACACAATATCGTCTGTCATCACGCGCTGCTGCTTAGCAGGGGCCCCGTCCTCTACGTTCGAACAGCACTCGAAATCCGCATGCTTCAAGGAGCTCGCATATCGTTCCATCTCTTGCCAGTTCTTATCTGCGGGATGAGGTCCGCCGATAATTGTATTTATAACCAGTCTTCCAACAGTCCGGGCAGGTTCCTCTGGATGACGTGGAGCCGGTGCACGACCTGGGTCGGACGTTCCCTGTCCTCCTTCCTGCGGATCCTTCACAAATTCTTGCAACTTCTTTTGTCTGATCAATTTCTCGATAGCGTCATGCAGGTGTCTGCATTCTTCCGTGTTGTGTCCATAGGTTTCATGGAAGCGGCAATATTTCCCAGTCCGTTTCTGTTCTTCAGTTGATTCTTTCGGACGTGGTTTTCTGTACTGAAAAGTATTGCATGTGGATAGGTAAATGTTCTCAAGTGGGGCGTTTAGCGGAGTGTACTCGCTGTAGCTTGGAATTCTCGACTTCCACTTTCCCGCTTCTTTCCTCTTTCCTTGACTCCTTCCCCGGACTCTTTGGGCTGCACAGGCTTATTCTGGACGTTGACTTGGACCTTTCCTGAATTGTCTCCAGATTGCTTCACAGCAATGTTGCTCTTAATTGACTCTTGGGCAGGTCCCGGTGCCTTGTCTCGTCGTACCCACCTAGCTTCCTCTCTTCTTATGAACTGGTGCGCCTTGGAGTAGAAACGCTCTAGCGTAGTCGGAGGTTTTCCTGCCAGCCAATCTCCGAATTCAGAATCCGGATCTACACCTCTCATCACAGCCATTAGAATTGCATGGTCGTTGGGATTACTGACTTCAGTTGCCGCAACGTGGAATCTTTGTAAGTACTCCTTCAGCGACTCTCCGGGATTTTGGATTACACTTGACAGAGACATCACGTCCTTCGGGCGTGTAGTGTGTATCCTGAACTGCTCAATAAACTTCTTTGCCAACTCCTCGAAATTTGATACGGATCGCGGAGGAAGTCGGGTGAACCACATAGTAGCGATCCCAGATAGAGTAATCGGAAAGCACCTACACTTGGTGGCATCATTTGCTCTGGCTGAATCCATCATCCATTCATACCTCATTACATGTTGTCTGGGGTCAGTCTTTCCTTCGTATGCAGGAATGGTTGGCATGCTAAACTTCTTGGGGTAGGACGCTTGCAGCACAACATCCGTGAACGGAGTATGACTTCTTGACACTCCCCAATCGTCATTTGATAAGCCCTGATTTTCTTTCATCAGTTGCCTGATCATGGCTGTCAGATCGGGTGTCTGTATGGAAGCTGGGAGGTTGGAGTCAGTTCTACGTGCCTGTCCATGCTGATGCCTTCTTTCCTGGCGATCTGCCAATCGTGCGTCATGAGGTTCAACATTGTTAACATCTTGATGATCTGGAGCTCCCTCCTCCACCTGTACTCCGGTTCGGAAGTTTCCAGTTCTGGCTTGGTCGCGGTCTCCTGTTGTTCGAACAGCAGCATCTGCCCTTGCAGTTTCAGTCTTACGGCGTCTGCGCCTGGGTGGCTCATCAGAAGAAGTTGAGCTGTCAGAAGAGGAATAAGCAGCTGGATTGCCCCCAGCGTTCTGTTGCTGCTGTTGAGTGAGTTGTGCCATCAGGTTGGCATTAGCTTGCATCTTTTCTCCCAGTTGTCTCCTGCTTTCCCTAAGTTCTCTCATCAAGTCGTTGAACTCCACTCTGGTGACAGCTGGAGTTTGTTCTTGAGCGGCAATCCCTGCACTCGGGATTGCTGGTTGATTGCTAGGTCCTGCTTGTTGCACGCTAGCAGTCTCTCTGGCATCCGCATTAAGAGAAGCTGACCTGGTATGTGGTCTTGCCATTGTAGAGTTATTGGTATGAACTCTGAGTAGGATCAGCGGATGTTCTATCAGTAAGTCAGATCTTCTTTGGGGGATTTGCTCAATCCAGTAGCTTCAAAGCAGATCCTTGAGGTCTGAGAATTCGAATTCTCGGTGAAAGCACCAAAGTGTTAGCACCAAAATTGGTCACTAACCTCGTTCAGAAAGATTGTGTAGAGATATAAGTGATGAAAGCAAATTAAACAGAGAAGACAATCCTAATTCAAGTGCAGAAAGTAAGAACACCAAATTTATAGTGGTTCGGCGTAATTGCCTACGTCCACTTTGCTCAACTTTATTGATTTCCTTTATGATTGATTACAAATACAATTCGTGAATCAAATGCTTGAATGAAGGTGTTTAAGTAGAGAAGATGAGTCTTGAAAATGGCAGAGTCTCCCCGTATTTTTTCTCCAGAAAAGGATCCCTTTCACTGTGACCCTGCCCCTCTATTTATAGGCAAAGATGGGCTGGACTTCCCAAGTGGGCTGATTGCCGAACGTTCCAGCCCGAGTACAGTGGTCGCCGTATGCCGAGCGAGGTTCGCCGAACGATCTGCGCCGAACCATTCCTTCTATGCCGAACGGTGTGCTGGTTAGTTGTGTTGAATGTCTCCTGGATGTCGAGTATTACGCCGAACACCATGAGATGCCGAGTACTCTTGTATGCCGAGCAGCCTCGATGCCGAGCGACCTTGTACGCCGGGCAGTCTTGATGCCGAACAGCCTTGATGCCGAGCACTCTGGTATGCCGAGTACTCTTGTATGCCGAGCAGCCTCGATGCCGAGCGACCTTGTACGCCGGGCAGTCTTGATGCCGAACAGCCTTGATGCCGAGCACTCTGGTATGCCGAGTACTCTTGTATGCCGAGCAGCCTCGATGCCGAGCGACCTTGTACGCCGAGCAGTCTTGATGCCGAACAGCCTTGATGCCGAGCACTCTGGTATGCCGAGCAGTCTTGGTGCCGAGTACTTATGGGATGCCGAACACTAGTTGACGCTGAGCATAGGTTGTTGCCGAGTGCCAGTTGATGCCGAACACTACTTGGCGCCGAGTACCCTTGTTGCCGAGCACTACGCCGAGTAGTCTCGATGCCGAGTGCTTTTGATGTCGAGTGCTCTCGTATGCCGAACACTGCTGAGTATTACGCCGAACACTCCTGGACGCCGGACACTATGGACGCCGAGTACTACGCCGAGTACTCATGGATGACGGTTGCTTCGCCGAACATTCCTGGATGTCGGACACTCTCTGATGCCGAGCACTAGTTGCCTGGTCAAATCCCCAGGAAACAGTGGTGCATGAGCTTTCCACAGTGACTTGTGATATTTGATTTTCCTGCCACCAAAGTTCAGAAGTCTGTACATAGAACTCACCTTAAAACTCTTTCTGCTGTCTAGCAACCATTCTGCAACATCGAGATCATTCTCAAGAGAAACTTGTTCAAGTAGATTGATAATCTTAAAATATTGAATAAGACTATCTCCCTCAAGCATTCTATTAAAACTTAAGTTCCATTTAAACTCACTATCCCTTTGTATATACAAATCAGCAACCTTAACATTTTGATTAGAAGAGATTAAAAACAGATCCGGATAAAGATTTTTTAAAGCAATGTCACATACCCATTTATTATGCCAAAAGAGAATTTTCCTTCCATCTCCCACCTTCCATTTAAGTCCAACATTAAAAATTTCTTGCTGCTTCAAAATAGCTTTCCAGAAAATACAACGATAAAATTATAAACTCAACGATAAAATTATATTCAGTAATACTGACTATATGATTTAAGATTTACTGAATTATTCTCAACACTATAGTCAGTATTATTGAATTATAACGGATTCCAGATTCTTGTATTACTAACATGATACTAAATTTTAATTTTATCGTTAATTCTTAACAAAATAACCGACATGATTACAAAGGGTGGGTAAGCATCTAATTCTTTTAGAAGAATGATTACTTGATGTTATACATAATGCATTCTATAAAGAACGTAAACATGATAGACTTGTTACTATTTTTTCATTAATTATACCATTGTATAAAGAATGTAAATATGATAGGATATTAGCAGAAATTTATAATAATTTAGTTATACCATGTAGACCTAGCATTAATACTTGTCAATTTCCATAAGAGACACAATTAAATTCTTCGCTTATTATTTTCATTTATTTATGCTTCTGGAGCAGTATAATCAGCATTGCTTGATATTGTGTATATACACAACAAAATTCAACTGTAGGATGAATGGTAATAAGATTATAAGTCTATCAAATAATTGTTTTATATTTATTTGAATATATATAATGCAAGACATCATCACACCATGTATACACAATATTCTTAACTACATTCACCGGGATTTTAATTTCGTTGTATTAAGTAATAAGCATGCCATCAGGTATATAGATATATGGATGGGGGTGATTCCATGCTTATTAAACATATGAAACATTATGCGTAAGAAGATACACTTATTACCTATTCCACTCAACCCAATGTATCTTTATCCATTAAAATAACAAGATTAGAGTGAACAAGAGTATATATAACTTGGATATCATGACTACTACATTATGCATTTGTATATGTATTATAATATACTTATATTTATTTGAACTTAAATATTATGGTGCACCGTATAGTGTGTTTTTAGTTGGCGTTACCAAATCTAATAGCGCTACATATAGTTTAAAAATGAATTTAAAGCAAATGATTCTTAAACTTTATCCTATAAAAGCATATATGCATTGTAATGACTCGAAAGTTTGGTCATTTGATTTTAACTATTTAGTTAATTCTAAATATTGAGATATTGGTTTTAAAAGTTAATAACTGAAATTCAAAATATATGAATTATTTAAAATCTTTGCAATTGTGAATTAAATACTTGAATAGTGTTTTAGATATCAAGATAATGTTGTTGATGTTCTTAGGGTAATATAAGACTAATCACTCCAAGGCACGAAATAATCGTTGTCTTTCAAGAATGTTTTCCCCTTCTTTATCACAGCGGGTTGACTAAAAACCTTCTTTCAGGATACAATGGAGATTTATCTGTGCAAGTTGTGATTACTTGCTCAGATCAGAAGAAACACTCAAAAGTTAATAATGCTATCGATTTTAGATTTAGAAGAAAAGAGAAGTGAAGTCTGCGTTGATGGAATGCACTGTTATATAGGGAGTGAGATGTCTATTCGTCTACAGGTGTCTATTCGAACGGTCGTGACCGTTTTCTAACGGTTGTTACCGTTGGCTGTTGAATTTGAATTCAACAGTCAATAAAACGTACCGTTTTAGACGGGCGCTGCCCCTTGGACCCCTACGACCTGACCGGGTAGGTCGTACTCCGTAGCAGGGGTGTTGCCCCCGCACCCCCACCTTGGGGGGTTGCCACCAATATTTTAAGCATCGTCATAGAAAATAGTACATATATGAAAGTAGCTTACGGCTTTGAACTTTCACTTAGTGTAAACAACTCAAAGTTTGTCAAGGTGCCATGGTGAACGTGTCTTGAACCAAGGACCTTTTTAGTGACTTACCGGAGTCATCACACATACTAATTTCATAATAGAGTGTAATTCTTTGTTCCTATGCATTAAACGACATTGCGTAATATCCTGATTTCATGAATGCTATAGAGACGGCCTGATCTCATAGAAAGTGGCCTAACTTTCTCATTCATATAGGTGGGTTTTAACTAAAGTGATTCTGCGAGTCACTCCTCCTTATAATTGAACCCATTAAGAATTTTCTTCATCCTCTATGTTGCAGAAATTATACACTAGAGATTTTCCTTTTGTAATGGGATCTATTGTTGTACTCTAGTGTATCTCCAATTTCATACTTCAACTTGTTCTTACCCTTTGAACTTTGTCTGTTTTTCAAAACATAAGTAGGGTTCCTATTGAAGAACGAATTCACATAAACCTTAATCCCATTCCTATTGATGTTTTCGCAATCATCTCTCTAGCCAGTCCTTTCGTCAAAGGATCTGTTAAATTATTTTTTGATTCAACAAAGTCGACTGTAATTACACCTCGTTTGAGTAATCCTCTAATAAATTGATGTCGAAGGCTATGATGTCTTTGTTTACCATTGTAAGTCTTTTGTGCTACTTTGTACAAAGTAGCTTGACTATCGCAATGTACTTTAATAGCCGGAGTAGGTTTCGTCCAAATCGAAATATCTATCAATAACTCTCTTAACCATTCAGCCTCTTTACATGCATCTGCAAGTGCTATAAATTCTGCCAACATAGTTGAGTCAGAGATACATGTTTGTTTCTTAGAACTCCATGATATGGCAGCCCCACCTATTGTAAATATCCATCCTGAAGTGGATTTAGAGTTAGACTCTATATTGTTCCAACTTGCATCGCTGTAACCTTCAAGTACAGTTGGTTCTCCCTTGAAAATTAAACCATAATTCATAGTCCATTACAGATATCTTAGAACTCTTAATATTGCATTCCAATGCTCTCTTCCTGGATTACTAGTGAATCGACACAAAATTCCTATAGCATATGCTATATCTGGTCTAGTACAATGCATGGCATACATAAGACTACCAATCACACTAGCATATTTTAACTGATCGCAACCTCTACCAGTATTTTTCATTAATTTGACACTAGGATCAATAGGTGTTTTTGCTAAAGGGAGATCTAAGTGATCGTATTTCTTAAGGATACTTTCAATATAATGAGATTGTGTCAATAAGATTGATCCTTCTTTTCTCACTATTTTGATTCCTAAGATTACATTTGCTTCTCGCAAATCTTTCATATCAAAATTAGATTCTAGAAACTTCTTGGTTTCTATTATACTTTCTATACTTGAACAAAATATTAGCATATCATCCACATACAAACAAACAATTACACATATTCCATCTTTGTATATAGAATATATACACTTGTCTGCTTCATTTACTTTGAATCTTTTTGACAACATGACTTTATTAAATTTTTCATGTCATTGCATTGGAGCTTGTTTTAATCCTTAAAGAGATTTTATAAGTTTACAAACTTTCTTCTCTTGCCCGGATAAAACGAATCCTTCAAGTTGTTCCATATACACTTCTTCTTCCAAATCACCATTTAGAAACGCAGTTTTTACATCCATTTGATGGACAATTAAATTGTGAATTGAAGCAAGTGATAATAACAAACGTATCGAAGATATTCTTGCTACTGGAGCATATGTATCAAAGTAATCAATACCATGACGCTGTTTATAACCTTTAGCAACTAACCTTGCTTTGTACTTATTAACAGAGCCATCAGTATTTAATTTTCTTTTAAAAATCCATTTGCTCCCTATTGGTTTTGATCCCGGTGGTAGATCAACCAACGTTCACGTTTGATTTGACAAGATAGAATTCATCTCATCGTTAATCGAATCTTTCCAAAAACTTGCATCACGGCAAGTTACTACTTCCCTATAAGTCTATGGATCACCATCATTACTAAGAGTTATCTTAGTCTGGTGTGTGATTTTATTTATATCTCCTTCTACCAGGTACGTCAAAAAATCCGGGCCAAAGTTCTTTTCAACCCCTTGCCTCTTGCTTTTACGGGGCTCTGTATCCAAACTTGGTGCAACCGATTCTTTATGAATCTTTTTAGCAGTACCATGAATTTTGGTATTATCTTTCGAGGAAGATTTAAACATATACTCAAAAAATTCTGCATCGATTGAATCTATAATTTCATTTGTTTCTAATTTCAGAAATCTATATGCAGAGCTATTCTTGGCGTATCCAATAAATACGCATTTATATGTTTTGCTTCCGAACTTTGTCATTTCTGGGTGTGGTTTTCTTACATAAGCCAAGCATCCCCATACCTTTAAACGACTAAGATTAGGTTTTCGATTATACCATAGTTCATAAGGAGTTTTGCTAATTCTTTTCATAGCAACTCTGTTTAAGATATAACATGCACTTAAAAGTGCTTCTCCTCACCAACAATCGGATAAACCGGAACTTAACAACATACAATTAACCATATTCAATAAAGTTCTATTTTTCCGCTCAGCAATACCATTTGATTCTGGTGAATAGGTGGTGTAAATTCATGGACTATTCCATTAGATTCAAAAAACTCTAAAAGTTCTATTGATTTATATTCACCACCTCTATCGGCTCTTAGCATTTTAATTTTACGATTTAACTGATTTTCAACTGCTGCCTTATATATAAGAAACTTGCTTAGAACTTCATCCTTACTTTTTAGTAAGTATATAAAAGTATATTTTGAATAATCATCAATAAATGTCACAAAGTATTTGTTTCCTCCTCGTGAAACTTTACTATGTAAGTCTACAACATCAGTATGCACAAGTCCAAGCAATTCAGATGTCCTACTTACTAATTTGTGTGATTTACAAGTTAATTTTCCTTGTACACATATTTCACACTTATCAACATTCTCAATGTTGCATTTCAAAATAAGTTTCAGATTATGCATATTTCAAACAGAATTATAGTTAATATGGCCTAATCTACCATGCCATAAGGGTAAAGATTCAACCATATAAGCAGAAACTAATTTTATTAAATTAATTTTGAACATTCCATTACATGAATACCCCTTTCCAATAAATACATTATTTTTGGACATAACAACACTATCTGATTCAATGACTAATTTAAACCCTCCTTTGTTGAGACGATCTCCAGAAATTAGATTCTTAGTCATTTCTGGAACATGAAATACGTCAGCCAAAGTCAGAACCTTTCCTGAAGTAAACTTCAGAGTATTATTCCCAATACCAATAACTTTGGCACGAACATCATTACCCATTTTGACTTCTTTTAGTTCGCTGCATTCTTTATAGGTCTGGAACTGTGACTTATCATTACAGATATGAATGGTTGCACCTGTGTCTAACCACCATCCGTCTTCAACTCCAACAGAGTTGGCTTCTTCTACAACAGCGACCAGTTTAGGTTCATTTTCAAAATCAGCAACAATGTTAACCTGTTTATTCTTTTCTTTCTCGTCTCTTATGCAAATTCTGCATTCTCGGGCATAGTGACCAGGTTTCTTACAGTAAAAGCAATCACCTTTGGGCTTCTTATATTTCTCATGTTTATTCCCTTTGGAATTGTTCTTTCTTTTCTTCCCATTACTATGATTCTTAGAGAATTCTCCCTGAACCACATTTGCTTTTTTTGTCTCCTAATCATCTTTCTTATCTCTCTTGCGAGATTCTTCCTCAATACGTAAATGTCATATGAGGGATTCCAGAGAGTGTGTTTTTTCTTCATGCATCAGTTTCTTTTTGTAGCCATTCCAAGTACTAGGCAATTTTGCAATTACAACTCCTACTTGAAATGCTTCAGGAAGTTCTATTTTCGCATCTTTTATTTTACTAACAAGCAGATTTAAATCATGGGCTTGGGAAATAATATCAGCATCATCATTCATCTTATAATTAATATAATTACTTATTAGAAACTTCTAATTACTTGCCTCATCAATGCGGTATTTGACATCCAGAGCCATCCATAGAGCTTTTGCGCCATCGATAGTTCTGTGTGCACTGTATACTGAATCTGAAAGTGCATTGAGAATGTGCCCGCGACAAAGAAAGTCTTCATTCTTTCATTTCTGCCTTAATTCCTTTAACTCTTTCTTTTGTTGTTCAGAATCTGTAGTCCTTTCTTCCGGAATTGGTTCTAAGTCATCGCTTATTATATGGTTTAGACCAATGGTGGTGAGAAAAAATAAAACTGTTTCCTACCAGCGAGTAAAGTTATTTTCATCAAATCTTTCAAGGCGGGTGAGATCCTGATTCATTACTTAGAGTGATTGCGCTATAGTTCTGTTGAGCGACGAGTCTTGAACATAAGACATTCTTGAAACTGTTGATGTTCTTAGGGTAATATAAGACTAATCACTCCAAGGCACGAAATAATCGTTGTCTTTCAAGAATGTTTTCCCCTTCTTTATCACAGCGGGTTGAATGAAAACCTTCTTTCAGGATACAATGGAGATTTATCTATGCAAGTTGTGATTACTTGCTCAGATCAGAAGAAACACTCAGAAGTTAATAATGCTATCGATTTTAGATTTAGAAGAAAAGAGAAGTGAAGTCTGCATTGATGGAATGCACTGTTATATAGGGAGTGAGATGTCTATTCGTCTACAGGTGTTTATTCGAACGGTCGTGACCGTTTTCTAACGGTTGTTACCATTGGCTATTGAATTTGAATTCAACAGTCAATAAAACGTACCGTTTTAGATGGGGCGCTGCCCCCTGGACCCCTGCGACCTGACCGGGCAGGTCGAACCCCGTAGTGGGGGCATTGCCCCCGCACCCCCCCGGACCCCCCCTCCATAGGGGATCTTATTTGACAAAAAAAAACATTCAACAAATGTGAATATTAATTTGTTTGATTTAGTGGTCTTATTCAACTTATTTTTATTTATAAATAATAACGGTGAATTCCTTTTGTAATTTATTTGTAGTAATAAATGGTTCAAATAATAAGAAGATAAATTTTTAATATAACGGCTCGATTATTATTGACATATTTTTAATTTATTTTATTTGATTTTTTCCATAATTTTTTAATTTGGAAAATATTTAAATTATCGTTTGATGAATTTTCGGCATATGACGGTATTTTCATGATTTTACAAAATTAGATAACCAGTGTATATTATTTTTGTTTTGTGACAATGTTGCATTTTTGTGAGTGACCGTATCTTGACTAGAAGCAATTTTGATTTTAAAAATTAAAATAAAATTGTGTACTTAAAGGAAAAGTAAAAAGCTGGGTTCTTTGATCTCGTAGAGTCTAGGTCTTAAATCCGTGTGAAGCTTGAGTGGTGCGTTCCTGTTTGGAGCAGCTCGACCATATGAAAATAGTACTTGGCCAATTAGGGTTTTGATTTTTGGTCCATGGAAGTCGAATTAGGCAAAACAAAACGTAGATAGGGGTTCGTGGGATGGAAGAGCATCTACATTCAAATTTTGGTGGAGATCAGAGCACATAAGTGTTGCACGTATTTTTTAACCTAGGCATGAGGCTGTTTCGATCGCAATTTAAGGAGGACATTCAGGCATGAGGTCATGGTGGGGGAAATATGGAGAGTGTGATGTGCATAACGTCGGTGTTGTCAAATTTCAATTTACTGGTGAGTTGAGAGAGATTTGGTTAGTTTAGCGATCGGCTATGGTGGTTGGAAGCTTGTACAGGCACGACTATTTTGGAAAGAAGGGGGTTCGGACGGAAGGGTTTAAAATGGGTAATTAGGTTTAAAATTTGTAAATAGTGAATTAATTAATTATATTTAGATAACTTATATATTGAATACGTTGCTCGTACGAGGTCCAATCGAGACAAAACTTTTTCCGTTGCACTCGTAATAGCGACAGCTTCGCGATGGAATTAGTTTGATTAATTTTGGGGCAAGTGAAAATATGAGCAAAAATCGGATGTCATTCGATTTTAGTTCAAACCGAAATGCTTCGGTGCCAGATGAAAGTTCAGTGAGTTAAACTTACCTCTTTGGATAAATCAGTATGTTATAAACTATATAGAATTTTACGGTTTGTGTTTGGTTGAAATTATTGGCTGATTGGTTATAATATCTGTTTTGTAAAGCAATTAGTATTTAAAATAGAAATACAGTAAAATTTCTAGAGAAATGCAGATTTCTCAAAATTGTGATTATTAAATTCCAGTTACATACCCGTTGCTTTATTTCAATTACATTCATGTTAAATAGGTTGTTAAATGCTGAAATATTACTGTGTGGCCATATTGGATGTGACACTAACACTTGTGAAAAGTTAAACATTTTTAGTGAAAAAGGGAAGTAATAGCATTTGTTAAGTACTATAGTGACTGTTGGCCTCAATATGGTATTTTGGAAATACTGTTAAGTGATGTTTGACATTGTAAATGATATCCTATTTGGAAAATGATTTAAATTTGATCTTTTGGGGTTTCTGTGATATTTTATTTTAAAAACGAGTTTTTGAGTTTTCCTATTTTAATTCAACTTCTTTATTTATTGTTTTAAAATTATATATATATATATATATATGTAAATGTAAATGTTTTAAATAATTATTTAGAAGTATTGGCTTTATGGAAAAAATTTATAATCATAGATGTTTATTTTCAAAAGGAAAATAAAAAGGGTTATCTATTATTTAAAGTGAATTTTTTTATTTATAGAAGGTAGAAGTATTTTGGTAATAAATATCTATGAGACATTTTGTATAAGATGTTGAAATAAAAGAATAGATTTATAGAAAGGAAATTTTATAAATTTAAAAGAGAGATATATAAGTAGAAATTTTGTAAATAAAGGAATATGTGTATAAATGACATTTTATAAAGGGAAATATTATCATTTGGTCAAATTGGAGAAATAAATTACAGTTGTGAATTTATTATATATATAGGGGGATCGTGTTATGAAAAGTAAATGAGTTTTGTAAATGAAATTGGAGGTTTAGAAATGAAATTGGGGGTTTAGAAATGAAATTGAGGTTTATAAATGAAATTGGAGGTTTAGAAATGGAATTGGGGGTTTATAAATGAAATTGGATGTTTATAAAAAGAGTTGCAATAAGGTTATGAATTTATAAAATTAGTTCTATAAGCGATATTTTATAAAAGAAGTTTATATATATATATATATATATGTAAATGTTATAAATAATTATTTAGAAGTATGGGCTTTATAGAAACTTTTTATAATAATAGATGTTTATTTTCAAAAGGAAAATTATTAAAGTGAATATTTGATTTGAAGAAGGTAGAAGTATTTTGGTAATAAATATTTGTGAGACATTTGTATAAGATGTTGAAATAAAAGAATAGATTTATGGAAAGGAAATTTTATAAATTTAAAAGAGAGATATAAAAGTAGAAATTTTGTAAATAAAGGAATATGTGTATAAATGGCATTTTATAAAGGGAAATATTATCATTTGGTCAAACTGGAGAAATAAATTACCGTTGTGAATTTATTGTATATATAGGAGGATCGTGTTATGAAAAGTAAATGAGTTTTTAAAATGAAATTAGAGGTTTAGAAATGAAATTGGGGGTATATAAATGAAATTGGAGGTTTATAAAAAGAGTTGCAGTAAAGTTAGGAATTTATAAAATGAGTTCTATAAGCGATATTTTATAAAAGAAGTTTATATATATATATATATATGTAAATGTTTCAAATAATTATTTAGAAGCGTTTTATAAAGAGTTTTAAATAAAATATATAAGCGATATTTTATAAAAGAAGTTTATAAAGAGTTTTATAAATAATATAAAGAATGTTAGAAAAGGAGTTATTTAAATAAATTTGGAAATTTATAAAAGGAGGCTGTAATTATGTTATATATTTATAAAGGAATTTATAATAATATCTTATGAAAGGAATTCTAAAATGAATTTTGGGCTTATCTTGTAAAAGGGTTTTATAAATTATTTTAGAGATTAATAAGGGAGTTTTATAACTCGAAAAGAGATCTTGAAAATTGGGAAGATGTTTTGTAAATGATTTCGAGTATTTGTAAAAGAGTTTTATAAATGGTTTTGGATATTTATAAAAGAGTTTTATAAATAAACTTGGAGATTTATTAAGAGTTTTATAAATGGATTTGGAATTTTAGTAAAGAAGATGTTCATAAAGGAAAGAGATTTATTAAAAAGGATTTATCGAATAAATTTGTAAAAGAAAATGAGATTGGATTTCCCCAAATTGACCTTCTTAATTTTGGTGGTGTGGACATTCATTCCATGCTTAACACCGATGGAATAGTGTTTGGGTTTATCCTTATCTCCGTTTCTTTTAAAATGATATTTGTTTTATTCCTTTGATATGATTTTGAAATAAGAAACCTTTCATAATGTTAGGTGAATATACTTATACCATCGAGATAAGTATATGAATACATTTTCGAAGCAGGGAAAGTGTAGTGTTTTTGTGAATATACTTATACCGTTGAGATAAATATATGGATATTTTTTCTGGTATTGAAAGGTATAAATGGTTTGTGAATATCTTTGTAAAAGATTTTAATACAAGAATTTACAAAGTAGCTTTAATTAATTAAAAGATTAATTAAAAAGGTTTAGTGGTTGCTTTGTGCTTAACCGCGTTTGGTTAAATCACTTGTTGAATTATTTGTTTATTTGATAGTTAAATAACCGACTATCAAACTAGGATAGTTTTAAATTATCATTGTCGGCTTGTGGAGACAGGGATCGGATATGTTATCTGAAAACCACTTTGAACCGGCGTAAGCGTTTGAATGGAAGACATCTTGATGATGGTTTCAAAGATGGAGTTCTTTAATGTATAAGGGCTACTTGCTACTAATCCCGAGTGTGATTACAAAATGGATGTAGTAGAAATATTTGCCTTCGGTTTCGTTCAGACCTAGAACGAACTTGTATCGATGAATGCTAGCATTGCATTGTTGTCTGGAGGGCAGTTGTAACGACCTAGTTTTTCAGTCGCCTGAATTTAGAATATTTAATTGAATTTAAATATTGAAAAATGAATATTATAAGTTGAATTGGTTAAATAACTGAACCTAGAGTGAAATGAAGATAAAAATGATTTGTAAAGTTGAATTAAATTCTATTTGAATTAGAATGGAGTTAGAGAACTTTTAAAATTGAATTAAAAGTTAATTTACATAAATTAAAATTTTTAATATTTAATTAACGAGTAAAAATAGTCATTTTTGACACTATCTCAGATTTAGACGAAAACAGTTTCATTGGATCCGTAATAGTATTTTATTGTAGGATTCCATATTTCATAGCGATTGGACTTACAGTTTGGTCATGCGAAGCTGAAACGCATAGAAATATATTTAAGTAAATTTAATTAAAATAAATTGATTTGAAAACCTATCTTCCAAATATAATGGAATTGGCTCTCGATATATCTTCCATTGTGTTCGAAATAGAGGTAAAACATTATGAACGCCAAGCAGCCCACTTCGTTTGGAGTTCGAAAATATTTCGCGTGAATACTGTTTTAAATCTTTGCTTATATAAGGACCTTCATTTGTCCCAAACCCTAGCAAATTAGGGCCAGCCGCCACCTAAAATCGATGGCCAGAATCATGTCACCTTCATCCCCTCCGATCTCCTCATCCATCCACAATTAGGCCAAGGCTTCAACTACAAAATCGAAGAGCTCATCGAGTATTATAAATCCAACATTGATGATCACCTGAAGTTCATCGACATAGCCAGATTTTTCTCGCGTATGCCTGGCGTTCGAGGGGCGATTTCACGGCGATGGAGGGGAGTTAGGCGGCCGGTCTTTGGCCAGAGGTGGAGCTCGCGTAGGCGCTCCATTCGGCATCCTCTGACCAACCTCCGGTCAATAGCAGATGGCGCAGTGATCAAAGAAGAAAGCGACGTGGTGGGTTCGTCCGCGCGTATGATTACTTGGAAGGAAGACGTAATTAGGGGAGAGATTAGTATTAAGCTAATTAGGGTAAATAATTGCTAAATGGTGTAATTAAATCATTATAAGTTCGTGTAATCTTATAAATCATGTAACCACTTCATACGAGGTCCAAATCGAATGAAACAAGTGGCGTTGGATTCGTATCAGCGAATACTGCATTTTAGAGTTGGATTGGACTGATTTGGAGCTCGCAAGAATTTTGGTCAAAATTAAACGTTAGTTTAATTTTAATCGAAATAAAACGCTGCAACGACGACTGCTGTAACGACCCATAAATTTTAACGTTTTAATAATGTAATTAACTAAATTTTGCTTGAAATTAAATAATAAAATTTTGCAATGGAAATTTGATATTTGGAATACGCCTATTTGAACACAGTAAATGTCAGATTTCCATCAGCGAATATGGAATTTATTTTGTTGTGTAATTTTATTTAAATATAAATCAGTTAAATTGATGAAAATAAAATATTGTCGAAACCTGAATACTTTTATATAATAAAAATGTAAATCACTTTCTGAGTGAGACGTCATATTTCGTTTCGTCAAATTTGGACTGCTATAGCCCCGTTTATCTTATTTTTGGTGAAATAGCAGCAGTTTGGCAGTGCATATCGTCTTTTGATAGAATGGTTGTATCGTTGATATATGTGTACCATTATGTTCGTCTCGTCATTCTGATCTCCGCAGTATATTCATTTGTCAATTTCGGCGTCCCGTACATGGCGAAATCTGTGAAACGGTTAACCGTATCGGTACCCTTTTTGAACCTTTTGTTTTCCCCGCCTTTCATTTGTTTAGCTGTTGAAATTGAACAGCCACTTGATATTAATAATTCAAGAATTCGACTGACATGACTTTTTTTATTCCACTGGTTTGAAATATATTTTCGTTCGTACTCTTCCTTCCCTTCATGTATATCATCTGTCACATGCTCGTTCCCTACTCTCCTTCTTCATTTTGATCAACCCTTTCCCTTCCACGCTAACAAATCCACCCACCTTTCCAATTCGACCCGTCTGCTACTGTGCCTCTCCACATCCTCCCTCCCAACGACGAAGCCCCTCACCTTGACCGTACGATCACCCGACCTCACGCCACATGACAGCCCACAACAGCTTTGCACGTCAACCAGCTAACGCTTCCTACCATCTCCAGTTTTCCCGAACTCAAGCGCACATCAGCTACATCTCTTCCACGTGACATCATCCACCCCAGACCTCCATCATAATCGGGCATACTCCCGCGTTCATCAACTGCCAGAGCTCCACCCTTTCTTCTCCACTTACCGATCCTCCTTTAGCTCACCACCACAGCCCGTGCACCTGCCTCCCTTCGCAACCGTTAGCCCTACCTCCCAACTTCCTCGACCCCCTTTCTCCGCTGTCTACCATGCTCCCCTCACTCACCTAACAGCTCCGCCGCTGCTAGGAAACCCCACCCTCACCCGAAACTGCAACCGCCTCCTCCCCTTGCTGCAGCTCCTCGCCACTATCCAGCCTCGTCAACCACCACTCAACTCACCCACCCCTCCAGATCTGTGACCACCTATGCCACCAGAATTCATGGTTGTATGCATATATAGGTCGGTATATATATGCTAGCCTGTAGCTGTGCCGAGCCCGCCTGCTTATATATGTGTTGTTACTTATATATATGTTGTGCATATATAATATCTGATTGTATTCAAAGCATATATGTCCTGTGCATGTGTGTGTATGTATATATGTTGACAGAAGTATAATCGCTAGTGTGTGTGTATGTGTATGTCTGTGTGTGTGTTGCCTATATCTACCGACGACTGAAAGTTATATGGCACAGATATATATTTTTTGTCCGTTTCAATCTAAGCTTATTTGTGTCATATATGATATATATCATATATATTACTCGTTTCGTATATTGGCAATATATAGGTGCATATATATATATGACAGTTATGCATTTTGATCGAAATATATATATATATATATATATATATGTTGCATGCATATGTGTTGTTCGACAGAATGTATATATATGTTGTACATATATATTCGTAGAAGTTATATTTGTTTTAAATCCAGGCTTATATGTTGTGTATATTGGACATGTATGCTATTGTCGACAGAATTATATGTGTTGCATATATGCATATGTTCGGACGGCTAAATGTCTATCGAGTTAGAAAATAGCCGAACGAATTTTGAAATAAAATTAACCGCAAGTGCACGGCGTACACTTGTAGTACGTGGCGAATACGGATCGATCCGTAGGGAATTGATGATTTTAAAACTCTATTCAATCAAATTAACCAAAGTTGAAAATGTGATTAGCTAAAAATGTAGAAAACTAGCAAAAGAAAATTGACAAAAATATGAGAGTGTGAAGGCAATTTCCACTCTCTAGATCACATAAATCAACAAAATGAAGTTATGATCTCTCTTTTCTTGTCATTAGTGTAATTAGTTGATGTGCTTATCATTAGTATGTTATATTTGTGTTATTAATTAGCACAATATAAACCATCAAACTATAACACAACCACTAATACACATTTATCTCTTATGAAATATGACAACAAAGTTGAAAGAAAAATCTATTTTAAGCATGGTCTATTAACTATTGTTTAGAAATATAGGCCATCAAATTTTAATTTCAACAATCACTTCATTACCATCATCATATGTAGATGAAGAGGTAATCATTGTTTGTGATTGTTTAAGCATAGCCTATTTGTTGTCAACAATATAGGCTATCAAATTCACATCAAAAACAACAAGTTAAACCACTTCATATTAAGCACAAATAGAGAGCATAAACATCACAATGTTGCATCTACATACTAGAGAGCTTCATTACCCCTAAATTGTAGGGATTAGCCTCTCATATTTGTTATCATATGAACAAATGTAGAAAGCAACAACTAACAAGAGGAAAAAGAGAGCAAAATGTAAGGAAAACTATTCTAATTGCATAAAATAAAAGAGATCTACACTACAACATGAAAGGAAATAAACAAGAAAAGTAGAAGATCATGTACTAAATTGCATAAAAAAGAAAAATTATATGAAGATAAAAATGGATAAGTAGCCATGAAAAGAGAAAGAGAAGAGCTTGTTTATTTGTGAGCCTAAACTAAACTAAAGAGAGACTAAGAGAGAGAGGGTTACATGAAGATATGAGGTATTTATACAAGTGTTAAACCATAATTCATATTTTTGGGGAATGCCAAATTGCCCTTGAGGTAGTGTGGTGGCCAAGTAATCATTAACATCCACTAATCCCCCACTTAAATGTACATGAAGCTTTAATGTCCTTTTATCATGTGCTTAGCTCCTATTTGAAAATCAAGGTAAGTGGGTAGGGTCCTCCATGATCATCACTTTGAATTATTTACATCTTCATTTGTTCTCTTCACTCTTGTGCATGCCTATATTATCATGAAGCCACTTGTAAAATTCACCAAATTTCCTACAAAACAACATAGAAAATTCCGAGTAAATTTTCACAATTTAATAAATGCATAAAAATGACCATTTTACCCCTATATGAAGACGAATATGTGACAATTTAAAAATAATTTGAATTTTGGTTTAAACAAGTTAAAATACCCGATATGATCATTTATTTAATTTAAATAGATTAAATATGGTGGTAAAAATATGCACATTTACGTGCACATCAACATATAATTTGTTCCTTCTACCTGAAAAAAACAAATGTATATATATATCGCATATGTATATATATTTGTTTTATCGAATTCTCAAGCTAAATCTGCTTTTGTGCTTGTCGCAGCAGTTTCTAAGTGTTGTTGTGGAGTGTCCATATCCGTGTGCGTGTGCGTGTCATCTTCTTCGCCATCGTTGTTCTCTAGCCTCGAAAGGTGAGCAATTACTCATGATTAACATTCTTATATTTAGTAAATTTAATTCCCATGAAATGGCGATTGAAATATGCTGTTAAATTTAAATTGTTAAGTTATTTAATTATTAAATATGATATTCCATTATCTACAATTGTTTACCTATGACATATGACACCATAACCTGTTGTATATATTATATTTAATTTTGTTACTGATAATATATGCCTGTTGTTGATATGTTATATTATTATCATACTTGTTCTCACTTTGCAAGTTCCCTGTTAGTTTATAAATTTCCTATGGGTTGAAATGATATATACCCGAACGATTTTATAGAATAGGGGAAAATCGTTATGGATTGAAATGGTAAACCCAAGCGATTTTATTGATTTTGAATTTTGGGATTGCGGGTTGAAATGATATACTCGTAAATTTAGACTAATTGCAGATTGAAATGATAAATATCTGTATCACTTGACCATAGGATAGAAAACTATATACGGACACCGTTGGTCTATTTTGAAAAATGATTTCCAAAGTTTGAAAGGAAATATATGGATTTTAATAAATATTGATTTTTTTATATATAATATAAAGATATTTTAATTTTAATATATGTGAAAATTTATATTTTTAAAATTATATGTTTTGTAAATTTTAAATTTATAAGTTAGTTTTGAAAATATAAATTTTAATATTTACTTATAATTTTATTATTTTTAAATATATAAAATAAGATTTAATTTAATAAAATTTAATTTAATTAATATATGCATATATATATAATTTGTTTAAGTATTTATATAAAATTATATTAATATTTTAAAAATAGATTTTGTAATAACTTTAGTAAAGTATGGTTGGAAAGATAAATTGAAATTGATTTGAAATATTATTTGTTTAAGAATTGGATATAAATAAGAATTCATTTGAACTTATTGATTTTGAGATTTTAAGAATATGTTTTTATAACTTTATAACTTTATTTGAGTAAGGTGATTAAATGAATATATTCAAATTTAAATAAAAATTGAAATTGAATATTAAAATTTGATTTAAGTTTGAATTTGAGATTTTATTTAAATGTTCATAGAAGGTGATTAAGTTGATATTTCAGAATTAAATAAATTGAAGTTAGATATTTAATATTTTAATTTTGATTTAAATTTGTAATCTAGGATTTTATTTAAATGCTTATGAAATTGATAAAATGAATATTTTCAAATTTAAATAAAATTAAAGTTGAATTTTGAAATATAAATGAAATTTATCATATTGAGTTATTGTGAATTATTTGAATATTTAAACTTTGAAACCTATTGAATTAGAAGTGGTTTAAATTTGAAGTTCAAACCTGGATTTGAAATCGATATAAATTAAAATGCTTTAATGAGAATTTGAATTGATTTGTGAAATTGGAGGAAACAATTCTAATTATAAACCATTTTTGATATATAAACTATTTTAATATATAAACTATTTTAATATATAACCTATTTTTAAATATATATATACTAATTTTAATTTATAACTATTTCAATATATATATATATATATATAAACTATTTTTAATATTTAAACTGTTTAAGTTGGAACTGTTATGATTTAGATTTAATGGATTTACATGCGAATATTTTGATATGATGGTTTGAACTATTTTGTGGATATGATTTCGAAAGTGTTATGATATCGAAAGTGTTATGACTTTGGAAATGAATATGATTTAAAGTGAGTAATGATTTCAAAAGTGGTATGGTTTTTGAAATAAATATGATATTTTGATATGAAATATGAACTATTTGAAATGAAAATGACCACGGTGTGAAATAAGCGTTCGGTTGTTAAAGAGTCCGGGATCAGATATTGTCATACTCTCTCCCAATACCGAAAACCACTTTAACAACTATGTACGTGGTGGAGAATCCATAACGAAGTAGGATGGTTGGCGAACGATTCTGTATGAGGTATTAACGCAGCGTTGACTCCCGCGAGTCAACTTGATGTGACTAAAACTGGAGCCACGTCGGGCCAAGTGAGGTCGCACCTCTAATCGAGCATGCTTCTTCGATACCATTCTATTACTTTGTGATTGATTAGGTGCACCTATGATATGGGAGTGTGTCTCGAGGTGCGCGGTAGTAGCTGCTATGCGTTACCACCAGTCCGGATTCGTAAAACGGTAGTATCCTACCCTGGGCATTGCCTCGCGTGCCTTGTCACATGCCCTATCGCGTCTTCTACGAGTTTGGTTTGTGTCTTACCTATGGAGTGCTCCCTGATAGCCCACCTGTTTGGTGGAGTTTACAATACTGTATAGACTACGACATTTATATAAAATGTGTTAAGAGGGATATGGGTAACGCCTTAATGCTATTTTAATAGTTTACTTTACTATAGACATTATATATGTAGCGTATTGTATTACGTATGTAGATAGTTTAACGGATCCTTAAAGGATGGGAATCCCAAACATCCTATAAGTTATTTTGTATTTCAGTTGACATTTCAGTTGAGTTGAATTTACTGGTATAAGAATGTTAATACTGACTTGAGTGTTTTGTGTTTTGCTTTATGCTCGTGTCAGACTGAGTGACACAACATTTGAGACTCACCTTCAAAGCTTGGAGCTTTGCTTGAAGATCTGTCTTATATCTATTCAGCTTTCAGTTGTTTCCAGTTTATGTTTAGATTTGTCATTTGCTTTGTATTGAGACTTCTATGTATTAGATTTTTGTTGTATTAGACTCTGTTGTTTATATAGTAGCTTCATGAACTACTATTTATCTATTCCGCTGCTTATTGTTATATTACTCTACATCTGTGATTCTGTGATTTATTTATTTACTGTATATGCTAAGTTTTGCCAAATATAAATTAACAATCTGTTGTTTTGAGCAATTCAAGTCTGACATGTTTGGATTATTATCGATTTGAATGGTTCGAAATAGCCGGTCGTTACAACTGCCAGCAAAGTGAATAAAACTCACTCTTTTTGACCCGCTTATATTTTTATATAAGTGGGAATATTTTTATTATGCTGTCTCGATGACTGTTGGATGTTATACATATATATATTTATATATATTGGATGTTTGGATGTTATGCTATAGTAGTTAGTAGTTGGATATATTCCTGCCTACTGGAGCAGATGAGACCCTATACGTTTCCGTGTATGAGCGGATGACCCTTTGTATGCGCATCTGCCTCGAAGCAGGCATTGTACATATTTTCTCATATGTATATTTATTGCAGATGATAGGTTGAAGGGATCCAACATGATTTCTCACTATGGTTGATGTTTATTTACACATATTGTTATATATGTTGTATTATGTTATATTTGATGTGATGGATGCCATGTTTGCTATTATTGATGTGAATCCCCTTATTTAGCGCTTTTGCAGAAGCGGGCCATATTTTTGGAATTTTAAAATATTAAAATGATGATTTTTGACTTTAAAAGGAATTTAGAAGCATTTTTGAAAATATATATGTTTGAATAAATTTTGAATTGTTAAAGAAATGGATTTATTTTAAATAAATAAAAAGTTATAATTTTTATGTTATAAAAATATGTTTTTGTGAAATATACTTAAATATGATTTTTGAAATATGAAGTTAACTATTTTGTAAAATAAGTTAAATTGAGAATTTTGAACTTATTATAAATGGTTTATATATAAGATTTATACAATTGTTTTATAAATAAAAGCAATGGAATTATAAACGAGTTTTATAAGTGTTAAAATGAAGTTATAAATGAAACCTTATAAGTAAATGAGATTTATAAAGTAAGTAAGTTATAAAAGGAATGTTATTAATAAAAAGATTTAATGGAATAAATTTTATAAACGGTGTTTTATAAATATTAGAAATGGAATTGTAATCAAATTTGTATATGGATTTGCAATTAAAATTTAGAAATGAATTTATAATGGACTTTATAAATAATGAGATTACAAAAGAATGAATTTGTAAATAAAGAGATTTAAAAGTAAATAAACTTATAATGCGATTTTGACATATAAATGAGATAAACGGGAAATTGGATAGTAATGGAATTTTATAAATGGAAATTTTTATAAAATAGAAATGTGAATTATAAACATAGTTTTATAAATGTGAAATCAATTTAAATTTGATAAGCGAAACATGGATTTTTATAAAAGGAAATATATTCACGTTTTTAAAGAGAATAATTCTTTAAATAAATGTTTTGGAAAGTGATATTATAAAATGGAGTTTAAATGGTTTGAAAATAAAATAAATTGTGAATTCACTTATTATTAAAATAAGTATATGGAAATGTTTTCCAATTATTGAAATATTGAAATGGTTTTGGAATTATATCTTTTAAAGATAATTTGAAGAAAATGATTTGGAAAAGCGATTTAATTAATGAAAGATTAACAAATCAGGCCTAGTGACTGTTTGAGTGCTAAATCATATAATTTGGCCATTTTAGTTTCTCAACTTGATGTAGAAACTAATTAGTCATACACTTAGTATGTAACTGACTGCGTAGGCTTGATTATCGTTTGTGTTGAGAATGTTGATTCGTGTAGTGTGGATACTCCAATCTATCGAGATTCCTTCTTGGCCGAAGGATAGCAAGTTGAAAGTTGGAAAAGTGATAAGTCTACGAGACTTGGTTTCTGTACGAGGTTGATAAACGCTTTTGCGTTGTTGGTGCAAAGAGACCGGGATCAGATTTATCTGAAAACCACTTCGGACCAACATATATGCGACGATTGTGCAGGTTGGTCGATGATATTGATATTTAGGATTTTCATAGTGAAGGACTGATTGTTGATCATTTGGGGTCAAAATCCCAATATATACATATAGTAGCAGTAGTCTCTTCGTTATGAAATATCCATTGCAAGGGCTGTCGCTACTAATCCTATAGGATGTGGTAGGAGAGTACCTTCGGTTTGTCATGTTCTTGGACAACTTGTATGGACGAGTGTCTGACATTGCATTTCTAAGATTACGTACATTGGTTTTTACAAACGTACATAATGTGGTGGCGGAGAGGGCAAATTCTCTTAGCTTAACACCCTCCTTGAGACATACGAGCTTAAGGGTTGTATTTTTGTGGAAGGCAATTAGTAGTCAACGGGAATGGCAATGTGGCATTCAAAGATGATGATGATGATATGTGATATGTGAAAGGTAATCGATACCTCTTTTGGCCTCACTCCCTAGAAAATGACTGAAACAGGGATAGTAGCAGCAATGCTAAGTGGGTCGCTCCCATTAGGAGATGTCATCACTTTTCTAGATATATCTTTACACGCTATGACATCGTGCATTCGATTATTGTTGATGTATGCTTGTCGCCATGGATTTTAGGCCGGTAATAACCAGGGTGATGACATATTTGGTACTATCTAGGAAGGGGTAGGTCGGTCTTGTGTTGGTTTAGGCGCCCAATATCTAGACCCTAGGTACATCTCTCTAGAGGTGTACCGAGTTTCGGAAAAGGTGGTACCTTCATCTAGTCATTTGTATGGAATCCAAAATCCACTACGTGCTTGCCATTTTGTTTGTAGAGCCCAGTATTGCTGGAATTTAATAATGGTAACAAGTTCAGCTGTGTTAATTATTATTTGTATAATAGACACTATTATAATATAACATGATTTGATATGAAAAGGTTTTGGTTATCGTAAGGGAAAACCCGTCTGTGTTTATGTGTGGACGTGGTCTTACGAGATACCTTTTGTTTTGATAAAGGAAAAGATTTGATAACTTCATAAATTCAGTCGAGGTGTGTTTTTCTCACGCTGGTTTACCATACTGATCCGAGCGTTCTTCCCTTTCAATACTCGGGTCGGATCAAGTATATGTACAGGTTCAGATTTGGTGCTTTTGGAGCTTCAACAGGCGAGCTGGAGGTCTTCATGTCGTATACATGTATTTGTTTATTTTTCCGCTACTTTGCATTGTTGTTGTTGTAAATTATCAACATTTGTGAGGACATATTATTATAACTGTCCAAGTTGATGATTACTTATTTTGTACTCTAATATTGATTATGTATATTACAATTTCTCTTTGTAAAGATTACTGATCTATATTATATGTTATTTCGCTGCGATGTGAGATTCTGTATTGTTTTGGTTCCGCTTCTCTCTTCTTCTCTTCTTCTTTCTTCTCTCTTTCTTCTCACCCTCTCTTTTCTTTCGCATGATCATCTTCAATCGGTACGCTCTGGGTCGGACACGCGTGGTTTGGTGTCGGGTTCAGAGTGTGCCGGGTGCGGGTCGTCACAGCAGTGTTAGCATTCCAAGTGGGATTGCTATATGAAAAGTAAATAATATCCTCTAGCCTCATCAACCGGGAATAACTAAAAAGGGGATATGTTTCAAGGCTAAGCGGGTTGCACCCATTAAGGTATTATCATCACCCCTTCTAAATATATACATTTATGGATTTGGTTTGGCATGAGAGCTTTAGAAAAGGTTGCAAAAGCAACCATGATGATGAAATATTCGGAACTATCCAATAAGGAGTAGGGTTGGTCCTGATTCGTAGAGGGTCCATGTGAGGCCCTCGGTACATTTTCTAGAGGTGTATTGAGGCAGGTGGTACCCCGATGCCTTGTCATTGTATGGAATCCATTCTTTAATAAGTCCCTTTTGGACTTAGTTGTATACCTATTATGCTGGAATTTAATTAATGTAATAATTTAGGCTATGATACGATGTTTACTTTAAACCCTAAACACTATTATAATATCACTGGATTTTCTATAGAAATATTTTGGTTATCGTAAGGCAAAAACCCGTATATGTTTATGTGCGCCATGGTCTTATGAGATACCTTTATTTTGAAAGGTTTTATAACATAAAATCAATTTAAGGTGTATTTCTCACCTTGGTTTACCAGACTGATCCAGGCGTTATTTTCTTATAATGCTCGGGTCAAACCAAGCATATTTTCAGATTTAGCATGGACTCTTTGGAGCTTTAAAAGACGAGCTGGATGCCTCCAAGACATATTTACGTATATTTGGATTCCGCTGCACTGGTTGTTTATGTTTATCAGCAATTGTGAGGACGTGTTGTTATAATTGTCCAAGCTGATGATAGATGGTTATTCTGATTTGATGTAAGTATATTACAGTTTTTCTTTTATAAAGATCTATTGTATATTATGTGTTACTCGTCATGATGTATTAGTGTCGACTTTTATGGGTCGAATAGGCCGGTCGTTACAACATGTATCAGTGGTTAGGTTGAGCGATCACCTAGGCTTTGGTGGGGTTAACTTATTTGAGATAGGGCAAGTGAGACCCTAGAATACGTTTGAGTGTGTGTATATGTAACGACCTATAATTTTATCACTTTGAAGCGGATTATTTAATTAATTTTAAATATTCAAATAATTGTTTTAAATGATGAATAATTCACTTTAATTATTATATAGTGATAATAAGTGATTTATAATGGTTTTATAAATATAAAAACTTGTTTTATAAAGATATACAAACTTCGTCGCATTTTGGCGGATCGATGTCGTATTTTTATAAATGGATTTAAATATTATTTAAAATGATTTTATAACTTAAATATACTTGTTTTAATTATTTAAGGATGATATATTTTTCAATTTTTTTTACCTAAATAAATTTTTTGATCAAAAACTGAAAATATGATTGGAATTCAGATTCTAGATTATCAACGATTTAACAAATAAAAGTAGTGATTCAACACTATAATGTTGTTAGTTGAAATATGACATATATACATATATGTACATGCATACGCATCTACGCATACAAATATAAATTTACATTCAACATATAAAACAAAAATGGTGTAACCACCAGGGTTTTCGAACCAGTCAAAATCACCGAAAAACCCATCTGTTTTAAAACTACGAATGAAAACTACCAAATTAATACACAATATTTGATAAATATTCAACATTACTAAATGTACATGATACAACTTTCAATTATACAAGTTATCAGAGTAATCATTTATTCTAAAGTGTCCTTTAATACAAACCCAAAATCAAATATTACAAATAAACTGTAAATCTACCGATGCGCAACTCTGATGAGAAACAACAATATCCTTACCTGCAAACTCAATAAACAATGTAAATACGGAATAAAATAGTAAGCAGGAAAAATACATCAATACACGATATATGGCAAACAATAAACAGTAAATTATCATGTTATTTTTGAGGTTGCATCACTACCACTTGTGACTGCCTATGTACCCCTATCTAATTGGGTACCCAATTAGATACAGGATCAAGCCAACATAGTTCTCCTACTGCAAATAGGACTCGTGGAGCCTATGATGCACAAACAATATGCAATTCCCAAAACTACCCACTTAGGCTTAATCTTTACATTTAGATTTTTCAAATCTAATTACCTTTACGGAAATTATCTCTTTGGACTTAAATCACGAATTTTAAAACTTTTGGAATATATATATATATATATATCTTTTATGTTCAAACTAATCCTTTACTTCGGGATTTGAAAACAAATCACCTTTTTAAACGATACCAATATACAAGCATACAAACTATATGTTACATGTTCGGGAGGTTTCTAGCCATAACAAGGCAACAGGATCCCAGCCTTCCAAAAAATAAATATAGATATGTATATCCCTCTACAGCGGGAGTGGACTATATTGAGGCTACAGAACATCTGCACCTCCCTTGCCCACCTTTTTAGTTATGGGTTACTCGAATCATCGGTAACATAACAAATCACTTTATATCCTGAAGTGGCAAAATCATTTACACTAATAATTAAAAATACTTCTAATCTATAATAATTTCCATTTCCAAATCCTTTTAGAAATCGTCTTAAAACCATCGGGTTTAGTCCTCGAAATTCTTTCCGTTTTATATAAAATCACTTCAAAATATTTATTCTCAAATTTCTCTTTTTTCACTTTTAAAGGAAAACATTTCAACTTGAAAACCACTTTACAAAACAATTCATTAAATTAAGGTGAACCAAATATTACCGCTATACACCTTATAGTCACATCGTGAAATAAATCACAAGATGTTAGCCTATAATTATTTTCTACCAAGCCCATGCATATGGATAAATAAATTGCTCATAAACTGGTCGAGCAAAGTTAACAATCAATAAATAATAATCAGTGCTCATAAACTAGCTGAGTGCAATCCAAACAACAGAATAATCCAACTAATTTAATTATAACTAATATTTATAAACTACTCTCACCCCGAAGGCTCAAAGGCCCAAAAGCATGCATGTACTGCCCACATCTCCATTTCGTTTCCATCTTGCACCTGCACACTATCATATTTATGAAAATTAAGTTTCCATGCTTGCTCACGTTTCACTTCTTCCATGCGTCTATCCACCACTGCCCGCCATGCTCTTCCTCACTCCAATGCCTACTCACCCGCATCCAAGTCCCACACCATCTTCCATTCTTCCCTGCCTTGCACTACTACCATTCATGCATGCAACAAATTTTTCCCATTTTACTGATCAAAACACATGCGCATGCTACTATTTTTTCCACCAAACTTGTACATATTTTCATGCATGCAACTCCTCTCTCGCATTTTCAAAATCCTATTTTTTTTAAACAATACTTTACATTTTCCAACAAAACATTTATCAGCAACTCGCTTTGGTTCCATTCGGATTTTGAACTTGTTTCGATTGTACAATGATAAAGAGAATAATTTACTAAGTACCCCACAACATTCGCCTAAGCAAACATCTGATGTCACTTAGAAGATTATTCTGATCATCACAAAATAGTCAAGACTCATTCCTCCTAACCAATTCAAAGAAAACATCTTTTACTTAACATTTTCACTTCCAAAATTTTATTCTTAAACCAAAATTACTTTCAAATAATACTATTATTATATTTCAAAACCTTGAAAACCATTTTTCAAAGCACCGGGATTTAAGTTCTTAAGTTTTCACTTTAGATTCTTTTTAATCCAAGACACATTCCTATAAATCCATTTCTATAAATCAGCTTTTATAAAACATTTTCCAAATATTTATTTCAAATATTCTAGATTTTAGTAACATCTTTTATTAAATCAAATTTTACCCCACATTATCAATCGAACGCCTTATAATTAAATTGTGAAACTTAGTTCACAAGGTGTTCGCTTCAATGTTTTCCCTATTTCTACTTACCCAACCCAAATCTTAAAAAGGGAAAGCTACCTATACACACTAACAATAGTCAATGCTCAAAATGGACGAGCATGACTAAGCAAACCCTACAAGATAATAATAAAATATTATTATCTCTTAGCAAAAACACCTCAAAAATACCATACTATTTTTGAAAATCATTCTTTTATATATAAAATATATATTTGGGTAAAATTATTTCACTTACCCAATTTCCAAAACAACACTATGTCTATTTGCCCAGTTCAAGTGGTTAGAAACCCCTATCGATACGGGTGTACCTTCCGGATCAACCAGAATTCATAAGCCACTTAACTGATAAATCAGCATAATACAAAATGTTTTATATCACTAACAAATACGCACACTTATGTAATACACTCAAACTCATAATAAGGCATTCCATTACCTTATCTCTTAATGAGTTGCCCCACCAAAGCCAAGGTTCTTGCTTAACCCTGCGCTCTGATACCACATGCAATGACTCGCCTTTTCGAACCCTAGAAGTCGACACTAATACATCCACGGTATTCACGTGCCGAACGACTAAGTGCCAAAAAGACATATTGTTAGGGGAAAAAAAGAGATAGAAGATAGAAGAAACTAAACAATCACAGAATCTCACAACGCAACGGAATATTATATTAATCAACATAGTACTTTACAAAGTCATTTATAAAACGATACATCAGAGTCATACTAAAACAATTTCTAACCTAGGACAGTTATAACAGCCTGTCCTTACATAACTTATACGAGATACATATAATACAATGGAAACAAAAAAATAATAACTAACTATCGGTGAAGCCTCATGCTCCAAGATCCTCCAAAATGCATTCGTAGGAAACCTGAAATACTTTGCTGCTCGTAAAAATTTGAGCACCAGGGAGTTTTATCGAAAGAAAATAAAACTCCGGGTTAGACATGGGTCTGGTGTGAGTAAACTCAAAGCAACTGAATTATTACTTTTAAAACTCTTTTAAAATCAAAGGTTTCTCATAAGACCACGCCACACATAAACACGGATGAGTTTTTACCTTACGATAACCAAAACACTTTTATATAAAAATCCAGTGATATTATAATAATGTCTAAGGGTTCAAAGTAAAATATTAAAATAGCTAGAATGCTTGCATCTCACATTCCAACATATTTGGAATATAACTAAAACCGTACATAGCTTATTGGAGAATGGATTCCATACAATGACTAGGCACTGGGGTACCACCTATCACAGTACACGTCTAGAAAATGTACCGAGGACCTCGCTTGGATCCCCTGCCAACACAAGACCGACCTACCCCTTACTGGATAGGACCAAATATGTCATCACCCCAGTTGCTTTGCAACACTTTTTATCGAGATCTCATGCACAACCAATCCATAAATATGTAGATGTATATAGAAGGGTGATAATATACACTAATGGGTGCGAATCACTTAGGCTTGCTGCATCTCCCCTGATTTTAGTCATTTTTGGTTGATGAGGCTTGAGGCTACGTTTTACCTTTCTGAATAGCAATCCCACTTGGAATGCTAACAATGCCCTCCGGGCATCAATGCTATGCTAGCATTCATCCATACAAGTTGTCCAGGATAAGAACAAACCGAAGGCACTACTTCTACTACATCCAATTTGGAATCACCCTCAGGATTAGTAGCAAGCAGCCCTTGCACTTCAATGGCTCCATCTTCGATCCCATGCTTCAAGATGTCTTCATTTCGAAACACTTGAGTTGGATCGAAGTGGTTTTTGGATAAAATATCCGATTCCGGTCTCTTTGAAACAACTATCGATAATTTCCTGTAAACTCAGCCCTGGTTCTTTAGGAAATAAATAGATAAAGATAAGAGTGGAGTTCACCTCCTAACCAATTATGGAAAAATTTCCTTATCTTTTATCCTAGAAGAACGAAACAAGGTTTATACGCACAACACATCATCATTGGGTATGGCTGTGCCATATAACTCACGTGTTTCTCCTATATATTTTCAAAGTTACGTTTAGGTCCAGATTTTTATAGTCAGTTATTTAACTATCAAATACACAATCATTCAACGTTGATTCAACTCCATATGGGATGTACTAAGCCTTTATTAATTAACCTTTAATTAATAAAATCACTTATAAACTTGATCAAAAGATCCTTTCAAAACATTTTCCCAAACCCTTAACATTCCTTTATACTTGAAAAAAACAATATAAGTATTTACCAAAACATTTTGGAAATTCTCTTTCCTCAAAATTCCATATTAAATGGCTAACCAATTCCCTTTCAAAAACATCACCTCCTATAAAAACACATTTACGTATCCCTTATAAAAATTCTTTTTATAATTTCCCTTCACATTTCAAGCCACTTAAATATTTTAAACTAGATTTAAAACTTCCTCTAAATTGATTTATAAAATCTCTTTCTATTTTAAAACTATTTAAAAATCCTCCTTCATAATTCCTTTATAGAATCTACTTTATAAAATATCATTTTCAAGATATCATTTGTAAATCACTTTAGGTAAAACCTTTTATTTAATAAACCCCTTTTTAAAACAAGATATTATTTAAAAATAACTTTATAAAATAATAATAATAATAATAGAATTTAAAAATCATTTATAACCTTTAAACCCAAATTGATTAAAGAATTATAGTTAATTCAAATACATATTTTAGTAATTCGAAAAGAGGCTTAGCAATCCCAATGGTACTAATTTAAGTTACCATTCAATTTCAATTCACTTAACAATTATTTGCATAGGTCAACATATATGTAAATACAACTCATATCGAAATCAGGGAATAACATGTCAATATGAACTAACTATCATATACATATCCAAATAACATAATTGCAGGGTGGTGATTTGTCCCGCTAAATAAATGTCCAAACAATTCAACCAATTCATAGCAGAATGGGGATTTATTCTACTAACACATGTCCACACAAGCAAACCAACAAACAATCAATTTATAGCAGAACGGGAATTTATTCTGCTAATACATGTCTACACAACCAAACAAACAAACAATCAATTATAGCAAAATGAGGATTTATTCTGCTAATACATGTCCACACAACTAAACAAATAAGCAATCAATTATAGTAGAACATGGATTTATTCTGCTAACACATGTCCAAACAACCCAACAATCTACATTATAACTCATTCACAGTTATATGGTTTTTAAATGGTATCAACACTTGAATCACTTGTATTCAAAACCATCTTTGAAAAAAAGTACCTTTGAACAATTTTACTTTTGAAAACCAAAGGATTTAAAACTTTTAAACCCTTTTAAAAATAATTAATTAAAAGTTAAATCCTTATTTAAATCATAATTAATTTTAATTGAATCTTAAGTTAATTTAATTAAATAGTTAAACAATAATTAACTATTAATTAAACCCAAATTAATCCTTTATTAATTATTAAATAATTAATTAAACCTTTATCAATAATTAAATGTTATTTAATCTCAATTAATTAATTAATTAATATTTAATTAAACTTAAACAATAAATTAAACCTTTAAAATAATTTATTATAAATCAAATCTTTAACCAAATAATTAAACCCTTGATTAATAAATAATCAATAATTAATCCTATATTTAATTAATGATAAATTAAATATAAATAATTTACTTAAGCCATACTTAATTAACTTAATTAATAATTAATTAAAATAAATCTTAACTTTAAAAGATAATTAATTAATAACTAATCTTCACTTAATTATAATTATTCAACATTGTTTAACCTTGAATTAATTATTAATTATTAAAAACTTAATTAATTAAAACTTAATTATTAAAAACTTAATTAAAATTTTAAAATATCATATTTATTTTGTAAAACATTTACAAAACAATTTGAATTAAAAAAACCAAACTTTGCAAAAATCAAACTTTTAAGCGAACTGCATGCATAACGACTATCGCTATGGATACCCGTAATTTCCAACTTTTTTTCTCACTAACTCTTCCATTTACTAATTTTACTTACCAACTTTCCATATCACTTCCAAATCCAAGACAAAGATCACAATTTTATAACCAAAACACCATCTAAATCATCAATTTAAAGTTCTAATGCTAAACCACAAATTAGCACACACATATACATCCAAACCATACCATAATCCAAATAATAATATCACATATACAACCATATAACAACCATATATATAAAATGTTATTATTTCCCAAAAAATTAAGAAATTTACTCACAAAAGGTTTTGAAAACTTGAAATACTTTAGCGCTCGGAAAGCTTGGAAAACCACAAATTCTTCTCGAAATGGGTCATTTTGCACTCGACTTTTGGACCCTTTCCTCTTGGATTTTGGACAAGTGGTCAAAAGTATAGTTTAAAATAATTCTTACTCTATCATCTAAAAAAGATAGTTACTCAAAAAGATTAAATTTTGAGGAAGTTATGGCCAAAACAGTGAGAGGTATTTTCGGATATCAAAATCTAAGTTCAAAAACACTTTTGCAAAAAATAAATGTATGGAGCATCTAAGCTCGTAATCAGAAAAAGTGGTAAACTACAAAGTTGTAGCCACTAGAAATATACATGGTTTGGAAAAAAGAAAATCTTAATTTGGTGAAGTATATAAGATTTTATGGACGAATGAAATTGGGTTAAAAATAGAGGAATTTGAATGGAAAAGAAGGAGTTTGAAGCTAAGTTTAAAAAGTTTAAAACTTGAAAATATAAATCTTTAAAATGTTAAAGGAATCCATTAAAGAGTATTGGAGCTCTAGTAAACTACAAAATGAAAAATGGAAGAAAGAAATAAGGGAAATGCTTTTGTATAAATGAAATATGCAAAATTACTAACCTACCCTTGTACCATGCCCTCCATAACTTTGTGCCACCTCACCATGCCACCTCACCTTTGTCTCCTCTCTTGTCCCCTCCTAACACTACATGCTCCAACATTCTCAGGTGCTATATGTACTTGCATGTCCTTTTTGTCTGCCAGTGATGTGACCACTTTTCATTTTTTATATATTTAGTTGCAAAAGTGTACATGGATGATTATCTTAACTTAATTAAGTTTATTAACCTTAATATATTCTCTTAAACCATATTATATACTTATTATATGTGTCTATATATATACGAAAGTGTGCATAATATTTCTAACAACTTTTATATGATGAAACGTCGAAAATTCGGAAAACAGTTTCTGGTCACATTTTCTGTTTTTCATCGAACTGTATACTTTTGTAAACCAATTTTGAAAACTATTTCACCATCATTATTTATTATTAAAAAGAGTTTTATTTTCATCATAAAACCATTTATTTGAATATTTAAAATTAATTAAATATTCGCAGATCAAAGTACTGAAATTACACCATACATACTAAATAGTAAAAGATATTTTACTAAGGTATCACGTGAGAAATAGCGCAAAATACCACACAGAAGAATAAGTACTTTGTGAGAAACTTATACAAAGTTGTACTTGAATATTGGTCGACAACGAATTGCTACTGAAATTAAGAATACTTGAGCAACAACACACCAGTATAGTAAATCTGAAAAGATGAGGATAGGTCAGTTGAAGAACTTACTTGGGTTTCTAAAAATAATATTATTTCTTAAAGTAATTAATTTATAAGGGATTTTAAATCAAATATAAGATCATTTATTTATTTTTTTTAAAAAGAAAAGAGTCAAAGATCCCTGTTTTGATGTTGTCATAGGAAAAGTCCATGTAGAAATGAATATGTAAATTTGGTCCCTATTTTTTAAAAATTAAAAACGCAAGGTGCCTTGCACTTATCTGACAGAAAATGCAAGGTAACTTGCACTTTTCTGTTTCTGAAATCTTTTTCGAAATTTTCAAAATTTTGAAAAGCGCAAGTTATCTTGCATTTTCTATCACGAAAGCGCAAGCTAGTTTGCGCTTTCTGATTGTGAAATCTTTTTTTTTAATTTTTGAAATTTTTGAAAAGTGTCAGGAAAGCGCAAGCTAGTTTGCGCTTTTTGATTTTGGAATCTTTTTTTTTTTGAAATTTTTGAAATTTTTGAGAAGTGTGAGGAAAGCGTAAGCTAGTTTGCCCTTTCTGATTTTGAAATTTTAAAAAGCGCAAGCTGATTTGCACTTTCTAATTTAAAAAAACAGGGATCTAATTTATATAGTTATTTGTACAGGGACTTTTCTTGTAACAACATCAGAAATAGGGACCTTTCGTGCAAAGCCCCCTTTTTAAAAGTTATGTTATATGGCAGAGTTTAGAAATTTCCTTTTTAGATTTAAATGAACTTTTCTTTAATTTTCCGAGTTGACACGCACCACATAAATTCTTGACTTTGTAGTTGATTTTAGGTAGTCCTTTGACTCATTCATTTTTCTCTAGTTTGTTAATGTATTTAAAATTTATGTGACAAAAATGTTTGTGCCATAGCCATGGATCATTATGATTTGCAACTAAGCATAAATCAATATTATGTTTGATATTCATGTTCAAAACATATATATTTTGATTTCGCAATCCTTCAAATATTAGATTTTATTTTTATCAAAAATATTACAATTATATTTTTCGAAATCAATTTTAAATCCTTATCACAAAGTTGACTTTTTACAACATAACTCTAGATCGAAATTAGAAGGAAAAAATATAAGAACGTAAGAACTAACATTTTTCAGCTCTATCCTTTTTTGCAAAACAGTTCATAGGTTGGACCGAACTCAAAACAAGATTAATGAAACCAAAAGAAAAAATTAATGTAAGAGAGAAAGCAACAGTCACTATAATGAGTAGTTGAGGTTGAAGATGAAAAGAGCACTACATTATGGCCGCGAGATAGGAATTTAAGCAAATGGCTATTAACCTGCAATGTAGAAATTGTTGCGATCATGTTTCAATGGCAGTTTGTAAAGGGACATAGTAGAAGCTTGGTTTTCTTTATTTTTCTCAGAAAACCGAGGTTAAATGTAGAAAGCAGCACAAAATTTAAATTTACAGTTGGAAAGAAGCTTGAGTTTCTTACAACTTTGTGCAAATTAAGTCCAAAAAATAACCGTCTAGTGTTTATTGCACTCTTATATCAAAAGCAATAAATTTTGATTTTCTATAGTAGATTAATTTAAAATTTCTATCTTTTACAATCAATATCTTTCATTCAGGGAATGTAACGACCCGTAAATTTTAGTGCTTTTATTTATTTAATTAACTGAATTTTGTGAAATTTTAAACAATAAATTTTTAAAATAAAAATTTATTATTTGAGATGCGTCTAATTAAACATAGCAAATGGTAAATTTTCATCTGATAATATTGAAGTTTATTTTCTAGTGTAATTTTATTCCAATTTAGATCACTTAAAATTGATGATAATAAAATGTTTTCCAAACCTGAATATTTTTACATAGAAATATTCTAATCCATCTTCTGACTAAGACGACATTTTTCATTTTTCCAAATTCGGATTTCTTTAGCTCCGTCGATCTTATTTTCTGCGTTTTTGCTGCATTTTCCGCTAGTAGAAAATTCGAATTTTTATAATTCAATCATACCACTAATATTTGTATACCGTTTGGATCGTGTCGTCGTGCTAATCTCTGCAGTATATTCAATTCTGTGTTTCGGATTCCCGGTACCCGGCGATATACGTGAAACAGATAACCGTATTGATATGTTTTTTTTAGTCTTTCGGTTTCCGGTGCCTTTTAATTTCGACTGTGTAAATCAACAACCTTTTTTTATTTCCTAGAAATCAGACTTTAATTCGTTAAAGCTTATTCATCTTCAACTGTTCATTCTGTCCTTGATTTGTCCATTCATTTCCATACGCTACATTGCTTCTCTGCCTTCTCTCTCCTTTTATTTTGTTGTTCTGAAACAATACAATATATGATTTATTATTGTATAATCGGAATCCTACTTTTGTTTCCATTGCATTTTACTCCTCCCTGCATATCTTCATTTCCAACCATCGGCCATCATCTCCTCCCGCCTTCTCCACCCAGCGCCTCCACCCAAAACAAACCTAACCGCACAGCCTCCCTCTTCCTCAATCACCTTTCGCCACCGACGCAACCCACCTCCATCATGAGAAACTTCCGCCATCCCATCCCTCCGCTCTGGCCAGTCGCCGCCCTCACTTTTCCCACTTGCCACGCTTGAGCGCATCCCTCTCCCCCGTACCCTCGGCAGCCTTCGACCGCACCGTATACCTTTGTGGTAACCATTCTTATATGCTTATAATTTATATGTTATATATATTAGTTTATTTAGTGCATAATTTTATATATATATTGATTTAACTTGCGTATTATCACATTTCAGTTTGTATATTCATTGTTATAATTGATCTGATAGTTATAATATATGTAAACTATCTTGGTTATAAACAATACGTTAAAGAAGTTTATATATATCATTTCGTGAGGGTTGTATTCATTTATATTTGCAGTTTGTGTTTGAATATATATACTAAGTTTACCTTTATATATTTTCTTTGGTACAACAGTCATATATATATTTTTCACGAGAGGGGCATGACCTATTTTGTACTATATATGAACCTATATAAGTATCTACATGAGGTTTTAAATTTCTGTTAAGTTTAGTTTATATTTATATATATTAACAAACGTCAGACTTCGTACTTTTTCTTACTTACAACCTTAGCTTGGGTATTATTCTTACTGTATATGTTTTGTTTGGTAAAGGTTTATAATAGCTTACTTTATATGCTAGTCTATATATTGATTTCAATAGTTATATATTTACTTGTAGGTCTGCATATTTTTGCCTGCATACATTTTTTCGTTCTGTCTGCATTTGTATATTGTTGATATTTGGGATCTATTGTTATACGGTTTAGATATTAAAGTATATATTTATATAAGATTGTTTGAAGTATATTTTGTTTTATGTAGGGTATATTGATGCTTTCTGTATGTAAATTTGTATTAGATTTTATTATAGTAGAAAATATGTGTTTAAATAGAATATTGATTTTAATTATATTGTGATGTTAAATATGTGTTTCAAATTTCGAATATGGTTATGTATAATTACATATACACTGGTTTACCTGAGTCTGGATTTTTAAATATGTATATAGATTTTTGTTATTGGGGTTAAAAGTTAAATTAATGATTTGAAATATATATATCTTATTTTGAATTTGAATATATGTTTAAAAATGTGGTTTTAGAGAAATTATAACTTGTATTTTGTTTCAAATCTTTATCAAGTCGGTTCTGATTTCATTTTTCGTCGATGCCTCATTATAAGCTTCGTTCGTCGATTCGAGTTCTATCTTGCCTTGTTTTGGGATTCGTGCTTGGATTTCGTAACTCAATCTCATCGTCTATTTCTCTAGCCTCGAAAGGTGAGCAATCACTCACGATTAACGTTCTTTTATTTATTAAATTTGATTTCAATTGAAACGACAATTGAAATATGATGCTGTTAGTTGTTTACATTGCTATATATATGTCATTATCTGTATCTGTTCACCTGTGACATCCGACACCATTATCTGTTATTTATACTGATGATATATGCATGTTACTGTTGTTATATTATTATCATATCTGTTATCACTCTGCAAGTTCCCTGTTAGTATAGAATTCACTATGGGTTGAAATGATACATACCCGAACGATCTGTAGAATAGAAGAAAATCGTTATGGGTTGAAATGATAAACCCAAACGATTTTCATTGACATTGAATTTGGAATTGCGGGTTGAAAAGATATATACCCGTATATATTTAAATTACGGATTGAAATGATAAATATCCGTACCACTTGACCATAGGGTAGAAAATTATATACAGACACTGTTGGTCTATATATAAATATTTTGAAAATGATTTCTGTGGTTTTGAAAAGAAATACATGGTTTTGATAAATATTGATTTTTAAAGATTTATTAAAGTTGATTTAATAAAGTTGATAAATAGTATGTTTAAGTATTTATTCAATATCTATATTTTCAAATATAGAGTTTATAATGATTTGAAATTATATTTATTTAAGAATTATACTTAAATAAGTTTGATTTGAAATATATTGAACTTTAAATTTAAAGAAGTGTTTTACAACTTGAAATTTGATTAAAGGTGACTTAAGTGGATATTTCAAACATATATATATATATATATAAATGGGATATTTTGTTTATTTAAATTTGTAAACTGAAGTTGTATTTAGATGTTATTGAAATGATTAAGTAAATGTTTCAAAACTAAATAATAGAAAATGAATTTGATATATATATATATATGAAATTATCGAATTTAGTTTTGAAATGTTGAATATTTAAAGCTTTGAAATATATTGAAATTCGAATGGCTTATTTTATGGTTCAGATATGTATTTGAAATCAATAATTTGAAATGGTTTATTGAGAAGCTGAATCGAGTTGAAATTGATGATTTGAGATTTGATTAAATTAAAATTTTGTAATTCGAGTTGATTTGAATCGATTTGTGAAATTTGAGGAAACTATTTTATTTTATAAAGTAATTTTAAATTATGTTTAAAACTATTGATATTTTAATTTATAAATTATTTTAATATAAACTATTTTAATATAAATCATTTTTAATATAAATTATTTTATTTTAAACTATTTTAACTTATAACTATTTATATAAACTATTTTATTATATATACTAATTTTAATATCTAAACTGTTTAAAAGGAAAGTGTTATGATTTCCAAAATGCTATGATTTCAAAGCTGTGATTTCCAAAGTGTTTTGATTTTTAAAAGATTATGATTTCGAAAGCGTTATAACTTTGGAAAAGTACTATGATTTTGGGAAATGGATTTATTTGAAGTGAAAGTGATATCGTATTGATATGGTTTTGAAATGGCAATGATATGTCGGTTTTGAAATATAACTATTTTGAAAGTTTATTAAATGACCATCGGTGTAATAATACTAGTTATTAAAGAGACCGGGATCAGATATGGACATACTCTCCGTCGATACCGAAACCACTTTAATAACTAATATACGCGGAGTGTTGATCCAGAACGAAGTGGATGGTTTGATGAACGCGTTGACTGAAGAAAGAGAACGATTTTGGATGACCCCTGACATGACTAAAACAGGAGCCGCGCCGGGCCATTGAGGTTCGCCACCTCTAGCGGACACACTTCTTCGATACCATATCTATTACTCATGTGATTCGATTTGGGTGCACCCCTTGATTTGGGAGTGTTGTTTCGCGGTGTTGAGGTAGCTGCTGGCTATGCTCAACATCAGTCCGGATCACGCAACTAGTAGTATCCTACTTGGGATCGCCTCATGTACCTTGTCATACTGATTATCCTATTCGCGACCACTACGATTTGTTTTGTGTTATACCTATGGGGTACCCTCTGATAACCGCTAGTTTACGGTGGGGCTTACGGTGCTGTATAGACTATGACATTATAAAAATGTGTTAAGGGGGATTATGTTAACGCCTTAACGCTATTTTGATACTTTATATTACTGATAGACATTATCTACTTAGCGTACACTATTACATAGTAGATAGTTTAACGGATCCTTAGAGGATGGTTATCCCAAACATCCTTTGAGTTACTCGTATTTCAGTCGTTATTTCACTTGAGTTAGATTTATTGATATAAGAATGTTAATCCTGACTCGAGTGTTTTGTGTTTTCTTTACGCTCGAGTCAGACTGAGTGTACCAGTATTCGAGACTCACCTTTGGAGTTGGAGCTTTGCTTGAAGATCGAGCTATCTATCCAGCTTTCAGATATTCAATTGATTCTAATGATGTATTCTGATTCTTGTATTTGACTATTGTATTCGAGATCTGTTGTAACTTATTTAACTCTATTATATATAGTAGCTTCATGAACTACTATTCATTTGTTTCCGCTGCATTATTGTTTATTACTCTGTGTCTGTGATTCTGAGATTTATTTATTTACTGTATATGCTGAGTTTTGCCAAATTTAAATTAACAATCTATTATTTTGAATTATTCAAGTCAGACATGTGTGGATTTATTGTCGATTTGAATGGTCCAAAATACTGGGATGTTACAGGGAAACCAAAGTAAATCTGACCTAACCTATTTCTTAACCGGTATAATGTACGATCTAAGAAATCAATGTAGTTCACATTAGTTAAGCCTAATTTGATACTTTAATCATTATTTACTACTAAGGTAGTCCTTGTTTGATTTGACAAAACAACAAAAAAGACCAAATGGTATACAACGGTAATAATAAAAAATCCATGGCCTCCTCCTTTTTCTCAGATTAGCGATTTACTGCTCTCTTCCTCTTCCTCCGTCTGACTCCGCTCTCCCTCTCTAGCGATATTTCGCTTTCTTCTCTGGTTACGCGCCTCTCTTTTCTCTGAATTTTGGGGGCCGATTCTAGGGCTCCGGCTATGGAATTTGGGGCTTTTTATTTCCATGGTGATTTTGTGCGGTGCTGTCCATCTTTCGCGACTATTGCTAATGCCCTGTTAGCGCTAGTGTCTCCGCCTTTGTCGGTTTGTTTCACTGGTTCTTGCTCGATTGAAATTTGTGTGTTTTCTGTTGAGGCCTTCTCGGCGCTTGCTCGCTTCAGATTTGTAGACGTTGATGGGTATTTCTTGGTTCTGGATCCCATTTACAATTCTCTCCCTTCGTTGCCATCCCGCGGTTTGTGTTTTAATGGGTCGAAGGCAGAGATAGATGCATCTGCTGAGTCTTGCGGTGTTGTTTCGATTCTGGATGTGTCTCTTGGTAAGCGGGATCTTTCCTCCCTATTTGCTCCGAGTATTGCTTTTGCTGATGAGTTGGTTGGAGTGGATTCTTGTCAGCCAGTTCTCAGCTTTGGTTCGCTTGGTGCTGAATTGTTTGAGCACTATGGTTCTTTGGATGATTGTGGCCCTTATCGAGCAACAAACGAGATTTCATCACTCGGTTTGTGCCTCGCTTAGCGTTTATTGGTTCTGCTACTGATTGTGTTCCTCTTGAGGCCTCTATCGTTTTTGGGTCTGTTGTCGATTCAGGATTTGACTGTGCGACAGAGGTTAAGGATTTCATCGCCTTACCTCCTAGAGCAGTCCGGCCAGTGGATGTTGTGGTTGGCGTTGGCTCTGATCTGCCCATGACCGATTCTTTGGAGTCGCGTTTTTCGCCATCTCCTTTGGCGAACGATGTAGTGGTTTTATCCTCTATGATTTGTTCGCCGCTGTCGCTGACTATGTCTCCGCCCTTGCAGGTTTGTAGTGCTCTTTGTAGGCAGGTGAGCATCTCTTTATATTGTTTCATTTATGTTGATAATTATGGGATGCCTGTTGTTTTTTGGTTGTCGGTTTATATGGTATGCCACTGTTGCCTGAGCCTTGTCACACATACGTGTGAGATCCCTGACACTGCCGTCTCTACTAAGACCGGGAGTGTGTCAGGTCCTTTGTTGCCTGTTGGTTTTTATTCGATCATCAGGTCCTTGTCGTCTCTCTATCTGTTTCAGCATAACCGGCCTTAGATGTTTTTGTGGGCTTTTGTCTGTCGATTAGGTGGTGTTCATCCCAGGATTTTTGTCTGGGTTGATATGCTGGCTGATCGTTGTTGGTTTTCTTTGTTGAGTCTTGACGAGGCCGAACCTATGTCGTCAGTGACTTTGTCTTTCTGGTGTAGACTTCCTTTGACTGGTTTCGATTGGTCTATTCGGAGGATTCTGAGGGACTGGAGCTGTTGGTTCGGGCGTTCTTCTCGCCCTGTTTGTATAGTGGCCATTCTTGACCACTATACGGACAGACTGAGATTTAGCCAGCTTTTATGCTCTTCCTTCCCCTCTGATTGGTCCGCCTTGCGACTCTTACCTGCTACGCAAGGCTGTTTTATTAGTGATAGTCCGACATTGGTAAGACTCCCACAACAATATGGGCCGCATTCTGTTAGCGCCCTTACACTGCTCCATTCTGTCTCTGCTCTTTCGTCCTCTTCCTTATCCGTCGTTTCGCCTTCCTCTTATTCCCCCTTATCGGTTGAGTCATCCTTGTCGGTGTCGCATTGCTCATGCCATTTCGATTCTTTCAGTTATTCTGCTTCTCTTTTATCTGATTGGTTTCTACAAAAGATTGGTATGCGACTGATTCGCCCCCATCTTATTGTCGGTTTCCCCAGGAGCATTCGGTTCTTTCGGACTTGGTGGGTTCCTCTTCCTACTATTGCTCCTCAGCTTTCTCCCTTCCCTCTTCTTCTTGTTCTTTGTCCATATCCATTCCTCTTATGAGTAAGGCTGAGATTGCGCTCCTTAATGAGCGTCTCGACTGCCTAGCTAGGAATTCTTCGCATTCGACTACGCTGCTTGGTGCCTCGTTTCCTTCTGCCTTTGGTCCGGGTCTTGAAGTGTCTTCGGTGACACCTCCCCAGCATTCCGACTCTATCCCCAAGGCATCTCGGTGCCGATCGCGTAGAGTCCAGGCTACCCCCCGCACCATTCACACACGCTCTATAGCGGCGTCCGAGCAGATCGACCGATCTACTCGGTACTCGCTTTACCTCATCTGAGTCCTCTTGTTTTGGTGTCCTATTCTCGCTTTTAATGGCGAAATTGCTTTTTTGGAATGTCCGTGGTATTGGCAATGATGCGTCCTTGGCTAGGCTTAAACGCATTGTCAAGAAGCACTCTGTTGGCTTGGTCGCTCTCCTGGAACCCTTTCTGGGTCCGGAAGGCATTTCCAACATCGTCTTATCCTTAGGATTTGGCGGTGGCTCTGCCAACGTCTCGGGGAAGATTTGGATCCTATGGTCCAAATCCATATCGGTCCGGGCCGCTTTTGATTCCTATCAGCTTTTTTCATTGGTCTGCTCGTCCCCTTCGTTTAGCTCTCCCTTTCTTTTCTCGGCGGTTTATGCCAAATGTGATCGTATGGAGAGATTAGCTCTCTGGTCTGACATTTTAGGGCTCGACTCGTTGGGTTTCACTTCTTCAGTTATAGGCGGCGACTTTAATATCGTCGCCTGCCAAGCGGAAAAATGGGGAGGAGCCGCCATCAACCGTGTAGCGATGGCGGATTTCAACTCGTTCATTGTCAGCTCTGGTCTGCCTGAGCTTCCCTTTGTTGGGTCTGCTTTCACCTGGTCCAACAACCAAGAGGGACCGAACCGTATCCTTTCCCGACTTGATCGTGTTTTCGGGTCGGAGGAGTGGTTTCGTCTCCCTTTTTCCTTTTCGATCGCGCATCTCCATCGGTCTTTCTCTGACCATGCTCCCATGGTTGTTCGCTGCTCTCCCCGCTCTTTAACGGGGCCATCTTCCTTTCGTTTCCAGAGCATGTGGATATCTCACCATTCTTTTCTTCAAGTTGTTGCTAATTCTTGGAGTGTTCCTATTGTTGCTTCTCCCTGTGCGATGTTCGGTCGAAAGCTTAAGCGTCTTAAAGCTTGCCTTAAGGTTTGGAACTTACAGGTCTTTAAGAACATTTTCGATCGCGTTCGCTTGGCCGAAGAGTCTCTAATTGCAGCCGAATCCTTGCTAGACGAGGATCCTAACGTGGCTAACAAGGAGTCTTGGGCTCTTGCTCAAACCATTTTCTCCTCGGAACTTCGTATCGAGAATGACTACCTTCGTCAAAAGGCTAGGATCAAGTGGGTAGTAGTCGGTGATACAAACTCTAAATTCTTTCATTCCACTATTCGTAAGAAGAATAACCTCCTCACGATCCGTGAGATTTTGCGACGGGATCTATCTACGGCCTCTTCGCCTGAAGATGTTAAAGAGACCATCCTTTCCCATTTTCAATCATTTCTGGGCTCTCCTTCGGTGTCGGAATCTGACCCGGCTCTGCTGGCTTTCATTCCTCGTGTTGTTCTTTCTCCGGAAAGTGACGTTGTCGTGGATCTCCCTACCACTGAGGAGATACGTGCTTCTGTCTTTGCTCTAAGCAAGGACAGTGCCAGTGGTCCGGATGGTTTCAACGGTGTTTTTTTCAGGAGTGCCTGGTCTATTATACAGGAGGATTTTTGTCTTGCTGCTCAATCCTTTTTTTTTGGGGGATCCCTTCCTTCTGGATGGACATCCACCAACCTTGTCCTTATTCCAAAATGCGAGAACCCTAGGTCGTGTGTGGATTTCCGGCCAATCAGTCTTTGCAACTTTTCGAATAAAGTGATTTCTAAAATCCTGTCCACTCGTTTGGCTCCCTTCCTTGAGCGCATTATCTCTCCTTCTCAAGCGGGATTTGTAAAGGGCGTTTGATTACTGATAACGTTCTGCTCGCTCAGGAACTTATATCCCAGATCGACCGAAAGATCAGGGGTTCTAATGTTGTCTTCAAACTGGACATAGCTAAGGCCTACGATCGCATGTCCTGGTTTTTCATCATCAAGGTCTTAAGGGATTTCGGTTTCCCGGAACTCCTTATTGACTTAGTGTGGAGGCTCATCTCCAACTGCTGGTTCTCTGTGCTCATTAATGGATCAGCTAATGGTTATTTTAAGGCAGGTAGGGGCTTGCGTCAGGGAGACCCACTATCGCCATCTCTTTTTGTGATCGCGGCAGAGGCTTTCGTTCGCGGTCTCCAATCCTTAACTATCTTCGGCCAGATTTAGTGCTTCGGGATACCGAGGGGTTGCCCCCCTAGTCTCTTCCTTGTCCTTCGCAGATGACGTTGTCATTTTCTCTAATGGCAGCGTCTCCTCTGTCCGACGGCTACTCAGATTTCTTCATCAATATGAGCGATCCTCGGGCCAGCTAGTTAACCCTGCCAAAAGCTGTTTCGTCCATGCGAAAGATTTGCCTCCCTCTCGTGCTATCTGGATCGAGTCTATCTCTGGCTTCAAGGAAGCCACCCTTCCTCTTCCTTACTTGGGTGTTGTCCTGTATCGCGGTAGAAAGCTTAATGCTATATTCGACCCCTTGACTGATAAAGTGAGGGGTAAGATCTTACGCTGGAATGCTTCTCTTATTTCTCAGGCTGGTAGACTTGTTCTTATCAAATCCGTTTTAGACTCGATGGGAACTCATGTTTTCGCGGCTATGACCCCTACTTCTTCTTTCTTTCGTTCTTATCGGTCTTTGGCCTCATCTTTCTTCTGGGGCAGCAATGACAGTGTCCGTCGGCACCATTGGGTGTCGTGGGACGTGGTCTGTCGACCCAAAAATGAAGGCGGTCTGGGTCTGCGCAATCCGAAGGACCTTTGTACAGCTTTTGCCTATAAATTATGGCACAGATTTGGCGCTAACAACTTCTTATGGGCTACTTTCCTCCATGCGAAATACCGCAGACTTGCGGGCTCTAACTTCACAGGTTCTCCGTTTTATGCTAGTGAGACCTAGAAGCACATGCAGTCGGTGAAGCCGTTTTCCGACACTCATGGTGGATCTTCAGGATGGGATGACTCTTCTTTTTCCATTCTGAAAGCTTGGTCTTCGATTAGAATCCAAGACCCCATTCGTCCGGTTTTTTCTTTCATCTGGGACTCTCGTATTCCCCTCAAGGTCTCTCTTTTGATGTGGCGGATTCTCCATGATGGATTGCCACTTGACGAGAACCTCCAAAAAATCGGCATCCCATTCGTTTCTCGTTGTAGATGCTACGGCAATGGGGAATCAGAATCCCTGAATCATTTGTTCTTTGGTGGATTTTCGGCCTGATCGTGCTAGAATTACTTCGGAAGCCTTCTTGGTATTCGTCGGTTGGCCAGCTCGCCTTCTGATCTCCGTAACTCCTAGTGGTCTGGGAATGCTGGTAAGTCTCTTCGTGCAATCGTATTCCGCTTGATTCCCTGCCTCATCTGTTGGCACCTCTGGTGCGCGCGGAACAAGGCAACCTTCGAAAATTCTCGTATGGACCCTCCATCTATTATTCGGTGTGTGAGGAACGACGTCTTCCTTGCTTTCCGTGGTAGACCTTTCAGGGGTCGTTTGAACTCCCGTGCGGAGCATCTGGTCGGTCTTCTCTCTATTTCGTGTGCTTTGTCTCATGCTAGACTGGGAATAGGTTGATCATCGCGAGCGAGCGCTGGCCTTCACCCAACGCTCACTTCCCCTCCCCCCTTTTTGTTTAATGTGGTTGTTAGTTTTCCAGATTCAGGTTTCTTTGGCTTCTTCATTGGCCCGGTCTATGATTTGGTTGCCTAGTTTCGGGGGCCGGCTTTCATTTCTTCGCTGGTTTTTTGGTGGTTTTTACTATGGTAGGTTGGCTGCTTCGGATGGTCTTGCTCTTTATTTATGCTGCTGGATTTACGATGGTGGCGTCTTTGTTGCTCTGTTTGCCACCAACCCCTCTCGGTTTCTTCATTGCGACCAATCTGGTCATCTTATCTACGTCGCCTCTTGCTCCCTGTCTAGGAGTGAGCTTTCCTTGGATTTGCTGGATTTGCGCCTTATAGATTGCTCTCTTTATGGTTTGGCTTGGTGGTCCGGCCTTTTCCTTTGGGTCAAGGCGGGTTTGTGAATGTTGGTGGATCGATTGTCTCTTCTCCTCCACTATCTTTGGGTGGTTTTGTTTCTGGCTGCTGTGGTATTATCTCCAGTATTTATGGTTTTTTCTTTTCCGCTGTTGTTTTGCGGTTTTTATTTTTGGGAGGCTTTCGTCCTTCTTTGTTTCTTATCAGCTTGTGAGCCCTCGGAGAAAGACGTTTTTTCTCCTCTTAATTATACATTGTTTTTCTTTGAAAAAAAAAATGATTTGACAAAACAAAAGATTAATGAATCAAAAACAGAAAAATAATGACTCCTTTCATATATGGATATACATAAGCCAGCAATATGTATAAACTGTACTGTTATCCTAGAGTTCTTACAAAAACAACAAAAAGCCTCCCATTGCATTATGAGTTGACATTATCATCCAGCGAGACGTAACTAATTAAGAATTTAATTTTCATTAAACTATTAGTTACCCATTTTTAAACAGTAAGAATTTGGAACAAAAATTAGTTAAGGTATAATCAAAACATTATACTAAAATATAAGAAATCGAATGAGAATTTAATTTAGTAAATTAGAAGTTGAAGAATAATTATGTCATTTCTGAAAATAAAGGAATAAAATGATGAATGTTTCCATAATGATAATGTGGCTTAATTTTAGTGATTATAAAGAGCAATTTACAGTAGAGACTCTTGTGCTCTTTGAGTTTTACTTTGCTCCTAATACTTTCAATTCTGTCCAAAATGACGCTTCATACATGAAGTCTATTTCTATTATATGCATACATAAATGTGTTGTTTTTAATACATTAACATAACACACAGATATAAGTGGACACGGTAAAATGACACAGTTTGTTGCATATAATAGTTCATGATAATTCGAAACTGCATCGAGCAGTAAATAAAATTATACCATAGTTAAAGGCGGATGCTAAATTTTAGAAAAAAATTGGAAAAGATCAACCAAATAATTCCATGCCAATTATGTGTTTAAATAACTCTAGTAATTAGGCATTAACGTTAGATAAAAATTAATTTAAAGCATATGGAATGTTATGATAAGCTAAACTGCCAAGAAAACACACTATTATGTTCCACTTTTTGAATGAGGAGTAGAGATACTTTTCATGCATGCCTTTATCTCTCCTCGGCAATTGTCTTCCTCGAATCTACCTTTTTCTAAACATAGAAAAATAGCTGTTTAGTGAAATATAGATTTCTATATCAACAGCAGTTAAAGGTAATATAAACGAGGTCCACATTGTCTTTCATACTAAGACGGAAAATTACTTTGAATAACCTCAATTATTAGGGTTGACCTACATGTTGTAATGCATATGTATGTATTTTTCATGACAGTGCAATTTAATTTCTGTACAAAAATATTTCTTCTAGATTTAATTATACAGTAATAGAAATTTACAATAGCAGGTTGAGCAGAGAATATTGAATCGTTGAATTAAAACTGAATTGGGTATTGATTTAACCAATGTCATGCATAAATAATACATGTGGACCAATCTAATCTTTTGAAATCTTGCATCGAACATGGATGAAGTGTAACATATATCTAATCAGATTTTGCATAAATAAATTTGAAGTAGTGGATGCACCTTAACTTGTTATGGATGTACAAAATGCTCTTAAATGTCCTTAGCTTATGAATAGCAGTGAAGCTTAAAATCGTAACATATATGTAAATATTTATGAACAAACAGTGTTTAAAAAGTGGTCAAGCTCATAATGACAAATTGTGTCTTGCAAAAGCAATAAACTCTTTGAACTTAATCTTGGTCATAAATAGATCATCCAGGTGCAGCTTACCAATCTGTTGAAAATTTTCTTTGAATGTGCATGGAATGCAAGAAAGCATGGACTCTTCGAACAATTATAGTTTGGTTCTTTGGTAAACTATAATATATCTCTTTAAAATAGACATAGGCTTGTCTAAATGAGATTAACCCTAACTTCTTTTTTTTTTAAGAAAATAAGGCTCACAAAAGATGGCCAGGCATATGAAAGAAATATGCCTCCCAAATCAAAGACAACAGTAACTGATCAAGAACGCACATGAGCAAAAGAAAAAAAAAACCTCAAGGCCGGAAAGAAGCCAGGCAATCCAACAGTCAACCGAATAAAGAACAACCCACACTACCAGCTACCCTGCTACACCAGAAAATGTGTAGTCCAGACCACCAGAAAATATACCACCCCCCACCAAACTGAAGAATAACGCTAAGAGGACCAAAACCCATCTCGAGCAGAAATGCAACCAACTCACAGCGGCCGCAATATCCCAAGTCTCCCAAGTGACAACACCAGTCGAGCTCCGGCAAGGCCACCGCCCAATGATGGTGTCACTTAGCACCACAAGCGCCACACGGGAAATAGAATAGAGAACCCAAAAGCCAACCTCAGCCATAGCCAACGGAGCAGACAAATCCAACCAATAATAAAAATCTGGCAGACAAAAACCAGCGAAGACACCCAGACCTGAAAAACTAGCAAGCACATCAAAACACAAAAAACCAGGGGGGAGGGGAGAGTGGATCGAGAGCGCTGGAGGGAGGTCAACGCTCCACTAAGAGTTTTCACCAACTCCGGTTCTCGCTGAACTAACTGCACACGAGATTGAAAGAAGACCAACTAGACGCCTAATACGGGAGCCCGTGGATCCTCTGAAAGGTCTTCCTCGGAAAGCAAGGAATACGTCATTCCTTACTTGTCGTATAATGGTCAGGGGGTCCATAGGAGAGCTCTCAAAGATTGCCTTATTCCGCGTGCACCAAATGTGCCAGCAGATAAGACAGGGAATCAAGCAGAAAATGATCGAACGTAGTGATTTCCCGGGGTTCCCGGCCCACCAGTTAGATAGAAGATCATTAGCAGATCTGGCAATTCCTCGAACACCAACTAGGTTTCCGAAGTAATTCCAGCAAGATCTGGCAGAGAAACTGTCGAAGAACAAATGGTTCAACGATTCTATTTCCCCTATGCCACAGCACCTGCAGCGGGAGGCTAAAGGGATGCCTAACTTTTTGAGATTCTCGTCAAGTGGCAACCCATCATGTAGGATATGCCACATTAGAAGAGAGACCTTAGACGGAGTACGAGAATCCCAAATAAAGGAGAACATAGGACGAGAGGGGCAGGGTATTCTAACCGAAGACCAAGCTCTCAGAATGGAAAAGGAAGAGCCATCCCAGCCAGAAAGTCCGCCATGAGAATCTGAGAAAGACTTCATAGATTGCATGTGCTTCCAGGTCTCACTTGCATAGGATGGGGAGCCCGTAAAATTAGAACCCACTAGCCTATGATACTTTGCGTGAAGGAAAGACACCCATAAAGAGTCGTTAGAACCAAACCTATACCACAACTTACAGGCAAAAGCAACACAAAGATCCTTAGGGTTACGAAGCCCCAACCCACCCTCGCTTTTGGGGCGACATATCGTGTCCTATGAAATCTAGTGGTGGCGACGGACGTCGTCCTTGTTGCCCCAGAAGAACGACGAAACCAAGGACCGATACAACCGGAAGAAAGAGGAGGTAGGGGTCATAGCCGCAAAGACATGAATTCCCATTGAATCTAGAACAGACTTAATGAGAACCAACCTACCGGCCTGGGAAAGAAGAGCCGCATTCCAACGAATGATATTACCCCTCACCTTGTCAGTCAGAGGATCGAAGAAAGCGTTTAGCTTCCTACCTCGATACAGAACAATTCCCAGGTAAGGAATAGGAAGGGAAGCTTCCTTGAACCCCGAGAAGGTCTCAATCCAGGAAGATCGAGAGGATGAACAGTCCTTCGCACGGACGAAGCAGCTTTTGGAAGGGTTAACGAGCTGGCCCGAGGACCTCTCGTATTGATGGATGAAACAAAGGAGCCGTCGGATAGAGGAACGACTGCCATTAGAGAAAATGACAATGTCATCAGCAAAAGATAAGGAAGAGATCAGGGAACAACCCCTTGGAATACCAAAGCGCTGGATCTGACCGAAAATCGTTAAGGTCTGAATACCGCGAATGAAAGCTTCCGCTGCGATCACAAAGAGCGAAGGCGATAGCGGGTCTCCCTGACGCAAACCCCTCCCCGCCCTGAAGTACCCATTAGCCGAACCATTAATGAGCACAGAGAACCAGCAGTTGGAGATCAGCCTCCATATCAAGTCAATGAGGGTTTCAGGAAAACCAAAAGTCCTCAAAACCTTAATGACGAAATACTAGGACATACGATCGTAGGCCTTAGCCATATCCAGTTTGAAGACAACATTAGATCCCCTGACTTTCCTATCAAGCTGGGAGATCAATTCCTGGGCCAAAAGGACGTTATCAGAGATTAAACGCCCTTTAATAAATCCCGCTTGAGAAGGAGAGATAACACGTTCAAGGAAAGGGGCCAAACGGCTAGCCAGGATCTTGGAAATAACTTTATTCGAAAAGTTGCAAAGGCTAATCGGACGAAAATCCCCACAAGACCGTGGGTTTTCGCACTTTGGAATAAGAAACAGGTTGGTGGAGGACCAGCTAGAGGGGAGAAACCCTCCGGAGAAAAAAGATTGGATGGCAAGACAGAAGTCAGCCTGAATAATAGGCCACGAGCAATGGTAAAAGGTACCGTTGAAGCCGTCGAGGCCACTGGCACTATCCTACTCAGTGCGAAGACACTAGCACGGATTTCCTCGGGAGATGGGGGATCCGCAATGCTGTCACTTTCCAGAGAAAGTACCAACCGGGGAATGAAGGCTAGGAGCGCAGGATCGGTTACCGCAACCGACGGAGTTCCTAGAAAGGTTTGGAAATGAGCCAAAATGGTGTCTTTTACTTCCTCCGGGGAGGAGGCCGTAGATTGATCAGGACGCAAAATTTCACGAATAGTAAGAAGGTTATTCTTCTTACGAATATAAGAGTGGAAGAATTTGGAATTCGTATCACCATCGACCACCCACTTGACCCTCGCCTTTTGACGGAGGTAGGCATTCTCGATGCGAAGTTCCGAGGAGAAGTTAGCTTGAGCTAAAGCCCACACTTCCTTGTTAGACGCGGTCGGAAAATCGTCTAACAAAGATTCAGCAACGATAAAAGATTCTTCGGCCAAACGGACATGATCGAAGATGTTCTTGAACACTTCAGCGTTCCAAACCTTAAGACAGTTCTTAAGACGCTTAAGCTTTCGACTGAAAACAGCACAGGGAGCGGCAACAATGGGAACGCTCCAAGAGTTAGCTACCACTTGATGAAATGTGTGGTGAGATCTCCACATGCTCTGGAAGCGAAAGGAGGAGGGCCCCGAAAGGGAAAAAGGTGAGCATCGGACAATCAGAGGAGAATGGTCTGAGAAAGTCCGATGAAGATGAGCGATTGAGAATGAATATGGTAAGCGGAACCACTCCTCCGAACCGAAAACCCGGTCAAGCTTAGAAAGGATTCGGTTAGGTCCCTCCTGGTTGTTTGACCAGGTGAAAGCAGAGCCCACAAAAGGAAGCTCAGAGAGACCAGAGCTAACAATGAACGAGTTGAAATCCGCCATCGCAAGACGGTTGATGGCTGCTCCTCCCCGTTTCTCTGCCTGGCAAGCGGCGATATTAAAATCGCCGCCAACCACAGAGAGAGAAAATCCCAAGGAACCGAGACCTAAAATGTCGGTCTAAAGCGATAACCTCTCCGAACGATCGCATTTTGCGTAAACAGCCGAGAAGAGAAAAGGAGAATCGATAAAATGAGACGAGCAGGCAACCGAGAAGAGCTGAGACGAATCGAAAACTGGGCGGACCGCAAGGGATTTGGACCATAAAATCCAAATCTTACCGCCGACATTGGCATATCCGCCGCCAAATCCTAAGGATAAAACGGTTTTGGGGATGCCCTCCGGATCAAGGAAAGGTTCCATGAGAGCAATCAGGACAACCGAGTGCTTTCTGACAATGCGTTTTAGCCTAGCCAAAGACGCATCGTTGCCAATACCGCGAACATTCCAGAATAGAAAGTTCGACATGAATAAAATGACAGGAAGAAAAGAGGGACAACAAGAAGCGAGCGGGAAAGACAGAGAGCGATCAAACAAGATACAGCAAGTACCGAGTAGATCTATCAATCTGCTCGGACGCCGCTATAGAGCGTGTACGGATGGTGCGAGGAGTCGAAAAGACTCTACGCGATCTGCGACGAACCGACCGAGAAGGAGGAGCGGGGGGCTATGGAGATGTCGCGAAAGACCCCTCACTATCAATCCCCCCCAACGAAGTCTGGGGGGCCTCCCAACTCGCCGGAGAAGAGTTCCGGGATAAGCAATCCAGGCGCTCATTAAGAAGCGCAATTTCTGCCTTACTCCTTAGAGGGATGGTAATGGACAGAGGGCAAGAAGAAGAGGGGAGGGAGCACGCCGCTGAGCAATAAGATGAGGAGGAAGAAGTGCCCACTCGATCCGAAAAAACAGAAGAACGGCGTAAGCAGGAGGGAAGACGGATCAGGCGAAAACCAAAATGCCACGAAAGCCAAACAAACGCAGGACAAGGAAAAGCTGCAAAAGAGGATAATAAAGAGGAGGAGGTGTACACAGAGGACGAGACCACCACCGCGGACGACGGTGGAATAAAAAAGGAAGAAGAAAGGGAAGGAGAGTCGAGGTGGGGCAGACAAAAAGATGTACTGTCAAGTGTATGGGAGCAATCAACTTGCCTCCTAAATTGTTGTGGGAACCTTACCAATGCCAGACTGTCACTAATAAAACAGCCCCGCAGTACCGGTAAGATTCGTGAGGCTAACCGAACAGAGGGAACAGCAGAGCGGAACAATGAAAACTGGCAATAACCCCGGCTGTCCGTATAGTGATCACAGACGGTCAGTATACGACCAGAGAAGGGATATCGCCCAGACCAATCGCTCCCGACACGCTGTGCCAACCGACGGCACTATAAGAATCCCGCCAAAACGGGAATACGATAAAGAGCCCAAGTCACTGACGACACAGAACTGGCCTCGTAGTGACTCAACAACAAAATCCACCTAGAGGATCCCATCAGATCGCTCCATACTAGCATCCTGGTATGGACACAACCGAGGGGGCAACGGAAAGCCTGCAAAACAAACAGAGCCCATAGACTCTGATGCATACAGGCAGACAAAAGGACGTCCGAAAAGGGGGCAACAACACAATAGGGGCCTGAAACACTCACAGTCAGACACGATACTGTAAAGTCAGGGAGCACACACCTAAGTGTGTCAAAGCACAAGCACACACATCCGGCTGCAATAGCCAACAACCAAATGGGAACAGACAACCCAGCATAATCTACGAAAATCGATAACGAAGGAGAGAAGCGCACCTGCCTATCCATGACCGCACATTCCAGCAGAGAAAGAGCAAACGGAGTCGGATCAGCGGTAGAGAGCGCAAGCATCTTATCTTCTAAAACCTGGTCAGAAGACAAGACACCGCCTACATCCATAGACCGAGCAGGCTCAATACCCGATGACGGAGACGAGATCCCCGACATAACCGAACTAAAAACTGGCCGATCAATCAGCCGCCTGACAGGACTGGGAGATAAAGTGGTCAACTCCTTATCACCCTGACCGTCGACAAAACTATCGGCGCCAATCGACCAAAAGGAGAAGTCAACCCCACTCGGACAAGCAACTGCAGCAGAACTCAGAATAGACAGTCGAGGAGAAAAAGGAGCAGTGAAATCCCCTATTTTCCTCGAAAAGATACCTTCCTCAGACAGGTAGCCCGAAAGACCACAATCATCACCAACAGTCATAGAACCGAAGCACATCTCTGACGAACCCGAAGGCAACACACCGAACCCATCCCCAAATATCAGATTTGGCACAAATCAGGTGGTGAAATCCCGATTCACCAATGAAGGATATCTGAGCGGACAACGAATCGCCTCCACAACACACGGAGAAATCTCCATGAATAACCCATCGACGATGACGAACTTGAAACGAGCCAAAGCAGCAAAAGCCTCAGCCGAAAAAACACAGATCTCGACCGAGCGATAGCTCGTAAAACATACCGATAAAGGGGGAGCAACAACATCAAGCAAGGCACAAGCAATCTCGGCGAACGTGGGACAACGCCGCACGAAATCTCCATTGAAGGAGAACAACCCCAAATCCATAGCACAGAAACCCTAAAACCAGCAGTTAACCAACAAATAGAAACAATGCGAGCGCACTCAAAGGGACGCGCTTAGAAAACAGAGAGAGCAGGATAGAAGCTGAGGAGAAAAACGAGCCAGAAAAGACGCTCAGGGAAAAAATCGACAGGAAGCCATTGGAGATTAACCCTAACTAAACATGTAAAATGAAGATAGATCTTTGTTGTAGCAATGGACCAAGGGGCGAATAAAGTGCGTGATATTAACCCTAATGTTGTATAACATCTAAGCATGCATGATAATTGCAGTAGGCAGGAACAAATCAATAAATACTGACATTATAATGGAAGCATGAAGAGCACAGGTAAGATAGACAATCAATTTAAAAGGGAAAAGATATATTTGGAAAGAAAAAGTAAAAGCTTACACCGATATGCACCGCTTCATGGGAATTTAACTACCGCTTGAGTCGATTTGAGATGGATGAGGATCGATTTAAGTGACCTAAGGTCGATATCTAATTCTACAGCCCATTGTGGAATTTGATGCCCATTCTCTATGTTAGTGAGAAACAGGACTGGTGAAAAGATTTATCAAATCAAATGAGGAATAGGTCATTATAACTTTTTAATAAATGGCAACAAATTAGAAAACGATTTTTCTGTACATATTGTGAGATTTTTCCCTCTTTGAACAAATTTGAATATATCGGATTAAGTTTCGTATACATCAACATCAATTGAACATCGGTGATAAACCGTCTTCATACGTGAGTAGTAATCATAATGTTAGGGCAGGCAAATAAATAGTTGCAAATTTGAAAACGGACGTAATAGCGGTAATTTTCCTTCCACTGCATTTTTTCATCAATTTAGTCCATAAAATGAAACACAAATTGTGTAATATGGTAGACGTTAACAACCTCACATAAAGCAGTAAAGTGGTAGTACAGGTTTTGCTTAAAAAAACGATACATATATCTCTATCAATGAAATGCAAAGACCCTCATGTATTAAGGATCACAATTGATCAATGTTTCAAACAGAATTTCCTAACACCATTGCATCAGTTAAAATTCTTGTGCTGCTAGTTGGGACGGATTTTGTACTGGATAGGGGAAGTCATAGCCGAGTACTGTAAATATTATTACATGGAGATGCACCTCTTAACGGAGGACTGAAAACTTGAAGATTTAATTCAAATAGAAAAAAGCTTGCTACAAATTTTTGAATATTTCACAGAAAACAATATTTTCAGTACAGCCAACTTCCTTCGCACCTTGCTGTTTGATAAGCATTTTAAGACCTCGGTGTGATGTTGTTCTTGATATAGCGACGTAGAGTTGGCCATGGAAAAACACCGATCTTGGCAAATATACACCAACATGATCCAAAGTCTCCTTGACTTTTATTAATTGTCATTGCGAAGCAAACTTTAATTGGAAACTACAAACGACGGAGGATAAACGGCCATTTTGTATTTGACGATGTATGGACAGTTCTAGGAATTAAAACTTTATTTCCAACATTGGTACCAATGATAATTTTAGCTTTAAATACTTTTGATGCTAGCTGGGTGACGATCAAATGCATTCCATTACAAAGACATATACTTTGGTTTATATTTCAAAGAAGCATTATCAGAATACCTACTTTGAGGTTGAGTTTATGGTTAGGAATGCTTGAAGGGTGCAAAGTGTTTAAAAATTCAGTTGGAAACAATATACGTTGAACCTCAATACCTTCAGAAGCCGGGCTTATTGTGTCTGCGCTAAGGTACACAGGTAAAGATCCAAATACAGATGATGTTACGTAACTATTAATTTCTTCAACACGGTCATTCGTTGGAGCCAAAATGCATCGAATATGCAAATAATTTGGTTCATTCAATCATTTTTGCAAGTCTGGGTAGGTACTCTCTATAATCCCTGCAATTGGATTAGAAGTTTGCTCAATTAGCAAACCTTGTGGTATCTTTATCCATGTTGGCTCAGCACTTTGTTGCAATGTAGTGGCAGGAACTTTTCCATCACCTATGTCTAGCACCCACTTGGTGAAATTTTCTAGCTTTCTTATTTCAGAAGGTGTACCATCGGTTGACATTAGACGCATGTTAATGTTTAACTTGAAAATAGGGCATTTGGACCATAATTGAGAATTTTTTTATGGATGATTGCATTTTGTGATCCTTTGGGTATGATAGGAAGCACTTGTCTAAAATCCCCCTCCCCAACAAAACAGTTTTTCCACTAAAGATATGTTCAGCTAAACAGTTAACACCATCATCCATTAAGTCCTGAAGTGTTCGATCAAAAGCTTCCAACGAATTTCGATGAACCATAGGAGCCTCATCCTAAATAATCAAATTCATTCGTACTATAAGTTGTGCAAGGTTTGATTGCTTTGGAATGCCGCATGTTGTACCTCCTCCTACATCAATTGGTATTTTAAACCATGGGCTGTTCTACCACCTAGAAGTAGTAGAGATGCTATATCGGATGATGCAACCGCTAAAACAATTTTATGTTTTGACTGCATCGTTGTTATTAACGTCTTCCAAAGGAAAGCTTTTCCTATTCCCCCACTGCCATAGACGAAGAAAAAACCTCCTACATTATCGTTCACTAATGTAGAGACAACATCGAATATAGTCTTTTACTCGACGTTTAGTTGACACAACATTGTGCAGGCTTCTTGTTCCAAAGCAGCACAATCATAGCTTAGTTCCTCCTCTATTAGTCTATAATGGTAAGGACGTTGCAACGAAAAGTTTGGGGTTGGCATACGGGGAAAGTCGGCTAAAGAATGATTATTTAAATTAAGTATATTTTCAAGCTCTATTAAGCAGTAGTTCTTTATTTCCTCATCCGTTAATAACAAAGTTGTGCTGTTCCGAACGCGTCGTTGATGCCAGTGTATATCATCTGACAACATTTCTCAATTTTTATTCCAGAGCTCAAATGGATTAGAAATTTCACAAAAGAGTAGCATCGTCGCAAACATTTGACGTAAGCTTTTTCCAAGGGACCAATTTCCTGCTACAAAGAGAGCATCATTCCATTCATTGTTGTTTCTAACAATCCTAAGGCAACATATGAAGATTGAAAATCAGAATACAGCGCACCATTTACAGTTATAATGTCTTCATAGCATGTTGGCCTCTTAACAACGTTCAACAACATTCACAAATAGAACCGTTTTCCAGAAGTAGGATGCACATAGTACATCCTACCTATTTTATCACCTTGCTGCCTTCTTTTCCATTGCTTCTCGTGTTTGTACCATACCCACTTTGTCGGGAAATCTACATATGCCAAACATCTTGCATCTACATGTAGTATATTAGTTCTCATCCATTATGTGAACATGGTTCTCTCAATATTTTGTCTACCTACAATTTGAGATATGGTATCATTATTATTGAAAGTTACTATAGCTCTCCTGGGAGATGAAAAGTAGTCTTTCTACAGACGGTTTATGATATTGCACCTCAAACTCAAATATACACCAGCATGCTTCAGAAGCCGAAACATAACGACAACTGAGATATTTTTTTTATCTCATCAACTTGATAGGTTGCTCTTTTTTTATCATTGACATTTTCTTCAATGATCACTGTTGCTCTATCATGTTCCTTATTGATAAATTTGAAAAAATATTTTACCAACTTAGTTTTATTACATACCACTACATTTATATGTGCATTATAGTTAACCAATAAATCAACATTATGAGGTACGATCCATCCACCGTCAACCGTAATTTCCATTGATGAAAGAATGGAATAGCCATTTTTGCGACATTTATAATCGGAAAACCATCTTTATCAAAACTTGTATCATTGGTAAAAGGCTTCGGATAATGTTTTCCACATACATTACCTTGCATGCACTGTGCACGTTTATAAGCCACACTACAGGGGTCATGTACCATAAACTGTCCAACTGCATCGTAACTGATTAGATCTACGGCAAGGTTTGGCACCTCAGTGCTTATAATCCTATCAACTTGCAATGGGGTCTTTGGTTTCTAATCAGAATGCAGAAATAGTAAGGTATGAGCATTTGGCAGTCCTCTTTTTTGAAATTCTATTGTGTATATAACTATACATAAACAGGAATCGTACAGTTAGAATTCAATATGTAATAAGATCACTGAAATGTTGTTTTACAGTGCATACATGTCTATATGCGGGCAAGCATGAAGATTGTACCTGCTTTAGCTCGCCCAAAATTTCCTTTTTAATACACATCTTTGATAAACTGTTTAAGCTTTTTGTGGAAGACACAAGCAATGATATCCGGTCGATGTTTAGGTTTTTGACCTGGAATGAATTCAAGCATATATTTGATTTCGGGCCACTTTGCATTATAGGTAAAGGTTATAAACAGATCCGGACATCCACCCCATCGAGACATAGCCACCACATCTTGATAATTTTGAACCATATTTCTAGGACCTCCAGTGAAACTGGAAGGTAAGTTTGTATGTTTACTAATTAATTTAGTAGACGTATACCCTACAAGCACAGCATCTTGCAATCCTTTATAAAGTTCTGATCGTATGTTCGATTGATTATTTCTAATCCATCTCAACCTCTCTTCCTTAATGCTTGTGTATGCGTCAACAATATATTGTTGTAGCAAACAACCTCCTCTAAGCAAAGTTTGCCCTTAATTTTCCCTATTCTGCAAGTGAAAAGCATAATACTCATGAATCATTATATAAATTCTTTCACCATCAGAGGTAAACCGAGCATTAAAGGATTCAATACACGACTTATATCCATCCTCAGCATAAGGGAAAAGGACTGGATACTGCATTGCCATGAAGGTCAGATGTTTTTCATTTATACGACGCAAGATGCATGTTTTCTCTTCTAAGATAATATCTCTATGTACATTCAGTTGATTGTCATTACCAACTATTGAAGCGGCAATCTCGAAAGAAGTAGGTAAGTTATATTGCCTCCCACCATTGTTCCTTCTAGCAAGAATTCTAATGCTAACATCATGTAAAGTAGCTACTTTGAATCGATTCCTTGCCATTCTAAAAACCTTTGCCAGTTCATTAGTTTCATCAAACATACATATTAGTTTATCTATCAATGCTGGATCCACATCTTTAGTTCCATTGTTCCACACGCGCACAACCTATTTTCTCTTTCATTTTCTGTGTCATAAATGTATAATTGTGCAAATTTGAGAACACCATCAACAGGGAGGAGAGATCCAATTTTATGATGATTTTGACCATTTAACCTAAATAAATAAACTCCTTTACCATCATTAACGCTATTGTCAACATGTCCACCCATTGATGTGAAGCAAACATTGAGTTATAAATCTGTATTTGTTCTCGGAAACACGAAGCCGTCCCACATCCAGTAGGTTTTTCAAAAGAGGAGGGGTTTCATCCTTCCTGTTTCATAAACTGAGAACTTCGCAGAGCTGGGGATATCATCCTTCTAGTTTCTCTCCGCGTACCAAACAATGGCACAACGATAACGACACGTGTTCGTTGGAGGTCCAAAATCCCATGATTTAATGATACAACCTAATATGGTTCAAGCACACTTAAAAAAATTATGTTAACATGAGCAAGTAATATGACAATCAAAATAAAGGCAGAGGAAAACCTACCTTGATGTATATTATCTTTCGCTAGGTCGGGATTGGCATGGAAAACATTAGTCAAGGGACTACAACACCGAAGCTTAAAGCTGGATATTTCGTTATCTTTTCTATTTTCTACGCTTCCAGCCCCTCCCTGAGTGTTACAAAAGAGCATAAGGAAGACTACAAACTGCAGGGAAGCATGATACTCAGTTATGGAAGGGAAGGTAAAAAAAATAGGACTGGGACAAATGAAAAATTCAGTTACCATTGCGTAAATTTCAAGATGTGTAGATTTTCTTTGACTGCAACACATAACTCAATTACGTCATTTTTTTCCATTTACCTACATGTACATTGTAGTTGATGAAATTGTTTTGCCAAACATCACCAAATGGAGATAGCACTAATTAGCAGCTGGCACAACACCTATATCCTGAAGAAGGTACACATGACACAAAGAACGTGTGGGTGTACTTGTGAATGGTTCATTCGAACTATGACTGATAGGAAGTCCGTCTGTTTGTACCATGGGACATGCACTTGCAAAGTGAAGTTTTGAAATGGTTTCTTATCGGTGGAAAAAGAAACAGAAGACAGTGGATAGAGTTCGGTTTTCACACGTATCGACTCTAGCTCTACATCAGACGATATTGGGTTTACTATCTACATAGAGAGCCCGTAAAATTACAAAATGGTTAAGATATGATAAAATGATTGTTAATATGGTTGATCGATAAATGAACTAAAGGAATCACCTAACACTCACGTTCTTCTTCGATGTAATTGTGTTTAAATTATTATGCATTGAATCCTATGTTGTTGTTTCACGTGGAACAATGGGGGTGGAAATAAAGTGCAGAGGTAATACTTAGCTAAGACTTTTACATAGTAGGGCATGCTTTATGTAGGCAGGATTTATAACGTTTTATGGTTGAGTGAAACAAAAGTGGGTTGGGAATGATAAAAATCTAGCAATCATACCATTAACCTCTAGAACGGATGACTGGTTTGTTTGGTCATTGTTTAATGGTGTATGAACATAGCCAAATAGATTAGAATTCAAGGTAGAAGGAGGAAAAGAAGTAAACGATGATCTCAAACACGATGATGAAGAACAATTTTTTGCATCATTCAATGTATGAAGACATTTCCTCTGCTGGTATGCAACGTGACAAACTTCAGGGTTGGCAAAAGTAAATTCGTTAAAGCTGGTTGCTAATGAGTTTGCGGTCGACTTCTTGTATCTTCTTTTCACCGTTGGAGGAATAAGGACCGCATCCGAGTTACCAACCGATTATTAGAAGAGAGAATTAAGAGAGGTTGTTACGGAACCTGTACCCATAATACAGCAAACAAAAATATGGGAAAACATACTTACATTAGGCACAGATGAAGCTATTTGGCCACTTTGTCTATTGGACGATAGTGTGGGTTGAACATGTTTGGGAAATCCCTTCAGATGATCAGTTTAAGGGAATAAAAAACCCAATGTAGCGGAAAACAACTGGATCGTGATTGTAGTGAGATGAAACAAATAGAGATAAACTGTAATGACCCAGAATTTTGAACAAATTAAATTGAAAATATTTAATTAATTTTAAATATTTGAATGATGATTTAATTTGAATCCCCAATATAACTTTGAAATTGGCGATTAAATTATAAAATTTAATCTATTGATAGTCGAATAAAACTTTGGAATCTTCAATTGTAAGTTGAAGAAAAATTATTACGAAAGATTTTAAAATTTATATTGATAACCCTGAAGACAATAGAAGCTTCAGAAATTGATTTGGAAACAATTTGTTCAGTTTTGAAATTAAATCGTTGAATCGATATTTAAAAATAGCCGTCCGAGGCGCAGTCTCGGAATTCGACGAAACCAGTTCCATTGGGTCCGTAGCGTTGAATTATTGCCGGGTTTCAAATTTCGTATTTTTCGGAGTTGATAGGTGAGCACACGACACAAAAACGCGTCGAAATCAAATTGAATTGAATTTAAATTTAAAATTTAAATTGGGTAACATTAGCACGTCGTCTTCCCTTAACTCACGCCAACAATCACGTAGAAATCATGAACGCATCGTGCAACCCATACTCGTTCATTTTTTAAACTCCCCTCCCTCCTCAGTTCTGAATCAAACAAAAGAAATTGAAATTTAAATGGCCGCTCACATATATTTCTTTCTTTCTCCCCTCTTCTCGTCTTAAAATAAATGGCCACAATTATTCTCAGATTCGAAATCAAATTCCCTTTTAAAATTTAAATCACGAGCCGATTGTCGCGACTGCGACTTATGGTGGCTCGAGCGAGCAGGTACGGGGCAGCAACGCGATCGATTTTGGGTAGCATGGAGTCATTCGAGTTGGGGCGCGAGGCAGAAGCTCGCGAGTTTGTTCGCGAGGCAGTGTGGGGGGATTTTCGAATCGCGATTGTTAGGGTTTCGAGTTGGCTCGTGTTCGTCGATGGTGGTAGCGGCTCTCGCACACATGTGCACGACGAGGGTAGCGCGCGCTGTGATGAGGTGATTTGCGATGGCAGAGGGCGACGTGCGAGGCTGCGGTGGCAACTTCGGCTGGAGGCGGCAGCAAATTCGTTCGACGTCGCGTGAGCGATGGCGGCGAGGATGGGTCGCGATCGATTTCAGTGGCTGCGGCATTAATGTCGTGGTATTTGGGGCATGTTGATTTCAGCTGAGCAGAGAGGTATATTGTTTTATTATTTATTTAATTAAATAGATAAAGGGTTATATGTATATATTTCTAGAAATTTCACTTTGTTTTAAAATTTCAGACAATTAGATTTTTAATATAGTTTATTTTTATAAATATATATGATTTCAAAAGTAAAAAAATAGTAACTTGTTAAATTTATTTTAGTTATCAAGAATATTTAAAAGAAATTTGTTTAAAATAAAATTCGTTAGATAATTAAAATTACCAAGCGAAAATTGGTTATTTGATTAATTCAAATATTAATAGAACTGTATAAAATTGTTTATACAAGGTTTGAAACTGTGAAGAAATGGTCAAAATGGAAAATGGATTGCTAATAAAAGCTAAGGTGAGATTTTTCTCACTCAAAATATATTTTGTATTGCAGTTATTTATTGACTGTTTGATTTCTATTTGGATGTGGTATTAGATATAGTAGGATATATCTATATATGTAGCAATATATACATATTGGCATATGTATATATTGGATTGATGATTTCCCGCCTCGTATAGCGGATGAGACCCTATTGCGCCGTTAGTAAGCGGATTTTTATAAAACCTATATACCGCGATATTCCACCTCGAAGTGGAATTGGTATTGTGCTAACGTCTTTGGATGCAGGGAAACAGGTTGGAGGGATCCAACTGGACCCCTCACATTGATTGAATTTATTTCTACTGTGATGTGATAATCTGTGAATGATTATTGATGTTATTGAATTGATATCTGGAAATTGTTTGAAAGCTAAAATTTAGCTGAATGGATGTTTGATATCATTGGATTCCAAAAATAAACGAAATTGAATTTTTGAAATCAAAATAGAAATTTCTAAGTGAATTAATTTTAGAAATTGAATAAATTTTGAAGAAAGGAATTTTTAAAGTATAAAAAGTTAATTTTTATAATCTTATCGAATTAATTCCAGAATCAAGTGAAAATGTTAAATAAATGGATTTCGTAAAATAGTGATTATAATTTGAAGAATTTAATTTAAGAATTTGGATTTTTAAATAGATTGAAAGAAACGATTGAAATTTATTTCCTTAAAAAGGAATTTATTAAAAGAAGATAAGCTGGAAATCCAACTAGAAATTTAATTGGTAAATTGAAATAAATTGGGAAATCAATGTAAAATGATTTCAATTTGAAGAATCCATTTTAAAACAGAATATTGAATAATTTGAGAAAAAAATGAGGAATTTACTTAGTAGTGATAAATAAATTTTTAAATCAATATCGAAATTGATTTGGGATTGAAGTTTTTATAAATAGAATTGAAATTTATAAAAGTTGTTTATAAATCCGAAATCACTTATTTTGATAAGTAAAAATATAGAAGTTGATAAAAAGAAGATTTATAAGTCGAGGTTGTTATTAAAATAGAAATAGAATTTATAACCGTGTTTATAAATTCGAAATCGATTGAATTTGATAAATTAAATATAGAAGATTATTAAAGGAGATATATTCGCGATTTTGGATAGCGAATTATTATTGAAATAAAACGTGTAGAAAATAGTGAAATGTAATTAGTGAAGTATATTCACGATTTTGGACAGTGAATATATTGTTAAGTAAAATGGATATGGTTTTGGAAAAGTGATATTTGAAATGAAGTTAATTGCTTTAAAAGATGTTTTAAAACGTGTGAACTATCGAAATCATAAATTTCAACATTTATTGTTGAAATAGACGTTTTCGAGAAATATAAGGAAATGGTGGACTATAACACTGTTGTTATAGTAAATGATTTCCAAAAGGAAATGTTTTATATAGTATTGGGATTTATATATATATTTTAATTCCGAATCCCTATACTATTGATTTCGAGTCGTCGTAACGATGTTTTACGCAACATTCGTTTTGACTCAAATAGATGTTAAAATTTATGATTTCCTTAAAGAATGAAATGTATACTTAATATTGATTTAAGTATATTGAATATTTTCAAATGTTGAAAATAAATAGATTTGTGAAATACTTATTTTTAAATAAGTATGGAAATGTTTTTCCAATATGAAATGAACTGTTTTGAGATTTTATCTTCAAAGATAAATTGAAATGTGAATATTTGAAATTTGTTTTCAAATGATTAAGTGTGGAAATTTTATATCTAGTAAAAGATATTTTGGAAAAGAAATAATTTGGAAAATTATTTGGGATCTGATGACGTTGCGCATCTTTATTGATAGTTAAATAACCGACTATCAATAATTACCTCGAATGGGTATTTGTTATGAATTGGTTGAATTTGAATGCCACACTTATTTTTGAATAATCGCTCACTATTCGGGTTAGCCGGGAAAGGACCATGGGGTCGTATAACCCATTCCGAATATGTGATACGTCGTTATGAATTGCATTCGAAGACCGGTGTTGAAGACCGGATATTTTTGAAAACGGAAGGATTACCGTCGAGTTACTCTACATCGGCTGATTTCCGATTTAGAGGTTTTATCACCCTTAGTGACGGGAAGTCCGGACGTGATTAGAAATTTATCCGGATATGCAAGGGCTTCGTGAGAAGTGCCTTCGGTTCTGTTCGATCCCGGAACAGACTTGTATGGATTGTATGTCTGACGTTACAAATTGAGATATTGAGCTGATTTCTTTCAAATACATTTCTGTTGGTGGCGGAGAATTTATTCTCTTAGCTTAACACCCTTCTCTGAGACGTACGAGCTCAGAGGTTATGTAGTTGAAATTTATCAGCGATATACTCCCAATTTGGTAACGTGGCATACTGAGTGTTGCTGTGAAATGATCATTTGTTTGATCTTATATCTTTGTGATCATAGGTTGATCATTTGTTTGACCCGAAGCACGGCTTTGTAGAAAGCGTAGCTTTGTGGACGAGACTTCGTCGAGCCTCACACCCCGGAAATGGTCGAAACAGGAAGGATGCGACAAGGTTCTAGGGAGTAGCGCCCCTTAGTGTATGTCATTCCTTCTGGATAGAGGTGGTATCATGGTATGGAGCCCAGATACTTAACCTATGTGGTTGCTGCATTATTATTTATGTGGTTTGTTGGAAATCGGGGATCCTCGGGAAGATCGGTTACGATCGGGGGATGACATACGCGTGTCAGTAGTTACCTACTTTTGCAGAGGTAACCCGGCCTTGTGTTGGCAGAGATCTAACCGTAATGTTAGGTTATTTCTCGGGTCGTCTATTCCAGGGACGTACCCATCGTGGAAAAGGAAGTTCCTTAGCCTGACCATTTGTTGGAAATCCAAACCCCAATACGCACCTTGTACGGTTTTAGTTGTAGAACCTGCCATCTAATATGGCAGCTATAGCAAGCATACTATAATGGTACGTATGCTGGCTAAGATTTATATTGTACTTTCGAAATGCTTTCTACACTATGCACTAATAATAATATCAAAAAGAATTTGATTTTTGCATAGTAAGCATCTTTGACTATCATAAGAAGAAATCTCCTCCAATTCTGCGTTTGCATTGTGTGTGTGGCGGGAGGTCTTATGGTAGTTTCATTTTCCAAAAGCATTGAGAATTTGTTTTATTTTCTTTGTGAAAAATAACTGTTTTACGATCTCACACCAGTCACCATGACTGACTCGGAGTTTATTGTTTCCCTTCTAAACTCTGGGTGCCCACCAATTTCCACACGGGCAGCCTAGAGTTATGTTATCAGGATATTCTGGATATTCTGGAGCTTTGGAAGCAAGCTGGATGGCGTAACGTATCACCTACACTTTGTATTATTCCGCTGTGTATTCTGTATGAGGACAAGTTTATATAACTGTCCATTGTTGTATATTGACTCTGATGATTGATGTATGTATAAAATGATATAGTTCTTTGTTTTAAAGATTATTCATTTATCTATTATATTTTGTTCCGCTGCGATGTGTAAGATTCTAATATTGTTTTCTGTTCTGTTGTTCTTCTTCTCTCTTTTCTTCTGTTTTCTTCTTTCTAAAACCCTAAGAATTCGGTTTTCCGGCATTCGTTGCTCGGCAGTTGATACAGTGGACGTATCGATGTCGATTTTCGGAAGTCGAAAAATCGGGTCCTTACAACGTGGTATCAGAGCATATGGTTAAGCGACAACCCTGCTCTGTTGGGTGTTACTCATTAGAGATGGAGTCAGTAGTACTCTAGAATGAGTTGAGTGTAATAATAGATATGAGCGCGTATTTGTTAGTGAATATAAAATTGTTTTATATTGTGATGATTGGTTTATTGAGTGGTATATGAACCTTCGTCGGCACAGTCTGCGCAACTGGATCGAAGGGGTTTCTAAACACTTGAATAGAACAATTCGGCACAGTATTGTTTTTGAATAGGATAAATGAGATAAATTTGCCCAAAACTATTTTTATATAGAAAAGAAATGTTTTTCTATAAAGTACTATAGTATATGGTTGCATGGATGTTAGGAAGTAATAATAGTGAATTATCATCACTGAAATTGAATAAGAAATTGGAATTATAAACTCCAAAGTTAAGAAATAAAATTCACATACAAATGAAATTTAAGAATGTAAATTATAAATGTGATTTTTAATTTGAAACGAAATTCCAGAGAAGTTTTTGGAAATGTTTTGAAAAGAATTTGAAAATTTTGGGAGATTTGGAAAGTTTAATTCCTTTTTGATTTGAAAATGAATTTCGAAGGTTTTGAAAAGTATTTTGGAGAGTAGAAAGCTCTAAACTCTTTTCGGTCGCTGGAAAATAACTTCGATGATGACCGCGGCATCACCGGTGTTCATTTTCGGGTTTCCAAAAGAGGAATTGCTGTCAAATTATTTTAAATGGGAGTTGTTTGGAAAATTCGGTTTGGTTTTTGAAGTTCAAAGGATAAATTTGAATTGTTTTCAAAATAATTTTTTAAAAAGGTTGAAAAGACTCTGGAATACTATATAAAAATATTTATGAAATATTATTGAGTTGATAACTTATACAAATTGAATATTGATAGAATAAATTCAATTTAAAGGATGAAGTTAAATTAATGAAAGTACAAGTGAATCAATTTAATGGAAATGAAATTGAATGTTGAAATTCATTTTGAATTTGTAAGCAATGAATTGAATTGAATAATTATAAATGAAAGATGAATTAAAAATTCAATAATGGAATGTGATTTGATTTGAATCACGTTGGATAGGAAATTCCTAACTTGGAAAAGAAAAATGAATAAGGATTGAATCCGAATAAACTACTTTGATAATTAATTAATTCATGAAATGGAAATTGAATTAGTTAAATTTAAACTTGAATTGTGAACTAAATAAAAGAGTGGTTCGAAATTGAAGATAAATTCAAGTAAGTAGAAATAAATTTCAAATGAATGTGAACTGTAAAATTGAATGAAAATGGTTATGTAACTCCAATAGTGAATTAGAGATAGTATAAGAAGCAGTTTATATTGAAATTTTTGTAATAGAATTTACAAAATGGTTTGAATATGTAACTAGATATTATGGCTAGTAGGACATACAAGTGTTATAAAAGGAATTGAAATTTTGATTTCGAAGATAATTTGAATTGCTCGAAAAAGGTATGTATTTAAATTTGAATATGAGATTTGATGACTTATTTCTCTAGCCGCTTGGCTTTTTCTTTTTCTTTTTGAAATCTGAGAGTCCGTAGGGATGTTTTGTCGTCGTGCCGTATTAGCCGCGCAAAGGAGACGCTGGCGAAATTTTTCGGAAATTTAGGGTGTTAGGAAATTTTTGAGAAAATTTTGAAGTTAAAATTTGAATTTAAACTCGAATTTGAATTTAGAAGTTAAACCAGGTTGTTCTGAACTTATAATTGAAGTTGGAAATTTAGTTGACTGATAACGAATCTTTAGTAGAAAGATTTGTTTTGAAAATTTGATAAAACTATTGAATTGTGAAAAATAGTAGACGAGTTAAGGACTTTTTTTTCCTAACTTGTAATTTCGAGGACGAAATTCTTTTAAGGAGGGAAGTTTGTAACGACCCAGAATTTTGAACAAATTAAATTGAAAATATTTAATTAATTTTAAATATTTGAACGATGATTTAATTTGAATCCCCAATATAACTTTGAAATTGGCGATTAAATTATAAAATTTAATCTATTGATAGTCGAATAAAACTTTGGAATCTTCAATTGTAAGTTGAAGAAAAATTATTTCGAAAGCTTTTAAAATTTATATTGATAACCCTGAAGACAATAGAAGCTTTAGAAATTGATTTGGAAACAATTTGTTCAGTTTTGAAATTAAATCGTTGAATCGATATTTAAAAATAGCCGTCCGAGGCACAGTCTCGGAATTCGACGAAACCAGTTCCATTGGGTCCGTAGCGTTGAATTATTGCCGGGTTTCAAATTTCGTATTTTTCGGAGTTGATAGGTGAGCACACGACACAAAAACGCGTCGAAATCAAATTGAATTGAATTTAAATTGGGTAACATTAGCACGTCGTCTTCCCTTAACTCACGCCAACAATCACGCAGAAATCATGAACGCATCGTGCAACCCATACTCGTTCATTTTTTAAACTCCCCTCCCTCCTCAGTTCTGAATCAAACAAAAGAAATTGAAATTTAAATGGCCGCTCACATATATTTCTTTCTTTCTCCCCTCTTCTCGTCTTAAAATAAATGGCCACAATTATTCTCAGATTCGAAATCAAATTCCCTTTTAAAATTTAAATCACGAGCCGATTGTCGCGACTGCGACTTATGGTGGCTCGAGCGAGCAGGTACGGGGCAGCAACGCGATCGATTTTGGGTAGCATGGAGTCGTTCGAGTTGGGGCGCGAGGGCAGAAGCTCGCGAGTTTGTTCGCGAGGCAGTGTGGGGGGATTTTCGAATCGCGATTGTTAGGGTTTCGAGTTGGCTCGTGTTCGTCGATGGTGGTAGCGGCTCTCGCACACGTGTGCACGAGGAGGGTAGCGCGCGCTGTGATGAGGTGATTTGCGATGGCAGAGGGCGACGTGCGAGGTTGCGGTGGCAACTTCGGCTGGAGGCGGCAGCAAATTCGTTCGACGTCGCGTGAGCGATGGCGGCGAGGATGGGTCGTGATCGATTTCAGTGGCTGCGGCATTAATGTCGTGGTATTTGGGGCATGTTGATTTCAGCTGAGCAGAGAGGTATATTGTTTTATTATTTATTTAATTAAATAGATAAAGGGTTATATGTATATATTTCTAGAAATTTCACTTTGTTTTAAAATTTCAGACAATTAGATTTTTAATATAGTTTATTTTTATAAATATATATGATTTCAAAAGAAAAAAAAATAGTAACTTGTTAAATTTATTTTAGTTATCAAGAATATTTAAAAGAAATTTGTTTAAAATAAAATTCGTTAGATAATTAAAATTACCAAGCGAAAATTGGTTATTTGATTAATTCAAATATTAATAGAACTGTATAAAATTGTTTATACAAGGTTTGAAACTGTGAAGAAATGGTCAAAATGGAAAATGGATTGCTAATAAAAGCTAAGGTGAGATTTTTCTCACTCAAAATATATTTTGTATTGCAGTTATTTATTGACTGTTTGATTTCTATTTGGATGTGGTATTAGATATAGTAGGATATATCTATATATGTAGCAATATATACATATTGGCATATGTATATATTGGATTGATGATTTCCCGCCTCTTATAGCGGATGAGACCCTATTGCGCCGTTAGTAAGCGGATTTTTATAAAACCTATATACCGCGATATTCCACCTCGAAGTGGAATTGGTATTGTGCTAACGTCTTTGGATGCAGGGAAACAGGTTGGAGGGATCCAACTGGACCCCTCACATTGATTGAATTTATTTCTACTGTGATGTGATAATCTGTGAATGATTATTGATGTTATTGAATTGATGTCTGGAAATTGTTTGAAAGCTAAAATTTAGCTGAATGGATGTTTGATATCATTGGATTCCAAAAATAAACGAAATTGAATTTTTGAAATCAAAATAGAAATTTCTAAGTGAATTAATTTTAGAAATTGAATAAATTTTGAAGAAAGGAATTTTTAAAGTATAAAAAGTTAATTTTTATAATCTTATCGAATTAATTCCAGAATCAAGTGAAAATGTTAAATAAATGGATTTCGTAAAATAGTGATTATAATTTGAAGAATTTAATTTAAGAATTTGGATTTTTAAATAGATTGAAAGAAACGATTGAAATTTATTTCCTTAAAAAGGAATTTATTAAAAGAAGATAAGTTGGAAATCCAACTAGAAATTTAATTGGTAAATTGAAATAAATTGGGAAATCGATGTAAAATGATTTCAATTTGAAGAATCCATTTTAAAACAGAATATTGAATAATTTGAGAAAAAAATGAGGAATTTACTTAGTAGTGATAAATAAATTTTTAAATCAATATCGAAATTGATTTGGGATTGAAGTTTTTATAAATAGAATTGAAATTTATAAAAGTTGTTTATAAATCCGAAATCACTTATTTTGATAAGTAAAAATATAGAAGTTGATAAAAAGAAGATTTATAAGTCGAGGTTGTTATTAAAATAGAAATAGAATTTATAACCGTGTTTATAAATTCGAAATCGATTGAATTTGATAAATTAAATATAGAAGATTATTAAAGGAGATATATTCGCGATTTTGGATAGCGAATTATTATTGAAATAAAACGTGTAGAAAATAGTGAAATGTAATTAGTGAAGTATATTCACGATTTTGGACAGTGAATATATTGTTAAGTAAAATGGATATGGTTTTGGAAAAGTGATATTTGAAATGAAGTTAATTGCTTTAAAAGATGTTTTAAAACGTGTGAACTATCGAAATCATAGATTTCAACATTTATTGTTGAAATAGACGTTTTCGAGAAATATAAGGAAATGGTGGACTATAACACTGTTGTTATAGTAAATGATTTCCAAAAGGAAATGTTTTATATAGTATTGGGATTTATATATCTATTTTAATTCCGAATCCCTATACTATTGATTTCGAGTCGTCGTAACGATGTTTTACGCAACATTCGTTTTGACTCAAATAGATGTTAAAATTTATGATTTCCTTAAAGAATGAAATGTATACTTAATATTGATTTAAGTATATTGAATATTTTCAAATGTTGAAAATAAATAGATTTGTGAAATACTTATTTTTAAATAAGTATGGAAATGTTTTTCCAATATGAAATGAACTGTTTTGAGATTTTATCTTCAAAGATAAATTGAAATGTGAATATTTGAAATTTGTTTTCAAATGATTAAGTGTGGAAATTTTATATCTAGTAAAAGATATTTTGGAAAAGAAATAATTTGGAAAATTATTTGGGATCTGATGATGTTGCGCATCTTTATTGATAGTTAAATAACCGACTATCAATAATTACCTCGAATGGGTATTTGTTATGAATTGGTTGAATTTGAATGCCACACTTATTTTTGAATAATCGCTCACTATTCGGGTTAGCCGGGAAAGGACCATGGGGTCGTATAACCCATTCCGAATATGTGATACGTCGTTATGAATTGCATTCGAAGACCGGTGTTGAAGACCGGATATTTTTGAAAACGGAAGGATTACCGTCGAGTTACTCTACATCGGCTGATCTCCGATTTAGAGGTTTTATCACCCTTAGTGACGGGAAGTCCGGACGTGATTAGAAATTTATCCGGATATGCAAGGGCTTCGTGAGAAGTGCCTTCGGTTCTGTTCGATCGCGGAACAGACTTGTATGGATTGTATGTCTGACGTTACAAATTGAGATATTGAGCTGATTTCTTTCAAATACATTTCTGTTGGTGGCGGAGAATTTATTCTCTTAGCTTAACACCCTTCTCTGAGACGTACGAGCTCAGAGGTTATGTAGTTGAAATTTATCAGCGATATACTCCCAATTTGGTAACGTGGCATACTGAGTGTTGCTGTGAAATGATCATTTGTTTGATCTTATATCTTTGTGATCATAGGTTGATCATTTGTTTGACCCGAAGCATGGCTTTGTAGAAAGCGTAGCTTTGTGGACGAGACTTCGTCGAGCCTCACACCCCGGAAATGGTCGAAACAGGAAGGATGCGGCAAGGTTCTAGGGAGTAGCGCCCCTTAGTGTATGTCATTCCTTCTGGATAGAGGTGGTATCATGGTATGGAGCCCAGATACTTAACCTATGTGGTTGCTGCATTATTATTTATGTGGTTTGTTGGAAATCGGGGATCCTCGGGAAGATCGGTTACGATCGGGGGATGACATACGCGTGTCAGTAGTTACCTACTTTTACAGAGGTAACCCGGCCTTGTGTTGGCAGAGATCTAACCGTAATGTTAGGTTATTTCTCGGGTCGTCTATTCCAGGGACGTACCCATCGTGGAAAAGGAAGTTCCTTAGCCTGACCATTTGTTGGAAATCCAAACCCCAATACGCACCTTGTATGGTTTTAGTTGTAGAACCTGCCATCTAATATGGCAGCTATAGCAAGCATACTATAATGGTACGTATGCTGGCTAAGATTTATATTGTATTTTCGAAATGCTTTCTACACTATGCACTAATAATAATATCAAAAAGAATTTGATTTTTGCGTAGTAAGCATCTTTGACTATCATAAGAAGAAATCTCCTCCAATTCTGCGTTTGCATTGTGTGTGTGGCGGGAGGTCTTATGGTAGTTTCATTTTCCAAAAGCATTGCGAATTTGTTTTATTTTCTTTGTGAAAAATAACTGTTTTACGATCTCACACCAGTCACCATGACTGACTCGGAGTTTATTGTTTCCCTTCTAAACTCTGGGTGCCCACCAATTTCCACACGGGCAGCCTAGAGTTATGTTATCAGGATATTCTGGATATTCTGGAGCTTTGGAAGCAAGCTGGATGGCGTAACGTATCACCTACACTTTGTATTATTCCGCTGTGTATTCTGTTTGAGGACAAGTTTATATAACTGTCCATTGTTGTATATTGACTCTGATGATTGATGTATGTATAAAATGATATAGTTCTTTGTTTTAAAGATTATTCATTTATCTATTATATTTTGTTCCGCTGCGATGTGTAAGATTCTGATATTGTTTTCTGTTCTGTTGTTCTTCTTCTCTCTTTTCTTCTGTTTTCTTCTTTCTAAAACCCTAAGAATTCGGTTTTCCGGCATTCGTTGCTCGGCAGTTGATACATTGGACGTATCGATGTCGATTTTCGGAAGTCGAAAAATCGGGTCCTTACATAAACACCAAAACAGACAGTCACAGATCTAAGCAATGCAGAAAAAATAAACAACACCGGCATTTATAGTGGTTCCACTACCGCGAAGCAGTGTACGTCCATTTGGGAAGAGGAGATTTTATTAATCACCGAAAGATTAGAGTTACATGATTGATTCACTTTAGAGGCTATACATAAGAAGAATTAACAATACAGATAAAATTCTGCAAAGTTTCAGTTCTCTAGGATGGCTGCCATTGTTGTCCAGAAACTCCACTATTTATAGAGTGAAGATATGAGGAGGGGTAACTGCTATATAGCAGCCCTGAGGTTTGGTTCGGCACATCTGGTCCGGCATGATTTGGTCCGGCAATCAGTACAATAGCATTTGGTTCGGCCAACTTCTTGAATCTGGACCGGCATATTAGCTTTACCACTCCAGACTTTTGGTTCGGCAAAACACACAGCATCTTCGAAGTCACCACTACCGGACGAGATATTTCATCCGGTTCTCCTCAATGCCCAACGAAAATACTGGTTCAACATCCATTTTTACCGCTCCAATACCATGCTGCTCCACTTCTTCTGCCTCTACCACCGAACGACCTTTTTCGTTCGGCACAATCACCGAACCAAAAACTGCTTCAACACCGCTCCAATACCTCTTCTCTAAACGAAGCCCTAGCTTCCCAAATCAGCATCGAACGGACTTCTCTTCCAACATCATCACTTAGATCTAGGGTTTCGGGTGCTTCACTTCCTCCTCCGCGAGCTTCTCCAATGGCTTCTTTCCGAATTCAGGCATCAATTTCTAATATAACATTACCGTTCTTGTATGCACCTTCAACAAAGAGTGATCCACCAAGTTCGATTATTGGAGTTGAATCGTCAGAAGGGGAGGTTGCTTTTATGACTGATTTTCCCTTTCTATTCTTGTTACATTGCTCCACTCCCAATTTGGATTCTAGTATAGAGATAGAAGATATGAATTCTCGATTACAAAATTGCACTATGCACTCATCCTCAAGAGGCATAATATCCACTAAATATAGTGATACAAACATGAAAGTGTATAAATAACGTTATCTGGGTCGAAAAAAAATTGATTTTTTTTTTCAAATGATCAAACCCTTGATGTATCATTTTTGGTGGAAGCAGTTTACTATTCTGAAAAAGTTTAATACTTGTAGATGCCATGTTCACAAATATCCGTATTGATTTATATATTTACACACGCAGTTGCTGTGAATGATTATTGAAATATTTCCAAAAATATGGAGCTTAGACATAGCAATGACTAATTATATTTTAACTATATATTTCTAGTTTCAACAAAGTTTACTATTTGATTCAAAACATAGTAATATGAATTTTGAATGAGGTTATAAAGAATATAGAGGTATGATACCAAGTATCTAATATCTCTACAAAACAAAATAATCATACATCTATATTATTTTATATTTTGATCCTATCATACATCTATAAAATTTGATATTGATCCTCTATTCATATTTGGATTTAATTAGAAAGGACGAACCCGTGATACGCACATGGAAATTATCGTAAAAGTTCTCTAATCTTGCATTATTTACACTTTCTTCAATAACTTGAAAACGAAACTCTCTATTGTAAAAAAGAGTAATTGGCTCACATCCAAAAGTGGATACTTCTTATGCTTCTCATTAACACAACCTTATAATTTTCATTTTATTGCCAAAAACTAAATAATATAGTTATTGTAAAGACATTCCAAAAACAACGGTACAATGATACCAAAAAATAAAAATGAAATGCCTATCAATAAACGAACCTAAAACATATTATTAGTCTAACGTAATTAATGTTTTCATTGATATAAAATGCAAAATTCAACCCAACACTTTACACTTGACCAATTCCCTCCAAAAATATGGTAAATCCTTTACTGCTTTCTGCTTTATCAACTACATGAAAATATTTATTAATATATATATTAACCTGGAAATCACAAAATTAAGAAAAAATATTGCTACTATGTGGGTGGGCATGTGCTTGCTTGAGTTTGCATGCATGCAAATATGCGTTATGGGCCTATTTACATGTACGTTTTCATGCACATGTATAATTGCATATCAGTTTAGCACATAAGAAAGAGCAATCTAGTGCAAAATGAAAGTATATACTACACGTGTATTTATAAGTAAATATATAACGACCCATATTTGCTTGAATATGCTAAAAGGTTTGAAGCAGTAGTCTCCACCTAATAATTTCTTCCGTATCGTTTTCATCAAGGTGGGAAGTTGTCAAATAGACTATAAAAAAAGTCATCTACATGCAACCTTTATTATTTCTTTGGTACGGCAACATGGTTACCAGTGGTTTGCATCATAATTTTTTTTGTCTAAGTTGAGTACGATCAACTATAGGTGACAAAGAAAATTAGATAAGTGGGAATATCTCAATATATTACCTAGCAAGGAAAATTCATGTATGCTTATAAACTTGATACCATGGAGTATTATCATCAATGTATCAAATTAAAATTAAAGCTGAACATCTCTAGTTAAAATTTTCTTTTGAAATGCATTTTCTGTTAAACACCTCATTAAAAATTTGAAAATATGGAAATTTTGCTCAAATAGTGGCATGTATCATACTACAATGTCTAAAATCAACCTCATGTCAGCCACTAATATCTCGAGTATTAGTGTGACATCCTCCAATTGGCCATTTATCCTTACATACATGATCAAATATAGGGTAAGTCAACACTTGTTGAGTGGAAACATTTTAACTCTGGTTATTAAACGTCCTATCACGGTGTTATTGAAATAATTTAACGACTCGAACAAAGACAAATTTCAACATAAACTAAAGACCACACATAGAGGTTTGAAGCACAAATTAACTTTCCATTTTCTTAGATTTTTTTTTGTACAGTGGTTGTATTTGACCAAATTAAGTATGGTAAGTATCTTAATAATACAATTTTCATAGTAAAATCTTGGTAACAATCTTAATATGAATCATATAATCGACGAATGATTAATTATCTAATTAAAATTGTAGTTGCACCAATCACCGTTTTTTGATGGATAATATAAATATGAAACACTATGAAATAAAAACATATTAAGTCTATCAAGATAACTAAATTATAACTTAACTGATAAGTACTATGTATAATGGTTAAGGCTACAAACCTCAAAAGCATTCATTTATTGCAACTACAAATTTTACAATGGGAAAAACACTAATTTGTACTATCTTGTTTTTTTTCAGCATAAAATACTTGGTATCTTAATCATAATAGGGGAAAAACATAATTTAGCAGATAAATTATATATTATCCGGTAGAAACACAAATTAGTTTATGTGGTATCAAAATGATAATTTTGCCAATAGGAACATCCTAAAATGTTCGATTTTCCATCCATAATCCAGGCTTGTCACGGAAAATTTGGACCCTTAAAAGGTCCTCCACACATCAGACCATTGATTGATCTCATTAACAGTAGTACGTAAATATTAATGATCATTGTGAATAGAAAAATATATTTATATTATATATATAAAGTCGTAAAGAGAAGTACATGCCAAATGGGAGGGTGCATTTTCAATTTGCACAACATTCGAGATGAATCATATGACTACTGGAGTATGTCTAAAAACTTGTAAATTTGAAAAGCATGTATGTGTGTGTATATAAACGTATATATACACATATTTATATACACAGACACACACACGCATATGTTCATATATATAGACACATGAAGATAGATACACTACCGAACATAATTTTTTACACTATGCTCAGTGCACCCTCATCGAATTTCATATTTAAATTCGGCATACCCTCAAAAAATTTCAACCCTAATTTTGGCAACCTCCACCGAAATTCCCTCATATCCAAATTTTGGATGCCAATAACAATACCCTTCCTTAACAAATCTAGAATATATAGTAACTATTTTTATGTAATTTCAAAATTCTTAAGCAGCACCAATTGTAGAGGAATCAATTACTTAAAGAATGCTAGAATTAAACTACTCAAGCCTACTAAGGAGGCATAGGCCCCAGTATTAAACCATATACTGACCGAGCAATAAAAGAAAATACGAGGGATTTGGTTTCTGATACAGACTAATTCATAAGTTTGATGTATTTTATTTAGTTTAAAATGCTTAGTGTTAAAAAATAAGCAGGTAGAATCTTGTAGTAAACTAAAATTCACATAGTGTTTGTGAATATTAATTTCTTTTGAAATCTAGTACACCCAATTTCAATATATTTATTAATTGATACCCGATATCAATAACTTTATTACCTAAAACCAAATTATAGTATAATGTCTCTTTGCTTGCACCAAAATTGGTCACAAACACCCAATCGCATATGAAAGCACCAACTCACAGTCACAGATCACAGATAGGACATATGAAGAGGATATAAAAATATGAAGAACAACTAAAAATTATAAAGAAAGCAGTAAAAAGACGAGATTTATAGTGGTTCGGCGTTGTAGCCTATGTCCACTTTGAAGAGTTTGCTATTTATTGATGATTCTCAACTGATTTACAATAGTATAATTGATAGCATTCAAGCTACAATGGAGTTTCAGTAGAGTAACAACGTAGAAGAGCCAAAAGTCCTTTTTCTATAGGCGTAAGGGTGTTATTTATAGGAGTGAATCTGGAAATATCTCCCCCAAAGCTCGGAATACCTCTTCTCTCACGTGGGTGGGCCCACCAGATCGATCAGGGGTCATTTGGGATAGATCCCTATGCACTTCGTATCGATAAAAAAAGGGCCAGATGGAGCCATGATCTATCATGATGGTTCTTCAGGTGATAAGCATGCTCCTGTCAAAATTTCATAGCATTTGGACATATAGTTTTTGAGTTATGATCGATCCAAGATTGGATTTTGCAAGTTGGTTGAGCATTTCCTATCGATACATGCATATCGATAGGCTTCGTACCGATGATGTGGCTTGAGAATCCTGGGGAGATCCAAATTTCATGCTTGTTGACCGCTTCCTTTGGTTCGACCCATTCCTTCGTATCCATCTGGCACTCTTCCCTTCATATCGATGCAATATCTTCGCCTTCATATCGATCAAATGGTCATTGGTTCGTATCGATCGTTTGATTGATCGATACGAAATATACAGAAATGAGATCGATAAGAAGCATGCAGTTGTAGAGCAAATGAACTCGGAACGATCCCTATGTACTTCGTACCGATGCTTGGTTTGTGGCTTCGTATCGATGCTTGGCTCCTTGCTTCGTATCGATCAATTAACTGATCGATACGAAACATGTTGGAGTAGGATCGATACGAAGTGGGTGAGTATGAATCTGATCGATACGAAGTGGGTGAGTACGAAGTGATAGACGAAGTTTGATGGATACGAAACTGACGTGGATCATGTGGATATCGATTCATGACTTTGACCTGAAGTAGCTGCTTCCTTGACTCGAAGTGACCCTCCTAAAAACTTGAAGCAAGTGCTGAGATGACCTGAAGTAGTTGCGGAGCCCTCATAAATATACCAATCCCTCAAAAACCCAAAGCAAGCCCTTCTCCAACCCAAAGTAACCTGCCTGAAAGACTGAAGCAGCCTCAAAAGTTACTCGAAGCAAACTCCAAACAACCCGAAGCAACTCGACTTTTCTCGAAGCCCCATATTTCAAGTATCCTATGGTTTTTGCCCATCGACTATGCCGAATCTCGCCCACATATTCATGTTTATCATTCATAATTGATCGTCCATTCATTCAGATCAAAACCAAGTCCGTGACATTTCAGCTTCGATAATTATGCAGTTGATTTGGTTAAATCTGCATGTATGCTGCCTTGCCAAAAGGCGGGTTAACACTCTTATACCAATTATAGTAGTCCTTTATGCTAAATAATTTGACATAGTTTATGCGCATTACGTCTTGCTGCAAGTCTAATTCTGCTATTGTCAGTTATTGTGCTTACTTTGTAAAAGGTATGGTCCTCCAAATGATAAAATTTTGGTCTAAAACATAAGAAAAAACAACATTCTCTTCTTTGAAAATAACAACATTGAAGAATTTTCACTGCTAAACAATTTTCAAAGGATAAAAATTAATGTTTGATTATAAATTCAATTTCTCTAACTATTTATAGTGGTCTAGATATTTAAAAGCAACTTTTACTGTACCCATCTATGTTTCAAACAAAGGAATCAAGCAAGTTACCGAAATAATCCAAATATGGGAAAGTGCAAAGAACGAAACAATGCACCTCTTTAAGTCAAAATTGATAGGGTGCTAAACCACTAGGACATCACTTAGGTTACTAATTGTTGTAAAATCATATGTGCATGTAGATAAGCCGAGGCTACGTAAAGCATGTTTTAAGTACATCACAAATTATATTATTGATTCATGCATGTTATATTGCTGATAATATCGCATAAAAATTTGAAAGAGATCAAGTTAGCATATCATTGCTATTTTTACCTTACAAACAATATCCAAGATCTGTGTCTGAGCATGTACACACACACATAAACGTTGAAAATTACACCAATATAACACACACATACATATAATATATCTGTATATATATATATATATATATATATATATATGTATGTATGTATATATGTATGTATGTATGTATATATGTATGTATGTATGTATGTATGTATAAATATATACATATACGCATACGGAGACAAAGAAAGATAAACATATTCATGTACTCATGTACATCAAAAAAATAATGATAATTTAAAAATGGTTAAAAGAAGTAGAAAAACTATAACAAAACATGAAAAAAATGTTAGAAACATAAAAATATAGTTATATAGTTGTTACAAAAACCAGGGCACAAAATCATAGAGAAAGTTGCAATAGATTTATAAACAGGCTTGACATTTCAACTGATATACTATAAATATGGCAATGATTATAACATCATAAAAATAATGATCGGGAAATGCTAAGAATAATTTATATTCGGAAAACATGTTCAACTGGGAATAATCTTCTCTTATTCATTGTCAAGAACCTCTAGCTCAAATGATTAAGGATGTGGCGCTTTAGGAAGATGTCCTCAAGGTCATGGATTCGAGCCCTCGATACATTAAAAAGAATGCTCTACTTGAATAAAGTATCAATCATGTTATCGATAAAATCTCCTAATTGTAACAAGAAAGGCTAGGAACTTTTATTTTTTAGTAAAAACTTATTTGATTCCTAATCTTATTTATTGTATAGATCCAAACAAGAGTTCTTCATGAAAATGACCAAAATTGAAATTAATGTAATTTAATTAACAAACCTTTCGATAGACAGTCCATATAAAATATGACCGCGATATGCACTTCGTTTTACCCATTTTGATGGACAATACATAACGGACTGAAATTTGGGTAAAAACAAGATAATTCATATCGCGATCAGCATGGTACCACAGAATGTTGTATGGAGTAGTCGATAGTAAATCACGATCGAAATCTTAGGTAAAATAGAGTCATTATTTCTATTTTTTAACATATCACGTTATTAGTTGAATATAAAATAGTAATGGAAATTAAGGGGCTAAAATTAAGACCTAAATAAGTAGCTATTGATCCTATCATGCGCTCTCTCCCTTCATAATAATATTTCAACCCGATGCTGAATATAAAGAATTTTGACATTCCATATTGATTTACAATTTTGAATTTTTTTGAAACAAATCCAAATTTCTTAAGGATGGTTTTTTCAACAAACATAACATATCAGAGATAGATCATTTCTATTTGAAATTGTTTTACATGAAAAAAAAAGTGGATTTTAAGGGGATAAGTAGGAGGTTTGTGTGTCAATTTTCATTTAATTTGCAATAATAAAACCATAAACACACACAAATTAACAATCCCTTCTAATTATGTTATATAACAGATTTCAACTTTTATACTTCTAATGATAACAATGGTCCCCAAGCGACAATAAAAGTAACGAAATATTCCAAAATTCTAGGTTACATATGGAGAATTAACTAATGAAAATGGCCAAAATTGAACAACTCTAATTTATTCCAAACAAAAGTTTAACCAACTTGCAGTTGCAGCAGTATGGCAAACCTTCAATTTCAAAATGGGGTACTCCAAATCTGTCCAATCAAAACAAAAAATTTCCAATCAGTTATTACAATTGATATATCTGTCAAGAAGTAAACATCATAAGATACTTGAATTACCAACCGATGAATTAGAGCACAATTGAAATGACGAAATGAAGAATCGTTGCTTCTGCAGTTTATCTGGAGGAGAGTTTCGAATTTTCGGACGATTATGTCAACGGTAGAGCGTAATACAATCGACCAAGATAAAAACCAGGTCATTGCACAAATGCAGCCAGAGGTAGGAAGTACAGCCATCGGAAACAATGGTGGGAAAATATGTGATGCCATCGTTCGAGGTAGACGCGAGCAGTAGCAATTGGGATGGCGACCATTAGCTGTGGTTCTCCGAAAACGAATCTAAATGTTGTAACCTAAATGAAATTAGGGTTATTGGTTTAAGGGGAGTTCAATTAGCTGTAGCTTTTCGAAAAATAATCTGAATGATGTAAGCCTAAATGAAATTAGGGTTATTGCTTTAAGGGTAGCTGCGAAGGTAGTAGAAGATAAGAATGTGACGCTTGATTTCACAAATTATTTAGGGGGCTTCTGTGCTCTTGAAATGTAACCCGGTGATAATATAATAGTATAGATATATCGAATAGATTGATAGATAGATAAATATATAGATATTTTAGATTGGAAAGAGGAAATATGAATTAAAGGAAGAAACTAAATTAGATCCTTGTAGTGATATTTTACTTTGTCTATGTGAAGATACACAAGGAAACCGTTAGAAGAAAGAATGGGAAGAGAGAGAAGCGTGTCTGTTATGTAAAAATGATTGAAACTTTGCATTTTATTTTAAAAATAAATTAGTTATAGTTCAAAGTAAGAATCATAGAATGGCAATATCACAATTCAACGAAATTTCGATTCTTCTTGATATTAATTAGATGAATAAGCTCTCACTAATACCCCAAAAGAGTTTTACTGTGAAATATAATTTTGTAATAAATAAAATTCATAAAATAATTCTTTACCAATTTGTAATAATTCACATAATACTAAAACATCAAAATAAATATAGTTACATGATAATTAAGAACAATCATTGGTTAGTTTGAATGAATTAGGTCCTTAATCTTTTTTTTTTGGCAAAGCCAGCGGGGTTAACTGGGCCCCTACCAGTTTTATTGCTAACAATAAAAAAAGGAACAACAGAAAAGAAAGGAAGAAAAAGAAAAACAAGGAAACTATGCAGGAAAAACAACAATATCATGCCTAAGCATCAATCAAAGCTTGCGGGTAAATACTATTACTGTTCTTCAATTGCCAATAAGTTCGTGTCTTGACTTCATTCCAAAGCACATCAACATTCCTTCTTTTATTTTCAAAAACTATGGCATTTCTCTCACTCCAAATAACAGTCATGAACATTTTCAAGCAGACAGTCAACACCTTGCCTTGCTCAGTTCTCCACCTAGTAGCTTTAAATATAATACTCCATAATATGCTAGAAGTAGTACTTGAAAGGTTAGTTCTAGTAAGACAGCTAATCTTGTCCAACAAGTGAAGAAGAGCAGGACATTCAAAATATAAGTGCTCAGTAGTTTCATCCTGAAGCTCACAGAACACACACTCAGTAGAACAAGCTAACCCGTACTTATTTAATAAACTTCTAGTAAGTAATGCTTGGTTTAAAACTTTCCACATCATTAAATTGTCTTTTGGTACAGAATCAGTTGACCATATAACTTCAAACCATTTAGAAGCAGGCAGAGGAACACTTCCAGAAACAAAATTATACACTGCTTTAACAGTATATGCCTTCAAGTGCCATAATACTGTGTCAGCATGATTATCACTGAAAGTTATTTGTTGAATATCACACCACATTTGTCTAATAACCTGATTGCTACTGTATGGTAACTGGATTTTGCCATCATGTAAAAAGTCATTAGCTACAGCATCGATATGTATTCCAGATTGGATAATCTGAGAGTAAGAACACATTTTAAATAAGATTTGGCCATTACTGACCCATGGATCATGCCAAAAACTAACAGCTGCTCTGGCATTTACAGGATATTGTATCATAGGGAGGAAGACTTCTCTATACTTCAACAAACTTCTCCAAATCCAACTACAGTGCTGAGGAGTATCCAAAATCCAAAAATATCTGTTCTTAATGTTGTAGTGCCACGTCCATTCAACCCATAAACTACCTCTTTTATTTATGAGGACATCAAACTGTTTACTTATTGCATCAATATTCCACTTCCTGACATCAAAAACTCCTAGCCCTCCCATTCTCAATAGTGTCTCAAATTTAGAAAACGAACAAGGCACTAATTTCCTATTGTGAATACTACCAGACCAAAAAAATCTATTCATGGCAGACCTTACAAGATGCAATAATTTCACAGGAAGAATGAGTGTACGAGCCCAGTAAACGATAGTGGAAAAGACTACAGATTTAATAAGCACTAGCCTACCACTTTGAGTCAAAAACCTATTATCCCATGCAGTCATAACAGAGGTAATTTTATTGAAAAGAGGTAAACAGTCATCTTTAGTTATTCTTTTAGATAATAATGGGAGACCGAGGTACTTCATATCATTTACCATGCAAGAGAAACCAGATTGTTGATGAAGAGCAGCAGCTTGAATTTCACTAACTCCAGCAACAAGCATAGATGATTTGTCCTGATTTATAGAAAGTCCAGTCATCCTGTTGAAAGCATGCAGAGCATCCATAATACCAATCAAGGAGGGTAACTCAGGTTTGGTAAACAACATAACATCATCAACAAACATGATAGATGTTATTTGAAAATGTGAGCACTTAGGGTGATACTTAATGATCTTATGGTTGTAGCTGGTCTTGAGAATAACTGTTAACACTTCTATGACCATCAAAAATAAGTAAGATGATATCGGGTCACCTTGACGTATACCTTTACTACCTCTGAAACATCCAATAGGTCTACCATTTATTACTACAGAGTAGGATGGTGTGGATATACAGACATATATCCAAGACACAAAAAGGAAAAAAAATCAAAAAATGAGCGAAGAAAGTTGAAAATTTGGAAGTTCAAGTTTTTGGAGGAGTCGACTCGAAGCAGACCCAGAAAATCCTCGGGTCAAGCTCGAAGCAGAATAGACTTGAGAAATCCCTGAGTCAGCCCCGAAGCAATCAATAAAAAACCTCCAGCGCGATCTAGAGTGGACTCGGTACCACCCGTGGACTTGACTTGGTACCGACCCCTAATGACTTGGAGCAAATACTAAAAAATCTTGGGTCTGACTCCAAGTATACGAAGGATAACTCAAAACACAAAAATTTCAGGTCAAGTCCCAAGTAAACACTTGAATTTCTCGGTTCGGACTCCAAGCAGAAGCAGCCCAAACTAGAGAAGTCACAAATCTACCCAAGTTGGGGAACGGTACTGACCCCACTCTAGGGATCGGTACCGATTCCCAACTCTACCTTGGGTGGACCCCATCTTTTGCCTACATGCCTAACTCGATGCTAAAACCTTATTTCCAAGGTCATTTTTTTGGATCAATGCAATTCTCTATCGATCTCCATGAACTCCTGAATCTGCAGCTTTGTTCTTCTACGACTCCATCATTTGGACCCCGAAACAAGTTATTATTGATGCAAACAACTATGAAATCATGAAGCCGACAATAAGACAAGTCGAGATGAAGACTTGAAGAGAACTAATATGGCCATCTTAGGGATCAATGCCGACCCCTACCTATGGATCGGTACCTACCCCTACTTATGGATCGGTACCAACCCATACTTCCTGATGACGTGGCACCTACTTTTGTGGAGGACTTGGTATAATTCGTAGATAATGGTCTGGAGATATTTGGTGTGAGATTTTAGACTCCCAACCTCTGTATATAGGAGGGTAGGGTTCATTTCTGGGAATCCTTTGGCTCTAGTTCTTTTTGTATTTGGCATACTAATATTTCAATGTTTTGGTGCTATGCAAAATAACATGAATTGGTAAATTTTTTCTTTTTTTTTAAATATATTGTTTACATTCAGTTTCTAGAATTGGTTTGGTATCAAATGTAGTTTTAAAGTCTCAAAAAGCACTAGTTAAATCCAAATTTTTTGTTTCCTATTACTTACGATGGTTTTTAGATTTCTCCTCCAGTTATTTTGCAGAGCATCATTACTTTTTATCACCCTCATTGCTATTTTGATTTAACATGTTGGAAAAAGAAGAATAAGATGAATCTAACTATTCATAATGCAATAGTATATGTTATTAGATAGATAATATGTTATCGCTTCATTTGGATAATAGTTAAGTCTAACAATTTTACTTTCGACAAATTATAGATTCTATCTTAAATCAAACTAATGAAGTAGATATATTGGTGAATGATTAGTTCAATTATATAATAAGATTAAGGACCTAATGGGGTCCCCGCCTTCTTCCTTTTTTCTTCCCGCTAACTCGTCCCATCCCTCAACATCTCTTCAGCCATGTCCTTCTTCCCCAATCCTAGTACCTCCTTCTGCTTCTTCCATACTTCCCGTGTCAGTCCCCTCTCCTCCTCTTATCCCCCTAGTCAGCGACCCTGTTGTTCCTGCAATTCTTGCAGAAGCAACTCGAAAAGTTCCAGTTTCTATCCTTCCTTCTCCTTCTTTGCTTCCTCTTTCATCTTCCATTGCTCCGCATTCATGGAACTCTCTTTTTAAAGCCAAACCCAATAACGCTGGTAAATACGTGCCACGTGATATTCAACTTGCCTTCAGTGATGATGCTATAGTTCCACCTGATGATGTTGTCCAGGCTGGAAACATTATGTGGAAGGAATATCTCGTTGGTTTTTTTCTTGATACCCCCTTGCCTTATGCTACAGTTCTTTACTTCCTCAAAAAAGTTTGGAAACTAAGTGGTTCTATTTCTGTTAAGTCTGATGGCTTCTTGTTTTTGTTCAAATTCTCTAACAAGGAAGATAGGTTAAGAATTTCTGAAGCTGACCCTGTGGTAATGAGGAACAAGCTATTTATAGTGAAGCCTTGGGATGAAAATATAGGCAACAGCTGTAGTAGCATTAAATCTATTCCAGTTTGGATAAAACAATCTAATATCCCACTGTATGCGTGGTCTCCATTGGGTATTAACTGGTTAGCGTCTAGAGTAGGAAAGCTTCTTTGTTTGGATGCGTCAACTGAAAAATTTGAACGTCTTTCATTTGCGAAATGTTTAGTTGAAGTAAATCCAAATCAAGAATTGCCTGATAATTTTTCAGTTAAATTACTTGATGGTTCTGAGCAGATTGTTAACATTGTTTACTTGTGGAAACCAGAGATATGTACTATGTGCAAGGAGTTTGGGCATCTAGTGATCAACTGCAAGAAAGTAGTAAGTGAAAGGTATGTTGAGCAAAATGTAAATAATGAGCAGCAGATAATTGGTAAAGATGGAAGAAATTTGCTGAAGAAGGGGCAAAACAATGAGAAACAAAGCAAAGTGAAACAGAAATGGCAGAAATTCAACAAGAATAAAGGAAAAAGAATGAATAATTGTGAAGAAATTGAAGAAACTGCCAATAGGATACTAGGTGCAAATGAAAAAATTCTCCAAGTTGGTACTGAAGAAAACATTAAGGTACTTGATAAGGTGAATAAACCACAAGGTGATGTTCAGGATTGTACTGTTAGCACTTTAAACAAGTACAACTTGCTCCAAACTGTTGAGAATGAACAAGGTATAATGGAAATGCAAGATCAAGAAGAAGGAGAGATAACTGCTGAGGTAAATGGTATAGAACAACACAAAGAGACAACCAAGAATTCTTCCACAAATGAAGATCATAATGAAACTGATATACCAGTATTGTCTTCAAATCATGGTGTCCAGGAAACACTTAAGAAGGTACCTACCCCAAGTAGGAGTATCAAGGAATTTGGAAATATAACATCTGAAGTAAATGCTCCTCCAAACACTATTGCAACTAATTTTGAAAAAACATGGTGCAACTCTTTTGAAGCACAAATCACACAATTAATATCCTCCATGCATTTACCTGCTGATCACTCTCAACCTTCTGTTCTTCCTCATTACAACTTTTCCATTCAGCTTCCATGATGGCCTTCTTGCTTTCTTGCCAAACATTCTCAATTTGTCCCTTCTCATGATCCTTCCTCCTCCCAATCTAACATTCATCCATCCTCCCCCCCAGCTTGCCAAGAAGGAAAATTGAAACAAGATCTCTGTCCGCTCAGAGAATGAATAACTCCTCCCAATCTCCCAATCTCAATGATTAATTATGTATAAAAAAATAGCATCATGGAACATTAAAGGAGCCCATAGTAATTTGAAACTTGATCAAGTAAAAAGTTATATCTCCGAGTATAATATCTGTCTTATTGGCCTATTAGAAACTAAGCTTAATCTTTCCTTATCCCAAAAAGCTGCTTCCTACATTAATCCAAAATGGTCTCTCCATCATAATCTTGATTCTGCAGCTTACGGTAGAATTCTTGTCATCTACGACCCAGCTGTATTAACTCTCTCTCCCATTCTGCCTTCTAGACAGTACATTCATTGTCATGTTCATGATTCCCAAATCCAGTCCTCCTTCTACTTAACTTTTGTTTATGCTGATAACACAGTCAATTCAAGAAATGCTTTTCTCAACACATTGCCTCCCTTAAGACAATCTACTCACCCCTGGATTGTCTTGGGTGACTTCAACTCCTGCTATGGAGTTAATGACAAATTTGGTGGGACACCACTTAGTCCCAGAGATCTTGATCCTCTCAATCTTGCTGTTTTTGATTCTGAGTTAATCTTGGTGGATAAATCAGGAGCCAAGTATTCTTGGAATAACAGAAGTAGAAGTGGTGTTCGTACTTTTACTACTATTGATCATGCTTTTAGTAATTATCAAGCTCTTGTCCATTGGCCTTCTATCTTTGTCTTCCTTCCTCAACCAATAATGTCTAATCACTCCCCACTTATATTAACTCTTGGGAACCATTTAAGAAGGGAAAAGAGAAGTTTTAAATTTTTTAATGCTTGGGCTAAGCATGAGCACTTTCTGGTTTTAGTTTCCCATGTTAACTCTGAATTTTCATGCTTTGGTATCCCCATGTATAAGTTTTGCAGGAAGTTAAAGTGTATCAAGCAAGCAATCAAACTGTGGGCTTTTTCAACTTTTGGAACTGGTGGTCTTCTGTCTTCTACCCTTAAACAACAACTGAAGATAAAGCAAGACTTTATGATGGAGCATCCTCTTGATATTCAAGCTGCTGATGAAGAGGGGAAATTATTTATGGAGGTTAACAATGCCATTATCCTGGAAGCTAGCATGAAGAGGCAATAATTGCATAAAAGATGGATTGATGAAGGAGACAAAAACACAAAGTTTTATCATGAATCTCTTAAGGTTAAGCAAGCAAGAGAAAATATATTTAGTATTACTGATGAGCATGGAACCCTATTTACTTTTGCTGATTCAGTTGATCATGCATTTATTCAATACTTCACTAATCTGTTTGGTAATGCTAATGGCTTCCATCCTGATCTGGAGTTAATCTCTTCCCTTGCTCTCCCTTGCATTACTTCCCAGGAAGCATCTTCACTTATAAGTCCTGTCACTGATGAGGAAATCAAGGCTACCCTATTCTCCATGAACAAGCAATCATCAGGGGGCCCTGATGGCCTAAATGTTATTTTTTTCATCTCCACTTGGAGTCTTCTTGGCAGTGAATTTTGTCAAGCATTACACAACTTCTTTACTAAATGCAAGATGCTTGGAGAAGTCAACTGCACCAATATTGCACTTATCCCAAAGGTCACTCCACCTACAAGTGTAACTTCTTTCAGGCCTATTTCATGCTGTAATGTGGTCTACAAGTGTATCTCCAAAATTCTAGCATCTCGGTTAGTTACAGTGCTGCCTACTGTTGTTTCAAACAATCAATCTGCCTTTATACGTTCTAGGGACATAATTGATAATGTTCTACTAGCTCAGGAACTTCTCAAAGGTTATGGTAGAACCAATGTCCCCCCTGCAGCTGCTCTTAAATTAGATATTTCCAAAGCTTATGATTCTATATATTTAATTATAAGAACTTGTACATTTTTAATTATTTCCTAAGCCTATATACACCCCTTAACTTTCATGTACTCATTTTTACAATCCTTCTCTTCATTTCAAAAATCCTAAGAGCTTGAATAAACATCCATGGCTTCTCTTCATAAATTTTGAAATAAGAAAAAAATCACTTCTTTTGGCTAAAATCTCCTCTTTAGTTCACAAAAACACTTCTACATCTTCTAAAACACCTCATCTTCCAAAGTTCCAAGCCCATCCTTCCTAAAACACCATGGCCATACCCAACATACCCTATGGCCGAGCCTAGTATAGGTGCTTAGCCACTCAACGACTCCATTTTTGCAAGTTAAGACCAAGTTCTAGCTTATATCCAAGTTTTAGCAAAAGTTCGCCTTGAATTAGTAATTTTTCAGTGAGTAAAACTCTTGTTTTTGGAAAAGAAAACAAGTTTATTTTGATGAACTATATGTTGTGAAAATATGATGCTTGTTGTGTTGGGATATCATGTTATTTTGATGTCATATGATTATAAGTCCGTGGTTGAGCTTGGATTTGTGATTTTGGTCGTTAAATGATATGTTTGGATATGGGTATGTGAATGGTTGATTATGATATGATGGTATTGTGTTTATAAAAACAAAAACCAAGTTATGTGATGAAATGGTTATGGAGTAGCACTTTGAAAAGTCACAAAGGACTTGAGATCTGTTTTGAAACAAAAAGCTTGTTTTTTTCTAGTTTGGATTTAGTAAATGTTTTTCCAAGTTTTCACCTTTTGTTGAAACTTCAAAACTCTTCCATTTGAGTTTTAAAACATGTATTAGATAGAGTTAAAGTGAATTTTTTCACCTAAATCAATTCTAGCGAACCGCGCTCATAGCGATAGTCGTTATGGATGCAGTTCAGAAAATTTCACGATTTCAAGTTTTTAAGTGATTTCTTTTGGATTTTTTTGAAAACTCATTTCAAACTAAATAAGTAAGTAAAAAGGTTAAGTTTTTATTATTTAATAAATTTTTTTATTAATTAGGGATAATTATTAATTTATTAATTATGTAATTAAGTTAACTAATTTGAGTTTAAGAATTTATTAACCAAGTTAGTTATTTCTAACTAAGGGAGTTTTAATATATGATTAATTATGATAAAAAGTAATTGATTTTTACTTAATCAAGTCTAATTATTTTAATTAATTAATTTAAAGTTAGTTATTTATTATTATTAATTATAGTTAATTATTTATTTATTTATTATTAAATAAAAGGGGTAATTATCTACTTAATTATTACTTAATTAGAATTCAATTATAAATTAATGTTATTTAATTAAAATTAATTAAAAATTTATTTTGAATTAATTTTAATTTAATTTAGATTTAGTTTTGACTTAACCAAGCCTAATCAAGGGTTAATTTTTAGTTAGATAAATTAAGACCTAACGGTAAATTAGGATAACTTTTAATGAATTTTTGATTTAATTAAGATTAACTAAAGTTTAATTAAATCTTAAACTTATGATTTTATTAAGGTTTATTTGTTTTAAAGTTTCTTTCAAACTCTATTGGTTATTTATTATTAACCAATTTCTTGTTTTAGTAAATTGTTTTAAACCAAAGGATCTCTTGTACATGCAATTAAGTAGCCAAATGAATTAAAATAGTTGTAATTAAACATTGACACTTTTTATTGAAAGTAAGTTAACTTGTACTTATCACAAATACTGCACTTCGCGAACGTGATGAATACAAGGGAGTCAATTTCGATAAACGGGCCATGATAATCTAAGCATATGGAATGTATGTTCATATATAAACATTTACACCCTGATAGTGGGATGGTCCACTATAAACAACTTGACCCTTTAAAATTACCGAATGTTGGTTTGGAGAGACCAGGATTGGATAGTAGTTATTATCTGAAAACCACTTCAAACTAACGGAAGCGTTCGAATTGGAAATAGTGAAGGCAATATTCAAGATGAAGACTTTGAAGTGCAAGGGCTATTTGCTACTAACCCTGAGCGTGATTCCAAAACGGGTGTAGTGGGAATAGTGCCTTCGGTTCGTTCATCTCTTGAACGACTTGTATGGATGAATGCTAACATTGTATCAACATCTGGAAGGCGATGTAGCATTCCAAGTGGCAATGCTATAATAAAGGTAAAGACGTAGCCTCCGACCTCATCAACCAGGAATGACTAAAATAGGGGAGATGCACCAAGGGTAAGCGGGTCACTCCCATTAGGGTAAGGTCATCCCTATCTAGAGTCCCTACTATCAACTCATGTAAGCTTCGGTAAGGTTGCTGATCCCAACCGAGGGGTAATCTTATTTGGCACTATCCAGTTAGGCTAGGCCGGTCATGTGTTGGCAGGGATCCCGACGAGGTCCTCGGTGTTATTTATCTAGAGATGCACTATGATATGGGGTGCCCCAGTAGCCCAGTCATTGTATGGAATCCATTCTCCAATAACTCCCGTACGAATTAAGTTATACCAAAATATGTTGAAATGTGAGATGCAAGCATTTTAGCTATATTTTATTTTACTTGAAAACCCTAGACATTATCATAATATAACTGGATTTATATATAAATTGTTTTAGTTATTGTAAGGTAAAAACCCGTCCTTATTTATGTGCGGCGTTGTCTTACGGGATACCTTTGATTTTCAAAGTGTTATAGAAGTAAAATTTAAGTTGTCTTGATTTTACTCACACTAGACTCATGTCTGACTCGGAGTTTTATTTTCCTTTCCTAAAAGTCTAGGGTACCCAGATTTGTATGAGTAGCCAAGTGATCCAGGTTTCTTGCGGAAGCATTTTGAAGGAGCTGGAGCAGGTGACTTCACAGTTAGCTAGTTATTATCTTATACTACTGTGTTTATGTATGATCTATGTATTTTTGTATGGGCGGGTAGTTATAACTGTCCAGTTGAAGTTGTAATGTATTGACTCTGATGTATTGTTACTATGGAAATGACAATGTAATATCATATGTTATCTATTATATGTTGTTCTGATTCGTGGTGAGATTTGGTGATTGTGTAGTTTCTTTTTATCTTTCTTTTTCTTCTACCCTTAATGGCTCGTCTTTCGACTCAAGAAAGACGGTCGTTACATTTTGGTATCAGAGCTTAGGTTAAGTGACCACCTAAGCTATGGGTTGAGGTCAACTTCGAGAGTGCGTATTTGTAATTTTTATTCGTATACTTACACACACACAGATATATATATATATATATATATATCTGATAGATAGATCAGCTTGATAGGTTTGATTAGTACCCTTCTTTCAAGTTTTATCTTGTCTAAGTATTCTAAGATTATCTTACTATGTACAGGTAGTAAGACATGAGTAACCAGGGTAGACAAGATAGGGAAGAAGGTAGCACTTCGAGGATAAATGGTCAAACCCTAAATCCTAGAGGAGTTTGGATTGTCGAAGAGGCGGCACTAGAGCAACTAAGAGTGAATTTTGCAACCTTATGCAAGGATTACACTGAGAACTGAGTCTATCATAGAAGTGCAAGCCTGGTTGCGACCTTGCGAAAATATTTTTAAAGGTTTTGGCTTATCAAATGAACAAAAAAGATTCTTAGCAGCATGGAAACTACAAGAGGTTGCAGCAGCTTGGTTGGACTCTCTTACTGCAAATGTTCCAGAAGAAGAATTTTTGTGGGCCCTTTTTAAAGAAGTTTTTAAGGACTAATTCTTGGAAACAACAGGAAGGACCAGGATGTACAGAAACTTCATGGACTTGAAGCGGAGGGATCTATCTGTGGCAGAATATGAGACAAAGTTCAACGAGCTATCTTGTTTTGGACCGAAATTGACCAACACCCCTATTAAAGAAAAACAAGATGTTTGTTTTGGGTATGAGAGAAGAGTACCATGAGAAAATGACTATTTACGTTAAAGGTACTTTTGTGGATTTAGTTGATATGGCTCTATGGTACGAGGCTTTGGAAAAGAAGAAGCCTACTCCAGCAGCACCTAATGGAAACAGTTCTAACAAGAGGATGATCAATCCCAATTGGAAGAAGCAAGGAAAAGGGAAATAAGGAGAAGGTCAAGGAGGCAAGCCTAAGGATAGTGGATGTTATTTTTGTAAGAAGAAAGGACATATTGCCAGGTACTATCCGAATTGGGAAACTCCTAAGCAGCGAAGTGGACCCATCTCTTCGATGGTCCAAAGGACTCTCTGTTTTATTTGTCATCAGCCCGGGCATATGGTAAAGGACTGTCTATTTATGAAGAAGATGCAATAGCCCAAGGTGTACGCTATTAAGAATGAACCATCGACTTCAATGGATGTGAAGGGGAAAGGCGTCCTTAAAGGTACCTTAATAATCAATGGTATTTTTGTTCGAGAATTATTTGATACCGGTACCTCTCATAGTTTTATCTCTTCAGAATCAGTAGATAAATTTCATCTTATTCCGAGTATTGTAGTAAACCTTATGTGTGTGTCTAACCCCATAGGTGGAATAACCTATTTAAATATGATTTATGAGAATGTGCCAATTTCCTACCTTTCTCATTACTTTTCTTGCGACCCATATGTCTTAGACTTTAAAGGGTTTGACATTATTCTTGGTATGGATTGGTTATCGAAATATGAAGCTGTTTTAGATTTTAATGAAAGAACTATATCATTAGTAACCAATTTGGGAAGAATTGCTAAAGTATCATGCAAGAATTTCGGTATTGATGTGTAGTTACTTATATGCCCTGGAATCATCCCTGGATGAGTTAAGTTATGTGGAATCTATTAAGAATTTTCTAGATGTGTTTGAAAAAGTCAATTGTTTACCTCCGCATCGAGAGATAGAGTTCCACATTGATTTGGTCCTTGGTGCAAGACCTGTGGTTCAACATAAGCGAAGGATGGCTCTGAGAGAGAGAGGAGTTAGTAAGTCAAACCTAGGACCTGTTAAGGAGAGGATTGACTAGACCCAAGTTGTTCGATTTAGGGGTCTGCTATAGTTTTTGCGGCTAAGTCTGAAGGATCTTAAGGTTGTGCGTGGATTGTAGGGAGTTGAATAAACTGACTATTAGGAGCAAGTATCCCTTACCCTGCATCAATGATCTTTTTGACCAACTTCATGGAGCTACGGTATTCTCTCAGATGGATCTAGATACGGGATTCCATCAGTTGAGGGGTGCTGAAGATAGTATGCCCTTAACTGGGTTTAGGGGCCCTGACTGTTTCTTTGAATGGTTGGTTATGCCTTTCGGGCTAACCAGTGCACCTGCATATTTTGAAGATCTCATGAACCGTGTTTTTCGGGATGTTCTTAACAATTTTGTGTTAGTTTTCATCGATGACATCCTTATCTACTCCAAATCTGAGGAGGAGCATAAACATTATTTGGAAGTATTGTTGGAAACATTGAGGAGACATGTCCTGAAGGCAAAATTTTCTACGTGCCATTTTCGGAAATCAGAGGTAAGATCCTTAGGACATATTGTGACAGAAGAAGGTATTTCAGTGGACATAATAAAAGTGGAAGCTGTTCAGGAATGGAAGCGACTACGGACTCCTACCGAGGTTCGCAGTTTCTTAGGTTTGGCTAGATACTATAGGAGGTTTATTTAAGATTATTCTAAGATTTCCTCCCATTTAACTAAGCTAACTAAGAAGAGGGAGAAGTTTGTATGGATTCCAAAGTGTGAAGAAGCATTTCAGGAATTGAAGAAGAGATTGACTAGTGCACCGGTTTTAGCTGTTCCAGATGGAAATAGTGGATTCATGGTTTACACAGATGCTTGTGGGGTGGGACTATGTTCTATTTTGATGCAGCATGGTAAAGTGATTACGTATGCAAGCAGACAGTTGAAGTCTCACGAGAATAACTACGCTACGCATGACCTAGAGTTGCTAGCTGTTGTCTTTGCATTGAAAATGTGGAGACACTACTTACTAGGTAAGGATCCTTCTATTCCTCTTAGTTTCTTTCTAATCATTATAGATTTTAGGAGTAAGTTTTCTTTCTGAAATTAGGTGAAAAATTCCAACTCTTCGCAGATCATAAATCCCTGAAGTATCATTTTACTCAGAAGGATCTGAACCTGATGCAACAGAGTTTGTTAGAGTTTCTGGCATCCTATGACTTGAATATTCTTTATACGCCAGGAAAGGCTAATATGGTGGCAGACGCCTTAAGCAAGAATGTTATTTTGACTCTCTTAGAGGTTACCTCGACACTTCAGGAAAGGATTATGAGAAATCAGAGGAAGGATGAAATACTGGAAGGATTAATTCAAAAAGTCAAAGGAGGTAAATGTTCGAATTTTGAGATGGATAGTCGAGGTACTTTAAGGATGAATTGACGATTGTGTGTTCCATATGTGGATGGGCTAAGGCAGGAAGTTTTGTCAGAATGCCACAAATCTAAGTTAAGTATTCATCTAGGAGTTCATAAGATGTATAAGGATATGAAAAGAGTATTTTGGTGACCAGGAATGAAGAAGGATATTTCAGTTTATGTTAACAGATGTTTATGCTGCCAACAAATCAAAGTTGATCATTAGAAGACAATTGGGTTATTTTAACCCTTGGAAATACCTAATTGTAAATGGTAAATGATATCAATGGATTTTATCGATGGTTTACCCAGAACCAGAAAAGGAAATGAAGGAGTGTGCATTATCGTGGATCAGTTAACGAAGAAGCACATATTTTATTTCGGTAAAACCAACAAGGACCGCTGCTTCTTTAGATGAAATTTTTATGAGAGAGATGGTAAGGTTGCATGGAGTTCTTGTCAGTATTGTAAGTGATCGAGATCCCATATTTACTAGTCAATTTTGGGAAGCATTGTAAACAACTCTATGAACAAGTTGAGCTTAAGCACAACATACCACCCCCAAACAGATGGAGCGAGTGAATCAGATTTTAGAGGATCTCTTGAGAGCGTGTATTCTAGATTTTGTTGGATCATGGGAGGATCATTTGCATTTGGTTGAGTTCTCCTAGAACAATAGCTTCCAAGCAAGCATTGGTATGGCACCTTATGAAGCTCTATATAGAAGACCCTGCAAGTCACCAACATGTTGGATTAAGATGGGTGATAGATTAGTAATTGGGCCAGATATGATCTGAGAAGCTACAGAAAAAGTTGTAGTGATTAAGAAAGAATGAAGGAAGCCCAAGATCGCCAAAGAGTTATGCTGATAAGAGGCGAAGAGATTTGGAATTTGTGGTTGGAGACTTGATGTTCATAAAGATTTCACTAATAAGAGGAGCCGTTAGATTTGGAAAAGCTGGAAAGTTAGCTCCAAGGTATGTTGGACCCTTCCGTATTCTTGAGAGGGTCGAATCAATGGCTTATAGGGTCGAGTTGCCAGAGAGATTGGCGACAATTCATAATGTGTTCCTCATGTCTCATTTGAGAAAATATGTTCATGACCCATCTTTTATTGTGGAGCCATCGGTTTAAGAGGAATTGGAAATAGAACCGGACCTTACAGTGGTTAGATATCCATCTTATGTTGTGGATCAGGATGAAAAGACGTTGCATAACAAGGTGGTATGACTAGTCAAGATTCAATGGGGTGAGGATCCAAGAGACTACACGTAGGAGATTGTGGTTCGTATAAAAGAAGCATATCCCTAGCTGATGTTAGGATATCTAGTCGTAGGTTGTATGTATAGTATATGTTTATTTGCTATGGATGCTTAGTGTATGTCTTTTATGTGTTTTATGATATGAATATACAGCTTTTGCGTAGTTTGAATTATCTCATTGTTTGCTAATTTCGGGATGAAATTCTTTAAAGGAGGAGAGTGTAACGACCCATAATTTAATCTATATTTAAATGAATATTTAATTATTATTTTAAATAATTAATAAATGAATTTTTTACAAATAAAACTATTTTAAATACTAACTAATGATGATAATATCATTTTCAAAATTTGTTTACCAATATATATAGTTCATAGAGAAATAGAAAATGTGACCGGAAAATATTTTTCGAAATATCAATTTTTCATTGGTTAAAAGTCATCTAAAATGTCATAGCACTATTGTAAACACAATTGCACCCCGTTACAAACTATTTTTGCATGGTGTGTACATGTATATATGCATGTACATATTTTCTCCCTAAATATATAAACATATAAGATAAAAGAAGATTTTATTTAATAAAAATATATATACATAACATATATAAAAATACCCTTTTTCAACTCAAAGTATATAAGACATGGCACAAATAGTGCAATATGAAGGGGGGTACATGGTGAGGATGGAAATGAGGGGGAGGAGTGGAGGTGCATGAATGCATACATATATATTTAATTATGTTATCCCGCCTTTTGGCAAGGCCGTGACACCAAAAAGTTGACTGAAAAACTAAAGACAGTTCATCGTAAAAGATCGTTATACGCTGTTTCACCATGGATATCAATGAATTTTGTCCAAGCCCGGATCGGGCCGCAATTGATAAGACACATCAAGCAAAGTCATGGGAACCAGCGTTCCAAATTTCGAGTCAATCGGGGATCGTATGAATGAGATATGATCGATGCAAGTTAGGGAAGATGCAATGTTTGAATCCATAGGAGAGCCACTGTTCGAATCCATGAAGTTCGTATCCATCGAATTGGCATCGCCTCAGCATGTTCGAATCCATCAAGTTAGCCCCACAACCATCTTGTTCGAATCCATCAATGATATTTCCTTCGTATCCATCAGCAGAGGTATGTTCGAATCCATCAGACCCTCACTGCTTCAAATCCATGAGAAGTACTTTAGCTTCGACTCCATCGAGCGTGCCTTCAGTTCGAATCCAGCAAGGTAGAAGACCTTCGAATCCATACGATTAAGGGTGCTTCGACTCCATTGCCTTCGAATCCCCATGATGAGACAACTTCGAATCGATCCACAGTAGCACATCTAGATCGATTCGAACGAGCACCAGTTTCATCGATTCGAAGGAAGAGAACCTTCGAATCCAACATCTCGAATCCACTAAGTCAAGGCGGCTAGAACCATGGATTCGACCCAGTCAACTCGGAGTGAAAGTAGGATCGATACGAAGAAAGCGCGCCACGTCAACAATGCCACGCGCGAAGCCATCGAGTCGACCCTATCGATTCGAAGGGATCGATTCGAACCAAGCTAGTCAACCAGAAATGCAATCTTGAATCGATCATAACTTGAGATCTATAAGTCCAAATGCTATGAAATTTTCACAGAAGCTTGAGAACATGTTGAAGAACGTCCACACCAAATTTCAGCTCGATCAGAAAATTTCTTGATCGATTCGAACCAAGGGTCGAATCGATCCCAAAGTGGGCCCGGATCTCTAGATTTCGGCCATGTGGGCCCCCTCACGTACCAGAACTGGTCTCCCTTCTATTTAGGCGAAATATCAGCCTCCTACACCTATAAATAGACCCCCTAGTCATTCAGAAAAGAGGTCGGACAATTCTAAGAGCTAAAGAGCGCCCAGACTTTGCCAGATTTACTCAGAATCACCACTGCTTCCCTAGATTCAGATTCTAATCTTAAAATCAGTTGTATTACATCAGAAGAAATTGTAATCATCAAGCGAATATCAATAAGATCATCAACTTCAGAGTGGACGTAGGCAAGATCGCTGAACCACTATAAATCTCGTGTTTCTGTTCATTATTTCTGAATTGTGATACTCTGTTTGTTTATATTTGAGATTTGTGTGTGAATATTGTTGATTTATATTCATACACTGGTGCTTTCACAACATTTGGGGTTTGTGACCAATTTTGGCACAAACAAATTATAAGCACTTATACATTTTTAATTATTTTTCTAAGCCTATATATATCCCTTAACTTTCATGTTCTCATTTTTACAATCTTCCTCTTCATTTCAAAATTCCTAAGAGCTTGAATAAACATCCATGGATTCTCTTCATAAATTCTAAAATAAGAAAAAAATCACTTCTTTTTGCTAAAATCTCCTCTTTAGTTCACAAAATTACTTCTACATCTTCTACAACACCTCATCTTCTAAAGTTGCAAGCCCATCCACCCTAAAACCCAATGTCTGTACCCAACATACCATATGGCCGAGCCTACTATAAGTGCTTAGCCACTCAATGACTCCATTTTTGCAAGTTAAGACCAAGTCCAGCTCATATCCAAGTTTTAGCAAAAGTTTGCCTTGAATTAGTAAAGTTTCGGTGAGTAAAACTCTTGTTTTTGGAAAAGAAAACATGCTGATTTTGATGAACTATATGTTGTGAAAATATGATGCTTGTCGTGTTGAGATATCATGTTGTTTTGATGGCATATGATTATAAGTTCGTGGTTGAGCTTGGATTTGTGATTTTGGTTGTTAAATGATATGTTTGGATATGGATATGTGAATGGTTGATTATGATATGATGGTAGTGTGTTTATGAAAACAAAAATCAAGTTATGTGATGAAATTGTCATGGAGTAGCATCTTGAAAAGTCGCAAAGGACTTGAGATCTGTTTTAAAACAAAAAGCTTGTTTTTTTTCTAGTACGGATTAAGTACATGTTTTTCCAAGTTTTAACCTTTTGTTGAAGTTTCAAAAATCTTCCATTTGTGTTTTAAAACATGTAGTAGCTAGAGTTAAAGTGAAGTTTTTCACCTAGAAATCAAGTCTAGCGAACTGTGCTCATAGCGATAGTCACTATGGATGCAGTTCGGAAAATTTCACGATTTCAAGTTTTAAAGTGATTTCTTTTGGATTGTTTTTGAAAACTCATTTCAAACTAAATAAGCAAGTAAAAAGGTTATGGTTTTATTATTTTATAATTTTTTTTAATTATTAGGGATAATTATTAATTTATTAATTAAGTAATTAGGTTAAGTAATTAAAGTTTGAATTTATTAACCAAGTTAATTATTCCTAACTAAGGGAGTTTTAATATATGATTAATTGTGATAAAAAGTAATTAAGTTTTACATAGTCAAGTTTATTTTTTTAATTAATTAATTTAAAGTTAGTTATCTATTAATTATTATTAATTAGAGTTAACTATTTATTCAATTATTATTAAATAAAAGGGATAATTATCTACTTAATTAGAATTAGATTATAAGTTAATGTTATTTAATTAAGGTTAATTAAAATATTATTTTTAATTATTTTTAATTTAATTAAGGTTTAATTTTGACTTAACCAAGCCTACTCAAGGGTTAATTTTTAGTTAGATAAATTAAGACCTAAATAAGATAAATTAGGATAATTTTTAATTAATTTTTTATTTAAATAAGATTAGTTAAAGTTTAATTAAATTTTAAACTTATGATTTAATTAATGTTTATTTGTTTTAAAGTTTCTTTCAAACTCTATCGGTTATTTATTATTAACCAGTTTCTTATTTTAATAAATTGTTTTAAACCCAAGGATCTCTTGTCTATACTATTAAGTAGCCAAATGAATTAAATTCGTTGTAATAAAACGTTAACACGTTTTGTAGAAAGTAAGTCTACTTGTACTTATCACAAATACCGCACTTTGGGAACGTGATGAATACAAGGGAGTCAATTTCGATAAGCGGGCCATGATAATCTAAGCATATGGAACGTATGTTTATATGTAAACCTTTACACCTCGATAGTGGAATGGTCCACTATAAACAACTTGACCCTTTAAAATTATCGAATGTTGGTTTGGACAGACCGGGATCAGATAGTAGTTATTATCCGAAAACCACTTCGAACCAACGGAAGAGTTCGAATTGGAAATAGTGAAGGCAAGATTCAAGATAAAGACTGTGAAGCGCAAGGGCTATTTACTACTAACCCTGAGGGTGATTCCAAAATGGGTGCAATGGAAATAGTACCTTCGGTTCGTTCATCTCCTAAACGACTTGTTTGGATGAATGCTTACATTGTATCAACATCTGGAAGGCGATGTAGCATTCCAAGTGGCAATGCTATAATAAAAGTAAAGACGTAGCCTCAGGCCTCATAACCGGGAATGACTAAAACAAGGGAGATGCACCAAGGCTAAGTGGGTCGCTCCTATTAGGGTAAGGTCATCCTTATCTAGAGTCCCTACTATCAACTCATGTATGCTTCGGTAAGGTTGTTGATCCCAACCGAGGGGTGATCTTATTCGGTACTATCAGTTAGGATAGGTCGGTCTTGTGTCGGCAGGGATCCTGATGAGGTCCTCGGTGTTATTTATCTAGAGATTCACCATGATATGGGGTGCCCCAGTAGCCTAGTCGTTATATGGAATCCATTCTCCAATATGTGCCGTACGGATTTAGTTGTACCTAAATATATTGAAATGTGAGATGCAAGATTTCAGCTATGTTCTATTTTACTTGAAAACTCTAGACATTATTATAATATAACTGGATTTCTATATAAATTGTTTTAGTTATCATAAGGTAAAAACCCATCCTTATTTATGTGCGGCGTGGTCTTACGGGATACCTTTGATTTTCAAAGTGTTTTACAAAAGTAAAATTTAAGTTGTCTTGAGTTTACTCACACTAGACCCATGTTTGACTCGGAGTTTTATTTTCCTTTTCTAAAACTCTTGGGTACTCAGATTTGTATGAGTAGCCAAGTGATCCAGGTTTCTTGCGGAAGCATTTTGAAGGAGCTGGAGCAGGTGGCTTCACGGTTAGCTAGTTATTATCTTATTCTGCTGTGTTTATGTATGATCTATGTATTTTTGTATGGGCGAGTAGTTATAACTGTCCAGTTGAAGGTTGTAATGTATTGACTCTGATGTATTGTTATTATGGAAATGACAATGTAATATCTTATGTTATCTATTATATGTTGTTCTGATTCATGGTGAGATTCTGTGATCGTGTAGTTTCCTCTATTTCTTTTTGTTCTACCCTTAATGGCTCGTCTTTCGATGCAAGAAAGGCGGTCGTTACAGTTGAACGGTTAGATCTATCTTATTCTTCTTCTCCCTCATGTTAAACTATAGTAACATTGAGGATGACACAAAATTATAATGATGCTTTGCAAAACAACAGGGAGAGAAACTTTAATAGTTATTGAAAATAAATAGAAACCCAAGACATGGATTTGATTGATTAATCATGCTTTGCAATAGTTAGATTAATCTAATGTTTGAGGAGAATTTACTTTGTCTATGTGAAGATACAAAGAGGAAAGAGAGCGTTTGTACATAGATGAAAGAATGAGAAAAGAGGGAAAACATCTATTTTTCTTATGAAACATTGGAATATAAATTAAATGAATGAGATCATAAATTGGTAGGATTAATTACAGGTATGTTGCATGAAATAATGAAAAGATTAAAGAGAGTAAAATGTGAAATTTATTCTTAAAATAAGGAGAATGTAATATTCAATTTGAGATGAAATATCAAATAAGTCAAAGGGAGATGAAAAGTCAAATATTCAATTCCATATATATATATATAATATAGTAGAATATATATAGCTAGATGGATGGATGGAATAGATTGGAAATAGAAAATAGGAAATAGAAATTGAAGGAAGAAGTTAAAATAGATCTATGTAGTTACCGTGTCTATATGTAGAAACAAAAAAGAAACATCTAGAAGAAAGAATGGGAAGAGTGAAAGCATACATTCTGTTTATAAATTATTACAATATAAATTATCTAAATGAGACCATAAATTGGTAGGATTAATTACAGATATGTTGCATGAAATAATGGAAACTTTAATTGGGTAAAATGTGAAATTTAACATTAAAATAGGGAGGATCCAATATTTAATTTGAGATAAAATAAGAGACACGAAGATGAAAGTTAAATACTTGATTCCATACCTCAAATAGATAGTAGATAGATAGGTAGATAGAATAGATTTGAAAGAAGGAAATAGGAATTAAAGGATGAAACTAAATTAGATCTATATAGTGAAATATTAATTCATCTATGTGAAAATACAAAGAGGAAATTGTTAGAAGAAAGAATTTGTATAGTGAAGTGGTCTGAAAGAGAGAAGACATTATTCTAAAGAATTAATCGTTAAAATGAATACGTAACTATTGTGGTCCAGAGCATTTATATCTCTTGTTTAAAACAAGGGGAAGGTTAGATAATATTTTTAAAAGGTTTTGGGCGTAAGTGAAACATTTATCCTTAAATCAATTAGAGAGTAAGATTTGAAATGAGAATGAATTAGAGAAGAGAATACAAAAGGTTTAAGATTTTACTTTGTCTATGTTAATATACAAAGAGAAAACCGTTAGAAGAAAGAATGGGAAGAGAGAGTGTAACGACCCAGTATTTAATCACTTTAAATATGGATATTTAAATATATTTTTAATAATTAATTAATGGATTCTATAACTAAAATAAGACTCTCTTAAATAATAATTAATGATGGTTAATTAGTTTTCAAATTTTGTTTACAAAAATAATTAGTTCAAAGAAAAATAGAAAATGTGACGGGAAATCGTTTTCCGAATTTTCAACTTTTCGGTGTCTAAAATTTGTTGCAAAACTTTATGCACATTTAAGTAAACATATTCACACATTTATTAATGAGTTAGAATTAATTAATATATATATATATATATATTAACTTAAGAAATATAATAGGATATGGTGTGACATATTATGTAAATTTAAAACAAAATAAAAATGTAAAATATAAAGTGACATAATATGTCATTTCTTTAGAAACATTAAGTACATTATTTGTTAATATATGTTTGCTCATCCAAAATAAGGGGGAGGGGGACATACTCACGTGAGCAATGGTGGAGGGGGCAAGGTTGTGATGTGGCAAACAAAGAGTGGAGGTTATGTACCTTGAGGCTAGTTTGGTAATTTAGTTTATGCACTTTTTATCAAAAAAAATTCATACCTTTTTTCCTTATTTTATCACTTCTCCTCATTTTATATAAACTTCTTCATGTTCTTAAACTATTTCATGGCTTCCAAATACTTCTAAAAGTTTAAAAAGCTTTGTTCATTCACTTTAAAATTTCTAAAACCTTGTTTAAAACCACTTCCATCCATTCATACACCTCCTCCTCTCCAAATCAAGGCCACACAACCCCTCCACCACCTTGGCCGAATTTATATCCCCTTAGGCCGAGCCCTTTTTTTGCTTACGTCACCAAGGACTTCACTTTCCAAGCTAGAAGTGAAGACTTAGGTTGTATTCGAGTTCTAGAAAAAGTTAGCATGACTTAGTCAACTTTTGGTGAGTAAAAATCTAGCCTTTAACTAAGTTTTTTTAAACACACACACACACACACACATATATATATATATATATATGTATGTATGTATATGCTCTAGTTGTTGTAAAATATGATGTTTGTTTGGGTATATATGGTGTTGACTTGGATGTATGTATATGTGCTTGGTTGAGATGACATATAGTTTTGAATATGGAATTAAAAGTTAAGTTAGTATACAAGTTGTAGTCTTTGCTTACATGTGTTAAATTATGGCATGAATATATGTTAGAAATCTTGCTTATGTTGGGATAATGTTATGCTATTGTATGTGTTGTATGCTAAGGGAATTAGCACTTAAAATAACTTATTGCGACATAGGTAATCCTTTGCTTAAACTTGCTTTTCTTATGCGATTTCGAAAAAAAATTCCATAAAGTGTTAGCTTTGCTTTTATTTGGTTTACAAACTTCATAAAAGTTATAAAGTGGGTTTAAAGGTTTTTAAGGATATTTGTAGGTTAAACAAGTTTTGAAAATTACAGGTCATATAACGATAGTCGCTATGGATGCAATTCGTAAAACAAACTATTTTGGAAAAATTCAAAGTGTTTTCACTTAGGAACATTTTTGGAAAGTGTTTTAAAAACAAATTTTAGGTAATAAAACCTATTTATTTATTTACTTAATTACTTATTTAATTAATTATTATTTAATTAAGCAATTAAGTAAGGTAATTAGTACTTAATCATTTGTTAACAAAGATAATTAGTACTTAAGTGTTAATCAAGTAAGTTAATTATAATTAGTTAATTATTATTTAATTATTAATTTGGAATTAATTATTATTTAATTATTAATTTGGAATTAATTATTATTTATTTAAGATTAATTATTAATTTAAAAGCGTTTAATTATAATTAATTACTAATTAAGTCAAATTTAATTAATATTCTAATTAGGACTTAATTAAGATTTAACTATTATTTAATAATGGTTTAATTTATTATTTAACTAATTAAAAACGATTTAAAATTTAAAAATCACTTTATTTTCTAGAATATTGGTTTGTTTAAAACAGTTTTCTTTTGCAAAGATGTTTTAAATCAAGGGATTTATTTGTCGATTACCCTTAGTAACCTCAAACAATTATGAAATCAAAGTTAATGTGATGACATATTTATGAGAAGTAAGTCATCCCATGGTTAGCGCTAAAAGCCGATGAGTAGGCTGAACCTCTATTTGTAAGATCTAGAATTTATTTTGTAACGACCCGTAAATTTCAACTGTTTTAATAACGTAATTAGTTGAAATTTTGCAAAATTTTAAACGATAAAATTTTGAAATAAAAATTTAATATCTGGAATACGTCTAGTTAAACATAGAAACTGGTAAATTTTCGTCCGAAAATATGAAAGTTTATTTCGCGCGTAAATTCACTTCAATTTAATCAGTTAAAAACGATGAAAATAAAATGTTTCCGAAACCTAAATATTTTTACATAGAAAAATTCTAAACCATCTTCTGAGCAAGATGTCAGTTTGTCGTTTTTCCAATTTCGGACATCTTTTGCCCCGTCGATCTTATTTTTCTGCGTTTTCTTGCATTTTCCACCAGTTGAAATTCGAATTTTTATAATTCAATCATACCACTGATATCTGTATACCATTTTGATCATCTCGTCGTGCTGATCTCCACGGTATATTTATTTGTTTGTTTCGGAGTCCGATACGCAGCAAAATCCGTGGAAACGGGTAGCCGTATCGGTACCCATTTTGAAGCTTTTGATATTCAGCGACCATTTATTTTTCAACATACATTTATCAACAGTCATTAGCTTTTAAGTCTCGTGCTGAATTCATGGGAGTGACTTTCCATTTTTCCATAGTTTTGAAAAAATTTAAAACATAAATGAGGTAACGTTTGCATTCAATTTTTATATTTTGAACCGTTCATCTCAAATTCCCATTATTTCTATTCATATAAAACTGTTGGAAATGCTACTTGCTCCTCTGAAACCATCTCCTTCCCTCGTGAATAAGCTCCAACCCATCACCGTGCCTAAGTAGCCTCCCACCTGCCTTGTTTCCCATCGCCGACAACCTCTAGCCTTGAACCGAGACCGGCCTCCCACCACCACGCTCCGACCCACCAACACCACCGACACCCTGAACCGCCTGCAGGTTGCACCCACTCGAAACCCGTGCCACCTTGTCAACCACTTCGGATCCACCACCCCGAGCAACCAACGGCCACAGCCCCAACCTCCTCACCTTCCATCACCGTCTCATCACAAAACCCATTCCAACATCTACAGCCGAGGCTCCCCACCTAACTACGCCCACTTCCTAGCCAAAGCCATCGCCATGTCACCACTCCAAGCCTTCGAACCCGTACCTCCAATCCACCAGACCACGGCAACCGCTCCGCCTGCATCTCCACTCTTCCCACGGCCTTCCACAACCCGAGCAGATCCACCACCAGGCCGTGCCATCCCTAGCCTCGGCCTAGCACGCAACCAACTCCCCTCATCTTTCGTCTCCCTCCCGCACCTTGTAACCATCGGCCTCCCTGCCAAGCAATCCTCCTTGCCTAAGGCCGAGCACCACCTTTGTAACTTGTTGGTCTATGGCCTTCTTTCGTCTGAGAATCTTCAACAGCTTCAGCCTGTAGCCGAGGCCTTGATCCTCACCACCTAGATCGACACATCTCGTCCACCATCGTGATTGCATCCATTTTGGTATATATAATTTATATGAATTGTTTATTTATGGGTGTATAAAGATATATACGTATCCTATATGTTGAGCATTCTGTGTGAATATATATTTAGATATATATATATATATATAGATTTATATAATTTGTAATGAGTCAGTTTATATATAAATAGGTTATGTGCATAGCTGTTTATATTTTCGTTCTTTCGCTTTATATTTTCTTAGGTACAGTTTATATTTTTCTTGGTCACAGTTTTACATATTACTATATCTGAGAATTTGTTAAAATATAATTATATCTAGTGTATATAAACTTTATACGTATGTGATAATATATTATGTTAGTTATATTAACTACAAATGTTAGTTTATACAGATATGTTATTAGCTTATATAATCTGTTAAATGACGTAATGGTATATATGTATACGTACATAAGTCAGTCTGCACACAAGTAGGTATATGTTAACCGAGATCTGTTACCTATATATATAGCTATATAAGTTTTATGATGACAGTGGCAATCTGTGTTTCTTAAATAATTTATGTGAAGACTGTACATACTTGTATTGTTTATATATATGGATATTAAGGTATATTTATGTTAGTTATAAATATTCACCGTGTAAGTTTATAGGAATTAGGTTTCAAATGTATATAGATGTTATTTTATATTAAAGTCAAATTATTAATGTGAAGATAAATATGTATGTTTAATTTAATATGCGTTAAAAATTTAGAATATTGTTTTATAAAAATAGTTATGTATATTTATATACAAGTTTGCTTATACAAATTTTCTTCATTGATTCAGACTCTGATTCATCTCATCGATTCCAGCCTTGTTTTGATCGTCAAATTCGTGTCATCTTGTTTCGCTTTGGAATTCGTGTTGGGACCCACAATTCGTTTTCTTTCCCGTTCATCTCTCTAGCCTCGAAAGGTGAGCAATCACTCACGATTAACGTTCTTTTATTAATTAAATTTGATTTCAATTGAAACGACAATTGAAATATGCTGCTGTTAGTTAATTACACTGTTATATATGCTATTACCTGTATCAGTTCACCTATGACATCTGACACCATTATCTGTTAATTATTTATGCAATGATAATACAGTTTGGCTGATAATTGATTGATTGTTGATGTTTATATTGGACGATAAATTGTTAATGTTAAAATGATAAATAGTATGAAATTGAACTTGATATAGGATAATTAAAATATGACCCCTTTAACTGTTGAATTTATTGACACGTAGGATTTGTTTAATTACATCTTGAACCACTGAATGTATGTTGTTAAATTGATGATGGATGAAATTGTAATAGATGACAAGTGAAAACCGTAATGTAATAATCTTTAATCTACATGAAATGATAGTGTAGATTCTAGAAATAATTATATTAATTCGTACAAATACCAATGCGAATTAATACGGTTATTTCGGGATTATTTGAATTGATTATTGGATTGTTATTGTTTGTTATTATTGCTTGTTTATTTACTTTGACACCATCCCAGTTATCACACTGCAAGTTCCCTTTGTTATGCTTTGATTTTTGAATTGAATTGGAATCGGGTTGAAATGATAAATACCCAAATTGAACTTTGACCTAGGATAGGAAATTAAATAAAACCCGATTGGTCAATGATTTGATTTAAAAATAAAATGAAGATTTTATTTGAATAAATAATATGGTTTTGAAATGAAGTTGAAATTTGAATTTTAATGAAAGGAAAATGTTAATATTTAATAATCCGAAACAAAATATTAACAATGTAATTGATGAAAGAATGTTGTTTAATTTGAGAAATGATTGAATTAAGTTTGAAATTATAATTAAGCTTGAAATTATTAAACTTTGAAATGATTTAATAATTAAGTTTGAAATTATAATTAAGTTTGAAATTATTAAACTTTGAAATTATTTAATAATTAAGTTTTGAATTATTTAATAATTAAATAAGATTGAATTATTTGATGATTAAATTAAATTGAATTTTTGAATAAGTGAATTTTACTTCGTAATAATTTAAATTGAGTTTCTTTATTAATTTAGTTTGGAAAATCATTTAAGTAAGTAAATAAGTGAAATTGAATTTCTTTAACAAGAAAAAAAAAGTGATTTATTGAAATTAATGTAAGACTTGAAATTTAAAGAATTTGATTTGATGAATTTAATTTAATTAAAATTGTAAGTTTTGAAATAAGGAAGTTGAAGAATTGGAAATTTAATAGAAATTGTTTTGAATGACAAATTTACTTAACGAATATTAAATGAAATCGATAAATGAATTTAAATTGATTTAAATGTTAAATCAAATTAATTTAAATGTTTTCGAAATGATACTTATATACGAACTTGAATCAATATTTGAATGGTTTTAAATAAAGATTGAAATTGAATTATAAGATTTTGAAATTATGAATGTGGAAGTTTTGAAACGTAAATTATGGAAATTGGTTTAGGAAGACAAACGAAATGTTGATTTATAAACTCTGATTGAAATTGAAATTGATTTGGTTTTTGAAATATATAAACGACCAATCGGTGTAATAATTACGAAAGTTATTAAAGAGACCGGGATCGGTAATGGATATACTCTCTATCTGAACCGAAACCACTTTAATAACTATGCGCGGAGTGTTGATCCAGAATGAAGTGGTTGGAATGATGTACGTGATGACTGAAGAAAGTGAACGATAATGGATAGCCTTGACACTTGTGTCAAATTGGAAATGACTAAAACAGGAGCTGTGCCGGGCCAATGGAGGATTAGCTACCTCAAGTGGACACACTTCTTCGAACTACTTATTACTTGTTGTCGATTGGTGCACCCTTGATTTTGGGAGTGTTGTTTCACGGTGTTGCGGGCGCTGCGGCGTTGCGTTCTCACCAGTCCGGATCAGGCGAACGGTAGTGTCACTACCTTGGGTATTGCCTCATGTGCCTTGTCATACTTGTATTCCATTTATACGCGACCACTACGATTTTGATTTGTACCTTTAGTATATGGATTGCCCTCTGGTGACTTCCGGTTTTGGGGAAACTACGGTCTTGTATATGCTTTTGGGAATAAAAATGTGTTAAGGGTGGAATGGGCCATGACTTAACACTATTTTGATATCTTATTATTACTGATAGACATTATCTACTTAGCGTATATTACTACCTAGTAGATAGTTTAACGGATCCTTAAAGGATGGTTATTCCAAACATCCTTTGAGTTACTTGTATTTCAATTGCTATTTCACTTGAGTTGGATTTATTAATATAAGAATGTTAATCCTGACTCGAGTGTTTTGTGTTTTGCTTTACGCTCGGGTCAGACTGAGTGTACCAGTATTCGAGACTCACCTTTGAAGTTGGAGCTTTGCTTGAAGATCCAGCCATCTATTCTGCCTTCAGCATTCGATGATTCCAGTGATGTATTCTAATTTGTATCTGATGTATTGTATTACTCTTCTGTTGTAAACTCTGATGTATCTTATATATTCATATAGTACTATCTCTTTTATTTCCGCTGCACTTATTACTCTGTGTCTGTGATCTGTGATTATTTATTTACTGTATATGTTCAGTTTTGCCAAATTTAAATTAACAACGCGGTATTTTGAGCAATTCAACTCCGGCATGAGTGTTTACCTATACACTTATAATGGATGCGAATGGTCCAAAATATTGGGTCGTTACAGTTGGTATTAGAGCTTTGGTAGCTCTAGGCAAAACTTAGCATATAGGGTAAATGTCTTTACAGAATCACTCTCATTCGAGTTTCAATCTCTTCCTTTTGACTCAATTCCTTTGAATTTTTGGAACGTTCCCCTCGGTTCCGAAATTCATTCGTGTCCTTCACTATTCATCTTCTTTCAATTCTGGAGCACCACATAACTCCATTTTGAATGATATCTATAATAGATCGGCGGTCTCGCCAATCTTCGAACGATTCGTAAAGGAGCAAAACTCCTTTATAATAGGCATCGATTTACCGGAGATTTCTGTATCCTCGGTTTACGATGCTATCTATTCCCCGCTATACCTGAATTCCATAATTGAGATCGAGTGTTGATGTACCTCGGAATTCAGCATCGATCTTATTCTTGAAGTTACGGACGACCCAGTTAAGGTTGCCCGTGAATTAAATAAACTCATCCATCTCCCGATTGTGGTAATTGAATTATCTTATCTTCTGTTTCAAACTTATTTTCGAATCAAAATTCTTTTTGATTTAAGTCCATCAAAATTTGAATCTCTATCCTTGCTTTGAAATCCATTCTTGTATCGTCAAGTGAGGAAGTGTATCTGTAAATTAATATTAAAAATGTTTTAAAATATATTGTGTGTTTGAGTTGTTGATGTTGATTTGGGTTTTCGATCGATTCATCTGATCAACGATATCGATAGGATTTCCAAAACATTTGAGCAGAACAAACTGACACAATATCGTTTTGAAATTTGGTAAATAAAAGTTTTGTATGATTATATTATACCTAAATATAGGTTTTTTGAAATTAAATTGTTAATGAATTTGTTGTTTGAAAATAATAATATTTGATTTTCATTTATTGTTTTGTAAACCACTGACTATTGCATAATATAAATAAATGAATTTATAAACTTGGTTATAAATTGATTGGAATTTGAAATGAATCTAATTCAGAAATTTGAGAATTTATTAGTTTCCGGTGATTTCGAACTTTGGTTTTTAAAATTTTAAAGTATATAGTATTGAAAGTATTTTCGAATAGAAATCGTTTCAAAGAATTTTTAAAATGTTGAAATCAATGCTCTTTTCTTTGTCGCTGGAAAATAATTTCGGTGATGGCGGCCGCATCATCGACATTCATTTTCGAGTTTCGAAGTGGAGAAACCATTCTGTAGCTATGCTATGGTTTTGTTTAAAAAAAATTATTTTGATTTGAATTTCTTCAGTATATTTTGATTTACATATATATAGGTATCTTATTTTAAAATTTAATTTGATTTGATATAAATATATTATATATATCTCTAAATTGTTTAAAGTTAATCGAAAATCTAATTCTTAAATTTTGTTAAAGGATGATTTTAATTATAAATAAAACCAAAATTTGGAATAAATATTTAAACTTGAATAATTGAATTGGGAAAATTTATTTGTATATTATTCAACTGCATTCTAATACAACTTACCTAAATCATCAGAAGTTGAATATGTAATTGGATAATATATAAGATAAATTGAATTTATAAATAAAATTTGAGTGTTTATAATAAATGTTATACACTGAATTTTGATTATAAAGATGTTAATAGAGTTAGATAAGATAATAAGTAAATTCAGTTAATAATGAAATAAATTTGTTTTGAAAGAATTAATAAATTTGTTTTGAAAGAATTAATAAATTGAAATTTGATCAACATATGAAAATACCTTGAATTTTAAAGAAATTAATAGATGTAAATTAATTTAAATCGAAACTTTTATGTTTTGAATTAAATTATATGGGTTAAATATATGTGAGTAGATATATTAAGTAGAATAAATTTAACAATAATTTGGAATAAAGAAGAATTTAAAATTTTTAAAGAAAATATGAGTATAATAAAAGACTATTCAAATTTATGGTTTTAAAATTGTAAATTTAAGAAAACGGGATAATAAGATAATGAATTTAGAAATAGTTGAGATTGATTTTAGTGAAATCAAATGGATTAAATCAATTATTGAATATCAGTTAATTTAAATTGGAATTTATATGGTTTAAATTAATTGTTATTTTGTATTTCAAATCTGTTTTCTTTCTGGTTGTTTCTATTCTCCTACCTCGTTCCTTTTCGGGGACGAAAAGTTTTGAGTGGGGGAGAGTGTAACGACCCGTAAATTTCAACTGTTTTAATAACGTAATTAGTTGAAATTTTGCGAAATTTTAAACGATAAAATTTTGAAATAAAAATTTAATATCTGGAATACGTCTAGTTAAACATAGCAACTGGTAAATTTTCGTCCGAAAATATGAAAGTTTATTTCGCGCGTAAATTCACTTCAATTTAATCAGTTAAAAACGATGAAAATAAAATGTTTCCGAAACCTAAATATTTTTACATAGAAAAATTCTAAACCATCTTCTGAGCAAGATGTCAGTTTGTCGTTTTTCCAATTTCGGACATCTTTTGCCCCGTCGATCTTATTTTTCTGCGTTTTCTTGCATTTTCCGCCAGTTGAAATTCGAATTTTTATAATTCAATCATACCACTGATATCTGTATACCGTTTTGATCGTCTCGTCATGCTGATCTCCGCAGTATATTTATTTGTTTGTTTTGGAGTCCGATACGCAGCAAAATCCGTGGAAACGGGTAGCCGTATCGGTACCCATTTTGAAGCTTTTGATATTCAGCGACCATTTATTTTTCAACATACATTTATCAACAGTCATTAGCTTTTAAGTCTCGTGCTGAATTCATGGGAGTGACTTTCCATTTTCCCATAGTTTTGAAAAAATTTAAAACATAAATGAGGTAACGTTTGCATTCAATTTTTATATTTTGAACCGTTCATCTCAAATTCCCATTATTTCTATTCATATAAAACTGTTGGAAATGCTACTTGCTCCTCTGAAACCATCTCCTTCCCTCGTGAATAAGCTCCAACCCATCACCGTGCCTAAGTGGCCTCCCACCTGCCTTGTTTCCCATCGCCGACAACCTCTAGCCTTGAACCGAGACCGGCCTCCCACCACCACGCTCCGACCCACCAACACCACCGACACCCTGAACCGCCTGCAGGTTGCACCCACTCGAAACCCGTGCCACCTTGTCAACCACTTTGGATCCACCACCCCGAGCAACCAACGGCCACAGCCCCAACCTCCTCACCTTCCATCACCGTCCCATCACAAAACCCATTCCAACATCTACAACCGAGGCTCCCCACCTGACTACGCCCACTTCCTAGCCAAAGCCATCGCCATGTCACCACTCCAAGCCTTCGAACCCGTACCTCCAATCCACCAGACCACGACAACCGCTCCGCCTGCATCTCCACTCTTCCCACGGCCTTCCACAACCCGAGCAGATCCACCACCAGGCTGTGCCATCCCTAGCCTCGGCCTAGCACGCAACCAACTCCCCTCATCTTTCATCTCCCTCCCGCACCTTGTAACCATCGGCCTCCCTGCCAAGCAATCCTCCTTGCCTAAGGCCGAGCACCACCTTTGTAACTTGTTGGTCTATGGCCTTCTTTCGTCTGAGAATCTTCAACAGCTTCACCTGTAGCCGAGGCCTTGATACTCACCACCTAGATCGACACATCTCGTCCACCATCGTGATTGAATCCATTTTGGTATATATAATTTATATAAATTGTTTATTTATGGGTATATAAAGATATATACGTATGCTATATGTTGAGCATTCTGTGTGAATATATATTTAGATATATATATATATAGATTTATATAAGGGGCATTTCACCAGAAGGACAAACTTTGCAGTCCAATTAGTTTCTAGGACATACATTCAAATAAATTACTTTCAAGGCCAAAGTCTGCAGAATAATTACTTTCAAGGACAAAGTCAATAGTCCAATTACTTTCAAGGACATAATTTCATAAGTTTTTAGGCCCAAGAAACTAATTATTTTGCGTTTTGTCCTTGAAAGTAATTATTTCAGTTGTGTGTCCTAGAAACTAATTCCACCTGCTAAAGAGGCCCTTGTGGCTAATATCCACTTTATATAATTTGTAATGAGTCAGTTTATATATAAATAGGTTATGTGCATAGCTGTTTATATTTTCGTTCTTTCGCTTTATATTTTCTTAGGTACAGTTTATATTTTTCTTGGTCACAGTTTTACATATTACTGTATCTGAGAATTTGTTAAAATATAATTATATCTAGTGTATATAAACTTTATATGTATGTGATAATATATTATGTTAGTTATATTAACTACAAATGTTAGTTTATACAGATATGTTATTAGCTTATATAATCTGTTAAATGACGTAATGGTATATATGTATACGTACATAAGTCAGTCTGCACACAAGTAGGTATATGTTAACCGAGATCTGTTACCTATATATATATAGCTATATAAGTTTTATGATGACAGTGGCAATCTGTGTTTCTTAAATAATTTATGTGAAGACTGTACGTACTTGTATTGTTTATATATATGGATATTAAGGTATATTTATGTTAGTTATAAATATTCACCGTGTAAGTTTATAGGAATTAGGTTTCAAATGTATATAGATGTTATTTTATATTAAAGTCAAATTATTAATGTGAAGATAAATATGTATGTTTAATTTAATATGCGTTAAAAATTTAGAATATTGTTTTATAAAAATAGTTATATATATTTATTTACAAGTTTGCTTATACAAATTTTCTTCATTGAATCAGACTCTGATTCATCTCATCGATTCCAGCCTTGTTTTGATCGTCAAATTCGTGTCATCTTGTTTCGCTTTGGAATTCGTCTTGGGACCCACAATTCGTTTTCTTTCCCGTTCATCTCTCTAGCCTCAAAAGGTGAGCAATCACTCACGATTAACGTTCTTTTATTTATTAAATTTGATTTCAATTGAAACGACAATTGAAATATGCTGCTGTTAGTTAATTACACTGTTATATATGCTATTACCTGTATCAGTTCACCTATGACATCTGACACCATTATCTATTAATTATTTATGCAATGATAATACAATTTGGCTGATAATTGATTGATTGTTGATGTTTATATTGGACGATAAATTGTTAATGTTAAAATGATAAATAGTATGAAATTGAACTTGATATAGGATAATTAAAATATGACCCCTTTAACTGTTGAATTTATTGACACGTAGGATTTGTTTAATTACATCTTGAACCACTGAATGTATGTTGTTAAATTGATGATGGATGAAATTGTAATAGATGACAAGTGAAAACCGTAATGTAATAATCTTTAATCTACATGAAATGATAGTGTAGATTCTAGAAATAATTATATTAATTCGTACAAATACCAATGCGAATTAATACGGTTATTTCGGGATTATTTGAATTGATTATTGGATTGTTATTGTTTGTTATTATTGCTTGTTTATTTACTTTGACACCATCCCAGTTATCACACTGCAAGTTCCCTTTGTTATGCTTTGATTTTTGAATTGAATTGGAATCGGGTTGAAATGATAAATACCCAAATTGAACTTTGACCTAGGATAGGAAATTAAATAAAACCCGATTGGTCAATGATTTGATTTAAAAATAAAATGAAGATTTTATTTGAATAAATAATATGGTTTTGAAATGAAGTTGAAATTTGAATTTTAATGAAAGGAAAATGTTAATATTTAATAATCCGAAACAAAATATTAACAATGTAATTGATGAAAGAATGTTGTTTAATTTGAGAAATGATTGAATTAAGTTTGAAATTATAATTAAGCTTGAAATTATTAAACTTTGAAATGATTTAATAATTAAGTTTGAAATTATAATTAAGTTTGAAATTATTAAACTTTGAAATTATTTAATAATTAAGTTTTGAATTATTTAATAATTAAATAAGATTGAATTATTTGATGATTAAATTAAATTGAATTTTTGAATAAGTGAATTTTACTTCGTAATAATTTAAATTGAGTTTCTTTATTAATTTAGTTTGGAAAATCATTTAAGTAAGTAAATAAGTGAAATTGAATTTCTTTAACAAGAAAAAAAAAGTGATTTATTGAAATTAATGTAAGACTTGAAATTTAAAGAATTTGATTTGATGAATTTAATTTAATTAAAATTGTAAGTTTTGAAATAAGGAAGTTGAAGAATTGGAAATTTAATAGAAATTGTTTTGAATGACAAATTTACTTAACGAATATTAAATGAAATCGATAAATGAATTTAAATTGATTTAAATGTTAAATCAAATTAATTTAAATGTTTTCGAAATGATACTTATATACGAACTTGAATCAATATTTGAATGGTTTTAAATAAAGATTGAAATTGAATTATAAGATTTTGAAATTATGAATGTGGAAGTTTTGAAACGTAAATTATGGAAATTGGTTTAGGAAGACAAACGAAATGTTGATTTATAAACTCTGATTGAAATTGAAATTGATTTGGTTTTTGAAATATATAAACGACCAATCGGTGTAATAATTACGAAAGTTATTAAAGAGACCGGGATCGGTAATGGATATACTCTCTATCTGAACCGAAACCACTTTAATAACTATGCGCGGAGTGTTGATCCAGAATGAAGTGGTTGGAATGATGTACGTGATGACTGAAGAAAGTGAACGATAATGGATAGCCTTGACACTTGTGTCAAATTGGAAATGACTAAAACAGGAGCTGTGCCGGGCCAATGGAGGATTAGCTACCTCAAGTGGACACACTTCTTCGAACTACTTATTACTTGTTGTCGATTGGTGCACCCTTGATTTTGGGAGTGTTGTTTCACGGTGTTGCGGGCGCTGCGGCGTTGCGTTCTCACCAGTCCGGATCAGGCGAACGGTAGTGTCACTACCTTGGGTATTGCCTCATGTGCCTTGTCATACTTGTATTCCATTTATACGCGACCACTACGATTTTGATTTGTACCTTTAGTATATGGATTGCCCTCTGGTGACTTCCGGTTTTGGGGAAACTACGGTCTTGTATATGCTTTTGGGAATAAAAATGTGTTAAGGGTGGAATGGGCCATGACTTAACACTATTTTGATATCTTATTATTACTGATAGACATTATCTACTTAGCATATATTACTACCTAGTAGATAGTTTAACGGATCCTTAAAGGATGGTTATTCCAAACATCCTTTGAGTTACTTGTATTTCAATTGCTATTTCACTTGAGTTGGATTTATTAATATAAGAATGTTAATCCTGACTCGAGTGTTTTGTGTTTTGCTTTACGCTCGGGTCAGACTGAGTGTACCAGTATTCGAGACTCACCTTTGAAGTTAGAGCTTTGCTTGAAGATCCAGCCATCTATTCTGCCTTCAGCATTCGATGATTCCAGTGATGTATTCTGATTTGTATCTGATGTATTGTATTACTCTTCTGTTGTAAACTCTGATGTATCTTATATATTCATATAGTACTATCTCTTTTATTTCCGCTGCACTTATTACTCTGTGTCTGTGATCTGTGATTATTTATTTACTGTATATGTTCAGTTTTGCCAAATTTAAATTAACAACGCGGTATTTTGAGCAATTCAACTCCGGCATGAGTGTTTACCTATACACTTATAATGGATGCGAATGGTCCAAAATATTGGGTCGTTACATATTTTTAGGCGAGGGATAGAGTAAGGTCGAAATATCAAAAACGTGATAGATATGGAAGGGTTAATTTCTATCAATGGGTCATTTTTAATTAAGTATGTGGTTATCCATATGCAAACCCTATACAATTACCTTAAATAGCTGATTGTCTACTATTGATAACTTGACCTATTTTAACTCAGGAAGTATGTTGCGTATATTTGAGTTTCCCCTGTAAGGACTCGAATACTAGTTGCATACTTCTAAAAGAACCAAAATTGAGTTAGCCAGGAATTATCGCTTAGTTTGGAGACACCGGTTCGCATAAGTATGATTTATTTAGACCAATCCAAACTAATAACGTTTGTGATGGATCGTTATGAAGTATGCTATGGAGCTGTACTATTCATCCTGAAGGTGATTCCAAAATGGAAGATAGTAAATGTTGAATGTTTGTTCGATCCTGGAACAACTTGTATGGATAAATACTGGCATTGCATTGGATGCTTGGAGGGCAGCATTAGCAATCCACGTTTGTCTACTAGGAGAAAAGGTAAATGTGTAGCCTTAAGCCTCTCAACCAGTAAATAACTGAAGAAGGGATGTGCAGTAGGGCTATGTAGATCGCTCTCATTATGGTATGATCATCGCCTAATCTAGAGCAATATCTATGTATACTTCAGGATCCCTTTTATGGTTGTTGATCGCAATCAAAGGGTGATCATATTCGATGCTACGCAGTAAGGGGTAGGGCCAGTCCTGAGTAGCAGTGGTGCGACGTGTTGTTGCCTCCAGTACATTTTATCTAGAGGTGTACTGATTCGAACGGTAGACCCTTACCTTTTTATAGTTGGAATCCATTTTCTACTACGAGCCTTCTGACTTGATTGTATACCTCTTATGGTGGAATTTAATTAATGTAACAATTTTGGCTATGATTTCGTATTTATTTTAAACCTAGACATTATGATAATATCAAAGGATTTTATATAGAAATGTTTTGGTTATCATAAGGTAAAATTCCATCCGTGTTTATGTGTGGCGTGGTCTTATGAGATACCATTGGTTTGAAGGTTTTTATAAAGTTAAACTTATGCTTTACTCACACCAGACCCATGTCTGACCTAGAGTTTTATTTCTTTCCCTTAAATTTTTGGGTACTCAAATTTTTATGGGTAGTCAAGTAGTCAGGTTTCTTTTGAGAATTTTGGTAAGTAGTATCAAGTAGGAGCTTTCATCATCATCTTGTGGTTGTCTATATTTCCATTGTGACTATGTATTATGTATTAGCAGTTTGGGAAGGCTGGTATAGTGTCCTTGTTAGTAGTAGTACTTGTTGTAACTTTGATGTAACATTTTGGAGTAATCATATGTACTATTCTGTGATGATGTTTATGTATATCTGACATAGTGAGAAAAATCTGTGTTTACTTCCTTGTCTTTGATTTTCTTTACCTCACGACTTGTCTTTCTGACACTTGGATGATCGATACATGAATACCGATGATGTATTAAGTGTCGTCTTTGGGTGTAAGGAAGGAAGATCGTCACACTTGGTATCGGAGCTTGGGTTGAGCGAACACCAAGTCCTTGGTTGGGGTTAGAGATTGGGTTAGTAATACCCCAGAATGAGTTCAGTCTCTGAAAGTGCGCTTTTGTGTTGTTCTGATAAGCATTTCTATGTTTGGTTTAATGCTCTTTTTCCTAAGATAATCTTGTCTATGTATTCCAAAGATATCCTACTTTATTCATGTAGTAAGAATGAGTATGAGAAGGGGATGAAGAAGGGAAAATAGTAGCAAAACAACCAGAAATGGTCGAACCTCGAGTGTTAGAAGGGTTGAGATAATGGAAGAAGTAGCCCAGTTCAGCCTTGAGTAAATTTCACAGCTTTATGCAAGAATTTCACAAACCTAGGAGGAAAACATTTCAAGGGTACAGAATCCATAATTGAAGTACAAGCTTGGCTATGGTTATATGAGAAGACTTTCAAAGGTTTAAACATTTCTAATGAACAGAAATGCTTCTCGGCATCATGGCAATAGCAAGAGGGGGCAGCGGCTTGGTGGGATTCTATCACTGCAAATGTTTTAGAAGATGACTTCTCCTGGGCTAGATAAAAGAAGTATTTGAAGACTAATACATGCCAGTTGTAGGAAAAACTCGACTATTTAGAAGTTTCATGGATCTCAAGCAGGAAGACTTGTCGGTGGAAGAATATGAGGCAAAGTTTAAAGAGTTATCCCGTTTCGGCCTGGACTTATTGACACATAATAAAGAAGAGCGAGATGTTCATATTGGGTATAGGAGAAGAGTTCCATGAAAAGATGACCGCTCATATAAAGGAATCGTTTGTGGATTTAGTAGACATGGCATTAAGATATGAGGTGCTTTTAAAGAAGAAGCTATCAATAGTAGCAGCACCCAGTGGCAGTACCGTTAAACCAAACAAAAGGAAGTTTAATACAAATTGGAAGAAGGGAAAGGGAAAACCAGTCAGATGAAATCAAGGAGACAAGTTCAAGGATGTAACATGTTTCAAGTGTAAAAAAGAGAGGCATATTTCAACAAATTATCAACAGGCGAAGGCTTTCTCTCCAATGGTTCGGAAGACGCTTTGTTACAATAGCCACTAGCATGGGCACATGATTAAGGATTACCCATTGATGGAAAAAGGAGAGTAAGCTAAAGTTTATGTTATTAAGGACAAGCCCTTAACCTCTGAATATGTTAAAGGGAAGGGAGTCTTAGAAGGTACTTTACTTATTAATGGTATTTTAGTTCATGTTTTGTTTGATACCAGAGCCTCGAATAGTTTTATCTCTAAAGAATTGGTAGATAGGTTACAAATTACCCCAGAATTAGTAGAAACCCCTCTCTGTGTGTCAAACCCCATGGGTGGTACAACTAATCTATGCTTGATTTATGAGAATGCACAAATTTCCTACCTTACCCACTATTTTTCTTACAACTTATTTGTTTTGTATTTTTAGGGGTTTGATGTTATACTTTGTATGGACTGGCTAGGGGAAAATAAGGTTGTTTTAGATTGTGTTAGGAGAACTATATTCTTAAGGGTCCAATTTGGAAAATTTGTCGAGCTGTCGCGTGAAGAGCCTAACAAAAGAATGAGTAGTTTTCTTTATTCCTTAAATCATCCCAAGAAGAGTTAGGGTCTTTAGAAGTTGTTAAAGATTTCTCTGATATTTTTCAGCCTATTAGCAGTTTGCCTCCTCGTCGAGAAATTGAATTTCGTATTGATTTAGTTCCCGGTGCATGACCTATCATTCAACCTCTGCGTAAAATGGCCCCGAGAGAGAAGTAGAGCTAGTAAGTCAAACCAATGATTTGTTAAGAAGAGGAATGATTAGACTAAGCCATTCAAATTGGGGATCAGCAGCAGTTTTTGTAGCTAAGTCCGATGGTTCTTTAAGATTGTGCGTGGAATATAGAGAGTTGAACAAGCAAAGCAATCGAAATAAGTATCTGTTACCCCGAATAGATGATATGTTCGACCAATTTCATGGGCCTAGAGTATTTTCCCAAATGGACCTTCCTATAGGTTTCCATCAGTAAAGGGTAGTGGAGGATAGTATACCCTTAACTGCATTTTGAGGACCCGACTTTTTCTATGAGTGGTTGGTTATCCCTTTTGAGCTAACCAATGCACCTGCATTTTTCGTTGATCTTATGAATCGGTTTTTGAGGGATGTGTTGAATAAGTTCGTGTTGGTTTTCGTTGATGACATTCTTATCTACTCAAAGACCGAGGAAGGGCACAAACACCATTTGGAAGTGGTGTTGGGAACGTTAAGGAATAACATTTTTAAGGAAAAGTTTTCTAAGTGCCACTTTTGGTAATCAAAAGTGAGATACCTAGGACATATTATATCAGGAGATGGCACTCAGTTGATCTGGAAAAGGGGCTATACAAGATTTCAAGTGACCCTAAACTCCCACAAAAGTGAGAAGCTTTTTAGGGATGGTGGGTTATTATAGAATGTTCATAAAGGATTACTCTAAGATCGCCTCTCACCTTACCAAGCTGATAAAGAAGGATGTTAAATTCAAGTGGACTCCGGAGTGTGAGAGTGCATTTCTCGAGTTAAAAGAGAGATTGTCCAGTGCCTCTGATTTGGCTATTATTTATGGAGGAGGAGGGTTGACTGTTTATACCGAAGCTTGTAGGGTAGGTTTAGGTGCAGCATTGATGCGGCATGGGAAGTTTATACCCTATATAAGTAGACAGTTAAAGCCACACGAGAGGAATTATGTAATGCATGACTTGGAGCTGTTAGCTGTAGTATTTGCATTAAAGATGTGGAGGCATTACCTGTTGGGTAAGAATACTTCTATTCCTATTTAGTTTATTTCTAATCTTTAAGGATCCTAGTAAGTAATTCCTTCTTTAAATAGATGAAAAGTTCGAGCTCTTCACGGATCATAAGTCCCTAAAGCATCTTTTCACTTAGAAGGATCTGAACCTGAGGCAACAGTGATGGTTGGAGTTTCTGGCAGCCTACGACTTGGATATTCTCTATACGCCAGGAAAAGCAAATGTGGTGGCAGACGCTCTAAATAGGAATGCAGATTTGGCCCTTTTGGAAGTTACACTGACACTGTTGGAATGAATTGCTAGTAAACAAATGGAAGATAAGCGCTTAATGAAGATCATCAAGGTTGTTGAGGAGGGGCAGTGTGCATGTTTTAAGATGGATAACCGAGGCATTTTGCGTAGGGAGGATCTACATCCCTAATGTTGATGGCATTAGATAAGAAGTTTTATCAGAATGTCATTGATCCAAACTGAATATCCATCCAGGTGTTTCTAAAATGCATTGAGATATGAAGTGGTTGTTTTGGTGGAAAGGGATGAAGAGGAATGTCCCAATATATGTCAGCGGATGTTTGATCTATCAATAGATAAAAGGCGGTCACCAGAAGACGGCTAGTTTACTTCAACCTTTGGAAATCCCAAATTGGAAATGGGAGATGATGTCAATGGATTTTATTAATGGTTTACCCAGAACCAGAAAAGGAAATGAAGATCTGTGGGTCATTGTCGATCGACTAACGAAGAGTGCTCATTTTATTCCGGTAAAGCCAAGAAGGACTGCAGCTTCTTTGGCAGAAATTTGTATGAGGTAGATTGTTCGATTGCATAGAGTCCGAATTAGTATTGTAAGTGATCGAGATCCCATCTTCATTAGTTAGTTTTGGGGGGCATCGCAAGTAGCTTTAGGATCAAAACTAAGCTTGAGCACAGCATACCACCACCAAATGGATGGACAAATGAAAATGGTGAACCATATTCTAGAAGATCTTTTGAGGGCATGTATTCTCGATTTTGGAGGATCATGAAAAGATCATCTGCACTTGGTGAAATTCCCCTACAGCAATAGATATCAAGCAAGCATTGGCATGGAACCCTACGAAGCTCTTTATGGACATCCATGCAAGTCATCACCATGTTGGGTTGAGATTGGAGATCGATTAGTACTTAGACCAAATATGATTCGGGAAGCTACGAAAAAGGTTGCGGTGATTAAGAGAAGGATGAAGGAAGCCCAAGATCGCCAAAAGAGTTATGCCGATAAAAGGAGAAGAGATTTGGAATTTAAAGTCCAAAACTCCGTATTTGTGAAGATTTCCCCTATCAGAGGAGTTGTTCGATTCGGAAGCGCTGGGAAGTTGGCACCCAGGTATATTAGACCTTTTAAGATTATTGAAAGGATTGGACCACTATCCTACAGAGTTGAGTTGCCAAAAAAATTGTTGGGGGTCCACAATGTTTTCCACGTGTCTCATTTGAGAAAGTATGTTCATGACTCAATACTAATTGTGGAGCCATCAATTCAAGATGATTTGGAGATAGAACCGAACTTGATGGTGATCATGCATCTAGTTCATATTATGGATCAGGATGAGAAGAGCTTACGTAATGATGTGGTAAAATTAGTTAAAATTCAACGAAGTGATGATCTCAAATATTGTACATGGGAGATTGTAGATCATATGAGGGAAGCCTATCCTGAGTTGATGTTAGGATAGTTTTTTATTTGTTTGTACATATTATGTATGCACAATTTGTGTTATGGATGCTTAGTATATGTCTTTTATATGGATTTCATGATATATAATATATGGCCTTTTGAGTTATTTTGAGTTATCTCCTTGTCTACTAATTTTGGAACGAAATTCTTTTAAGGGGAGACTATAACGATCCAGTATGTAATCACTTTAAATATGGATATTTAAATATATTTTTAATAATTAATTAATGGATTCTATAACTAAAATAAAACTCTTTTAAATAATAATTAATGAAGGTTAATTAGTTTTAAAAATTAATTTACTAAAATAATTAGTTTAAAGAAAAATAGAAAATGTGATCGGAAATTGTTTCCCAAATTTTCGACTTTTCGGTGTTTAAAAGTTATTGGAAAATGTTGTGCAAATTTGAGTTAACATATTCACACATTTATAAATGAGTTAGAATTTTATAATATATATATACACACTTAAGAAATATAACAGGATATGATGTGAATGTAAATTTAAAACAAAATAAAAATGTAAAATATAAAGTGACATAATATGTCATTCCTTTAGAAACATTTAAGTACATTAGCTGTTAATGTATGTTTGATCATCAAAAATGAGAAGGGAGGGGGACATGCTCATGTGAGCAAGGGTGGAAGGGGTAAGGTTGTGATGTGGCAAATAAAGAGTGGAGGTTATGTACCCTGAGGCTAGTTTGGTAATTTAGTTTATGCACTGTGTATAAAAACAATTTTTCAATTTTTTTCCTCGTTTTATCACCTCATCCTCATTTTCTAAAAACCTCTCCATGCCCTTAAACTATTTTATGGCTTCCAAATACTTCTAAAAGTTTAAAAGGCTTATGTAACGACCCGTAAATTTTAGTGGTTTATTAATTTAATTAATTGAATTTTTGTGAAATTTTAAATGATAAAATTTTGAAATAAAAATTTAATATTTGGAATACGTCTACTTAAACATAGCAAATGGTAAATTTTCACCAGATAATATGGAAGTTTATTTTCTTGTGTAATTCTATTTCAATTTAAATCAGTTAACATTTGATGATAATAAAATGTTTTCCAAACCTGAATATTTTTATACAATAAATTTGTAAATCATCTTCTGAGTGAGGCGTCATATTTTGTTACTTCAAATTTGGACTTCTATTGCTCCATTCATCTTATTTCTGACATTTTAGCAGCATTTCGGTACAGATATCGACATTTGGTAGCTTGATCGTACCACTGATATATGTATGCCGTTTTGATCGTCTCGTCGTGCTGATCTCCACGGTATATTCGTTTGTGAGTTTCAGAGTCCAGTTGATGGTGAAACCCACGGAACGGCTAGCCATATCGATATCCAAATTTGCTTTTGTTTCCTTTTGACCATTCAACTATCCACCGTGTAATCAAACGTCGTCAATAATTATTATTTTCATCTTTCAACCTTTTGTTATTCCCACTGTTCGTATATTTCTCAATTGCGACTATTCACCTTTATTGTTTCTCTTTCCCACTGTTGCTCTGTCCTTTCATTTGAAGAAAAGAAGGAAATAAAATATATTTTTATATGCTGAAGCCATCAACCCGATTAGCCGCTTCGTGCTCCTCAGTCCAGCCGAACCACCCACACTAGCAACTCCAAGAACCTGCCGCCATCTCCTCCTTACCACCCGCAACTACCTGACCTGTTTCGAGCTCTACACCCACGTGGCTACAACGACAGCCTGTCACGCCCAGCCACAGTCGAATTTCTCCACCACCACCTCATGTAGCCATGTTTCAAGTACCTCCCCACCTTGCCACGAGCGTACGTCGAAACCTGTTCACCTGCCGCGACAACCCTTGCTCCACTACTCGGCTAAGATTCATCAACCTCCTTTGGCCGATCATCCCTTGTCTACACTGCATAAAGATGTATATTTATGTAAGTATTTTCTATATATATATATATATATATTTTACAGTAAGTTTTGTATAAAGTCATATATGGTCTGTTAGTTGTTATGAAGATGACTTATATATATGTGATTATATAGGTTACTGTAAAGTATATTGTGTATACAAGTACATAGTTCGTTTTGATTTCTTTATATATTATGTTTATTAATAATGTACGTAAGCTATTTTGTTTACATATAATATATTTAAATTTTATAGCTATGAATAGATATTAAGTTTATATTTATATAAGTTGTTTATTATGTGTTGTTTATATGGTATACATATTATATATATAATATAAAATGCTATTACAAAAGTCTATGGTGTACAGTATATTATTTATGTTAGTTTATTTCATATATAATCTGGGCAACTAAAATTTGTTTTGTGATATTATATATATATTACATCATCTATACGATACATATATGGTCTGTTTTATAGGTTAATTATATATATAAACTACTCTCTGTATTATGTTATGATTTTATGAGTAGTAAAATAATTGACAGTTGTATATATATATGATACAGTATTTTGCATATATTTTGTTTATTTAAATCCTAACTTCTATACACATATACGTATATATGTTGCACTGTAAAAAGTCTTGGATGAGTACAATATGGTTCAGGTTACATAGATATTAGCTATGTATGTTGTTATATGGATTATATCAGAAGCTATATATATTATTATCATATATATGTTGTATGTATTGTATGTTAGTTATATATATAATATGTAATAGTATTCAGGGCATTATATGCTCGGCATATCCAAAACCAGTTGATATTTTGATTTCGTTTGGATTATTGGTTTTAAAGATATATGTATATATAGATCTTATTTTCACAGGTATTTTAAGTTGAACATTTATTTTGTGAAAATTTATCATATGAAAGGTTTACTTTGTTTCAGTTATATATATGTGCTATATATATCTATATATATAATTATATATAAGTTCACTTATACCATTTATCTTCCTCAATCCAGTTCTAATTTGATCTCGTCAATTCTGATTTATCAGCTTTGTTCGTCGATTCGTGCCAATCTAGCTTATTTTGGAAGTCGTGCTTGCATTTCGTAACTCAACTTCATTGTCTATCTCTCTAGCCTCGAAAGGTGAGCAATCACTCACGATTAACGTTCTTATATTTATTAAATTTGATTTCAATTGAAACGACAATTGAAATATGCTGCTGTTAGTATTTACATTGCTATAAATATGTTGTTATCTGTATCTGTTCACCTGTGACATCTGACACCATTATCTGTTATTTATATTGATAATATATGCCTGTTATGTTATTATCATATCTGTTATCACTCTACAAGTTCCCTGTTAGTATAGAATTCCCTATGGGTTGAAATGATACATACCCGAACGATCAATAGAATAGGAGAAAATCGTTATGGGTTGAAATGATAAACCCAAGCGATTTTCATTGAATTGAATTTCGGATTGTGGGTTGAAATGATATATACCCGTATATATATATATATTTAAATTGCGGATTGAAATGATAATTATCTGTATCACTTGACCATAGGATAGAAAATTATATACAGACACCGTTGGTCTATATATAAATATTTTGAAAATGATTTCTGTGGTTTTGGAAAGAAATATATGGTTTAATAAATATTGATTTTAAGATATATATAAATGTATTTTATAAAGTTTAAATTCTTGATTTTTAAATCTTATGTTTTGAAATTTCAAAATTATAAGTTAGTTTTGGAATTATAAATTTTAAGAATTTACTTATAAATTTTACTATTTTAAAATATGTAAAAATTATTTTATTATAAAATAAGTTTGATAAAAGATTTAATTTGATAAAGTTTGATTTAATTTATATATAATATGTTTAGGTATTTGTATAAAATTATATTTCAAATACAGAGTTTATATTAGTTTTATAAACTAAGGTTGGGAAGATAGATTTGAAATTTATTTGAAATTGTATTTAATTGAGAATTTTATTTAATTAAATCGATTTGAAAATTATTGAATTTGAGATTTTAAAGGATATGATTTTATAACTTGACTTTTGGTTTAAGGTGATTAAATGAATATTTCAAGTTTAAATAAATTAAAGGAAATATTTAATTTATTTATAAATTGAGGTTTTATTTAAATGATGTTGGATTTATTAAGTGAATATTTCAAAACTAAATAATAATGAATTTAAATTAAGATATATATGAAATTAGCAAAATTAGTTTGAATATTGAATATATAAAGCTTTGAAATATATTGAAATCGAAATGGTTTATTTTATGGTTCAAATTTGTATTCGAAATCAATATAATTTGAAATTGTTTATTTAGAAACTGAATTGAATTGAAATTGATGAATTGAGATTGAATTAAATTTGAATTTTTGAATTCGAGTTGATTTGAATCGGTTTGTGAAATATGAGGAAGTTATTTTTTATATAAAGTATTTTTAAATTATATTTAAACTATTTATATATTTTTACTTTATAAATTATTTTAATATAAACTTTTTTTTAAATATAAATCATTTTAATATAAACTATTTTAATATGCTAATTATTTTAATATAAACTAATTTAATTTATAACTACTTTTATATAAACTATTTTATTATCTAAACTATTTTATTATATATACTATTATTAATATCTAAACGGTTTAAAGGAAATGTTATGATTTCAAAGTGTTATGATTCCAAAGTGTTATGATTTAAAAATGTTATGATTTCCAAAGTGTTATGATTTAAAAGTGTTATGATTTCCAAAGGGTTATAATTTCAAGTGTTTTGGTTTCGAAAGTGTTATAACTTTGAAAGTACTATGATTTTGGAAATGAATATATTTGACGTAGAAAAATGATATGGTATTGATATGGTTTTGAAATGGAAATGATATCGTGTTGATATGGGTTTTGAAATGGAAATGATATTTGGTTTTGAAGTAAACTATTTTGAAATGACCACGGTTTATAATAACATTTGGTTTTTAAAGAGACCGGGATCGGTTATTGTCATACTCTCCACCAATACCGAAAACCACTTTAACAACTGTGTACGCGGTGGAGATTCCAGAATGAAGTAGGATGGTGGCGAAGATCCTATATGAGGTATATACGTGGACCCGACTCCCATGAGTTGGCATAAGGTGGCTAAAACAGGAGCAATCGACGGGCCAATGAGGTAGCTCCTCTGATCAGACACACTCCATCGTATGCCATTCTATTACTTTGTGATTGATTTGGTGCGCACCTTCGGATTTTCGGGAGTGTGGCTCGAGTTGGGCGATTGTTGCGGCTTTGCGTTACCAACAGCCCGGAAATGTAATTAGTATATCTACCCTGGCATTGCCTAGTTGTGCCGTGTCACCTACCATATTGAGACCACTACGAGTTTGATTTGTGTCGTACCTATGGAGTATCCTCTGGTAGCTCCAGTTTATGGGGTATTACAGTACTGTATAGACTATTAGCACTGTAAAATATGTTAAGGGGGATATGGGTAACGCCTTAACGCTATTTTAATAGTTTACTTTACTATAGACATTATTATAATAGCATATATTACTACATAGTAGATAGTTTAACGGATCCTTAGAGCATGGTTATCCCAAACATCCTTTAAGTTACCTGTTTTTTTGGTTGATATTTCACTTGAGTTGGATTTATTGATATAAGAATGTTAATCCTGACTCGAGTGTTTTGCGTTTTTTTTACGCTCGGGTCAGACTAAGTGATACAGCATTTGAGACTCACCTTTGGAGTTGGAGCTTCACTTGGAGATCCATCTATCTATTCAGCTTGTAGTTATTCAGTTGATTCCAGTGATGTATTCAGATTTTTGTATTTGACTATTGTATTCGAGATTTCTGCTTTATTTTGTTTAACTCTATTTATATATAGTAGCTTCATGAACTACCATTCATTTGTTTTCGCTGTTTATTGTTAGATTACTCTGTGTTTGTGATTTTGTGATTTGTTTATTTACTGTATATGCTGAGTTTTGCCAAATTTAAATTAACAATCTGATATTTTGAGCAATTCAAGTTCGACATGTATGGATGCGAATGGTTGAAAATTTTAGGATGTTACATGTGGTATCAGAGCTCTGGTTTTAAGCAAAACTTAGCGTATAAAGTAAATTTAATTACAGAATCACCTTCGTTCGAGCTTCAGTCTTTCCTCCACTTTGACTCGGTTCCCTTTGAATTTTCGAACTCTCCACTTCGTTCTGGAATTCATTCTTGTCTCTCCCTATTCGTGTTTCCTTGGTTCTGGAATATCCCATAACTCCACTTTGATTGATTTCTATAATAATTGGCAGTCCCGCCAATCTTAGAATGATTTGTGAAGGGGTGAAACTCCTTTACAACAGTCGTCGATCCACTGGAGATTTCTACGTCCTCGTTTCAGATGCTGCTATCTTTTGTTATACACGAATTCTATCATTGGCGATCGAATGTCGATTTGCTTCAGAATTATGCATCGATCTTATTTTGAAGTCACGGTTGACCAGTTAAGGTTGCCCGCGATTTATATAAGTCTATCCATTCTTTTCTTTCTTTGAAATCTATTTATCCCCCTATCGAGCCTATCTTCTAGTTGAATTCTTTTGGTTAGGATCCCTCTATATTTGGATCTCTATCCTTGTTTTGAAATCCATTCTGGAATCATCGAGTAAGGGGGTGTATTTGTATTAATATTAAAATGTTTTATACTGTGTTGTTTGAGTTGTTGATGTTGATTTGGATTTTCAATCGATTCGTCTGATCAGCGTTATCGATAGGAATTCCAAAACACTTGAACAGAGCAAACTGACACAATATTGTTTTCAAAATTTGGTAAATGAAATAAATTTGTATGATTATATTATAAATAAGTAAAAAAATTTGGAATTTAATAAGTTAATTAAATTTTGTTTGAAATGATAATATTTGATTATCATTTATTGTTCTATAAATGAATTTATAAACATGGTTTATAAACTGATTTGAAATTTAAATGAAGTTAAAATTTAGAATTTGAGAATTTAATTTCCGATGATTTCAAACTTTTGTTTTTAAGTTTTAAAGTGTATATTATTTAAAGTATTTTCAAATAGAAACCATTTTCAAAGAATTTTAAAAAGTTTTAAATCAGTACTCTCTTCTTTTGTCGTTGGAAAATAATTTCGGTGATGGCGGCCGCATCATCGACATTCATTTTCGAGTTTCAGAGTGGAGAGACCATTCTGTAGCTTTGCTACACTTTTGTTTTGGAAATAAATTGATTTGAATTCCTGAAGTATGATTTGATTTATAATATATATAGGTATATGATTTTTAAATTTGATTTGATATATATGGATATATTTATCTCTAGATGGTTTGAAGATGATCAGAAATTTAATTCTTAAATTTATGATTAAAGGTGATTTTAATTATAAAATGAAGCCAAAATTTTGAATAAATATTAAATTTGAAATAATTTAGTTGGGAAAAGTTTACTTGGATAATACCCAATTTCATTCTAATATAACTTACCTAAATCATTCAAAAGTTGAATATGGTACTGAATAATTTACAATGTAAAATGATGTTAAAAGAATTTATAAATAAATTTGAGTGTTTATAATAAATGTTATACACTTAATTTGTAATTATAAAAATGTTAGTAGAGATAAATAGAATAATAAGTTGATTGAATAGTAAATGAGACAAATCAAATAAAATTTTGTTTTGAAAGAAACCTTTTGTATCAAACATTAATAAATTGAAATAAAATCAACTTAATGAAATACCTTGAATTTAAAATCAATTGTTGAATATAAATTAATTAAAATTAAAATTTATATGGTTTTAAATTAATTGTTTTATTTTGTTCCAATCTATTTTCTTTTCTGGTTGTTTTATTCTCCTACCTCCTTCCTTTCGGGGACAAAAAGTTTTGAGTGGGGGAGAGTGTAACGACCCGTAAATTTTAGTGGTTTATTAATTTAATTAATTGAATTTTTGTGAAATTTTAAATGATAAAATTTTGAAATAAAAATTTAATATTTGGAATACGTCTACTTAAACATAGCAAATGGTAAATTTTCACCAGATAATATGGAAGTTTATTTTCTTGTGTAATTCTATTTCAATTTAAATCAGTTAACATTTGATGATAATAAAATGTTTTCCAAACCTGAATATTTTTATACAATAAATTTGTAAATCATCTTCTGAGTGAGGCGTCATATTTTGTTTCTTCAAATTTGGACTTCTATTGCTCCATTCATCTTATTTCTGACATTTTAGCAGCATTTTGGTACAGATATCGACTTTTGGTAGCTCGATCGTACCACTGAAATATGTATGCCGTTTTGATCGTCTCGTCATGCTGATCTCCATGGTATATTCGTTTGTGAGTTTCAGAGTCCAGTTGATGGTGAAACCCACGGAACGGCTAGCCGTATCGATATCCAAATTTGCCTTTTGTTTCCTTTTGACCATTCAACTACCCACCGTGTAATCAAACGTCATCAATAATTATTATTTTCATCTTTCAACCTTTTGTTATTCCCACTGTTCGTATATTTCTCAATTGCGACTATTCACCTTTATTGTTTCTCTTTCCCACTATTGCTCTGTCCTTTCATTTGAAGAAAAGAAGGAAATAAAATATATTTTTATCTACTGAAGCCATCAACCCGATTAGCCGCTTCGTGCTCCTCAGTCCAACCGAACCACCCACGCTAGCAAATCCGAGCACCGGCCGCCATCTCCTCCCTACCACCCGCAACTACCTGACCTGTTTCGAGCTCTGCACCCATGTGGCTACACCGACAGCCTGTCATGCCCAGCCACAGTCGAATTTCTCCACCACCACCTCATGTAGCCATGCCTCAAGTACCTCCCCACCTTGCCACAAGCGTACATCGAAACCCGTTCACCTGCCGCGACAACCCTTGCTCCACTACTCGACCAAGATTCATCAACCTCCTATGGCCGATCATCCCTTGTCTCCACTGCATAAAGATGTATATTTATGTGAGTATTTTCTGTATATATATATTTTACAGTAAGTTATGTATAAAGTCTTATATGGTCTATTAGTTGTTATGAAGATGACTTATATATATGTGATTATATAGATTACTGTAAGTATATTGTGTATACAAGTACACAGTTCGTTTTGATTTCTTTATATATTATGTTTATTAATAATGTACGTAAGCTATTTTGTTTACATATAATATATTTAAATTTTATAGCTATGAATAGATATTAAGTTTATATTTATATAAGTTGTTTATATGGTATACACATTATATAGGGGCATTTCACTAGAAGGACAAACTTTGCAGTCCAATTTGTTTCTAAGACACACATCCATAGAAATTAATTTCAAGGCCAAAGTCAGCAGAATAATTACTTTTAAGGACTAAGTCAGCAGTCCAATTACTTTCAAGGACATAATTTCATAGGTTTTTAGGCTTTAGAAACTAATTATTTTGCATTTTGTCCTTAAAAGTAATTATTTCAGTTGTGCGTCCTAGAAACTAATTGCACTAGCTAAAGAGGCCCTTGTGGCTAATTTCCACTATTATATATATATATATATAATATAAAATGCTATTACAAAAGTCTTTGGTGTACAGTATATTATTTATGTTAGTTTATTTCATATATAATCTGGGCAACTAAAATTTGTTTTGTGATATTCTATATATATTACAGCATCTATACGATACATATATGGTCTGTTTTATAGGTTAATTATATATATAAACTATTCTCTGTATTATGTTATGATTTTATGAGTAGTAAAATAATTGATAGTTGTATATATATATATGATACAGTATTTTGCATATATTTTGTTTATTTAAATCCTAACTTCTATACACATATACGTATATATGTTGCACTGTAAAATTTTTGGGATGAGTACAATATGGTTCAGGTTACATAGATATTAGCTATGTATGTTGTTATATGGATTATGTCACATACCGAAATTTTCGACTTTCGAAAATTCGACATCGATACTCACTTTATCGACTGCCGAGAAATCGAGTGCCGGAAATTCCAATAGTGAGGGTTTTAGAAAAGAAGAAAAAGGTAGAAGAAGAAGATAGAGAAGAAAGAAAGAAGAACAACAGAACAACAGCAGAACAGAATACAATATCAGAATCTCACATATCGCAGCGGAACAATATATAATAGATAAATCAGTAATCTTTAAAACAAAGAACTATATCATTTTATACATACATCAATCATCAGAGTCAATATACAACAATGGACAGTTATATAACTTGTCCTCATACAGAATACACAGCGGAATAAATACTATCAGATACAAATACTACGTCTCGCCATCCAGCTTATCTCCAAGCTCCAGAATATCCTGTTAATATAACTCTAGGCTGCCCGTGTGGAAATTAGTGGGCACCCAGAGTTTAGAAGGGAACAATAAACTCCGAGTCAGTCATGGTGACTGGTGTGAGATCGTAAAACAGTTATTCTTTAAAATAAACAACAGGATAATTTTAAAGTCAATTCGAAATGCTTTTGGAAAATGAAACTACCATAAGACCTCCCACCACACACACAATGCAAACGCAGAATTGGAGGAGATTTCTTCTTACGATAGTCAAAGATGCTTACTACGCAAAATCAAATTCTTTTGGATATTATTATTAGTGCATAGTGTAGAAAACATTTCGAAAGTATAATATAAATCTTAGCCAACATACGACCAGTATCGTATGCCTACTATAGCTACCATCCAAACAGTGGGGCGCCACCATAAGTGAATGGCAGGTTCTACAACTAATACCGTACAAGGCTCGTATTGTTTCTTTGGATTTCCAACAAATGGTCAGGCTAAGGAACTTCCTATCCACGATGGGTACGTCCCTGGAATAGACGACCCGAGAACCTAACCGGATCTCTGCCAACACAAGGCCGGGTTACCTCTGCAAAAATAGGTAACTACTGACACGCGTATGCCATCCCCCGATCGTCACCGATCTTCCCGAGGATCCCCGATTCGCAACAAACCACATAGATAATAATAACTGTGCAGCAACCACAGAGGTTAAGTATCTGGGCTCCATACCATGATACCACCTTTATCCAGAAGGAATGACATACACTAAGGGGCGCTACTCCCTAGAACCTTGCTGCATTCTTCCTGTTTCGACCATTTCCGGGGTGTGAGGCTCGACGAAGTCTCGTCCACAAAGCTACGCTTTCTCAAAAAGCCCTGCTTCGGGTCAAACAAAATGATCAACCTATGATCACAAAGATATAAGATCAAACAAATGATCATATCACAAATGATCAAACACTGATCATTTCACAGCAACACTCAGTATGCCACGTTACCAAATTGGGATATATCGCTGATAAATTTCAACTACATAACCTCTGAGCTCGTACGTCTCAGAGAAGGGTGTTAAGCTAAGAGAATAAATTCTCCGCCACCAACAGATATGTATTTGAAAGAAATCAGCTTTATATCTCAAATTGTAACGTTAGACACACAATCCATACAAGTCTGTTCCGGGATCGAACAGAACCGAAGGCACTTCTCACGAAGCCCTTGCATTTCCGGATAATTTTCAATCACGTCAGGACTTCCCGTCACTAAGGGTGATAAAACCTCTAAATCGAAGATCAGTCGGTGTAGAGTAACTCGACGGTAATCCTTCCGTTTTCAAAAATATCCGGTCTTCAACACCGGTCTTCGAATGCAATTCATAACGACGTATCACATATTCGGAATGGGTTATACGACCCCATGGTCCTTTCCCGGTTAACCCGAATAGTGAGCGCTTATTTAAAAATAAGTGTGGCATTCAAATTCATCCAATTCACAACAAATACCTATCTAAAGGTAATTATTGATAGTCGGTTATTTAACTATCAATAAAGATGCGCAACATCATCAGATTCCAAATAATTCTCCAAATTATTTTATCTCCAAAAATATCTTCATTACTTATAAAATTTCCACACTTAACCATTTGAAAACAATTTCAAATATTCACTTTTCAATTTATCTTTAAAAGATAAAAACTCAAACAGTTCATTTCACATTGGGAAAAGCATTTCCATACTTATTTAAAAATAAGTATTTCACAAATCTATTTATTTTCAACATTTGAAAATATTCGATATACTTAAAATCAAAATTAAGTATATATCTCATTCTTTAAGGAAATCATTCTTAAATCACATTTATTTGAGTCAAAATGAATGTTACGTAAGACATCGTTACGACGACTCAAAATCACTAGTATAGGGATTCGAAATTTAGATAGATATATATAAATCCCAATACTATACCAAATATTTCTTTTCGGAAATCATTTACTATAACAACAGTGTTATAGTCCACCATTTCCTTATTTCTCGAAAACGCCTATTTCAACAAGAACTGTTGAAATCTATGCTTTCGATAGTTCACACGTTTTAAAACATCTTTTAAAACAATTAACTTCACTTCAAATATCACTTTTCCAAAATTATATCCATTTTACTTAAAAATATATTCACTGTCCAAAATCGTGAATATACTTCACTAACCACATTTCAGTCTTTTCTACACATTTTATTTCAATAAAAATTCGCTATTTAAAATCGCGAATATATCTTCTTTAATGTCCTTCTATATTTAATTTATCCAATCAATTGATTTCGAATTTATAAAACAACGTTTATAAATTCTATTTCTATTTTCTAACGACTTCAATTTAATAAATCTTCTTTATTAATAATTCGATCAATATCCCATTTAAAGGCAACAATCCAAGTTACAAGTAAATTTCTTATCAGTCTTTATTCTACAACTTCATTCATTTTATAACTTCATTCATTTTATAACCTCATTCATTTTATAAATCTATAAACTTCAACTTTTATAAATCTATAAACTTCAAATCTTCGCAATTTCTAATTCTATCAATTTTCTATCTTGCCAGTTTATAATTCTATAAGTTTCATATCTTTACAATTTAATACTTATGAAAACTCGTTTTAAAATTTCAATAATTTCAATTGATCAATATAGATTTTTGTACATCTTTTATAATACTTTAAAAATCTTAATTTAACCCATTCTAAAATTAAATCGACTTTCATTTCAAAAGTCACACTTTGGTTATATTTCACAATTTAAAATTTTCATAACTTTAAATTTATAACATTCATTTATTTAAGATAAATAAATTCCAAAATTTAATAAATCGTATACTTTCCAAAAATCACTTCAAAATCCCTTTTAAAGTAAAAATCGTTTATTTTTAAACTTTAAAAATTGAACCCGGTGATGCAACGCATCAATTAGTCAATCACAACAGTCAATATCATATCTCAACATATGATACAGAACACATCACAATATCTGTACATAAATAACTACTGTGAGGAATCCAGTTGGATCCCTCCAACCTGTTTCCCTGCATCCAAAGATGTTAGCACAATACCAATTCCGCTCCAGTACGGAATTATCGCGGTATATAGGTTTTTATAAATCCGCTTACTAACGGCGCAATAGGGTCTCATCCGCTATACGAGGCGGGAAATCATCAATCCAATATATACATATGCCAATATGTATATATTGCTATATATATAGATATATCCTATCATATCTAATAGCACATTCAATAGCAATCAATCAGTCAATAAATAACTGTAAAATAAATTTTCCTTCCAGTGAGAAAATCTCACCTTAGCTTTTTAATTGCAATCCCATTTTCCACTTGACTCGATTTTTCTTGCTTTATACCTTGTATAAATAATTTATACGATTTGTTAAAATTCGAATCAATCGAATAATAAATTTTCATTTGATAATTTTGATTCAATAATCTCTTTTCAAACTACTTCTCCTTAACAAATTTATCCAACTAAAGTTTTTAGTTTAAGAATAAAATTTTCTTCTTTAATCATTTTCTAACAATAAATTTTACAATTCATTTATTTAATTTTAAACTAATAACCAAGCTTTTCTTTAATAAATTCTTTCGGTAACCAAGAAAAATTAGATAAGTTTGTTACATATATTAACTACTCTAACCCGTATTATTCTATTTCATTTTAAAAACTACTCTTTTAAATCTATATTTATTTAATTTCCAAGAACAGAGCTGCCTTCATCATCTTTTCCAAAATCAAAAATTTTATCTTATAAAATTTCCTATAAGGTCAAATAATGATATATATATTTTTTCTCAATAAAATAAAAATCCAAAACCAATGTTTACCTCACTGTAAATTTAGGAACCCAGATCAAAGATCATGATGCTCATCCAACTGCAGATTAAACCCCGGCCTTGCTTTCATCGATCGAAGCCCCTAGCACTGCCGCCTGCAACTGCTTCGCGAACTCAGGCCATCGATCGACAAATGCTACTCCAGACTTCGACATGCCCCACATCTACTGTCGTCGCCCCCATCGCAACCCCTCTGAATCCTCGCGTGCGCGAGTCTTGTGAATCCCAACCCAAATCGAATACCAGGTCACGACTTCGCCTCGCGTGCCCACCAAGCTACGCGAGCCACCAGCCCTAAATTGCCGCGAGCTGCTAGACATCGCCACTCGAAATCAATCGCGCCTCCAGAAACCACCGTGACCGAACGCTACTTCACGTCGCTCTCCCCCAATTGATTGCCTCGCGCTGCTACTGCCTCGACCGCCTTCCTCATCCCTTCGAGCCGTACGACGAAGACGTGCTCGAGTTCGAGCAACATGATGCGACGATTTCGGGATCCCCCCTTTTTTTTTCTTACGAATTTGATTTGAGGAAAACTGTTGACTTCAAGTTTGATTTAAGTAGGAAGAGGAGCGGCCATTGTTTTAGAGTTGAACGAATTCGTCTCGTTTGATTTTTAAAACTGAGATGGAGGGATGGGTTACGTGATGGATTTCGTGAATTTGGGCGTGAGATAAGGCGCGTGTTTAAAGGCGTGAATTTAGGCTGAAAGAAGGGAAGATAACGTGTTGTGTTAACCGATGATTTAAACTTTTAAATTTTTAAATTGAATTTGCTTTAAAATCAAATGCGTTCTCTCACCGTGGGTTTACGTATTAACACAGAAAAATACGAAATTTGAAATCCGGTAATAATACAATATTACGGATCCAATGGAACTGGTTTCGTCGAATTCCGAGACTGTTTGAAAATCGACTATTTTTAATTATCGGTTCAAACCGTTAAATTCCAAAACTGAACGAATCACTTCTAAATTCGATTCTGAGAGTTCCATTATCTTCAGTTTTATAATTATGAATTTTAAAAGCTTTTGGAATATTTTTCTTCAGCTTATAATTGAAGATTCAAATTTTTATTCAACTTCAATAGATTAAATTATACCATTTAATCGCCAAATTCAAATGGGAATTGGGGATTCAAATTAAATCGTCGTTCAAATATTTAAAATTAATTAAATATTCTCAATTTAATTTGGTCAAAATTCCGGGTCGTTACAGACTCCCCTCCTTAAAAGAATTTCGTCCTCGAAATTACAAGTTAGGAAAAATGGTCCTTAACTCGTCTACTATTTTTCACAATCTAAATAGTCTTATCAACTCATCAAAACAAATCTTTCTACTAAAGATTCGTTATTAATTCATCTAAATTTTCAACTTCAATTACAGATTTCAAACAACATTGTTTTACTTCAAAATTCAAATTTAAGTTTAAATTCAAATTTCAACTTCAAAATTTTCTCAAAAATTTTCTAACACCCTAAATTTCCGAAAAATTTCGCCAGCGTCTCCTTTGCGCGGCTAATACGGCACTACTACAAAACGTCCCTACGGACTCTCAGATTTCAAAAAGAAAAAGAAAAAGCCAAGCGGCTAGACCAGAAATCATCAAAAACTCATATTATAATTCAAATACGTACCTTTTGTCGAGCAATTCAAATTATCTGTGAAATCAAATTCAATTCCCTTTATGCCTGTATATCTACTAGCCATAATATCTAGTTATAACATCCAACTATTTTGCAAATTTTATTACAAACTTCTAATATCAACTTCTTATACCATTTCTAGTTTACTATAGAAGTTATATCCATTATCATTCAATTTCACATTTCACATTCATTTGAATTTAATCTACACTCTCAATCTAATTTAGATTCAGTTTACTTCTGAATATTGAATTTCATCAATTATCTTTAGTTCACTTCAAACTAATCTTAAAGCTTCATTTTATTTCACATAATACAAATTTGTTTCAACATTCAGTTTCAATTTTTTTTTCATTTACAATTGTAAATTCCATTCATTTGAAATTTATTTCTTCTTACTTGAATTTATTTGCAATTCTGAACCATTCTTTTATTTAGTTCACAATTCAAGTTTCAATTTAACTAATTCAACTTCCATTTCTGTATTTCGTGAATTAATAAATTATCAAAGTAGCTTATTCGGATTCAAGTCTCATTTCATTTTCAATTTCAATTCTATCGCTTACAGATTCGCAATGAATCTCAACTTTCAATTTTACTTTCATATGGTATTCCAGAATCTTACCAACATTTCAAAATCATTTGAAAACAATTCAAATTATCCTTCGAATCTCCAAAACAAAAATCCAAATTTTCCAAACAACTTCCATTTAAAACAATTTGGCAGCAATTCCTCTTTTGGAAACCCGAAAATGAACACCAATGATGCCGCGGTCATCATCGAAGTTATTTTCCAGCGACCGAAAAGAGTTTAGAGCTTTTCATCTCTTCAAAATATTTTTCAAAACCTTCGAAATTCATTTTCAAATCAAAAAGGATTTAAACTTTCCAAATCTCCAAAATTTTCAAACTCCTTTCAAAACATTTCCAAAAACTTCTCTGGAATTCCGTTTTAAATTATAAGTCACATTTATAATTTATAATCTCAAATTTCATTTGTAAATCACATTTACAATTCATATCCATAATTTTATTCTTATATGAATTTATTTCCAAATCTTTGGTTGTTATTTTTAATTTCTTATTCGATTTCAGATAACAATGATAATGTTTCAATGTTATTACTTCCTAACAACCAAACATCCATATACTATAGTATTTCATAGAAAATGATTTCTTTTCTATACAAAAATAGTTTTGGGTAAAATTATTTCATTTATCCTATTTTAAAACAATATTGTGTCGTCTTGCCTCGTTTAAGTGTTTAGAAATCCCTATCGATAATATGGCGTCCCACATACCGACCGAAATTCACAAACATCTCAACGGATAAGCAAACACAATATAAAACATTTTTTTTTTATAATCACTAACAAATACGCGCTCGTATCTATTATTACACTCAACTCATTCTAGAGTACTGCTGACTCTATCTCTAATGAGTAACACCAAACAGAGCAGGGTTGTCGCTTAACCATATGCTCTGATACCACTTTGTCACATACCGAAATTTTCGACTTTCGAAAATTCGACATCGATACTCACTTTATCGACTGCCGAGAAATCGAGTGCCGGAAATTCCAATAGTGAGGGTTTTAGAAAAGAAGAAAAAGGTAGAAGAAGAAGATAGAGAAGAAAGAAAGAAGAACAACAGAACAACAGCAGAACAGAATACAATATCAGAATCTCACATATCGCAGCGGAACAATATATAATAGATAAATCAGTAATCTTTAAAACAAAGAACTATATCATTTTATACATACATCAATCATCAGAGTCAATATACAACAATGGACAGTTATATAACTTGTCCTCATACAGAATACACAGCGGAATAAATACTATCAGATACAAATACTACGTCTCGCCATCCAGCTTATCTCCAAGCTCCAGAATATCCAGAATATCCTGTTAATATAACTCTAGGCTGCCCGTGTGGAAATTAGTGGGCACCCAGAGTTTAGAAGGGAACAATAAACTCCGAGTCAGTCATGGTGACTGGTGTGAGATCGTAAAACAGTTATTCTTTAAAATAAACAACAGGATAATTTTAAAGTCAATTCGAAATGCTTTTGGAAAATGAAACTACCATAAGACCTCCCACCACACACACAATGCAAACGCAGAATTGGAGGAGATTTCTTCTTACGATAGTCAAAGATGCTTACTACGCAAAATCAAATTCTTTTGGATATTATTATTAGTGCATAGTGTAGAAAACATTTCGAAAGTATAATATAAATCTTAGCCAACATACGACCAGTATCGTATGCCTACTATAGCTACCATCCAAACAGTGGGGCGCCACCATAAGTGAATGGCAGGTTCTACAACTAATACCGTACAAGGCTCGTATTGTTTCTTTGGATTTCCAACAAATGGTCAGGCTAAGGAACTTCCTATCCACGATGGGTACGTCCCTGGAATAGACGACCCGAGAACCTAACCGGATCTCTGCCAACACAAGGCCGGGTTACCTCTGCAAAAATAGGTAACTACTGACACGCGTATGCCATCCCCCGATCGTCACCGATCTTCCCGAGGATCCCCGATTCGCAACAAACCACATAGATAATAATAACTGTGCAGCAACCACAGAGGTTAAGTATCTGGGCTCCATACCATGATACCACCTTTATCCAGAAGGAATGACATACACTAAGGGGCGCTACTCCCTAGAACCTTGCTGCATTCTTCCTGTTTCGACCATTTCCGGGGTGTGAGGCTCGACGAAGTCTCGTCCACAAAGCTACGCTTTCTCAAAAAGCCCTGCTTCGGGTCAAACAAAATGATCAACCTATGATCACAAAGATATAAGATCAAACAAATGATCATATCACAAATGATCAAACACTGATCATTTCACAGCAACACTCAGTATGCCACGTTACCAAATTGGGATATATCGCTGATAAATTTCAACTACATAACCTCTGAGCTCGTACGTCTCAGAGAAGGGTGTTAAGCTAAGAGAATAAATTCTCCGCCACCAACAGATATGTATTTGAAAGAAATCAGCTTTATATCTCAAATTGTAACGTCAGACACACAATCCATACAAGTCTGTTCCGGGATCGAACAGAACCGAAGGCACTTCTCACGAAGCCCTTGCATTTCCGGATAATTTTCAATCACGTCAGGACTTCCCGTCACTAAGGGTGATAAAACCTCTAAATCGAAGATCAGTCGGTGTAGAGTAACTCGACGGTAATCCTTCCGTTTTCAAAAATATCCGGTCTTCAACACCGGTCTTCGAATGCAATTCATAACGACGTATCACATATTCGGAATGGGTTATACGACCCCATGGTCCTTTCCCGGTTAACCCGAATAGTGAGCGCTTATTTAAAAATAAGTGTGGCATTCAAATTCATCCAATTCACAACAAATACCTATCTAAAGGTAATTATTGATAGTCGGTTATTTAACTATCAATAAAGATGCGCAACATCATCAGATTCCAAATAATTCTCCAAATTATTTTATCTCCAAAAATATCTTCATTACTTATAAAATTTCCACACTTAACCATTTGAAAACAATTTCAAATATTCACTTTTCAATTTATCTTTAAAAGATAAAAACTCAAACAGTTCATTTCACATTGGGAAAAGCATTTCCATACTTATTTAAAAATAAGTATTTCACAAATCTATTTATTTTCAACATTTGAAAATATTCGATATACTTAAAATCAAAATTAAGTATATATCTCATTCTTTAAGGAAATCATTCTTAAATCACATTTATTTGAGTCAAAACGAATGTTACGTAAGACATCGTTACGACGACTCAAAATCACTAGTATAGGGATTCGAAATTTAGATAGATATATATAAATCCCAATACTATACCAAATATTTCTTTTCGGAAATCATTTACTATAACAACAGTGTTATAGTCCACCATTTCCTTATTTCTCGAAAACGCCTATTTCAACAAGAACTGTTGAAATCTATGCTTTCGATAGTTCACACGTTTTAAAACATCTTTTAAAACAATTAACTTCACTTCAAATATCACTTTTCCAAAATTATATCCATTTTACTTAAAAATATATTCACTGTCCAAAATCGTGAATATACTTCACTAACCACATTTCAGTCTTTTCTACACATTTTATTTCAATAAAAATTCGCTATTTAAAATCGCGAATATATCTTCTTTAATGTCCTTCTATATTTAATTTATCCAATCAATTGATTTCGAATTTATAAAACAACGTTTATAAATTCTATTTCTATTTTCTAACGACTTCAATTTAATAAATCTTCTTTATTAATAATTCGATCAATATCCCATTTAAAGGCAACAATCCAAGTTACAAGTAAATTTCTTATCAGTCTTTATTCTACAACTTCATTCATTTTATAACTTCATTCATTTTATAACCTCATTCATTTTATAAATCTATAAACTTCAACTTTTATAAATCTATAAACTTCAAATCTTCGCAATTTCTAATTCTATCAATTTTCTATCTTGCCAGTTTATAATTCTATAAGTTTCATATCTTTACAATTTAATACTTATGAAAACTCGTTTTAAAATTTCAATAATTTCAATTGATCAATATAGATTTTTGTACATCTTTTATAATACTTTAAAAATCTTAATTTAACCCATTCTAAAATTAAATCGACTTTCATTTCAAAAGTCACACTTTGGTTATATTTCACAATTTAAAATTTTCATAACTTTAAATTTATAACATTCATTTATTTAAGATAAATAAATTCCAAAATTTAATAAATCGTATACTTTCCAAAAATCACTTCAAAATCCCTTTTAAAGTAAAAATCGTTTATTTTTAAACTTTAAAAATTGAACCCGGTGATGCAACGCATCAATTAGTCAATCACAACAGTCAATATCATATCTCAACATATGATACAGAACACATCACAATATCTGTACATAAATAACTACTGTGAGGAATCCAGTTGGATCCCTCCAACCTGTTTCCCTGCATCCAAAGATGTTAGCACAATACCAATTCCGCTCCAGTACGGAATTATCGCGGTATATAGGTTTTTATAAATCCGCTTACTAACGGCGCAATAGGGTCTCATCCGCTATACGAGGCGGGAAATCATCAATCCAATATATACATATGCCAATATGTATATATTGCTATATATATAGATATATCCTATCATATCTAATAGCACATTCAATAGCAATCAATCAGTCAATAAATAACTGTAAAATAAATTTTCCTTCCAGTGAGAAAATCTCACCTTAGCTTTTTAATTGCAATCCCATTTTCCACTTGACTCGATTTTTCTTGCTTTATACCTTGTATAAATAATTTATACGATTTGTTAAAATTCGAATCAATCGAATAATAAATTTTCATTTGATAATTTTGATTCAATAATCTCTTTTCAAACTACTTCTCCTTAACAAATTTATCCAACTAAAGTTTTTAGTTTAAGAATAAAATTTTCTTCTTTAATCATTTTCTAACAATAAATTTTACAATTCATTTATTTAATTTTAAACTAATAACCAAGCTTTTCTTTAATAAATTCTTTCGGTAACCAAGAAAAATTAGATAAGTTTGTTACATATATTAACTACTCTAACCCGTATTATTCTATTTCATTTTAAAAACTACTCTTTTAAATCTATATTTATTTAATTTCCAAGAACAGAGCTGCCTTCATCATCTTTTCCAAAATCAAAAATTTTATCTTATAAAATTTCCTATAAGGTCAAATAATGATATATATATTTTTTCTCAATAAAATAAAAATCCAAAACCAATGTTTACCTCACTGTAAATTTAGGAACCCAGATCAAAGATCATGATGCTCATCCAACTGCAGATTAAACCCCGGCCTTGCTTTCATCGATCGAAGCCCCTAGCACTGCCGCCTGCAACTGCTTCGCGAACTCAGGCCATCGATCGACAAATGCTACTCCAGACTTCGACATGCCCCACATCTACTGTCGTCGCCCCCATCGCAACCCCTCTGAATCCTCGCGTGCGCGAGTCTTGTGAATCCCAACCCAAATCGAATACCAGGTCACGACTTCGCCTCGCGTGCCCACCAAGCTACGCGAGCCACCAGCCCTAAATTGCCGCGAGCTGCTAGACATCGCCACTCGAAATCAATCGCGCCTCCAGAAACCACCGTGACCGAACGCTACTTCACGTCGCTCTCCCCCAATTGATTGCCTCGCGCTGCTACTGCCTCGACCGCCTTCCTCATCCCTTCGAGCCGTACGACGAAGACGTGCTCGAGTTCGAGCAACATGATGCGACGATTTCGGGATCCCCCCTTTTTTTTTCTTACGAATTTGATTTGAGGAAAACTGTTGACTTCAAGTTTGATTTAAGTAGGAAGAGGAGCGGCCATTGTTTTAGAGTTGAACGAATTCGTCTCGTTTGATTTTTAAAACTGAGATGGAGGGATGGGTTACGTGATGGATTTCGTGAATTTGGGCGTGAGATAAGGCGCGTGTTTAAAGGCGTGAATTTAGGCTGAAAGAAGGGAAGATAACGTGTTGTGTTAACCGATGATTTAAACTTTTAAATTTTTAAATTGAATTTGCTTTAAAATCAAATGCGTTCTCTCACCGTGGGTTTACGTATTAACACAGAAAAATACGAAATTTGAAATCCGGTAATAATACAATATTACGGATCCAATGGAACTGGTTTCGTCGAATTCCGAGACTGTTTGAAAATCGACTATTTTTAATTATCGGTTCAAACCGTTAAATTCCAAAACTGAACGAATCACTTCTAAATTCGATTCTGAGAGTTCCATTATCTTCAGTTTTATAATTATGAATTTTAAAAGCTTTTGGAATATTTTTCTTCAGCTTATAATTGAAGATTCAAATTTTTATTCAACTTCAATAGATTAAATTATACCATTTAATCGCCAAATTCAAATGGGAATCGGGGATTCAAATTAAATCGTCGTTCAAATATTTAAAATTAATTAAATATTCTCAATTTAATTTGGTCAAAATTCCGGGTCGTTACAGATTATATCAGAAGCTATATATATTATTATCATATATATGTTGTATGTACTGTATGTTAGTTATATATATAATATGTAATAGTATTCAGGGCATTATATGCTCGGCATATCCAAAATCAGTTGATATTTTGATTTCGTTTGGATGATTGGTTTTAAAGATATATGTATATATAGATCTTATTTTGATAGGTATTTTAAGTTGAACATTTATTTTGTGAAAATTTATCATATGAAAGGTTTACCTTGTTTCAGTTATATATATGTGCTATATATATCTATATATATAATTATATATAAGTTCATTTAGACCATTTATCTTCCTCAATCCAGTTCTAATTTGATCTCGTCAATTCTGATTTTATAACAACCCATATTTTAACAATTATTTTAAAATAGAATTTATTTGAAAACTTTGATTTTTAAATCATTTTAAATTGAAATTTTGGAATTTTCCAATGAAATTTTGGATTTTGTTTATAATTTATTTTCCAAATATAATAAAATAATGATTTTCTGAAAATATTATATTTTGGTCAACTTTGGTCAAACTTTGACTTTCAGTTGAAATTTTTTAATTTGAATTTTAAATTTCCAATCTTTTTCTTTTAAACTATATTTGATTCTGATATTCGTTCTGCTTTTCGTTTCGTCAAATTCTGTTTTATACTTTTTAAATCTAATAGAATTCAGCGTTTTACACGCAATTATTTTTTGTATTTCATTTATCTAATTTCTATTTTCATTTTTCTATTTTATTTTGGTTTGGGCTTTGATTTTCTATTGGATTTGGCTTGTTTATTTTGATGGGCTTTGATAAATGGGCTTAGGAAATTCAAGAGACTTAAGTTTCTTTTCTTAAATGAAGAGATGCCTTTACATTTTCCCATAACCGTTCATTTTCTTTCCATAGCCGTACAAATCAAAAGTTTCTTATCCTCTTTCTCATTTCCATTCACGTACAAACACTTCCTCTTCTTCTTTTATTCATTTCCTTTTGTTCTTCTCAAAACTATGCTCGGCCATCACCATCCCCTAGCCCTTGCCGACCATCTCATCCACCACCACCACCTCCTTTACGGCCAACACCACCTCACCACCTCCACTGACCTAGGCCGTGACCTCCTTGACCAAAGCACCACCATCCCATGCTTGAAACCATAGCCGGCCTTCACTACATCATCTCTTCTCTTCATGTTTGCCTCGGCCACCATCACTTCCACCTCCTCCAGCCTTGCCGTGACCATCCCCTGACCCATAACCGCACCACTTCTGATGACCAGACCTGATATGAACCATGCTATGAACCCAGACCGAGCCATGTTAGCCTAGGGCCGAACCCAAAGTTGCATGCCTTTTTGCCTCTTTACCTTCCATAACTTTTAACTTTCCATCTCTTCACATTCTAGCCCATAGTCGTGCTTTATGGTGACCATGGTCGAGCATGTGTGCCTCAAATCAGTCATGGCCAAACCATGTTTTGATAGTGGCTAGTCAATTTGCAAAGTGGCCGAGCCCACTTGATTTGGTTAAGTCCTCTTGCTTCACTTTGTTCATATTTTGATTTTGTTTAAGTCTAAATTCTTTTGTACAATCATATACTTATATATGTTGTATATTTGTTGTTTACAAGACCTAGATCTTGGCTCTCCATCTACTCGAATCTAGTCATGCTTTTCGGAGTTTGGTTGTGTATCTCGAAATTGTCGTCTCTAGCTTTAAAAGGTGAGTCTATCACTCTCGACATTCGTACTTATATATTTGTGAAACGATGAAAAATGGATTTGTAGTAGTTGATATGCTATGTTGATAAGTTTATATATGCCTGTGATATGATGATTTATGATGTTATAACCTGATTATATATTTGTTACATCACCTGATATGATATGAGATGCTATACTGTTTATTTTATTTTTTGTTTCTCACACTATAAGTTCCCTTTCACTATGGGTTGAAATGATACATACCCGAACGGACTTTAGAATAGGGAAAAATCGTTATGAGCTGAAATGATAGGCTCAAGCGATTTTTATTTGTAATTGACTTGGGATTGCGGGTTTGAAATGATAGAACCCGGGATTTTTATTTTACGGATTGAAATGATACATATCTGTATCACTTGACCTAGGTTAGAAAATATTATACAGACCCGTGGTTAATTTAAATAATAGTTTTCTGAAATTTATTACGTATTTTGAAATTTTAGTATATGAAAATTTGAACTTAAGTTTGATTTAAATGATTTAAATAAAATATATATTGGTTTCTATAAGTTAAAATTTATAGCTAATAAATGGTATTAATTTACAACCTAAGATTTTATTTAAATTTAATCTGATTTAATAATTTTAATTTAAAGTTGATTTAAGTGATTTAAATATAAATATAAATTGGTTTATAAGTTAAAATTTTTATAAGGTGATAAATGGTTTTAAATTGTAACATAAGAAACTATTTAAAATTAATTTAACTTAATAATTTAATTTGATTGGATTTTTAATTTAAATTAAAACATTTTTTTTATGGAATGGATATTTTTAAAAGTAAATAAAGTATCAAGTTATTTGTTAAAAGTAAAGTTAAGCAATATAAATGTAATTTTGACTTAATAAATGAATTTTGGTTAAATTTGGATATCTTATTTATAAAATTTTATTTTATTTGAATCATATGTTAAATGATATCCAAATAAATATTTCTGAAAAGTGAGATATGTTTTATATGTTAAAAATGGTGAAAACTAGAATTTTAATGATTCTGAAATGTTATAATAAATGTTAGATTTGTATTGGCAGCATTTCCAAAATGCTGTGGTTTTAAGGTAGCATTTTATAAATGCTGCTGAATCTGAAATGAACTGTATTTCTGAATTACTATTATACCTACAGTAATATTTTCTAAATGCTGTTGTTTCTGAAACGAACTATATTTCTGGATTTCTATTATACCTACAGTAACATTTTATAAGTGCTGTTGTTTCTAAAAAGACAATATTTCTGAAAGGATAATATTTTCGAACTGCTACTATATGTATTATCACATTTTCCAAGTGCTACGAATGCTAAAATACAATGTTTTTGAAATTGTTATAATTGAATGAGTGAACTTAGAAATGCTACAACTTTGGAAATGAATATTATTTTGAAAGATATTGACATTGGATTTAAATGGTTTAAATGAATATGTTTTGATTTGAAATATAAACCATTTTGAAATTTATAACCATGGGTTATAATAACGGTTGGTTGTTAAAGAGACCGGGATCAGATATGGGCATACTCTCTGTCGATACCGAAAATCACTTTAATAATCATGTACGCGGTGGAGATTCCAAAATGAAGTAGGATGGTGGCGACGATCCTATTGAGGTATATACGTGGACCCGACTCCCGTGAGTTGGCATAAGGTGGCTAAAACAGGAGCGATTCCGTGCCAATGAGGTAGCTCCTCTGATCGGACACATTCCATCGTATACCATTCTATTACTTTGTGATTGATTGGGTGCACCCTTTGGTTTTTGGGAGTGTGGCTTGAGGTGGGCGGTTGTGGCTGCTATGCGTTACCACCAGTCCGGATGCGTAATTGGTATATCTACCCTGGCATTGCCTAGTTGTGCCGTGTCACCTACCCTAGCGCGCCTTATACGAGTTTGATTTGTGTCGTACCTATGGAGTATCCTCAAGTAGCCTCCCGATCTGGAGGTATTACGGTACTGTATAGACTATTGGCACTATATATGTGTTAAGGTGGAAAATGTAAAGCCTTAACGCTACTTTTAAGTAAGTTTACTTTACTTTAGACATTACTATAATAGCGTATATTACTACATAGTAAATAGTTTAAAGGATCCTTAAAGGATGGGCGATCCCAAGCATCCTTTAAGTTACTTGAGCATTTCTATTACAGTTCACTTGAGTTGGTTTACATTGTGTAAGTATGTATGTCCTGACTCGAGTGTTTTGTGTTTTTCTTTACGCTCGGGTCAAACTGAGTTGTACCAGTATTCGAGACTCGCCTTTGGAGTTCGAGCTTCGCTTGGATCCATCTATTGATTCTGCTTTCAATCATTCAGTTGATTCTAGTGATGTATTCAGATCTTGTATTTGACTATTGTATTGAGACATCTTTGTATTCGTGACCTCTGTTGTATCTTGTTTAACTCTTTTATATATATGGTAGCTTCATGAACAACTATTCAATTGTTTCCGCTGCATTATTGTTATATTACTCTGTGTCTGTGATTCTGTGATTATTTATTTGCTGTATATATTGAGTTTTTCCAAATTTTAAATTAACAATCTAATATTTTGAACAATTCAAATCCGACGTGTATGGATGCGAATGGTTGAAAATTTCAGGATGTTACAGATTTATCAGCTTTGTTCGTCGATTCGTGCCAATCTAGCTTGTTTTGGAAGTCGTGCTTGCATTTCGTAACTCAACTTCATTGTCTATCTCTCCAACCTTGAAATGTGAGCAATCACTCACGATTAACGTTCTTATATTTATTAAATTTGATTTCAATTGAAACGACAATTGAAATATGCTGCTGTTATCTGTATCTGTTCACCTGTGACATCTGACACCATTATCTGTTATTTATATTGATAATATATGCATGTTATATTATTATCATATCTGTTATCACTCTGCAAGTTCCCTGTTAGTATAGAATTTCCTATGGGTTGAAATGATACATACCCGAACGATTAGTAGAATAGGAGAAAATCGTTATGGGTTGAAATGTTAAACCCAAGCGATTTTTCTTGAATTGAATTTAGGATTGCGGGTTGAAATGATATATACCCGTATTTATATATTTAAATTGCGGATTGAAATGATAAATATCTGTATCACTTGACCATAGGATAGAAAATTATATACAAACATCGTTGGTCTATATATAAATATTTTGAAAATGATTTCTATGGTTTTAGAAAGAAATATAAGGTTTAATAATTATTGATTTCAAGATATATATAAATGTATTTTATAAAGTTTAAATTCTTGATTTTTAAATCTTATGTTTTGAAATTTCAAAATTATAAGTTAGTTTTGGAATTATAAATTTTAAGAATTTACTTATAAATTTTAATATTTTAAAATATGTATAAATTATTTTATTATAAAATAAGTTTGATAAAAGATTTAATTTGATAAAGTTTGATTTAATTTATATATAATATGTTTAGGTATTTATATAAAATTATATTTCAAATATAGAGTTTATATTAGTTTGATAAACTAAGGTTGGGAAGATAGATTTGAAATTTATTTGAAATTGTATTTAATTGAGAATTTTATTTAATTAAATCGATTTGAAAATTATTGAATTTGAGATTTTAAAGGATATGATTTTATAACTTGACTTTTGGTTTAAGGTGATTAAATGAATATTTCAAGTTTAAATAAATTGAAGGAAATATTTAATTTATTCGTAAATTGAGGTTTTATTTAAATGATGTTGGATTTATTAAGTGAATATTTCAAAACTAAATAATAATGAATTTAAATTAAGATATATATGAAATTAGCAAAATTAGTTTGAATATTGAATATATAAAGCTTTGAAATATATTGAAATCGAAATGGTTTATTTTATGGTTCAAATCTGTATTTGAAATCAATATAATTTGAAATAACTGAATTGAATTGAAATTGATAAATTGAGATTGAATTAAATTTGAATTTTTGAATTCGAGTTGATTTGAATCGGTTTGTGAAATATGAGGAAGTTATTTTTTATATAAAGTATTTTTAAATTATATTTAAACTATTTATATATTTTTACTTTATAAATTATTTTAATATAAACTTTTTTTAAATATAAATCATTTTAACATAAACTATTTTAATATGCTAATTATTTTAACTTATAACTATTTTTATATAAACTATTTTATTATATATACTATTATCAATATCTAAACGGTTTAAAGGAAATGTTATGATTTCAAAGTGTTATGATTTCCAAAGTGTTATGATTTAAAAATGTTATGATTTCCAAAGTGTTATGATTTAAAAGTGTTATGATTTCCAAAGGGTTATAATTTCAAGTGTTTTGGTTTCGAAAGTGTTATAACTTTGAAAGTTCTATGATTTTGGAAATGAATATATTTGAAGTAGAAAAATGATATGGTATTGATATGGTTTTGAAATGGAAATGATATCGTGTGGATATGGGTTTTTAAATGGAAATGATATTTGGTTTTGAAGTAAATTATTTTGAAATGACCGCAGTCTATAATAACGTTTGGTTGTTAAAGAGACCGGGATCGGTTATTGTCATACTCTCTACCAATACCGAAAACCACTTTAACAACTGTGTACGCTGTGGAGATTCCAGAATGAAGTAGGATGGTGGCGACGATCCTATATGAGGTATATACGTGGACCCGACTCCCGTGAGTTGGCATAAGGTGGCTAAAACAGGAGCAATCGATAGGCCAATGAGGTAGCTCCTCTGATCGGACACACTCCATCGTATGACATTCTATTACTTTGTGATTGATTTGGTGCGCACCTTCGGATTTTCGGGAGTGTGGCTCGAGTTGGGCGATTACTGCGGCTTTGCGTTACCAACAGCCCGGAAGTGTAATTGGTATATCTACCCTGGCATTGCCTAGTTGTGCCGTGTCACCTACCATATCGAGACCACTACGAGTTTGATTTGTGTCGTACTATGGAGTATCCTTTGGTAGCTCCAGTTTACGGGGTATTACGGTACTGTATAGACTATTGGCACTATAAAATGTGTTAAAGGGGATATGGGTAACGCCTTAACGCTATTTTAATAGTTTACTTTACTATAGACATTATTATAATAGCGTATATCACTACATAGTAGATAGTTTAACGGATCCTTAGAGGATGGTTATCCCAAACATCCTTTATGTTACCTGTATTTCGGTTGATATTTCACTTGAGTTGGATTTATTGATATAAGAATGTTAATCCTGACTCGAGTGTTTTGTGTTTTGCTTTATGCTCGGGTCAGACTGAGTGATACAGCATTTGAGACTCACCTTTGGAGTTGGAGCTTCGCTTGGAGATCCATCAATCTATTCAGCTTGTAGTTATTCAGTTGATTCCAGTGATGTATTCAGATTTTTGTATTTGACTATTGTATTTGAGATTTCTGCTGTATTTTGTTTAACTCTGTTTATATATAGTAGCTTCATGAACTACTATTTATTTGTTTCCGCTGTTTATTGTTATATTACTCTGTGTCTGTGATTTTGTGATTTGTTTATTTACTGTATATGCTGAGTTTTGCCAAATTTAAATTAACAATATGATATTTTGAGAAATTCAAGTCCGACATTTATGGATGCGAATGGTTGAAAATTTCAGGATGTTACAGCTTAGTTCATTCACTTTAAAATTTCTAAAACCTTGTTTTAAACCACTTCCATCCATTCATGCACATCCTCTTCTCCAAATCAAGGCCACATAACCCCTCCACCACCTTGGCCGAATTCATATTCACCCTAGGTCAAACCCTTTGTTTGCTTAAGTCACCAAGGGCTTCACTTTTCCAAGCTAGAAGCGAAGACTTAGGTTGTATTCGAGTTCAAGAAAAAGTTAGCCTGACTTAGTCAACTTTTGGTGCGTAATGATCTACCCTTTAACAAAGGTTTTTTTAAAACTTATATATATGCTTGAATTGTTGTAAAATATGATGTTTTTTTGGGTATATATGGTGTTGACTTGGATCTATGTATATGTGCTTAGTTGAGATGACATATAGTTTTGAATATGGAATTTAAAAGTTATTATTATACGGGTTGTACTCTTTGCTTGTATGTGTTAAATTATGGCATGAATCTATGTTAGAAATCTTGCTAATGTTGGGGCAATGTTGTGCTATTATATGTTTTGTATGCTATAGGAATTAGCACTTAAAATCACTTGTTGCAACATCGGAAATCCTTTGCTTAAACTTGCTTTTCTTATGCGATTACAGGAAAGTTTCCATAAAGTGTTAACTTTACTTTTATTTGGTTTACAAACTTCATGCAAGTTATAAAGTGGGTTTAAATAAAAAGGAAAGGTTTTTAAGGCTATTTGGAAGGCTAAACAAGTTTTGGAAATTACGGGTCATATAGCGATAGTCGATATAGATGCAGTTCGTAAAACGAACTATTTTGGAAAAATTCAAAGTGTTTTCACTTAGGAACCTTTTTGGAAAGTGTTTTAAAAACAAATTTTACGTAATAAAAAGTATTTATTTATTTACTTAATAATATATTTAATTAATGGTTATTTAATTAAGCGATTAAGTAAGGTAATTAGTATTAATCATTTGTTAACAAAGATAATTAGCACTTAAGTGTTAATTAAGTAAGTTAATTATGATTAGTTAATTATTTTAAAGGTTAATTATTATTTAATTATTAATTAGGAATTATTTATTATTTAATTATTTATTTAAGATTAGTTATTAATTAATTATTTAAAAGGGGTTTAATTATTGATTAATTACTAATTAAGTCAAATTTAATTAAGATTCTAATTAGGACTTATTTAAGATTTAATTATTATTTAATAAGGGTTTAATTTATTATTTAATTAATTAATAAGGGTTTGAATTTTAAAAATAATTTTATTTTTAGAATATTGGTTTGTTTAAAACAGTTTTCTTTTGCAAAGATGTTTTAAATCAAGGGATTTCTTTGTCGATTACCCTTAAGTAACCTTAAACAAATATGAAACCAATGTTAATGTGGTGACACATTTATGGAATGTTAGTCATCCTATAGTTAGCACTAAAAGCCGATGAGTAGGCTGATCCTCTATCTATGAGATGTAGAATTTATTTCTAGGCGAGGGATAGAATAAGGTCGAAATATCAAAAACGTGATAGATACGGGAGGGTTAATTTTTATCAATGGGTCATGTTTAATTAAGTATATGGTTATCCATATGCGAACTCTATACAATTACCCTAAATAGCAGATTGTTTGCTATTGATAACTTGACTTGTTTTAACTCATAAATTATGTTATGTATATTCGAGTTTCCCTAGTGAGGACTTGAATACTAATTGCATACTTCTAAAGAACCGAAATTGGGTTAGCCGGGAATTGCCGCTTAGTTTGGAGACACCTTTTCAGATAAGTATGATTTATCTAGACCACTCCAAACTGATAACATTTGTGATGGATCGTTATGAAGTATGTTATGCAGCTGTACTATTCTTCCTGAGGTTAATTCCAAAATGGAAGATAGTAAGTGTTGAATCGATCTTGGAACAATTTGTATGGATGGATGCTATCATTGCATTGGATGCTTGGAGTGCAGTATTAGCATTCCAAGATGGTCTGCTAGGAGAAAAGGTAAATGAGTAGTCTTAAGTCTCACAATTGGTAAATGACTAAAGCAGAGACTGTATTAGGGCTATGTAGATCGCTCCCATTAAGGTATGATCATCGCCTAATCGAGAACGATATCTATGTATGCTTTGGAATCGCTTTTATGGTTGGTGATTGCAACCAAGGGGTGATCATATTCGATGCTACCTAGTAAAGGGCAGGGTCGATCCTGAGTAGTAGAGGTGCAATGTGTTGTAGAATGCAGTACATTCTATCTAATTCTAGAGGTGTACCGATTCGGAAGGTAGACCCTTACCTTTTTATTGTTGGAATCTAATACGAGCCTTCGGACTTAATGTATATCTATTATGCTGGAATTTAATTAACATAACAATTTCGACTATGGTTCCATATTTATTTTAAACCTAGACATTATGATAATATCAGTGGATTTTATGTAGAAATGTTTTGGTTATCGTAAGGTAAAAACTCGTCCTGTTTATATGCGGTGTGGTCTTACGAGATACCATTGGTTTGAAGGTTTTTATAAAGTTAAACTTATGCTTTACTCATATCAGACCCATGTTTGACCTAGAGATTTATTTCTTTCCCTTAAACTCAGATGCTCAAATTTTTATGAGTAGTCAAGTAGTCTGATTTCTTTGGAGCATTTTGGGAAGCATTATGGAGTAGGAGCTTTCATCATCATCTTGTAGTTGTCTATATTTCCGCTGTGACTGCATATTATGTATTAGTAGTTTGGGTAGGCTGATATAGCTATCCTTATTGGGAATAGTACTTGTTGTAACTTTGATGTAACATTTTAGAGTAATCATATGTATTATTATGTGATGACGTTTTATGTCACTCTGATGTTGTGAGAAAAATCTGTGTTTGTTTCCTTGTCTTTTATTTTCTTTACCCCACGATCTGTCTTCTGAACACTTGGATGATTGGCACATGAATACCGAGGATGTATTGAGTGTCGTCTTTAGGTGTAAGAAAGGCAAATTGTCATAGAAAGAAGTCTGTGTGATATGTAAAAATTGATTGAAACTTTGTATTTTATTTTAAAAAAATTTGTTATAGTTCAAAGTAAAAATCATATAATTGCAATATCACATTTTAATGTGGGAATCTTATTATAAATGGGAGCATATGGATTGATTCGTATCAATGTGGAATTATTACCACATGCTCACTCTATATTTTCTCCCTGGTTAGTGATAGTGGGGGAAATCCAAATAATTTATGGAACTTTAACCTCGCATGGTCAACGCAATCAAAAAAAAGAATAGCTTATTCTTCTGTATCGCACATGAGTTTCACAATTATAGGAATTAGCTCTGAAATTTCGATTCTATTTTATACTAGTTTGATAAATAAGCTCTCACTAATATCCTAAAGGAGTTTTTCTATAAAATAAATTTTAATAACAAAAACAATTCATAAAAGAATAATTTACCAATCTGTACTAATTCACATAATACTAAAACATCAAAATGAACATAGTTACATGATAATTAAGAACAATCATTGGTTATCTTGAATAAATTGGGTCATCAATCTTATTCTATAATTGAATTAATCATTCACCAATATTTTAGCTTCTTCTATTTGATTTGAGATAGAATCTATACCTATAGAAAGTAAAGTTGTTAGACTCGACTATATTATCCAAATAAAATGATAATAGATTATCTATCTAATTACTATTGCGTCTTGAATAGTGAGATTTTATTAAAAATTTTAATTAAAATATTTTTTAAATAGGAAAGGAATTACAATTGATTCAATCAATTAATTAGGCTATATATTGAAAGAAAATGAGAAAAGTTATATATGATTATTTTTGGAGAAAGGAAACTAATTAATTAGTTAATTAATTAGTTAGTCAATAAATTTGTTATATGGAGATAGAAAAGTTTATCTGTGGATATTCAATCAATAAAGGAAATTTATGAAAACTAAGATTGTCGTCATCTATTTGCACTGAAATCAAATCATGGATATTTGAAAAGGTTTCAAGACAATTGAGTAATTAATTTACTTAATCTCCAAGTGATTCCTTCATACTTAAGTCTACTTAATTGATGGAAATCCATCTTTATATTTGTATATGTGAGAGAGCACCCACCATTATCCTCTTCTTCAGTAAACCTAATTTCTGCAGTTAAATCAAATTAGGGGCTTTAAGCGCAAACAAGTCTTTGGAGAAACTGATTATTCAATTTGTAATTATAGGTTAGTCTCGACATTTTGCTACCTATAATTTTGTAATTACCTCTTGTATTCTCTTTCTTTAATAAAATAAAGAATAGTTGTTAGGTCCGTGGAAATAGGCGATTTGGCCAAACAACATTAAATCTTTATATTCTCTGTTATTTTATTTTTCTTTATTCGGTGATTATTATTCATTGAATTGGCAGTTGATAATTAATTGATAAGCTAGATTCTTTTATTTCTTTCACGCCTAAGCATTCCACAACAGTTTTGGAATTAGGGCATCTTAATTAAAATTTGCACATCATATTGGTATTAGAGCTAGCTGTCATGTTCTAGATTAGTTATCAAGGGAAAATTCTTCTAGTAGCGGTATGAAAAATTATAGCATCACCAAATTTGCTAGAAAAAGTGTTTCTGGACATGGAATGTGAAGACTAATGACGGTGTTCTTTAACAACAACTTGATCCATTTAGAACAAGGAATAAGAGCCAAAAGCACCTATGAAGTGGGAGAGATATGCATAGGTCTTATTTCGTGGGTCCTAAAAGTGGTGTTTGCTATAATTGTAAGAAGAAGAAGCATTTTATATGGGAATGTCCAGCTCTTAGAAATAAGAAAGAGATGAAGGAGAAAGCTTCAGTTTCGGCAGCAGATTGGTTAAACACAGATAGTAGCGATAGTGATACATCATTATTTTTAGCCAGTATTTCAACTTTGGAGAGTACAAGTTGGGTGATTGATTCTAGAGCCTCTTTCCATATGGTGCCAAATAGGATTTGTTTTGTCAATTATAGGAAGATTGATGGTGGAGTAGTTCGTATAGGGAATGGCACATCTTGTCTTGTTGTGGGCATCGGAAGGGTAAGGTTTAGAATGTTTGATGGTGTCGTTAGGACTATCATAGATGTTAGACATGTTCCAATGCTGCGTTAGATTTTGTTATTAGTTGGTGCTTTGAGTAGACTTAATATGAGGATAATAGTAGATGGAGAGAAATTAAGAACTGTGAAGGGTTCCTTGGTTGTGATGAAGGAGGGTGCGAATCGATGATATTTATATGCTTCATGGAGAGATAGTCTTGGGAGAATCGGTAATTTCTACCGATTCTAGTGTTCTAGATTCTACTCAGTGGTGGCATCTTATTTTAAGTCATGTTGATGAGGAGAGTCTTGAAGTATTAAAGAAGCTGGAGTTGATTGATGGTGTTTGTTAGTCGAAGCTTAGCTCTTATGGAGATTGTTCTTTTGGGAAGAGGAAGTTCATCACATTTGATGCCAGAAGACCTAGAGCTACAAAGTTTCAAGAGTTTTGTTTAGTCTTATGCATAGGGACCGACCCTAGTTTCATCCTTAGGTGGAGCCAGTTACTTCGTCTTATTTGTGGATGATTTCTCGCATAAAGTATGAGTCTATTTCTTAAAGGCCAGAGACGAAATATTTGCCAATTTTGTAAGTGGAAGACCTTGGTAGAGAAGCAATGAAAAAATTATTTGAAAGTTCTCAAAGTTGGAAATAATAGTGAATTTGTGTCATAAGAATTCACAAGCTATCGTGGGTCCGAGCATGTAGTTAGAGATTTTTCTATTTCTATTGAGTCACATTGTTATGGAGCGGCTGAGAGCATGTGTCGGAAATTATGGGAGAAAGCTACATGCTTAAGAATGGTTGTTTGTCTAGAAGAGGAATTTTGGGCAGAAGCGATATCTATGGCAGTATTTCTCATAACCCCAAACCTTCTGTTGCTATAGATATGAAGATTCCTAGGAGATATAGAAAAGAGCCTATTGATTATTCATTCCTTATAGTGTTTGGTTGTTCGTCTTATTTAGATGATGAGGGACATGATAAGTTGAAGCCTATGGAAAGCAAGCACATTTTGTTAGGATATAGAGAAAGGGTGAAGAGGTATAGTTTGTGGTGTAAAATAACTAGAAGAATTGTGACTAGCAGGTATGTGATATCTGATGAGAGTTCTAAGTTGAAGGTGGAGCCTCTATCAAGTGATGACATTAGGAGGACCAAAAATTGCCAAACACATTTGGAGTCATCGGGTTTTTCCATATTCAGAGATATATTGGTATTTCTGATGATACCATAGTTGATGAGAAGATTTTATAGAGGATTGGACTCTAAGTGGAGCTCAGTTGCAAGAAAGTCCTATTGGTTCAATTGGCTTTATCTGTGAGCATATTTTTGATGATGATTCTTCATCTTATGCTTTGAATGATGTGGAGCTAGTTGGTGTTGACTTTGGAAAGTCTAGCAAAATGCTTATGAAGGAGATTGAAGTGAATAATATTAAGTAAGTCTTCACTCAATATGGAATGGAGAAGGTGAAGCACTTTGTTAAATCTCTATTGGTCTCTTGAAGTTTAGTGCCTACAAGTTCATCTCCTATATTTGATATATTGAAGAATTTTGGTATTTGCTCGTTTGCATATTGTTTGTTGATGTGCCTATTATCTTTCTTATGCTTGGGAAAGATTTTGGAGTTATGTTTGGGCAACGATTGTCAAACTAGTTCATCTTGAGCTTGGCATCATGTGGTGCAGACCTAACAATATGTTGGGATGTTGTGATGAAGAGATATTGTTATATTTGAATCAAGGTGGAATGTTTAATTTTTATGATTCAAATATTTGCTAAAGCAGAAAATAATCAATTAATTGATTCAATCAATTAATTAGGCTATATGTGGAAAGAAATGAGGAAAGTTATATGTGATTATTTTTGGGGAAAGGAAATTAATTAATTAGTTAACCATTTAATTAGCGAATAAATTTGTTATATGGAGATAGAAAATTTTATATGTGGAGATTCAATCAACAAAGGAAATTGATGGAAACCATGATTATCATTATCTATTTGCATTGAAATCAAATGATGGATATTTGAAAATGTTTCAAGACAATTGAGCAATTAATTTACTTGATCTCCAAGTGATTCCTTTATTCTTAAGTCTATTTAAACGAAGGAAGTTCATCTTCATATTTGTGTTGTGAAAGAGCATCCACCATTATCCTCTTCTTCAGTAAACCTAATTTCTACAGTCAAATCAAATTAGGAATTTTGAGCACAAACAATCTATGGAGAAATTGATTATTCGGTTTGTAATTATAGGTTAGTCTCAACATTTGGCTACCTATAATTTTGTATTCTCTCTTTAGTATTCTCTCTCTTTAATAAAATAAAGACTAGTTGTTGGGTACGTGGACGTAGGCGACTTGGTCGAACCACGTTTAATTATTACGTTCTTCATTCTCCTATCTTTCTTTGTTTGGTGATTATTGTTCATTGACTTGGCTGTTGATAATTAATCGACAAGCTAGATCCTTTTATTACTTCTGTACCTATGTATTCCACAACAGTTTTGGAATTAGGGCATCTTGATTAAAATTTGCACATCAGATTGGTATCAGAGCTAGATGTCTTGTTCTAGATTAGTTATCAATGACAAATTCTTCTAGTGGTGGTATGAAAAATAATGGCTTCACCAAATTTGCTAGAAAAAGAGTTTTTGGGACATGGAAGGTGAAGACTATTGGCAGTATTCTTCAACAGCAACTTGATCCATTTAGAAGAAGAGATAAGAGCCAAAAGCACCTTGGAGGTAGGAGAGATATGCATAGTTCCTATTTCATATGGGAATGTCCAGCTCTTAGAAACAAGAGAGAGAAGAAGAAAATTTTAGTTTTGGCAGCAGTTAGATCAGACGTAGATAGTAGCGATGGTGATACATCATTATTTTCAGCCATTATTTCACCATTGGAGAGTACAAGTTGGATGGCTGATTCTGGAGCTTCTTGTCATATGATGCTATATAGGAACTATTTTGTCAGTTATAGGAAGATTGACGGTGGAGCGGTTCATATGGGGAATGGCACATCTAGTAATGTTGTGGGCGTCAAATGTGTGAGGTTTAGAATGTTTGATGGTGTTATTAGGACTATCACAGATGTTAGATATGTACCGATGTTACGTAGGAGTTTGTTATCAGTTGGAGCTTTGAGTAGATTTGGTTTGAGGATAATAGTAGATGGAAAGAAATTGAGAGTTGCATAGGGTTCTTTGGTAGTCATGAAGGGGGTGTGAGTCGATGATATTTATATGCTTCATGGGGAGTTAGTGGTTTCTACTGATTCTAGTGTTCTGGATTCTACTCAGTTGTGGCATCTACATTTAAGTCATGTTGATGTGGAAAGTATTTAAGTATTAAAGAAGCTGGGGTTGATTGATAGTGTTTGTTAGTCGAAGCCTAGCTATTGCAGAGATTGTTCTTTTGGAAAGTTGCAGTATGTCATATTTGATGTTAGAAGACCTAGAGCTACAGAGTTTGTAGATTTTGTTCATTCTTATGTGTGGGGACCCACCCTAGTTGCATCTTTAGGTGGAGTCAGTTACTTCATCTTATTATGATGATTTCTCACGTAAAGTATGGGTCTATTTCTTAAAGGTCAACGACTAAGTATTTTCCCAATTTTGTATGTGGAAGACCTGGGTAGAGAAGCAGTCAAAGAAGCATTTGAAAGTTCTCAAAGTTTGAAATAGTAGTGAATTTATGTCACTAGAATTCACTGTCTATTGTGTGTTCGAGCATGTAGTTAGAGATTTTTCTATTTCTATTGAGTCACGTTGTTATGGAGTGGTGGAAAGCATGTTTTGGATGTTATGGGAGAAAGCTATAAGCTTAAGAATGGCTGCTGGTCTAGAAGAGAAATTTTGCACAGAAGCGATACCTATGATGGTATTTCTCATTAAACACATACCTTTCATTGCCAAAGATATGAGGATTCCTGAGCGGATATGGAAAAGAGAGCCTATTGATTATTCATTCCTTAAAATGTTTGGTTATTCAGCTTATTTAGATGTTGAGAGATATGATAAGTTGAAGCCAATTGGAAAGCAAGAATATTTTGTTAGGCTATAGAGAATGAGTGAAGAGGTATAGGATGTGGTGTAAAACAACTAGGAGAACTGTGACTAGTAGACATGTGATATTTGATGAGAGGTCTTTATTGAAGGTGGAGCCTCTATCAAGTGATGACATTAGGAGGACGAAAAATTGCCACACATTTGGAGTCATTAGGTTGTTTCCATATTCGAAGAGATATTAGCATTTCCGATGATACCATAATTGATGTGAAGACTTTAGAGGTTTAGACTCTAGGTGGAGCTCGGTTGCAGGACAGGCCTTTTGGTTTGGTTGTCCTTATTTGTGAGCATTTTTGTTACGATGATTCTTCACCTTATGCATTGAATGATGTGGAGCTTGTTGGTGAGTCTATTGGTGTTGATTTAGGAAAGTATAGCAAAATTCTTGTGAAGGAGATTGGAGTGGATAATATTGAGCATGTCCTCACTCAATATGGAATGGAGAAGGTGAAGCACTTTGTAAATCCCCACTGGTCTCTCAATGTTTAGTATCTACAAGTTCGCCTCCTACATTAAATATATTGAAGAATTTTGATATTTTCTCGTATGCACATTGTTTGTTAATGTGCCTATTATCTTTCTTATGCTTTGGAAAGAATTATAAGTTGTGTTTGGGCAACAATGCGTATAGTTTGTCTTGAGCTTGGCGCCATGTGGCACAGACCCAAAAATTTGTTGAGACGTGGTGATGAAGAGAGATTGTTATATTTGCATCAATGTAGAGAGTTAAATTTTTATGATTCAAATATTTGCCAAAGAAGAAAGAAATTAATTAATTGATTCAATCAATCATTTAATTAGGCTATATGTGGAAAGAATATTAGGAAAGTTATATGTGATTATTTTTGGGGAAAGGAAACTAATTAATTAGTTAACCAATTAATTAGTCGATAGATTCGTTATATGGAGATTCAATCAACAAATGAAATTTATGGAAACCAAGATTTTCGTCATCAATTCACATTGAAATCAAATCATGGATATTTGGAAAGGTTTTAAGACATTTGAGTAATTAATTTACTTGATCTTCAAGTGATTCCTTCATTCTTATGTCTATTTAATTGAAGAAAATACATCTTCATATTTGTGTGTATGAGAAAGCATCCACTATTATCCTCTTCATTAGTAAACCTAATTTCTACAGTCAAATCAAATTAGAGGTTTTGAGTGCAAACAAGTCTTTGGAGAAATTAATTATTCAATTTGTAATTATAGGTTAGTCTCGACATTTTGCTACCTATAATTTTGTAATATCTCTCATGTATTCTCTTTCTCTAATAAAATAAAGAATAATTGTTTGGTCCATGGAAGTAGGTGATTTGGCTGTACCACGTTAAATCTTTGCGTTTTATGTTCTCCTATTTTTCTTTGTTTGGTGATTATTGTTCATTGAGTTGACAGTTGATATTTAATTGACAAGCTAGATCCTTTTATTGCTTCTACACCTAAGTATTTCACAATAATTTCAGAATTAGGGAGTCTTAATTAAAATTTGCATATCAGATTGGTATCAGAGCTAGTTGTCTTGTTCTAGATTAGTTGTCAATGGCAAATACTTTTAGTAGTGGTATGAAAAATTACGATTTTACCAAATTTGCTGGAAAAAGAGATTCTGGGGCATGGAAGGTGAAGAGTAATGACGGTTTCTTCAACAAAAACTTGATCCAGTTAAAAGAAGAGATAAGAGCCAAAAGCACTTTGGAGGTAGGAGAGATATGCATAAGTCCTATTTCGTGGGTCCTAGAAGGGGTGTTTGCTATTATTGTAAGAAGAAAGGGCATTTCATACAGGAATGTCCAGCTTTTTGAAACAAGAGAGTGAAGAAGAAGAAAACTTTAGTTTTGGCAACAGTTAGATCAGACGTAGATAGTAGCGGTGGTGATACATCATTATTTTCATCCACCTTTGGAGAGTACAAGTTGGATGATTGATTCTAGAGCTTCTTGCCATATGATGCCAAATAGGAACTATTTTGTCAGTTATAGGAAGATTGCTGGTGGAGCAGTTCATATGGAGAATGGCACATCTTGTCATGTTGTAAGCATCAAAAGTTTGAGGTTTAGAATGTTTGATGGTGTTGTTAGGACTATCACAGATGTTAGACATGTTCTGATGTTGCGTTGGAGTTTGTTGTCAATTGGAGCTTTGAGTGGACTTGATATGAGGAAAATAGTAGATGGAGAGAAATTGAGAGTTGTGAAGGGTTACTTGGTAGTGATGAAGGGGGGTGCGACTCGATGATATTTATATGCTTCATGGAAAGATATTCTTAGGAGAGCCGATAGTTTTTATTGATTCTAGTGTTCCTGATTCTACTCAGTGGTGGCATCTTATTTTAAGTCATGTTGATGAGGAGAGTCTTGAAGTATTAAAGAAGTAGGGGTTGGTTGATGGTGTTTGTTAGTCGAAGCTTAGCTCTTATGGAGATTGTTCTTTTGGGAAGAAGAAGTACGTCACATTTGATGTTGGGAGACCTAGAGCTACAAAGTTTTAAGAGTTTGTTCATTCTTATGTGTGGGAACCCATCCTAGTTGCTTCTTTGGATGGAGCCAGTTACTCCATCTTATTTGTGGATGATTTCTCATGTATAGTATGGGTTTATTTCTTAAAGGTCGGGGACAAAATATTTTCCCAATTTTGTAAGTGGAAGACCTTGGTAGAGAAGTAGTCAAAGAAGCATTTGAAACTTCTCAAAGTGGAAAATTGTAGTGAATTTGCATCACAAGAATTCACTGACTATTGAAGGTCTGAGCATGTAGTTATAGATTTTCTATTTCTATTGAGTCACATTGTTATGGATTGGGGGAGAGCATGTGTCGGATATTATGGGAGAAAGTTGCAAGCTTAAGAATGGCTGCTGGTCTTGAAGAGGAATTTTGAGCAGAAGCGGTATCTATGGTGATATTTCTCATCAAACACACACCTTCCATTGCCATAGATTTGAAGATTCATGAGGAGATATGAAAAGAAAGCTTGTTGATTATTCATTCCTTAAAGTGTTAGTTGTTTAGCTCATTTAGATGATGAGAGACATGATAAGTTGAAGCCTGTGGAAAGCAAGCACATTTTGTTAGGTAATAGAGAAGGAGTGAAGAGGTATAGGTTGTGGTGTAAAATAACTAGGAGAATTGTAACTAGCAAGCATGTTATATTTGACATGAGGTCTTTGTTAAAGGTGGAGCCTCTATTAAGTGATGACATTATGAGGACGAAAAATTGACAAACACATTTGGAGTCATCAGATTGTTTCCATATTCGAAGAGATATTGGTATTTCCGATGATACCATAGTTGATGAGAAGATTTTGGAGGTTCAGAATCAAGGTGGAGCTCGGTTGCAGGAAAGGCCTTCTAGTTTAGTTGGCCTTATTTGTGATCATATTTGTTAAGATGATTCTTCATCTTATGCTTTGAATGATGTGGAATTTTTTGTGAGTCTGTTGGTCTTGACTTTGGAAAGTCTAGCAAAATTCTTATAAAGGAGATTGGAGTAGATAATATTGAGTATATCCTCACTCAATATGGAATGGAGAAGGTGAAGCACTTTGTTAGATCTCCATTGGTCTCTCGAAGTTTAGTATCTACAAATTCATCTTTAACATTAGATATATCAAAGAATTTTGGTATTTTCTCATATGCATATTGTTTATTGATGTGTCTGTTATCTTTTTATACTTGGGAAAGATTTGGAAGTTGCATTTGGGAAACAATACCCAAACTTGTTGATCTTGAGCTGGCTCCATATGGCGCTGACCCAACAATTTGTTAAGGTGTGGTGATGAAGAGGGATTGTTTTATTTGAATCAAGGTGGAGTATTCAATTTTTATGATCCAAATATTTGCTAAAGAAGAAAGGAAATAATTGATTGATTTAATCAATCAATTAGTTAGGCTATATGTGGAAAGAAAAATAGGAAAGTTATACATTTATATGTTATTATTTTTGGGGAAAGGAAACTAAATTAATTAGTTAACCAATTAATTAGTCAATGGATTCATTATATGGAGATAGAAAATTTTATATGTAGAGATTCAATCAACAAAGGAAATTTATGGAAACCAAAATTGTCGTCATCTATTTGCATTGAAATCAAATCATGGATATTTGAAAATATTTCAAGACAATTGAGCAATTAATTTAATTCATCTCCAGGTATTTCCTTCATTCTTAAGTCTATCTAAATGAATAAAGTTCATTTTTATATTTGGGTGTGTGAGAAAGCATCCATCATTATCTTCTTTTTGGGTAAATCATAATTTCTATAGTCAAATAAAATTAGAGGTTTTGGATGCAAACAAGTCTTTGGGGAAATTGATTATTCAATCTATAATTATAGGTTAGTTTTGACATATTGCTACCTATAATTTTGTAATCTCTCTCTTGTATTATCTTTCTTCAATAAAATAAAGAATTGCTATTGAGTCTGTGGACGTAGGCGATTCGGCCGAACCACATTAAATTTTTGTGTTCTTTGTTCTTCTATTTTTCTTTGTTTGGTGATTATTGATCATTGAATTGGCAATTGGTAATTAATCGAAAAGCTAGATCCTTTTATTTCTTCCCTGCCTAAGTATTCCACAACAGTTTTGGAATTAAGGCATCTTAATTGAATTTGCACATGGGATGAGCAAATCACCACATTGGCAAGCATTTTCTCGATTCAACTTAAAGTTATATAGAGTTCTAAAACACTTGGATAAGATTGCTAACATCTCCCAGTAGTTCAGATGAGTTCGTTATACCTCCTCTCAATAGTCGGGCCAAGCTGTTTTACAATGAGTCCTTTTTTCCATGGTTGGAGCAGGCCACGTTCTAACATATAACTCCACCTAAATGAGAATCCCAAGCTCAAGCCACATACTGGAGCATACTTAGGTCAATGTTGCACCATATTGGTCTCCTTGAACCATCGACTTTGATACCATGTTGAAATTTTTTCAGCACCCCCCTGGCGTCTCGGTTATGCGCACACTTCATTTAGGGTAGCAAAGGCAAGATTATCGAATGAAGCTCTTTTGGGGCCAGCTTCATGATTGAATATCACTACATCCCTCTAGAGCACATATATGTTCATAGGAATAATTATTGTAACAAAAGGAATCCCGTGTTGTGACTTGCTACCAATCCCATATATGGGCATCTCCTTTTAGGATTTCCCACAATGTGGTACTAATCATAGTCCAATCTACGCACCCACTTTAATACAATGCAAGCCACACCTAATACATTCATCTTATTCTTCGTTCCAACATGTTTAATGAAAGTAGAAATGAGGATGATAAAAAAATAACGATGCACTACAATATAATTGGAGGAGAAACCTAAAAACCATAATAAGTAATTAGAAACCAAAAAACTGGATTTAGTTAGGGCTTTCTTGAGATTTATAACAACATTGGATACCAAAATAATTCTAAAAACTAAATGCAGTAACCAATATACTGTAAAAAAGAACATATACCGATTCTTGTTACTTTGCATAGTACCAAAATAGTGAAATCTTAGTATGCCAAATACAAATAAAATAGTAATAAAACAATCAGTCCTTGCTTTGAATAATGTGAGCATGCACCAATACATCTGCTTCACTAATTTGATCTAAGATAATCGTTGTAATAAAAAACAAAATAATTTTTTAGACTCAACTATATTACCCAAAGCAAGAAATAAAAGATTTAGCTACATAATTATATACTATAGTGTTGTGAATAGTTAGGTCTATCTTATTCTTCTTCTCCAGCATGTTAAATGATAGTAACATCGAGGATGACACCAAATTATAATGATGTTTTGGAAAACAATTGGGAGAGAAACTCTAATAGGTATTGAGAACAATTAAAAACTTACCTAGATTTGATTTGATTGATTATGCTTTGCAATAATTAGATTAATCTAATGATTGAGGAGAATTTACTATGTTTATGTGAAGATACAAAGAGGAAAGAGAATGTTTGTACATAGAAGAAAGAATGGGAGGAAAGGGAAAATATGCTCTGCTCGTAAAACATTGGAATATAAATTAAATGAATGAGACCATAAATTGGTAGTATTAGTTACAAATATTTTGCATGAAATAATGAAAAGTTTAAAGAGAGTAAAATATGAAATTTATCCTTAAATTAAGGAGAATGTAGTGTTCAATTGGAGATGAAATAAGACAAAAGGAGATGAAAAGTCAAATATTCAATTTCATATATATAACATAATAGAATATAGATAGATAGATAGGAAGATAAATGGAATAGATTGGAAATAGGAAATATGAATTAAAGGAAGAAGTTAAATTAGATCTGTGTAGTGAGATTTTACTTTGTCTATGTGAAAAAACAATGGGAAGAGAGAGAAAGCATACATTCTGCTTATAAATTATAGTAATATAAATTAACTGAATGGGACCATAAATTGGTAGGATTAATTACATGTACGTTGTATGAAATAATTAAAATATTAATTGGAGTAAAATGTGAAATTTATCATTAAAATAGGGAGGATGCAATATTTAATTTGAGATGAAATAAGAGACACAAAGATGAAAAGTTAAATACTCAATTCCATACATCGAATAGATGGATAGATTGATAGGTAGATATAATAGATTGGAAAGAGGAAATAGGAATTAAAGGATGAAACTAAATTAGATCTATATGGTGAAATTTTAATTCTTCTATGTTAAAATATAAAGAGAAAACCGTTAGAAGAAAGAATTTGTACGGTGAAGTGATCTAAAAGAGAGGAGACATTAATCTAAAGAATTAATCGTTAAAATGAATACGTGATTATTGTGGTCCAAAGCATTTATATCTCTGGCTAAAAATAAGGGGAAGGTTAGAAAATATATTTAAAAGGCTTTAGGTGGTAAGTGAAATATTTATGCTTAAATTAATGAGAGAGTAGGATTTCAAATAAGTATGAACATAACGATCGGCCTTTTCGACCCTCAAAAGTCCACATTAATACATCCACGGCACTCAAGTACTGAGCCTTCAAGTACTGTAATATACATCGTGTCGAGTATTACAACCTGTCCTATTTGATGTTAGGGGGAAATAAAGAAAGGACAGAACAGAATTTCACATCGTGTCGAGTAATATATAATATACAACAGATCTTTATAAAAGAAAACTGTAATATACATACATCAATCAGACTAACTATCTATCATCAGCCTGGACAGTTATAACAACCTGTCCTCACAAACGGTGATAAATACAAACAACCAATGTCATGGAAATAAAATATACGTGAATACGTCTTAAAGACATTCGGCTCATCTCCTGAAGCTCTAAAGCATCCAAACTATATATGGAAAACATGCTCGGGTTAATCCGAGCATTATAAGAAAATAACGTCCAGATCAGTCTGGTAAACCAGCGTGAGAAATACACATCATATGGATATTAATGTTATAAAACCTTTCAAAAATGAAGGTATCTCATAAGACCAAGCCGTACATAAACACAGACCGGTTTTACCTTACGATAACCAAACCTGTGATAATATAATAATGTCTAGGGTTTAAAATAAATATGAAATCATAGCTGAAATTGTTACATTAATTAAATTTTAACTTAATAGGTATATAACTAAGTGAGAAAGACACTTATTGGAGAATGGATTCCATACAATGATAAGGCACCGGGGTACCGCCTATCATGGTACACCTCTAGAAAATGTACCGAGGGCCTCACATAGACCCCTTGCCAACACAGGGCCGGCCTACCCCCTTACTGGATAGTACCGAATATTTCATCACCTCGGTTGCTTTGCAACCTTTTTTCGAGAGATCTCATGCACAACTAAATCCATATATATATATATATATCTAGAAGGGAGATGACAATACTCGAGTGGGTGCGACCTATAGCCCTGCCGCATATCCACCATTTTAGTCATTCCCAGTTGTTGAGGCTAGATGCAATGTTTATCTTTTTAGCGTATCCCACTTGGAATGCTAACACTGCCCTCTAAACAATAATGCAATGCCAGCATTCATCCATACAAGTTGTCCAGGATAAGAATAAACCGAAGGCACTACTTCTACTACATTTATTTTGGAATCATCCTCAGGATTAGTAGCAAGCAGCCCTTGCACTTTAAAAACTCGATCTTCAATTCCATCATCTTCAAGATGTCTTCAATTAGAATGCTTATGCCAGTTCAAAGTGGTTTTCGAATAACTCACTTTTATCTAATCGGTCTCTTCGAACCGACAACGATAACTTAAAAACTGGCTAAGGTTTGATAGTCGGTTATTTAAATAAGAAATAAACAAACAATTCAATCAAGATTTAATTCCGTAAGGAAAACAACACTAGTTAAGCACATATGAAACCTTAAACTTCTTTAGTTAATCCTTTCATTAATTAAAATCACTTTGTAAATTCTTGTATTAAAATATTTTACAAAGATATATTCCCAAACCCTTCTCTACTCTTTTCAATACTTGAAAAATATTGATATACTCATTTCAACTATATAAGTATACTTACAAATCATTTCACTTTCAAACTAAGGAAACTCTTCCATATACTTATATCAACAATATAAGTATATTCACAAAACGCTACATTCCCAATGCTTAGAAATTGTACTCATATACGTATCTCAATGGTATAAGTATATTCACAAATCTTAAGAAAGAATTCATTTCCAAAACCATACTTAATTGGGTTAAAACAATATCATTTATAAACATTAATAATAATAAACCCAAACACCTTCCTTTTGGTGAAAAGTAAATATATCGTATAGAAATTGGACCAAATATACTTACCTCCACTTCTCGTTTTCAAACAGTACCATGCCTCGATTAGCAATGAGATCAGACAAGTTAGAAAACTAACCTTGCCTCGAAACACATTCTTAGTTCTCAAGATAGAGACGAGTTTCCATACCTTAGAATTTAGTGTTAAGTATGTGTGATAACCTGGATTTTTGGACATCTGTAATTGATAAAAACTGGATTTAATTTATAGAAATACTGATTTATAAGTTAAATAAATAATTCTGGTAATAAACTATATATATATATATGAGTCAATTTAAAATTAAATTTGAATTTGGGATTGAAATTTCAAAAGATAATTATCTCAAAATAAATTTGGTTTTAAAATATAATATATATATATATAGAACTAATTGAATTTTTATAATATAAGAACTTTGTAAACATATTAAAAACATTTAATTTCATGTGTAACCCTTTTAAACAAAGAATTTAACAAGTGTAAGTATTTAAATAGCATTTAAACATTTGTAGCTTAGGCATGCCATACATAATACAAGTGGCATATGTGTTTTCTTTTATTTTTTATAATTAGTATTAAAATAAACTAGGTTGTGCGTATTCATAGGACTTTTTCTAAATTCTTCTTTGAAACAAAATTTTAAACTAAAGTGAGAATCAGAACAATCTTTTCCAAGTTCTTTTTATCTGAGCTTAAGCAAAGCTAGGATTAAAAGCTTCAAACAAGCAAAATTCAAGATCAAAACAAAGCAAACAACTTTTGTTCAGATTCAAACCTGGGATTCAAGTTTTAGATTCAGTTTTTAAAGCAAATTCATGTTACAAAAGAAGATTTGATCACCTCAATAATCAAGCAAGTCAGGTTATAAATTCAAGGATTAAATTCCTGTTCAAAAGCAGGAATTATTTTTCAGGCCTGGCTCTCTGTACAACATCAAAGGTGAGTAAATATATATATTTTAAAGGTTTAAGTAGATCTAAATCAGTGCATATAGATTCTTAGATTAGAATTATGTTTGCATGTGTGAAATTTTTGGTTTCATGTTATAAATAGGTAGGTTTATAAGTATGCATGTATGAAACCCAGTGCATATCTCTGATTTATAACTGACAGGCTAAAATCTTGATCAAAGATCAAGTTCACTTCAAACATTTACTTATAGGTTGTGAAATTTGAAGAAAATATGTTTGTTTTTACATAAACTAAGTATTAAAAATATATTTAAGCGTGATAAGTTGAAACTCTCTGGAAATTTAGAAAAAAACAATGGAAATTATAAACTTATCAAATGCTCGACTTGAACAATTCTGGTTTCCAGGTTTATAATCTGTTTTGTTACCTAAAATAATGATTTTTGAAAATGAAATCAGAATTTTTAAGTATAAATTCAAGGAGAAATTGTGGGTTGAATGATTTTGGATTTTGGGGCAAATACTGGTGATCGATGAACGTGGAGGCCTCGGGATCGTGGCTGTAGGTAGCCTGGGGGATATAGATTGGGGAAAAAATGGTAATAAATTTTTCAGTTGATCAGGCAGGCTTGGGTTCGACGAACTAGGGTTTTTAACCCAGTTTAGTTCAGTATTGAGGATGCGGCGATTTCATTATCGACGTCACATCGGGATGGATTGCACCGGTAGGGATAGAGGCGTGGTGTCGTGACGAATCTACGGACAAGGTTGCGTAGCCTCTGATGGTTGGCATGGTCGTAGAGAGGCGTTTATCGATGATCTATTTTGGGTTCCAGTTTTGTTTTAAATGCTCGAATTCGATTTACGGCAAATTTCGATGATCTGGGTGGTTGTGGTGACTGAGGGGATGAACGGCGATTTGGTGGTGGTCGGAGGCTTGATCGAAGGTGATCGGAATTCCTGTACACGTGCACGCGTGTGTGTTTGTGTTTGGGTTGATGTTGATTTGGGGGAGACGATGTTTTCTCGGGTCTGGTTCGAGTATGTTTGGATGTTTTCTCGAAGTAGATGAGTTGACGTGTGTGACTCGGGGAAATTATGGGTTGGACTCGGGAAAATTGGTGTGGTCTTGGTTTGCTTGTTGTTAGTTAATCCAGTTTTTAAAAGCTTACCAAAATATGCAAGTTTCAAAGAAAATTGTAAACCAAGTTCTTAAATGAAGTATTAGCAAGTTTTAAATGTGTTACCAAAGTTTAAAAATATTTTCAAATTTGTTGTTTAAAATAATTATGTAATAGGTTAAATCCTATATGTTTGTAAAAGTGAATTAAATGATGTAATTAAATAAAGTATAAATTATTTAATGTATTAAGGATGAGTAATTGATTTTTTTTAAAATCAGGGGATAATTAATTAATTTAATTATTTAGATAATTAATTAAAAGTTAATTAAATTGTGTAATCAATTAATTAAAGTTGTTAATTAAAAGATGATTAATTTATTAAAGGCTAATCACTTAATGAAATCAATTAATGATAATTACTTAATGAAAGTAATTAAGGATTAATTACTTAGTGTAATTAATTAATTTAAAGGATGAATTAATTAATTAAAGGGATAGTTAATTAATGTAATTAATTAAGTATCATTAATTAATAATGAGAGTGATTAAAGGTTAATTAATGTGAATGGTTAAAGGATAATTAACCTATGTTTTTACTTAAAAACTAAGTACTTAATGCAATAAAAAAAAATTAATCAAGAATGATTAATTAGGATGGGTAATTAAGGGATGATTGATTAATGGTTTGTAAGTAATTAATGGTTAAGTAAGCAGGATTTAAAAGGTGATTGAAGTAATAAATTTAATTTGTTTAAATTAGTTAAAAATGGTGTAACTAATTTATCTTGCTTATGATTGAATAATATTGCATGCCTTTGATTGATTGATATCTTGGATATGTGATTGTTGATGCTATATGTTATGAAATGTTGGGTTTAAATTGAGATAATGTGGCTATCTATTGATATGAGTTAAAGAGCATAGGTGACACCCTGTATTTGAAGTTTGAATTGTGTTTCATTTGAATACTTTGAGATAAGAGGGTATTGAATTCGAAGAGACCGGAGTCGGGTATTAGTAAATACCCGAAACCACTTCGATTTGAAATCTTCTATAATTCTTTATAGATTGATATGTGAAATAAATAGACCGGTTTTGGATAATATGGACCATTTAAACTAAGTTGGATACTTAGATATTGTTTTGTGAAAATAAGTGTTGATATATAAGTTGTTTACTTATTGTAAAGTACGAGTTACCCCGGGTTTAAATACGTTCTATGGATTGAAATTTCATATTAGATGAGTTTACTCACGCTGGTTTCCAGCCTGACCCGGGTGTTACTTTATTGTAATGCTCGGGTCAGACCGAGTATTACAGATTTCAGGTAAGGACGTTCTGGAGCTCAGGAGGCGAGCTGGATGGCAGGAACGTATGGAGTATATTCCGCTGTGATATTATAGTTGTCTGAGACATGTTAATTTTAACTGTCTAGTACATTTGTGAATGTTGTAACTCTGATGTATTAAAATGTAATTAACAAATGCAGTTTTTCTTTGTATAACTGATATTATTATTTGTTATTATATTTAATCCGCTGCGAATGTGAGATGTTGTGTCCTCTGTTCTTCTTTCTTCTTTCTGTTTCTTTCTTCTATCTCTTTCTTTTTCTTCTAACTATCTGGAATTTTCGGGTTCGAAAATTCCGGGTCGTTACAGTTGGTATCAGAGCGAGGGTAAGCGAGAACCTTGGCTCTGTTGGGATTACTCGTTAAGGATAGGGTCAATGGTACCCTAGAACGAGTTGAGTGTATATATATATATGAGAGCGTAATTGTTATTTTCTTATATATGGATTTTAAATGATTTTATATAAGAATATATTTTGATATATAAAATGATATTTCTTTCTATTAAATATTAAGGTAATTAGTTGTTAAAATATTGGAATTAAATTAAGTGGTAATAGAAATAAAGCCAAATTAAAATTGAATAAAGATAAGTTTGAAATGAATTCAAACTGAAATTAAAATCTTGAATTTGTAGAAGTGTTATCAGAATAAAGAAAATAATGAATTGGTTTCCAGATATGATAATCTTGGTTATTATCATAAATGGTTGTTGTATTTAATAATGAAGTGATGTAAATGATTAAGTAAAATGAAATGTTTAGGGAAGTAAACTTTTAAAGTGAGTATGACTTATAAATTGGAATTGAAGATAATTTAAAATTGTGAAATTTTAAATCTAAATCCAGAAAACTTGAAATTGTTTTAAAGAAGTTTGTTTTGAATTAAAACCAAAGCTGGTTTAAAAATTTAAAGTATAACTTGGTGTATAAAGAAAATGTATATATGAGGAATATACATAATACCAATGATGATTTGAAATGAACACTTAGTGTTGAGTTTTAAATTGGAATGTGATATGAAAACCCAAAGTGATAAGTTTTTGAACTTATAAGTGGAAAGATTATTAATATAAAGTTTAAAATTTGAAATGGGAATTCAAATTGGGTAAAGTTGGTTGGATTAAATTGAATTTAACTTAAGGAAAGTTAAATGAGTTTAGAATGAACAACTTGAATTAGAAATTTCAAGATGAAATTTAAATTTAACTTGGAAAGTTAAATGGTTGATTTGAAATGGGAGTTATGAGTGATCTCAAAATGGGTTTGAGATTTGGAAATTGAAAATGGATAATAAATTAGAATCTGAAATTTAATTGTTTTTGAATTCTTATTTGAACTTTATAATAAGTTAAGTAAAGATAATTTTAAAATAGAATTTTGGAATTTGGATTTAAAATTAAATGGTTTAAAGATTTAAGTTGTTAAATTAAAAAGTAAAGGTTAATTTGATTTAAAGGATTAAATCAACATTTAAAATTTTTAACTCGAATTTATATAATTCGAGATGGTTTTAATTTGAGATTTGAATAGAATTAGTTCAAATTGAATTTGATTTGAATTAATTAGAATTGTGATTGAAGATGGATAAACATAAGTTTAAATGGAAAATTTGAATTGAAATAATTTGAAATAAAATTTAAGTTGAATGAGTTCAAATTCAAATGGGAATTGGGATTAATTCAAACTGGAATTGAAATAAATAAAATTGGTTCAATTTGAAATTTATATGAATTAATTGAAATTGTGATTAAAATTGAATATGTTTAAAAATCAAATGAAATTTGATTTGAATTTGGAAAGGAATTAAGGTTAATTCAACTTAAATTGGGATTTAATAAATTTCAATGGAAATTGAAGTGTTGAGTCAATTTAAATGGAAGAGGAAATTTAAATTGAATAAAAGGGAAATTAATTGGGAATGTAGATTGGGAAATTAAACAGTTTGGCTCTGGACTATTTTTAAAATAAATTGTTTTAATACAAGTATATTTTTTTTTCCAAACTATTTACTATATAATCTTTTGTGACGACCCGGAATTTTTGTATATTTGAAATGGGAATATTTAATTTATTTTAAATATTCGAAGGTTAAATTTTAACTTTAATTTCAAATATACAGTATTTATTTGGATAATTAATTATTAAATTTAATTATCGGGATTGGGTAAAATATGGAATCTCGATTTTAAGCCTGTTAAAATAGTTCAAAGGTTCAGAAAATTTATATTGTTAATACTGAAGATGATATAACTTTTAAAATGGAATTTTAAAGAGTTTTGTTCAGTTTTTAAAATATATCGTTGAAATTGAATTTAAAAATAGCCGTCCGAGGCACAGTCTCGGAATGCGACGAAACCAGTTCCATTGGATCCGTAATATTGTATTATTATCGGATTTCAATTTTTGTAGTATTTGGAGTTGATGTGGGAGCGTACGATATAGGAACGCGCAGAAATTTATATCGAAAATTTAAATTCAAATATAATATTTGAACAAAATCCTTATCTACATCCTTATTCTTTTCTTTTCCAAACCACTCTACAGTGTCTTCTGAAACGTGGCACCTATTTTTTTTCTAATCGCATACACGTGTTTCCTTCTTTTTCCTTCTGATGGAAGTCACGTATTATAAAAATAAAAAGAGATCGAGTTCCTCTCCTCTCCTCTACCTTTCAGTTTGAAAAAAAAAAAAAAAGATTTCGAACGAGATTCGTTCGTTCCTTCTCCTTCATAATACCTCATCTACTTAATTGTAAACCTAAGTCAAAATCGAACCGAACCAGTTTCCTTCTCGTTCTAGGAGAGCTCGTGCAACTCGCGTTCGAATTTAAGAGCAAAAGGGGGAGATCAAATTCGTATTCGATTTCTTGGCTGCTCGAAGGGATTGGGACATCGCGAGTTTGATTCGCGTGAAGGAGGACGTTTTCGTGAGTAGGGTTTCGCCTTTAGGAGTTGTCGCGAGTCGTTCAATCGACGCTGGGTCACCGAGTCGTCGTCATGAAGTACAAGTGTGGCTGTGAGCTTGAGCTCGAGTGGGGAGCATTCGATCGGAGTTAGGGTTCCAGTGGCGAATGGGCTTAGGGTTTGGATCGCGTTCGTGGCGATGGTAGGGCGGTGCTATGGGGTTCTGCGCATCGTCGAAGTGAGGCTCGTATTGGTTTGGGGGCTTGGTGGACGATGAGCAGGGGCTGGTAGCTCGATGGATGCAGCTGATTTGTAGGTTGGCAGGAGTGTCGAGCTCGAGCCGGTTAGGTCGTAAAGGTCATCTGAGTTCGTTCCTGTAGGTATATTTCTTTTATCATTTAATTTAACTTAATTCAGATATATATATTAAGGAAGGAAGTTTTACAATAAACAAAATACTGTTTGTTATTTACAGAAGGAAATAATAAGATAACAGTAGGTTTTATTTAATAGTGATTTATGTATACACTAAATAAACTGCTGTTGTTTAAAAATAATAATATAGATATGTGTTTTGTTGATAAAATTTTATATAGAGGGAAAATTGGGTTAAATCAAATTATAAGTTAAAATTTAAACCTATTAAGTGGTAATGAATTGTTTGGTAAGTTCAAATATTAATAAATCGTATAATGTTATTCAAGGTTTAAAATTCGAGAAGGAAGCAAGCTCAATTGGAAATGAGATGCTAATAGATCAAAGGTGAGTTAATCTCACTCAGTTGAATTTTATTTTAAATTTAATGGTTAAATTTAAATAATTGATTGGATGATTGCATTGATTGAATATGCTATATTATATATATATAGTAGTATATAGCAATATATACATATTGGCATATGTATATATTTGAGTTGTTGATATTCCCGCATTTATATAGCGGATGAGACCCTATGCGCCGCATAATAGCGGATGATATTATATAAAACCCATATACCGCGATATTCCACTCGAAGTGGAATTGGTATTGTGTTAACGTCTTTGGATGCAGGGAAACAGGTTGGAGGGATCCAACTGGATTCCTCAAAATTATTTAGATTATTTAATATTCTGTTCTATGAATATTGATATCCTGTGATGATTTTATTGATGATTGAAATATTGGATGATATGGTTGGATTGAATATTTCAATAAAAGGAGTTATCAAAATATATTGAATTGGATTTTGGAAGAAATAAAAGAGAAAAATTTAAGTAAATAATTCAAGTGAATTGGAATAAGGGAATTTCGAAATAACAAAGGAAATATTAACTTTAAACTAAAATGATATTAAATTTAAAGAATAAAGGATTTATTTTGAATGTAAGGATTAAATTTAATTAAAGGCTAAAGAAGGAATTTTGGAAGTTTAAAATTTGTATTTTTAGTTAAAAAGAGTTTTAACTCAAATAAAGGAATAAATCTAAAAGTTAATGTATTTTGAAATAAATGAAGTAGTAAAGGAAATTTATTTCAAAGTAAAGTAAAGTAAATTGGAAAATCAATTGGAAATTGATTTAGTTGTTTAAAATTGAAATTTTAAAAGAGGAGTGAGATTTTGGAAATATAAACTGGGTTTATAAAGTAAAATAAAATATCAGTGGGTATTTGAATATAAATTCAAGGTGGGAATTTATAAAAAAATATGGTTTGGTTTAAAAATAAATATTGATTTATTTTTAAGATGGAAATGAGAAGTGTATTTCTCTGGATAGCCAAGTACGTTTTCAAAGCAATTTTAAATATAAGTTAAAACTTTTAAGTATGTTTTAAAAAGCATGTTTTAGAAAATTAATTATTTCTAAATGTTAATTTTCAAAGTAGGTATATTTTAAAAATCTATTATTGTAGTAATTATATAAAAGTGATTTGCTATTCTGTTTTAAAGGAGAAATTTAGTTTATATTTATAAAGTGGTTTATTTTAAAGTATATATTTTTAATAAAGTATTAAAGTAGTTTGATTTCAATGTTATAAAATATATTTTAAAATAAAGTGTTTTAAAATTATTTTAAAATCTAAAAATGTTTTGTACTTGGTGTTTCAGAGAAATAAATATTTGGAAATGTATTCCGTAAGCGGAAACTGTTTGAAATTGTTTTCAAAAGGAGTTTGAAAATTTGGAAATATATCTTGGAAAGATATTTGGGCAAATAAATAATGTGGGAAATTATTTATTATGTGATGATTGCTTGTGGATGTTAATTGATAGTTAAATAACCGACTATCAATATTGGCCAATGCGCTGATCGTTTCGAAGAGACCGGGATCGAGTTTCCGTATACCGGGATTCTAGGTCTGGAGACTCGAATACCACTTCGATCCGGTTTGTACGTTTCGTGTAACGACTTCGGAGTCGAAGATGGAGCTGTGAAGTGCAAGGGCTAGTCGCTACTAATCCTGAGGATATTTCCAAAATGGATGTAGTAGGAATAGTGCCTTCGGTTCCGTTCGAACCCGGGACGGACTGGTATGGACGAATGCTTGCGAAACATCGTCAGCGGACGATGGGCATTCTAAGGGATATGTTCTCTAAAAAGGTATCGTTTAGCCTCGAACCTCATCAACCGGGAATGACTGAAAATCAGGGGTTATGCAGCAAGGCTTCGTGGGTAGCTCCCACTGGAGGGTAAGGTCATCCCTGTCTAGATGTCCCTTTTTATTTCGGCTTAGTGGTGCGGTTGCTGATCCCAACCGTGGGGTGATTTTATTCGGGATCATCCAGTAAGGGATGGTTCCGGCCTTGTGTTGCAGAGGAGCGGGCGTACTCCTCGGTACGGTGATCTAGGCCACGTACTGTGACAGGTGGTACCCCAGTGCCTAGTCATTCGTTGGAAATCCATTCTCCCTACGTGCCTGTACGGTTTTGATTGTGCCCAACTATTGCTGAAACGTGAGATGCAAGCATTTCAGCTAGATTATATTTTACTTTCTGTAGACACTATTATAATATCAGAGGATTTTGATATAAAGTGTTTTAGCTATCGTAAGGAAAAAACCCGACATGTTTATTTGTGGCGTGGTCTTACGAGATGCTTTTGTTTTCAGAGGATTTTGAAACTTTAATAATCAATTTGAGTGTAATTTTCTCACGCTGGTTTTCCAGACTGACTCGGGTATTGTTTTATATGATGCTCGGGTCAGACCGAGTATTATAGGTTACAGGATATGATGATGTGGAGCTCAGGAGACGAGCTGGATGACGATACGTACTCTCGTACTTGCTATTATTTTCCGCTGTGTATTCAGTTGTATGATATTGATGTGACGTACTCTGATGATGTATTTGGATGTATATATATAGATACAGATACAGTTTGATTTGTGTAAAGATCTGTTGATATATATTATATTTTATTCCGCTGCGTATGTGAGATTCTGCTGTTGTTTTCTATTTTTCTTCTTCTACCTCTTCTTCTTAACTAAATTGGTCCGGTTTTTTCGTGTTAGAAAAACCCGGGTTGTTACACTTGGTATCAGAGCTTAGGCTAGCGATAACCTTGGCTCTGGTGGGAATTTTGAGAGTATTAATAGATATGAGCGCGTATTTGTTAGTGAATATAAAATGGTTTTATATTATGTTGGTTGATTTATTGAGTGGCATATGAACCTTCGTCGGCACAGTCTGCGCAACTGTATCGAAGGGGTTTCTAAACACTCGAATAGAACAATTCGACACAATATTGTTTTGAAACGGGTAGATGAAATAATTTTACCCGAAAAATGTATTTTGATATAAAAGAAATATTTCCTTAAATTATTTTATATTTGGATGTTTGGATGAAAATATTCTGACAAATTAAAATTGAAAAAAATATGGTAAGATTGTAAAATCGGAATGATTTACTTAACTAATGGAATAAGTGGAGATTTCAAATTGAATTGAAACTAAAAGCCGGGTACATAAGAATTCTAAATCTTTATTTGAATCAGATGGAGAAATAAAATTAAGTTGAGACAAATGAGCTTAAACTAAGTTTAATTTTGAGTTGGATTTGAAGCAAACTGAGAAAATAAATCCAGTTGTATTTGGATTGTTGGAATCGAATTGAAATAAATTGTGATGGAAATGATATTAAGAGAATAATATGATTTGACCGAAGTTAAGTTAAATAAAATTAAATTGTAATGAAATTCAGTTGAATTATAAATAATATTGAGTGAAATTAAAATCCTTACATTAACAAGTAAGAGTAAGATGAATAAGAGATGTGCAGTTTGGAATAGAGATTTGGGTTAAATTAAATTTAGCTTGGATAATGGTAAAGGAATTAAATTTATTGGAAAAATTAAATTAATTGTGGCTTGAATGGGAAGTTATAGCTAAGTAAATAAATTTGTTTGGTATTTTGGGAATGAATAAGATCCAGTACTTGAATTATAAAACCCGAGGAGATTAACTAGGGTGATTTGTAAGGATAAAAATCAAATATTGTATTGGTTAAAATGGAAGTAAACTAATTTGGAATAAATTAGTAAATCAAATATGTTAATGGAATTTGGATTTGGTAATAAAAGTAAAAGTGTGAATGAATAATGGAGTTGAAGTATAATAGTGATAATTTGAATTGTAAATAATTGCAAGTAAGTAGAAATGGATTGAAGTAGACTTGTTAGTAATAAAATACAATTCAGAAATAAATTATCAAATGCGGATTAGAATTTATATTGGATTCAGTGAATTTACCAATTAAATTATAAGTGTAATGGAATTAAAATAAATTGAATTGGAATCAATTCAAATTGGTTGTAAAACTCAAATAATCATTTATTCATATGGATATGGAAGGAGCTGCATTAAATAAAGCGTCGTTTGACGTAAACAAGGGAGTTAAAATTCTATAAGTTGATAGAAGTTAAATAGATTAATTTTGAGATCAACTGAATTAAATATGAGGTTGTTTTACTAAAATGAATCGAATGTGAGAATTGAGTTGTAAACAATTTAAATTAAGGGTGGAACCCTATAAATTGCTTATAAGTGTTGTTTAACTTGCATTGCTTATTAAAACGCTTATGTTGCTAGTTAAATATGAAAAATGTTGTTAAGTTGCATGATTTTGGCACTTACATCTTTAAATTAAGTAAGTACAGGTTCGGGGAAGCCGTATAGCTGATTTTGGGTTGCACTAATTGCTAAATAATAAGCCGCTTGCTTTAAAATGCTAAAAATGAGGTACGCTTACGCAAAAGAATTTGAAATAGGAAATATGAACTGTTTATATTGATATATTGTGATTTCCGGCCTGAGGCCGATGTATATATGTATTTGTGCATCCTGCGATATCGCAGAAGTCCCTCCGTACAAGGGAGACTCTGCCAAAATTTTTCGTAAATTTTGGGAGTTAGAAAATTTTTGAAATTTTTGAAAATTTTCATTTAACGACAAATGATTTAAGTTGGTTAGCAAATGAAATTGGAACTGGATATTGGAATCTAATTCAAATGTAAATGTAAGGATAAGTGAAATTGAGGGAACTAAAGAAGTGAAGTTTGCGAATAAACTGTTAATTGAAATTTAAATTAATTAGTAGTGCAACTAATTAAATATTCGGGTGAAAGCCAAATTGAAATCAAATGGAATAAGTATTTATATTTGAAATGAAGTGGTAAATTGAAGTAAATTGAAATTCATATGAAATTGGAATTCGATTTGAATATATACACTTCAGTGGTGAAGAAGTAGATAAATATAAGAAAATTTATATTGAACTTAAAAATTGAAGAATGAAATTCTTAAGAAAATTGGTATTGGAAATATACTTAGTAATTTTGGAAAAGATATATATATATATACTAAGTGAATAGTTGAATGAAGACTAAAACTGAAGTTGTGAAATAGGATAGTTGTGAATAAGGGGATAACAATCAAAATGAATGTGAATAAAAGAGAATTGATATAACTGATAATCAATTGGAATTTATACGTAAGATGTACGTATATTATTTTATTCGCATAGCTATTTGGTCCAGATGTCGAACACAGAATTTCGAGATAGTTTTATCGATCCGAATCAGGATTTTTCACTCGATTTTCAACGGCGAACCTGGATATGGATTGTTGATTGATTCTGGATATTCTCTATCATAGTTGGTGGCTATGCAAGGAGAATGACGGTTTCTGATCAAGGAACCAGATCTGAGTCCGCACTAGGAAGTCGGGTGGACGATACTAGTTCGGAAGTGAAATTGTGTGATCGAGTGAGCGATCAAATTTGATTTTGCGTACGGATGATATATGTGCGTCGTACGAGCTTAAGTAAGACCAATATTGAAATTTGTACATTAACGTATAAAATGGTTTTGGAACTGCAACTGAATATTATTGCTTAGTAGGATATACAGGGTATAAAAGCAATGGATAAATTGGGATTTTTGATTTTAGAAGATAAAATTTAATGGCCCGTCGAAAAGGTATGTATTTGAATTTCTATATGAAATTTGATTGGGTTTTGGATCCAGCCACTTGGCTTTTTGTTTTCTTTTTGAGATTGGGAGGCCGTAAAGCCATTTGGTAGTAGTACCGAGCTAGCCGCGCAAAGGAGACGCTGGCGAAATTTTTCGGAAATTTAGTGAGTTAGAAAAATTTTGGAAAATTTTGATAAATTAAAATTTGAATTCAAATTTAAATTTGAATGGATAAGCAGGTGGTATGGGTTGAACTTATGAATAAGTTTGGGAAGTTAAAGGATGATTAGTGTATCATTAATAAAAGAATTGTTATGGAAAGTTGTTAAAACTATTTGGATTGGGAAAAAGAACGGGTATCGAATCATTTCTCTTAACTAGTAATTTCGGGGACGAAATTCTTTTAAGGGGGGAGGAATGTGACGACCCGGAATTTTTGTATATTTGAAATGGGAATATTTAATTTATTTTAAATATTCGAAGGTTAAATTTTAACTTTAATTTCAAATATACAGTATTTATTTGGATAATTAATTATTAAATTTAATTATCGGGATTGGGTAAAATATGGAATCTCGATTTTAAGCCTGTTAAAATAGTTCAAAGGTTCAGAAAATTTATATTGTTAATACTGAAGATGATATAACTTTTAAAATGGAATTTTAAAGAGTTTTGTTCAGTTTTTAAAATATATCGTTGAAATTGAATTTAAAAATAGCCGTCCGAGGCACAGTCTCGGAATGCGACGAAACCAGTTCCATTGGATCCGTAATATTGTATTATTATCGGATTTCAATTTTTGTAGTATTTGGAGTTGATGTGGGAGCGTACGATATAGGAACGCGCAGAAATTTATATCGAAAATTTAAATTCAAATATAATATTTGAACAAAATCCTTATCTACATCCTTATTCTTTTCTTTTCCAAACCACTCTACAGTGTCTTCTGAAACGTGGCACCTATTTTTTTTCTAATCGCATACACGTGTTTCCTTCTTTTTCCTTCTGATGGAAGTCACGTATTATAAAAATAAAAAGAGATCGAGTTCCTCTCCTCTCCTCTACCTTTCAGTTTGAAAAAAAAAAAAAAAGATTTCGAACGAGATTCGTTCGTTCCTTCTCCTTCATAATACCTCATCTACTTAATTGTAAACCTAAGTCAAAATCGAACCGAACCAGTTTCCTTCTCGTTCTAGGAGAGCTCGTGCAACTCGCGTTCGAATTTAAGAGCAAAAGGGGGAGATCAAATTCGTATTCGATTTCTTGGCTGCTCGAAGGGATTGGGACATCGCGAGTTTGATTCGCGTGAAGGAGGACGTTTTCGTGAGTAGGGTTTCGCCTTTAGGAGTTGTCGCGAGTCGTTCAATCGACGCTGGGTCACCGAGTCGTCGTCATGAAGTACAAGTGTGGCTGTGAGCTTGAGCTCGAGTGGGGAGCATTCGATCGGAGTTAGGGTTCCAGTGGCGAATGGGCTTAGGGTTTGGATCGCGTTCGTGGCGATGGTAGGGCGGTGCTATGGGGTTCTGCGCATCGTCGAAGTGAGGCTCGTATTGGTTTGGGGGCTTGGTGGACGATGAGCAGGGGCTGGTAGCTCGATGGATGCAGCTGATTTGTAGGTTGGCAGGAGTGTCGAGCTCGAGCCGGTTAGGTCGTAAAGGTCATCTGAGTTCGTTCCTGTAGGTATATTTCTTTTATCATTTAATTTAACTTAATTCAGATATATATATTAAGGAAGGAAGTTTTACAATAAACAAAATACTGTTTGTTATTTACAGAAGGAAATAATAAGATAACAGTAGGTTTTATTTAATAGTGATTTATGTATACACTAAATAAACTGCTGTTGTTTAAAAATAATAATATAGATATGTGTTTTGTTGATAAAATTTTATATAGAGGGAAAATTGGGTTAAATCAAATTATAAGTTAAAATTTAAACCTATTAAGTGGTAATGAATTGTTTGGTAAGTTCAAATATTAATAAATCGTATAATGTTATTCAAGGTTTAAAATTCGAGAAGGAAGCAAGCTCAATTGGAAATGAGATGCTAATAGATCAAAGGTGAGTTAATCTCACTCAGTTGAATTTTATTTTAAATTTAATGGTTAAATTTAAATAATTGATTGGATGATTGCATTGATTGAATATGCTATATTATATATATATAGTAGTATATAGCAATATATACATATTGGCATATGTATATATTTGAGTTGTTGATATTCCCGCATTTATATAGCGGATGAGACCCTATGCGCCGCATAATAGCGGATGATATTATATAAAACCCATATACCGCGATATTCCACTCGAAGTGGAATTGGTATTGTGTTAACGTCTTTGGATGCAGGGAAACAGGTTGGAGGGATCCAACTGGATTCCTCAAAATTATTTAGATTATTTAATATTCTGTTCTATGAATATTGATATCCTGTGATGATTTTATTGATGATTGAAATATTGGATGATATGGTTGGATTGAATATTTCAATAAAAGGAGTTATCAAAATATATTGAATTGGATTTTGGAAGAAATAAAAGAGAAAAATTTAAGTAAATAATTCAAGTGAATTGGAATAAGGGAATTTCGAAATAACAAAGGAAATATTAACTTTAAACTAAAATGATATTAAATTTAAAGAATAAAGGATTTATTTTGAATGTAAGGATTAAATTTAATTAAAGGCTAAAGAAGGAATTTTGGAAGTTTAAAATTTGTATTTTTAGTTAAAAAGAGTTTTAACTCAAATAAAGGAATAAATCTAAAAGTTAATGTATTTTGAAATAAATGAAGTAGTAAAGGAAATTTATTTCAAAGTAAAGTAAAGTAAATTGGAAAATCAATTGGAAATTGATTTAGTTGTTTAAAATTGAAATTTTAAAAGAGGAGTGAGATTTTGGAAATATAAACTGGGTTTATAAAGTAAAATAAAATATCAGTGGGTATTTGAATATAAATTCAAGGTGGGAATTTATAAAAAAATATGGTTTGGTTTAAAAATAAATATTGATTTATTTTTAAGATGGAAATGAGAAGTGTATTTCTCTGGATAGCCAAGTACGTTTTCAAAGCAATTTTAAATATAAGTTAAAACTTTTAAGTATGTTTTAAAAAGCATGTTTTAGAAAATTAATTATTTCTAAATGTTAATTTTCAAAGTAGGTATATTTTAAAAATCTATTATTGTAGTAATTATATAAAAGTGATTTGCTATTCTGTTTTAAAGGAGAAATTTAGTTTATATTTATAAAGTGGTTTATTTTAAAGTATATATTTTTAATAAAGTATTAAAGTAGTTTGATTTCAATGTTATAAAATATATTTTAAAATAAAGTGTTTTAAAATTATTTTAAAATCTAAAAATGTTTTGTACTTGGTGTTTCAGAGAAATAAATATTTGGAAATGTATTCCGTAAGCGGAAACTGTTTGAAATTGTTTTCAAAAGGAGTTTGAAAATTTGGAAATATATCTTGGAAAGATATTTGGGCAAATAAATAATGTGGGAAATTATTTATTATGTGATGATTGCTTGTGGATGTTAATTGATAGTTAAATAACCGACTATCAATATTGGCCAATGCACTGATCGTTTCGAAGAGACCGGGATCGAGTTTCCGTATACCGGGATTCTAGGTCTGGAGACTCGAATACCACTTCGATCCGGTTTGTACGTTTCGTGTAACGACTTCGGAGTCGAAGATGGAGCTGTGAAGTGCAAGGGCTAGTCGCTACTAATCCTGAGGATATTTCCAAAATGGATGTAGTAGGAATAGTGCCTTCGGTTCCGTTCGAACCCGGGACGGACTGGTATGGACGAATGCTTGCGAAACATCGTCAGCGGACGATGGGCATTCTAAGGGATATGTTCTCTAAAAAGGTATCGTTTAGCCTCGAACCTCATCAACCGGGAATGACTGAAAATCAGGGGTTATGCAGCAAGGCTTCGTGGGTAGCTCCCACTGGAGGGTAAGGTCATCCCTGTCTAGATGTCCCTTTTTATTTCGGCTTAGTGGTGCGGTTGCTGATCCCAACCGTGGGGTGATTTTATTCGGGATCATCCAGTAAGGGATGGTTCCGGCCTTGTGTTGCAGAGGAGCGGGCGTACTCCTCGGTACGGTGATCTAGGCCACGTACTGTGACAGGTGGTACCCCAGTGCCTAGTCATTCGTTGGAAATCCATTCTCCCTACGTGCCTGTACGGTTTTGATTGTGCCCAACTATTGCTGAAACGTGAGATGCAAGCATTTCAGCTAGATTATATTTTACTTTCTGTAGACACTATTATAATATCAGAGGATTTTGATATAAAGTGTTTTAGCTATCGTAAGGAAAAAACCCGACATGTTTATTTGTGGCGTGGTCTTACGAGATGCTTTTGTTTTCAAAGGATTTTGAAACTTTAATAATCAATTTGAGTGTAATTTTCTCACGCTGGTTTTCCAGACTGACTCGGGTATTGTTTTATATGATGCTCGGGTCAGACCGAGTATTATAGGTTACAGGATATGATGATGTGGAGCTCAGGAGACGAGCTGGATGACGATACGTACTCTCGTACTTGCTATTATTTTCCGCTGTGTATTCAGTTGTATGATATTGATGTGACGTACTCTGATGATGTATTTGGATGTATATATATAGATACAGATACAGTTTGATTTGTGTAAAGATCTGTTGATATATATTATATTTTATTCCGCTGCGTATGTGAGATTCTGCTGTTGTTTTCTATTTTTCTTCTTCTACCTCTTCTTCTTAACTAAATTGGTCCGGTTTTTTCGTGTTAGAAAAACCCGGGTTGTTACATCTTTCTTCTTAAACCACAAACTATTTTATACTTATTTCACAATTATTTTGGAACTATTTAACTATTTTGAAACTGTCTTATAAACTAATTACTATTTTTCAGTTACTTATATCTAATCACTATTTTTATAAAAACTATTTTGCAATTATCTAACTATTTTATACCTACTTAACTATTTTACAGCTATTTTACAAACTAATAACTATTTTTCAACTACTTATATATTTTAAAAAAAAACTTTTTCAAGCTATTTTTAAATTTAAATAAGTCAAAGTTCAAACTGTTTGTAATTGAAGTTATAACTCAATGTGAAATGGAAGCAATTGAGAATAAGTAAATTGAATTAAAGGAAATGTGAATATAAAAGAGAATTGATTTGGCTAATAACCAATAAAGATAAATACGTAGGATGTACGTATATTATTCTATTCGCATAGTGATTTGATCCAGATTCGAACACAGAATTTCGAGATAGTATTATCGATCCGAGTTGGGATTTTTCGCTCGATTTTCGACGGCGAACCTGGATATGGATTGTTGATTGGTTCTGGATATTCTCTATCATAGTTGTGACTATGCAAGGAGAATGACGGTTTCTAATCAAGAAACCAGATCTGAGTCCGCACTAGGAAGTCGGGTGGACGATACTTGTTCGGAAGTGAAATTGTGTGATCGATTGAGCGATCAGATTGATATTGTGTACGGATGATATGTGTACATCGTACGGATTTGAATGAAATTGATATTGAAGATTTGTGGATAAGAACTGTAAAATGGTTTTTGAAAAGAAATATGGTTAATAACTTTATAAAAGATTTATCAAATGTGAATATTTGATTTGGAATAAAATAAAGTTATATATCCTTGTTATATAAGGTAAATCTTCCCTTGTTGAATCTATTGCCAGAAGAAAAGGGTTTTGGAAGTATTTGAAGTATAAAAGAGTTTTATACAAGTTTGAAATAATCCAAAGATTTTCAAAGTTATATATATATATCTATATATATATAAAGGATTTTATGGGAATGATTTTGGAAAAGGTTTTTGGAACCTATGGATTTTGGAAAGGGCTTTTGATTTTTGAGAAATCAATTTTGGATTTTGGAAAGCCTAGTTTGAGAATTATCGATTTTTGGTAATCGATTTTGTGTAAAGGAGATTTTGATAAATCATAAAGGGTATGATTTGAAGATACTATAAGTATATAGTATAAAGTGTTTTGAGAATAGCTCTGGGGGAAAAGGCGCTTCCTTGAAATGAACTTCTCAGGAGTACCACTGGGTGGTACTGCCTTGAGCCCCAAGGGGGGTTTCTAAAGTTGATCCTGTGAGGAGTCCGGACAAAACTAGTTCCTGAGGATTATTTGTGTAGCGAAAGTCGAGGGGCTGGTGCCCACAGAGGCATTTGAGTTATGCTGTGACAACAATTTAACTCAATGTCACTGCGATCTACTGCAGACCATAGCGAAAGTCATGTGTGCCGCTGAGAGCCAACTGTCTACGTTTGATTTTATATCGGTAGACTGTGACACTATGGTAACATAGCGAAAGTCGTTTGTGCCGCTGAGAGCCAACAGTCTGCGTTTGATTTTATATCGGTAGACTGCGACCTATGTGGGAGAAGTTTCATTTTGACAGCGAAATCGTGTGTGCCGCTGAGAGCCAACAGTTACATGGACTTTTGCTGCGACGGCAACGTAACCCTGGATGTAACTGCGATCTGTTGTGGGTTCCTTGGTGTAATCAGTTACATGGACTTTTGCTGCGATGGCAACGTAACCCGTGATGTAACTGTGACCATGGATGGGGGTGATGATTTCCAGAGCATTCTCACCAAAGATATTCCTCGATTTAAAAAATGTTTTCCATATTTTCAATAAAATTATTTTCCAAGTATTTTCACTAGGTGTCGAAAACGGGTTTACCAAGTACTGATAGATTTTCAGTCCTACGCCTGATCAACGTATGACCGAATTTCTGTGAGAACGAGAATGGACTTGTTGACACATCGAGTTATAAAAGTATTTTTATAAAAACTATTTTTGTAATACTATATAGATTTTAAAGTATTTTAAAAAAATGATCAAAAGAAATTTATCTGATAATAAGTAAATAATAAATTTTGGCTTCGTTCCTTTTCGAGGACGAAAAGATTTAAAGGGGGGAGGAATGTGATAACCTGGATTTTTGGACATCTGTAATTGATAAAAACTGGATTTAATTTATAGAAATACTGATTTATAAGTTAAATAAATAATTCTGGTAATAAACTATATATATATATATATGAGTCAATTTAAAATTAAATTTGAATTTGGGATTGAAATTTCAAAAGATAATTATCTCAAAATAAATTTGGTTTTAAAATATAATATATATATATAGAACTAATTGAATTTTTATAATATAAGAACTTTGTAAACATATTAAAAACATTTAATTTCATGTGTAACCCTTTTAAACAAAGAATTTAACAAGTGTAAGTATTTAAATAGCATTTAAACATTTGTAGCTTAGGCATGCCATACATAATACAAGTGGCATATGTGTTTTCTTTTATTTTTTATAATTAGTATTAAAATAAACTAGGTTGTGCGTATTCATAGGACTTTTTCTAAATTCTTCTTTGAAACAAAATTTTAAACTAAAGTGAGAATCAGAACAATCTTTTCCAAGTTCTTTTTATCTGAGCTTAAGCAAAGCTAGGATTAAAAGCTTCAAACAAGCAAAATTCAAGATCAAAACAAAGCAAACAACTTTTGTTCAGATTCAAACCTGGGATTCAAGTTTTACATTCAGTTTTTAAAGCAAATTCATGTTACAAAAGAAGATTTGATCACCTCAATAATCAAGCAAGTCAGGTTATAAATTCAAGGATTAAATTCCTGTTCAAAAGCAGGAATTATTTTTCAGGCCTGGCTCTCTGTACAACATCAAAGGTGAGTAAATATATATATTTTAAAGGTTTAAGTAGATCTAAATCAGTGCATATAGATTCTTAGATTAGAATTATGTTTGCATGTGTGAAATTTTTGGTTTCATGTTATAAATAGGTAGGTTTATAAGTATGCATGTATGAAACCCAGTGCATATCTCTGATTTATAACTGACAGGCTAAAATCTTGATCAAAGATCAAGTTCACTTCAAACATTTACTTATAGGTTGTGAAATTTGAAGAAAATATGTTTGTTTTTACATAAACTAAGTATTAAAAATATATTTAAGCGTGATAAGTTGAAACTCTCTAGAAATTTAGAAAAAAACAATAGAAATTATAAACTTATCAAATGCTCGACTTGAACAATTCTGGTTTCCAGGTTTATAATCTGTTTTGTTACCTAAAATAATGATTTTTGAAAATGAAATCAGAATTTTTAAGTATAAATTCAAGGAGAAATTGTGGGTTGAATGATTTTGGATTTTGGGGCAAATACTGGTGATCGATGAACGTGGAGGCCTCGGGATCGTGGCTGTAGGTAGCCTGGGGGATATAGATTGGGGAAAAAATGGTAATAAATTTTTCAGTTGATCAGGCAGGCTTGGGTTCGACGAACTAGGGTTTTTAACCCAGTTTAGTTCAGTATTGAGGATGCGGCGATTTCATTATCGACGTCACATCGGGATGGATTGCACCGGTAGGGATAGAGGCGTGGTGTCGTGACGAATCTACGGACAAGGTTGCGTAGCCTCTGATGGTCGGCATGGTCGTAGAGAGGCGTTTATCGATGATCTATTTTGGGTTCCAGTTTTGTTTTAAATGCTCGAATTCGATTTACGGCAAATTTCGATGATCTGGGTGGTTGTGGTGACTGAGGGGATGAACGGCGATTTGGTGGTGGTCGGAGGCTTGATCGAAGGTGATCGGAATTCCTGTACACGTGCACGCGTGTGTGTTTGTGTTTGGGTTGATGTTGATTTGGGGGAGACGATGTTTTCTCGGGTCTGGTTCGAGTATGTTTGGATGTTGTCTCGAAGTAGATGAGTTGACGTGTGTGACTCGGGGAAATTATGGGTTGGACTCGGGAAAATTGGTGTGGTCTTGGTTTGCTTGTTGTTAGTTAATCCAGTTTTTAAAAGCTTACCAAAATATGCAAGTTTCAAAGAAAATTGTAAACCAAGTTCTTAAATGAAGTATTAGCAAGTTTTAAATGTGTTACCAAAGTTTAAAAATATTTTCAAATTTGTTGTTTAAAATAATTATGTAATAGGTTAAATCCTATATGTTTGTAAAAGTGAATTAAATGATGTAATTAAATAAAGTATAAATTATTTAATGTATTAAGGATGAGTAATTGATTTTTTTTAAAATCAGGGGATAATTAATTAATTTAATTATTTAGATAATTAATTAAAAGTTAATTAAATTGTGTAATCAATTAATTAAAGTTGTTAATTAAAAGATGATTAATTTATTAAAGGCTAATCACTTAATGAAATCAATTAATGATAATTACTTAATGAAAGTAATTAAGGATTAATTACTTAGTGTAATTAATTAATTTAAAGGATGAATTAATTAATTAAAGGGATAGTTAATTAATGTAATTAATTAAGTATCATTAATTAATAATGAGAGTGATTAAAGGTTAATTAATGTGAATGGTTAAAGGATAATTAACCTATGTTTTTACTTAAAAACTAAGTACTTAATGCAATAAAAAAAAAATTAATCAAGAATGATTAATTAGGATGGGTAATTAAGGGATGATTGATTAATGGTTTGTAAGTAATTAATGGTTAAGTAAGCAGGATTTAAAAGGTGATTGAAGTAATAAATTTAATTTGTTTAAATTAGTTAAAAATGGTGTAACTAATTTATCTTGCTTATGATTGAATAATATTGCATGCCTTTGATTGATTGATATCTTGGATATGTGATTGTTGATGCTATATGTTATGAAATGTTGGGTTTAAATTGAGATAATGTGGCTATCTATTGATATGAGTTAAAGAGCATAGGTGACACCCTGTATTTGAAGTTTGAATTGTGTTTCATTTGAATACTTTGAGATAAGAGGGTATTGAATTCGAAGAGACCGGAGTCGGGTATTAGTAAATACCCGAAACCACTTCGATTTGAAATCTTCTATAATTCTTTATAGATTGATATGTGAAATAAATAGACCGGTTTTGGATAATATGGACCATTTAAACTAAGTTGGATACTTAGATATTGTTTTGTGAAAATAAGTGTTGATATATAAGTTGTTTACTTATTGTAAAGTACGAGTTACCCCGGGTTTAAATACGTTCTATGGATTGAAATTTCATATTAGATGAGTTTACTCACGCTGGTTTCCAGCCTGACCCGGGTGTTACTTTATTGTAATGCTCGGGTCAGACCGAGTATTACAGATTTCAGGTAAGGACGTTCTAGAGCTCAGGAGGCGAGCTGGATGGCAGGAACGTATGGAGTATATTCCGCTGTGATATTATAGTTGTCTGAGACATGTTAATTTTAACTGTCTAGTACATTTGTGAATGTTGTAACTCTGATGTATTAAAATGTAATTAACAAATGCAGTTTTTCTTTGTATAACTGATATTATTATTTGTTATTATATTTAATCCGCTGCGAATGTGAGATGTTGTGTCCTCTGTTCTTCTTTCTTCTTTCTGTTTCTTTCATCTATCTCTTTCTTTTTCTTCTAACTATCTGGAATTTTCGGGTTCGAAAATTCCGGGTCGTTACAGTATGAAAAGAACATTTTCAGTACCACTATAATTTAAAATGATAATTTATGGAAATTGGGTCTCGGTCGTTTTATGAATCCCTTTTTATAAAATACCCATATAATACACCTTATATTTACAAAACTCCCTTTATAAAGTATTATTTGTAAATTATAAAATTCCCTTTTATAAATATCTAAACATAATTATAAACCTCATTTTATAAATCTCCAAATTTATTTAACAAACTCCTTTATAACCATCCTTTTATACTATTTGTAAAACTTCCTTTATAAAATATCATTTATAAAAACTCATTTTTATAAATCCACAAATTATTTGCAACTCTTTTATAAACTCCAAATTCATTTATAAAACTCCTTTTTCAAATTTTTAAATATAATTATAAAACTCATATACTTTCCACAGCACGATTATTCCATATATTACAATAAATTCCCGATTGTGATTTATAACTCCAATTTATCAAATTGATAATATTTCACTTTTATAAAATACCATTTACAAACCTATTTTTTTATTTATAAAATAATGCTTATAAATCTCTCTTTAATTTATAAAACACCATTTATAAATCTGTTCTTTTATTACAACATTTTATATAAAATGTTTCATAAATATTTATTAATAAAATATTTCTATCTTCTTTTAAACATAGAATCACTTTAAAATAAATGATAACCCTTTTATTTCCTCTAAAATAAAACTTCACTATTATAATAACTTTTCTACGAAAATAGACACTTTCCAAAATAATCTTAAAACATTTACTTATCTACATATATTAGAAAAGAATAAAAAAGAAAATTGAAGTAAAATAGAGAAGTTCAAAAACTATTTTTATATAAAATATCATAGAAAATTCAAAAAGGTCGGATTAAAAATCATTTTTCTAGATTGAAACCATTCCCAGATCAAAACAGTAATTAATAATATTTTTCAAAACACTATAATGAGGCCAATAGTTACTATAGCACTTAATCAGTGCTATCACTACATTTTTCACTAAAAAAGTTCAACTTTTTAACATATGTTAATGTCACATCCACTAGGGCCAAACTATCAAATTTTGCACTTACCATATATAGAACATGTATATAACCGAAATTAATATCAATAGATATATAACTGGAATAAAAAATCACAATGATGAGAAATCTGGATTTCTCTACTAAATTCCATGTATTTCATTTTATATGTCATTCCCTTTTGAAAAGCGGATATTTAACCAAATCAAACCAATAATTCATCCAAACATAAAAGCAATTGTTTTTATCAACTATATATCATACTGATTATCTAAAAATGTAAGTTTAACTCATCAAAATTCCAGTTGGCACCGAAGCGTCCCAGTTTGAACTAAAATCAAACACGTTCGATTTTAGCCCAAAATACCACTAGCTCCAAACTCGACTAAACCAATTCTATCGTGAAGCTATCGCTATTACGAGCGTAACAAAAAAATCTCGCATGAATTGGATCTCGTATGAGAGAGAGATATATTTTATAAGTTTCTGAGAATTAATTAATTATTAGTTAAACTAATTACAATTTAAAATCTTAATTACCCTATAATCTGTCTCCTTCCCCAAATTGAAATCTCTCCCATGTGCACGACTATCCACATCACCCTAGAACTCGACCTTCTTTCCTCCACCGTGCCCACTACAGTTGAAGAAATCGACTACAATTGTAACGACCCGATATTTTCAACCATTCGCATCCATTATAAGTGTATAGGTAGATACTCATGCCGGAATTGAATTGCTCAAAATACCGCGTTGTAAATAAAAATTTGGCAAATCTCAGAATATACAGTAAATAAAATCACATATCACAGACACAGAGTAATAATAATGCAGCGGAAGTAAAAGAGATAGTAGTCCATGAAGCTACTATATAAATACATCAGAGTTAATTAAGATACAATAGGAATACCAAGATACAACAGGAGTAACAGTATGAAAATCAGGTACAACTGGAATCAACTGGATAACAAAATGAATAGATATCTGGATCTTCAAAGCAAAACTCCAGCTCCAAAGGTGAGTCTCTAATGCTGTATCACTCAGTCTGACCCGAGCGTAAAGCAAAACACAAAACACTCGAGTCAGGACATACATACTTATATAATGTAAACCAACTCAAGTGAACTGTAATAAAGGTACAAGTAACTTAAAGAATGCTTGGGATCGCCCATTCTTTAAGGATCCATTAAACTATTTACTATGTAGTAATATACGCTATATAAAGTAGTGTCTAATTAGTAAAGTATAATCATATAGAAAATAGCGTTAAGGGGATGGTGAACCTTAACGCGGTCGGATCTTTAAACCAAAATCGTAGTGGACTCGATATGGTAAGTGACACGGCACAACTAGGCAATGCCAGGGTAGATATACCAATTACGCATCCGGGCTGGTGGTGACGCATAGCAGCCACTACCGCCCACCTCGAACAACACTCCCAAATCACAGGGTGCACCCAAACAATCACAAAGTAATAGAATGGTATCGAAGAAGTGTGTCCGATAAGAGGTGCTACCTCCTTGGCCCGTCAATCGCTCCTGTTTTAGCCACTTTATGCCAACTCACAGGAGTTGGGTCCACGTATATACCTTAGGATCGTCGCCACCATCCTACTTCATTCTGGAAACTCCACCGCGTACACAGTTGTCAAAGTGGTTTTCGGTATCGACAGAGAGTATGTCCATATCTGATCCCGGTCTCTTTAACAACCAATCGTTATTATAACCCGTGGTTATAAATTTTAAAATAGTTTATGTTTCAAATCAAAATACATCCTTTAAACCATTTCAAAATCATATCATTTATTTCAAACTAATACATACTTTCAAACCCAAAACATATCTATTCAAAACCAATTCAAAAATATATCATTTCCATTTCAAAACCAATTCAATAATATATCATTTCAATAAAACCCAAATTTCAAAATCACTGAATATTTCCTTTAATTTATTAAACTTGAAATCTTCCTTTAAATTATCATAGCATTTTGGTAATGTAACCTTAAGGAATCATAGCATTTTTGGAATGTAATACTTTCCAATTTAACATTTTATATAATCAAAGTATTTATATACTTACGAATTTTTAACATGGTCATTTTAACATAGCCTTATAGTTAAATAAACTTTGTTACTGTAATATCCAATTTAATGCTGAAATTCTTATGTTAAGTTAAGAGTACCTTATTAACTTACATTATCATTACAATAAAGAAACTTTATTATTTTAGTCATTAAAATATGTCATTTACATTAATTAAAACTTACATATTAAATGTACTTTTTAACTTACATTTCTATTACAGTAAAGAGCATTTATCATTTAATCAATATTACACTAATTAAACTTAAATTATCAAATGTACATTTTAATTTATGTTTTATTACAAAAAGGGCATTTATTATTTTAAATCAATATTACACCAATTAAACTTACATTATCAAATGTACGTTTTAATTTACGTTTTATTACAAAAAGGGCATTTATTATTTTAAATCAATATTACACAAATTAAGACTTACATGTTTCTTTCATTAATTAAGACTTTACATGTTTCTTTCAGTAGGTAAACTTTACATATTTCTTTCATTAATTAGAACTTTACACGTTTCTTTCATAAATTAAACTTTACATATTTCTTTCATTAATTAGAACTTTACACGTTTCTTTCATAAATTAAACTTTACATATTCTTTCATTAATTAGAACTTTACACGTTGCTTTCATAAATTAAACTTTACATATTCTTTCATCTTTGTTATTGCAGTAAAGAACATTTCTTATATTAATCAATTAAAATATTAATTAAACTTACATCTCACATGTGTGTTTAACTTACATTTTTCCATTTTAAAGTCATAGCTATTTATCTTACAAAACATAACATTTCACAAAAGAATATTTTATCATAGTTAATATAACAATCAAATCTTTACAAATTTATTCCTTTAGACATCAATTCCACTATGATTCCAAAACTTATTACAAGATTTCCCATAAAAAAATGTATTTTATTTTATTTTATTTATTCAAAAATACATTAGTTATTATACAAAATATGTCCATCCCAGGAAACAACCTTTATTACAATTACTTGGTTATATTTAAGATTCCAAATTAAATCAAGCTTAATTATTAAGTTATTTATCATAAATAAGACTCTTTAAATTCCATTAATTAAAATTTCATGTCAAATGTTCATTTTTAACTTACATTTTATTTTCACAATAAAGAGCATTTATTGTCTTAATCAATATCACATATTTCCAAATTAGGTTATATTTCCAATCACAAATTTCCATTCATTTATTTAACATTTTTAATACATATGAAATCATTTTTCACTTTATTAAATCATTTTAAAAACCAAATTTAAATTAAAATATCAAAATTTACATTTTCAAAATACTTAAAACTTCCAGAAAAATTTATAAAATAACCACGGGTCTGTATAATATTTTCTAACCTAGGTCAAGTGATACGGATAATATATCATTTCAATCCGTAATTTACAAAGAAAAATCCGGGTTCTATCATTTCAAACCCGCAATCCCAAGTTAAATAAAATAAATAAAAATCGCTTAGGCTTATCATTTCAGCCCATAACGATCTTTCCCTATTCTAAAGTCCGTTCGGGTATGCATCATTTCAACCCATAGTGATTCTATTCTACAGGGAACTTGCAGTGTGAGAACAGAATATAAATAAACAGTAAAATAAAATAAAATATAACAGATGATGTAACAGGCATATAAACAGTATTTAATATCATATAAATATATCACAGGCATGTATAACATAATATAATTATTTCTACACTTTCACTTGCTATCAATTCACAATAATATAAGTATGAATTTCAGGTGTGATTACTCACCTTTTTACGCTGAAGTTTGCAAAGCAAACACACAAAAAAAAATCCGGAAAGCACGAAAGCACGACTAGACACAATTCTGATTTGAATGGATGGAGAGCCAAGATATTGATCTTGTATATAACAAATACACAAATCATAAGAATAAGATTCAACACAACAAAAGATGAATTAAACTATGCAATTACGAATCAAAGAACATAACCTTGCTTCCAACCACCAAGTGGGCTTTGCCATGGTCTAATAGTGAGGAGGAGGTTATGTTGTTGTGGTGGAGGCTGAGCTATGCAAGGAGAAAACAAAAGGAAAAAAGAGGAAATAAAATAAAAGTGGAAAAAAAAGAAGAGAAGGAAGCCATGGAAATAACCTAGAGCTTGTTGTATTTTCTTCACTCAAATGAAAATGAGAGGATGAGAACTTGTACGTGAATAAGAAATAAAAAGAAGGCGGCTAGGGTTTCAAGAGATTTGAATGGCTAAGATGTAGGGTTTAGAAAATGAAAGGCTAGCAAATAAAAAGGCTAGTGAATGAATGGGATTTATTTCCTATTTAATAAAAGAACTTACTGTAAAATATTTCAATCAGAAGAGGCAAATGAGAAACTGAGATATTGAGAAGATTTTTTTATGTAATTTGATAGAGTAAATGCTAGGAAAACAAAGAGACAAGAAATAAAGAGAAAAAAAACTTATACATATATTATTCCTAAATGCAAGTGAAATATGTGAACATAATGGGAAATAAATTTTGTACGTGTATGGAAAAAGGAAATACACGGCTATAGAAGAGAAAAAAAAGAGCTAAGGAGTTATGAATGCTAAGGAAACGGAAAGGCATAAGTTAAGGAGAAAGAAACGTACAATATATTTTATTTTTAAATGCAAATGAAAAATGAGAGATGGGAAATAAATTTTGTACGTGAAGTTTCAACTTGATATGCAAGGCTATGAGTAGAGTAATTCATGGCTAGGAATGAGGAGGAAACGGCTAGAAAATAATAAAGGCCATGCAAATGAAGAAGGCAAGAGTTTAACCAATGAAACGTATGCCTCTTAAATTTCTCCAAGCCATTTATTTGCATACATTTCTTTCTAGAAATGAAATATGAAGTGAATGTGTACGTGAATTATGAAGTGGAGTGGATGGCAAGAAAAGATTTGAACGGCTAAAGAGGAGTAAATGATAGAAAAACAAAAAGCCTAGGAAATAAAAGGTAAGAAATAAGGAGAAAGAAACACACATACATACATATATATTTATATATATATATATATGTATATATATATATGATTCTTAAATGCAATTGAAAAGAGGATATTTTGAGTTGTTTGTACATGATTAATAAAAGCAATTCACGGCTATGAACGGTGAATGGCTAGGGTAAGTAATAAAGAGGGTAGGTAAATAAAAAGGCAAGCATTAAAGAAATGTAACGCATGTCTCCTTGATTTCTTCCAAGCCTTTTATGAAAAGATACACACACAAGTGAAATCCAATAAATAAAGTTTAGATAAACAAAATAGAAAAATAAAATAAAATAACATAGAAAATAAAAATATAGAAACGCACATAGAAAACTAGAAATTGAAATACAGTAAATAACTGCGTGTAAAACGCTGTAATTTATCTGATTTAAAAAGTATAACTCAGAATTTAACAAAACGAAAAGCAGAACAGATATCATAAATATATTCTGCTTCAAAGAAAAAGATTAAAATTTAAAATTCAATTTTTTTTATATTTAAACTAAAAATTCAAATTTTGACCAAAATATAAAATTTTCAAAAATCGTTTATTTATTGCATTTGGAAAATAAATTACAAACAAATTCCAAACTTACATTGGAATAATTCTAAAAATTCACTTTTAAATGATTTAAAAAATCAAAATTTCAAATAAAAATTTAATTAAAAATATTCACAAAATTATGGGTTGTTACACTCTCCCCCACTCAAAACTTTTCGTCCACACAAAGGAACGAGGCATGGAAAATAGAGACAATAGATAGAATGAGATAGAACCAAGACAATATAAAAAAAGAAGATTGAAATTATACCGGGTAACAGTCGTTACAGGTAAATTCAACAAGATGGAGATGATCTTCCCAAGATCCTCTTAAATCAAGGACACAAGCACGAAGAAGATTCTTGAAAAGTTTTCCAAAATAGACTGGTAAAGGTATTTTGGGAGGAAGAACTACAAATTGAACTTTAGGAGATAAGATCAATTTGGAATTCAATTCCCCGCTTAGGATGCAGGAGAATAGGAACAACCGAAGGATAAGAGATTGGAAAACGAAATATGATGATAAATTTTAAAACCATAAAATTTTCAACTTAAATTAATAATTGATTTCATCCATTTGATTTTTCCTAAGTTAATTAAATCTTATCTTTTTATAATTTCATTATCTTATCACCCAATTAACAATTTCTAAAATCGTGAATTTTGAGATCATTTATTATACTCAAAATTTTATTCAATAAGTTTCATGCTTCTTTATTCCAGATGGTTATTACATTTATTCCACTTAATATATGTCTAATCACATATATTAAGTATACTTACACTTATTATGACTTACTCCAATTTATTCATAAGTTCCTTTAACATCACTTTATACTGTATATTATTCAATTAACTTTTTATTCTATTTACCTTTATTAATCCTTTATAACTAAAATTTAAGTGTATAACATTTATTATGACCACTCAAATTTTATTTATAAAATCTCCTTTATATTGTGTGTTCTCTAATTACATATTTAACTTTTAATAATTTAGGTAAGTTATATTGGAATGCAAGAGAATATTACACAAATAAAAATTTCTTAACTCAATTATCCAAGCTTCAATATTTATTCAAATTTTGATTTTCTTTTATAATTGAAATTATCCTTTAAGATAAAATTTAAGAATTAGATTTCCGATTTACTTCAAACTATTCTAGAGATAATTAAATATACACAATATATATCAAATCAACTCTTAAATCACATATATTATAAATCAAGTCATAATTAGAAAGCCAAATCAATTTAATTTCCAAAGAAAAACTGTAGCAAAACTACAGAATGGTCTCTTCGCTTCGAAACTCGAAAATGAATGTCGATGATGCTGCAGTCATCACCGAAATTATTTTCCAGCGACAAAGAAAAGAACACTGATTTACAAATTAAAATCCTTTGAAACAATTTCTACGAATTACCTTTAAATAATATATCCTTCTAAAACTTTCAAAACAAAGTTCGAAATCATCGGAAATTAAATTCTCACATTCTTGATTTAAATTCATTTAAATTTCCAAATTAATTTATAACCATGTTTAATTATTTAGATATGAAACTAAAGCCAATGATTATAAAATACATACAAAGTTAAATATTATTTCTTAACACCCAATTCCATTAATTATCAAAAATTTAGAAAATTAACCTTATACATATTATAATTATACAAAATTTATCCATCTACTAAATTTAAAAAACCATATTGTGTCAGTTTGTTCTGTTCAAGTGTTTTGGAGATCCTATCAATAGCGTTGATCAGACGAACCGATCGGAAACCCAAATCAACATCAACAACTCAAACAACACAATATATAAAACATCTTTAAAATAAAAAAAAAATCAAATACAAGATTAATTTTTCAAAATAAGGATAGGGAATCAAATTGATGGACTCAAATTAAAGAGATTTTTTTTTAAGACAAATTGGAGACAAAGATAAGACGATTAAATAACAGAATAGAAAGATGGGTAAGCCTATACATATCGCGGGCAACCTTAACCAGGTCAACCGTGACTTAATGAATAAGATCGATGTGGATTTTCTGGGGTAAATCTACCTTCGATCTCAAGAGATAGAATTCAGGCATAGCAAAAGATAGTAGCATCGTAAACCAAGGATACAGAAGTCTTCGGTGAATCAATGCTTTTTGTAAAGAAGTTTCACACCTTTACAAGTAATTAGAATATTGGCGGGACCGCCAATTCATTAGAAAGATTATTCGGAGTGGAATTATGGGACACTCCAGAATCAAGAAGACACGAATAGGGGAGGACAAGAATGGACTTCGGAACTGAAGGGAATGTTCCAAAATTCAAAGGAAACCGAATCGAAGATGAAGGAATTCAAGCTCGAATGAAAGCGATTCTGTAATTAAATTTACTCTATATGCTGAGTTTGCCTAAAACCAGAGCTCTGATACCAACTGTAACGACCTAGTATTTTCAACCATTCACATCCATTATAAGTGTATAGGTAGATACTCATGCCGGAATTGAATTGCTCAAAATACCGCGTTGTAAATAAAAATTTGGCAAATCTCAGAATATACAGTAAATAAAATCACAGATCACAGACACAGAGTAATAATAATGCAGCGGAAGTAAAAGAGATAGTAGTCCATGAAGCTACTATATAAATACATCAGAGTTAATTAAGATACAATAGGAATACCAAGATACAACAGGAGTAACAGTATGAAAATCAGGTACAACTGGAATCAACTGGATAACAAAATGAATAGATATCTGGATCTTCAAAGCAAAACTCCAGCTCCAAAGGTGAGTCTCTAATGCTGTATCACTCAGTCTGACCCGAGCGTAAAGCAAAACACAAAACACTCGAGTCAGGACATACATACTTATATAATGTAAACCAACTCAAGTGAACTGTAATAAAGGTACAAGTAACTTAAAGAATGCTTGGGATCGCCCATTCTTTAAGGATTCGTTAAACTATTTACTATGTAGTAATATACGCTATATAAAGTAGTGTATAATTAGTAAAGTATAATCATATAGAAAATAGCGTTAAGGGGATGGTGAACCTTAACGCGGTCGGATCTTTAAACCAAAATCGTAGTGGGCTCGATATGGTAAGTGACACGGCACAACTAGGCAATGCCAGGGTAGATATACCAATTACGCATCCGGGCTGGTGGTGACGCATAGCAGCCACTACCGCCCACCTCGAACAACACTCCCAAATCATGGGGTGCACCCAAACAATCACAAAGTAATAGAATGGTATCGAAGAAGTGTGTCCGATAAGAGGTGCTACCTCCTTGGCCCGTCAATCGCTCTTGTTTTAGCCACTTTATGCCAACTCACAGGAGTTGGGTCCACGTATATACCTTAGGATCGTCGCCACCATCCTACTTCATTCTGGAAACTCCACCGCGTACACAGTTGTCAAAGTGGTTTTCAGTATCGACAGAGAGTATGTCCATATCCGATCCCGGTCTCTTTAACAACCAATCGTTATTATAACCCGTGGTTATAAATTTCAAAATAGTTTATGTTTCAAATCAAAATACATCCTTTAAACCATTTCAAAATCATATCATTTATTTCAAACTAATACATACTTTCAAACCCAAAACATATCTATTCAAAACCAATTCAAAAATATATCATTTCCATTTCAAAACCAATTCAATAATATAACATTTCAATAAAACCCAAATTTCAAAATCACTGAATATTTCCTTTAATTTATTAAACTTGAAATCTTCCTTTAAATTATCATAGCATTTTGGTAATGTAACCTTAAGGAATCATAGCATTTTTGGAATGTAATACTTTCCAATTTAACATTTTATATAATCAAAGTATTTATATACTTACGAATTTTTAACATGGTCATTTTAACATAGCCTTATAGTTAAATAAACTTTGTTACTGTAATATCCAATTTAATGCTGAAATTCTTATGTTAAGTTAAGAGTACCTTATTAACTTACATTATCATTACAATAAAGAAACTTTATTATTTTAGTCATTAAAATATGTCATTTACATTAATTAAAACTTACATATTAAATGTACTTTTTAACTTACATTTCTATTACAGTAAAGAGCATTTATCATTTAATCAATATTACACTAATTAAACTTAAATTATCAAATGTACATTTTAATTTACGTTTTATTACAAAAAGGGCATTTATTATTTTAAATCAATATTACACCAATTAAACTTACATTATCAAATGTATGTTTTAATTTACGTTTTATTACAAAAAGGGCATTTATTATTTTTAATCAATATTACACAAATTAAGACTTACATGTTTCTTTCATTAATTAAGACTTTACATGTTTCTTTCAGTAGGTAAACTTTACATATTTCTTTCATTAATTAGAACCTTACACGTTTCTTTCATAAATTAAACTTTACATATTTCTTTCATTAATTAGAACTTTACACGTTTCTTTCATAAATTAAACTTTACATATTCTTTCATTAATTAGAACTTTACACGTTTCTTTCATAAATTAAACTTTATATATTCTTTCATCTTTGTTATTGTAGTAAAGAACATTTCTTATATTAATCAATTAAAATATTAATTAAACTTACATCTTACATGTGTGTTTAACTTACATTTTTCCATTTTAAAGTCAGAGCTATTTATCTTACAAAACATAACATTTCACAAAAGAATATTTTATCATAGTTAATATAACAATCAAATTCTTTATAAATTTATTCCTTTAGACATCAATTCCACTATGATTCCAAAACTTATTACAAGATGTCCTATAAAAAAATATTTCATTTTATTTATTCAAAAATACATTAGTTATTATACAAAATATGTCCATCCCAGGAAACAACCTTTATTACAATTACTAGGTTATATTTAAGATTCCAAATTAAATCAAACTTAATTATTAAGTTATTTATCATAAATAAGACTCTTTAAATTCCATTAATTAAAATTTCATGTCAAATGTTCATTTTTAACTTACATTTTATTTTCACAATAAAGAGCATTTATTGTCTTAATCAATATCACATATTTCCAAATTAGGTTATATTTCCAATCACAAATTTCCATTCATTTATTTAACATTTTTAATACATATGAAATCATTTTTCACTTTATTAAATCATTTTAAAAACCAAATTTAAATTAAAATATCAAAATTTACATTTTCAAAATACTTAAAACTTCCAGAAAAATTTATAAAATAACCACGGGTCTGTATAATATTTTCTAACCTAGGTCAAGTGATACGGATAATATATCATTTCAATCCGTAATTTACAAAGAAAAATCCAGGTTCTATCATTTCAAACCCGCAATCCCAAGTTAAATAAAATAAATAAAAATCGCTCAGGCTTATCATTTCAGCCCATAACGATCTTTCCCTATTCTAAAGTCCGTTCGGGTATGTATAATTTCAACCCATAGTGATTCTATTCTATAGGGAACTTGCAGTGTGAGAACAGAATATAAATAAACAGTAAAATAAAATAAAATATAACAGATGATGTAACAGGCATATAAACAGTATTTAATATCATATAAATATATCACAGGCATGTATAACATAATATAATTATTTCTACACTTTCACTTGCTATCAATTCACAATAATATAAGTATGAATGTCAGGTGTGATTACTCACCTTTTTACGCTGAAGTTTGCAAAGAAAACACACAAACAAAAATCCGGAAAGCACGAAAGCACGACTAGACACAATTCTGATTTGAATGGATGGAGAGCCAAGATATTGATCTTATATATAACAAATACACAAATCATAAGAATAAGATTCAACACAACAAAAGATGAATTAAACTATGCAATTACGAATCAAAGAACATAACCTTGCTTCCAACTACCAAGTGGGCTTTGCCATGGTCTAATAGTGAGGAGGAGGTTATGTTATGGTGGTGGAGGCTGAGCTATGCAAGGAGAAAACAAAAGGAAAAAAGAGGAAATAAAATAAAAGTGGAAAAAAAAGAGAAGGAAGTCATGGAAATAACCTAGAGCTCGTTGTATTTTCTTCACGCAAATGAAAATGAGAGGATGAGAACTTGTACGTGAATAAGAAATAAAAAGAAGGCGGCTAGGGTTTCAAGAGATTTGAATGGCTAAGATGTAGGGTTTAGAAAATGAAAGGCTAGCAAATAAAAAGGCTAGTGAATGAATGGGATTTATTTCCTATTTAATAAAAGAACTTACTGTAAAATATTTCAATCAGAAGAGGCAAATGAGGAACTGAGATATTGAGAAGATTTTTTATGTGATTTGATAAAGTAAATGCTAGGAAAACAAAGAGACAAGAAATAAAGAAAAAAACTTATACATATATTATTCCTAAATGCAAGTGAAATATGTGAACATAATGGGAAATAAATTTTGTACGTGTATAGAAAAAAGAAATACACGGCTATAGAAGAGAGAAAAAAAAGAGATAAGGAGTTATGAATGCTAAGGAAACGGAAAGGCATAAGTTAAGGAGAAAGAAACATACAATATATTTTATTTTTAAATGCAAATGAAAAATGAGAGATGGGAAATAAATTTTGTACGTGAAGTTTCAACTTGATATGCAAGGCTATGAGTAGAGTAATTCATGGCTAGGAATGAGGAGGAAACAGCTAGAAAATAATAAAGGCCATGCAAATGAAGAAGGCAAGAGTTTAACCAATGAAACGTATGCCTCTTAAATTTCTCCAAGCCATTTATTTGCATACATTTCTTTCTAGAAATGAAATGTGAAGTGAATGTGTACGTGAATTATGAAGTGGAGTGGATGGTAAGAAAAGATTTGAACGGCTAAAGAGGAGTAAATGATAGAAAAACAAAAAGCCTAGGAAATAAAAGGTAAGAAATAAGGAGAAAGAAACACACACACATACATACATATATATATATATATATATTTATATATATATATATATGTGTATATATATATATGATTCTTAAATGCAATTGAAAAGAGGATATTTTGAGATGTTTGTACGTGATTAATAAGAGCAATTCACGGCTATGAACGGTGAATGGCTAGGGTAAGTAATAAAGAGGGTAGGTAAATAAAAAGGCAAGAATTAAAGAAATGAAACGCATGTCTCCTTGATTTCTTCCAAGCCTTTTATGAAAAGATACACACACAAGTGAAATCCAATAAATAAAGTTTAGATAAACAAAATAGAAAAATAAAATAAAATAACATAGAAAATAAAAATATAGAAACGCACATAGAAAACTAGAAATTGAAATACAGTAAATAACTGCGTGTAAAACGCTGTAATTTATCTGATTTAAAAAGTATAACTCAGAATTTAACGAAATGAAAAGCAGAATAGATATCATAAATATATTCTGCTTCAAAGAAAAAGATTAAAATTTAAAATTCAATTTTTTTTATATTTAAACTGAAAATTCAAATTTTGACCAAAATATAAAATTTTCAAAAATCGTTTATTTATTGCATTTGGAAAATAAATTACAAACAAATTCCAAACTTACATTGGAATAATTCTAAAAATTCACTTTTAAATGATTTAAAAAATCAAAATTTCAAATAAAAATTTAATTAAAAATATTCACAAAATTATAGGTTGTTACAACAATCTCCACCGACGAACTTCCTTTAGCGTTCTTACCGCAACCCACCCCACCACGTCATGTCCGCACATTCCTTATAATTTGTGACCTGCAGCATCACGTGTAACAACCCTACATGTCGGTTCTTCCTCCTTGACCGCATCTCCCAAAATTCATCAATTGAAGCTCCTTCTCCGACAAACCAAAAACCAAACTCCGTTCATGCGAAATCCACCTTAAATGACCTCATACCCAACCCTATCTTCGACTGCTAACCACGACCATCACTCAATCATCACTGAACATGACTTTAAGCTATGGACTTGTAGATCTCGCCAGAACAAACTCAACAAAACTAATTTCATGATTTTTAGTGCATTGTAGCTTGAGATTTTAATTTTTGAAGTTTGGATGTAAATTTCTTGTTTACTTGAAGAGAAAATAAGAAAAGTGAAAGGTGAAAAGAAAAGTAAAGCATGTTGAAAAATCTTAGTGAAGAGATAGGTTTTTTAACAATCTTCGGCATCTCGTCGCACAAAATTTTGTTTGCGTAAGATCCGCAAATGATGAAACAAAAACATGATCACACACAAAACCGCGATACGATCCCAAAACAATAATAGTATACACAGGTTATGCAACAACCCTAGTTGAGATTACTTAGAATCTATATTTAAAATATGATTTAATTAATTTTAGTTAATTAATTGAATGAAGTTGGGGAATTTGTAAATTATTGTATTTCCAAATTAAAATGGATTTGGAGTTTAATGAATTGGGAATTTAATGAATTTTCTATTAATACTATTAATTCTTATATTTAATTATATAAGAATAATTTTGGAGAAAATGAATAAATAAATGGTATGGAAATAATTTCATTGTTTGAAATATGATTTCTTAATTATTAAAAAATATGAAGAATAACTTTCATTTTAAAAGGTAATTAATTTTGATTAAATATTTCAATATTGATAAAAGTGTGATTTTGACATGTGATTTATATTGTGGAAAATTTAGAAATAAATGTTAGTTAAATTAGAATATTGTTTTAATTAAATTAGTATTTATAAAATATTAAAATGAAACACAACAAATTAGTAACACTTTGGTTTTTGAAAGAATTAGCAACACTTGGCAAATGGGTCCACATTCCTTACCCACTTAACCCAAAACCAAAGGAAATAGAAATGAGAAAAACATATGTACAACATTACTCACTTCTCATTTTTCTCTCAAAACAAGAAATCAAAAATTTCCTAAGTACAAAAACCCTAAATCCCCAAATTTGCAAATTAAAGAGTGAAATCAAGGAGCTTACAATCTATTTTAGGGTGTTTCGATAAAAGGTAATCTCCTCTATCTATCTATGCATCAATTTAATGATTTATTTTAGTTTTTGATTTCTGATTTTGATCAATTCTTATCCAACCTTTGTTCATAGCCTAGGTTCAGATTGAATTAGAAAGGCATAGGAGATTCTAAGCTATAATCTTCCATCCCGGGTTTGTTTGTGTGAGTGTATCTCACTAATTCTAGCCTTAGATAAATGGTTGCTGCTGTTAGATGATTATGGTTGAATTCAAAGCGTATATGATCTCAAAATGCTGATCGATTCATTGTCTAATTGAATTGTATTTGTTGTTTACTGAAACCCACCATATGAAATCATGAGTTTCATCCAATTATACATGTTTATATGCATGTATGACTGCCTATTCAGTACCTTAGATCGTTAGAGAAGCAACATAGGAAAAAGGAGCGAAAACGGATCGACGGAAGGTCACCTGAATCGCCTGGACGTCAGCCTAGGTGAGCCAACCGATGGACTGGTTTATCAAACCGGTGCACCAGTTGTAGCTTGAACCTGACATCCAGGCTACGTTTCGGTATTTCGAATCGACCCGTTTGTCAATTGTTTGCCCTGTTGAATTCCAGAAGTTGATTGCTAAATTTTAATATAGCATTTCATGTCAATTTTATTGATATTTTCCGGAATTGTGATTTATGAATTGTTGAATTCGTTTTGATGTTTTTTATACCATAGGCATTGTTCTATGGATCTTAGGAGAATTACACACTTTGATGCACGTATTCAACTCGAGTTTACAACTGATTGATCTCTAAATCCAATCGTTTTATACAAGGCTATTTATGTACAAATCTTATATATATATATATATATATATATTCATATAAAGAATTTTAATAATATACATATTGTAACGACCCTGAATTTTGATATTTGAAATGTGAATATTTAATTGAGTTTAAATATTCGAATGATAATTTAATTTGAAATTCAAATATCAGAATGGAATTTGGTGATTAAATTATTGAATTTAATTTATTGAAATTGGATAAAAATTTGAATCTTCAATTTGAAGCCGATTAAAAATATTTTCAAGGCTTAGAAAATCTATATTGACTATACTGAAGATAATAGAAGCTTCAAAATTGAATTTTGAGATGCCTTGTTCAGTTTTGAATTATATCGTTTAAATTGAATTTGAAAATAGCGTTCCGGAGCACCGTCTCGGAATTCGACAAAACTAGTTCCATTGGATCTGTAATATTGCATTATTATCAGATTTCAATTTTTGTAGTGATTGGAGTTATTGTGTGATCGTATGATAAGCAAACGTGCTGAATTTAAATTGAATTTGAAATTTTAAATATAAATAATATTGTTGCATTAAAATACTGTGTCAAGTCTTTGCAGAGACGTAGAGAAATCTAAAGCACGTGTCCCCCTGCCTTTTCAAATCACGTACAAGTGTTTTCCCTAATCTAACACCTGTCTTCAATTTCAACACGCGTCAAAAATAAAATAAATAAAACAAACGAAATGTTTTTTCTTTCATTCAAAAATCAATATAGCAACCGAGCATTCATTTCTATTCCTCTCTTCCAAATCAAAATAGATAATGGCTGCATCTTCTTCGAATCAACAGCGAATCGAATTCGTTCGATCTAAATTGGAATCTCCATCGAGCTAGGGCTCGCGAACGCGCACGCGATGGTGGTTCGAGGCCGGTCGGCAAGCGCAGATTCGCTTTAAGCACGAGGGCGAGGCATTCGCGACTTCATTGCGATGTGGGGCTCGAGGACAGCGGAGCAGGCGGCGAGCAGTTAGAGGATTGCGAAGTCGATTGTTGGGTCGAATTCGATCTCAGGTTCTGGGAGGAAGGGCTTTGGTTCGCGATCACTTGTGATGGAGGCTGTGGTTGCTGCGTTGGGCCAGTTAGGGCGAGACAGTGACAATGACAGATAGCGGCGACAAGGTGCAGGAATTCGCAATGAGATTTGGGGCACTCGTGAGGATGGGTCTCGCGATGGTCTAGTTTTCGAATTAACAGTAAGGTATGCAGATTTAAGATTTCTGAAACAATAAGCAAAGTTTTGGTAATCCTGTTATGACAGTAAATAAAATCTCAGTTAAGAAAATATATATATATATATATATATATAGTTTAGAAATTTTTAGTTTGTATAAAACTTACAGTAAATATATGAATATATAGGATTTTGGAAATCATAGGGATTTATATAAAGATTTGATCTTTATAAATTATTTTTGAAAGTGTATAAGTAAGGTTTCAAAGGAAAAGAAAGAAAAATATTTTTTGTTTCGAATAAAAATTTAATTTTAAAATTTAATCATGGGTCGATTAAATTTATCAAATAGGAAATTTGTTATTCGATTATCTCGAATATTAATAAATTATATAAATTATTTATACAAGGTCAAAACCGTGAAGAAATGGTCAAAATTGGAAATGGATTGCAAAATAAAAGCAAAGGTGAGATCTTCTCACTCAAATTGAAAATTTGATTTTTTTGCAGTTATTGATTTATTGTTGTTTGGATGTGATATTAGATATAGTAGGATATATCTATACATATAGCAATATATATATATTGGCATATGTATATATTGCAGTTGTTGATTTCCCGCATTGTATAGCGGATGAGGCCCTATTGCGCCGTTAGTAAGCGGATGATATTTTATAAAATCCCATATACCGCGATATTCCACCTCGAAGTGGAATTGGTATTATGCTAGCATCTGTGGATGCAGGGAAACAGGTTGGAGGGATCCAACTGGATTCCTCAAATTGTTTGAATATTATTTCATATGTGAATGATGTGATTTATTGATAATCTGTGGATGATTTATTGATAATTATAATTGTTGAAGGCTAAAATTTAGCCGAATGTATTTTTGGTATCGTTGGATACCAGAAATAAATGAAATTGGATTTTTGAAATTAAATTTGGAAATTTTAAGTAAATTCCTTTTGAAAGAATTGAATAAATTTAAAAGAAGTAATTTTTAAAAGCGTAAAGTTGATTTTTTGAAATGTTATCGAATTATTTCAAAAATATGGGAAAGATTGTTATAAATGGATTTTTTTTTTGAGTTCATGGGAAACCTTAAGATCATGGTATTCATTGATACTCACTTAAGTAAACCACGCCGTGTGTCTACCCCGCTTTTATTTGTTATAAATGGATTTTGAATAGTATTTTTCGAAAGTTGGAAAATTTATTGAAAATGGAAATTTAAAGGGTTCAGAAAAGATTAAAGAAATTATTTTTAAAAGTGATAAATTTCTAGAAATCCAATTGATAATTGATTTGGTATTAGAAAATAAATTTTTGGGAAATCGATATAAAAATTTATTTGATGTTGAATGAAAATTGATTTGTGTTGAAATAAAGTATTGAAATAAATTTGGAAATCGATTTGTAAAATGATTTAACATTTGGAAATAAATTTAGAAATCAATTTGTAATTGATTTGTGTTGAAATGAATTTTGAAATCAATTTGTAATCGATTTGATATTGAAATAAATTGAGAAATCAATTTGAAAGTTGATTTAGTATTAAAAATGAATATTTGTAAATGTAAATTCAAAATGGAATTTATGAAATGGAAGTGAAATTTGTTTAAAAATAAACGCTGATTTATTTTTAAAGTATGAAAGTAAATTTACAGATTTGAATGTAAATTTTAAATAAATCGATAAGGATTTATTAAATTGGTTTAAATGGACCATTTTGAAATGGAAGTGTATTTTCCTTGAAAAACCGAGTATATTCCAAAGTAGCTTTTAAAATATAAATTAAAAGTTCTAAGTGGATTTTTAAAAGATACAATTTGGAAATATATTTCGCGTAAGGAAATTGATTTGAAATTTATTTTCAAAAGTTGAAAGGTGAAATGTGATTTGAAATTGGTTTTCAAATGTTAAGTGTGAGGAAATATATATCTCGTGAAGATATTTTGAAATTAAATAATTTGGGAAAATTATTTAAATCTGATGATTGTTGTGAATATTATTGATAGTTAAATCACCGACTATCAATATTGACTTTGAAATGGCACTTGAATTGTTTTTAAAAGCAGACGCTTATTATTCGGTTTAGCCGGGAAAGGACCTTTGTGTCAGATAACCCATTCCGAATAATAATACGACGATATGGATCATATTGAAGACCGGTGGTGAAGACCGGGTATTTGTGAAAACGATAGAATGACCTATCGATTGTCTCTGCACCGTTAGCTACGGTATTGAGATTTCCTTTGTGATGGGAAGTTTTATCGGATTGTGAATATCCGGATTACAAGGGCTTCTTCGGAAGTGCCTTCGGTTCTGTTTGAACCCGGAATAGACTTGTATGGTTACGTGTATAACATTACATTTTGAGATGTAAAGCTGATTTCTTTCAAATACATTTCTGTTGGTGGCGGGGAATTTATTCTCTTAGCTTAACACCCTTCTCTGAGACGTATGAGCTCAGAGGTTATGTAGTTGAAATTTATCAGCGATATATTCCCAATTTGGTAATATGGCATGTTGAGTGTTGCTGTAATGATGATCATTTGTGATCAAAGCGTGGCTTTGTGAAAAAGCGTAGCTTTGTGGACGAGACTTCGTCAGGGCCTCAACAACCCGGAAATGGTCGAAACAGGAATGTTGCGGCAAGGTTATGAGGGTCGCGCCCTTTAGGGTATGTCATTTCCTTCTGGAAAGGGGTGGTATCATGGTATGGAGCCCAGATACTTACTCATGTGGACACACTTTATTTTTATGTGTGATGTTGGTTACCGAGCGCTCGGATAAAGGTCCCAAAGGACCGGGGGATGACATATTCGTGAGTTACCTAGTTACAGGGGTAACCCGGCCTTGTTTGGCAGAGAGCAGTTTGTCTCTCGGGACGTCCAGCCAGAGGCGATCCCATTCGGCAGTAGGAAAGGAAGTTCCTTAGCCTGACCATTTGTTGGAAATCCATTTCCCACTACGGAACTTGTACGGTTTTAATTGTAGAACCTGCCATTTACTTATGGTGGTCACCACTATTTAGATGGTAGCTATAGTAGGCATACGATACTGGTCGTATGCTGGCTAAGATTAATATTATACTTTCGAAATGTTTTCTACACTAGACATTAATAATAATAATCCAATGATTGGCGTAGTAAGCATCTTTGACTATCATAAGAAGAAATCTCCTCTAATTCTGCATTTGCATTGTGTGTGGCGGGAGGTCTTATGGTAGTTTCATTTTCCAAAAGCATTGCGAACTAATTTTATCTTCTTTGTGAAAATAACTGTTTTACGATCTCACACCAGTCACCATGACTGACTCGGAGTTTATTGTTCCCTTCTAAACTCTGGGTGCCCATTATTTTCCACACGGGCAGCCTAGAGTTATGTTATCAGGATATTCTGGATATTCTGGAGCTTTGGAAGCAAGCTGGATGGCGAAGCGTACTCTCGTACTTGTTTATTTTATTCCGCTGTGTATTCTGTATGTGGACAAATTTATATAACTGTCCATTGTTGTATCGAGTTGTATATTGACTCTGATTGATGTATGTATAAAATGATATAGCTCTTTGATTTAAAAAGACTAGTGATTATCTATTATATTTTGTTCCGCTGCGAATGTGAGATTCTGTTGTTGTTTCTGTTTTTCTGTTCTTTCTTTTTCTTCTGTCTTCGTCTACCTCTTCTTTTAACCCTAATGGTTCGGTTTTCCGGCATTCGATTGCGTGGCATTTGATACAGTGGACGTATTAATGTCGATTTTCGAGCGTCGAAAGATCGCATCGTTACATGTGGTATCAGAGCATCCGGTTAAGCGACAACCCTGCTCTGTTGGGTGTTACTCATTAGAGATAGAGTCGGTAGTACTCTAGAATGAGTTGAGTGTAATAATAGATATGAGTGCGTATTTGTTAGTGAATATAAAATTTGTTTTATATTGTGTTGACTTATCGGTTGATTGTTTATAGATTCTGGTCGGTGCAGTCTGGCCAACTGTAATCGATAGGGGTTTCTAAACTCTTAAACAAGATAAACTGACACAGTATTGTTTTAAAAATAGGGTGAATGAAATAATTTTACCTAAAACTATTTTTGTATAGAAAAGAAATGATTTTCTATGAATTATCATAGTATATGGATGCTTGGTTGTTAGGAAGTGATAACATTGAAATATTATCATTGTTATATGAAAAATGAATAAGAAATAAAATGATGTAACTAAATATTTGAAGATAAATTCATTTAATAAATGAAAATTTTAAATATGAATTGAAAGATGAGAAAATGAATTCATATACGAATGAATTTGTAAATGTAATTGTAAATGAGATTTATAATTGAAATAGAATTCCAAGAAAATATTTGAAAATAAAATTCACAAATGGAATGTAAAATAAGTTGATAACTTATAAAATATTTAAAGTTTGATTGTAATGAAATTCAAATTGAAAAGAAATGAATTTGTGAGTGAACCAATGAAGCTACATTTGTAAATGAATGAATTGGAATTGAATAATGAAATGGATTGAATTCAAGTAAATAAACTTGATAATTTATTAATTCACGAAATAATGAATTGGAGATTGAATTGGTTAAACTAAAGTTGAGTTGTAAGCTAAACTTAAAATGGTTTGAATTTGTATATAAATTCAAGTGGGTAGTAGAAATAAATTGAAAATTTCCTTGTTATTGATAAAATGAATTCAAGATGAATTGAATATGGAAATTTGAAATTTAAAATGAATAAGTGAATATACTAATTGAATTAAATTAGTGAATGGAATAAATTTGATAAATGAAAATCAAATCAAGAATTGAAATTGGAAATTGTTTACAAGGAAATGAATTTGAGTTTTGAATTGAAATAGCTTAAGTAAATATTGGACAGTAACTCAAATTTAAGTGAAGCTTTGAAATGGTTTAAATGAAAACTTAGTTGATTAATGAGTTGAAATGCGAAATTAAATAGTGATAAATGTATAACTTCAGTAATGAAGTGAAAATAAATACAAGAAGTGTATATAAATATTTGCATTGTTGTTGTCGAGTTTTGTACGATGGTTTTGAACAAAATCGAATGGTTTTGTGAATATGGAATATAAATATAAATTGAAATGGAATCAATTTAAATGATTGTTAGTTCAATTAGTCATTTAGTTGCATGAATATTAACAAGTCTGAATAGAAAGAATTATTGTTTGACAAAAACGAGATTGTATAAATTCTATGAGTTAATAAAAGCAAATAGAAATTGAATGTGAATTAGATGGAAGCGATTTAAGTTGAATTGAAACTTTATAAATTGCTAATGGAATTTATTTTGGATGTATTGCTAATGAAATCTATATATTGTTATTCGAAATGAGTGAATTGTTAAATAGATTTCATATATTTGTCACTTACCTGTTTAAATTGAGTAAGTGCAGGTTTTTGAAGTCGTTTGGCTGCATTTTGGGTTGCGTAAATGCTAATAATAAACTGCTTTGTTAAAATGCTAAAAAGATATGCCTATGCAATAAAAATAGGAAATATGAACTGTTTTTCTGCTTTTCTGACCGAGTGGGTCGATGTATATATATTTATATCTTTTGTCAAATTGCAAAAGCTCCTCCGTACAAAGGAGACTCCGCCAAAATTTTCTGAAAATTTTGGGAGTTGGAATTTTTTTTAAATTTTTGGAAATTTTTCACTAACGACAAAAGATTTAAAATCGAGAATTGAGATAAAAGTGAATAAAACTCAATATTCGAAATTAGAAGATGAATCGAATTCAAGTAAAATTCGAAATGAAAATCTAAATGAAAACTTTTGGAAATAAAAGTATTGAGATTTGAAATGAATTCAAATAGAATTGAAATTGTAAGATGAATTCAAATAGAGTTGAAATTGTAAATTGAATTCAAATGGGATCGAAAATGCAAAGTTGAAAGAAAATGAATATATGACTTTGTTTGAAGTGAAAATGAATATAAGAAATATTGTATTAAACTTAAGTATGAAATTCTTAAGTAAAATTTAGAATTGAGAAATATCCTAAGTTAATAAGTGAATAAACTTAACTAGAATGTTGTAATTAGACATTATTGTTCAGAAAAATATACAGGGGTATAAAGGAAAATGGAATTGGATTTTGATTTCGAAGATAAATTTGAATTTGCTCGGCAAAGGTATGTATTTAAATTTCAGTATGAAATTTGATCTTTTCTTGTCTAGCCATTTGGCTTTCCTTTCTCTTTTTGGAATTTGGGAGTCCGTAAGGACATTTTGTAGTAGTACCGAGCTAGCCGCGCAAAGGAGACGCTGGCGAAATTTTTCAAAAATTTCGAGAGTTAGAAATTTTTTGAGAAAATTTTGAATTTGAATTTAAATTTGAATTGTTAAAAAAACCATATTATTTGAAACTTATGGAATAGTTTGGAAAAGTTAGTTAAAGTAATAACGAATCTTTAATAAAAAGATTAGTTTGGAAAATTTGATAAAACTGTTTGGGTTTTGGAGAAAATGATAAACGGGAATTAGAGCATTCTTCTTTACTTGTAATTTCGGGACGAAATTCTTTTAAGGGGGGAAGATTGTAACGACCCTAAATTTTGATATTTGAAATGTGAATATTTAATTGAGTTTAAATATTCGAATGATAATTTAATTTGAAATTCAAATATCAGAATGGAATTTGGCGATTAAATTATTGAATTTAATTTATTGAAATTGGATAAAATTTTGAATCTTCAATTTGAAGCCGATTAAAAATATTTTCAAGGCTTAGAAAATCTATATTGACTATACTGAAGATAATAGAAGCTTCATAATTGAATTTTGAGATGCCTTGTTCAGTTTTAAATTATATCGTTTAAATTGAATTTGAAAATAGCGTTCCAGAGTACAGTCTCGGAATTCGACAAAACCAGTTCCATTGGATCTGTAATATTGCATTATTATCGAATTTCAATTTTCGTAGTGATTGGAGTTGTTGTGTGATCGTACGATAAGCAAATGCGCTGAATTTAAATTGAATTTGAAATTTTAAATATAAATAATATTGTTGCATTAAAATACTGTGTCAAGTCTTTGCAGAGACGTAGAGAAATCTAAAGCACATGTCCCCTGCCTTTTCAAATCACGTACAAGTGTTTTCCCTAATCTAACACCTGTCTTCAATTTCAACACGCGTCAAAAATAAAATAAATAAAACAAACGAAATGTTTTTTCTTTCGTTCAAAAATCAATATAGCAACCGAGCATTCATTTCTATTCCTCTCTTCCAAATCAAAATAGATAATGAATGCATCTTCTTCGAATCAACAGCGAATCGAATTCGTTCGATCTAAATTTGAATCTCCATCGAGCTAGGGCTCGCGAACGCGCATGCGATGGTGGTTCGAGGCCGGTCGGCAAGCGCGGGTTCGCTTTAGGCACGAGGGCGTGGCATTCGCGACTTCATCGCGATGTGAGGCTCGAGGACAGCGGAGCAGGCGGCGAGCAGTTAGGGGATTGCGAAGTCGATTGTTGGGTCGAATTCGATCTCAGGTTCTGGGAGGAAGGGCTTTGGTTCGCGATCACTTGTGATGGAGGCTGTCGCTGCTGCATTGGGCCAGTTAGGGCGAGACAGTGACAATGACAGATAGCGGCGACAAGGTGCAGGAATTCGCAATGAGATTTGGGGCACTCGTGAGGATGGGTCTCGCGATGGTCTGGTTTTCGAATTAACAGTAAGGTATGCAGATTTAAGATTTCTGAAACAATAAGCAAAGTTTTGGTAATCCTGTTATGACAGTAAATAAAATCTCAGTTAAGAATATATATATATATATAGTTTAGAAATTTTTATTTTGTATAAAACTTACAGTAAATATATGAATATATAGGATTTTGGAAATCATAGGGATTTATATAAAGATTTGATCTTTATAAATTATTTTTGAAAGTGTATAAGTAAGGTTTCAAAGGAAAAGAAAGAAAAATATTTTTTGTTTCGAATCAAAATTTAATTTTAAAATTTAATCATGGGTCGATTAAATTTATCAAATAGGAAATTTGTTATTCGATTATCTCGAATATTAATAAATTATATAAATTATTTATACAAGGTCAAAACCGTGAAGAAATGGTCAAAATTGGAAATGGATTGCAAAATAAAAGCAAAGGTGAGATCTTCTCACTCAAATTGAAAATTTGATTTTTTTGCAGTTATTGATTAATTGCTGTTTGGATGTGATATTAGATATAGTAGGATATATCTATATATATAGCAATATATATATTGGCATATGTGTATATTGCAGTTGTTGATTTCCCGCATTGTATAGCGGAGGAGACCCTATTGCGCCGTTAGTAAGCGGATGATATTTTATAAAATCCCATATACTACGATATTCCACCTCGAAGTGGAATTGGTATTGTGCTAACATCTGTGGATGCAGGGAAACAGGTTAGAGGGATCCAACTGGATTCCTCAAATTGTTTGAATATTATTTCATATGTGAATGATGTGATTTATTGATAATCTGTGGATGATTTATTGATAATTATAATTGTTGAAGGCTAAAATTTAGCCGAATGTATTTTTGGTATTATTGGATACCAGAAATAAATGAAATTGGATTTTTGAAATTAAATTTGGAAATTTTAAGTAAATTCCTTTTGAAAGAATTGAATAAATTTAAAAAAAGTAATTTTTAAAAGCGTAAAGTTGATTTTTTGAAATGTTATCGAATTATTTCAAAAATATGGGAAAGATTGTTATAAATGGATTTTGAATAGTATTTTTCGAAAGTTGGAAAATTTATTGAAAATGGAAATTTAAAGGGTTTAGAAAAGATTAAAGAAATTATTTTTAAAAGTGATAAATTTCTAGAAATCCAATTGATAATTGATTTGGTATTAGAAAATAAATTTTTGGGAAATCGATATAAAAATTTATTTGATGTTGAATGAAAATTGATTTGTGTTGAAATAAAGTATTGAAATAAATTTGGAAATCGATTTGTAAAATGATTTAACATTTGGAAATAAATTTAGAAATCAATTTGTAATTGATTTGTGTTGAAATGAATTTTGAAATCAATTTGTAATCGATTTGATATTGAAATAAATTGAGAAATCAATTTGAAAGTTGATTTAGTATTAAAAATGAATATTTGTAAATGTAAATTCAAAATGGAATTTATGAAATGGAAGTGAAATTTGTTTAAAAATAAACGCTGATTTATTTTTAAAGTATGAAAGTAAATTTACAGATTTGAATGTAAATTTTAAATAAATCGATAAGGATTTATTAAATTGGTTTAAATGGACCATTTTGAAATGGAAGTGTATTTTTGTGAAGACCCAAATTATTGAGATAAAAATAATTTTAAAATGAGAATATTTAAGAAAAGAAAATATAGTCTGACAATAATAATATTAGGAGTAAGTGAAATGAATAAATAAGAGGACAGAGATTTTTCAATAAAATGGGAAGAAAATGATCAAATATGAGTGAGATTTTATATACAGATATCTCCTGTATATATATATACACATATAAAAATATATATGTATTAGATGTGAGTAGCCAAAGAAGTATAAAATGATAAAGTCCTTTTGATAACTAAATTGCATGAAAACCAGTTTAGTACTATTGTGCATAAATACCTTCTTAAAAATAAATCAGGAAATAAATGGTTTGAAATAATATAAGAGAACCATTCAGGCCTAACAAGGTATACAATGTATCTGAGTCATACAAAGATGATGTGTAGATGGATCATGCAAATAGCATGTGCACAGAAAAGCAGAGAAGCAACTGCTTTTACTAGAAATAGAAATCAAGAGAAAATGGCACATTTAGCCATAACAATACACACATAATTCTCTGAGTAATTGTGAGGATAAAATGGGTTTTTCCTTTAGTAAAACCCTAGCAAAATGATTTAAATCAAGAGGGAAGCAGAGGTTTTCTCTGAGGGAAAACAGAAACACATTGAAAAAAAAATAGAAAGGAGAGCTCACCCTGTTTTCAAGCTTAGGCATTCTCGGGGAAGAGAGGAGGAAGGTGAGTGATTAATCACTTATGATCTGTAAGGCATTAAGACCCATGTTAAGGGAAGCCAAGTTATTTTATATAAACATTACATTATGTTTTTCCTATTTGATTTTATTTTCTGGATGAAAATATGTTGATCATGGATGGTATTCTGGTTGAGTTTTTGGATGAGGTTTTAATCTGTTTTGACTTGTTGTGATGGTTTCAGTTTTTGTTTTAAAATATAGATAATCAAACAAATACACTAATCACAGAAATAGATTTTATATATGCTAGTTTTGATATGAAAAATGAATCAAATGTTTTACTGTGGAATAGGGTATCAATGAAAGAAAAGAAGTAGGCAGTGTGAATATTGAGATTCATGCTTATGTCTAGTCTATATTAAAAATGATATGAACAATGCAATATTACAAATATGTGCTGATTTGTTCAGATCATAAACCAATAAGTTTTTATGGGTTTTTCTCAAAAACCATTCCCTATGTTCACAGTAAAAGAATAAATATAGTTTTGCATATGACTTCTTCATATTTGTATAAGCAATGGAAAATTTCTAGAAATAAAAATATAAGCAGGTTTTGGAAAAATGTGATTAAAGCAAAAATGACTTTGAAATAAGGTGTGCAATTTTACATGAATGCTTTGTATGTCTGGATATGATCTTTGGGTGATTTTAAGAATTCTTGACCTATATAAGGAAGGAAAGAATACGAGCATCTCTAGAACCAAAAGAAAAATTCCCCAGAAAGAAATAAATAAGCATGGTCTCTAAATTATAAAATAATTTAGGAGTAGTGCCTTGATCTACTCATCAGCAGGTGGTTGATGGGTATGTGCATGACTTGTTTAAGTCCTGTAAGCCTCTGTGTAAAGGGTTAACAGAACTGAGCCCCTTTGCAATGCACACATGGTGTTCAATGGCAAGAGTTCAGACCAAACAAAATGAAAAGATGAGAAAGAGTAATGATGCTATGGAATTTAAGGAGTTAATCCATAGGAGTTTTGTACTTGTACAACTGAATGAAGTGAATGGATGAATGCTTGGGTGTATGTTTATAGATAAACCTAAATATACACATTCTCAGATTTTAATTGGGATTTGAATTGCATTTTATAGAAAAGTTCTCTGTACAGCCTTAAGAATTTACGAGATATTTTGCATACTTGATTTCACTCACACCAGAATTTATTTCTAACCCTATTTGTTGCCTTTGCAATACTTGGGGTGTCTCATTTTATTGGGGCAGTTCAAAGTTTTTCTGCAGGGAATGATGCATGAATTGCTTGCTTGCTTGCATGGATATTTGGAGATCTTGAGGAGTTTAAAGTGTTTAAGAGAAGTAGCAGTGTCTTTGTAATAATTAAGTTAGGCAAACTCTAATACGTTCTAAGTATTTTCATGAGTGTCTTTTGCTTTGGTATCTGGAAAACAGTATGTAAGAAGAAAAAGAAACTTAAATGTTATATGTGTTTGCGAGCTGTGGACTTAAATAACAAGTTCTGAAATAGTTTTAGTAAATAATGCTGAAGGAGAAGATGCCATTTAATCTGATATGTGAACATATTTTTCTAGACAGTCTTGAGGCACTTCAGTTATGAAATAAAACTGATACTAAGTTGGAGAGATCTGATACTATAAAACTGATACTAAGTAGGAGAAATCTGATACTATAAAACTGATACTAAGTAGGAGAAATCTGATACTATAAAACTGATACTAGGTAGGAAGTTTCTGATACTATAACTACTGATCTAGCACTAGGTTGGGAAAATCTGATACTATAGCTTCAAAACTGATACTAAGTGGTAAGACACCAGATTCAACACTTTTCTAGCTCCAGATATAAGAAGTTGTGTGATTTATAAAGTAGATCACAACACCATCACTCATGTGATGACTATTTGCTCAGTTAACCAGGAAATATGCATTTTGTTTGTCATGATTGGTTTGTGCTTGTTGTGTCTAAACCTTGATCACATGTGTTGTTTTTCTCTGCTTAGATTTCAACCTAGTTTATCACCTCAGTATTCATATGATAAGTACCAAACCACAAAAGAATTCCGGAATTTAAAAAGTATGGCTTGTAAACCAAGAAACCAATTAATTTGAGAAGTAAGCAAGAAAATTATAAGTGACAATATTCGAAATTAATATTAATCAAGCTTGAGATCAAAAAGGGGAATGTAAAAATAGAAATGGCTATGTGACACCAATTCTCTGAAAAATGAGAAATAATGTGTGATTGAATTTTCCTTGTTAATTTTTAATACTCTGATAAGCAAGGAAACATTTATATATCTTCATATATATAAATGACTTGAATTGACTTATATACTAATATTTTTATATTGGTAAGAATTTGGATCTTGGGGGAAATGAAATTAAAGAAGTGATCACTTGGTAAAAAAAAAATCTCAACAGTAAATCACTGAAAAATAACAATCAAAAAGAAGTGGGTCATTTCAATTTTCCTTGAAAAACCGAGTATATTCCAAAGTAGCTTTTAAAATATAAATTAAAAGTTCTAAGTGGATTTTTAAAAGATACAATTTGGAAATATATTTCGCGTAAGGAAATTGATTTGAAATTGATTTTCAAAAGTTGAAAGGTGAAATGTGATTTGAAATTGGTTTTCAAATGTTAAGTGTGAGGAAATATATATCTCGTAAAGATATTTTGAAATTAAATAATTTGGGAAAATTATTTAAATCTGATGATTGTTGTGAATATTATTGATAGTTAAATCACCGACTATCAATATTGCCTTTGAAATGGCACTTGAATTGTTTTTAAAAGCAGACGCTTATTATTCGGTTTAGCCGGGAAAGGACCTTTGTGTCAGATAACCCATTCCGAATAATAATACGACGATATGGATCATATTGAAGACCGGTGGTGAAGACCGGGTATTTGTGAAAACGATAGAATGACCTATCGATTGTCTCTGCACCGTTAGCAACGGTATTGAGATTTCCTTTGTGATGGGAAGTTTTATCGGGATTGTGAATATCCGGATTACAAGGGCTTCTTCGGAAGTGTCTTCGGTTCTGTTCGAACCCGGAACAGACTTGTATGGTTACGTGTCTAACATTACATTTTGAGATGTAAAGCTGATTTCTTTCAAATACATCTCCGTTGGTGGTGGAGAATTTATTCTCTTAGCTTAACACCCTTCTCTGAGACGTACGAGCTCAGAGGTTATGTAGTTGAAATTTATCAGCGATATATTCCCAATTTGGTAATGTGGCATGCTGAGTGTTGCTGTAATGATGATCATTTATTGATCATTTGTGATCAAAGCGTGGCTTTGTGAAAAAGCGTAGCTTTGTGGACGAGACTTCGTCAGGGCCTCAACAACCCGGAAATGGTCGAAACAGGAATGTTGCGGCAAGGTTATGAGTGTCGCGCCCTTTAGGGTATGTCATTTCCTTCTGGAAAGGGGTGGTATCATGGTATGGAGCCTAGATACTTACTCATGTGGACACACTTTATTTTTATGTGTGATGTTGGTTACCGAGCGCTCGGATAAAGGTCCCAAAGGACCGTGGGATGACATATTCGTGAGTTACCTAGTTACAGGGGTAACCCGGCCTTGTTTGGCAGAGAGCAGTTTGTCTCTCGGGACATCCAGCCAGAGGCGATCCCATTCGACAGTAGGAAAGGAAGTTCCTTAGCCTGACCATTTGTTGGAAATCCATTTCCCACTACGGAACTTGTACGGTTTTAGTTGTAGAACCTGCCATTTACTTATGGTTGTCACCACTGTTTAGATGGTAGCTATAGTAGGCATACGATACTGGTCGTATGCTGGCTAAGATTAATATTATACTTTCGAAATGTTTTCTACACTAGACATTAATAATAATAATCCAATGATTGGCGTAGTAAGCATCTTTGACTATCATAAGAAGAAATCTCCTCCAATTCTGCGTTTGCATTGTGTGTGGCGGGAGGTCTTATGGTAGTTTCATTTTCCAAAAGCATTGCGAACTAATTTTATCTTCTTTGGGAAAATAACTGTTTTACGATCTCACACCAGTCACCATGACTGGCTCGGAGTTTATTGTTCCCTTCTAAACTCTGGGTGCCCATTATTTTCCACACGGGCAGCCTAGAGTTATGTTATCAGGATATTCTGGATATTCTGGAGCTTTGGAAGCAAGCTGGATGGCAAAGCGTACTCTCGTACTTGTTTATTTTATTCCGCTGTGTATTCTGTATGTGGACAAATTTATATAACTGTCCATTGTTGTATCGAGTTGTATATTGACTCTGATTGATGTATGTATAAAATGATATAGCTCTTTGATTTAAAAAGACTAGTGCTTATCTATTATATTTTGTTCCGCTGCGAATGTGAGGTTCTGTTGTTGTTTCTGTTTCTGTTTTTCTGTTCTTTCTTTTTCTTCTGTCTTCTTCTACCTCTTCTTTTAACCCTAATGGTTCGGTTTTCCGGCATTCGATTACGTGGCATTTGATTCAGTGGACGTATTAATGTCGATTTTCGAGCGTCGAAAGATCGCATCGTTACACATATATACTATCTATTCTCATATGCAAGTGTTTTAGAAATGTTTTGGAATAATAGTTTGAAAAGCTTACTTATATATATATAAATATATATATATATATATAAATATATATATATATATATATATTTCCATTATCAACAAATATATTTATAGTAGTTTTAAAAGAGAAATATTTTCATACAATTGCACAGTATCCATCGAATGAGAAATTGGTTTAAACGGTTAAATAAAACAAGTGTATGAAACGCTTGCGTTTGTTTTACCGATTAACTCCTGGACTTGTTCGATCGAACCATTGTTACAAACAAGTGGAGTTTACTATTGTATAGTAAACGTTTGGGTAAACCTATGTGGTATGGGACACATGGTCGTTATCTATTCGATTACTATATAAAAGTATTTAATACTTTTCGACAAGTTATGACTCACCTTTGATGTTTGTAGGACTTGTTCTTATTTGATGTTTATAGGTGTTGTACCTATCTTGATGTTTATAGGACTTGCTCCTATTTGATGTTTTAGGTTTCGTACCTATCTTGAAGTTTATAGGTTTTATACCTATTTCGATGTTTATAGGTCTCGTACCTATCTTGATATTTATAAACTTACATGTCTATCTCGGAGTTACATGCATTAGTTGAATTCATTTCACCAATCTTGGAGTTTGACCTCCCCTCTTATTTATGAGATTTTTGGATTTTTATTTGTGAGATATCTAGATTTAATATTGTTGGATTATCACCAGATGTAACGGACAGGGATTTTCGACCCTCGAAAATTGACATTAATACGTCCACTGTATAAAATGCCGAGCAGCCGAGTGCTGGAAATACCAGTTCATTAGGGGTGAAGAGAAAAAGGTAGAAGAAAACAAAACAACAACACGGAATCTCACAATCGCAGCGGAACAAAATATAATATATAATAACAGATTTTTAATACAAGGACTGTACTGTTAATATACATATCATTATCAGAGTACATCAATCAATACATCAATCTGGATAGTTTAATAACTTGTCTTTACACAGCGGAATAATAATCAATCGTATGTTATACCCCTATTCCGAACATAATGGAAAAGGTTTCGAGTCCAAATTCGATCGTATGGAGAAGATAGCTTTTTGGATCCAATTATTATATTGAATTTCGATATTAATTTCAATGCGTTTATATACCGTACAATCAAACGATAACTCCAAACACTAAGAAATTTGAAATCCGATAATAATACCACTATAATTTGAATTGATCATTTATGGAAATTGGGTCTCGGTCTTTTTATGAATCCCTTTTTGTAGAATACCCATATAATACACCTTATATTTACAAAACTCCCTTTATAAAGTATTATTTGTAAATTATAAAATTCCCTTTTATAAATATCTAAACATAATTATAAACCTCATTTTATAAATCTCCAAATTTATTTAACAAACTCCTTTATAACCATCCTTTTATACTATTTGTAAAACATCCTTTATAAAATATCATTTATAAAAACTCATTTTTATAAATCCATAAATTATTTGCAACTCTTTTATAAACTCCAAATTCATTTACAAAACTCCTTTTTCAAATTTTTAAATATAATTATAAAACTCATATACTTTCCACAGCACGATTATTCCATATATTACAATAAATTCCCGATTGTGATTTATAACTCCAATTTATCAAATTGATAATATTTCACTTTTATAAAATACCATTTACAAACCTATTTTTTATTTATAAAATAATGCTTATAAATATCTCTTTAATTTATAAAACACCATTTATAAATCTGTTCTTTTATTACAACATTTTATATAAAATGTTTCATAAATATTTATTAATAAAATATTTCTATCTTCTTTTAAACATAGAATCACTTTAAAATAAATGATAACCCTTTTATTTCCTCTAAAATAAAACTTCATTATTATAATAACTTTTCTACGGAAATAGACACTTTCCAAAATAATTTTAAAACATTTACTTATATACATATATTAGAAAAGAATAAAAAAGAAAATTAAAGTGAAATAGAGAAGTTCAAAAACTATTTTTATATAAAATATCATAGAAAATTCAAAAAGGTCGGATTAAAAATCATTTTTCTAGATTGAAACCATTCCCAGATCAAAACAGTAATTAATAATATTTTTCAAAACACTATAATGAGGCCAATAGTTACTATAGCACTTAATCAGTGTTATCACTACATTTTTCACTAAAAAAAGTTCAACTTTTTAACATATGTTAATGTCACATCCACTAGGGCCAAACTATCAAATTTTGCACTTACCATCTATAGAACATGTATATAACTGAAATTAATATCAATAGATATATAACTGGAATAAAAAATCACAATGATGAGAAATCTGGATTTCTCTACTAAATTCCATGTATTTCATTTTATATGTCATTCCCTTTTGAAAAGCGGATATTTAACCAAATCAAACCAATAATTCATCCAAACATAAAAGCAATTGTTTTTATCAACTATATATCATACTGATTATCTAAAAATGTAAGTTTAACTCATCAAAATTCCAATTGGCACCGAAGCGTCCCAGTTTAAACTAAAATCAAACACGTTCAATTTTAGCCCAAAATACCACTAGCACCAAACTCGACTAAACCAATTCTATCGTGAAGCTATCGCTATTACGAGCGTAACAAAAAAATCTCGCATTAATTGGATCTCGTATGAGAGAGAGATATATTTTATAAGTTTCTGAGAATTAATTAATTATTAATTAAACTAATTACAATTTAAAATCTTAATTACCCTATAATCTGTCTCCTTCCCCAAATTGAAATCTCTCCCATGTGCACGAATATGCACATCACCCTTGAACTCGACCTTCTTTCCTCCACCGTGCCCACTACAGTTGAAGAAATCGACTACAATCTCCACCGACGAACTTCCTTTAGCGTTCTTACTGCAACCCACCCCACCATGTCATGTCTGCACATTCCTTATAATTTGTGACCTGCAGCATCACGTGTAACAACCCAACATGTCGGTTCTTCCTCCTTGACCGCATCTCCCAAAAATTCACCAATCGAAGCTCCTTCTCCGACAAACCAAAAACCAAACTCCGTTCATGCGAAATCCACCTTAAATGACCTCATACCCAACCCTAGCTTCGACTGCTAACCACGACCATCACTCAATCATCACTGAACATGACTTCAAGCTATGGACTTGTAGATCTCGCCAAAACAAACTCAACAAAACTAATTTCATGATTTTTAGTGCATTGTAGCTTGAGATTTTAATTTTTGAAGTTTGGATGTAAATTTCTTGTTTACTTGAAGTGAAAATAAGAAAAGTGAAAGGTGAAAAGAAAAGTAAAGCATGTTGAAAAATCTTAGTGAAGAGATAGGTTTTTTAACAATCTTCGGCATCTCGCCGCACAAAATTTTGTTTGTGTAAGATCCGCAAATGATGAAACAAAAACATGATCACACACAAAACCGCGATACGATCCCAAAACAATAATAGTATACACAGGTTATGCAACAACCCTAGTTGAGATTACTTAGAATCTATATTTAAAATATGATTTAATTAATTTTAGTTAATTAATTGAATGAAATTAGGGAATTTGTAAATTATTGTATTTCCAAATTAAAATGGATTTGGAGTTTAATGAATTGGGAATTTAATGAATTTTCTATTAATACTATTAATTCTTATATTTAATTATATAAGAATAATTTTGGAGAAAATGAATAAATAAATGGTATGGAAATAATTTCATTGTTAGAAATATGATTTCTTAATTATTAAAAAAATATGAAGAATAACTTTCATTTTAAAAGGTAATTAATTTTGATTAAATATTTCAATATTGATAAAAGTGTGATTTTGACATGTGATTTATATTGTGGAAATTTTAGAAATAAATGTTAGTTAAATTAGAATATTGTTTTAATTAAATTAGTATTTATAAAATATTAAAATGAAACACAACAAATTAGTAACACTTTGGTTTTTGAAAGAATTAGCAACACTTGGCAAATGGGTCCACATTCCTTACCCACTTAACCCAAAACCAAAGGAAATAGAAATGAGAAAAACATATGTACAACATTACTCACTTCTCATTTTTCTCTCAAAACAAGAAATCAAAAATTTCCTAAGTACAAAAACCCTAAATCCCCAAATTTGCAAATTAAAGAGTGAAATCAAGGAGCTTACAATCTATTTTAGGATGTTTGATAAAAGGTAATCTCCTCTATCTATCTATGCATCAATTTAATGATTTATTTCAGTTTTTGATTTCTGATTTTGATCAATTCTTATCCAACCTTTGTTCATAGCCTAGGTTCAGATTGAATTAGAAAGGCATAGGAGATTCTAAGCTATAATCTTCCATCCCGGGTTTGTTTGTGTGAGTGTATCTCACTAATTCTAGCCTTAGATAAATGGTTGCTGCTGTTAGATGATTATGGTTGAATTCAAAGCGTATATGATCTCAAAATGTTGATCGATTCATTGTCTAATTGAATTGTATTTGTTGTTTACTGAAACCCACCATATGAAATCATGAGTTTCATCCAATTATACATGTTCATATGCATGTATGACTGCCTATTCGGTACCTTAGATCGTTAGAGAAGCAACATAGGAAAAAGGAGCGAAAACGGATCGACGGAAGGTCACCTGAATCGCCTGGACGTCAGCCTAGGTGAGCCAACCGATGGACTAGTTTATCAAACCGGTGCACCAGTTGTAGCTTGAACCTGACATCCAGGCTACGTTTTGGTATTTCGAATCGACCCGTTTGTCAATTGTTTTTCCTATTGAATTCCAGAAGTTGATTGCTAAATTTTAATATAGCATTTCATGTCAATTTTATTGATATTTTCCGGATTTGTGATTTATGAATTGCTGAATTCGTTTTGATGTTTTTTATACCATAGGGATTGTTCTATGGATCTTAGGAGAATTACACACTTTGATGCACGTATTCAACTCGGGTTTACAACTGATTGATCTCTAAATCCAATCGTTTTATACAAGGCTATTTATGTACAAATCTTATATACATATATATATATTCATATAAAGAATTTTAATAATATACATATATACTATCTATTCTCATATGCAAGTGTTTTAGAAATGTTTTGGAATAATAGTTTGAAAAGCTTACTTATATATATATAAATATATATATATATATATAAATATATATATATATATATTTCCATTATCAACAAATATATTTAAAGTAGTTTTAAAAGAGAAATATTTTCATACAATTGCACAGTATCGATCGAATGAGAAATTGGTTTAAACGGTTAAATAAAACAAGTGTATGAAACGCTTGCGTTTGTTTTACCGATTAACTCCTGGAATTGTTCGATCGAACCATTGTTACAAACAAGTGGAGTTTACTATTGTATAGTAAATGTTTGGGTAAACCTATGTGGTATGGGACACATGGTCGTTATCTATTCGATTACTATATAAAAGTATTTAATACTTTTCGACAAGTTATGACTCACCTTTGATGTTTGTAGGACTTGTTCTTATTTGATGTTTATAGGCGTTGTACCTATCTTGATGTTTATAGGACTTGCTCCTATTTGATGTTTTAGGTTTCGTACCTATCTTGAAGTTTATAGGTTTTATACCTATTTCGATGTTTATAGGTCTCGTACCTATCTTGATATTTATAAACTTACATGTCTATCTCGGAGTTATGCATTAGTTGAATTCATTTCACCAATCTTGGAGTTTGACCTCCCCTCTTATTTATGAGATTTTTGGATTTTTATTTGTGAGATATCTAGATTTAATATTGTTGGATTATCACCAGATGTAACGGACAGGGATTTTCGACCCTCGAAAATTGACATTAATACGTCCACTGTATAAAATGCCGAGCAGCCGAGTGCTGGAAATACCAGTTCATTAGGGGTGAAGAAGAAAAAGGTAGAAGAAAACGAAACAACAACACAAAATCTCACAATCGCAGCGGAACAAAATATAATATATAATAACAGATTTTTAATACAAGGACTGTACTGTTAATATATATATATCATTATCAGAGTACATCAATCAATACATCAATCTGGATAGTTTAATAACTTTCCTTACACATCGGAATAATAATCAATCGTATGTTATACCCCTATTCCGAACACAATGGAGAAGGTTTCGAGTCCAAATTCGATCGTATGAAGAAGATAGCTTTTTGGATCCAATTATTATATTGAATTTCGATACTAATTTCAACGCGTTTATATACCGTACAATCAAACGATAACTCCAAACACTAAGAAATTTGAAATCCGATAATAATACACTATTACGGATCCAATGGAACCGATTTTGTCGAATTTTGAGACTGTGTCCCGGATGGCTATTTTTAAATGTTAATTTGAACAACTATTTTTTTAAAATTGAACAAATCACTTTTAAATTCAATTTTAAAACTTTTATTATTTTCATTATTATTAATATATATTTTATAAGCCTTTAAATTATTTTTATTGAGCGTAAAACTCAAGATACAAAAATTCAACTAATATTCAATTATAAATTTTAATAATAAATTATCCAATAAATCACTATTTTTAAATTCTGAATTTATTTTATAAATAAAAACCCAAATTTCCATATTCAAAATCAATCTATAATTCCAAATCAAGCATCGAAAAATCCAGGTCGTTACATTCCTCCCCCCTTAAAAGAATTTCGTCCCCGAAATTGCTAAGGCAGAAGAATGCTCCAAACCCATTATTTATCCAAAAACCCACTTAGTGAAAATTCGATATTCCACATTTCTAATCTAGTTCCACCCAAACAATTAGTTTCAATTTCATATCCAAAATCTCTTATTTCAATTTCAATTTGAAATCAATTTGTCGTTAACAAATATTTTTTCTAACACCCTAAATTTCCGAAATTTTTTGGCAGAGTCTCCCTTTTACGGAGAGCCTTTTACAATATGACAAGAGAGATAAATATATACACATCGACCCACATGGTCAGAAAACAAAAATATATATCAATATTTTATATTTTTCAGTATTTAATCCGAAAACGTACCTTATTTTAGCATTTTAAAGCATTTTTAAGCAAGCAAATTTTACTTCATAAGCAATTACGCAACCCGAATCTAGCCCGACAGCCTCCGGGTACCTGTACTTACTCAATTTAAACACGTAAGTACCAAATATATGAAATTCACTAACATTTCATTTATTTAAACAACTACAACACATGAATTTCAATTACTAATCACGCTAAACATGTATTATAAGCAATTATAAGGTTCGAATACCAATTTAATTGCTTCCAATCAATCCATATACTATTTCATTTAATTTGAAATGATTTCCAACCCAATTTACTTACATTCAATTCACATTCGTACTAAATAAATTAATATTCATTCCAAATTGATTAAAAATCAATTTATTCACTTTCCATTCATTCGCAGAATTTAATTTACTGTCGTTTACGTCAAACGACCAATTTTTCTATGTAAATTCGGCGAAATTCGCTTAATAAGGTATCCACCTTAGTTTATAACTATTTTAAATTGATTCCAACTCAATTTATATTAAATCCTATTCCAATTCTAATTGATTCTCGATCAATTCATTTTGCATTTCCTTCAATTCACTTTTACTATACTCAAACCCATTTAATTTAGCTCGGAAACATTTCATGCTAATACATTAATTAACCATTTCACGAATGTATTTAAGCCAAGCTTCCATTTGAAACATTAACTCAAGTTTATTTCCTTTTGCAAACAAATTCTATTTTCATTTTGGATTAATTCTCATTCAATCAATTTCATTTCAATTTTAGTTTGATTCTTCTTCCATCAAATTTTATTCCATTCATTAATTAAATTAATTAGTTCATTCACTTCATCCATTTCAATTTTTATTCCAGACTCAATTCATTCTCGAATTCATTTAAATGATATTCAAGGCCATATTCAATTTATTTATACTCAAATCGAATTTATTTACAACTCAAACCATTTCTATTTCAATTCAATTCCATTTATTCAACACGTTTCCAATTATATTTAATTCACTTACAATCTCAGTTGAATTTTATTTATAACTCAAGTTTCATTTCCAAAAATCCATTTTTAGCTCACAATCCAATTTTTATTCAACCAAGTTAATATCCATTTTATATCCTATTAACTAATTAATTATTTAATTAGTTCATTTCCACTTTATAATTCAATATCTGATTTCTATTTCAAAAATGACTTCAATAAATTTACTCGAGTTCAAATTTATTTTATAATTCAAGTTTGGGTTTTTATTTCGTTTCCAAAATATCAAACACTTTTTATTTTGGCTTATCTATTCCAATTTTCAATTTTATAAGTCACACAACTATTTTTTTCCCATTTCCATCAATTCTATACCCGAGTATGTTCCTATTTTATTTTTAAATCAAGACTATACATTTATTTATAGCCTAAATATATTTTTATTTCAATTCATTCCAATTTTTATAAGCCATTGAAGTTTATTATTCCAATCCAAATTTTATTTAATTTAACTTAAGTTAAATTTCATCCATACCATTTTCTTGTACCCATTAAATTTATTTAACTTACACAAATTTTACTTTCATTCTGAAACTCACAGTTTCCTCTTCCTTACCTATATTTAATTAACTCCATTGCATTTTTCTCATTTCATTTTATTTATTTCATCAATTCTATTCAAATCACAGCCAATTAATTTTTTTTTAAATTTAATTCCTTCAACTTAATCCAAGTTAAATTCCACCTTAATCTTTTCACTTTTTATATTAATCTCAAAATTCAATTTCCATATTTTTCTTTAAACTCATTCTCGCTTTTATACGTTCATCACTTATTTCCTGATATATTCTAAACATTTTCATAAGGATTTAAAAATTCAAACACTCGGTATTTTTTCAAATCATTTTGAAATCTCAATATTCCAAATCACATTTTTAAAATTTTTAAACCAACCTTGGTTTTTATCAAAAACAAATTCCCTTTGGAATTTCCAAAACAAAACTGGTTTGCCCAACCAATCTAAACAAATCAACTACGGTAGCAATCCATCACTTAGAAACTCGAAAATGAACACTGATGATGCTGCGCAGTCATCACCGGGATTATTTTCCAATGACTGAAGTGAGTTCAGTGCTATTATCACTTTTTAAAATCCATTTAAAACCATTTTTCTATTCAAAAATTATCTCCAAAACAATAATACTATTATTTATTTCAAAATACTTCGGAAAACACTTCCAAAAATCTCCGGGATTTAATTTTTCTAACTCTGGTTTTAATCAAGTCTTAGTTTTTTTATTTTATTGTATAATCCATAGTTATACAATTTTCATTTGGTTATATATATATATATAACTATTTCAAAATTTATAATCTTATTTAGATGGTAATATTATCAACCAAACACTCCAATATGCTATAATAATTTCTAGAAAATTATTTCTTTTTATATAAAATAATTTGGGTAAAATTATTTCATTTACCCGCTTCAAAATAATACTGTGTCAGTTTATCACGTTCAAGTGTTTAGAAAGTCCTATCGAATTAGTGGCGTCCTACTACTCGACCAGAATTTATAAGCCACTTAACCAATAAGTCAATACAATATAAATTAATTTATATTCACTAACAAATACACGCTCATAGCTATTAATACGCTCAAACTCATTCTAGAGTACTACCGACTCTATCTCTAATGAGTAATCCCCACCAGAGCCAAGGTTCTTGCTTAACTTTCAGCTCTGATACCAAAATGTAACGGACGGGGATTTTCGACCCTCGAAAATCAACATTTAATATGTCCACTGTATAAAATGCCGAGCAGCCGAGTGCCGGAAATACCATTTCATTAGGGGTGAAGAAGAAAAAGGTAGAAGAAAAAGAAACAACAACACAAAATCTCACAATCGCAGCGGAACAAAATATAGTATATAATAACAGATTTTTAATACAAGGATTGTACAGTTAATATACATATCATTATCAGAGTACATCAATCAATACATCAATCTGGACAGTTTAATAACTTTTCCTTACACAGCGGAATGATAATCAAGTACGGAAGTACGCCTTGCCATCCAACTTGTCTCCTGAGCTCGATAGCATTCTTTCCTGAATATGTAATACTCGGTCTTACCCGAGCATTATAATAAGATAACACCCGAGTCAGTCTGGAAAACCAGCGTGAGAAACCGCACTCAATTTGAATTATTATATTTATAAAAATCCTTTGAAAAAACAAATGTATCTCGTAAGACCGCGTTACACATAAACACGATGGGTTTTTCCTTACGATAACCAAAACATTTTGTAGAAAATCTAGTGATATTATAATAGTGTCTAAATACAAAAACTTATTCAAACAGCTGAAATTGTTACATTGATTAAATTCCAGCATACTAGGCTTTACAAACAAAACCGTAAGCTCGTATTGGAGAATGGATTTCAACGAATGACTGGGCCACTAGGTTACCGCCCATCACAGTACACCTCTAGAACAATGTACCGAGGACCACGCCGGGATCCCCTGCTACACAAGACCGGCCTACCCCTAACCTGGATAGACCGAATATGTTATCACCCCGGGTGTTCCCACCCTTACTACCGAGCGCTTCTCCTTTCGCATATACCCACATCGAAGATAAATAGGGTTCCGAGGACATCTAGAAAAGTGATAACATACCCTACTTGGGTGTGACCCACTTAGCCTTGTTGCATCTCTCTTGTTTTAGTCATTCCTAGTTGATGACGTTCGAGGCTAAGCGTTACTTTTTAAAGTCGAATTTACTTAGAATGCTCATCGTCCTCCAATGACGATGTTCTGATAGCATTCGTCCATACAAGTTATCCAGGGTCTGGACAAACCGAATCACTGTCTTCATCATCTTCACGGTATTCATTTCGTAACGTTCAAACCGGATTGAAGTGGTTTTTGGATGATTAAATCTGATCCCGGTCTATTCGAAATGATTAACAAAATTGGCCAATATTGACAGTCGGTTATTTAACTATCAAATAACATCCAAAAGCAACACTAGGCCTTATTTTATAAATCTCCAGAATATTTATTTCAAAACATCTTCACTAAGATATATATATTCAATTTCTTCAATATTCTATATTTGGAAACAAATTTCAACACTTGTATCCATAATAGGATATTTTATCATTCAATACTTAGAAATATTTCCAACTTCCAATTTTACAACATTTAGAAAATATTTCTATTCCAAATCATTTTCCACTAAAAATATTTTCCAAAACCTTCCTTTCAATACTTAGGAAAATATTTATACGTATAATTTCAAAAATCATTTTAACATTTAACTTGGAGATATTTTCCAACTCATCTCATAAGTTTCCGAAATTTTTGATAAATTCTCCTTACGATTTCCAAACCGATTATACTTATTTTTAATCCCAACCCACCCACTTTTAACTTCTTTAAATGAATTCACATTCTTTCTGAGGTTATCGCATCTAAGCATTTGAAATTTCTTAAATATCTAGAATTCCATTTATAAGATTTCTCTTATAAAATCTCATTTTTAAATTAAAACCTGTTTACACATCTCGAGAAAATTTCATAAATAAATTTTCAATCATTTCAAACTATATATATATAATGGCATTTTTAAAAAATAGTATTTTATTTTTATTTTAAAATATGTTTAAGTTATTATTTAAAATATCAAACATTTTAATAAACCTTCAATAACTCATTTAAAATGAAATAATTAGTTTACAAAGCTGATTATAAAAGTTAAAATTTTATTTCAATAAATATTAAATATTTGAAAAAATCCGTTTTTTGACGTATTCCAATATTAACTACTTTAAAATTTCATAGTTTTAAATAATAAAGTTTTCCTTTTTGAAAAAGGCAACTTAACTTCTTACAAATATATTTTAAGATCTCGATAACCGATTTAATTTATAACTTCCTCTCGAATTCACAACTTATCGATTTATTTTCGCTTCCCTAACCATTGCCATTTCAAAAATAGAGTCTACTATTTTTCTCTACCCTGTTTCCATATTCTAATATAAATTCACCCTATGAATTTATATTTTCAATTGTCATCTGATATCGAATTCCTTTATTTATAAACATTATTTATAAATTTTATAACCCTTTGTGGCTTTTATTTGTTTATAAACAAATCTTATTTATTTAACTCCATTATATAATTCTTTCTTATAATTCCCATTTATACTTCCAATCTATTTTAAATATTGATTTTAACGCCTTTTATATTTCCATGATATCATTCTAGAAATTCTCTTGTATAATTCATTTTTTTTAAATCTCCATTTATTAATTCACAACAGTTAAGTATAACCAAAAATCAAATATATATATATATATATATATTTCTCTAATTCAAATTCCTTTAAAATAACTCCAATTCCAATATATATATTTTTATATAAAATTCCTTCTAATTCCTTAAATTTTAATTTTAAATTATCAAAATTTAGGCCAGTGCCACAATAGCATCCAATAATTCCAATCACTACAATAATCTATACTAGGTTATTCTACACAATCCATATATCACTATATATGAAAATAAGCAATAAATTTGAGGAATCCAGTTGGGTCCCTCCAACCTGTTTCCCTGCATCCATAGATGTTATTATAACACACAATAAATAACAATCCCACTTCGAGGGGATATCAAGGTATATAGGGTCATCCGCTATTATGTCGGGCGCATAGGGTCTCATTCGCGATAATGTGCGGGAATATCACTCCAAATACTAGTATATATACTACGACATATATATATATATATATATATAACATCCAACCGATAGTTATGATTCATCAATTCAATCAACATCCAATAATTAAATTTAACTATTTAAATTTAAAATTTGGAAATCCGAATAAGTGAGAATTTCTCACCTTTGATTTTCTGAATTGCTAATCGTTCCAAATTAATTCCAGCTTGTCGATACGGGTGCATTGCTACTTATTTTGTCCGATTTCGATCTCGTTCAAGAAAATATGAATTTATTAACATTTCAGTTCGAATTAAAACTTTTTTTTCTCTTACCTCAATTAAATAAATTAATCGCCTCTATTACCTAATCAAAGCTCACTGCCACTATTGTTCGTTTGATCCCCAGACCACCATTTGCCGAGTCCCTTCATCATCGTGCTCGAGCTCCATGGTTCCAAGCGATTTCAAAATTCCCCCATTTCTTCAAAACTGAATCCCTTCGAGTCGTGCTTCCTTCCCCAAGCCACGAGGCTGCCCCTACCCTATAGGCCCGCGGGACCATCACGAAAGCAGCATCGCCATCCCAATGTCGTGTGCCCCCCTTAACGTCTCGCGACTTCAGCTTTCCACCGCGACCCTACGACCACTGAACCACCACCCCAAGGCCACCCCTCCTTACTTCCTCTCATCGCCTCTTGTCGCCTATGTCCCCCCTTGATTTCGACGCCCTAGTTCAACCTCCCTTCGTTCGAGCCGCTCTTCGCTATTGAACGATAAACGAGCCTCACCAAATCTCGATTCTAGGATCGAAGCCGCTCGATTCTATCGAATATATAAATATATGTTTCTATTTTTTTAATAAACGAACGATTACTTTCTCAGGAAGATAAGAGGAAAAGAACGCGACTTTTAACAAGGGAAAAGCTTGCTTTGTACGAGTAGGTTAGAGTGTTTGAAAAGGAACAGAAATTGACTTGTCAATATATAAATAAATAGATTCCAAAATATTTTGATTTACGCAATTCAAAATCCTGAACCCTTATCGAGGCGTGCTGCTAGTCGTTCATAATGTTATACCTCTATTCCGAACATAATGGAAAAGGTTTTGAGTCCAAATTCGATCGTATGGAGAAGATAGCTTTTTGGATCCAATTATTATATTGAATTTCGATATTAATTTCAACGCGTTTATATACCGTACAATCAAATGGCAACTCCAAACACTATAAAATTTGAAATCTGATAATAATACACTATTACGGATCCAATGGAACCAATTTCGTCGAATTTCGAGACTGTGTCCCAGATGGCTATTTTTAAATGTTAATTTGAACAGCTATTTTTTAAATTTGAACATATCACTTTTAAATTCAATTTTAAATCTTTTATTATCTTCATTATTATTAATATAAATTTTATAGGCCTTTAAATTATTTTTATCAAGCTTAAAACTCAAGATACAAAAATTCAACCAATATTCAATTATAAATTTCAATAATTAAATTATCTAATAAATCTCTATTTTTAAAATATGAATTTATTTTATAAATAAAAACCCAAATTTCCATATTCAAAATCAATCTATAATTCCAATTCAATATTTAAAACCGTTTAAATATTCCAAATCAACCATCGAAAAATCTGGGTCGTTACACTAGATCATTTCAGAGGTTTTTGCTTTTAAGAAGCTACTACGAGTTTTTTTGTATTTGGTGATTTGAAGTTATTGATGCATGTTTTATAATTGTCGATGTATGCTTACAATTGAGATCTTGATTACTTTATCTATCATTCAGTTTTGCTAACATATTTACCTTATTCTAGACTGACCCATTTATTATTTTTATAATAATCGAGTTAGATCGAGTGTTTCAGGTCCTTCAGCTTGAGGCATTAGAGTGGATATCTTACCTGATAGCTTGCGGTTCTCTTTTATCATCCTATGTATATATTTGACATTATGTAGTATCTTGTGTTGAGATTAGACTCCTTTTGTATATATACTCATTTTGAGATGTAGCACTTTGTATATGTAGTCTACATCACGTATCTATTATGTGTCGGTTCAGACTTTATCAATTATATTCTACTATGACTGACCTGGTATTATGTTATTTGTATGTTATTATATGTTGTTCTGAATTTTTTATAGCCACTGTAGTTTTGTTTTAAGCCTGAATTGTATACGTCGATTCCACTTGATTCAAGAAATGTATAGCAAATTAATCGACATGTCAATGCCCGCTTCAAGTAAAATTCACGAATGGTCATTCCTAACCAGCCCTATTCTCTACACTAGCTGACAATACTACTTTGTAATATTCTCTGTTACTGTGAGTCTCGAGGTAGGGCGTCACAGCTTTGTATCAGAGATTCATAGTTTTCTTTGATTGGTGGGTTATTACCGTCGATTCATAAAGGACTTTTCCAAGATTATTTTACCTCTCACTTCTTTGACTTGAAAAGGAGTTAAGTATATTTGGTCGAATAAGTGTGAAGCTTCTTTTTAGAAGTTGAAGGAACTAATTTCCAACGCTCATATTCTTGTGGTTTCGTATGGGAATCAAGACCTTGTGGTCTACACGGATGCTAGTAGGTTTGGTTTGGGTGCTGTTCTGATGTAGCGAGACTGTGTTGTTGCTTTTTCTTCGAGGCAGTTGAAGCCGAGTGAAGTGAGGAATGCCACTCATGATTTGGAGCTCGTAGATATAGTCTTTACTTTAATGATTTGGCATCATTATTTGTTGGGTGAGAGATTTGTCTTTATACCGATCATAAGTCGTTGAAGTACTTATTCACTCAGAAGGAGCTTAATATGCGACAATAGAGATGGCTTAAATTCCTCGCTTACTACAATATTAATATTCTGTACACTCTGGGGAAGGGGAATCGAGTAGCGGATGCTCTTAGTCAAAAGCGGCAGGCTGTTGTTTTCTGAAGTTGGCCGAGTGTAAGGATCTTGAGATTCTATCTTCTTGTGAAATTAGGGATCGTATTCTAGATTTTAGTTCTCCCATCTTGTTATTTAGCTTGAAAGCTCGTCCTTGTCTTCTGGATCGGATTGCGGAAGTCCATAAGTGTGATCCCAATCTGTCTCATCTTTTTCAGCAGTGTAGTTGTGTTTCCCGAAGTGATGAGTTGAAGGATTTTGTTATTGATGCTTATAGTTGTATTTGCAGAAGTGGTTGACTTTTAATTCCCGATAATGGTAATCTTAGGAGAGATATTATTGAGTAGTGTCATCACTCCAAGTATACTACTCATCCTGGTAGTAGTAAGTTGTATGCCGATATGAAGCATCTCTATTATTGGGAGGCATGAAGCAGGATATGGCAGAGTTTGTGAAGCATCGCTTGACTTGTCAGCTTGTTAAAGCCGAGCATCTACGTCCCAGTGGTCTTTTGCAACCATTGGAGGTCCTAATATGGAAATGGGACTAGGTATTGTGAGCATGCTTTCATAAGTTCATAGTTGAATCCTCTTTTGTGTCAATCTTGTAATGATCGTAATCTTATTCTTCCTTTTTCCATTTCAGGTTTCCATGGACTTCATCGATGGTCTTCTTCGTTCGAGGGCAGACCATGATAGCTTGTGGGTGATTGTTGATCGTTTGACCAAATCAGCCTACTTTATTCCTGTTAAGTCCAATCGGACTGCTTCTCAGCTTGCTAAGGTCTATGTTAAGGAGATCGTAAGACTTCATGGCATTCCTAATGCCATTGTTTGTGACCGGGATCCTTTGTTTGCAAGCGGATTCTAGAAGAGTCGCTAGAAAGCTTTGGGTTCAAAGCTTTATTTCAGCACTGCCTATCACCTTCAGACAGATGGGCAGACGGAGCGAGTAAATAAGATATTGGAAGACCTACTTTGTGCTCATGTTCTCGGCTTCGGTGGGAGTTGGGAAAATCATATCTAACTTTTTTGAGTTTGCTTACAACAACAGCTTTCAGTTTAGTATCGGCATAGCTCCTTTCGAGGCTCTTTACAGAAGGTCGTGTCGATCACCTTCATGTTGGCTTGAGTCAGGGGAGAAGCCTATTTTAGACCCTGACTCTATTCCTGAAGCTTCTGGGAAGATCGATCTCATTCGACAAAGAATGAAAGAGGCACAAAGCAGACAGAAATCCTATGCAGATAATAGGAGAAAGGCCTTGGAATTCTCTGTAGGAGATCGAGCCTTTATTCATGTATCTCCATTGAAGGATGTGGTATGGTTCAGTCATTCAGGCAAGTTGGCTCCGAGATATATCAAAACATACACTACCACTGAGCCTATGGACCCATTGCTTATCGGGTATCTCTTCCTACCCAATTCTCCGGTATTCATGATGTATTCCATGTTTCTCAACTATGGAATTGTGTTCGCGATTCGGATTCTATTCTTGAGCTGAGAATTCTTGAGGAGCTTGAGATTTCACCCGACCTTACTTATGAGCATAGACCTATTCATATTATTGCATCGGAGGTTAAATGCCTTCGAAATAAAAACATTCCACTCATTAAAGTCCAATGATCTAGCAATCCAAAGGACTGTTCGTGGGAGACTAGAGAGTTCATCGAGCGAATGCATCTGAAAATCCTTTCTCGTGCTCATTAGTGGTAAGACTCTTATTTGAACTATTTTGTGCTTGTGATTTTATCCTATTTAGATGCATCATTGAAATGTTACTGACTTTTCCTTAAGAAATTGCGGGGACGCAATTTTTATAAGGGAAGGAGTTAGTAACAACCCTCGTTGAGATTATCTAGAATCTAAATTTAAAATATGATTTAATTAATTTTAATTAATTAATTGGATGAAATTGGGGAATTTGTAAATTATTGTATTTCCAAATTAAAATGGATTTGGAGTTTAATAAATTGGGAATTTAATGAATTTTCTTTTTATGCTATTTAATTCTTATATTTAATTATATTAGAATAATTTTGGAGAAAATGAATAAATAAATGGTATGGAAATAATTTCATTGTTTGAAATATGATTTCTTAATTAATGGTTCATTTTATAAAAATATGAAGAATAACTTTCATTTTAAAAGTTGTAATTAATTTTGATAAAATATTTCAATATTGATAAAAATGAGATTTTGACATATTATTTATATTGTGGAAATTTCAGAAATAAATGTTAGTTAAATTAGAATATTATTTTTATTAAATTAATATTTATAAAATGTGAAAATGAAACACAACAAATTAGTAACACTTTGGTTTTTAAAAGAATTAGCAACACTTGGCTAATGGATCCACATTCCTTAACCACTTAGCTTAAAACCAAAGGAAATATAAATGAGAAAAATGTACGTATAACGTTTCTCACTTCCCATTTTTATCTCAAAACCAGAGATCAAAAATTCCCTAAGTACAAGAACCCTAAATCCCAAATTTGCAAATTAAAGAGTGAAATCAAGGGGCTTTCAATCTATTTTATGTTGTTTGATAAAAGGTAATCTCCTCTATCTATCTATGCATTAATTTAATGATTTATTTCAGTTTCTGATTTCTGATTTTGATCAATTCCTATCCAATCTTTGTTTATATCCTAGGTTGAGATTGAATTAGAAAGGCATAGGAGATTCTAAGCTCTAATCTTCCATCTCGGGTTAGTTTAAGTGAGTTTATCTCACTAGTTCTAGCCTTAGATTAATGGTTGCTGATGTTAGTTGATTATGGTTGAATTCAAAGCGTATATATCTCAAAATGTTGATCAATTCATTGTTTGATTGAATTGTATTTTCTGTTTACTGAAACCCACCATATGAAATCATAAATTTCATCCAATTATACATGTTTATATGCTTGCATGACTGCCTATTCAGTACCTTAGATCGTTAAAGAAGATACATAGAAAAAATGAGCGAAAATGGATCGACAGAAGGTCACCGGAATCGCTTGGACGTCAGCCCAGGCGAGCCAACCGGTGGACCGATTGATCGAACCGATGCACCGATTGTAGCCTGAAGCTGACATCCAGGCTAGATTTGGTATTTCCAATCGACCTATTTGTCACTTGTTTGCCCTGTTGAATTCCAAAAGTTGATAGCTAAATTTTAATACTGCATTTCATGTCAATTTAATTGATATTTTCTACATTCATGATTTATGAATTGTTGAATTTGTTTTGATGTTTTTTTATACCATAGAGATTGTTCTATGGATCTTGGGAGAATTACACACTTTTGATGCACGTTTTCAACTCGAATTTACAAGTGATTGATTTATAAATCCAATTATTAACATCAAAAATGGTCACCAACACCCGACTGAATGTGAAAGCACCAACATCCAATAACAATATCAAAATAGAGATAAAAACACAGATCATAGAATAAATTGTAGAAAAGTAAATGAACACGGAAGTTTTATAGTGGTTTGGCAGACTCTGGCCTACGTCCACTCCCATAATCTTTTATTTATACTGTAAGGTTACAAGTACAATTGTTTTTTGCCTTAGAAAAGTAATGGAGGAAGAGAAAATAGTGAAGAAGAAGAGCTAACCGGAAAACAATCCTTCAAATAAACCGTGAAGCTTGTATATTTAAGGGAAGACGGCGAAATATGTTCTTGAAATTTCGACTGTGAAATCTCCAGATCTAGACGAGGTCACCTATCGATCGCGGGCACTATTCCACCAAAATAATGATCGATATTGATCATTTTTCTTACTCCTTTTCACGTGCGATCGATATGATGGGTCCCACCATGTAATATCTTGGTATTCCCAAAGTTTTGTGCATAGTTGACTTCTGGATTTTGAGTTATTGATCGATCATCGTTAATTTGTACTGTCAATCCAAGCGATCCATATCCATATCGATTCACGCCAATCCATAATGAAGATGTTTCATATCCAATCCATATTAAGGACGGATCATAAGCGATCCATTTTGGAGATGGATCACAAGCGATCCATAGTGGAGATAGATCATAGCCGATCCATAATGGAGATGGATCAAGGTCGATCCATTGTAAAAAATGATCGTACTTGATCGTTTTTCAGTTGAAGTGTGCAATTCATACTTAGCCAATTCCAGAATGTTATTCGCATGAATCTGTATGACTATCGTCCATAGTCTTGTCCATAATCGATCTCCAGTCCTGGTAACCATCTCTCCGGGCTTTCTACCTTAATGATCATGAAGTCTGTTGGGTTAAATCCGTCTGTGTACTGCCTTACTAAAAGGAGGATTAACACTTTGCCCCCTAAACATGCCTTGCGATAGGAAGGTGTGTTTTGAATTGCCAAATTCCGAAGTCCGTAATCCATCGATAGCCATATTATCCAATCCGTTGTCAATCCAAATCCATGATCTCCCCGGATTATTAGTGAAATCCATGACCATTCCGAGTCGATATCCAATTCCGAATATGTGATCTCTCCAGATCATTTTATCCAAATCTGTACCATTTTGAAGCCAAATCCATTGCTGTTCGAGGCTGATCTCCAAATTCATGACCTCTATGGGTCGTTAGCCAAATCAAGGACTGCTCCGGGCCCATATCCAAGTCTGTGACCGCTCCGGGTCAATGTCCAAATCCATAACTGTTCGAAGCTGATATCCAAATCTATGACATTTCCAGGTCCTTGTCGAGCTCAATCCATACTCGACGACAGAGTAAGCCGATCTTGTCACTCTTCGGCGAAGCGTCGTTACTTCTTGTACTCCGTTTCAATGTCCCTGAACATTAAGTGATGTCTTAGCCTAAGTCCTAGGCCGATCGTGGTCTCTCCTGACCCTTGCCAAGCATAATCCATACTTGATGACCTGAGTAGGCCAATTATGTCGCTCTCTGGCGAAGCAACCTACTCCTTGCCTAGCATAATCCATACCTAACGTCTTATTGGGTTTTATTCTCTAGCCTCGACTCTCCGGTCGAGGACTTAATCCTTGTACAAGTCCAATTTGTCGCTCTTCGACGAAGGGACTCGCACCTTACGGTTAGCACCTCGTCACTCCGGTCGAGACAATAATCGCATCTTGTTTTATTTATTACAATAATGCGGATCATAAATAACCTAATAAATAAGAGTTTGGACATCCAGAAATCCAAAAAACTAAAAAATCCAAAGGGTGCCTCTCCGGGCACGACGGTTCGTCATCATCTCAGAGCATGCCTAGGGTCCATCCTCGATCTTGTACATGTGTAAGTGAATTTTCCGCCTTATTATAGAGTTTATTATTATCATTATAGCTGGAGTCCAAGTCCTGAACTCGGCCATTACCATCACGATCAGTTGATGACGATCTGTGACCCCGATCCAAGGTCATTCATGTTTCCATTCGATGCGGACGACAGTTGCTCCTATTCCACTGTCGTTGTTCAATTCCTCACATACTACGATAGTCTGCCATTCCTGACGTGCTCCTCAATCATATCCTTTAAATGCCTGCATTCATCCATGGTGTGTCCGTTCAATTCATGGAACAGGCAGTACTTTCTAGACATACGCTCCTGCTCCGTGGGATTCCTCCTTGCCAGTTTTGATATGCGAGTTGCCCCCCGGTGTCCAGATAAATCCGTTCTAGGCTTTCCATCAAATCCGAGTAGGAGGAGAACTTCGGCTACCGCTCTTTCCATTGCCTTTTCGTCCCATCATATCCATCATCCAGTTTCTGTTTGCCTTTATCATTCTTGTTTGCATCTCCTGATGATCCTCTGCTTTGCACAACATTCACCTCTGGTTTGTCAACTCGTAGGTCTTCCTGCTGCAAGAACCTTTCTGCTTCATGATAAAACTCCCCTTGATCCATAGGTGGATCCCGCACTGATGAATCCTTGAAATCCATGCCATCGGCATTTCCAAATACAGCTGCCATCAAAACCATGGATGGATCTAGCCGATCCACCGATGATGCCGAGGCATTAAATCATGTTAGAAAACTCCTTAGAGACTCTCCGGTCTTCTGTTTCATTGTTGTCATACCCATCACATTTTTGGGTCCCGAAATGTGAACCCTGAACTGCCTCATAAATCTTTCGACCAATTCCTTCCATGTGCCAATAGAACAGCCCTTCAACTACCTGAACCACAGTGCACTTATAACCGCTAGATACAGGGGAAAGCATCATCCCATGACTTCTTTTGATTCCCCCAGTACTTCCATGTGCCACATATATCTAATCGTATGCATAGCTGAGTCCGACTTTCCGTCATATAATTCCAGCGCTGGTAGTTTAAACTTCGGCGGATTCCTAGCATTCCTTATATTAGGAGTTAAAGGACATATATATATATATCCTCCAGATCCCTGTTCACTAATCCTCCACACATAGCTCGCTTGATCATCTCTGCAAATCTATCATTGTCATCCAATGGTAGCCTTCTATCATCATTTCCAAACTGCCACCCGAGTCCACGACGGAAAGTACTCCTCCGGATGAGCATCCAAATTCCGATTGGCACCAAACTGCACATCATCATCCAACAACATGCCTAGGATTGATCCAGCCTGTCCTAGGGCCATGCCCAAGAGTCTAAATAAATCGGCGCTAATCCTTATGGATGGATCGAGGCCGATCGTTCCTTTTTGACCGGGAGGTGCTCCCGACTGTTCCACTTCGTTCCTTAGTCCAGTTGCTCCATTTCTATGATCCTGATTCTGGTTTTCCATAGCTCATGCTGCTCCAACTTCATGATCCTTATCTCCAATGTTTCCTGCTATTCTAATCCATTGGTTTTGTGCTCTAGCTTGTCCAATCTGTAGGAGTAAATTCTGCATCATCTCCTCCTGCCTTTTCAGCATCCTTTCCTGCATAGTATCCATCATCATTTCCATTTAATCCCTGGTGATGTAGATAGATGCTTGATTAGCTCCATCTCCTGAGGAAGCTTCTTGACTCCGTCCATGGTGGCTCCTTCCCTATAACACTCTCCTTATTGATTGTCTCACCATTGCTCCAAATCTAAGCTCTAGACCTTTTCCAAACTCTGAATCCGAATTCCATATCCGCGGGGCTAGCATTCTCAGTGGAAGCACCAAATATTGGCATCAGAAATGGCCACCAATACCTAATTTAATGTGAAAATACAAATATCCAAAAACAATATCCAAATGGAGATAAGAACATAGATCATAGAATAAATTACAGAAAAGTAAATGAACACGCAAGTTTTATAGTGGTTCGACGAACTCTAGCCTACGTCCACTCCAATAATCTTTTATTGGTTTTGTAAGATTACAGGTACAGTTGTTCTTTGCCTTAGAAAAGTAATGGAGGTAGAGAAGATAGTGAAGAAGAAGAGCCATCCATAAAAGATCCTTTAAATGAACCATGAAGCTTGTATTTATAAGGGAAGACAACGAAATATCTTCCTGAAATTTCGGCTACAGAGTCTCCAAATCCGGACGAGGTCACCCTATTGATTACGGGCCCCGCTTTCATCAAAATAATGATCGGTGCTGATCGTTTTTCTTACACATTTTCATGTGCGATCGATATGGTGGGTCCCACCATGTAATATCTTGCTATTCACAAAGTTTTATGAATAGTTTACTTCTAGATTCGAGTTATTGATCGATCATTGTTGCTTTGTAGTATCAATCTAAGCGATCTGTATCCATCGATTCAAGTCGATCCATAATGAAGATGCTCCATATCCGATCCATATTGGGGATGGATTAGAACTGATCCATTTTGGAGACGGATCATAGCCGATCCATAATGGAGATGGATCATAGCAGATCCATTGTAAAAAATGATTGTACCATATCATTTTTTCAGTTGAAGTGTGAAATTCATAAGCCAATTCCAGAATGCAATTCACATGAATCCGTATGACTATCGTCCATAGTCTCGTCCATAATCGATCTCTAATCCTAGTAACCATCTCTCCGGGCTTTCTACTTTAATGATCATGAAGTCTGTTGGGTTAAATCCGCATGTGTACTGCCTTGCCAAAAGGCGGGTTAACACCAATTATTTTATACAAGAATATTTTATGTACAAACCTAATATATATATATATATAAATCTGTGAGTGTGTATGTATATTCATACAAAGAATTTTAGTAATATACATATATACTATATATTCTCGTATGCAATGGTTTTAGAAATGTTTTGGAAAAATAGTTTGAAATCTTACATATATATATATACACTTCCACTTGAAACAAATATTTTAAAGTAGTTTTAAAAGAGAAATATTTTCATAAAATTGCACGTTATCGATCAAATGAGAAATTAATTTAAACCGTGAAATAAAAAGAGTGGTATGGAACGCTCGCGTTTGTTTTTCCGATTAACTCCTGGACTTGTTCGAGCGAACGATTATTTTACCGATTAGCTCCCATTCGAAACATTAAAAATCTCCGGTCGTTTCATTCTCCCCCCTTAAAAGAATTTCGTCCCCGAAATTCTCAAAGGAAGAAAAATTTCTCACAGTCTTAGCTGTTAAAAACTTCTCACTCTTAAACTTACAAAACCAATTAATTAAAATGGATTACTAAACTTTAAAGTTTCCAAAGTTGCGGAAAATTTCGAAAGCACCTCCTTTACGCGGCTCGATCCAGAAAAATTACAACTCGCCACAATGGGCCCAAATCAAACAAAGAATACAAAAGCCCAAAAATGGCCTTCCATATTTGGGGCATACTGTATCAACACAACATAAATGTGTACCTATTAGTCGAGCAACCAAACTCTGATCATGAAACCAAAAGTAGCAAGCTAGCATTTGCTTTCATGTACCTATATCTCACTTACAAATGATATCAAAACATATAACTTGAAATTTCTAATGTCAAAAGCATATAATTATATTAAAGCCCGTATGATATGCATATTCCATCCGTACACAATATCAAATCTGATCACTCGCTCAATCGCACAAATTTCACTTCCGAACTAGTATCGCTCACTCGACTTCCCTAGTGTGGACTCTAATCCAATCCTTGATTAGAAATCTCCATTCTCCTTGCATAGCCATATACTATGATAGAAAACATCTGCATCATATCAAAAATTTGTATCATGTGTTTGCCATCAAAAATCGAGTGAAAAATCCTAACTTAGACATGTGTAAATCACCTCGAAATCTTGTTCTCGAATCTGGATCAAAAACATCTGTGCGAATAGAATCACCTACGTACATCTTATGTATTTATTCCACCAATTATTTTTAATTCAAATTCTCTTATATCAATAGTATTTCTCATTTAATATTAAAATTACTTATGAACCATTTCATAAAAGCAAAAGCATAAGATTATAAACTTCTTATAAAACACAACTTATGTTTAACAATACTTTAAAACTTAAGTTCATATTTGTATAACACTCTTCTACATCTTAAGAGTATATATACAAATTTTAGATTGGTTTTACTTAACCATGATATTTAACAAATTTAAAATTTGTTTTAACTTACAATCTTCTCAAATTTATAAGTTACCAAAACTTATTTTCTTATACTTTCACAAACACACTTAGGTCCAATTTTATATCAATCCATAAGTTTTTGACTGTCCAAAATCGTCGAAAATTCCATTTAAATTTAACAAATGAAAATACCAACCAACATATCATAATGAGATGCACAAAACAAATTATTCTAATGGATAGGATACACGAGTCCATATAATAACTTAGTAGAAAACTTTAGAATTGAACATCGTGTTTCATTTCAAAACGTTTGAAATAATATATTTATAAATTTAGTATATCCATACTTTCAAAATTCAAAAAAAAATTGTTTTACTAAAACATTATGAAGCAAAACTACTATGGTAGCAATTCGTCACTTAGAAACTCAAAAATAAACACCGATGATGCTGCAGTCATCACCAGAATTATTTTCCAATGACAAAAGTGAGTTCAGTGCTTTCTATCTCCTTTAAAATCCCTTTTAAAAAATTCTATTCATCAATTCTTCTAAATAATACTACTATTACTTTCTCCAACACTTGAAAAACAATTTCCAAAACATCGAGACTTAAATTCTTAAACTTTTATCTTTAAATTCTTTTTATTAATAAACTATACTTATAAAACATACTTATAGAATTTCATTTCACAAATATATACCTCTGTTTAGATTGTAATAAACAAATTTTATTAAAATTAAATTTTAACCCACATTACCACCAAATGCCTTATAGTCAAACTTGGAAACTTAATTCACAAAGTGTTTATATTTAATTCAACCCAAAATAATAAATGCTCATAAACTATATGAGCACAAACAATCAATCAGCAAACAATAGTCAGTGCTTCTAAACTAGACGAGCATGACTAATCAAACAATAAATGATAGTAATTAAATATTATCATTTCCTAACAAACAAACACATCATAAATAACCATATCAATCTCTAAAAATTATTCTTTTTTTATATATAATATAATCTAGGTAAAATTATTTCATTTACCAAATTCAAGACAATACTGTATCAATTTGCCTTGTTTAAGAGTTTAGAAATCCCCATCGATACAGTTGTACCTTTTGTATCGACCAGAATTTATAAACCACTCAACCGATAAATCAACACAATATAAAATATTTTATTGCACTAACAAATACACACTCATACATACACACACACACTTAAACACATTCTAGGGTATTGCTAACCTTATATCTAATGAGTCTACCCCTCCAAAACCTAAGTGTTCGCTAAACCTATGCTTTGATACCACTTATAACGACCAGTCTTTTTAAACCTCAAAAGTCGATACTAATACATCTACAATATTCACGTGCCAAGCATTCAAGTGTCGAAAAGATAGAATATTGGGGGAAAAGAAAGAAAAGACAGAACATAATCTCACATCATGACGTGTAACATATAACGTATAATAGGCTTTACAAAAGAAAATTGTAATACATCAATCAGAGTGGCTATCTGCCATCAGCTTGGACCGTTATAACAACCTGTACTCACGAATGCTGATAAATACAAACAACCAATGCTGTGGAAATAAAATAGATGTGAATACATATTGAAGGCATCTAGCTCATCTTCTGAAGCTCTAAAGCATCCAAACTAAATATGGAAAACATGCTCGGGCTGACCCGAGCATCATAAGAAAATAACGCCCGGATCAATCTAGTAAACCAGCTTGAGAAACACACATCATATGGATTTTAATGTTATAAAACCTTTTAAAAAAGTTATCTCATAAGACCAAGTTGTATATAAACACAAATGAGTTTTTACCTTTCGATAATTAACCATTTATAGGAAATATTGTGATATTATAATAATGTCTAGCGTTTAAAATAAATATGGAATCATAGTCGAAGTTGTTACATTGATTAAATTCCAGCATAATAGATATATAACTATGTCCGAAAGGCACTTAACGGAGAATGGATTCCATATAATGACAAGGCACCGGGGTAAAGCCTGCCATGGTACACACCTAGAAAATGTACCGAGGGCGTCACATGGACCCCCTGCCAACATTAGACCGACATACACTTTATTGGACAGAATCGAATATTTCATCACCCCGGTTGCATTGCAACCTTTTCTTAAGAACTCTCATGCACAACCAAATCCATAAATATATATCTAGAAGGGTGATGCCAATACCCTAATTGGTGCGACCCACTTAGCCCTACCGCATATCCCCGGTTTTAGTCATTCCTAGTTGTTGAGGCTAAAGGCTATGTTTACCTTTTTAGCAAATCCCACTTGGAATGCTAACACTGTCCTCCAGGCAACAAGGCAATGTCATCATTCATCTATACAAGTTGTTCAGGATAAGAACAAACCGAAGGCAATAATTCTACTACATCCATTTTGGAATCACACTCGGGATTAGTAGCAAGCAACCCTTGCACTTTAAAAACTCCGTCTTCAATTCCATCGTCATCAAGATGTCTTCAATTCGAACGCTTATGCCAGTTCAAAATGGTTTTCATATAACTCACGTTTATCCGATCCCGGTCTCTCTAAACTAACACCGATAATTTAAAAACTGACAAAGATTCGATAGTCGGTTATTTAACTATCAAACAAACAAATAATTCAAGCAAAGATTTAATTCCATAAGGAAATAACACTGGTTAAGCACATAAGCAACCCTAAGGCTTAATCTATTCATTAATTAAAATCACTTTGTAAATTCTTATATTAAAATACTTTTACAAAGATATATTCACAAACCCTTCTCTACCCTTTTCAATACTTGAAAAATATTGATATACTTATTCCAACTGTATAAGTACACTCACAAAACATTTCGCTTTCAAACTTAGAAAATCATTCCATATACTTATATCAACAATATAACTATATTCACAAAACACTACATTCCCAATGCTTAGAAATTGTACTCATATACTTATCTCAATGGTATAAGTATATTCACAAATCTTAAGAAATATTTCATTTACAATACCATACTCAATTGGGTTAAAACAATGTCATTTATAAACATTAATAGCAATAAACCCAAACACCTTCCTTTTGGGGAAAAGTAAATAGTTTGTACAGAAATTGGAATAAATATACTTACTACCACTTCCCGTTTTCATATAGTTCTATCCCTCGATTAACAATAAAATCGGACAAGTTAGAAAACTAACCTCGCCTCCATACCCATTCTTAGTTCTCAAGATAGAGACGAGTTTCCATACCTCAGAATTTAGTGTTACGTATGAAAAGAACATTTTCCATACCATCATAATTTAAACTGATCATTTATGGAAATCGGGTCTCGTTCTTTTTATAAATCCCTTTTTATAAAATGCTTTTATAAAACTCCTTATATTTACAAAACTTCTTTTATAAAGTATTGTTTATAAATTATAAAATTCCCTTTTATAAGTATCTAAACATAATTATAAATCTCCTTTTATAAATCTCCAAATTTGTTTAATAAACTCCTTTATAACCATCCATTTATACTATATATAACTCTTTTATAAAAATTCCTTTATAAAATATCATTTATAAAACTCATATTTATAAATCCCCAAATTATTTACATCTCTTTTATAAACTCTCATTTATAAAACTCCTTTTATAAATTACTAAATATAATTATAAAACTTATATACTTCCCACAACACGATCATTCCATATATTATAATAAATTCCCAATTGTGATTTATTACTCTAATTTATAAAATGATAATATTTCCCTTTTATAAAATACCATTTATAAACCTATTCTTTTATTTATAAAATATTGCTTATAAATCTCTCTTTAATTTATAAAATACCATTTATAAATATATTCTTTTATTACAACATTTTATATAAAATGTTTCACAAATATTTATTTGCAAAATATTTCTAAACATAGAACCACTTTAAAATAAAAGATAACCCCTTTTATTTCCATTAAAATAACCATTCATTGTTATAATAACTTTTCTATGAAAATAGATACTTTTCAAAATAATCTTAATTTTTTTACATATATACATATATTAGAAAAGAATAATAAAAGAAATTAAAGTAAAACTTAGACCTTCTTGGAGCTCGTCTATTCGTTGGGTGATCAAGACAATTGGCCGAATCTCATGAAACCATTTCATAATAGAGAAGTACAAAAAATATTTTTATATATAACATCGCAGAAAATCCAAAAAGGCTAGATTAAAAATCATTTTTCAAAACCGAAACCATTCCCAGTTCAAAACAGCAATTAATAGTATTTTTGAAAATACTATAACGAGGCCAATAGTTATTATAGCTCTTAATCAATGCTATTACTACATTTTTCACTAAAAAAGTTCAACTTTTAACATATGTCAGTGTCACATCCAATAGGGCCAAAGTATCAAATTTAGCATTTAACGATCTATATAATAGGTATATAACTGAAACTAAAATCAACCGGTATATAACTGGAATTAAAAATCACAACAACGAGAAATCTAGATTTCTCTACTAATTCCATGTATTTCAGTTTATATGTCATTCCTTTATCAAAAGCAGATATTAACTAAATCAACAAATAATTCATCCAAACACGAGATCAATAATTTTTTTCTACTATATATCCTATTGGTTATCCAAAAAGGTGAGTTTAACTCATTGAAATTCCAGTTGACACCGAAGCGTTCCGGTTTGAACAAAAATCAAACGACGTTCAATTTTAGCCCAAAATTCCACTAGTTCTAAACTCGACCAAACCAATTTTATCGTGTAGCTATTGACATTATGAGCATAATGCAAAAAATCTCGCCTCGATTGGACCTTGTATGAGAGAGATATATATTTTATAAGTTTTTGAGAATTAATTAATTATTAATTAAACTAATTATAATTTGAAATCTTAATTACCCTATAATCTATCTCCTTCCCCAAATTGAAATCCTGCCGATGTGCACGAATAAACATAGCACACTTGAACGTGGCATTGTTTCCTTCACTGTGCCCACTACAGTTGACGAAATCGACTACAATCTCCACCGACGAACTTCCTTTGGCATTCTCACCGCAACCCCTTGGCCACGTTATGTCCGCACCATCCTCACAATTCACGACCTAGAGCATCATGTGTGACAACCTTACATGTCGCATTCTTCCTCCCTTGACCGCATCTCCCCAAAATTCACCAATCAAAGCTCTTTCTTTGACAAACCCAAAACCAAACTCCGTTCATGCAAAATCCACCATAAACGACCTCACACCCAAACCCTAGCTTTGATTGCTAACCACGGCTATCACTCAACCGTCACTAAACACGACTTCAAGCCTATGGACTTGTAGCTCTCACCGCAACAAACTCAACAAAACTAGCTTTATGATTTTTAGTGCATTGTAGTTTGAGATTTTAATTTTTGAAGTTTGTATGTTAAATTTCTTGTTTACTGGAAGAGATAAAAAGAAAAGTGAAAGATGAAAAGAAAAGTAAAGTGTGTTGAAAAGTCAAAATGAAGAGATATGCTTATTTTACAATTTCCGGCATCTCGCCGCAAAGAATTTTGTTTGCGTACGATCCGCAAACGACAAGACAAAAATACGATCACGGAAAAAAATGCGATACGATCCCAAAACAATAAGAATTTACACAGGTTATCTTATTCTGTAAAATTTCAAAAATACCATCGTTTGCCACAAAATCGTCAAACGATAATTTAAATAATTTCTAAATAAATTAAAAATTATGGAAAAATCAAATAAATTAAATTAAAAATACATCATTAAAAATCAACTCGTTATATTAAAATTTGATTTTCTTATTGTTTATTAATTTTGAATCAAATCTAAATATTTTAAATAAATTAAATATTCCCATTCGAAACGTTAAAAACCTCGGTTCGTCACAATCTTCTACCCTAAAAGAATTTCATCCTCGAAATTCCCAAAGGAAGAAAAATGTCTCACACCCTTAGCTTTTAAAAACTTCTTGCTCTTAAACTTGCAAAATCAATTAGCCAAAATGGATTACCAAACTTTAAAGTTTCTAAAGTTATGGAAAATTTTGGCAGCACCTCCTTTACATGGATCGATCCGGAAAAACTACAACTCGCCACAATAGGCCCAAATCAAACAAAGGAAACAAAAGCCCAAAAGCGGCCTCCCGTATCTGGGGTATAGAATCATCAACAATAACATAAACGTGTACCTATTAGTCGAGCAACCAAACTCTGCTCATGAAACCAAAAGCAGCAAACTAGCCTTTGCTTCCAGTACCTGTATCTCACTTACAAATGATATCAAACCGTATAACTTGTAATTTCTAATGTCAAAAGCATATAATTATATTAAAGCCCGTATGATATACATATACCATCCATATGCAATATCAAAACAATCACTCGCTCGATCACACAAATTTCACTTTCGAACTAGTATAGCTCACTCGACTTCCTTAGTGCGGACTCCGATCCAGTTCCTTGATTAGAAACATCCGTTCTCCTTGCATAGCCATATACTATGACAGAAAACATCAGAATCATATCAAAATTTCATATCAAGTGTTCACCGTCGAGAATCGAGTGAAAAATCCTATCTCGGACCAGTGTAAATCACCTCGAGATCAAGTTCTCGAATCTGGATAAAAAAACAACTATGCGAGTAAAATGACCTACGTACAACTTACGTATTTATTCCATTGGTTTCTTAACTATACCAATTATTTTTAATTCACATTCACTTATATCAATAGTATTTCTCATTTAATACTAAAATTACTTACGAACCATTTCATAAAACCATACTTATGTTTATAAACTTCTTATAAAACACAACTTATGTTTAACCGCGCTTTAAAACTTAAGTTCATATTTGTATAACACTCTTCTACATCCTAAGAGTATATATTCAAATTACAAATTGATTTTACTTAAGCAGGATATTTAACAAATTTAATTTTTTTTAACTTACAATCTTCTCAATTTATAAGTTACCAAAACTTATTTTCTTATACTTTCACAAACACACTTAGCTCAAATTTTATACCAATTCAGAAGTTTTCAATAATCCAAAATCATCAAAAATTATATTTCAATTTAATAAATGAAAATGCCAACCAACATGTCATAATAAGATGCATAAACCAAATTATTCTAATGCATATGATATATGGGTCCATATAATAACTTAACAGAAAACTTCAGAATTAAACACCGGGTTTTATTTTAAAACATCTGAAATAATATATACTTATTACTTTAGTATATCCAATCATACTTTCCAAATTTAAAACAAAAATTTTTTTTAACAAAACATTATGAAACAAAACTACTATGGTAGCAATCCATTACTTAGAAACTTGAAAATGAACGCCGGTGATGCTTCGGTCATCACCATAATTATTTTCCAACAACAGAAGTGAGTTTGGTGCTTTCTAACTCCTTTAAAATCCCTTTTAAATTTTTTTGTATTCATCAATTCTTCCAAGTAGTACTACTATTACTTTCTCCAAAACTCTAAAAACAATTTCCAAAACACCAAGACTTAAATTCTCAAATTCTCAGCTTTTAATCCTTTTTGGTTATAAACTATAGTAATAAATCATACTTATACAATTTCATTTCACAAATGTATACTTTTGTTTAGATTGTAATAAACAACTTTTATTAAAATTAAATTTTAACCCACATTATCACCGAACGCCTCATAGTCAAATTGTGAGATTTAATTTACAAGGTGTTCGTATTTAATTCGACCCAAAAAAATAAATGCTCATAAACTATATGAAAATAAACAATCAACCAACAAACGATAGTCAGTGTTCCTAAACTGGACGAGCATGACTAATCAAACAATAAATGATAATAACTAAATATTATTATTTCCTAACAAACAAACACATCATAAATAACTATATCAATTTCTGAAAATTATTCTTTTTTATTTATACAATATAATCTAGGTAAAACTATTTCATTTACCAAATTCAAAATAGTACCATATCGGTTTGCCTTGTTCAAGAGTTTAGAAATCCCTATCGATACAGCTGTACTTTCTATATTGACCAGAATTCATAAACCACTCAACCGATAAATCAACATAATATAAAACATTTTTATAGCACTAACAAATACGCGCTTACACACACATACATACTAAAACTCATTCTAGGTTATTACCAACCCTATCTCTAATGATTCTACCCCACCAAAGTCTAGATGTTCGCTCAACCTATGCTCTGTACCACTTGTAATGACCCGCCTTTTCGACCTTCAAAAGTTGACTCTGATACATCCACGGTTTTCACATGCCGCACATTCAAGTGTTTGAAAGATAGATTGTTGGGGGGAAATGAATGAAAAGACAGATCTTTACAAAAGAAAACTATAATATACATACATCAATCAGAGTAACTATCTGTCATCGGCCTAGACAATTATAGCAACCTTTCCTCATAAATGCTGGTAAATACAAACAACTAATGCTGTGGAAATAAAATATACGTGAATACGTCTTGAAGGCATCCGGCTCGTCTCCTGAAGCACCAAAGTATCCAAACTAAATATGGAAAACATGCTGGGGTTGACACGAGCATTATAAGAAAATAACACTCGGATCGGTCTGGTAAACTAGCTTTAGGAACACACATCATATGGATTTTAATGTTATAAAATCTTTCAAAAATAATGGTATCTCGTAAGACAATGCCACATATAAACACAGATGGGTTTTTTACCTTACGATAACTAAACCATTTATAGGAAATTTTATGATATTATAATAATGTCTAGGGTTTAAAATAAATGTAGAATCATAGCTAAAATTGTTACATTAATTAAATTCCAGCATAATAGGTTTACAACTAAGTCCAAAAGGCACTTATTGGAGAATGAATTCCATATAATGACAAGACACTAAGGTGCCTTCTGCTATGGTACACCCCTATAAAATGTACCGAGGGCATCACATGGACCCCTTGCCAATATAGGACCGGCCTTCCCCTTACTGGATAGTATCGAATATTTCATCGCCTCGGTTGCTTTGCAACCTTTTTTCGTGAGCTCTCATATGCAACCAAATCCATAAATATATATATATATAGAAGGGTGATGACAATACGCTAATGGGTGCAACCCACATAGTCCTGTCACATATCCCTTATTTTAGTCATTCCCGGTTGTTGAGGCTAGGGGCTACGCTTACCTTTTTAGCAAATCCCACCTGCAATGTTAACACTGCCCTCCAAGCAACAATGCATTGCCAACATTCATCCATACAAGTTGTTCAGGATAAGAACAAACCAAAGGCACTACTTCTACTACATCCATTTGGGAATCACCCTTAGGATTAGTTGCAAGCGGCCCTTGCACTTCAAAAACTCCGTCTTCAATTCCATCATCTTCAAGATGTCTTCAATTCGAACTCTTATGCTGGTTCGAAGTGGTTTTTAGATAACTCACATTTATCCAACCCTAGTCTCTTCGAACCGACATCGATAATTTAAAAATCGACCAAGATTTGATAGTCGGTTATTTAACTATCAAATAAACAAAAAATTCAACCAGAGATTTAATTTCATACGGAAAATAACATTGGTTAAGCACATAAACAACCCTAAGCCTCTTTAATTAATCCCTTCATTAATTAAATTTCCTTTGTAAATTCTTGTATTAAATACTTTTTACAAAGATATATTCACAAACCCTTCTCTACTCTTTTCAATACTTGAAAAATATTAATATACTTATTTCAACTGTATAAGTATGCTCGCAAAACATTTCACTTTCAAAACTTAGAAAACTATTTCATATACTTATATCAATAATATAAGTATATTCACAAAACACACCATCTCTAATGCTAAGAAATTATACTCATATACTTATCTCAATAGTATAAGTATATTCACAAATATTAAGAAATATTTCATTTCCAAAACCATAGTTAATTGGGTAAAAACAATGTTATTTATAAACATTAATAATAATAAACCAAACACCTTCCTTTTGGTGAAAAGTAAATAGATCGTATATAAATTGAACCAAATATACTTACCACCACCTTCTGTTTTCAAACAGTACTATCCCTCGATTTACAATAAGATCGAACAAGTTAGAAAACTAACCTTTCCTTGACACCCATTCTTAGTTCTCAAAATTGAGACGATTTTCCATACCTCGGAATTTAGTATTAAGTATAAAATGAACATTTTCCTTACCATCGTAATTTAAAATGATCATTTATGGAAATCGGGTCTCGGTCTTTTTATAAATCCCATTTTATAAAATGCCTTTATAAAACTCCTTATATTTATAAAACTCCTTTTATAAAGTATATTTATAAACTAAAAAGTTTCCTTTTATAAATATCTAAACATAATCATAAACCTCCTTTTATAACTCTCCAAATTTATTTAATAAACTCCTTTGTAACCATCCTTTTATAATACATATAAAACTCTTTTATAAGATATCATTTATAAAACTCATTTTTATAAATCCCCAAATAATTTGTAACTCTTTTATAAACTCCAAATTTATTTATAAAACTCTTTTTATAAATTTTTAAATATAATTATAAAACTCATGTACTTTCCACAACACGATCATTCTGTATATCACCATAAATTCCCAACTGTGATTTATTACTCCAATTTATCAAATACTATTTATAAACCTATTCTTTTATTTATAAAATACTACTTATAAATCTCTATTTAATTTATAAAATACCATTTATAAATCTGTTCTTTTATTACAATATTTTATATAAAATGTTTCACAAATATTTACTTTAAAAATATTTCTATCTTCTTTTAAACACGATAACCCCTTTTATTTCCTTTAAAATAAACATTCATTATTATAATAAATTTTCTATGAAAATAGATACTTTCCAAAGCAATCTTAAAACATTTACATATATACACATATTAGAAAAGAATAATAAAAGAAGATTGAAGTAAAATAGAGAAGTGCAAAAACTATTTTTATATAAAATATCATAGAAAATCCAAAAAAGGTCGGATTAAAAATCATTTTTCCAAATCAAAACAATTCCCAGATCAAAACAGCAACGTATAGTATTTTTGAAAATATTATAATGAGACCAATAGTTACTATAGAGCTTAATCAATGCCATTACTACCTTTTCACTAAAAAGATTCAACTTTTAACATATGTCAATGTCACATCCAATTGGGCCAAACTATCAAATTTAGCATTTAATCAATCTATATAACACGTATATAACTGAAATTAAAATTAACACATATATAACTGGAATTAAAAATTACAACGACGAGAAATCCAGATGTCTCTACTAAATTACCTGTATTTCATTTTATATGTCATTCCCTTTTCAAAAGCGGATGTTTAATCAAACCAAACCAATAATTCATCCAAACACAAAAGCAATTATTTTTATCTACTACATATCATATCAATTATCCAAAAAAGTGAGTTTAACTAACCGAAATTCCAGTTGATGTCAAAGCGTTCTGGTTTGAACTAAAATTGAACAACGTTCGATTTTAACTCAAAATTCTATTAGCTTAAAACTCGACCAAACCAATTCCATTGCGTAGCTATCGCCATTACGAGCGTAACGCAAAAAATCTCATCTCGACTGGACCTCCTATGATATATATTTTATAATTTTTAAGAATTAATTAATTATTTATTAAACCAATTATAATTTAAAATCTTAATTACTCTATAATCTATCTCCTTTCCTTGAAATCTCGCCTATGTGCACGAATATGCACATCACCCTTGAACACGACCTTCTTTCCTCCATCGCGCCCACTATAGTTGATGAAATCGACTACAATCTCCACCGATAAACTTCCCTTGGCATTCTCATTGCAATCCACCCCGCTAAGTCATGTCTGCACCTTCCTCATAATTCGCGACTCGGAGCATCACGTGCGACAACTCTACATGTCGTGTTCTTCCTCCCTTGACCGCATCTCCGCAAAATTCACCAATCGAAGCTCCTTCCTCCAATAAACCCAAAACCAAACTCCATTCATGCAAAATCCACCTTAAATGACCTCATACCCAAACGCTAGCTTCGACTGCTAACCACGGCCATCACTCAATCATCACTAAGCATGACTTCAAGCCTATGGACTTGTAGATCTCGCCACAACAAAACTAGTTTCAAGATTTTTAGTGCATTGTAGCTTGAGATTTTAATTTTTGAAGTTTGGATGTTAAATTTCTTGTTTACCGAAAGAGATAATAAGAAAAGCGAAAGGTGAAGAAAAAAGTAAAGCGTGTAGAAAAATCTTAGTGAAGATATAGGTTTATTTTACAATTTTTGGCATCTCGCCGCACAGAATTTTATTTGTATACGATCCGCCAACGACAAAACAAAAATACAATCCAGCACAAAAACGCGATATGATCCTAAAAAAATATACATGGGTTATCTTATTCTGTAAAATTTCAAGAATAATCAACGTTTGCCAAAAATCATCAAATGATAATTTAAATATTTTCTAAACTAAAAATTATGGAAAAATCAAATAAATTAAATTAAAAATAGATCATTAAAAATCGAGTCGTTATATTAAAATTTGATTTTCTTTTTATTTATCAATTTTGAATTAAATCTATATATTTAAATAAATTAAATATTCCCATTTCAAACGTTAAAAATCTCGGGTCGTTACAATGAATAAGAGAAGAGAATACAAAAGGTTCAATATTCAATTTTATATATAATAGAATAGATAGATTAAGCTACACCTTTGTAACGATATTTTGTGCATGTTTTCTTTTCATCATCACCATATAACTATGTTATCTAAAGTTGTGACCAACGATCTACGCCTTTAATAATATCCATAGTAATTGCGTAGTTCCACTTTAAAGTCACTGGTTCAATCAAATAACATTTATCAATTAATCGTTTTACTCCAATTAGAGATTTTGACTTTAAGTTGACTACAATTATACCGACACAACGCTTCTATGAAGAAAGAATCGAATCCTTTCTTGAGTAGTGTGTCACTTCAAATAGTTTAGCATCTTCCCAACTATTGTCGTAGCATGGGTGTTATATCATGTGATTAATAATACTAAATGTATAATTTAGTCACTTAAAATCAACAATACTCTTAAGTACAAAGACTACTACATGTCATTACATGAGATCTTCTATTTGACTTAATTGTATTAATCTATATCTCGTTGAGTCGTTTTGTGATTATTTCAAACAACCGCAAGTACACAATCTCTTAGTGTCTCCAACAGTCATGAATAACTCACTATCCATCGTATGACGAGCATTACGTATATTAGTTTTAACAGGCATATCAATATCCTTATCTTGATAAATAGTGACTAGGAACAATTTAAGGATACATATTTTGAGGGTTTGATTCAAAACTCATGGTTACATATACATCTTTTACTATAATCAATAAATAATTTTCCTAAGGATTTTCTATTTATATATGTTTAATGTATTTATATCATTACTTATATCACGGTAAAACAAAATATATGATAGAAAACAAAACCAAAAACATACTTTATTTCGAACTAGATTCTTATATGTGAGTTAAGTTATATAATAAATTACATAATTGCCCCTAAGGCCCACTCTTAACTCTACCGCTAATGACATGTCAACTTTATCTGGAGAAACCAAGTTTTCCCCATTTCAGGATAGCTTTATGAGGTAATAAGCATGACATGTTATAGAGTGGTGCCACCGCAAGTTATAGCTTAAGGAGCTATCACAAGATATAGTTTTAAAGCCCACTGCAAGTTAAGTTTGAATGACTAAGGAAAGTATTAAGCTATTGCATATACCAGACAAGCTTTTGCATCTTATAGGTTGAAGGCTACCGTATGTTATTGAAGTATAGTTAATGCATGTTTTCAATCTAAATTACCGCAAGTTTTAATCCAAGTAGTTATCGCATGTTAAAGATAAAATTCCACTGCGTATTACGTGAATACTATCCACCGTAAGTTATATGATGGTTTTTGTTAACCCAAAAAATGGATCAACACCCTGGTTTGATTTTGAAAGCACCAGCCCTGTTCTGACAGAGCAATATCACATATCATAGATATAGGAAAAGAACAGTAAAAGAAAGAAGACAGAGAACTTTATAGTGGTTCGGCTGTTAATGAAGCCTGCATCCACTTTATAGTTTTATTATAGACTGATTGCTGTTACAGGAAGTGTTTGATTACATGACTTTGATTATCTTTAAGTAGATTGAATCCTCAGATTTAGAATCCACTGGAGAATCATAGTGAATCCCTTTGGAGATTCTTGTGAGGGAGGTAGAGAGTGAAGAATGTTTCCAACAGAGATTCAGCAACCAGTTCGGAGCAGATCCCGTTTATGTTGCAGGTAGGATGGTATTTATTGAAATCGGAGGACTTTTGGGCTAGACCACTTCATCAACTTCTCACAGATGGATGCATAATGACCTAAGAGGGTTTAGCTCGCGATCCGAGCCAAAACCATGGGTCGCTAGCGACCCATAGAGTTAGCTCGTACGCGGGCTAATAACTTGGCTCCCTAGCCATTGCATTGCTTAGTTGACTCGTTGAAGACTCGTGGAGAAGCATGGGTCGCTAGCGATCCATGGTGTATGGGTCGCTGGCGACCCGTACACTTAGCATATTTTTTAACACTCTTCTTCCTTCCTTCTCTTCTTCCATGCAACAGAGCAACCCTTCATTTTGCATGGATCCCTAGCGATCCATAGGGTATGGGTCATTGGCGATCCAAGCACTTAGGATATTTCTTGGAGTTTGGGATGTTTCCATGGTCTTGTGTCGTCGTTGTTTGCGTAGTCTCGTCGCAAGTTGTTCCGTTCTGGTGACAATTTACTAGCTTTTTGCGCTCGGTTGCTAATTGGGATGAAAGAATGCTGGTCTCTTGGTTTAGTCGATCTCATTCGTTGTCTCAGAAATATAGCTTGGCTCTCGTTAACTCCTTGCATTTGCCTCTTTGGTTAAGGTTAAGTTCTAAACCATTCTGATGTCATAGGATTGTTCTGTTTTCTATTGGATCCTGCTGGGTTAAAAACCCGGATAACATTTTGCCCCTCAGATTACGTCTTCGTTGTAAACAAGGCGTGCTCTGGAAGTTATAGTTCTTAATATCCGTCCATCGATTTCCAAGTGATTGCGTTAGAGTTTTACAAATACGTGGCGGGTCACACCGTTGGCCATCTAGCTTTGGTCTTGACTTCTATTTCTTGCCGTAACGGAACAAATTCCTTCACGTAGCTTCTCGATATGCTTCGAGATGATCATTAGATGTCGTAGTTCGAGTTCGAGAAAAATCTCCCCCAACTTTATGGGTCGCTAGAGATCCATGTGAGATGGATCTCTAGCAACCTGACCACTAGATGGGTCGCTGGCAATCCATGATGGATCGCTGGCGACCCGATGCCTTAGCACAATTTTTCTTTGTTGTTTCTTTTGACCTACACATATGACTCAAGCCGATCCTTCCTCCAACTTTCTACGTGACCCAAACTTGCTTTCCTACGACCAGAAACCATTGGCGACTCGTGTTCCATCTTGCTCGACTCGATCCACCTCGTCCAAGAACTCCGACGTGTTTTCTCCAGTGCCACCGTCACCAGAGCACCGCTACCTCCCTTTTTCGACACTGGCCAAAACCTATGCCTTGGGAATCGTTCTTGACCTTTCTCTCAGGTGATTTGATTCCTCGTCTTGCCACCAATCCATCCATAGCTCGTTAATTTCCGTCTTCGTCTTTCCCGCATTCCAGAATTCAAACTCAGGTGGGTTTGCTAATTACATTGTTTGTTTGACGGTTTGATGGCGAGTTTGCATTCGCAATGTCATTCGCGAGAAGTTCGAGTTAATTGCGGTTTAACGGGTGTAGATAGCCATCCGAGCCTTGAGTTTTGTCCCGGAACAACGTTCGGGCTTTGGCCCAATGCTTGACACGTTTTACTATCTTTGCCTGTTAGACCAGAATTGACTTGTTCCCAGTTTGTAGATGTTATTGCACGACATATCATCAGTCGATCCAGATTATCCCAGAGAATTTGGACCTATCCTGCATGCTTGTTGCACGCTCGGCATTCCTGTAGTAAGAAGAGTTTTCCGTGTCGCCTCAGACAACAGATCCGTTATCGATCATTGATCGATAACGGGTAAGTGTACATGAAGTAGAAACAAAAACAAAAAATAAAGTGACACAGGAAATTCTTTTCTTCTTCCACTGCGAGCGAACTATCTACACAGGATAGAGCGTTTGTAGTGTTTCAAGTATCGAGTTTATCCCATATAGATAGTACATTGCACTTGCCCCAGTTCACACTTGAAACCTGACGTGTCAATTGCAAGTTAATGTTTCTTTGGAATTCAAGTGTGGTAGGGGAAGCTATTAGTTTAGGATAGATTTGCCTGACCATTTCGGATGCGAGTTCTGTTATTTAGAATGAAGCAACCATCTTTGCATCGTAAGTCAAGCGGGGGAAGCCTAGCACTCTCAAAAGCCGAGTCATCATCCATCGCTCAGTTTTCTGCCACTTCGCAAGCTCAGTATGGCCAGTTGGTCCCAATTGGACCAATCGTGGATCGAACGCCTCCCAACTTTAGAGTTCTACTTAATCCACCCGAGAGAGATTCTTCAATGGTTTCTGCTAAGGTTCTTTATAACATCTGTGCGCAACATGGAATTCTAGAAGAGGATGTGCGTTTGCCAGAGAAGGATGAGCTCACTCATATGCCTCCCCTGGGGTACACCGCTTGCGATCGGTACATGTGTTTGAATGGAGCCGTGCCTCCCTTTAATGACTTTCTGCACGAGACTCTTTTGAACTTGGGTATTGCCCCATTTCATCTTCATCCTAATGGCTACGCCATCTTGACTTGCCCACATGTTCTTTTCATGCGGGCGTTCAACCGCACTCCAAGTTTTGATGAGTTGTGGTACTTTCTAGCATTCAAGAGGAGGGATAATTGTCCCTCCTTGATCATAATCAAAGCCCAAAGAAACCAAAAAATCATCTTGCGCTTGCAAAGCAACTTGTCGCAGTTCAAGATGCAATATTTCTTTGTTAGATTCCCGAGAGGGTTTAATCGTCGGTGGACGATAGGGGATAAGTTTCTTTTTTCATTCATCGAGCTCTGATGCATTGCAATGGAGTTTCTAACCAGCCATATATCTCTTGCAGTTATTCCAAGGCCAAATAGAGACGTGTCTCTTGATGAAGTTTGTCAGACTCTAAAGGCTATTGATGTCAAGGATAGATGCATTAAAGTGTTACTGACCGATGAGAACTCGTGTCGGTATGGGTTATTGGCTCCGAGTAGATCTGCTGTTCAGGTTGAAATTCCCTCTCCTGCCCGATCCAGGGTTCGTACAAGATCTACTTCTTCATCCCACGATTCCGGGGAAGGCGCCTCTCTGGAGAGAGAGAGCCCGTCCGGAGGACAACAGATGAGGCCTGCATAGGAAGAGACGCCACTGCGACTGGATTAAGCGGCCCAGTTAGAATGCTTCCAATTCCAAAGGAAGCAGAAGAAGAGTTCAAGCACAAAGAAGGCAAGGCCGCGTTGGACTCTGAAAAGGAAGAAGGAGAGTTTGAGAGTAGTAACGATGAGTCTACTATAAGTGATGATCTCTTCGCGGAATCCGATGACGAGGACTTAGAATCGTGTGACGAAACTTCAGGTATGAGCCCCATTCTTCCGAGCTCGCCTCTCCCTGATATAAGTGGTAAAGACAAAGCTTTAGATTCTGAAAGGCATCGAGACTCTCCAAGTAAAGACGTCGGAGCAGAGTTTAGGGATTTTAGCGACGTTTATGTTGACTTTGATGAGCTCATGAAAGAAGATTTTGAATTTGATACGGTGCATCCCCGCTCAAGTGATATCGCGCCAGAAGTTAGTCCGGTTCCGCCTATGATGGCCGAAGTTAGTCCGATTTCACCTACGACGGCCGTTCGTTCCAGTTCGTGATGACGTTTTAGGCCCACCTTAGAAACACACTACACTTCTCACTAGGATTGCACTCACTTCCTTTCATTCCTTTATTTTTGTGGTGTTTTTTTATGTTTCTGAAACCTTTTATATGTGTTTTATGCTAGATATAATGAGAGGACGAGATTTGCACGATGACTTCGAAGAGGTTACTGACTCACAGCGATATTCCAAGCGCACCTCCGGCCGTCATCAATTTTGAGAAACGGAGGAGGAATATAGGAGGAGGAAAGAGCTTGAAGCTGAAACCTGCTGCCAAGAAGAAAGAGATCGAAGTCGATCGTATAAAGGAGGTATGAGAAGAGGAGATCCTTCGAAGAAAGGGATGAACCATCGAAAAGGTCGAAGTTTGACCATCGTCCTTATTCTTCCGAGCTTGCTTCAACACATTCTTCTGTGGGTCAAGAAATTCCTATTACTTCTGCCCCACTTCCACCTTCGACTCATATTTCGTCATCTTCCATTGTTACTGCTACCCCCGGTGCTTCTCACCCTCACCGGAGACCTACCTATGTCCTTCCTTCGGGCCCTCCTAAACTTGAGGCAGCACTTCCTGGTTGGTTCTTGAAGGGCTTTAAGTTCGACCGCGATCTACACCCCGTTCACAAAGATTCATACATGTCGCACCTCCAAGCTATTCAAAGCGACATAGAACAGGTCGAAGGATGGAAGAAACTCTGTAAATAGTTGGTGGATATGAATAGAAATAATTATCAGGAGATCCTCTCTTTCGAATCAGATAAGGACGACTTTGAGAGGGCATTGGCCGATCGCAACACCAAGATTAAACAGTTGGAGGAGGAGAAGGAAGCGGTCCTTCATGAAAGTAGGACAAACTCCAGCCTGATGAAGGAGATGAAGGATGCACATGGGAGAGTTGAGACCGTCTACAGGGAAAAGATTAAGAAAACTCATTTCGAGGAGGCTAAGTTTAAAGAAGAAGTAACTGCTTGTAATGCCACCATCGAGGCCCGGAGGAAAACTATCGCTGACCATGATCTGATTGTTGAGGGGCACAACAAGACTATCTCTGACCAAGCTGAGGCAATTGCTAGGTTACAAGCCTAGGTCGTACAGCTCAGCGTGGATAAGTCCGCTGTTGAAGTCGAGAAGGCTGCTGTGAGAGCGAATTTCATAGAGCTTAAGAATGCCTTCGAAAGAAAGATGGAGAAGCTAGATGCGACCATTCTGAATTTTTATGTTAACTCTCTGTTGCATCAAGAAAGTCTCAACTATCTTGGTACGAAGTTCCCACGCACTCTCGCTTTAGTTTGGGAGGAAATCTTGTCTTGTTTTGCCGATAGCGGCGATGTCTATTCCGAGCGAGGTTGCAGGACGCCTATCTCAACGGTGAGTCAAAGAAGGCATTGCTCGAGGGCCGGGAAATTCTTAGAGTTGAAAGAGAGCAGGAGGCCACTGATGCTGCCTTGACGACTGCTATCGAAGCGCTCACCAAGCCTTCTATTTCCGGTGTGGGTGAATTATCAAAGCAGCCCCATGATCTGCCATCAAGTTCGGGACATAAAACTCTCCCTCAGGTAGTGGATCCATCAAAAGAGGGCAAAGATGAAGTAGACATTCTAGAGCATTCCTCTGGTGCAGGTAATGTTCTTGCTTCCTTCGAGTTCGGGAGCTTCCAACTTATGCCGCAAGAGCAGGAAGAATTTAACGCTTTCATTTTTGATCTTATAGGTCCATCTTCCCTTCCTGTTGATGTTCCAGCTTCTTCAGCTCCCGGGCTCGCTGCTATCTCTACAGCCTCTGTGGTTGTCTCTGTTCCTGTTCCTATTCCCGTGTCCATGTCTAGCTCGCAGCCAGGGCCGAAGTTTGAGCAAATAGCTGCTCTTCATGGCCTGGATGATACTTCTGTGTCTTTAGAAGGTGATGTGATAGCGGCATACACTAAAGAGCAGGAAGTTCAGGCCGAGCATCCTTATAAGAGGTAGCACGAGCTGGTTGCAATCAAGAAGGAAAAGGTTGAAGCAATCAAAGTTTCAAAGAGCTCCCGCAAATCACGGAAACACAAAGGGAAGGGAGACTCTTCTGAAAAGGCTGTAGAGGAAGAAGAGCACATCGCCACTGAAGTGTTTGTTGACATTACCGGCAGTGATAACATTCCTGAGGCGAGACAAAAGCTACCAACAAAGGGTGGAAAGGGAAACAGTGGAAAGAAGTGTTGAGGAGCTTATGTGAAGACCACTTTGATTTTGGTTCTTTTTTGAGTCATTTTGTACAAGTGTAGAGTCTGCACTTAGCGTTTTTGTTGTGGAGTCTATATTTTCTTTTTTGTTGGCTGGTATTGTGTGGGTACGGCCCCCACATTTTGACCCTGTGTAAAGAAAATTATAAGCACTATATTGATATTTTGACTGTATTCTATATGTCAGCTCATATATGTTCTGTGCACTTGTGCTTGTTTTATTTCTTACTTTTCTAGTTCTGTGATTGCAGCCAAAGACCTTCGTTCGAAGTAACAAAACTTAGAAATTAACAGCACTTTGGAAATTAATAGAACTTTAGAAGTTAACAAAACTTAAGAATTTTTTGTTAACTTAGAAATTAATAGAACTTTGGAAGTTAACAGAACTTAAGAATTTTTTGTTGACTTAGAAATTAATAGAACTTTGGAAATTAACAGAACTTTGAGATTAATAGAACTTAGAAATTAATAGCACTTTGGAAATTAATATAACTTTAAAAATTCTTTGTTAACTTCTTTGTTTAAAGTTCCTCATTTGGAGTGGTAGAACTTGTGAACTTATTGCTTAAAAATTCATTGTTCAAGTACCGGTGTATGCCCCCAGTTCATAGGGCTGTTTACTTCAAACAATTTTCAAATGACCAAAAACTTAAGGTTAAGATAATTCTTATATCAAACTTGAACTTTGACTAAGTCACAGCTTGATTTTCCTTCTTTCGAAAGTTTTGCAACTTTAGCATGTAATCCCGGTTTTTAGTGATATTCTAGTAAGTATGCATTTTATGTGTGTTTGAGGGGTCCACATTGCATGGGTTAATTAAGGGCAGTTTTAATCATTAAGTGTCTATAGTTGAGACTTTCTAGTTGGTTTGTAGCATTCCACTTTTGCTGGAGCTGTGCTCATTGTTCCCGATTATAGGAGCAGTTGGCGCTAGTTATGAGATGCGCGGTTTTTGTGCTCCTCGGCGTTGCCTATCTTCAGGCCATGTGAGGAGCGTGTGTTTTAGTGTTCCCCAATGCTATCTATCTTTGGGCAGTATGAGTGGTTTAAGCTTTAAGAATCAATGCGCGATTTTTCCTGCTCGGATTTGCCTATTTTTGGGCAGCATGAGGAGTTAGTGATTTAGAATTTGGTGTGCGACTTATGGAGTGCGCGGCTTTTCTTTTTCCTCGGTGTTGCCTATCTTCGGGCAATGCGAGGAGTTATTACTTTAGTGCACGGCTTATGAGGTGTGCAAGTTTTCTTTTTCCTCGGTGCTGCCTATCTTCGGGCAATGTTAGGAGTTATTATTTTAGTGCGTGGCTTATGAGGTACGCTGCTTTTGTTTTTTCTCGGTGTTACCTATCTTCGGGCAACGTGAGGAGTCATTATTTTAGTGCGTGGCTTTTGTTTTTCCTCGGTGTTGCCTATCTTTGGGCAACATGAGGAGTTATTAATTTAGTGCGCAACTTATGAGGTGCGTGGCATTTCTTTTTCATCAGCGTTGCCTATCTTCGAGCAACGTGAGGGTTATTATTTTAGTGCACAGCTTATGAGGTGCACGACTTTTGTTTTCCTCGGTGTTGCCTATCTTTGGGCAATGTGAGGAGTCATTATTTTAGTGCGGGGCTTTTGTTTTTCCTTGGTGTTGCCTATCTTCGGGTAACGTGAGGAGTTATTAATTTAGTGCGTGGCTTATGAGGTGCATGGCTTTTGTTTTTCCTCAGTGTTGCCTATCTTTGGGCAACGTGAGAAGTTATTATTTTTAGCCTTCTCAATGTTGCCAGAGCAACATCGGTTTTCAGAAGGCAAAGATCGGGTTCCGCCGATCTAACGGTTTGAGTCGATTTGCTTCCGTCGACCCGGCGGGTAATTATTATGAACACGGTTTTGTTGGTTCAAGAAGCAAACTTTATTAAGAAAAGCAAGGCAGTTTTTGCCTATGTACAATGCCCCCAGCATCTCGGGATGGCTTACTTGCTGGAAAATAAAACGAATACACAAGGTAGCATTTAGACAAAGTAACGGCGAAGCGATTCGCTGTTCCATGCCCTGGGAACTTGAGTTCTGTCGACGGTTGTTAGCTTGAAAGTCTCGTCTCTTTGCTTTTGATTATTGACATATGCTCCCTCCCAGTTTGGTCCGAAGGCCCCCGGAATGGGGTAAACTCGCTTAAGCACAAGTTCTCCCACTTCGAAGTTTTAATTGTGAACTTTGGAGTTGAAGTACCGTGTGACCCTTTTTTGGTGGGCGGCGGTTCTCAGCTCTACTTCTTCTCTTCTTTCATCAACCATATCTAGCGATTTGAGTAGGAGCTGCTCGTTTTGTTTTTGATTGAAATTCCGCCTTTGGTGCAAGGGGACTTCTAATTCAACAGGAATCGTTGCTTCTGAACCATATGCTAGGGCGAATGGAGTGTGGCCGGTTGTCGCTTTGTGGGTAGTTCTGTAAGCCCATAGTGCGAGTGAAAGTTCATCAACCCAGTTTCCTTTGGCTTTTGCTAGTCTCTTTTTGATAGTGGACTTGATGATCTTGTTTATTGCTTCCACCTGCCTATTTGCTTGCGGATGATCCACTGCGGAAAAGCTCTTTTCAATTCGGAAGCGCTTACAGAAGTCTTTGAACTCGACACTTTCGAATTAAGTTTCATTATCGGTGATGATTTTTTGACACACACCAAACCTGCAAATGATGTTTTTAGTGACAAAGTTAATAACATTCTTTGTGGTTATGGTGGCCAGCGATTCCGCTTCGGACCATTTTGTGAAATAATCTATGGCAACTATAACATATTTAGCTCCTCCTTTTGCTATTGGTAGGACGCCAATCAAATCGATCCCCCATATTGCAAACGGCCTTGGGCTGACCATCTGTGTTAGCTCCATTGAAGGAGTTCTCTTAATTTTGCTAAATCTTTGGCAGCGATCGCATCATCTGGCATGATCTGCGACGTCGCGATTTATTGTTGGCCAGAAGTACCCATATCAAAGGACTTTCTTCGCGAGAGTCTGCCCCCCCAGTGTGGTCTCCGCACTCGCCTTCATATACCACCTTTAGGATTCATCATGCTTCGTCATCGGTCACACACGTAAGAAGGGGGGTTGAGAATCCCCTTCGATAGAGTATTCCATCTTGTATCATGAACCATGGTGCCTCTTGTAGGAGCTTCTTCCGTTGATTCTGGTCAGTTGGAAGGGTTCCTGCGAGTAGATAGTTCTTTATCGGTGTCATCCATATATCTGGTTCGACGGTGGTTTCGAGAATCCAGTCTACGCCCATTTCATCTATGCTTGGGTTGGCCAGAGTTTCGACTGGGACTAGTCCCAGTGACCGAGCTTCTCCAAAGCTCGTCGGCTTTGCCATATAATATGCCTTAGTGTTTTACTCCCGTGGGATGTGAGTTATGGTGTAGTGCTCGACGTCGCTTAGCATTTCCTATATTTTGGACAGGTACGGGGCGAGATTCTCACCACACACCTGATACTCTCCTTGTACTTAACAAACGACCAGTTGTGAGTCGTTGTATATGTGAATAGCTTTTATCTTGAGCTCCTTCACAACTTTCAGTCCTGCTATTAGTGCTTCATATTCTGCTTCGTTTTTTGTGGCAGGGAATTCCAAGTGCAAAGCGTAGCTAATGGCCCACCCCTCGGGGGTTTCAAGCACTACTCCTGCTCCCGAACAGAAGTTGTTGGATGCGCCGTCGACGAAGAGCTTCCATTGCATGTCTGTTTTTGACTGGATTTCCTCCTCGTCATCCCGTATAGTAAATTCGGCGATGTAGTCGGCAAACGCCTGCCCATTGATGGCTTTCCTTGGGTGGTATGTGATATCATATTGACTCAACTCTATATTCCACTTGAGTAGTCGTCCGGAAGTTTCTGGTCGGTATAACACTTGCTTCAGGGGCTGGTCAGTCAACACTTTAATTGGATGAGCCTGAAAGCATGGTCGTAACTTTCAGGATGCGATCAAGAGGCAATAGGCTAGCTTTTCCATTTTTGGGAAATTCTTCTTAGCTCCGGTGAATCGTTTGCTAATTTAATACACAAGTCGTTAGATTCTCGCTTCTTTCCACATGAGAGCAACACTCAATGCATGAGGTGAGACTGCTAAGTAAATGAATAGATCTTCTCCATCCACCGGCTTTGATAAGATTGGGGGAGTTTCCATGTGTCATAACAATTCTTCGAAAGCTGTTTGACAAGCTTCACTCCATTCGAAGTTTTTCTTTCCCTTCTTCAGTGCGTCGAAGAACGGTATGCACTTGTCAGTAGCTTTTGAGATAAATCGGCTCAGTGTTATGACTTTTCAATTCAAGCTTTGAAGTCCCTTCTTATTTCTCGAGGCTTGAACTTCTCGTAGCGCCGTGTTCTAGATTTGCTTCGATGCCCCGGGCACTGACTATGAACTCCAAGAATTTCCCAGAGGCTACTCCGAAGTGACATTTGAGTGGGTTGAGCTTCATTCCATACTTCCGGAGTATTTCGAACATTTCAGTGAGATTTTCTAGATGGTTAGCAGCTACTCGAGATATGACCAGCATGTCATCCACATAAACTTCCATTGTCTTTCCGATTTGACGTTTGAACATAGCATTTACTAGCCTTTGGTATGTTGCCCTGCCGTTTTTTAAACCGAACGACATTACTATATAGCAGCACAGTCCCAAATCGGTGATGAAGCTGGTTTTTTCTTGATCTGGCCCATGCATCGGGATCTGGTTGTAGCTCGAGTATGCATCCATAAATGACATCAATTCATGCCCCGACGTTCCATCCACAAGTTGATCGATTTTGGGGAGCGGGAAGCTATTTTCGAGCAAGCTTTATTTAGATCCGAAAAGTCAATGCAAGTTCGCCATTTTCCATTAGACTTCTTGACCAAGATTTGGTTTGATACCCATTCAGGGTAAGTTGCGTCTCGGATGAAGCCGTTAGTCATCAGTTTATCTACCTCCTCCTTTAGTGCCTTGGATTGTTCAGGTCCTAAGCTACACCTTTTTTGCTTTACTGGTGTGAATTTGGGGTCAATATTAAGCGCGTGGCAGGCAATTTCGGGTGATACCCCACACATATCGGAGTGCGTCCAAACAAATACGTCTAAGTTGGCACGGAGGAATTTAGTTAGTTCTAACCGCATCCTGTTTCCCAGGTGCAATCCAATTTTCAGGACCCGTGTTGGGTCATCCATACAGACTGGGACAGACATCGTCAATTCTGCCAGTGCTGCCTGATCCTCCCCTGAGCTCTTCTTTCTAGGGTCCAAAGCTTGGTCGAATCGGCTATGGTCCCCAAGCCAGGGGCGGTTCTGTAGTTGCTATTCGGAGGGTTCACGGATGTGCAGGGTGTTCCTCATATCCTTTCCTTTTTCCTTTCTTCTTGACTCACGCAATTCTGCGATGTAGCATTCCCGGGCGGCGCTTTGGTCTCCTTTCACAATTCCGACTTTGTGCTCTGTAAGGAACTTCATCGTAAGGCACCATTGGGCCAATGCTATGCTGAAGTCAGCTAATGCGGGCCGTCCCAGGAAGGCGTTGTATGTTGGCATTTCATCTACGATCACAAAAGTCTGAATGAGGGTGACCCTTCGCTCGCCCTCTCCAAGCTCCATAGGTAGGTCAATTGTTCCCACCGATTGTTTGGGTTCACCGGTAAACTCTTGAATCTTTGTTTGGCACGCGAATAGGCTTTTCATGCCAATCTTCATTTGGTCGAAAGTACGTTTGAAGAGTATGTTAACGGAGCTGCCACTATCAACCAACACCCGTTGAACTACCGCAGGTCTGATTCCTACCGTCAACACCATTGGATCAAGAGCTGGAGCCTCGATCCCTTCGGTGTCCCAATTTTAGAACACAATATCGTCATTCAAGACCCTTTGCATCTTGGCTAGAGTTTCTTCTTCTACAGCTAAACATGATTCCTTCGGAGCATGCTTCAATGAACTCGCATATCGCTCCAGCTCTCCCCAACTCCTTTACGCGTGATGTGGTCCCCCAGATATCGTTCCAATAATAAGCCTCTGGTCGGTTCGTTTCGACCCTTCGTCACTGGTTCCAGCTTGATTCCTTCAGTCTCTAGGATGTTGAGGGGTCGCAGATTGGTCAAGGTTTTGTGGTTGTCATATGTACCGCTAGAGTTTGTTATTCTAAATCAGCTCCTCGATGAGATTCTTTAGGTGGCGGCATTCGTTCGTGTTGTGGCCGTGTGTCTCCTGGAAGCGACATAATTTTCCTGAGCGCTTTTGCTGCTCAGTTGCTTCTTTTTTGGGTGGCCTTTTGCATTCCTCGGTCTCTTGAATTGCGAGAAAAATGTTTTCTAGTGTGTCGCTTAGGGGAGTGTAGCCTTCGGGCCTAAACCCTTTGAGCTTTTTATTGCTGCCATTACCATTCTTCTTATTGGAGTTTTGACCATTTCTCCTTGAATTTCCGTCTTTCCCAGTGATTCCTTCAGCAGTCTGAGAAGTGTGCGCATTTTGATTCATTGCTACATCGCTTTGTCCGATGTTCATCCGTTGCATACTAGTAGACTTCCTTTCCAATTTCTGCACTTCCTCCAACCTTAGGTACTGACTTTCTTTACGATTGAAATCTTTCCTAATGGTAGGTTGCTTCATCATAATCCACTTTCCGAATTCAGTTTTTGGGTGAATGGCACGAACTAATGCCATAAAAACCATGTCTTCATTAGGGTTTCTTACTTCCGTCATTGCGGTGTTAAACCTGTTCATGAAAGATTTCAGTGATTCTTTATGCCCTTGGAACAATCCGAATAGGGACAACATCTTTTGGTTGCGCAGTATGGAGTCTGAACTGATCAAGGAACCTTGTCGCCAGTTGGTCAAAAGTAGAGATAGATCTTGGTGGAAGCCTAGTGAACCACATTGATGCAACTCCCTCGAGGAAGATAGAAAAGTATCTGCATCGAACAGCTTCAGAGGCATTAGCTCCGTCCATATACCAACTGTATTTGTACAAGTGAGGTTTCGGGTCCTTTGTCCCGTCATAGGACAGAATGGTTGGCATTGTGAATTTTTCTGGATATCTCTCATTCAAGATTTCATCGGTGAAGGGTGTCCGACTTGGCACAGATCCCCATTCATAATCTCTTCTATTTTTACTCTCTTCCATTAATCGTTTCCATATCTGCAATGTATGCCTCTAATGTTTGATAGTCCTGGGGATGGCAATCAGTCACTGCGCCAAGTGTTTGACTTTGCAAATGGTCTCGGTGAGTGGGATGAGACCTAGGCTCTCCTGTCTTCGGGAGAGCCACTGCTGTAGGGTCCCGTTGGCTTGCGGTTGGTCTAATTGAAGCAGTTTGGGTAGTTCTTGCATTATCAAATGCATTGGCATTTTCTTCCAATTTGTCGTCTTGCTCTTCGTCCTCTGAGTCGGAAAGATCCATAGCTATGTCTTTTACGGGGGTATTTGCCCCTTGACTCAAATTTAGAATAGGTTGTCTTGTGGCGGACGCGGTACTTGCATTTCTGTTCATGTTAAGTCTTGTTGTCACCCTTTTTGTGGTTGTTTTCCGTTTCTTCTTTGTAGACCAGAAACGGAGGAATTGTCTTGTTCCATAGCAGCCGCAGGTTCGGGCATAGTCCTTGGAGCGGGATTTTACTGTAGGGTTAGGAGACCATTAAGCTTATCCATTAGAGCCTTTTGGCTACTTTCCATTTTTTGGTTGACCTTATCAACCATTTTATTTAACTCATTCCTGGTAATCACTTTGTGCTGACTGGAGGAGGCTGGCGCCTGATTCCCTAAGTTAGCACCATTTACTTCAATTTGTTAGGGATTAACATCTTCTCCAACTACTACTGCCCCTATGGATCTTCCAGAAGCAATTCTTCTTCTTCTAGGGATCATTGATTCCAAACAGTGGATTCTTCAAGCAAAGATTAAGGATCTAACTTCTGGACCTATGATATTCAAAGTAGATAGCTAGATCTGGATCATGAGTTGGATTTCTCAGTGAATGCACCAAAATGTTAGCCAAAAAAATGGATCAACACCCTGGTTTGATTTTGAAAGCACCGGCCCTGTTCCGACGGAGCAATATCACAGATATAGAAAAAGAATAGCAAAAGAAAGAAGACATAGAATTTTTATAGTGGTTCGGCTGTTAATGAAGCCTACGTCCACTTTATAGTTTTATTATAGACTGATTGCTGTTATAGAAAGTGTTTGATTACAAGACTTTGATTATCTTTAAGTAGATTGAATCCCCAGAGTTGGAATGCACTGGAGAATCACGGTGAATCCCCTTTGGAGATTGTTGTGAGGGAGGTAGAGAGTGAAGAATATTTCCAGCAGAGCTTCAGCAACCAGTTCGGAGAAGATCCCGTTATGTTGCAGGTAGGATGATATTTATAGAGATCGGAAGACTTCTGGGTCAAGCCACTTCATCAACTTCTCACAGATGGATGCATAACGACCTAAGAGGGTTTAGCTCGCGATTCGAGCCAAAACCATGGATCGCTAGCGACCTATGGTCTATGGGTCGCTAGCGACCCATAGAGTTGGCTCGTACGCGAGCTAATAACTTGGCTCCCTAGCCATTGCATTGCTTAGTTGACTCGTTGAGAAGCATGGGTCGCTAGCAATACATGGTGTACGGGTCGCTAGCGACTCATACACTTAGCATATTTTTTAACACCCTTTTTCCTTCCTTCTCTTCTTCATGCAACAGAGCGACCCTTCATTTTGCATAGATCGCTAGCGATCCATAGGGTATGGGTCGCTGGCGATCCAAGCACTTAGGATATTTCTTGGAGTCTGGAGTTTGGGATGTTTCCATGGTCTTGTGTCGTCGTTGTTTGCGTAGTCTCGTCGCACGTTGTTCTGTTCTAGTGACAATTTACTAGCTGTTTGCGCTCAACTGCTGATTGGGCTGAAAGAATGCTGGTCTCTTGGTTTAGTCGATCTCATTCATTGTCTCAGTAATATAGCTTGGCTCTAGTTAACTCCTTGCCTTTGCCTCTCTGGTTAATGGTAAGTTCTAAACCATTCTGATGTCATGGGATTGTTCTGTTTTCTATTGGATCCTGCTGGGTTAAAAACCCGAATAACAGTGTTGTCAACGTAAGTTTTATGAATGCTTGCTGTAACGACCCGTAAAATTTTCAATAATTAAAATTTTAAGTTATAAATTTTAACATAAAAATGTTGTATTAAGTTTAAGTCATTATTTACAGTGATTTGTATATACATATTTGTGTGCGTTAATTTGACTTAAGATTTATAAGATGGACTTGTATGCAAAGTTATAACTTTTTAATCTTAAACCCTTTTAATCTGGAGATTAGGTTCAAAATTGTTGTCTTTAATTTTAGGCTCATAAAATAGTGAAACTTAATTTTAACACATTTATATGTATAAGTCTAGTGTATATATATATATATATCTATATATACGTATACGTATATGTTTTTAATAATAATACTATGACCAATAAAGATATATATGAAGGAAACATCATCTTTGTACACAATCTAGTATATTGCACTTACATAATTTACTGTAGAATACATTTGGACATAGTTACATTCCATGCCATGAATAAATAACTTGTTAATGACATTTAATTTATCAATCAATTTGATTAGAGAAAGAATGAAAGGTTTCTCTCCATATACATAATTAAGCTCTAAATTAATTACCTGTTTTTAGGGAAAGAAAAGAAAGGTTGCCTTAATTCTTACCTTTTTGTTTTCCTAACATTTATTCCTTTTCTAGGCATTCATTCCTTTAGTTTAGCCGTATACTTTGCCTTGCAATTCACGTACAAGTTTCTCATTTTTTCATCTTCTTTATTTTCTCATTTCCTAAGAGAGAGAAAAGTATTACAAGCTCTAATTTTTCATCACTTCCCTTCTTCTTCTTCTTTTTGTCCTTTTCTAAATTTAGCTCGCCCAAGTTTTTTTTATAAGAAAACTCTAAAATGCATATTTTGGTTATAAATTTACGTTCATCGGAATCTAAATCTTTTCTAGTTTTCAAATCTGTTAGTTTAATTGAATATATTCATAACAAAGTTTTATTTCACTTTTGTTCTTTAAAAATGGATTATATACTTTTAAATTTAATCATTTATATTTTTCTTAGTTACGTTTAGTAATAGATTCTTAGTACATGGTAAATGAATAAAAACCCAATGTAAACAAATCATGTTTTATTAAGTAATAGATTGCAAAATTTATGTATAATTAAACTGTTAATTATGCGTTTAAAAAGGCGCGTTATTTGATGGAATAAATAACTTATAAATAGGAAAACGTATAAAATTTAAAACCGTTGTTTTGTTATATTTTGGGCATAAACTATTGCGTCTGTTGTACGCACTTTTAAATATATTTACTTTCCTTCTGATTTAATAGAAGCGTTACCCGCAAAAATTAAAACCATTCACATTCTAATTATGGCCTTTGTTCCTAAAACAATTGTCGTGCACATTTAAAGGAGGAAATTCACTGTGCCTTGCCATTTCTTCCATTTGTTATAAATGTATATAATCTTTTGACTCTTCCAAAGAGCTGTTAATTTTTTTTAAAACTAGATTAAAATCATCGGGGGTTTCCACTTTCCTTTTTGTGAATAATTGCCAATTTTTAATTCATTGACGTTTCAAAATAATAAATATATTTCTGTCCTTCACCTTAATCAACATTTAAACACGTTCGCACTAGATTTTCCATTTCCGTTTAAAGCTAATTGATTACTTGCCGTTTCTCTACCCTTTATTCACGCCAATTTCGCTGACCAGTGCAAATTATTTCTTGCCTATCTTTCACCAATCAACGCATCCTATTCCTAAGAATTTCTAAACGAATAAAAATTGTTAGCAAATAATTCTTGCCGTTTTTATCAATCAATGCAATAAATGTTGCCCATAAAACTCTTTCCTTTCTGGCCATAAAACTCTCATGCCTTGATTACGCATATCCCTATTTCCTTGCGTGTAAAGCAACCAATATTTTTCCTATAAATTAAAACCTCGTACCATTTCCATTTCATCTCTTTTGGCCTCCATCTCCTCCAGTACTAAACTCACGCATCCCCTTTGAAAAAAAAGAAGCATCGCGTCAAGCAATTTTCCACTTCTTTTGTTCTCTTCTTCCTTGCGTGTGCCAGTAGGTATGGCCTCTTCCTCCTCTTGTTTCCTTTTCATTTTGCTTTGTTTCTGTAGTTCCATCCCTCTATTATACGGGAAAAAAAATTTGTGTCCCTGCCATGATTTACCTGCATGCACATATGGGCCAAGCATGGAAATGAGTTGTCAACTCTTGAACCTAAATTTGTGTCACCTTTTGCATGTTTAAAGAAAAATTAAGGTTGCGTGCACTGTTCTTGCCTTTTTAAAATCACTGCCTGAATTTCCCACTAGGAATCACGTACATGCATATAATTTAGATGTGTCAAATTATCTCGTTCAAATTTTTATTTAAAATTTCGCTTTGATTTGTGATTCAATTCGAGTACTAAGTTTGATTTATTTATCTTGTTTCAAGATCGAGACCAGTTTGTCTCCTCTTCCAATTTTTGATCGTGCCCTCTGTTCTTCTCTTTCGGGCTAGATATCGTTGTTTGATTTGAATCTTCAGCAGCGAAAGGTGAGTAATTCTCACCAGACAATGTGTACTTATATAACTAGTAAACTGACACCATTTGAATCTGTAAAATTATATCATCCTGTTATAACTGTTATATTATGATCATATAATGTTTACCCCTGTTATTACAAATGTTATATCATCTATTACTGTTATATGATGTTATTCTATTCATTTTATCAGTTTATCACACTGCAAGTTCCCTGTAGATTAGAATCACTATGGGTTGAAATGATACATACCCGAACGGACTTTTGAATAAGGAAAAATCGTTATGGGCTGAAATGATAGGCCTGAACGGTTTTTATTTATTTATTATATTACTTGGGATTGCGGGTTTGAAATGATAAAACCCGGTTTTTCTTTGTAAACTGTGGATTGAAATGATACATATCCGTATCACTTGACCTAGGCTAGAAACTTATATACAGACCCGTGGTTTATATATTTTTCTAAATTTTTTAAAATATTTTAAAAATGTAAATATTATGATATTTTGATTTAAACTTTATTAAAATGATTTCTATTAAATAATAGTGATTTTCTACAAATTAAATAAGGGAATTAAGTAGATGGTGAAGTAGAATGTGAAATATAAGTAAAATTTGGAATTTATGATTTTATTTATAAATCGAATTTATGTAAAGTAAGAATATATGACAAATTTGATTTAAAGATGAATTTAATGATTTTAATTAAGTAATAACAATGTTTTAAAGGTGTTGATGATTTTGTATAAATTAAAATATGGAATAAATGAATTTTAAGTTGAAAATTTTGAAATGTAACTTAAATTGGGAAATTGTGAATTTTGTTAAAAGTGAAATTTTAATTAAGTAAAATAAATGAAAAAAAAGTCATATTTTGGAAATTTAAACTTAGTTGTTAAGTTAAGAATTTATTTAAAGAAATGAAAATTTAATTGTTATTTAATTTGATTTTCGTATTGAAATTTGACTTTATAAAAATCATAGGAATAAAGGTACTTAAATGATTGTTTTTAAATATGGAAATATATTATTTTATAAGTTAAAATGATTTTTATTAAAAGTTAATTATGTGTGAAATTGTAAATAAAACTATGAATTTAATTTGACAGCATTTTTGAAATATAATGTAAAGATATTACAGCATTGGAAAATGCTGTAGTTGTTTTAAATGAACCAAATAGCAAATTTGAACTAAGGGTTATTATAGCACTTTGTTAGTGCTATAGTTGTTAAATTTCACTAAATTTTTTATTGAAACTAAATTAAGAAATTACAGCATTTAAATGCCGTCTTTTGTTAATGAACTGTTTTTAAACATAACATTTCGTAGCCTTTTTCTAAGTGCTGCGAAAGTTGAATTTTCTTTGTTTAATAAATTCAAATGAATAAATGATCTTTGAAAAAAAAAGATAAAATTTTGGAAATTTAATATTTAATTATTAAATATAATGAATTGACTTTAAATGGTTTAAATGGAATAGTTGATTTTGGAAATACAACTATTTTGAAATATGATTAAATGGTATTTAAATATAATAGATGATGTTTTGAAATGATATTTTGATATATTGAAATGATTTGAAATGAAGTTTTGAAATGATATGATATTTTAGATATATTGAAATGGTTTGGAATTGATTTAATCTTTATTTTGATAAAGATTAGGATTTGAAATGATATTCTATTTTGAAGTATAAACTATTTTTAAATTATAACCACGGGTTATAATAACGATTGGTTGTTAAAGAGACCGGGATCAGATATGGACATTGTCACGACCCCGAAATTTAAATTTATTTAAATTTATAATTAAAATGAATTCTTGAGTTAAATCTATGATTAAATAGATTTTAGATAAAAATTTGTAAATTTAATTGATAAATTGAGAGCGAGTTTCCCCGATATCCAAGTATATTCTATATAAATCATTTGAGATTAAAGTATTGTAAATAGTGTATATGTGAGTATATGTGTATATATTGAAGGTATATATATATTTAGGTATATACGAGCAAATTTAATATATATGTTTGAATTGATGGTTAAAGATGGTTTGAGTTTATAAAATTAATATAAGGTAAGTTTTAATAAAAATAGAAGTAGAATATTTGTTAAAATCTAACAACAATTTAGAATAGAAATTTATTTACATTTCAAAGTAGTAAGATAAATAGAGAAAACAAATAAACAAAGTATAAACAAATGAAAAAATATATATATAAATCACCTCAGCCTATAAAACAAGACAGCAAATACCTTTAGTATACTCCCTTATATCTATCAGCCTCCACAAACTCAAAGACCTGCATAATGAAATAAACCAAAATAGAACAAATAAAATACACTCAAGTTTGTAGACAAAAGAAGAAATACATGCTCAACCATAAAGCAAAGTAACAAGACAGAAAATATCTCTTGTACATATAAGCAAGATATAACAAATACAAAACAAAGTTGAAAACAATCAACACTTAAATACAAAGCAATAAATGCTTGGATCTTTAGCCACCCTATAGAAATCCATCTCAGCCGAATTGAAGGAAAACAAATATACTTATATATTTGTTTGTACAGCAGCATTAAGGCATGCCACAGCTATATTTTTAGCCATGCTTATTTTTGTACAAGCATTTATTACCCTGTACAACAAGCATCACTTGTAGCTTCTTATATGTCAACCTCTTCATTTCATTTTCGTCCCTTGATACAAAACTGAGAAAAGAAAATATAAGAAAAACAAAACTTCAATATAAACTTCAACAACAATATGAATTCATCAAAACCTGTGGATCAAGAAAAACTTCAGCTAAACAAATTTCAAAGCCTGTTGCAAACGTTTCTCTGTTCTTCTTCCTTCTGAAACAAGTGAGCAACTCTTCCTTTAAAAAAACTGCTATGTTCTTTCTTCTTGTCCAAGTGAGTAACAATTTGTTTAAAACTTTAAACATATGATTTTGTGAGCAAACTATCCTTTAGAATCTGAATCTGCTATGATATATACTTGAAGTTGTTTTTATAAATATGTATGCATGTCTGTATGTGTGTGTGTATTGTTGAATGCATGCCTGGGCATGTGTATGGATATATCTCTGTAAATGACAGGTTAACAAAAATTCCAAGAAAAGAAAAATTCATATCTCAAAATCTAAAAGGTTTTAGATAATGATCTTCACATAAAAAAGGATTGAATCAATGTAAATTCACTTATAAAGAATAGTTTACGTAAAAATATTAGGTAAATATTTTGAAATATAAGAATTACAGTAAAAACTTTTGAATCAAGGAAATTCAATAATTTTGATTTAATGATTTGACTTTTTAATCTGATTCGATATTGTAAATGATGAATTTTAACAATTAAATCATGATTATTAGTTTCGATCTGAGGTTGGATTTTGGGTTTGAACGGAAAACACAAAATCATCGAATTCCGACGATCGATGGTGATTTGAGTGCTGAATTTGGTCGTGATGAAGGCTAAGGTGATAAGAAGCATCGAAAAAATGGTTACAGAAGTATCAGATCGTCGTCGCGGTGGTAGTTCGTCAACTTAGGGTTTAAGTAGCAGTTTTGATAGACGGTGATTGATGAGTTCGTACGCCCTACACAGTTGATCGTAAGCGATCGGTCCAAGGGGAATAGTCGTGTGGGGCTCTGGCGAATATTTGGGTGAAAGGGCGAAGTTTCAGATGGCCGGAGGTGGCCACGCGAGGAGCTTTTAGGCGATCTGCTTGTTTCAGTTGGTTGTTGAGGTTGCTCGTTTTCGATTGCGAGGTTGTTTCAGGATTTTGGGTGGTCGAAATCATGAGAGGAGGTCGAAGACGATACGCTGGCGACGACAAAGTTGGTCAGAGCGTAGGTGATCGCGTGTGCACGTGCACGTGTATCTGGTGGTAGCTGAGATAAAGGAAGGATTAGAGAAGAAGAAAGATCGAAGGAACTCACGAGTTTACTCGGGAAAACTGGGATTTTACTCGAGTAGAATGATGGAATACCAGGTCGAAAATACTTAGACAAAATTTTAAGTTGAAAATTTTGGCACTCGGGTTGATTTTTGTTATAACCCGAAGCAAACAAGAAAATTTCTCAGGGGTGACTCGAAGCAGGTCTCGAGCCTGATATATTAAACAGTTTTTACTTTAAAGGGTTTTCAGATTTTTAAACAACTTTAAAACATGCTTTCAAATTTATGACTTTGACTTAAGTTTGAATCAATTAAGAATTTAAGTAAGATATTTTCAAAATACTTAAGTTTTAATTTATTTAAATTAGATACATTATTTTAAATGTAATTTAAAATAGAATTAAGATAAAGTGTCATTTAAACTAAATCTTAACCTTTTAAAATAATAATTATGATTAAGACATAATTTATGATAAATTAATTTATGATTTAAGTTTGATAAACCAAGTAATTAAGGAATGATTTATTTAAGGATAATCAATTTATTAAAGGTTAATTAAATTAATGTGATTTGTTAAGAAATAATTAATGATAATTAATTAAAGATTTATTAATCAATGTAAGTGGTTAGGAATGATCACTTATTGAAATTTTATTAATTAAAGTAATTAATAAAAATAATAATTAATTAAATGGTGAACTAAATAATTAAAAGTTAATTATTTAATAATTAAAGGTTGATTAATTTTAATTAAAGGTTAATTAATTTATTATTAATGGTTAATTAATAAATGATAAAAGAATAATTAATCAAAATGATTTGTAATTAACCAGGATTAGAAATTCATAAGTAATTAATCTGGTATAAATTTATTTTAATCAGACAATTAACTGATCTTACTTATAAATATTTGGATTCTATTGGATGGTTTGATTGTTTTGATATCCCTGATATATGATGCTTTGTGATACATCCTGATTTATGCTATGATCTGTAATTTACTCATCTGTGATATATATCTGTGATTTGTGAATGAACGATGAGCGATATAGTTTGTATCGTTTATCAACTATATCCTGTATTTTGTTATGTGATGATTGATGTTGCACTATTGTGTGTAAAACCCCTGGACCACACCTATACACACACAAATATGGATTTCACGTGGAAATCGGTTAAGTCACAGATGATTTAAATTTGATGTTTTTGAAATTGAAATTTTAATTTCAATTGATTTTGACATTGAAAATTTGGGTTTAAAGTGAAAAGCTTTTAAAATTGAATTTCAAAGATAAAAGTTATTTTGAATAACTTAACCGAGTTTTGAAAATTTAAATAGTTAGATTTAAATTTGGATTCAAGTTTGAAATTAAATCTATGATTTGGAAACTAGGGATTAAATATGATATAAATGTGTTTATATGAATTTAAACCATTTTAAAAGTATAAGTTGAGAATTTGGATTTAACCCAAGAACCTTAACTCGTATAAATGAATCAGATTTCCAGAATGAAAACTGTTTGTTTTCAAAGAATAAAAGCTTTTAGATAAGAAATGAAATTCCAATTTAGGTAAAGGAATTTCAAGATTTAATTGAAAAATGGTTTTCCAAGTTATAAATGAATTCTTTTCGAAAGCTATGAATTAAATCTGTTTATTTTTAACAGATTTAAAATGATGTTTTGTTTAACCCATTTGAAATGAAACTGTTTTGAAAGCTATTTGTTAAATCTTTGATTTAAAGATTTAACGAATTAATTAAATTGAAATGGAAATCGATTTGGAAAATCTGTGAATGAATCTTTGTGAAATTAAGTGAACTTTGTGAATTAAATCTTTTTGTTTAAAAAAAGATTTAAATGGAAATTTGTTTAACCATTTGAAAGAGAAAGTTTGGGTTTAAATTGTGACTTAATTGAAATCCCATTATCCATTTGTTTTTGAATATTGCGCTCACTATTCGGGTTATCCGGGAAAAGACAATTGTGTCATATAACCCATTCCGAATAGTGATACGTCGTATATGGATCGCATTTGAAGACCGGTGTTGAAGACCGGATATTTTCGAAAATGAAAGGACAACCTGTCGAATGTCTCTGCACTGGGTAGCTCCCGGTATAGAGATTTATATCACTCTTTTGTGACGGGAAGTCTGGACGTGTTTTGAAAATTATCCGGATTTGCAAGGGCTTCGTGAGAAGTGCCTTCGGTTCTGTTCGAACCCGGAACAGACTTGTATGGATACATGTCTGACATTACACTTTGAGATATAAAGCCGATTTCTTTCAAATACATATCTGTTGGTGGCGGAGAATTTATTCTCTTAGCTTAACACCCTTCTCTGAGACGTACGAGCTCAGAGGTTATGTAGTTGAAATTTATCAGCGATATATCCCAATTTGGTAATGTGGCATGCTGAGTGTTGCTGTGTGATGATCAGTGTTTGATCATTTGCGATATGATCATTTATTTGATCTTATATCTTTGTGATCATAGGTTGATCATTTGTTTGACCCGAAGCATGGCTTTGTGACAAAGCGTAGCTTTGTGGACGAGACTTCATCGAGCCTCACACCCCGGAAATGGTCGAAACAGGAAGGATGCAGCAAGGTTCTAGGGAGTAGCGCCCCTTAGTGTACGCCATTCCTTCTGGATAAAGGTGGTATCATGGTATGGTGCCCAGATACTTAACCTCTGTGGTTGCTGCAAATTTATTACTTTGTGGTTGTTGGAAATCGGGGATCCTCGGGAAGATCGGTGACGATCGGGGGATGGCATACGCGTGTCAGTAGTTACCTATTTTTGCAGAGGTAACCCGGCCTTGTGTTGGCAGAGATCCGGTTAGGTTCTCGGGTCGTCTATTCCAGGGACGTACCCATCGTGGATAGGAAGTTCCTTAGCCTGACCATTTGTTGGAAATCCAAAGAAACAATACGAGCCTTGTACGGTTTTAGTTGTAGAACCTATCATTCACTTATGGTGGCGCCCCACTGTTTGGATGGTAGCTATAGTAGGCATAGTTCGAAATGTCTATGCTGGCTAAGATTTATATTCTACTTTCGAAATGTTTTCTACACTATGCACTAATAATAATATCAAAATGATTTGATTTTTGCGTAGTAAGCATCTTTGACTATCATAAGAAGAAATCTCCTCCAATTCTGCGTTTGCATTGTGTGTGTGGTGGGAGGTCTTATGGTAGTTTCATTTTCCAAAAGCATTGCGGTTTTCAATGTTTAAAATTCTTTTGCTGTTGTTTAAAGATAAACTGTTTTTGTTGCTCACACCAGTCTCATGACTGATCCGGAGTTTATTGTTCATTTCCTAAACTCTGGGTGCTCATAATTTTCTACACGAGCAGTCTAGAGTTGGGTTTTTCAGATATTCAGGTTCAGTAGATTTTCTGGAGCTAGTTCAGTCTTTGGATCGGACTGCACTTGCTTATTCTTGGTGTATCGTTATTGGGAGTTCGAGCTACTGCTGGAGTTCTCTCTTGAAGACTATCTTAGAGTTATTTGTTCCGCTGCTGATGTTATCGTTTTCTATTCCGCTGCTATTTGTTGTATCATATCTCTGATGTATATAGATATTCATTGTATCATCATTGTATCTGGATATTGTATCAGATGTTTTATATCAATGTATTATTCTTTTATTCCGCTGTGTTATTTACTTAATGTTGTTATAAGCTCCCAAGAACCAGATTTGACATTTGAATCTACGGCATTTTGAGTACAAGTGAAGTACGGGTGCCGATTTTCGAAGGTCGATTTTTGGGTCTTGACAAGTGGTATCAGAGCTAAGGTTGAACTTTAGCTCAGGAGTATAACACGTTAAGTAGCTCATTAGAGATAGAGTGAAGTAAACTCTAGAATGAGTATTTCTCAGATATCCGTCTGAACGTCTCAGTAAATTCTCTTGCTATCCACTGATAGTGAGTATGAGTACAAGAAGAGGACGAGATAGGGGACAGGGGAATACGACTATAAATGGTCAATACCGTGCAACAGTGAAAACAATCTTTCTTATCAATTTTCTTTGATTCGTTTCCAAATTCTTTTGATTCCTTCGTGACAGCTCCAGAAGAAGTTTCGGTGTGATGATGGCTCTACGAACCGTTGTAGGAGATCGAATCTATCTATCTTCGTTGTTTTCGTGCCTGCGAATTTCGAGGACGAAATTCTTTTAAGGGGGGAAATTTGTCACGACCCCGAAATTTAAATTTATTTAAATTTATAATTAAAATGAATTCTTGAGTTAAATCTATGATTAAATAGATTTTAGATAAAAATTTGTAAATTTAATTGATAAATTGAGAGCGAGTTTCCCCGATATCCAAGTATATTCTATATAAATCATTTGAGATTAAAGTAATGTAAATAGTGTATATGTGAGTATATGTGTATATATTGAAGGTATATATATATTTAGGTATATACGAGCAAATTTAATATATATGTTTGAATTGATGGTTAAAGATGGTTTGAGTTTATAAAATTAATATAAGGTAAGTTTTAATAAAAATAGAAGTAGAATATTTGTTAAAATCTAACAACAATTTAGAATAGAAATTTATTTACATTTCAAAGTAGTAAGATAAATAGAGAAAACAAATAAACAAAGTATAAACAAATGAAAAAATATATATATAAATCACCTCAGCCTATAAAACAAGACAGCAAATACCTTTAGTATACTCCCTTATATCTATCAGCCTCCACAAACTCAAAGACCTGCATAATGAAATAAACCAAAATAGAACAAATAAAATACACTCAAGTTTGTAGACAAAAGAAGAAATACATGCTCAACCATAAAGCAAAGTAACAAGACAGAAAATATCTCTTGTACATATAAGCAAGATATAACAAATACAAAACAAAGTTGAAAACAATCAACACTTAAATACAAAGCAATAAATGCTTGGATCTTTAGCCACCCTATAGAAATCCATCTCAGCCGAATTGAAGGAAAACAAATATACTTATATATTTGTTTGTACAGCAGCATTAAGGCATGCCACAGCTATATTTTTAGCCATGCTTATTTTTGTACAAGCATTTATTACCCTGTACAACAAGCATCACTTGTAGCTTCTTATATGTCAACCTCTTCATTTCATTTTCGTCCCTTGATACAAAACTGAGAAAAGAAAATATAAGAAAAACAAAACTTCAATATAAACTTCAACAACAATATGAATTCATCAAAACCTGTGGATCAAGAAAAACTTCAGCTAAACAAATTTCAAAGCCTGTTGCAAACGTTTCTCTGTTCTTCTTCCTTCTGAAACAAGTGAGCAACTCTTCCTTTAAAAAAACTGCTCTGTTCTTTCTTCTTGTCCAAGTGAGTAACAATTTGTTTAAAACTTTAAACATATGATTTTGTGAGCAAACTATCCTTTAGAATCTGAATCTGCTATGATATATACTTGAAGTTGTTTTTATAAATATGTATGCATGTCTGTATGTGTGTGTATATTGTTGAATGCATGCCTGGGCATGTGTATGGATATATCTCTGTAAATGACAGGTTAACAAAAATTCCAAGAAAAGAAAAATTCATATCTCAAAATCTAAAAGGTTTTAGATAATGATCTTCACATAAAAAAGGATTGAATCAATGTAAATTCACTTATAAAGAATAGTTTACGTAAAAATATTAGGTAAATATTTTGAAATATAAGAATTACAGTAAAAACTTTTGAATCAAGGAAATTCAATAATTTTGATTTAATGATTTGACTTTTTAATCTGATTCGATATTGTAAATGATGAATTTTAACAATTAAATCATGATTATTAGTTTCGATCTGAGGTTGGATTTTGGGTTTGAACGGAAAACACAAAATCATCGAATTCCGACGATCGATGGTGATTTGAGTGCTGAATTTGGTCGTGATGAAGGCTAAGGTGATAAGAAGCATCGGAAAAATGGTTACAGAAGTATCAGATCGTCGTCGCGGTGGTAGTTCGTCAACTTAGGGTTTAAGTAGCAGTTTTGATAGACGGTGATTGATGAGTTCGTACGCCCTACACAGTTGATCGTAAGCGATCGGTCCAAGGGGAATAGTCGCGTGGGGCTCTGGCGAATATTTGGGTGAAAGGGCGAAGTTTCAGATGGCCGGAGGTGGCCACGCGAGGAGCTTTTAGGCGATCTGCTTGTTTCAGTTGGTTGTTGAGGTTGCTCGTTTTCGATTGCGAGGTTGTTTCAGGATTTTGGGTGGTCGAAATCATGAGAGGAGGTCGAAGACGATACGCTGGCGACGACAAAGTTGGTCAGAGCGTAGGTGATCGCGTGTGCACGTGCACGTGTATCTGGTGGTAGCTGAGATAAAGGAAGGATTAGAGAAGAAGAAAGATCGAAGGAACTCACGAGTTTACTCGGGAAAACTGGGATTTTACTCGAGTAGAATGATGGAATACCAGGTCGAAAATACTTAGACAAAATTTTAAGTTGAAAATTTTGGCACTCGGGTTGATTTTTGTTATAACCCGAAGCAAACAAGAAAATTTCTCAGGGGTGACTCGAAGCAGGTCTCGAGCCTGATATATTAAACAGTTTTTACTTTAAAGGGTTTTCAGATTTTTAAACAACTTTAAAACATGCTTTCAAATTTATGACTTTGACTTAAGTTTGAATCAATTAAGAATTTAAGTAAGATATTTTCAAAATACTTAAGTTTTAATTTATTTAAATTAGATACATTATTTTAAATGTAATTTAAAATAGAATTAAGATAAAGTGTCATTTAAACTAAATCTTAACCTTTTAAAATAATAATTATGATTAAGACATAATTTATGATAAATTAATTTATGATTTAAGTTTGATAAACCAAGTAATTAAGGAATGATTTATTTAAGGATAATCAATTTATTAAAGGTTAATTAAATTAATGTGATTTGTTAAGAAATAATTAATGATAATTAATTAAAGATTTATTAATCAATGTAAGTGGTTAGGAATGATCACTTATTGAAATTTTATTAATTAAAGTAATTAATAAAAATAATAATTAATTAAATGGTGAACTAAATAATTAAAAGTTAATTATTTAATAATTAAAGGTTGATTAATTTTAATTAAAGGTTAATTAATTTATTATTAATGGTTAATTAATAAATGATAAAAGAATAATTAATCAAAATGATTTGTAATTAACCAGGATTAGAAATTCATAAGTAATTAATCTGGTATAAATTTATTTTAATCAGACAATTAACTGATCTTACTTATAAATATTTGGATTCTATTGGATGGTTTGATTGTTTTGATATCCCTGATATATGATGCTTTGTGATACATCCTGATTTATGCTATGATCTGTAATTTACTCATCTGTGATATATATCTGTGATTTGTGAATGAACGATGAGCGATATAGTTTGTATCGTTTATCAACTATATCCTGTATTTTGTTATGTGATGATTGATGTTGCACTATTGTGTGTAAAACCCCTGGACCACACCTATACACACACAAATATGGATTTCACGTGGAAATCGGTTAAGTCACAGATGATTTAAATTTGATGTTTTTGAAATTGAAATTTTAATTTCAATTGATTTTGACATTGAAAATTTGGGTTTAAAGTGAAAAGCTTTTAAAATTGAATTTCAAAGATAAAAGTTATTTTGAATAACTTAACCGAGTTTTGAAAATTTAAATAGTTAGATTTAAATTTGGATTCAAGTTTGAAATTAAATCTATGATTTGGAAACTAGGGATTAAAGATGATATAAATGTGTTTATATGAATTTAAACCATTTTAAAAGTATAAGTTGAGAATTTGGATTTAACCCAAGAACCTTAACTCGTATAAATGAATCAGATTTCCAGAATGAAAACTGTTTGTTTTCAAAGAATAAAAGCTTTTAGATAAGAAATGAAATTCCAATTTAGGTAAAGGAATTTCAAGATTTAATTGAAAAATGGTTTTCCAAGTTATAAATGAATTCTTTTCGAAAGCTATGAATTAAATCTGTTTATTTTTAACAGATTTAAAATGATGTTTTGTTTAACCCATTTGAAATGAAACTGTTTTGAAAGCTATTTGTTAAATCTTTGATTTAAAGATTTAACGAATTAATTAAATTGAAATGGAAATCGATTTGGAAAATCTGTGAATGAATCTTTGTGAAATTAAGTGAACTTTGTGAATTAAATCTTTTTGTTTAAAAAAAGATTTAAATGGAAATTTGTTTAACCATTTGAAAGAGAAAGTTTGGGTTTAAATTGTGACTTAATTGAAATCCCATTATCCATTTGTTTTTGAATATTGCGCTCACTATTCGGGTTATCCGGGAAAAGACAATTGTGTCATATAACCCATTCCGAATAGTGATACGTCGTATATGGATCGCATTTGAAGACCGGTGTTGAAGACCGGATATTTTCGAAAATGAAAGGACAACCTGTCGAATGTCTCTGCACTGGGTAGCTCCCGGTATAGAGATTTATATCACTCTTTTGTGACGGGAAGTCTGGACGTGTTTTGAAAATTATCCGGATTTGCAAGGGCTTCGTGAGAAGTGCCTTCGGTTCTGTTCGAACCCGGAACAGACTTGTATGGATACATGTCTGACATTACACTTTGAGATATAAAGCCGATTTCTTTCAAATACATATCTGTTGGTGGCGGAGAATTTATTCTCTTAGCTTAACACCCTTCTCTGAGACGTACGAGCTCAGAGGTTATGTAGTTGAAATTTATCAGCGATATATCCCAATTTGGTAATGTGGCATGCTGAGTGTTGCTGTGTGATGATCAGTGTTTGATCATTTGCGATATGATCATTTATTTGATCTTATATCTTTGTGATCATAGGTTGATCATTTGTTTGACCCGAAGCATGGCTTTGTGACAAAGCGTAGCTTTGTGGACGAGACTTCATCGAGCCTCACACCCCGGAAATGGTCGAAACAGGAAGGATGCAGCAAGGTTCTAGGGAGTAGCGCCCCTTAGTGTACGCCATTCCTTCTGGATAAAGGTGGTATCATGGTATGGAGCCCAGATACTTAACCTCTGTGGTTGCTGCAAATTTATTACTTTGTGGTTGTTGGAAATCGGGGATCCTCGGGAAGATCGGTGACGATCGGGGGATGGCATACGCGTGTCAGTAGTTACCTATTTTTGCAGAGGTAACCCGGCCTTGTGTTGGCAGAGATCCGGTTAGGTTCTCGGGTCGTCTATTCCAGGGACGTACCCATCGTGGATAGGAAGTTCCTTAGCCTGACCATTTGTTGGAAATCCAAAGAAACAATACGAGCCTTGTACGGTTTTAGTTGTAGAACCTATCATTCACTTATGGTGGCGCCCCACTGTTTGGATGGTAGCTATAGTAGGCATAGTTCGAAATGTCTATGCTGGCTAAGATTTATATTCTACTTTCGAAATGTTTTCTACACTATGCACTAATAATAATATCAAAATGATTTGATTTTTGCGTAGTAAGCATCTTTGACTATCATAAGAAGAAATCTCCTCCAATTCTGCGTTTGCATTGTGTGTGTGGTGGGAGGTCTTATGGTAGTTTCATTTTCCAAAAGCATTGCGGTTTTCAATGTTTAAAATTCTTTTGCTGTTGTTTAAAGATAAACTGTTTTTGTTGCTCACACCAGTCCCATGACTGATCCGGAGTTTATTGTTCATTTCCTAAACTCTGGGTGCTCATAATTTTCTACACGAGCAGTCTAGAGTTGGGTTTTTCAGATATTCAGGTTCAGTAGATTTTCTGGAGCTAGTTCAGTCTTTGGATCGGACTGCACTTGCTTATTCTTGGTGTATCGTTATTGGGAGTTCGAGCTACTGCTGGAGTTCTCTCTTGAAGACTATCTTAGAGTTATTTGTTCCGCTGCTGATGTTATCGTTTTCTATTCCGCTGCTATTTGTTGTATCATATCTCTGATGTATATAGATATTCATTGTATCATCATTGTATCTGGATATTGTATCAGATGTTTTATATCAATGTATTATTCTTTTATTCCGCTGTGTTATTTACTTAATGTTGTTATAAGCTCCCAAGAACCAGATTTGACATTTGAATCTACGGCATTTTGAGTACAAGTGAAGTACGGGTGCCGATTTTCGAAGGTCGATTTTTGGGTCTTGACAGACATACTCTCTGTTGATACCGAAAACCACTTTGACAACTGTGTACGCGGTGGAGTTTCCAGAATGAAGTAGGATGGTGGCGACGATCCTAAGGAGGTAGCACCTCTGATCGGACACACTTCTTCGATACCATTCTATTACTTGTGATTGATTTGGTGCGCACCCTTGATTTGGGAGTGTTGTTCGAGGTGGGCGGTAGTGGCTGCTATGGGTCACCTCCAGTCCGGATGCGTAATTGGTATATCTACCCTGGCATTGCCTTGTGTGCCGTGTCACCTACCATATCAAGCCCACTACGATTTTGGTTTAAAGATCCGACCGCGTTAAGGTTCACCATCCCCTTAACACTATTTTCTATATGATTATACTTTACAAATTAGATACTACTGTATATAGTGTATATTACTACATAGTAAATAGTTTAACGGATCCTTAAAGAATGGGCGATCCCAAGCATTCTTTAAGTTACTTGTACCTTTATTACAGTTCACTTGAGTTGGTTTACATTATATAGGTATATATTGTCCTGACTCGAGTGTTTTGTGTTTTGCTTTACGCTTGGGGCAGCCTGAGTTATTCACAGATTTGGATTTCCACTCTCTTGGAGATTTGAATCGCTGGAGATTATCTGCTTGTCTTGTCCTATCTACTTCGGTTTCGTTGTCCTACTCAGCTTGTACTTGGTTATTTTATTGAGACTTCTGTTGTTCTCTATTTCTTTTGTTATATCTTATGTAACTCTGATATATTTATATAGTAGCTTCATGAACTACTATTTCTTTTACTTCCGCTGCATTATTTTACTTTGTGTCTGTGATCTGTGATTATTTATTTATTATATATTCTGAGATTTGCCAAATTTTATTTACAACGCGGTATTTTGAGCAATTCAAGTCCGACATGTGCGGGTGCGAATGGTTGAAAATAGCGGGTCGTTACAGTTGGTATTAGAGCCAGGTTTTGAGGCAAAACTTAGAATGTATGGTAAATTTATTTACAGAATCACTTTCATTCGAGCTTGAATCTCTTCCTTTTGATTCGAATTTCCTTTGAATTTTGGAACGTTCCCTGCGGTTCCAAAATCCATTCATGTCCCTCACTATTCATCTTCTTGATTCTGGAGTATCCCATAACTCCGCTTCGAATGATCTTTATAGAGAATTGGCGGTCCCGCCAATCTCAAAATTTGAATTGTAAAAGGGTGAAACTCCTTTACAATCAACATCGATTCACCAGAGATTTATATATATCCTTGGTTTAGATGCTAATATCTTTTGTTATTCCAAACTCTAACTCTTGAGATCGAATGTAGATTTACCCTAGAAAAATCCACATTGATCTTATTCTTTAAGTCACGGTTGACCCGGTTAAGGTTGCTCGTGATACATATAAGCTTATCCATCTTCATATTTTGTTAATTAATCATCTTGTCTTTGTTTCCAAACTATCTCCAAACAATTTTAAAATTGTACTTGTAAATTTATGTTTTGTTTTATATATTGTGTTGTTTGAGTTGTTGATGTTGATTTGGGCTTCCGATCGATTCGTTTGATCAACGCTATCGATAGGATTTCTAAAACACTTTGACAGAACAAACTAACACAATATTATTTTAAAAGTTGGTTAATGAAATAAATTTTGATATAAGTAAATATTATAGAACTTAATAAATTGATTTAAATTGATTATTTGAAATGATAATACTTGATTTATCATTCTATAAATGAATTTATAAATAGTTGTTTATAAATTTGATTTGGGAACTGAAATGAATTTAAATCAAGGATTTGAGAATTTAATTTCTTATGGTTTCAAACCTTGTGTTTAAAGTTTTAAAAGGACATGTTATTTAAAGTATTTTGAATAGAAATTTGTTTCCAAAGAATTTTTAAAGTTTTAAAATTTTATTGCTCTTCTCTTTGTCGCTGGAAAATAATTTCGGTGGTGACCGCGGCATCATCGACGTTCATTTTCGAGTTTCGAAGTGAAGAAACCATTCTGTAGTCTTGCTACAGCTTTGTTTTGGGAAATCTAATTGATTTGAATTTCTAAAAGATGTTTTGATTTATAATATATGTAAAGACCCGCAAATCCATCTTTCGAAAACTCGACACCGATACGTCCACTGTACCAAATGTCGAAAAATCAAATGGCGAAAACGCGAAACTTTAGGGTTAAAAGAAGAGGTAGAAGAAAAGATAGAAGAAAAAGAAAGAAGAACAACACAGAAAACACAGAACAGGAACAATATCAGTGTAACGACCCGATATTTTGGACCATTCACATCCATTATAAGTGTATAGGTAGACACTCATGCCGGAATTGAATTGCTCAAAATACCGCGTTGTTATTTAAATTTGGAAAAAGTGAACATATACAGTAAATAGATATAATCACAGATCACAGACACAGAGTAATAAATGCAGCGGAAATAAAAGAGATAGTAGTTCATGAAGCTACTATATGAATATATAAAATACATCAGAGTTTACAACAGAAGAGTAATACGATACATCAAATACAAATCAGAATACATCACTGGAATCATCGAATACTGGAAACAGAATAGATGGCTGGATCTTCAAGCAAAGCTCCAACTTCAAAAGTGAGTCTCGAAAGCTGAACCACTCAGTCTGACCCGAGCGTAAAGCAAAATACAAAACACTCGAGTCAGGATTAACATTCTTATATTAATAAATCCAACTCAAGTGAAATAGCAATTGAAATACAAGTAACTCAAAGGATGTTTGGAATAACCATCCTTTAAGGATCCGTCAAACTATCTACTATGTAGTAATATACGATAAGTAGATAATGTCTATCAGTAATATAAAGATATCAAAATAGCGTTAAGTCATGGCCCATTCCACCCTTAACACATTTTTATTCCCAAAAGCATATACAAGACCGTAGTTTCCCCAAAACCGGAAGTCACCAGAGGGCAATCCATATACTAAAGGTACAAATCCAAAATCGTAGTGGTCGCGAATAGGATAATCAGTATGACAAGGTACATGAGGCGATACCAACTAGGATACTAGTAGTTGCGTGATCCGGACTGATGTTGGGCATAGCAGCTACTACCCCAACACCGCGAAACAACACTCCCAAATCAAGGGGTGCACCCAAATCGAATCACAAAAGTAATAGATATGGTATCGAAGAAGTGTGTCCGCTAGAGATGGCGATCCTCAATGGCCCGGCGCGGCTCCTGTTTTAGTCATGTCAAGGGTCATCCAAAATCGTTCTCTTTCTTCAGTCAACGCGTTCATCAAACCATCCACTTCATTCTGGATCATCACTCCGCGTATATTAGTTATTAAAGTGGTTTCGGTATCGACAGAGAGTATGTCCATATCCGATCCCGGTCTCTTTAATAACTACGTATTATTACACCGATTGGTCATTTAATATATTTCAAAACCAAATCAATTTCCATTTCAATCAGAGTTTATAAATCAACATTTCATTTGTCTTTCTAAACCAATTTCCAATATTTACGTTTCAAAACTTCCAAATTCACGATTTCAAAATCTTATAATTCAATTTCAATTTCTATTTAAAATAATTCAAATATTGATTCAAGTTCGTAAATAAGTTTCATTCCGAAATCATTTAAATTAATTTGATTTAACACTTAAATCAATTTCAAATTCATTTATCGATTTCATTCAATATTCGTTAAGTTAATTTATCATTCAAAACAATTTCTATTGAATTTCCAATTCATAAAATCAATTACTTAAGTTCAACTGCCATTATATCAAAACTTACAAATTTAATTAAATTAAATCCATTAAACCAAATTCTCTAAATTTCAAGTCTTACATTAATTTCAATAAATCGCATTTTATTTCTTGTTAAAGAAATTCAATTTCAGTTATTTACTTACTTAAATAAATTTCCAAAACTTAATAAATAAAGAAACCCAAATTCATTTATTAATAAAGTTCAAATTTCACTTATTCAAATGTCCAATTTCTCTTATCAAAGAATTCAATTTTTATTCAATTATCAAATGATTCAATCTTATTCAATTATTAAATAATTCAAAACTTAATTATTAATAATTTCAAAATTTAATAATTTCAAACTTAATTATAATTTCCAACTTAACTCAATAGTTTCTCAACTTAAACAACATTCTTTCATCAATTACATTTTTAATAATTTGTTTCAGATTATTAAACATTAACATTTCCTTTCACTTAAATTCAAATTTCAACTTCATTTCAAAACCATATTATTTATTCAAATAAAATCCTTATCTTATTTCAAAATCAAGTTATTGACCAATCGGGTTTATTTAATTTTCTATCCTAGGTCAAAGTTCAATTTGGGTATTTATCATTTCAACCCGATTCCAATTCAATTCAAAATCAAAACATATCAAAGGGAACTTGCAGTGTGATAACTGGGATGGTGTCAAAGTAAATAAACAAGCAATAACAACAATCAATAACAATCCAATAATCAATTCAAATAATCCCGAAATAACCGTATTAATTCGCATTGTTATTTGTACGAATTAATATAATTATTCCTAGAATCTACACTATCATTTCATGTAGATTAAAGATTATTACATTACGGTTTTTCACTTGTCATCTATTTACAATTTCATACATCATCAGTTTAACAACATACATTCATTGGTTCAAAATAAAATTAAACAAATTCTACGTGTCAATAAATTCAACAGTTAAAGGGGTCATATTATACAAATGTCAGTTAATCAAATTTAACATTTAACTATCCTATATCGAGTTCAATTTCACATTATTTATCATTTTAACATTAACAATTTAACGTCCAATATAAACATCAACAATCAATCAATTAACAACCAAACTGGATTATCATTTCATATATATAACAGATAATGGTGTCAGATGTCACAGGTGAACTGATACAGGTAATAGCAGTGTAAATATCAAACAACAATATTTCAATTGTCGTTTCAGTTGAAATCAAATTTAATAAATAAAAGAACGTTAATCGTGAGTGAGTGCTCACCTTTCGAGGTTAAAGAGAACCAGAGATGACCCAGATTCGCACACCGATACGAACACTGAAATTGAATTACGAATCCAAAGCAATGCTAGATGACACGATTTGATGAAGAAATCAGTCACGATGGACAAAGCTGGTAAAGAGGGATTTGACGAAATCAAAACGAATTAGCTGGATAGATGGATAATATATTGAAAAAAGAAAGATATATATATTAAGGTCAACATATATTTAAAATAGTATATATATTTGTTTTTTTGTTTTTTTTTCAAATCAATAACTTAACTTCAATCAAAATAAAAATCCATATATGCATGTAAACAAAATTCACCTATATTTTGAAACCAGAATATACTTATTCACCCGCCACACACATACATATATAACATATGCGGAAAGAAACTTTAAAATAGATATATTCATATTATCATACCCTTAAGCACAAATAAACTTACAGCCTAACCCACTCTGCATACACTTATATATAGAACAACAAAATCAATATATCAATACTTCCGTATATACGAAACAAGCAATACAAAATAGCATTTAAAATAATGTTTATATATATACACTTTGAAATCAAATAACACTTGTATAAACCTTTGTAACTTATATATCTATAATATGGAAACCATATAGGCTAAAATCGGTGGCCTGATATGAATATATACTCAACTACCTAATATAACATACAGTACCCTATATCCTTTAAAACAAGCAGACTGGTTTATCAACAACATTAAAATATGGTAGGTAATGCTGCTTCCCTTTATATAACATATATATTATACTTTTAAGCATATATACTATTGAAATCGAGAATACTGTACAAAAATATACACAATTGTAAACAATATATTATATAAAATCATGTTTTATAAACACGGTATATTAACTGTACAGTGTATATATATAAATAAACCAACACCAACACTTCTACCAACATTACCCAGTATACTTTAAATAAGACTAGTACATCTGCTTTGCAATAATACCTTCCATACAACTATATATACAACTAGCCCTACAGAGTTTAAAACAAATCAATATATAAACTAATATAATTTAAGTCAAAACTTTATAAAATATGACACGTATCATAAATATGAAATCTATACTTATATAAACTTGATATATATATGCTAATGTACAAGCTGCGACTGTTATAAAATCAGAAAGCATAAATACATATATATAAATAAAACAACTATTTATAAAGTATACATATACTAACCTAAATATAAAGTTTGAATGATGGTGGCTCGGCCACATGATGATGATTGACAAAAGCTTCAGGAAGGCTCGGCGGGACGACAGAGGAGGAAGAGAATGGGCGGCTGGTGAGGCTCGGGTTCGTGGTGCTCACGCGGTGGAGGGTTGAGCTCGGGAAACTGCGGGGAGGAGTAGCATGTGGCGCCTGACTGTTAGGGGTGGAGCAAAGAGCAGAGGTGGAGATGCGTGCTGCTGTACATGGGAGGGTGGCTGTGGTATCGAGTACGAGGTGGAGTGGGGAAGAGGACGGACACAGTTTTGGCTGCTATGGATGCTCTCGGTGGTGGACGTGAGTGAATGGGTGGTCGGGTGTTGCGGGCTCGGCATGGGAAATGAACGGCATGCAGGCGGGTCGTTCGGCTGTGGATGGGAACGTGGGTTTTAGGTGGTGGTTGATTCACTTGCGTGCGAGGCTACGAGTGGAGAGAGAGGGAACAACGGTCGGTCAGGGGCCAGGCAAGGTTGCTCGGTGGGGAGAGAGGGAGCGGAAGGGCGAATCTCATGAGGTGGTGGCAGCACAGTGGAAGTCTTCAGATATTAAAAGGCTAAATATTTTTCATAGCCGAAGAAGGGAAAAGAAAGGAAGAGCAAGGAGAGGAGTTAGATAGATGAGCAAGCTTATCTAAAGTAACAAGCAACCGAAAAGATGAACAGGCAATAGGTAAAAATATATACAAATGCTTTGTTTCCTATGCCATAAATTTTCTTGAAGTAATAGGTATTGATTTCTAAATTTATTAATAGCTTGGAATATGAAAGTTTTTGTACGTGGATCCAGGAAAGTAATAATAGCAAAACGGCTGTTTGATTTGAACCAGTAAATAACTGAATAGAAACTAGGGAGTCTAAAAGTTTAAAACGTGTACCAAAACAAATAACCGTTCTACAAATTTCATCATGTACCGGACAACGGAATTGACAAATGAGTGTACTATAGAGATCAACACGATGAGACGATCAAAACGGTATACAGATATCAGTGGTACGATCATTCGATAAAAAACGATATCGGTACCAGAATACTGCTATTTTGCAGAAAATAAGAACGACGGAGCAATAGATGTCCAAATTTGGAAAAACGACAAACTGACATCTTGCTCAGAAGATGTTTTAGAATTTTTCTATGTAAAAATATTTTGGTTTTGAAAACGTTTTATTTTCAACGCTTTTTGACTGATTGAATTGAAGTGAATTTACGCGCGAAATAAACTTTCGTATTTTCGGACGAAAATTTACCAGTTGCTATGTTTAACTAGACGTATTCCAAATATTAAATTTTTATTTCAAAATTTTATCGTTTAAAATTTCACAAAATTTTAACTAATTGCGTTATTAAAACGGTTAAAATTTACGGGTCGTTACAATCAGAATCTCACATATCGCAGCGGAACAATATATAATAGATAAATCAATAATCTTTAAAACAAAAGACTATATCAGTTTATACATACATCAATCATCAGAGTTTACAACAATGGACGGTTATATAAACTTGTCCTCATACAAAATACACAGCGGAATAAATAACAAGTACGATAGTACGCTTCGCCATCCAGCTCATCTCCAAAGCTCCAGAATATCCAGAATATCCTGATAACATAACTCTAGGCTGCCCGTGTGGAAAATTATGGGCACCCAGAGTTTAGAAAGGGAACAATAAAGTCCAGGTCAGTCATGGTGACTGGTGTGAGATCGTAAAACAGTTATTTTCGCAAAGAAAATAAAACAATTTCGCAATGCTTTTGGAAAATGAAACTACCATAAGGCCTCCCGCCACACACACAATGCAAACGCAGAATTGGAGGAGATTTCTCCTTATGATAGTCAAAAATGCTTACTACGCAAAATCAATTGATATTATTATTAATGTCTAGTGCGGAAAACATTTCGAAAGTATAATATCAATCTTAGCCAACATACAACCATTGTTGTATGTCTACTATAGCTACTACGTTCAGTAGCAGGTTACTGCCACATCCCATAGCAGGTAATACAATTAAAAACCGTACAGGGTTCGTATTGTTTCTTTGGATTTCCAACAAATGATCAGGCTAAGGAACTTCCTTACCGAAATAGAAACGCCTCTGGAAAGACGCCCCGGATCTTAACCGGATCTCTGCAAACAAAAGGCCGACGCTACCTCACGCTCTAACCGAGCTGTAACTAGGTAACTAACACACGAGCTATGCCATCCCCCGGTCGTTACCGACCTTTATTCGAGGATCCTCAATCGAAAAGCAACAGCCACAAAATATAATCAACATAGGTAAAATATCTGGGCTCCATACCATGATATCACCTTTTATCCAGAAGGAAATGGCATACCCTAGGGGCGCTACCCCTACAAACCTTTGCCGCACATTCCTGTTTCGACCATTACCGGGTTGTGAGGCTCGACGAAGTCTCGTCCATAAAGCTACGCTTTTTCACAAAGCCACGCTTTTTCACAAAGCCACGCTTCTTCACAAAGCAACGCTTTGATCCACAATTGATCAACAGCACTTTGTGTGCCACATTACCAAATTGGGAATGTATCACTAGTAACCATCAACTACATAACCTCTGAGCTCGTACGTCTCAGAGAAGGGTGTTAAGCTAAGAGAATAAATTCTCCGCCACCAATAGAAATGTATTTGATAGAAACCAGCTTTACATCTCAAAGTGTAACGTCAGACACACATCCATACAAGTCCGTTCCAGGATCGAACGGAACCGAAGGCACTTCCAAAGAAGCCCTTGCAATCCGGATATTCACTAATCACGTCCGGACTTCCCATCACAAAAAGAGTGATATAAATCTCTATACCGGAGCAACTCGGTGCAGAGACATTCGACAGGTTGTCCTTTCATTTTCACAAATATCCGGTCTTCACACCGATCTTCAAATGCTATCCATTCGCGACGTATCACTATTCGGAATGGGTTATATGACACAAAGGTCCTCTCCCGGCTTAACCGAATAATGAGCGTTTGTTTCAAAAACAAATCAAGTGTCATTTCAAAGGCAAATATTGATAGTCGGTTATTTAACTATCAATAACATTCATAACAAACATCCAATTCAAATAATTTTTCCCAAATTATTAAATTTCAAATCTTTTCATAAGATATATATTTTTCCACACTTCACATTTGAAAATCCATTTCAAATCGTATTTCACACTTCACATTTGAAAAATCAATTTCAAATCACATTTTCACACTTCACGTTTGAAAATCAATTTCAAATCATATTATGGTCCATTTAAACCAATTTGATAAATCCTTATCGATTTATTTCAAATTTACATTTCAAATTTGTAAATTTATTTCCACACTTCATCACTTTGAAAATCCGATTTCAAACCATATTTTCCACACTTTTAAAAATAAACCAATATTTATTTTTAAAACAAATTTCCCTTTCCTTTACAACTTCTATTCGGAATTTACATTCCCAAAAATCCACTTTTATACGATTTTCAAATCATTTTCCAAATATTCAATTTCAACCCCAAATCAACTTTAAAAATTGATTTCTCCATTTTATTTCAAATCCCAAATCGAATTTCAAATTGATTTCTGAATTTACTTCAACACCGAATCACATTTCAAATTGATTTTAACTTTTAATCCCAATTACCAAATCATTTTACAAATCGATTCCCAAATTTATTTTCAACACAAAAATCAATTTTTCATTCAACATTAAATAAGTTTTCATATCGATTCCTCAAAGATTTATTTTAAATACCCAATCAATTATCACTTTGATTTCAAATAAATTTATCTCCTTTAAAATAAATTCTTTTATTTTCCCAAACCATCAAAAATTCAATTTTAATTTCAGAAATCCAATTTCATTTATTTCTGGTATCCAACGATACCAATAACACATTCGGCTAAATTATAGCTCTCAACAAATTCAATCACAGATATAATCATACACGGATTATAAATAATCAATTAAACAACATATGAAATCAATTCAAATGTTTTGAGGAATCCTGTTGGATCCCTCCAACCTGTTTCCCTGCATCCACAGATGTTAGCACAATACCAATTCCACTTCGAGGTGGAATATCGCGGTATATGGGTTTTATAAAATATCATCCGCTTACTAACGGCGCAATAGGGTCTCATCCGCTATACGAGGCGGGAAATCAATCAATCCAATATATACATATGCCAATATGTATATATTGCTATATATAGATATATCCTACTATATCTAATATCACATTAAAACAACAAACAAACAATAACTGAAAATTCCACTTTTCAATTTGAGTGAGAAGATCTCACCTTTGCTTTTAATTTGGCAATCCATTTTCATTCTCGGCTCGTTCCCATATTTTCGACCTTGTATAAACAATTTTGCAATTTATTAATATTCGAAGTGATCGAACAATCAACTTTCATTTGGTAATTTTAATTATTCAATGGTTTTGTTTTAAACCAATTTCTATTTAACAAAACATCTTCTTTTCTTTTCCTTTGAAACCCTTACTTATAAAATAAATTTATATAAATTCGAAAATCAATTTTACAAAACCTTTCAACTGTTTTAAACTCCTATACCCCTTTTTTTTTATAAACTTCTGCATATAGATTTTTCCTCAACTTTGCTAATATAAACTTTACCAAAATTCCTATTTTTAACTTTACTGTTTTGTTCTTTTATTGTAACTCAAGAGTTCAATCTATTTATGTATATATATATATATAAAATCTTTTTCTAGTTTTAAACATGATACAAACAGTATATAGCTTAATTATCACACCTAAACTTTGATTAACAAATCTGTATGAAAAATCAGAGACAGCGTATACCTGCTCTCGAATTCGAACTCAGACTATTCCTTGACTCGAGATCGCAGCCACCACAGAAATGTCGTGACCTCAAGCTCGAGCTTTACCCTCACCAACATCGAAGCAAACCTTAGTTGCTTCCCTAAATCGAACGCGGTCGCGAACGATTAGCAGCTGCGACCCACCAACGTCGAACCCAACCCAAATCGCGACCACAACCACACACTTGCCTCCGGTCGCGTGTATGAACCCTAGCCTTCGAAACCACCTCGCTGATGCTGCCGCGTTCGCCTCCAGATCGAACGCCATCGATCGCCTGCTCGTTTTCGAGCCTACGCCCACGCGCGCCTTCCAATGATCGCGGAAACGAGTCGCGACCCAGCCCCTACTCGAACGTTGATTTCGATCTTCGTTCGCGAAGAGAAACTCGGCTGCCATTATTTCCTTTTTGTTCTTTTCTTCTTTCGAATGGTTTTTGAGTATAGAGGAGTTTGAATTAATTTGAACTGGAACGAGGAATAGATTTTTGATTTCATTTGGGAAGGGAAGTTGCGATTTCTTTTGAACGAACTGTGATTTCGTTTTCGTTCGTTGGCTTGTGAACGAGAGGAAACTCGGCCATTTATTTTCTTCGTTTTGAAATGTTTTAGCTGAGTAAAAAGGAAGGGTTGCGTGAAAAGAAATAGGGGACAACAGTACGTGATTAACAGAGAGTAGGTCTGCTTATCAGAATAGGGTGGCTGAATAGGACGGTTGATGTGAAATAATATCAACGACAGTTGACTACTTTCCCAATTCAAATTCAAATTCAAGTCGTCACGAAAATGCAACTCAAAAATCTCGATATCCTATCGAGGCGTGCCGCTAGGCGTTCGTAATGTTATACGCCTATTCCGAACACAATGGAAAAAATTTCGAGTCCAAATTTGATCGTATGGAGAAGATAGCTTTTTGGACCAGTTATTAAATTAAAATTTCGATTTAATTTCAGTGCGTTTGCTTATCGTACGCTCACACAACAACTCCGGACATTACGAAAATTGAAATCCGATAATAATACAATATTACGGATCCAATGAAACTGGTTTCATCGAATTCCGAGACTGTGCCCCGGAATACTATTTTTAAATTCAATTTAAACGATATAAATTCAAAACTGAACAAAACAGTTTCAATTTCAATTCTGAAACCTTTATTATCTTCGGTATTATCAATATAAATTTTCTAAGCCTTCAGATTATTTTTAATCAGCTTAAAATCGAAGATTCAAATTTTTACCCAGTTTTGATAATTAAATTCAATAATTTAATTGCTAAATTCACTCTGATATTTGAATTTAAAATTAAATTATCATTCGAATATTTAAACTCAATTAAATATTCATATTTCAAATGTCAAAAATTCAGGGTCGTTACAATATATATAGATATATGATTTAAAATTTGATTTGACAAATTTTGTGCATACATTTATTTATCTCTAAATGGTTTGAAAAGAATCGGAAATTTTATTCTTAAATTCTATCTTAAATAATAAATTCAAGTATAAAAAAAATCAAAATTTTGAATAAATATTCAAGCTTGAAATGATTGAATTAGAATGTTTATATTGTATATTAATTTTAGAAAGTTTTATTTGTATAATTCTCAATTGCATTCCAATATAACTTACCTTAATTTTAGAAGTTAACAATGTAATTGGATAATATACAATATAAAAAGATTTTTATAAATAAAATTTGAGTGGTTATAATAAATATTATACACTTAAATTTTAGTTATAAAAAGATTAACAGAGATAAATAGACTAAAAGGTTAATTGAATAATTTACAATATAAATGATGTTAAGGGAATTAAAAATAAATTAAAACAGTTATAATAAATGTAATCTACTTAATATGTGTGATAAGATATATTAAGTAGAATATATTTAATAATAATCTAGAATAAAGAAGAATTAAATTTGTTGAATAAAAGATGATTATTATAAATGATTATACAAATTTATGATTTTAGAAATTGTTAATTTCAAAATAATTGGATAATAAGATAATCAATTTGGAAATAGTTAAGATTGATTTAACTTCAGTAAAAATCAAATGGATTAAATCGATTATTGAATATTAATTAATTTAAATTGAATTTATAATGGTTTAAATTAATGATTCTATTTTGAGTTTCAATTTAGTTTTCTTTCAGGGTGTTTCTATTCTCCTACCTTCTTCCTTTTCGAGGATGAAAAGTTTTGAGTGGGGGAGAGTGTAACGACCCGTAAAATTTTCAATAATTAAATTTTTAAGTTATAAATTTTAACATAAAAATGTTGTATTAAGTTTAAGTCATTATTTACAGTGATTTGTATATACATATTTGTGTGCGTTAATTTGACTTAAGATTTATAAGATGGACTTGTATGCAAAGTTATAACTTTTTAATCTTAAACCCTTTTAATCTGGAGATTAGGTTCAAAATTGTTGTCTTTAATTTTAGGCTCATAAAATAGTGAAACTTAATTTTAACACATTTATATGTATAAGTCTAGTATATATATATATATATATCTATATATACGTATACGTATATGTTTTTAATAATAATACTATGACCAATAAAGATATTGTTATCCCGCCTTTTGGCAAGGCCGTGACACCAAAAAATTAACTAGAAATCAATGACAGTCCATCCTGTAGGATGGTTACATCACAAGTTCACCATGGATATCGATGAATTTTGTCCGAGTCCGGATTAGGCTACAATTGATAAGACACGTCTAGGAAAGCCATAGGAGCCAGCGTTCCAAATCTCGAGTCAATCCGAGTTCGTACGCCCAAGATATCATCGATGCAAGTGAAGGACATAGCCTTGTGTTCGTCTCCATATGGTTCGTATCCATCAAGGTTGACTCCATCCCCTTCGTATCCCTCAGAACAAACCCTTAGCTCGAATCCATCGAACTTCCCTGCATTACTTCGAATCCATGAGAAGTACCATTGCTTCCACTCCATCTAAGCAGCCTCGACGTTCGAATCCATCCAAAGCCTCCCTTAGTTCGAATCCATCAGATGGTCGAAGCTTCATACCCAGTACCCGAATCCACATTCGATTACCTCGAATTATCCTTAGTCCGAATCCGCGGAGATACCCTGCTTCGAATCCAACAAAACGCTCTACTTCGAATCCATGCATAGGTGCCTCCCCTCGAATCCATCTAGCTGCGATTGACTTCGAATCGATTGAAGCATGTCGCTATCGATACGAGCAAAACGTCATTCGAATCGAGTGGGGAAGATATAGCGTGATCGATTCGAACGAGCATACGTTCGAATCCATGTACTTCGAATCGACTACTTTACATCGACCAAGTCACAAGCAGCTAAGGACGTGGATTCGACCCAGTCAACTCGGCGAGAAAAGTGGATCGATACGAGAGACGCGCGCCACGTCAACATCCTCACATACAAGCATATCGATTCGACCCTATCAAGTCGAAAGGGATCGATTCGAACGAAGCACATCAGCCAGAAATGCAAACTTGAATCGATCATAACTTGAGATCTACAAGTCCAAATGCTACGAAATTTGGACAGGAGCTAACTGGCAACCTAAGGAATGTCCATGCCAAATTTCAGCTCAATCGGAGCAAATCTTGATCGATTCGAAGCAAGGGTCGAATCGATCCCAAAGTGGGCCCGGATTTCCAAAGAGCGGGCATGTGGGCCCCCCTCACGTGCCAGAACTGGTCTCCCCTCATTTTAGGCGAAATATCAGCCTCCTACGCCTATAAATAGAGCCCCTGGTCATTCAGAAAAGGGGTCGGACAATTTTGAGAGCTAAAGAACGCCCAGACTCTGCCAGATCTACTCAGAATCACCACTGCTTCCTTAGATTCAGATTGTAATCATATAATCAGTTGTATTACATCAGGATAAATTGTAATCATCGAGTGAACATCAATAAAATCATCAACTTCAGAGTGGACGTAGGCAAGATCGCCGAACCACTATAAATCTCGTGTTTCTGTTCATTATTTCTGAATTGTGATGCTCTGTTTGCTTAGATTTGAGATTTGTGTGTGAATATTGTTGACTTATATTCATATACTGGTACTTTCACAACATTCGGGGTTTGTGACCAATTTTGGCGCAAACACTTTGGTGCTTTCACTGAGAACTGAAGTCAGGAGTTCTATCATTTGAAAGTTGAATCAGAAGGCTAAGAGATTTAAGATCCGAAGATTCATGACGAGACAAACTAGTAAAAGGCAGAGACCAGAGCGAAGTCAGCACGAAGGGAGTCAAGAGGCTTCCTCAGGAGCAAACCAAGCATCGATCTTCATCACCAGGGATGAGATGGAGACAATGATGAAGAGACAGGAGGAGATGATCCAGAATTTGCTTCAACAAATTGGACAGCTTGGAGCGCAAAATCAAGGAACAACCAGAATCCAGAACGGAGCAGGACCATCTGGCGCAGCGCCGGAGCTGGGGGGCACACACTTAGGACATGTTGACCCAAACACAGGAAGAGAGACAAGGACATCCGAGCAACCTGACAGCAATAGAGGGATGAACGCTCAGTTAGGGGGGCAAACACCCGAAAGCTCACACGGACTCGGGGGGCAGATCGAAGGTAGTGAACGAGGACTACAGCTCGGAGACAATGATAGATTGACAGAGATGGTCAGGCGAGCCATGAGAGGAGGATTAGTAAACAGAGATCTTGAAGATGTGAACAAGAGTCCCTTTTCTCCTGCAATTAGGTTGGCTAGGAACCCACCAGAATTCAAACTACCAACAGTAGAAGGGTATGATGGGAGGACGGACCCTACGGTCCATCTAACGAGGTATATAAGGCACATGGAAGTGCTGGGGGCATCACAGGAAGTCATGGCCCGATGCTTCCCATTGTATTTGACAGACATAGCAGCTTTATGGTTCAGACAACTAGAGAGCGGTTCCATTGGGACATGGACCGATTTGATTGAGAAATTTATGAGGCAATTCAGAGTTCATATTTCGAGACCCAAGAATGTGATGAGTTTGGCAACGCTAAAGCAGAAAGCTGGGGAGTCTTTGAGGAATTTCTTGACGCGATTCAATGCGGCGGCAGCATCGATGTATCGGCCAGATCCATCCATGGTTATAATGGCAGCTGTGTCCGGAATAGCTGACGGCACAGAGTTCAAAAATTCATTAACTAAGGATCCGCCTATGGATCTAGGAGAATTCTATCACGAGGCAGAAAAGTTTTTGCGATTGGAAGACGCTAATGCTGAAAGAGAAGAAGGAGAGGGAATAGAAGTTTATGCACTTAAAGACAAAAAGCCTCTCGAAAATGATTCAGGCAAGGATAAAGGAAAACGAAAGGCTGAGGACAATGGTGACAGGTCAAAGCGACTGCGGAGAGAGCCACGATTCACCACTTATTCAGAGCTGAATGAGAGTTTGGAGCGAATCTACCAAGATACACGAGAGCAGGTTCCCTACCGTAGGCCAATACGAAAGGATCCCACTGTTGACGAGAGGAAATCAGACAGATACTGCTTATTCCACGAACTGAATGGTCATAACACTAACGACTGTAGACATCTGAAGGATGAGGTGGAAGGGCACATCAGGAACGGTATGCTACTTCAGTATGTGAGAAGGCGAGCTCCAGCAGTGGAGCCAGAGCGACCACCATCTACATCAGCTAGGGGTGCCCCCGAGCCGGGACACCGTATGATTATCAATTAATTTAAATAACGATGAACAAGTCGTAAACCTCTCACCAACCCGGGTAAGTCATTTACACATGTGCAAGATCACGAGCGGTCCATAGGCATGCTCTGAATGACTATTAACCCTATCGTTGTGGGAGTTTACACTTTGACATCCTTGCTTTGTTTTTGTTTCGTCTTGATTTGAACATTTGAACTTGATTTTGTTTAACATTTCTGCTAGAAACTTATTCTCAATGAAAAAATTGCTACTTGTAATTTCATAACGGCTAAGTCACTTACACATGTACGAGATCGCGAACGGTCCCTAGGCATGCTCTGTGATGGCAACAAACCGTTGCAACAAACAATCCGGGGATTCACCCGAACGTGAAACCTGGTATTGATGATACTAAGTCCCTCCCTGATCACACTCAAATCGCCACGAACGGCACCCGACCACGAACGGTCACAATTCGATCGCGAACGATCACACTTCGCCGCGAACAGCACCCGACCGCGAACGGTCACAATTCGATCGCGAACGATCACACTTCGCCACGAACGGCACCCGATCGCGAACGGTCACAATTCGATCGCGAACGATCACGCTTCGCCACGAACGGCACTCGACCACGAACGGTCACAACTCGCCTCGGACGGCACCCCTCACCTCAAATGGCTTGATCACGAACGGTCGTCATTTGGGGCCGTACAAAAAATACTAGATCGCGAACGGTCGCATTCCACCTCAAAATGGCTAGATCGCGAACGGTCGTCATTTAAGGTCAAATAAAACTATCAAAGTCTTTGCAGGTCATCAGTAGGATATGAACATCCAACTTATGAAACTAAAAAACACACCTTCCTATCGCAAGGCATGTTTTGGGGGGCAAATGTTATCCCGCCTTTTGGCAAGGCCGTGACACCAAAAAATTAACTAGAAATCAATGACAGTCCATCCTGTAGGATGGTTACATCACAAGTTCACCATGGATATCGATGAATTTTGTCCGAGTCCGGATTAGGCTACAATTGATAAGACACGTCTAGGAAAGCCATAGGAGCCAGCGTTCCAAATCTCGAGTCAATCCGAGTTCGTACGCCCAAGATATCATCGATGCAAGTGAAGGACATAGCCTTGTGTTCGTCTCCATATGGTTCGTATCCATCAAGGTTGACTCCATCCCCTTCGTATCCCTCAGAACAAACCCTTAGCTCGAATCCATCGAACTTCCCTGCATTACTTCGAATCCATGAGAAGTACCATTGCTTCGACTCCATCTAAGCAGCCTCGACGTTCGAATCCATCCAAAGCCTCCCTTAGTTCGAATCCATCAGATGGTCGAAGCTTCATACCCAGTACCCGAATCCACATTCGATTACCTCGAATTATCCTTAGTCCGAATCCGCGGAGATACCCTGCTTCGAATCCAACAAAACGCTCTACTTTGAATCCATGCATAGGTGCCTCCCCTCGAATCCATCTAGCTGCGATTGACTTCGAATCGATTGAAGCATGTCGCTATCGATACGAGCAAAACGTCATTCGAATCGAGTGGGGAAGATATAGCGTGATCGATTCGAACGAGCATACGTTCGAATCCATGTACTTCGAATCGACTACTTTACATCGACCAAGTCACAAGCAGCTAAGGACGTGGATTCGACCCAGTCAACTCGGCGAGAAAAGTGGATCGATACGAGAGACGCGCGCCACGTCAACATCCTCACATACAAGCATATCGATTCGACCCTATCAAGTCGAAAGGGATCGATTCGAACGAAGCACATCAGCCAGAAATGCAAACTTGAATCGATCATAACTTGAGATCTACAAGTCCAAATGCTACGAAATTTGGACAGGAGCTAACTGGCAACCTAAGGAATGTCCATGCCAAATTTCAGCTCAATCGGAGCAAATCTTGATCGATTCGAAGCAAGGGTCGAATCGATCCCAAAGTGGGCCCGGATTTCCAAAGAGCGGGCATGTGGGCCCCCCTCACGTGCCAGAACTGGTCTCCCCTCATTTTAGGCGAAATATCATCCTACGCCTATAAATAGAGCCCCTGGTCATTCAGAAAAGGGGTCGGACAATTTTGAGAGCTAAAGAACGCCCAGACTCTGCCAGATCTACTCAGAATCACCACTGCTTCCTTAGATTCAGATTGTAATCATATAATCAGTTGTATTACATCAGGATAAATTGTAATCATCGAGTGAACATCAATAAAATCATCAACTTCAGAGTGGACGTAGGCAAGATCGCCGAACCACTATAAATCTCGTGTTTCTGTTCATTATTTCTGAATTGTGATGCTCTGTTTGCTTAGATTTGAGATTTGTGTGTGAATATTGTTGATTTATATTCATATACTGGTACTTTCACAACATTCGGGGTTTGTGACCAATTTTGGCGCAAACAGATATATATGAAGGAAACATCATCTTTGTACACAATCTAGTATATTGCACTTACATAATTTACTGTAGAATACATTTGGACATAGTTACATTCCATGCCATGAATAAATAGCTTGTTAATGACATTTAATTTATCAATCAATTTGATTAGAGAAAGAATGAAAGGTTTCTCTCCATATACATAATTAAGCTCTAAATTAATTACCTGTTTTTAGGGAAAGAAAAGAAAGGTTGCCTTAATTCTTACCTTTTTGTTTTCCTAACATTTATTCCTTTTCTAGGCATTCATTCCTTTAGTTTAGCCGTATACTTTGCCTTGCAATTCACGCACAAGTTTCTCATTTTCTCATCTTCTTTATTTTCTCATTTCCTAAGAGAGAGAAAAGTATTACAAGCTCTAATTTTTCATCACTTCCCTTCTTCTTCTTTTTTTTGTCCTTTTCTAAATTTAGCTCACCCAAGTTTTTTTTATAAGAAAACTCTAAAATGCATATTTTGGTTATAAATTTACGTTCATCGGAATTTAAATCTTTTCTAGTTTTCAAATCTGTTAGTTTAATTGAATATATTCATAACAAAGTTTTATTTCACTTTTGTTCTTTAAAAATGGATTATATACTTTTAAATTTAATCATTTATATTTTTCTTAGTTACGTTTAGTAATAGATTCTTAGTACATGGTAAATGAATAAAAACCCAATGTAAACAAATCATGTTTTATTAAGTAATAGATTGCAAAATTTATGTATAATTAAACTGTTAATTACGCGTTTAAAAAGGCGCGTTATTTGACGGAATAAATAACTTGTAAATAGGAAAACGTATAAAATTTAAAACCGTTGTTTTGTTATATTTTGGGCATAAACTATTGCGTCTGTTGTACGCACTTTTAAATATATTTACTTTCCTTCTGATTTAATAGAAGCGTTACCCGCAAAAATTAAAACCATTCACATTCTAATTATGGTCTTTGTTCCTAAAACAATTGTCGTGCACGTTTAAAGGAGGAAATTCACTGTGCCTTGCCATTTCTTCCATTTGTTATAAATGTATATAATCTTTTGACTCTTCCAAAGAGCTGTTAATTTTTTTTAAAACTAGATTAAAATCATCGGGGTTTTCCACTTTCCTTTTTGTGAATAATTGCCAATTTTTAATTCATAGACGTTTCAAAATAATAAATATATTTCTGTCCTTCACCTTAATCAACATTTAAACACGTTCGCACCAGATTTTCCATTTCCGTTTAAAGCTAATTGATTACTTGCCGTTTCTCTACCCTTTATTCACGCCAATTTCGCTGACCAGTGCAAATTATTTCTTGCCTATCTTTCACCAATCAACGCATCCTATTCCTAAGAATTTCTAAACGAATAAAAATTGTTAGCAAATAATTCTTGCCGTTTTTATCAATCAATGCAATAAATGGTGCCCATAAAACTCTTTCCTTTCTGGCCATAAAACTCTCATGCCTTGATTACGCATATCCCTATTTCCTTGCGTGCAAAGCAACCAATATTTTTCCTATAAATTAAAACCTCGTACCATTTCCATTTCATCTCTTTTAGCCTCCATCTCCTCCAGTACTAAACTCACGCATCCCCTTTGAAAAAAAAAGAAGCATCGCGTCAAGCAATTTTCCACTTCTTTTGTTCTCTTCTTCCTTGCGTGTGCCAGTAGGTATGGCCTCTTCCTCCTCTTGTTTCCTTTTCATTTTGCTTTGTTTCTGTAGTTCCATCCCTCTATTATACGGGAAAAAAAATTGTGTCCCTGCCATGATTTACCTGCATGCACATATGGGCCAAGCATGGAAATGAGTTGTCAACTCTTGAACCTAAATTTGCGTCACCTTTTGCATGTTTAAAGAAAAATTAAGGTTGCGTGCACTGTTCTTGCCTTTTTAAAATCACTGCCTGAATTTCCCACTAGGAATCACGTACATGCATATAATTTAGATGTGTCAAATTATCTCGTTCAAATTTTTATTTAAAATTTCGCTTTGATTTGTGATTCAATTCGAGTACTAAGTTTGATTTATTTATCTTGTTTCAAGATCGAGACCAGTTTGTCTCCTCTTCCAATTTTTGATCGTGCCCTCTGTTCTTCTCTTTCGGGGTAGATATCGTTGTTTGATTTGAATCTTCAGCAGCGAAAGGTGAGTAATTCTCACCAGACAATGTGTACTTATATAACTAGTAAACCGACACCATTTGAATCTGTAAAATTATATCATCCTGTTATAACTGTTATATTATGATCATATAATGTTTACCCCTGTTATTACATATGTTATATCATCTATTACTGTTATATGATGTTATTCTGTTCATTTTATCAGTTTATCACACTGCAAGTTCCCTGTAGATTAGAATCACTATGGGTTGAAATGATACATACCCGAACGGACTTTAGAATAAGGAAAAATCGTTATGGGCTGAAATGATAGGCCTGAACGATTTTTATTTATTTATTATATTACTTGGGATTGCGAGTTTGAAATGATAAAACTCGGTTTTTCTTTGTAAACTGTGGATTGAAATGATACATATCCGTATCACTTGACCTAGGCTAGAAAATTATATACAGACCCATGGTTTATATATTTTTCTAAAATTTTTAAAATATTTTAAAAATGTAAATATTATGATATTTTGATTTAAACTTTATTAAAATGATTTCTATTAAATATTAGTGATTTTCTACAAATTAAATAAGGGAATTAAGTAGATGGTGAAGTAGAATGTGAAATATAAGTAAATTTTGGAATTTATGATTTTATTTATTAATCGAATTTATGTAAAGTAAGAATATATGACAAATTTGATTTAAAGATGAATTTAATGATTTTAATTAAGTAATAACAATGTTTTAAAGGTGTTGATGATTTTGTATAAATTAAAATATGGAATAAATGAATTTTAAGTTGAAAATTTTGAAATGTAACTTAAATTGGGAAATTGTGAATTTTGTTAAAAGTGAAATTTTAATTAAGTAAAATAAATGAAAAAAAGTCATATTTTGGAAATTTAAACTTAGTTGTTAAGTTAAGAATTTATTTAAAGAAATGAAAATTTAATTGTTATTTAATTTGATTTTCGTATTGAAATTTGACTTTATAAAAATCATAGGAATAAAGGTACTTAAATGATTGTTTTTAAATCTGGAAATATATTATTTTATAAGTTAAAATGATTTTTATTAAAAGTTAATTATGTGTGAAATTGTAAATAAAACTCTGAATTTAATTTGATAGCATTTTTGAAATATAATGTAAAGATATTACAGCATTGGAAAATGCTGTAGTTGTTTTAAATGAACCAAATAGCAAATTTGAACTAAGGGTTATTATAGCACTTTGTTAGTGCTATAGTTGTTAAATTTAACTAAAATTTTTATTGAAACTAAATTAAGAAATTACAGCATTTAAATGCCGTCTTTTGTTAATGAACTGTTTTTAAACATAACATTTCGTAGCCTTTTTCTAAGTGCTGCGAAAGTTGAATTTTCTTTGTTTAATAAATTCAAATGAATAAATGATCTTTGAAAAAAAAGATAAAATTTTGGAAATTTAATATTTAATTATTAAATATAATGAATTGACTTTAAATGATTTAAATGGAATAGTTGATTTTGGAAATACAACTATTTTGAAATATGATTAAATGGTATTTAAATATAATAGATGATGTTTTGAAATGATATTTTGATATATTGAAATGATTTGAACTGAAGTTTTGAAATGATATGATATTTTAAATATATTGAAATGGTTTGGAATTGATTTAATCTTTATTTTGATAAAGATTTGGATTTGAAATGATATTCTAGTTTGAAGTATAAACTATTTTTAAATTATAGCCACGGGTTATAATAACGATTGGTTGTTAAAGAGACCGGGATCGGATATGGACATACTCTCTGTCGATACCGAAAACCACTTTGACAACTGTGTACGCGGTGAAGTTTCCAGAATGAAGTAGGATGGTGGCGCCGATCCTAAGGTATATACGTGGACCCAACTCCCGTGAGTTGGCATAAGGTGGCTAAAACAAGAGCGATTGACGGACCAAGGAGGTAGCACCTCTGATCGGACACACTTCTTCGATACCATTCTATTACTTGTGATTGATTTGGTGCGCACCCTTGATTTGGGAGTGTTGTTCGAGGTGGGCGGTAGTGGCTGCTATGCGTCACCACCAGTCCGGATGCGTAATTGGTATATCTACCATGGCATTGCCTTGTGTGCCGTGTCACCTACCATATCGAGCCCACTACGATTTTGGTTTAAAGATCCGACCGCGTTAAGGTTCACCATCCCCTTAACGCTATTTTCTATATGATTATACTTTACAAATTAGACACTACTGTATATAGCGTATATTACTACATAGTAAATAGTTTAACGGATCCTTAAAGAATGGGCGATCCCAAGCATTCTTTAAGTTACTTGTACCTTTATTACAGTTCACTTGAGTTGGTTTACATTATATAAGTATATATTGTCCTGACTCGAGTGTTTTGTGTTTTGCTTTACGCTCAGGGCAGCCTGAGTTATTCACAGATTTGGATTTCCACTCTCTTGGAGATTTGAATCGCTGGAGATTATCTGCTTGTCTTGTCCTATCTACTTCGGTTCCGTTGTCCTACTCAGCTTGTACTTGGTTATTTTATTGAGACTTCTGTTGTTCTCTATTTCTTTTGTTATATCTTATGTAACTCTGATATATTTATATAGTAGCTTCATGAACTACTATTTCTTTTACTTCCGCTGCATTATTTTACTCTGTGTCTGTGATCTGTGATTATTTATTTACTGTATATTCTGAGATTTGCCAAATTTTTTTTACAACGCGGTATTTTGAGCAATTCAAGTTCGACATGTGCGGAAGCGAATGGTTGAAAATAGCGGGTCGTTACATTTGCCACCTCATGTAATAGGGATGATTGCTAACACATATGATGAAATTAATTATTGCCACATGCCATAATTAATATCACCACATATTATTAATTATATCATGGCATAATGTATATTGGAAGTCACTACATGATATGATTTTAAGCTACCACATGATATAGATGTTGCTACATGTTATTTTTAAGACCATTGCAAATTGTGAAAACCAATCATTTTTTGATAGGGGGTAACCCTTGATTGGTCATGATTTTCTTTTAACTTCCAAGTTAAATTATGATGATTTAGAAATTCTTTTATATTTTTTCCTAACGTGCCATGTGTTAACTCTTATTGGTGCACATCGTCATTTCTTCATCAAGGATGAAACAATTTCATCCACTTGATCTTCATTTGTCAAATATCCAACTCCTTCTAAGTGGCATTATTCGACGTACACAACCTAACTTTTTTTCTAACATCCCTTATAGTTGACAACCGAGAACTTCAACCTCTCATCTTCCAAGGAAACGACTTTTCCTTTTTTCAATTAGTTCGCCTTGAAGCGGTTGTTCATTCTTCTTTAAAACGTACACAACCTTACACCCCCTTTACAAAAGCTTGAGTTTAATGATAGAATTACCCTTGGTTTTTTCAACTGATCTGCTACAACATGTTCGATTCATCACTTATGCATGTCATTATGATTTGTCATCTAACCCATAGTACAACACAGGCTCGAGCAAATTTCAAACTAGTAGCTTTGAACATTCGATAATAATTTATAAGTATTTCCGATTCACCTTCCAATTTTACCAGCATTCAAAGCATATATAAAAATAAAAGAGGAAAATAGATACAAGAAAAACTTTGAAGAAAAAAATGAAGGATGATAAGTTTTTTTTTTTGATTGAAGAACAATGCTAATTATAACTAACAGATGGTATATAAATTAAATATAATGCTAGTTATAACTAGCATTCTGCATAGTGTAAAAGTCGAATATAATGCTAGTTATAACTAGCATTTTGTACTTCAGTTCAAAAATAAAATTTGATGTCTCTCAGTTTAATTATTCTTTAAAATTTGTCCTTCTTTCTAATTTTCCAAAATAAAGACACTTATAGCTACTAATTTTTATTAGAAAAAGGAATCAAAATTGGCATAGATTATTTGATACTTTTGGATTGTAAATATGGGACATTAGATAGAAAAGAAATTTTGTGGCGGACAAGAGTGCTTAAAACAAAACCTTTCTCCAACGGAGTAAGAAAGATGATGATACGATAATCAAGGGTTATGCTACATCAATCGGCAACTAAGAATCAGGGATGGACGGATCAAATTTTGAAGGGGAGGAAACTAGCGCGGGATATAAATCATTGGTAGATTATCCCGTATTGGACCCGTACTCTAATTCAGCGGTCCAAGTAGCAAACTGGGATAAACAATGGCAAAATTGTAATATTAGGAGGTTAAAAGAATCAGCCAAATTTAAATTCATATTAAGGGGGGTGTTGTGAATAAAATCAGCCAAATTTAAATTCACGTTAAGGGAAGTTTATTTGGAAAGAATATCCAATTAATCCCGGCTACAAGATAATTCATTCTTTCCCTCCTCTTCTTTCACCTTGCAACTTGCAATGCTTACAACATTACAATCTCTCGATCTCTTTCATCCCATAGTCTCACATCGCACAAGTTTCAAAAAGCCATTGAAATTCTTCTACTTCAATAATTTTCCCAAGTCCAACTCCACTCTCACCCGTCATCGATTCATCGTCTTCTCCAAAACCAATCAAAATCACAAGCTCCGAATCGACGATGACGAAGAAGAAGAATACGATGACGACGAGGATGAAGAAATTTCGGCTGAAGAGTACGATGTTGATGAATCGATTGTTGCATTGGACGGGAGAGATGAATCTGAAGAGGAGGAGGAGGTTGTGACAGCCCAGCAGACTGCTGTTTCGGAGGAGGAGAAGTGCAAGAGGGTGGAAAGGCTTCTTGCGCAAGTTAAGGAGTTGGGTGATGATATCATTGATTATGATGAACTTGCTTATATCTATGATTTTCCAGTGGACAAGTTTCAGGTCTGTGTTTGAATTGTCTGGTTCGTTAACTGTTTGTTAAAAGTTCAATATGGGAATTCGGTTTTGACTTATGTTATATAAGTTACATTTTGAACCAGGAATGCTTTCTGTATTGTAAACATGTTACTGTTCTAATGTAAATTGTAAAGAATGTTCCTAATCTGAATACCAGAGTTATCAATAATTCATCTGCTGTATCTGGTAATAGCAACTAAACTTAATCCTGGCTTGTTCAAAGAAAAATGGCACAGGATATTCATTTGCACTGACTTGCCTTTAAGGATACAAGCAATTATGTAGATGTCCTGGTAATTTTGGTACTGGGTTCATGAATGAAACAAATGGCAACAGATTGAAAATTTGATAAATATATTTTTGGTACTTGCAGTTTATTTGATTTTACATAAACCCCTCTAATCAGTTGTTGTTAATACCCATTTTGTAGCGTTTGTCCATCCAGTCCTTTTTAAGGGGTTCTTCTGTTGTTGTCTCTGCACCAACAAGCAGTGGAAAAACTTTGATTGCAGAGGCTGCAGCTATTGCAACTGTTGCCAGAGGAAGACGACTTTTTTACACTACTCCGTTGAAGGCTTTGTCAAATCAAAAATTTCGCGAATTTCGGTAATGGATGCAAGTTTTTCTTACATAAATTTATGATAATGCATCCCTTTTTGCATTGAGGTCATGTTTGAGTTGGTGAATTTCATTAAAAATTTGATTTTATGGGCAATACTCTAACGTATTGGGAAAATAAATTTGTTACCGTTGCAGAATTTTGCAAAACATTTGGAATGATGCAGAAGCTTATGTAATTTAGTTCCACATGAAGAAATCAAACACTAGGTTTGGCATATAAAATGAATATGCTGTAACAATATTATTATGAAGGACAACATAGTTTAATTCTTCTAATCTGTATTTTTTACTTAGCTTATATTTTTCTATGTTTCTTGTATGCTGTAACTTTTGAGGGTGCTTGCAATTATTTTGTTTTTTGCAGGAAAACATTTGGTGAAAATAATGTAGGCCTTTTAACTGGAGACTCTGCGATCAACAAAGATGCTCAGATACTAATTATGACAACTGAAATCTTACGTAATATGTTGTACCAGAGGTATATTGTTGCAATATTTTCATTACTTGTTTCTATCAACTATCAAGAACTTCGCTGGGGATGCCAACTTTGAATGCCTATTAAGTTAGGTTTCTTATTGCAGCATGTTGGTTTCTTTTTATATTCCATATATCATATTCTATCAGGTCTGACAAAGCTTGTTGGATCATCTTTGTGACATACCACCTGACATGGATATATCACCATTTTGTGGATTTGATAAATGATGTGCAAAAGTTATGTGAAATTGCCATACTGATTTTGCTTCAAGTTGTAATGTCATGATTATCTAGTTTATTAGTTGGTTTCACTGATTTTTTTTTTAAAATCAGATTAGCTTAGCCTGAATTAATTCATCAACAAAAATGCATTTGATTTCTCCATCATGCTTTGTATCATATTAAATCTTATACAGTGTTGGATTGGTGTCGTCTGGGAGTAATTTGTTTCATGTTGATGTCATTGTTTTGGATGAAGTACATTATCTAAGTGACATTTCTAGGGGCACTGTGTGGGAAGAAATTGTATGTATATCATTTCACCTTCTAACTTTTAATTTTCTGCAGTAGATTTGTTTATTAAATATTGCTATTTCTTTAAGTGACTTATATGTTTGAGTAACTCAGATTATATACTGTCCAAAGGAAGTCCAGCTTATATGTCTTTCAGCAACAGTTGCTAATCCTGATGAGTTGGCTGGTTGGATAGAACAGGTGGTACATTTTATAGTTGGTTTTTTAATCCTTATATGACCATATAGGCCATATTTTATGCTATTTATATCTGGTAGACGTGTGTCATTATTTGTTCATAATAGTGCATTCAATACTTGTACTGCCTGTCGTGATATGTATCCCAAAACACCCAGTTATATGAGTCATTTTATGATGACTAGCCTTTAAAGTCGAACATATTTTGGCAAGGATCTGCTCTCCTGGTTTCGAACCCATACGCCTCCTATTCCTAGCTTATCATAACTTTCTATTGTGTATTAATTCTGTTCTAATCAATTATTTAATTTAATAAGATGTTTGTGATGGGAAATGGGGTACATGAAATTCAGAGACATGTGATCTCATCTCATTTTGGCAAGAGGCTGCTGAATAATGAGATTTCATTTTAAATTCACATGAATGAAACTCAAAGGAATTGATGAGGTCTGGACAAGCGGTGGAGCATGTGGTTTAATTCAGTGCAAAACGAAGTCTCTTGATATGTGTGTGTGTGTGTATAGACTATTTAGACCATTTAGACCATTTATCAAAACATATTACATATTTAGACTATTTTGAAACTAATAACAAAAATATGTCATTTTTTGCTTATGTGGTAGAAAAGAATTTTTGTACCGATGCTATTTGAAATGGTGAATATAGCATTTTTTTAAACGCATCCGTGTTGTCTGAAACAACTCTTGTACAAAATCTAACTTTCTACCACGTAGGTCGAACGTAATCTATTTTTGCAAGTAGTTTCAAATATGATCTAAAGCTACAAAATCCGTGTTTTCACATGTATTTTTGAAAGACAACCAATTTGAAAATAAAGTTAATGTACAAAATAGAAAACAAATTTATTTTGTTTTCCATGTTCTGTGAAATTACAAAAGCATGAAAAACAATCCATCTCCTCTGCTATCCCTCCATCATTGCAATGACTTAGACTTTTAAATCTTCTTCCACTCTCTTCATATTTTGTAATGCATGTTGAAACGCAAAACACAACTCAAAATGAAAGCAAACACACCCTTAGTTTCCTTTTAGGTTTGTGTACATAAATATCGACTTTGCCTAAATAAACATATTCATGCCTACTTTTGAGAATATAATATAATTATGTGTCAAGAAGGAAAGGAAATTATTTGCATGAGTTAGTGTGGTGTCAATTAAGGGACAAAAGATCACGAGTTCGAGCCCCGAAATTGATGGTGAATGTAACATGTTGTGATTGACCTATAATATGTGTTATGAGTCCAGGGCACAGTTCCTTGGGGTTTACAGAAAAAACTTGATCCTTTGGGTATTTTTAAGAAGGAAATTATTTATTGTAAACTTGGGTTACTTTTATACGTAAAATTATATAGAGCGGCGGCGGTGCTTTCTACAATAACGCAATGTATCAATTATTAGAGAGCTAAGTGGTTTTGTGATAATAAATAGTTCTCTAATATGTTATTAGTTAGGCTCAATCCGTCTGTGCTTTAACTTCCATATTTGCTCGACATCATTCAAATCAACACATGATATTGCCAATATGTACCACCCGTAAGGGTGTTTTGATAATAATCATACATCGGCGACCATCTGGAAATATTTAGAGATCACTCTTCAAATTGCTAGTTGATATTGGGATACTAAGTGATTTTCTAATATTGACTAAACGTGCTCGAGCCTTTTTCCCTTAAAAAGTAAGAAGGAACACTGCAACTTTAATAAGCCAACTTAGTTTTTATGAATTTTAGTACAGAAAGTATTGCCCTTTTGTTGGATCTATACCCGGGAGACATTTTATTTGATGTAGCCATGTTACTGCTATCAATTGATCTAAATTTCAATAAAATGAATTTTTTCCTTAATCACCTTCATGTCTGAGGTGCAAAAACACACATTAAATCAGAGTTTAATCAGGTCAAGTTTTTATAATATTGCTTTGGAAACAAATTTTTTAATACCCTTTTTCTGCATAGCTTATTTTCACAAACACAAAGCATGTAAGATTCTTTTATTATTTCATTCAGATACATGGAAAGACAGAATTGGTAACATCCATTAAAAGGCCTGTTCCACTGACATGGCATTTTTCATTGAAGAATTCTATGCTACGACTACTCGATGAAAGAGGAAAGAAAATGAACAGGTTCTTCTTGTACATCCATATTCTTGTATGGAGAACATCTACTTTTTTATACAAATCTGTGAAATCTGTCATAGGGATTACATATCGAAAATCCTCGTATTTATAAATTTAATTCATTATTATGTTACTCTCTCCATATCCATTTATTTGTCGATGCAAGTACAATTTTGTAGTACATATACAGTGTACTTATTTTGTCCCATAACAATCTCAATATTTTGGCTTAGGGCTTTCATAGGAATAGTAGGATTAAATTAGATATTGTGTAAGCTTTAAATCGAACCATGTTGGATAACTCTTCATGAAAGCACAATGCAGCAAGTAAATGGTACATTTTTCCTAAAGTATCTGTTCTACTGATCTACTGACATGGCATTATTCATTGAAGAATTCTATGGTACAACTTTATCAAAGAGGAAAAAATGAATAGGTTCTTCTTATGCATTAATATCCTTGAATGGCAAATATCTACTTTTTATACCAATTTATGAAATATTTCCTGGGGATTTCATACTGAAATCCCTTGTATTTATATGTTTTATTCATTATTATATTACTCTCTCTATATCCATTTATTGTTGGTGCAAGTAGAATTTGATTGTACATATACTAGTGTATAGGTTATGTCATTTGTTTGGTGGAACTAACAAAATTTTGTATTTTTGCTTTGTTAATAATAGAAGGATCAAATTTCAAGGGAAAAAAACATTTATTTTGTTCCCATAAGTCCTTAATATTTTGTCTTGGAGCTTGAAAGAATTAGTAGGATTAACTAGATGGTGTGTAAGCTTTAAATCAAATTATGTTGGACAATTCTTCGTGAAAGCACAATGCAGCAAGTAAATGATACGCATTTTTCCTAAAGTCTGTAAATGGCAATCGAAGGAGTTATATACATGATTAGCCTTTGCCATATTTTTAGTGCTCCCATCCCCCTTTAGTCTTTTACCAACTGTAATTTTAGATAGTTTATTAAACATTGTTTGCAGGAAGTTGTCACTCAATTATATGCAATCTTCAGTGACAAGAACAGAATCATATCGTGAAAGTGACAGGAGAAAATACAGATCAGGAAAGACTGAGCATGGTAGTAGAAATACAAATGTTCCAAAGCAGGCGTCATTGTTGAAGGGTGAAGTAAACTCAATACGTCGTAACCAAGTATGTTCACTTTTAAATTACTTACTGTCTTGAACTTTTTGAATATGATATTATTACGTGCTAGCAATTATACTAATTACAATTGTACATTAAAAAAAGCATTGTTTTTGTTTGTCTATTGTGTGTTTGTTGAATTAATATTGTAATCTAATGCTAATCAAGCATAATGTTTCTTAATAATAAATGAAATCACAAATCATTCTCAATGATTGTTGTCATCATCTCATATCTGTCTTTCTGCTGTATTTTTGATCCCCCATACGCTTAACCGTAACTCCTAATTGTATAAACAATTTAAGTCCCTTGTATTATTTTCCATTTCTAAGTAAGGTGTGAAATGTCGTAATAAACACTGTCAGTCTTAGACAATGGTTAGCTTGTTAGAAATGAAGTTTTTTTTAAACCATTGTAGCTATGCTTTAAATGGTTGATTGGAGGTCTTAATAGTAAATAATCAAACTCAAGAGTCAAGAGCCTATTTACTGATTAAAAAGGTTAGGTTTGAAGCTCCTACTCCTAAAAAACCTCGGTTGGAGAATCAGAAAGTCAACCATGGCTGAGCAGTTTTAATTCATATATACATCACCACATTGGTAAACAAATTATAACCAATAAGACCATTATTTCAGGTACCCCAAATACGAGATACGTTACGCCAACTTAGAAATCATGACATGTTACCTGCAATATGGTTTATCTTTAGTAGAAGAGGATGTGATGCTGCTGTTCAGTACATTGAAGATTGCAAGCTTCTAGACGAATGTGAAGCAAGCGAAGTAGAACTAGAACTAAGAAAATTTAGAATGCAGTATCCTGATGCTGTAAGAGAAGTTGCTATAAAAGGCCTTCGTCATGGCATTGCCGCCCATCATGCTGGTTGTTTACCGCTGTGGAAATCATTCATTGAAGAATTATTCCAAAAAGGACTTGTAAAAGTAGTGTTTGCAACTGAAACTTTAGCTGCTGGTATCAATATGCCTGCCAGGACTGCAGTAATAGCATCTATTAGCAAAAGAGGTCAAACTGGAAGGGCCCTACTTAGCTCAAATGAGTTGCATCAAATGTCAGGACGGTCAGGTAGGAGAGGTATCGATGATGCCGGACATGTTGTTTTAGTTCAAACTGCATATGAAGGAGCAGAAGAATGTTGTGAAATTCTGTTTGCTGGGCTTGAACCGCTTGTTTCTCAATTCACAGCATCTTATGGGATGGTTTTAAATCTTCTAGCGGTCAGTAATAGATCTAATTATTTTGATATGAGTGCCATAACAATATAGATATATTAATGAGAACATTTGTAAAACGCTCTCCTTAAGTTTCAAAATATATTGCTGCCCATCCTTAAAAACATGTTATAAAATACACCCTATTTTTAGTATCATCCAAACTACAAATATTTGCAGTTTCACAAAAAATGAAAAATAACATGAAAATAAAAATAAAATTTTAAGAAAAAATCGAAAACAAATAAAAGAAAATTTGTTCATAGAAACTTGAGATTAAGTGTAGGTTTGATTTTCAAAAAAGTTAAATGAAAATAATTTTAAGGGTGCAATTTAAAACATGTTTTTAATTAGGGTTTTCATGTATCAAACTTGAAAATAAGAGGCAGATCCAAATTTCCACCATATTAATTATTCCCTCAAAATTTTACCTTTCTTTAGATCTTCCAAATATATTATTTCATATTAGAGAAGGGACAATGAGCATGTGTATCATAAGGAACTGTGTATAATATTTGGTGTAACTGTGGTATGAAATAATCATTAGAGTCAAACTGAGGCATTTTCTTCATAGGTCTTTATGTTACAATTTCTTGTTGCAATAATACATGAGGAACACAGAAGGCTTACTAAGTAGGTTGACTGGATTACTTTGAGATTCATAAGGGGTTAGATGGGAAGATTTTATAAAAGTGATCAAGGCTCAAATGGTTCTGACTTGATGATATTTTGCCTATGGGTGAGCGTAAAAAAGAGACCCCCTTCTAAGGTTTAAACTACAATTGTTTTACTAATATAACTAACATGTTTGATCTGATAGAGTAATATCAGATAGTAAATTCTGTAACATGACATTTAAATTGGCTTGTTTCCTTGACAATACTTGTTTGGTTGTAAAACATTCATATACAGGGGTCAAAAATCACAAGTAAAATTAGAGAACAAGATGAAGCAAACACTTTACAGCCTGGAAGGACACTAGAAGAAGCTCGAAAGTTAGTGGAGCAAAGTTTTGGCAATTATGTTGGAAGCAATGTTATGCTTGCTGCTAAAGACGAGCTTGATAAGATACAAAAAGATATAGAGTTACTTTCATTAGAAATTGGCGACGATGCTGTGGATAGGAAATGTAAAGAGCAATTAACAGAGAGCGACTATGAAGAAATTACTAACCTCCAGGAAGAATTAAGAGTAAAAAATCTCATTCTATTTTTGTCACCAAATTTTATTATTTTGAATGAATCACTCGACAAGATCAGCTTAATACAACACAAAATAATACCATACTTAGTATTAATCAAAGATTTCAATCTTAGTAGTTCATACATAATATTTTTACTCCTCGCATTGGAACCTTCTTCTTAATGAATATATCAAATATGAGTGATTGATTTTGTTTAGTTCTTTTTTATACTGTGAATTTTACTGAAGGTATTTAATTTCTTTTCCAGGCAGAGAAACGAATACGCACTGAACTAAGACAAAAGATGGAGCTTAAAAGAATGGCTGCATGGAAATCCTTACTGGAAGATTCTGGAAAGGATCATCTACCTTTTATGTGCTTGCAATATAAAGATAATGAATCTGTCCAACATACGGTTCCTGCTGTTTACATTGGGAATACCAATTCCTTCAATGCCACTAAGATCATTTGTAGGGTGAGTGTTTATTGCTTAATCCGCTTAATCCCTATGGCTAGTAGGTGCGATATTGTAAGTCCTGATATTTGTTCCCACTTTTTTTGAGGCTTCACTATCATTACCTTTTGCCTGTTGGATTCAACTGGAAAAAACATCAATTTCTTACTTCCATTGAATTTGGTAGAACTCTGTCTTACATTTTATTTACTTATGAAATTGATAATGTAGCTTAGCATGATATATCCTATCCTATATTATAATATGAAGGCAACCATTGTTTTCACGAATCGCTGCGATTTTGGTTGACATAATTACTTGTCCTCATACTTTCTAAGTATACAGATACTACCTTCATTGCATTCTTTATGAGGTCCTTCGAAGATATACTAATATAATATGCTGAGTTCGTTGAATGCACTAAAAATATGTACCAGATGGGGAACATTTCTGCTCAAGCAGCAGAAGTTTATCTTTTATTATAAACCAAATAGTTTGTGAAGACATATTCCTTGACCTGAAAGTTGTACACTATTGTGGTCTTATGCAGACAAATGTTCTTACCGAAGATGAACATAATGATGATGAGAGTAAGCCTACTTACTATGTTGCTTTAGGTTCAGACAACTCGTGGTACCTCTTCACCGAGAAATGGGTTAAAATAGTATACAAAACAGGCTTTCCCAATGTTATGTCTGCCACTAGCAATCTACTGCCACGGGAGTCGCTTACAAATCTCCTTTTGAAGGAAGATTTGCCATGGGAAAAACTAGCTGATTCCGAATCTGGATCTATATGGTGCATGGAAGGCTCTTTAGATACATGGTCTTGGAGTCTCAATGTGCCAGTATTGAGTAGTATGTCTGAAGAGGATGAGGTTAGTAGTAGTACTTAATAACAGCTCATAAGATTCCTTAATATACTATATTTGTATTTGTCCTCAAGATTACTTCGAACTGCACTTATATCTAATTAGGCCATTTTCTAGGCATTCATTTTCTGATCAACTTTATAATCACAAACGGCTGTGCAAGAGTTTGTATATGTGCACATTTACTAAGAGATACAAGTATAGCAGTACACGGTAATCCAACCTTCCTGGAAGAATATTATTAACACGCCTCTAATGTTACAAAATGGTAGCAGACAAGCGAGAGCAAAGTAGAAAATCTTTTAGAAATTTTTTGGTCATCCTATAAAGAAACCTTAATATTTCTCAATCATATACAATCCTTGCCGATATGCAAATTTTGTTGGGGCAAACAAACTTTCTAGGGTTTCAATATTTTATACCTAAAGATTTATATTCTTTATAATCTGCCATATGAAAAAAAAAATCTTGATTTTCTCAAGCCAATATATCGAGAAAGGATGATAATCCTAGATTAATCAATCAATACCGTAATTCAAAGATAAATTTTGGTTATATCAACACTTTAGTATAAAAAAAGCGATTTAACCTTTAATTACTATAGCTCTCATGAGAACAAAAAATAAATTAAGTGAATATTGGTCACGCATCCCTAAAACCAAAGTTAATTCAAAATGTATCCTCTCTAAAAAAAAGTTGTAAAGCGGGTCCCTATAATTATTTTACTGTAGCAACATGTGTTTTTCGTGTTTTTTTGCGTCGGTGCTTAAAAAAAAAATTCAAAAAATTGTAAATATTATAACTAGGTTTCTGCAGCAAAAAAAATAAAAATTGCAGACATATCTGCAATTATTCCATATAATTGCATATATGTTTGCAATTATTCACTGAATAATTGCATTCGATAAACATCTGAATAATTTGCAGATATATATGCAATTATTTCATATAATTGCAGACATGTCTGCAATTATTCATCGAATAATTGCGACATGTTTGCAATTATTTCATATATTTGCAGACATGTACGCAATTATTCACTGAATAACAACACCTTGATTTAACAATCAGGATATTTACGTAAATATTTGCACTTATTCCTTAAAATTGTAGACATATCTGCAATTTTTAGTTGCAAAGGCATGCTATACAGAATAAGTGCAAACATGTCTGCAATTATTCTCTAAAATTGCATACATGTCTGCAAGTATTCTTGAAACATACTGCGTGTCATTTTTTTCACTTTTCATCCTTGTTTTTTGATTTTTTTGACATGAATACGAAGATAAATATTAATTGAAATAAGTTTTAAAATTTGGAAGTTTTTTTTATATGTTTTGATTTTCGAAAAATAAGGACCTAATTTACATACTTTTTTCCAATGAGGTTTTTGTGAATTTTGAAACCCATCAAAGACCTGTGTCAAAAACACCCATAAATTAAATTAAGTGGCGGAAAGAGTTTGAGAAAATTTCTTTCAGCACATGTACACACTTGCCTGTGCATAGATAGATTTATGCACGATACAGAAGGTTAGAAAGTATGTTTTAATGATTTTAAAAGGACTAACTGCACGCTCACTGTCCAGGTGAAACATGGGTCCCAAGATTATGAAGATGCTGTTCGATGTTTCAAGGAGCAGAGAAGAACAGTCTCACGTTTAAAGAAAAAGATAACAAGTAGCAAAGGATTTAAAGAATTTAAGGCAGTCATAGACAAGGCAAACTTTACCAAAGAAAAGATTGCTCGTTTGGAAGCTAGAGCAAGTCGTTTGACAAAAAGAATTGAGCAAATTGAACCATCTGGTTGGAAGGAATTTCTACAGGTATTGCAGTACATTTGTTTGTATTTATATTTTACGAATAGGCTACGTTTTTCTGTCATTTACCATCTTATCATCTAATATCAGCATATTGTTACAGTTAGTTGTGACGACTTACCCTGAACTTTCACCCCTATAACAGTAGTACCCTAAACCTAAAATCTTTTAATTTAAAATAACCATTTACACTGTTCACAAACCTATGTAGCGATAATTATTTAAAAAAAAAATTGCAATCCAATAAATATCTCTCTATATTTTTCCAACCATCATAATTGTTAGTCAGTACTTCTTTTCATTTCATGCATAAATGAAAATCGGATCCCATGTACAAGGTTCCTTAGAGTTCATTTGCCTACTTTGTCATGATGCCAAGCCTTCTTTTAATTTACTTCCTTAAGAATTATTTGATGTTTTTAATCATGCATTTTAATTATGCATTAGATAAGCAGAGTGATACAAGAAACAAAAGCACTAGATATCAACAACCATTGTATGTTTCCACTGGGGGAAACAGCAGCAGCAATTAGAGGGGAAAACGAACTATGGCTTGCTATGGTTCTTAGAAACAAAATTCTAGTAAACCTTAAACCAGCTCAACTCGCCGCAGTTTGTGGAGGTTTGGTCTCAGAAGGAATCAAAGTTCGCCCTTGGAAAAATAACAGGTGTGCTAATCAAAAGAGTAACTTACATATCATATTAATTTTCTTTTCCTGATCCAGCTGGCAAATATTTGTTGAAACGGTTGAAAATTATGCTTATGGATAAAAAACAGCTTTTGTATAGTACATTTGTTTTATATACTAATATTTTTCTAGCACAATATTAGCTATAGGTTGAACATTTTGTTTTGCTTGAAACATTTACTGAAATAACACCACAATATTTTTCTAGCACAATATTTTTCTAGCGTCCTCCACTGTCATAATATCTTGTCACACTTCTATAGTTATATATACGAGGCATCTTCAACCGTCTTGAACGTTATTAATCGTCTGGAAGAGCAGAGGATTTCTTTTATGGAGCTTCAAGAGAAATTCGGAGTTAAGGTCAGTTAAAAAGGAAAAATAATAATATCAGAACCTATTCCTGCTTTACTACCTTTCAAGATGTATGACTACTGTGTATATTTTACAGATATCATGCGGATTGGATACTCAATTTTGTGGAATGGTTGAAGCATGGGCTTCTGGTTTAACTTGGAAAGAATTATTAATGGATTGCGCAATGGATGAAGGGGATGTAGCACGCCTCCTTCGCCGTACAATTGATCTATTAGCTCAGGTGTGCATTCTATGAATTTTGTTCTCTCATTTTATATCTGATTGAATTTTTTTTTCCTTTTCATCCCCATGTTATATGTCTAGAGAATTTAGATAAAAGAGGTTCTGTTGAATTTTGTATCTTAATCTGTCTTGCAACTCAAAACTGTTAAATGTTGACATATCAAAGCAAATATGCCATCAACGTATAAGTAGTTCAAGCTATATAACTGTTAAAAGCAACAATATAAAACTCGGTATCCGTATCGAAGAATGTAGTTAGAACATGTTGAATAATTTGGAATTAATTTTGGTTGCAGATTCCGAAACTGCCAGATATAGACCCACTAGTCCAGAAAAGTGCATCACTTGCATCCGGTGTAATGGATCGGCCACCAATTAGTGAGCTTGCTGGATGAGCCTCAGCCCTTCGCATTTATTCATGTACATAAAACTAATTTATTTGTATCAGTATAATTTTCATTCTAACAAATGACCAACAAACTTCAACTTTGTATTACACTTATGATAAATAACAACACGCTATATTTGTTGTATATTCTTTTACAATAAATGTCAATCAAAAAAAGAAGAAGCAATTTTCATATAATCACACAACAAAATATATCATCACGATCCATTAGATACAATTTATTGTCTAAACTCCCAAAAAAATAAAAAATAAATCTTCACTCAATGTAATGCTTTCGGAATCATCTAGGCCAGTAATAAGCATAAATGCTATAAAAAGTCTGTGCAAGAGTAAGCAGCAACAAAAAAACAGCAGCTACAAGGGATATAATAGCCCAAGGATTACCAAAATAGTTATGCTTCAAACTAGCTCTCCAAGCATTCCACTTATGATCATAATACTTATTCACCTGTGCCGAAAGCTCCGATAAATAACTGTCGTTTATATCAAAAACCACCTCTTGACACAATCTGTTAAAAAGATCAGCCACTTCGCCATCATTCCCCAACCAATGCTCAATGATCCCATGATAATGCAAGTAACCAACATCCTCGTCCGAATTAATCAAATTATCCATAAAAACAGCGTATGAAGTGATATAATTGCTTCGATCCATATGGCATTGCTCGAAAGCGATGAGGTTGAGAAATAAAGATTTGGTGCCATCGTGGATGAGAAGGCGAGGTATTTTCAGTACTCCGTTTTTGTACTTTATATCCCAGAATCTGTCAGTTTTTCTTCTTTTAAATTTTATTCCAGCTTCTTTTAGCTCAGTGACACAATGGATTAATTGCTGGCGACGTTTGTCTGGAACTCTATGGTTGTGGGACTTCCTTCTGTTCCAAATTCGAGGGAGCGGTTGAGGTCCTACTCGTAGTAAACTGTGTCTAAATACGTCTAAGCAATGCAGCCCTCCATCCGATAATGGATCAAATGATTTTGATGGATCTTCTGTAAAATTTAAGCTTCTAAATATTAGTATTAGTAACAAGTTACAGGTTTTATGATATAAACTGTACAATGTGGTACAATTATACTACCTAAAAATTTAGAATACAATCATTTCTGATATAACATTTATTTTATCTATGTATAATGTTTCATATGCGATAACATGTTGGAATAGAAAAATGGCTGTTTATGGAAAAGTTACCAATTTGATTATGGACAGATCCCCATCTACCGCGATCTTTTCTGACCAGAGGTTCATCGGTAGGCATGAGAGGATCAAAGAATTGCACAGCAAGCTTAGCCACTAAACCTGAGTTTTCATGCCTGCCAATCTGAATAGCTAGAATTCTATCCAGAACAAACAAAGGAATTTGATTTTCAAGCATGATCATATCCCTCTGTATAGAATGCATCATCCCTCTCATGGCAAAAACTGGATCATTATGTGCATATCCAAGTTCTTTGAACCCTTCACCTGCCGCACCTCTAAAAAGCTCGAGAATGAAAATGCCATCTAGAACCATCATTCCAACAAACTCATTGCTGCTTAGATAGATGTTTCCTTCGTAGCACGCACGAGCTTTTTCTTCTACCTGTTTTATGGATTCAAGGTACGTCTCTACCTGCAATGAGAGAATATGATATTTACATAAAGAAAAAGGGTTGACTTTTTATTTTTTAGCCAATAATATGATTCAAGATACCTATGGAGAATGAAAGTTTCTCTTTTGATCATTTTACTGTACTTTTCTATACATATAACAAATTCAGATTCATTTCTAAACATATTACAAATATATATAAACCTGTTTTTATCAAAGAAAATTCTTCAAAGTAGAAGAAAAAAGAAAAGAAAAATACATCGGCAGATTTTCAAATTCCTCCTATACAAAATCCATAAATCAGTGTCAAAAACATATCTGCATTTGTGGTATGTTTGGAAATGGGCATAAATTTGTTATATGTTTTAAAAACTGGGCTAATTTGATTTAAGGAAGAAAAAAAACAAAATGGAAAGTACATCTTTACCTCATGGGCAGAACGCTTAAGAGCGTGATGCAATGCACGATATTTATGCCTTTCCATCTCATGCACGCGCTTCTTACCATGATGGTAGGGACCGAGTGAGACGAGTTGTGGAACGTAGGCTTTGTCGTCGCCTCCATCTCTTAGAGTTTTGGGCACTCTATAGACCGAGAGGTGAGACCAGGGTGAGAGCTTTTCTTCCTGTTCGGCCTGCTCTAGTTTTTCTCTTATTTGGATGACCCATTCGGAGTCTAAGCTTGGTGGAGTAGGAGGGGGAGGTGGAAGAAGAGGTTGACCTTGGTTCCTAGATGGGGAAGCTGGCTGTGATTTGGCAAGCTTCGAATCTATTGTCTCTTTGAGCTTTAGTGTGATTAGGTACCAACTTAGTAGTTCTTTGTTGTACACTGCAACCATATCTTTTTTTAGTTGTTTCTGGTTGAAAACAACAGAAGGATGAGGTATTAAAATAGATTTTAGAAGCTTTGTGATGGTATCGAAGCAATTATCGTATCTTATGCTCTATAGGTTTACTGAATGTTCCGGTAATTCAGAAAATGAAAACGTATGGAAAACAAAATATTGGATTGGGTTCAAAACCAGCCTAGCTTAGAAGACTATAATGCATGAAAGTGATCGTGTAGACAATGATGTTCACCCACTCAATATTATTAATATTATTAATACTACATAATGAAATTTGGATTGCTTTGTCGTGGGGTATAATTCTTGCATGACATGTGCTTGAATTATTTTTATCCAGTTGTGTAGGGACAATTTAACACAATGATTTAAATGCACGTTTTTGTGTGGTTAATATGAGCATAAACTAGTTTATGGATAAATGGTTTTTTCAAACTGAATTTAAGGTGATTTTATATTGTGATATAAGTTAACGGTGTGAAAATGATGAATAGTTTGGAGTTGTTTTTGACTTTTAAGATTTGTTAGTTTGAAACAAACTTTAAAATAGATTTGAGAAAGATAAATTTGTGTTATAACACAAAAATTACTTGTGTTTAGGTGAGGAAATTATTAGTATTATAATTTAAGCTATTAAAGCTACAATCAAAATCTGCCTGCAACCCGGTGATTCTTCCATCTTGCGTTGTATAGTTCTCAGCTAAATTCAGATGAAAACTGACAGTTTTATTACAAATCCATGTAACATATGTTTCTAAACCACAGTAGATTTTTCACAGGTTTACATGCATTGACCAAACAGGTTCTAACGTTGCTTTCTAGCCAAGTAAAACTATTTTCAAATCTGTAACATATTTGAAAAGGTTTAAGTTATTGATATAATTAACAAAACAATACTCATGTCCAGTATATCTTACTCATATACTTAGCAGAAGTTAAGATCACATAATGTATAGGAAGTGGAGTTGTTCCAGTTGGACTGACCTAACCTATATAAATAAGCGACAAAAGCGGCTTTAATTAAAAATATTTAAGACAGTAACGGAGCTTAATTTTTCAGAAACAATATCAAAGTTTGAATTTTCTAACTTTTAACTGAAGTTAGAGTTACTTGTCAACTTTATGTACATGTTGCTTCAAAACTTAGATCGTCTCATTACATGTCTTTTTTTTTCTTCTGTAGCCGCTCTAATTCATAAAACGTTTTAGTACATGTTGTCATTTGGCATCTTATCCAGTTGATCGATGAGATGCATGTTGAATATACCTATTCAACAAAAAGCTTACCGTTTGTTTTTAGCATACAGACCAACACGATGAGCATTCGATGACATCTCTATTTCGCAACTCCTCTCATCCCCTGATTTTGACCACATATTCCGATTTGAATAATAATACGATGCGGAAGAGAGAGAAACAACTATTATTTAATTTAGAATTTGTGATTGAAATCAGAAGGCTAGAGAGATGCTACAAGATAGGGATGTCATTAAACGTTCATACACACACATACTTACATACATACATATACACATGTACACACACACACAAATATGTATACACACGCATACAACTTTTAGACCAAGCAGCTTTCATACGAATCTGGACGTCATGACAAAGACAAAATAGTTCAAGGACCTGGAGGCAAGCTTGGAATGACAATGGAAGGAACTCCAGAGAGTTGGAGTGCAAATTACTTTAAGTAAAGAGGTCGGTACTGACTTGTTTTCTTGCACTTTGATGGCTTCTGAAGTTATGTTTAGGAGTGGTTGACTAAAGTGGTCGTCCCGAGGCCTATTCATGACGGAGTAGTTGACAACCTGATTTCCTAGGCAAAAGTGCTCGTAGCTGGAAGAATTGAAGATAGAAGATAAAGTATAGGAGAGACATAAGCAAATCATGTCGGCACCGACATGATTTAAAGATAAGGGGGACTCCGTTTTTCCTCCTACTTTCTCGGATCTAGAATTTTACCTGCTCTTCGACGATCCAACGACTCTAGTGAACGATTCTCCTATAAATACCAATCCTAGAGCAACCCATACAGGACTTTTCGCCATTCTTCTTCTTCATTCTTTTATCTCACTTTTATCACCTAAGAGGCTAACCTATGCTGTTCTAGATGAATATGAACTGTAAAGCCCTTATATTTGTGACAATCATATTTATAATAAGATTAAAGTGGATGAAGACCATAGAATTTGCCAAACACTATAAAACCTGTGTGTTTCTATTGATTTCTTGTTATTCCTTACTAGATATACTCGTTTTCATATATTTTAGGGTATAGTGCCACCTTTTGGTCCAACATTTTTTGTGCTTCCACTGAGAGAGGAGCTTCTCAGGCATAGATTTAGCTGTTTATTATGGATTAGAGCGTCCAGAAGTTAGATTCAGAAGGTTTTTCTTGCCTTAGGTCTAAAGGAATTATATATTGGAAGTAATGACACCAAGGAGATCTGGAAAGTTCGGAGCTGTAGCTGATGGAGAAGATGAAAGTTTCTCTTTTGATCATTTTACTGTACTTTTCTATACATATAACAAATTCAGATTCATTTCTAAACATATTACAAATATATATAAACCTGTTTTTATCAAAGAAAATTCTTCAAAGTAGAAGAAAAAAGAAAAGAAAAATACATCGGCAGATTTTCAAATTCCTCCTATACAAAATCCATAAATCAGTGTCAAAAACATATCTGCATTTGTGGTATGTTTGGAAATGGGCATAAATTTGTTATATGTTTTAAAAACTTCATTACAGGCCATTAGTGTTCGTTTAGATGGAAAAAACTATTCTTATTGGAGTTATGTCATGAAAAATTTTCTGAAAGGAAAACAGATGTGGGGATATATTTCTGGTGTTATTGTGGCTCCTGAAGCTGCTAATGTTGAATCGATGGAGAAATGAGATACCAACAATTCAAAGATCATCACTTGGATTAATAATTCTGTTGAGAATAGAATTGGTATGCAATTGGCTAAGTATGACACTGCTAAGCAAGTTTGGGACTATTTGGAGCGACTTTTTGTGCGTTCTTACTTTGCTGTTCAATATCAATTGGAGGCTGGTATTCGATCATTGTCTCAGAATGATCGAAATATTCAAGATTTTTATTTTGAAATTACCGCTCTTTGGGATCAATTGGCTATGACTGAGGTCGCTGAGCTTAGGTCATTTGCTCCATATATTGCTCGTAGGGAGGCACAACGTCTTGTTCAATTGTTGATGGCTCTTCGACCAGAGTACGAGCATTATCGTGCGTCCATCCTACATCGCACTCCTTTACCTTCTGTTGATTCTGTTCTACATGAATTATTAGCTGAAGAAACTCGCTTGAAGTCTCAAACTGAGAAAGTTGCATAGACTTCTTCTGCATCTGTTTTTGCAACTCGGATTTTACCAATCCCATCTCAACGCAACAAGATAAATATCAAGAATGGTCGTGATTGTAATTATTGTAAACAACCAGGCCATTGGAAAAATCAATGTCCTGAATTATTGGCTCGTCAAAAAAATCAAAATTTTAAGCCAGGTGATAGATCACAACAGCAACAACGTGGTAGCCAACAACAGTCCTTCTCTACTGCACAAGGACATGGACAGTCACGTGGTAGTTCCCAGCCCAAGACTGCTGCATTGGTACATCCTTCTGGTGAATCAGTTGTGGATTCCTCTATGGACTCTCTTGCAGAGCAATTTCAGAAGTTCCTTGCTGGCCAGTCTTTGTCTCAAAACATGACTGCTCCTCAGTCTCAGCACTTTGCCATGTCAGCTCCCTCCATATCAGGTTTGAATTCTCCTTTGTGGATTTTGGATTCTGGTGCTTCATATCATATATCCCATGATTGTTCATCATTTATATCTATGTCTTTTGATTCTCGCACACCTTCTATTTTGACTGCTGATGGCACACCTTTGCCATTAACAGGAATCGGTACAATTCAAACCACACACGTTTCCCTCCCAAATGTTTATTGCATTCCTAAACTAACTATGAATCTTGTGTCGGTCGGGCAACTTTGTGATCTTGGATATCTTGTTCATTTTTCTTCTACCACTTGCTCTATGTAGGATCCCAACTCCAAGAAGTTGATTGGGACAGGCCGTAGGCAGGGCGGTCTCTATGTTTTGGATGACTTGCACATTCCAAGTCATGCCGCTGCTGTTAGTATTGACCTTTCTTCTTTTCATTTAACTCCATTGTCTTCTAAGTTTTATTTGTGGCATTCTAGACTTGGTCATATTTCAAGCTCTCGTCTTAAATTCTTGTGTAATTCTGGTGTTTCGGGAGATTATTTGCTTGTCTTGTCCTATCTATTTCAGTTCCGTTGTTCTACTCAGCTTGTACTTGGTTATTTTATTGAGACTTCTGTTGTACTCTATTTCTTCTGCTATATCTTATGTAACTCTGATATATTTATGTAGTAGCTTCATGAACTACTATTTTTAAAAATAGTAGTTCATGAAGCTACTACATAAATATATCAGAGTTACATAAGATATAGCAGAAGAAATAGAGTACAACAGAAGTCTCAATAAAATAACCAAGTACAAGCTGAGTAGAACAACGGAACTGAAATAGATAGGACAAGACAAGCAGATAATCTCCCACGATTCAAATCTCCAAGAGAGCGGAAATCCAAATCTGTGAATAACTAAGGTTGTTCAAGCTGGAGATGACAACCACAAACACACAACCAAGATTTCCAGAGGCACGAAAGCATGACAATGATTTGAGATTGGAAGAGCCAAAGCTATAAATATGCTAACAATACTTAGCAGAAGTTAAGATCACATAATGTATAGGAAGTGGAGTTGTTCCAGTAGGACTGACCTAACCTATATAAATAAGCGCAAAAGCGGCTTTAATTAAAAATATTTAAGAGGGTAACGAAGCTTAGAGGCCGTTTGGTTTATTTTGTATTTTATGTTTAAGTTTTCAACATTAACTACAAAATATGAGAAGAATGAAGGGAGGTCGGAAAGGATGAAAGGAAGATTGGAGAGGACCACGAAGTGGATGGAGGAACGACGAAAGGATGAATTATTGCTCGTGCTTCCGTTATTTCTCAAAACACGAAAAATGAAAAAAAAAAGTTGTTTTCTATTTTGTGTGTTAAATTCGTTTTCTAAAATGGTCATTTTTCACAATATATATGCGTCGTGCGTATTTTTGTATGGACGAAAACGCAAAACTAAAAACGGTAAACCAAACACAGCCTTAATTTTTCAGAAACAATTTCAAAGTTTGAATTTTCTAACTTTTAACTGAAGTTAGAGTTACTTGTCAACTTTATGTACATGTTGCTTCAAAGCTTAGATCGTCTCATTACATGTCTTTTTTTGTTCTGTAGCTGCTCTAATTCATAAAATGTTTTAGTACATGTTGCCATTTGGCATCTTATCCAGTTGATCAATGAGATGCAGGTTGAATTTACCTATTCAACAAAAAGCTTACCGTTTGTTTTTAGCATTAAGACAAACAGAATGAGCATTCGATGACTCCTCTATTTCGCAACTCTTCTCACCTCCGCCACAAATTTCGATTTGAATAATAGTACGATGTGGAACAGAGAGAAACATCTATTATTTAATTTAGAATTTGTGATGGAAATCAAAAGACTAGAGGGGTGCTACAAAATAGGGATGTCATTAAACGTTCATACACACATATACTTACATACATACACACACACAAATATGTATACACACACATATATCTTTTAGACCAAACGGCTTTCATACGAATCTAGACGTCATGACAAAGATAAAAATAGTTCAAGGACCTGGAGGCAAGCTTGGAATGGCAATGGAAGGAACTCCAGAGAGTTGGAGTGCAAATTACTTTAAGTAAAGAGGTCGGTACTGACTTATTTTCTTGCACTTTTATGGCTTCTGAAGTTATGTTCAAGAGTGGTTGACTAAAGTGGTCGTCCCGAGGCCTATTCCTGACGGAGTAGTTGACAACCTGATTTCCTAGGCAAAAGTGCTCGTAGCTGGGAGAATTGAAGATAGAAGATAAAGTATAGGAGAGACATAAGCAAATCATGTCGGCACCGACATGATTTAAAGATAAGGGGGACTCCGTTTTTCCTCCTACTTTCTCGGATCTAGAATTTTACCTGCTCTTCGACGATCCAACGACTCTAGTGAACGATTCTCCTATAAATATCAATCCTAGAGCAACCCATACAGGACTTTTCGCCATTCTTCTTCTTCATTCTTTTATCTCACTTTTATCACCTAAGAGGCTAACCTATGTTGTTCTAGATGAATATGAACTGCAAAGCCCTTATATTTGTGACAATCATATTTATAATAAGATTAAAGTGGATAAAGGCCATAGAATTTGCCTAACACTATAAAACCTATGTGTTTTTATTGATTTCTTGTTATTCCTTACTAGATATACTCGTTTTCATATATTTTAGGGTGCAGTGCCACCTTTTGGTCCAATATTTTTTGTGCTTCCACTGAGAGAGGAGCTTATCAGGCATAGATTTAGCTGTTTATTATGGTTTAGAGCGTCCATGAGTTAGATTCAGAAGGTTTTTCTTGCCTTAGGTCTAAAGGAATTTTATATTGGAAGTAATGACACCAAGGAGATCTGGAAAGTTCGGAACTGTAGCTGATGGAGAAGATGCGATCCTCATTACAACGAAGAGACTACTAAACTGGAAAGAGCTCTGCCATGACCATCCGTCGCTCAGGAGATGGTGTCGAAAGTCGAATTCGATAGGATGATGGCGGAGTTAAATCAAAGAATGACAGATAGCCAGAAGGCTCTTACCGAGAAAATGGATGCTTGCATTGTCTTGCTGACTCAATAGTTCTAAAGGCCAAGGAGGAGTAGGAGAGACGCGTCACCTCTTGATTCTAAAGAAGAGAATTCATCTGCTTATGGCCAGAAAGAAGGGATGGGAAGCAGAAGATGAAGGAGCAAGCTACTAGAGCAGTAGAGAAGAATGCTGAAGGAAATAGCCGGGCTCTAGGAAGAGGAATTCATGTTGGTATCGACCAGAGTCAGGTCGGTACCGACATGAATTTGAGGACCTCTAGAGGGCCCCGGTTCGAAGTCTCAATCTGTCAGATTCTGAGGACGATTTGCAGAATACTGGCAATGAGGATGGACCTAATGCTGGAACGCAGGATGCTGGTGGTCATATAACTACCGTAGAGTCGACTAGGCATCAAACTAGATCCAAAGAAGTGGCTCTTCCAGAGATAGAAAAGATTAGATGTCAATGAGAAATCCAAGATCGTTTATGGAGTCAAACACTCGGCGCCGTTCCTGATAGTCATTTTTCGTATCACCAAGTCAGTGAAGAGCATATCACTGATATGTTAAAGCGGTTGATGGAGGAAAATCGATGGAGGAAAAAGGAAGATTGAGGTTCTGCACCTAGTAGAACTCCATTCACAGAGAATATGTTACGGGAAGAAAATCCCAGGAAGTTTATAATGCATTCGATGCCATCTTACAACAGGACAACTGATCTCAAGCAACATCTATTCAAGTATGAGAGGCTCATAGATAGTGCTAGAGCGACAGTTGTAGTTCAATGCAAGTGTTTCCACATCTTTTTAGATGAGATTGCATCGATGTGGTTCACTCAACTTGTGCCGAACTCCATCTCAATTTTTAATGGATTGACTAAGAAGTTTCTGGAGCAGTTCAGGCTCCACGCTGCTCGATCCAAGGATGTGATGCCCTTATCGGACATTTCTTAGGGACCTAAAGAGTCGTTAAAAGTTTTATGAACACATTTAATACTGTGGTCATGGAGGTAAACAATCCAAATGAGGATATGGTGTTAATGACTTTGGTCTAGGGAATACATCCTATAACGACCCAGGGTTTTGTACCAGTTAATAATCGTCATTAGACGATAAAAATTTGCTAGCTATTTACTATTGGGAGTTTTTAATCGGGTTGAGATTCTTTTAAAAAAAATTTGAAATAAAATTTGTTAAGGGTTATGTGGGCTTTAAATAAAATCTTGGCCCACGTTTTTCTTGGTGTTGTGTTGTTATCAAAGGCAGATACCCGTTTCCTCCTCCTCCATTCATTTCTCTTCGCAAGCACAAAACAAACGAAAAAAAAATGGCTGCTAAGGTTCGATTTCGAATATTTCCCAAGGCCTTGTCAGGCACCGTGCAAAGGCGAGCTGAGGGGGGGGGAAGGGAATTGCGGCTGATGGGTTTGCGCTCTTCGAGATAAGGTGAGTGATTTTCACTCACACCCTCTAAATCAGTCTTAAGTATTTCGTGCGTGTTTGTGATGATTTCTGACTTCTTCAATTTTGTATAATTCGTTTGCTTGTTTCCCACGGTGTTGATTTTTCGTGGCCACCATGACCTCGATTTCTGACTTGTTTCTTTCTTGTTGCCTTGGTCATCACCGCATTGTTTTTCTGGTGACATTGACTAACAAGGCTCTGACTTGATTTTGGAATTTGATTCTGTTGACATTGTTCAATTTTAAATTTCTGACTTCGGTCATTTGATTTTGTGAAAATACTTTGGAGCTGAGTTTTGATTCTCTTGACTTGTTCATCCATGATTACCACAGCTTGATGATTTCTGACATGCCATTTGGAAAACTGCTGTTGAACTTCATTCCTTGATTCGAAGCCTGGTTCATGATATTTGTTGCCAGACTTGTTTATTTGCTGTCACATTGTTTTAAATTTGTTCATCACCATATATGTACATATATTTGTGCATTTTGTTGTTTAGTCAGGATGTTTGCTTGAACTTGAATTTGTTGTACACTTTTGGCTGTTGCATTGTGGTCCAGACATTGTTGTTCACTTGATCTTTGTTTTACTGGTGCATTATGTTATACCTGTTGCTATGTTGCTTGATCACTTACCTTCACTACGCATCTGGTCATTTGCACTATCGCTTGTTTTAGATTGTTGCACTTGCCTTGAGCTTGAGTTGTTTTCATGTGAACAACTTGAACTTTGGTCGAGGCTGGAGTTGCATTGGCTTATACATATTGTACTTGAGTCTGTATATTCATGTTGAAGTTCTGTTGGGTCCACATTTGGCTCTAGTCCGTTGGCACTACTTATTGGTCCTGGTTTGAGTCACTTGTTTCAGTAACCATGTGTATATTCTTGCTGCCATGTTGGTTTTTCAAACTGGGTGGGTTTTCATGAGTTTTGGGTTATAATTTCCTAACATTGATGTCTTCACTTCGTTTCTCTACTGGACTGTGTTCCACTTTAAAATGGGGTTTTGCTTCATGCAATAAAATGAGTTCAAGCAAGTGTTTTATAAAAAGTCTGGTGAAAAATATTTTGAAGCATGAAAAATATATTTGGTTATCTACATTTATGTGACCTCTTTAAACATTGGTATTTGGTGATGGGTCACACACCCAGTATCACCATATGTTGCACACTCTTGTTTGGTTCATGTACACAATTATATGTCCTTGTTCTTACTGTCCATTCGAAAGTGTTGGCCATTTACAATTCACTGTGCCACATATTTATAAATGTGTGCATGCATTCAAGGCCAGTTGCCTTGCAGTTCCATTCAAAAGCTGTTGGCCATCTATATCGTTGCTATGCCATATTTATACCTATGGTTAAGTACTTTTAAGTTGACCACTCATTCCTTTCGGCTGTGCATATATATTGGTAATTGTGAATATTTTAGTAGGCTAGTTTGATATGCTACCTGCTACTGCTGCAGTTTTGCATTCTCTGTTACCCATTTCGAAACTAGATTGTCTTGCACTTTTATATGTTGCTACTTTAATTTATAAAGTAATGATTGTACACACACATATATAGTTGGTATATATATACATATTTATATGTATATGTATATAGCTATGTATGCGTGTGTTTTGATTCGAATTATTAATTGATTGGGTACACACATATATATAGTTGGTATATATATACATATTTATATGTATATGTATATAGCTATGTATGCGTGTGTTTTGTAGCGTTGATTGCCGCAACGCGCTTGCTGAACTATACGCACTTAGTTGTGTGATTGAGTTTAGTTTAAATATTTGGAGTAGTGATGACGTCATATTCTGCAGTGGCGAGGTAGTGCACGTGAGCGTGTACTGCAACCAATCAAAATTGAAGTATATGACGTCATATTCTGCAGTGGCGAGGCAGTGCACGTGAGCGTGTACTGCAGCCAACCAGAATTGACATTTTATTTGATAATTTCAATTGCTTGAATTGTTTCGTGTGGCCAATTCAATATATTTTGAAATTGTATTTCGATTTGGTTTAATTTGATTATTTTGTTGTTATCTAATTATCTATTAGATAATTAGATTATGTTGTTTCTAATTATTTATTTGATAATTAGATTTTGCTGTTAATTGCTGTTTATGTAACTCTGTTGTTTCTAATTATCTTCATTGATAATTCTTCTATTTATCTTTGTTGATAATCGGATTTTGTTGAATTTGCTATTTATGCTATTCCGCTGTTTTCTAATTATCTTCATTGATAATTCTTCTATTTATCTTTGTTGATGATTTGGCTTTGCTGATTCGTTGTTTAATGCCGTTACATGTTATATTTACCGTTATCTGGTTTTCTTATTAGAGGATTGGATATGCGGGATTTATTGTGATTGTCGTCTATTTGTTATTTTAATTATTATTGCTTCCGTGCATTAATTACTGAGTTTGAATTAGACTGATCCGCGTATTATTTTCTTTTGAATTAATACTCGGGTCAGATCGAGTTATTACAGGCTGTTGATATCTCACTTTGGGATGCTGCTTGAGCTATGAAGTCTCTTCATATCTTTTGGAGTAGTCTGTGTTATTTTATAGGATGACATGTATTCATGTATATTATTTATAATAATGTACTTGTATATGTAACTTCCAGTGTCGACAGTTGTAGTTGTATCACATGTATTGTAACTGACTTCAGTTATATATGAGATTTTATATTATCTGTGTTCTGTGTTTAGCTTATCTGTGTTATTATTATATATGTTGTCCTGAACTATTATGAACCATCGTAGTTCGTTTTATACTGGAATTGAATATGTCGATGGGAGTAAATAAACAAAGAGATGAAAAAAAATATACCACTCCTTTCGAGATAACCAATACTAGTGTAAGGCCTAACTACGGATGGCCGCTCCTATTCAGCCTTATTCTTCGTAATAACAGACAATATTTCCTTTTAATACTCTTTGTTATTGTGAGCATAGAGGTGGGGAGTTACAATTGGTATCAGAGCAGGGGTTCATGGACATAATATAGAACAGAACTTAGATGGAACATGTGTTACAACTATTTGTTGATGTTTTTATTTGTTCCTTTGAGTCAAAACTAAAGTTTTGAAAATATGACGAATTTTTTTTAATATCTTTATTTAAAAATAAAAGTGCAATTGTGTTTTGATGATTTGATTAATTTGTGTTCTGTTTATCAGAGTGCACAGCGGAAACAGTGAGACTGCCTTCGCTGAGTACAGCTGATAACCCTTTTGATTTAAAATGAAAAGAAATCATCAAAATATGAAGATGAAAGTAATTTCATTATGTTGTTTAACCAATGGTTAAATAAATAAAAAAATGTCTAGATGGATTAGAAATAAGAGTATTCATTGGAATTGAAAAGTCTTGTAAATATAATATGATTGTTTATGGGTTGTTGCTTGGTTGTATATTTAAAGAATGTTCATGTTTTGAAAATGGACATTTCTGCAATCAAGTTAAAATTCCTAAAAAGAATGTAAAAAGTGATTTTTAATTTATTGTATCAATCGCCTAATGAGTAATTAAGAATTCTAGTCGATGCGTCTGATCAGCGTCATCGATAGGGGTTCCTAAACACTTGAGAGACAATGTGATACATATTTTGGTATGAATGTTAATTTTGTATTTGTTGTTTTTAATTTATTTATGAATTTTGTTGTTTTCTAATTATCTTCAGTGATAATTCTTCTATTCATCTCTGTCGATAATTAGAAATCACTGTTTGTGATTTTTGTGTTTTCTAATTATCTAACTGATAATTTGATTTTGCTGATATTGTGTTGATGCAGTTACTTAGATGTGTTTATTTTTGTTTTCTTTGAAAATTTCGAATCCGATTTGAGGATCTGTAGCGATTGCAGTTATGTGATTTTGTTGAGATTTTTGCTGGTTTTCTTTTATGCTAATTGCATATTTGATTTGATTTTTGCTGTTTTAAATTATCTTCATCGAAGATATAATCGAGTGATTTCTTTGTTTATATTGTAATAAGATGTTGTTGTTTTCTAATTATCTTCAGTGATAATTCTTCTATTTATCTTTGTCGATAATTAGCCGTTGCCGTTATGACTGTTTTCGCTGTTTTGATGATTTTCCATGTGATTCCATTCGTTTAAAATAAATGGTTTTCAGATTGTTTTGTGTTTTCAAAGGAACAAGGAATCGAATTAAGTGTTTTAACAAAAGTGCGGACTGTGAACCCTCACTTTTATTAATTCGATTAATTCTGGAATTGTTCATTTGACTACATCGAACAACTTTTATAGAATACCCGTTTTTGCACTTTCAGTCAACGAGAAAGAGAGTTAAACGTCATAGCAAAAGTGCGAACTATGGACCCTCACTTTTACTTGTACGGTTAATTCCGGACTTGTTAATTGAATCATACACGGTGGAAAGTAGCTAGTGGTTAGTAAACCGTTCAGTGCGAACGTGTGGCATGGGACGCACTGTTAACATTATTCGGATTACTAACCAAAAGTTAGTGACACTTATGTGGGGCTTTCGGGCTCAGGACCTTCGGGTTCTATGTGGGGTTTTCAGTCAACGAGAAAGCGACTTAAACGTATTAGAAAAAGTGCGGACTATGGACCCTCACTTTTACTAAAACGGTTAATTACGGACTCGTTAATTGAAACCAAATCCGTGGAGTTATCTATCATTAGTAGACGGAGGTGAACACGTGGTTATTATATACACGATCGTTGTCACCGATGAGATCTGCTGATTGAGAGTTAGCGACACATTTGCTGGACCTTCGGGTCAATCACCAGTACTAGACCTTCAGGTCATTTGTTGGACCTTCGGGTCATTTGTTGGGCGCCAAAATTATAGTACTCGATGAGGCTTCAGCCATTTGCTGTTGCACGTGTGGTGCAGTTTAGGCTTATCGTTTAAGCTCACCATTTGCTGGGATCGATCCACTAATAGCTGTCTCTAATTATCTAATTGATAATTAGATAGTGCTAATTTGTTGTTTCTAATTATCTACAGGTAATTAGATACTTGGTTATTTGTGTTCTAATTATCTTTGTTGATAATTAGATATTTGTTGTTTTCCGATTATCGTTTTTGATAATTAGATAATTGCTGATTTGTGTTCTAATTACCTTTGTTGATAGTTAGATATTTGTTGTTTTCTAATTATCGTATCGGTAATTAGATATTTGTTGATTTGTGTTCTAATTATATTTGTTGATAATTAGATATTTGTTGTTCTCTGATTATCGTTTTTGATAATTAGATAATTGCTGATTTGTGTTCTAATTATCTTTGTTGATAATTAGATATTTGTTGTTTTCTAATTATCGTATCGGTAATTAAATATTTGTTGATTTGAGTTCTAATTATCTTTGTTGATAATTAGATATTTGTTTTTTTCTTCTGATTATCGTTTTTGATAATTAGATAATTGCTAATTTGTGTTCTAATTATCTTTGTTGATAATTAGATATTTGTTGTTTTCTAATTATCGTATCGGTAATTAAATATTTGTTGATTTGAGTTCTAATTATCTTTGTTGATAATTAGATATTTGTTATTTTCTGATTATCGTTTTTGATAATTAGATAATTGATGATTTGTGTTCTAATTATCTTTGTTGATAATTAGATATTTGTTGTTTTCTAATTATCGTATCGGTAATTAGATACTTGTTGATTTGAGTTCTAACTATCTTTGTTGATAATTAGATATTTGTTGTTTTCTGATTATCGTTTTTGATAATTATATATTTGCTAATTTGGCAGATTATGAAATTTTCTAGTCTCTAATTGATTTCTAGATTATGTTGATTATATTGAATTGCTGTTTTCTAATTATCAATGATAATTCTTCTATTTAACTCTGTTGATAGTTAGAGTTTGCTGATTATGAAGTTCGTGCTTTCTAATTATCTTGTTGATAATTAGATAATTGCGGTTTTGCAATTTGTGATTTGTGTTTTCTAATTATCTTTGTTGATAATTAGATTTTGCTGTTTTCTAATTATCGTATCGATAATTAGATATTGCTGTTTTGTGATTTATGTATTCTAATTATCTAATTGATAATTAAATATTGCTGTTAATCGTATTTATTCAGTTTTGCTGTTTTCTGATTATCTATTTGATAATTAGATTTTGTTGAAAATTTGTGAATTTCTTTTATGAAATTAAAAGATTTCTTTGGCATTTGTATTTTTGACCTTTATTTTTCTAGCTTAACCAATTTATGTTAGAAAAATAATTGTTATGGACGACTTTAATTATGAAAATTGCAGGGACGCAATTTTTATAAGGAGGGGAGTCTGTAACGACCCAGGGTTTTGCACCAGTTAATAATCGTTATTAGACGATAAAAATTTGCTAGCTATTTACTATTGGGAGTTTTTAATCGGGTTGAGATTCTTTTAAAAAAAATTTGAAATAAAATTTGTTAAGGGTTATGTGGGCTTTAAATAAAATCTTGGCCCACGTTTTTCTTGGTACTATGTTGTTATCAAAGGCAGATACCCGTTTCCTCCTCCATTCATTTCTCTTCGCAAGCACAAAACAAAACAAACGAAAACAAAATGGCTGTTAGGGTTCGATTTCGAATATTTCCCGAAGCCTTGTCAGGCACCGTGCAAAGGCGAGCGGAGTGGGGGGTGGGGAAAGGGAATTTTGGCTTATGGGTTTGCGCTCTTCGAGATAAGGTGAGTGATTTTCACTCACACCCTCTAATTCAGTCTTAAGTATTTCGTGCATGATTGTGATGATTTCTGACTTCTTCAATTTCGTATAATTCATTTGCTTGTTTCCCACGGTGTTGATTTTTCGTGGCCACCATGACCTCGATTTCTGACTTGTTTCTTTCTTGTTGCCTTGGTCATCACCGCATTGTTTTTCTGGTGACATTGACTAACAAGGCTCTGACTTGATTTTGGAATTTGATTCTGTTGACATTGTTCAATTTGAAATTTCTGACTTCGGTCATTTGATTTTGTGAAAATACTTTGGAACTGAGTTTTGATTCTCTTGACTTGTTCATCCATGATTACCACAGCTTGATGATTTCTGACATGCCATTTGGAAAACTGCTGTTGAACTTCATTCCTTGATTCGAAGCCTGGTTCATGATATTTGTTGCCAGACTTGTTTATTTGCTGTCACATTGTTTTAAATTTGTTCATCACCATATATGTACATATATTTGTGCATTTTGTTGTTTAGTCTGGATGTTTGCTTGAACTTGAATTTGTTGTACACTTTTGGCTGTTGCATTGTGGTCCAGACATTGTTGTTCACTTGATCTTTGTTTTACTGGTGCATTATGTTATACCTGTTGCTATGTTGCTTGATCACTTACCTTCACTACGCATCTGGTCATTTGCACTATCGCTTGTTTTAGATTGTTGCACTTGCCTTGAGCTTGAGTTGTTTTCATGTGAACAACTTGAACTTTGGTCAAGGCTGGAGTTGCATTGGCTTTATACATATTGTACTTGAGTCTGTATATTCATGTTGAAGTTCTGTTGGGTCCACATTTGGCTCTAGTCCGTTGGCACTACTTATTGGTCCTGGTTTGAGTCACTTGTTTCAGTAACCATGTGTATATTCTTGCTGCCATGTTGGTTTTTCAAACTGGGTGGGTTTTCATGAGTTTTGGGTTATAATTTCCTAACATTGATGTTTGCACTTCGTTTCTCTACTGGACTGTGTTCCACTTTAAAATGGGGTTTTGCTTCATGCAATAAAATGAGTTCAAGCAAGTGTTTTATAAAAATTCTGGTGAAAAATATTTTGAAGCATGAAAAATATATTTGGTTATCTACATTTATGTGACCTCTTTAAACATTAGTATTTGGTGATGGGTCACACACCCAGTATCACCATATGTTGCACACTCTTGTTTGGTTCATGTACACAATTATATGTCCTTGTTCTTACTGTCCATTCGAAAGTGTTGGCCATTTATAATTCACTGTGCCACATATTTATAAATGTGTGCATGCATTCAAGGCCAGTTGCCTTGCAGTTCCATTCAAAAGCTGTTGGCCATCTATATCGTTGCTATGCCATATTTATACCTATGGTTAAGTACATTTAAGTTGACCACTCATTCCTTTCGGCTGTGCATATATATTGGTAATTGTGAATATTTTAGTAGGCTAGTTTGTTATGCTACCTGCTACTGCTGCAGTTTTGCATTCTCTGTTACCCATTTCGAAACTAGATTGTCTTGCACTTTTATATGTTGCTACTTTAATTTATAAAGTAATGATTGAACACACACATATATAGTTGGTATATATATACATATTTATATGTATATGTATATAGCTATGTATGCGTGTGTTTTGTAGCATTGATTGTCGCAACGCACTTGCTGAACTATACGCACTTAGTTGTGTGATTGAGTTTAGTTTAAATATTTGGAGTAGTGATGACGTCATATTCTGTAGTGGCGAGGCAGTGCACGTGAGCGTGTACTGCAGCCAATCAGAATTGAAGTATATGACGTCATATTCTGCAGTGGTGAGGTAGTGCACGTGAGCGTGTACTGCAGCCAATCAGAATTGACGTTTTATTTTATAATTTCAATTGCTTGAATTGTTTCGTGTGGCCAATTCAATATATTTTGAAATTGTATTTCGATTTGGTTTAATTTGATTATTTTATTGTTATTTAATTATCTATTAGATAATTAGATTATGTTGTTTCTAATTATTTATTTGATAATTAGATTTTGCTGTTAATTGTTGTTTATGTAACTCTATTGTTTCTAATTATCTTCATTGATAATTCTTCTATTTATCTTTGTTGATAATCAAATTTTGTTGAATTCGCTATTTATGCTATTCCGCTGTTTTCTAATTATCTTCATTGATAATTCTTCTATTTATCTTTGTTGATGATTTGGCTTTGCTGATTCGCTGTTTAATGCTGTTACGTGTTATATTTACCGTTATCTGGTTTTCTTATTAGAGGATTGGATATGCGGGATTTATTGTGATTGTCGTCTATTTGTTATTTTAATTATTATTGCTTTCGTGCATTAATTACTGAGTTTGAATTAGACTGATCCGCGTATTATTTTCTTTTGAATTAATACTCGGGTCAGACCGAGTTATTACAGGCTGTTGATATCTCACTTTGGGATGCTGCTTGAGCTATGAAGTCTCTTCATATCTTTTGGAGTAGTCTGTGTTATTTTATAGGATGACATGTATTCATGTATATTATTTATAATAATGTACTTGTATATGTAACTTCCAGTGTCGACAGTTGTAGTTGTATCACATGTATTGTAACTGACTTCAGTTATATATGAGATTTTATATTATCTGTGTTTAGTGTTTAGCTTATCTGTGTTATTATTATATATGTTGTCTTGAACTATTATGAACCATCGTAGTTCGTTTTATAATGGAATTGAATATGTCGATGGGAGTAAATAAACAAAGAGATGAAAAAAAAATATACCACTCCTTTCGAGATAACCAATACTAGTGTAAGGCCTAACTACGGATGGCCGCTCCTATCCAGCCTTATTCTTCGTAATAACAGACAGTATTTCCTTTTAATACTCTTTGTTATTGTGAGCATAGAGGTGGGGCGTTACACATCCGGATATGAATTTTGGAAAATGACCAATGAAGCGCCAACTACTACGGAAGAGTTCCACGGAAAGGTTAACTAGTTTTTTCACTAGAAAGAGGAATATCTGGTTTCTAGGAAGGCTGGTGGTGGACAGCCTAAAGAAGTTGTTCAAAGTAATGTGGCTATCAAATAGACTGGTGATCGCGGTATATAGCTGTGAATGTTGGAATTATAATAACCAGAGGAAGAGGAATCAGGGAATTGAGGCAGGAAGAATGATGCCAAAAAGCATCCAAGAAATATGAGGCTAGAGGAGTACATGATTCTGAATGACAAGGTTGAAAATATCTACCTTGCCATGCAAGAAACTAAAAATTACATAAAGCCACGTTAGAGGGAAGCAACGGAAGTCGATAGATGCTCTGTAAAAATATTGTCGATTCTATGAGATCCTTGGACATAACGCAAATGAGTGTTGCAACTTGGAAGATATCGTTGAGGGGTTAATCTACAAAAATAAATTGCAGCAATATGTTAGAGATGATAGAGTTAGGGGTATGCCATAGGGGTAATTATGTAATTTGTTACATATATCTAATTCGATAACCAATCTTGTTCGAAATAAAAGGTGTTTTCTTTTTATTATATACTTGATATAATGGTTAAATTAATTAATTTAATTAAAAGTATATATTAATACAAATAAAGATATCGAACACCTAAGGAGAACATGTCGAAATTCAAGGAAAACAGAGGATGTCGAGCCAATAAAAAGCAAGGTTATCAAGCACTTGATGTTAAACAAAGAGTAGCGAGTTTAACACTTGCCAAGAGATGCTGAATATCTTAAAACAAAGGGTTGTCAAACCTTTTAAGTAGGAAGGATGTCATATACATAAGCGATTAGCAGATATAACAAGGTATCGAACCGTTAAAGATCTCGAGTCCCAAGTGTTCAACACAGGCAATAATTGTCGAACTTAAATAAAAGAAAAGGAAAGACATCGAGCCTCAACAACCATAAAGGTTATCGAGCATGAAAGGAAGAAAGGGTGTCAATCATCTTGCATAGGAGCACCCCTATAAATAGACCCCCTCGGCTATTCAAATAGGGGCAAATTCTTCTATCTTCACTTCTTAAAATTTTAAAGTTGAAAATCCTAAATTGATTTGATAATTTTAGAGCCTATTGTACTCTTGTGACATTTGCACATAAGACCTTGGACATTTAACAATTGCATAGCATATTTCTTTGAGTGATTGTAATTCTCGAATTCTACACATAAGGACTTAGATAATAAACTTTTTGCATATCATTCTTCTTTTGGATGACTACACTTGACTATTCTTGAATTACGGACGAGCATATTGTTAGTCCTTGAAAAGAATGGTTTTGATGATAACAACCTTAGGACTTGTTATAAAATATAAATACTAACATTATAGTTTAGATATATATGTATATGCAGGATATAAACATGTAGGTACTGAGAATGAAGACTGTACAGTATAGAGACTCAAGATTGAAGACATCAAGATTCAAGACTCATGAGTATCAAGATAGCAAGAGTTCAAGATTTCAATAGTACAAGACAAGTATCGAGTCTAGAATTATGTTAAAACTCCTAGAAAAGCACTGACATCTTAAAATCCATTTTATTCGTGGATTAATGGAATCCACTTCGAGCCTGTTAAAGGGATGGAACCCTAAGTAGGATGGAACCTACGAAAAATCTAGTGGAACATCGTTTTGTATCCACTAACTTTTATTCAAATGTTTTACAAAATTATATCTTGTTTTCAAAATGATTTCAAAATCTTCCTTTTTAAATCAAAAACATCTATCCTGGTTTTAAATACTTTTAGCCTCAAAATAATCTTTATTTTCAATATCAAAATTATACTTGGTTTTAAACTATCTTTAATTATAATGTACTTAACTTTTAATATTTATATTTAAGATTTAAATATGAAATTATAGTAAAATTTTATATATACCAAAATATTATTCTCTATACTTATTTATGTATTTTAACTATAGTATATTTATAAAGTTTAAAATAGTGTTAATATAAGATAGAAGTTATTTTCAAAAGAAAAACAAATTATCAAAAATACCTTAGGCATGTCGACAACCCCTAGGTACCCATGTCGACATGATGACAGTTTATTTCAAAAGTGTGAATTTCAAAAGAAGTGTCTATTCGCCATATCCTTTCCCGAATAGACATGGTTGTTGTTCTACTATAAATAGGGGATGTTTTAAACGAATTTATATTCATATTTTTTTGATTTCACTTCTCTTTTTCTTCCACATTTCTTTATATACATTTTTACTATTACTCTGATGAAATCTCCATTGAATCTAACTAGATCATATCTGGTTTGATTCTCTATCACTATCTTAATAAGATCCCAGTGCTATTCAGAGTTATAAGCTTCTTTGTAATCAATCGAGCGAGAAAAGGTGTGATTGTAGCCTAGAAAATCAATCAAGTGAGAGAAGGTGTGATTGTAGCCTATGAAATCAATTGGGTGAACTTGTTGCCCGCAAGTATCTCTATCCAAAGGATTGTGAATCTGGAGTGGTGTAACAAAACCGGTTTGGAGATTACCGCTAATATTAAATTATAATGATGATTATAATTTAATATTGAAATTAATTAAATTAATTAGAGGTAAAATGGTGAAAATATTGTTTATTTAATATAAACAATGAAGTTGAGTAAATTGAGCTAATGAAATGAAGAAAATAAAGTTAATCACTTTATTTCAGTCTTGGGATGGGTTGTAAATTTATTTGGGTTTAATAAAATGATATTGGTAATTTAAGACCAATAATCCATTTTTATTTTAAAACAAAATATGGAGAATAAAGAAGAAATAATTTTATTGAGGTTGAAAATGTTGGACATGTGTGAAATAAAGTGTTACTTTATTTCATGAGTTTTTGAATGTAGTTGTATAACTATATTCGATTAAAAATGTTAATTTTGGCAATATTGTATTTTTTTGCCAATTTGCCTTTTATTGATGAAATGCAAGAGAAATGGTTAATATGTTAATTAATCATAATAAAAATGATATATAATAGTGTATTAATGTTTTAAAAGTGTTAAAACATTTATTTACACTTTATTGGTTGGAAAATATAGTTTTATTTTGCAAAATATGTCCAAATTTGCATTATTTTGACAAAATATGCAAATTTGTAGAAAATGAGAGTTTAGTGCTAAAATAACATTTAAATTGATGGAAAATAATGTTTTATTTACTTTAATAAAATTCTAGATGAAATAACGATTCCAACGCATTTAATTTTGTTGAAATCGGATTAATAATGCAAAAGTTACGAATTGTTAATGATTAAATATGTGAGTAATTGAGGAAAATAACATTTCTAGAATTTTCCTAAGGCATATTGGGTTCGGGTTGGACCCAATACCCAACAGAGGCTTCTGGTAGGTGAAGGAGGCATCGTACAGACATCTCACATTCCTCCTTCCACCAGAAATTAACATAGAAGCTTCAAAACACATTAAAATGGCTTCCACTCCTTAATCCCTAGTCAAAATTCTCAATTAATTAGCAAATTGGAAGGATCTCCTAGCTCAAAACATAAATAAGGTAATCTCCTATCCCTTAAATCCCAAATTCTAGAGAGATTACAATTTTCCATTTACTGTAATCTCATTTTGTTAATGATTTCTTTCTGCATGTCTCTACTTTAGCTTCTACAGGTCCTGCAGGAGCTTGAATTCGCCAAAAGCTTTGCCTTTGCTGCCTGAAATCATCATCTTTTGCTGCAAATTGTAAGTATATAACTTACAGCAACTAAATTGAAAGCCTGTGCAAAAGCTGTAGCTTTTTGTTGCAAACTCGTACTAGTTTCTGAGGTTTTTCTTATACCACGTTTTGCTGGAAATGCATCATAGTAAAACGGTACTTTCACATTTTTTTGTCCGTTTAACCTAAATTTTTTTTGTTAGAAACTAGATTCAATAAGAAACAATTTGTTTTCAGGTCGTATCATGAGATTTTGCAATTTTAATGACCTGAAATGAGTTTGAAGACAGAAGCCCGATTCTGTTTTTAACAAATCAGGCTGAGTTTGAATTTGTTAGCAAAATAGCCATAACTTTTGAACCACAGATCGGATTTTGATAATCTTGGCCATTCCAGAAAGCTTATTTCATATACTACAACTTTCATATGTTGATATTTCTGTTATTTTGAGGGTAGCTATGACAAAATTGAATTTTTGTACTACTAACCCGAGAGCAAATCCAGAATTTCCCTGTTGTTGAATCTAAAACAGAATCGGCCATAACTTTTTCGTTTTTAGGCCGAATTCGATAATCTTAGATGTTCTGGAAAGCTCATTTCATAAGCTACAACTTTTTCTTTAATCTAATTGCCAAATTTTGGGGTTTTCTATGCTGAAATCATAAATGTTTTTAAGCATTTTTAAGGGTTTTTAAACAAGTATTCTTTATTTTCAAGGCTTTTATAAGTCATTAAAAAAAACCCGTTTTCTCTGGAAAAATATTTTATAAATAATTTTATTTATTTTAATCATTTTTATGTTATTCGGGTGTATATTTAACGTTTGATTGTGTTTGAAGCATTTTATCATATTAGTCCATTTGACTAGTATTATGCAGATATGGTCTGAAGACTCCTAATTAGGAGTATATTCGATAGAGGATCATATGGATGTAGATTTACACTTGCCGAGGATATGAGGCAAGGTTAATTATTATTATGATACTTGTCGATGAAATGAGACAAGTGTGGTAGTCACATTGAACTCGTCGTGGTACGAAATACGATGAGTTGGAATTTTTACATTTTGCCGATGAAATGAGGCGATGTATATTTATTTTTAAATAAGGTTTGATGTTAATTTATAATTACTTTACGATGTGGTATCGACCGACGATTAGTAAACCATTAGGTTCTGACGCATGGTATGGGACGTGCGTTAATACCTTTTGGGTTCCTAGTCGTAAGGTTGAGACACATGGAAATTTGGACTAGTACTACGGACCTCGAGTGGAGTGGGGTTGCAAATTAGTAGTCAACCCCGAAGCATTATGATATTATTATTACTCGGGTCTTTTGACGTCACTGATTGGGATGGAGGAAATTATAGGCTACGTAGTTGTGTGCATAGACATGAGAGGTAGAAATGAAGGCGATCCCAATCCCATGATGTATGGTACCGAAGTACAGTACTAGTGGAAGTAAATAGCATGTGCGAAGTACTCTTTTTATTGATGATTTTGATGTTAATCTTTTTGGGTGATGTTTATGTTTTGAATAGCCTCGAGTAAGAATGAGGCGACATTATAGGATGGTCCATGATGTTTCGACCATATTATTACTACTTGTTTGAGATTATGTGATTTATGAAGTTTGATGATCTTTATGATTGATTTGAAGTACTTCGAAATAATTTCCCTTCTTATAATATAAGAATGATCCTTGATGATTCTCATAGATGTATATTCATGATGAACCTTATATTCGTTCCGTTGGGAACAACGGAATGATTATCTCACTATCACTTATCATCATTGAGGCCCTTATCTACTGATGAGTTTAGTTGCCTGACCCGTGTGTTTTTCGCTCGGGTCAGACCGAGTTACATGTTAGCATGGACAGCTTCTCTTTTTGGATCAGCTTATCACCTTTTGTGGGACATATCGATTTGGCTAGCTTTTATCTTTAGACCGTTTTGTTGACTATCATGATGTATATTCTTTTGTGGGATGATTGTATGTGATTATCAGTACCCTTTTTGTCACTCGTATATGATGTATTATGTGGGCATGTATGGTGGTGTATGTGTGTGTGTATATATATATATATATGATCTGGGTTTGCTGTTCTGTGACTGTTATTTACTTTCCGCATATATGTATATTACATTAGTTCTGAAATGTTTGTAAACCGCCATAGTGTGCAATAGTTATGGACTAGACGTGTCAACCACATATGAGGTAAATGAAAAAAAAATGATGACACTTCTTGACATGTTTAGTTCTTAGCTAGTGTATGCTATGTTGGTCGCCCTTATCCATCCCTATTCTCTGCGTTAGTAGACATAATTACTCGTTAATTCCCTTTACTAACGTGGGTCTCGGGGTGGGGCGTCACAGCTTGGTATCAGAGCATCATTTCAGAATATAATGTGATGTATACAGAACAGTACACGAGATACCATACATCAAGTATAATACATCTACATGTATCATCCCATAATCATGATTCGGTTCACCTTACATTTAATTTTGTCCTTACCCATGTTTTGACCCGTGTCCCTTTTCGATTCCTTTGGGGTACATAGAAAGGAATACGTCTAGGAATGTTCAGTATATTCCATAGTATTCCTTATTTTCTATATTTGAATTTCTAATATATCTATTTACATTGTGAATGATTCTTTTAATCTTTTCCTTCAGCTATGTCTCATCGGGGTAGAGGACGCCATTCATCGGCGGGACCGTCCAGTGGTTCTCGTCCTGAGGGTGTATATATGTCCACTGATCAGATTCTTGAGTTAGTGCGGAGCGTTCAACCTCCCACTTCAGCTACTCCTGCCACTCCTCGCCGATCAGCTTTTGCACGTATGTGCAGTGATTTCACTCATCTCGGTGGCAAGGCCTTTAAAGGCACCGAGTCTGTTCTTGATGTAGAAGCCTGGCTCAGTTCTTGTGAACATATTTTTGGCCGTATGGAGATATCTAGCCATCACCGTGTTCTTGTAGCATCCAGTATGTTGCAAGAACAAGCTCTTCATTGGTATGACCTTCTGATTGCTGAGATTGATGAGTCCACACTTGAGTGGGATCAGTTCCGTGAGCGGTTTGAGCTCAAGTTTATTCATGATTCTGAGAGTGCTACTCTAGCTCGTTGCTTCCTTGAGCTCAAGCAAGGAAAGCTTTCTGTTTCCGATTATGTTGCTTCTTTTGAGGGTCTTTCTAAGTATGGGCTTGAACATATTCCTACTCCATACAAGAAGAATCTTAGGTTCGTTTCTGGACTTAAGAAGTATTTGAAGAAGGCCCTTATGCTTTGCCTTGAGCTTACTTTTGAGAAGCTTGTTGATGCGGCCCTTCAGCTTGAAGCGGTCGAGAAGGAAGAGGATAGTGATGATGATGTTAGTGTTCGAGCCAACCCGAATAAGAAGAAGTTCTTTCGCAAGTCTAAGCCCTTTCCTCCTAAGAAGAAGAAGAAGCAAGGTGGTTCTTCTTCTCAGCCTCAGTCTACTCCTTCAGCGAAGCCTTTTGCATGCTTCAATTGTGGCTCCCCTGATCATCTTGTTAGAGAGTGTCCCAAACCCAAGCGTTGCCTCCATTGCAAGAAAGAGGGACACTTAGTTGCTGCTTGCCCCATTAAGGGGAAAGGTTCACGTCAGGGTCAGCTTAATGTGGCTTCTACCTCTGGTGATGCTTCTTAGCCTAGAGGTACACACTCTTCCGTTTTAGAAGGTTCCTTATTATTTCATGATCGTATTATCCGAGTGCTTTTCGATACAAGCGCTTCTCACTCATTCGTATCGAAGGAACTCGTAGATGCTTTGCAGTTGGATGTTTCATGCTTGCTTACTTCGTTGCGAATTGCTAATCCTATTGGAGGATCCGCTACTCTTAGCTTACTTTGTGATGACGTTGAGATCTTGATTTGTGGTTTTTCTTTCCGTGCGAATCTGCACGTGGTTCCTTTCCTTGGCTTTGACATGATTTTGGGTATGGACTAGCTAGTTCGGTACGATGCTAGGATTTTATGTTTGGAGCGAGTTCTTTATCTTTGACATCCTGATTTTTCCGATCAGTTATCTCTCTTGCTTCATGATTCCGATTGTGGTTCTACAACCTCTTTATTTGCTCTTGATTCTCTCGATACTGATGATGATGTGTCCCATATTCCAGTTGTTTGTGACTTCGCCGATTTATTTGAGCCTATTTCTGGTTTGCCTCCTAAGCAAGCCATTGAGTTCCGTATTGATCTTATCCCTGGTGCTCAACCCGTTAGTCGTCCTCCCACGAGGATGTCTATGCGAGAGAATGAGGAACTCAAGAAGAAACTTCTCGAGCTTGAAACCAAGCATTTTATTCGATCTAGCTCTTCACCATGGGGTGCCGCAGTGGTATTCGTGAAGAAATCCGATGAATCTCTTAGGCTTTGCATCGACTATCACAAGCTTAATGAGCTAACCATCAAGAACCGTTATCCTTTACCCAGAATTGATGATATGTTCGATCAGTTGAGTGGTGCTAAGGTCTTTTCTCAGTTAGATCTGGCCACTGGTTTTCATCAGCCTCGAGTTGCAGAAGATAGTATTCCTCTCATCGCATTCTGCACTCGCTATGGTTCTTATGAGTGGCTCGTCATGCCATTTGGTTTGACGAACGCTCCTGCTTACTTCGTCGATCTCATGAATCGAGTATTCCAGGAATATCTCGATAAGTTTGTTCTTGTTTTCATTGATGACATTTTGGTTTATTCGAAGTCCGAAGTAGATCATGCTCGACATCTTAGAATCGTTTTGAGTACTCTCCGACAGCATCAACTCAAAGCAAAGCTTTCTAAGTGTCATTTTTGGGAAAAGCAAGTGAAATTCTTAGGCCATGTCATATCTTCCAATGGCATCTCCGTCGATCCTGCTAAGATCGAGGCTATTCAGAATTGGAAGAGGCCTGAGAATGTTCACGAGATTCGTTCCTTTCTAGGATTAGCGGGTTATTATCGTCGTTTCATCAAAGACTTTTCCCACATTGTGCTTCCTTTGACTAGCCTTACGAGGAAAGGCGTTCGATTTATTTGGTCCGATAAGTGTGAAGCTTCTTTTCAGAGATTGAAAGAGCTTCTCACTAATGCTCCCGTCCTTGTGGTTCCTCAAGGAAACCAAGATCTTGTTGTATATACCGATGCCAGCCTCAGTGGCCTCGGTGCAGTCCTGATGCAGAAGGATCGGGTAGTTTCTTATGCTTCGAGACAGTTGAGACCGAACGAGGTTCGGTATGCTACCCATGACCTTGAGCTTGCGGCCATTGTCTTCGCTTTGAAAATTTGGCGTCATTATCTTGTGGGAGAGCATTTTATCCTCTATACTGATCACAAATCTCTTAAGTATCTCTTTTCTCAGAAGGATTTGAACATGAGGCAACAACGATGGTTAGAGTTTCTCGCCTCATATGATTTCGATATTGAATATACCCCTGGTAAGGGTAATCGAGTTGCTGATGCGCTTAGTCGCAAGCATTCGGCCGTGGTTTCTATGATGTTAGTCGAATGGGATGTTCTGACGACACTATCTTGTTGTGATATTCGTGATAGAGTTCCATCATCCGATTCTCCTGCTTTATTGTTTACTATGGATGCTCGACCATATCTTCTTGATCGTATTTCTGAGGCTCAGAGGCATGATGCTCATACGATGCGCCTCATCCAGTCTTGTTCTACTGACTCTCGTGATGAGGAGTTGCGGGATTATTCTATTGATTCTCATGGTTGCCTCCGTTTGAAGAACCGTATTGTTGTGCCTTCTGACCGAGCACTTAGACGTGACATACTTGATGATTGTCATCGCTCTAGGTACACTATTCATCCGGGTAGCAGTAAGCTGTATGCGGATATGCATCGACTTTATTATTGGGAAGGCATGAAGCGTGACATTGCAAGTTATGTAAGCAATTGCATGACATGTCAGCTTGTCAAGGCCGAGCATCAGCGACCATCTGGTCTTCTTCAGCCCCTAGAGGTTCCACTGTGGAAGTGGGACCAAGTTTCGATGGACTTCATTGACGGCCTACCTCGTTCGAGGTCGGGTCATTCGAGCATTTGGGTAATTGTTGATCGCCTCACGAAGTCAGCTTATTTCGTTCCTATTAAGTCTAATAGGAATGCTCCTCTTTTGGCGAAGCTCTATATTAAGGAAATTGTACGATTGCATGGTGTTCCTTCATCGATCGTTTGTGACCGTGATCCTTTATTTACCACTCATTTCTGGTCCAGCTTTCAGCAGGCTTTGGGAACAAAGCTGAATCTTTTGACTTCTTATCATCCTTAGTCTGATGGATAGACGGAGAGGGTGAATCGTATTCTTGAGGACCTACTTCGCACATGCATTCTTGATTTTGGTGGTTCTTGGGAGGATCACCTTCCCTTGGTAGAATTCTCCTATAACAACAGCTTTCAGTCCAGTATCGGTATGGCACCATTCGAGGAACTTTATGGTAGACCGTGCTGTTCTCCATCTTGTTGGTTAGAATCTGGAGAGAAGCTTATTCTTGGGCCGGATTCGATTCATGATTCTTCGGAGAAGATTTCCCTTATTAGACAGAGAATGAAAGAGGCACAGAGCCGTCAGAAATCCTACGCGGACAACCGTAGGAAGACTCTTGAATTCTCCGTCGGTGACCATGTGTTCATTCGTATATCTCCGGTGAAGGGAGTGATGCGCTTTAGCTCCATAGGGAAATTGGCTCCTCGCTTTATAGGACCATTTCCAATTACCGAGCGCATCGGTCCGGTTGCTTATCGAGTGTCACTTCCGCCTCATTTATCTGGTATTCATGATGTTTTCCACGTCTCTCAGCTTAAGAAGTGCATTCGAGGTTCCGATTCCGTTGTTGATCCGTCCGAGCAGCTTGAGCTTGAGATCTCACCGAGTTTATCTACAGTTCAGCGGCCTATTCGTGTGCTTGATTCGGAGGTGAGGCGCCTTCAAAGCAAGAATGTTCCTCTTGTTAAGATTCAATGGTCGGAGAATCTCAATGATTGCACTTGGGAAACTAGAGAATCCATCGAGCGTTCTTTTCCGGGTTTTCTATCTTCATTTGAGGATGGTGAGAACTATTATCTCAAGCTATTTCTTATTCCTTTTGGGTTAAATCGTTATATTTGTTACGGTTTCCATAGAAATCGCGAGGACGCAATTTTGTTAAGATGGGAGTCCGTAACAAACCCGGTTTGGAGATTACCGCTAATATTAAATTATAATGATGATTATAATTTAATATTGGAATTAATTAAATTAATTAGAGGTAAAATGGTGAAAATATTGTTTATTTAATATAAACAATGAAGTTGAGTAAATTGAGCTAATGAAATGAAGAAAATAAAGTTAATCGCTTTATTTGAGTCTTGGGATGGGTTGTAAATTTATTTGGGTTTAATAAAATGATATGGTAATTTAAGACCAATAATCCATTTTTATTTTAAAACAAAATATGGAGAATAAAGAAGAAATAATTTTATTGAGGTTGAAAATGTTGGACATGTGTGAAATAAAGTGTTACTTTATTTCATGAGTTTTTGAATGTAGTTGTATAACTATATTCGATTAAAAATGTTAATTTTGGCGATATTGTATTTTTTGCCAATTTGCCTTTTATTGATGAAATGCAAGAGAAATGATTAATAAGTTAATTAATCATAATAAAAATGATATATAATAGTGTATTAATGTTTTAAAAGTGTTAAAACATTTATTTACACTTTATTGGTTGGAAAATATAGTTTTATTTTGCAAAATATGTCCAAATTTGCATTATTTTGACAAAATATGCAAATTTGTAGAAAATGAGAGTTTAGTGCTAAAATAACATTTAAATTGATGGAAAATAATGTTTTATTTACTTTAATAAAATTCTAGATGAAATAACGATTCCAACGCATTTAATTTTGTTGAAATCGGATTAATAATGCAAAAGTTACGAATTGTTAATGATTAAATATGTGAGTAATTGAGGAAAATAACATTTCTAGAATTTTCCTAAGGCATATTGGGTTCGGGTTGGACCCAATACCCAACAGAGGCTTCTGGTAGGTGAAGGAGGCATCGTACAGACATCTCACATTCCTCCTTCCACCAGAAATTAACATAGAAGCTTCAAAACACATTAAAATGGCTTCCACTCCTTAATCCCTAGTCAAAATTCTCAATTAATTAGCAAATTGGAAGGATCTCCTAGCTCAAAACATAAATAAGGTAATCTCCTATCCCTTAAATCCCAAATTCTAGAGAGATTACAATTTTCCATTTACTGTAATCTCATTTTGTTAATGATTTCTTTCTGCATGTCTCTACTTTAGCTTCTACAGGTCCTGCAGGAGCTTGAATTCGCCAAAAGCTTTGCCTTTGCTGCCTAAAATCATCATCTTTTGCTGCAAATTGTAAGTATATAACTTACAGCAACTAAATTGAAAGCCTGTGCAAAAGCTGTAGCTTTTTGTTGCAAACTCGTACTAGTTTCTGAGGTTTTTCTTATACCACGTTTTGCTGGTAATGCATCATAGTAAAACGGTACTTTCACGTTTTTTTTTCGTTTAACCTAAATTTTTTTTGTTGGAAACTAGATTCAATAAGAAACAATTTGTTTTCAGGTTGTATCCTGAGATTTTGCAATTTTAATGACCTGAAATGAGTTTGAAGACAGAAGCCCGATTCTGTTTTTAACAAATCGGGCCGAGTTTGAATTTGTTATCAAAACAGCCAAAACTTTTGAACCACAGATCGGATTTTGATAATCTTGACCATTCCGGAAAGCTTCTTACATATACTACAACTTTAATTTGTTGAGTTTTCTGTTATTTTGAGGGTAGCTATGACAAAATTGAATTTTTGTACTACTAACCCGAGAGCAAAACCAGAATTTCCCTATTGTTGAATCTGAAACCGAATCGGCCATAACATTTTCGTTTTTAGGCCGAATTCAATAATCTTAGATTTTCTGGAAAGCTCATTTCATAAGCTACAACTTTTTCTTTAATCGCATTGCCAAATTTTGGCGTTTTCTATGCTGAAATCATAAATGTATTTAACCATTTTTAAGAGTTTTTAAACAAGTATTCTTTATTTTCAAGGCTTTTATAAATCATTAAAAAAAAACCATTTTCTCTAGAAAAATATTTTATAAATAATTTTATTTATTTTGATCATTTTATGTTATTCGGGTGTATATTTAACGTTTTGATTGTGTTTGAAGCATTTTATCATATTAGTCCATTTGACTAGTATTATGCAGATATGGTCCGAAGACTCCTAATTAGGAGTATATTCGATAGAGGACCATATGGATGTAGATTTACACTTGCCGAGGATATGAGGCAAGGTTATTTATTATTATGATACTTGTCGATGAAAGAAGACAAGTGTGGTAGTCACATTGAACTCGTCGTGGTACGAAATACGATGAGTTGGAATTTTTTACATTTTGCCGATGAAATGAAGCGATGTATATTTATTTTTAAATAGGGTTTGATGTTAATTTATAATGTGGTATCGACCGACGATTAGTAAACCATTAGGTGCTGACGCATGGTATGTGACGTGCGTTAATACCTTTTGGGTTCCTAGTCGTAAGGTTGAGACACATGGAAGTTTGGACTAGTACTACGGACCTCGAGTGGAGTGGGGTTGCAGATTAGTAGTCAACCCCGAAGCATTATGATATTATTATTACTCGGGTCTTTTGACGTCACTGATTGGGATGGAGGAAATTATAGGCTACGTAGTCGTGTGCATAGATAGGAGAGGTAGAAATGAAGGCGATCCCAATCCCATGATGTATGATACCGAAGTACAGTACTAGTGGAAGTAAATAGCACGTGCGAAGTACTCTTTTTATTGATGATTTTGATGTTAATCTTTTTGGGTGATGTTTATGTTTTGAATAGCCTCGAGTAAGAATGAGGCGACATTATAGGATGGTCCATGATGTTTCGACCATATTATTACTACTTGTTTGAGATTATGTGATTTATGAAGTTTGACGATCTTAATGATTGATTTGGAGTACTTCAAAATAATTTCCCTTTTTATGATATAAGAATGATCCTTGATGATTCTCATAGATGTATATTCATGATGAACCTTATATTCGTTCCGTTGGGAACAACGTAATGATTATCTCACTATCACTTATCATCATTGAGGCCCTATCTATTTATGAGTTTAGTTGCCTGACCCGTGTGTTTTTCGCTCGGGTCAGACCGAGTTGTAGGTTAGCATGGACAGCTTCTCTTTTTGGATCAGCTTATCACCTTTTGTGGGACATATCGATTTGGCTGGCTTTTATCTTTAGACCGTTTTGTTGACTATCATGATGTATATTCTTTTGTGGGATGATTGTATGTGATTATCAGTACCCTTTTTGTCACTCGTGTATGATGTATTATGTGGGCATGTATGGTGGTGTATGTGTATGTGTATGTATATATATATATATGATCTGGGTTTGCTGTTTTCTGACTGTTATTTACTTTCCGCATATATGTATATTACATTAGTTATGAAATGTTTGTAAACCTCCATAGTGTGCAATAGTTATGGACTAGACGTGTCAACCACATATGAGGTAAATGGAAAAAAAATGATGACACTTCTTGACATGTTTAGTTCTTAGCTAGTGTATGCTATGTTGGTCGCCCTTATCTATCCCTATTCTCTGCATTAGTAGACAGAATTACTCGTTAATTCCCTTTACTAACGTGGGTCTCTGGGTGGGGCGTCACAAGTGGTGTACCTCGTGGCCTTGAAATCGAGGGCGTAATTGTAAGAATTTATTTTGAAAGGAAATCCGTACTTGTGTTGCGGGACTGGATGTAGGGTAACTCCGAACAAGTATAAAATCCGGTGTGTTCTTTCCTTTATTGCTTTTACTTTATATTTGCATCTGTGTTTGATTCTGTGATCATATCTGTGTCTGAATATTGCATACATTTGTGTTCAAATTAATATAAACTCAAAAAGAATTAGTAATTCCTTAAAACACTATTCACCCCCCCTCTAGTGTTAATTCTAGCCTTAAGATCTGTAATCCGCATTTCTCACACATATGACTATATTCCAGACTTGAGATTGAATAGCAAATAAGCATATGACTTCACTTGGACTCAAACTGGGCTTGCATAGCTTTCCCAACCTTACATAAAGCTACTTAAGCCCTTATTCAAACCAATCCCAGCCTACACTACATATTTGGTTGGGAAAGAAATTTGTTAATATTTTGGATGCTAGAAGGAGGACTTGAACCTCCGATTCCCTACATATCCCTATAAAGAACTTCCCCTAAGCCTGCATAAAAAGGAAATAGAGGACTTTCCCAACCTGCATATCTCCTTAAAGAGCTTTCCAAGTCTTGCATAACCCATCTTGAATGGCATAATGACCATTTCGGAACAAAGATCCTCTGAGCCTCGCTTGGCCAAACTAGTTTATCAAGTTACTCGTAGTTTGCGATTTTATGAGGAGCAAGTATTAAGAGAGTTGGCACTGATAGCTTTAGCTGAAAAAAGATGAGTAATTCCTTATGACCCGGATAACTGGAGTATAAATCCACTCCATACAAGATCTACCCCGATCTTCGCTTATTGCCCTACTTGAAAAAAGGAAGACAAGAAAAGGAATGATCTATTCTTGGAAATGAGGAAAACTATACAACTCCAAGCTAAGGGAACTATCTTTGAAAATGAAATAACAAAGGATTTCAATAAGTTTTCCCAAAAGTGGAAGAGAATAATCGAATGCTCTCCCACTCTAATCGGCACTCAAGAATTTTCAAAGAGGAAACTAGACATTAGAACTGAAGAGCCTATCCAAAGTTATAAGAAAACCAAATAGGGACCAAAAACACGATCCCTTAAGAATTCCCGATATATTAAAGCCCATTTCCTTACCACCTCCTACGAAAACATCTATCTTCTAACTAAAGAGAGGTTGAATTATTGACCTTTAAAGAAGAAGCAACCAGGAAATGAAATAAAAATCTCAAGGGTGCTTATTACCAATATCATTGAAGGAATTGACACAAAACCAATTAGTGTCGAGCCCTTAAAGAAATGATTGAGAATTTCTTAGGGAAAAGAGAACTTCAAGAATTTGTTAGCAAGATTTAAGCAAAAAATAAAATGTATCTATAAAGATCAAGTGATTAATAAAGAGAAATACTTCCTAAAAAGGATCTACAAAATAAAGTAAAAAGCATTTGACCCCGCCAAGATGGCCTGGTCAAAGCACCTCCCAGGAGGAGATCAGAGTAAGTCTATGGTCCCGCCTTTATTGCTTGGCCAGAGCACTGTAAGCCTTCGGTCCCCTCTATATGGTCTGGCCGAAGCGCCTCCTCAAGGGAGGATGACGTAAGCCTTTGGTCTCGCCTAAGATGGCCTGGCCAAAGTACCGACCAGCCTTCAGTTCCGTCTATAAGGCTTGACCGAAGCACTTCCTAGAAAGAGAAAAGATAAGACTTTGTTCCTGCCTAAGATGGCTAACCAAATGCACCGACCAACCTAAATCATTACCTATAAGGTAATAAGGGGCTCAAGCCTAAATCATCACCTATAAGGTGATAAGGAGTGAAAATGTTCAAAGCATAAATCATCACCCAAAGAGTGATAAAGGGAAAAAGAAATCAATAAAGCAAGTTTAAATCTACCCTAAAGATTGGTCAAAGCAATCTTCTAGAGGAAGAACAATCAAACACATTTAGTTTTGCACTAAGGCAAGGTTAAAGTAACCTTCAAAGGAAGGACCAAAAACTATCTACTGCCCGTAATCAAAGATTTTAATACCAGATATGGACATCTGAGAAATTTTGGTTTTTTTACTTGAGCTTAAGGCGTCATTCTTTGAAATATTTAATTAACTGTCAATCCTTGATTACTGAATTAGAATTCGGATTATCAAATAACGAGAATCTCCGTTAATAATCGGATTTCTAATCTTCCTACCAGATGCAATTCAGGTCTTATTATTAAATGGATTTTTTTATTTTCCTACCATATGAGAATCTGGTCTTATTATTAAATGGATTTCTAATTGATACGATTCTAGTCTTATTATTAAATGGATTTCTGATTTTCCTACCAGTTGAGATTCTGGTCTTATTATTCTTATTATCAAGTAGATTTTTAATCATCTTACCAAATGGAATTTCGATCTTATTATCAGATGGATTTCTAGTCTTCTTATCAATTAAGTCTATGGTCTTCTTGCCAGAAGAATTTTTGGTCTTTTATTAAAGCTGACTGGTGGCTATTTATGCTTATGCGATAAAGAAAAAGTCATCGAAATCGAATAGACATTTACTCCAAAAAACCAGCTAGGATAATGATACTTGGAGCAACCATGATTTAGCTATAAAAAAGAGTTGAAAAGGAAAATTGATCCGACTTATCTAAAGTTCTGCTATAATTAATCTAAAAATGAATTTCAAAACCAAGCTTTCAAAGTTTCAAAGATTAACAAGACAACTTTTTCATAAATATTCTTCGGTGTTTGCAAAACAAAATAATCAATCTAAGAAAGAAATAATTTCTTTAAACTATGAAAGCTATAATCATTTACTATATGTTTTTACAGAAGGAAAAGAGAGAACTGGAAAGGCGGGTCTAAAGCATTGTACAAGGGAATAAAGAGCACACAAACCTACGTTTAATCAAAGATTACAGATCATATGGAATCAGACTAAAGCACTAAAGTAAGTTGCAAATCTAAAATAATTCAACGAGTCTAAATACAAGACAAAAATAAAGGAGTAAACACAAAGTCTGTTCAAGGTGTTAATTGTTCAGGTACAAATATGTTTACCATATTACATTTTACACATTACATACAAAAGTTATATTTAACGAGAAAGTTTAATCAATAAGAGAATCCATTCAAGAGTTTCCAAGCGACGTCATTTTGGTCTCCATTAGGAATCAAGGTCTGTCACTTTTTCCTTGAAGTCTTCAATAGCCGAGAAGGTTCGACGATGTGACGAATCGCTATATCCAAAAATTCCTTAAGTTTCTTCTCTTTCTTCCGGATAATTTCCATGTCGTCAATAGAGCTAATTTGAACCTTTAATGTGTGATCAAGCATTTTATTAGTTCCTTTGAGAATTTTTTACTTTACTCTGCAATTCTTTAACTTTCTGCTTAAGATCATATTTCTCACATCCTAACTCCTCAACCCGACTTTGGTACTTGTTGAGATATTCCAAAACATTTTCATCCCACTTTCCTTTTAAAAATTGGATGCATTCATATCTAACCTTTTGGCACCACCTGGAGATTTCTTTACGATCTAAACCTGAAGGAGGGTTTAACAAGGAAGGGAATGCCTCTTTGCCAGTTAGAGATTGGGACCTAGTCATTCTCGTATGAGTAGAAGTGGGAAGGCTGGATTCGCCTCCATTTTCAATAAGTTCCAGAGATTGATAGGATACTTGACTTTTTAACAAGTCCACTTCAGGGTCCTCTATCCTTTGGTGTAATCGAGAAATTTCTGCATCTGCTTCGATTCTTTGATCTAAAGTACCAGGTCAACCAACCGCATTTATGCTTTCTTTCAACTCTTGAATCTCTTTATCTTTCTCTTTGATTTTTTCCTTCGAACTCGATGTTATTTCCTTCATACTGCTCAATGTCAATCTCAATTGGTAATATTTATCATGCCAATTGCCCGTCTTCGGTTTGTCGGGATATGATATGACCAAAGCTCCTTAGGAAGAGCGCTTCTCAATATCTAATCCTATTTTGGTTTTGATATTGTCTATTCATGAAAGAAGATCTTGATCACTGAATACAAGAATCAACTGACTCTCGTATTAAAAATAAATAAAGGGAAAACAAAATCAGTACATGAAGAAGCATGCTCTTTTTATTGATAATGACAAGATTTACAAACATGAAGAAGGTCAAATTACATTAACAACAGAAGTATTAAAGTTTAAAAACAATAATTTGAGTCTTTTTAAGTTAACCCACGGACATAAGGATAGTAGAGTCGAAGGAAACATTAAATCCTTGAGGAGTACTAACTGGTGGGAAACCGATGATAATCCCATTTCCCGGCAGAGGGACTGGACTCTCCGTATAAAAATTAAGCGTAATTAGATCATACTTTTTTATGTAAATTGTCCTTTTCATCACCTAAGAAATCAAAATATAAGTAGGGGAGTTGTGAGTAAACTTCTTCAAGTTCCCTAAGAAAGCAGTATTTTTCCAGCCAAGAGGTTTTGAAAATTAACGATTTCTCCTTAAAGCCTCGTTTTAACTTGACAAATTTACTTAAGAGTTCTTTTGAAATGAGAATGCCCAACGGCTCCTTAACCTGTGTATCTCAGGAAAAACAAATTAAGTTATAAAGAAATGAAAATTTCAATACTTATAAAGATTGTTTGAATTACATAATACAACAATGAAATTACTTAGGTTCATACAATAATGGACCCTTTATAAAACTCAAAAATGAATTTCTCCTTTTTGAACTTAACCTTCTCAGGAGGAAGAGTGTTAGGGGAAAGGAAAATGGTCGCAATCTTGGGAAGGTTCTAGCATTCCCCAGGATGGGGATCGGCCCCATGATTATCTAAATACCTAATATGAAGACGCCTAAGTAAACCTCCGCTATTTTCCCTAAAAAGGAAAAGTCGGTCAAACATTCTTATAATAGACTTTGTAGAGAAATTCCACTAAAGTATCCCTATCTTCGATAAGCATCTAGAAGAGTGTGGTTAACTCCACATTCTTCTTTAGGACCCACTCCTGATGAAGACGGGATCTTCTCAAGAGTGGGAATGCTTGTTTTTCTTTGAAGTCTTTCAATCTATTAGCATAAATACGAAGACACCTATACTTCTAGAATAAACCATTGTAATCTTCAACCGCTTTCTCGATCTCTCTATTTAATTGTTGCACTTTCTTCCCACTCTTCTCATGCATAATCACAAAGTGCTATTTGTTTCTTTTCCTAAACTAAAATAATAAATTTATTAAATAAAGCTAACAAATACCTATAAGCACATAAAGACAAACTATATACTTGTATCGTAGAAGCTTGTGAATCAAAAACTCAGGTTTCCTCATTTGATTCTTTGTTAGCAGTTTGAGCATCCTTTGCTGGGATGTCTTCGTGAGAAGCATCACAAGGTCCGGGAAGATCGGGGAGATCTGTATCATAAATAGATGGGCCTAAGTCATGACAACCCGATCTGCTACCACCATTTCCTAGTCCTTCCAAATCCTCATTGCCATCACCCACATCTTCATCATTATTGTCATCATCTTTATCATCATTGTCATCGTTTTCATCATCTCATTCTCATCCTCCTCGTCATCCTCCCTTTCATCATTACCTTCATCTTTTCCAAGTAGAGGATCATCAAAATAGCTTTTGAGGATTAATAGGATCCTTTTCTAGGAATTAATCTTGAAGTGACCCAAGAACCCTTCCTAGTTTAGGGTCAAACTTCCTTTTAAATTTATCATTTGGATTCGAGAGTGAAGGAAAGTCTAACTCTAAACATTTCCCTATGTTATCATGATACACAATAAAGCGGGCATTCTCGTAGCATCGTTCCCTGGTTTTAGGGAGGGCCTGATTGATAAACTTAGAAACTTTCTTTTTAGCATCTTTAACAATGTTGTTTGCATAAATAAGGGTGGCATCTTTGCTTTCAAACTGATTAGCTATTTGAGCCTTTTCTTTTCTGTCTTGCTAAAGCTTTGTCTCCATGGCCTTCACCCCCTCCTCGGCCACTAGCCTTGTTTTTCTCTCCTCATCCAAGTTGGAGGCAAACTTATCCTTTTTCGAGATGGCATTATTCTTCTCCGCCGCAACATCAAATACTTGACCCTCAAGGAACTTAACTTTTGTTGTCAACAAAGAAATCTACTCATTAAGATCTGGAACTTGGCCGACAGATCCTTGAGAAGATTGTTGGAGGAAAAACATATGTTTGAAAACCTAAAATTGGTAACATGCATATAATAAATAAAGGTGTATATAACCAAAAACTTGTACATAAAGAAACATACCAAAAGAAGTTGTTGAAAAAGGATGTAAAGGTGATCCTTAGAGAAGGTTTAAGGTGGCAGTGACATTAGAGAAGCCACAGATGAGGATTGAATAACCGAACAAATCAAACCCTTAAAATCATAAGGGATGTTTTGAACAGGAGCTTCGGAGGGAAGGGATTCAGGGGAAGGAGGAGTCATGCCTAACTCCTGACGTATATGTTGAAAAGCAAAAACATACATGGGAATCATGATATCTATAAAAGAGCTTGGAGTGGAACTAACCTTCATCTGGTTAAGAGGATCATGTACAAGCAAATTGGGATCAACAGGGCTGGATTTTTGGTGAACTGCGGCTACATCTATGATTGATTCTTCTTCTGTAGTAATGACAGTTTGGCCTTCTTCGAGGCCTCTTTTTTGGTGAAGAGCTTAAGTCATCAAATAAAATGTCGAAGCCCTTTTTTCTTCCATAACCCTCAGTGTCAATATTCTTTAGCACTTTAGTAATAGATTCATCGATGGGTGCAGTGGTAGGAGGGGAAGCCGATGCAGAAACATGATTTTTAGCCTTTTTGGATTTAGAGGCTGTAACCCTAAGAGCAAAACCTAAGTAAGAGGAAAAATCATAAGATAGTAATACGGGAAACTTTGTTGGAAATCATAATAATAGCTCACCAGAAAAGTCGTGGAGAATGGGAGAAGATTTAGAAAAGGAATCTTGTTTGCCGGCAACTAGGGCCTGTCTCCCGTGAGCATCTTTCTTCACCATAGGGGGTTCCCCTAAGCACCTTATGGTTCTCCAGGATCAAGGAGTATTTCCTAACATTTATTTCAGTTAATATCCTATGTCTGTCTCCTATAGTTTGGGACGCTAAGCTCAAAGTACCAATCATATCAACAATAGAAGAATTTGTCCCCTTAGAGGCAAGATCTATAAAAATAATCATTATAAGACAATAATATAATATAGTATAAGTAATAAAGGAAGAAAGGACATGACTTACTAGGAACAGAGAAGGATCCTCTAATTTTAGGAGTGTGGCTTTTAACATAGAAGAATTGGTTCTCCCAATCTCTAGATTTGTTAATCAAGTTGGTGATTAGACTTTTTTGATGGAGAAGATGATACACAGTACCCAATTGCTGATCACCACTTTAATAAGAGTTACTAATAAGCGAAGGATGTCAATGTTGAGAGAAGGGAGTTTAGCTTCCCTAGCCAAGATTTTAAGGTAGCTCGGGTAAGTGTAGGAACTGGGTATCAATTGTGTCGAGGCAATTCCTAAATGATCCAAGTATCTAATAAAGAAGTCGAAAAGAGGTAGGTAACCCGAATGCTAAATATGGATTGACATAAAAGCAAAGAAACCATCTGGAGGATTAGGTGTTGACCTTATCCTGAATGGTTATAAGAGATTGGACGAGCCTATTATCTCCTTTTTCAGAGGGAGGAGAAGGTTTGGAGCCCTTATCGGATTTCTTGCTAGCCATTTATCTGCCAGAAGAAATTACAAAAGGTCAGGGAAGTATTACATATTTTATAAGAAGTTTGTAATACTAAAGATAAGTGGAATTCCTAAATAGAGATACAAAAATGAATAATTGGGTGTCTAACCCATAAATGCTTAATAAATTGAAAACTGTTTAGTTAATAATAGAATACCAAAACTATGAACGGTTATTAAATTTATACCAACTTAACAATACACTAAGTAGTCCATATTTGGATATCTAACCTATAATGAGGTGATGAGTTCGTAGGAATTTAGCATATTCATGACTAATCAAGAACTCATTAATAATTATTGAGTCACGGCTAGGCGTCGAGTTCACGACTGATCATTGAGGTCCTATTAAGGTATCACACTTACAACACCTTGTTGAGATTACAATAGGGTATAGAACATATAACTCGTTGTTGAATTTGTAACAAACTATTAAGTTCATAGATAATTAGTGAGTTTGGAATTATTTAAAAGTGCTTCAACCTATTATCGAGTTTATATAATGTCGAATACATAAACAGTTGAAATTTATAACTAACTGAAAATGCTGTAATTACTTTCTGAACCCATAGTATAATGTCGAACTTATACAAGATAAGAAGTTTGTAGCCACAACACCACCCTTTAAATATTTGTCGAATTTATAGAAGGATGGAAGTTTACTACAAGGTTGTTAAGCTAGTAACTAAAATAATAATCCTTCAAACAATTGTTAGGTTTATAACTGGTTATCAAATTTCTAAATAACTGCCGAATCTCTAATTGTTTATCATGTCAATGGCTAGTAAGTGACCTTAAAAGGGTTGAAACTATAACTAGTTAAGAAGACCTTAATAGGGTAGCGAAACTCTAATTGGGTGTCGAATTTTAAGATGGTTGACAAACATGTGAACCAATAACTAATTAGCGAACCCCCAAACATGCTATCGAATTCTAAGTGAATATTGAGTTCTTAAAATAATTAACTTAACTCTCAATTGAGTGTAGAATTTCTAAAATTAATGTCGACCTTATAGTTATCAACAATCTAATAAGCTACCCAGTTTCCAGAAAGTTGTTGAATTCATGGCAACTATCGAATTATTGAGTTTCTTTCAACCAATAAAGTGGTGTATCGTAATCGACATTTGAATCTAAACACTAGATTTCTCAAAATCATAAAAATGCCCAATCGCCACAAATCCCCAATTTCAAAATTGAAAACCCCCTTCTTTGTCTTTCGTTTAATCAATTAGAAATACAAGTCATTGCTTGAAATCAAGCTCGAATGCTGTGGAGATTAATTTTTTATGATTAGAATGGGGAAATTAAAATTGCTATTTTGAGATTAGCTTGTAAGTAAAAGTTTGAAGAAGAAGAAAACAAGTATTTATAGAAGGAGAGAGTAGCAATATGAAGCGTTGATTTTAGTTTGAATAGGTGAATGAGATCAAAGCAGAATATCAATAGATGGCAAACGTCAATATCGAGGCGGTAACTTGAAAAGTCAACATTATACTAAAGTATAATACTCTTCTTCTACACAAGGGAGTAAATGTTGCTATAAATAAAGATATCGAACACCTAAGGAGAACATGTTGAAATTCAAGGAAAATAAAGGATGTCAAGTTAGAAGAAAGCAGGGTTATCAAGTACTTGATGTTAAACAAAGAGTAGCGAGCTTTAGACACTTGCCAAGAGATGCCAAATATCTTAAAGAAAAGGGTTGCCGAACCTCTACAACAGGAAGGATGTCACATACATAAGCGATTAGCAGATATAATAGGGTATCGAACCATTAAAGATGCTAAGCTCAAAGTGTTCAACAAAGACAAGAATTGTCAAACTTGAATAAAAGAAAAGGAAAGGTATTGAGCCTCAACAATCATAGAGGTTATCGAGCATGAAAGGCAAAAGGTGTATCAAACCTTCAACAACTTCTAAAGATTTCAAGCATATGACAAGCAGAGGTAATGTTGAATATCGATAATGAATCAAGGTCTCAGGTCCACTAGGTAATGAAGGTGCCGAATCAACAAACACATATAGATATCAAGCCAATGCAGCAAAGAGTGTCGTAAAACAAGTAAAAAGAAGAATGTCGAGCATTTAGACTCAGAATGAAGGTATTGTGCTTCGAGAGATAATGAGCCTACGCCACGCAAACTGTCATCAAGCTACTACCATGATAACTGTTATCGAGTCCCTACCATAATAAATGATATTAAGTAGCTACCAATGGGAGATAGTACTGCCGAACTTATAAGAATGAGCAATGTCGAGCTTCATTAATGATTAAGATGATATTGAGTCTTTAACCAGTATCAAGCCTTCATAGCTATAGCTGCTGTGAAGCATATGAAAGCAGTAAGAGGGTTTCGAACTCTTATAAACAATATGGGATGTCGAGGTTTTAAAGATGTAGGTGATACCAAATATATACAATGAGATGTGAAGTTTATCAAGATGGAGCTATCAGAACCATTAGATTCAAGGTCATGCCACATGTCAATCATCCCGCATAGAAGCACCCCTATAAATAGACCCCCTCGGCCATGCAATGAGGGGCGAATTCTTCTTTCCTCACTTCTTAGATTTTTAAAGTTGTAAATCCAAAATTGATTTGGGGATCTTAGAGCCTATTGTACTCTTATGACATTTGCACATAAGACTTTGGACATTTAACAATTGCATAGCATATTTCTTTGAGGGATTGTAATTCTTGAATTCTACACATAAGGACTTGGATCATAAATTTTTTACATAGCATCCTTCTTTTGGATGACTACACTTGATTATTTTTGAATTATGGACGATCAGTGACTATATTCTGGACTTGAGTTTGAATAGCAAACGGGCATATGACTTTACTTGGACTCGAACTAGGCTTGCATATTTTTCCCAAGCTTGCATAAGGCTACTTAAGCCCTTATCCAAACCTATCCTGGCCTACCCTACATATTTGGTTAGCAAAGAAATTTGTTAACAGTATATTTAATAGAAAATCCATAAATGATATGTTTTGCGATAGTAGTTATAAAGTGTTGTAACAGTGAGTAATTTATCACAATAAAAATAAATATACTATTTTAAATGTTCCTGGTCAAGATGCATCCAGACTGGAGATCGATTTATAGTTGAGACTAGAGTACGTATCTGTCCAAATGTTGGGCAGCGTATTACTCATAACTGCTGGAGGTACCAAGAGTTTACGTAGTAATAGTTATTGGATAACTATAGAATGGCTCATTTGATAGTTTTCCGTTGGTTAATATGACTAAAGTCAAACAGAAAATATCGAGGTGACTAATTTACATAGTTCTCTCGAATTGACAATACTGTCGATCTTCAATATGAAAGCTCTGCTTTGATTATAGTCATGTCAAGGCACGGTGTCCATCGAGTGACTAAAGTTGGATCGAGTGAAAGTATTGGAAGTGAAGCACTATTCAAGAGAGGATTCATCTCCTCAGTGATATGGGGTTAGTATCATGGTTAACTCAAGTCAACTCAAAGTCAAAGTCTCTAGCTAAAACATTTCGATTAATAATAATTGTTATTATTGAACCAAGGACTTTATGTTCAGACTATAGAGTTGAATATGAACGATACTGGAATTTTGACCATTATCAAATTCCATAAGTTCAAACTGATATAGTTTTAAGAAAGAGAATTGGTGTAAATAAAAGTCACGACCGGGTAACGCTTAACAAAGTGAAATTAGATTTTGCAGAACCCAAGTAAGTGATAAATTTGGCCAAAATGTCACACCATCTGCTAAGTGACATGTGAACATTAATATTTGAATAGTTCGATATTAATCACTGACCAAATTTACAGCTGACGAGTCACACAACCGAAACGACGAATTCTCCTTTGGTTAAATGATTTAATTAGGTTATAATTGTTATAAATTAATTAAATTAACTAATATTTATGAAATATTAATTATAAAATTTTGATTATGATTTGAGGAATAAATATTATTAAATATATTTATAATAGTTATAAATATATCAATCGATATACGATATCGATAAAAGATTAAACTGTATTTAATTAAATAGTAATTTCCTTAGGCTTAAATAGGTTTTAGGCCTATCATGGAGGGTGAAATTTCAGCAGCAATATGGACATAGGGTGGCTCAAATAGGGGTTGGAAGTTATTGATTTTGGATAGCTCAGATTGAGGGAGAAATGGTATAAGATGAGATCCACTCTTTTCTCTCTTCTATCCACTATTTAAGCATTCCTAACCCTAATTGCAAATAACCTTTTGATGTCTCTTCTTCCATCCTATACTAGTCGAAATTATACCATAGCATCTCCATCAATAAAAGCTCAAATCAAGTTAGATTCGATCACTATTTGATGGTTGAAGTTCAATGGTTCAAGGACTAGCAATCTGCCGAATCGAAAAGGATTCAAAAGGGAGAGTTCATCTTTTCAAGTTTTTCTTCATGGCTTTAGTTCTTAGGTATGATTTTCATCAAACTATAATTTATAATTTCTAAATAATACTTTATTATATATATTGATAGTTATGTGACAATTCTGATATGTATTAATGTTGTCACATGTTAGTATGGTTATATGTATGAATATACTTATAAATTTAAAAAAAATCAATTTTATATACAAATTAGACCTATACAGCCGCCTATTATATATATATATATTAATTATTATTATATTTAATTATATATATTATTTAATTATACACATATGGTTTATATTTAATTTCAATATCATACTCTAGTTAAAATTGATTATATAATTTTATATATCTTATTTTATAGCAATAGTAATTTTCAACAGCAAGAAATTAATTTTTATAATTATTTATTAATATTTAATATTATTTAACTTAATATTTTACATAACTAAATTATATAAAATCAAATATGTTATCAAAATTATTTTTTATATTTCATAAAATTATTTTATCATAAGATAAGCTCTTGGCCAGAAAATAAAAAATTTAAAAATTATTTTGCTATTTTTAAAAATTATTTTTATAATAGACTGAAAATTAATAAATTAATTAACAATAAAATTTAATCAGAAAAAATGTGAAATTTTTTTCAAACTTTAAAATATCTTTTATGATTTACTAGAAATTAAAGGTTTTGAAAGTAATTTATTATTAACGAGTATCGCGGCATGTGCTTTGCACGTGATGATGGCTCGTGCTCCACGTGTGAATTGTTTTTATACAAATTGTATATGTTTCACACACTCAAGGGAAATGATTTGCATAAATATTTATCCATATTTTTTGCATTGAAATCGTGTGCAGTTAGCTTGAATTTTTATTTCTATATCGCAACATCTAATTATTTTTGTTAGTTTGAATTTTTATTTCTATTATTACTTAATAAAGAACGAATTTATAAAAGAAGTTTATTTATTAGATCATACTATTTAGTATATTAAAATTTGGTAATACCTATAGAAGGGGTTTTGAATTTGCAAAGAAAGTTTATTTATTAGACTATATTTTTAATTGATAGTAAGATTTGGAAATATTTGTAGATGAACATTGTTGATAAGATTTTTCATTTTACACCACTCAAACTGACGATGAAGTAATTATCATACTAATAACGTCAATGGTTTTGAATTGGCAGAATTAAGTGGTATTAAATTTTCCGTTAAGTAGTAATTATGTCGTTGGATGCTTACACAGTTAGTTAGTTGCACTTTAACTGTTTGTTAAAATGTCAAATCCCACTAATATTTAATTCTGATACAAATAAGGTAAGATTCAGTATTGAAAAGTAGGCAAGTAAATAATAAAATGCAGGAAATAGTAAAGAATACAAGGAATTTGCGTGGTTTGGATGTTAAGTAATCCTATGTCCATGAGGAAATTTCTCTTTCTTCCTTTATATTTTCTAGTACATATTCCAATGGCAAAAAATACAATAATTTCTTCATATTCCAATGGCAGAGAATACAATAATTTCTTCTCGTTAATCTTAAAAGTATCGAAAAGTAGGAAAAGTCCTTTCCTACTACAGTACTTTTTCTATTTATAGTATAGAGATTTACGCGGATTGCTACAATCCTTCTCTTGTCGTTGTGCTTTAGCCCTAGGATCCTACCAGGTGTCATCTACCTGCATCATTTGTTTGATGCACCTGGATTGCTGACATGTCTTTGGAGGGATGTTTGAGATAAAGGCCGAAACTCCTTAAGTTAAAGCGGGAATATCTGAAATTCAAGCATGAATATTTGAAATCGTGGCGGGAGACTTCAAATTTGAATTGGCTTTCCGTCTGAGTCCTTAAGTGGGGGACTATCTGCATTGCTTCTTTCTTTTCAGAGCTGTCTTACCTTTTTCATTTTGTTTTTGACGAAGTGATGAGCCATGCCATTGTTCTTCTTTAATCACCATTGGGATTAATGAGGTTGGTCTGTGCTGTTTGGAGTGCTTCATTTGCATGATACTGCATTGAGACAGTGGTAGCTGAACTATCTTCCCCCAATTTGTTGTGTTGATTTTTACATTTATGCTAGGGATGAGTTGGGTTGTGTTGCCTGGTTTGAGCTGCAGTGCTAGTTTAATGTTGGCATGCTCCTGCTCTTCTGACCTGCTCTTGGCATGAGGGTGTACAGGCTACTGTGATTGGATGCCTACTTCTTTGCTTTTCTCTAAATAGTGTAGATCTGCGGTGGAGTGAAGTTTGGGTAACCTTGTGTGTAGCCCTTGGAATGTTTTTGGTTCCTTGTGGTACTGCTAAAGGAGTCCTCCATAACTGTAGGGTAGATCTATACTTGAAATAGTTAGCAATATATAAGTTCTTAATATTAGTTATTGGATCTAGCGAGTCCTTTGAATGCAAAGTAGTTTTCCTCTGTTGCTACTCTTTTTTACTCCCGCATTTGTTACATTATGAGGGTGGTGCATCCTTCACCACTTCATTCTGATGGCAGCGATTTATGTTGGCGCAGACCTGATATTTCATTGACCTAATTTATGAACGCAGTACTTTATCTCATTATGACTTCGTGCCCTTTAGCTATAGTTCTTTTAGGTAAAACAAAGATTATGGCTGCAGGCTAGCTCTCATGTTCTACGGCTGTTCTTACGGCTTTCCACCTCATTCGGTCTGGTTTTAACGTAGCTTGAAAAATATGGATGTTAATTTGTAAAGGAAACTTGTTTGTTAGATCCTACTTTTAAGTAATATTAAGATTCGTTAATATCTATATATGGGCGTTTTTGGTGGTTCACGTTGACACCAAAAAAAGGTGACACAAAAGATATTACAACTATTATTTAAGTTATTTTACGTAACTTCGAATGAATATTCAATTAAAATACATTTTGAAATAATAAAAATAATAATAATATTTTTTTGCTGTATACATGATCTGGAATTTAAAAACTAATTAAAAAAATTTCTATTTTATTAAATAATATATATATATATACACACACACTATATATATTACAAATATACTATATTTATAGTAAAAAATATTATTTTGTTATTATAAATATATTATTACATTATTTTTTCGGTTTTTAATTAAAAATCATTATTTATTTTGATATTTAAATAACTTATTTACATTTAAATAGATATATTATAATATTGTGAATATATATATATTTATATTTTATTTATAAGATTATATATATATATTGTTTATTAAATTTTATGTATACATACATATACACACACACATATTTAATAATATTTATATATAAGTAAAGTTTATATATATACATATATTTGGACAACATACATTTACATATCAGATAAGCTAACATGTCTGTTGCAATGAAATCCCTTCATCTATACATGAGCATGTTATATCTTGTACGGATTGATATGTTACACACGCGCACACACATATATGTGTGTGTATGATACATACATATTGATATATAAATTAAATAAAGCAATATAATTTATGAATTCAAATAAAATAATAGATTTTATTTAAATAATATTCAGAAACGTTCTAAATGAATTAGACTTCATACGCTCAATAAAGATTCAATAGGGTAAAAAAATTTGAAATCCACCCGCAACTTCCGCTGCGGGCTAGCCTAGTTTCAATAATGGTATCAGACCCCAATAGCCTATGCGGTCTAAATTAGTCATGTTAGGATTAACTAATTAAAGCCTACCCATATACTAGCGTGTTTAGAAAAGCAATGTCTAAAGTTGGGATTGGGTATTCAAGTACTCTCCTTACCTAACTACTATCCTAGCCTGAAATGATGAGGTATGCCCAAAAGGTTATCCCTAATAGAAAATGCCCAATTTGAATTGGACCTTGGGATAATTTTAAAATTGTTTTAAATTTAAAATAAAAGTTATAAATTTAGAAGTTAAATTTAAAATAAGGAAATTATTATAAATGTTATAATATAGATTTTCTAATTGTTTTGGAAATTAACAAAAAATATAAGATTTTAAATTTAAAAGTTAAATTTAAAAGTTATGTTGTTCTAAAATGTTAAAATAGCGTAAGTATACGTGTATGTATATGAAGTTAATTTCGAAATTAATATAATTTAATTAAAATTGTTTAATTAAATAAATTAATTAAATGTTAATTAGTTAAATGGTACATATACGTATGATATAAGTTATTAACAAGAAAACTTGTCAACATCCCCAATGCTTTGATAAGACAATTTTATTTGGACATAACCGTGTGGTTGAGATGATTTCGCTTCAGAAACTGTATCTTTGGATAAAATGCCTTAACCAAATTGATCTGGATGAAAAGAATAGTGAATTGTCATACCTTTCGACCTTGTCGAAAGGTTAATCAGGCTACTTCGACCAGGTACCCTGGATGTGTCTTAACCGGTTCGAAAGGCTTGCTATGCTTTTGAAAAGGTTACTTTGGGGCAAAACCTTTGACTTCGATAGGTTTGATGTGTAGTTGAGGGGAACACCATCGATTGCTTTCGAAAGGGGCTTTGGAGTCATCATTGCTTTTCTCATCTGTGTTGAAAGGTTGGTTGTGGCAGAAGACCTTATTTGTTTTCATCTGGGTCGAAGGACTTTGCACTGTATAAGTGGTTGGGCCTTCAAAAATTTTTTTAAAAAAATCTTTCAAGACAACTTGGCCTATCTCTTCATCAAAACTTTAATCTTATTATCCTTCTTTCATTCTTCTGCTTTTAAGTAGATTTTATGGTTAACATTTTACTCCTCCCCCCTTATATGAAAGAAGCTTTTGTTCTTTAGGACAAAGTTTTCATGGCTCTCTAACTCTTCATAATTTTGTCTTTCCTGCAAAATTCAAAATTAAAAGCACCATTGTTACTGTCATACTTGCATGTATGTTCAGTCATTGACCAGCGTATTAGTGCCCTTATTCACCTGTTACGCTTCATTTGGAATTTATGAACACCAACTTTCGGTTTTGGCATTAAGAAGATTAGTTTGAGATTTTTGGTTGCCTGCAATAGACTCAATTACATTATATCATCCATGAAATCTAACCCAGATTAGGGTATTAACTCGTGAAGTTTAGAGATTGATAACGTGACATTCAGAATCTGGATGACAATATCCCATAAAAAGTATTATATATGGCACTTCTAAACCCAGATTCAGGTTTTTATGGCCTACTAAACAAGAATTAGTAGTATGATTCTCATATTAAACTTCGAGTCCATATTAGGACATATTTGAGTCAATTCTCTTTATAGAAAGAATCTTCGGCCCAGATTAGGGCATATATTTGTGTAGGCGGATGGTTGTTAAAATAGAAATCCCTTGCCCATATTAGGGCGTATTTTGAATAACCAAAAGTTCATGAAAATAGTCTTCATAATAGATGCTATGGACCCAGGTTAGGGTATTCAGGAAAAATCTGATAATAATCTCGAAACCCAAGTTTGAGTATCATGAATTGTTGTGATCGATAATGTTCTCATGCCCTGACTTGGGCTTAGTAAAGATGGCGATTGATAAAATCCCAAAACCCAGATTCAGGTATTAGATATTGAAATTCAAATATGAGAATCTTGAAGCTCAGATTCGAGAATTAATAGATGACGTTAAGGAAGTCCCGAAACCCAGATTCGGGTAACAATCAATGGAGATCTTGTCTTACTCCTTTGCTTTTGTCTTTTTCGACATATTAGAACTCTCCATGTCTAGTGTAGAAATAATTTGATTAGCTGCCTCTTGAGCCTGGACGTCTTAGTCCATAATTAGATAAGTTGCCTTTATCTGAGCTAGGACATCTTAGTCCTTAGTTGATTGTGCCTCCTCTTGGGCTTGAACATCTTAGTCCAATGTTGGTTGAGCCTCTTCTTGGGCTTGGACGTCTTAGTCCACTATTGATTGAGCCTCTTCTCGGGCTTGGACATCTTAGTCCATTATTGTCCGGTGCTCTTGGTTAGCTCATCTTAGAGGCTGGAACCAAGGACTTGCCCAACCTCCTTCCAAAAGGCGCCCTGCCCTGGCCCTTTTGCGGCGGGGATAGGGGCTTGTTTGGTGCTTTAACCTGGCCATCTCATGGCGCGTATAAAGGCTTACTCCGTCCTCCCTCCAGGAGGTGCCTTAACCTGGCCATAGCGTGGCACGGAAAATGGCTTGTTCGGCGCTTTAACCTATCCATCTCATAGCGCAGATAAAGGCTTACTCTGTCCTCCGTCCAGGAGGCGCTCTGCCATGGCCATCTTGGTGCGGACAGAACCTTTTCTACCATCTTAGGTAGTATCCAAATTTGAGGAGCATTTCACTTCCAACCATGTTGATTTTCTCTTTACAAAAAGAAGTTCTTTATTAATCCATCTTTGGAAAATATGGCCTTAAATGTTCAACATTCCATGTCCTAGGCACCATATTGACGTCTGGGCGACATAGTTTGTAAGCTCCTGGTGGGATTACTTTGCATACGATTAATGGCATCTCCCAGTTTGGTCCTAGGGGTCCATCTGCAGGATTCTTAGTATTGGTCATTGCTCTGCGGAGTACTAAATCCCCTTCTTGAAATGACCGAGCTCTTACTTTTGAGTTGTAATATTTCGAGATTCTCCTCTGATATTCGACGGTTCTTACCACTGCTTCATCTTAGCTCATGTATCAAGTCTAGTGATTCTTTCTTCAATTCTTGATTCTTATCAAATGCATAGGCAATCCTTCGGTATGAGGGTATTTCAATCTCAATTGGTAGCATTGCCTCACACCCATATGTTAAAGAATACGGGGTATGTCCTTTTGCCGTCTTAGCAGATGTTCGGTAGGCCCATAACACTAATGGTAGTTATTCTATCCAATTTCCTTTTGCTTTATTCAGTCGCTTTTTCAGAGTGTTTTTATGGTCTTATTTGCCGCTTCAACTGCTCCATTAGCTTTTGGATGTGCGACAGATGAAAAACTTTTAATAATCCCATTTTTGTGGCAGAATCGAGAGAATTCTTTGCTTTCAAATTGCGTCCCATTGTTAGAGATTATCTTTTGGGGAACTCCAAACCTGTTTATGATATTCTTAATGACAAATCTCAATACTTTTCCCGAAGTGATTTTTGGAAGTGGTTCGGCTTCAACCCATTAGGTAAAATAGTCGATAGCCACTACGGTGTATTTAGCTCCTCCTTTTGAAATTGGCAATGGGCCGATCAAAGCTATTCCCCATACATCAAAGGGCCATGGACTTGTGATTGGTGTTAACTGACTTGGAGGCAACCTGGGTATCTTTGAAAATTTCTGGCATTTCTCGCACCTTTTCACATAGTCTATGGCTTGGCCCATCATATGTGGCCAGTCAAACCCTTGCCTCATTATTTTCTTTGCCAGCTTTGTTCCTTTTGAATGGTCGCTGCAAAACCCTTCGTGTGCTTCAACCATTAGTCTCATCCCATCATTCATGTCCACACACCTAAGATACGGTAGTGCATACCCCTCCTTATAGAGGATTTCGTCTATCATAACAAAGGTTGGAGCCTGTCTCTTGATCTTTCTTGCTTCTTCTTTATCGGATGGTAATGTCCCTTTAACTAAATACTAAACAATATGTGACATCCATGTATCATCATATGTGCCTTTTGGACTGGGTTGGTCCATCCTTTCATTTGTTAACTCATCACCACTTTCTATTTCCTCTCTCCTCTGAGACTTGGCTTGTGATCTTGTCATAACACACAACTCTTTCCCTTGCTCGAATGTCTCCTTTTCAATACTTGGCTTTTCTTGATATCCGACAGGAACAATTCGTGTTTTTGGTGCTTCCCTTAAGCTGGCCAATTTTGCTAAAGAGTCTGCATGTGCATTCTCTGCCCTTGGAACTTGATTTATCGAAAAATCCTCAAACAAGGCAAGCATTTGCAATATCTTCTTCACATATAAAGATAGCTTGGGGTCCTTTGTTTGGTATATCTGTTTCACTTGATTGACCACTAGCTGTGAGTCACTGAAAATCTGTATTGGTGGAATTTTCAATTCGAATGCCAAAATTAGTCCCGCTACCAATGATTCATATTCTGCCACATTGTAGGTTGCAGGAAATCCCAATTTCATGGCATAGTGCAGTCGATGTCCGTCTGGGGTTAAAATTATATATCATGCTCTGGCACCTTGCTCATTTGATATCTCATCCACAAATAGTTACCACATGGGCTTCTGGTCTTTCTCTTTTTTCGATTGTTCCTTTATAAAGCTGGTGCATTCATTAACAAAGTTTGCTAGGGCCTGGCCTTTGATTGCAACCCTTGGTTAAAACTCTATTTCATATTGGCTGAGTTCAATCCCCCATTTTACCAACCTCCCTGAAGTCTCAGGCTTACTGAAAACTTGCTTAAGAGGAAAATTTGTCAATACCCTGATCGAATGTGCTTGGAAGTATGCTCTAAGCTTTCGAGCCGTAAGAATCAAGCAATAAGCTAATTTCTCTATAATCGGGTATCGTACTTCCGCATCCTTTAACCGCCGGCTTACATAGTATACTGGGAGTTGTGCTCCTTTGTCCTCTCGAATGAGTACTGAACTAACCGCATGTTCCGATACTACCAAGTAGCCTAAGAATTTTCCAGAATGGACCCCAAAAGAGAACTTTTGCGGATTTAACTTCATTTGATACCTCCGTAATATCTCAAGCATTTCCTCCAGATCCTTGAGATGGTTTTCAGGTTCGCTAGATTTTTGTAGCATGTCATCAACGTAAACTTCCTTATTTCTGCCAATCTGTTCCTTGAACATTCGATTAACCAATCTCTGATAAGTGGCCCCAACATTCTTTAGACCACATAGTATGGCTTTGTAACAATAAATTCCCCACTCTATTATGAAGATAGTTTGATCTTCATCTGGCTTGAACATCGATATCTGATTGTACCCTGGATAAGCATCTATAAGTGATAACAACTTGTGTCCGCTCGTTGCATCTACCAACTAATCTATTTGTGGCAACGGGAACAATCTTTCGGGCATGCTTTGTTCAAATCTGTGTAATCGACACAGGTTCTCCACTTTCCATTTGACTTTTTCACCAGAACTGGGTTGGCTAACCATTTGGGGTAATATACTTCCCGGATTAAACCATTTTCAAGGAGCCTATCAACTTCCTCTTTCAGAGCATATGTTCGAACCTTATCCAATTGTCTCTTTTTTTGCCTTATGGGGGTTGCTTCTCGGTTGATGTTAAGCGCGTGACACATGATGGTCGGGTCAATTCCCACCATATCATAATGTCACCAGGCAAACACATCCTTGTTGTCTTTGAGGAACTAAATTAGATCTTTCTTTAACTCGCCATCAAGATCTTTTTCCACTTTGACCACTTTAGAAACATCTTCAAAATCTATATGGGTTTCCTCAAGGTCCTCTATAGGCCTTATTCTCTCCGTCTCATCCCGACAATCAAACTCTATGAGCATTGGACCTTCTTTTGATGAATTAGTGTCAACTCTCCTTCTCTTGTTTTCTGCATAAATGTACTTTTGATACATACGCTTATTAGACTTCTTATCATTAATCTTTGCTTCGAATGTTGGATGTAAAAGTCCATCATCTGAAGGCTGTAAATTAGTAGAAGAATCAAAATAAGTAGAATACTCCCTTTTATATTGATCGAGCGTGTCAAAGTACCTTTCACGGGAGCTGAATTGTTCTCCCCGCATAGTCCCTCAGCCTCGCTTTGTCAAGAACTTCACCATGAGGTACTTTGGCGAGACAAAAGCATCAATTTCATCCAAGGATGGCCTGCCGAAGAAAGCGTTGTAGTAGGAGGGTTGGTCAATTATCACAAAGATGGTTTCAAAAGTTCGGCAGGTAGGAGGCATCCCCATTTGTGCTAGAATCTTTAATTGCCTTGTTGAAGTTGACCCCTTGGCGTTGAACCCAAATATCGGCTCGTGCTCCAATTTGTGCTCTGGGATATTCTTCTGATCAAAAGCATGCTTGAAGATGACATTAACTGCACTACCTCTATCGACTAGAATCTTGGAGACGGTAGAAAGCCTACTTTGAGCAGTGATCATAAGGGGGTCGTTATGTGTATAATGAACTCCTTTGCGCGGCTCCTACTGTGTGATCACTAGATTTGGCATTTGAATATTGAGTCGGGGGCTCTTCGTTAGAGGCTTCTCTTGAACAGAATAAATTCCCTCCTTGGCTTCTTTAATATATCTGCTCCTAGCTCCTTTACTATTTCCTGCCGGATGTGGCCCGCCGTGGATCACATCAATTTTGTTAATTGGCGGGCTTGAGCTGAGGGGGTCTTCATCTTCTAGAACATTTACAGCGTTGACCGGACGCTTCTGGGAGCACTTTCAGTTCTTTGGGCTTTGTGCTGATCTTGGATAAATTCTTTGAGATAGCCTTCTCGGATTAGCTTTTGAATTATGCCGGTCAGCACTCTGCATTCATCTGTTTTGTGACCATTAGCTTTATGGTAGGCACAATAATCTCCTCCCTTCTTTTGCTCTGGATTATTCTTAGCTTTGTAGGAGGTCGAAAAGTTGACTCTTTCCTTCGTTGTAGCATATATGTAAGACAGTGGCCTATTTAAAGCGACTGGCTCTTCCCACCTAACCCTTTTATGGCTACGATCCAAGCCAAATCTTCCTCCCTCCTAGCCTAAGCAAGTTTTGAATGAAGCTTAGGAGATGTGAGCTAGACCCATGTTCTTCCCTATGGTCCCTTCTGGTCCGATGAGCTCTAAGTAAGGCGACTGTTTTTCTCTTGGAATAGTAAAGCTCATCCACCGAATGAATTTATCTGCTTGAAAGTGGAAGTCTTGGAAATCTTTGCAGCCATTGACAAATAGGCGCTGCTTCCAAAAAGGAGTATTTTCGATTAACCCAGAGTGGACGGCTATGAGTTTGTCTCAATCATTCATGTCCTTAGCCTTCAAAGCTTCTACGTTGAATCTCCTCAAATAATCTCCCAAAGATTCACCTTGTCTTTGCTTGATGTTTGCCAGGACCGTATAATCAATAGTTGGATCCTTGCAAATGCAAAACTGTGCTGTCTAAGAAAACTGTTTCCAAAAGTAGATGGTTTTCTCTTTGTACTGCCTATACCACTTTGTTGCCGCCCCTTGTGGTGTAACGGGGAACAGTTGGACCTGATTGTCCCAGAAGCATTGTATAGGTCCATTTGGCTGCCAAAAGCCACTAGGTGATCATCAGGATCGGTATTCCCATAATATTTCATAGACGGGATCATGACATAGGGAGGAATTACTGTCGCCATGATTTCATCAGTGAATGGTGGCACCCTCTCATTGTCATTTACATTCACATCCATAGTTCTTTTTCCTTTTGAATTCATGGCGTCCTTGATTGCCTTCTCAGCAACATCTTTAAGGAAAGCTTCGGGTAATACTCTTTTGAAGTTAAGCTGCTAGACTGCTCTAACGACTTGTTAAGAATTCTCCCTTGATGATTAGTTTTGCTTTTGGAGCTCTTTCTTCTTTGAGGAGGTCAAGTCTACTTTATCTTTGCATTCCTTGGAACTTGTTTTCAGATTTCTTCTAGGAGAAACTACTTCTTCTCCTTGAGTTTGCCTTGGAGTTTTTGATGATCTTTGAGATAAAGCCATCTTCAACAGATCATGCATTTCCTATAATTATTGCTCCAAGCGCTTGATTTTCTCCGTATTTTCATCCTATGGTGCTGGTGATGAAGTTTGCCCTGGAAGGACCCCATCCAGGTTGAAAGTAGGAGCAATGTTTACCTCCAGGTTGGAAGTGTGCACTACTCCCTCTTCGAGTCAACTTAAGCATTTCGACCTCATTTTTCCTATGAAAAAGAAACGAACCACAATTAGTCTGTATACAGTGACAAGGTCGGAGGTTCGGCCCCTCCTTCTAGTGCTAAAAATGTTAACAAGAAATCTTGTCAACATCTCCAATGCTTTGATAATACAATTTTATTTGGACATAACCATGTGGTTGAGATGATTCCCGCTTCAGAAAGTGTAACTTTGGATAAAATGTCTTAATCAAATTGATCTGGATGAAAAGAATAGTGAATTATCATACCTTTCAACCTTGTCAAAAGGTTAATGAGGCTACTTCGACCAGGTTGAAAAAATATCAGATTGTCAAATCTTTCGACCTTGTCAAAAGGTTAATGAGCAAGATCACTCCAACCTTTTGACTAGGTTGGAGTAGAAGAAAATAGTTAAGCCCTTTTTGACCTTGTCGAAAGGTTGTTAACAAGATCGCCCTAACCTTTCGACTAGGTTGGAATAGAAGTAAGTTGCCAAACCTTTCGACCTTGGCGAAAGGTGTGACAAGGCCTTTTCAACCTTTCGACTAGGTTGGAATATAAGTAAGTTGCCAAACCTTTCGACCTTGTCGAAAGGCATGACAAGGCCTTTCCAACCTTTCGATTAGGTTGATGTAATTCACGATCATTTAGCTTCCTGAGATCAGCAATTTGTCGAGTTCAATCTCCCCTAGGAGTTGAAAGCAGTTACAGTTGATGACTCCTACTTTCTTCTTAATCGTGTCGAAAGGTGACATGTGAAACCTTTTGACATTATTGTAAGGAAACGCATGACTCATTTGACAACCTTAATTGCTTTCAGCCCCTTTGGTGTTTATATTCTTTCTATGGAATCCATTCGAAGGGTTTACTGGTGCTTAAGGGACTAGATTCACTTCGAATGAAGTCCATCTTGAGTGGTTATAAGATACATAACCCGGGATTCCATTAGGAAGTAAACCTTTCGACTAAGTCGAAAGGTTTTCCTCCTTTCGGAGCAGTCCCAGTTTTATATCATTAACCCATATACTTTTCTTATATAAGATCAATTTAGTTATTCCCATAACCATGCATTTAGCATATGCGACACGTCATTGTCACTTTATCTTCCCATATTAAGTATGGATTTCAATAATGATGTGTTTTGACGGGGAATGTCTAAGTCGATCTTATACATAGCATAGATCAAAAGAGATTATGGGAAAAAGGTTGAAATCATGTGCAATTGGTCATTAGTCCAGCTAATGATCGTAATGATTCTCCTCATTCCAATATCCATCATGAACGAGCCATCTCCATTTTATTCATATCCAAAATGAGTTACAAGAAATTGAGCTCTCTCCCCAATTCAATCTAAGGTTTTTCTAAGTACAATTATCACTACGAAAGTAGAGAAAAGAAGATGAATTCAGTGTTCAGAATTCGGCTCCTAAAACTGGACCCCTTGAGTCTTATTTATAGATGCAAGTTGGCCCCCTACCGTGCCTTATCTTTCGACTAAGTCGAAAGGTCTTCCTTTTATGTGTCGCTTTAAACCCTTCGACTGTGTCGAAAGGTTATGAATCTCTTGTACTTCTTGGTTTATCTCTTTGCTTATTTGCCTTCAACCGGGTCGAAAGGTCTTCTTTCATATGCTTGTTATGAACCCTCTGACCTCATCGAAAGGTTTGCCCTTATTATGAACCTTCCATCTTTGTCGAAAGGTCTGTACTTCATATGCTATTATGAAACTTTTGACCTTATCGAAAGGATTTCCATTCTCATGCCTTCATGAACCTTTCAACTTTGTCGGAAGGTTTGCCTCTTATATCCTTTTGTGAACCATTTGACCTTGTCGGAAGGTTTGTACTCCACTTGAATTGCCATTCTCATGCCTTCATAAACCTTTCAACTTTGTCAGAAGGTTTGCCTCTTATATCCTTTTGTGAACCCTTCGACCTTGTCGGAAGGTTTGTACTCCACTTGAACGTTGTCGAGAGCTGTACTTCCCTTCAATGTTGTCGAAAGGTTTTTCTTCCATCCCTCTTCCTTTGCTGGCTTTTGAATATTGTTTTCTTCATAGCACCTTTCCACTACAACAAAAAGGACTTTTTATAGCGTGTAAAAACCTCTATAAAAACTTTCTATAGCGATTCTATAATCGCCATAGATCAACATGTTGTAAAAAGTCTGGTAGATACTATAGTGTGTCATACTTGCACTGGAAAACGTATTTTTCTTGCCATCTAAAATAGGCCATATTGGTGCAACTGCTTTTCTATAGCATTATGAAACGTGCTATAGAACTTTTTATGACGCATTTTAGTTGCTATAAATATGTCGACATGCTATATTATTATAGCATTTGAACGCGCTATGGAATCATCGTGTCAACCTTTTATGACACATTGAAATGCTATAGAAAATTTATTACTATCTATTATAGCACCGTCTTATTGCTATGAAAACTATTTACTCTTTGCAAAATATTTTGTATAGCACTAACATGATGCTATGGTATAACAAAGCTGAACAATTTTTCTTTTTATTGCATAGTTAGAACGCTATAAAAAAATTCTATTGCACATTTTTTGCTGCCATAACATTCAAAGCTTACAATTTTCAATTCTACTTATATATTATAACTCAAAAAACCACATTCATCACATTAACATAAGTACACAAATTGAGTCATAAGCCAAATCATAAAATATATATATATATATATATATATATCCATAATATTTCATACATGAAGAATTAAACATAAATATTTGTGATAAAAATTAAACATAAGTACACAAATTGAGTGTAGCATACCAAAACGATACATACTAAAAATATTTTAATGACCGTCGATAAGCATGACCGATTTAAAGGAGAAAGAGTGCGACATCATGTATCAACTTCAAACGCATCATACAACACCTGTGAAGAAGAAACACAAACATACATATGTTAGTCAATATATACAAGTATGTATAAGTACAAAAGATGCATCGCCAAAGACTAAGTTACTGAAACTAGCATAACCCCTAATGAACTTGTTATTGTGATCAATCATGCTTTAAAGAAGCACACTAAGGACAGTGGCACTGGCTTGCTAGGATTTTGGGTAAAGTTGTAATCAATACAATCTGAAATCTAAGTTTTATCCACTACTTCAGAACACAACAAGAACCAAATAATGTTTATATATATACATCTACATCTATACCCTAATATGGTACATAAAAATGAACTAAATCAGTCAATCATTTACACTCCACCTGTCAATGTCTTGCACTGTCTATATATTGTATTGGCGATCAGAATATTTTACAGCCCTACCATGATAGAAACAAAAGAAGTTGTGTCATCTAAATCAAATTCTACTAACGATTTCTTCAAAGATATGCATTGTTATTTATGTACGTGTTAGTGAATTCTCAAGTTTACGCTCAACATATTGATTATCAGTTTATGTCGACAGCTTATGAACAAAATGAAACAAAGTAACACGTTAATACTTGAACAAGTTGCACATTGAGCTTGATGATAATTCATGTCTTCTAGTCAGTAATCGCGAAAATTGAGCTTGATGATAATTCATGTCTTCTAGTCAATAACCATGAAACAGTGTTTTTGCATTTAAAATTGAAGCTCGGTCATAAACACAACTAGCCTACCAGAAGCTCGATCATAAACACAGCAAATTGGAAAGTATAGTATTGAACGACATAATGAGATTGATGGTTGCAAAGATGTTCTCAGACAAAGAACAAGTAGGTTCGGAGACAAATGAGGAAGAAGTGTTCTGTGATTGGGTGGAGGATATTTTTTCAATACTAGAGGGCCGTACAAACATAGCGGATTACCTGCCTTTCTTAGGATAGTCGAACTTAAATGGATGGAAGAAGAAGGTAGCACAATAGCCATGTACATAAATGAGTTTTACAAGAAACTACTAGATGATATAAGACATAGTAGCACAGATGAACAGAAGAAGAAAACCATTATGGCAACCATGCTAAACATAATAGAATTTGATATAAACACCATTAGTTGTGTAACAATGAAATTGATAACAGAATGAACTTCTTCCAGTGAAAAAATAACTTTCGATATGAACACAAGGCTAAACATAAAAGCTTACTTGTTTAAACTTTAAACCCAAAGCCATCCAAATTTCATCCAAGATAAAGAGTTGATATTCGAAAACCCACAGTTCAATTAGATATTTCAAAACTTTTAACAATTTTTTAGATGAAAAGTATCTGATAGATTTAATCCACCACACACTTCCTTGTCCTTCTACTGTATTTGTACCACTGCCTTGGAGTCTAATGCCATTAACTTTTTTGAACTCTAACCACTATAACATAATTTTGTGTTATTTTTTTTTGTACCTGAAAAAATAAATTAGCTTGACCAATGAAGAAACTTAGACCAATTAGGAATTGATAACCCGAAGGAATCGTAACGGTTGAAGCTACCACCTTACATGTAGATGCCCATGTAGCTTCAAATGCCTTGTATAATGCTAGGAAGCCTACAATACACGCCACCTTAAGAGAAACAAAACAAAGAAAAATATTATAGAATGGTAAATCGTGCACTTTTTAACATTCATATTTTGAATGGAAAAGGGACTAATTAATATGCTTTCTCTTTTAAAGTCTGCAACATTTCCACTGATATTTTCCAAACAGTTTGTGGTTACAGATAGCAAAATAGGATGCACACTCAAATTCAATCATCCATATATGAAATTCATTTGAGCATTCAAGCTGATCACATAATCTTTAACAAGGCCAGACCACATATTTGCCAATATTTTACTGCATATGAGAACTATCCATACGCTATTATACAACAACACTTGTCCATATAAGCAAATATAAACAAATTTCCAAGTAAAAAAGAACAGAGAACTAACCAGAAGAACTCCTTCAACTCGAGTTCTCATTCCATGAGCAACATAGCTGTTCATAAGTCCACATAAGAAAAAAGGTGATAGTCAATATGTTATATACACTTAAACATTGAATCAAACTTCCAAATTCCAATCAACACGGCCTGCACATAGCTAGTCAATCAACTATGCTTATCAAGTTTGTCACCGATAGTAATTTAAGATTAACTACACAACCAGTTTTAAATCGTTTATGTGATACGTATGGATAATACGGGTTAATCATTTTTCTTACCAACAAACAAAACAAGATTAAGAGAAAAAAAATTACTTGCGGCCCAAACGCAGGATTCTGTCATGAGGAGAAACATCTCCTGGAATATAAGCTTCTTTTGATGCAAAGTAGTGCCTACTCAAAGGATACACTTCAATAACTGTCGAGCTGGACCTAAAATTGAAAATTATATATTGCAAAATTAGTTTGTGCATAAATAATAAAGGTTCTTTGAGGACCAAGAATGCAACTTGACAAAGTAATGGAAGGAATTAAGAACTCTATTATCATCAAAAATAAGACATCACAAATTTGGTTTTTAGCATATTATATAGAAGATAGTCAGTCCAAATATGATTGCATTTTTTAGAAGACAGAGCAGATCTTATTTACATAACAGGCCACATTTTTTAACCCAATCTCTAAATTATTTCCTCCACTCTTTAGAGATACAAAGGCAAAAATTGTTTAACCTTGCTGAGTATATTGAATTATTAATATATATACATTGTACAAAAATTATCTAGCTGCATCTTCCATTTGGAAGCTGTCTAATTGGCACATGTATCACACAAAAATAAATACAATTTCCTTTTCTTTTGCTTTATCCAGCAACAATTGCAGAACTTCTATAGTAGATTTCCATAGAAGTTGTCCTAGTTGTTCATATGATTTATGTCCTTATTGTTACTATGAAATTCATGAAGGGCTATTACCTGGTGGTTATGGAAAGCAATCACCTCAATTCGTTGAGGGGGGCTTAGGTTACTTACATGGGGGCAACCCAGAATTTAATAACCAGGTACGTTCTCTTATAGAAAATCAAAATGTTGGGACAATCTCTTCAGATGACACTCCTAAAAACCACTGTATTAAACAAATTCAAAATGCTAAAAAGCCTCATTCTCATAATGTTTTTGAAGATTCCTAGGATTATCCTAGACCAGTTCTAAATGACGGCGCCTCTGATTCAGATAATAGTATTAAAACCATGATCTCTGAATGAAAGGTGTTTGTATGTGTATAACATCATTTCTAAAAATAGATTCAAGAGAAAATATCAGGTACGAGTTATTTGACTGTGTGATCAAATAGCATTATCTGGTTGTGAGCTACATGTAAATCAGGTACGAGCTACATGATCAAATATATATACATGTGTGATCAACCAAAATACAAGAGATATTGAAGCCTGCGATAAGAAAAATTGTTGTCAGTTCAATGTTAATAGACCTTTAACTGTGTTCTAGACCAAAACGAGTTATTTCTACTGCCACTATTTAAAATAGCTCAATGCAGTTTTTTTTTGGCTGGAGCTATTTAAAATAGTGCGGATGTAACAATTTTTTCACAAACTACTCTAAAGTGGTTGTATATTGATAAAAAAATTGTTCTCGCTAACAAAAACATAGCTAAGATTGATAACTAATAAGGTTCTCTAAGTTAACCATGAGCAAGCTGAAAATAATAGCATGGTTATTGAAAAGTAGAGCACCAAACAGTCAAACTGAGGCAACCATAGCCTGTTACTAGCTACCACAAAGAGTTATGTGCATAAGATGGTGCGCAGTTTCATAATCGTTACTTATGTAAGACATTGATACTCATATTATCAATTTACTCGAGAGCCTTTTATTCCTCTCAACTGTTCATCCATAAGACTACGTTATCAGTATTTCCAAACAGAGGTAAATATAGACCATGTTTAGTATATTAAACGTGGTGAATATCTTGACTAGTTCATTACAACAAGATAATAAACAATGATGACATAGATATTTCAAATTCACTTGATATCTATTACTTAAATATAAAAGCAGATACTAAATATTGCTTATCTGGCATCTTAGTTTCCTTCCATTTTGAAATAGCCAATTGACAGTCCTCTGGCATTTTCTTTTTTCAAAATCAGATTTCCGACCTTCCATTACATTGATTCTATAACTGCCGTCATCCCTTCCAATAACCACCCCTTCAGACTTCATATTTTTTAATTCAATTTAGCTTTCCATCTCATTATAATCGTCATCTTATCAATGTTAACCGACATTCTTTTATACTCTTCAACTCTTTGCGCTCAAGAATTTTGCAACAAATATCTAAAATTTTAGTACTGTATAACCTTTCAAAAGGTAACAAAACTTTGTATTTTAAAAGTTTTAGATATATAAAATTTAACTCCAAGATAAGCACAGAGTACAAATACAGTATATAAGCATGATCGCTCGCATTTGGTTTATTAAAAAATTATAATCATGAAACGCTGAAAAACCAACCGACTATTACACAATATCTTTGATTGGGTTGCAATTTCCTTTGTATTGTTCGCCTATTGCATGTAAATCATATCTTTATAGTATAGAAAGTATGGATCAGTATAAACAATATGAAACATTGTTTGTAGATCAGATTTTGCATGTACTTTAAGTTAAGCAATGGAGGATGCAAGGCATGAACATACAAATACACACTCACAATAGCATATGCCATCAACAGACTATAGCGGATGCAAATATGCCATCAATAGACTAAATGTAGGTAGATAAGAAAGGTTTTAGGAGTTAAAGAAAGGAGGCAAAATGATATTTCCCACAAATAGGAGGAACAGTTATGTGACTGGGAGTTTCAATTTTTGTTATTTGCTGCAGTGGCATTATAAACGCTAATAAAAAATTGAACCTTAAATATATATATGTTCATAGTTAAGATGAAACTAATAAGCATGAACATTGTTGAGGTAAACTAAAATCACCTTTTTGAACTTTTTTAATGCTCAGCCTGAACGGTAATGCAGGTGTATTCCAAAAATTACACAACATCATGGTGATAAGTAGTTCGTCAATAAGATTTCTTAATTAATTTGTCAAATGCAAACTAAAAGAATGAAATATAACAGCCGACTTCACAACCTATATAAGCTGCAGCAAACTCATAAACCTATATAAACCAAATATAACAAAAGTAGTTATATTTTCTAGTGCTCATACCATTTCAAAATTTGTTTCACTGGGCAGGGAAATCAAAAAGGGACATATAATATTTGGTAATAGTTCGTACCTGTTAAATCTTTTGAAGGTAAAAGAAGTATACATATATCCATATTAAGTGGTTTTAATGGAAGCCGCCCTTTCAAAGAACTTCATCAAATTATCTTCCCTATTCTGTAGTTCATGACCAAGTAACAAAACATAAGTCACAAAAATAAAATCATGTCATGGGATTTGAAATGTTGAAGAACAGAAATGTAAGCGGTAAAGAAGACAGTAAACTCATATATATACCTAACAACCACTGACAACCAAATGTAATACCAAGATGCATTTCGCTTAAATTATCACCATGGTTTTCCTTTTTCTCAGTAGATTCTACATGAGTGGTCGACATCCCCAATATGAACGCCTAAATCAAAACATAAATCCTGTAAATAAAGAGGTAAGTTATGGAAAGCAGCAAAGTTTTGGGCTTCAATCAAAATTAGTTAAAAGTCTTTTATGGTCGAATCTGAAATACCTCAAAGTAAGAAGAAAGATTCAAATTCCCTCACCTTTGTATTATGTTCTTTTTTCTCTGTGAATTTTCAAAGAAAACTGATGTAACCTCAAAGTAAGAGGAACGCGCTTTAGCTTTATTGACATTCGCGTTTTAGCTTCATGGAGGAATCGACTTCATAGATGAATGTCACGGCGAGCTTTGAAGAATAGAGCGGTGGCGGAATCGAGCTATCAAACTGAGAAGTGAGTCGCGGTTGAAGACGATTTGTGTGAGGGGAGAGGAGATTCGTAGAGGCTATTTTGGAATTTGGAAGCGAAGGGAAAAGGAATGTTTGGCGGCTTAGGAATAAGGAGGAGGAGGGAAACGTAAAATTTCACCGCTAAAATTTCGTTTAGGTTAAAAGATTGCGTGAACACAAGCTATGTTTTGCCTTGAATGTTGCTAACATACATAACTATAGCAAGTCAACTTTTTGTGCAACCCCCACTTGCTATTAATAGAACAATTTCTTGTAGTGTTCGACGCTATAGAAAGGTATCCTGGATGTGTCTTGACCGGTTCGAAAGGCTTGCTATGCTTTCGAAAAGGCCACTTTAGGGCGAAACCTTTGACTTCGAATGGTTTGTTGTGTAGTTGAGGGGAACTCCATCGATTTCTTTCGAAAGAGGCTTTGGAGTCACTATTGCTTTCTTATATGTGTCGAAAGGTTGGTTGTGGTGGAAGGTCTTATTTGTTTTCATCTGGGTCAAAGGACTTTGCACTGTATAAGTGGTTGGACCTTCGAAACATTTTTTTTAAATCTTTCAAGATAACTTGGCCTATCTCTTCATCAAAACTTTAATCTTATTATCCTTCTTTCATATTTCTACTTTTAAACAGATTTTATGGTTAACATAAGTGTTATACTATGAGGTTATAGTATATAATAAATATTTAACATAAATGCTATATTAAGATAATATAAGATTAATTAAAATGTTAATTAATCAAAATTAATTAAATAAGATTTTATTAATATAGTATTATACATAAAACTATTATATAAGTAATATGAAATATAAAAGTTATATAATAATAAAACTTATATAATATGAATGTATAAATTAAAGGTGAAACATTAAGAAACCCTAATTAGACTTAAGAAATACATTTATACGTATAGTATGTACAATGTGATTTCTGATGTGTTCAATACTTGAATCATGAGGGTATTTCATAAGAAATACATTATTCCATAAGTCAATATCACTCGATATAATATATTAAAGATTATGAATCTTTAATACAAAGTTGTCATCTATCATTTATATATTAATAGATTATTTGCATACTCTTTAGTTGTTGAGCTTTCCTTAAGCTAGGGATGTTATGTGTAGTACTATTAATATATTGAATAGACAAGGTGAGATAACCGCATGTTTTTATTGAGCTTTCCTCAATGTACGTGCATTATACTTAGGCCATCGTGAAATGATAGGTCCAAGTGAATAATCCAAATTTACTTGTTAAGTTTACCTTAAGTTTAAGGCAGGATTAGGATAAAGTGCCAAGGGTTAGGAGTTGTATGCGTTACAACTGACAAGAAGTTATCCAATGTCCATGGAGATATGGCTTGTTATGGAAAGTCAAGGTTAGAATTTCAAGACGGACGAGTCCTAACACCCACTAGTGAAATTGAAAGACTTTCATGTTTCAACTTAGGGTTTGGTGAAACATAAAAGACTAGTGGGAGCCTTATCAAAAAAATGAAATGATAACATTTAACCTTTCTAAATTGTAAGAACATATGCTATATAATATTACAATAATCTACATTAATAAATTTATGCATTTAATACAATGATAAAATGTTTATCAATTAAGATATACAAATAAACTGAATTGAAGATTTACAAATAGAAATATAATATATACTTACTATTAAATACTTCTTGCATGTTAATATTTTTTATACCCATGCAAGTACCTAATTGTACAACTGCATAACACATTCGTAATATGGTTGCTTACGTGTTTATTTGGTTGAGACCATGTATTGCATTCTATGAGTTCCGAACTCAAAAGCAATACATGACTATGGATATTTTATCGATATAAAATCGCATATAAATATTATATGATGAACGATCACAGTTCGTAGTGTACAATATTTTAATGAAATTAGTTCATCTGAAATAAGCAAATAAACCACATTATGAGATCGATTATTCAATTTGGTTGATTAAAATAAAGATCATATTGTGTTAAATGTAACAAACAAGTCCAAAATTACAATATAGATCTAAGAACTCGATCTTTAAATTGTTAGTTTGATCAGTTTATGCAAAGTACAACATATTTGATGTCCTTAAATGTTAAGGATGATCAAATGCACTTTTGTAAAATGTTCATTATGATGTTGTAGTAATGAATTTCTTTTGAAAGGTTTGACCATTTAGAAAGGAAAGTGATTGTATAAGAGTAAATGTGATTTAAGGTACAGTTGGAATGAAGAGAGTGAATGGTCACTTCCGCTTCATAAAAAAACATCGGAAATAAGAATTGTAATAATAATAATTGATACTTAACATTGGAATGAGAAATACAATTTCTATTTCAAAATGTATTTTCGTATAGAAAATTATTTTCTATGAGGTTTACTTTTTTAGTTCAAGATATTTGATTAAAGAACTCTCCACCGTAAACTAGTTGTAGTATATGAAATAAATAACCTATATTAAGTGAATGATGGACCTACGAATTAAGTACGCTGTTATAGTAATGACGAAAATGGTGAGAGCATACCATATAGCACTTATTAAATGAATCAAATTGCTGAAATTATTTTCTTAAAACATACTGTACATTATTTATGAAATAATGACTATTTTTCGATGTCGACTGAAAAATAGACATAGTTATATTTCAATGAGAATATTGTAAATATTCATTATGAAATAAAAATATAATGTGTTATTTGTTTTCACAACAAAAGTGATGTATTGGAAAATACTCAAGTATCTAAAATTATTATTTTGGTATTATAGACTAAGACGTAATTTTGAGAAATAATTCTTATTATATGATTATTATGAATCATATGGTACTAGTTAATTATATCTCTAACAGTTAAGGGCTATGCATCCATTTAGTGGGAGTATCATAAGAGTTGATGAACTCTGTGGATTGATACATATAGATGTATGCAATCATAAGTCTATTAATATCAAAACGGTGCCATATAATTCACAATTCACTGATTTATTATAACATACATGGACATATGCATTTGATACATATGTATAAGCCTATGATAAGCTCATAGAATATAAAATGAAAGTAAATAATGTAACATGTGATAGAAATGGTTCGATTTGATCGAATGTGTAAGTATATTGGAAGGAGTTCCATATCTACCTAACATAAATAAAGATTCCATCTCAAAGGTCACTCCTCTCTATAATACATAATGATGTATTGGTAAAGAGCAATTGAACTTTGTTTGACAAAAAGTACGATTAATTGTGAGTGAAAGTGAGTTAACTTTTTTGTATAAAGTCATGTACTTAAGAGTAATACACAATGTTAATATTATTTCATCTAAATAATAGTTTACAAAATCATACTAGGTAAGGGTTTATAAGAAAACCCAACATATCCTAAACCAAGGAGTTGGCAGGTTCTGTGAACCGAAAGTGTTCATACAAGATAAGGGAAAGACTATCATTGGATGACATATTTATGTTTTGTACATAAGTTTTGTAAACTAAAAACCAAATCAGTTTTATATAAAAGGTAATTCATAAAGTGTTTATGAATACCTATTCCGTTACACTGAGAAATAATTGTTGCTTCAAGAAATATCAACTTCATAGTGAAGGAATTTCTTTTAGAAATTATTGGTAGTAAAATCGAATTGGATACGATTCGAAGATAAAACCGATTACATGTGATGAAATGGAATTAACTAACCTAAATGAACAAATCGTATTAGAGTGTCTAATCAATATTCTCACACATTAAAGAGAAACTATGAGTTTCTTATCAATGTCGAAAATATATAATCCTGGTTGTTTAACTAAACCATTAAGAGTGTTGAATTTGTGATATGGTACGATGCGTAGATCCGAAATAGATTCCAATTATATTATCAAAATTTGATTTTGATAGTTGTACCCAAAGGTATATGATCCATTGGTTGCAAAAATGTCTTTAAGAGAAAGAAAATTGCAATTGGAATATAGTGAGCACATTAATAAGAATAATATCGTGAACTTCAATTGTCAAAATTAGCGTAATAAATTTGTTATTCAACCTGCTGAAGTTAATTTGGATTCTACTCATAAAATTATCGCATGTTATGACTTTATATTTTGGTGCGTATGTGTTGAAATAGAAAATTCTAAATAAAGATTTAGAGTAAACTGTTCACACATAATAACCAAAGTGTCTCAAAGTCAGTGGAAGCGATATTGAGTTTGTGAGTTTTTGGATATAATCCAAGAACAGACACGAAAGTATCATTTAGAAAAACATCAAAATTAAACAAATGTTTTGATAGAGATATCATATAATTTGATTATCAGTCAAAATGCAGAGGAAGCGTGTGTTCATAAGAAAGAACGTCAAAAAGTACATAGATATTTCTAAACCATAAGTAAACAACACACTCTGATTGTTCACGATGTATTTGTGTTAAAATCAAATTTAGTTGTTTTAATACTCGACGTTGGATTTATAAATGATGTCTTTTATAGTAAGTATAAAAGATATTGGGAATTTCCCAAATGATATGCAAGGACATCTTATTAAAATGTTTAATATGGAACATGTAAGATAGATTTCTTTTGCATTGGAAATAAGAATTATTGTACATGTTATGCTTTCTACGATATCGTGATTTGTTTGTGTATTTGGTGCATGAAGAAAATATCAAATCCAAATTGATAGCACTAAATGGTTGTTTGAGGTCTCGTGTATATATGAAATACTAGATAATTGTTTACGAAAACAACAAACTTCTTATGAAGAAGTGTTCAGACTCAAACTTTCATAAGTGATATTGAGTATAATGTGTCAATAATAAATTCAAGTTAAGAATCTTCAAATTGGAAATGTTCCAAATGAAATGTTGTGGCTGATTCAATGAAAAAGGCTAAGTACATCGCCTTGAATTGCGCCATAATAAAAGCAATGTATATAAATATAAATGCAAAATTTATAACTGAGCCGAGGGTGATTTAAATGTTGAGAATCCCATAACAACGTTTTATGATAACAATGTCACGATATAGTTCATAACAGAACTTAAAGCTCACTGGAAGTCGAGAAACATACTCCGAATTGTTCCACATGATAGAGGTAGTTTATTAGCACTGGAGAGAATTGATTAACAGAGTAGATGATTAAATCATAATAGAATACTCGTTCACCGAGGGACTGATCCGATTGTTTTTTGGAAACCAATTGGAGAAGTTGGAATAAGATTTCATAATTAATCCCCAGTGCAAGTAGGAGATTGATAGTTAGGGATATGCCTTAGGGGTAATTATGTAATTTGTTACATATATCTAATTCGATAACCAATCTTGTTCGAAATAAAAGGTGTTTTCTTTTTATTATAAACTTGATATAATGGTTATATTAATTAATTAATTTAATTAAAATTAAATTTAATAAAAAAAATCCATCAATGGTTTGTTTTGTAATAGTAGTTACAAAATGTTGTAACCGTAAGTAATTTATCGGGATAAAAAATACCATTTTAAATGTTCTTAGTCAAGATGCATCGAGACTGGATATCGATGTATCAGTTGAGATTAGAGTACATTACACTATCTATATATTGGGTAGTGTATTATTCATGACTGCCGAGGGCACCAAAAGGTTACGTACTAATATAGTTATTTGATAACTGTGGAACAACTCACTTGATAGTTTGTTGGTTAATATAACTAAGGTCAAAAAGAAAATATCGATGTGATTGATTTACACAGTTCTCTCGACTTGAGAATACTGTCGATCTTCAATATGAATGCTCCGCTTTGATTATAGTCAAATCATGGCAAGGCGTCCATCGAGGGACTATAATTGGTTCGAATGGAAGTATTGGAAATAAAGCACTATTAAAGAGAGAATTCGCCTCCTCCGTTATATGGAGTTAGTATCACGGTCAACTCAAGTCAACTCAAAGTCAAAGTCTCTGGCCAAAGTATTTTGGTTAATAATAATTTTTATTATTGAACTAAGGACTTTTTGTTTAGACTATAGAGTTGAATATGAATGATATTGGAATTTTGACCATTACCAAATTTCATAAGCTCTAAGTGATAGTTTTGATGAAGAGAATTAGTGTAAAAGAAAAGTCATAACCGGATAATGCTTAACAAAGTGAAATTGGATTTTACTAAAACCAAGTAAGCAATAAATTAGCTAAAATGTCACACCACCTGCTAAGTGACGTGTGAACATTAATATTCGAATAGTTCGATATTGATCGTTGGTCAAATTTACACCTGACGAGTCACACAACCGAAACGACAAATTCTCCTTTGATCAAACGATTTAATTAGTTTATAATTGTTATAAATTAATTAATATTTACGAAATATTAATTATAAAATTTTGATTAATATTTAAGTAATAAATATTATTAAATATGTTTATAATAGTTATAAGTGTATCAATCGAACATACGATATCGATAAGCGATTAATTGGATTTAATCAAATAATATTTTGCTCGGGCTTAAATGGGTCATAGAGGGTGAAATTTTGGTAGAGGCATGGACATAGGGCGGCTCAAATAGGGCTTGGAAGTGCTTGATTTTGGATGGCTCAGATTCAGGGAGAAATAGTATAAGATGAGATCCACTCTTTTCTCTCTTCTATCCACTATTTAAGCTTTCTTAACCCTAATTGCAAATGGCTTTTTGCTGCCTCTTCTTCCATCCTTTTCTGGCCGAAATTATACCATTGCATCTCCATCAACGCAAACTCAAATCAAGTCAGATTCGATCGCTATTTGATAGTTGAAGATCAATGGTTCAAGGACTAGCAATCTGTCGAGTTAGAAAAGGTTTCAAATGGGAGAGTTCATCTTTTCAAGCCATGCTTCAAGGCATTAGTTCTTAGGTATGATTTCATTAAATTATTGTTTATAATTTCTAAATAATATTTTATAATTTATATTATTATTATCATTATATTAATAGTTATGGACGATTCTGATGTTTATTAATGTTGTCGCGTGTTAGTATAGTTATATGTATGTATAGACTTATAAATTTGAATTTTTTTATACAAGTCAGTTCTGTACAACCGCTTATTTTGTATATATTAATTATAGTTATATTAAGTTGTATGTATATATTATTTAATCATACATATATGGTTTATATTTAATTTCAATGCCATATTATGGTTAAAATTGATCATATAATTATATTATATATATATATACTACTTTATAGCAATAATAAATTTTGACAGCAGGAAATTAATTTTTATAATTACATATTAATATTTAATATTATTTAAATTGGTATATTACATAAATAAATTATATAAAATAAATTATGTTATGAAAATTATTTTTTACATTTATAAAATTATTTTTATCATAAGATAAGCTCTCAGCCAGAAAATAAAAAAAATTTGCTATTTTAAAAAATGATTATTATTATAGGTCAAAATTTAATAAATTAATTAAAAATAAAATCTAACTGAAAAAATGTGGAAAATTTTTTCTAACTTCAAACTATCTTTGATGATTTGTTGGAAATTAAAATTTGAATAAAGATTTCATAAATAATTTATTATTAATATTTTATGTAACTTTGAATGAATATTCAATTAAAATATAGTTTAGAATAATAGTATATTTTTGGGTTGTACACACGATCTGGAATTTAGAAACTAAAAAAATTATTTTTCAAATTTATTAAATAATATATATATATTTTATATATTACTATATACTTATATATATATATGTGTGTGTGTGTGTGTATGTGTTTATATATATTAAAATTAAAATAAAATATATTTTACTATTATAAATATATTAGTACATATATTTTTCTCAATTTTTAATTAAAAAATTTATTATTTATTTTAGTATTTAAATAAGTTAATTACATTTAAATTGATATATTATAACATTATGCATATATATAAATATTTTCTTTACCAGATTATATATATATATATATACGTACGTACATACGTACATACATACATATATATATTTATATATATGTAATAGTTTATATACATAAATATATTTAGACAATATACATTTGCATTTTGGATGAGCTAACGTGTCTATTGCGCATTGCGCAATAAATCCCAACATCTATGCACGGGTATGTTATACCTTATAAGGATTGACATGTTATACATGCACCACACACACACGCATATATATATATATATATGTGTGTGTGTGTGTGTATGACATATATATATATATATATATATATAGTTACCTCGCCTTTTGGACAAAGCCAGGATATCAATAAATTGGCTAAAAAGGATGGATATCAAGGTTTGGAGATCGATAGGAAAACATGGCTACGATTGATACCGTCAAAATTTGACTGAGCTCCAAACAAGACGGGATCGATAGGGAACGATGAACAAGGTTTGGAGAGGCTACATTTCAAATTTCAGGTCAATCAGAGTTCATATGCTCGAGTTATGGATGGATCAAGGTTCATGAAAATTCAGTTCGTATCGATACTTTCGTATCGATCGAGACAGACTCGGCTATTTACACTGGATCGATGGTTTTGCATCGATCCATATAGATATGGATAAGGGAAATGCACTTGGCACCTCACTTTGGACCGATGGATTTCGTATCGATGCAACGCGCATCGATTGAATGGATACGGCAAGGCATACTCCGTATCGATCAAAGCTTGGATCGATATGAAGGGAGCAGGATTTGGATGGATACGAAGTCATGTGTTTCAACAGGACACTTGTGGATTGATACGAAGAGACAAAAGTTGGATCGATACGAACAGTGTGGGCATTAACGTGACTTGGATTGATACGAAGTGATGGACGTAAGGCAACAAAATATGATGGATACGAAGGACATACTCGGGACAGCTGTGTTGGTTAGATATGAAGAAGGTCAAGGCAAACGAAGCGGTCAACAAGCATGAAAAATGGATCTATATGCGATTATCGCTCCACTTCATCGATCCAAGAATGATCGATACGAAGAGAATCGATGTAAAACGACCAATACGAAGATGACAGTCGACATTGGAAAATGCAAACTTGGATCGATCATAACTCTCAGTCTACAAGTCCAAATGCTACGAAATTTTCACAGGAGCTTTCTTGTTCACTCGGGGACGTACATGATCGATCTTGGCTTGTTTGGACCATTTTTGGATCGATACAAATTGTACTTGGATCGATCCAAAGTCACTCTGGATCGATCAGGTGGGCCCACCTTCGCATGAGAAAAGATATTCCAGGTTTTGGGGTGGATATTTTTGGATCTACACCTATAAATAGGAGTCCTATGGCAACTAAAAAGGGGATCTTCTCCTTCTTTTATGCGGAAACTCTGCCATTTTTGCGATTGATACTAAAGGCTTGTAATTGTAACTACAGTACAAAGGGAATAAAAAGGATTGATTCAAAGTGGACGTAGGCCGGATTGCCAAACCACTATAAACCTTGTGTTCTTTCCTGCTTTCTTCCATTTTAATTTACTGTTTCTTCATTTTTATTCTCTATTTTATCTGGATTTGAGATCTGTGTTGGAATATTGTGGATCTGTGTATATACACTGGTGCTTTCACTACTTCTGGGGTTTGTGACCATTTTTGGTTCAAACACTTTGGTGCTTTCACTGAGAAGGACTAGTATCCGCTACACCAGACTTGGAGTTCATATTTGGAAAGCTAAAAGATCAGACCTAGAAGGAACCATCGCCAAGCAATCAACAAGGAGACAGAGAACGGAAAGGAGTCAGCACGAAGGAAGTCAGGAGGCCTCTTTAGGAGCTAATCAGACCTCAGTTTTCATCACTAGAGATGAGATGGAGATGATGATGGATGCTATGCAGGAAGGGATGTTGAAAAGGCAGGAGGAGATGATGCATAACCTACTCCAACAAGTTGGACAAGCTGGAATGCAAAATCAAGGGAATGAAACAGCAGGAGCAGAAGGAGTCCAGAACCAGAGTCAGGGACACGGAGCCACCAGGATGCAGGATAGAGAAGGACCATCCGGAGCAGCCTATGAGCTAGGGGCACACCCCCGGATCATGTTGACCCTATTTTGGGCAGGATTCCAAGCAATACTATGCAGTTTGGCATTGATGGAGGAATGAGTGCTCATCCAAGAGAATAGATCTCAGGATTCCCTTGTGAACTCAGGAGGCAGTTCAGAGGCAACATGTAAGGACTACAACTTGATGACAATGACAGATTGGCAGACATGATCAGACGGGCTATGAGAGGAGGATTGGTGAATAGAGATTTGGAGGATGTGAACAGGAGTCTTTTCATTCCCATGATCAGACAAGCTAGGAATCCACCATATTTCAAACTACCAACGCTGGAGATGTATGATGGGAGAACGGATCCCACTATTCACTTGATGAGGTACATGAGGCATATGGAAGTACTGGAGGCATCAGAGGAGGTCATGGCTCGGTGCTTCCCTTTGTATCTGACGGATATAGCAGCACTATGGTTCAGACAACTGGAGAGTGGCTCAATTGGCACTTGGACGGAGTTAATTGAGAGATTTATGAGGCAATTTCGGGTCCACATCGGAAGGCCCAAGAATGTGATGACTTTGACATCGATGAAACAGTGGAAGGGAAAGCCACTTAGGAATTTCTTAACCAGATTCAATGCGGCAGTGGCTTCGGTGGATCGACCCGATCCGTTGATGGTTTTGATGGCAGCAATCTCAAAAATCGCGGATGATTCAGATTTTAAGATATCTTTGGAACGAGATCCACCAATGGATCTCGGTGAGTTTTATCATGAAGCAGAAAGATTTTTAAGACAGGAAGATGCAAAGGCTGAGAGAGAGGGGAGAGAGGCTGAAGCTTATGCGGTAAAAGGTGGAGGTCCACCCAGGGAGGATTCAAACAAGGATGATAGAGGCAAAAAGAAAATGAATGATAACGGCAACACTTCGAAAAGGCAACGGAGGGAATCGAAATTTTCTTCTTACATGGATATAACTGAAACTCTGGAAAGGATTTACTTGGATACTCGAGGGCGCCTCTAGTATCGACGGCCGGCAAAAAGAGAACCCTTTGAATACGAGCGGGCATCGAGAAAGCATTGCCTATTCCATGACCTGGACGGTCACAACACAAACGACTGCAGACATTTGAAGGATATCGTTGAGGAGCATGTAAGGAATGGTCATCTACAACAGTACGTAAGGAATCAAGCTATGGCATTGGAACAAGAGCGGCCACCGCCCACCTCGAACGAAGATGGCACTGGATCTAGGCATCGTCAGCTTGTTATCAACTGAATGGATTTATGGATTTGAATAAGTAATAGAACTCAAAGTAATACGGCTAAGTCACTTACACATGTACGGGATCGAGGATGGTCCCTAGGCATGCTCTGAGATGATGATAAACCGTGATGCTCGAATCTATGAAAGCTTGTTTTCTTTCTATTTTTCTGCAAACTTTGGTTTCTTCCTTGGTTGTACGGACATTTATTTAGTTTTTCCTAGTTGTATAGAGTTTTATTTTATTGATTGGACATTGTGATGATCGGATTTGGATTAATCTAATAAATAATACAGGTCACGCGATTACGGACCCGACCGGAGAGACGGGACAATGATCGTAAGTTACGAGTCCCTTCACCGGACAGCGATGGAATGGACTCGAACACAATATAAAAGTCCAAGACCGGAGAGTCAAGGCCGGAGAATATAAAAGTCCTCGACCGGAAGTCGAGGCCAGAGAATATAAAAGTCCTCGATTGGAGAGTATAAAAGTCCTCGACCGGAGAGTCGAGGCCGGAGAATATACATGTCCACGATCGGAGAGTCGAGGCCGGAGGATATAAAAATCCTCGACCGGAGAGTTAAGGTCGGAGAATAGTCCTCGATCGGAGAGTCAAGGTCGGAGAATAGTCCTCGATTGGAGAGTCAAGATCAGAGAATATACAAGTCCTCGACTAGAGAGTCGAGGCCGGAAAATATAGGTCCTTGACTGGAGAGTTGAGGCCGGAATAGGATAAAAAGACCTGGAGAGGTCATGGATTCGATTATTGGTCATTGGATACGGATGGATTAAGACTCGATTGACGGGTTCAGATGGCTTTGGAACTGGCTCGGGATTTGGTTATTGGATTTGGAATTGGATATCGACTCAGAGCAGTCGCTGTTTTGGATAAGGATATGGCTATGCACTTGGATAGGATGGCTTGGCAATGGATTGGATAATGGAGCGGGTGGTATGGCTATGGATGGAATATGGACTTTGAGCTATTCAAAACACACCTTCTTACCACAAGGCATATTTTGGGAGGAAAATATTACCCTGCCTTTTGGACAAAGCCGGGATATCAATAAATTGGCTAAAAAAGGATGGATACCAAGGTTTGGAGATCGATAGGAAAACATGGCTACGATCGATACCGTCAAAATTTGACCAAGCTCCAATCAAGACGGGATCAATAGGGAACGATGAACAAGGTTTGGAGAGGCTACTTTTCAAATTTCAGGTCAATCGGAGTTCGTATGCTCGAGTTATGGATGGATCAAGGTTCATGAAAATTCAGTTCGTATCGATCGAGATGGACTCGGCTATTTACACTGGATCGCTGGTTTTGCATCGATCCATATAGATATGGATAAGGGAAATGCACTTGGCACCTCACTTTGGACCGATGGATTTCGTATCGATGCAACACGCATCAATTGAATGGATACGGCAAGGCATACTTCCTATCGATCAAAGCTTGGATCGATACGAAGGGAGCAGGATTTGGATGGATACGAAGTCATGTGCTTCACCAGGACACTTGTGGATCGATACAAAGAGAGAAAGGTTAGATCGATACGAATGATGTGGGTATTAACGTGACTTGGATCGATACGAAGTGATGGACGTAAGGCAATGGAATATGATGGATACGAAGGACATACTCGAGACAGCCGTGTTGGTTGGATACGAAGAAGGTCAAGGCAAACGAAGCGGTCAACAAGCATGAAAAATGAATCTACACGCGATTATCGCTCCACGTCATCAATCCAAGAACGATCGATACGAAGAGGATCGATGTAAAACGATCGATACGAAGATGACAGCCGACATTGGAAAATGCAAACTCGGATCGATCATAACTCTCATTCTACAAGTCCAAATGCTACGAAATTTTCACAGGAGCTTTCTTGTTCACTCGGAGACGTACATGATCGATCTCGACTTGTTTGGACCATTTTTGGATCGATACGAATTGTACTTGGATCGATCCAAAGTCACTCTGGATCGATCTGGTGGGCCCACCTGCGCATAAGAAAAGGTATTCCAGGTTTTGGGGCAGATATTTTCAGATCTACAGCTATAAATAGGAGTCCTATGGCAACTAAAAAGGGGATCTTCTCCTTCTCTTATGCGGAAACTCTGCCATTTTTGTGATTGATACTAAAGGCTTATAATTGTAACTACAGTACAAAGGGAATAAAAAAGATTGATTCAAAGTGGACGTAGGCCGGATTGCCGAACCACTATAAACCTTGTGTTCTTTCCTGCTTTCTTCCATTTTAATTTTAACGTTTCTTCATTTTTATTCTCTACTTTATCTGGATCTGAGTTCTGTGTTGGAATATTGTGGATCTGTGTATATACACTGGTGCTTTCACTACTTTTGGAGTTTGTGACCATTTTTGGTGCAAACATTTATATATGTTGATATATAAATTAAATAAAACTATAAAATTTATAAATTCAAATAAAATAATAGATTTTATTTAAATAATATTTGGAAATGTTTTAAATGAATTAGACTTCATAAGTCCAATAAAGATGCGATATGGTAAAAAAATTGAAATTCACCAATAATTTCTGCTACGGGCTAGCTCAGTTCCAACCAGAGAGCCCAGGTGGCAGACAAAATGTTAGACCATAAGGGCCGAATGTCTAAGGGAATCAGCCTAGATCCAACAGAGAGGGGCCCAAGCGAACTAATGGAAGAATTGTAATTAACACAAAACTGGAGAACCTTATCCAATGGAGAAAATATGGAATGAGATAGAGCGGTATGCGAATTCTTTAAAGCATGTACCATAGGAGAGCTGCTTCGCCATTGAAGACAGAGTTCCGACAAAGCGGAGAGGTTAATGGCTGATGATATAGTCTTTCATAATAGAGATTCTGACGGGATTGAAGCACCAATCTTTGATCTTATGGTGATAACGATCATTGTAGGCCTAGCTATTGTACACCGAGTCCTAATGGATTGTGGAAGCTCGGTGAATATTCTGTTCAAACTGACTTTTGATCTGATGAAAATAAGTTCGAACGACATCATACCTTGTAAGTCCAGGGTTCAAGGATTTACCGAAGAGGCGAAGGAGCCCATCGGGACTATTAATTTGTTTGTGGAGTTGAGAGATGGAGATAGAAAAATCATGTGATTTAGAAGTTTGTGATTGTTAACTAATTCTTGGTGTACAATGCCTTCTTTAGCCGCCCGACCCTAACTAGTTTTAGAGTGGTACTAGCTCCTTGGTACTTGATGATGAAGTTCCTTATGGAGAATGGCATTAGATCAATTTGAGGTGACCAAAGTTCTGGATGGGAATGTTACATTATTGAGCTCAGAGAAGCAAAGCAATGGGAGAAAGAGAAAGGTACAGAGAGTGCTCTCTGCACCAAGAAAGTGGATGCATAGCAATATAAAATATAACAACACAAAATCAAATAAATTCCGGCTACAACATCTCTTTCTATACTGAAAATGGAAATAATATAATGTTTGGGAATAAATAAAATAAAAATAGTAGATAGCTAATGAATGAGTATGCGTCTCCATCACACCATCGTGCCTTCAAGTCACCACTTGTGACACCACACCTCTATACCCACACTATCTAAGAGTATTACGAAGTAATACTATCAGATAATATATAATATGAGGCTATATGGAGTACACACATGAATATTCCTTTGGACTAATACTGGTATGTATTAAAACATTAAATATATAACTCATCTAAACGTGCATAGTATCGGTATAAAACAATAAACACATGTGCCTCCAGAACAGAACAATATACAATAAACAATAATGACAGATAACACAGAATCAATTACAACGATAATATATAATATAGTGTATGACATATGATACTATTTAGATACAAATATATCCAATGTCAACTATCTCAATAAAATAAAATAAATAATTAATATATATAACTTTGTATCCAATATATACAATAAATTCACAACATAAAAATATCATATAACAATTTTGATATAATTTTCTAATCCCAATAACATAGATGTTGGTCAAGTCGTTCACGTACAAGCAATGTCTCGGACTGACATATGCATGATTTATAATTACAATAGCATACAAGGTCATCGAAGTATCGTATAACATAGATTTCACCAAAACCCGGTATAAAGATGTCATCACCCATATAAAACAGTTCAATAACAATCATGAATATTAAATCCAATGGGTGAATCATCTATACAATAAACCATCGTCATAGAAAATGAAATCATTAAGAGGATAGGGCTAGCACACAGCAATGCCCTAATATAATATCATAAAATCATATAATCAGTGGAAAATGTGAGATAGCCCATCAAATCATCCAAATAATGTCTAATATTATACAAGTCATAAAGATAATCTATCATAATCCATATCTCAACCAATAAACAAAGACATCTCTAGAATATCAAACTAGAAGATTATGAATATATGGGGGCTGACAACACTTTAGACTCAACCAATCTCTAGAATAGTCAACTTATGATGGGATAGGGACATATATGCCAATCTACTACCCCACACACATACCAAAACCAGATGGGAGACTGGCAGCACGTCTACTTGCTCCAAGAGCCACACCCGGTCCATATGACATGACTCTTACAGTCATCGGTTACCATTACACCTGTAACGCCCCACCTCTATGCTCATAATAACAAAGAGTATTAAAAGAAATACTGTCTATTATTACGAAGAATAAGGCTGGATAGGAGCGACCATCCGTAGTTGGCCTTACACTAACATTGGTTATCTCGATAGGAGTGGTATATACTTTTTATTTTTCATCTATTATTTATTTACTCCCATCGACACACCCAATTCTAGTATAAAACGAACTACGACGGTTCATAATAGTTTAGGACAATGAATATAATAACAACACAGATAATATAAATGAGGAACACAGATTGACAAAAATCTCATATATATATAACCGATGTCAGTTACAATATAGTTGACACGATACATATGATATAACTACAACTGTCGACTCTAGAAGATATGTATTCATGTACCTCTCCTCTTTTGGTATCGTGACAATGATCCACCATAGGCTCGTCAACGTGTAGCATCTTTGGTCACGACTACCAACATATGCCCCTATGGTAATTGACTGCTAGCCTATGCGGCACAAGGGACGACCAACTCCAATCTCGTGATGCGCATCGAATATCAAACAACAATTGTGTCGTGGATTTAGGGCACGACCCCACGATCAGGTTGCCAGGGTGGATACTGGCCAATCTGATTCATTCCCAAAATAAAAAGGGAGCCGGACCCATATGGACGACATATAGTAGTCCAAACCTATATCTACTCATAGCTCTAGACGTAGGTTGATACACAGCTCTGTATAAGTCCACACACGACTATGGTACACATGGCTCTTACCACTGGCCGACACACGGCTCTTACCATAAGTCAACACATGACAAAAATATACTCGCCGTAGCGAGCATCGTCACATACACACGAGGGTATCGCCGTTTGGGTGACATTTACTTACAAAGAATAATCAAATGAATAACATAATGGCGTCCCATACCAGCGCATGTTACTCAACTAATTATTCATGCTCATAAGTTACACTCGATCCATACTAGATATTTATATACGTCAAATCCGATAAATAACCGGAAAAGTATTACTGAAAGTCCCATATCAAACGGTACTACTAATCCGTTTATTCAAATTTCTCATCACATAGAAATAATAACCAAAATCAATATAAAATATCACAAATCCATTCAGAAGTATGTCATCACCGTATCATATTAAAATCATGAATCAAATCTATATCAATGGTGAATCATTCATATAACTTTATATAATTATATAAAGAAATATTGAAATAATAACATATAAATAGATCATCAAATATATATACACATATATACATACACACACACACACACACACACACACATATATATATATATATATATATATATGTATGTATGTATATTTAAACATTACACTTTTACAAATAACAATCAAAGTTTATTTAAGTATTATAATTAGATTTACTTTATTAAATCATTATTGAACTTAAATTTACATTTATATTTATATATTCAGTATGTAAATATCACAACTTTGTTGTATTTGATTTAGGTTAAATAAATATAATCTAGTAAGGCTTATATATATATCTAGTTGTACATAAACAAAAGGAATAACAATTTCATAAATTATAACAAAATATATGAATTAACTGAATTTGAATTAGCAAATTAATTAATCCAACAACACTTAAAATCAAGAAGTTTGCACACAGTTCTTAATCATGGATAGGAGCAGCAATATAAAAGGTAAGAAATGGCAACAAACTAAAGAAAGATGCAAAGAGACAATCTAAAATTATTCCAATAAGACGGTGCAATGTACAAATTAAACAACAAAAGTGCATGTGCTGTCACTCACGCAATTACTCATCACGTTCACAAATTCACTTCACAAAAAAACTGGACACACGCATGGAGAAGCCAAATCAGTGCAAGAAACATGTATCCCAATATATTAAAGCAACAAGGTACAGGACATATATTGATATGCGCACATAAAATACACACATGCAAAAAGTAGAAACTCTATAGTTTACAGCAGAATATAACATAGCAGCACATTAACAATAGCAAGATAATTAAACTAACTTAGCAGTAATCGAGGGAAACACACAATAAGGCAAAGTCTGTCTGATACATCATTTATATAGTAGCAAGGCCTGACATTTTACATGCTAACACACACTCATATCCATACACTTAATCCTACACTCTCACCCTCTCATCCATACTACACTAAAACAGCTCCATCACCAACCCCACACGCACTCATGTATATTTCTTTCTCCTACTTATACATAAACACGCTACTCCATAAAAGCACTCACAACCCTTCACACACACATGACCACATACCAAAACACACACAAAACAAGAAAGAGCCAAAATAATGCAAAAGTAGGTATTCAACACGTAACACCTAGGTATGTAAATAAAAAAAATGAAAAGCATCCCAGGTAGCACGTGAAAGCTCAACCCTTTCACAATTCCACTACACATGAAACTGGACATACACACTTCATATAGTACTCGCATGCACACAACACAGTGCCTCACTAATGCAGCACCGGATAACAAAAATGAATAACGCGGTGAAAGTAGGAATCGGTGGATTGAAGAATACCAAAGGTCCAAATCCGTTGATCCAAAGATGCCGGATTCTAGCTATCTCAAATACGTTGATCGCGCACGATACCGTGTTTAAAGATTTACGACTCTTCGTACGTTGATCTAGCGCACTAGATTCCGTGAATCGGCTTCAGCAGTCGTTGATCCGAGCGTACTCGAATGTCGAAAGTGGAGATAGGAGATTACACTCAACTATCAATTTAAGAAGAGGCACAAAGCTCTCAAACAAAAGTTTATTCAAAACCAACTAGAAAGTTACAAATGATACCACCCGCCTATTTATAGGCTTACAACTCACACAACTCAAATCTGGACAACACATAGGTCGTGAACGACCTAACAAAATGCGACCTAAAATACAGCGACTCAACTCAAAGGCACACGACCTAAAAAGGTAAGCGACCTAACAAATACACATAACGACATACGACTTAATATTTACAACGCAACATACGCGAGTTACAAATACAACACTTCAAAACGACTCAACGATCTACGACCTAAGGAGTAATGCGGCATAAGTCAATCCAGCTTTAGGAACTCTTCAAGCGACCTAATTAGGTCGTAGCTTCAGTAGTTTTGCGGCATGCGAATCCGCGACCTAACATAGGTAGTAACAGGTTTCCGCGACCTAACTTAGGTCGTAACTCGTTGGCTCTAGGTCGCGACTTATCATAGGTCGCTGAATCATTCCTTCGTACATAATTCGCCATTAGGTCGCTCGGCGACTTATCATAGGTCGCTGGACCATTTCCTCGTTCATAACTCGCAGTTAGGTCGCTCGGCGACTTAATGTTAGGTCGTCCCAACGACTTATCCCAACGTTTTAGCTCGTTAGGTCGCTCGCGACCTAAGACTTCATCAGGCTGGGCTGCATCATCCTCCCCTGGTTGGGAAAAATTCATCCTCGAATTTGCGCCCTCCTCTTCCTCAACAAGTTCATCCACATGATACGGAATCAAGTATTTGATGTTAAAAACGTCTGCAGTGTGAATATCATCCGGCAATTTCAACTGATACGCATTATCATTGATCCTTTTCAAAATTTCCACTGGACCAATTTTTCGAGCTGTCAACTTGTTGTAAGTTCCAACAGGAAAACGATCCTTTGTTAGTACAGCATATACTAAATCTCCTTCATTAAATTCAACACTTCTTCGTTTCAGATCCGCAGATCGCTTATACTTTTCATTCGCATTCTTCAATCGTTCCTGAACGATTCTATGGCATTCTGTCAACCCATCAACAAAATCAACAGCCCGCTTAACTGTCCCCTTCGGTCGTGGCACTATCGTCAAATCCAATGGACCCTTTGACATGCTTGAATATATAACTTGAAATGGACTGTGACCAGTACTTCGATTAACATCATGATTATGTGCAAATTCCGCCTGACACAACTTCATATCCCAACTTTTCAAATTATCCTGCACAAGACATCTCAACAAATTTCCCAACGATCTATTCACCACTTCCATTTGCCCATCTGTTTGCGGATGATAGGCGCTACTAAAATTCAGCTTCGTTCCAACCATCTTCCACAAACTTAACCAAAAATGGCTTAGAAATCTAGTATCCCGATCAGAAACAATAGATTCAGGTAGCCCATGTAATCGATACACTTCTTGAAAGAATAATTGAGCAACACAGACGGCATCATTTGTCTTCTTACAAGCTATGAAATGCGCCATCTTGGAAAATCTATCCACCACCACATATATGGAATCATTCCCACGCTGAGTTCTTGGTAACCCCAAAACAAAGTCCATGCTGATATCAACCCATGGTCTAATAGGCACGGGTAATGGCATATACAATCCTGCATTCGTCGCCGTCCCTTTGGAAACTTTACATATATGACATCTTTCCACAAATCTTCCAACCTCTTTCTTCATTGAAGGCCAAAAATATGATTGCGAAATCAATTGCAATGTACGGTCTCTCCCCACATGTCCTTCTTCATGCAACTCCTTCACAATCTTCATTCGTAAGCTGCACTCTGGTATACATAATCGATTCCCTTTAAAAAGAAAACCATCCACCAACACATATTCATCCGTCGACTTCATCAACAAACTTCGCAAAATAAGGATCATCAACAAACAGTTCTGGCAACACATCAAACCCCGTCACTTCAACCTTCATTGTAGTCAACAAATGATTCCTTCGACTCAATGCGTCTGCCACACGGTTTGTAATTCCCGACTTATGCTTCACTACAAATGTAAATTGTTGCAAGTATGCGATCCACGAAGCATGTCTAGCTGCAATTTTGTCCTGCCCCTGCAAATGTTTCAGTGCTTCATAATCAGTATATAGAACAAATTCTTTATGGAACAAATAGTGTCTTCAATGTTTTATAGCTTGAACAATAGCATAGAATTCCACATCATATGTATTATATCTCATCTTTGCTCCCGATAGCTTCTCACTGAAATATGCAATAGGACGTCCTTTCTGACTCAACACTCCTCCAATTCCAACCTTCGATGCATCAGTATGTAACTCAAACAACAACTGAAAATCTGGTAATACTAGAATTGGTGCTGTCGTCAAAAGTTCCTTGATCCGCTCAAAAGTTATTCCTGCTTCTTCCGTCCACAAAAATTGCTTTCCCTTCATACAATCAGTAACTAGTGCCATCACACTACTGAAGTGTGGAATAAACCTTCGGTAGAATGATGCTAAACCATGAAAACTTCTAACTTCAGTTATCATCTTGGGTTGTGGCCAATTTCTGATTGCTTCAACTTTATTCTGATCTACCTGTATACCTCCTTCTGAAATAACATATCCCAAAAATAAAACACTATGCGTCATGAACACGCATTTCTTCGTTACAGCATAAAATTGTTCCTGTCGTAGTATCATCAACACTACTCTCAAATGATGCAAGTGTTCTTTTGGACTTCCACTATATATCAGTATATCATCAAAATACACCACCACGAATTTCCCAATAAATGGTCTAAAAATTTGATTCATCACCCGCATAAATGTACTAGGTGCATTCGAAAGACCAAACGGCATAACCAGCCATTCGTACAACCCTTCTCTCGTCTTGAATGCTGTCTTCCATTCGTCCCCTAGTCTGATTCAAATTTGATGATAACCACTCTTCAGATCGATCTTCGAAAAGATAGCAGCTCCACTAAGTTGATCCAACAAGTCATCCAATCTAGGCATAGGAAATCTGTATCTCACTGTTATCTTGTTTAGTGCTCGACTATCAGTACACATCCTCCACGTTCCATCCTTCTTTGGTACTAACAAAGCTGGCACCGCACAAGGACTTAAACTTTCCTGTACACGCCCCTGTTCAAGCAACCCTTCCACTTGCCTTCTTAACTCCTCATGTTCCTTTGGACTCATTCTGTAATGTGGTCTATGAGGTAACACAGCTCCTGGAACAAGATCAATTTGATGTTGAATGTCTCTCAACGGTGGTAACTCCGTTGGTAGCTCCTCAGGAAATACATCGTCAAATTCTTCCAGCACTGGTTTTACTTCTTCAGGAATTTCAACCACTTCATTACTCTCACGTCCAATCAATAAAAATACTTCAGGCTCCTCTTCTACTTCCTTAACAAACTCCTTCAAAGATAGCAACGTTTTAAGTTCTTCAATCTCCTCCAACTTGCTTTCTTCGTGTTGTTGCTTCTTAGGAATTAAAGTGATTTTAGTACCTTCAAACATGAAACTATAACTGTTAGTACGACCATCATGTTGCACTGCTCTATCATATTGCCATGGTCTCCCCAACAACAGATGGCATACATCCATATCCACAACATCACACCAAATTTCATCTTTGTATTTCTTCCCAATCGAAAAATTAACACAAGCTCTCCGTCCAACCTTCACCTCCCCGCCTTTTCTCAACCAAGCTAACTTGTAAGGTTTCGGATGCTTCTCAGTCTTTAATGCCAACTTCTTCACAGCTTCGGTAGAAATGATATTATCACAACTTCCCGCATCGATGACAAACTTGCAAACCCTTCCCAGAATAGTGCATGTTGACTGAAAAATGTTGCTCCTCAACCAACTAGTTTCCTCCTCCTGTTTTGGTGTCAAACACGACCTCTTCATCATCAATGAACACCCTTCATCTCCCGACACATTTTCCTCCTCCTCATCATGTAGTGAATTAGAACATTCAGTTTCTACTTCCTCATCCTCTGCCTCAGCAATCATCGCTCGCCTCTTTGGTTTTGGACATTCATTAATTTTGTGACCAATCTTCTGACAATTGAAACATTTGATACCACTATTGATCCTGGTCTTAGCAACTTCATTAACAACCGGTTTTGCAACAGCCTTCGAAACATTCGCATTGCTACTAGCCCCTTTCATTGGATTGTTGGAATTTGTAAACACACCACCACCTCTCCTACCTTGCTTCTCCCAAGCTAGAGCCTTTTGATGTGCTTCCGCAACAGATCTGAGATCAAACATATTCACCATATCTTGAATCTGCATTCTCAACCCTCCAACAAATCTAGCGGTCAACTGTTCCTCCGTCTTCATGATATCATTCCTCGCAATCAATTGATAAAATTCATCCGCATAATCATTAACAGTCTTTGTTCCCTGTCTCAAGTTCAACGTTGATACATAAGAGATTGATAATTGTAAGGTAAGAAAGTAGCTTTCATCAATTTCTTCATCTTCTCCCAGGATTCAATCTTTGACTTTCCCATTCTCTCCCGTGTTAATTTAGTTTGCTGCCACCATGCCATAGCTCTTCCTTTCAAACGTGTAGCAACCAACTTAACTCTTCGATGCTCGGGTACTTCTTTGAAGTCAAAAATTTCTTCCACATTAGACAACCAATCCAAAAATTCCTCCGTTACCATTCCACCCTTGAATTGTGGAATTTCAGTTTTCATCCCTGATTCCCATCGACGATCATCTTCAACATCCCGATATGTATTTCGTGCTTGGTCTCGATCTCGATAATGAATATTACTTCTATCACTCTCTTCATCATAATCACGTGTACTGCGGTATCGATCTCGACCATCAACATCTCTTCGATCACGCATGTCTATTCTACTTTGTCTTTCATCATCACGGTATGGTTCATGTTCAAATTCACGTGGAGTTCTTCTCTCTTCGTCTCTATACTCATGATGTTCTCTTCTCATTGAAACTGAAGATTCTCTTCTTTCTTGGAAAGATTGCGGCGACACCCTCCTCGCTTCTGTAACCGATGGTGAAACTCTGTTTCCTCTCCTCCTTTGTCCTTGATTCATGTCATTCATTAGTTTCTCTAACTTCCCAATGCCTTCATCAAACTTTTCATTGATGTGTTGTTCCATTTGCTCAGCTTCTTCTCTTCTATACAACGCTTCAACATTTTGATGGCGATTAGCTCTTCTCGGCGGCATTATCAAACTTCAACTCTCGGCCTTGATTCAGAAATGAACAAACTATGCACGGCTCAAACACTTCACGCCCTTCAACTAGCTCGGCCTAAACTCAATCGGATCGGCTTGAACTCTTCAATAGAAATTGGCTCCAAGACTCGGCTTAGCTATGATTGGCTAAGTCTAGCTCTGATACCAAATGATGCAGCAACGGATAACAAAAATGAATAACGCGGTGAAAGTAGGAATCGGTGGATTGAAGAATACCAAAGGCCCAAATCCGTTGATCCAAAGATGCCGGATTCTAGCTATCTCAAATACGTTGATCGCGCACGATACCGTGTTTAAAGATCTACGACTCTTCGTACGTTGATCTAGCGCACTAGATTCCGTGAATCGGCTTCAGCAGTCATTGATCCGAGCGCACTCGAATGCCGAAAGTGGAGATAGGAGATTACACTCAACTACCAATTTAAGAAGAGGCACAAAGATCTCAAACAAAAGTTTATTCAAAATCAACTAGAAAGTTACAAATGATACCACCCGCCTATTTATAGGCTTACAACTCACACAACTCAAATTTTGACAACACATAGGTCGTGAACGACCTAACAAAATGCGACCTAAAATACAGCGACTCAACTCAAAGGCACACAACCTAAAAAGGTAAGCGACCTAACAAATACACATAACGACATACGACTTAAAATTTACAACACAACATACGCGAGTTACAAATACAACACTTCGAAACGACTCAACGACCTACGACCTAAGGAGTAATGCGGCATAAGTCAATCCAGTTTTAGGAACTCTTCAAGCGACCTAATTAGGTCGTAGCTTCAGTAGTTTTGCGGCATGCGAATCCGCGACCTAACATAGGTCGTAACAGGTTTCCGCGACCTAACTTAGGTTGTAACTTGTTGGCTCTAGGTCGCGACTTATCATAGGTCGCTGGATCATTCCTTCGTATATAATTTGCCATTAGGTCGCTCGGTGACTTATCATAGGTCGTTGGACCATTTCCTCGTTCATAACTCACAGTTAGGTCGCTCGGCGACTTAATGTTAGGTCGTCCCAACGACTTATCCCACCGTTTTAGCTCGTTAGGTTGCTCGCGACCTAAGACTTCATCAAGCTGGGCTGCATCACTCACATTGCTCACATGCATAAATGCAGACCATGTACCCATTCAAAGGAATGAAGATGCATGCACACACTAAAAAAAATACACACATATATAATGCACCCAAACACTTATATACCAACACGCACTGATATTAGTACATACACAACACATATGTCATATATATGCTCCTAAAAATGTCATTTCTAGCAACCAAATTAAGTTTAGAATTTATTTCCTGTGCCAATTCTTATATGTAATTCATATGATGGACCACATATATGGGTATACCTTGAATCGGTCTCAAGTTCCAACTAGACTATTGAGTTTCAATCAAAGATAAGATACTAGTATGACTATTTATAATCTAAGAGACTAGTTTAATATATGATGGTGAAATTTGCTTTATAGGCTTCAATAAAAAGCTTATCAGAATAATAGAACCAAAACTGTTAGCTAGTAGGCTAACATAATCAAATGTTTTTGAATAAATTTTGATTGCTTGATAAGTCAAGTATTTAAGTGTACCAACTCAACTAACCACTTACGAATAATACAAATAATAGAATTGTTAATGATCTAGTGTATACACAACTAGAGATGAAGGAAGATGTAGCATCATATATTTCATAGATTTAGAGATTAAACATAGGTTTGTGAGCTTGGTTACTCACCAGCAAATCATGTTTCATTATCTTCTCCCTCTTCGCCTACAAACGCACGCACACCACACTGAAGAACTGCACCACCCGTGATTCACATCATAGATGCTTAGCTAGATTGAAAACCACCTATTCAAATTTGAGGATTTTACGTAATTTATACAATTTGATTTTTAATTTTAGAAAATGGTGAAAGGGGGTTTCCTTAGCTTTCGAAAGAAGAATAGAAGATCCCGTAAAATTTGTGTAGGTGAACATAATAATGAACAAAGAAAAATCTAGATTTAGAAATTTTTAGATTTGAGAACTTGGGCATGAGTATTATATATATACATACACCCTTTTGTTTATAAACTAAATACCATTTAATTTTAAATGAATACAAATTACATTTCAAAATCACTACAATTTTATATTTCAATTATACAATTTTATACTGAATATCATTTTCACGTTTTAGCTTGTTTAAATTCAAACACACTTTTCTCATTTTAAGCCCAAAACTAAATAACCTCCAAATCAATTTATTAGTTAAATCTCCAAACTCCAATTTAATTAATTAAATCACTAATATTAACTTAAATTAATTATCAGTTAAAAACCGGGTTGTTACACCATTAGTCCTCTCTATCGACTTAGTAGAGTATAAATAAAAGAAGAAAATGATAGAGGGTGTTAGATAACGCATTATATAAGTGTATAATACTAATAAGCTAGTAAAAGAACATTTAGACTCGAAAACCATACCTTTACCCATGTCACATGCACCTAAAAATTAGCTAAATATTATATAATACTATAGTGACATCATATGCGAGGTCCCACTAAAATCTAGCTTATGCATTATTGCATGACCACAATTTGACTTTAGTCTCAACACTCTATCGTCAAATTGTATACTAAGGACTCGGCTCCTCTAAACGTGTCGTGATTCTAAATTAAATACTAAAGACTCAGCTCCTTGGACTATCGTATATTGATAACTTAGCTCCTTAGACTATCATATGTTAAGGACTAAGGTCCTTGGAATATATCTTATATTAAGGGCACAATTGCTCAGACTATCGTATATTGAGGATTGGATCCTCGGACCATCATATATTGACGACTCAGCTCCTTGAACCATCGTATATTGAGGACTCGGCTCCTTGTAATATTGCATCGTTAAATACGAATCATGCACAACGAAGTTGCCAACTAAAACCATTTTCTAAACTATCTCAAACCATAGCAAATAACACACCAAAACATTCCTTGTCTAATCACGATCCTGATGCAGCAAACTGCGCATGAAACGGAGATCGTATGCGAGAGTTATAGGTTTTCATAGACTAAAAATTATCTAGTTAATAATTTAATTAATATTATCATTATTATTTTGTTAAATTGTCGCATCTGCTACAGTAACATAAAAATCATGACATCATTGTTTCAACCCAGCCGCAACTTCCCATCGCCACCCCGCTTTGCTCCGGCCATTGTGGCAAAATCCAACCACACCATCGCCTTCCCCTTGCCATGCTGGTCCTAACTCCTATCTCTACGACACCTCTGATCAGACAAATTGGAAAATGCCTTCATGGCCAAAATCTGTTTCCACTTTATCGTTAAGTGGTCGATCAGACCCTACTATGTCCGTCTACATGTGGTCCTCTTCACATCTCTGGTTTTTGACCCTCGTATCGTCATCGTTTTACTGTTGGATCGAAATGGATAATCCACGTTCACTAAACTTTCATCGCGTTTTCTGATAAATTCGTGCGCCAAATCGACGAATGAACATCACTAGTTGATTTGTGTTGTCGAGAACAACAATTTTAATATAAATATATCTAATTTGGAACACTTTTTGTATTTCGTACATTTTTTAGTTAGAGGGAGATTAAATTTTGCTAATTGTAGTCGATTAAAAATTTACTATTTAATTATCTAGTCATGACATACTACATCATAATCATGTGTATAAAAGGCCACTTTTTAATTTTCAATTACATTGTTTATACTTGGTTTAAGATGACAAAGGATGAATTACTACGTCTTATCAATACACACACAAATATGATATACCCCACTCACTGATTAGTCATGCATCTTCTCCAATCCAAGGTGATTCTCCTCCTTCGCTGTCCAAATATTTTTTGGCTTGAAAATGTCATATTTCTCAATAGCTTCAATTTTTTTATATAGCTCTCTTCGCGGCGATCGATTCCATATATTTATTTTTTTAATTTAGATTTGATTTGATGGACTTGGAATTAATTTTTTTTAGAGATAGATGAAGGAGAAGTTGGAGATTAGAGGTAAAATGTTTAGGCTAAAATGTGATTAGAGTATAAGTTTTCATTTCTATTAATAGGCTAAAATAATTCAAATTTAGGCTAATTAATATATTTGAAAATGCCACTGGGTTTGACTTCTTCTATTTTCTAGTTTGTTAAACAAAATTCTGCAAGTTATATAAGTATTCTGATTATAAACGATATTCCAAACAGAATGGAACAGTTTCGAAACCTAATTCCAAATTTTATAGAAATTTATTTATTTTCCCTTTATGTTTAAATTATGATTTTACCCTTTTTAATTTAATTACTTAATTACGTAAAATTATTGGGTGTTGTAGAGGTGCTGGCAGATCAGCACTTAATGCAAGTACTGCACTAATTCGAGACTTCGGAAAGGTTATTGAAATGGAACATTTAACTAAGCCAATATAACATACCATCCAAGAAGGGTGATAAGAGGACAAGTGTTGGCAGCTTTCATCACTGAATTTATCACTTGGGATGGAGAAGAGGAAGATGATATGGTCCCGCTTTCTCAATGGTAATTATTTCCAATGAACGTAATTCTAGGACCAGAGTTGTACTCGTGACTCTTGAAGGATGGCTATTGGCTATGCATTAAAGTTGGAGTTCTCCACGATGAATAAAAAGGTTGATTATGAAGCATTAATAGTATGATTTAGAATTAGAAAAAGAGTTGGGGGTAAGGACGCTGCATATATTCAATGCTTCCCTATTGGTGGTTTACTAGGTAAAAAAGGAATTATATGGTAAGGGCGCGAGATTTGCCCCTTATCTGACGAAGACATAAGAACTACTGAATGATATAGAAGGCTACATGTTAACTGGGTTTTTAACCCAACAGAATTCAAAAGGAGTTAGAACATTCTGATTAAGTCAGAACGACTCGAAACTTGACATGAAGGCCTAAAAGTACAAGACAAGGAAACATAAGAAGTTTGGCCCAGAATTAAGTTAACTCTTCGGATTGATACCGATCCTATCCAATTGGATCGGTACCGATCCGAAATATTGGCTCACGGTTCCTTATAACCACTTGCATTGCACTCCTATGCCTCTACTAAGCTCACCTATCAAGTTTGGTAACATTCAAGCAGCCTAGTTCAATAACCGAAGACTCATTCAAATACCAACCCGCTTTTGGACCGAAGCAACTTAAAATGGACCAACAGAACCCATACCGACTCGGATTGACTTGAAATTTAGAGGGAACACCTAGAAGACATAATAAAAGGCTCGTACCAAAAATGAAGTCATTTGGCTAAGCTAATTTGGATCGGCACCAATCCAAACCCATTGGATCGTCTGACCCATTTAGGGTGGGCCCCACCACCTACGATCCATAATGTAGGTCCTACACATAGAAGCTACCCGCAAAGTTTCATCTGATTCCGATAAGTATTGAATGAGTTATGGATGGTTCTCCTCTAAATTGAACTAGTTTGACGGATCGGGTGCGACCCACCAAGGATGGGCCCCACCTCATGAGATATTATTTGGAGGCTCTTCTACTCATCTCCATTGCATGTATAAAGTTTAGTGTGATTTGGTTAAGAATTGAGTGAGTTATAGCTGGATCTCTTATGACCCATAAGAAGATTCAAAAATAAGCTAAGGGTTTGGATCACCCCCGATCTGACTCAATTGGATAATTGTCGATCCAAATACTTAGCTCGGATGATCATGAGAACCAATTTGAAGGCTCTCCTACTCATGTACATCGCTTGTATGAAGTTTCGTATCATTTGGTTAAGTATTGAGTGAGTTATGGATGGATCTTCTACGAAGGGATGGACTGGATGATCTATGAAGATGGATGATCAAACTAACTCCAAACGACTTGATATTCGAACAAGGCACTCAATTATGGGATAGAAAGACAACCAAATTGAGAAGACTCAAAAATTGAACAACTTTTCAGATCGGTACTGATCCGAAAAGTTTGCTCCAAATACCCCCAAACTTTTTTTAGCGACCTCTGCATGATGACTACAGGCTTTTAGTAAAGTGTCTCTAGCCCAAATGCTCTCTAGCCTCTATGAATCCCATCTTATCTGCAATAGTAGGGGAGATCTGATCTCGGTAAAGCTCTACCATTATTTCTTCACTCTTCTTCTCCCACACAACAGCCATGAAGGGACAATTGAGATCTGTTATCCCACCTTTTGGTCAAGGCCGGGATATTAACAAATTGGCTGGAAATGATGGATATCGGGATTGGAGATCGGTTGGAAACAAGGCTATGATCGATATCGTCAAAATTTGGCCGAGCTCCATTCAAGACAAGATCAATTAGGAATGATGAACATGGCTAGAAAAGGCTATATCTCAAGTTTCAAGTCGAATGGAGTTCGTTTGGCCGAGATATTGATGGATGCATGCTTAAGAAAACCCTGTTCGTATCGATACTTATGGATACGAACAGGTTGTTCGTATCGATCAGAGAGAGAGATTAAGTGGATTTCGACTCGATGGTTGTGGGCTTGGATTGAATAGATAGGTGCATGATGATTTGTTCGACTCGATGATTTCATATCGATCGGGATGAAGCGCAGCAGTATACTTCGAATCGATATTGTTCGTATCGATCAACATGGACTACTTCGAATCAATACAATTCGTATCGATCAACATTGGATACTTCGAGTCGATATGAAGAAGCATCGATACGAACAAGGGCATAGGATCGATATGACAAGTAAGCGTTTAGGGAGCGATACGAAGTAAAGAACAGCTCGATCGATATGAAGAGAATGGATGCGAACAAGAGCAGAGGGGTCGATACGAAATGAGCATTGGATCATCGATGCGAAGTAGGCACCATAGATCGATATGAAGCAAACGTTTTTGAATGAAGGAGCAGTCGACTCGGCATCCAAAGTGGATCTCCCTTGGGTTTCCGAGCCATGTCATCGTTGCGATGGATACGAAAAGATGGAGACGAATTGATGGATGCGAACGCTTCAGCCCTTATACAAACTACAACTTGCATCGATCATAGCTGAACATCTACAAGTCCAAATGTGATGAAATTTGGAGAGGGGCTTCCTGATGCACTTGAGAACCTTCATGGTCGATTTCATCTCAATTGGACCATGTTTGGATCGATAAGAATGGGACACGCATTGATCCCAAATCACTCTGGATCGGTCATATGGGCCCACTTGCACATAAGAAGAGGTATTCCAGGTTTTGGGGCGGATATTTTCAGATCTGCACCTATAAATAGGAGTCTGATGGTAACTAAAGGGGGGATCTTCTTCTTCTCTCCTAGGCGAAGCTCTGCCATTTTTGTTATCAACTTTCAAAGGCTTGTAACTATAATTTCAGTATAAAAAGGAATAAAAAGGATTGGTTCAAAGTGGACGTAGGCCGGATTGCCGAACCACTATAAACCCGGTGTTCTCTCTTGCTTTCTTTCATCTTAATTTTACTATTTCTTTATTTTTTATTCTCTACTTTATCTGAATCTGAGATCTGTGTTGGAATATTGTGAATCTGTGCTTATATACTGGTGCTTTCACTACTTCTGTGGTTTGTGACCACTTTTGGCGCTAACAAGATCCTCCTTTTGTCTCTAACAATGGTGGCTTGATCTAATCTAGGAAAGGAGAATTATATTGTAATATAAACTCCTTTGTAATAGCAGTTGATCAACAAAAGAATTTATAAAGTGGACGTAGGCTTCATTAACAGCCGAACCACTATAAAAATCTCTTGTCTCTTTACCTTTTTTCTATTTACTATTGCTTTTTCTATTTTATTTACTTTGATAAACAAGGCTAGTGCTTTCACACTCAAACTAGGGTGTTGATTCATTTTTGGGGTTAACATTTAGGTGCTTTCACTAAGAACAAAGGTAGATCTGAAAACTTAAAGCTTGAATATGAGATTTGGGAAAAATGAAGAGGCTTAACCTAGATCTAAAACTAGAGCAAGTCAAACAGAGCTCGAGGGCAGTCAGGAAGTATCCTCAAATTCTCACCAATCTAACTATGTAGCTAGAGAAGAAATGGAAAGGCTGATGAAGGAGATGCAGAATGGAATCTTGGCTAGGCAACAAAAGATGATGGAGGATTTCTTCCAAAGGATGGGACAACAAGGAACTACAGGAGATGCAGGAATTCAAACCCTAGAAAACTATATAGGAGTTGCTAGAGTTAGATTAGAACGAGATGGAACATTGCCCCCACGCCCAGAGCAATCGATACTTAGGGGAAACACGGGAGTCAACCTGGAAATCAACGCCGATGATGGGATTGATATTGGAGCTGGCACCGAAAGGGCCAACAATGGAGTGACTGTTGAAACTCCAGGAACTGGTGGTTCGGGAGATAATCCAAGTACTAGAGTGCAACCGGTAGAGAAATATGTGCCAGGTCTACCCCGGAAGAGTGGAGGATAGAATGAGACTAGGAGAGTAGGGCAGAACACTAGTGTGCAACCAGTAGAGTATGCGTCGGATTTCCCTTGCCAAGACGGGGAGCAGAACATCACTTTTTGAAAGTGACTAAAGATCGTAATATGGAATATTAACTAATTTATCTACTAATGCGGAATGTAAATATAAAAGTAAAGACAATGACACCAGGGATTTTTATACTGGTTTGAACTTCCTGTTCTACGTCCAGTCCCAGACTCCTTCTGGAATTTAACTATCAACCCTCTCTTAACCCGGAGGAATAGGTATTACACCGCCTGAGCAACCAAATAGAACTTCAACCACCTAAGCAAAAGAATAGGACTTAAACCTCCTGAGAAACCGAACAGGACTTCTAATACAAACAATACAAATTGCTTCTGACTGAGTATGCTCTTAAATAGCACTGATAATTCAATAACGTACACCCTTCCAATATTCTTCTCCTTTGTGGTATATAATGTAATTCTTGAAGATAGGAAGTAAATTTAATCACAAATGAAATTGCTCTTGAATGTGCAAGTGATTTGAATAAGAGTTTGAATGCAAAGAGTTTAGACAATAAGAATATGAGATAGAATCAGAAAATTAAGTAATTAAAACAACTGATTTGAAGGCTTTATATAGTGTTTAAGTGTTGCAACTTATCGTGAAAAGTAACGATCAAAAGATTCGGAAACAAATCTTGAATCAAGGGTTGTTTCTGTTCGATGAAGTGAAGTGCCCTTTTAGAAAAATAACCGTTATGCAATTTCAGTCGATTGAGCAAAAGAATTCAGCCAGCTGAATTATTAAATATTCGAATCAAAAACACCATATTCAGTCCACTGAAATGGGTAGTTCAGTCGGCTGAATATCCATATCAGATTGTGCATGTGCACAGATATTCAGTCGACTGAACTACCTATTTCAGTCGATTGAATATCATGTTTTCTGCCATATTGAAGTGTTTTCAAAAATTCCTTTGTGCGTAAACTTGTGTAGTAAAAATCTTGGCATATGAAACATGATTTGAAAAGATTTTTAAGTACGTGTGCATGCATATACCACTTAGGTGAACTTTTTAACAAAAATTAACTACAAGACCTAGACCATAGACAATATTGAAGCTTCTATCTGAATTCTGGTCTACAATCTATTGTCGAGTAGAATAGTACCTTCTTCTGCAAATATGGTTAGTTCATAGAATATTTACCTCTATAGTTGTCATGATCAAAACATCAAAAGAAAAGGTTCTAACATTCTCCCCCATTTTGATGATGACAACTATGTAAGTTTGAAAAATTATAAAAGTAATTTACTCCCTCTGAATGAATATTCCCCCTATAATTTCTCCCTCTTTGTCATCGACAAAAAGGAACAAATGGATAATATGAGAAATATAGAAATAAACATATATCGTGGGGAAAGTAAATGAACTTAGCATCATAAATAAACAAACATGAGCATGGATTTCAAATAACAATGTCACACAACAATATCATAACAGGCATACATAATATAATGTCTTAAATAAGATGACCATAAGTAAATATAAAAACTAGACTTCCTCACTATCCGAAGCTTCTTCTTCCTCTTCTTCTTTGGAGGTCGACCATGTAAAAGGTGTTGGGTTTTTGAAAATACCGGTAGAGGTAGAGCTAGTACATGATATTTTCTCCCAAATTTTGTTTAAGAAACCTTTTATGGAATTAAGCTTCTTATTTTTTTTTACGACATTCTTCTCGACGGTAGCCAATCATCGTCCAAGCTTACTTTGATTGCGAGAGAGAGAGTAATAAGAGCTTGCTTTGGAGTAATGTCGGAATGGAGCTCATGAATCTCATATTCGTCTTCTTTTTCTTCTTGGCGGGGAGGTTGCGAGGATGAGGATGCGATATTAGTATCCCTTGGTTGAGGAATACCTTGATTGCTATTTGCCGTTGTTGGAAGCTTATTATTTGTTGAGATTCCGGGCATTTTTGGAAGACCAATAAGACTTAAAGTCTTTGAGTTGAGTTCTCCAATGGTCATGTAATCCGCATTGTGTAAAGGAACTCTAAAGTTTTGAAGAATCTGCATGATGTAGGCTCCGTATTGGACGGTTTTGTAGTTTCTTTTGTGGTTAATAGTGAGAAACTCCTCTAAAATGATATTTGCCCAATTTACTCTTTGAGATGATTAAATGGCATAGAGGGCCTAGAAATCCCTCTTGTATAATTTCTCGTAGCTACCGGTACGAGGTTTAAGGGATCGAATAAGGGCTCGGTGAAGAATACGTGCCTTTGGACGTAAGGCACTGGATTTCAAGATCGTCAAATCATCCGATAGAAACCGATGAGAAACTTCATCTCGGTTATACATGTCTACTTCGACATTATCGATTTCTAATCCTTCGGATGGATATTGCAAAATGTGGCCAAGTCGTTGTAGAGGGAGATAAATTTTAACTCTGCACACCAAAGTCCAAATGCAATCATCCTTATTGCGTGGATCTTGGTGGTCTAAACTCATGTTGGAGAAAGATAACTTAATCAAGAGAGGATAAAGTTTGACGTTATTTGAGTCATACCTAATAAGGTGGTCGATACCAATAGCTTCGACAAGCTCTTAGATAGCATATCCATTAAAATCAGCAAACTTGATGAAGGCTCCATAAAAAATCCGAGAAGTTTTCATAAAATTAAACCGAGTCACTACTGTCTCGTTGTCAAGCCATGAACGGATTTGGCTTTCAGAAGGACCAGCAGTAGATTCACGAGCACGTTTTATTCTGGGTGCCATTGATTTGAGTGGGTTTGGAGAAAAAAATTGAATTTTTGTAGTGGAGGCTAGGGTTTCTATTAAAGTAGAAAGGTTTAGGTAATGGGTAAATGAAGAGAATAGATGAGTTAAGTAGTGGTTGGGTGAAAGGTTGCACTGGGAAGAGTGTATTGATATTATAAAAAAATGAAAATATACGGGCTAGTCGACTGAATTGGGGACCTCAGTCGACTGGTATGCAGGGTTTTCCATCCTGCATATTTGTAGTGCAAAATAAGGAAATTCAGTCGACTGTTTATAGTGTAGTAGTCGATTGGTTACTGAGTGAAATTCCAAAAATTTAAAGATTTAGTCGACTGTATTATGGAGGTCGGTCGACTGGTTTACAGGAAAAAGTAACCCGCATATTTATAGTTCATTTTTAGGGGTATTCAGTCGATTGACTGCAGGGCAAATTTTTTAATTTAGTTTGAATATTCTGTCAATCGAATGCCATGTCTCAGTCAACCGAATCTGTTCATTTTTTGTGGCAAGCCTTTCTTCTAGAATTTCCTTAAATTAGTTATATAATATTTATATATTTATGTGTTTTCTTGTTTTAGTTTAATGTTAATTATAAATATATAATTATTATTCCAGAAAACAAACAACTTATTCAAATTATAATATACGAGTAGGTTGGCACGTGCGATGCACGTGCGCAGAAGGAACTGGTGTTAAAAACAATGTGTATGAGGTTTTTTGAATTTTATAAATGACTTTGATGTACACGTAATATTGCATGCTTTGGATACTGACTTTCAGAATGCATCCACGCCGATGGACATGTATATGGAACGTTTGTATCAAACATGGAAAGAAGCTTTATATTATACCGACCATATGGGGAGAAAATGAAAAGTAATAAACGTATGGAATTATGAATTATTCTTTCATGTTCATGCAAACCGTAGACAACTTTGGTTCCTAACGAAAATAGAATATGTTCTTCATTACGTATGGTAGGTAATCTGAAATAGATATGGTAGCATTTTGTGATGAGAAGGAAACAAAATGACATATTGTAGCTCACAAACTATCTGACAGTAAAAAGTAATATAATTTACTGAAAATGACATGAAAAGCAGACATGGGATGTTACGAATAACAAAAAAAAATTGCATTCAAAATCAAAGGTACATAAGTTTACTTATATTCCAAATGGAGGTAGATTGGTTGTCTTCTAGTTTTCAATTTAGGCATCTTGTCTTGTAGTTACAAAATAGCTATGCAAAGTCGTTGCACATTTGTGCAATATGTAATCAAACAATAGAATTTCAAAGAACAAAACTTATTTATACATGATTACTGACTCAGAAAAAATTTAAGCTACATATGTCCATTTGATTGTCTACGTAAATGACATTATTGCGGACATCCTTAAAGCCACTGCTGGATAAAGACCTAAAAAATGGTGCTCAAAATCAGCACAGCCATTGCAAAAGTTAATCACTCTCTCTTCTGTTGTAGCTACATATTATTTCTTTACTATCAACATGCATGTATATTTCATGAGCTGACACCCTCATATGCATGTATATATATTTCATGAGCCTACAATATGAACATATTGCTTGTTTTTTCTCCATGAAATATTTTTTTAACGCGCATAATATTATTAGCCTTGGGTAATAAATGCCTTTGTGCCTTCTTGTATATATATTTCTTTTGGTTTCACATGTAGATGTTCAATTTGTGTGTTATATACTACATGTTTCATTATTATAGCCCAATTCTGGTGCCAGCAAAAAGTGTACTATATTTCACGCACAATTCCAAAGCCCGTGCAATGTTCTTAAGTGTGTCAATCATTATCCAACTGTTGTTAAAAATATTGTGTAAAATTTAACAAATATACAATATGAAATTCCTATCATACCATATCTAGGTAAAAAGGTAATTCATTTTATCCCTAACCAAGTATCAATCTGAATAATAGATTAATAACTTAATTAGATTTGATTAAAATATAAATAAGAAAACAGGAAATTTCCTTAATTAGATTTGATTAAAATACAACTTTGCTCCACCAACTAAAAACCCAAAACGCCTAACACCATCCAAACAACAGCATGCAGAAGAACCAAATATCAAAAACCAAACAATACTCATACCACCAAGAAAGATGAAGCACGTATAGTACATCAGATAGAAGCATTCCACCCTCGAAAGTTCCAGAATAAGGAATAGTGGTTAAAAGATCGTGCAAGTTAGGCACCTTAGATTCATAACGTCGGCAACAATTCACCATCTCCAGTTCCCCACCAGCCCCAATTAGCACTCTCCGCCTCAACTGCATATGCTTATCGTCAGCAACAGTCCATCATCTCTGGTTCGCCAGCTAACTCATTCAACACACACCATCTCAACTGAATGGTATTCCTGTCATGAGCCAAGAATATCACACTTTCATCCCCTCTTTGTCTTGCTACATCAACCTACCCCACTCCACTTCAGTATGCACACAACAGGCCCTGGCTTGCAGCAACCTTCTACTCATAGCAATTAAGCTCGTATCTCCAATCGCTAGCTACTACCACGCCCAGACCTTACTGTTCCCATGATTGCTGCTGTAAACAGGTCTTGCCGCCCCTATGCCTTGGTGCCCCCAGTCTTGCACACAATTATAAGGCCTTGATGAGCTTCTCTATGGCCTTGCAATACACAGACAAAATCAACAAAGAACAACAACTTGTTCATTTAATAAGCCAACTGAATTGTATGAGCTTCAAGCATAACTGCCCTTACGTCCCAGCACATGACCTCCCTATAACTTCATCTCATGGCATGGCTCCTCTGCAAGATTTTTCTGACTTGACACACCTGTCTATTCTTCTCTATAGTTATACTGTAATAATTATAGTTTGATGTTATTACCAACTTCTCATATTTACAATCATGAATCATGAACAATAAATGTCTCGAGAATAACCTTGCAAGCTGTACAGTATAAGTTCTCCTAAAAAATCAGTATATAAAATGATTTAAACAAAAATTGAGTTGAAAAAAATACAGTCAAGTAGAAGAGAAATTTAAGAGAAAGCAATAATATACCTACAACAACCGAACATAATTTGGAAAAAAATATAGCTAATATTTTGTCAAATTTATCTAGTACGTATCTTGATCCAAAAAAGATAAGCTTTAGAATGGCACTATAGAAAATCATATGAAGGCACTCATGTTAGCTTTTTTAGCTAATCACATATACATGATGGCTAACATCAAGATGGACAACACCCACGCTTACTCTCACATTATTATCAAGGTATGCCATACTCCCTCTTGAGTTACTACAACCCTCACCACGACACCCACTATTACTTAATAAAAACGATTTTTTCCCAATCGTTTTTGAAGGTGTTATAAAAAAATTATTCAAAATTCAACTTAATCTAACAGCTGCATATGAGTATAACACGTAATTATCCATGTATAAATATCAGTTTGTAATGCCTGTAGAATAATACTAAAAGAAAACATATTTTCCTTGATTAATAAAGAACTTATGCTCATTACATTTGAAGGTTTCATTATGCAAAATAATTTTCCTTTGGCAAATAGATAAGTCACAAAATTTAAGCAATCCCTTTAACTCAAATCTCTCAAAAAACACAATGAAGAACTGTAAAAGAAAATTAAATATAGTTACAGAAAAAAATATTCCTATGTCCATTTTCATAGAAGTATTCTTTATCATCTGTCTGAATATAGATGGAACTAACAGCCTATTACTGTATGATAGAATGAATCAGTTGCAAAAGCAGTAAAGAGGAAAAGATACATATACTAAGTTATGGAAACACAAATAGAGTACCTTGAATGAATCAGTTACAAAATCAGTAAAGAGAAAACGATACATATACTAAGTTATTGAAACACAAATAGAGTACCTTGAAGTTGTTTAGAAAGATAATTTTAAGATCTCACTGTTATTCAAGGGCAGATATCGGTTAGACGCTATCTTTCAATTTTGGATGCCGTTATCATCACCTAATCTTAAACTGTTTGACAGCTTCCATCCTGAAATTGTTATGACAATAGATACAAAAGTTAATATTAATAAAAAAATTACTATAAAGTAATATAATTTATCGAAAATGACATCGCTCTAGTCATTTAAGGGAAAATAAAAGTTAGTCATTGAAGGGAAAGATCACCGTAAATGAATAGTTAACGGTAGAAAATAATGAAAACTGAGCATAACATGAAAAAGTAAGTAACAAAGAAAAATAGGCATCTGCAATATATATCTAAAAAGTTGCAAACAACACAACAAAGGAAAATATCGGAAGTTGGTAAAAACTGATATTAAGGTACAGAATACAAACATAACATTAACTAAATGCGTTGACAATAACTGATAATAAGTTGTATAGGAAGTCAAGCATATTTTTCAGGTTGAATTATGCAGGACATAACATGCTGCAACTACTCCAAATAATCCAAAAACATATTTACAGAATGTAAGGAAAAAAATACATACTCACTTCGTTCTGTCTTCTAATCCCTTGCCTTTAGTTTTCATCTGAGCTATTGCGACTTTCCTTCTGACAACTTCAACAGAACCATCACCTGCTCCTATAACTTTCCTCCCGATGACAACATCGACAGTACCATCACCTGCACCTGCGACTTTCCTCCCCGTGACAACTTGAACAGTAACATCACCTCCCAGCTTCAGAACATCATTAGATTGCACTAAATTGCTCAGGCCTGATCTGGTAGATCTGGAGTTTAAATCAACTCATAAATGAGTTTTAATGATAATGAAATTTATAGAAAAGTTCAATCTAGAGAATTAAACCATATAAAATCAAAATTTAACGAAATAGAATAATTAATAACAAATATAGAATTTATTTTCCAAAAGAAGCGTTGAAGAATATATTTATATGTTATATTTTTATTAGGAAGTGCAAATTGATTCCTTAAAATTTTCTCAAACTATGACCAAATAAGAAAAACCGCATTATTTTAAAATTCATTTTTAGCATTGCATAAAAATTTAGATTACCATCAGTTGTTACTTATACTTAATTGTTCAATTTTGAAGGATCATTATAGGAACACAATTCATGTAATAAGTTCTAAGACCCAGTCCTTCCTTGGTGTATATCCAAGGTAATGATTCAAGCATTAGAGGTGAATAGAGATATTATTGTATTTCACAATGCAAAGAGTAAAAGTTACTAAATTAGAAAGTGTGTTGGTGTTTTCTAACCGCTCTACAAAACGTAGATAGTGAACGGTTAAATGGAAAAAAAGAAGAGTAAAATTAAAGTCATATCAACATGTACAAATAAAAATAGTTTCCTATGATATTCAAAAACTATATGGATTTTGTGGATGCCACGTTTTCAAAAGAATAAAAGGTAGCCAGATGGTATCCAACTAATGCTATGAAGCCATAGAAATTTTTTGAGAATGCACAATGTTAAAATAATGCTTTGTATGAAGAACCATATAGTAGGTGCTTTATTTTTGAATCATCTTACAAATTTACTAATAAACCAAGCCTAATTTAATATTATTGTAAGGAAAAAACTTTATAATGTACATTCAATTTCAAAATCCAACACACAACCATATATATTAGTGTAATATGCATATCTTATTTTAATCTATTGTAAAAAAAATCTGTAATGATAATACTACATTCTTATAAGTTTCAAATAATAACAAATATAAGTATATCTTACTGCTATGGTAATGAACTTCAAAAAACATCATCCCTTCTTTAGTTTTCCATAAACACTATAGTCCAAGTCATCCACACATGCATTGTTCAGAGAAGAATATACAAACTATGTCATTTGCAAAATTATAGTGGCCTAGTGCTTTGTGTCATCAGTTTTAGCAGTTTTAGTGGAAGTGATAGAAAATTTATATTAATATTATGGTATCATAAGTTATAAATCTTTTAATGAAAAAATAGCTATAGTCTAAAAAGAATCCTTCAATGTAAAATAGCTATAGTCTAAAAAGCAATACCTGTAACCAAAGTATGAAGTCCGGCTCTCCTTTGTAGGACATGCTAGGTTAAATTAGATCTATGAAATTTTAGGGCCTGGGATTCAAAATTCTGTAATAATTTGAACAAAAAAATGATTAACTCTGTAAGAAAATACAAAAATAAATTGCATTAAGTCGCAACTTACTTTCATTTTTAAGAACCTAATCTAATTACGGTTTGTAAAGCATTGAATAACACTTACCCAAACCCTCTGTAGCCCTACTTCAACCCAGTCTGGTTGCAAACGTAAATCCAAGCTTTCAAAATCTTTATATCATAGAAATACGATACATAACATAGCAATAACATCGTGAACTTTCAGACCAATAATAATTTTAAAAGCAAATCCACACAATTTAGTCACAAAAGAAAAATAATTATATCTGAAATTAAAAGAAACGAAAGAAGTCATACCCAAAACCTTTACTGTCGTACTATTATTTAGTCTATGGTGAATTCCATATGCAAACCACTTAAGTCTGCTTTGATTTCAGGCCTAGTTTTTTTCCATGGTTTGAGATTGGGAAGCGAGGTGAGGAATATTTAGGGCAAAGGAATTGAGGCATGAAGAAATAGCTAGGGGAAAAACATGGTATAGATAGGTTAAAAACGTGCTGAAGAAATGGGTCAGAAACGTGGTGTAGAAAAGACAAATTTGACCGTATGATATAATTTTCTCTGTCGAATAAGGCTAGGGTAGTATTGGCAATCCGAAAAAGGCTTCATCTCTTGAAGTATTCGCTTTATATATAAGATAAACTAAAAAACTTAATTTTCGGAATTTTTTGAATCATCCGAGTGCGGTTCAACCTTAGTGATTTCTTGTAATGGATGGATAGGAGACCATGCATTACTTTGAACACCACGTTCCCAAGAGTTTGGAGACACTTGAGGACGTTGTGGAGATGGTTGTGCACATATTGTTTGGAAGATGATCTGTAATTCTTCAGAGCAAATTGTTCTAGGAAGCTTAGTCGTTTTGCATTGACTTTATGTTCGTAGTACATTCACGTTGAAGTTCTAATGTTTCCCGTTGACAGTGGTGGATATCGTCAATCTTTTCTTTTATCGACGGGGAGCCAAACCCAAGTTTCTTTTAGCTCTCTCTCCTTTGGTGTATACCCAGTGTGATGATTTGGTGAAGGCATAATCTTAACTGGAATATATACCGAAGTTGAATTGTTTGAGGAATCGGAGGTTGAAGTGCTAAATACAATTGAGGATTGGTTTAAGCTCTCTTATGATGACATTGTAGAGATTGTATATTATTTGAAACTTAATTTAGCTAAGTAGTTTTTTTTAATTGAATGAGGATTGAAATGTGAGTTGATGTATATATATACTGATCTTATATACTATTACTGGTTTTTAGTGTTTGAGATAAAAAACGTTTGAAGAGTCTCATCCAAGTAAAATGTGAGGTAAGAAAGAGTAAGAATTAACAACCGTAAGTTAAATCAAAGTGATTATGGTTCTGAATCAAGAAACAAATAAGTACATTGGAAAATTATGCAACTTCCTCACAAGAGACCTGAGTTCGAGTGCCATTAGCTCCAATATTTTTGTTTAAAAAATATTATTTATTTTTTTAAAAAAATTGTTAAATTATATTGAATTTATATTTCATGTAACGATACAATTCCTAATTCACGTCTCAATTTAATGAAAATGTTTTCATTTAAGGGTTTAATAAATATATCGGCTATTTGATTTTCTGATGGTACAAAATATAGCAATATATTTCCTTTTTCTATATTATCGCGAAGAAAATGATGTCTAATATCAATGTGTTTAGTTCTAGAGTGATTTGTAGGATTTTTTTTATAAATTTATAGCGCTTGTGTTATCACAATAAATTATAGATTTAGAAAGTTTTATTCTAAAATCTTGTAGTGTTTGCTGCATGTAGATTACTTGAGCACATGCCAAAGCAGCAGAAATATATTCTGCTTCACACATCGAGAGTGAAACACAATTTTGTTTCTTACTAAACCAAGATACTAAAGATCATCCAATGAAATGACAAGTACCACTTGTACTCTTTCGTTCCATTCGACATCCTCCAAAATCAGCATCACTGTATGATACTAACTCAAAAGGACATTCTTTTGGATAAAAGAGACTGTAGTCTTTAGTCTTTCTTAAGTATCGCAAAATTCGTTTAACTGCCCGTAAATGTGATTCTTTGGAATTTTCTTGAAATCGTGTACACAAGCATACACTCATCATTAAATCTGGTCGACTAGCAGTTAAATAAAGTAATGATCCAATCATGCTACGATATAGTTTTTAGTCAACACTTTTGCCATTTTCATCTCTATCGAGATGTACCGTAGTACTTATAGGAGTAGGTTTAGCAGAAGTGTTTTCCATACCAAATCGTTTTATAAGATTATTACAATATTTTTCTTGATTAATAAAAATTCCATTACTTAATTGATTAATTTGTAAACCAAGAAAATATGAAAGTTCTTCCATGTGAGACATTTCAAATTCTCTTGCCATAATGTCTGAAAATTCTTGACATAATTTTTCATTTGTGGAACCTAAAATAATATCATCTACATAAATTTGTATTATTAAAATATCATTTTTATCTTGTTTTATAAACAAAGTTTGATCTGCCTTTCCAATTTTAAAGCGAGAATTGATTAAATAATTTTTAAGATGGTTATACCAAGCATGAGGTGCTTGTTTAAAACCATATAAAGCCTCTTTTAATTTATAAACATGATCTGGAAATTTTTCATGTGCAAATAAAGGTGGTTGTTCTACATATATATTTTCTTTTATAAAACCATTTAAAAAGCACTTTTTACATCCATTCGATATAGTTTAAAATTATTAAAACATGCATAAGCTAATAAAATACGTATAGCTTCTAGACGAGCTACCTGAGCAAATGTTTCATCATAGTTTATTTTTTCTTCTTGATTATAACCTTGAGCAACTAGCCTAGCTTTATTTCAAATAGTATTTCCTTGCTCATCTGCTTTATTTTGTGGAAATTAGCCACAAGGGCCTCTTTAGCAAGTGGAATTAGTTTCTAGGACATACAACTGAAATAATTACTTTCAAGGACAAAACGTAAAATAATTAGTATCAGGGTCTAAAAACCTATGAAATTATGTCCTTGAAAGTAATTGGACTGCTGACTTTGTCCTTGAAAGTAATTATTCTTCTGACTTTGGCCTTGAAAGTAATTTCTTTGAATGTGTGTCCTAGAAACTAATTGGGCTGCAAAGTTTAACCGCTTGATTACTTGGTCTAGGAACTAAATTCCAAACATCATTACGTTCAGATTGGTTTATTTCTTCTTGCATAGCTATAATCCAGTAATCATCAATTGAGGCTTCTTTAGCATTTTTGGGTTCAATGTTTGAAAGAAAAGCTACATGACCCATTTGATTTAGTTGATTTCGAGTTCTTATGTTAGTATTTACTTCTCCAATGATATTTTCAACAAGATGATTTCTTAGAAGTCTTGGTGGAGTTTGAATTTCATTATTATTTGGTAAATTATTGTTTACATTATTTTCAAAATCATCTTCTGTGTTATTTGATTTCGTAATAATCACATCATCTTCATTTTTATGATTAATTTTGAAATTTTCATCGAATGAACCATGAAGTGTTTCTTCGATTACTTTAGTTCTTTTATTATAAATTCTATAGGCTTTGCTTTGTTTTGAATATCCAATGAATATTCCTTTATCGGATTTTGGATTGAATTTACCAAGATTGTCTTTTGTATTTAAAAGAAAACATTTTGAACCAAAAAATTTAAAATATGAAATGTTGGGTTTTCTTTCATTCAAAAGTTCATATGGGGTATGTTTTGTTAATGGTCTAATGGAAACTCTATTTAAAACATAACAAGCAGTTGCTACTGCTTCTGCACAGAAGTGTTTAGGTAGAGTACTTCCATTTAATAAAGTCCTAGCACATTCTTGAAGTGTTCTATTTTTCCTTTCTACAACTTCATTTTGTTGCGAAGTTCTAGGAAATGAAAAATTATGAACAATTCCTTTCTTATTACAATATTTTTCAAAAGATTCATTTTCGAATTCACCACCGTAATCGCTCCGAATATTTTTAATTTTTAATATTTTGAATTCTTAAAGCAAATATTTTAAAATTTTCAAAAGTATCGCTTTTATTTTTTAAAAATATTGTCCAAGTGAATCTTGAGAAATCATCTACAATTACAAAAACATATCTATTATGGTCTATAGACTAAACTTGAGTTGGTCCAAGAAGATCTAAATGCAATAACTCAAGTGGTTGTAATATAGAAATTATTTTCTTTGATTTAAAAGAAGATTTTATTAATTTTCCTAACTGTCAAGCATCACAAAAATTCTTTACTTTAAAGTTCATTTTTGGTAAACCTTTGACTAAATTATTCTTAGATAATTTGCTTATTGCTTTAAAATTTATATGACAAAATCTTTTGTGCCATAACCAAGGATCATTTTCTTTAGCTACTAGACACATATTTGTGTTATGATTAACTTTCATATTTAAAATGTAAATATTTCGTTATCTAGTTCCTTCAAATATGAGATTATTATTTTGATCAAATATGTTGCATTTATTTTTTGAAAATGTTATATTAAAACCTTTATCGCATAGTTGACTTATACTAGGAAAATTATGTTTTAAATCTTAACTAGTAAAATATTTGTAATAAGTGGTAAGTTAGATGTACTGTCATTGCTCACATCGCCTTTGCTGATGATATAGCCTTTGGAATTATCTCCAAATGTGACAGATCCTCCATCTGAGTAGATAATGTTAGTCAACATATCTTTGTTTCCTATCATATGTTTTGAGCAACCACTGTCAAGTATCTACTTTCCTCTTTTCTTAGTTGGTACCTGTAAAAAATATCGGAATGATGTTGGTACCAAATCCAAGAGGGTTTAGAATTCCCTTTATAAGTAAATCTTTATTTTTATGAACAGAATTTATAAAAGATTTAATATACTTACTTCTGATTGAATTATTATTAGTTTTTGGTACCCAAATCTTTATTGTATTTGTGTTGCAAATTTCTTTCTTTTGAGTGAAAACCTTTGGTTTTGGTTTTGCTTTTACAAAATTCTTATGCAAATTGAAATTTTTATATAATGGGTTATCTTTCTTTGAATTAGTTTTTGAAGAATTTGTATATCCTAACTCTTTCTTATTAAAAGTAGTTTGAGAATTACTAATAATCTTAGAAAGATTTTCTCTTCCTTTATTAAAATTAGATACATTTTTAGTGATACTCTCTAACTCAGTTTTGAGACTGGCATTGCTTAATTCAAGAATTTTGACATTTGATTTTAAATCATGATTTTCTGAAGCTAATGTCATATTCTTTTCTTTTTGCACTTCTATTCCATTTGATAGCATAGTGAGTTGAGAAGAAACATCAGACAAAGATTCTTGTGTTTTAACAAATTCTTCTTCTAAGATTTTCTTTTCATCTCTTAGCATATCGACTTCTATTTCATTTCTATTTAATTTTTATAGAGCATCTTTATACTTTCTTTTAACTTGTTTTAGTTTATCCAATAGCTTTGAGTTTATTTCTATTAAATCTTCAAAAGTAAGATCACTTACATCGTTAGTTGAAGCCATAAAGTAGACATTGGCTTGTTCATAATCACTGTTAGTGTCACTGTCTAATGATGAAGACGATTCTGAATCATCCCATGTAACAGAGAATGCTTGCTTCTTTTTGTACTTGTCCTTCTTATTCTTATATCTATCTTTCTTTCGATCAGGACGGTCTTTCTTTATGTGACCCTTCTCATGACATTCATAACATTTGAGATTTGAAGCTGGTGGTTTATTGGTATTGTCTCTCCTGTTGTTTCCGAATTTCTTGTTCTTTCTAAATTTCAAAAACTTTTTGAAATTCTTTGCTATAAATGCCATGTCATCTTCATTTGAGTCCGAGTCTTCTTGTTCATCCTGAAATGCTATATTCTTTCTATCTTGGGCTTGATTTCGTTTTGCCTGCAAATTAACTTCATACGACATGAGATTTCCTATTAACTCTTTAGGTTTGATGGTATAAATATCATTAGCTTCTTCAATAGCTAAGACTTTCAGTTCTCATTCATACGTTAAAGAGTTTAGAATTTTTGAGACAATATCAAAATCTAAATATTTTTCCCCTAATGCTAACAGTGAATGATATATGTCTCGGAATCTAGAATACATGTCATTTATAGTTTCATCTGGTTTCATTCTGAAATTTTGGAACAGATTTTTAAGCATAGAAATCTTGCTTTGTTTCACTTTTTTCCTTCCTTCATGTGAAACTTTAAGAGTTCGCCAGATTTCATAAGCAGTTTTACACATACTAACTTTATTAAATTCATTTTTATCTAAAGCACAAAATAACATATTCATGGCTTTTGCATTTGAAGCAGCATCTATTTTTTCTGTGTTTGACCATTGTGCATATGGTGTGGTAGGTATAGTGTATTCATTCTGAGTGATATTCCAAGTATCATATCCATTTGCTTGAATATAAATACTCATACAAGTTGACCAATAGTTGTAATTCAGGTGGTCATATAGTGGATTGACCTTCAATAAAACTTGTGTTAGTTTTATTTTCCATATTAACTGAATATTAAATAACTGTGTTATGGTTATATGATGACTTGCTCTGATACCAAGTGAAAGTGACTAAGGATCGTAATATGGAATATTAACTATGTTATCTACTAATGCAGAATATAAATATAAAAGTAAAGAAAATGACACCAGGGATTTTTATACTGCTTCGAACTTCCCGTTCTACGTCCAGTCCCAGACTCCTTTTGGAATTTAACTATCAACCCTCTCTTAACTCGGAGGAACAGGTATTACACCGCCTGAGCAACCGAACAGGACTTCAACCGCCTAAGCAACAGAATATGACTTCAACCGCCTAAGCAACCAAACAGGACTTCTAATACAAACAGTACAAATTGCTTCTGACTGAGTACGCTCTTAAATAGCACTGATAAGTCAACAACGTACACTCTTCCTATAATCTTCTCCTTTGTGGTATATAGTGTAATTCTTGAAGATAGGAAGTTAATTTAATCACAAATGAAATTGCTCCTGAATGTGCAAGTGATTTGAATAAGAGTTTAAATGCAAAGAGTTTAGCCAATAAGAATATAAGATAGAATCAGAAAATTAGGTAATTAAAACAACTGATTTGAAGGATATATATAGAGTTTAAGTGTTGCAACTTATCATGAAAAGTAACGATCAAAAGATATGAAACTACTCTTGAATCAAGGGTTGTTTCTGTTCGATGAAGTGAAGTGTCTTTTCAGAAAAATAGCTGTCATGCAATTTCAGTCTACTGAGAAAAAGAATTCAGCCAGCTGAATTATTAAAAATTTGAATCAAAAACACCATATTCAGTCGACTGAAATGGGTAGTTTAGTCGGTTGAATATTCATATTAGATTGTGCATGTGCATAGATATTCAATCGACTGAACTACCCATTTCAGTCGGCCGAATATCATGTTTTCTGCCATATTGAAGTGTTTTCAAAAATTTCTTTGTGCGTGAACTTGTGTAGTAAAAATCTTGGCATATGAAACATGATTTGAAAATTTTTTTAAGTATGTTTGCGTGCATATACCACTTTGGAGAGATTTTAACAAAAATAAACTACAAGACCAAGACTATAGACAAACCATAGACAATATTGAAGCTTCTATCTAATTCTGGTCGGCAATCTATTATCGAGTAGAATAGTATCTACTACTACAAATATGGTTAGTTCAAAGAATATTTACTTATATACTTGTCATGATCAAAACATCAAAATACAAGGTTCTAACACTTTCAGATGAAGATCTTCATTGGATGGTGAAAATCGAATTGCTGAATTAGTAAGAAGGTTGGTTAGAGGAGGACCTACAGATCATCATTTGGAAGACGTGAACATAAACCCGTTTACTGCTAATATCTGAAATGCAAGAAAGCCTCCCGATTTCAAGCTTCCCACGTTGGAAATGTACAACGGAAAGACCAATCCAATGATTCATCTAATGATATATATCCAATATATGGAAGTATCGGGTGCTTCTGAGGATGTAATGGGGTGGTGCTTCCCATTATACTTGATGGGTTTGGCGACGATGTGGTTTAGAAAGTTAGAGAATGGGTCCATTAGCACGTGGACCAAGTTAGTGGGTAGATTTTTAAGACAATTCTAAGTTCATGTATCACAACCGAAGAATGTGATGACATTGGCAAATGTGAAACAAAAGCCTAAGGAGACCTTGAGAAGTTATTTAACAAGATTCAATGCAGCAGCGGCTGCGGTTGATAGGCCAGACCCATTAGTGATTTCGATGGCGGCAGTGTCTAGAGTCGCGAGCAAGACCGACTACAGGGCTGCACTTAAGAGGGACCACCAATGGATCTTGCTAAGTTTTACTATGAAGCTAAGAGACTTTTACGTCAGGAGGATGTTGACGCTGAAGATGAAGATGAAGCTGAAGACGCCGAAATTTATACCGTGGATGGCAAGGGATCCTCTGGGGTAGGATTTAGAAAAGACAAAGGGAAAAGAGAAGCTGATGATGATTCTAGAGAACCAAAACGACAAAGGAGGGAGCCCAAATTCCCTTCCTACTCTGAGCTGACTGAAACCCTGGAAAGGATATACCTAGATACTATGGGGAAAATTCCCTATCGAAAGCCTCCGAGAAGAGAGCCCATTGACCAAGAGAAAGAATCTAGAAAGTTTTACATCTTCCATGAGATGGGCGAATATGAAACGAATGAGTGCCGACACCTTCATAATCTGATAGAAGAACTGGTTCGAGACAACCATTTGTCGCCGTACATGAGGAACAGAGCTGCGATAGCACAGCTAGAGCAGCCACCATTCATAGTAGATGCTTCAAGGAATGCCCAGGGATCTGGTCCAAGGCAGATAATCCCATAACCAGGGTGGATGGGAAGTTTGATCCAGCTGCTACTCTTTGCTTTGGTTTCTTTTTTGCACTTTTATCTTTGTATATTAGCGGTAAAAACAATAATGACCCCAGATCGCTTAGACGTGTGCTAAACCTAGATTGGTTCCTAGTCGCGCTCTGAGTCGGATATCTGGGATGACTACTTAGGATAATAATCTCAAACCGCTTAAATGTGCACAAAACCTAGATTGGTCCCTTTCCATGCTCTGAGTCAGATGTTTGGGATAATCATTCAGGATTTCTGCTTATTTAATTTCTGCTCATTTGCTTTGATTTGAAATTTGAATTTTGTAAAATCCATATTTAATGTGATGACTGATTTTGAAAGCCATAAAGTCCCGACCGTAGAGACGAGACCGGAGTGCAAGGTGCAAGTCCCATTGCCGGAGAGCAAGTGGATGGACTTGTACAATATCAAATGCCATAGAGCCCCAACTGGAGAGATGGGAATGGAGAGCAAGAAGAAAGTCCCCTCATCGGAGAGTGAGCGGATGGGCTTACTTAATCCCCTTTAACTTAATAAGCAAATGATCCAGAGAGATCATCCCCCTGAACACGAATGCCAAAGAGTCCCGACCGGAGAGACGTGATCGGAGTGCAAGAAGTAAGTCCCCATACCAGAGAGTGAGTGGGTGGGCTTACTTAATCCCCCTTAACTTAATAAGCAAATAATCTAGAGAGATCATCCCCTTGAACTGAACCGACAAACATATGGAGAGATCGTCCCCTAAACTAAACATCAAACGATCCGAAGAGATCGCGCATTAAACTTAAAAGGCACAGAGAGATCGAACCTTAAAATAGATTTGATTTTGCAAAAAGGATTTGAATGCCTTATAAATAGAATAAAACAGATAAATCTGGATAGACATAGGATGATTTTGATATATGATGAGATATAATGTGATTCTGATATATAATGCGATATGATTTCGATATATGATGTGATTTTAATATATGATGTTATAACTTTGAATTAAATATGAGTGGTAATGATGTAAATCTCGGATGAACATGGGACAATTAGAGTCGTGTATTGTAATTAGAGACATGTGATGTAATAACTTCGAATGAAACCGGAATGATTATGATGTATAGATTACAGTTAGGTAGAGTCTAGAGTCTTAGGCTATAACAGGTTTGGTAAGACTTGTGATTGACAAAAGAATCCAAAGGAACTGGATGGTTTGCCAAGGGTAAAAGCACTGGAAAGCTCAACAATCGAAGACTCGTTACTGGAACTTGTTCTGGAGCAAAGCACATCATTCATTCAAAAGGCGTACTTTGGGGGGCAAGTGTTAACTAGATTTTTAACCCAATAGAATTCAAAAGGAGTTAGAACATTCTGATTATGTTAGAACGACCCAAAACTTGAACCGAAGACCTAAAAGTATAAGACAAAGAAACATAAGAAGATTGGCCAGAATTATGCTAACTCTATGGATCAATACCAATCCGATCCAATTGGATCGGTACCGATCGGAAATGTTGGCTCGTAGTTCTTTCTAACCACTTGCATTGCACTCTCACGCCTCTACTAAGCTCACCTATCAAGTTTGGTAACATTCCAAGCAACCTAGTTCAAGAAGTGAAGACTCGTTCAAATACGTACCCGCTTTTGCACTAGAGCAACTAAAATGGACCTACAGAAATTATACAGACTTGGATTGAGTTGAAATTTGGAGGGGATAGTTAAAAGACATAAAAGAAGGTTCACACCAAAAATGAAGTCATTTGGCTGAGCCAATTTGGATCGGCACCGATCCAAACTCTTCGGCTCGTCCAATCCATTTAGGTTGGACCTGACCATTTACGATCCATAGTGTAAGTCCCACACATCCTCTAGAAGCTACTTGCAAAGTTTCATTTGATTCCGATAAGTATTGAGCGAGTTATGGATGATCTCCTCCAAATTGAGCTTGTTTGATGGATCAAGTCTGACCCACTTAGGATGGGCCCCACCTCATGAGATCCGATTACTCATGTACATTGCATGTATGATGTTTCATGTGATTTGGTTAAGTATTGAGTGAGTTATAGCTGGATCTCCTACGACCCAAAAGAAGATTCAAAAATAAACTAAGGGTTTGGATCACCGCTGATCCGACTCAATTGGATCATCGACGATCCAAATACTTAGCTCGGATCCTCATGAGATCCAATTTGGAGGCTCTCCTACTCATGTACATTGCATGTATAAAGTTTCGTATTATTTGATTAAGTATTGCGTTAGTTATGGATGGATCTTCTACGAAGGGATGGATTGGATGATCTATGAAAATGGACGATCAAACTAACTCCAAACAATTTGATATTCGGACAAGACACCCAATTATGGGATAGGAAGATAACCAAATTGAGAAGACTCAAAAGTTGCATAACTTTTCGAATCGGTATCGATTTGGAAAGTTAGCTCTAAACATCCCCAAACTTCTTGAGCGACCTCTGCTTGATGACTACAGGCTTTTGGTAAAGTGGCTCTAGCCCAAATGCTCCCTAACCCTTATAAATACTATCCTATCTGTAATAGTAGGGCGATCTGATCTCTGTAAAGCTTTGCCATTATTTCTTCACTCTTCTTCTTCCACACAACAGCCATGAAGGGACAATTGAGATCCTCCTTTTGTCTCTAACAATGGTGGCTTGATCTAATCTAGGAAAGGAGAATTATATTCTATTATAAACTCCTTTGCAATAGCAGTTGATCAACAAAAGAATCTATAAAGTGGATGTAGGCTTCATTAACATCCGAACCACTATAAAAATCTCTTGTCTCTTTACCTTTTCTGCTATTTACTATTGCTTTTTCTTTTTTATTTGCCTTGATAAACAGGCTTAGTGCTTTCACACTCAAAGCAGGGGTTGATCCATTTTTTGGGTTAACACTACACAATTACGCACATTCCTAGAGAGGAGAATATGAAGGCTGATTCACTGGCCAAATTGGCTAGTTCTAGGGATGCATAATTGATGTAAATGGTTCCAATGGACGTTTTATTGGCTTCAAGCATCAATCAGATGGATGTCGACTGGATCTTGGAGGCCAAGGAGGAGAAAGAGTCATGGATGACTCCGATCAAGGACTATTTGCTAAAGGGAACTCTTCTAAAAGGAAGGAACAAACGATGAAAACTCTTTTGTAAAGTGCCACAATTCATAATGAAAGGAGTATTGTATAGCAGAGGTTTCCAACCCCCCTGCTTCGGTGTGTAACTAAGGATGAGGCTAGGAAAATCCCCATGGAAATCAATGAGGGTAGCTATGGTGATCACACCGGGGGACAAACATTAGCAAAGAAAACACTTTGTTATGGATACTTCTGGCCAACAATAAATCGTGATGCTGCTGATTACACTAGACGTTGCGATCGATGTTAGAAGTTTGCAAAAATTCCAAGAGCCCCATCCATAAAGCTTACACAAATGGTTAGACCGTGACCGTTTACAGATTAGGTAATTCATATACTCAGTGTGCAACTGATATCGAAAAGAGGAGAAAAGTATGCTATTGTTGTGGTGGATTACTTCATAAAGTAGCCTAAAATGGAACTGCTTACCACGATCATAACAAGGAAAGTGATCAGCTTTGTGATGAAGAATGTTATCTATAGATTCAGAGTTTCCTAGAAAATTGTATCTGACAATGGAACTCAATTTTAGAGTACCAAGTTCAAGGACTTTTGCAATCAGTACAAGATTGAGAAAAGCTTTTCAATAGTGGCGTACTCATAACCGAATGGACAAGTGGAGGCGGAGAATAAAATCATCAAGTCTATTTTGAAGAAACATTTAACTAAAGCCAAGGGAAACCATGTCGATGAGCTTCGACTTGCATTGTGGGCTTATGGGATGACCCACAGGTCCATGACTGAGCATACTCCATTAGCTCTGGCCTTCGGAGCTGAGGCCATGATTCTGATAGAACTAGATGTTCCTTCTCACTAGAAAAAGCACAATGACCCTAGGGTGATGAGGAACTCTTGCTTTTTTCCCTCGACTTGGTTGATGAAAAGAGAGAGGAGGCTAAATTAAGGGTAGTTGCTCGCCGAAAAGAGTAGCGTGACATTTCAACACCAAAGTTCGAAGTCATACCTTCAAAGTGGGGGACTTCATTTTGAAATGAGCTCTCCGGGTATAGGGGCACTTGGTCCGATTGGTTAGGTCCCAATGCGGTCGAACAAAAGTTGGAGATGGAACTTCCAAGCTAGCCATTGTCGATGGAATTCCAATTCCATGGACATGGAATAGCGACCTCTTGTAACGCTATTTCACTTAGATTTATTTTTTACAAATAAGCCACCGTAGTGAATTGAGGGCAATGTAATAAGGCAAGACTTTCCACTTCTTTTATTTATAAATAAAGTTAGCATCTTAAACCAATGGATTTGTGTTCTTATAAGCAAAATCTTATGTTGCGTGATTAGTAGTACAATCAGGTACCTAAAGATAGGTACTGGCCAACTACTTTATCTAGGATAAGGAAAAAGGAGTATAATCAGAAGGGTCAATCGGATTATTCACCATTATCCATTCGGTCTTGACTAATGCCCAAAGAAAGGCAAAGTCAATGAGATATGCTCGGATTTAGGCACCTGATGCATCGACTCCCGAAGGTAGGAACGGGTGTACAACCAAGGTTTTCACGACTGCGTTTACAACCCAACAGGACATGCTCAGCCAAGGATAAGCAAGGATGGTCAATGAATGTTCTCTATCAACATTCGAAGATAGGTGAGATCGAGAGTGGGGGCCCAAAGATAGGCGCTTGAAATACTTATTCCCGGAGGTAGGAATTGGAGTGTATTTGAAATTTCCACAACTACGTTTCTGGCTCAACAGGACATGTCCGACCGAGGATAAAATGATGATGGTCGAGGAGCTATATCTATCGATGCCGGAGATTGGTGAGGTTGATCGTTGATGCTCAGAGATAAGCGGCTAAACCATCAATCCCTAGAGATAGGGATCGATGGGCGACTGGACTACATTTCACTTATGGCCCGGTGAGACATACCTAGCCAATGGCAAGTGATAAAGACCAATGGACGAATTCAATCAACGCCCAGAGCTAGGCCAGATCAAAATATCATGTTCAGAGAAAAACACTCGGAATGTTGTTTCCTAGTGATAGGAAATAGCAAGAAGTCGTACACTTCTTTGACTATGACCTTGTTCGCGGTCGAACGGAACTCAACCGAGAATGGACAAAGTCTGCCATGGAGATAGCCAAATATTAACAAGTTCTATTTGCCCAAGGTAGAAATAATTTGGTAGTGGTTAATAATACTGTGCAATGAAATGTAACTAAGCAATTGTGACGACACGACTTTTTCTCCACAGAAAGTCGTATCATCTTGAAGATAGAAAGAGATAGAAAAGAGAAAAGATAGAGAAGAAAGAAAGAACAACACTAGAATCTCAACAGCGGAACGAATAAATTATATTAATAACATAAGTATTACATAGTATCATATACAACAGCTATCAGAGTTACACAGCTTATACAACACATACTAGACAGTTATAAACACCTGTCTAGTTATTACAACTTCAAATACAACTCAAACAAAAGACTCAGAGATCAACACAGCGGAACCACTTAAATATCTACAAACGCTGAAGCCTCCTGCTCCATTGCTCCTTCAGAATTCGTCAAAGCAAACCTGAATCCCTTGGCTACTCGTAAAAATTTGAGTACCCAAGAGTTTAATAAAACAGAAAATAAACACTTGGGTCAGACATGGGTCTGGTGTGAGTAAACGGGTAAAGTTGCTTGACTTCAAAACCTTTTGAAAACAAAGGTATCACGTAAGACTCCCCACAAATAAACATGGGTAAGTTTTTACCTTACGCTAACCAAAACATTTGATAGGAAATCGAGTTATATTATAATAGGGTCTAGGGTTTTCAAGTAAAATACAGAAATAGCTGGAATGCTTACATCTCACGTTCCAACATAGTTGGGCACAACTAATACGTACGGCACTTATTGGAGATAGGATTCCATACAATGGCAGGGCTATTGGGGTACCGCCCGACACAGTACGTGGCCTAGATCAACGTACCGAGGATAACGCCCAATCCCCTGCAACACAAGGCCGGAACCATCCCTTACTGGATAATTCCCGCATAAGAAACCCCGCGGTTGGAGCCAGCAACCGCCCACAAGCCGAATAAAAAGGAACTCTAGACAGGGGAATCTTATCCTACTTGGGTTCTACCCACTAACCTTGCTGCACCTCCCCTGTTTTAGCCATTCCCGGTTGATGAGGCTTGAGGCTACGATTACCTTTATAGAAACATCTATCTTAGAATTCTCATCGTCCACCTGACGATGTTCTGAAAGCATTCAATCCATACAAGTTCGTTCCGGGTTCGAACGAAACCGAAGGCATTATCTCGTTACACTCATTTTGGAATCACCCTCAGAGTTAACGACAATAACCCTTGCACTCTGAATCTTCATCTTCACTTGAGATTTACGACCTAACGTTTAACTTGGATCGATGTGGTATTCGAATATCCAAATCTGGAAACCCGATCCTGGTCTCATCGAAATCCAAACGTTTTTTAAAGGCCAAGTTGTTTAAAGGTTTTAATAATTCAATTCAATACTTGAATTCACACAGCATTTAACACAGATAAATATTACACATTTATCACAGAATATCACAGCATATCATCCAATAGATATCATCCAATTCAGATATTCTACACAAACAATCATCCATAAGCAACAATTATTAACCCTATGTTATAATTAATTTAATTATCTTAAATTAAATTAATTACTTAAGAATTAATTATCTAACCTTGCTTAATCAATCATTAATTAATTACAAACCTTTAATTAATTAATTACTCATTAAATATTAATCATCCTTGATTAATTATTCATTAATTACATAAAGTGATTATTCTTTAATTAATTTCACAAATTAATTATTCTTAACCATTAACAATAATTAAACTTTAATTACTCTTATTAATTAATCTCTAATTACTTTCATTAATTAATTACCCTTTTAATTAATTACAATTAACAAGTAATCATTAATTAATCACATTCATTAATTAATATTAATTAATCACATTCATTAATTAACTTTAATTAATTACATTTAGAAATTAATCATTCTTTAATTAATTACACTAAGTAATAAATTCTTTAATTACTTTCATTAAGAAATTACTCTTCTATTTAATTACATTCAGTAATTACACATTAATTACTTACACTAATTAATTACACTTATCAAATCTCATTAAGTAATTATACTTAATTAATTACCAAGTGACTATCTTTAATTAATTAACAAATTAATTAACTTAACTTAATCACATTCATCTCATAAATCATAGCTGAGTAATTCATCCTTTAATTACTCTTTAAACCAATTAATTAATCTTTAATTACAGATTAATTATTCTTTTAATTATTAATTAATAAACCTTAATTATCAATTAATAAAACTTAATAACAAATTAATTAATCCTTAATTATCAGTTAATTAAATTAATTAATTTCTCTTAATTAATGTCCTAACTAGTCCTTTATCATTAATTAATCACATTAATTAATCAACTTAAAATCACTTACCTTTAATTCATTAAACCTTTAATTAATTAATTAATTCCACTAAGTAATTTTTCCTTAATTACTTCCATTAAATTACCACTAATTACTTCCAATTTAAAACATTTTGCAAATTCATTTATATAATTGAAAGATTTGAAAACATTTTGCAAATAAATTAAAATTGAAAGTATTTAATTTTCTTTAAACAAACAATTTAAACATTTAATTTTAATTGTTAAAAATCTTTGAAAAAACTTTACTTAGTAATTTTATTTCTTTAATAACTTTTAAAAACATGTTTAAATACATTTCGCTTTGGAAAAACAATGGTTTATATTACCTTTGAAAATATTTTCAAATTTAAATACATCTTTAAAACTTTATAACATTTCTTTTTCTCTTTAAAAAAACTGTTTTGCATTAACTTAAGATTTAAAACAAATCTGGCCGAACTTCGAAAACTTAAAACCAGACAACCCACAAAAAAACAAACCCGAGAAATCTACTCGATTCCCCGAGTAACCCTCGTGCACTCACGCTTTCTCCTCTCCTTCGAGTCGCACTTCAAATCGCACGAGCACAACACCGAGAAAAACTTCATCTTCCCAAACTATCGACCATCTCCAGCTCCAAACGTGCACGTGCACGTGTACATCAGAACGAAGTGACTCCGACCATCGACGCCGACTTTAACACATCGCCGTTGACTCCTCCGATCAACTCCAGCACCCAGTTCGTCGAATTGGACTGGAATTCAAATTCGAGCTACTTGATCAATCTCCTGGAACCACACCTCGCCTGAAAACCCTTCGAACTCGACGATGCCGACCACGTGCGACCACGAAACTCTACCCACAAATTCGCCGACCAACCCTTCATCTTTTCCCCTCAGTCCGATGGGCTCCGATCATCCAGAGACGCCGCGACAACCTACTTCCAGACCTCGACCCATTTTAGGGTTAAAATACAAATCGACCGATCGTCGATGCCACAGGTGATGATAAATCCACCTGGCATTTTTGCCGAACTCTCCTACACCCCGACCTCCTCCAGGAGTGACCCCGACTACCAGAGATTCTCCTGTCACCAGAATTTGTTCGAAAACTATATTCTGGTCAACCCCCAAATACTATCCCGATCCCAAACTAAAATGTATGATTTTTATTTTAAAAATAATAAAATTTGATAACTGATCTAATTACAATTCTGAAATAACAAATTAATCATGTTGAGATTTTGGTATATCAAAGTTTTACTGTTTCTTCTTCCTGCTTGTTTAAACTAACTTCAGATGAATCATTAAAATATTTTTAAAATCTATATTTTCATATTACACACAAATTTTGTTTGTATATTGAAGCCTAAAAAGATTTAGGGGAAGAAGATCTTGAGTTGTTTAAGTTTTGAAAACTGAAAATCAAGAACAGAGGCAACAGTTTATATAACAATACACATTCCAATATTCAGACATACAATTCATCATCATGCAATAATTATTCTATCAAACATTGATGATTTATTTATGCAACCAGATTTAAGACAAAATAAAGTTGGATTTACTCACATCAACAGAGCAGTTAAAAATATATATTCCAAATAAACAACCATGCAAACCACATTACAATATCTCTATACATATTACATGCATTAATATAAACATAGATTAAAAACTGTTTTTAAGAAAAGGTTTACTCACCGTTTTGAAGATGCAGAGAGTTTGAAAAGAACTGGGAAGCTTTTGAAACAGTTTTGGATTCCTGAAGCTTGTATTGCTTTGATTGAAAAACAAAATTGCTTTGTTGACTGAGATGATTTCTTTAAAAACTTGAAGCTTTGATGATACAAGTTGAAAATGATTACAGGCTACAGGCTTCGATAAATGGTTTACAGGGTTTTGATTTTGTTTTTGAGATGAGGAGATGAATTACAGGTTTGCAATTTTGTTACAGGCTTGATAAAAGAGGATTACAGGGTTATGTTTGTTTTTCTCTGGGTTGAAGTGTTTACAGGTTTTAAAGTTTTGATTTTCTGGTTTGAGAAAGGTTTTGTAGATTTGGTTTTCTTGAGTTTAGAAAATGAGAAGATAGAAAAGAAAAGAAGAAGGTAGATGTTTGTTTATATAATGTAAATTAGGATTTATTAAAATTAGAGAAAATAAAAATAAAAGGAATGACACTTGTCCCTTATCTTATCTAATTTCTTAACACATGTTACTTAGCATGATTTAGAGGCTAACACTTGTAATTAAGCATTTTTATATTATTTTAAAAAGATTTTAAAAGCTTTTTATATTTATTCCTAATTAATAAATACATTTCTAAATTTATAAATGCCTTCCTATGTTATAAATAAATGAAGCCTTTTAAAGAAAATAAAATAAAAACCCATTTATATTCTAATAAAATCATATATAATATATTTAATTCATTTTTAATGTTAATATAAAACTTTTGTATTTATTTCTATTAAATAAATACTTTCAAAATTTCTATAAATAAATTTCTTTAAAGAGAATAATATAAAACAAATCTATTTTTAAATAAAAACTTTATCCATATGATTTAAGTCCAAACTATATTATTATTTTTATTTTAAGAAATACATATATATATCTTTAAATTCAATTCTTAAATTCAATTTCAAAGTCAATTTAAAATCTAAATTTAAAATCAACTCAAATAAATATAGTTATCAATTTTAAACAAACACATTATTAATTGTAAATAATTATCCTATTTAAAATCAATTTAAATACACATATATATACATTTAAACAACACTTATTAAATTTGAAATAATATGTCTATTTAAAATCTATTTCTAAATAACACAAATTAAAATTTTAACTAATTATTTCATTTAAGAATCTATTTAAAACTATATTTAAAAACAACTCATTATTAAATTGTTTGAAAATAACAACTTTACCAATTAATTTAAAATATTATCACATTTTAAATTCCCTGAAATTCCGGGATATCACAACAATCGTAGAAATTTATTTATATGTACGGAGCTATAGTAAGTAATAGAATTGCATAGACATAGGCATGTATAATATAAGTAAATCACATTGCATGAAGTTATATTATATATGCAGGCATGTGTACATAGGCAAGTAAAGTAAAAAGTACAAGAATGTAAATACAAACAAAGTTTGTGTAGAACAACAGTCTTTATTTACAATCATCTTTTATACAAGGGATGCAGGGGTTGGTCTCGCATAAACTCGGATTATATGTAAAAACAAATAAAATACATCAAAAAGAAGACCAAAAGAATATGTCTTCGAGCTACATCGAAAGGCATTGAAGATGCTCTTGTAATATTCAAATAGGGAGCCTACTTCTTCTTCCCCCTAACCCTTGGGATCGTCCTTCACTGGGCGCTTCTTTGAGTCTTTCCTATCTTTGGATTTCCCCTCATTAGGCTTTTCTTTCTCAAGAGCACTTCCTTTTGAGTGAGTGATCTCTCCCTCTATCATAATGACAATAGGATCTTCAGGCTTGTCGATGGCGGGGTCAGAGAATCTTGAGGAGCTGCCGGTACTGCTACCCTTTGAAGGTTTGATTTAGAGGGGAGGAATCTTTGTAGTAGGATTTGTTTGTCTTGGGTCGGTGGGTTCATCAGTCATAGGTTCCTTCTTTATTTTGATTTTTGACAGATAAAGCTTTAAGCTCTCCGCCACGGAGATCGAATCGGTGTGGGTCATAGCTCTGGTGATTGTGATGTCTTCCCTCAAGGACCGAAAGATATCATCCAATCCCCCTATAGCCTCATTCTTCTGTGAATCGAGGCCAAAGACAGAGTTGAAGGGAAGGACTGTCATGATTAGTCCCATGGTGATGGAGGTTGACTATGTGAGATAACAATAGGACCCACATCTTGAGTAATTGGTAGCAGAGAAGTAGGATGCGACAGATGACCTGTAAGTTCACAAATAGTGTAGTGAAGGTTAGTGAGGACCTCCAGCGAGAACTGGAGCTTCTAAGATACAAAGGAGACAAGGGAAATAACTTCACTAATTGGTGTTTCCTTAGCGGGGGGGGATGTAGCGACTTCACCCTCTTCTATTGTTGAAAGGATGGGTGGGGAGATCGAAACGGGAATATAAGGCTCGGTAGTAGTCATGGCTATAGAAGTAGGAGTCGTATTATTGGTGTCCTCAGAGCTGCCCCCAATGGAAGTTGGAATTCGATCTTGAGTTCTTTGGATTTGGGGATGATGATTTTGCTTGTCCCAATGTGCTAGGACTAAAGGAGCCTCGATGGAAACTTTGCTTGCAGCTGCATCCTTTTTAACCAAGATTGCTTTGCCATTCTCTAGGGCTATGATGTCATCAAGTCTAAGTATTTGGCTTTTAATTGGTCTCCGGTGAGGCCTTCACCAGACATAGCCAGCCATGCGACGCAAGGTTTACTACCAAGTGTCTGCCAGAGTGATAGGTTAACTACTTCCCAACCACTTTAGATTCTTATCTTCAGTCACATTTGCAAAGAATTGCTGAAAGACGGAGTTCATTTCTTCTTTGTCCTTTGCGACTTGGTCTTTAAGCTGGTTTATCTCAATTTCAACACCACCCAATTTGACTTGAGCCTCTACCTTTGCCTTCGTTTCGGCCTTTAAACTGGCGTTGAGTCTTTTAACTTCGGCATGAAGTGTTTGAATTTTTATTTCCTTGGCCCAAAGTGCCATATCTTTCTCTTTAATTGCCTTGTCCTTGGCATCGACTTGGGCCGTAAGCTCACCACTCTCTAGATGAGCCTTCTTAAGCTGGTCACTTATCACATTGAGGGCCTGAGTGTGTATGTGAGACAGCTCCTCAGATTAAAGCTTTGGAGTTATTAGCAAATTTCTAAGCCTTATCTCTTTGTTTCTTGAGCTTGGCCACCTCGTTTTTATAATCAGCTATTGTTGTCATAACTCTTCCTCTCCAACTTGAATAACTTAATGTCTATCTAATTGATTTTTTTGACGTCAAAATGGGCAAAAGCGAGTTTCTTCCACTCAAATAATTGATCTATAAGCTCAGTAACCACACTGTCTCTACGATTAGCTTCTTTGCGGGGGATATATTTGATGTTATGGTCAAACTTCACCCCTATCAAGCAAAGGTTAGGAAATGCAGCCTGCATCTTGGTCATCATGGTTGTGGATGAGACTGAAGGAAGTGGGGGTGGAACTTGACGAGAAGAAGCTTCCGTGGATTTTTAGGAGGTTGACGTAGTAGTGACCAGAGGTCGGATTGTCGGGTGTTTCTAAGGAAGAGTTTGAGATAACGGTTGGGAAGACTCGATGGTGAGACCGTGAAGGTCATGAGAATCATGAGGCTTCTTCCCTTCGTCATATTGCTCTCTTTCCTCATCCCGTCACTTCCTCTCGTACTTGTCCTCATAGTATTTCCTCTCCTTCCTTTTCAATCTCTCTTCCTTGGTTTCCCACTACGAAGAAGAGTGGCGAGGATAAGATTTGAGAGTGTTCCTTGGTGCTTACCGATGCCTAAGCATATATAGTGTTCCTTGGTGCTTGTCATTGTACTTGAAATGAAAGAAAAGGACCATATCAGTCTCAGAACACTATAGTATGGATGAATGTAGGATATGAGTGTTCCTAATCCTTAGTAGTGTGCGGAGTGCTGGTGTAGCCCTAAGATCTCTATAGACCGTGTTCAGATGGTTGCAAAAACAGAACTTTTCCTCCTTCGCTAGGAGGTCCCTGGATAGGAAGCTAAAACCCTGAAAATACTCCTTGAGAAGATCGTCGATTAGGATGTCAAGATCGCTTAATTAGTCGAAGTTATTTTCTAAAGAACCAGCTGGAGAACTTGACTTGACTGTTGGCGTCATGCTTGGTTCAGTGGACTACTGGGACGTCCTGATGATTATTTGCTTCAAATGTGATGGGGCAGGAATTTTAGTACCTTCTAGAGATGTCATTCCGTATGACTTACCTCCTTTTTGACCGAAGCCGCCGTCATCGTCGTCCTCCTCTTCATCACCTTCTTCTTTTTCTTTATCCTACTCTCCTCCTTCTCCTTCTTCAGGTATCGTTTCCATCTCTACTCTCTTTTCTCTCTCTAATTGCACTCCACATGCAATATTTGATTCCATCGTTCTATCAGTGATTTCATCGACATTCGCCATGCCTGAAGTGCCTTTACCACCCCCTTGGGTATCTTCGTTTGAACTTTGAATGGGGCAGAAAACCTAGTGGATACTTTGGACTCTCTTGGTGGAAGTTCGATTGGAATAGAGTGTCATTTATGATGTAGAAGGCAACACTGGCAAAGGTTCTCGTTCATCAAGAGATAAGTGGTGGTGTAGAATTGAATGTTAACTCTTTTAAGGATATTTAGAGTCGTGGATTATGCAGTGCTTCTATCTTAAGCAGGAATATCTATGAAGTGAGCGTATAAGAAGTTACACTTGGACGGTAAGAATTTAAGTAAGAAAAGGATGGAAAGAAAGAGTTCTTACTTTCAGACAACCAAAGTCAGTTAAATTCGAAGGGGCATCGAACGAAGTAGCATGCGTTTTTGAAATAGGTGTACTTGTTTTGAAGTGCATCAATAACTTTGCAATAGTAACAAGTTTCTATAATTAATAAGGACAGTTACTTATTCCTTTGCTTAAATCTCAAGAGGTGTGTTAACTCCTCAAAGGTTGGAGGCTGATGAAATTGCTTAATGAGTAGCACTTATAGGGAGTTCAGCAAGGCATATCCATTGGGGTGTACTTCAGTGGGACGAGCCCAAGTTCTTAGAGGAACATTCGAAGGAACGGATTAAAGGGTAGTACAGCCCCACCTAGGCATATGTACTTGTTGTAGGCTATATAATCTTATGGAGGATTGCATGCTCTTTGGTCAACTATCGGAAGATGGACATCATCCTCTAAGGTCCTATGTTGTAGGTATATCGTGCCGAGTGACTTGGCTGTTAACACTAACGACATTTGTTCCGAGGGATCCTCCAGGACCTTTAAACCAATCTGTTCGTTGATAGGAGGAGGTAGATCCTGGATTGGAGCTACTAGTACTATCATCCCATATAACTCAGCTGTGATTGAGCATCCAGTTCCAAAGGGAACCGATGTTGAGGTTTGTAACATCCCCTATCTTGAGGCCCAAAGCTAAGCGCTACAGATGCTGCAGTCATCTATAGTATTAACTTCCGGCGACAAAATATGGTAATATTAATGGTATCCATAATATCGGAAGCACATGAATATGAAACAAAATCATAGATTTCAAAACATTTTTCTGATTACATTTCACAAAATCATGTTTCATATCCAATTACATAATCCCAAACGTTTCCCAAGCATTGATCAAATATAATTATTACAAAATACGCCAAGAGCAACATATGAAAATGCCCCCTTGGATGATCAGAGTACTAAATAGACAAAGATTGTCTTAATACATCATTGTGGAAATAAAAACATAACAACTCCTAAATAGCTAACATCAGCCTCCTGCTCATCTTCGGAAGCTTTGTTCGTCCACCTACCAAAACCTGTAACCCTCAACTCTCAACCTACTCAAATCAATTTTGAGCACCCTAGAGTTTAGTGGAAAAACATAAACTTCAAGTAAGACATAAAGCCTGGCATGAATAAATACTAAACATCTCAGTTATCTGATATTAAGTGAGACCACGCTGCTTAGCAGAACGGGTTTCCCCTCACTAATATCCTTTTAAAAACTTATTTATTTTGCAAATCAAAATCCTACAACCAAACTGGTTAAAACAAAAATAGCAATATCATGTATGCATACAAATCAGGTAATCAATGGATTATCTGTCCGAACACCATAGTTTGTTTGGCTAACTACTAACCTTTGGTTGACTCGGGCCTACCAGAGAAATTAAACAAATAATCTAACTTCTGTTAGATACTCCTCTGGACGATCTGTCCTTAACTTACTTCTCCTATGGTCAACTGATCCTAATGGTTTTGCATGCTCACCAATAACCTATCTCTACTTTGTATATTTCTTTTTGTGTGTAACATCGTTTTAGTCTTACCTGTGACAAAACCCTACACACTGGAATTTTGGACTTATATTAGCTAGGGGCTACTAGCTAAAGTATAGGGCGCGATCTCATACCAGTCTCATCTGGTATTCAAATATATGAGTCATTTACTTAGGGTCAACAACCCTTCAAATTTCCCTTGAAAACATCTCTTTCAACTTGATTTAACCTTTTAAATCATTCCTAAACAAGGAAAATATACTATGCTTTGCTCAAATCACTTTGCTATGTTATATATACTTTACACAAAACATTATTGATGCACACATTCGAAATCCTTGTTTAAAAGCTTTAAACAACCCCTTCCGAAACCATTGAAAGTACCCTTTCAATACAAGTAAACTACTTTACTTTATAACCTTAGGCCGAAAGGACAAAACATACCTTTCGAAACCATTTGCAATAGTCCTTTTGAAAACATTGAAAAGGTCTCTTTCGAAAGCTTAATAAAACCTTAGACATCCTCTTTTCAAAACAGTTTAAACATGCCTTTCGAAAACATTGGAATCTTCCATTTAAAACCTTTCGAAAACATTAGGGAACCAACCCTTCGATACCTTTATCATATACCTTTCGAAAGCATTAAGTCCTTTACATAAATCAAACCTTTTGAAAGCATTTGGGTTCAAGTAAAACATGTGGAACAACCTTTTGAAACCATTCAAAAATATTCCTTTTGAAAGCTTTTCCTAAGTAAAGAAGTGGATGGTGTCGAAACCTATCCCTTCGAGAGCATTGGAGAAGTGGCTTAGTTTTAAAACAAAGAAACCCTTTCGAAGGCATTGCTTCGAAAGGTAGGATGTGGCAGCAAAGGGTTTCGACCCCTTTCAAAAGCTTCTTTATAAAACAAAAGGTGCAACCTCTTTCGAAACCATTTTCTAAAACCATTTGACCAAGTCGAAAGCTATCTAAGTTGAAAGCATTCTTTTCGAAAGCAAAACAGGCGCATTTCCTTTTAAAAGCAAAACAAGGCATAGACCCCTTCGGAACCCCTGTTTCAAATCTATACCTTTCGTCTATCTCCAATCCATTACGTACCAAGTATTTGATGCCATGTGTATTGGTTTCGAATTGGTTGGAGGCGGAAGGATGAAGTCGAAAGGTAGGTGCCGAAAGTGGTGAAATAGCAAAGTCTTATAAAAACCAATTTTTAACTTGAAAAAGTAATTTCTTTTCAACTAACCTGCTTTGTTTGTCAACATATGAGTGGTTGCTAATTTCTTTTCAAAAATCTTCTCTAAAAGTACTGCCGAATTTCAGAGATAATAAACAATTTAAATTATTTACAAAATGCCCCTTATCCTTTTATAAATATATAAAACATTTAAGTCCCATACGTTAAATAATTTTATATACTTATTAAAACACTTAGGAAAATTCTACAAAAATTCCTATAAATTGTTTTTAATATGTTTTCTAACATATTTAAATTTCTGACCCAAAACATATATAATATAGCCGTAATTAATTTTAAACCCAATTAACTATTTTCTTCAATATAAAAATCATAATAAATCCAAATTAATTCAGAAAATTATGAAATTGGAATATCATCTCCAAAATATTATTTCTGACCTTATATAAAAATCACATGGCATTTGGATGTCATTTATTAGGGTTTTCACATTAAAACTTATCATAAAATCCATATGAAATAGCATAAATCATCAACAAGCATATATATCCATTTTACAATCAAAACATGGCAAACATTTGCAAAATAATTCGGATCTCAATCTAAAACCAAAAATAAGGAAACATGAGATGTAACCTATTATTCACCTTTAGCTTGTGATTAAGGAGTTGATATTTGGTCTTGAATGGATTTGATTAATCTTCCTCTTGATATTTAGCTTTTCTTCTTCTAGCTTTTTCTAATGGTGGCCGGCCTCTTGGTTTAATATTTTGATTGTGAACGTGTGTAATGAATATGCATGAGGGTTTAGGGTATTAGAATACAACTTATTCCAATCTTGCCCCTATCCTATTACCCTTTCCTATTCATTTTAAATTCCCTTAGTTCATTAGTTATTTGGCACAGCTACCCTTTAAAATATACAAATCTCAATCCCTTAACCCTTTACATGATTTTATTTAATTTAGCTAATTAAATGTCCTAAATAATGTCATTCAAAATTAGGGTCATTACAAAGCTTGAGCTATGGTAGACCCGGATTTAGGAGGAGTTGACGACGCAACACCAACATCGAAGCGGGGTAAATGGCAAGTCATTCTGGATTGAAAAGCATGATGGTGAACACAATCATGTATGTTTTATTTTGAAATTCTATTTTAATATGAACCCATGTGACTGACACTCAAAATCCAATGAATGTCAACGTGTGTTGACCAATTGGATTTTGAACATTAACGGGGGAAATTTGAAGTGTCAGTCTATGCACCATGTCTCCTGTATCCAATACACGATGAATAGAACATCCTATTCAAATAACTTGCTTGCGATGGCAAATGAACTCCCTTGTATGATGGAACCGTGTGTTAGATCTTACTCGTTATCGTCAGATAATTGATAAGGGGACCACTGTCCGAAGTGATGCGGAGCTTTCTTTGTAAAGGCAAGGGATTGTGTAGTAACTTGAAGTGTTGTACGATGGGATTATTCAAATGCCGGATTCATTCGACGTGACCATTCTTTGAAAAGGACCATCTCATCAAAGCTGAAACGGCAATTTATGGTCGACCAGGCTTTGGTAAGGTTCGCTTGTGCATCTTGAGTGGATTTGTGCACTATGCCATTGCAAAAGGGAAAGACCAGAGGTTATATGGAGGAAGACTTGAAGCAAGGCTATTGTTTACTCAAAGATAACACTAGGAGAATATGGAACCATTATAACTTGGGTATTTACAGTGTTAACTTCAGGTCAAGCTTGGGGTTGCCTTAGGGAGGATCACATTTTTGCAATAGCCAAATTAGGGATGAAGGCTGATCATAAGATCCAAGCCCTAGATGTTTGCCAGCCCTAGACGGCATTCGACCATGTACAATGAAAAATGTCACAACCACGATAGTAGCCTAGAAACCCACCTTCAAGCGATTGGATCTAGAAAGGGGATTTCGAGGCTGAGATCTCTATGGATAGATGATCTAAATTGCTAGTGGTGGCTGCTGATGAAAGTAGCAACGGTCTGGAGTTGAGAGCTAGGTGGCTCCAGCCTGTTAGAGTTGAAGACAACGGCTAAAAAGCTTGAAATTGTTTAAGGAAAAGGTCGGGGCTGAAAAGATAAATGGCAAGGAGAATTAAAACTGAATGAAAAATTCACCAAGTGTTAAACTTATAGAGCCAAGGTTACTCATCTTTTCTTGTTAGTACCGACATGAAGCGATCGATACCGATATGAATTATTAGCCATATATATAAAAAAGAAGGAAAAGGACTTCCCACCTAGCTAAGGCATGGAGCTATCTTTAGAGTGACGTAGATTTGGACATTCACACGAAAAGTGATACGACTACTATTTATTGTTGTTGAACGGGCGCTCTTGGAATAGAGACGACACTTCAAAGCAACTCTTAGGTAACCGATGGACTTGTGTGGGTGACTATATACGCTTGTCTTGATCTAAAGCATTCTTCATTTCCAGCAGAAGCATACTTTGAAGGGCAAGTGTTATCCAGCTTTTAGACCTAGTAGCTTTCATATGAATCTAGACATCAAAACAAAGACAAAATGGTTCTGGGACATGGAGTTAAGCTTGTAATGGCAATGGAAGAAGCTTCAGAGAGTTAGAGGGAAAATTACTCAAAGTAGAGAGGTTGGTATCAACAGCTTATTAAGTCGTACCGAATTGTTTTCTTGTACTTTGATAGTTTTTGAAATTATGATCAAGGAGATGTTGGCTAAAGTGATCATCCTGGGGCCCATTTCTGAAGTAGTTGAGCGACCCCCAAAACTTCTATAGTAAATAACAAGTCTAGACATGTCAGAGCATCTCAGTGACAACCTGATTTCTAAGCCAAAAGTGCTTGTAGCTGGGAGAATTGAAGATAGAAGTTGACATATAGGAGAGACGTGTGATTTTCATTAAGCAAATTATGTCGGCACCGACATGATTCTTGTCAGTACCGACATGATTTAAAGATAAGGGGACGTCGTCTTCCCTTCTACTTTCTCGGATCTAAAGTTTAACCTGATCTTCAATGATCTGGCTACTCTGGTGGTCGATTCTCCTATAAATAGCAAGCCTAAAGCAAGCAATAGAGGACTTTTTAGCCATTCTTATTCTTTATTCTCTTATCTCTACATAAGTTTTGTAACCTAGGAGGCCACTCTTTGCCGTTCTAAAAAATTTTGAATTGTGTAGGCCTTGTATTTGTGAAAGTCATCTCTATAATAAGATTAAGGTGGATGAAAGCCATAGAATTTGCCGAACCACTATAAAAACCTACGTGTTTCTATTGGTTTCTTGCTATTCCTTACTAAATCTATTTGTTTTCATATATTTTGGGGTGTTGTGCCACTTTTTGGCCCAACAATACACACACATATATATGGTCTTATAAAATAAACTACAGTTTTAAGAACATAACAGTTTCTTGAACCAACAAGGTTTTGATGGTGCTGGGAATCGAACCAGCAATCCACTATGTGATAGCTAAATGCCTAAGCAAAAAGTTAATCTCACCTCTATTAATAATCAAGTTTAATCAAGAATCATAACGACTATAATAAATTAAAGAGAACATAACTAATATTAAAGATATTGTTAAGATTTGATATTTATAAAAAAAGTACCCATTGCTCAAATTTCTCGCAAGTACAATAAGCAAGCCAGTTCGACGCAACCCGACCAAATTCAAGCGGCCCGACACATCTAATCCTAGTGCAGTTCATGTCGTCCACACTCAACCAGGCCCCAAGCCAGCCCATCTACTTAGCAACACTCCAGGTTTATGACCGGCCGGTTCAACTTAAGGCGGCTTCATTAACAACTAACTCATTAGACAAGTCCCGGCTCAAAAGAAGCCCCTCTTTGGCCTGGATTCATCGAATTCTGCCTTCAACTGGTCCCAGGCAGTCCATTTCATCATCCCACGGTTGGCCTGGCATTTCCCTTATAACTTGGTCCGTAGCAACATTCAACTTTCCTCAGCAACCGTCGACGACAGGTAACCAGCCAGCATAGCATGGAAGAAGCAATTCATCCGCCTTGCCACCTGGACATGAAAAAGTAAACAGAAAGTTGTACGGCAAGCCGTACTGAGTACTATAGTAAGTCTGCTCAAAGTATGCCTACTCCTATGGCACGCCGTCAACATTAAATGCACATTAAATGTAAAGTACATGTCTGGTATGGAGGGACAATTGGCACACTTCATAGCCACACACTCCACATGACCATTACAACTGTCTTCTATCAGCCCATGCGACTAGATCGATGGCCAGGCATGCTTCTTGCATGTTTAACTATGTAATCTCAAACATCCATAATCTATTTTAGCCATAATAAATACCACATGACAGAGAACATAACATGGGTTGATTTTTATGCTTAAGATATACATTTCCAACAAGCAAATCCTTTCTAAGCTCTTTAAAATCATTTTAAACTATGCTATTTTTTTTATTTTGTTGTTGTCCCTTGTAATTGTATAAGAGAAATATAGTAAGAGATCTTTATAGGTGACATTTACAAGCGTAACCAAAACACTCTACATTGTTGTGTCATTTACTTTAATTTGCTTGTTTTCTCCTCATTTTACATTTTTAGGCATAGTGTTAACAAGCAACCTTTGCTTTCACAAACGCATTAGTCTAATTCCGAGGTTGGCTAATTAATTAGTCAACATTTTGGTGTAGAAGGGGGGCCTCCCCTTAAAGCTCTCACCTTTCATTACTTTTCCTTCTCCACACTCTTTTCACATTTCACCGTGTCAAACCCTAATGGTGAGCATGAACTCATTAACTCTAATGACCATAAAACTAATGGTAACACGGTCTCTAGCATTGCCGGTATCATCCATGGGCTCAGCAATGACATGTGGTGAATTGTACTCCAATGCTCAACCAACATGGGAACTCTAGCCCGCATGGAATGAACTAAGAACGACGTTGGATGCTCTGATGGTTGTGAACTTTGTTCCACCACCCCCTCTAGTAGTTGAACTAACTCTTCTTCAACCTGTTCTCCTCGGTGCTTTTGACCTCAGGAATAATGCCAAGGCCAAGGGTAAAGTGGTGCCTGAAATCCCAGTCATGGACATCCATGCTCATCCTAGAAGATATGTTGTGTATTGGCCAAGTTATGTTATTGACATTGACCCGAAGATAGTGCACAGGGAAACAAGACATTGCTGTTCTCCTACAGTGGAATGGAAGTCATCTTTTGAATGCCTCCGGGAGGCAAACAACTTGAGACTTGATGTTCGATCATCCTAGCGGTAGTGGTCATGCCATCGGAGGAGAGCTAAGGGCTCCATAGGTGCACTCCGATCCTATAAGGGTGCAGCTAGGCATAGATCAAGATAGGGGCATGCCTGCCATTCACGGTTGCCTTATATGCACAAGGAGAGGAGGTCTTCCACTCCAGCTCACTATTACTACCACTCCCTATCACCTCGCCATTGCCGCTCTCCCATTCCACAAAGATAACGGTTGAGCCCACAATCAGTCATTGGCCATACAATCCTGTAGCAAGCTGATGGTTGCCTTCAAGCGGAAATGAGCACCCTTCACCGGCAACTTAAAATAATGCAAGCTCGAAATGTCGAGGGCAAAGCATTTTCTAATAATGAGATTGGAAGGCCATTTTCCGAAGACATCCTAAGCACTTACATCCATCGATGGCATGCCTTGCCACCCACTGACAAGCATGATGAGGGTGCCGAACCATCAGATCACATTACTGCCTTTTACTCCATCACACGTGTTGGCCAACTTTCTAGCCCAGCAAAGTGCCTACTCTTCCCCTCCACTCTCACAGGACCAGCCTCCCATTAGTTCCTGCATTTACAATCTGGCATCATTCATTCTTGGGGCCAACTATATGCAGATTTCAAGATCAAATTCTACACCACAAAGACTCATGTTATGATGGTTTAAGATAGGTAACATCTGACAGGGGCTGACCGAGATTCCTTGGTCATATGTCAATCACGTCAATAAAGAATCCATGCAAGCTAGGGGTTCTAAAAAAAAACCATGGTTGTGGCCCTTTACTTCAGAGTCAAGTACAAATCAAGTTTATGGAAGGAGGTTCAAAAGAAACTTGTTATGTCCCTAACTGATTTCTATCAACGACATAATGTGGATGAGGGACGTTGATCTTTAGACGATGATAATGAAACTTGGTGTACCACTTAAGCCAGTCCTTGTGATAATGCTTAACAATGAGGCAATGACATACAAAAAATGCTAAGAAGCAAGCAGAGATAGGAACCCAATATAGGTCTAGGTACACAAACTATGCTACTTTGAACGAGAATATGGTGCGAATATATCTCACGACCCGGGATCGTGTGTAATTTCAAGGATCAAACACCATCAAAGGCAGAAGAAGGTTGGAACCTCATGAAACCGACATATATTGCCGGTTTCATCAAGTCAACTGTGACTCCACCAATGAGCATCGGGTGCTTAAAGATGTAATTGAGAGACCTATATGGGAAGGGATGCTTTTAGAGTTTGTTTAACATCAATTGGAATAAAGGATAGTTCACAACAACCAGATGGCATCACCTCAGCAACCCAACAACAATGTCGCAACCATAACCGACATCTTACTCATACATAGAGGCCTGCATATGGATGGAAGCAGCTAGGGAGCATAGTCCCGGTATCAGAGAAAAATGATTTAGTTGGCCAGATCTATTTTCCAGAGCACCGAGCACTCAAAGTACACAAATAGAAACAAATCAGCCCATCGTCTTCACTGCTGTTGACAAGATAACCGTCTCTTAACCCTACCATGATCTTATGGTCATCACTCTTGCAATGGCCAACTCAAATGTGCATCGAACCTTCATGGATGAGGGATGCCCAGTCAACCTGATGTTTAGACGTGTTTTTGAGGCTCTCAAGCTTCCTGCCTTTGGCCTTACCCCCTGTGCCTTGCCAACTCATGGCTTAGGGGTGAGGGTATTGTTTCAATGGGTACCATCTCACTCATGATGACATTCAGCCAAGAACCCCTTGTTGCAATGATTCGTGTAAAATTTATAGTAGTCAATTTCTCTTCTGGTTACAATCTTTTGATAAGACAACCAGCACTTGTTGAACTATACGCCATTATCTCCTACAAATGACTCGCCGTGAAATTATCTATCTAAGGCGGGATCAGTGAGATCTAGGGCAATTAGCAGAAGGATAGGGAGTGTTATGGGACATCCCTTAAACAAGCAAAAAGGGTATTCTCATGCTTTTGCTAATCAGTGGTGAGTCACTCGAGAGAACCATCAAGCCGTTCAACGCTCTGTTTCGTGTCAAGACCACCCTCAAATCTAGAGAATCAATATTAACAACTCCTCCTGCCAGCAGTGACCAACCTAAGTAGATTGTGACAATCAACGTCATGAATCCAAGAGAGTGCTCAACACTCATGTTGGGACTATCCTTGCCCTTGAATACACAAATGTCGATGGTGTATCACCCGAGAGTACCTTGGAACCTAGCAATGCTTAAGGTATGCCAGACCACCCTCAGCTACGAAGATGCATCAATTGGCTATATGTCACCTAAGAGTACCCTCAAGCCTAGTAATGCTCAAGGTCGAGCCGAGACTGCCAGTTACAGTGAAGATTGTGATGGCAAGGATCGTATCTCCCTGGCCACTCCCAAAAGAATAAAAGAGTTCATCACAACTTGGAATGAGCAAGTCGCTTCCTATTGGCAAATGGGACATCTCGCACAGCAACTCCTACCCTCCAAATGCCTATAAATTCATCTACAAGAGTCGAGGGCAACATCAATACCTCAACACAAGCATGAACATTTGTCTTGGTCGAGAATGCCTTGGAGAGCATGATTTATGCGTTGGACCAATGCAACTTGGAAACTATCTCAGATCCTAATTACTAGTCGCTCGAAGCACTCATGGGAGATTCAAACATTGAAGGCGACCCGTCCACTTCATTACTAGAGCTATAATCTTGATGAATGATCTTGTTGGAGCTTAGCTCGAAAGTTAGAGATGAGCTAGCTAAATTCCTGCTGCAAACCAAAAAAGTGTGGGCACGCTGATATGACCGATGCTGATCTTGGGATCATTTACCTTGCACTAAATATTGATCCTAAAGCTACCCTTATCCATAAAAAACGTTGACCCCTCAACCCAAAAAGGTACTGAGCTCTTAAAGGAAAGGTAGAAAAGCTGTTGCCAATGGCTTCATCCGAGAGGCAAAATATCTGGTCGAGGTAGCTAACCCAATGCTAGTCCAAAAGCCAAATGGGTCTTGGAGAACTTGCATTGATTTCTTCGATCTCAACAAAGCCCACCCCAAAGACAACTTTCCAATTTCTTGCATCGATAATATAGTAGTAACGACCAGTGGACATGAGCTCCTCGCCTTCATGCATGCTAAATTTGGGTACAATTAGATCGCCATGCACGGGTCGAACCAAGAGCATACTTCATTCATCACAAATGCCTACCTATATTACTACCGTGCCATGTCATTTGTGTTATGGAATGTGGGAGCCACTTATTAAAAACCCGCTAATCGTGTGTTCTTGAAACAGATCAGTCAGTCTGTGGAAATTTATGTGGACGACATACTGGTAAAGTCCGAAAAACTAGGGGGCATGTACAGAACCTGGCCGAGACTTTTGGCATACTACGTCGGTACAACATAAAGTTGATTCCCAAAAAAATGCTCATTTCCCTTCCAATCTAGAAAATTGCTCGGATATGTTGTACGAAGAGTGTTAAAGCTAACCCTGATAAAATCTAAGCCATCCAAGATATGCAAGTTCCCAAAAATATGAAATAATGCAAAGTTTGAATAGGATGGTAGCGGCATTAAGATGGTTCGTGTCAAAGGCAACCAATAGTGTCTCCTTTTCTTCAACCTCATCAAAAAGGGAAAGTTGTTAACTTGGAACGATGAGCGCACTAAGGCATTCGAGGAGCTGAAGCAACATTTAACCACTCTTATGGTACGGTCAAAGCCCATCGACTAAGAGGATTTGTACTTATATTTTGGTAGTGGCTAACTACATGATCAACGCTAACTTGATTAAAGAAGATGAGAAGATCCACTGACCGATCTACTATGTCAGTAAGAGGTTGTCAGGTGTACAAAAAGTTGGAAAAGCTTGCCCTTCTGCTTATGGCTGCTCGGAAACCATGGCTGTACTTTCAAGCTCATATCATCAAAGTCCTAACCAACCAAGCATTGTGTCAAGTACTTGGCCGACCCGACACAGCAGGTTGGTTGTTGAAGTGGCCTGTCAAGCTTAGGCAACATCACATCTCTTTCCAGCATTGTACTTATATCAAAGGATAGGCCATCGTAGATTTCATCATCAAGTACTTAAGCCCGGGCATCGATGAAGAAGAGATGGTTACTAACTAGCAAATTTGGCACATGTACGCGGATGGGGCATCAAATGAGAAGGAAGCAGGGACCTGCATGTTCCTTGTCACTCTTGAAGGAAAATAACTTTGTTTTGTGGTCTACCTCACTTTTCAAGGCGACCAATAATGAAGCCAAGCACAAAGCTATCCTAGCCGGCCTCAGGATGGCAAAAGAGTTACACATGGATTCCATGCATGTATTTAACGACTCATCACTATGGTTAATCTAATTGGCCAGCGCTTTCAAGTCAAGGGTAAGACATTCGCCTTGTATGTTTCCGAGGCTAAGAAGATAATCAACATGTTCGCCAACTTCAAGTTAGAGTAGAAATAGATGAAGAAGAATGCCATTGCCAATCAACTAGCCAAGGTAGCAAGAAACCTAGAAGAAGTCACTCCTTGGTTCCCCTAAGAGATTCGAAGTGCCCCTTGCTACGGGTTATGGGCAACAATGATGGAAATTGACGTGCCGCCCATGGATAACTAGATAGCACCCTTGATCAAGTAATTAATAAGTGAAGAACGTCTGGTCGACCCTAAAGAAGCCAGAAAGGTTCTCTACCGAGCTCCCCATTACACGATCGTAGAGGGAAAGTTATAAAAAACAGGGGTACTCCATGCCAGTTCAATGGTGCATATTTAAAGACGAAGCTGGCCAGATCTTAAAAGAGCTACATGAAGGGTTTTATAGGGATCACGCTAGGTTGCATAACCTAGCAAAATAGTCGCCCGACAAGGATATTATTTTTGATGACTTCCCTACACCACTGTCATCCAATATAACCGGTATAATGCACTGTAACAGTCCCCGGCCCATGCAAGATGATCACTAAAATCGATTTGTAGTAAGGTAAATCAATTATAGAACTTGTCGTATATCTCACAGTGCATCGAATAAAATATAATAATAAATATCTTAGATATGAAATAGGCAAGACAGTAACAATTGACTGAATCATGAAAATTAGAGTACATATAGCCATACAGCTATATAACATAAGTGATAAAGTTTATACAACAGATAATAAACTCAATATGGATAACTATCTCTAAATAGATATTAACACTAGTAATCTCCATAGTGCTGCACATAGGAATGATAAGCAATAATAGTTAAATATAGTAATGCGAGAGTATAGCCTCCTACTCGTGTCCTACCCAGCTCAACGTGCTTACAAGACGTAATATCCCTACTCTACTCATTTACGAGTACCCGAAATAATAGGAACCAAAGCATAAAATCCCGAGTCAGACAACGGTTTGGTGTGAACGGTAGAAAATCCCAAATACTATAAGTCAATATAGTAGGACAAATGGAATGGAAAATCATATCTGACATGTCCTTACATCCATGAAGTTAGCACATAACATAAAATACATTCTACTCTATATCGCAATCATCATGGGTATACTACACATCAAAGTACTAAGGGGTGTCTAAGTATTTACAACAAAAAGATCTATATCATTTGACATCCCTAAGGTAGTAAGAAACCAAAGAAAACATAACATCCATCATCCATCCTCACATTCACTCACTCAGTGCGTTGGACATTTTGCTAACTCGCCGAGCCATCACTCTCGGGGACTTGACTACCTAACACAATAGTCAATGACCTAGTTTCATGGTACTAGAATTCTTGCCACTCATCAGGCTAGGAACTAGACTAACCATCATGTCAGTCCGAGGTAACAAATCTCACATTTGAATATAAGAAGCCATCACACCTCAAGGGCCATCACGCCCCAAGTACATACCCCACTTTACGAGTACTCTGGAAGCTCTCGAGTATCAACAATCCCATTGCACATATCATCTGTAGCAGGGATCATCCTGGAATTGTCTTTACAACTCCCGTCTGAAGTCGTCGTGATTGGGAACTATTCTAGACAGCCATGTTTAGTCATAGAATATCATCGTTCATCTCGTAACCTTCCTCCAACAGTTTCTTCAATCTGACTTGTAATTACCTACTCTACGTCCCAAGGTATAGCTATCCATCATCGAAACCATCACTTCCCATCACAGAATCATCATCGTCGAATCACGCATCGTCGTCGTTGGAAATCATTATCGTCGAAAATCATCATCGAACACCATGGTTAAGTATAGACCAGAACCTTAGCTCGAAAATTCGAAAGTGTGAGTCGAAGTAAATGTAAATGTAAAGACTCGAAGCAAGTCCCGAAGTAAACACGTGAATAACTTAGAGAAAGCACATGAATAACCCAAAGCCACCTTATAAGTCCCCATCACCAAAATATAGGGCACATTGATTAGGGGAGCATTCATTATATTATAAATATACATAGTTGCCAACGTCAAAAAGGGGAGAATGTTGATTCCTACCTTTTTACAGTTTTGATGATATAACTATATATATATATGGATCTATACTAATATGCATTTTAGTACTTTATATATATACATACTGGTAGGTAATTAAGTAAATAATCATAGAAAACAAAAGGATAAAGTCACACCAGGATTTTATACTGGTTCGAACCTCCCATCCTACGCCTAATCCCTAAACACCACTTAGGAATTCCACTATCAACAACCCAAACTTTACCTAGAGGAATATGTTTACAAACACCACGTGAGCATACGGTCAGGACTTCCACCAATTTTAAAGAAAAAAGCTTTAATCGCGACTTTTATGTGTTCTCAGTAACACAAATAAGCCACACTTCAGTAAACCTTTCCTATAATATCCTTTAACGATTGTGAATTGTATGTGCAGCGTTATAGGAATCAAATATGAAGAATCTGATTATTATAGAAATTAGAGGACAATAGATAGAATATGGATTTTAGAATAAGAATTGGATAAAAATAATCAATGACGTTAGGCTATATTTATAGAGGTGAAAAGGTCTGTCGAAAGGTGATGATCTTTCAAGAATACATGACTTTGTACGGACAAATGCTCCTCTTCAGAAATAAGTGTCTTTTGAAAATATAGTTGTTTTATATTATTCAGACATCTGAACTATATAATCAGATGTCCGACTAGTTTATATAAAAAAAATTTTGAAATGGTTCAAATATCTGAGTTCTTTGGATCAGACGTCTGAATGTATTCCAAAAACCAGAATACATTCATTTTGAACCAAATTTAGACGCCTGGTCTAGAGATAAGATGTCCGAGTTATGTTTATATAAAAACATAATTCTAAAAGGTTAGATGTCTGATAGGTTTACCCAGACGTTTGATACCCTCACCAAACATCTGGTTAAACCTATTAGACATTTGACTTGGTTTAGAACATAAAAAATATGAATTGTATAAGATGTCTGAATAATTGATTCAGACGTTTGAATCTATATAGGATTTCAACCCCAGATATTCTAGGCTAAAAATGAATTTGTTTGACGTTTGGATTTTATGGCTAGAGATCAAGTCTAGTAAAAAACTTATCCTATTTTACATACTTAGAAGTTTGGATTGTCTTTGTTAGAGATTTGGATTCTGTTAGAAAAAAGATTTTTACTTTTAAGAACGATGATTTAATAAAATATTTTTCTATCATGATCGAGTAAGTGTAATCATCAAAGGATATTGTATATATGTTTTTAAACATACTATGACAACTATTACTTTGACGATATGATCTTCAATCTTAAATTTATCAGCAAGTTGTTTCCCTGTTGTAGATATGTTATAGAAAATAGATAGTTTTGTGCGATATATGTATATATATGTGTGTGTGTGTAGTTGTATCATCAAAACTGTAAAAAGGCCAGAATTAGCACATTGAACCATGCAACCACGAACCATGCATCACCGACCTGAGCTACTACGATCCATGCTCCACCACCGATCCATACAACCATAAAGCATCATCAACGACTTGAACCCCATAGATCGATATCGGTCCCACACTTAGCATGATTCTTTCTCTTTGTGCAACTTCAAGCAAGTACACACATATCTCGAAGTGAACCCCAAAGTAACTCCCCTTCAAGCCCGAAGCACGGCTGCAACTGATCCCTCACTTGAAATTTTCTCACCTCCATCACGCGACCCATACACCTTCACTGGTGACCCGAAGCATTCCACCAAATAACTCAATATAAACCATCCTAAGACACGAGCACGCCCCGAAGCCAATCTCCATCGATCCATCAACATCGAATCATCTTCTTTTTCCCATAACATGAGCAAATGAACTCAAAACTATTTGAAACTTGAAACGTAGCTTTAGGGTGTCCTCCTTAACCTACCTTATGGATCTCAAGTCATTTGGATGACTTGACCTTTATGGGTTATCACTGATCCAAAACTTGATCCTAGAACTAACTCGTCATTCAATCGGCCTTTTCAACCATTCAATATCATACATTCAAGCATACATTACATATAATATATCCTGACAAGCATACATTATTCAATTTTATAGCCTAAATCTAAAGAAGAAAATCCATAAGAACAAGGAGATCCATAAGAACATGAAATCAAAAACATTTGGCAAATAATTTCAAATTTATATGTGTTATTAAAGAGGGTTCAAAACATATTTTAGAGTTAAAAATCATTTCAAAACATCATTTTAGGGAAAATAATAACTAATTAGTAAGTGAGATGTCCGAACCACTCACCTAAATCCAAAGCAAATCCAAAAGTGCACAAATCCCGAGATGAACAACAACTATAAGTGATCTCCAATAGCAAATCTCCAAATACCAATGCTAATTACACTAATATTTCATCAATAACAAAATTTGGCTAATTAAAGTAGGGTTTAGTGTAGCTTTTTGGTTTAGAACTGGTTAATGGCGCATTTTCTCTCAATTTTGGGAAGTGTGTAACGATGGAGAGAAGATCCATCAGCCCCATCATGATGTTAATCCCGAAAAGGGCTTTGGTCTTAACCATTGACTAAATAATTACCCATTAAATTGTTCAAAATCGAGTGAAACTTCAAATAGTCATGTCTTTCAAATGATAAATCCGTTTTTCTATTATGACCACTCTGTGGAAAATGAAACCATCATCTCGACCTAATGAAAGTGGTTTCAGACCTTAATTTGACTCCTACCAAAATTTATAGGCCATACAAGATTTTCAGGGTCAAAATCATTCGATAAAAATTCGAAGGATGGAAAATATCTTTAGTAGTCATTTCCAAAGTTACAAAATCGTATGACCACAAATAAAAATAACATTAATATTTTACAATCCTCCTTTAAGTAAAATACGGGTCGTTACATTCTCCCCTACCCCCCTTAGGAATTTCACCCCCGAAATCCCAAACAAAATCAATAAGATCATCCCACATACCTAACAATCATATACAAGCATAGGCAACCATATCAAACATGCACACACAATAACAAATGAAAACGGTAACATCTAAGTTTATCCTAGCATGTGTGATACTACACTAAGGTATACTTCATGATATCATAAGTGAAAGTAAAAGCGATATATAAAAAGTCTCACTAAGTAAAGAGCTCTGGATAAGCTGTTCTCACGCTTTCCTCGGTCTCCCAAGTGTAATCGCTTTCACTCCATTGAACCTTTACTGTCTTCCTCCTAAGCTACTTTCAATCATGTTCAACGATACGAATAAGCCCACTAGGTCTTGAAGCGTTTGGTTTAATCTTGATATCATCTAGTTGATCCGGTGCGATAGTTATGCCTAAGTCGTGCACAAATTTGCGCAAGTGAGAAACGTGAAACACATTGTGCACTCCCACCATTCTTTGAGGTAAATCGACTCAATAAGCAAGGTCCTAATCCTCTCAAGTATCAGAAAATGACCTATGAATCTCAATGCCAACTTCCCTATACTATCGGACCGAATTACATTCTTCAATGGAGAGATTTTGACAAATACCATATCGCTAACGGAGATTTCTAAATCTCTACATCTCCTATCAACGTAGCTTTTTTGTCTGTTTTGAGCAGCTTTCATCCAATGTAGAATGATCTCGATCTTCTTCAAGATTTCTCTAATCATATCTGGCCTAAGTATCAATTTCTTGCCCGCTTCCCACTAACATGAAGGAGCATGGCACAGCTGGCAATATAGCACTTTGAATGGTGTCATACCGATACTTGACTAATAACTGTTGTTGTATGCAAATTCAACGAGATGTAAGTGATCATTCCACGAGCCTCCAAAGTCGAGTATACAAGCTCGCAAAAGATCTTCTAAGATATGATTCACTCTCTCATTTTAGTCGCTAGTTTGTTGGCGATAAGCCATATTCAGATGTAGCTCTATCCCTAATGCCTCTTGTAAGCTCTTCCAAAACCCACTAATGAACAATGATCTTAGTCACTCACAATGCTCTTCGGCACACCATGGGATCGTACTATCTATTTCATATACAAGTCAGCTAGTTTGGTTGCTGTTCTGCATGACTACTGGGTATAAATCGGGGACCCTTGGTCAATCGATCAACTATGATCCAAATGTTACCATACCTTGCTCTAGTCCTCGGCAGTCTATTGATGAAATCCATTGATACTTCTTCTCATTGCCACTCGGGAACTTCTAGCGGTTGCATCACACCACTAGGCTTCTTCTACTCTACCTTAATCAATTGGCAGTTCATGCATTTCGAGATGAATGTCCTAATGTCTTTCTTCATCCCCTCCCAATAATAGGTCTGCTTCATATTATGGTACATCTTATTACCATCGAGTTGGATAGTCAATCTTGAATGATGGCATTCTTGTAGCACCTCATCCCTCAACCTATCAACATCGGGAACAAACAATCTCCTCCCTTTACGAAGTCAACCTTCTTGGTCAATCACTTTAGACTTTACTACAGGTTCAATCTTAGAAATGATCTTAGCTAATCTGGTATTGTGCCTCTGACTAGTACCGATCCACCCAATCAGAGTAGGTTTGATAGTTAAATTCGCTAATATCTCTGGCTTTAACATGCATCTCGATCGAAAATCATAACCAACAATATACTCTAACTGCATCCACTAGGAACATAGCTCCCAAGCTGACATGTCTCCTACTCAATGCATCGGCAACTGCATTCCCTTTTCCCAAGGTATATGCAATATCAAAGTCATAGAAGGCTAGGAACTCTAATCATCGCCGCTAACGAAGATTAAGATCCTTCTGCAAAAAGAAGAACTTCAATGATTTATGGTTGGTGAACAGCTCGAACCTCTCTCCTAAAAGATAGTGTCTTCAAATCATCAGTGCATATACAATCACTGCTAACTCCAAATCATGTCTCGGGTACTTCTTCTCATGTAGCTTCAGTTGTCGACCAGCATATGCAACAACTTTGCCTCTTTACAGCAGTACCGTGCCCAATCCTATACACAAGCATTAGTGTATACTGTCATCTCTTCATTCCTGCTTGAAATGGTCAATACTAGTGCGCTCGTTAACTTTTTTTTCAGACTCATGAATGCATGTTTACACCTCATATCACAAGTAAAAGCTTGATTCTTTTTCATTAACTAAGTTAACGGTGCGGCTATTTTAGAGAAGTCATGGATGAATTGTCTATAATATCTAGCTAACCCCAACAAACTTCTCACATCCGTAGCATTTTTGGGTCTAGTCCAATTTTAAACTGCTGCAACAGTTGCAGGATCCACTACAATGCATTGCTCAGAAACAACATGACCCAAGAATCACACTTCCTTCATCTAGAAGTGACACTTCGAAAACTTTGCTTTCAGTATGTGCTCTCTCAACACCTCTAGCACAATCCTGGAATGCGTCTTATGTTCCTCCTTTGTCCATGAGTAGACAAGAATATCATCGACGAACACAAGAACAAATTTATTTAGCTAACCCCCAAAGACATGGTTCATAAGATCAATAAAGTACGTCGATGCATTGGTTAGCTGAAAAGGCATAACCAATCACTTATAGAAACTAGATGGCATACGAAACGCTGTAATCGACACACTCTCCTTCACTACTCTTAGTTGGTGGAATCTCATCACAAGATCCAACTGAGAGAATACTCTAGCATTATGAAGTTGATCTAACAAGTCATCAATACGTGGAAGTGGATACTTGTTCTTCCTCATCAGTTTATTCAGCTCACGGTAATCAATGCATAATCTAAGGAAACCATCTGCCTTCTGGTGAATACTACGGGCGCTCCCAACTCAAAAATACTCCTATGAATGAACCCTCATCGTAATAGGTCATTCACTTGCATCTCGATCACCCGCTGCTCTCTAGGTGTCATCCTCCTCAAAGGCATTACTAACAGATTGGCATCTTTAACTAAATCAATACAGAACTCAACCTCTCCATGTGGTGAAAGTCTGGTTACCTCCTCAAATACATCTGGATACTCCCTAATAATAGGCATTAATGGAAACTCATCGTGTGGGAAATTGAGCGAATATAGAAAGCTAACCATCACCTAATCATCTAGTAGGCAGCGTAACACTACCGTCCACCCATCATCTACCTCTATTGTCACCAATGACTTCTCTTAATCCACCATCACTCTGTATCTATGAAACCAGTCCATACCTAGTATAATACCAAGCCCAACGAAACCCAAAACCAAGTAATAGCAACCAAAATAACGTCCACGACTCAATAAGAGCAAATCATGACAAACCATACAGAGGCTAGTGGAACCTCTACCTGAGTTCATCACAATCAAAGGTTGGTCAACAATTTCGGGTCTCAATCCCAATCTACCTACCTACTCACTAGATATGAAGGAATGTGTTACCCCACCTTTTGGTCAAGGCCGAGATATCAACAAATCGGTTAAAAAGGATGGATATCAAGATTGGAGATCGATTGGAAATGAGGCTATGATCGATACCGTCAAAATTGGACTAAGCTCCAATAAAGGTAGGATCGGTTGGGAATGATGAACAAGGCTAGAAAAGGCTACATTTTAAATTTCAAGTCAAACGGAGTTCGTATGCTTAAGATATGGATGGGTCAATATTCATGGAAATTAGTTCTTATCGATATAGTCGTATCGATCAACATGGGCTCGGCTATTTACTTCGGATCGATGCTTTCATATCGATCAGCATGGGTATGGATATGGAAAATGCACTTTGCTTCGGATCAATCATAGTATGTATCGATCCAAATTAGGGATCGATACGAAGAAGAGAGTGGGAGATGGACACGAATGGCGGCAGTTGTTTGATATGGAGGCACGCTTCGTATCGATCGTGTTCATATCAAACGATACGAAGTGGTCAAGATGGAATGCAAAGCAGGGGATCGATACGAACAACATGGACACTTGGGATCAATACGAAGAAAGGATGGATAGGAAGGGCAGCGAGCATTCAGGGATCGATAAGAAATGATGGACACGAGGCAATGGAATGTGATGGATAGGAAGCATTGATGGATACGGAGCTACCAGCCTACATTGAGAAATACAAACTTGGATCGATCATAACTTTCATTCTACAAGTCCAAATGCTATGAAATTTTCACAGGAGCTTGCTTATTCACTCAAGAACGTCCATGATCGATCTCAGCTTCATTGGACTATTTTTGGATTGATACGAATTATACTTGGATCGATCAGGATCGATCCCAAACAACTCCGGATCGATCTGGGGGGCTCACCTGCGCATGAGAAGAGGTATTCTTGGTTTTGAGGCAAATATTTTCAGATCTGCACCTATAAATAGCAGCTCTATAGCAACTAAATTGGGATTTTCTTCTGCTTTTCTAGGCGAAACTCTGCCATTTTATTTACTGATTTCAAAGGCTTGTAACTATAATCTCAAAATAAAAGGATCAATTCAAAGTGGAAGTAGGCCGGAGATAGCCGAACCACTATAAATCTCGTGTCTTCTCTTACTTTCTCTCATTTTAATTTTATTATCTCTTCATTTTTATTCTCTACATTATCTCGATCTGAGATCTGTGTTTGGATATTGAGGATTTGCATGTAAACACTGGTTCTTTCATTACTTTTGGGGTTTGTGACCAATTTTGATGTAAACACTTTGGTGCTTTCATTGAGAATTGCTAGCACCTGCTATACCGGATTTGGAGATCAGATTTGGAAAGCTAAAGAATAGGATTTTGGGAAGCAATGGCTAAGCAATCAACAAGGAGACAGAGAACGAAAAGGAGTCAGCATGAAGGAAGTCAGGAAGCCTCTTCAGGAGCTAATCAGACCTCAGTTTTCATCACCAGAGATGAGATGGAGATGATGATGGATGCTATGCAGGAAGGGATGCTGAAAAGGTAGGAGGAGATGATGCAGAACCTACTCCGACAAGTTGGACAAGCTGGAGTGCAAAATCAAGAGAACGTAACTGCAGGAAACGATGGAAATAGGGATCGTATAGCTGGAGCAGCAGGAGCGGAGATAGTTCGGAATCAGGATCAAGAGCATGGAGAAACCGAGATTCAGGATAGAGTGGGACCATCAGGAATAGTCCCTGAGCCAAGGGCACGCCCCTGAATCATGTTAGCTCAATTCCAAGTAGGGTACCAGGCGACGATGTGCGGTTTGGCGTTGATCGGGATATGGATGCTCATCCAGAAGGATAGGTTTTAGGATTCCCTCATGGACTCGGGTGGGAGGTTTGAGATCGCAGACAGAGGCTACCACTTGATGATAACAACAGGTTAGCGGACATGATCAGATGGGCCATGATGGGTGGATTGGTGAATAGAGATTTGGAGGATGTGAATAGGAGCCCCTTTGCTCCTACGATCAGGCAAACAAGGAATCCACCGGATTTCAAACTACCAACACTGGAGATGTATGATGGGAGAATGGATCCCGTTGTTCATTTGACAAGGTATATGAGGCACATGGAAGTACTGGGGCATCGGAGGAAGCCATGACGCAGTTCTTCCCTTTGTATTTGACAGATATAGCAGCACTATGGTTCAGACAACTAGAAAGCGGTTCTACTGGCACATGGACGGAGTTAATCAAGAGGTTTATGAGGAAATTTTGATTCCACATCGTGAGACCCAAGAATGTGATGACTTTAACATCGATGAAACAGTGGAAAGGAGAATCACTTAGGGATTTCTTAACCAGATTCAATGCAGCAGTAGCTTCGGTGGATCGACCCGATCCGTCAATGGTTTTGATGGCAGCAGTCTCAGGAATTGCGAATGATTCAGATTTTAAGATATCATTGGAACAAGATCCGCCGATGGATCTCGGAGAGCTTTATCATGAAGCAGAAAGGTTTTTACGACAGGAAAATGCGAAGGCTGAAAGAGGAGAGAGAGGCTGAAGTTTATGTGGTAAAAGGTGGAGGTCCTCCTAGGGAGGATTCAAACAAGGACGATATAGGAAAAAGGAAAATGAACGACAATGGTAGAACATCAAAAAGGCAACGGAGGTAACCTAAATTATCTTCTTACATGGATTTAACTGAAACTCTAGAAAGGATTTACTTGGATACTCGAGGACACCTCCAGTATCGAAGGCCAGCAAAAAGGGAACCCTCTGAATACGAACGGGCATCGGGAAATCATTACCTATTCCATGACCTGGATGGGCACAACACGAACGACTGCAGACATTTGAAGGATATCGTTGAGGAGCATGTAAGGAATGGTCATCTACAACAGTACATGAGGAATCGAGCTATGGCGGGGGACAAGAGCAGCCACTGCCCACCTTAGACGAAGATGGCATTAGATCTAGGCATCGTTAGCTTATTATCAGCTGAATGGATTTATGGCTTTGAATAAGTAATAAACCCCAAAGTGATGTGGCTAATTCACTTACACATGTACGGGATGGTCCCTAGGCATGCTCTGAGATGATGATAAACCGTGATGCTCGGGTTTATGAAATCTTGTTTTCTTTCTGTTTTCTATGGACTCTGGTTTCTTTCTTGGTACTATGGACATTTGATTTTCTTGGTTGTACGGACTTTTATTTTGCCAATTGGACTTTGTGTTGATTGGATTTGGATTATGTAATAAATAATATAGGTCACGTGATTATGGTCCTGACCGGAGAGACGGGGCAGTAATTGCAAGTTACGAGTCCCTTCGCCGGATAACGATGGAATGGACTCGGATGCAATACAAAAGTCCTCGATCGAAGAGTCAAGGCCGGAGAATATAAAAGTCCTCGACCGGAGAGTCGAGGTCGTAGAATATAAAAGTCCTCACCCGAAGAGTGGAGGCCGGAGAATATAAAAGTCCTCGACCGAAGAGTCGAGGCCGGAGAATAGAAAAGTCCTCGACTAGAGAGTTGAGGCCGGAGAATGCAAAAGTCCTCGACTGGAGAGTCGAGGCCGGAGAACACAAAAGTCCTTGACCGGAGAGTCGAGCCTGGAGAATATAAAAGCCCCCGATAGGAAAGTCGAGGCCGGAGCAAGATAAAATGACCCAGTAAGGTCTACAGGTTTGGATTTGGACCCGGAAAGGTCCCAGCTTTGGATTTGGACCCGGCAAGGTCCCGAACTTGGATAAAGCGACCCGAAGGGGTCATGGATTTGGTTATTGGATTCTGGATATGAATGGATTAAAACTCAATTGACGAGTTCGAATGGATATGGAATTGGCTAAGGATTTGGTTACTGGATTCCGAATCGGATATCGACTCGGAGCAGTCGGGGATTTGGACAAGGATATAGCTATGGCACTTGGATAGAATGGCTTGGTAATGGATTAGATTATGGATTGGATGGTATGGCTATGGATGGAATATGGATTTCGGATGACGGATTTAAAGCTATTCAATACACGTCTTCCTATCGCAAGGCATGTTTTGGGGGGCAAATGTTACCTACCTTTTGGTCAAGGCCGGGATATCAACAAATCGGTTAAAAAGGATGGATATCAAGATTGAAGATCGATTGGAAACGAGGCTATGATCGATACCGTCAAAATTGGAATAAGCTCCAATCAAGGTGGGATCAATTAGGAATGATGAACACGGCTAGGAAAGGCTGCATTTAAAATTTCAGGTCAAACGGAGTTTGTATGCTCAAGATATGGATGGATCAATATTCATGGGAAATCAGTTCGTATCAATATGGTTGTATCGACCAACATGGGCTCGGCTATTTACTTTGGATCAATGCTTTCATATCGATTAGCATGGGTATGGATATGGAAAATGCACTTTGCTTCGGATCGATCACAGTACATATTGATCCAAGTCAGAGATCGATACGAAGAAGAGAGTGGGAGATGGACACGAAGGGCGGCAATTGTTGGATATGGAGGGTCACTTCGTATCGATCGTGTTCGTATCGATCGATACAAAGTAGTCAAGATGGAATGCAAAGCAGGGGATCGATGCGAACAGCATAGACACTTGGGATCGATATGAAGAAGGGATGGATACGAAGAGCAGCGAGCGTTCAGGAATCGGTACAAAATGATGGACACGAGGCAATGGAATGTGATGGATACGAAGCATTGATGGATACAGAGCTACCAGCCTACATTGAGAAATACAAACTTGGATCAATCATAACTTTCATTCTACAAGTCCAAATGCAATGAAATTTTCACAGGGGCTTTCTTATTCACTCAAGCACGTCCATGATCGATCTCAGCTTCATTGGACTATTTTTGGATCGATACAAATTATACTTGGATCGATCAAGATCGATCCCAAACGACTCCGGATCGATATAGGGGGCCCACCTGCGCATGAGAATAGGTATTTAAGGTTTTGGGGCGTATATTTTTAGATCTGCACCTATAAATAACATCTCTATGGCAACTAAAAAGGGATCTTCTTCTGCTTTTCTAGGTGAAACTCTGTCATTTTGTTTACTGATTTCAAAGTCATGTAACTGTAATCTCAATATAAAAGGAATAAAAGGATCAATTCAAAGTGGATGTAGGCCGAAGATAGCCGAACCACTATAAATCTCGCGTCTTCTCTTACTTTCTCTCATTTTAATTTTATTATCTCTTCATTTTAATTCTCTACATTATCTAGATCTGAGATCTGTGTTTGGATATTGAGGATTTGTGCGTAAACGCTGGTGCTTTCATTACTTTTGGGGTTTGTGACCAATTTGGCGCAAACAGAATATGAAGCCCTAGTATCAAACAAAACACGTATTGAAGCATCGTAAATGGAAAGAAAACCTTGAATAACGACGCTCTTTCCCTTTTCTTTCACCGATGGAGCACTCAACGAAGTCAGGACAGTGTTGATAGCATATGCTTTCACTATCTGCTTCTACTTAGGCAACTAGGGACAGTCCTTCTGAATATGCTCAAGCTTGTTGCAATTGTAACATTTCTTTCCCTCGACTTTCTAGTCTCTATTGTGATGACCCTTGCCATCTCGTTGGTAGCAAACCATAATAGCTTTGCTCTTCTTTTGGCCATCCTTACCTTGAAACTGCTTCCTCCTTTTGTTATTCCATTTCTTCTTGCCTCCCCCTCCTAATTGCGACTTTGGCTCTTCTTTAGGAATACTAGCCTTCGGCTTCGGATAGAGACACTTATGCCTTAGGGCCTTCTCGACTATCATCTCAAAGTCAAAACAATGTGTCCCACGAGCCTATCTCCCAAGCCAATGATGAACTTCTCGTTCTTCTTTAATATGTAGTCGATAGAGGACATCTTATATTTCAACAGAGTGTTAAACTCAACAACATACTCGGAGACAGACAAGTCTCCTTACTATAGATCTGCAACCTTACAGAACAAGACTAACTTCTGAGCTATGGGAATAACTTCTTTTCAAATCTGTCTTTGAACTGGTTCTATGTGAACTGGTCTTTGAGAGTAGCGACCTTCACATCATTCCACCAGTTCATGGCTCGCCCCTGAAGCTGTCAAGAAGCCGATTGTCTTTTCATAGCATCTTCTAGCTCTAAGTCATCAAAAATACTTTTGCAAGTATCAAGCCAATCATGCACTTCCATCACCGACTCTGTTCCTTAGAACGGTTTACCACCAAGACTAGCAAAGTCTTTGTTCACCTTAGCAAATTGGCTCTGGGCGCCTGCACCGAAGAACCACCATCAATAGCAACACTCGGAGCGGTTACTTGAGCAATCTATAGCATGTTCCACATCATGGTATTGGACATCGTTTGCAGGTCGGGATTAGTGGCTCCCGATCCAGCTTCTTCTTCGACTCCAAAGATGGAGTTCCTAGCAACATTCCTTGTTTGACGACTCATCCTTCAATCTATATAAGGACGATCAGTCTCTCTATAAGGAATTTTGCTTAAGTAGTACTCGTGTGTGCAGTGCGACTTCATACTATTTATATATTCTACTATATAGTTTTAAAAACCAAAATATAACAAGTATGTGCTCTCATGTGTGTGTATGCACTCTTGATCTAGTCTAGGGTAAAAACTCTTTCCCTATCACTACTAGACCACGGTATCTTTTAGGTTAAACTACGCAACCTAAGCTCTGATACCAAATGTGATGACCATCCTACACCAACGACACCCAATACAACTTGTATAATGCATTGTAACAGTGCACAGCTGATGTAGGACGATCATTAAAAGGGGTTTGTAGTAAGATAGATCAATCATAAAACCTGTCGAATATTTAATAGCGCATCAAATAATATATAATAGTAAACATCTCAGATATAAATCAGGCGGCATAGTAATAACTGAATGGATCACATAAATCAGAGTACACAGATCCATACAGCTATATAACATAAGTGATAGAGTTTATACAACTGATAATAAACTCAATATAGATAATCGTCTCTACATAGATAATAGCACTAGTAAGCACCATATGGTGCACAATGAAATGATAAGCAATAACGGCTAAATATGGTAATATGATAATATAGCCTCCTGCTCGTCTCCTGCCCAGCTCCACGTGCTTACCAAATCTGACATCCCTAATCTACTCATTTAAGAATACGCAGAATAATAGGAAGCAAAGCATAAAATCTCGGGTCAGACAACAGCCTGGTGTTAGTGGTAGAAAATCCCAAATGCTAATAAGCCAATATACTAGGACAAATGGTATGAAGAATCATACCTAACCTGTCCATGCATCCATAGAGTTATCACATAACATAAAATATATGCTACTCTACATCATAATCATCATGGGTGTATTATACATCAAAGTACTAACAGAAGTCAAAGTATCTATGTTGGGTGTGTTTCCAACCCCATCGAACCAAAAGAAAAGAGGGAGCCAAGCCTCTCCTCCTCGATGCCGAACCAAGGGCAAAGCCATTGCCACCGATCCAGAACACCACCATTCAAGCACCGGTTCGGCCTCACTACCGGTCCAATCATCACGTCTCCATACCGAACCAACTTACTCCCGGACCGAACCATGCCGAACCACGACTCCAACAACCCACTGCCGAACCATCCATCACCGGACCAAACTCTGCTTAGCAACCACCGATCCAACCCACTGCCGGACCATCCATCACCGGACCAAACTCTGCTTAGCAACCACCGATCCAACCTCTACCGAACCATCCATCACCGGACCAAACTCCGCTTAGCAACCACCGATCCAACCTCTACCGAACCAACCACTCCAAGCACGGCCGAACCAAGCTCCGCCGAACCAGATGTGCCAGGCCAGATTGCTTCAGCCCAGGCCCACCAGCAGCTATATACATCCAAGACCCCTGCCCCCAACCTCACTCTATAAATAGAGGGGCAGGGGTACAACAATGGCAGACAAGTTTGAGAGCTCAAGCACGGAAGGAACTCTTCAAACAACTTTCTTTTACTTACACCAAAGCTTTGTACTTGTAATCATAACAAAAGAAGAGAAATAACATATAAAGTGGACGTAGGCACATTCTGGCTGAACCACTATAAATCTGCGTGTCTTTTTACATTTTAGCCCCTGTTTTTTACGTATTTGCATAAGTCGCTCAAATTACTAAGAATAACATAAGATCTACTAAATCATACAACTTTGAGGTGTTTGTCCATTTTTTGTGCAAACATTTTTGGTGCTTTCATTGAGAGCTAGAAGCTCGAAGCTTCAGCTTCATCTACTTAACGAGTTTTCCTAACAGCATCGTCCGCCACTTGGAAAACATGCCTCCCAAACAGAGAAAAGATGTTAACAAAGGAAAAAACATCGCATCCAGCAGTCTTCCTGATCCAGCTGTCGCGAATCAAGTAAATCGTCCTCCTCCAGCAACGGTAACAAATGAAGGACAGGCTAACCCAACCACTCCTGCCACAGAACAGCCTGCAGCAATTACTAGGGCAGATTTGGACAGAGTTGTTGTTGAAGTAACTAACCGCTTCACGTCCCAGCAGGAAGCCTTGGTGGACCATCTCATGTCACGCTTGAGGGACGCTGAAGAATCCAACCGCAACACTGAATCATGGGGCGAGTCCCAGTCTGGAGGATCTCAGAGACAGCAAAGATCTTCCCTCTTCGAAGGAGCTAACGGCAGAAGTAGCCGTGGTAGGAGCCGAGACCGAGCACAGCCCGAAGTTAGGCCTGAGGAAACGTTTGGTACCGAACCCAACAGGGAAGTTACCGGACGAAGGTCGACTGTAGCTGAGCCTGTCATGCTGCCTAACCACAGAAACACCAGTGAACGGGGCCGAGCTAGAGTTCAGCCCGAAGTTGGACCCGAGGAAGTGCTTAGATCAGAACCCAACAGGGGAAGATCAAGGCAAGGGCCAACTGTAGCTGACCCAAGCATGCTCCCAGAAGATCAAAGGCAGCCACTGGAAAATATGAGGAATGATAGACGATACCATTCCTACAGGTTGTCTGGACGGAATCAATCCCACAGAACAGAACCAAACTCATTTCTATCTGCTCCAAGTTCTGATGAAAGGATGGCACGCTTATTCAGAGAGTGTGTCCAACGGGAGCAAAGAGATCGAGGGATAGGCGCTAGGGTAACCAGCCCTTTCGCCCGCAATATCGAAATTGCTATCACCCCCCGAGAATGGAAGATGCCAACAATCGAACACCTCCAGAAACCACCGGTACTCTCGACCCCAAGCGAAGGCGAAGAATTATACCTATACCTTGCTGTGTCATCTCACACTTTAAGCGCTGCCTTGGTAAGGGAAGACAACCGCACGCAACGACCAGTTTACTTCGTCAGTAAAAGGTTTACTGGGGCAGAAGTCAGATATCCTAAACTTGAAAAGTTAGCATACTGTTTACTAATCACTTCACGAAAACTACGTCACTACTGCCAATCCCATTCCATCAAAGTTCTGACCGATCGACCACTGAGGCAGGTACTCCATCGTCCCGACACTTCCAGGCGACTACTTAAATGGTGTATTGAGCTGAGTCAATATGATATCACCTATCACCCTCGCACCGCCATCAAGGGACAAGCCATGGCTGATTTCATTGCAGAATTCACTACCAACGAGGATAAGGAGCAACTGGAAATAACGGAAGATATCAAGTGGAATCTCTTTGTGGACGGTGCATCTAACGAACAAGGCTCGGGGGCAGGTGTGGTAATAATCACTCCCAGGGGAAATAAACTGCACTATGCTATAAGGTTGGAGTTCGCTGCCACCAACAACGATGCAGAATATGAAGCAGTGATAGCTGGACTATAAATTGCCATAGAAATCGGAGCCAGTTCTTTGTGTCTTCACAGCGATTCTCAACTTATTGTTAATCAAATACTAGGAGAATTCCAAGCTCGAGAGGAACGACTCATAGCATATCTAAAGAAGACCAAGTTGCTTCTCAGCCGATTGGATCAGTACTTAGTCAAACACATCCCTCGGGAAGAGAACCAAGAGGCCGACGAATTGGCAAAGCAAGCGAGTATGAGAGACATCGCCATCTTCGGGGCAGTAACCATCTCAAAGCAAAAGGTCCCAAGTTTTGAGCAAGTGAATCTGATAGCCGCAGCCGAAGAAGCAACTTGGATGACTCCCATCCGAGACTACCTACAAAGTGGCGCACTACCCAACGGGCGTAATGAAGTCAAGAAAATCTTGAGGAAAGCGTCCCGCTATACAATACAAGAAGACATCCTCTATCGGCGCGGTTTCTCTAACCCATTATTAAGGTGTGTCGCCGGAAGGGAAGCCAAGGAAATCTTATCCAACATCCATCAGGGGAGCTGTGGAGATCACACCGGGGGGCAAACGTTAGCAAAAAAGATACTCCGATACGGATATTTCTGGCCCACCTTAAGCAAGGACGCCTTAGATTTCGTCAAGAAGTGTAACAGATGCCAAAAATTTGCTAAGATCCCTCGGCTACCAACAACCGAGATTACTCAGATGACCAGCCCTTAGCCCTTCGCGATATGGGGAATTGACTTAATCGTCGAGCTACCAATGGGCCGAGGCGGGGCCAAATATGCTATAGTGGCAGTTGATTATTTCACCAAATGGGTGGAAGCGGAACCTCTAAATAAAGTATCTTTAGCAAAAGTTATTAACTTCTTGATCAAAAATGTTCTATGCAGGTACGGAGTCCCACTCAAAATCATATCAGACAATGGACTTCAATTTGACAGCGAGGAATTCGCCAACTGGTGCCAAGAACACAGAATTCATAAAAGCTTCTCATCCGTAGCATATCCCCAGGCAAACGGACAAGTCGAAGCAGTCAACAAAATTCTGAAAACTCTAATCAAAAAGAAGCTCGAAAAGTCAAAGGGCGCTTGGGTGGATGAACTTCCTACGGCACTATGGGCCTATCGCACATCTTTCAGAACATCGACAGGGCACACTCCTTTCTCTTTGGCATACGGATCGGAGGCTATGCTCCCAGTTGAAACTATTGTGCCTTCCCATCGTCGGATCCACTATAACCCAGAAGAGAACGAAGAACTCCTTCACATGTCTTTGGATCTAATCGAGGAGAGAAGAAACGATGCAATCCTCAAAACAGCAGCCCACAAGCAAAAAGTGGCAGCACAATACAACTCCAAAGTCAGGCATCGTACCTTGCAGGAAGGGGATCTTGTCCTCAAGCGAATCTTCCCTCGCCCCGGAGCACTAGACCCAATCTGGGATGGACCATATGTAATTCATAAAGATCTCCACAACGGAGCCTATATTTTGTCAACAGTGGACGGAGAGGTGTTCCAGAGGGCATGGAACATCCAACACCTCCGTCGATACTTTTCTTAACTTGTATTGCCCATATGAGGTGAATTAACAAAGAGAATCAGTGGACGTAGGCATTTTCGTGCCGATCCACTTTAAAAAACCTTGTCTCCTTTTTAACTTGTTCCTTTGTATCTTGGCTGCTTGTTAACTTTATCCTTTTCTGTTGAACAAAATCCTGAGTATATAGCATTTCTATTCAAAGCACTCCACAATGCAACTTCACGTGGACAAGACCCAACAGGTACTATGCGAATCTATGCCCTCGCCAATGAGACACTTTCGCTCCAGCATCCCTCTGCTGCGGGTTAACTCATTGCTCGCGACGGCCCTTAAAGCCAACTGTAATGAGCCGATTATAAGCCACCGAGAAGGCCGACTATAGCCGAGGCAGCTCATTACGGCGTTAGGCTCGCCGGCAACTGTGAACCGACTATAAGCCCCAACATAAGGTGTGGCCAGCCAGGGGCAGTTCACAGTTGACGATCGGCACCCACGCTAGCCGGCCACAGTAAATCGAATAATACCCACGATTACGGGCCATAATGGCCCGGGTAGTTACTGTGCGCGATCTCGGCTCCGATGTGTCTTAAGTGCGGCTGTGGTAAAAAAGAATTAACTCCCCGCGGAGGCATAAGATGGGTGACAAATGTCTCCAAGACCCACAGCTAGGGAAAGTGACTACAAAACCCGTTTGCCACGAACTTAAGCACATCGAAGGCCTTCCGTGATTGGAAGTTTTACTATTTCACGTATTTCAATTTTACTTAAAAAGCTTTTTTTCCTATCCCCTATAACAATCCCTAAAGTACATGATACAGAGTATGAGATACTCGCCAATGGGTGTGGGGACTCACAGTGGCAGGACATTCGGCTACATTCCATGCTCGGTTCTACAAGATATTCAAGACTGCCATCTACGATTAAAACATGAAAGGCGGTATTTTCTTCTTTTATGTACAAATACATGACTATAATTTGTTCACACCACACGCTAATATTGCAAGTCATAAAATTATGGTTTAGAACCAGAGTCTGACATCAAACACAATTTAATTACAAGAATATACATAGCAAACATTTCTCATACGATATGTCGAAATAACAACAAATATTCAAGAAACGACAAAATCAGCTTAAGTTAAAAAAAATTTTTACACGTCAAGCATAATGTTGATTGTCACAAGTAGCAAGAATTACAACTTAGAAGTTACTCTACTGTCTTAAGACTAACATATACAACCATGCCAAGCCTACAAAAAGAATTTTCCAGGTCTAATCAGGGAGCCGGTTGCGTCGGAGTCTTGTCCTTGCTCTGTTGCCCGCCTGTCCGGTCATAAAAAAGGATTCATTAGTAATAAGCAACCAAGTTAATCGGGAAGCTGAAAAGGAAAACTTACCAGCATAAGCTTACTGGCCACTCTGGTCGTCATCATCCACTTGCACCCCTGCCTCCTCAGCAGCGAGCAACTGCATACCCTCCTTCACTGCCGCCTTCTCCCCCTTGGCAAACTGGGCAGTGACCGCATCCATGCTGAAGGCCACGCCACCATCTTTATCCGCATCGGCCTTGGCCTCTTCCAAAGCCCGAAGATAGATCTTAGCCATGACCCTGGGATAATCATCCATCCAAGAGAGATTGCCCTGCTTCCAAGTTCGGAAATACATGTCCTGGAGCATGTCATCCATCATTCCCTCATTCTCCTCAAACTCCCTCATCCGGGCCTCGGAAGCCGACAACCTTCCGACGGCAGCATCTCTCTCCAATCTGTATCTCGAGCAATCAGCCTGAAGGGACCTCCGCATCACCTCCATCTCTTCCCTCAACTTATCTTGAGCAAGCTCTGCAGCCTCAAGTTTCTCGGACAATTCCTCCACCTGCTCGAGATCCGCTTTCCGAACCTCATCCACCGTGGAAATAGCCATGTCAATCCGCTCTTTGCAAGTAGCTTCCATTTTCCGCAATTCGGCCCGACTGGCCTCTTCCATGGTTTTCCTTAGGCGCCCAGTAGCAGCCTCATGCTGAGAAATCTGAATAGCCTGATCCGCAAGCTGTTTGGCCTGATCCGAAACCACCAATCGAAGTCGGATATTGGCGCTCCCAATCTCCTCTCCGGCCTTAACCAGCCGAGCATGATGCCCCATCAGCCTCTTGGTCTCCTCTGCCACCCGATCAATATTAGCCTTGGCCTCATCTCCCATAGTGACTATACGAGTAGTGAGTAAATCGAGATTTAAGGACTTGGCTTCATCAAGTACTCGTACCAGGGGGTTACGGGGGAGAAGGTGTTCACCAGTGACTTCGTCAAAAGTAATATCATGAGAGCTTGGATCCAGATCAGGATGACCCGCAAATGGATTACGAGCCAAGTCGGGACGGTCGATATGAATAACAGAAGGGTTTCCGGACGGGTGCGGAGAAGGTGCAAACTCGCTACCCTCCTCAGTAATATCATGAAGAGGCTGAGCCGGAGGCTGAGGACCGAGCGAAGTTTCGGATAAAGAATGACTCCTCTTCCTCTGCTGAATACCCTCTTCGATGACCCTAAGAAGAGGACGGTAGCCGACTACATCCCCGGAGCGTTGGGTTGAGGGCTTCGGCTTAGCAGAAATTTTGGAAAGTTTATATTGCTCAAGCCTGTGTCGAAGGTCTGAGGCTTTGGACGTCTTGCCTGCTCCTGATATAAAGAACAAGTGCCACAAACTTACATTGCTATACGATTCGAGAAACGCGGTAAATTACAAGTTAAAAAAGGAAAAAAAACACAGCTGTGGTTGTACAAACCCTGGGGAGGAGTGGGATACTGCAATAAGTCCTGGATTTCATTCCAGGACGGGAGCGGGTCATAAAATATTCCTAAGTCCCTATCATTAATGAAGCATGCAGGAGTCAAGAGTTCACCTTGAGTCGTCGGAGCCAACTTGGCTGGAATGGTCGGAGAAGACTCACTTGCACCAGTCCCGGCTTTGTCCGCCTTCCCGGTCTTCTCTGCCAAAGCCGGATCCTCATCCAACCCCTCAAAAGCCTGGTGGAACGCATCATCCGTCCACTCCTGAATCTCGCCCGCTTGCCCAGGAAGTAGGGCCCCGATGCCATCGCCACCTTTGTCACCATCCCAACCATCTCCACCCTCGCCTCTTTCCTCCTCTATGTCTTCCTCCTCCCGGGTAAGTGGACAATTGCTGGGGGAGGGACCGTCCAATTTCTTGAGTTTCTTACCTCCGACAGCTGGAGGTTTTGTGAAAGGTTTCCTCTTGCTACCCTCTGCCGTAACACCTTCCTTGGTCTGAGCAGCCGCCCTCTCCTCCGCCGTTTCCCTCAACTTAACTACAGACTGCTGCGGAAGGATTAAGTTATATTCCAGAAGAATCGCATTTCTAATCAAGAAGGCAGATGATCTATATTTCCCAAGAATGGCTTCTATCTCAGCCGCCGTCTGAACCAGGCGGTCAGTCTCCACAACCGGAAAGCCACCTGTCGCTAGCAAAAATGAGAAAGTATGAGAAGAAGCACTGCAATCGGAATAGTAATTATAAGTAAAAGCATCAACTTACATCCAGAGGTAAAGCGCCGGATTGAAACGGAGTCGTCCCTAACAAAGAACCACTCTTTCTTGAACATGCTGAATTTAGAGTACAGATCCAAAACCGGTTTGAAGGTCACGGCTGACTCCAAGCTAATGTATGGGGATCCTTTCTTGTAGCCTCTCAAATTATATAAGTACCGGATCTCACGGTTGGAAGGAGGGCGCCCGTACTTCCTCTGAAAGATGACGAAAAGGCTCGCCAGTATGGCATAAGAGTTGGGCTGAAGCTGGAATGGGGCCACCTTTAGATACGTGAGGAAGCTGACTACCCAAGCATTGAGAGGCGGGATAGCACCACACATACAATGGTACCTACTATAAGCAAAGTACCCTTCGGGAGGATTGTATGGCATGACTCCTGGGCCCGGCAACAGCATGAGGGCTCTATCGATCCCAAAGGAACGAGATATAACATCGAGCTGCTCCTCTTTGAGAGAGCTAGGAAAGCAGTCAGGCGGGGAATCCAACAGCTCCTGGGGACCATGTCCATCCACTAATGACCTTGGGGCGGGCCCATGACGCTCCGATCCTGATTGAGCTGGGGGCACGGCCGAGGACTCTCCTTCGCCCCCAGACTTCTTCTTATCTGACCTGGTTTCAACTCTTCGAGACATTTATCTGCGGCACAAGAAAAGCACACTATTAGAACGAGAGGTACAGAAATATAAGCAAGCAAGTGTGTAAAGCGATCAAGCATGTACAAGCCAGAAATTTCTCTCATGATTCAAAAATAAATGCCCATTCGGTATTAAAGGTGCAAAGCTCCATTTGGCATTCATGTTCATTCGGTATTCGAACCCTCTATTTCATTCGGTAGCCCAACATAGAGTCGTTCGGCACGCCGAATATGAGGAAACATTCGGCATTAAAAACCTTTCGGGTTCATTCGGCAAGAGAAGACATACCTGATTCGGCACAAGATTGATTCGGCAAGAGGTTGATTCGGTACAAGAGATTGATTCGGCAAGAGGTTGATTCGGTACAAGGGGTTGATTCGGTACAAGGGGTTGATTCGGTACAAGGTTGATTCGGCGCTCAAACTGATTCAGTAAGGGATAACAAAGGGAATATAGCCCCTATTTATAGACGTGCACAGGATAGCCGGACCAACCGGTCCAGCACCCGAAACCGAATGAAGCTATACCCAATCAAAGAAAAAACAAAGCGCGACATACGCTGGCATATGCCCCACTTTGGGGGGCAAATGTTGGGTGTGTTTCCAACCCCATCGAACCAAAAGAAAAGAGGGAGCCAAGCCTCTCCTCCTCGATGCCGAACCAAGGGCAAAGCCATTGCCACCGATCCAGAACACCACCATTCAAGCACCGGTTCGGCCTCACTACCGGTCCAATCATCACGTCTCCATACCGAACCAACTTACTCCCGGACCGAACCATGCCGAACCACGACTCCAACAACCCACTGCCGAACCATCCATCATCGGACCAAACTCTGCTTAGCAACCACCGATCCAACCCACTGCCGAACCATCCATCACCGGACCAAACTCTGCTTAGCAACCACCGATCCAACCTCTACCGAACCATCCATCACCGGACCAAACTCCGCTTAGCAACCACCGATCCAACCTCTACCGAACCAACCACTCCAAGCACGGCCGAACCAAGCTCCGCCGAACCAGATGTGCCAGGCCAGATTGCTTCAGCCCAGGCCCACCAGCAGCTATATACATCCAAGACCCCTGCCCTCAACCTCACTCTATAAATAGAGGGGCAGGGGTACAACAATGGCAGACAAGTTTGAGAGCTCAAGCACGGAAGGAACTCTTCAAACAACTTTCTTTTACTTACACCAAAGCTTTGTACTTGTAATCATAACAAAAGAAGAGAAATAACATATAAAGTGGACGTAGGCACATTCTGGCTGAACCACTATAAATCTGCGTGTCTTTTTACATTTTAGCCCCTGTTTTTTACGTATTTGCATAAGTCGCTCAAATTACAAAGAATAACATAAGATCTACTAAATCATACAACTTTGAGGTGTTTGTCCATTTTTTGTGCAAACAATCTACATCAATAACATCAACATCATGTGACATCCCTAAGGTGACAAGCAACCAAAGAAAACATAGGATCCATCATCTATCCTCACATTCACTCACTCGGTGCGTTGGACATTTCAGTAACTTGCCTGAGCCATCATGCTCAAGGACTTGACTACGCATCACGATAGTCAACGTCCTAGTTTCACGGTACTCGAATCAATGTCACTCAACAAGCCAGGAACTAGACTGACCATTACGTCAATCCAAGGTAACAAACTCCCATCTAAAGATAAGAAGCCATCATGCTCCAGGAGCCATCACACCCTAAGTACATACCCCGCTTTACGGGTACTTTGGAAACTCTCGAGTATTAACAATCCCTTTGCACATGTCATCTGTAGCAGATCTCATCCTGGAATTGTCCGTACAACTCTCATCTGAAGTTGTCGCGGTTGGAAACTATTCTAAACAGCCATCGTTAGTCATAGAATATCATCGCTTGTCCCATAAACCTCCTTCAACAATTCCTTCAATCTGGCTCGTGGTCACTACTCTGCATCTCGAAGTACCGCTATCCATTGTCAAAGCCATTACTTCCCATCATGGAATCATCATCGTTGAATCATGCGTCGTCGTCCAAAATCATCACCGAACACCATGGTTCGGTACCGACTTGGGCCTTAGCTCGAAAATTTGAAAACACGACTCGAAGCAAATGTAAATGTGAAGAGTATAAGCAAGTCCTGAAGCAAACGCATAAAAGACTCGGAGCAAGCACATAAACAATCCAAAGCCTCTTTACAACCGACATCACTAAACCATATGACCTCGAACCATGCATCACCGACCTGAGCTACTACGATCCATGCTCATTGTCGATCCATGTAACCATGACCATCATCACCGACCTGAACCTCATGGATCGATACTGATCCATGGGTCACCAATCCCACACTTAACATGATTCTTCCTCTTTCTACAACTTCAGGTAAGCACACGCATAGCTCGCAGTAAACCCCGGAGTAACTCCCCTTCAAGCCCGAAGCATAGCCTGCAACTGATCTCTCACTTGAAATTTTCTCACCTTCATCACGCGACCCATACACCTTCACTCGTGACCCGAAGCATTCCACCATATAACTCGAAGTGAACCATCACATGACACGAGCACAACTCGAAGCCAATCTCCACCGATCCATCAACCTTGAACCATCTTCTTGTGCCTATAACTCGAGCAAACGATACAGCGTGCATCCATAGATTTAATATCATTTTGCAACTGAAACCAACATTATACTAACAACAATCGAAACCATTTATATTTATAAAAAAACATAGAAGGCTCACATTATTAAATTATAACCAATTTCTCAGTATTTAAAAGTAAATGCAAAACGTTAATAATAAAGTCTTTAAAATATTACAACTTTAATACAAAAATTATCAAATGTACAATATTATCTTCTTAATATAAAAAGACAATAAAGTTCATAATTAAAGTCTAAAAGCCTACAAACATGTGCAAATTGAACTATATATTGGCTCATACGCTAATATGCATGCAATATATTTTTAGTGCAAGCACACAACTATGCAGCAAATGTCGTTCACACTTTTCCTATCAACTGCTTCCTTGGTAAGTTTCTCTGCTGCTTCTTTTGGATCGCTTATATGCTTTATAACATCAACTACTTCTTTATTAGAGATAAACGTCTGTTTTATTTCACCTTTAGAAAGAATAAACTCTAATTTGACTTAAGATATGTTAGATAATCACCTTCCACAAGCCATCACTTGCCAAAATAACAAACCATGCCTTGCCTTCTATGTCCTCTACTACAATATATGGATCCGAACTTATGTGTTGTCTGACTTTAACATCCCCAAATGCTCTTGACATTGACTTTATAAAGGAAATAGTACTGGGTAACAAAAGCATAATCAGTCGGTTGGTGACAAAATTAACGTGAAGAAACTTGAGTTATAAATCCAAAAGCAGATAAGAATATAGCATTCAACAAGAAAACACAAATCATATGACAAATTCTCCCACAAGAGTGATACAGTTACATACGCATAAATATATCGTTGTTATTTCACAAAACAATGTGGCAAATATTAGTACTAGCCAAGCACAAGTTGAAGCACTATCAAGAAGCAATGAGCAAGCCATACAAAGACAAATTATCCTTTCTTTTTATTAATTAAATACAATAGTGCTAGTTTGCTACAAATGAGTTGATTCTAGAATGCAATGTGGCCCTATCATATTACAAGAAGCTTGTATATAAAGGCTATTAAATGAATGAAATGGCAAGTTAGATGAAAATATTTCCCTTTTGTTTGCTCTTCTTCTTCATTTCTTTTATTCTCTTCTCTAAATCGTTCTTTTGTTCTCCTGAGTCTCAAATACAGAGTTTAATTCGTATCAATTGGTGCTTTCACAAAATTGGTGCTTTCACAAGATTGAACTATAGCTTACACCATCATCCATAACCATACAATTGACAAATCCATCCAACTCCTCCACGGAAACTCCACACAACCCTAAACCGCCATTAACACCATTCACCTCACCCTCACCTACCATCAAACCATTCTTGATACTCAAAAACGTGAAATCATCGACATCAAAACCATCCTCGTTGACAATACAATCTCCATTAATCATATCATTCACTCCTTATCCGCTCTCGCCATAAAACTCGACCTCCAAATCACATTACCACCACCTCTCCCCCTCTCTCTAGCTCCTCCAACCGCGCCTCATGTCGCTGATGCTAGCTCTACAACACCTTCCTTCCCCTTAGATGCCACCAGCTCTAATTCCACGCCACCAGCCCTAACTCTGACTCCTCCAACTTTCCAATATGCTAATGTACCTTCCCTGATCCAAAGCAACAGCCCCGCTTCGCAGCTGAAACCCATTGGTCATCCTCCTACGCTCGATCCTCATCCACCCAAAGTTCCAACTGCCGCACCACGTTCCACTGTACCTCCGTACAATAGGCCACCGCCTTCTTTTGCGGGAAGTCCGCCTCGCCTTCCACTTTGCTCTTTGTCATTGGCTACACGATTGCTTCTCCTTTAAGTCCCTCCGCTGTTGCCAAAAAAAATTCATCTTCCCACTTTCCTCGTCAACAAAACAAAAACAGTAAATCTCAAGCCCCAACCAAACTCATCACTCCAAAGTTCAGATCTAGAAAAACTGAACTAAACTTGATTTCGCAAGAATCGGTGGTGTCAACTTACCCTCGTCCGTGCCCGGGTTCGCCACCTAACCCTACCAGCAATCCCCAGCAGCCTCCATGCCATGGTACTTCTTCTCTCCCAGATGCCATGGCGAACGATCACCAGATCGACGGCGGAAGACAACGGGACCTTCTTCACTCCATCTCCACCATCGTCGTGAGTCATGATATGATCGATCTTTCCTTTGCAGGAATTCACAAGTACTTCATAAATAACTACGAAAAACCCCTTCCATATTTACTTGAAATAACCAGTTCACCTTTTACTGTTTATTTGTCTTATGATATAATGGGCTGTACAAATTTGTTTGATGAAATGATAGCCTTTATTGGCTTTTCCATTTATTCTCCCCTACAACTCACCAAAAGCCCAACAACAAATAGCCCAGGAAAATATTTCTTCCACTTCCAAAATTTGTATATCCACAAATCGGACAATTTGTCGCAAAGCCCGTGGAGTTATTGAACGTTGCATTAAGAACAAGCTACAATGTGAAAGTAAAATTCACATTTTTGATCCCAGTGGAACATTTAACATAGACAACATACTTGAACGTTGAGCACAAGGTCGATTTCAAGGGGATGGTACATATGCACAAATATATCATTGTTATTTCACAAAACTATGTGGCAAATATTAGTACCAGCCAAGCACAAGTTGAAGCACTACCATATGAAAACAAATTATCCTTTCTTTTTATAAAATAAATGATTGTTATAATAGTGCTAGTTTGTTACAAATTAGTTTATTCTAGAATGCCATGTGACCCTATCATATTACAAGAAGCTTGTATATAAAGACTATTAAATGTGAAATGACAAGTTGGATGAAAATATTTCTCTTCTTTTTCTCTTCTTCTTCATTTCTTGTATTCTCTTCTCCAATTGATTCTTTTGTTATCTTAAGTCTCAAATACATAGTTTAATTCATATCAAGCCTCCTAGCTAAAATGTTCAAAATTATCTACGTCATTTTATTATTCAATCTCATTACCTTACAAATTATTCGAAAAATACCATCAAGTATCGAGTGACAAAAAATATGCTGAACAAATAAAATATATGTTATGCTGACAATAACTTATGCAAACGACCATGATCGCATAATTGTTTATATATAATATGTTTATTTTATTCATAATTGTTGAAATTTTCGGCACCCCTACATCCCTTTGAGCAAATATACTTTCATGGCAACAATTATTGTAACAAAAGGAATCTATTGTTGTTACATGCTACAACTCCCATATATATGCTCATCTTTTTTAGAATATCTTGCGATATAAGACAATCATAATCCAATCTACGCACCCACTTTAATACAATACGAGCCACACCTAACAATAATTACTCAACTGCTATTATGTTTTGCTTCTGTTTATAAGAGTAAAAAATGAAAAATGAAAAATGTATATTTAGTGAGCTTATTGTGTTTTGACATTATTATGTTGGTTTAACTCAATGGAAGAAACTGGTACAACTCCACTAACAACTGGATGTTGTGCTGCTGCCACTGAACCAACAGATTTAGGCTCTGAACACATATAGAGGAAACCAATAGTATTTTGACATTGAAGCACTTACCTGAAGAAAAAAATCAAAGATTTGCAACACATGAAATTGGCATAATAAAAGATCAAACTGACTAGTATAACCGCAGTGGAAAAACTAACCATTTGATTGTATAATTTATTAATTTAATAAAAATAAATATTTATTGTAATTTTACACCAACTTCATTTAAACAACTAAACACATAATGATAATATGTTGGATTAAAAATTATTTTAATTATTAGAAACAAAAAATAAAAATATTCAAAAAAATCGGAATAAGTAATTATTAGCAACTAAGTTATTACAATAGTGGTAACTGTTAACCATACGAGAAAAATGTTACTGTACCGATATTGCTTGTAAGTCAAAAAATGACCATTTTAGTTTATTCAATCTCTATCTACTATGAGCAAACAATTCATAGTTTATCGATTTAAAAAAAACTATTTTTATAAATAGTTGACAGTGGAATCAAATTGGTCCAAATAACAAAATAGCCAAATTAAATCAGAAGTGAGAGGATGTACTTCTGTTTAACTAATAGTGAACTTTTGACCAAGTAAAACAGGGCAGGTTTGAAAAAAAAAAGAGGCTATGGTCTCTAGGGGTGGGCATAAACCGCACTGCTATATGGAAGCTGCCCGCACCGTTCGGACCGCAAAAACGGTGCGGAAAGCCGCACCGAATCTTCTAACCAAAGCAAATACCTCAAACAGGACCGATCTGCATCAATGCGGTTCAGTTGCGGTTTTGACGATTGAACCGGCCATATTAAACCAGACTGAACCAAAAATTTACACTACTGATCTTATGATAAAAATATAGGCAACTCCTACCTCATTTTAGATTCTAACGATGAATATTCTATTTTCAGGTATGTTGTTGTTATATTAATGATCGTTGTCATAAAGGAGGAAGTTAAAGTTTTAGTATATTATTTTTCATTTAATTTTTTTGGATAAATGCTAATTATAATCTTATTCTAGTCATTTTACTTATTGATTATGCATTGATTAACGCTGATGTTTGATTAATCTACTAAAAAAATATCATTTGTAGCTAAATGTTAAATTGAAATATTCTCATAATTAAGAACTAATCTTTCATTTCAGTATAACATTGTGTGTTTTAACCTTTAAGTGTAAAAGCTTCACACAGTTACCTTCGTAAATTGATTGTTAATGGAAGTAATTCTCTAATTTCATATTTAATATGGGTTCAAACCGGACCAGACCAAAATCGAACCGTATTACATCAAAACTGAACCGAAACCGAACCGTTTAAAAGATTAGTATAATGGTTTGTATTTTGATTAACCGTTTGATGATGTGCAGAAGTGATTTGGGCTCCAAAACACATCGAACCGACCCGCGCCCACCAATAGTTTGAAGTGTTCGATGATGGGTCTGATATGCACAAACATGCATGGCTTGGAATTGTGAGTTGGAGAAGATGGATTAGCATTAATTAAGGTAATTAGCAAATAGTTAACGGCTTAATTATTTTAATTAATCTCGATTCTTATATTGGCCATATCTTTTGTATAGAAGGTCTGTTTGGAATGCAGTTTTTTACGTTGCGCTCGGGATGGAGAGATCTACGTTTTGGCAACGGTTTGGATAGTTTTTATGGAGGTGAGTGATATTGTCTCTCACCATACTATGATTAGTTGTATAGTATTAGGTTGACATTTGTAATTATTTTTGGTTCTAAAATGTGATTTTCCTATACTTATACACCTACTAGATTTTTATAAAAGAAAATAAAGTATTATAAAATGATTTATATCGAATATCACATATTTTCCATTGACGTGTCGTCGTTATGGAAATATTAGATTTGAGCTATTTTTGGAATGATTTCCCCATTGGTTGATATGGATGTATTATATATGTCGTATGTATGTTGCTTTGGATGTATGTATGGATGTTGGTTGCATGGTTGCTTGTTTGGTTGTTTGGCTGTTTTTGGTTGAAAACACCGATTAGCAGTAATTGGGTGTTAAGGAAATATCTTATACATTGGAATTTCATACACACGGAAACCTAACGAATGAGATAAGTTGTAGAATAGTGTTAGGATACGTGTCGACTGATCCGAAGGTGGAAGATGAGGCTTCGGACTTCAGGATGAATGTTAGATGTTTCCATTTGGTTTGTACTTATCCGTTTTGGTTAAGTACATGAACAAAGTGGTTGGTATTGACCATTGTAGAGTGGTCAATGACCATCACCATTGTTGATTGGCGATTTGGCCGATCTTTAGCTTAAACGTTGAGGAGATTTCATGGTGCACAATTTGATGATATATTCCTATGACCGACTTAGAGTCTTGATGTTATTGCTCTAGGGCGAGCGATTTCGATGGTGAGGCGATTATGTGACGCTTCGACATGAGAGTTAGTACTTGGGATTATGACTTGATGGTGTATGGAGTAGGTTCTGAGGTAGATGGTTAAGGACACTGTAGATCGTGCTGGATGTGTTGGCTCTTTCGCATCACAGGAGGATGGCGATATACATCATGATGAAAAGCCTTGTATCTACGGTTTGTGACTCATGGGGCAGTAGGTACCGAAGATTAGACACTCTATATCTTCTTTTTGTGATTTGAGTATGGAGTAGGTACTGAAGTGCCTCATAGGTGGAGTTATGGAGTAGAGGAATGTGGTGGGTTCCAAATAGTGGAAATTGTATTGAGCTAGTAAGGTCAGATGGATATGCATGTGCTAAGGAATCATTAATGACTCGAAGAGTTTTCTATTGTACTCGAAGAGTTTTCTTTTGTACTCGAAGCAGGGATATTGTATAGTGAGGACGCCCATAGATTGGTAGTTAGGATCGGTATACCCTGGACTTGTGGATTTGGGTCTAGTGTCCAGCTTTAGGCTACGAGACACATGTCCCGCTTTGGGCTGCGAGATACGAGAATTCGATGGAGAAACGGGATTACCACTAGTCCCTAGCTTGGGAGTCATACGAATTATCATATATCTAGAGCACATTGGGTGATAGTTAGTATTTTTTTATGGATGTTATGGTTGCTTCACTAGCCACCTATCACCCTAGGAATGTCACACGAGGTAGGTATTGTGCATAGGGATACCTAGACACCCCAACTTTATTTAGTATGGAGTAGGTATTGTGGATGAAGATACCTAAGCACATCGACAGTTTACTGAGTATGGAATACTCTTTTATGATGTTGTAGAGTAGCATATTATCGATGTTATGAGAATATGAGCTGAATCTTTGGTTGTAAAGACATATCAGGTATGATTCATGTACACTCTATTCTGTATATTATATCGACTTTTATAGTATTTTGAGATTATTTATCACTCACACCAGACTGTTGTCTGACCCAAGGTTATATGCTTTGCTTCTTATTATCTCGGGTACTCTTAAATGAGTAGATTAGAGAGCAGGTGTGGATGGCATATGGAGTTCTGCAGGTGGACTAGCAGGAGGTAATGTTTACTCATATTTATATTTGAGTTGTTATTGTATATTCCACTATGTGACACTCTGGAGCCTTGACAGTGTTTGACTTGCTATTATTAGAGACAGTTATCAGTTGAGTTTATGTATTAGTTGTATAAACTCATTTACTGTGTTGTATAATTCTATGGATCTTACACTCTGATGATTAATTCACATTGTTATTACCCTCTCGACTGTTTTATATCTGTGTTCACTATTATACTTTATCTGATGCGATGTGAGATATATGATAGGTTATGTGATTATTTGATGTTTCCTATTTCTTTTTTTCCATTCTCTTCTATTTCCTCTTCTTTACTTCTTTTCTTTCCTTTGACAACCATTTTGCATCTTAGGTGTAGGATGGTCGTTACATTTAGTATCAGAGCATAGGTTATGATTAATCTGAGTTGATACCGCGATCCAGTAGAGATAAGGTATGAGTTATTGCCTAGACTGGATCTAAAGTGTGTATATATATGAGAGAGTTCATGTTTATTTATATTTTGGTTATCAAAACTATATAGCAGTATATATAGTATAAGAGTATTGCACACACGAGCACTACTGATGCAATTTTTTTTATGAGAGATGGATCATCCTTATTATAGAGTAGGAATGATCTAGCATGTGAGAAATACTGCTGTTGACTCTATCTTTAGAGTTGAGTATTGGGCAGGATCAGAGTCACTAACTCTGGCTGAGAGGATATGTTCGCAAAGATGGTGCGAATCAATTCCTAGAATGCCCAGGTTATTCTTGAAGATTGTGGTGCTCAAGTGCAAATGGTTAGAGTCGACTTTGTCAAGTTGTATAGAGATTACGAGAGTCCAAGAGGCAGATCATTCCTTGGACGGAGTCCGCTATTGAAATGCAAGATTGGGTGGTTACTTGCAAGAGGATCTTCGATGACTTGGAGTTAGATGATGTAGTGAGGTATAAGTTAACCTCTAGGTAACTCCATAGATGAATAATGAACTAGTGGAGTGCTTTTATAGCTTCGATTCCCGATGATCAATTTACTTAGGATTAGCTAATAGTTTGCTTCGAAGAAGATTTATCTCGACTTTTCCCGAAGTCGATTTTGGTTAGAGAGTTCGTTGATTTGAAGTAAGGCGATATAACTGTGTCGGAGTATGTGGCCAAATTCGATGTGCTATCGAAGTATGGTCTATTTTCCATTGATACCCCACATAGAAAGAATGGAAAGTTTAGCAATGGGTTGAGTGATCATTGAAGGAAGCTATTGATTGGTTATATCGACGAGGGCTTCAAGATGATGATCGAGAAGGCTTCATGATGAGAGAGCCTGTACCCAATGTAGAAGGGTTGTCCCGAACCAGCCGAGTAGGGATAAATCGGGGAAGTATATGTATTGATTGCCATTTCAATTTCGTCAAGCGCTCCATCGACGAAAAAGAAGGGAAAAGGCATTACCGTTTGGGGTATGCTTTCCACTTATGGCACTTCCATACGTGTTTTATTTGACGTTGAGGTTTCATATTTCATTATATCTAGTGATTTGATACATTTGGATTGAAAATCGAGATGGTTAACCGACCTTTGATTATGTCAGACCTAGATAGGGGCTCAGCCAGCCTATACACGGTTTGTCAGACTTTGTGTTAGTGAGTCATGGATGTTTGTTTGGTTGATTGCTATTGATTGTTTTGAGTTTAGTTAGGTTCAGTATTATGGTTTGGGAATGGACTGGCTGAAGAGCTACAAAATAGTGGTGGATTATGAGTGGACGTCGGTGACAATTAGGGTAGTGGAAGAGCGAATAGTAGTGATTGGCTACCTTTAGAGGATAGGGTAATGGTTAGCTTTCTATCTTCGCTCGATATTCCACATGGTGGGTTGTCATCTGTGCCTATAGGTAGAGAGTGTTCGAACATATTCGATGAGGTGACCAAATTATCGCTATACAGGGGTTGAATACCTTATTGATATGGTTAGAGAAGATGGACCAGTAGTTATGCCTTTAAGGCATATGATGCCCAAAGAGTAGAGAAAGTTAAAGGTGTGAGCGGATGACCTATTGAGGTGATTGTTCATTCGTAGGAACATATTTGGGTTGGATGCACCTATCGTGTTAGCCACTGAGGTGGATGGCTTTTCGAGGTTGTTTGTTGGTTTTCGTGAGCCGAATGAGATGACGAACAAGTTTCTACTCCCGCTTTTGATAGCTTGTTCGATTAGCTCTATAGCACGAGGATGTTCGCTTAGTTAGACCTTGCGATGAGGGGTGACCAATTGAGAGTATTTGAAAAGAGTGTGATGATTATAGTTTTTTGTATGCTACCTTGATTTTTGAATGGTTTGTTATGTCATTGGGGCTAATCGATGTGTTGGCATGCCTTGTTGATCTCATAGACCGTGTTTTAAAGGGTTACTTGAGTGAGTTGTGCTTGTGCCCGTTGATGATATTTTCGCTTACTCATAGACGAAAGAAGAGCACAAGATACGATTGATGGTTGTATGATAAGTGTTGAGAAGACATCGATTGTTGATGAGATTTTGGATTATCACTTCTGAAGGAGATAAGTGAGATGCTTAGGCCACGTTGTTTCAAAGTAGGACATCGCTGTAGATCCCGAGGATACGGCAGTCCAGAATTTGAATAAACCCAAGGTAGCAGCATCGTTGACCTACTTGATGGGAAAGGGTCGGACTTTCATTTGAGACATGAGGTGCCGACACACGTTAGTGAATCTGGCCAAGGGGTTGATGAGTGTACCGATGTTACTCATTCCAAGGTGGGAATGAGGAGGCGATAGTACACACATGTCGGTGGTACTTAATTGGGTGCGGTATTGATACCGAAAGGTAAGGTTGTTACATGTTAGTTGACAACTAAAACTGCACGAGAGGAAGTATTCGACTTTTGATTTGGAGTTGACGGCGATAGAATTCACTTTGGAGAGTTGGAGGCATTGTTTATTAGGAGAGGAGTTAGAGCTATTCAGTGATACCACATCATTGGAGTATCTCTTCTCCGAGAAGGATCTTGACCTTCGCCGGCAGCTATGGTTGGAATTCTTAGCGTCCTATGACTTTGACATTTGCTATACGTCTGTAGGGGAAACGTAGTTGTTGATGCTTCGAGTGGAAGACATACTAATTTGGGAGGGATATTCCTAGAGTGGGCATTGTGCGAGTTTATCATTGGTTATGACTTTAGAACTCGATAAGCTATGGCCAAGGATGATGGCTAGTTTGAACATCAGACCTACTTTGATATAGCGGATCGGTAGTTAGAAGCGTGAAGCTAAACTAGAGGAGATCAGGCTAAATTAGAAGAACAAGTAGTGTCTTTAGAGGTGATGCAGTGCGGACCTGACCGAGACTATTGGTTCCATAGGTATGAGAGATCGCTTGTTCTCGAGTAGTGGGAAAATATATCTATAAGCTGCATTGATGGATTGCCGATGACTGAGGATATGAGATAACATTTGAGTCACGGTCGATTGGTTGATGAAGAATGCTAGATTTGTATTCCTTAAGTCCAGTAGAATGGCATCCGAATTTGGTGAGTTATACGTGGGACGGATAGTATGATTCCACTGTGTGCCAAGAGCATCATAAGTGGTCGAAACCCGTTGTTCGATAGTGGGTTTTGGAAGAACTAATAAGAGGCGTTTGTGAATTCGACACTAAATCGATTAGATGATATCGAGACTGAACCAGACACTTCAACACCTCGTAGGCCTATACGTACCGATGGACATGATAGGAAACTGGTTAGGAGGAAGGCGGTGGAGTAGTAGAGTTTCAATGGAGTGAAAGTGAAGGCAATGGGATATGAGAGACAGAGAAGAGCATGAGGACCACTTATCTGGAGTTCTTAACTTGGTGAGATTTTATTTTTATCATTAGCTTTCAAATGGGATATCATATTCGATGTTTTATACTAGATAGTTTAGTATTCCGCATTCTAGGATAGGCATGGATGTTACTTTTTGATGATTGATCTCATGTATGCATGTTTGATGTTGGATTGGTAGCGTACAAGGCTTTGATATAACATACTTATATAAGACGATTTCTATATGTTTGATCAAACATGCATACATTATATGTTTGATGTATAGCATACATTATATGTTTGATGTTCGAAACGTATGACCGTTTATTTGAGAAATCAAATAAACAAAGAATATTATATTAATATGAATATCCCCAAATCTAATCCCTCTCTAATCTCATTTCCATTTTACTGTTCCATTGCCTAGAACAAATATTCATTGCCTCTCCCCATCTTAACCTTCAAAAAATAAATTCGACCGATCCGCTCAACGATAAATTGCGAAACCGCGAAACCAGATCCGTTGAGATCGTACGGATGAAAGCTTCACGATGATTGTGGCATAATTTTAATCGATGTGATTGGCGACATTGACCTTCTTGGTCGTGGACCTAGGGTTTAGACTTGCCGAAGACCGAGGAAGAGATAAGAGAAACGGGAAGCACCATTGAAATCTCCTCGATGACATGCACATCTCACCATGTCCGCGACTCCTATGATGATGGGATGTGGATCGCGTCCATGGCTTTGGATAGTAGAAGCTGTCGGATCGCGATACCATATAAGCGATCGAGCCTTGTCTTTTCGCGTCCTCTTTTCCGGTCCAGGGCGAAGAGATCGAGTAATGGGATGATTTGGCGAAGGTCCAGGGCGAAGAGATCGAGTAATGGGATGATTTGACGAAGATGGATCGTGGTTTCATTGAGTATTGAGGGAGAAATCGGAGTTTGAAGTGTTCGGTGATGGGTTTGATATGCACAAACATGCACGGCCTGGAATCATGAGTTGAAGAAGATGGATTAGCATTAATTAATGTAATTAGCGAATAGTTAATAATTTAATTAATCTCGATTCTTATATTGGCCGTATCATTTACATATAAGGTCCGTTTTGGATGCGGTTTCTTGCGTTTTTCTTGTGATGGAGAGATCTACGCTTTGGCACTGGTTTGGACAAATTTTATGAAGGTGAGTGATATTGTCTCCCACCTTACTATGATTGGTTGTATATTATTATATTGACATTCTGGATGATTTTTGGTTTTAAAATGTGATTTTCCTATACTTATACACATACTAGATTTTTATAAAAGAAAATAAAAGTATTTTAAAATGATTTATATCGAATATCACATATTTTCCATCGACGTGCCATTGTTAGGGAATTGTTAGATTTTGGATATTTTTGATATGATTTTCCTATTGGTTGATATGGATGTATTATACATGTTGTATATATGTTGTTTTGGATGTATGTACGAATGTTGGTTGCATGGTTGCTTATTTGGTTGTCTGGCTGTTTTTGGTTGAAAACGCCAATTAGCGGTGATTGGGTGTTAAGGCAGTATCTTGTACATTGGGGTTTCGTACATGCAGAAACCTAAAAAACGAGATAAGTTGTAGAGTAGTGTTAGGATACGTGCCGGCTGATTTGAAAGTGGAAGATGAGGCTTTAGAATTCATGATGGATGTAGGAGGTTTTCGTTTGGTTTGTACTTATTTGTTTTGGTTAAGTACAAGACCAAAGTGGTTGGTATTGAACATTGTATAGTGGTCAATGTCCATCACCATTATTGATTGGCAATTTGACTGATCTTTGGCTTGGACGTTGAGGAGATTTCATGGTGCATGATTTGATGATTTATTCATGCGATCGACTTAGAGTCTTAACGTTATTGCTCTAGGGCGAGCGATTTGAATGGTGAGGTGATGATGTGGCATTTCTAGAGGAACTGGGTCAGCTCGCAGCGGAAGAAATTGATGAATTTCAAATTTTTTTACCATTATGGATCTTTAATGGACCTATGAAGTTTAAATTTCATTTAGAACTTTTCTAAATTTGGTTTATGTAAAATCATGTATTTTATTTAAATTTTTTAAAGGGAAGTTTAATAAATTTAATTTTAAATGTATAGTGTATCAGATACATCTAATATTTATTTATATGAGTCAATATATATAGGGAAGGAAACCTCTCGTTTATTTTCCAAAACAAGTAATTAATTGAGATCATTAATTGCATTAAATGGAGAGATTGACCTTTCATTTCTCTCTTTAATTTGAATTGGTTGATTCATAAATGTCACTTATTGATAATTTATTCATGATATGAAATATTACTATGTCCATTTGTATTCTAACTTTACAAATTGTTGTTTACAGATTATGTACAAAGATTTTATTAATTTTACAAATTACAGTTTGGGATTTCTTTAAATTTTGTTTTATTTATATAAGTATATATATATGTATGTATATGTACGTATGTATCATATATATATATATGTGTGTGTATGCATGTGTAACATAGCAATCCGTGCAGAGAATAACATGCTCGTATATAGATGTTGGAATTTACATTGCAACGGACATGTTAGCTCATTTTGTATGTATTTTATGTTGTCAAATATGTGCATGAACATATAGTTATAAATTTCAAATGATCGTATATATATAGTATTTTATCATTTAAATATTGTAGGAATATTTATTTATTTATTTATTTATATGACTATATATATTGTACCATAAATAACAATAGAGTACACACACATATATTGAATTAAGCAGTTTCGTCCATAATAAATTGATATAAATTAATTATATGATAAAAATTCAAGTTTTATAATTTTGAAAAATCTGGAAACATATTTTTTAGGACTTAGGAAAAAATCTGGAATTATAATATTTTAATTAAATAATTATTAACAGGCCATAATTAAATTAATTTTAAAAAATATAAAGTTGGAAAAATCTCTAAAAAATTCCTAAGGCTCCTGACATGATGACTTAATTTAAAAAAATATATAATTGAATTTTATAAGCATAGATTATTTTACATGAATTATTGAATCAGATAATGATTAAATAATAATAATATATATAAATAAATTATTAAAAATTATTTTCAGCACTTATAATTCATAATAGACATAAACAAGCGTTAAGAAAATTTCAGATCAATATTATACAATAAAAATGAAAACATGTGTTTTGACTCAAATTGTACGTGAATATTTAATCATAAATTATAATATATATATATATAAACATATATAATTTTAAATTAAAATTTATTTTAATGTTTAACATCAGATTACAAACATATAACATGAGTTAGATCTATAAACTTTATACACATATCCAATCTTTATTATGACAATAACAGTACATACAAAAATCTTACCTAACCAATGAAATAACAATAATCTAATTTATGCACATAAGATTAAATGATTAACAATCTTAAAATCACATTAATATGATTAACATATAAACAAACATTACCCGGAACAGATGTTCTAAAGTCCACTTTGAAATAATGAGATCTCTTTCTTTAAAACTCTTTGATTCGTGAGATTGCTAGTCTAGAATCAACGACCGTTCATTATCAAATAGTTTTGTTTTTAAATTGAATTAGACCTGAGATTTTAGAATATTTTTAGAGGATAGTTGTTGCCATTAAAAATAAGAAGAAGATGGAGGCTCCAAAAATGAATTAGAATGAGAGTAGGGTTTTGAGATTAGTATATATATGGTTGGATAAGAGAGAAATAACTAGATCTCAACCACACATCTCCAAAACCTAATCACACATGTTGTAGTCACCTACGATCTCTCTTCAAACCATTGTCTATCATCTCCAAATATCATGGGTTATAAGTCTGTTTAACCCAAATTAAATATGTACAATCATATTTAACCTATTTTGTTATCGATGTCTCGTATCGATCAATATATTCATAACTATTATGAATATATGCAATAATTTTATTTCTCAAATCACATTCAAATTTCATAATTAATATTTCATAAATATTAATTAATTTATAACAACTATAAACTAATTAATTCGTTTGGTCTAAAGAGAATTCATCATTTCGGTTTTTGACCCTTGGGTGTAAATTTGGTCAGCGATTAACATTGAACTATTTGAATCTTACCGTTCACACGTCACTTAGCAGGTGGTGCGAATTGTGGCAAAATTTATCGCTTACTCAACTTCGGTATAATCCAATTTCACTTTATTAAGCATTATCCAGTTGTGACAATTATTTACAACAATTCTATTCATCAAAATTGTATCACTTTGGACTTATTGAATTTAGTAGTGGTCAAAATTCCAACATCGTCCACATTCAACTCTATAGTCCAAACACAAAGTCTTTGGTTCAATAATAACAATTACTATTAACCATACTACTCTGTCCAGAGATTTTGACTATGGGTTGACTTAAGTTGACCGTGATACTAACCCCATATAACTAATGAGATGAATCCTCCCTTGAATAGTGCTTCACTTCCAATACTTCCACTTGACCCAACTATAGTCACTCATGGACGATGTGTCATGATTTGACTATAATCAAAGCAGAGCTTTCATATTGAAGATTCATAGTATTCTCAAGTCGAAAGAACTTTGTAAATTATTCATATCGATATTTTCTATTTAAACTCAGTTATATTAACCAACAAAAAAAACTATCGAACAAGTCGTTCCATAGGTATCTAATAATTATAAGTACGTAACCCCTAGGTGCTCCTAGCAGTCATGAGTAATACATTGCCCAACATTTGGAGAGCATTACGTACTCTAGTCTCAATAGATACATCGATATCCAGTCTTGATGCATCTTGACTAGGAACATTTAAAATGATGTGTTTTGTAACAGTGTGATCCAATACTCATGATTACGACTATTTGTAATTACTATCACAAACACTCCATTTATGGAATTTCTGTTAAATATATTTTAATTAAACATTTAATTATTTATAACACATTATAACAAATATATAATAGAAAGAAGAAACACCTTTATTTCAAACGAGAATTGATTTCAGAGTTAATTAATTTACAGTAAATTACAGAATTTCCCCTAGGGCATACCCCTAACTCTATCAGCTTCGAGCTAAGAGTTGGTGCTTCGGATTATGACTCGATGGTGTATGGAGTAGTTCTGAGGTAGATGGTTCAAGACTCTTATAGATGGTGATTGAGGTGTTGGCTTGTTCGCATCATAGGAGGATGGTGATGTACAACATGATGAAAAACCTTGTATCTTTGGTTTGTGACTCGTGGGGGTAGTAGGTACTAAAGATTAGACACTCCGTATCTTCGTTTTGTGATTCGAGTAGGGAGTAGGTACCGAAGACGCTTGTGGGGATAGTTATGAAGTGGAGGAACGTGGTGGATTCCAGATAATGGAAATGCATTAAGCTAGTAGGCCTTAGATGGATATGCATGTGCTGAGGGATCGTTGATGACTTGGAGAGTTTTCTGTTGTACTTGAAGCAGAGATATTGTATAGTGGGGAATCCCATGGATTGGTAGTGAGGATCCGTATACCCTAGACCTGTGGCTTTTGGTCTAGTGTTCAACTTTAGGCTGCGAGACAATCCAGCTTTGGACCGCGAGATATGAGAGTACGACGGAGAACCGAATTACCACTAGTCCTTGGCTTGGGGGTCATCGAATTATCATATATCTAGAGCACACTTAAAGACAGCTAGTATTGTTTGATGGATGCTATGGTTGCTTCACTAGCCACCTGTCACCCTAGGGATGTCACACGAGGTAGGTATTGTACATAGGGATACCTAGACATCTCGACTTTAATTAGTATGGAGTAGATATTGTGCATGGAGATACCTAGGCACCCCGACAGTTTACTAAGTATGGAGTACTCTTTTATGATGTTGTAGAGTAGCATATTATCGACGTTATGTACCGACTCTTTGGTTGCAGGGACATGCCAGGTATAATTCGTGTACCATCTGTTCCGTATACTGTATCAACTTTTATAGTATTTCGAGATTGTTTATCACTCACATCAGACTGTTGTCTGACCCGACGTTTTATGTTTTGCTTCTTATTATCTCAGGTGTGGATGGCATATGGAGTTCTGCAGATGGACTGGCATGAGGCGACATTTACTCATATTTATATTTGAGTTGTTATTGTATATTCCACCGTGTGACATTGTGGAGCCTTGACAGTGTTTGGCTTACTATTATCAGAGATAGTTATCAGTTGAGCTTATGTATCAGTTGTATAAACTCATTCACTGTGTTGTATAACTCTGTGGATCATATACTCTGATGATTAGTTCACATTATTATTACTGTTTCGATTATTTTATATCAGTGTTGGCTATTATATTTTATCTGATGCGACGTGAGATATACGACAGGTTATGTGATTATTTGATGTTTTCTTTTTCTTCTTTTCCATTCTCTTCTCTTCTATTTCATCTTCTTTACTTCTTTTCTTTCCTTTGAAAACCGTTCTGCACCCTAGGTGTAGGGCGGTCGTTAGAATACTTGGCAACTAATCATAAATTTGATATCGTTCTGGCATAAATAATAGCCAAGAATTAAGCACTTCATTTATTTCCAAATCAACCAAGCTTTCAACCATTTAGCATATAATGAGTACATATACATAGCATGGGTGAAATATACAGCTTCAATCACTTATATCATAATCAACATCAACTTTTAATTAGCCAAAATATATTTAAATAAAATTATTCATTTATTATACTCCTAATTTATAAAATAAATATACATTCCTCGTTTTCATTTTCAAAATCATACTTTTGCCATTGTACTTAATCAAGCATTAACCAAACCCAATTATTATTTATTCACTTTGCAAACTAGATGAAATTCATTTATAAAATTCATATGAAAACAAATTAAATCTCGTTTATGAAATCATATAAAAATGAGTGAAATCCATTTTTAATATCCACGTAAAATGAATTAAAGTTCATTTATAAAGCTTTTCTAATATAGCTTTAAAATTTCAACCTTTGAAACTCATACAAATCATTTCAAACCATGACTTCCTTTTTAAAATTATCTTAAATATTCATACTTATTTCTTTTCATCATTTTACATACTTTCGAAACAATATTACTCACGCGCGCACATACACACACAGATACACACACGCGCGCGCACGCACACACACACATATACATACACATACATACACATATACATGTACATAAAATTCAAAAATTAATTATCAAAGTTTCGTAAGATGTTTCATGTGCATACAATTATTTCATGAAGCATCTTAGTACATATCACTCGCTAAATTTTATAAAGAACAACTATCATCAAATATAATCCAAATTCAAACCTTAACAGCAAATATTCAACCATATAACTTCATATTAATTCAAAATAACATGTTATGATCATCAAATTAGATTTCTATACAAACATATAAAATCAAAGCAACTACCTAAATCCAATTTGTAGCAAATACCAACACATAGAATCCAATTCAAGATCATATCAACAAGCTACTACCTATACAACTTCATATGAAATCATATTATTATTATTATATATATATTGTATAAATCCAAGTTATATTAAATGTATATATTCAATACAGATAAATATATTTATCGTAAATTCAAAAGAGGATATTATACTCATCATCGTTTACTGACATTGAACCCTAGCCACGCACTGCCATGGTCACACCCATAACTTCGCCTCCTTCTAGCATTCATCGCCACTAACTTCTGCCATAGCGGACGTCACTCCACCTATCAAGCATCAATCCCTTCGCACACTTCAAATGCTCTAGCCTCGTGTCCAAGCCCAAGGTTGAGAACTTGCTCAGGCGCCACCATCATGTGCATCCAGTCCCGTGCGCCCTCGCCAAACTGACACAACACTGCTCGCATTTTCCCTTTTTGGTGCAACTTTATTTATATTTATTTTTCATCGTTTTTTTTCCTTCGTGGGAATAGGGGCTGAGGGATTGGGGAGGAATAAAAGGAAAGGGGATTTTATTACTTGGTGGAGGTGGTTTAATAGATGTGATAAGGGTGGATTAAGGGATAAGATACATGTAGGTTAAGTAAATGAATATGGGTTTTGGGCATTGGAAGGTTCATTTTGCCCAAAATGAAATAAAAGAATTGACTTCTTTGCCTACAAATTACAACTAACTTAATTTCAATCAATTTAATATATTTTAGCACTTACAAAAATTATTTAAGTTAATATAAAAGGTTCCCAAATTTTTTAGTTGGGACTAAACTAATTTTTTAATGAAAAAAATCCCACTTTTAATCTTTGAAACAATTTGTATAATATTTATTTATTCCTCAAATTTGCTTCAAAATTCACAAAGATTATATTTCATAAATACAAATTTGAAATGATTTTTAAATTTACTAAACACAATTTAAACGTCAAATTTGATTTTAAATCAATATTCTTCTTTTATTATCAAATAAATCCAACAATTCAATTTATTGAATTAAATTTAATAAAATATCCAAAATAATGTTTTAACTTTGTTTATCCATATAAAACACTTATTCAACATTTAAACTCAGTTTAAATCTCAATTCCAAATTTTATATTTAAATATTTCAACTCTTTATCCATTTGAAATATTTTTCACAACTCAAATTTCATTTTAAATCCCAATTTCTCTATTTGACTTCCAAAAAATCCATTTTATTCAGCAAAATTCCCATTCAAAATCTAAAAATACATTTTACTGTATTTATTTTATTTAGCTCCATACCGTTATGTTACATACCACCCTCCTTAAAAAATTGCATCCTCGTAATTTATTAGAGAGCATTAAACATTTTTAACCAAATGCAACAAAGCAACAATCATGCACATTCATCAAGCCTTCCAATTAATTTCAAAACATTCATTCCAACAAAATGCACGTTATTCTTTAATGTGTTTTCGCTAAGCCAATCCGATAAAACCACAAATAATCTATATCATTTATCTTAATTCATCATATTGACACAAGTACACAACTATGCACAAGACAATTAAACACTTCATCTCATTCAAATGTATCACACAGTAATACAAACATAGCGATCAATATACATATAACTTTCAATGGTTTTTTTTTGTTTTTTAGTTTCAAAAGTATAAAATATCTGAAATTGTCGAAATTTTTGAAATATTTCGATAGAGTCTCTTCTCTGTGGCTAGCATTTCAAAAATTTAGAATGCATAATATATCAATATACATGTCATAAACAAGGCATCTCATACATGGGGAAATATATATACTTATATATACCTTGTAAAGGCATACGTCATATAGCATGCACATGTGAAAGCATAAAATCTTACCTTATTTAGCATTTTAAAGAGAGTTTGCTTAATTTATATACAAGTATACGCCAAATTCAACACATACAGTCCTCGTGTATCTATGCATAGCTCAAAGAAACATTATAAATATATAAGTTTACGAACTTGGCATTTATTAAATCAACGACCAACCTCATATTTTGGGATTGCAACTTTCCAACCAAGTTTCAAGTGTCAAAATTACGAAATTTCTTTTATCAATAAAAAAAGTTGTAGAATAATTTATTGGCTCTTCAAACATTCTTTGGATCATAAAATCATGATGTTCATGAAAAGATACAGTGAATTTTCTTAGCAATATAATTTATGAAATAGAAGAGCATGCGCATGCCCACTTTGTTCAAACTCAATTTTCGCCTAGCAAATGACAAAAATAACTCATATCTTCCACAAAGTTGTTCCTTAATACCTTAGATTTTCGGTAAATACAAGATCGTCAAAAACGGATAAACGGTTTAAAAGTTATGGCCCAACAATGTGGTGATATAATTTTGAAAATACATTCATAAGCTAGAATTTTTAACTCAGCTTCAAACTGATTTTAACACCAAAAATTTAAAAAATTTGGTAGGTAATGGACGAAAAAATTATTCTATATTAAAATATCTTTCAAATGAAAGTAGATTCATCAAAATAGAAGAATAAAATCAAAAGTTATGACCATGATAATAGAACACTTCAAAGTGGGAAACTTTAAGTTTTTGCTTTTTGTAAATAAATTTTAAAACCGCATGATTCAAGGGTTCAAGTAAGATTTAACATCCATTTCCAAATACATTTAAGGCGCTTCTACATCATTGGAGTTAACAGATTTTAATTGAAGCATTCAAATTTGAAACACAAGTTCAACGAAAAATATATTTTTCTTCATCTTGTTTTAGAAAGATTAATCGATCTTGAAAATATTCAAATTCTTACAAAATTGGTAGTTATGTTCAATACCAATAAATAATTATAGTCTTACATATGCATAACCAAATATATCCAAAATTTCAGAAACACATGAAAACTTTAAGATACACACACATACGTACAAATATACACATATATATATACATACAAATATACAAATACATATACATACATACATACATGCATATATATATATATATATATATATATATTCCCAACTTAAAATTTTAATACAATTTTAACTAGAGCACAAACAAGTTCGAAATAGCTTGAAGGTAGTGTTCTAATTTTTCTTTTACTTCAAAACAATATAACAACTACAATTTTCAAGCATAACTATTTTAAAATAGTTCATTTCCAGTTTAAATATCTCATAATCATTTTGAGTATCGAAAGTATTTGCTTCCACGCTTTCTATTTTAATTTCAAGCATTCAAAACAAATTTTTATACTCTATTCATTCAATATTTAAAAGACAAATATCTTTATTTAAATCAATTTAAAGTTTAAACTTCATACACATATCCTTTTATCAATATTTAAAAATTTGGATTCTACTCGAATTCATTTAATTGATATTTTAAGATCATATTCCATTTATCGTTCAAAATAATCTTCAACCCTTTATTACTACGTCAACTATATAAAATATTCTTCCCTTAAACCGTAAACACAATTTCAAAAATAAGTAGCATTCCGAATTTCAAAATCGTTTAAATCCCTTTCTTTCTTTTAAAACCATATTTTTCCCCTCACCCATTATTTTCATGATTATAATATCCAAAAGAGTGCTTCATTTATCAAAATACTCAAACCGGAATTCAAATACTTATTTATTAATTTTTATCAAAAATAAAGAAAATCACAATTTTTACACAAAAATATACGTTTTAGTGACAACTGCATTCACCAAAAATCACTTTACAAAATTTAAACTCGTATTTCTCTTCAAAATATTTGTATAAACAAATTTCTAAACTCTTCAAAAAATCAAAAGCTAGATTTTATAATTTCAAATTATTTTTTATAAAATCATAAATAACATTATCAATCAAACATCCAAATACACCATATATCACATCAAGCAAGAATCTATATCATCCAATTAAAATTCATTTAACATAGCTGTGACGCCCCACCTCTATGCTCATAATAACAAAGTGTATTAAAAGAAATACTGTCTATTATTACGAAGAATAAGGCTGGATAGGAGCGACCATCCGTAATTGGCCTTACACTAATATTGGTTATCTCGATAGGAGTGGTATATACTTTTTATTTTTCATCTATTATTTATTTACTCCCATTGACATATCCAATTATCAGTATAAAACAAACTACGATAGTTCATAATAGTTTAGGACATTAGATATAACAATAACACAAATAATATAAATGCGGAACACAGATTAACAAAAATCTCATATATATATAACCGTTGTCAGTTACAATATAGTTGACACGATACATATGATACAACTACAACTGTCGACTCTAGAAGTTATATATACAAGTACATTATCGACTAATATACATGAATACATATCGTTCTATACAATGACACGACTACTACAAAATGACACTGACAACTTCAAAAGATGTGAAAAGTCTTCAGTGCCTGAATAGCAACTCAAAGAAGGAAATCTACAACCTGAAATAACTCGGGTCTGACCCGAATATTAAATTCAAAAGAAAATAATACACGGGTCAGTCTAATTCAAACTCAGTTATTAGTGCATAGTAGCAATAATGATCAGATAGTCAAATAGACGACAATCACAGAAATCTCGTACATCCAACTCTCGATACGAGAATTGGATAACGGCAGATATAACACTAAACAGTGTTAAACAATAAATCAACAATCCAGATCAATTTAAACAATTGAAATGTCAATTTAAAAACAACAGTGCTGATTGGCTACAGTACACGCTAACGTGTACTGCCTCGCCAATACAGTCTATCAAATACTCAGAAGATCAATGAATCCAAAAGCCAACAAATCCAACTCAAATCAAAATGAACCATTTCAAAATACGCTTAATAAAACAGAAACAGATGGCCTCAAATTAAATAAAATCTCGGTGTGGTTGCAGTACACGCACACGTGCACTGCCTCGCCACTACCGTACGTCGAAACTGCAAAGGTTAGGTCACACTAGCGTGACTCAACACAATTGCAAACAAAAGCAATCCAATATGCAACTGCCTCGATGAATCGAAAGCAATTGGCCTCAACATAAATCAAAATGAAAAAGGGACATGTACAAGAATGCACACATCAATGCTACACATGAACCAACAACTCAAGCCCAACCAATTCGAGCAAATGAAACATGACTCAAGAGTATATGAACACTGTCTCAAATGAAGACCGTGAACTATAACACTGCAGCAACTACGAGTGACAGCAGTGTGAAACTAAACCACAAGGAAAGCAATGCGAAAGAGATATGCAGTGACAATATGGTATAGTGAAGACTACAAAGAACTACCCAATGCAGCTGTATACAAGTGCACTAACTACTCGAAGACTGCACTAACCAAGTGATGATATGGATTGACACAAGTAGGCGATAACAAAATGTCAACCAGAGTAATGGGTCAACAATGCAACTGTAAGCGACTAACTCGAAGTAAATGAAGACTGTATGTCAAAAGTCAGAGGCAATACAACTTAATCATCAAAGTGCAGACAAACTGAAGTCAGTGCCCACAATAATGGCAGCAACTCTGTCGGGTCGTGGTTCAAAACCCAAATACAACAGTCTCATTTATAAAACTGGGAAGCAGTGAATCACTATACCAGGCCAGAACTAAATGCAAGGCCAAAGGAAGTGAGGTACAGAGGGGTATACATGAGTGACAACAGTAGTGTAATAGAATCCAAAACTACATAACCAACATCCAAGTGAATATAAACTAAACAGAACAATTACCCTGCAACTCAAAAACCCAAATGTCCAAACAGTGGAAAACAAAATACTTCAATACAAAATAACCCAACTGAAATGAACAAGTTCAATTCATGTGACCGCAATGCAGACACATCACTGACTTTAATGGACAGATCAAACGGCCACTACATACTTGTACTTAAGGCAATATGTACTAATGAAAAACCAAAGGCATTAGACTTCATAAACACCATAGGTCGAGAACCAGACCAGGTGGTACGAGAAGCAAGAACAAAACCGAACCTCAAGTTCTGTAACCAAGTGAAATGGGATAGACTAGAGCAGAGTGGGGTGATTAACCAAGTAAACAATGCAAAAATGTCACAAGCATCAGAAAAATGTCATCAGAAATTTCAAATAACCAAGTCAGTTTCAAGTCAAAGAATCAAGCAAATGTTGAAGTCAACCAAAACAAGTTTGAACAATGACAAAAGCCGAAGCCATGGTTAAAATGTTCAAGTCACAACCTAGAACAAGTAAAACAAAGTCGAAGTCGACCAGCACCACTATCCCAAGTTCAAAATCGAAGACGCAAGCAAAAATCAAAACCCGGAAGTCAAGTCACGAAATGGTGAATCTGAACAAGTCAGGAAATCACCAATCACCTAGACAAATCGAATGGCCGAAGCCCAGTGATTTCAAAACCCAAGTATTTACGCAAAAATCGAACGCGAGCATAACACTGATTTGAAAAGAACCCCAAAACCAATCGATCGAAGTTAACCAGAAACGAACGAAAATCACAGAGTTTGCGTGAAATAGATGTGAGTAGAACTCACCTCAGTTCGGTCGAGAGTTGAAGTTTTGAAGCTTCAATCCAGCTGAAATCATCTCGCGTGACGATGATTTGAAAACGAGATCGCGAAGCCCTAATTCCTTCTCGAACGAATGAGCTAAAAGTTTTTGAAGCCGCCATTATTTTGTTTTCTTGTTCGATTTGTTATTAGGGTTGGAAAATGAGAAATGATAAAGGGGTCGGGTTATAAGCCTTAGTAACTTTATCTCTACAAATAACAAAATAAAATATGAACAAAATTCACCTACAAAAGCCCAATAACATTTTACCCATTTTACTTAATCAATTTATATAATAGAGAATTTTGCCAATACTAAAAAGAATTTTAAATTTGATTTAAAATCCCAAACAACGATTAACAATTTTATTAAAGAATTTTAAATACGATCTAAAGCTCAATATCAATTGTCAACTAGATTAAATCGTCAATTTTTCGATAATTAAAATTTACAAAAACTTGGGTTGTTACAGACTCCCCTCCTTATAAAAATTGCGTCCCCGCAATTTTCATAATTAAAGTCGTCATTAACACTAAATTTTCCAACATAAACTGGTTAAGCTAAAAATAAAAGGTAGAGAATATAAACACCAAAGAAATCTTTTAATTTCATAAAAGAAATTCACAAATTCTCAAAAACCTAACTATCAACAGATAATCAGAAAGCAGCCAAAACTGAATAAATGCAATTATCAGCAATCTTCAATTTTCAACTAGATAATTAAAATACAGAAATCACAAAACAGCAATATCTAATTACCGATACGACAATTAGAGAACAACAAAATATAATTATCAACAAGGATAATTATGAAACACAAATCACAAATCGCAACTGCAAATATCTAGTTATTCAACAATTAACTAGAAACCACAAACTTCATATCGGCAAACTCCAACTATCAACAGAGATAGAAAGAAAACAGCAATTCAATAAAAATCAGCATAATCTAGATTCAATTAGAGACTAGCAAATTCTCATATCATTAAAAGCAACAAACATCCAATTTATCCAAACGATAGTCAGAAAACGAATCAACAAATATTTAATCACCACAAACGGTAATCAAAATCATCAAATCATCAATTATCTACTTATCAAAACAACAATCAGATTTCAAATCAACAATTATTCGATTATCAAAAATGATAATCAAATCTCAAATCAGCAAATATTTAATTATCAAAAGCGATAATTAAATCCCAAATCAGCAAATATTTAATTATCAAAAGCGATAATTAAATCTCAAATAAGCAAATATTCAATTATCAAAAGCGATAATTAAACCTCAAATAAGCAAATATTTAATTATCAAAAGCGATAATTAAATCACAAATCAGCAAATATTTAATTATCAAAAGCGATAATTAAATCTCAAATCAACAAATATTTAATTATCTCAGGCGATAATTAAACCTCAAATCAGCAAATATTTAATTATCAAAAGCGATAATTAAATCTCAAATCAACAAATATTTAATTATCAAAAGCGATAATTAAATCTCAAATCAACAAATATTTAATTATCAAAAGCGATAATTAAATCTCAAATCAACAAATATCTAATTATCACAAGCGATAATTAGAAACAATAAATATCCGATTATCAAAAACGATAATCAGAACTCATATCAACAAATATCTAATTATCACAAGCGATAATCAGAAACAACAAATATCCGATTATCAAAAACGATAATCAGAATCTCAAATATTTAATTATCGATACGATAATCAAACCTCATAACATCAGATATCTAATTATCACAAGCGATAATCAGAAACAACAAATATCCGATTATCAAAAACGATAATCAGAATCTCAAATATTTAATTATCGATACGATAATCAAACCTCATAACATCAGATATCTAATTACCACAAGCGATAATCAGAAACAACAAATATCCGATTATCAAAAACGATAATCAGAATCTCAAATATTTAATTATCGATACGATAATCAAACCTCATAACATCAGATATCTAATTACCTGCAGATAATTAGAAACAACAAATATCTAGAAATCAATTAAGAAGACTAGAAAATCAACATAAAAGCTTGGATCGATCCCATCATATGGCGAGTCTAAGCTACGCCGCACGTGCATCTCATATGGCCGAAGCCTACCAAGTACTGTCATCATAATTTTGGCGCCCAACATATGACCCGAAGGTCCAACATATGACCCGAAGGTCTAGTACTGGTATTTGACCCGAAGGTCCATCATATGACCCGAAGGTCCTCATAGTGGCTCGAAAGCACACGAAAGCATCAAAATATTTCAATTAACGAGTCCGGAATTAACCGAAATAGCAAACGCACATGTCCCATACCACGTGTTTTACTAAATCGTTTGATTCTCTTCATCGTTTCCTTGAAAGTGCAAAATTCATCAAAATCATCAAACAACAGATATTTCAATTAACGAGTCCGGAATTAACCGAAATAGTAAAAGTGTGGTTCCATACTCCGCACTTTTGCTAAATCGTTTAAATCTCTTCATCGTTTCCTTGAAAGTGCAAAATTGTGTATTTTGTAAAAATACACTTTACATTCTCAAACGGACAAGTCCGAAATTAAGCGAATCAGTAAAAGAAAGGGGTCATAGTCCTCGATTTTGCTGAAACGTTTAAATCGCTTCCTCATTCTTTTGAAAGCGCAAACTGTAAAATTTCTGAAAACAAAATTTTTTTTTAAAAAAAAAAATAACAATTCACATTCTCAACTGGACAAGTCCGGAGTTAAGCGAAACAGTAAAAGAAAGGGGTCATAATCCTCGATTTTGCTGAATCGTTAAAGTCGCTTTCTCATTCTTTTGAAAATGCAAACTGCTAAAATTTTATAAAACAATTTTCATTTTAAAATGATTTTCCAATCACGTGATTAAAACAGCAAATCAGTAACAATTTCGATAAGGAAATTGTACTTCTCAAAATACTGTAAAAAACGGTTACAAATCAGCATTGCGGAATAACCGCTTGAAAATCCACTTTTAAAATTTGACGGTTACTGAAGTCAAAGCGACAGTAGTTTTAAAACGTCAAAATCACATCAAAACAATCTACATCAAAATGTAATATCAGTGAATTCTCATTCATCAAAATGCCACAAAACACCGTGCTTCAAAATATAGCATTGGTGTAAAATCCCGTTATAAAAATAACGGCAACAAAATACGTTTCATAACCAAGCATCGGTTCAACGTAAAATAAATGCAATAACGTGCAATTCAAACTTTGCACGTACTACAGAATGAACAAAGAAATCATTCGAAGGTATCTTCAATGAAGATAATTCAAAACAGCAAAAATCTAATCAATATATGATTAGTACAAAGGAAAGTCAGCGGAAATTTCAACAAAAATCACATAACTGTAATTTCTTCGAATCCTCAATTCGGATTCGAAATTCTCAAAGAAACAAAATAATCACAGCTATGTAAACAACAAATGAAATTCATATCAATTTCGTATTTCGATTTTTTTTTATCAAAAAGATTATCAGTTGTACTCAGCGAAGACAGTTTCACTGTTTCCGCTGCGCACTCTGATAAATAGAACACAAATCAATCAAATCATCAGAACACAATTTCATCAAAACAACAAAACACAATTCCACTTTTATTTTTAAATAAAGATATTTAAAAATTTCATCAAAATTTCAAAACTTTAGTTTTGACTCAAATCACAGATAAAACATCGACCAATAGTTGTAACATATGTTCCATCCAAGTTATGCTTTATATTATGTCCATAAACCCCAAGCTCTGATACCAACTGTGACGCCCCACCTCTATGCTCATAATAACAAAGAGTATTAAAAGAAATACTGTCTATTATTACGAAGAATAAGGCTGGATAGGAGCGACCATCCGTAATTGGCCTTACACTAATATTGGTTATCTCGATAAGAGTGGTATATACTTTTTATTTTTCATCTATTATTTATTTACTCCCATAGACATATCCAATTATCAGTATAAAACAAACTACGATAGTTTATAATAGTTTAGGACATTAGATATAACAATAACACAGATAATATAAATGCAGAACACAGATTAACAAAAATATCATATATATATAACCGATGTCAGTTACAATATAGTTGACACGATACATATGATACAACTACAACTGTCGACTCTAGAAGTTATATATACAAGTACATTATCGACTAATATACATGAATACATATCGTTCTATACAATGACACGACTACTACAAAATGACACTGATAACTTCAAAAGATGTGAAAAGTCTTCAGTGCCTGAACATCAACTCAAAGAAGGAAATCTACAACCTGAAATAACTTGGGTCTGACCCGAATATTAAATTCAAAAGAAAATAATACACGGGTCAGTCTAATTCAAACTCAGTTATTTGTGCATAGTAGCAATAATGATCAGATAGTCAAATAGACGACAATCACAGAAATCTCGTATATCCAACTCTCGATACGAGAATTGGATAACGGCAGATATAACACTAAATAGTGTTAAACAATAAATCAGCAATCCAGATCAATTTAAACAATTGAAATGTCAATTTAAAAACAACAGTGCTGATTGGCTGCAGTACACGCTAACGTGTACTGCCTCGCCAATACAGTCTATCAAATACTCAGAAGATCAATGAATCCAAAAGCCAACAAATCCAACTCAAATCAAAATGAACCATTTCAAAATACGCTTAATAAAACAGAAACAGATGGCCTCAAATTAAATAAAATCTCGGTGTGGCTGCAGTACACGCACACGTGCACTGCCTCGCCACTACCGTACGTCGAAACTGCAAAGGTCAGGTCACACTAGCGTGACTCAACACAATTGCAAACAAAAGCAATCCAATATGCAACTGCCTCGATGAATCGAAAGCAATTGGCCTCAACATAATTCAAAATGAAAAAGGGACATGTACAAGAATGCACACATCAATGCTACACATGAACCAACAACTCAAGCCCAACCAATTCGAGCAAATGAAACATGACTCAAGAGTATATGAACACTGTCTCAAATGAAGACCGTGAACTATAACACTGCAGCAACTACGAGTGACAGCAGTGTGAAACTAAACCACAAGGAAAGCAATGCAAAAGAGATATGCAGTGACAATATGGTATAGTGAAGACTACAAAGAACTACCCATTGCAGCTGTATACAAGTGCACTAACTACTCGAAGACTGCACTAACTAAGTGATGATATGGATTGATACAAGTAGGCGATAACAAAATGTCAACCAGAGTAATGGGTCAACAATGCAACTGTAAGCGACTAACTCGAAGTAAATGAAGACTGTATGTCAAAAGTCAGAGGCAATACAACTTAATAATCAAAGTGCAGACAAACTGAAGTCAGTGTCCACAATAATGGCAGCAACTCTGTCGGGTCGTGGTTCAAAACCCAAATACAACAGTCTCATTTATAAAACTGGGAAGCAGTGAACCACTATACCAGGCCAGAACTAAATGCAAGGCCAAAGGAAGTGAGGTACAGAGGGGTATACATGAGTGACAACAGTAGTGTAATAGAATCCAAAACTACATAACCAACATCCAAGTGAATATAAACTAAACAGAACAATTACCCTGCAACTCAAAAACCCAAATGTCCAAACAGTGGAAAACAAAATACTTCAATACAAAATAACCCAACTGAAATGAACAAGTTCAATTCATGTGACCGTAATGCAGACACATCACTGACTTTAATGGACAGATCAAACGGCCACTACATACTTGTACTTAAGGCAATATGTACTAATGAAAAACCAAAGGCATTAGACTTCATAAACACCATAGGTCGAGAACCAGACCAGGTGGTACGAGAAGCAAGAACAAAACCAAACCTCAAGTTCTGTAACCAAGTGAAATGGGACAGACCAGAGCAGAGTGGGGTGATTAACCAAGTAAACAATGCAAAAATGTCACAAGCATCAGAAAAATGTCATCAGAAATTTCAAATAACCAAGTCAGTTTCAAGTCAAAGAATCAAGCAAATGTTGAAGTCAACCAAAACAAGTTTGAACAATGACAAAAGCCGAAGCCATGGTTAAAATGATCAAGTCACAACCTAGAACAAGTAAAACAAAGTCGAAGTCGACCAGCACCACTATCCCAAGTTCAAAATCGAAGACGCAAGCAAAAATCAAAACCCGGAAGTCAAGTCACGAAATGGTGAATCTGAACAAGTCAGGAAATCACCAATCACCTAGACAAATCGAATGGCCGAAGCCCAGTGATTTCAAAACCCATGTATTTACGCAAAAATCGAACGCGAGCATAACACTGATTTGAAAAGAACCCCAAAACCAATCGATCGAAGTTAACCAGAAACGAACGAAAACCACAGAGTTTGCGTGAAATAGATGTGAGTAGAACTCACCTCAGTTCGGTCGAGAGTTGAAGTTTTGAAGCTTCAATCCAGCTGAAATCATCTCGCGTGACGATGATTTGAAAACGAGATCGCGAAGCCCTAATTCCTTCTCGAACGAACGAGCTAAAAGTTTTTGAAGCCGCCATTATTTTGTTTTCTTGTTCGATTTGTTATTAGGGTTGGAAAATGAGAAATGATAAAGGGGTCGGGTTATAAGCCTTAGTAACTTTATCTCTACAAATAACAAAATAAAATATGAACAAAATTCACCTACAAAAGCCCAATAACATTTTACCCATTTTACTTAATCAATTTATATAATAGAGAATTTTGCCAATACTAAAAAGAATTTTAAATTTGATTTAAAATCCCAAACAACGATTAACAATTTTATTAAAGAATTTTAAATACGATCTAAAGCTCAATATCAATTGTCAACTAGATTAAATCGTCATTTTGTCGATAATTAAAATTTACAAAAACTTGGGTTGTTACAGACTCCCCTCCTTATAAAAATTGCGTCCCCGCAATTTTCATAATTAAAGTCGTCATTAACACTAAATTTTCTAACATAAACTGGTTAAGCTAAAAATAAAAGGTAGAGAATATAAACACCAAAGAAATCTTTTAATTTCATAAAAGAAATTCACAAATTCTCAAAAACCTAACTATCAACAGATAATCAGAAAGCAGCCAAAACTGAATAAATGCAATTATCAGCAATCTTCAATTTTCAACTAGATAATTAAAATACAGAAATCACAAAATAGCAATATCTAATTACCGATACGATAATTAGAGAACAACAAAATATAATTATCAACAAGGATAATTATGAAACACAAATCACAAATCGCAACTGCAAATATCTAGTTATTCAACAATTAACTAGAAACCACAAACTTCATATCGGCAAACTCCAACTATCAACAGAGATAGAAAGAAAACAGCAATTCAATAAAAATCAGCATAATCTAGATTCAATTAGAGACTAGCAAATTCTCATATCATTAAAAGCAACAAACATCCAATTTATCCAAACGATAGTCAGAAAACGAATCAACAAATATTTAATCACCACAAACGGTAATCAAAATCATCAAATCATCAATTATCTACTTATCAAAACAACAATCAGATTTCAAATCAACAATTATTCGATTATCAAAAACGATAATCAAATCTCAAATCAGCAAATATTTAATTATCAAAAGAGATAATTAAATCCCAAATCAGCAAATATTTAATTATCAAAAGCGATAATTAAATCTCAAATAAGCAAATATTCAATTATCAAAAGCGATAATTAAACCTGAAATAAGCAAATATTTAATTATCAAAAGCGATAATTAAATCACAAATCAGCAAATATTTAATTATCAAAAGCGATAATTAAATCTCAAATAAACAAATATTTAATTATCTCAGGCGATAATTAAACCTCAAATCAGCAAATATTTAATTATCAAAAGCGATAATTAAATCTCAAATCAGCAAATATTTAATTATCAAAAGCGATAATTAAATCTCAAATCAACAAATATCTAATTATCACAAGCGATAATTAGAAACAATAAATATCCGATTATCAAAAACGATAATCAGAACTCATATCAACAAATATCTAATTATCACAAGCGATAATCAGAAACAACAAATATCCGATTATCAAAAACGATAATCAGAATCTCAAATATTTAATTATCGATACGATAATCAAACCTCATAACATCAGATATCTAATTATCACAAGCGATAATCAGAAACAACAAATATCCGATTATCAAAAACGATAATCAGAATCTCAAATATTTAATTATCGATACGATAATCAAACCTCATAACATCAGATATCTAATTACCACAAGCGATAATCAGAAACAACAAATATCCGATTATCAAAAACGATAATCAGAATCTCAAATATTTAATTATCGATACGATAATCAAACCTCATAACATCAGATATCTAATTACCTGCAGATAATTAGAAACAACAAATATCTAGAAATCAATTAAGAAGACTAGAAAATCAACATAAAAGCTTGGATCGATCCCATCATATGGCGAGTCTAAGCTACGCCGCACGTGCATCTCATATGGCCGAAGCCTACCAAGTACTGTCATCATAATTTTGGTGCCCAACATATGACCCGAAGGTCCAACATATGACCCGAAGGTCTAGTACTGGTATTTGACCCGAAGGTCCATCATATGACCCGAAGGTCCTCATAGTGGCTCGAAAGCACACGAAAGCATCAAAATATTTCAATTAACGAGTCCGGAATTAACCGAAATAGCAAACGCACATGTCCCATACCACGTGTTTTACTAAATCGTTTGATTCTCTTCATCGTTTCCTTGAAAGTGCAAAATTCATCAAAATCATCAAACAACAGATATTTCAATTAACGAGTCCGGAATTAACCGAAATAGTAAAAGTGTGGTTCCATACTCCGCACTTTTGCTAAATCGTTTAAATCTCTTCATCGTTTCCTTGAAAGTGCAAAATTGTGTATTTTGTAAAAATACACTTTACATTCTCAAACGGACAAGTCCGAAATTAAGCGAATCAGTAAAAGAAAGGGGTCATAGTCCTCGATTTTGCTGAAACGTTTAAATCGCTTCCTCATTCTTTTGAAAGCGCAAACTGTAAAATTTCTGAAAACAAAATTTTTTTTTTTAAAAAAAAAATAACAATTCACATTCTCAACTGGACAAGTCCGGAGTTAAGCGAAACAGTAAAAGAAAGGGGTCATAATCCTCGATTTTGCTGAATCGTTTAAGTCGCTTTCTCATTCTTTTGAAAATGCAAACTGCTAAAATTTTATAAAACAATTTTCATTTTAAAATGATTTTCCAATCACGTGATTAAAACAGCAAATCAGTAACAATTTCGGTAAGAAAATTGTACTTCTCAGAATACCGTAAAAACGGTTACAAATCAGCATTGCGGAATAACCGCTTGAAAATCCACTTTTAAAATTTGACGGTTACTGAAGCCAAAGCGACAGTAGTTTTAAAACGTCAAAATCACATCAAAACAATGTACATCAAAATGTAATATCAGTGAATTCTCATTCATCAAAATACCACAAAACACCGTGCTTCAAAATATAGCATTGGTGTAAAATCCCGTTATAAAAATAACGGCAACACAATACGTTTCATAACCAAGCATCGGTTCAACGTAAAATAAATGCAATAACGTGCAATTCAAATTTTGCACGTACTACAGAATGAACAAAGAAATCATTCGAAGGTATCTTCAATGAAGATAATTCAAAACAGCAAAAATCTAATCAATATATGATTAGTACAAAGGAAAGTCAGCGGAAATTTCAACAAAAATCACATCACGAATCCTCAATTCGGATTCGAAATTCTCAAAGAAACAAAATAATCACAACTATGTAAACAACAAATGAAATTCATATCAATTTCGTATTTCGATTTTTTTTTATCAAAAAGATTATCAGTTGTACTCAGCGAAGACAGTTTCACTATTTCCGCTGCGCACTCTGATAAATAGAACACAAATCAATCAAATCATCAGAACACAATTTCATCAAAACAACAAAACAAAATTCCACTTTTATTTTTAAATAAAGATATTTAAAAATTTCATCAAAATTTCAAAACTTTAGTTTTGACTCAAATCACAGATAAAACATCGACCAATAGTTGTAACATATGTTCCATCCAAGTTATGTTTTATATTATGTCCATAAACCCCAAGCTCTGATACCAACTGTGACGCCCCACCTCTATGCTCATAATAACAAAGAGTATTAAAAGAAATACTGTCTATTATTACGAAGAATAAGGCTGGATAGGAGCGACCATCCGTAATTGGCCTTACACTAATATTGGTTATCTCGATAGGAGTGGTATATACTTTTTATTTTTCATCTATTATTTATTTACTCCCATCGACATATCCAATTATCAGTATAAAACAAACTACGATAGTTCATAATAGTTTAGGACATTAGATATAACAATAACACAGATAATATAAATGCGGAACACAGATTAACAAAAATCTCATATATATATAACCGATGTCAGTTACAATATAGTTGACACGATACATATGATACAACTACAACTGTCGACTCTAGAAGTTATATATACAAGTACATTATCGACTAATATACATGAATACATATCGTTCTATACAATGACACGACTACTACAAAATGACACTGATAACTTCAAAAGATGTGAAAAGTCTTCAGTGCCTGAACAGCAACTCAAAGAAGGAAATCTACAACCTGAAATAACTCGGGTCTAACCCGAATATTAAATTCAAAAGAAAATAATACACGGGTCAGTCTAATTCAAACTCAGTTATTAGTGCATAGTAGCAATAATGATCAGATAGTCAAATAGACGATAATCACAGAAATCTCGTATATCCAACTCTCGATACGAGAATTGGATAACGGCAGATATAACACTAAACAGTGTTAAACAATAAATTAGCAATCCAGATCAATTTAAACAATTGAAATGTTAATTTAAAAACAACAGTGCTGATTGGCTGCAGTACACGCTAACGTGTACTGCCTCGCCAATACAGTCTATCAAATACTCAGAAGATCAATAAATCCAAAAGCCAACAAATCCAACTCAAATCAAAATGAACCATTTCAAAATACGCTTAATAAAACAGAAACAGATGGCCTCAAATTAAATAAAATCTCGGTGTGGCTGCAGTACACGCACACGTGCACTGCCTCGCCACTATCGTACGTCGAAACTGCAAAGGTCAGGTCACACTAGCGTGACTCAACACAATTGCAAACAAAAGCAATCCAATATGCAACTGCCTCGATGAATCGAAAGCAATTGGCCTCAACATAATTCAAATTGAAAAAGGGACATGTACAAGAATGCACACATCAATGCTACACATGAACCAACAACTCAAGCCCAACCAATTCGAGCAAATGAAACATGACTCAAGAGTATATGAACACTGTCTCAAATGAAGACCGTGAACTATAACACTGCAGCAACTACGAGTGACAGCAGTGTGAAACTAAACCACAAGGAAAGCAATGCAAAAGAGATATGCAGTGACAATATGGTATAGTGAAGACTACAAAGAACTACCCAATGCAGCTGTATACAAGTGCACTAACTACTCGAAGACTGCACTAACTAAGTGATGATATGGATTGATACAAGTAGGCGATAACAAAATGTCAACCAGAGTAATGGGTCAACAATGCAACTGTAAGCGACTAACTCGAAGTAAATGAAGACTGTATGTCAAAAGTCAGAGGCAATACAACTTAATCATCAAAGTGCAGACAAACTGAAGTCAGTGCCCACAATAATGGCAGCAACTCTGTCGGGTCGTGGTTCAAAACCCAAATACAACAGTCTCATTTATAAAACTGGGAAGCAGTGAACCACTATACCAGGCCAGAACTAAATGCAAGGCCAAAGGAAGTGAGGTACAGAGGGGTATACATGAGTGACAACAGTAGTGTAATAGAATCCAAAACTACATAACCAACATCCAAGTGAATATAAACTAAACAAAACAATTACCCTGCAACTCAAAAACCCAAATGTCCAAACAGTGGAAAACAAAATACTTCAATACAAAATAACCCAACTGAAATGAACAAGTTCAATTCATGTGACCGCAATGCAGACACATCACTGACTTTAATGGACAGATCAAACGGCCACTACATACTTGTACTTAAGGCAATATGTACTAATGAAAAACCAAAGGCATTAGACTTCATAAACACCATAGGTCGAGAACCAGACCAGGTGGTACGAGAAGCAAGAACAAAACCGAACCTCAAGTTCTGTAACCAAGTGAAATGGGACAGACCAGAGCAGAGTGGGGTGATTAACCAAGTAAACAATGCAAAAATGTCACAAGCATCAGAAAAATGTCATCAGAAATTTCAAATAACCAAGTCAGTTTCAGGTCAAAGAATCAAGCAAATGTTGAAGTCAACCAAAACAAGTTTGAACAATGACAAAAGCCGAAGCCATGGTTAAAATGTTCAAGTCACAACCTAGAACAAGTAAAACAAAGTCGAAGTCGACCAGCACCACTATCCCAAGTTCAAAATCGAAGACGCAAGCAAAAATCAAAACCCGGAAGTCAAGTCACGAAATGGTGAATCTGAACAAGTCAGGAAATCACCAATCACCTAGACAAATCGAATGGCCGAAGCCCAGTGATTTCAAAACCCCAAGTATTTACGCAAAAATCGAACGCGAGCATAACACTGATTTGAAAAGAACCCCAAAACCAATCGATCGAAGTTAACCAGAAACGAACGAAAACCATAGAGTTTGCGTGAAATAGATGTGAGTAGAACTCACCTTAGTTCGGTCGAGAGTTGAAGTTTTGAAGCTTCAATCCAGCTGAAATCATCTCGCGTGACGATGATTTGAAAACGAGATCGCGAAGCCCTAATTCCTTCTCGAACGAACGAGCTAAAAGTTTTTGAAGCCGCCATTATTTCGTTTTCTTGTTCGATTTGTTATTAGGGTTGGAAAATGAGAAATGATAAAGGGGTCGGGTTATAAGCCTTAGTAATTTTATCTCTACAAATAACAAAATAAAATATGAACAAAATTCACCTACAAAAGCCCAATAACATTTTACCCATTTTACTTAATCAATTTATATAATAGAGAATTTCGCCAATACTAAAAAGAATTTTAAATTTGATTTAAAATCCCAAACAACGATTAACAATTTTATTAAAGAATTTTAAATACGATCTAAAGCTCAATATCAATTGTCAACTAGATTAAATCGTCATTTTGTCGATAATTAAAATTTACAAAAACTTGGGTTGTAACAATAGCATACACACACAAATATTCATATCATATGTGTGTATTATTTTATTTACAAGGTAAAAAATAACTTTGTGTTTCTTAAGAAATCTTTACTACAAATACGTATATATACTCATATGTAGATCATCCCCCAACGATCAACTCATTCGATTATTTGATAAATCATTCAATAACTCGCATATCACGTGTGAAAGTCGAATAAAAATGGGTAAAACATCCTAAGCCTCACTCCTCTAAGTCCAAAATATATCACTATCTCTGTATTATTCAAACATCGACTCGAATACCATTGTGTGACGCCCCATTCCAATGACCAAATTATAAAAGGGTGAAGTCGTTGTTCAATCGCCTAGATCAAAAGACTCAAGAGGAGCGTTCTCTCATATATATTACTTTGGGTTAACAAAGATACGTTACACTACCTGGTCACATCCAAAATAATATGTATTTCGTCATGACACAAAGCAACATACACTAGTTGTCAGGATTGAGTCATTGTATAAATCACATATCAGGAATAAATAAACAAGTGACAGATAAATCACTGTGGAAAGACAATATATACAACTATATACATCACAACTGTCATATAGGGTGAGACGTCATACAAAACATCACAATATATACGACAATAGAAATATACAATCAAAACTTTCTGCTTAAAAAATAAGTGACTACCACTACTACAAATGTATAACTACACATACACACTAGGATATGTCTATAGACTCTAGGGATATCTCATGAATAAACTCGCCTAAAATGACCCTGACAGTACATCGGACAATAGCGTCTGTGATACGCCCCTGATGATCCAAGTCTACAGTAGCTATTAACTTATACACATTGTTCCAATAGCCATCTATCTCACTCTCGTACGCTATTAAAAACGGAAAAATGAGATCATCTTTATAAACTCCTCAGTCTGACCCGAGGAGATGTCCTAAAACAAAATCTCGAGTTAGACTAAAAATCTAGCTTTGAGTATAATAAAATCAGGAACAATAAGTATGCAGCTTCGGTATAAAGGTGACATTTTCAAACAAACATGTCACCCACACCATACTAAATCCTGCCCATAATTCAATTTCATAAGTCAATGATGATACACGTGTTAGGGCTCTACTAACCGTGACTCAATCTGCAACTCTAGTCAACTGGGATATCACTTCTTATTCGATTTCCACAAGTTGCTTTTTGTTGTATGAATGCAAATCATCTTTTCAAATCATTCATTTTACGGGGTCAACATTTTCTACTTTTCTCATGAGAGTCCTATTTCATACTCTCTTCCGCGAGTTTCTCATGGGAAAACACGTTGGCATCCCTTCTAGATTCATGCTCTAGAAGACAATCCCCCTTGACAAGCTATCACGGTCTTTCTTCACCTGTATACTCTCGATCGGTTGTAAGTTCACTAAAAACATTCCCTTAGTTGCACCTACCCCTCTAGCTTTTGAGGGCGTTATAATCTCCATTTTGTTATAGTCCACTTTAAGTCTCCATCATGTGACGATACTTCCACCCGTTTGCACTACGCCTTCCAAAATCTTCATTATCGCCACATGTCTACGCAAAGTGGCTTTAACACAATGGCACTAGACAGACTCTTCACGCTTCAGGTTACGACCCTCGAATTGTCCACTAGGATGGATAATAGCATCCAGTAGTCATAACCTTGTATTATTCTCGTCAAATGTTAAATTTATTGCTTTTCAAAACATTTCACTTTTCTAACGTCAATTGTTCCCAAATGACATTATATCTCATTTTCATCACTTGAATGTTATGCATAAGCATTTCACCTCATCATGCCATAGTGCGTTCAAAACATCTCAATCCAAACACGATAAATCACATATTCACATCAATATAACCATGGGATATATTGAACTTGCATATTATTATCATGGGTGAAGCATGAATCATGTATACTATTTGAAAATCAAACAAGTATTCAAAAGCACACATAGTCATTCAAGCACACATTTCGTTCAATTCACCTGTAATTCATTCATATCATACTTGGCAACTAATCATAAATGTCATATAACTCTAGCATCAATTATGGCCAAGCATTAAGAAATTCGTTTATTTCCAAATCAACCAAGCTCTCAACCATTCGCATATCACGAGTATATTTGCATAGCTTGCGTGAAATATATTGGTTCAATCACTTATATCATAATCAAACATCAACTTTTAATCACCCAAAACATATTCAAATAAAATAATTCATTTATTATACTCATGATTTATAAAGTAAATATATATGGTTAGTTTTCATTCTCAAAATCATACTTTGCCATTATACTTAACCAAGCATTAACCAATCCCAGTTATTATTTATTCAGTTTGCAATCTATATGCACAAAAATACTTCATAATGTAAACAATGTACTCAAAGTAGACTAAGGTCCTTTGCTTAATTAAATGGATTAAAACTTATTTTTATCAAGTTATATGATAATAAGTTTGAAATTAATTTACAAAAGTCATTAGACAACAAATTAAATCTCATAAATGAAATCATATAAAAATGAGTGAAGTCCATTTATAAAATCCAAAAAAATGAATTGAATTTATTTGTAAAGCTTTTCTAATATAGCTTTAAAATTTAAAGCTTTGAAACTCATGAACAAATCATTTCAAATCATTACTTAAAAATTAAAATTATTAGCAATATTCATGCTTATTTCTTCTCATCATGTCATATGCTTTTGAAACAACAACTATCATCGCATATAATCCAATTACAAACCATAACGGCAAGTATTCAACCAGTCACTTCATAGAAACTCAAACTAGCATGTTAAAATCATCAAATTAGATTGCTATACTCACATTTATAATCAAAGAAACTATCTGAATCCAAATCGCAGAAAATACCAACACATATAATCCAATTCGCAATCATATCAGCATGCTACTATCTATACAACTTCATATGAAATCATATTATCATATAAATATATAATATAAATCAAATTTATACTCACTGTAAATATTCAATTCAGAAACATATATTTACTGTGAATTCAAAAGAGGATGTCATACTCACCATCGTTTAGTGATGCTAAACCCTAGGCACACACCGCCACTGTCATAGCCACCACTTCACCTTGCTGCTAGCTTGCATCGTCACCAGCCTCTGCCACAGTCTACGCTGCTCCACCCATCGAGCATCAAAGCCGACGCCGCTCCACCTTCGGGTATCAAACCCTAGGCTCACCGCACCATACTCAAACCTCGCGTCCAAGCCCAGGGTCGCACGCTTGCCCGAGCGCCACCCTCGTGCGTGCATCCAGACCCATGTGCCCTCACCTAGCTGACACAACCCTGCTCGCGTTTCCCCCTTCTGATGCAATTTTTTTTCATCGATTTTTTCCCCTTCTTGAGAATTACGGCTGAGGGAACTGGGGAGGGACAGAAGGAATGGGCTATTTATTACCAGGTGGAGGCGGTTTGATAAAAGATACAAGGATGGATTAAGGGATAAGGTATAGGCAGCTGAAGTGAATGAATATGGCTTTTGGGCCTTATAGGGTCATTTAGCCCAAAATGAAATAAAAGATTTGACTTTTATTTGCCTGTATGTTGCTACTAACTTAATTTAAATCAATTTAATATAATTTCGCGCTCACAAAAAATATTTAAGTTAATATAAAAAATTTCCCAAATTTTATTTTTTGCCCGAATTAATTTTTCGATGGCAGAAATGCCGCTTTTAATCCTTAAACAATTAATTTTTCCTCAAGTTTACTTCAAAGTTCACAAATGTATTATATTTCACGAATACAAATTTTAAAATGACTTTTAATATCACTACACACAATTCAAATGTCAAATTTGAAATTTAAATCAATATTCTTCTTTAATTATCAAGTAAATGCAAAAATTCAATTTTATTGAATTAAACTCAATGAAATATCCAAAATAATGTTTTGACTTTATTTATCCATATTAAACAATTATTTAACATTTAAAATCTGTTTAAATCTCAATTCCAAATTTTTTTATTCAAATATTTCAACCCTTTATCCATTTGAAATATTTTTCACAACTCATATTCTTTTTAAATCCCAATTTCTCTATTTAACTTTCAAAAATCCTTTTTATTCAATAAAATTCCAAACTAAAATCTAATAATACATCGTGTTGTCTTTATTTTATTTATCTCCTTACCTTGATGTTACAGCTCTTATTTGAATCATTATTTCATGATTTGACCGAACCGCCGTAAAACTTTTATATAAAGTTTTGTCCAATTTTAAGTTTTAAATAAATAACTAAAAATGCCATAAAATATTAATACAACATTTGTATTAATTTGCTATTTATTTATAACATTTATAAATTAATTTTTCTATTGCTTGCATTTGGATATGAATAACAACATGATTGTTTGACTCTTTGGTGTGAACATGGTCCTCAATCAATATTTGAACAATTATAATACCGAAGCATGTATGGACTTTGCCGATGCGCACTTTCAAAGCCAAGTTCAACGTTTACAGACAATTTAGGAAAAATCCAATTTTCGATATAAAATAAGCTCACCTAGTAACGAAATTTTGTACACGTATTTTTTTCGTCATCACTGTACCAGTTAGATATCTAAAATTCAGTATAACATCAAAAACTCTACTAATATATGTATTTCATTGCATAATCAACTTTTAAAGTCCTTAGTTTAATCCAATAACATTTATTCGTTAACTAATTTACTATGGCCAGAGATTTTAATTTTAAGTTGTATACCAGTTACAACGACACTAACCTTCTATAACGAAGGAGATAAACCCTATCTTGGGTTGTGTTTCACTTCAAGTAGTTCAACGCATACACACATATGGTCATACTAAGTAAGGTCGGTATGTCAAGAGTTTAACCATAATCAAAGTATAGCCTAGCTGCTCAAGATCAATAGTTCCCTCAAGTCTGATACTATTGTACATCATTCTCTTAAGATCTTCTATTTTGACTTAATTATACTAACCTATAAAAGACTATCATTGAGTCATTCAATGATTATTCCAAACAACCACAATTACGTAACCTCTTGGCGCCTTCAATGGTCATGAGTAAATCACCATCCGTCACATGGAGAGTGTTACATGCACTATCTTAACAAATGAATCGATACCCTTTTTCGATACATTTTGACTAGGAACATTTAAGGTGTAAGTATTTATTTATATGTCTCTATATAAGCATCGATTCAATACTCATATTTACGAACATATTCATAACTACACTCGATAAAATACTTCTACGATTGATTTTCTACTTATATTTATTTAATGTATTTAATTCATTATTTACGTATCTGTATAACAACATATATAAAAGTTAAATAAACCAGATGCAAACATCATTTCGAACAAGATTCTTTTGTAAGAGTTAAGTTATATAATAAATTACATAATTTCCCATATGACATCCCTTTAACTCTGTTGATAAACTACTTAACATACTCTGTTATTGTTTGTAAAGAGAAAGGTGCTCTTACTACCAATGAAAGTCAAGAGAAAAGGTGTATCTTCCCATTCGTTGAATCTCAAGATTGTAAAAGTGTTTTGGTCATCGTGGAAAGCAAGAGGTGATAATGGAAATTATATACGAGGACATGAATGGATGTAGGATTGGATATCCAAACCAGTATAAAAAATCCTGATGCCATTTACTTTATTTAATATATTTGTTCTCTAACCATCTGCGTTGTTTGTGATTTAATTGCTAACCTAAATTTAAGCATCTTTTTCTTAAACGCCCATTTAACTGGTTTTTCCCAAAGAATGCCCTATATGTTGGTTAATTATTCGCATAAACACAATGCAGACTGTGATACCGTTAGTGGATCGGGTGCATTGGCAACGGGATTAAAAGGAGGAAGTTTGAAAAGAATTCCTTTTATTAATTTGCACAAGCCCATATTTTGTGTTGATATAAATAATATTTTTTACGAAATCATATTTAGTATTGTTTAATAAAAGGATTCGTGGTACAGTTTAATTTAGTTAGATTATATATTAATTTTTATATATGTTTGTATTCACAATAGAAGCATCGTAATTATAGTAATATAACCTAAGCATATTTCACATAACCAACCATTAAGACTTATAGTCAATAAATCGGTTTAAGGTGAAAAGTATATAATGAAGTTATGAGCATATAAATGCACATACACACACATATACACACATATAATTAAATTCATATCAACATTAATATAAACTTATAAATTATTTTTTGGCCATCATTATTTAATTAATTTTTATACAAAATATGTTATATACATAAAATATAGTTTTATTTTAAAATTAAACATATATATAATTATTAACATTATTTTATTTTGGTATATATATTTAAATTTACATATACATATATATTTAAAGTATATTTATTGTTGGATAATCAAATTATATATATATATATATATTTGTTTATAGTTTGAAAATTAAAGTTTAAAATTAAATTCAAAATTTCAAATAAAAATTAATTAAGTCTAACTTTTCAAAACCAAGAAGAAAAATTAAAATTTTAAATACAATCCACGCGGATTTTATAACAAAATTTTTTAATTACTTGACCTCTTTGAATAAAAGAAAACAATGTTTTTTACAGCAACTATAAACCATTTTTATGTATATATAAATTATTTTCATACGTAATATATATATATACATATAAAGATATGTAAATATAAGTTTAAAAATATTTTTTTGATATATGAATCCGAAAATAAAATAATTTATATATATATATATAAGTTGATATAAAATTAATAAACCATTTATGATATAAAATAATTGTTTATATATTTACACTTAAATATCTGAGCATAAAAAATTTATTATTTGGTTTTTGGAATATTTGATAGATTTTAAATATTTAAAAGTTAATTTTAACTTGAATTTCAAATATAACTATTTATTTGGTAATTTAATTATTAGATTTAATAATTGAAAATTGGTTAAAATATTGAATCTGGAGTTTTAAGCTTGTTAAAAATAATTTAAAGGCTTATAAAATTTATATTTATAATAATGAAGATAATAAAACTTTTTAAATTGAATTTAAAAGTGATTTATACAGTTTTAAAAATATATCGTTTGAATTAACATTTAAAAATAGCCATCCGAGGCACAATGTTGAAATTCGACGAAACTAGTTCCATTGGATCCGTAATAGTGTATTATTATCGGATTTCAAATTTCGTAGCATTTGGAGTTACCGTTTTATCGTACGGGGTATAAACACGCTGAAATTTATATCGAAAATTCAATATAATAATTGGGTCCAAAGAGCTATCTTCTCCATACGATCGAATTTGGACTCGAAACCTTTTCCATTGCGTTTGGAATAAGGGTATAATATTATAAACGCCTAGCGGCATGCCTCGATAGGGGTTCGAGATTTTAAGTTGTGTAATCGAGACGATTTGAAAATCTAAATAATAAACTTATATTTGTTGACTTGACCATATTTCCATTAGCTATTTTTCTTTTAATTCCAAGCCACCCTACCACTACCTACTTGCCGTGTAAAATACTCTTCCCTCCTCTTTTAAAAAACACAAGGCCGAACACTTCATTGATAGAGAAAAAAAGAAATCAAGGCTTTGAAAAATTATAATTCATAAAATACTCCAAAATAAATTCTGAAACTTTTTTTAAAAATTCTATTTATGAATTTGCTTCAATCTGGTATGCGTCTTGTGAGGCGCGACTTCAGTTGTTACATGACAGCAAAGGGGGCGGCAATTAGGGTTTCACTTTTAAGGAGATTGATGTTGTGTTAGGCGACTTCGAGGGTGGGGAAGTGTTTCTCGAGGGGAAGCGCTCATGTAGGCTTGATTTGGCGAAGCTCGGTTGTTCCTAGCTTGCCACGACGCTATAGGGTTTTTGGGAGGAAGGGTACAGTCGCGATTCATTTGGGTGACTCGGAGGGATGGGCGGTGGTGCCAGATTGACGAGGACGACGATGTGGTCGTGGGGGTGATGTCGAAGGGATCATCGGTGGCTGGGAAGGTTCGTATATGTACACGCATACACTGGTTCTTGGCTATAGGCGAACGAAGAAAAGGGGGAAGAAGAAGATGTAGAAGGCGGGCCGGGTTCGATTTTAAGGCGGTATGGGCTCTCTTTTAAAAAATAAAAAAATAAATAGATAAATGAATGTTTATATAAATTATTATTTGAAATAAAATTGTTAAAAACTTATAAATGCATATCTTTTTCATTTTAAATCGAAATCCGATGCGGTCAGTCGCATTGGGTCCGTAATAGGGAGATCTATGTTATGGTGTCAACTTGGTTGAGTCTAGAGGTTGCTGAATCTTCAGATAAATTCAAACGCGTTCGGAATAAATCAGAACCAGAATGCGAGAGCGACATTATAAATCAATGTGAGTTAATCTCACTCAATTTTGGATTACTGCAATTAATTTTAAATAGATAAAATTAATTTTCGATTGATTGGTTGAATTGGTAAATTATTATCAGTTGAATGTGATATTATATATAGTGATATATATATTAGAGTGATTGATATTCTCGCATATATATAGCGGATGAGACCTTATGCATCCTGCATAATAGCAGATGACCCTATATACCGCGATATCTCCCTCAAAGCGGGATTGGTATTTTTTATGTTGTATTAACATCTGTGGATGTAGGGAAACAGGTTAGAGGGATCCAACTGGATTCCTCAAAAATCTTGAATTTAATTTCATATATAGTGATATATGAACCGTTGAATAATCTGTGATAGATTATAGTGTAATTTGAAGTTATTGGATGCTATGGTATTACTGGCCTAGATTTTGATATTTTAAAATATCATATATATATATATATATATTGAGTTTGAAAATAAATTTAAAAGGGATTTGGAAGTAAAAATATTTACAGTGAAATTTGGATTAATTAAAAGAAATGAATTTGGGAAAAATAAATAGTTTAATTTTAGAATTATACTTGATAATTTCGGAATATGGAAAATAGAGATTTTGAAATAATGTAAATAAAAGGATTTTATTAATTAAGCTTAAGCGATATTTGTTTAAGTGTAAAAGGATTTATTTTATAAATCGAGATTTTAAATAGTTGGGAAAATAAAAAGGAAATTTGGAAATAAAATATGAGATTGTTATAATAGATCTTAAATAAGATTTTAAATTGTAAAATGGAAGTGGAATCGGAATTTAGTTGGGTTTTGGGATATAGTTGAGTTATTTGGGAAATTGATTTAAAAATGGAATTTCATTTAGAATTCAATTTAAGATCGATTAAGCATTGTGAAACTGTTATAATCGGGAAATGAGACTATGGAATTAATAAACAAGGTTTATAAATAAAGAAAGTGATTATCAGCGGATAAATTGAAATTATAAATTCACGGTGAGGATTTATAAGGAGATGGGTAAATCGGCTTGAAAATAAAGGATAGATTTATTTTAGAAATGTGAATATGGATTTACGGAATTGGGACGTAAATCAAATTGAGAATAAATCAAGAGAGAATTATAAATGTTAGACTGGTTTTTTGGAATTGGAAAATATATTTTTATTGAGAAATTAAGTTTGTTTTAAAAAGAAGGATTTTTAATTCTTAACTGGATAATTTAAAAAAGGTGTTTAAGAATATTTTAGGAAAATTAATTATTTAGTTGTTTAGAATTGTTCTAAGTATATTTAATTATTAATTAAGTTAGTTTATATTAAGTTAATTATTATTTAAGAATTAATAGGTATTATTATTTTAAAAAGACAAATTATTCAATATTAATATTATTATATAATAAATTTTATTTTAAAGAGTATTTGCCTAAATTTAACTCGAAAATTTATGGGGAAATTTTATAAGTTTTATTTTGGAAAAAAATTAATTAATAAAGTTTTCGGAAAGTAATGGTATACTTTCATGGCGTAATCGGAGGCAGTGAGTGCCCGTAGTTATGTTTTGGATTTCTCTGCGATAAAGACGTAACCATTGAGCCATGAATCCATAGTTGATACCGCGGCGGTACTTTCCATATTATTTTAAAAGGGGTTTTCAAATATTTTTGAAAAGGATAGTTTGTGAATATACTAAATTCGGCAAGACAGGTATATATTTTGGATAAAGAGATTTAACTTATATAAAGTTAAATAATAAGACTTAGCGTTTTCAGTGGAAAAGAAAATATTTGGTCGAATGATTGTTTATTTGATAGTTAAATAACCGACTATCAAATCTGGACCCAAAATATAACTTTGGGAATATTTAGAAGAAATACGGGAATTATGTGGTACAGTTACGGTTCGAGGTGCTATACTGTACGTATAAACTCGTTCGTTTTCCTAGGACTTTTATAAGGAAATCCGTCCATAAACGGTTAGTAGGTGATCTCCGATCTTATTTTCATCTGATTATTTCCTAGAGAATCGGGGTTGAGTTTACCGAGAAATATCGAATGTTGTTTCGAAGAGACCGGGATCAGATAAGTTATCCAAAAACCACTTCGATCTAACGAGTACGTTTTCGAAGGGAAAACAAGAGCATGGAGTCGAAGATGTAGCAGTGAAGTGCAAGGGCTAATCGCCACTAATCCTGATGATAATTCCAAATGGATGTAGTAGGAATAGTGCCTTCGATTCCGTTTGGATCCAAAGCGGACTTGTATGGATGAATGCTATCAGTACATTGTCATTGGAGGACAATGAGCTTTCTAAGTGAAAATTCCTTTAAAAGGTAATCGTATCCTCTAGCCTTATCAACCATGAATGACTGAAAAGCAGGGGAGATGCAGCAAGGCTAAGTGGGTTGCACCCAATTAGGGTATGTTTATCACCTTTCTAGATACCCTCAGATACTATTACTATGATACATGGAAGGAGCTCAGAAAAGGGTGGGAACACCCGGGGTGATAGCATATTCGGTCTATCCAGGTTAAGGATAGTCCGATCTTGTGTTGCAGGGGATCCCGGCGTGGTCCACGGTATATTTTTTTAGACGTGTACTGTGACAAGTGATACCCTAGTACCTAGTCATTTGTATGGAATCCATTCTCCAATACGTGCCTTTACGGTTTTGGTTGTAGAGCTTAGTATGCTAGAATTTAATTAATGTAACAATTTCAGCTATTTGAATAAGTATTTGTACTTAGACACTATTATAATACCAGAGGATTTGATATGAAATGTTTTGGTTATCGTAAGGTAAAAACCCATCGTGTTTATGTGTGGCGTGGTCTTACGGGATACCTTTGTTTTCAAAGGATTTTGATAACTTTAATAATTCAAATTGAGTGCATTTTCTCACGCTGGTTTTCCAGACTGACTCGGATGTTATTTTATTATAATGCTCGGGTCAGAACGAGTATTACAGATACAGGATAGGGTGCTATGGAGCTCAGGAGACGAGCTGGATGACAAAGACATATTATACGTATTTGATTTTATTCTGCTGTGTATGGTATGATGTATATTCAGCATTTGTGAGGACAAGTTGTATAATTGTCCAGTATTAGGTTATTGATGTATTGTATTCTAATGATGTAATGTATAAATAACAGTTGTAGTTTCATTTTGTATAGAGACATGTTATTATCTATTATATATTGTTCCGCTGCGATTGTGAGATTCTATGTTGTTATTTCTACTTTCTTCTTCTACCTCTTTCTTTATTTTCCCTAACGATCTGGTATTTCCGGCATTCGATTGCTTGGCATGCTATACCGTGGACAAATTGATGTCAATTTTCAAGCATCGAAAATCTAGGCCGTCACAAATATTTTTGATTAAAAATCGAAATTAATTTAGTATATATAAGAGGGAATTAGTCTGAATGAGAAACCTGAGAGCAATTTTAAGGTAGAAGACACAAGTTATAAAATTTAGTCTGATTCGCAATAAAATGATATATTCATATATCATCACACATATATAATGCTATATTCATATAACATTACACAAAGTCTTGAAATTTTGAAAATTCCTTGAATCTTTTGTGATGTTATTGCCATTACCCCTTTTATCAGTCCCTATGTTCTTTGTCCTATTTCACTTGTTTTTGTTGCCACCACGTTAACTATTTCTTTCACCTTTCACTTTGCTCTCTAATTTTGTTAATATATTACTAAGCAGTAGAATTTGATTGTGTTGGTTTAAGGTTGTGAAGGCTTGTGGAAAGCCATCAAAACAGCACATCTCTTTTTCATCATAGCACAAATACGTGGACCAGATCATGGGCAACAACTATCAAAGAATGTTCGGCAGACATAGAGATAGATATTACTGATTTGACATAATATGTTCCTATTCATAATGGGGAGATAACAAAAGGTATGTTTCCTAAAACTGTTTTCACTACCGCCGAAGAGAAATGGAAGAACACTTTAGTTGTTTACATCTTGGGGAGGAGACCTATCTACAATAACTTCAAATGTTTTGTTGATAAGATCTGGAAACCAAATGGAACGTATCAGTTGTTCTATAAGAAGAATGGATTTATTTTTATTAAATTCTATAATGTAGATGACTGTAGTAAAATCATACGTTCATGCCCTTATACCATTGGGTCCAGAATCTTGATCATCAAAAAATGGAAACCTGGTATTGCAATTACCAAAGACTCCTTTTCTACTATACCAATATGGACATGGTTCACAGATTTGAAACTTGAATATTGGAATAACGAGGGTATAAGCAGAATAGCCAGTGTTCTTGGACAACCTCTTCGAATGGATTCCACAACTGCAATGGAAAATAGACTTAACTACGTGCGTGTTATAATTGAAGTTGACGTACAATTTGCTTACCCACAAACAATGAAAATGGAGATTTTCAATGGTGATATGGACATAATTCAGGTAGAATATGAGCAAAAAATTACACCCTATTCGCTATGTCATGTTTTTGATCACATAGATTCAAATTGCAGCAAAGTAATTACAAAAGAATGGAGATCGAAACATAGTACAACATGTTTCAATAAGACAGTTCAACCAGAAGCAAAAAATACAACAACCATCAGTTCGACATCTCAACCAGAAGCAAATTTATCTACATCTACTACATCAACAAATTTACATCCTACTGACATTCTTATTACAAACTCAGAACAACTATTCCCAAATTCAAACATCCCTCTCCATAATTCTTTTTCATCTCTCATGGATATCGCCGAAACATCTGTTGACATGCCATCAGACATCACCATTAATTTATCTTCAACTACGATCATTCCAGCGTCTGCACAGACCCAACCCATCACGATCATGCCTACCATAGCTGAGCCTGCACATTCCGATGCAACTTTGGAAAATAAAGATAGCACTAGTCATGAAGATACAGGAATTTTCATATAGAGCATTGCTAACCAAATCCAAGAAATAGGCAGTCCAAGCAACTCTACAATTAATGTTTCCTCCATGGTATCGAAGAATCCCACATATATGAAAAAGCGGGAGACACTCACAAATCCCACAAGAACTACCAAAGCTCCTCCTAAAAGAACTACAAGGAGCACTGTGAAGGGTAAATGAACATTATGACTTGGAATATTAGAGGTATGAATACCGATGATAAAGTTGGTCAGGTATTCACACTTCTAACATCTCACAAGCTTACCATGTTAAGCTTAGTTGAGACCAAGTTAGCTACCACTAACATAGATAAACTGCAATTGAAACTACCCAAATGGAACAAAGTTCATAATAATGATGAAGGTAGCAAAGGTCGAATAGTGATTCTACTAGATACATCTGTTTGGGAACATATTGCATTCAGAAAATCACAGCAACATATTACACTACTATTATCAAATAAAGGAGGCCTGCAATGCTATTGCACATGTGTATACGCTAGTAACACATTTTCAAAACGCCAAAAATTACGGGATTTGCTTCGCCTTGACACTTCCAATATAGGATCTTCATGGCTAGTAATGGGGGATTTTAATAATACTCTTAACCCGAAGGACAAAAAGGGAGGATTGCCAATCTTTTTTTCCTATTTAAATACTTTTAAAAAATGCTTATTTAACTGCGGTTTGGTTGAATCTATTTTACAGGGATGTAAATTCGCATGGCGGCGTAGAGGAATTGCAACAAGCATAGACAAAGTTCTCGTCAATTACTAATGTATGTCTATGTTTCCACAGTTTAGCACTATCGCCTTACCATCATCTATTAGCGACCATACCCCTATTTTAATATTTTTCAGTTCCCAACATCGGCACCAAAAAAGAGCTCCTTTCTGATATATTAACAACCAGTGTTACATATAAGGGTATGGATGGGTTGTCAGCTAACGCATGGGATTCTCCCAGTTATAGACTGATCTCCAAATTAAAGGCAATTAAAAATAAGCTAAAAGCATGGCACAAGTTAAGAGCAAAGAATAACATCATAGTTAAGCTATAGTCTGAATTTGACACAATGTTTCATCTCGTGGATCAAGACCCAGAAAATTACATCCTATATGATAATATGTATCATATTGGTCAGAAACTAAATGATCAACTTGAAAAGCAACACGAATTTCTACGGCAACAAAGTAAAGCGTGGCTTCAAAAGGGGGACAGTAATACTAAATACTTCTATGCCAAAATGTCAATACGACGACATAGGAATAAAATTCAAGCTTTAATGGATGTAGAAGGACAGTATATATACAACTAGAACAGCATAAAGACTGAAGCTATGCAATATTATCAGACACTATTCAATGGGGATTCAATGAATTCCCCCCATCAATAATACAGAGAGAGAATACTTAACTTCCCCAGTCATGCTGAATGAAATCAAAAAGGCTCTATTTTCGATTGATGATGCTAAAAGCCCAAGTCCTGATGGCTACTTATTCGAATTTTACAAACTACATTGGACGAACCGCCAAGAAAGCATTTTTAACACTGTGTCAGAAATATTTCATACAAGGAAACTTCCAAAGGGAGTAAACCATAATTTTATTACTTTAATCCCCAAGAAAGATAAGCCTCAAACAATCTTAGATTACAGACCTATTGCATGTGCTAATGTCCTACACAAAATAGTATCAAAGATTCTTTGTAATCGAATTAAATGTTTTCTTCCTATTTTAATTACAGAAAATCAATCATCTTTTATAACGGGGAGAAACATTGGTGAAAACGTCTTGCTAGCTCATGAACTATTCCAGGACTTATCTAAACGAGGTAAACAAAAAATGTGCATTATAATTGATCTTCAAAAAGCATATGACATGGTTAATCGGGAGTTTGTAATTCATATGTTCTCATCTATGGGCTTCCCTACACATATAGTAGAGCTAGAGCTTATCTATGAATGTATTTCTACGCCTACGTTTTCCATTATGATCGACGGGAGACCATAAGGATTTGTTCATTCCAACAGAGGGCTTCGGTAGGGAGACCCACTGTCCCCTTATTTATTTTGCATAGCAATGGAATTTTTTACTTTATTAATGGAGGAGGGAGTAATTGATGAACATCTACAGCCTATATCTACCATTCAACTTGTAATCACCCATCTCCTATATGCTGATGACGTCATGATTTTTCTATCTGCTACTACAGACAATGCTACTTATATGAATCATATTTTTTCTACAATGGAGGAGACTGTTGGATTAAAAATAAATCAAACTAAATCTCAAATATTTTTTAGCATTGGAGCTGTTTACAAGTCAGAAATTTCAAGCATTTTACACATATCACAACAAGAATTACCTGTAAAGTATCTTGGCGTTCCTTTGTCAGTGGATTATATCCATGCTACACACTATTTACCCCTGCTAAATAAGATCAGCAGCAAGTTAGAAGGATGGGACAATAATTTACTAACAACAGCTCGAAGAGGAGAACTGATTCACAGTACAATAACCCCCATTGTTATGTACTGGTTACTAATATATAATCTGCCCCACTCAGTTTTGAACAAAATTGACAAACTATGTGCAGATGTTTTCTGGAAGGGCAAGCTTCACAAAGTATCTTGGGATACGTTATGTAAGCCAAAGATTGAAGGAGGGGTTGGATTGCGAAAATTCACAGATCTTAACAAAACTGCCAGAATTAAACTCCTGTGGAATCTACTAACAACTGACTGCTTATGGTCCAGATGGATGAGGATTAAATATTTGTCAAGGGAAAATTTCTAGGTTCTGCCCATTGATGACAACTACTCCGGTACAATGAAATCGATTCTAAGGCAACGTGGCATAGCCGCATCAATTATGACTCGAGTTATTATCAATGGGGAACACAGAGACATATGGTTTAACCCCTAGATAAACCATAAATCCCTTGTCGAATTAATTGGCTGGAATAGAATTCACTTGAGTAACACAACCAATAGTAAAGTTAGTCATATAATAAGAGATCGACAATTTCGGCCTCTGTTATTATCAGAAACTAGGGAAGTTGCAATCCAAATTAAGCAAGTGAAAATTATTTCCGACAGTCCAAATGACTACTAGAAAATTTGTGATAAAAGAAAATGTGCGTTTTCCACAGTTTGCAATGGAATTCGACAATATACTGACTGTGATGAAAATTTCAAATTGATACGGCATAACAAAACAGCCAAAAAAATTTATTTCACCATGTACATTGCTAATTTACAGCATTTACCGACAACAGACTGATTACTAAATTAGGGTATAACTACTGATTTAAAGTGCATTCTCTGCAATGGACATAATGAAAACCATCAACACTTATTTTTAAGTTGTGAATATAGTACTTATCTTTGGGATACTTTGCTGCTCAAACTCGAGACACAACCGGTTACTATCACCTCGTTGCGGCAACAACTCTCCAATCTGAGGCTCAACTTCATAGCACAATGAACATCTCGAGATTTGGCCTATGTGGTGGCGATTACACTGACACATTATATTTGGCTTGAACGAGTACGACGACGCTTTTAAAACAAGGCTTGTTTGAAGGAGTAGAGGTTGAAATTAATGGAAATAGACGTTCGCCTACAGTTAGTTCGACGCGTTCATCAACGACGACCAACTTCAACAGAGAGAGAGATATTTTCTGCAGATGGGGGATTGAGTTGGGGGATGCTGAGTAACGGCGGCATGCTGTAGAGAAGTATGGGATATAAGGGTTTTCAGTGTAGCTTCTGGTATTGGGATGGATCGGGTTTGCTCTTGGCGTGTGGAGGTGTACAATTGCCTAATGTTTTGGGCCGGTTGTTTAACATGTGTTTTTTGGTGTTTTTTCCTTTGTAATTGTTTAAATACCTGTATTGGAGTTTGTAGACATAGAGGATGTTGTGCTCTTTTTCTTTACCACAATGGTAGAGTTTTTAAGGCGGCGAATCCTCCTATTTATTGGTTCTCATACGTCATAAATAAAGAACCTTTCTTTTCAAAAAATAAATATTTGATATGGCCAATAATAATCATCATTATTGTGCTAGTTAAAACCATAAAGAACAATTTCTAACATCTACCGAGTACTTATCGATTTCCCTCAAATCGTGAATTCACATGGCCATGATGTTCACTGTTATCATGTTTGTTAAAACCATGAAGAACAAATTATAACATGAACTGGGTACCTAAAAGTTTCCCTAAAATTGTAGCTTTGATGTGGACATAATGATCATTGTTGTTATGTTAGTTAAAACCATGAAGAAAAGCTTCGAACATGTATGTAGATTAGTAAAAAAATTTAGCAATGTTGTGAACCATTAATTTCTGCGATATGAATACCGATTTTGGGAATCTTTTCGCAAAAAGGAAGTTTAATTATAAACATGTAATGATATATTAATATATCATTATGGTGTCCTTCAAACTAAATTTTGGAACATGTGTCCTTCAAACTAAAATCGGTCTCGGATTTTTCTTTTATACTGATTCCCTGTATATAATGTATTTAAAATGGTTTTCTTCATTAATTAATTATTAGATTTATTTAAACATGGTCAAATTAATTATCAAACAGCAAGCATATACATATAAACATAATATTTCAATATATATTTAAAATAAAAATGTAACTCCTCTTTGTGATCCTATCGACCGTCAAACACATCAGTAGTTGGTTATTTCATCCTTAAATGCCTATTTCTTCCTCCTGAGTGACAAAATGCAACATTATCTCCTTGGCTTCACCATTGTCCACTCTAGAGGCTAGGGTTAGGTTTATTCAATGTGCATAGAGAATGAGAAGGGGGTGGCTATTTATAGCCAACAAATTCTAGCCCATTTCTTTCTAACTCAAGAAGACCAAATCTTTAATAGCCCGTAATATGCTATGGCCAGCCTAACCATGGGTTTAGGCTTCCAAACTTCGGTCCAAAATGATTTTAATAATTAAATCATATATTTAATTGACTTCTTCAAGTTTATTCTTCAATTAAATCAACATATAACTTTTTATACATTATTTTCATTGATTTCTAGGCTTTACAAAAATAATTAAAATGTCATAAAAATTTAATACAACATTTGTTTTTAATTTTATTGTTAGTTTATAACATTTATAAATTGGTTTTACATTGGTCAAACTAAAAAATTACTAACAAAACTGTTGTGTTGACTCTTTGGTATAGATTTGGTCCTTAGTCGATATTTAAAAAACTAAATATTGAAGCTTGTACAGACTTTGCTGAAGTATAGTATCAAGCACAAGTTCAATCACTTATTTATCATTTAGGCAAAATTCAATTTTTAATATATATTAAGTTACACCTAGTAATGACATTCAGTGCACGTATTCTTTTCATCAACAATGTATTACTAAAATATTAGAGTTTGGTCTATGGTCAAAAACTCCACTAATATCTACATCAGTTGCATAGACTACTTTAATGTCCTTGATCCAATCTGATAACAATTATTGATCAATCGATTTACTTTGGATAGATATTTTGACTTTAAGTTTACTATCATACAAACCTTTTGAAAGAGTAAGTAGTATCCCCTATGGACAGTTATGAAAATTATTACATACATTTAACTCTGTAGTCAATCTTGTTCGTAATAAAGGTGTTTTTATTATATCTTACTCATATTGTGATAGAATTAATTAAGCAATTAATTTAAAGTATATTAATAAGAAAATCCTTAAATGTTATGTGATTGTAGTTGCAAATTGTTGCAATCATGAGTAATAAATCATAAAATAAAATAACATTTTGTTTTAAGCATTCTTGATCAAGATGTTTTGAGAAAGGATATCGATGCATCCATTAACACCATAGTACGTAACACTTTCCAAATGTTGGGTAGTGTTTTACTCATAGTTGCTGAGGCACTAAGGGGTTACGTACTCGTAGTTATTGGATAACAATGGAATGACTCATTTTAGAGTTTCCTATTGGTTGATAACAACTAGGTTAGACAATAAATCTCAGTATGACGATGTTACATGGTTCCTTCGACTTGAGAATACTATGGAACTTCAATGAAAGTACTCCACTTTGACATAGTTACATCATGGCAAGGCTATCCATCAAGGGATAATAGTTGGGTTTGAGTTGAAGCGTTCAAAGTGAAACACTATTCAATAGAGAGAATTTGCCTCCTCGGTTGTTTGATTTTAGTATCATGGTCAACTATAGTGAACCCAAAGTTAAAATCTCTAGCTAGAGTAGAACAATTAATAATAAATGTTATTATTGACTAAGGAATTCGCTTATGGAATAATCAAGTTCAATGTGGATAATATTGTATTTTTGACCAATATCAAATTCCATATATCCTACTATGATATAGTGTTGGTGAAAAGAACCTACGTAAATTATTATCACTATTGGTAGTACTTAAGATAATATAAAATTTGATTTTACCGAAAAGATCTGTAAGCGATGAACTTAGCCAAGCTGTCACACCACTAGCTATGGTAACCTATTAACGTTAACATTTAAATTGGCCAATGTTCGCACCAGAATTGGTCACTATCACCCAAGAATAGGTTTGTGTAGAGAGATTAATGAAGATAGAAAATTAAAAGAGAGGAATATATGAAAAATTAACGGCAGAACAAGAACACCAGAATTATAGTGGTTCGGCGTAATGGCCTACGTCCACTGTTAATGTCATCTTTATTGCCTTTTCCAATACTTGAATACAGATACAATCCTTAAACAAGCAACTTGAATACACGTTTGAGTCAAAAGAAAGCTAGTGTAGAAAATGGCAGAGTCACTCTGGAGTTCCTGAAAAGTCACAACTGTACCCCTGCCTCTCTATTTATAGATGAAGATAGGCTAGATGCCCTATGCAGGTCCAATGACTAAGGTAACTCGGCCCATATATGGTAATCTCGAGTCGACCAGACCAGACATACCGAACAACTTTTGGCCGATCGGCAAGTGCCGAACCAGTAATCCCCGAGCCATTATGGCTGAACCATGAGTTCCTCGTATACGACTCGAAGCGAAGTCTCCCATGACTCGGAGCAGCTAGTGATGCCACCCGAAGTAAAGAAAGGCTGGCCATACTGTCCCGATGGTAATCTGCTAACTCCCTGGGCCGAACGATGAACGACCGAACCACGCTAGTCCCCCCTCCATGACCGAGCGACGAGTAGCCGAACCACGTTAGCCGAACGACTTTGACTTGTTCACCTTGACTATACTCCAACACCGAACCATCCTGGCCGACTCATCTTGCTTTTCCTTCCTTGGCCGAGCGATACCTATTGACCCATCTAGGCCAAACTGAATCCAGTCGAACAACCAAGGCCGAACCATGCCTACCCACGATGTCCGAAATCATCTCGACCGAACCACTTGCTCTTGCCAATCTTGGTCGATCCGCCCTGGCTTCACTTCAACGCTGAGTCGCCTTGGCCGAGCCAGTGCTAAACATACCGAGCCGCATACAAACCGGTCCGACCTCTAGTTATATTGCTCTCCTATACTTCCACCTCTTCCTTGAATTGAGTCTTGTCTAAGTCCAACCTCAGGCTCTGCGACCATCGCTAGGTGGCCGGGCCAAAGTACCGGGTAACATCTGATCCCCAAAGCTGGTCATGTGAATCAACATAACGTGCTTTGAATTAGCAACCGGTCCTCGCTTTCAGAAGTTAGCTCATCTAGAATGAAAATCATCTATCGTTTAAATTCTGTTTTTCATTTTTCGAAAGCTGAACGTATACGACCTCACGAAGGCTGAATCAAGGTGGATTTTCTGAACACTACTTATGCATATACTCATACACACACATGTACATATGGATTCATATAAGTGTATATATGTATTTATTTATTTATTATTATTTTGTTATTTTTATTTATTATATTTTATTATTATATTTTTTGAGGAAGGGATCGGCATATGAGGGCCGATCCACTTGCTCGGCTTACCTGGGTTGGTTCGGTATATCATCTTGCCGAAACCGTGAGACATGACAACCGAGTCTTTAAGGATACAACGACTGGCCTTCCCCTTTCCATATAAAAGCTCAAGCCTTTATTTTTTCTTCCCACTTTTACTTCATTATTCCCTTTCTATCAGTTTTACTCAAAAAACTCAAGCTCCATTTCTCTACCGAACTACCATTCCCTTCCGCTTAATCATTCCCTTCAACACGTTCCCTAGCTATTCTCGACTCTAATTTTCAAGAAGCACTCATCTTGTCCTCAAATTATCGTATAGGTGAGGTTCCATAAATTACTGTAAATTCCCAAACCATATCTTTAAGAACTCGACCTAGGGGGCCGTGCCATATAGGGATCTGGCTCAACGTGGTAAGCACGAGAGGAGAGGAACGCAGTGAATAAGTGTTTGGGCATCGATGATGACATGCTTTTGGTATGAGTAGACTTTGATTTGGAGGGAACAACCATGGACGGCTTTAGGAAGCAAGGTCAGCGAAGTGTAGGAGTAGGCATTTGGTTGTTTTGCTTCAGCGAGGAGGTCGTCGTTCTGAGAGAGAGGGAGTCGTTATCCCTCGAGGTGTTATGAGTCGGTAGGAGTTTGTAAGAGTAGTGGGCATAGGTCAAGTGAGGCGCTCGGTAATTAGAGTGGGAGTTTGGAAGTAAGTGGTTCGGTCAGTAATTCGAAGGAGAGTGTTTCGATACCGAACGGTGTAATGCAGCTTGGTATCTAAGTTTGTGTTGGTGGCTGGTATTGGGCATTGGCTATGGCTTAGGAGGAGTCTAGGGTAGTAGTTTGGCATAGATTGAGATAGGTGGAGAAGAGAAATGTTGTCGAGTATGGCTCGACACCTGATGAAGTGATGTAGTTCGATAGCAGTCTGAGTGATGTCGTTCGGTGACTAGAGAGAGAGAAGTAGTGAGAGAGCAGGTCAGCATTGGCAACCAAGATTGTGTTAACTTGAACATAATACATACTTTGATAACCTACTTCCACAATCATCCACAGCATATCGGACAATAACAAGCAATAAAACACATAAGCTCGAGGACTCAATTTGAACCAACTCCCCATAGCTTGAATAATTTTAAATGCAAATATAATTTAAATACGCGGACAACAGCCTTCAACTTCATGATGCCAATGCTCAATTCCAGAACTTCTAATGCCAATCATATGATAAACTGCAGGAGACGGTCAGCGATGACGGTCTCCGAGGACAACCACTAAAAAGTCTATCACATCATACTTGTGTTTAAAACTTTAGTTTTTTCTACACTTACGTTGGATTCGTCGCACTAGTTCACACACAACATGGGGGGAATATTTTTGTCTTTATATTTGATATCGATTGTCTTTCAAGTATAGTTTAAATAGGTATCTGTTCACATCCATTGTTCTTCAAAGATGTCCAGAAAAGCGAGCTCTGCTACAGTTTCTGATAAGCCTGAGCCAGGTTCTCAGCAGGAGGTAGCAGGAACTTCGAATCCATCGACAACCTCCACACAGGGTATTCTGGATTCATCTACTGTGGTTATTGGCGGAGCCGTTATTCTGGATAATCCTATTGATTCACAAGCTTCAAAAATTGGCGAAGCCGCTCTTCGTCGGTTGTGCTCAATTCATGGAATCCCTTTCGACAATGTTATAGTTCCATCAGGATAAGATCGGCCTCATCTGCCCCCTGTTGGGTATACAGCATGTAAAAAATTTACGTGCTGGGTCGGAAGTGTGCCACCTTTCAACTCTTTTCTCCGCGAAGTGTTGCGGTATATCGGGATTGCTCCGGCATAGCTACATCCTAACAGCCACGCGTTTATTTATGGCACTTGTATTCTCTTCATGAGCATGTTATTCAGACTCCCTACTCCCGAGGATATCCGCTATATTTACGCTTCAAAAGACGGTCTGACAGTCCATCCTTCATATTTCTCGAACCACGTTCCAAATGCCAAACCCTGACAGGGGCATGGAGCAAATTCTCCCAGTACAAGCAAGAGTGGTTCTACGTACGCTGCCCTCCCGGTTTTGCGAGGAGATGGCTGGAAGGGAGTAAGTTTTATTCCTTGACTAATATTTGTCTGAGGCTCAAGATTCATTCTTTCTAAACTTCCTTCGACTTTTATAGGTATCCGCCAACGATCGGAAGGCGCTAGATATTTCGAGGCCGTTGAGGCTATTCGAGCTATTCCCGTGAGAGATCGGGAGATCAAATCCGTTATTTCTAATGAGTTGCTTTCAAAGTTTGGATTGCTGGCGGAGGGTCGTCGAACTAGCCTCCCCATTGCCCCTATAACCGGATCTGCTGTGGAAAAAGGTAAAGGGCAGGCCGGGCCTTCGATGCCCTCTATAGGAGGAGCCCCCGATATATCTGAGGAAGGTGAAATAAAAGAGGCCGAGGTGGCAGAAGCGACCGATGAGAACATAGGTTCCGATATTGCACCAATAACTGACGCACCTGGCATCGACAAATCGCTTCCTCCTTCGAAGAGGAAAAAGAGCCTAGCCTATAAATTGAAAAAGAAAACAGTAGGCGGAACTTTCAAAGTGACAATCACTTCGGTTGAGAAAGAGTCGTCTCCCCAACATCTAGAGGGTTCATTAAAAGGTATTTCAGACCTGACCATCCCTGATGACTTACTGAATTACGGTTTCAATGACCCAAGGGATATGGGACTTAATTCGTCAGCGAGAGGCGATGGAGGCAATCAGGCTTGTCAACACGGAGAGAACCCCAATAAGTAAAGCAAAAGAAACTGGTCCGTCGGGGGGAAACACTAGGACACACACGAACACTCACACTTCACCCTACACTTAAATTTTAGCCATCATACTATTCTCGCTAACTCGTCCTCACTTGGTTTATGTGCAGGTGATATGGGGCGCACTCACGGATTTGACCACCTTCGTGGGTCCTCTATCTTCCACCACTCCAGTCGGGATTCAGGATCAGGTAGACGTCGAGACAGAGATGACAACGGCGATAGGGACTACCGTCCCAGAGATTCGTCGTCTTCTCGAAGAAAAACATACAGCCATTCTTCATACCCCAACGATCCTTCCCCTCACTCAGAGCACAGTGGAGAAAAATCTGCTCAGAAGGGATCTCAATTTGAAGCTCCCCACGACCAACACTCTGGCTCGTCCAACACCAAGCAATCTCATGAGCCTCATAAAAAGTCTATGACTCTGGCTAGGCATACTCCTCCAAACTCTACACATGATCCATCGACAACTGAAAAATTAGCCGAGCTTAAGGTCACATTTCCAAAAATATGCTTCGACGGATTGAAATTCCTTCCTGCGATTCATCCTATTCCAGGGCATGTCAAACAAAGCGCCATCGCCTGTAACAACGATGTCCATGCCCAACTTGATGCGTTTGTTCATTTGGTAGAAAAAGTTTTAGAAGTTTCTATGGAACTTCAGCACGAAATCAATTGCCTGAAACTTGAAGCCATCCATGATAAAGATATTATTAAAGTCCAGGATGAAGAGCTTTCCTTGTAAAAATCTCAACTTGAGGCTGCCCAGCAAAACACTAAAGATACAACTGAGGCAGTCAACCGTTTGGAAGCCACTCACAAAAAGGAAATTGATGAGGCAGTTCAACGTAGTGGTGCTCTAGCCTTAGAAAAAGACTCCATCCAGAAAGAAAAGGATATCCTCGCTCGACGAGTTAAAGAACTGGAGGAGCTGCTGCTTAAAGAGAAAGAAGAGAAAACTGCTGCATAGGAAGAGTCACAGCGATATTGCGAGGAAATCATCGCAACGCGACTCTTAAAGACAAAGCTTGACGAGGAACTTTCTAAACCTGAAGCGTTAAAGGATGCAGCCCGTGAGGAGGGCAAAAGAGTGGCGCTGACAAAAATCGATTCTCGCCTCGAGGCAGCTGCTGAAGCCGCCAGAGAAGAAATTAAATGCTTATTTGATCCGCTTATTGCTGAATATAATGCTCGAGTTCTCATGCATTGAGACCTATCTTTTCTAGGCGAGGGTTACCTCGAATCATTGGCCAAAGCATGGGATACTTTAATAAAAATTAAAAGAGTTGAGCTGGGCATCGAAGAGGTTGATGAGGATTCTCTTATGAAGGAAGTGCTTCGAGGAAACGAGCCTTCCGACTTATCTACAGCAAAAGTCCTCTACGGAAGAGATTCCTCCTCATCGAAAGGGAAGGACGACGTTGTTGGCCCATCCGAAACCGAGTCTACAGTTCCTCCTTCCGCTGAGCCGGTTGGTTGCTCATCACTTGATCCTTTCGAGCAGCATGTTGGCTATGACCCAGAGAAACACGGGCTTGATGTTCATTTTCTATCCCCTATTCCAAAGGGTGAGACTCCTAAAACAGCAGAGAGTCAGCCGGAAGCCGGTATGTAATTTTTTCTTCTAGGGTCCTAAGAACCATCGCTTTTGACGAATAATAGATGTATTCTAACATTTATCCTTATTGACTTCATATAGGCCATTCTGATTCCGAACGAACTCCAAGGAGCGATGTCGCCATGGAGAAGGAAGAGAAAATAGCGGAAGAACTTCACACTAAGGATACGCCTGGACCCGATGCTTAAGTGATCGGAGCGCTTGATAAAGACAAATCCGAGAATCCCTCGCCTGCGGACGAACATGACAAGGTTGAAATCACAGGCTCCTCCGAACCTACTTCAAAACTTAGCATGGGGGAGCGAATCGTGGAAGAGGAGAAAAAGAAAGCCGAAATTAAGATTGAACCTCAGGTGGTGGAACTTGATGATCCTCTAAATAGGCTCCTAAAGGTAATTCTCCCCGTTGGTACCACACCTCTGGAGGTCCCTCTTCCATCCCCGGACACCACCTCACTAGGAAGCAAGGCATCTAAGAGAAAATGCTTGGGTGAGGAGCCTTCGGAAAAACCGAAGAAGGAGAAAAAAATCAAAAAGGTAGCTATCTGGCCATGCCTCGTTTAGCCCGAATAATACTGAATCATGTAGTTGTTTCTATTTATTTCTATAGTCGTTGTAAATAGACTTTTGCTCCAAACTCCAGAAAAGTTGTAATGGAACTTAATTTTGGATTAGTAAATAAAATTTTGTTTATTTGTTTTCCACGACTTCTATTGTTTAGCTTATTGTCTAACTTGTAGTTGAAATTTGAAATCTTGTGGGTTACATAAGCTCCGTTCCGCTTCCACATGACTTGGAAATTTTTTGAATCGTTTATACTCTAGTCCGCTCTCCGTGGACTCAGAGTACTCTAGTCCGCACTCCGGGGACTTAGAGATTTCTGAATCGTTTATACTATAGTCCGCACTCCGGGGACTCAGAGTACTCTAGTCCGCGCTCCGAGGACTTAGAGATTTTTGAATCGTTTATACTCTAGTCTGCACTCCGGGGACTCAGAGTACTCTAGTCCGCGCTCCGGGGACTTAGAGATTTTTTAATCGTTTATACTCTAGTCCGCACTCCGAGGACTCAAAGTACTCTAGTCCACGCTCCGGGGACTTAGAGATTTTTGAATCGTTTATACTCTAGTCCGCACTCCGGGGACTCGGAGTACTCTAGTCCACGCTCCGGGGACTTAGAGATTTTTGAATCGTTTATTGAATTCTAATTCTGTATATGCGTTCGTACGCCAAACAGAATAATGCAATTTTATGATGGAATTATAACATATAAGACGTCAATAGTTCACAGAAAAAACAGCTTCAAGCCTTTATTGATTATAAAAATAAGGACAAGCTGAATTGTCTTATTACATGTTGGAAATAAAGAACAACAAAAGGAAACATACACCAGAAACAACTGTTACTAGAATGCAAAAGAAATAAACTAAGTGTAATAACGACGCAAATGCTCGTTATTCCATGCTCTGGGGAGTGTCATGCCATCGACAGTCGCTAGCTAGAAGGTTCCTTTCCCAAGCTCCCATTCGATGACATACAGACCTTCCCATGTAGGATTCATATGTGACGGGATTGGGAAAACTCGCTTCAAAACAAGATCACCCACATCGAAGACTCTCAGTCGAACTTTTTCATTGTAATATCGAGCGACTCGGTGCCTATATGCAGCCGCCCTTAAATCAGCTTCTTCATGTTTTTCGTCAACAAAGTCCAGTGATTCCAGTAAGAGATCCTGATTCGTCTTAGGATCATAATGAGTCACCCGATGAGAGGGAACTTCAAGTTCCATGGGTATAACAACTTCAGTGCCGTATGCCAAGGTGAATGGAGTGTGGCCAGTCATAGACTTGTGGGTGGTTCTGTAAGCCCAGAGTGCCGTTGGAATCTCATCCACCCACTTGCCTCTAGCCTTCTCCAAACATTTTTTCAATATGGATTTGATTATTTTATTTATGGCTTCAACTTGTCCATTGGCTTTAGGGTGAGCGACTGCCGCAAACCTTTTCTCAATGCAATATTTTTAGCAGAATTCTTTGAACTCCCTACTCTCAAATTGAGTTCTATTGTCCGTAATGATAGTTCGCGGGAGGCCAAAATGGCATATGATGTTTCGCACAACGAAATTAATGACCTTTTTGGTGGTGATCGTAGCTAAGGGCTCTTCTTTTGCCCACTTGGTAAAGTAGTCGACCGCAACAATTGCATATTTTGCACCACTTTGGAGATTGGCAAGGAGCCGATTATATCGATCCCCTATATTGCAAATGGCCAGGGACTAACCATTTGCGTGAGTTCCATCGGCGGAGCTCTCGGGATCTTTGCATACTTTTGACATTTGTCGCATCTTCTTACATAGTCCGCAGCGTCTCGATTCATAGTTGTCCAATAGTATCCATAGCGGAGGATCTTTTTGGCTAGCGTCTGCCCCCCAGTATGGTTGCTACATTCTCCTTCATGAACTTTATTCAAGACCCGCTTTATCTCATCGTGGGCGATGCACCGAAGTAAGGGAACCAAGAATCCTTTCCGATACATTATTCCATCCTGCATTATATACCGTGAAGCTTTGCGAATGACTTGTCGTCTTTCGTTCTTTCTCTCGGGCAAAGTCCCATGTAGCAGGTATTGTTTGAACGGGGTTATCCACGACTTCCTCTCAGTTTCCGTTTCTAAAACAAAATCTACTTCCATCTCGTTTATACTTGGGGCATGTAAGATTTCGACGGGAACCAAGCCCATTTGCTGTGCATCACCAGTACTTGTGAATTTTGCCAATGAATCGGCTTCTCCATTTTATTCACATGGGATATGCGAAATATCGTAAAATTCAAGGTCTGGCAACAGTTCTTGAACCCGAGCAAGGTATGGGGCAAGTCTCTGACCCTTTGCTAGATAGTCTCCCCGTACTTGATACACCACTAATTGTGAGTCATAAAAGTTTTCAACCGATTTCACTCCGAGTTCCCTGATAAGTTTTAAGCCCGTAATCAATGCTTCATATTCGGCTTCGTTATTTGTAGCTGGGAAATCGAGTTTCAAAGCATAAAAAACTGATCGGTTTTCGGGAGTTACAAGAATAAAACCAGCCCCAGAACAACGGTCATTTGATGCCTCATTGGTGTATAGTTTCCATCGAATGAGGGGAATGACATCATCACTACTTGGCTCGTCTGATATGGTGAATTCTGCAATGAAGTCTGCTAGCGCTTGCCCTTGGATAGCCCTCCGTGGCAGGTAGGTGATGTCGAATTGACTCAACTCAATGTTCCATTTAGCAACCTTCCAGAGGTTTCTGGTCGTTGGAGCACTGTCGCAGAGGTTGATCGGTATAAACACTGATCGGGTGTGCCTAAAAATATGGATGAAGCTTGCGTGATGCAATCACCAAGCAGTAGGCTAGCTTCTCTATCTTAGGATAATTTCTCTTTGCCCCTGTTAAACGTTTACTGACATAGTAAACTGGCTTTTGAATTCGGTCCTCCTCGCGAACCAAGTCTGTACTGATGGCATGCTGAGATACGGCCAAGTAAACATATAATTCTTCATGGTCTACAGGCTTCGATAGAATCGGAGGACTCTCCAAGTGCCTTACCAGGGCTCAGAACGCATCCTCACAGTCCGACGTCCATTCAAAATTTCTCTTTCCTTTCCTTATCACATCGAAGAAAGGAATACATTTATCGGTCGCCCTGGATATGAATCGACTCAATGCGGTGACTTTTCCATTCAGGCTTTGTACTTGCTTTATGGTTTTGGGCGCTTGTATGTCTCAAATGGCCTGAATCTTTTCCGAGTTAGCTTCGATTCCCCGGGCATTGATGATAAAACCCAAAAACTTTCCTGACGCAACGCCAAAGGAGCACTTCAGTGGATTGATTTTCATTCTGTAGTATCTGAGTATATCAAACATCTCCGCTAAGTCTCGTATGTGGTTGTTTGACTGCCATGACTTCACGAGCATGTCATCCATGTAGACTTCCATTGTTCTACCAATTTGGTCTTTAAACATCCGATTTACCAAACGCTGGTAAGTCGCTCCTGCATTCTTCAAACCAAAAGGCATCACTACATAATAGTACAGTCTAACATCCATGACGAAACTACTGTGTTCCTGATCTGGAATGTGCATCGGGATTTGATTGTATCCCGAATATGCATCCATGAATGACAATAACTCGTGTCCTGCTGTTGAGTCGACCAGCTGGTCAATTCTGGGTAAAGGGAAACTATCCTTAGGGCATGCCTTGTTCAGCTCTGAGTAATTAACACAGGCCTCCATTTCCCATTCGCTTTTCTCACTAGTACGGGGTTAGATACCCATTCAGGGTAGAGGGCGTCGCGGACGAACCCATTGGTTTTGAGTTTGTTCACCTCCTCTTTGAGAGCAGCAGACCTCTTCGGGTCCATACCTCTCCTTTTCTGTTTCACTGGCACATATTTCGGATCAATGTTCAACATATGACTTACGATGGCGGGAGAAGTCCCGCACATATCAGAGTGGGTCTACACGAATACATCCAGGTTTGCTCGAAGGAAATCAGTAAGATCCTCAGTCATCGAGGGGGTGAGTTGTGATCAAATCTTAAGCACCCGTGATGGGTCATCATGGCTAACTAGAATGTCAATCGTCAGCTCAGCCGATGCTGCTTTAGACCCCATGGGTTCTTTATCATCGTCTCTCGGATCTAAGTCTCTATAGATCCGACCCTGCTGCCCGAGCCAAGGCTCGGGCACTACTTGTCAATTTTAAGCAACGTGGATGCGAACAGAGTTGTCCATAACCTTTCCCTTCTCTCTTCGCTGGGCCTCTCTCAGCTCAGCCACATAACATGCACGACCAGTCGCTTGATTGCCATGCACTACACCAACTCCTCTATCTGTTGGAAATTTCAAAGTCAAACACCATGGGGCCAAAGCTGCCCTAAACTCCGCCAGGGCTGGTCGGCCCAGAAAAACATCATACGGGGAATCAACATCCAAAATAATGAACGGTAGAATCCGCACCCTCCTACGTTTACCTTCTCCTAACTCAACTGGTAATTCGACAAAACCCACTGCATCAGTAGCCGCACCATTAAATCCATGAATACGGGCATTAGATGGTTTCAGATCCTTTGTCTCCATCTTTATTTGGTCGTACGCCTTTTTGAAGATAATATTCATAGAACTTCCGCAATCAATCAGTATCCTTCTCATAAACGCTAGCCCAATCGTCGCTGAGATGACCATCGGGTCAATGGTAGGTGCCTCCACCTGATCGGCATTTCTGCTCCTAAATATTATATCATCCCTCACCATTCACTGCTGTTTTACTGGGGCCCCATCTTCTGTGTTTGAACAACATTCAAAATCCGCATGCTTTAGGGAACTAGCATAGCGTTCCATTTCTTGCCAACTCTTGTCTGCCGGGTGAGGTCCACCGACTATCATGTTTATGACCAATTTACCTCCAGTTGGAACAGGTTCCTCGGGTCGATGTGGAGCCTACCCGCGATTAGGGTCGGACGTCCCTTGTCCGCCGTCCTGCGAATTCTTATCAAACTGCTGTAACTTTTTCTGGCGAATCACTTTTTCTATTGCATCATGGAGGTGTCTACATTCCTCGGTATTGTGCCCGTAAGTCTCATGGAAGCGATAATACTTACCAGTCTGTTTTTGTTCCTCAGTGGATTCTTTTGGGCGCGGCTTTCGGTATTGGAAGGTATTACAAGTTTACAAATAAATATTCTCCAGAGATGTATTCAGAAGAGTGTATTCATTGTAGGTTGGGATCCTTGGTTTCCACTTTCCTGCTTCCCTCTTCCTTCTGGAACTTCCACCTTCGGATCCTTTAGACTGCTCGGGCTTATTTTGAACGTTGACCTGGACCTTTCCAGAGTTGTCGCCAGATTGTTTTACTGCAATATTGCTCTCCACCGTCTCCTTACCAGGCCCTGGCGCATTGCCTCGCCTCGTCAACCTGGCTTCCTCCATTCTCATGAATTGGTGCACCTTTGAATAAAAACGTTCCAGGGTAGCCGGAGGTTTTCCTATCAGCCAATCACCAAACTCTGAGTCTGGATCTACTCCTTGCATCACGACCATAAGAATAGCATGGTCATTCAGGTTGCTAACTTCGGTAGCAGCAACATGAAATCTTTGCAAATATTCCTTTAAGGACTCCCTTGGAACCTGGATTACACTGGATAAAGACATCACATCCTTTGGGCGAGTGGTATGGATTCTGAACTGCTCCACAAATTTCATTGTTAACTCATCAAACCTGGAGATCAATCGCGGAGGAAGTCTGGTGAACCACATGGTAGCGATTCCAGATAGGGTTATTAGGAAACATCTACATTTAGTCGCATCATTTGCCCTAGACGAGTCCATCATCCACTCGTATCTCATTACATGCTGTCGGGGATCAGTCTTCCCCTCATAGGCTGGAATAGTCGACAAGCTGAACTTCCGGGGGTACTCAGCTTGTAGGATAGCATTTGTGAATGGAGTATGACTCCTGGCTGTACCCCAATCATCGTTGGATAAACCCTGATTTTCTCTCATCAGCTGTCTGACCATACCTGATAAATACAGGGTCTGGATGGGAGGTGGCAAGTTGGACTCCGTCCTGCGTGACCATTTTGATGCCTCCTCAGTTGGTGGTCTTCCAATTGCGTGTCTTGGGGACCTGCTTTGCTACAACCCTGGTGAGCTGATCGGCCTACTTCCACTCGTGTTCCAGATCCTAAGTTTCCCATTCCAACTTGAGTGCGATTTCCCAGGTGCAAGTGAGGGGCCATGGCTCCAGGTAGGGAACCTGGACCATTCCCGTTGGATTGATCTGCTGCACCTATTTGCGTTGTTTCAATTCTACGGCGTCTACGCCTGGAATGTTCATCAGACAAAGCAGAGCTGTCAGATGATGAGTAGGAAGCGGGACTTCCTCCAGCATTCTGATTTTGTTGTTGAGTAAGCTGGGTCATGAGATTGGCGTTAGCTTGAATCTGCTCATTAAGCTGTCTCCTTCTCTCCATGAATTCTCTCATCAGCTCGTTGAACTCTGTCATGGTGACAACTTCTGTTTGGTTTAGGACGGTGGCAGTCCCTACACCTGGATTAACTTGTTGATTGCTGGGTCCTACTTGTTGGACGCTAGCGGTCTCGTTGACATCCGCATTGTGGGAGGCTGATCTGGTACGTGGTCTTCCCATTGTAGAGTTATCGGTCGGAACTTTGAGTAGAATCTATAAACTCTTGAGAATGAACTTGGATCTCTTTTGGGGGATTTGTTCAATCCAGTAGCGACAAAGTAGATCCTAACAGCCTGAGAATGCACTGTTCTTAGTGAAAGCACTAAAATGTTAGCACCAGAATTGGTTACTAACACCCAAGAATAGATTTGTGTAGAGAGATTAATGAAGATAGAAAATTAAAATAGAGGAATATATGAAAAATTAACGGTAGAAACAAGAACACCAGAATTATAGTGGTTCGGCGTAACGGCCTACGTCCACTGTTAATGTCATCTTTATTGCCATTTCCAATACTTGAATACAGATACAATCCCTAAACAAGCAACTTGAATACCCGTTTGAGTCAAAAGAAAGCTAGTGCAGAAAATGGTAGAGTCACTCTGGAGTTCTTGAAAAGTCCCCTTCAACTGTACCCCTGCCTCTCTATTTATAGACGAAGATAGGCTAGATGCCCTATGCAGGTCCAATGACTAAGGTAACTCGGCCTATATATAGTAATCTCGAGTCGACCGGACCAAACATACCGAACGACTTTTGGCCGATCGACAAGTGCCAAACCAATAATCCCCGAGCCATTATGGCCGAACAATGAGTTCCTCGTATACGACTCGAAGCGAAGTCTCCCATGACTCAGAGCAGCTAGTGATGCCACCCGAAGTAAAGAAAGGCTGGCCATACTGTCCCGATGATAATCTGCTAACTCCCTGGGCCGAACGATGAACGGTCGAACCACGCTAGTCCTCCCTCCATGACCGAATGACGAGTAGCCGAACCACATTGGCCGAACGACTTTGACTTGTTCACCTTGACTATACTCCAACGCCGAACCATCCTGGCCAATCCATCTTGCTTTTCCTTCCTTGGCCGAGCGATGCCTGTTGACCCAACTAGGCCGAACCGAATCCAGCCGAACTACCAAGGCCGAACCATGCTACCCACGATGTCCGAAATCATCTCGACCGAACCAGTTTCTCTTGCCAATCTTGGCCGATCCGCCCTGGCTTCACTTCAACGCTGAGTCGCCTTGGCCGAGCTAGTGCTAAACATACCGAGCCGCATACAAATCAGTCCGACCTCTAGTTACATTGCTCTCTTATACTTCCACCTCTTCCTTGACTTGAGTCTCGTCTAAGTCCAACCTCAGGCTCTGCGACCATCGCTAGGTAGCCGAGACAAAGTGCCGGGTAACAGTCAATATTAATCGCTCACTGAATTCACACCTCAGAGTCATGCAACCGCATTCGTGAATTCTCCGAAAAACCACTCGATTTAATTGGTTATAAAGTGTTATAAAGTAATTAAATTAATTAATATCTAAAAAATATTAATTACTCACGTATTTGATGTTTAAGGTGTTACTAATAAGAAGGGTAGGTTCTAGAAATGTTTTGGGTGCTATTAATAATTATTTAAATGTATATATAAATGTTATATGTATATATATCGATATAATATTAAACTGGCTTAAATTTGGTAATTATATAAATGGGTTTTAAAATAATTTTTAGTTCATATGAAACCAAGTATGGCCACCCATAATAGGATAGAGATGATGAGGATCTTTCTTTAATTTGGAATTAAAGAGAAGGTTTTAAAGTGAAGAATGTGAAATGTCTACCAAGTCTTCCACTTTCATTAAGGGTTAATGAATTTTCTCCTTCTTTCTTTATTTTCATGGTCGGCCTCTCCTTTTTTCTCTCCATGGATGAACTCAAATTACACTAATAACATCAAGTACAAATAAAATAAGAAGTGGTTCATTCGATTGTTTCAACATCGAGTGGTGATTTAACAAATCTTAGAGTTTATTCTCAAATCGACGTGTCACAAAGGGCTGGATCTAATTAGGCACAATTCTTTTTAATATTTTACATATTCATGCATGCTCACCTATCACTCATGTTAGTCTAAGTGATGTATTTTAATTTCCTTTGAATTTGAAATTTTTTAAATCATTATAACTGTTGTTTTATAAATAAAATTAAAGGGGATATGTGTGTGTGTGTTATGATTTATTTTATACATTCATGTTATTATATATTAATAATGTTGATAAAGTATGTTTTTTTTAAAATCAAACTATACACATAAATATATAATAATTATTTAACAATTTGGCTATGATTTAAACTGTGTAATTTTATATATCCAAAAATTGTTTATAAGTATTGTTTTATAATGTAAAATCAGATTAAAATGCACATGCCTAGTTTACTAAATTATTTTATGTTGAAATAATTTGGATATAATAATTTTATAAACGTAATACATTTACTATTATTAATGTTGAATGATTCAATTTTAATTTTACAAATATCTTTATACTATTTTATAATAAGATGTTATTTGATAAATATTTAATCAGGTTCCATTCAAATTAAAATATTTTAATGTTTATTTACCAAAGAGATGAATTTGAAATTTATTTTAATTATTTTAAATTATAATACACACACACACATACACACACTTAACTTTACAATCATATGGCCATATATATCACTTACATATGCTAATTTATCATCTTACTATCATGTCACATATATGTTAACTTTGCAATATACACCATATATGTCCATCTACCCTTTTATATACCCAAAGGAGATAAAATAAAACTCCTAATTAATTACACTTATGTCATATTTATGACCTCTTAATTTATATCCTAAATAAAAATATGACTTTTCACCTAATCAATTAATTGCATACAAAACTCTCAACTAATAACACACTCATATATCTATATGTCATCATATTAATATATGAATATATCAGATATATTCAAAATGATTATTAAATAAATTATTTAATAAGATTAATTAAATAAATATAAAATATTTTCAAATAAAATATGATTTTAATTTTAATTAAAAGATTGGATATAATGCTAGCTAATAGATTATATAGGCCAATAAAGATCCAAATAGGGTATTTTTTTGAATTTATTAATTTTTTTTACCCACTACAACATGGGTCGGACCCAACAATGGTACCAGAGCTCGTATGGTTTATAGTGTATAATTAGCTAGCGTTTAGGACCAACTAATAAATTTTCTATCTGATGGGTGTCTAAAATAGTAGTGTCTAGGCTTGGGGTTGAATAAAATGTTTTCTCTCTTCTTAGCTATATGCCTAGCCTAGTGGGTAGTGTAAGTCCAAAAGATTGACCAAGATGTAAAGCCTAAAGTTATTTTGTGCCTTGGGCTAAATTAGGAGTTGAAAATTTAAAATATATCTTCATTTTAAATCTTAAGTTTAAAATGTAAATGAAAATTTTACAAACTTTATAAACTAAATTAAAAAAAAATTCAAAATTGTTTTAAGAAATTAATTTAATAATTTTTGAAAATTGACAAATAGTAATGTGATTAGTTAAGTAAATAATCATTTGAAAGTTAATTAATATATATATATATATATTTATTTATTTATATAAAGGTAATTGTTAAAAGTTTACATTAAAATTATTTAAGGTAAATTAAATAAAAATTTGACAATTTATTAAAATGTTTAATTAAATAAATAATGTATTTGATAAGTAATTACTTAAATGTTAATTAATTACAATATAAACTAATATATATATATAAACATTATAGTTTAATAATTTAAAATGTTTTAGTTTCTCAAAAATGTTTTGAGAAATTAAACTAAATAATTTTCAAATTTTTTAAATGTTTAATTGAATAACTATTTAATTAAATAGTTAATATATATACATACATTTGATATATATATATAACTGCAAGGTTATAGTAAATTATTTACTTTAAATAGTTTAAGATGAATAATATTAATGTCTAAAGTTTTAAATAAAATTTAATTAATTTAGTTAATTAAATCATGTATTAAAATTAATTAAATATTGTTTAATTAATAAGTTACATATAAATATTATATAACTTAATTAAACTATAATAGCTATTATTACCCAGCATTTAAAACGAGTGACATTTTAGTGAATCTGAACTTTAAGATGATGAAGTAATGAATCGATAACTTAAGGGGTTTCTTTAAATGATGGAGTGATGGGGCACAAGAAGTTTGAGAAAGTTTGGAGAACTTTAATTATAGTCGATGCCAATCATATTTTATCGGCACCGAGACAATTTCGAGGGGACCCACTTCTTAGAGTAGGTGAACTACTCCAAAACATTGTAGAAAAAGGAAAGTCCTGCATAGGATGAATGAAGCTGGTACTGACATAATTTGATAGAGCGATTTTTTGGAATGAAGCTTGGAAAGTTGAAGATATGAACAAGTATGTAGGAAAAATGTTCTACCATCGAGCAAAGTGTGGTCGGTACCGATATGATTTCTGGTGATGGAAATACTTATTCTTCCTTTCTAATCGCATGGATCTAAGTTCTTATCTGGTCTTCCACAATCTAGCTACTTCGATGGATGATTTAACCTATAAATATGAGCCTTAGAACAACGAAAAGAAGGATCTTTATTTCTACTCTCTCCTCTAATCTAGTTTAGCAACAAATTGTTTTCAAACTTGGATTTACATAGTTTTCCAAATTCAAAAACCTTGTAACTTGTTTGTATTCATGTCTAATCTATTGAAATAGAATTACGTGGATGTAGGCATTGATTTGAGACTGATATAATAATTCATGTGTTCTTGCTGTTCATTTTCTTTTTTGATATGTTTTCTCTCATTTTTGATTGATCTAGAGTGTTGTGTCGATTTTTGACTTGACATTTTTGGCACTTTCATAGAGAAACGAGATTTTAAGGTGAATATATAACTTAGAACTTCGGGTTTCAAGCATCCAGAAGTTAGATCCAAAAGTTCATTACAGTAGATCTGAAGTTACTTAGACTTGAAAATGACCCTATATGAGATCATAAGGGTATGTCCCTTAGGAAAGCTCCAACAAGATCTAGAGTTGCTAAAGGAGAAGAGACGCTTCTCAGCATAATAAAGAGAATAGTCGGTCTACAAATGCTTTGATGGGACCTTCTTTCTCACAGGAGATGGTGACAACGACTGAACTAGACAAGTTGATGGCTGAGATGAACAAGAAGATGTTGGATAGCCAGAACATCGCCTTTGAAAGAGTGGAAAGGAGCATCGCGATGTTGTCATAGCAGTCTCAGATGAGTAAGAAGAGCTGCAAGGATTCATCATCTTCAAAATATAAGGAGGAAAGTGTGTCTTCATCAGATCAGAACAAAAGAGATAGAAAGCAAAAAATAAAGAGGAGGGTCGTTGGAGCATCAAAGAAGTAGGTGGTAGGAGATGGAGTAGTTCTAGCTATGACCAATCGGGTTGGTACCAACCATAATCAAGTTAGTAGCAAGTTGATTCAAGGTAGGGGCAATGAGAAACCATGTAAAGCTTTGAATTTATCAGATAACTAGGGATATTTGCAGGATGCTAGCATCGACAAAATGCAAGAGGTGCACAGATCGATGATGTTAAGGCGAATGCCACAAAACAAGTAAGGCATCCGTTTGCACTAAAATTGGTCACAAACACCCAAGAATAGATTTAGTAGAGAAGTAAGTGAAGAAGATTAAATTAAATCGAAGATCCTTAAATAAAGGTAGCACTAGATTTAGTAGAGAAATAAAGGTAGCACTTGATTACAATGAAGTTTCCTCTAACCAGCAGCCCAAAAGATCCTAAAAATGAACCAAGAGGCCTGTATTTATAGGGAGAGATGATGAGATATTTCGATAAGATTTCGGCAGAAGGCTCTCTAGGTCCATAGGGGCCCACCATAACGATCGATGGCTTTAACATGACAATCAATAACGATCGGCCAAATGTTCACCGATCGTTTTTCTTGCATCCAATTCAAGCGCAATCGTTTCTGGAGGGTACCACATGCCTCTTGACGTTGCTTCTAAAATATGTAATCATTTTGAGTTGTAAATTGGGAGATATGGATCGATTGTTGTCAAACTTGGATTGTGCGGTGAACTACACCGATCGTTTTGATGGATCGGCAAAAACGATCAGCCAACAACGATCGACCATCTTCAAATCTCCACTTTGTGACCTACGGTCTTTTTTGTAGGCTCCATTCTTCACTTTATTGATGCTCTGAAAGTTTTAAGTGAATTGGTCTTGTGGAGTTTGAGATATTGATCGATCTTCGTTAATTTACGTTGTTTTATGGATCGTTCTAGATCGATCCATATAAATTCTTCACTTGTCCATAACTCGAGCATACGAACTCCGATTGAATTGAAATTTGAAATGTGGCCTCATTGGGCCTTTCTTGTCACTTCATACTGATTACACCTTGATTGGGTACTTAGCCATTTTTTGAGCGTTGTCCACCCGAATCAATTCAACTATCGTTCATAGTTTCAACTGTAATCAATTTCCAATCCATCCACTTTAGCCAAATCCATGATATCCCGGCCGAACCAAAAGGCGGGATAACATTTGCCCCCCAAAACATGCCTTGTGGTAGGAAGGCGTGTTTTGAAATGCTATAAATCCAAAATCTAAAGTCCATAATCTGTTGATAGCCGTATTATCCAATCTAGAATCCAATCCATTGCCAATCCAATTCCTTGATCTCTCTGTATCATTAGCAAAATCCATAACTATTCTGAGTCTATATCTAATTCTGTATCCATCCAAAGCTAAATTCACTGCTATTCGAAGTAGATATCTGAATCCATGACCTTTTCGGGTCGTTAGCCAAATCTGGGATCGCTCCAGGTCCGTATCTGAATTCGTAGCCATTTGAAATCCTAGAAGTTAGTAAGCCAATATGTGATCTCTTTGAACTGTTATCCGAGTTCATGGTTTCTCTCGACCTTTGCCAAGCATAATCCATACTCGACAATCTGAGTACGCTAATTTTGTCGCTCTCCGGCGAAGTGACCTACTCCTTGCCAGGTATAATCCATATCTAACGACCTGTTGGATTTTGTTCTCTGGCCTCGACTCTCCGATCAAGGATTTAATCCATGAGATATCCCTCTCCGGCCTTGATTCCCAGTCGAGGACTTAATTCGTGTGGTATCCTTCTCCGGCCTCGACCCTCGGTCGAGAACTCAATCCGTGGGGTATCCTTCTCCGGCTTCGACCCCCAGTCGATGACATAATCCATGGGGTATCCTTCACTGGCCTCGACCCCTAGTAAAGGACTTAATCCTTGGGTTATCCTTCTCCGGCCTAGATCCCCAGTCGAGGACTTAACCCGTGTACGAATCCATTCCGTCACTCTCCGGCAAAGGGACTCGCGACTTGCAGTTATTGCCCCATCTCTACGGTCGGGGCCACAACCGCAACCTATGTTATTTATTACATTAATCCACATTTAAGCATTCCAAAGTCCATTTGGAAAAATATAAAATAAGAGTCCATACAACCGAAAAACTAATAAACCACAATATCCGAAAAATCAGAGTTCGAAGTAAACAAGAAAAAACAAAATTTCACTAACTCGAGCACTACGGTTCATTATCATCTCATAGCATGTCTAGGGACCGTCCTCGATCCTATACATATGTAAGTGACTTATCCGTATTACTTTGGAGTTTATTAACTATTCCATGCCATCCTAATCTGATGACAAGTTGACGATGATGCCTTGATCTAGTGCCATTTTCATTTGAGGTGGACGATGACTACTCCTATTCCACCGCCGCAGCCTGCGTCCTCATGTATTGTTACAACTAACCACTCCTCACATGTTCCTCAACCATATCCTTTAAATGCCTGCAGTCATTTATATTGTGCCTATCTAGCTCATGGAATAGGCAATGCTTTCCTGATGCCCTCTCATGTACAAAGGGTTCACTCCTTGCCAGCCTTCGATATTAAAGGCATCCTCGAATATTCAAATAAATCCTTTCCAGAGATTCAGTCAAACCCACATAAGAAGAGAAATTTGCATCTCTCCATTGCCTCTTCGACACATTAATTCCATAATTCATTTTTTGTTTGCCTTTATCATTCTTGTTTAAATCTTTTGATGATCTTCCACTTTGCACAACATTCACCTCTGGTTTGTTTTCTCATGTGTCCTCCTGCCGTAGGAACCTTTCCACTTTATGATAAAACCCCCGAGATCCATAGGTGGATCCCGCGCCATCGAATCCTTGAACTCCGTGCCATCAACAATTCCAAATACAACTGCCATCAAAACCATGGATGGATCTGGACGATCCACCGATGCCGCCACAACATTAAACCATGTTAGGAAACCTCCTCTGGGGCTCTCCGGTCCTCTTTCAGTGTTGCCAAACTCATCACATTTTTGGGTCTGGAGATGTGAAACCTAAACTGCTTCATAAACCTTTCAATTAGTTCCGTCCATTTGCTGATAGAACCACTTTCCAACTGTCTAAATCATGGTGCAGCTATATTCGTTAAATACAAAGGGAAGCACCATGCCATGACTTCCTCCGATGCTTCTAGTACTTCCATGTGTCTCATGTATCTCGTCAGATGAACAGCGGGATCTATTTTTCCATTATATGTTTCAAGCGTTGGTAGTTTGAATTCCGGTGGATTCCTAGCTTTCCTGATATTAGGAGCGAATGAGCTCCCATTTACATCTTCCAGATCCCTATTTACCAATCCTCCTCTAATAGCCTGTCTAATCATTTCCGCCAACCTATCGTTGTCATCTAGTGGTAGTCTTCGATCATTGTCCCCAACCTGCCCCCCAAGTCCACAGGGGAATTCTAAAATTTGCTCTTTTGCATGAGCATCCATAATTCGATCAAAGCCAAACTGCACAGCACCGCCCGATATCCTACCTGGAATTGCTCTAGCATGACCCGGGGGCATGCCCCCAAGTATGGATCGATCGAGACCAATCGTTCTTGGTTGGTTAAGGGCTGCTTCCGACTGTTCCACTCCATCCTGCATCCTGTTAACTTCGTTTCCTTGGTCCTGATTCTGGATTTCCTCAGCTCCTGCTACTCCAGCTCCGTGATCCATATTTCCAGCATTTCTTGCTACGCCATTTCCTTGGTTTTGTGCTCTAGCTTATCCAATCTGTTGGAGTAGGTTCTGCATTATCTTCTCCTATCTCTTTAGCATCCTTTCCTGCATAGCATCCATCATCGTTTCCATCTCGTCTCCGGTAATAAAGATTGAGGTTTGATTAGCTCCTGAGGAAGCCTCCTAACTCCCCCACGATGGCTCTATCTTCTCTCTGTCTCCTTGATGATGGTTTCACCATTACTCTAATTCCAAGTTCTCTAGTTGATTCCAAATATAAACTCCAAATTCACGGGGGCTAGCTCTCTCAGTGAAAGCACCAAAATGTTTGCGCCAAAATTGGTCACAAACACCCAAGAATAGATTAGTAGAGAAGTAAGTGAAGAAGAATAAATTAAATCGAATAAAGGATTAAGCTAAATACAAACAAAAAGCAATAACCAGAAACACAGAGAATTATAGTGGTTTGGCGTTGTATCCCTACGTCCACTTCGAAGGTTTTTCCTTTATTAATCACTTATGAATCTGATTACAATGAAGTTTCCTCTAATCAGAAGCCCAAAAATGTCCTAAAAATGAACCAAGATGCCTATATTTATAGAGAGAGATGATGAGATGTTTCGCTAAGATTTCGACAGAAGGCTCTCTAGGGGCCCACCATAATGATCGGTGGCCTTAACTTGATAATCAATAACAGTCGGCCAAATGTTCACTGATCGTTTTTCTTGCATCCAATTCAAGTGCGATCGTTTCTAGAGGGTCCCACATGCCTCTTGACATTACTCCTAAAATATGGAATCATTCTGAGTTGTAAATTAGGAGATATGGATCGATCATTGTCGAACTTGGATTGTGCACTAAACTACACCGATTGTTTTGATGGATCGGAAAAAACGATCGACCAACAACGATCAGCCATCTACAAATCTCCACTTTGTGACCTACGATCATTTTTGTAGGCTCCACTCTTAATTTTCTTAATGCTTTGAAATTTCAAGTGAATTGGTCTTGTGCATTTTGAGATATTGATCGATCTTCATCGATTTATGCTGTTTTATGGATCGTTCTAGATTGATCCATTTAAATTCTTCACTTGTCCATAACTCGAGCATACGAACTCGATTGACTTGAAATTTGAAATGTGGCCTCATCAGGCCTTCCTTGTCACTTCATACTGATTACACCTTGATTGAGTACTTAGCCATTTTTTAGCGTTGTCCATCTGGATCCATTCAACTATCGTCCATTATTTCAACTGTAATCGATTTTCAATCCATCCACTTTAGCCAAATCCACGATATCCTAGCCTAACCAAAAGACAGGATAACAGCATCCGAGAGGGTCAAGATGAATGGCTCTTCTAAAGACAAGGGAGCAAATACATCATGTAACTAATCGAGAGCATTCACAATGTCAAATACTTGGGGCTTTTCTTGACGATCGTCATCCAACTACCTAAACTAGCGAAGAATATATTGCAGATACGGTAAAGAAACCGTCGAATGAAAATCAGTATAAGACTACTGACGGGTGGGGTTTATCACCAGCCGGACCCTATTCACCGATAACATTCTGTAGGAGAGTTATCTCAAAAAATTTATAATGCCAATTATGTCGTCTTATTATGGGATAATTGATCTAAGACAACATCTTCTTAATTATGGATGACACATGGATGGTGCCCGAGCTATTGGCATGGTAAAATGTAGGTGATTTCCTATCTTCTTGGATGGAGTTATATGATGTGGTTCACTCGACTTGCGCCGAGGTCAATATCATCTTTTGATCATCTAGTGAAGAATTTTTGGAGCAGTTTAGACTTTATACTGCCCAAACCAAAGGATGTGATGACCTTGTCGAATGTCTATCAGAGTTTCGAAGAACTTTAAAAGATTTCTTGAAATGATTTAATATTGCAGTGATCAGAGTAAGCAATCAAAGGGAAGAGATTGTCTTGATAGCATTGATCCAGGGGGTTCACCCAAATACGGATATTGGTAGATGGATCAAAAGAAAGCAACCACCTACCATGGAAGAGTTCACCAAAAGTCATCCTAGTTTCTGTGCTTGGCAGAGGCAGACCTAGCCTTTGGACCGATTGGCGATAGAGGATCAGATGATGTCATACAGAGCAATGTTGCTATCAAATAGAGTGGTGACAACTATGGAAATGTTGCTATGAATGTTGGAAATAATAATCCAAAATGGAAAAACCAAGGTGCTAGTAGGAATAAACAGGACAGCAAGAAGCGCATGAGGTATATGACATCAGAAGGTTACATAAATGATTATGTCGAAAACATCTACCTTGCAACCTAAGGAACTGAAACTATAAAAGGCTGCCTCGGAGGGGGCAACTGAGGAGGAAAGGTTCCCGGGAAAGTATTATCGCTTCCATGAAACCCACGGGCACAATACAAATGAGTTTCATCATTTGAGGGATCTAATTGTAGACTTGATTAGGAAGAAAAAGCTAAAGCAATATGTGAGGAACCCGCAAGCTGCCGAACAGATGAATGATAGACCCTAAGGGCGGAATAACTAAAGGGATCAGGTTGGGTCCAGTCGTGTAACACCCCGTAAATTGAAGGATAATTAATTAAAAATAAATTAATAAATAATTATTAAATCCTGAAAGGTATGTTAAGATATGTGGGTTATGATAGAATGGCATAGTTATAATGTCCATTTTTATTAAGTAAGAAGTAGTAGGGCCACAACATCATTAATATCAGTTGATGTTAAAGGGAAGCTTTTAACAATTGTTTCTTTTATGTTAGTTGGGTTGTAATAATTAGTTGTCTCTATTGTATAAAAACACATACGATATTATAAGAAAGGTTCCTTTTTATTTATTTTACTGATTTTATGGATTGACCACTATATATTGGAAAGTAGAATAAAGAAGGAAATCTCATGTAGACACTTAGCTAATGCAAAGTAAGACTGGAAGTTTATAAAAAAAAAATAGAAAATTTATTAGCTACTAAACGTAAAGTATTGTTAAGCCCAAAAGCAATAAAATTTTGGGAAGATAAACTTAACGAGCGAAGGATAGGGAAAGATTGTTGTAAAACCATGGGTCACTATCCCTATGTCTTAAAAGCTAAAACTTATAAATATACTTGTATGTTGTGGTTGTGATAAAATGAAAAGGAAGAGATTTTGAAATTTAATATTAGTTACATAATAAGTTAGGATCAATTATAAGCATCAGCCCATCGACTGAATCCCGATTGCGTTGGATGTGGCTTGATTTGTTTTGAAAAAAAATACTTTTGAAAATCTTATTCAAAAATATTTGATTTAATATAATCAAATCTAATGATTGGGATTGATTCGAATCCCTATAAATACAGACCTAACCCCTCGCTTTTCTTCTCATATTTTCCAAATCAACAACGAAGCTCTACCATTTTCTTTTCTCCATAAGTACTAAAGATTCTATAAACTATAATATATATATATATATATATATATAGTGGAGAATAGTGGAAAATAATAGAGAAGAAGAATATGGTCGAATCGAACTGCCAAAGGCAAGGTAAATTGTAAATCTGATCCAAATATACGTTTAATCCAAATCTCTTCTCGGATCTATAATTCTAATAAATATGTATGCACTTTAACGTATATTTTGATAGAAGGAAAGGGAGTCAAATAAGAATGATGGATTTAGATCTCGAGATTTGAAGGCTAAGAGGTAAGTGGGAAATTATATATTTTTATATAATATTGGATTTATATCGTTGTGAATCTGTTCCTTGTTGTCTAATTGTAAATTTTGGAGTTGTATGCTTAAATATGTATACATAATAAATTAATAATCTTGCCTGTATATTCTATGAATTGTTAAACCTGATTAAATATCGTATATACCTAAATCTGGAAGGTAAGGGTGAAAGTAGTCCCTAAAAGTTATGAATAATACGTTAACGAGATTATATGTAAATTTCAGGTTTGTTAATTGAATGTTATATGTTTTAAACATGAATTGAAGATTACTACTAATTAGATTGGGATTTAAGTACTATATTAATTCATTGGAAAGAAATATGTTGCAATGTAAATTTCTATAAATTATCCAACTCTATAATTATGTATGAAGATGTATTGTTGAAATAACAAGGAATATGACCAAAAGAAAGAGACGTACAAATTTGGGATGTTACCGTATTTTGTACTATCTATTTCAGTAATAACAGAAAAGATATTTCCATGTAATTCCAACAAAACACAAATCCTATTTTAGGAAATTTATGAAGAAATATAGTGCTAACATTACCATTTGGGAAGATGTAGTTCTAATACATTAAAATTTAGAAATCCCTAAAGGTAAAACCAAAATATTATAAATAGAATAATAAAAATAATTTCGTTGTTAATTTAATATAGTAAGTTAGCAAATAAACAATAAGTGATGGAAGTAGTAACAAGACAACGAAATAAGAAATTAGGAAAGTTATAACAATCAAAGAAGTATGGCTATTAGTTAAAATGGAACAGTAGAACATATCTAATTATACTAATTGGAAGTCAAGCGGTAAGAAGTACTTAATCTACTAAATTAGAAATAAGCAGTAAATGACATTTAATAGTATTAAAGAAGTAAGAAGCAAGTTCATATAAAAGTGTCTGAATGCTAATAAATGAACTTAAGAGGCAGGGTAATTATACAGCTAAAACTACAAAGCCTCAAGTATACGTCTATAACAGGTGTGAATTATTAGATCTAGTCAGTGGTTTAAATTAACTATGAATGACTTGGCCATTAGTATCGGCATCGGATACGTATCAGTCAAGTACCGATATGAAATATTTAAAAATATCATTATAATATCGGATAATATCGTTAAAATATCGGACATGTGTTGAACATGTTATAAATGATGTTGTATTATGTTACAATATTATATTGATGTTAAGTATTCAAATATTTGGATCAATAATTCCAAATTACTATAAAGACTGATTGCGTATAGTTTATAGATTATAATTCATTTACTATGATAGTTTATTTAATACAAATCATAATACAAGCTCATAAAAACCAAAATTTGTATCTTTGTTATTTTTTTCGTTTTATACCATATTCATTGTTTCTTCAGTCATCTAATCATCCATATTACTTTCCAAAATTTTCATATTTATAGTTTCGTCATTTTCATTTTAACTTAATTTTTCGAATAAGCAATGTTGATTTGATACCAATTACTACCTTAGCTCGTTCCTTATCGATATGTCAAATATATAACTTTATTGCTCTTCTACTTTTAGTTCTGGGTATATGATAATAACTAATAAAATGAATTTTTGAATCTAACTTACTAATAAGAATGGTTAACAAAAAATAATAAAAAATAGAAGTAGATCTTTCATGCTCTTTTCTTTAGTGGTAAAGTCTTTAAGGAAAATAAAACAGTTGAAATAATGGAATAAGTAAATTTTTCTTTATTGAAAGACTAATGAGAAAGCCTTAAACTATATGTTTAAAACTAAAAAATTAGTGCATTAGAATTTCTAATATGATCTACAAATTGTCATTCACTATATACAAAAAAATTAAGAATGTGAAGATATTTATAAAGATATTTTCTCCAACATATACAATAATGTACAATATTCTTAAAAAATATCAGATATTCTATGCAAAATATCAGAGCAATATATCGGCAAATATCGGGCGATGTATTAGTAATGATATTTTAATTATTATTTTGAAAAAATATCGAGATGGGAGCAATATGAGATATATCAGCGATATATCAACGATATTATGCGATATATACTACATATTTTGGAAGGGGCTACCAGCAATTGTGTATACACTATACCGATGTGGAACATGTAACAACCCCACCGCGATGCCCAGATTAGCAAAGAACATTACAAGTAATGTCGTCCGGTAATTCGGAGAATACGGCTTGTTAAGGGCGATCGAATGCGAATATATCTTTATACTAACACCGACACATCATTTATACCTTCTAACTTAATATATGAACTGAATTTGATGTGTATAATATTAATACAAAGTAATAGACACACCGATTTCTCAGAATCAGAACAATATATCATCTAAATAACAGTCGCAGATCACAGCGGAATAAATCTCAACTTATACATATACAAATTTTAAGTTTGCAAAATGAAATACTAAACTCGATTGTTATACAGTTAAAATTCTCTAATCTCAATTGTACATCTTATAAACATATTCACAAATTTCCTGAATGAGATAAACTAAAAATTCAAAAGTATTTATCTCCTTGCTAGCCCAAACATCCAATGGTTAACTTGTCCTGTAACCTAAAAAGTCTCGGCCTGACCCGAGCAAAATAACACTCGGGTCATACTATCTTTAAATATCTAATAGGGTGAGAATAGAATATAACACAAGAATAAACAACGTATAAGTAAATACAGATGTCCATGAAATAACGAGTCACGAGAATTAATTTAACTTAGAGTTCATCACAAGGCACATGGTTATACATTTAAGCCACAAACACATATTAGTACTAAACACTGAATTCACAGAACAAAACACAATATCTCTAAGCATGCAAATAGCAATGATTAACTCATAACAGGGTTATAAGTTCAAGTCACAAACACGAATCAGTCCCTAAACACAGAATAACAGAATTAACTTAACATCCATCACAATACACAAGAATATATATTTATTTCACTAACACAAGACACAAGAATATATATTTATTTCATGAACACAGAATAGTCACAGAATCCAAATGTCCAGAATCCAAGAAATCTTATTCCAAACCGATCGTAATGATCATCCAAAACAATCGCAATGATTGTACTCAAAACTCGTGGCAAACAAATTGGTATCACTCGAACCGATCTGATACCAAGGATCGTACTCAGACCGAGAACACAGAATCACAGAATGATCTCAAGGATAATCCATACCGATCAAAGTCATCGTAGAAACCATGACTCGATAAATCTTGTAACGACCCCGAATTTTAATTACATTTAAATTGATAATTAAATAAGTTTTTGAATAAAATTTGTGAAATAAAACGATAAATGGATTGCGAGTTTCCCCGATATCCAAGTATATTTGTATAAATTGTTTAAAAATTTAAATTCTTGTATATATGTGAATATATGTGTATTGAGCATATGTGAGTAAATTTGAAATAATATATATATATATATATATGTATATTTGATTTGAATTTAAATCTTTATATAAATGGTTTAGAAATGAAAATATATCCGATAGATAGACAGTTATATATACATTCAAAACAAAGAAATAGAAATGTATACAAGACAAGAAGTAAAGTAAAAACAAAAATATCTATATACAAACAAGTCTAAGTGCATACAAGAAATATATGTGTTAGCTTGCAAAGGAAGCCAAAGAAAATCATCTTCATTTTTGTACAGCCGAAGGAAATAAGAAAAAGTTGATATTGTACAAGCTAATTAATGAAGCCATCAGCAACACTATCTATCAGCCTCCAAAGAAATGAAATATCTCTGACCAAACCCAATATCACTTGTACAAAATATAATAACCCTGTAACTTCTCTTCCTTGTATCAAGCCTCTCATTTCATTTCGTCCATTTAAAAACTGAAAGGAAAAGAAAAATGAATGAAGTAAAACCATTTTATACTTAAAACAAAGCTTCAGCTGAAAACAACAACACAAATTCAAATGCAAAACCAGAGATCAAAGTGAAAGATTTCAACTTTGCAACTTTTAAGCCTGTTCAAGGAAGGCTCTGTTCTTTCTTCAACAACACTGTGAGTAACATTTTTCTTTAAATTATAACTTAAGTTAAATATGGTTGAATGTGTTCTCTGTGATAATATGTATGGTTAACATACAAGTATAAACTGCTGCGAATAATTTAGTTGTAAATATATACATTGTTCACTGTTGTAAAGTTGAGGATCCCTGTTCTAGTTTTCAGGCTCAAACTTGGTTCAAAATTTATTTGATCTCGATTCAACCCATGTTCAGACTTAAGTCTTGAACAAATATGTTTGCTATACCATAAACTTTAGTTTTAAAAATTTGTTTAAGTGAACAAACTTGTGATATCACTGGAAATGCTCAAAACTACAGAACCATCTTCATATATGGTAATTTTCGAGTTTCTTAATTCACAATTTCATGAATATAAATTGAATACGCATACTTAAATGTGAATTTTAAAGCAAAGATTCAAATTTTTAGTGATCAAGATTTTGAGCAGTTTGTAGTTTCCTGTTATTGGCATTTCGAGATGCCGGGGTTGATCTAGGCAACTGGAAGGAGTGGATTTCTTTCTGGAGGTAGAGGAGTCTGCCGTGGGTTGAGGAAAAATGGTCGGAGGTTGATCAAAGCCTTGTGGAGGCGGCGGCGAAGGTTTAAAATTTTTAAACCTAGTTTGGTGAGGTTTGACATCCTCGTCTCGTTCTCCGCCTACGATGTATCGAGTGCCACCCGACCTTGGGGTTTGGTGGAGGGAAGGGAGATGAGTTCGCGGCCGGAGTTGGGTAGCCGCTGGTGGTCGGAGCGTGGATCAATCGGTGATGACAGGTTTTGGTTTGAGGTTGGGTTACTGGTTCCAGGTTGGCTCGTACGTTCGCATTTCGATTTCGAATCGATGATGGTGGGTGGTTGCTCGAGTAGGGATGTTTGGGCGATGGGTGGTTCAGGAAGATCATCGGAGATGATCGGCGAAGTTCATCGCCGCAGTACACGTGCACGTGCACGTTTCCTTGGCTCCGTTTTTTCTTTGGGAAGGCAAGATGTTTCACTTGGGTTTTGCTCGAGTTAATCGAGTGTGTTACTCGAAGTAAAGGTGGGAATGACTCGAAGCTGTTTTGTTCGATTCGAGTATGATGTTCCAGGCTTTTGTAAAAATATAGCCTGGCAGTTTTTTTTGATTTCAAAATACAATATAAAATCTGAAACAAACTTAAAATCCAGTTTAAATTAAGATTTTAAAACTAAATCCAATTTGAGATTTGAATCTTAGGTTTTGAAATTAAACAAGGTTTATAACTTTAAAATGATGTAAATAAGTAAGAGTAAAGCCTACTCTAATGATTTGAAATTTAAGAAGAAATTTTGTTAAAAATCCTTAAGTTTGAATTTAATGAGTTGGATTCATTAAATTGATAAGTTAATTAAAATGGACGGATAAAATTAATTAATAATTGGATTAATTAAGTAATTATAAGATTAAACCAATTAATAAAGGTTTAAGTTAATTATTAGTTAGGAAAAATTAAATTGTGATTAAAGATCATTAGTTTGAATAGATTAGATTTTAAACTAATGGTTAAATATTAATTAATTAAGAAAATTTAAGGTTAAATAATTTGTAATTAAATTACGATAATTAACCCGGATTAATAAATTGATACATCTGATTTAAATTAATCAGATAATTAACTGACCCTACTTATGAATATTTGGATTCTATTGGATGATTTGATTGTTTGATATCCCTGATATATGATGCTTTGTGATACATCCTGATTTATGTTGTGATCTGTAGTTTACTTATCTGTGACCTTTATATATCTATGATCTGTGAATGAACGATAAGCGTTGTTCTTATACCGCTTATCGAATTATATTTCTGTATTCTGATATGTAATGATTCATTGTGTTGCACTATTGTGTGAAACCCCTGGACTACACTTTTACACACACAAATATGGATTTCACGTGGAAATCGGTTAAGTCACAGATAATTTAAATCTGATGTTTTTTTGAAATTTAAATTTTAATTTCAATTGATTTTGAAATTGGAATTTGGGTTTAAAGTGAAAAGCAATTGAAATAGAATTTCAAAGATAAAAGTTATTTTGAATAACTTAATTGAGTTTTGAAAATTTAAATAATTTGATTTAAATTTGAATTCAAGTGTGAAATTGAATTCTATGATTCGAAACTAGGAATTAAAGATGATATAAATGTGTTTGTATGAATCTAAACCATTTAAAAGTATAATTTTGAGAATTTGGATTTAACCCAAGGATTTCCACTCGTATGAATGAATCAGATTTTCTGAAATGAAACTGTTGTTTTAAAGGAATAAAAGCTTTCAGATAAGAAATGAAATTCCAGTTTAATTAAAGGAATTTCAATATTGAAGTGAAAATGGTTTTCCAAGTTATGAATGAATTGTTTTGAAAAGCTATGAATTGAATCTGTTTATTTTTAACAGATTTAAAATGATGTTTTGGTTTAAGTCATTTGAAATGGGATTGTTTTGAAAGCTATAAGTTAAATCTTGATTTAAAGGTTTAACGAGTTAATCAAATTGAAATGGAAATTAATTTGGAAAATCTGTGAATGAATCTTTTGTTTAAAGGATTAAAGTGTGGAAACTGTTTAAACCGTAAAGATTGAATCTTTTTGTTTAAAGATTTGAAATGGTAATCGATTGAAACCATTTGAAAAGGAAGTTTGGATTTAAGTTGTGACTTAATTGAAATCCCATATCCATATGTTTTTAAATATTACGCTCACTATTCGGTTTAGCCGGGAGAGGACCTTTGGGTCGTATAACCCATTCCGAATATGTGATACGTCGTATATGGATAGCATTTGAAGACCGGATATTTTTGAAAACGGAAGGATTACCGTCGAGTTACTCTACATCGGCTGATCCCCGGTATAGAGGTTTTATCACCCTTAGTGACGGGAAGTCCGGACGTGATTGGAAATTATCCAGAATTGCAAGGGCTTCGTGAGGAGTGCCTTCGGTTCTGTTCGATCCCGGAACAGACTTGTATGGATTGTATGTCTGACATTACACTTTGAGATATAAAGCTGATTTCTTTCAAATACATATCTGTTTGGTGGCGGAGAATTTATTCTCTTAGCTTAACACCCTTCTCTGAGACGTACGAGCTCAGAGGTTATGTAGTTGAAATTTATCAGCGATATACTCCCAATTTGGTAATGTGGCATGTTGAGTGTTGCTGTGTGATGATCAGTGTTTGATCATGTGCGATATGATCATTTGTTTGATCTTATATCTTTGTGATCATAGGTTGATCATTTGTTTGACCCGAAGCATGGCTTTGTGAACAAAGCATAGCTTTGTGGACGAGACTTCGTCAGAGCCTTACAACCCGGAAATGGTCGAAACAGGAATGTTGCGGCAAGGTTATGAGGGTCGCGCCCTTTAGGGTATGTCATTTCCTTCTGGAAAGGGGTGGTATCATGGTATGGAGCCCAGATACTTACTCATGTGGATACACTTTATTATGTGTGATGTTGGTTTAGAGGCGCCTCGGATAAAGGTCCCAAAGGACCGGGGGGTGGCATATTCGTGAGTTACCTGTTATAGGGGTAACCCGGCCTTGTTTGGCAGAGAGCAGTTTGTCTCTCGGGACGTCCCGCCAGAGGCGATCCCATGCGGCGGAAGGAAGTTCCTTAGCCTGACCATTTGTTGGAAATCCAAAGAAACAATACGCGACGTGTACGGTTTTAGTTGTATTACCTGCCATGGAATGTGGCGGTAACCTGCTATTGAACATGGTAGCTATAGTAGGCATACGATACTGGTCGTATGTTGGCTAAGATTAATATTATACTTTCGAAATGTTTTCTACACACTATGCACTAATAATAATATCAAAAATGATTTGATTTTGCGTAGTAAGCATTTTTGACTATCATAAGAAGAAATCTCCTCCAATTCTGCGTTTGCATTGTGTGTGTGGTGGGAGGTCTTATGGTAGTTTCATTTTCCAAAAGCATTGCGGATTTCAATGTTTAAAACCCTTTTGTGTTTGTTTAAAGATAAACTGTTTTTGTTGCTCACACCAGTCCCATGACTGATCCGGAGTTTATTGTTCCCTTCCTAAACTCTGGGTGCTCATAATTTTCCACACGAGCAGTCTAGAGTTGGGGTTCTTTTCAGATATTCAGGTTTAGTAGATTATCTGGAGCTAGTTCATTCATCGGAGTTGCTTATCTTGGAGTTGTGGATTCATTCTTGTCTGAAGATCATTTTGGAGTGATCACTTCTATTGATATTGTTCCGCTACTGGTGTTATCTTTTCTTTTCCGCTGCTATTTCTTGTATCATATCTCTGATGTATATTGATATTCATTGTATCACTCTGTTGTATCAGATATTATATATCAATGTATTATTCTTTTCTTCCGCTGTGTTATTTACTTAATTGTGTTATAGCTCCGGCGAATCGGATTTGAACGGTCGAATCTGCGGCATTCTAGTACAATGTGAAGTACGGATGTTGATTTTCGAGCGGGCAAAACCCGAGTCGTTACAAATCTACATTTATTTAATATTATTATGTTCGAAAAGAAATCCAGGAGTAACTTCTTAAGGATCTAGCAGTCACTTGCCAAACACCAAAAGAGAGTAAACTCTGAAGTACCAAATACTATCACCTTCAGTAATCACTAGAATTTAACTAATAAGTCCCATACCGTATGGTGAAATCCAAGTATTTACTAAAAGCTAGTAAATATCACTTATTACGGATACCACTGGAAAACCTAAACTACAATCTCTTAAGGATGTAACAATTGTCGCACACAAGAAGAGAATACAACTCTAAAGTGTTAAGTACTTTCTCAAATACGATCACATGAATTTAACCAAGGCATCCCATACTACCCGGTGGAATTCGAGTATTCGCTAATGGGTTAGTAAGTTCCACTCAAACGTTCTATTCAATGAGTTATACTATATTTGACGAAGCATTATTCGAAAGCATTTAAATTAATCGATAACACTAGGTCGATTATTAATACTCCTCAAATTATAGAATTAAGGTTCTCAAAACATTTTTCTCTTTTGAGTTTATTATTTAAAACACTTATTATAATTTTTCATAATTCCATTTATTATTTAACTTTATAAAAATATTCACAGATTTGCTAAAGTATTCCATAACTCTGAATATTTCCAACATTTTACTTATATACACAAAGTTATCTCAAATTTTCATATGTTATATTATTCATAAAACCAAATTCTAAAACCATATTTAATTACTCTTCTAAATCCACATTAAAATATAACCATTATATTTAGAAATAAACTAAGTTTATAATTTTTGAAACTACATTTCCTAATTCCATAAATCCTAAATCATTTATTTAATCAAATCGTAATACTTATATTCCAATTTCATAATCACTTTTACTGTAAAAGTAGATTAGATTTGTATTTCTAAAGTCATAATTTCAAATCCATAAATATTTTACTAAACATGCTTAATATATAAAATAACTTGCTAAAAAAATCATCTTTAATATTTATTAACTTAATTTAGAAATAATTCTACGATTTATAATTTAAACAATTCTCTTTCATAAAATTACTTGTATACGAAGCTTATCTATTTATTTCATTTAACTCAAATTTATGGTTTAAAAGCTTGCAATTTCAACAACTTAAATCTCATAATTTTACAAAACAAAAAACATGAAAGTTGTAGATAAAAGTCTCATCTTTCAAACAAGAAAAAAATCATCCAATTTGGACTTACGGTTCAAAAGTTATGATCGAAATAATTTCCAGATTTAAATTTATTCTGTAACAACCCTGTTGTTAGTTACCTGATTAATTAAATCTAGTTAGGGATAATTAATTCTTAATTGTGATTTGTGAAATATAACTGTGAAATTTAAACTAGATTTGTGAAAAATTGAACTGTTTATCTTAATTAATTTTAAGATAACTTTGGAAAATGTTGTAAATTTCGTTAAATGTTAATATTGTGATTTATTGTTTTAAAATGAGAATTTGTAATTAATAATTTATTTTGTTTTAAATAAAGATAATAAGAATAGCTTGTATTTAAAAAAGTTATAATTAATTGTACAAAATATTTCTATGATAATGGAAATGGAATTTTAACTTGTTAATTTGGTTTTGGTAAATTGGAAAAATCAATTAGTGATTTTCTAAAACATTAACTAGTGTGAAATAAGTGAAATAAGAATTAGTAATACTTCTTTTAAGGAATTTGCAACACCTTTGTTAGTGGATCCACCTCTTTACCCATTGGCCCATTTCTAGTTACTAACCAATTTGCACTTGAGAAATAGTTTTGTACGTTTAATTCTCTATCTCATTCTTTCTGTTCTAAAATCTGATAATCATCTTCCTCCTTTTCTTAAAAACCCTAGCCTCCTAATTCCCAAATTAAGATGCAAATCAAAGGGCTTTTGCTTAATTTTAGTAGAAAATAATTTTTAGTAATCTTCTCTATCTTCTTTTATGATTAAATCATGATTAATCTCTATTTTGATCTAGGGTTGCAACCTTTCTTTTTTTTATTTGCTGAAAATAATTTAGGAATTGTTGAAATGATTGTATTATGGGTTCAATAAAGCTATGGTAAGGGAAATGGTGAGTAAATCACTCACATACCTATTTTTAAATCTTTGTTTGCCGCACAAAATTGTTTGAATGATTGTTGATTGAATTGTTTGCAATTTGGTTGAAAACTTGTGTGATTGTTGTGTTATTGTTTGCTGGAAATTTGGTGTAAACATAGCTAAAATAAAACAGCGATAACATGTTGTAAAATAATCCATATTGACTCATTCTATTTGTGGTAGAAAGTTCTTTCAATTAGCTACAAGTTGTCTTTAAATCATATTTCAATATTTTGCTGTTTAATGGGTCGAAATTGAGTTTGAAACTGATGTTATATCACAGCCATATAAAAAATTTCTGAGTTAATACCTGAGAGTAAAATGGACATAACTTTTGATTGATAAATCCAATTGTGTTGAATATTTTTGCAGTAGAAAGATAATTCCCTAAGGAAGAACTTTTTTTAATCACATTCTCATATTTTGAAGATTTCTGGCTCAAAATTGGGTTTTTAACAGAGTAATTGTCTCTGCCCTGTCAAATTTTCTGAGCTAAAACATTATTAGTAATTTAAGCATAAGTTTCTCATTTCTTATTGGATTTTAATAATTTTTAAACTTCTGGAAAGCATAGACTTTTTGTGCTACAACGTTTATGTTTTGAGTTTTGCATAATTTTGAAGTTTAAATGGTCAAAAAAAAAACTTTATCGCTGCCCTATCAATGAAAGACAAAGTTAATAAATTTAAATCTGGACATCGCGGTGGGGTTGTTACAGTTGTATCAGAGCTATATCAGAACATTATAACATATAATATTATGAATCCGAGACCTAGATGACTTAGAGTCCTGTCCCTTAGGGTATGTGGTAGATAGTTATATTAATTATCTAATTAGGGATATGAATATAAAATGATTCTCGGGATAATCATTTGGGGTGTAAATTGATTTGAAAATTTTAAATTGATAAATTGGAATTTGTGACATTAAAACTTTTGGAAATTAATAAGTAAAATCTTTTAGAGTTTAGAAAATTTTGGAATTAAACTAGAATGAATCAATTTTAAAGTAAACAATTTTTCTTTCAAATAAGTGACTTAGAGAAAATTGAGTAAATAAGTTTAAGAGTTAAATGATCTAGTATTAATCAGTGTTGCACAGTGGAATTTCAGACATTGAATTGTTCCGCTGTAAGTGATTACGTACGTTTTGGTTGAGTGGTTGCTAGGAATTGATTGTTGCTTGCATTTGTTTAAAATTGGATGTGTGGATATTAGTGATAATAAAATAAATGCATCTAAACTTGTAATTATCTATTGTGTTGACTTATCCAGACGTTGTTTAAGGATTCTGATCGATATATGGGATGCCATGTTATCGATAGGGGTTCCTAAACATCGAACATGACATTCTGACATAAGTAATAATTAAAACTTGGAAATTTAAGTACAGATTTTTTTCATTATGGAATATTATGATGTCAATCTAACTAAAGTGTAATCATGAATTGTTAATATCTCCTATATGATAAGAATTTGATATTAAATACTAATATGAATTTTTGAGATACGTGCAGGTATCTGAAGTTAAATAGATATTGTTTAAAAGATCATAAATTGTTTGTATAAGGAATATTAGCGGACTCGCTAATATTCCAAATATAAGGTATGTATCTCGGATTACATATCGCATTTTTATGTTTTTTCCTACAGGATGCCTCATCCATGAGATGAGATGTATATTATGTAATTATATTCATATTTTAAATTTTCGAAACGCTAGCCGCGCAAAGGAGACGCTGGCGAAATTTTTCGCAAATTTGAGGCGTTAGAATATTTTTGAGAATTTTGAGAAACTTTGATAACTAAAAATTTGAGTTTAGTGTTATAATTTGGAGTGATATTAATTGAATGTTTTGGAAATGAAATTAGAAACCAGTTAGAAAAATAATTGTTTCAAGAGAAAATTTATATTACGGATTTCTTTCGTTAAGGAAATTGCGGGGATGCAATTTCTTTAAGGCGAGAAGTCTGTAAAAACCCTGTTGTTAGTTACCTGATTAATTAAATCTAGTTAGGGATAATTAATTCTTAATTCTGATTTGGAAATTCAACTGTGGAATTAAATCTAGGTTTGTGAATAATTGAACTGTTTATCTTAATTAATTTTAAGATAACTTTGGAAAATGTTGTAAATTTAGTTAAGTGTTAATTTTGTGATTTATTGTTTTAAAATAAGAATTTGTAATTAATAATTTATTTTGTTTTAATTAAAAATAATAAGAATAACTTGTATTTCAAAAAGTTATAATTAATTGTACAAAATATTTTTAAAATAATGGAAATGAAATTTTAACTTGTTAATTTGGTTTTGGTAAATCGGAGAAACCAATTAGTGATTTTGTAAAACATTAACTAGTGTGAAATAAGTCAACTAAGAATTACTAACACTTTACTTCTTTTAAGGAATTTGCAACGCCTTTGTTAGTGGATCCACCTTTATACCCATTGGCCCATTTCTAGTTAGTAACAAATTTGCACTTGAGAAATAGTTCTATATGTTTACTTCTTTATCTCATTCTTTCTGTTCTAAAATCTGACTCATCTTCCTCCTATTCTTAAAAACCCTAGCCGCCTAATTCTCAAATTAAGATGCAAATCAAAGGGCTTTTGCCTAATTTTAGTAGAAAACTTCTGGTAATCTTCTCTGTCTTCTTTTATGATTAAATTATCAATTAATCTCTATTTTGATCTAGGGTTGCAACCTTTCTTTTTTTAATTTGCTGAAAATAATTTAGGAATTGTTGAAATGACTGTATTATGGGTTCTAGAAAGCTATGGCAAGGGAAAAGGTGAGTTAATCACTCACATACCTATTTTTAAATTTTTGTTCGTTGCACCAAATTGTTTGAATGATTGTTGATTGAATTATTTGCAATTTGGTTGAAAACTTGTGTGACCGTTATGTTTTTGTTTGCTGGAAATGTGGTGTAAAAATCGCTGCAGTAAAATAGTGATAACATGTGGTAAAATAATTCAAATCGAGTCATTCTTTTTTTGATAGAAAGTTCTTTCAATTAGCTACAAGTTTTCTTTTAATCATATTTCAAAATTTTACTGGTTAATGGGTCAAAATTGAGTTTGAAACTGATGTTATAGCACGGCCATATAAAAAATTTCTGAGTTAATACCCGAGAGTAAAATGGACATAACTTTTGAGTGATGATTCCAATTGTGTTGAATATTTTTGCAGTAGAAAGATAATTACTAAGGAAGAACTTTTATTTTAATCACTTTCTCATATTTTTACGATTTCTGGGTCAAAATCAGGTTTTTAACAGAGTAACTGTCTCTGCCTGCCAAATTTTCTTAGCTAAAACATTGTTAGTAATTTAGGCATAACTTTCTCATTTCTTATCGGATTTTGATAATTTTAAAGTTCTGGAAAGAATAGACTTTATGATACAATTTTCATGTTTTGAGTTTTGCATAATTTTGAAGTTTAAATGATCAAAAATTTGTTTCTTTGTCGCTGCCTTGTCACTGAAAGATAGAGTTTATAAATCTAAATCTGGGCATCGCGGTGGGGTTGTTACATAACATCTCCAACTGTAAGACCTGTAGGAATATACGTTCACGTATAGGTGAAGGGAAAATACCAAAGGGGGTTCGCCTTGTTTGAAGTCTTAAATGGCCAAGCTGGATCTACTTCAATCCTTATAGGGATATTAAGTAAAAAGTTGGCATTTTCTTGATTGCATTAAGAAATCTAAATGGCACGGTGAGCGTAGGCTTGGCTTTATCTCAGTAAGATTGGAACCATTTATGTGAGGAGTAGGGATGTATACATAGGTTGAGATTGTCATTGGTCTTGGAGTGGACATTAGAAAGACTCAGGTTACGCCCAGACGAACTACACCTCCTATTAGTGTAGGATCCATTAGGACATGCATTGCCTCAAAGTCATTTTTTAGTTTGTTTGTAGTTAGGAGGTAAGGCTAGATAACCCATACCCGTATGGTAATGCCGTTATTAAGCACTAATGGGAGGTTCCTCTATGTATGCTGGCAATTCGGCCTAGACACAGATGATGACACTAATGGGAGGTTCCTCTGTGTATGTCGTTATTAAGCACCAAAACATTGTTCTGACCACCTCTTCATGTAATACCCCCACCTCTATACCCATACTATGCAAGAGTACTAATGAGTAATAATGTCAGATAATACGGAGAATGAGGCGATATGAGGTACAGACGTGAATATTCTCCTTGGCTAACACTGGTACATATTTAAATTCTGATAAATAACTTACCTACGTATCTGGTATCGACACAAAGCAATAAACACATATGCCACCAGGATAGAACAATACACAATATTTATAATAAATATCAAAGAACACAGAGTCAGAATCACAGAGACAAGCTATAATATGAAATATATATGAGTATATGTAACAGTGTGAATACAAAATATCGTACGGCTAATATCTCAAAGTGAAATACAATGAATAATCAATATACAACTCAACATATTACATATACAGTGAATCAAAGCCACACAAATATCATGCAACTATCCTAATATAAGTCTCCACTAAGCTAATTAAATCATGTTGGTCGCATCGTCCCTGTACCTGAAAATGTCTTGGACTGACCCGAGTACTATATAAATAATACATGAGCCAGACTATACCTAAATGAAGGATCTAACAAAATTGGTGATATGGTATACACTAGGAATAATAATAATATGCTAACACTGTTAGAGTAACTCAAAACAACGGTTATAGTGTCAATATATGTAACAACCTGCCCAATAATGGACCTAATTTCGACCAAACAAAAGCCCATCTCACCTTAGGCCCATCTCGAGGCGAGTTGTTAACTTGATAAAATTAAAAACAGTACATATCACATAAAGCTATCTATCTATACTTTTAGAATCTCACATCGGAATGGATAAAATATACTAATAGAACAAGTACCTATTTTATAAAGAAAATCATTTCAGAAACATAACGTATTAAATATTACAACATGTTTCATAAAGCCTCCAAAATACAATATTCAAAATAACATAACTGTCTAAACTGGGTATAATAAACATACTTAAAGAGCATAGATAGATAGAAACTGCCACAAGTCTTTATCTCCATCTTTGTCTCTTAAGTCAGCGTTACTCTCTCTAACTTATGTTGTAATAAGGAGTTGGTCAGAACAACAAATGTTTGGTGAAATGAAAATTTCAAGTTTTACCATAATTGTACTTGAGCAGTATTGTTTAAATAAGAAATATGTCTTACGTGTTTAAGACTATACCAAATGTAATGGTAACCCTAAATGGTGGTGCAACAAATACTAATACTTTAACTATAAGCCCAAAGGCCTTTCCTATTTAATTCTAAAACTCTAACGCAACTAACATTAACGATGCAAAAGAAAGCATCCAAACCAATAAATACCCTTTATTAGTGATTAGGCATATATAACCATTTAATACCTATAAAATAGGCAGGTTCCAATCCTTTAATACCTAACCCATTTCCAAATTCTAACACAACTATGTTAACGATGCAAGAGAGAGAACCTCCAAACCACTTAATACCTCTTTCCTGGGACTTAGGCAAATTATGACCATTTAAGACCTATACAATAGGCAGGTCCCCGTCATTTAAGACCTAACCCAAGATGGGTCCCTACATGGTTCTCTCTAATTGACATCGTAAGAAATCTCATTAGGTTCCTTAATACTTCTCCTAAAATGAGGCAGACCCTACCATAGCCACTTAATAGTTCTAAGCCGAAGCGGACCCCTCCTAAGGATTTCACCTATCGTATCCAAAAGCACAACTTATGACCCATAACCCACTCGTAATGTTTCATATTAGTCCGACTATTCGTAGGTACTGGTAGCCAGATTAACTAGGAAAATTTATCCTGTAGAATTGGTACTAACCTCACGTCCACTGGAGTTACTTATTACCGGCGATGTCTCACATCAGTCTGCAAAGCCGCAACGCTGGTAACCAGATTTAACTGGGCAGACTTCTATCTAACTTTGGATTGTCCTTGCATACTTATAACATAGTCATACTTCATATGTATAACCATTGTATACATATATCATCCTACAAAATCAATAATTAAGGCCATATAAGGTATCCCCTTATTATGCATTTGATTATGGATTAATTCCCATAATTATCATTAACTACCTTCCTAAGAAATTTATATTATTTACTACCCTATTAATTCTAATCAATACGTTATAGTTATTATGTTATTAACAACTTTAATAATCAATATGTTAATATTATATATATGCGCACATGATTCGAATAAAATATTTCCAGTCACACACAAAGAAAAGACTTATTAATTTAAATGTCAAACTTATACAAGTACCAAATTCCAAAAAATATATAGCTAATATCCTTAGTGAACAACTAACTTGTATACAAAAAGGAATAATACCAAACTTATCTCATATTAACGCAGTAGAATTTACATCTTCTATTTCAAGTAAAACAAGTCTTATACTTTAGACCTTTCATATTCTGTTCAACTTTTACACAAAGCACTTTGAAGCGAAAAAGGGTCCATACATGTTTAATTTACAGAAATAGGCAGTGCAAACTACAATAAAATTCATACTTTGCACACTATTTCTAATTTATTTTCTTTTATAACCCTTTTTATACTTCAAGCGAAATCAAAAGAAATAAAGTGGAATAGATTATGTATTATCTAAATCTCAAGTACAGATCTGATCCATACAAACAATTGAAATTCCAACATATTCATAGATTTATATTTATTTAAGGAAATTTTGGGGGGTTTTAGATGTAATATTTTCGTTTATCAAAATTTCTCAAGGCATACATCAAATCCAAATAAATACTATTCAATTACAAAAATGTGAAAAACTTGATATTTCCACTCATAGAGAATTGTTTGCTTCCTAATTGGATTAGATTCCACCAACCTAATTCACTTTCAGATCTCCCTTTGAAAATCCTAACTGATTCTGGAATCTAAAGAAGGAGAAGAAGAGGTCTGGTTTATACCAGTCCTAATTCTCTGTTTGATCTTTCCCCTTTTTTGAATATACAACAAATGGATTGTATGTATATATATTAGATTTCAAAAATTAGAAGATAGGGAGAAGAAGGATTAATTTAAATTAGTGATTATAAATTAGAATTACTTGGCAGAAATTTTACTTTTTTTGAAACCCTAAGGGGAAAGAATTTGGCAGGGCTTCGCCGTTGCCACAGAATTTTATGAAGGAAAAGTGGAGGTTCTTGGGGTCTATTTATAGAGGTGAGATGGAAACAGAGCCATTCGATCAAAAGAATCAAATACGGACCATTAAAAATGGTTAACCCTAGCCGCCATCAGGTAGTGGTCGACCGCCACCCTCCAACAGTCGATCGCTAGTAGTCTACCGATCGTGGTCGAGGAGTCGATCGCTCCCCCCTCTTATGACCATATTTATTTGTTTCCGTTCTTATCATCTATTACTTAAATTAATTATATCAATTACCCAATTAATCATACGCTAACCCATGTTAACTCAAACGTTAATCTCAGCCAATGTATTAAAATTCAAAATTCAAAGTTTTAATTTCAAATTCAAATATTTAAAATTTAAATTATAAAACTTCAAACGTTCATAACTCCTCCCTTTGAACTCTGATTTCAGCGTATTACATATGAAAATTGATAGAAAATCGCCAAGGATGCACAGTGCGACTTCTGTGACCAAATTCTGACATTTACAAAATTTCCATTTTTAACTTTATTTTTAATATTAATTTCTTATTAAATTTTACGGGGTGTTACATTCGCTTCCCCTTAAAAGGGATTTCGCTCCCAAAATCACCAAGTGAAGATAGTGTAATGTGCTCTCAACAACCATGTTATACAACCAATTTTTTTTATTATCTACACAACCATCTACTCAACCAAAAATGCAATGTGATTACATATGCAACATACTATAGGTGAGTTCAATCCTAACATGAATGCAAGGTCTTGAAATATAGGCATGTATGCAAGCATCTTCAATATACATAAAATTCTATATGAGTGCAAAAATAACAATAAAAAGTGTGACAGCCATCTCTTGCCATCCAATCTAGCAACCATGATGCAACCAAATACCTATATTTTTGGAGAAAAATTTACGGGAGGAAAGCTCGGGGTGAGAAACATTCATCTTTTCTTCAGTTTTCCATGTGATTTCGCTGGGTTATCTCCCCATCTACCCGAACCAATCAAATTTTCTTCATTACGAAGCCTTTTAATACTATGCTCCACAATGCGTGCGGTGGAAGAGGAGGCAATGTGCTCTATTTCAACATCGATTAAATGAACAGGCTCTATTACAGAATGTCGTGCAAACATTTCCTCAAGTGTGGAACTTGAAAGACGCCATGGACTCCCACTAACTAGTTCGGAAGCTTCATCTAATAAGCAAGTTTCCCCCTACTCTCTCGAAAATCGGAAAAGGCTCAACGAACCTTAGCGCCAACTTCCCAGATATACTAAACCTCATAACCTTTTTAAAAGGGGAAACCTTAATGAATACCATGTCCCTAACTAAAAATTCCAATCCCCTCCTTCGCCTATCAGCATTGACCCCTGATGGTCTTGTGCGGTCTTGGTTTGCTGCCTAAGCACTTATACCATTTCCAAGGTCCTCCAAAATCCATAAAGCAAGCTCTTGGCAAATCTTCTAAATTCAAAGTCATTTCCAAAGAAGATTGCAAACTCCTCCAAAATTACCTAGTGAACAAAGGGTCTTTATCACTAACAATGCTAACTACAACTCCACGTAGTTGCACCACTTCCTTGACATACCCGTGCTAAAGATGCTGCAGTCCTTTTACTTCACTGGAAGTAAAATAAGCTAATTTACTATAACTTAAATAGCATCATTGCCGTTCTGACTGCTTGGCAACCTATCTATAAAGTCCATCAATATGTGCTCTTATTTACAAATTGGAATCTCCAATGGTAACAACATCCCTCCGGGCTTGCCTTGCTTAGCCTTAATCCTTTGGCATGTCAAATATTTGAAGACAAGTTCAGTGACTCTCCCTTCATCCTTGACCAATTAGAAAATTATCGTCGTATCTGTGTACACCTTATCACATTTGGGGTGAATGGTGACACTCCACAAGTCTTGGGTTTGAAGTATTCTAATCTAATCTCTTTACTAACTTCTAGTCATATTTTTGGTTTATCGCTAATTAAGTGTCCTTATGAAATTTTGTAACGACCCGGAATTTTATCACTTTGATTTTCAAAATATTTAATTGACTTTTAATATTCAATTAGTGTTTTTTTAAAAACCTAAGAGAAGATAAATTTGAAAATAAAAATGGTTTGATTTCAAACAACAAACATTTATTCGAATTTATAGGATTTTTCTATAAATTTGTTTTGAAAAATATTTAAAAATTGTCTTTTGACGTATTTTACATCGAACGTCGGTGTTTTTAAAATATAACATAATTTGATATCCAGTGTGTTTCAATGTTGTTTTGAGATCATGTTACAGTGTTGTACGCAATCATATTCTATTTTCAGTAGATCGTGGCTCGTACGTAGATAGGTTAGTGGGTAGCGGATACCCAAACTCAAATTTAGACATAAATCTACAGTTTTATAATACTAAATGTGCACAACACATCTTCTCCATAAATACAAAGTACTATGCACATTCCTTTTCCATCCCCTGCTCCATACTTTCCTTGATCTCAACCTGGTTTTGTGCCACTGATTATGGAGCTTGGATTGAGAGTTCATCCATTTGATCTGCCTATATAAACAAGTGATCAAGCAGTAACACAACCTCTTCTTCTTCTTCTCATTCGGGGTTTCATTTTCTTCTACGACATTTTCAAATGAAATGGAAAATATATCCACTTCCACACTTCAAAAATCTATAGCTCCCAAAACCGATCAAAATTAGCACATGGTTCCAAAACAAAAGTTGTTCTATCAATCCCTATAATTTTTAGAAAAAGATTGCTTGCATTTTCATCAAGTAACGATCAAGAAATCGAAATATTTCAGTAAGCGGCAAAATATGCTTGAATACTTCGAAAAATCAATTCTCTCGATTCGCACCAAATTAGAAGTTGTCGTCAGCGTTGTTGGGACCGTATGGCGACGTAGTATATTTGGTGAAGTTTCAATGGAATTCTGTAACGATGATTGATGGTGGTTGTGAGCTAAGGTTTGAAATTCATGGTGATAGAGGTGACGATTCGCAAAATCTAGCTTGGATTGGTGATCAGGATGGCGAGGCACTCAAATGGTGAATTTTTGGCGGAGTTCGGAGATGAAAATTATCGCATGTTTTCAGGTTGCCATAGGGTTCGATGCTCGGGTCTGGGTGTTGGATTTTAGTCGAGGGGGCTGGAGTTCGAGGGAAGGTGTGTGTGGGGATGAGATCAGAATTTAGGACGCATTGATGGCCTCGGATCGGTGATCGATGGAGCGATGGGCTTGTGCACATGCACACGGTACACGCTAATGGTGATAGTGAAAATTGAAGAAGAGGGAGGGAGAAGAAGGCACTATTTGAAGTGGGTTTGGCTACGGTAGGGCATTTGGGCTTTTGGCCGAGCATATGGATGGTGAGAAACTAATTATATTTGTTTATTTATATAAATAAAAGTGTTGAGTTTTAAAAACATGATATCTAGCTCGTTTTAAATCCGTTTCACCTGCGGAATTTTGCGTTAAACTCGTAATGACGAGTGCAACATTTTAGTGTGACTTGTTGATAGCTTTGGTCATATAAAAATTTAGGATAGATTAAAACGGACTGAATTTAAATTTCGTTATTTTAATTAATAATGTCGTTTAATTTTTTTACCTTAATTAGTGATGTTTATTTGGCCAACTAAAATACTATTGAGTTCAATTGGATTGAATAGAGTAATTTGGACATTTATTAGCAGGATAAAACGCCGCCTTGCTAATTAAATTTATTTGACACCATGTTAGCAGAATAAATTACCGTTCTACTATAATGAACAAGATAGGTTATATTTGGACATCTATTTAACAGAATAAATCACAGTTCTGTTATTACATTAACATAGACACTTATCTATATACCAGTTGATTAATATTGAATAAGTATTAGCAATTGATTGTTAATTATTTGATTTACACATGTATATCTGCTTGTGTAAATACCGGGTATTTTAACATGGAATGTTAAATTAAATGAAATGGTAACTTGTTTAAGTACCATAGTGGTCGCTAAGCCCCTTTCTAAATTTGCAAGTTAATTATGGAATCAAAGTTATTTTAAAAATATTTATTATTCATTAATAAGGTTTAAAAATATAATTATCATATATGTTAATAAGATTTAAAAGGTAAATATTATTTATTAATAATGTTTTGCAATGTTTACGCCAAAATTGGTCACAAACACCCAATTGCAGATGAAAGCACCAACTCACAGTCACAGATAGAATATATGAAGAAGAAATAAATATGAAGAATAACTCAAAATTTAAAAAGAAAGCAGTGAAAGGACGAGATTTATAGTGGTTCAACGTTGTAGCCTACATCCACTTTGAAGAGTTTTGCTGTTTATTGATGACTCTCAACTGATTTACAACAGTACAATTAATAGCACTCGAGCTATAATGGATTTCAGCAGAGTAACAGCATAGCAGAGCCAAAAGATCCTTTTTCTGTAGGCGTAGGGGTGCTATTTATAGGTGTAGGTCTGAGACATCTTCCCCTGAACATGGAATACTCCTTCTCACATATGGATGGGCCCACCAGATCGACCAGGCCTTGTTTAGGATCGATCCCCGATTGATCCTATGTATTTTGTATTGATCAAGATTTGGTCCAATGAAGGTGCGATCGATCATGGTGGTTCTTCAGTGGATAAGAAAGCTTTTGTGAAAATTTGGTGGCATTTAGACTTGTAGATTTTGAGTTATGATCGATCCAAAGTTGAGTTTGCAAGTTGGCTGAGTACTTCGTATCGATCTATGCGTATCGATACTTGTCGTATCGATGACGTGGCTCGAGAATCCAAGGGAGATCCATATTTCATGCTTGTTGACCGCTTCCATTGATTGACCATGCCTTCTTCGTATCGATCCCGTGTATGGCTCTTCGTATCGATACTATACCCCCGCCTTTGTATCGATCAAATGGTCATTGGTTTGTATCGATAGTTTGACTGATCGATACAAAATATACAGAAATGGGATCGATACGAAGTAGGAAGTTGTGGAGTAAATGAACTTGGATCGATCCCTAAGTACTTCGCATCGATGCTTGGTTTATGGCTTCATATCAATCCATGGTTCATTGCTTAGTATCGATCAATGACTGATCGATACGAAACATGTGGGAGTGGGAACGATGCGAAGTGGTTGAGTATAGAAACGATCGATACGAAGCACATGAAGGGAATAGGTCCGAAGTAGATGGATACGAACTAGATGTACACGAAGTTGATGGATACAAAGTAGATGGTTTTTGATCGATCCATGACCCCGACCCGAAGCAGCTGCCTCCTTGGCCCGAGGTAAACCCTCTAGTGACTCGAAGCAAGTGCTGAGATGATCCGAAGTAGTTGCGCAGCCTTTGTAAATATGTCAACCCCTCGAAGACTCGAAGCAAGCCCTTCTCCAACCCGAAGTAACCTGCTTGAAATCCCAAAGAAAACATGAAGGTAACTCAGAGCGAACCCCAAGCAACCCATTTTCTCCAAAATCTATACTCCAAGCGTGTCGTGCTTTTTGTCCATCAACTATGCTCTATACTGGCCTCATGACCATGTTTACCATCCGTGATTGATCGTTCGTTCGTTCATTCATTCAAATCAGAACCAAGTCCCTGATGATCTAGCTTCGATAACTGTGCAGTCGAGTGGGTTAAATCTGCCCGTATGTTGCCTTGCCAAAAGGCGGGTTAACACTTTACCCCCCAAAACATGCCTTGCGATAGGAAGGTGTGTTTTGTAGTGCCATAAGCTTGATGTACGTATCCTGTTGATGACCCGTAAAGAGGTCGATAATCTTACCTGATTATGAACAACGATCGTTCAAGATCGTATGCCATTCGAGGAGATATGTAACCGTTCGAGGTCGGATGTCGTTTGAGGTGAATTGCGATCATTCGAGGTCCGGTGCCGTTCGAGGCGAATTGTGATTGTTCAAGGTCGGGTGCCGTTTGAGGCGAATTGTGACCATTCATGGTCGATGTTGTTCGAGGCAAATTGCGATCGTTCGAGGTCGGGTGCCGTTCAAGGTGAATTGTAACCGTTCGAGATCGGGTTTTGAAATCATAAACATCAGATTTAACATCCAAATGAGTCTTACAATAAAAATGTCCAACTAAACCAAGTCCAGATGCAAAAAAGAGAAAATAAAATCAAAATAGAAACATCAAAGTGCAAGCATCCCTACTGTTGCGGTTTATAGTCATCTCAGAGCATGCTTGAGGACCGCTCGTGATCCCGTACATGTGTAAGTGACATAACCATTTTAGTGTGGAGTTTACTACTTATTCCTCATCATTCCAATCAATTGATGATAAGCTGATGCCTTGATCCAGGGCCGTCTTCATTTGATGTAGAAGGTGGTCGCTCCTATTCCACCGTCGCTGCTTGCCTTTTCACGTACTGTAACAGCATGCCATTACAGATATGTCCTTCGATCTTATCCCTCAAGTGCTTGTAATCGTTTGTACTATGGCCGTCTAGCTCATGGAATAGGCAGTATTTGTCTGATTCCTTTTCATTATTGGTTGGCTCATTCCTGATTGGTCTTCGGTAGGGGACCAGCCCCCTAGTGTCTTGGTATATCCATTCCAAAATCTCACTCAACTCCGTATAAAAGGTGAATCTCGGTTCCTTTCGTTGCCGCTTTAGCACATCAAATCTATTTTCGCTTTTCGCTTCCCTTTATTCTTGTTTGAATCTTTCCCGGGCGGATCTCCTCCTTTGACCGCATAAATGTCGACTTCCTCTCCTTCCTTTCTTTCAGCTTTCGCTTCTTCCTATCGCAGAAACCTTTCTGCCTCATGGTAAAACTCCCCTAGATCCATAGGTGGATCCTTTTTCAATGAATTCTTGAATTCTGTGTCATCATCTATGCCAGATACAGCTGCAATCAAAACCATGGATGGATCTGGGCGATCTACCGATGCTGCCGCTGCATTAAATCGCGTTAAAAAGTTCCTCAGAGACTCTCCGGTCTTCTGTTTCAGTGTTGTCAAACTCATCACATTTTTAGGTATTGAGATGTGAACTTTGAACTATCTCATAAACCTCTCAATCAAATTGGTCCATGTTCCAATGGAATCACTTTCCAATTGCCTGAACCATAGTGTTACTATATCCATCGAATACAAAGGGAAACATCAGACATTGACCTCCTCCGATGCCCCTAGTACTTCCATGTGCCTCATATACCTTGTCAGATGAACAACAAGACCCGTCCTTCCATCATACATCTCCAGTGTTGGTAGTTTAAATTCTGGTGGATTTCTAGCCTGCCTAATCATGGGAGGAAAAGGGCTCTTGTTCACATCCTCCAAATCTTTATTCACCAATCCTCCTCTCATGGTTCGTCTGACCATTTCTGCCAATCTATCACTTTCACCAAGCGGAAGTCTTTTTTCGTTGCCTCCGACCTACCCCCCGAATTCTCGAGGGGATCCTGAAATCTACTCACTTGGACGAGCATTCATTCCTCTATCGATGCCAAATTGCATAGCACCACCACCGCCTGGTATCCTACTTGGAATTAAGCCAACATGATCCGAGGGTGTGCCCCCTAGTTCAGGGGCTATTCCTGATGGTTCCGCTCTATCCTGAATCCTGGTTGCTCCATTCCCCTGACTCTGGTTCTGGACTCCTTCTGCTCCATTCTCTCGATTCTACACTCTAGCTTGTCCAACCTGTCGGAGTAGGTTCTGCATCATTTCCTCCTGCCTTTTCAACATCCCTTCCTATATAGCATCCATCATCATCTCTATCTCATCTCTGGTGACGAAAACTGAGGTCTGATTAGCTCATGAGGAAGCCTCCTGACTTCCTTCATGCTGACTCCTTTCTGTTCTTTGTCTCCTTGTTGATTGATTTATCATAGTTTCCAGAATCTGAGTTCCTAAGCCTTTAAATCCAAAATCCAAGCTCCAGAATCCCTGAGTGTTAGCTTTCTTAGTGAAAGCACCAAAATGTTTGCACCAAAATTGGTCACAAACACCCAATTGCAGATGAAAGCTCCAATCATAGTCATAGATAGAATATATGAAGAAGAAATAATTAAGAAGAACAACTCAAAAATAAAAAAGAAAGCAGTGAAAAGACGAGATTTATAGTGGTTCGACGTTGTAGCCTAGGTCCACTTTGAACAGTTTTGCTATTTATTGATGATTCTCAACTGATTTACAACAGTACAATTAATAACACTCGAGCTACAATGGATTTCAACAGATTAACAGCGTAGCAGAACCAAAAGATCCTTTTTCTGTAGGCGTAGGGGTGCTATTTATACGTGTAGATCTGAGATATCTGCTCCTGAACTCAGAATACTCCTTCTCACACGTGGATGGGCCCACCAAATCGATCAGGCCTTATTTATCGATCGAAAATAAGGTGCAATCGATCATGGTAGTTCTTCAGTTGATAAGAAAGCTTCAGTGAAAATTTGGTGGCGTTTAGACTTGTAGATTTTGAGTAATGATCGATCGAAAGTTGAGTTTGCAAGTTGACTGAGTACTTCGTATCATCTATGCATATCGATACCTGTCGTATCGATGACGTGGCTCGAGAATCCAGGGGAGGTCCACAATTCATGCTTGTTGACCGCTTCCGTTGATGACCATGCCTTCTTCATATCGATCCTATTTATGGCTCTTCGTATCGATACCATACCCCCGCCTTCGTATCGATCAAACAATCATTGGTTCATATCGATCGTTTGACTGATCGATATGAAATATATAGAAATGGGATCGATACGAAGCAGGTAGTTGTGGAGTAAATGAACTCAGACCGATCCTTACGTACTTTGCATCGATGCTTGGTTTATGGCTTCATATCGATCCATGGTTCATTGCTTTGTATCGATCAATTGACTGGTCGATACGAAACATGTGCGAGTGGGATCGATACGAAGTGGGTGAGTATGGAAACGATCGATATGAAGCACATGAAGGGAATGGGTCCGAAGCAGATGGATACGAACTAGATGGACAAAAAGTTGATGGATACGAAGTAGATGGTTTTTGATCGATCCATGAGTCTGACCCGAAGCAGCTGCCTCCTTGGCCCGAGGTAAACCCTCCAATGACTTGAAGCAAGTGCTGAGATGACCCGAAGTAGTTGGAAGCCCTTGTAAATATGCCAATCCCTCAAAGACTCGAAGCAAGCCCTTCTCTAATCTGAAGTAACCTGCCTGAAACCCGAAGTAAACATGAAGGTGACTCGGAGCGAACCCTAAGCAACCCATTTTCTCCAAAATCTATACTCCAAGCATGTCGTTCTGTTTGTCCATCAACTATGCTCTATCCTGGCCTTATGACCATGTTTACCATCCGTGATTGATCGTCCGTTCATTCATTCAAATCAGAACCAAGTCCATGACGATCCAGCTTCGATAACTATGCAGCCGAGTGGGTTAAATCCGCCTGTATGTTGCCTTGCCAAAAGGTGGGTTAACATGCAAATAATTAATAATTGTTTTAATAATGATTTAAAGCTAACCATTTTGTTAATATGATTCTTAAAAGTAATTTAAGAATATTTAATTTATGTTTTAAAGTTATTTAATTATTTATTTAAAGTGTTTTAAATTATATTTTAATTATTAATTAAAGTTATTTAACTGATATAAGTTATTTTATTTTATTTAAAGGTTTATTTATTATCATATTAAGATTTCTAAAAGTTAATAATTACTTCATGTATATTGCTTAAAGGTTATTATTATTATATTATTGAAAACTTTAAAAGTTTTATTGTTATACTATTAATAATGTTTTAAAGTTTATTTTTACATTATAAAAATGTTTAATGATATTTCTATGATGTTTAAGTTTTATTTATTATAATTATATAGTAAATTGTTTATAAAAAGGGTTTGTTAAAGAAATTTATAAATTTGAAAAGAAGTCGGGTCTGAATGATTTTAGAATAGAGGTTTATAAATGGTATTTGAGATTTATAAAAGAATATTTTATAAACAAAATTTGGAGATTTATAAAGAAGTTTTATAAAAGGGGAATTTATGAAATAAAAGAGATTTACAGAAAGAATTAGTGTTTTGAATTATTAATATCTGCTTTTAATGACACATGGGGTTTTAATCATTTTAATATGATTTGAATTAGAAATCTTTTGAAGTATTTTGTAAATATACTTATGCTATTATTTAAGTATATGGATAAGTTTTCAAGTTTTGAAAGTGAAATGGTTTGTGAATATACTTATACCATTGAGATAAGTATATGGTTATATTTTCTGAGTATCGAAAATATAATGTTTTGTGAATATAGTGTTTTGTGAATATACTTATACCATTGAGATAAGTGTAACGACTTGAAATTTTCAACCATTCGCATCCATACATGTCGGATTTGAATTGCTCAAAATATCAGATTGTAATTAAAATTTGGCAAAACTCAGCATATACAGTAAATAAAATAATCACAGACACAGAGTAATATAACAATAATGCAGCGAAAACAAAAGAATAGTAGTTCATGAAGCTACTATATATATATAACAGAGTTAAACAAGATACAACGGAGGTCTCGAATACATAGGTATCTCAATACAATAGTCAAATACAAGATCTGAATAAATCACTGGAATCAGCTGAATACATTACTGGAATCAACCGAATATCTGAAAGCTGGATAGATAGCTGGATCTCCAAGCGAAGCTCCAACTCCAAAGGTGAGCCTCGAATACTGGTACACTCAGTCTGACCCGAGCGTAAAGCAAAACACAAAACACTCGAGTCAGGATTAACATTCTTATATCAATAAATCCAACTCAAGTGAAATATCAACTGAAATACAAGTAACTCAAGGATATTTGGGGTAACCATCCTCTAAGGATCCGTTAAACTAATTATATATAGTAGTGTACGCTCAGTAGATAATGCCTATCAGTAATATAAAGTATCAAGATAGCGTTAAGGCGTTACCACTATCCCCCTTAACACATTTTATATAAGCATCATAGTCTATACAGCACTGTAAACTCCACCGTAAACTAGTGGGCTATCAGGGAGTACTCCATAGGTATAACACAAAACAAATCGTAGTGGTCGCGTATAGGGATACAAGTATGACAAGGCACATGAGGCAATACCCAAGGTAGTGAAATTACCGTTTGCCTGATCCGGACTGGTGAGAACGCATCGCCGCAACGATCGCAACACCGCGAAACAACACTCCCAAATCAAGGGTGCGCACCAATCAAAAACAAGTAATGAGTAGTTTACGAAGAAGTGTGTCCACTAGAGGTAGCTAACCTCACTGGCCCGGCACGGCTCCTGTTTAAGTCATTTCCAATTTGACACAAGTGTCAAGGTCATCCATTATCGTTCTCTTTCTTCAAATCCAGCAACGTCATCATTCCAACCACTTCATTCTGGATCCCACTCCGCGTATAATAGTTATTAAAGTGGTTTTCGGTTTAGACAGAGAGTATGTCCCTAACCAATCCCGTACTCTTCAATAACTACGTAATTATTACACCGATTGGTCATTTAATAAACTTTCAAAATAGTTTATATTTCAAAACCAAAATATCATTGCCATTTCAAAACCATATCCATACGATATCATTTTCACTTCAAATAAATCCATTTCCAAAATCATATCACTTTCCAAAATTATATCGCTTTCGAAATCGTAAGTCTTTAAAAATCAAAACACTTTGGAAATCAAAACCTTGAAATTCATAACACTTTGAAACTATAGCTTGAAATCATAACATTCGAAATCCATAACACTTTCCTCTTAAACAGTTTAGATATTAAAATTAGTGTATAAAATAAAATAGTTTATATAAAATAGTTATAAGTTAAAATAGTTTATAATAAAATAATATATATTGAAAATGATTTATATAAAATAGTTTATATTAAAATAATTTATAAAGTAAAATATAAATAGTTGTAGATATAGTTTAAAAATACTTTATAAAATAAAATAGCTTCCACAAATTCACAAATCGATTCAATTTAACTCGACTTCCAAATTCAACTTAATTAAATCTCAATTCATAAATTTCAACTCAATTCAATTTCTCAATATATCATTTCAAATTATAACGATTTCAAATACAGATTTGAAACACAAAATAAACCATTAAATATCAATATATTTCAAAGCTGTAAATATTCCACATTTCAAAAACTAAATTTGATAATTCCATTTATATCTCAATTTAATTTCATTTCATTTAGTTTCGGAGATATTTCTTTAATCATTTCAATAAATCTAAATACAACTTCAATTTACAAATTTATATAAAAAATATCCCATTTAAATTTATATAAGTTTGAAATATTCATTTAAGCCACTGTTTAATCAAATTCAAGTTATAAAACATATCTTAAAATTTCAAATTTAATAGATTTCAAATCAAACTTATTTAAGTATAATTCTTAAATAATTAAAAATTCCAAATCAAATTCAAATTTTATCTTTCAAACTGAAACATTTTAAACTTTATATTTGAAAATATAAATTTTACATAAATACTTAAACATATTTTATATTGATTCAAATCAACTTTATTAAATCAACTTTAATAAATCTTTAAAATCAATATTTATTAAAACCATATATTTCTTTTCAAAATCATAGAAATCAATTTCAAAATATTTATATATACAGACCAACGGTGTCTGTATAAAATTTTCTACCCTATGGTCAAGTGATACGGATATTTATCATTTCAATCCGTAATTTAAATTATATACGGGTATATATCCTTTCAACCCGTAATCCCAAATTTAATCCAATGAAAATTGCTTGGGTTTATCATTTCAACCCATAACGATTTTCTCCTAATCTACAGATCGTTCGGGTATGTATCATTTCAACCCATAGTGAATTCTATACTAACAGGGAACTTGCAGAGTGATAACAAATATGATAATAATATAACAGACATATATCATCAATATAAATAACAGATAATGGTGTCAGGTGTCACAGGTGAACAGATACAGATAATGGCATATATATAGCAATATAAATAACAGATAATGGTGTCAGATGTCACAGGTGAACAGATACAGATAATGTCATATATATAGCAATATAAATAACTAGCAGCAGCATATTTCAATTGTCGTTTCAATTGAAATCAAATTTAATAAATAAAAGAACGTTAATCGTGAGTGATTGCTCACCTTTCGAGGCTAGAGAGATTTGACAAAGGAGTGAGCTACGAATTCCAAAGCAAAGCAAGATTGGCATGAATTCGAAAATCAAAACAAGGCTGGAATCGAGGAGAACAACAATCAGTTCGATAGAGACGGAAAATATATTATCATTATTATTCCCATGAAATCAATAATTAACTTAAAACAAAAACAAAGTAAAACAAAATATATATATATATAAATTTTAAAATCAATGTTTTAATTAAACACTAAAATAATAATTAAAATGAAATCTTTATATATATTCCCATCCATTTAACTTTTAAACACATAGGTCTAAGATTATAACTTACAAATCAAAAAACCAAACCCACCTATCATTATATAACTTACAAACCCACCTATCTTTACATGTTATATTTACAACCATATACATAGATATATGTATCTATATATATATATATATTTTACTATAGGCAAGCTAGACTACATACAAATGCATGCTACCCAACATATATGCAGACACATATAAGTGTAGACTGTATTTAGATATACCAACCAGTATATGAACCTATATACAAATTTTATTATGCAACCTGAACCTATTATACACACATATATATACTTTTTATACAAATATATATAACAAAGCTGAGGTAAACACTTATACAACAAATATATATTTGAAAGACTGAATTCACATGTACTTACTAATGTATATAATCCTATATATGTAGAAACTTACATACATTACTTTTAAACCTATAAATATCATAAAGTCCACTGTCAACATACTATTTAACTATATATATTATACACATAACTTCTTTAAAATATACATATGAAACACCTATGCGCATGCAACCTACCGATTATATATATACAAACAGAAAAGCAAAATAAATATATCTCTACTCAACAACATATGTAAATTATATATGTTTTGAAACTAATGTACACCTTGAATCCATATATATACTAAACTTTATATTCAAAGTCGTTCATCTTCGAAAACTAAGCATATACATAAAATTGTATTTACTTGAAATTTTGTATATTTGAAATCATCAACATATAACTAAAGTCTGACAATATACTTAATCTAATACTTTCGAAGGTAGCTTTATATCGAAGCTTTATATGCTCGAAACTGTATATATGTAGAACTTCATGATTCTTCAAAAGGTTGCATAATTCACTTTAAAACCGCAGGTATCTCCACCCACGTATTTTGAAAAACTTGGGTTTGTACAAAACTTAAATGCTTATATAACTAACATATCACCACCTGTACAAATATATATCAAACTAATATATATATAGTCAATCATATAACTATTAATTATATAACTAATATATATTTAAGCCAACCGATTTTGTATGTAACTACTAATACATGAATGAACAATGAAAGATAGAAAAGAAAGAAAAATATATGAAACTTATATAGAATTCAAGGGTCAAAGTAAATAAACAATATATTTTCTCAGCTTACCAAACTCGCACAAACATAAATGACAAGATATAAATCTCGGCGCATATATGTACATCTGGCATACATATCGACTGTCCAGACTTCGGTGAGCACCAGAGGAAACTGCAGTCGTGAGTATATATAATATATACATGGGTAAGCAAGGGGATAGGCATGGAGATCTGGTGGCTTCGGGTCAGGGTTGGAAAGTACGCAACCGATACTCGGGTTTGGGATGTTTTGGCTGTTGATGGGATTTCGTGGGCGGTTGCTGATTGATGGCGAATTGATGCCGAGGTGGTGGATTCGATGTGGAGGGAGATGCTTGGGTCGGTCGGTGGAGCGGAGAGGAATGGAGGTGGTAGTGTTGACACGATGGAGGCTGGTGGATGTGGGTTTATTGAGGACGGGAAGGTGAGATGAGGGTGGAGGAAGTTGAATGGGATGTGACAGCCATTTATATATATATACGTCTCTTTTTTTTCTAAGAGTGAAGTGAGAGCTGGAGGAAGAAAAGAAAAGGAGAGGAAATATGAATAGTAGCTACAATTTGAATACGATCGGATGAATAGAAATAGTATATATTAAAATATATATATTTTCTCAATAGAAACAACGGAAGAAGACAGAACGAGGCAAAAATATTGGGACCAGCAAAAAGAAAAAAAATGAAACGACACATATTAAAATGGTAAGAATATCAAAATTTAGACATCGATTACGGGGAAGAAATAAAAGCTGATGTCTATTCGTATAACACAATGGAAAATGAAAGATCACAACGAAACAAAAGACGGACCGTTACGGTTTAACCGTTCCGCGTGTTTCACCGCGTACCGGACACCGAAGCACCCAAATGAATATACTTTAGAGATCAGCACGACGAGATGATCAAAATGGCATACGGATATCAGTGGTACGATTGAATTATAAAAATTCGAATTTTCTACTAGCGAAAAATGCAGCAAAAACGCAGAAAAATAAGATCGACGGAGCTGAAGAAGTCCAAATTTGGAAAAACGAAAAATGACGTCTTAGTCAGAAGATGATTTAGAATTTTTCAATGTAAAAATATTCAGGTTTAGAAAACATTTTATTATCATCGATTTTAACTGATATAAATTGGAATAAAATTACACTAGAAAATAAACTTCCAAATTATCTGATGAAAATTTACCAGTTGCTATGATTAATTAGACGCATTCCAAATACCAAATTTTTATTTCAAAATTTTATCATTTAAAATTTCACAAAATTTCAATTAATTACGTTATTAAAATAGTTAATATTTATGGGTCGTTACACTCTCCCCCACTCAAAACTTTTCGTCCCCGAAAAGGAAGGAGGTAGGAGAATAGAAACAACCAGAAAGAAAATAGATTGGAATACAAGTAAAACAATTAATTTAAACCATATAAATTTCAATTTAAATTAATTAATATTTAACGATTTGGTTAAATCCCTTTGAGTTCGCTTAAGTTAAATCAATCAATCTATTTCTAAATTCATTATCTTATTATCTAGTCATCCTTAATTAACAATTTCTAAATCATCAATTTGTATAATCATTTATTGTACTCATATTTTATTCAACAAATTTAATTCTTTTATTCCCAATTATTATTAAGTTTATTCCACTTAATATATCTTATTACATATATTTAAACCGTATAAATTAATTTAAACCATATAAATTTCAATTTCAATTAATTTATATTCAATAATTGGTTTAAATTTAAGGTATTTCCATAAGTTGATCTAATTTCAATTTATTAATTCCTTCAAACAAATTTATTTGTCTCATCTATTATTCAATTACTTATTATTCTATTTATCTCTATTAACATTTTTATAATTAAAATTTAAGTGTATAGCATTTATTATAACCACTCAAATTTTATTTATAAAATCATTTTATATTGTATATTATCCAGTTACATATTCAACTTATGAATGATTAAGGTAAGTTATATTGGAATGTAATTGAGTGTTATACAAGTAAAAAAATTTCCCAACCCAATTATTTTTTCAGGTTTAAATATTTATCCAAGAATTTAAGAGTTAAATTTCTGATTTTAATTTAAACCATTTAGATATAAGTATATTATAATTTCAAATCAAATTTATAAACATATACCTAAATATACATTATAAATCAAATCATACCCCAGAATTTCAAATCAAATTCAATTTCCAAATCAAAAGTGTAGCCGAGCTACTGAGTGATCTCTCCACTTCGAAACTCGAAAATGAATGTCGATGATGCGGCCGCCATCACCGAAATTATTTTCCAGCGACAAAGAGAAGAGCACTGATTTAAACATTAGAATTTCTTTGAAAATCATTTATATTCGAAAATACTTTATATAATATACATTTAAAATTTTAAAACCAAAGTTTGAAATCATCGGAAATTAAATTCTCAAATTCCTGATTTAAATTCATTTCAATTCCCAATCAATTTATAGACCATGTTTATAAATTCACTTAGAACAATAAATGAAAATCAAATATTATCATTTCAAACAACCAATTTAATTAACTCATTGAATTCCAGAAAATTATACTTATATTTTTATAATATAATCATACAAATTTATTTCATTTACCAAATTTGAAATCAATATTGTGTCAGTTTGCTCTGTTCAAGTGTTTTGGAAATCCTATCGATAGCGTTGATCAGACGAATCGATCGAAGACCCAAATCAACATCAACAACTCAAACAACATAATATATAAACATTTTAATATTAATTACAATTACACTCCCTCACTCGATCATTCCAGAAAATAGATTTCAAAACAAAGATAGGGTTTTAAATTAGAGGGCCCCTGCTAGAGGATAAATTCAATAGGGAGATAAATAGATTACAAAGAGAGAAAAGAATGGATAGACTTATATAAATTGCAGGCAACCCTAACCGGGTCAACCGTGACTTCATAAATAAGATCGATGCAGAATTCTGAGGCAAATCGACATTCGATCGCCAGAGATAGAATTCGAGTATAACACAAGATAACAACATCATAAACCGACGATACAAAATCTACGGTGAATCAATGCTTATTGTAAAAGAGTTTCACCCCTTTACAAATCATTCAGAGATTAGCGAGACCGCCGATTAATTATAGAGATCATTCGAAGTGGAGTTATGAGATACTCCAGAATCAAGAAGACACGAATAGGGGAGACACGAATGGACTTTGGAACCGAAGGGAACGTTCCAAAATTCAAATAAAACCGAGTCAAAGGAGAAGGAATTCAAGCTCGAACGAAAGTGATTCTGTAATTGAATTTTACCCTATATGCTGAGTTTTGCCTAAAACCATAGCTCTGATATAAACTGTAACGACTTGAAATTTTCAACCATTCGCATCCATACATGTCGGATTTGAATTGCTTAAAATATCAGATTGTAATTAAAATTTGGCAAAACTCAGCATATACAGTAAATAAAATAATCACAGATCACAGACACAGAGTAATATAACAATAATGCAGCGGAAACAAAAGAATAGTAGTTCATGAAGCTACTATATATATATATATAACCGAGTTAAACAAGCTACAACAGAGGTCTCAAATACATAGGTATCTCAATACAATAGTCAAATACAAGATCTGAATACATCACTGGAATCAACTGAATATCTGAAAGATGGATAGATAGCTGGATCTCCAAGCGAAGCTCTAACTCCAAAGGTGAGCCTCAAATACTGGTACACTCAGTCTGACCCGAGCATAAAGCAAAACACAAAACACTCGAGTCAGGATTAACATTCTTATATCAATAAATCCAACTCAAGTGAAATATCAACTGAAATACAAGTAACTCAAGGATGTTTGGGATAACCATCCTCTAAGGATCCGTTAAACTATTTATATATAGTAGTGTACGCTAAGTAGATAATGCCTATCGGTAATATAAAGTATCAAGATAGCGTTAAGGCATTACCACTGTCCCCCTTAACACATTTTATATAAGCATCATAGTCTATACAGCACTGTAAACTCCATCGTAAACTAGTGGGCTATCAGGGAGTACTCCATAGGTATAACACAAAACAAATCGTAGTGGTCGCGTATAGGGATACAAGTATGACAAGGCACATGAGGCAATACCCAAGGTAGTGAAATTACCGTTTGCCTGATCCGGACTGGTGAGAACGCATCGCCGCAACGATCGCAACACCGCGAAACAACACTCCCAAATCAAGGGTGCGCACCAATCAAAAACAAGTAATGAGTAGTTTACGAAGAAGTGTGTCCGCTAGAGGTAGCTAACCTCACTGGCCCGACACGGCTCCTGTTTAAGTCATTTCCAATTTGACACAAGTGTCAAGGTCATCCATTATCGTTCTCTTTCTTCAAATCCAGCAACGTCATCATTCCAACCACTTCATTCTGGATCACACTCCGCGTATAATAGTTATTAAAGTGGTTTTCGGTTTAGACAGAGAGTATGTCCCTAACCGATCCCGGACTCTTCAATAACTACGTAATTATTACACCGATTGGTCATTTAATAAACTTTCAAAATAGTTTATATTTCAAAACCAAAATATCATTGCCATTTAAAAACCATATCCATACGATATCATTTTCACTTCAAATAAATCCGTTTCCAAAATCATCACTTTCCAAAATTATATCGCTTTCGAAATCGTAAGTCTTTAAAAATCAAAACACTTTGGAAATCAAAACCTTGAAATTCATAACACTTTGAAACTATAGCTTGATATCATAACATTCAGAATCCATAACACTTTCCTCTTAAACAGTTTAGATATTAAAATTAGTGTATAAAATAAAATAGTTTATATAAAATAGTTATAAGTTAAAATAGTTTATAATAAAATAATATATATTAAAACTGATTTATATAAAATAGTTTATATTAAAATAATTTATAAAGTAAAATATAAATAGTTGTAGATATAGTTTAAAAATACTTTATAAAATAAAATAGCTTCGACAAATTCACAAATCGATTCAATTTAACTCGACTTCCAAATTCAACTTAATTAAATCTCAATTCATAAATTTCAACTCAATTCAATTTCTCAATAAATCATTTCGAATTATAACAATTTCAAATACAGATTTGAAACACAAAATAAACCATTAAATTTCAATATATTTCAAAGCTGTAAATATTCCACATTTCAAAAACTAAATTTGATAATTCCATTTATATCTCAATTTAATTTCATTTCATTTAGTTTCTGAGATATTTCTTTAATCATTTCAATACATCTAAATACAACTTCAATTTACAAATTTATATAAAAAAATATCCCATTTAAATTTATATAAGTTTGAAATATTCATTTAAGCCACTTTTTAATCAAATTTAAGTTATAAAACATATCTTAAAATTTCAAATTTAATAGATTTCAAATCAAACTTATTTAAGTATAATTCTTAAATAATTAAAAATTCCAAATCAAATTCAAATTTTATCTTTCAACCTGAAACATTATAAACTCTATATTTGAAAATATAAATTTTACATAAATACTTAAACATATTTTATATTGATTCAAATCAACTTTATTAAATCAACTTTAATAAATCTTTAAAATCAATATTTATTAAAACCATATATTTCTTTTCAAAACCATAGAAATTAATTTCAAATTATTTATATATACAGACCAACGGTGTCTGTATAAAATTTTCTACCCTATGGTCAAGTGATACGGATATTTATCATTTCAATCCGTAATTTAAATTATATACGGGTATATATCCTTTCAATCCGTAATCCCAAATTTAATCCAATGAAAATTGCTTGGGTTTATCATTTCAACCCATAACGATTTTCTCCTAATCTACAGATCGTTCGGGTATGTATCATTTCAACCCATAGTGAATTCTATACTAACAGGGAACTTGCAAAGTGATAACAGATATGATAATAATATAACAGACATATATCATCAATATAAATAACAGATAATGGTGTCAGGTGTCACAGGTGAACAGATACAGATAATGGCATATATATAGCAATATAAATAATAGATAATGGTGTCAGATGTCACAGGTGAACAGATACAGATAATGTCATATATATAGCAATATAAATAACTAGCAGCAGCATATTTCAATCGTCGTTTCAATTGAAATCAAATTTAATAAATAAAAGAACGTTAATCGTGAGTGATTGCTCACCTTTCGAGGCTAGAGAGATTTGACAAAGGAGTGAGCTACGAATTCCAAAGCAAAGCAAGATTGGCATGAATTCGAAAATCAAAACAAGGCTGGAATCGAGGGGAACAACAATCAGTTCGATAGAGACGGAAAATATATTATCATTATTATTCCCATGATATCAATAATTAACTTAAAACAAAAACAAAGTAAAACAAAATATATATATATATATAAATTTTAAAATCAATGTTTTAATTAAACACTAAAATAATAATTAAAATGAAATCTTTATATATATTCCCATCCAATTTAACTTTTAAACACATAGGTCTAAGATTATAAATTACAAATCAAAAAACCAAACCCACCTATCATTATATAACTTACAAACCCACCTATCTTTACATGTTATATTTACAACCATATACATAGATATATGTATCTTTATATATAGATTTTACTATAGGCAAGCTAGACTACATACAAATGCATGCTACCCAACATATATGCAGACACATATAAGTGTAGACTGTATTTAGATATACCAACCAGTATATGAACCTATATACAAATTTTATTATGCAACCTGAACCTATTATACACACATATATATACTTTTTATACAAATATATATAACAAAGCTGAGGTAAACACTTATACAACAAATATATATTTGAAAGACTGAATTCACATGTACTTACTAATGTATATAATCCTATATATGTAGAAACTTACATACATTACTTTTAAACCTATAAATATCATAAAGTCCACTGTCAACATACTATTTAACTATATATATTATACACATAACTTCTTTAAAATATACATATGAAACACCTATGCGCATGCAACCTACCGATTATATATATACAAACAAAAAAGCAAAATAAATATATCTCTACTCAACAACATATGTAAATTATATATGTTTTGAAACTAATGTACACCTTGAATCCATATATATACTAAACTTTATATTCAAAGTCGTTCATCTTCGAAAACTAAGCATAAAATTGTATTTACTTGAAATTTTGTATATTTGAAATCATCAACATATAACTAAAGTCTGACAATATACTTAATCTAATACTTTCGAAGGTAGCTTTATATCGAAGCTTTATATGCTCGAAACTGTATATATGTAGAACTTCATGATTCTTCAAAAGGTTGCATAATTCACTTTAAAACCGCAGGTATCTCCACCCACGTATTTTGAAAAACTTGGGTTTGTACAAAACTTAAATGCTTATATAACTAACATATCACCACCTGTACAAATATATATCAAACTAATATATATATATAGTCAATCATATAACTATTAATTATATAACTAATATATATTTAAGCCAACCGATTTTGTATGTAACTACTAATACATGAATGAACAATGAAAGATAGAAAAGAAAGAAAAATATATGAAACTTATATAGAATTCAAGGGTCAAAGTAAATAAACAATATATTTTCTCAGCTTACCAAACTCGCACAAACATAAATGACAAGATATAAATCTCGGCGCATATATGTACATCTGGCATACATATCAACTGTCCAGACTTCGGTGAGCACCAGAGGAAACTGCAGCCGTGAGTATATATAATATATACATGGGTGAGCAAGGGGATAGGCATGGAGATCTGGTGGCTTCAGGTCAAGGGTTTAAAGTACGCAACCGATACTCGGGTTTGGGATGTTTTGGCTGTTGATGGGATTTCGTGGGTGGTTGCTGAGTGATGGCGAAGTGATGCCGAGGTGGTGGGTTCGATGTGGAGGGAGACGCTTGGGTCGGTCGGTGGAGCGGAGAGGAATGGAGGTGGTTGTGTTGACATGATGGAGGCTGGTGGATGTGGGTTTATTGAGGACGGGAAGGTGAGATGAGGGTGGAGGAAGTTGAATGGGATGCGACAGCCATTTATATATATATATGTCTTTTTTTTCTTCTGAGAGTGAAGTGAGAGCTGGAGGAAGAAAAGAAAAGGAGAGGAAATATGAATAGCAGCTACAATTTGAATACGAGCGGATGAATAGAAATAGTATATATTAAAATATACATATATTCTCAATAGAAACAACGGAAGAAGATAGAACGAGGCAAAAATATTGGGACCAGCAAAAAGAAAAAAAATGAAACGACACATATTGAAATGGTAAGAATATCAAAATTTAGACATCGATTACGGGGAAGAAATAAAAGCTGATGTCTATTCGTATAACACAATGGAAAATGAAAGATCACAACGAAACAAAAGACGGACCATTACGGTTTAACCGTTCCGCGTGTTTCACCGCGTACCAGACACCGAAGCACCCAAATGAATATACTGCAGAGATCAGCATGACGAGACGATCAAAACGGCATACGAATATCAGTGGTACGATTGAATTATAAAAATTCAAATTTTCTACTAGCGAAAAATGCAGCAAAAACGCAGAAAAATAAGACCGACGGAGCTAAAGAATTTCAAATTTGGAAAAACAAAAAATGACGTCTTAGTCAGAAGATGATTTAGAATTTTTCTATGTAAAAATATTCAGGTTTAGAAAACATTTTATTATCATCGATTTTAACTGATATAAATTGGAATAAAATTACACTAGAAAATAAACTTCCAAATTATCTGATGAAAATTTACCAGTTGCTATGATTAATTAGACGCATTCCAAATATCAAATTTTTATTTCAAAATTTTATCGTTTAAAATTTCACAAAATTTCAACTAATTACGTTATTAAAACAGTTAAAATTTACGGGTTGTTACAATAAGTATATGGAAGTGATTTCCAATTATTTATAAAGTGATTTTTATTAATCCATTTTGAGAGGCTTAGTGATTTCCATGGAAAATGTAATCTATGTTTGAATGATTGTTATTTAATAGTTAAATAACCGACTATCAAATTTGGACCAAAATGTAACTTTGGAAATATCTAGGAGAAATACAGGAATTATATGGTATATTTACCGTCGGTGGTGCTATACTATATGTATAAACTCGTTTCGTTCATATAGGATAAATGATAAGAAAATCCGTTCACAAAACGGTTAGGAGGTGAACTCCGCTCGTTTTCTTGTCTGCTTATTTCCTAAAGGACCAAGGTTGAGTTTATCGGAAACCATCGAATGTTGTTTCGAAGAGGCATGGATCATATATGTTATTCGAAATTCATTTTGATCCAAAAGCGTTTCGAAGTGAAGACATCTTGAAGATAATCGAATTGAAAACAGAGCTCTTTGAAGTGCATGGGCTGCTTGCTACTAATCTTGAGGGTGATTTCAAAATGGATGTAGTAAAATTAGTGCCTTCAGTTTGATCATATCATGAACAACTTGTATGAATGAATGATGGCATTGCATTGTTGCCTAGAGGGCAGTGTTAGCATTCCAAATGGGAAGCTATATGAAAGGTAAAACGTAGCCTCAAGCCTCATCAACCGAGAATGACTAAAATAGAGGAGATGCAGTAGGGCTAGGTGGGTCGCTCCCATTAGGGTATGATCATCCCTATCTAGAGTCGATATTATCTCTCATTTGTATGCTTCAGGCCCATTAACAAAATGGGTGATCATATTCGGTACTATCTAGCAAGAGGTAAGCTGGCTTTATGCTGGCAGGGGTCGATAGGTTCGACCTCGGTGTTATTTTATCTAGAGATGCACCATAACGGGCGGTACCCCAATAGCCTAGTCATTTTATGGAACCCATTCTCCAATAAGCATCGTACGGACTTAGTTATGCCTAACTATGTTGGAATGTGAGATGCAAGCATTTAAGCTATATTCATATTTTACTTTGTTCCCTAGACATTATTATAATATCAATAGATTTTCTATAAAAAATGTTTTTGGTTATCGTAAGGTAAAAACCCGTCCGTGTTTATGTGGGCGTGGTCTTACGAGATATCTTTATATGAAAGTTTTCTATAAACATAAAATTCTATTTGGGTGTGTTTCTTTCTCACGCTGGTTTATCAAACTGATCTGGACGTTCTTCTCTTTTAATGCTCGGGTCCGACCGAGCATATTTACATATTGCTTTGGATGCATTGGAGCTCAGGAGATGAGCTGGAGGTCCAAGACGTATCTACATATTTCTTTGTGTTCCGCAGTGTTGTATATTGGTTGTATTTATCAGCAAATTGTATCTGTTATAACTATGAAGGCTGAAATAGGTTAGTGTACTATGATTGATGTATGTATATTACAGTTTTTCATTGTGTAAAGATTTGTTGTATATTATAGACTATTCGTTCCACTATGAGATTCTGTGTTGTTTAGTTTTCTTTTTCTCTTCTTTCTTCTTTCTTCTCCCTTCTTTCATCCCTAACAATCGAGCTTTCCGGCATTCGATCACTCGGCACATAATACAATGGACACATTAGTGTCAATTTTTGAGGGTCGAAAATCCAGTCTGTTACAAATTTCCTTATTTACAATGTTCCTTAATATATGTATATGTGTATGTGTATATATATATATAGCGATCTAGTCCCATCCCTAAAATCAACACAGTGATAAAACAGGAACATGCCTTATACCATATCAAACACTTTAATTTCCTAAAGGGGACAACTAGCGATTACAAACCAAAAACTCTGAAAGAATTTTTTTACTGGATGCTACCATTAATCATCAACTGGTGTTACTGATGTTGGGGTCTTAATGCTCCTTACCAATTTAAAATGTACGTTCCTAAAATATCATTCCACCATTACCCACCTTCTTAATTTTCCTTCTTGGTTCTAATAAATATCCATTACCCTAAATAACTGGTCATTAATGTCAAAATTTGACAATCTTTAATCAATCCATATTGAATCCATTTCAACCTATTACCAGTTTCAAGATTACTTAGTATGAGTATTCAATTCCTCCATAGATACAATATTAGATTTCTTAATCAGTCTCTATTTAATCCTTTTCATTCTTTATTAATTACAAATTTATTACCCGTTAAATCTGTAATTAATGTCCATAAATCCTTGTACTATAATTACTGCGCTATTTATAATTAATATGAATACCGTTGTAAATTACATTATTTATATATTTCTTATTTCTAATTATTACTCACTAATCTAGAACATTCCTTTTCATATTTTATTGTCAGAGCCATCCTTCCAAATAGAATTACCATTAAAAATTTCCATAAATTAACCACAAGTGATATTTTTGCTTTGTTTGAAATTACAAGAGACTATTCTTATTGAAATAGATAGTGTAAACTACAGAAAAGAATATCCATATATTACACATTTCTTTCCCTTTTTTGTATATCCCTTGTCAATTCAAATGCTGCACTTTTATTTGTTTAAGGAATTGGATAATTTACGAAAATTACACGGAGCTGCTCCTAATAAATCAAAATATAGAAATTCACATTTCAAGGGCAACCTAACTTACAACCCAATTATGGATCTAAAATACATTTACAACATCACCAACATTCTTCAAATAAATGCTTGGGACTGATTTCAAATTTCCAGATCAAGTTGTACATACCATTCTTATTTTATTCATATCTTGAAACCTTTGACCTTTCTTACCTAGATAGTGATCTCTATATACTCCATAAAATAAAAACTTAGAAATCCCTATTACGCTAGTATATGACATTTGAAATTCAAACTTGCAAAAGAATTTCTACATCTTGAAATAAAACTCTTAAGCATACTTTCCAAAAGAATTTCCAACTTGTAAAAATAGTTTGGTGAGTTGAATTCTCAAAAGCATCTAAAAATTGATATTTTATTTTATTCCATATATCCATTCCATTTCTATTAAATATTTGGACAAAACCTTCCAAAAATATTTGAACTCAACCTTTTACGATTTTCAAAATATTTACTGCTTTATTCTTAACCCCAAATTTAAAGGTTCTAAAATTGCTTAGTAAAATAATTTCCTTTCTCAAATAGTTTTACCTTAAAAAGTTACTTCTTTAAAAGTAGGGCCTTTAAACCAAAAACTCGATTATTAAACCAAACAATCAAAATTTCAAAAAGGATTGCTTAATCCCAAAGAGGAACAAAATAATTTTCCTTTTTTGAAAATTTTCCACATCAAAGATTTATTCCTTTAAAAGTTGTTCTTTTTAATTCAAAACATTTAAAAACATCTTCTGCAACATTAAACAATAAAAAGTGGAGTAGACAAGGTAAACTCCTCTCCCAACATTTTCCTATCCTTTTCTCATCATTTCTATCCTACATTATCTCTATTTGATTACTAATCCGTTATTTCTATCCTAATCTTCCAATATTACCTTTATTTATATTTATCCTAATTAAAAGCTGGCCCACTTTAAAGCCGGCTAGCTTTGCTAAAAAAAATATTTGTCCTAATTAAATTGCTTCTACATTATTTTAATCAAGTTCCATTTTTATTTTTAAAAAGAAGGATTTTTAAAGAACTCCTAAATTTATGAAATAGGAAAAATCATCAAGTCCAACTTACATTTTATTTTTCGTTTATTTCAAAAAGAAGAATCTCTTTATCGTAGATCTTTAAACCAAAAACTTTTTATTCACAAACTTTTACTTTAAAAAAATTTCTAATTATGAATTTCCAAATTTCCCATTTTTCTTTCAGAACAACAACTTCTCAATAAATCTTTTGAAAAACTTATTCAAATTTTTTTAAGGAAATTACAAAATTCATTTTTATCAAATTCTTTCACAAAGGGGTTAGATTTTAGAAAATCTTTTTCACAGCAACAACACCTTTTTAATTGTCTTCTTTGTTGCATTTTTTTCTTCTTTCATCCCTTACTTCTGAATGTTTACAACTATACTACTTTGTAGTATTTAATTATTATCTAACATGCTTATTTACTATTCCTATAAATGTTGATTGTCCACAATAAATGATTATTATTCTAACCGAACAATTTCTAAAGACATTTATTTATTCATTTCAATCTTTCCTATTATCTTTCCATAAATTCCCTAACAATCTCTTTAATTAACCCATTTATATCCTTATTAAATTTTGTCACTCTCTATTTACTGCACATTTATTGTCCTATTAATTTTTAGAGTTGCACCCTTTTCCATTTACACTCCTTACAATACGACCTCCGTCCCACAATCCTTACTCTATTTATTTTTCCAATCCACAGTCACCTCACCCATCCTTCCGGAATATGGACACGATTACTTTTATAGTCGAAATTTATAGAGTAAATTCAAATTAAATATATATATATATATATATATATATATATATGCGGTAGATTTTTGAAAAATAATTTCAAAAATAACAAGTACGTCACTTATATGTATATCTATCCCTATTGATCGGGTAACCTAAGCTCTGATACCAAGTATAACAACCCATCCCAAAACGGATCTAATTTCGACCAAACAAAAACCTATCGAACCTTAGGCCCATCTCAAGGTGAGTTGTTAAGTTGATAAATTAAAAACAATACACAGTACATAGAGCTATCTACCTATACTTTCAAAATCTCACAGCGGAATGGATAAAATATAATATCAAAACAAGTACCCATTTCATAAACAAAACCATTTTAGAAACATAACATGTTAAATATTACAACATGTTTACATAAAGCCTCCACAGGGCAATATTTCAAAATAACATAACTGTTTGAACCGGGTACAACAAAAATACTTAAAAAGCATAAATAGATAAGTAACCACCACAAGTTTTCATCTCCACCTTTGTCTCCTAAGTCAACATTACTCCCTCTAATTTATGTTGTAATAAGGAGCGGGTAAGAACAACAATTAGCTGGTGAAATGAAAGTCTCAAGCTTTACCATAATTGTACTTGGGCAATATTATTTAAATAAAAAATACGTCTTACGTATTTAAGACTATCCAAATGTAACAGTCACCATAAATGGTGGTGCTATAAATACTAATAACTTTAGCTATAAGCCCAAAGGTCTTTCCAGTTTAATTCCAAAATTCTAACACAACCAACATTAATGATGCAAGAAAAAGCATCCAAACAAATAATACCCTTTATTGGTGATTAGGCAGATGCTAACCATTTACTAAATATAAAATAGGCAGGTCTCTGTCCTTTAATACCCAACCCACTTCCAAATTCTAATGTAACTATCATTAACGATGCGAGTGACAGAACCTCCAAACCACTTAATACCTCTTTCCTAGGACTTAGGCAGACTCTAACCATTTAAGACTTAACCTAAGGCCAGTCCACTCATGGTTCTCACTAACTGACATCGTAAGAAATCCAATTAGGTCACTTAATACTTCTCCTAAAAAGAGGCGGACCCTACCATAGCCATTTAATACCTCTAACCCAAAGCGGACCCCACCTTAGGATTTCACCTATCGCATCCAAAAGCGCAACTTATTACCTATAACTCACTCATGACGTTTCACATTAGTCGACTATTCGTAAGTACCGGTAGCAAGATTGACTGGGCAGATTTACCTTACAGAATTGGGACTAACCTCATGTTGACTGGAGTTATTTATTATAGACAGTATCTCACATCTGTCCGCAAAGGCATAACGCTGGTAGCCAGATTTAACTTGGCAGACTTCTATTTAACTTTGGACTGACCTTGCATCCCTATAACTTAGTTATACTTCATATGTATAACCACTGTATACATATATCATCCTACAAAATTAATAATTAAGGCCATATAAGGTATCCCTTTATTGCGCCATTAATTATGGATTAATTCCCATAATTATCATTAACTACCCTCCTAAGAAATTAATACTATTTTCTACCCTATTAATTCCTATCAATACGTTCAATACGCTATAATTATTACGTTCTTATTAATTTTGACAGTCAATACGTTAATATTATACACACACACACACGCATGTGATTCGAATAAAATATTTCCAGTCGGATGCAAAGAAATCACTTAATAATTTAAATGTCAAACTTATACAAGTCCCAAATTCAAACAAAAATAGCTAACATCCTTAGCCAACAATCGACTTGTATACAAAAATGAATGATGCCAAACTCATCTCATATATTAACATAGTAGAATTTACCTCTTCCGTTTCAAGTAAAACAAATCCTATAATTTAGACCTTTAATATTCTATTCAACTTTTACACAAAGCACTTTGAAGCGGAAAAGGGTCCATACATGTTTAATTTACCTAATAGGCACTGCAAACTACAGTAAAATTCATACTTTGCACACTATTTCTGTGACGCCCCACCTCTATACCCACGCTAACCAAGAACACTACGAGGTAGTGCTGTCAATTAGCACGGAGAATAAGGCTGTGGAGGAGCGACCATCCATGTAACTTCTTTGTGCGAGCACCGATATGTCAGATAGAATAGAATGCATATCTTTTAAGGAGGAAATCCGACATACCGATACAAACTCAAAGCTATCACACGGTGGCTATATATAATCTTCGGAAACAAACATAGAAGTAATCATAACATAAATCAGTCACAGACATCCATATCACAAAGGCGGAAGAAGATATGAATATGTATATAACACGTGAAAGTGTACATCAGAGTAGTGGTCAGAAAGATCCACGATAATACAAAAGAATAGCAACACGTGCTATACAAAAGAATAAGTACACCACATAGAGTCTATATCTCAAATGCGTACATCCAAAAACTACTAATCTAAGTAGTGCCAAAAGTCAGAATAATCCGGAAGAGAAGTCAAGCAGAAGCACTTGTAACATCTCGGTCTGACCCGAGTATTATTTATAAGAAAATATTAAACGGATCAGTCTAGCTATAAATATCAGATGATATGGTATAAAGTAAAAGACATGGCATGAACATGTAATAACCATCGTGGCCTACTACTATAAGTATATAATTGAAAATCAACAAGAGATTAATCAATATCACAAGAATCTTCTCAAAGATAAAATAGGGTATCATACCCTAAACTTGTATTCATAACAAGTCAATGGCACATGAATTCACCAATGCACAAAAAATGATATCATATCAATGAAAATCATGAAAATTGGTGAAGCACAAATTCCAGAAATCAACACAAGAAATCCAGAAATCACATAAAAAGAGGGAGGCCTAACACATGAACGGGAGCATGAAAACTCACCAACGCGTATAACACATGACGAGAAGCTATCTCATGGAAGCTATCCATTAAATTTAAACACATGAACGGCCTGAAGACCATGGGGTGCTACCCCATATATGTGATGGTGAAACATCACAAAAGCGGGGTCTAGTCTCCCTCGCAGACAAAGAGACATCGCTCAATCGCTAGTCTAAATCACAAAAATGATCATCATGATCATAAGGAAGTGTCGATCACACCAAGCTAGTAAATATATGAGTTTAGCTTCATGTCCCATAACCACTTGCTTAACTTAAATATTTATGAACAAACTGCAGATCTTCACTAGAAAATTGTCACAAAAAGGTTCAATCGAACAAGTCCAAGAATTAACCGACGAAGTGAACGCAAGCGTTTCATACCACTCGTTTTACTAAGCCGTTTATTAGATTTCTCATCCGAGTGAAGTAAAGGCTTGTATATACTAGTAGATTGGAAAACGGTTTGAGAGAAAGAGCTTTGTAGTAAAATAGTGTTGAAATCGCTTTGATGAAAGAGTTTTGGTACTCTCTACTAGTATTGAAGCCTTCACATTTTTGAAGTGACAAGTCACAGAACGATTGTTGAAACAAATCGAATCACAAAATTCACATCCGAAGTCGTGAATAAAATCCAAAGAAATCAATTCCAAAGCATCCAAGTATAAATATCCATACGACCTAACAAGGCCGAGCTAAAGAGCAATGGAACGACCTAAAGGGGACAGGTCGAATGACCTAGCAGTTCACTAGATGCTTCAATGTTCAAGCGACCTAACAGAGAGCAGCACGACCTAATGAGGCGACCTAGTTAAGTGAGCGACTTAGGGCCAGCGACCTAAAACATAACAGGTTGAGCGACCTAAGGGAAGAGCTAGGCATGCGACCTAACTGTAATAAGGTCCAACGACCTAAAGAAATAAGGTCTAACGACCAAAAGGTACTGCGGTCTTGCGACCTAACAGGAAGACAGGTCGAGCGACCTAACGTTGCCACGACCTAAGGTCTAAAACGAGGTCATGCGACCTAAAGGGGTGCACGACCTAACAAGGTATGCGAGCTAAGGGTGAGCGACCTAACAAGGTCGTGCGACCTAAGTGGGGTGGCCACGCGACCTAACGACCTAGGCAAGGTCATGCGACCTAAAGGTATAAGGACCTAACGGGCTAAAGGAGATGGGGACCACGCGACCTAAAGTGTTAAAGGTCTAACGACCTAGTGGCCTTGCGACCTAAGTGTTAAAGGTCTAATGACCTAGTGGCCTTGTGACCTAAGTGGGATGGCCACGCGACCTAAAGTTTTAACACGTGAGCGACCTAACGATATAAAGGCCAAACGACCAAAGGCTTAACTCGCGAGCGACCTGGGTGGCGAACGACCTAAGCTGCAGAGAGGATTTAAGGCCGGAAACGACCTAAATGGTGTGCGACCTTTTAGCGGCAGAGCGACCTAGCACGCCCAGAACGACCTAAGTGCAGGAATTTTCCAAAAACGCTGAAAATTGGAGTTGTTCGCCAATCCAATCCAAACCAAAAGCAAATGTTCATACAAATGCGATAGGGAAACATTCCCAACAGTCCAATGACAGTTATAGGCAAGATGTGAGATTAAAAATCTCACATTTTCACTAAAATGGATGAAGATGAAGCTTGAAAGCAAGGAGAAGCAATCCAAAGCTTGAATCCAGTATCTTCTACTTGAATTTGGAGTTGAATGTTGGATTTGCAATTGAATTTGAGTTTGGAGTTTTAATTTCCCATTCCCTCCTCCATTTTCGATGAAGCTTAGATGTTTTAGCAAAGAGTGAAGTTATGAAGGGAAGAAGGTTGGGCTGAGCTAAAGAAGGTGCAGTCCAAACCAAAGTCACAAGCGGGAAAAAGTAGCAAGAATTCCACTAACTCCAAACATATCGAAGTTTACACTCAAAAAGATCGCAAACGTCATTTTGAACTCAATGGGGGTGGTCTCAAGTCCTAATTTGACCGGATGCAAAATGTAGCTTTTTGGACTAACATCCGACTAACGATAAAATATTTAAATATAAAATCGACAAATATGCGGGTTGTTACAGACTCCCCTCCTTAAAGAAATTGCGTCCTCGCAATATATAAGATGGAAATAAGAAGTAACAACCATAAAAGCATATTAACACAAAAGAAATTTGAAATAAGAAGTTTACCACAAAGAGCATAAGAAAGTAAGTCCGGATGTGTTCGCTCGATGAATTCTCTAGTTTCCGAAGAACAATCTTTAGGATTTGAGGACCATTGAACTTTAACAAGCGGAACTTCTTTATTTCGAAGTCGTTTGATCTCCGAAGCAATAATTCGAATAGGATGCTGCTCATAAGTTAAATTAGGTGAAACTTCTATCTCTTCCACAACACCGGGCTCAAGAATAGAATCGGAATCCCGAAGGCACTTCCGTAATTGAGAAACGTGAAACACGTCATGCATGGCAGAAAACTGAGCCGGTAATGAAAGGCGATAAGCCATGGAACCAATACGTTCAGTGATAGGAAATGGCCCAATATATCGAGGCACTAACTTTCTCGATCGACTGAAGCGTACAACACCCTTCATAGGTGAAACACGAATAAATACGAGATCTCCCACAGAAAATTCTAATTTTCTTCTTCGGTTATCGGCATAGGATTTTTGTCTACTCTGGGCTTCTTTCATCCTATGTCGAATAAGTTCAATCATTTCTGTGGAATCCCGAATAAAATCTGGACCTAAGACCAGCTTCTCACCGGCCTCAAGCCAATAAGAAGGAGATCGACATGGCCTTCCATAGAGTGCCTCGAAAGGAGCCATACCAATACTAGATTGGAAGCTGTTATTATAGGAAAACTCAACAAGTGAAATATGATCTTCCCAACTTCCACCAAAGTCAAGAACACAAGCACGAAGAAGATCTTCAAGTGTTTGATTCACACGCTCAATTTGTCCATCGGACTGGGGGTGATAAGCGGTGCTAAAATTAAGCTTCATTCCCAAAGCTTTTTGAAGACTCTTCCAGAATCCACTAGTAAACAATGGATCGCGGTCACTAACAATGGAAGTAGGGACTCCATGTAATTTAATAATTTCTTTGATAAAGAGTTTGGCCAGAAGAGGAACGGTTCGGTTCGACCGAACGGGAATAAAATGGGCGGATTTAGTAAGTCTGTCAATGATCACCCATAAACTATTATGACCCGAACGAGAACGGGGAAGGCCATCTATAAAATCCATGGAAATTTGATCCCACTTCCAAACTGGAATTTCCAATGGTTGCAATAACCCACCTGGCCTTTGATGTTCAGCCTTAACAAGTTGGCAAGTCATGCAACACTTAACAAAGTTAGCAATATCAGCTTTCATTCCCTCCCAGTAATAAAGTCGCTTCATATCTGCGTACATTTTACTGCTACCGGGATGAATGGAAAATTTGGAACGATGAGAATCTTCTAAAGTATCTTTACGAAGATCACTAATATTTGGTACGATCAGTCTACCAAATTTTCGAATGCCGCCGCGAAATTCAATATCAAAGTCTTTCAAACCTTCAATATCGATTTTATCCTTAAGATTTTGGCCAAGCAAAGCCAATTCAGGATCTAGCTGTTGAGCTTCAAGAATGCGGTCTAAGAGAGAAGGACGAGCCTCAAGGCTACATAAAACAAGAGATGAACATAAATCGGGGACACGATCTCGAATTTCACAAGTGGATAAAACCTCGAGATCCTTCCATTCAGATATCATCATAGAAACAACCGCTTGTTGCTTGCGACTAAGTGCATCGGCAACACGATTTCCCTTTCCGGGAGTATAAAGAATATCAAGATCATATGAAGCAAGGAATTCAAGCCAACGCTGTTGACGCAAATTAAGTTCCTTTTGAGTGAACAAATATTTCAAAGACTTATGATCAGTATAAAGTATAAATTTCTCTCCCAAAAGATAATGTCGCCAAACTTGAAGGGCGAAAACGATAGCCACGAGTTCTAAATCATGTGTGGCATATCTAGTCTCAGCCGGCTTCAATTGCCTAGAAGCATAAGCAATAACACGTTCTTTTTGCATAAGAACGGCACCCAAACCAACGCGACTAGCATCGGTGTAAGCGACAAAATCTTGATTCCCTTCGGGAATAACAAGAATAGGAGCATCAGAAAGGAGTTCTTTTAATTTCTGAAAAGAAGTTTCACATTTGTCCGACCAAATGTATTTAAAACCTTTCTTTGTTAAGCCAGTAAGAGGCACGACAATCTTAGAAAAGTCTTTTATGAAACGGCGGTAATAACCTGCCAATCCGAGAAAGCTACGGATTTCAGTCATGCTCTCCGGTCTCTTCCAATTTTGAATCTCTTCAATCTTTGAAGGATCCACTGATATTCTAGATTCGGAAATAATATGACCGAGAAACTTCACACTAGATTGCCAAAAGTGGCATTTAGAAAATTTTGCCTTTAATTGATTGCTCCTAAGAGTTTCCAATACAATCCGAAGATGCTTTTCATGTTCCTCCTCGGTTTGGAATACACAAGAATATCATCAATAAAGATGAGAACAAACCGATCGAGAAAATATTTGAAAACTCGATTCATGAGGTCAACGAAATAAGTCAGAGCATTCGTTAACTCAAATGGCATAACTAGCCACTCATAAGATCCATAACGAGTACGGAAAGAAGTTAAAGGAATACTATCCTCTGCAATACGAAGCTGATGAAAACCGATGGCCAAGTCCAATTGTGAAAAGACTCTAGCACCACTAAGTTGATCAAACAGATCATCAATCCGAGGTAAAGGATATTTATTCTTAATAGTAAGATCATTAAGCTTCCGGTAGTCGACGCAAAGCCTAAGTGTACCATCGGACTTATTTACGAAAATAGCTGAAGCTCCCCAAGGCGAGGAACTAGAGCGAATAAGTTGCTTCGTCTCCAACTCGGATAGTTGTTTGCGCATCTCTTCATTCTCCTTATTGGACATGCGATAAGGAGGACGGGTAATAGGTTGAGCTCCAGGTATAAGATTAATTTTGAACTCAATTGCTTGCTTAGGTGGTAGTCCTAAAACGGGCTCAAAGATGTCGGAAAATTCACGAACGACGCGAATAAGAGAAATGACATCCTCCTCATCATCATTATCATCATCACGAGGATTTAAAGAATATAAAGATGCAACCAAAGCGGAATCCGAATCTTTAAGAACAATAGAAATCTACTTAACAGATAGTGGATGTCGAAGACAAATAGTCCGCTCAGGACATAGGATATGAGCTTCATAACGATTAAGCCAATCCATACCCAAAATCATTCCAAAGCCTAAGTAACGCATGACATGCAAATCGGCTAGGAAATAAAAATCACACAAAATAATCTCGACATCTTTACAAAGCAGACTAAGAGTTGCGGATCCACCAACCGGATTCGCAATTCTTAAAGAAGTCATTAAAGCAACAACACTTAAAGAAAAAGTATCGATAAGTTCCTTTGATATAAAAGAATGGGATGCACCTGTATCAAAGAGAACTCTAATAGGTTGATTATGAAATATAATAATGCCATCAAGGACAGAATGAGACATACCTTGACTGCGAGATGTGTTGCCAGGGGCTTGAGCAACGTTTAACTTTCCCTCCTTGTCCTGAAGCTTAGGGCATAGATGCATAAAATGATCTGGACTTTTACAATAGCGACAAGAGCGGGGCTTTGAACATTTGTTCGCAAAATGGCCCTTAGCACCACAGTTGAAGCATTTCCTATCACTGGGGGAAAATGTCTTTGCAGCAGGAGTTGCTTGTTTACCCTTTTTGTTGGGATAAGGACCTTTGAACTTGTTAGGCCTTTTCTTGTTGTTGAAGTTTGGTTTGGCAGCCACCACTTCAACATCACTGTCCTTATCAGCCTCTTCAAGACGAAGAGCGATATCAATCAGTTGATCGAAAGAAACTTCTAATTTTAGAAGTAATGGCTTCTTGAGATTCTTGTTCAAGCCATAGACGAACCTCTGGTTCTTCTTCAATGGGGTGTTGATGTATTCAACCCCATATTTGGACAGTGACTCGAAGGATGCGACATAATCTATCACAGAGGATTCACCTTGAACAAGGTCTATGAAACGACGAGCCAATGTCACTTTCTCTGCTTCTGGTACGAATTTTAATTCGAAGCGTTCCCGGAATTGCTCCCAGGTGAGATCCGCTTCATTAATCTCAGAAATAAAAAGCTCGTACCAATCCAATGCTCTCTCTTGGAGCATACTGGAGGCCACCTGAACACGGTGAAGATCGATAAGATTCATGCGAGAAAAGATTCGATCGCATGTTCTTAACCAAGCCTGGACCTCAATAATAGTTTCGGAACCTTTGAACGGTTTCCCACCCAAGTTGGTATAATCGTTGCACAAACGTGCAAATCCAGACTTAGGATGAGTTGGTTCCTAATTAGGACCAGCTGCTTGAGCATTCTTTACTAAATCAAGAAGATGCTGAGCAGTCATGAAAACTCCATCCTGGGGAGTAACAGTAGATGGTCCAGCTCTGGGACGACTTGGTCTAGACATTCTCTTCTTTAAGGAAGAGAAAAGAGGAAAAGTTATTCTCCAAGTAAATATCAAGCAAATCTTGATAGATAAAACAAGGATACATAAAAGGAAATAGGATGAGTCGGTTCGAAGACTCGACTTAAATCCTAAGGCACGACTCCTAAGTTGGACTTAGGACGATGATCCTTGTTAAGTTATTCTACATTGTTCCGAAGTATGGCTCCGATACCAAGCTGTGACGCCCCACCTCTATACCCATGCTAACCAAGAACACTACGAGGTAGTGCTGTCAATTAGCACGGAGAATAAGGCTGTGGAGGAGCGACCATCCATGTAACTTCTTTGTGCGAGCACTGATATGTCAGATAGAATAGAATGCATATCTTTTAAGGAGGAAATCCGACATACCGATACAAACTCAAAGCTATCACACGGTGGCTATATATAATCTTCGAAAACAAACATAGAAGTAATCATAACATAAATCAGTCACAGACATCCATATCACAAAGGCGGAAGAAGATATGAATATGTATATAACACGTGAAAGTGTACATCAGAGTAGTGGTCAGAAAGATCCACGATAATACAAAAGAATAGCAACACGTGCTATACAAAAGAATAAGTACACCACATAGAGTCTATATCTCAAATGCGTACATCCAAAAACTACTAATCTAAGTAGTGCCAAAAGTCAGAATAATCCGAAAGAGAAGTCAAGCAGAAGCACCTGTAACATCTCGGTCTGACCCGAGTATTATTTATAAGAAAATAATAAACAGATCAGTCTAGCTATAAATATCAGATGATATGGTATAAAGTAAAAGACATGGCATGAACATGTAATAACCATCGTGGCATACTACTATAAGTATATAATTGAAAATCAACAAGAGATTAATCAATATCACAAGAATCTTCTCAAAGATAAAATAAGGTATCATACCCTAAACCTGTATTCATAACAAGTCAATGACACATGAATTCACCAATCCACAAAAACTGATATCATATCAATGAAAATCATGAAAATTGGTGAAGCACAAATTCCAGAAATCAACACAAGAAATCCAGAAATCACATAAAAAGGGGGAGGCCTAACACATGAACGGGGCATGAAAACTCACCAACGCGTATAACACATGACGAGAACCTATCTCATGGAAGCTATCCATTAAATTTTAACACATGAACGGCCCGAAGACCATGGGGTGCTACCCCATATATGTGATGGTGAAACATCACAAAAGCGGGGTCTAGTCTCCCTCGTAGACAAAGAGACATCGCTCAATCGCTAGTGTAAATCACAAAAATGATCGTCATGATCATAAGGAAGTGTCGATCACACCAAGCTAGTAAATATATGAGTTTAGCTTCATGTCCCATAACCACTTGCTTAACTTAAATATTTATGAACAAACTGCAGATCTTCACTAGAAAATTGTCACAAAAAGGTTCAATCGAACAAGTCCAAGAATTAACCGACGAAGTGAACGCAAGCGTTTCATACCACTCGTTTTACTAAGCCGTTTATTAGATTTCTCATCCGAGTGAAGTAAAGGCTTGTATATACTAGTAGATTGGAAAACGGTTTGAGAGAAAGAGCTTTGTAGTAAAATAGTGTTGAAATCGCTTTGATGAAAGAGTTTTGGTACTCTCTACTAGTATTGAAGCCTTCACATTTTTGAAGTGACAAGTCACAGAACGATTGTTGAAACAAATCGAATCACAAAATTCACATCCGAAGTCGTGAATAAAATCCAAAGAAATCAATTCCAAAGCATCCAAGTATAAATATCCATACGACCTAACAAGGCCGAGCTAAAGAGCAATGGAACGACCTAAAGGGGACAGGTCGAACGACCTAGCAGTTTACTAGATGCTTCAATGGTCAAGCGACCTAACAGAGAGCAGCACGACCTAATAAGGCGACCTAGATAAGTGCGCGACTTAGGGCCAGCGACCTAAAACATAACAGGTTGAGCGACCTAAGGGAAGAGCTAGGCATGCGACCTAACTGTAATAAGGTCCAACGACCTAAAGAAATAAGGTCTAACGACCTAAAGGTACTGGGGTCTTGCGACCTAACAGGAAGACAGGTCGAGCGACCTAACTTTGCCACGACCTAAGGTCTAAAACGAGGTCATGCGACCTAAAGGGGTGCGCGACCTAAGAAGGTACGCGAGCTAAGGGTGAGCGACCTAACAAGGTCGTGCGACCTAAGTGGGGTGGCCACGCGACCTAACGACCTAGGCAAGGTCATGCGACCTAAAGGTATAAGGACCTAACGAGCTAAAGGAGATGGGGACCACGCGACCTAAAGTGTTAAAGGTCTAACGACCTAGTGGCCTTGCGACCGAAGTGTTAAAGGTCTAACAACCTAGTGGCCTTGCGACCTAAGTGGGATGGCCACGCGACCTAAAGGTTTAACACGCGAGCGACCTAACGATATAAAGGCCAAACGACCAAAGGCTTAACTCGCGAGCGACCTGGGTGGCAAACGACCTAAGATGCAGAGAGGATTTAATGCCAGAAACGACCTAAATGGTGTGCGACCTTTCAGCGGCAGAGCGACCTAGCACGCCCAGAATGACCTAAGTGCAGGAATTTTCCAAAAACGCTGAGAATTGGAGTTTTTCGCCAACCAATTCAAACCAAAAGCAAATGTTCATACAAATGCGATAGGGAAACATTCCCAACAGTCCAATGACAGTTATAGGTAAGATGTGAGATTAAAAATCTCACCTTTTCACTAAAATGGATGAAGATGAAGCTTGAAAGCAAGGAGAAGCAATCCAAACCTTGAATCCAATATCTTCTACTTGAATTTGGAGTTGAATGTTGGATTTGCAATTGAATTTGAGTTTGGAGTTTTAATTTCCCATTCCCTCCTCCATTTTTGATGAAGCTTAGATGTTTTAGCAAAGAGTGAAGTTTTGAAGGGAAGAGCGTTGGGCTGAGCTAAAGAAGGTGCACTCCAAACCAAAGTCACAAGCGGGAAAAAGTAGCGAGAATTCCACTAACTCCAAACATATCGAAGTTTACACTCAAAAAGATCGCAAACGTCATTTTGAACTCAATGGGGGTGGTCTCAAGTCCTAATTTGACCGTATGCAAAAAGTAGCTTTTTGGACTAACATCCGACTAACGATAAAATATTTAAATATAAAATCGACAAATATGCGGGTTGTTACAATTTCTATTTTATTTTCTTTTAGAACCCTTTTTATACTTCAAGCGAAATCACAGGAAATAAAGTGGAATAAATTATGAATTATTAAAATCTCAAGTACAGATCTGATCCGACTATGTTAATACAGGCAATTGAAATTCTAAGAAATTCAAAGATTTGCATTTACTTAGGGAAATTTTGGGGGGTTTTAGATGTTATTTTTGTTTACCAAAATTTGCCAAGGATACATCTAATCCAAATAAAACATTCATTTAAAAAAATGTGAAAATATTGACATTTCCATTCATAGAAAATTGTATGCTTCCTAATTGGATTTTATTCCACCACACCCGGTTCCCATTCAGACCTCCTTCTAGAAATCCTAAGTGATTCTGGAATCTAAAGAAGAAGAAGAGGAGATCTATTTTATACCGCTCCTAATTCTCTACTTGATCTTTTCCCTTTTATGAATATACAACAAATAAATTATATATATATATATATAGATTATATTCCAAAAACCAGAGGATAGGGATAAGAAGGATTAATTTAAATTAGAGATTAGAATTACATCGAGAAAGTTTACTGTTTCTGAAACCCTAAGGGGAAAGAATTTAATAGTGCTTCTAAATTGCTACAGAATTTATGAAAGAAAAGTGGAGGGCCTAGGGGTCTATTTATAGAGGTGAGAAGGAACTAAAACCACCGGACCAAAATAATCTAATACAGACCATTAAAAATGACTAAATGTTAGCCGCCGCCATCAGGTAGCAGTCGACCGCCACCCTCCACCGGTTGACCGCTAGTGGTCGTGGTTGAGAAGTCGATCGCTCCCCGCCCTTATGACCGTATTTCTTTGTTTCCATTCTTATTATTTATTACCTAATTCAATTATATTAATTACCCAATTAATCAAACGTTAACCCATGTTAGCTCAAACATTAATCTCAGCCAATATTTTAAAATTCAAAATTAAAACTTTTAAATTCAAATATTTAAATTTTAAATTCAAAAATTTTAAACGTCCATAACTCCTCCATTTGAACTCCAATTTCAATGTATTATATATGGAAATTGATCAGAAAAGCGCCATAGACACAGTGGTGCAACTTCCTTGACCAAATTTTGACATTTACAGAATTTCCATTTTAAACCTTATTTTTAGTTACTTAATTTATTATTAAATTTTACAAGGTGTTACAATATATATATATATATATATATATATATATATATATATATGTATATGTAAGGAAATATATGTATGCTATTTAATAATAATAACATAAAAAATCATCCAAACATCACATATTACAAATGTCACAACCATGCGTAAAGATTTCATCACCCATATAGAAGTACATCCAATTGGATATCATAGAATAAACATTAATTGGGTGAATCATCCATATCTAGAATCATCATCAAAGTCCTGAAATCACCAAATGTGAGATGTCATCAAGTATAATTAGGCTAGTAACAACAATGCCCAAGAATATCTCTCAATCTCGAGTAATAGAGTATCAACATCAATATAAATATAGTCCGCCTATTAAAGAAATCATATACAATAAAATATATGAGAATCCACTATACTCTGGACACCATCCAGATATAATCTTATCTGTTTATCTATGAATAAATTAGAATATTTCAGGATGTGGAATGACTGTACGACAGACATGAAGTCCTAAGTAGAGTTATATACACAGATATATATATATATATATCAATATGTGGGTTACCTAACCCATATCTATACTTAAGTGAGGTATATCAATAGTATATGCCAATCTACCACTCTGTTAGAACCAAAATGAGAATGATGGCTATATAATCACCCCAAGAGCCCAGGGTCGCCTAACAGGATCTGCTTCTACAATCTTAAGTTACCTTGACAGACATCATGACACATATCCATCAATGGCACGTTTACACGTAGCCTTGGTCATGACCTTGCTTTGCCCCTATAGGTAACAAACTGCTGGCCTATGCGACATAAGGGGCTATAGAGCACCTACTATATGGGTCACCTAACCAAAATCATGTGATGCACATCTAATATAATATCCAAAAAAGGTATTACGAATCTAGGGCATGGACTCATGATCAAGCCATAAGGATGATTCTAGCCATTTGGTCCTCTCTAATGAGAATAAAAGGAGTACATCATAATAGTGGCACACAATATCAATAAATATAAGGGCACCTACCTTGCTCACACCTATGAGTAACTCATCACGTAAGTACAATCTCATCATACTATTCCCGTCATGTGAGTGTCATCTACTCACAATGAATAACCGAATAGATATTACAAAAGCATCCCATACCATAGCGTGATACTCGATCATTTATTTACTACTCATAAACTACACTCAGACTCCATAATATTCTATATAACAACTTCAAAGAACAACCGAAGGAATATTACCGAAAGTCCCATACCAGATGGTATTATAACTCCATTATTCATATTAATTGATACAAAAAATTAATATCATCATAAAAAATATCGCAAAAATAGTAATATGACGAATCCATGCAGAAGGATGTCATCACCATATATATCAAAATACTAACAAAATCAATATCCACGGTGAATCATTTATAATATCCAATTCAATATAAATGAAAGGAGAAATTAGAATAGTATAATAAAATAAATTAATCATATATATAATAATCATATTAATATTTAATAGTAAATCATTCACCATATACAATCTTATTATAACAAAGATAAGAACATTAGAATTGCAAACTAATCATTCTAGAATTAAACTGAATATTTATATAAACTTTCAATTAGTAAATAACTATTTTCTTTAATCAAATATAAATATAAACATAATATATTTCTATTTAAACTTATTAATCGCAAAAATTCTCTTTAAAGTACTCGAAATATTAATTAGAAAACATTTCTCATTTTTTGGAATTTATTCTTTAAATAATTATTTGAAACCCAAATTAATAATTTTAAATATATCTAAATTCTAAATTTTTAAATAAAATTTATCTCATAAAATTTATATATTTACTTTATCCAATTTTTCACATTTATTTTAACGCAAATATAATATATTTACTGCTAAATCATACGGTTACAAAAATAGGTTAACACGGGACTCGAATATGGGTGGTTTGGCTAAAAGGCACAAGCCTTTACCACCAAGCCACTCATTCTTTTGTGCAAGTGGTAGCACCACCAATCAACATGTAGCAGTCGACCGGTTAGTGCTTAGGGTGTTGACTCCTTAATCCGCCATTTGTCCTGTCGCACATTTCCAGTCGATTATTCGATCGATTTCGACCTCCAACCACTTCCTTCTTGCTGTTAACGTCTCCAAATAGATGCACAAGGTATGTAAATTTTTATTTATTTTTTTATTACATTTTTTTCATTCATTCATTTTTTTAAATGCAATAGGCCACATGTCGATCTACTAAACGATCGCTGGTGGTCGATTGGTAGACCTACCGCATTGCATTGCCTAAAGCTAAAATTAGATCCTTCAATCAAATTCTGACCACTTCTATCACTTTGTTCATCAACAATTCAAGGCTTACAATGTTTTACACCCCCTACATCATTTCAATTCAGGTGTAAACATTTAGATTTATATACTTAAAACATAGATCCGTGAGTATAAACACTCACCTGAAGAGGCTGTGCATCTTTTTCTCTGCACACATGAGCCAAATACATGAACGATTTCCCAACTCCTTCATAGCTACTAGTCGAAGATGGTGTTAAGATGCATATAATTAAATTTTGTGATTTATAATGATTTATTTTGTTTATCATAAATTTTAAAATAGGAAAATTGTTGGGTTCTAGAAAAGTGAAATAGAAGATATGAGCAAACTATTATTTGATGAAGGGAAAAGAAAAATCACGAATTGGAAATGTTTGGAAAATGGATTTGGGCTTGACTATGTGTTCATGGGTTTAGATTAAAAAAATATTTTATTCTTTTGTTGTTTCTTTTCTTTTGTACTATTTTCTGTTTAAAACAAATTACAATAAAATTCCAAATAAAGTTCATATCGTCAATACTCAATTATTTACCCCATATTATAAATTTTTCTAGAATTTATTTTTCTTACTTCAACCCATTTAAACTTAAATAACCAACATTCTCATTTCAAGCCTAATTTTAAATAAAAATTTCAAATTTATGTCCCAAACTTTTCCAACAAAATTACCCTCAAAACTATTTAATCTCATTACTAATTACTTTATTATAAATTTTCCATATTTTGAAATAAATTCAAACTATTCATTTTTAATTCCAAAAATCCATTTTAATTAATTAAAAATTATTATTAAGTACCTCTAAAAATCGGGTTACATACTCCCACCCTTAACAAAATTGCGTCTTCGCAATTTCTTAGGAAGAATCTATAACAAAGCTAATAATTCCATTATCGATTTATATTTAAATATAAATCAAACAAACATTAAAACAAATTCCTAATTACTCTATTCTTTTCTAAATACTTTTCTTTGATTAACACATGTTACATAAATACTTCAAACAAATAATTTTCAAATTTTTTATAATAAACAACTTTTCGAATTAAATTTCTATTCTGAATTAAAATCACATAAAATCTGTTTTTTATATTCATACACAAAAAGTCTCTTTTATAGTCAAATAATACCACCCAATGATCATTAATTTCGAGAACACACATACACAAACTTATAAATATCAATAAGCCGCACATTCCAATCATAATTTAATATGCATAAAATTTAAATCCAATTTGTATATAATTTTTTAATTTTTTTTTAAATTTACACAATTTATTTCAACATCACTCATATACCAAAATCACAAACACTCTAAAATATAATGATATTGCCTTGCTATTTATTTTAGTGATTAACTAATATCAATTGGCTACAATATTTACCACATAATCAATACTGTCTCGCCTACGACCTCAGTTGTCCACTAATATCCAATGGTTGCATTCGTCGCTTAAAATACATCTAACTTACAAAAATATCTTTTACAACACATTTCCCCATTAGAATAATAGATATAAACTCTTATTCCAAATCATTTCAAATATTGAATTCAAACATCACTTTACCAGAATAACTAACTTTTCTTAAAATATTATTTAAATATTTAACCTTTTCAGATACTTCATTTCCTTAAAACATTTATATCTTTTCCAAAATATTGTTTCTAAATGTCTCATTCTAATTTTTAGGAATCCCTATCGATTACGTTGGCCAGACGCATCGACCGGAATTCTAAAAACACTGAATGGAAAAATTAACACAATTTTATTTCGAAAATATCTATAAATATTATCTTCACAAGTCCTTTGATATCCTTCTATAAAACTTTCATTGATTAATTTTAAATTTAAATTTAATCTAATACCATACTTATTGTGTATACTCTTAAGAGGTTTCTAATCAAAATATTTTCTTAGTTTCCAAAAACATATAATAACGCCCTTTACATATATGTGTGAATGTGTGTATGGTAAAAGTCTTTATTTTAACAAATACTTAGTAACATCCAAACATTTTTTCTAAACACCTTTTGAACATCTATATTAAATATAAATACCATTTCAATAAACATTATATATATCAAACCAATTTCCAAACACAACTATTTTAAACAATTAAAGATCAAAAAATCAAATCCATTCCATTACGTTAATAAATATATATACAATAAATCAAATATACATAGGAAATAATAAACTATGAATTCAGTGGAAAAGTATTCACCAACTCCCGCTGTGCACTCTGAGCAATATCAAACAACACAAAATAATTTCATATTAAGCACCAAGGGTCTAATATTCACACCAACACTGACTCCACTGGTCGGCTAACACTTACTCCTTTATTTTAAAAACTCTTAATTATTTTTGAAAGGTTAAAGTAAAAATATCATATATACACACACATACATGTAGAAATAACAAATACATTCCCCAGATGATTACCCTAGTAATCATCCTATTTATACCAATAATCCCTTATTATATGGTAACTACCAACACACCAAAAGGACATGGATATCTAAGTCTCATCTAATGTCTTGCTCGTGTCTCTTATATATAATGTATTATTCTGAACCTTGCTTTAATACCAAATTGTAACATCCCCACATCTATAACTATACTATCCAAGGGTACTACTTAGTAATACTGTCGGTTAATACAGAGAATAAGACGACATATGTGCACACATGAATATTCTCTTAGGCTAACTGGTACGTATTTAAACTCAAATAAATAACTAACCTATATATACCTAGTATCGACACAAATCAATAAACATGTATGCCTTCAGGATATAAAAATACACAATATATATAATAAATATCAAAGAACAAAGAGTCAGAATCGTAGTGACAAGCTATAATATGAAATATATATGAGTATATGGAATAGTGTGAATACAAAATATCATATGGCCATTATCTCAAAGTGAAATATAATGAATAATCAATATATAACTCAGTATCATACATATACAGTGAATCAAGGCCATACAAATATCATGCAACTATCCTAATATAAGTCTCTACTTAGCACACTAACCTCATAGTGGTCGCATCATCCCTATACCCGAAAATGTCTCGGACTATTCCGAGTGTTATATAATTATACACTATTCAGACTATGTCTAAATTAAGGATCTAACAATATAGGTTGCATGGTATACACTGCTATTGTTGCTATCGGTCATTTGGAAAAATCGTAATAATAAATATGCTAACATTATCATAGTAACTCAAAACAACGATTACAGTGTCAATATATATATATATAAGGAAATGTATATATGCTATTTAATAATAATAACATAAATAATCACTTAAACATCACATATTACAAATATCACAACCATGCATAAAGATGGCATTACCTATATTGAAGTACATCAAATCAACAATCACATAATCGACATTGAATCATCCATATCCAGAATCATCATAAGTTCTAAAATCACCAAATATTTGATGTCATCAAGTATAATTAGGTCAGCAACAGAAATATTGAAGAATATGTCTCAATCTCAAGTAATAGAATACAAACATCAATTCAAATATAGCTTGCCTATCAAAGAAATCATATACAGTAAAATATATGAGAATCCACTATATTCTGGACACCTATCCAGATATAATCTCATTTCCTCATATATGAATAAATCAGAATATATCTGGGGAATGACTATACGATAGACATGAAGTCCCAAGTAGATTCATATATACATCAATACATGGGTCACCTAACCCTAGGTTGGCTAACCCATATCTGTACTTAAGTGAGGTACATAGATAATATATGCCAATCTACCACTCTGTTAGAACCAAACGGGAGATTGATGGCCGTATGCATGCTCCAAAAGCCTAGGGTCAACTAATCGGATCCGCTCCAATAGTCTTCATTTACCTTGACGGACATCATGACATATATCCACCATTGGCTGATCTACGTGTAGCCTCGGTCATGACCCTACTTTTTCCCTATAGGTAATAGACTGCTGGCCTATGCAATACAAGGGGCTAAAGGGCACCTATCCTATAGGTCACCTAACCCAAATCTTGTGATGTGCATCTAATGTAAAGTTATCGTGGATCTAGGGCACCACCGCAAGATCAAACTGCTAGGATGGATTCTAGCCATATGTTCCTCACCAACATAAAAAAGGAGTACATCATGATAGTGGCATAATATTAATAAATATAAGGACACCTTCCCAGCTCACACCTATGAGCAACTCCTCACATAAGTAAAATTCTCATCACACTACTCCCATTACGTGAGTGTCATCTACTTACAATAAATAATCAAATACATATCACAACAACATCCTATACCACCGCGTAATACTCAATCGTTTATTCACTGTTCATAAAATACACTCGAACTCCATAATATTCTATATAACGAGTGTAGAGAATTACCGGAGAAATATTACTGAAAGTTCCATGCTAGACGGTATTATTGTTAGTCCATAGGATAGTGGTTTTGATGACAACAACTATAGAAGTGTTATAAAATATATATGTGCAGGAAATCTATATGCAGGTATCAACAAAAGAAGACTGTACAGTAAAGAAGACAAAGATCAAGAGTTCAAGATTGAAGACTCATGAGATTCAAGATATTCAAGAGTTCAAGACAAATAATATAGTTAGGTTAGATATTTGTTAAAACTCCTTGAAAGCACTATCATTCTTTTTTATCCAATTTACTCGTGGAATGGAATCCACTTCGTTCTTGTTAAAGGGATGGAACCCTAGTGAGATGGAACTCACGAAATATCTAGTGGAACGGATAGTAGCCCTATTTTGTTATCCACTAATTTTGATTCAAAATGATTTTCAAAATTATCTCTTGTTTCATAAAATGATTTTCGAATATTCCTTTTCAAAAGAAAAACCTTCGTTCGTATTTCCAAAAATGTTTTAGCCTCAAAATCATATTTATCATTTTGTTATATTTTGATTTCAAAATTGTCCTTGATATTTTAGCCTCAAAATCTATTTTAATATTATATTTACTTTAGTTTATTTACCTTGATTTTAAATATATTTTAGTATATATACATATATATATTCATAAGTATTTCTACTTCTAAATACCTTATACAAATACATAGAGTCCATTTGAATAAAGTTGCATATGTTTTAAATCATCATTTTCAAAGAAAAGCAAATCATCATTTTTAATAGACCATGTCGACATCATAGTTACTCGTCATGTCGACATGCTTCCCGTTATAGCAAAGGTTGTTTTCAAAAGAAGTGTCTATTCGTTTAAATCTCTTTGAATGGACACATCCATTCATTCTCTATAAATAGAGACTGTTATGGACGTTTTCCAGTAACTACTTTCTTTATTTTCTCTCCTCTTTACTCTCTTATCTTATTTTCTAATCATCCTATCCATATTCTGCCGAAATCTTAAGTGAATCAAACCAGAATATCTCTAGTTTGATTCTCTGCCACTCTCTTCAAAGAATCTCAGTGCTTATCAGAGTTATAGATACATTTGTACTCAAAGAAACTTGTTTAGGGTTATAAAGGTGTGATCGTGTCCTTGGAAATCGATCGGGTGAACTTGTGTCCTGTGAATCAAGTGGTTCTACCCAGAGACCTGAGAATCTGGAGGGTGTACCTCGTTGCCTTGGAATCGAGGGATTGTAATCTAGATTATTATTGAATAGAAAGCCGTACGAGTTGTGCGGGACTGGATGTAGGGTAACACCGAACCAGTATAAAATTCCTGGTGTGTTCTTTCCTTTACTTGCTTTTTATTTATATTTGCATCTGTTTGTGATTCTGTGATTTGATCTGTGATTGTGTATTTGCATTAAGTTAGTTAAATCAATTTAAATCAAAGAAGTTTTAAAGAAATTCTTAAAACACTATTCACCCCCCCTCTAGTGTTAAATAGCCTTAAGATCATCTTCCGCGTCCCTGTCATTTGGTATCAGAGCAAGTTTTTCAAAGTATTCATAACCTGATTTTTGAAAAGTAACAATGGCTACCAACACTGGTATTTCTAGTTCATTTGTAGAGGGTCAGTCCACTGCCAGACCACCACTTTTCAATGGCAGTAACTATGCATATTGGGCATGTAGAATGAAGATATATTTACAATCCATTAGTTTAGAAACATGGAATATGACACAAACTGAATACACTGAGCCCACAACTGATTTTGCTCAATGGACGACCGTTCAAAGAGAAGTGGCTCAAAACAATTCAAAAGCCATGAATATTTTATTTTGTTCACTAGATAGAAATGAATTTAATAGGGTATCTGTTTGTAAAACTGCATATGAAATCTGGAAAACTCTGCAAGTTACTCATGAAGGAACAAGCAAAGTTAAACAGACCAAAATTTCTATTCTTACTAATCAATTTCAATTATTTAAGATGTTGTCTAGTGAATCTATTCCAGATATGTATAGTCGTTTTCAGGATATTGTTCATTCACTAGTATCTCTGGGAAAAGCAATCTCCGAAGAAGATCAAGTCAGGAAAATTCTGAATTCACTCACTCCAGAATGGGATCTGAAGACACTGGCGATTGAAGAAGCAAATAACATCAGTACCTTAAAGATTGATGAATTAATTGGAAATCTGATGTCATATGAAGTTCAAATTCAGGAAAGAAGGGAGAATAAGTCATCAGAAAAAAAGTCCATTGCCTTTAATGCACTAACTGGTGAATCAGACTCTAGTGATGATGATGAAGAAATAGCCTTCATGACAAGAAACTTTCGAAAATTCTTGAAGTATAGAAAAATGAATAATCACAAGAGAAAAAGTTTTGGAAATAACACTGAATCACTTAACAACATCAAATGCTTCAATTGCAATGAGTTTGGTCATTATCAAAGAGACTGTCCACATCAAGAAAAGCAAACTCCTCAATCAAACAAAGAATATTCAAAGAAAAGAAAGAAAGCATTTGCAGCAACACTGGATGATTCAGATACGTCCTCAAGTGATGATGAACAGAAAACAGAATTGGCAAATATGTGTTTTATGACAACTCAGAATTCAGATAATCAGGATGATATGGAACTCAAACAAGGTACACGTTTACTATTTTAATTGGTTGAAAATTGGTTGCTTAGAATAGTTTATTAATTAAGTATATAATTGATTTTATTAACTTAAAATTTTTCAAATATCTTTTAAAAATTTATAAAATATTATTTTTATATATTTTCTGTATAATATATTTTCAAAATATATTCAGACAATAGTCATAATATATATAAGTATATATATATATATAAATCTTGTACATGCTTGAAATCATTTTTGCAAAATCTGATGTGCATGTCGACATGGCACTTATTGGTAATGTCGACATACCTGTAGCAAATCAGATTTCTAAATTTGAATTCAAAATTCAAATTTCCCTCCACCTTTTCACTAACTCCTATGTTCTGAATAGTTATGACTCTTTGACCAGAGAATCCACCTATTCAACCTCTTTATATCTATCTTCTATCAACACTTATCTCCATCTTCAATTCAAATTCAAAACAACTTTTATCTTCAAACACTCTTATCTCTTCAAAAATGGCATCCACTAGCAACGTAGCCGGAATGAGGCTGTCAAAAACCACCAAAGATCATCTCTACAATAATAAAGATGTCATACTTGCATACATTAATTATGCAACTTATGGAAAAGTTCATTCGGGTAATTTTGCTATTTTTAATGACTTCGCTTCTTATGAAATTGATGCTCTCTTTCAAAACAATGGTATTCTAAGCTTGGCTGACAATAACCAAAATGATTTTGTTTGCTATCCAAACCTTGTCAAAATGTTTTATGCAAATTTAAATCGTGGTTTTTATAATGGAAGGGATGATGAAGTGTGGAGTAGTGTCAAGGGGACACAAATTGTTTTGGATACCGATGTTTTAGGAACCATACTTGAGTGTAAAAGTACCGGTTCCAATCTTTCTTCTTTTGAAATCGAGGAAACCGATCGTGAAACTTTTCACAATATTTTTGAGGAAGAAATGGATTTCAAAAACAAATTTTTTCGACCAAAAGCTCGTATTGTTAATCTTCTCCTTCAACGCACTATTACTCCGAGATCGGGAAATTACAATAACCCGACTCAAAAAGTGTGTAAGGCTCTTTTTGCAATTTTTGGAAATTATGATATTAATTGGGCACAAGTTATCTTGGATGAATTTCGACACAAAAACTTGGATTCGGGAGAGAATGCATTATATCATGGAATATACCTCACTAGAATTTTTAATTACTTTGGAGTGGATATGAGAGGTGAAGAATTCTTTCCACGAAAGGTTTTTAATCATTCCAATATTTCACTTATGAAAATTCCACACGTGTTTCAACCATACGAAACACTAACGAAAAAAGAAGCACGATTGGGGTATGAGGAAATGCAAGAAGATGAGGAGGAAGAAGAAGAAGAGGAAGAGGAGGAAGAAGAAGGTGAGGAAGAAGAAGGTGAGGAAGAAGAAGAGGAAGAAAGTGAAGAAACTTCCTTAGAGAGTATTGATTTTCCCACACGACCATCAAACAAGACTCTCCTTCACAATCAACGAGTGATTGTGAAAAATCAAAAAGCTCTCAAACACTCCGTAAACAAAAAATTGGACAAAATGTCCAATACTATGAACAAGTTCTTCTCCAAAGTCAACAAGAAGCTCAATATCTCATCATCTTCATCCTCATCTACTAGTTTCTAGAGTTTACTTTTTGTATATCAATGAAATTTGGTATATTGAAAGTTGTATCTTTATGGTTTCTTTATGAAATTCATGAACTTCTCTGTTCTAGTATGAAATGAAGCTTATTCTCTGTTTATCTTACTGTTACTCTTATTTATATCAAGTAATATATATATAAATCATATGTATATACATTGAAAATTCAAAAATAAGATGTGCAAAATCTGCTATGTATGTCGACATACTGTATAGAGGTCATGTCGACATATACTGGTAATATTCTGAATGGACATTTCAATTTGAAATTCAAAATAACTCCTTATGTCTATTCATTTCAAACTACTTTCCTGTCTATTTAAGTCCTATTTTCTTCCAGAAAACTTCTCATAACTTCTCTCTACTCTTATCTACTTATTTCCTTCTTACTTATCATCAAAATGGCTTCATCCTCTTCAAATCTAAGTGATAATCTTGAAGAAACTCTCAAATCCTTCAAAGATATTCTTACTTTTATTCTACGAAATCAGAGGCACTTAGAACTGAGTCAAATGCAGATGATAAAGGAACAAGAAAGGCATTTCGATGCACTACGATGGATGATCTCCGCTCTCAACAAAGAGGATCTCCAAGTAAATCCACCGAAGACATTGCTCCAGGACGATGAAGATTGGGAAGTAATCAAAGCGGATCCCATCTTTGGAAAAGAGGGATGGGTTGAAGTTCCACGTAACATTTAACTTGTTTGATTTGGTTTAAAAATTAATTTGATTTGAAATACTTGATTTGGTTTTAAACATGGTTGATTTATGATAACTTACTATATTGATTATGTAATAAGACATAAATAGGTGTGCTTATGTTTGATTGATTTGTCTACTTATTGTATGCATTTTCCTTTCATTTAACAGTTATGTATATAGTAATATGAATAAAATAATCTGTGGTTACACGTATTATTCTCATTCTTATATTACTCATATATATCATTCTGAGTATACAATATTTAGCATTGTTATATCTAGTTTCAGTATTATTAATGATAACACTATCATTAATATCATAGATTTAGGGGGAGTTAATGTCTTTTTTTTTTGTTGATGACAAAGGGGGAGAAGTATAAAATAGGTTAGTTAGGCATAGATTAAGGGGGAGTTATTAGATTTAGGGGGAGTTATAAGGAGAATATAAATATTTTATAAACAAAGGTTGTCATCATCAAAAAGGGGGAGAATGTTAATCCATAGGATAGTGGTTTTGATGACAACAACTATAGAAGTGTTATAAAATATATATGTGCAGGAAATCTATATGCAGGTATCAACAAAAGAAGACTGTACAGTAAAGAAGACAAAGATCAAGAGTTCAAGATTGAAGACTCATGAGATTCAAGATATTCAAGAGTTCAAGACAAATAATATAGTTAGGTTAGATATTTGTTAAAACTCCTTGAAAGCACTATCATTCTTTTTTATCCAATTTACTCGTGGAATGGAATCCACTTCGTTCTTGTTAAAGGGATGGAACCCTAGTGAGATGGAACTCACGAAATATCTAGTGGAACGGATAGTAGCCCTATTTTGTTATCCACTAATTTTGATTCAAAATGATTTTCAAAATTATCTCTTGTTTCATAAAATGATTTTCGAATATTCCTTTTCAAAAGAAAAACCTTCGTTCGTATTTCCAAAAATGTTTTAGCCTCAAAATCATATTTATCATTTTGTTATATTTTGATTTCAAAATTGTCCTTGATATTTTAGCCTCAAAATCTATTTTAATATTATATTTACTTTAGTTTATTTACCTTGATTTTAAATATATTTTAGTATATATACATATATATATTCATAAGTATTTCTACTTCTAAATACCTTATACAAATACATAGAGTCCATTTGAATAAAGTTGCATATGTTTTAAATCATCATTTTCAAAGAAAAGCAAATCATCATTTTTAATAGACCATGTCGACATCATAGTTACTCGTCATGTCGACATGCTTCCCGTTATAGCAAAGGTTGTTTTCAAAAGAAGTGTCTATTCGTTTAAATCTCTTTGAATGGACACATCCATTCATTCTCTATAAATAGAGACTGTTATGGACGTTTTCCAGTAACTACTTTCTTTATTTTCTCTCCTCTTTACTCTCTTATCTTATTTTCTAATCATCCTATCCATATTCTGCCGAAATCTTAAGTGAATCAAACCAGAATATCTCTAGTTTGATTCTCTGCCACTCTCTTCAAAGAATCTCAGTGCTTATCAGAGTTATAGATACATTTGTACTCAAAGAAACTTGTTTAGGGTTATAAAGGTGTGATCGTGTCCTTGGAAATCGATCGGGTGAACTTGTGTCCTGTGAATCAAGTGGTTCTACCCAGAGACCTGAGAATCTGGAGGGTGTACCTCGTTGCCTTGGAATCGAGGGATTGTAATCTAGATTATTATTGAATAGAAAGCCGTACGAGTTGTGCGGGACTGGATGTAGGGTAACACCGAACCAGTATAAAATTCCTGGTGTGTTCTTTCCTTTACTTGCTTTTTATTTATATTTGCATCTGTTTGTGATTCTGTGATTTGATCTGTGATTGTGTATTTGCATTAAGTTAGTTAAATCAATTTAAATCAAAGAAGTTTTAAAGAAATTCTTAAAACACTATTCACCCCCCCTCTAGTGTTAAATAGCCTTAAGATCATCTTCCGCGTCCCTGTCAATTATAACTCCATTTATTCAAATTCCTTGCTATATAAAATTAAAATCATCATAAACAAAAAATTTCCCACAAATATCAATATCACGAATCCACGTAGAAGGATGTCATCACTGTATCATATCAAAACACTAAGCAACTCAATATCATTGGTGAATCATTCATAGTATCCAATTCAATATAAATGAAAGGAGAAATTAGAATAGTATACTAAAATATACTAATCAAATATATATATATATATAACAATCAGAGTAATATTTAATAGTAAATCATTCTCTAA